>CM049430.1:76510918-79010918 GCA_026929855.1 Poa annua | reverse complement strand
CCTTCCGGAAAGTCCGCGCCGGGTGCCCGGGCTTGAGGCCGAGATCTTGAGCCCTCCCCGGCAGTCCGCGCCAAGCGGTCCCTCCCGGCAAGCTTCGGACAAGACTGCCCCGGAGAAACGGCCCGCAACTTCCTCCCGGACAGCTGATCCCCCTGCCGGGAAGTCACGCCCCAAGGTCGCTGGGCAGAAAACGATTTCTGCCAAGCCTGCAGCTGCCCCGACATCTTCGTCCCAAGACTTGGTGCTGCGCCCGGGTACGTTTTCATCGTTACCACCGCCTCCCGCCGAGAACCCTACTGCTGCCTTGCGGATGTTGCGAGCAACCGTTAGCTCCTTTGTGCCTTCAGGGTCCCGGGATATTGCTGCTACCCGCGCGCCCGGCGGCTCCGGCATACAGGTTGTTGACGAATACAACCAGGCATGGCTTGCCGCCGATGCCTCCGAGACGGCGGGAGACTTGCACGCTGCAGGCCCAAGCCGCAACGCCCAAGCTCTGCACGCTCTCCAGGTGGCAGCGCTGGATGTTACTCGGGTGACCGAGGTAAGCTTGCTCTATTTCTCTCACCAAAAAACATTTGTTTCTTCCACAACCACTAGTCCCCGAGATTGGTGCTTAGTGCTCTAGATTCCACCGAATAGCAGATCACTAGGTTCCAATCTTAGAGAAAGTTTCAGGACTCGGACACCGAGTCCCCGAGATCCTCCCAACCGGGTAGCTTGCTTTAAAATTTGCTTCACAACCACTAGTCCCCGAGATTGGTGCTTAGTGCTCTAGATTTCACCGAATAGCAGATCACTAGGCTCCAATCTTAGAGAAAGTTTCAGGATTTGGACACCGAGTCCCCGAGATCCTCCCAACCGGGTAGCTTGTTATGTGCTAGTGATCCCGGATTCTCCCGATTTCTTTACATTCTTCACCGGCTGACTTCTCCTTCTTTGTCTTGACTTCAGGAGTGCAGCAAGAAACGCTGCAGCATCTTCAACCGAGTTCTTGCTGACCTCGGTCAGTCCAAGAAATCCGAGGGGCGCCTCCGGGAGGAGCGAGATGCGGCGCGCAAGGTCTTGGTAGACCAGAAGACCGCACTCGCCACCGCGCAAGCCGAGATCGCGCGGCTCAACGGCGAGCTAGAGAAGGTCAAGGCTGCCGCGACCGATATGAAGACGCGCTTCATCGAGGCGACCAAAAAGCAGAAGGAAACCCTGGACCAGTCCGAGGAGCGCGCGCATAATGCCGAGACCGAGCTGGCTCTCCTTCGGTCACGGTCTGATACTTGGCTCTCCGAGCTCACTGTATTGAACCGGGATCTTAACAGTAAGTGGACCGACATCCGTCTCCTCTTGTTGCTTCCTTACTTTGCTGTCGCTTTTCTTACGACCTAGTTGTTTGACAGTTCTTCTTTTTAAAGGGCAATTTGAGCACTCCCGGGAGGCTGCTGTTCTCGCCGTAGCTGCCGCCCGAGAGAAGCGCGCCGGGAAGGGCACTGTCTCGGAAACCTGGGACATCGAGGATCACCTCACCGCCCTGAAGGCCCGGATAGTGCCTCTTCGGTCTATCGGAACGGAGCTGCTCAGCGCTGCGGTTCACGTCCACGGCGCCTTGTGGCCGAGCATCCGTGGGACGCTTTCGGTGCCCGAGCTCGCGAGCGCACTGCAGTGTGCCGGGAGGCGCATTCATGCGTGGAAGCGTTCCGGTGCGCGAGCTGGTGCCGACCAGGTCTTGACCCAAGTACTTAGCTGGTACGATGGTCTTGACCTGGAGGTGATCCAGCGCCTGTGGACGACCTCGCCGTGGCTGAGTGATCCGGCTAAGATCCAGCGGCGACAGGAGGTGGCGCACCGGATCGCCTCGTGGTCAAGCATCCGTGCCTTCACCGCCAGCGTCCTTCCTTCCGACTCGGAATCTGATTACGAGGATGACGAAGAAAGTGGCGCGACCGGCGACGCGGAAGACGATGTCCCGGAAGAAGATGATGCTGCCTCCGGTGCCGCGCCCGAGAGCGTGGTTCCCCGGGACGCAACGACCTCGCCGAGACCCGAGGCCACCGAGACCGAGGTGCGTCCCGACGCCCCGAGTAGCGCTGCCGGAACTGAAGCCGAAGCTGCTCCTGCTTCGTCTCCCGAGAGAGTTGCTCCCGCTGATGCCGCTGAGACTGCTGCCCCTGCTGCCCCTGCTGACGCCGCTCCCGACGCTGCTCGTCCTGCTGGTGTCTCGGTCGAGAAGCCGACATCTCCTATCGCTTAAAACACTTAAGAGTAGATTCGTCAAATCCCCGGGATGCCGGGTGCAATATGTAATATACACTTATATTATTTTCGTTGCGTACTGAACTATTTATCCGAGTAATTTATGTCAATTTATTCTGTTTTGAGTTCCCGACTTGCCTTTCATGTTTACCGTACTTAGGTAATTTCTGCTCTTGTCTACCATTTCGGCGTTCGACAGTCGAGTCACAAAACTCCACATACGGCATACATTACTTAAAACAATCCGAGTTCTTACTAACCGAATTCCCGACATAAAAAACAACTAAGTTAGTAAAAAACAGGTATGCCGGATAAGTTCCTGCTCCGAGTCCCCGAGACCATTTTCGTGTTTCTCACCTTCCCTCTCTTTGCTCTTGACTACCATTTCGGCGTGCGTCAGTCGAGTCACAAGATGATTTCACATGACATACATTAATTTGACTTTGAGAATCGAACTCGGAACTTTCCCGGCAAACAAAAATGAAAATAGAGAACGGTTATCTGGCAGTCCCCGGGTTCCTTCCCGAGATGCCGGTAAAAAACAGTAAATGAACTTGACAAAAAATAACAACAAGACATGCACATAACCAAGCAGTCCCCGGGTTCCTCCCGGGGTGCCTTACTTTCATTAATACTGAAAATTGAGATACAACGTACACTGAGCCCTTTACGTGTAAAAGGGGCGAAGTAGAGCTACATTCCATGGACGCTTGGTTTCCTCACTGGACTTGTCCATTACACCTTTCCTAGCCTCCTGTGCATCTACAAGGTAATAAGAATCATTGTGCAATGCCCTGCTTATCACAAAAGGTCCCTCCCATGGAGGCGACAGCTTATGCATTCCGGCCGTGCGTTGGATGAGCCTCAGCACCAGATCCCCCTCTCGGAACACCCTCGGGTGTACTTTCCGGCTATGATAGCGACGGAGATTCTGTTGATAAATTGCAGACCGAGATAGTGCCAACTCTCTTGCCTCCTCGAGTAAATCTATATCATCTTCTCGGGCCTCCTTTGCCTCGGTCTCGGTGAACATTGTCACTCTCGGGGAATCATATTGTATGTCGGTTGGGAGTACTGCCTCAGCACCGTATACCATGAAGAATGGCGTGTACCCGGTAGATCTATTCGGTGTAGTCCGGAGACCCCATAACACCGCCGGTAATTCCTCTATCCAGCATCCCGGAGTTCTCAATAGTGGTTCGATCAAACGAGCTTTGATGCCGTCCAAGATTAAGGCATTTGCTCTTTCGACTTGCCCATTTGCTTCCGGGTGTGCAACTGATGCTACATCCAGCCGGATTCCCTTCTCAGCACAAAATCGAGCGAATTCCCCCACAGCAAAGTTGGTGCCATTATCCGTGATAATGCTGTGCGGGTATCCGTATCTCAAGATGATGTCTTTCAGGAATTGCACAGCGGTGTGTCCATCGCACTTCCGGATTGGCTTGACCTCTATCCACTTGGTGAACTTGTCCACCATCACCAGTATATGTGTCATATTGCCTCTTGTCGGCTTGAATTGCCCGACCATATCCAAACACCATACTGCGAATGGCCAAGTGATGGGGATTGATTTCAGTGCTGACGCCGGCATGTGTATCCGGTGAGCAAATCTCTGGCATCCTCCACACTTCCGAACTATATCTTCTGCTTGCTGCAATGCGGTGGGCCAGTAGAACCCATGCCGGAACACTTTCGCCACCAGGGCCCGGGATGATGCATGATGTCCACATTCTCCCTGATGTATTTCCAGGAGCATCTCATGTCCTTCTGCCGGTTCTACACACCTCTGGAGTACCTCAGTGACACTCCTTTTGTACAGTTCTTGATTGATGACAGTGTATGCTTTTGCCCTTCGCATTATCTGCCGGGCTTCCACTTCATTCTCCGGGAGGGTTCCTTCCAAGATGTAAGCCATAATGGGTTGTGCCCATCCCGGGATAGGTCTAACCGGGAACATGGGAGCGTCTATGTCCATTGGCTCTGCCGACATCACCTCTATCATCATCTTTCTTTGCTTCTCTGAGCACTGGGACGCAGTCCCCGGGTTCGATGTTATGCTCCCGACATCTACTTCCATGGGTACTGCATCTGAACCAGGCTCCTTGGGGATGAAGATAGAATCTGACTCGGGTGATGGTTGAATAGATGGCTTCCTCAAGTGCTCCAGGGCTATCCCGGGTGGGATGGCATCCCGAGATGACCCTAGCTTGGACAAGACAGCTGCTGCTTCGTTTTCTCCTCTGGGTATATGCTTGAACTCGCATCCTTCAAAAAATCCGGATATTTTCTGCACATGAAACCTGTATAAGGACATGTTTGCATCGAGGGCATCCCAATTCCCCGACACCTGTTGTACTACGAGGTCGGAGTCACCGAAACACTCTATCCGGCGGATGCCGATTTCCCTGGCGACGTTCAATCCATGAACCAAAGCCTCATATTCTGCGACATTGTTGGATGCCCGAAAATGAATTTGCATTACATACTTCAGTACATCTTGCTTTGGGGAGGTGAGGACCACTCCTGCACCCAATCCGATCTTAGCCTTTGAGCCATCGAAATGCATCCTCCAGAAATTGTAATCCGGCATCGGAGGTTCATACTGCATCTCGGCCCAGTCCACCAAAAAGTCCGGCATCGCCTGCGACTTGATGGCATCTCGTCTCTCGTACGCCGGAGCGTATGGAGACAACTGGATGGCCCATTTGGCTACCCGGCCGCTAGCGTCCTTGCAACCGATGATCTCGGCAAGAGGAGCTTCGCATACCACTGTGATCGGGTGTTCCTGAAAGTAGTGCTTGAGCTTTGTCATTGCCATGTACACCCCATACGCCATCTTCTGGTAGTGCGGGTAGTTCTGCTTGGACTCCGAGATCACCTCACTGAGGTAATACACCGGCCTCTGTATCAGCTTGCCCCCTTCTTCCCTTTCTACTACCATTGCCACACTGACTACTCGGTTGGTTGCGGCAATATACAACAGCATAGGTTCCTTGGGTAACTGGGATGCCAACACTAGTGCTGTTGAGAGCATTCTCTTCAAATCGTTGAACGCCGCATCAGCCTGCGGGGTCCAAACAAATATCTTGCTCTTCTTCATCAGTTGATACAGAGGCAAGGCCTTCTCCCCAAGTCGGCTTACAAACCGACTTAGGGATGCAAGACATCCGGTAAACTTCTGCACATCCTTGAGGCGCACGGGCAACTTCATGCTCTCAATAGCGCGAATTTTACCCGGGTTGACCTCGATTCCCCGGCTTGAGATGAGGAAACCGAGTAACTTTCCTGCCGGAACACCAAATGTGCACTTATCCGGATTCAATTTCATCCGGAATCTTCTTAAGTTCTTAAATGTTTCCCTCAGATCATCTATTAGTGAGGCCTTTTCTTTTGTTTTTATGACTATGTCGTCGACATAGACCTCGGCATTTCGGCCTATCTGGTCATGCAAGCATTTCTGCATGCATCTCTGGTATGTAGCACCAGCATTCCTCAACCCGAAAGTCATGACACGATAGCAATAAGCCCCATAAGGGGTAATGAAAGCAGTTTTCAATTGATCATCCGGATTCAAAGGTATCTGGTGAAAACCAGAATAAGCATCTAAAAAAGTCAAAAGTTCACTCTCGGCAGTGGATTCTATTACTTGATCTATCCGGGGCAGTGGAAAGGGGTCTTTCGGGCATGCTTTGTTGAGGTTGGTGAAGTCGATGAACATGCGCCACACCTTAAGCAGGAGGGGATCATCCTTCTTCTTCTCTACCAGGACCGGATTTGATATCCAATCCGGGTGCAGCACCTCCATTATGAATCCAGCGGCCAGCAGTATAGCCAGATGCTCCATGACCGCGGCTCTTCTTTCATCCGAGAGGCGCCTAGTCGGTTGTTTCACCGGCTTTGCATCTGGTCGAACAAGCAGAGAGTGCTCAGCCAACTCCCTCGGGACGCCTTGCAGATCGTCACTCGACCACGCAAAGGCATCCCGATTCTCACGGAGGAAGTCGACGAGCTCGCCTTCCTATTTGCTGTCCCGGTTGCTGCTAATGATAACTTGGCGCTCCGGGTTGCTGGGGTCCACACACACCTTCTTGGTCTCCTTGGGGGGCTGAAATGATGCCCCCTGCTCCGGGTTCACCATCCCGGGCATTCCGAGTTGGGAGGTCTTGGCCATTGCCACCACCTGTTGGATTCTCTTCTTCTCTTCTGCGATCACCAGTGATTCAGCCAAGCATGACCCCACCGAGTCACATTCCATGGAGCGCTTGTGGTCTCCCGAGATGGTGATTACACCGTTAGGTCCCGGCATCTTCATCTTGAGGTAGCCCACGTGAGTCGAGATCATGAACTTGGCGAGGGCCGGTCTGCCGATCAGTGCGTGATACGGGCTCTCGAGGTCCACGGCCTCGAACTCCAAGCTCTCGGTTCGGTAGTTCTCCCGAGTTCCGAATAGCACCTCCACCCAGATCTTTCCCATGGGCGAGCAAGAGACTCCGGGCACAATGCCGTGGAAGGTTGTCTCGGTAGGCAGCAGGGTGTTCATGGATACTCCCAGCTTCAGCATCGTGTCCTTGTACATGATGTTAATGGCACTGCCATTGTTAATCAGAACCCGGCTGAAGCGGACGTTGAGGTTGGGTCCGACGGTTGGGTCCACCACCAAGGCATACGCTCCCGGCTTAGGCATAACTCGGGGGTGATCCTTCCGGCTCCAGGTGATTTCCATCTCGGACCAGTGCAAGAACTTGGGCACCGCCGGGATCACATCATTCACCTCCAGGGCACGTTGCCGCGCACTCTTTCGGTCAGTGGGTTCGGTTACAAAGACCACATAACTTTGATGTGCCTCCCGGTAGTTGCTCTGCTGGTGTCCGACTTGGTTACCGTTGTCGTTCCGAGTATGCACCCCATTCACTGGCCGAGGTGGGGGTCCTCTCGGAGGAGGGGGAAGTCGGACAGCGTAGGCCCCTGATGTCGGAGGAGGGGGTCTCGGGATATTGGGCCGAGATGCCGGAGCACTCTGCCGAATAGCTCCCGAGCTGCCTTCCTGCAACGTGCGCTGATACCAGCTGCACTGCCGAGTAGAGTGGTTCGCGGGCTTGTTGGCCTCCAGAGTGTGGTAGCAGCATGGCTTGTTCAGCATTTCCTCATATGTCAGGGGCTTCTTTTGTTCCACCCAGGTCTTTTGCACCTCCTGACTCTGACCCCAAACCGGGCCACTTGTCTTTTGACGCTGGCTGTTGCCGGCATCCTCCTGCTCCCGGGTCACTGCTGCGACATGCTGCGCGGCATGGTGGTACTCGGGCTGATTCCTCTTGTGGCCGAACTCCTGGCGATCATGGCTCCTGATCGGTCCTGAACGCTGAGGCCCCGCATTCCTCCTGTTGGAGTCTCCGACATCCACTAGGGGTTGCATGGGATCTCCAAGCGTGTAGGTATCGGCGATGCGCATGGTCTCTGCCAAGGTCGTTGGCATCTTTCTTTGCAACTTCTGCCATAGCATTGAGCCATGCCGGCAGCCTTGTGCAAACCAGGAGATGGCCTGTGCCTCTACCACTCCTTCGCAAGAGTTGCGAATATTGCTCCACCGGGTAAGGTATTCCCGGTCAGTCTCGTTACTCCTCTGCCTACAGATGGCGAGTTGCTGAGGCCTGTTGGGCCTTTTGTACGTGCTGGTGAAGTTGCTAATGAATGCTTCCTCAAAATCTAACCAGCAGTCTATGCTGCCAGTTCTCAGGTTGTTCAACCAGATCCGGTCTGGTCCTTTCAACATCTGCGGCACATAGCGTACCGCCCATCGTCTGTTTCCACCGGCTATGCTTACTGCAGTTACATAGTCGGTTAGCCAGTCCTCCGGCTTCTTGCTACCGTCATAGGTCTTGGCACCTCGGTTGAGCTGAAAGTTCCGAACAGGAGGTTCCCGCATGATCCGAGGTCCGAAGCAGGCAGGTCCCGGAGGTCCTTGCTCTTCCACCAACTCGGATTGATGAATCCGGTCGAGCCGGAATCTGGCATCTGCCGGGTTCAGCTGCCTGGTTCCTATCCGGGATCCCAAAGGGTTCTCGTCTGGGTGATATCCGAGCTGCTGCAACCTCGAGTTGCCATCGTTGAGCCTGTCTGGCGCAGGGATCACGGCCTGCTGGGGGACAGAGGCGACCTCCCTCTGTGGGTTTTCCTGCACATGAGGAGGGTTCCGGGGTGGATTACCACGGTCAACCGGGTTATTGTTTCCTACACCCAGGTTACCATCCCCACGGGTACTTCCCGCCTGTCCTGAGTTACGCTGTCCGGCTTGTCCGGCTTGCTGGATACCGGCGAAAGCCGGGTCGTAGGTCTGTAGCTGCTTGTTCTTCCCGGAACCTCGACTCCGGCTCCGCCTCTTGCTCTTGCTCTTGCTTCGGCTCGGATGCGGAGAAGAGGCCTCCCCGTCTGACTTCTGGCTATTGGGTCTGGCTGAGTGCACTTGGCATCCTGCCCCGGGGTTCTTCTTCTTGAAGGCCTGATTCTGACGGTTGGCCTCAATCACCAACTCGTTTACCCTCTCCTGCTGCTTGCGCAGGGCTTCACCGGATAACCCCACCAACTCGGCCATGGCGGCTTCGGCGGCCCTAAGGGTTTTCGCCGGTGAGCTGTACACCGGCTTCCCCGCTGAAATCCGACTTCCTGTGTGACTGGTGGTGGCTCCACCAGCTAGCTCCTCATTCACCATTCTTCCTTTCTTGCGCAGATCTGCAATGCGCTTCTCCCGGGAGTCTATCTTAAGGAATCCGTGAGCGGCATTGTACTCCCGGAGGCTAGCATTGAGCTCGCGACGGATCTCGGCGATCTCTTGCGCTTCGGCGAGTAGCAACCTCCGCTGCTCCTCCAACTCAGCCGAGGTGGCCTGGGTATCCGCTTCAGCAGCCACAGGTACAGCCAACTTGGCCACCAGCCCCGAGAGGGGATCCGGGCGACGCCGCGGCTGGGACGGCTGTGGATCACCATCTCGGGCCGCAGGTCTTTCCTGTGGGGGTTTGGCCAAACGGGGGTGGCCGTCGGTATCGCCGTCAGCGTCCTGGTACTCCTCCTCAGTTGCCCCGACCATCATTACTGCGACGGAACTCGGGGGACGACCGGCACGCAGACCCCGAGCAGCGCAGAGCATGGGAGGGTCTTCAGCTTCCAGGACCACGTCCGGGTAGCTACAGACAACCTCTGTGGCGACGTAGGTGGTGAAACCACCAAAGTCAATGAGACATCCGTTCACCAGAAACGGTCTGTTCCGGAAGCACCCTGCGTTGTCGCAGACGAAGTCCATCTCCCCTAGTCTTACGACCAGGCCAGAGAGAACCCGAACGTCGAAATGAACGGGGGAGCCCGTCCGGATGTGTACACCAGCCAACGCCTCTGTCTGCCCCCCGACATAGACACTTAGTAATTTTCAACATGGAACTGGAAGACCAATGAAGAACTTAGCCAAACAAGACTTCAGAAGAATCTTCAAGAAGTAGAAGCACTTAGAAGAAATTCAAGAAGAAGTTCATGAAGACTACCCGGCAAATATTTTCTAAGTCTTGCTTCATCTTTCCTTCTTTTCTCCCTCCTTCTCTGAGACTTCATGAAGACTAAGTAAAATCCAAGACCAGCCTAGGTGATACAAAAATCATAAAGTCCGAAGATTATTCAAGTCTACCAAGAATTCAATCAAGACATCACCAAGGAGAATATTACAAGTCTGGAGATGAATCCTGGAGGACAACTACATCTTTCTTATATATTTTCCCTCTTTTCTAATCTTGTCTTTCACATTTGACTTAAACAATTTTGATCATATTATTACCATCTTGAAGTTTGTTGGATCCTAGCGGCATAGTGAGATGAAGCGGCCTGGAGACAAACCTTACATGTCCACGTACATGAGACATATTCCACAATTTAAGTGGCTGGCCGGGTGTCTGTCTCTCTCACTATAGTGAATATCCAATTTACCAAGAGTTGTTAATAATTGTTGATCACCTTGAAGAATAGAGTTAGTATTTTTCTCTAAGTAGTTATGCACATCATGACTAAGTCATTGAGTGCTTATTCAAGATGATATAAAACAAAATATTTTATTCAACTTATGACCTTATCCTTAGTCATTTTTGACCAACACATTTCCTTGGATTAACTTAAAAGATTTTCATGCATGACATGTTTTCCTTAGAAGTTTACAAAACTTGTTTGTTCACTAGATATGAGCATGTAGGTTTGATGATTGTTGTTTGTTGATTGTTGTATTGTTGTTTCCTTATATGGTTTAGATTAAACGGAGAGCAAACGTTCGTTGTTGAAAAGAGTTTGTGAACAACGACAACATTCAAAGGCAAGTGGCACACCTCATAAACTTCCTATTATTTCTATATGCATTACTTAGTGTATTTTTATATGCATGTGTAGGATAGTATTGCTATGCTAAACCTGTGTAGAATTCCCTTACTCTTGTGTCTAGGTTCCTATCTCATACTTAGCAGAAATATTGATGCTATGCAATTGATGAAAAGTTTTACAAAATATTAAGTGACTATTCAGGGCTGTGCTCATGGTTGTCGTCGCCTAGGATGAATGTCTATTCTACTTAGGGCCGTGAGCATGGTGATTTTTACCTGAGAGTGCACATCCACTAAGTTAATGAAACTCCTGGGTGGATTGGTTGTTAATGGTGGCGAAGTTGAGTGGCTACTCCGGTCCATGTCTATGGTTCCTGGAGTACGTGCACTTGTGGATGGCCACCCAGGGAACAGAGGAATCTGAAGAACTCTGAGTGACGATTGCTTCCAGTGCAACCATTGCCATATGGGCTCTGGCTTGATCAATTATGTTGCGTGGACTCTCTCCAGCTTGACAAGCATATGTAGGGGGTTTTAGGTGGAACGGGTCAAGCCAGAGTGGGAGGGAAAATGCTTCTGAAAGATCTCGTCTTATTCTTCTCCTTTCCTTATCACAAATGGTGTGTAAAGGATAATTTGGGTTGAATGGGCACAATGGTGAACGTGCACAACCTCTGCAGAGTATAAAACTAAGTACTTAGCCGTGTCCCCGGTACGGACAATTTGAGCAGCTGATCACGGACGTCAACGGAGGATTCCAACATTCCAACTTCAGAAATAAAACTTGATGGGTGAACAAGGGAAGATGAGATTTATGGTTTTAATGCCATACTTGTCTCGATTTGAAGAAAGAGTTTTCCAAAGAGATAGGAAAAATTGTCTTTATGCAAAATAGCCCTGAACTCCACCAGCCAAATATGCATATAGACTATAGAGTTATTCCTTTAAGTGTCCACCATAGTGTCACTTGCCAAACTCCATTTTTAATGGAATCTGACCCACGTTGTTGCAATATTTTTCTTATTGCAGATTGTTCAGATGACGAGTGAGGTTTCGTTTATAGGTTTCGAGTCTACAACCAACATGTTTTCGCCTGTGGCAGCATGAAAGTGATAGAGACTCACTTCTATTGTATTTCCGTTGTGTACTATTTCAAAGATAGCTTTATGCTATGCAACTTGTAATGAATATTTTGTAATTCTGGATCATCGATGTAATAAAATTGATGCTTTGTTGTGATATTACATCGTAAACTGTGTGTGCAAACGAATCGATCCAGGGATTTGCACTATACACAGGTATCTGCCTTATTTGAAGTGCAGGTACGCTACAAATCCTGCAGAGATGCATAGACCCAGTCGACGTCCAAGCCATCCTACTCGACATCCAAGCGGGTATCTGCGGGCATCATGCCAGCAGTCGAGCACTGGTGGCCAAAGAACTACGAGCCGGGTTCTACTGGTTAACAGCCATGCAGGACGCCGAAGATCTAGTAAAGAAATGCACAGGGTGCCAAGAGTTTGCCAACAAGCCACACGCGCTAGCATCAGAGCTCAAGACAATACCGCTAGCCTGGCCCTTTGCCCAATGGGGGCTAGACATGGTGGGCCCGCTGAAGAAATCATCACCCGGAGGGCATACTCACCTCCTGGTTGCAGTCGACAAGTTCACTAAGGGGATTGAAGCTGCACCCATCACAAGTTCGACTGCATCAACAGCGGTCAACTTCATCAGGTCCATCATCTTTAGATTCGGAGTGCCGAACGGGATCATCACAGACAACGGCTCGAACTTCATGGCCGAAGAATTCAAAGACTTCTGCTCAGAGCAAGGTATCAAACTCAGCTATGCATCCGTCTCACACCCGCAATCCAATGGGCAAGTGGAGAAGGCCTACGGTTTAGTCTGTAGAGGCATCAAGAAGCGACTATGTGTGCCACTCAGGCGCGCAGCGGGCGCATGGGTCGAAGAACTACCGTCAGTCCTCTGGAGTCTGTGGACCACGCCCAACAGATCCACCCAGTACACTCCATTCTTCATGGTGTACGGTGCCGAAGCAGTCCTACCCTGCGACATCAAGTTTGACGCACCACGGGTGGTCGCCTATGACGAGTCAGATGCAGAAGAGGCACTTGAAGACAGCATGGACATATTGGACGAAGCACGCGACATCGCTCTGGCGCGATCAGCCATATACCAGCAAGACCTACGCAACTATCACAGACGAAGATTGCGACCAAGAGCTTTCGTCACAGGTGACCTGGTCCTTCGCCTCAAACAGAAAAAAGTGCACAAGCTCGCCTCCCCATGGGAGGGTCCGTACATCGTCACAGAAGCGATTGGCAACGGAGCATATCGCTTAAAGGACTCGAAGACAGGAGCAGCCTGCAGCAACCCGTGGAACATTGCACAACTCCGGCGGTTCTATGCTTAGTCGAATCAACCATTGTAACAAGGATAGCATGTCAAAGCGGCAGGTTTCAGACGCACTCTTTCCCTTACCAGGGTACCTGAGGGGACTGGATGGGTTTTAATGAGGCGGCATGTTCGCAGCAATCAATAAAGTGATTTGAAGAAAATGTTGTTCACTCTACCTTCTTAGTCAAGACAAACAAAAAATCCTAGGCCGCCACTCGATTTACTCGGGGGCTGCGCCACACAGGTTGAAATAAAAGTCTAGGCCGCCACTCGAACCACACGGGGGCTGCGCCAAAACAGGCACAGCTCAAAAATCCTAGGCCTCTATCCGACTTGCTCGGGAGATGCGCCACACAGGTTGAAATAAAAGTCTAGGCCGCCACTCGAACAAACTCGGGGGCTGCGCCAAACGGCACAACTCAAAAATCCTAGGCCTCTACCCGACTTATTCGGGAGATGCGCCGCACAGGTCAAGTCCAAAATCCTAGGTCGCCACCCGACGCATTCGGGGGTTGCACCTCATAGGTCACACTTGAAAAGCCTAGGCCGCTGCTCGAACCACTCGGGGGCTGCGCCGAACAGGCGCAACTCAAAAATCCTAGGCCTCTACCCGACTTACTCGGGAGATGCGCCGCACAGGTCAAGTCCAAAATCCTAGGTCGCCACCCGACATACTCGGGGGCTGCACCTCACAGGTCACACTTGAAAATTCCTAGGCCGCCACTCGAATTACTCGGGGGCTGCGCCGTACAGGCTTCCCTGAAGAAATCCTAGGCCGCCACCCGAGCTACTCGAGGGCCGCGCCATACAGGTCAAGTCCAAAACCCTAAATCGCCACCCGATAAAATCGGTAGCCGCGGTACACAGGTCTCACTTGAAAGAATCCTAGGACGCCACTCGACTCACTCGGGGGCTGCGCCACACAGGTTCACAACGCAGGCTTAGGGCGTCACCCAAGGTACTCGGGGGCTAGCCACACAAGTCAAAACAGAAGCAAAATACTCGCACAGTAATGAAAAGAATTTCACTCGTTGCTCAAGAATTCTTCTCATTTCATATACTGTCACTTACATTGGCATAGTCACCACATTGACTAACCCTATACAGCAGAAGAACACTACTCTTAATCTGCAGGCTTGGCCTTCGGCGCTCCGAGTGGGCCAACAAGACGCTCGCTGTGCTTCTGCACCTGCTCAATCATCTGGCGCGCAGCCGCCAAAGTATCGGCGTACTCGGCATCGCCAGGCAGTCCACCCATCAGCCTCTCCAACAGAAGGTTGGGCCGATGCAGCCGAACGTACGCCAGAGCCGCATTCGCCCCGGCGACAAGCTGAGCGTGGACGATCTCCTTCAGAGCATCGCCGTCACGGAACCTCTCGAGCAAGGTGGACAGCCCATGCGGCAACCCATTATGCGGGAAGTAGACGCGGTGGATGTGCCACAAGGTCTTCCGGCAATTCTCCAAGAGGACAGCCGCACGCTAGGTTCGGTCGAGCATGCGAGCAAGGATGCGCCCTCGCGACTTGTTCACCCAGAAATGGCGAGCTTCGTGGGAGTCGCCAGACGCCTCCCGGGTAACACGCTCTTCAACGCGGTCCCGCTCAGCCTCCCAATCTGGGTTCACGTCTGCATACACAAGCTAGAAGTCAGAACCAGCAAATTTCAACAAGGAAAGGCAGCCGCAGAAAGTACCAACCTTGAAGCTGCCGACTGATGAGATCGATCTCCCCGATCAGAAAATCTTCACGTTGGGAAAAACCCGCAGTCGAATGCGTCCTGGAGCGCTGCAAGAGTAGCTCGGTATTCTTTAAGGTAGCCTCAAGCTCAATCACCTTGTTCTTCAAGTAAGTGATTATGCGCTGGTCGTTCGAACTTCGCGGAGGGACCGGAGCAGCTTGGTGACGGCGAGCACCTTAAGAGGATCCATCGCCACTTGGACCAGCCGCAGAAACAGAAGACGTGCCGCCGAGCAAGTCAATCTGTCATGAACGTGCAGAATCAATACCAATATACGACTGATCAGCATAGACAAATATGATGGGAGAAAACATTCAATTTCAGCCAGAGCATTGTCAAAGGCCAGAAGACCCAACAAAATATCGATCGACAACAATTACAAAGCAAAAGTTATCAGTACATGACACTGCGACTATTAAGCCCCTACAACTACTCCTGGGCAACAGACTCCGACTGCGAGCGACTCCGCCGAGCAGCAGCCGACCCAGTCGCCTTGGCCACCGCCCTCTTGAAGGTAGACACAAGCGTCACAGCAAGCTGTGCAGCCCGCACTTTGACTCCGCCCAAGGACGCGGTCCGGCCATCAGGCCTAGGGGGAAGCCGCTGATGACCTTCTCGAAGTCGCCCTGAATTTGGTGGCCTAGAAGGAGCTGGAAGGTGAGCTCGGAGCCGCGTACCGTCTGCGCCCGAGTGAAGTCGGCGAGGGTGGTCGTGTCATCCTCAAATGGAGCAGCAAGGGCGTCCACGGCAGTCGGCGGCGGGTCGCTTGGGAAGATGTTACGGTGCACCGTCGTAAGGGCTCCCGTCCAGCGCATCTGTGGACTTCCTCAGAGCATCAGACGCATACGCGCAGACACGGTCTAGGAAGCTGACAGCCGTCGCCAAGTCGACGGTGTCACTCGACAAGCCCTCCTCAGGAGCTCCACCGCATGTCTCTGTGCAAAAAAGTCAAACATCAGACAAAGGCAAAAGCAACAACACAGTAGGCGTCAAGCCGAAACCTACCCCCAAGAGCACCGGCGAGGGAAAGAAGGCGGTCGACTTGAGTCTTCTCTTGGTCAACCCGCATCCGCTCCCGCTCCTGGAACTCGTGGAGGGGCTTCTCAAGCTCACCCTGACTCCGAATCTTCAGCTCAAGCTCAGCAATCCGCTTATCAGCCTTGTCAAGGGAAGCGCGAAGCTGGACCCTCTCCTTTTCCAGGCGAACGTAAGCAGCGGCTGCATCAAGTTGTTGGCGGTAGTAGGGCTGAAACAAAAGCAAGATCTTAATAAAGTTGTGGGCGACTCTACTAGTCACCCACACCTTCGGGGGCTACTCCCATCGGGAGCGCTGATCACGCATCCGATGAAAATTCAAGACTACTAGTACAAGTACAAAGGACTTACGTGGTCTAGAAGCTCGGCATCAACGGAAGGCGGCGGAGGAGCACGACTCGAAGACGCGATGACAGCAGGTTGCGTGCGCTCCTCAACTGCCACCCGCGTCACCAGCTCGGTCAAAGGGGCAGATGTATGCTCCACCTCACGATGAGGAGAGTAGACATCGCCAGAACGACCGCTGCAGCAACAGTACAATGACCAACTGCAAGATCGGAATTACAAAAGACAACTCGAAGTCAACAAGGTACTTACCTGGTGGTCTCGAGTTCATCATCGCTCCCCAGGGAGACAGATGGCAGCCGCGCGAACGCGCGCGGTGGCGCGAAGCTGACAGGGGGAACAACCAGGGGCTCGCTCCAGCCACCTGGTGACCGCGCACCCGACGACGTCGCGACGACTTCTTCTGGAT
The DNA here is from genome assembly GCA_026929855.1 of Poa annua. Lineage (NCBI taxonomy): Eukaryota > Viridiplantae > Streptophyta > Magnoliopsida > Poales > Poaceae > Poa > Poa annua. The sequence continues at coordinate 78,994,382 of CM049430.1, read as the reverse complement.
CAGCTTCCGCACCCCTTGCGGGTGACGAAGCAGTCGCAGAGTCACCGCCGCTCCGGCGCTTCTACCTCTTCCGCGCAGGTTCCTCGTCATCATCATCATCGTCCGCTTCGTCGTTGGGGGAGACAGCGGACGGAAGGTCATCATCATCATCATCATCCTCCTCCTCGACAAATTTCGGCTCGTCGTCGGGTCCGTTTTCAGGGAGAGGAGGAAGGCTGATGAGCAGGGACCGACCCTGAATCAAGTAGACGCAAGTCGAATCAAGAAGCAAGAAATCAAGAAACAGAACAACAATGAGAACAAGTCAAGAACTTACCTCAGGAACGGGGTTTGATGCCCCGTAAGCAGCAACCGGGCACTTGACGTTGCAGGTATCCGTGACTCGGAGGTTAGTGATGGACCTCACCTTGGCTTCCACCTCCTCGTCGTCAAGTGGCTCAGTGCTGACGCCCTCGACGGCCCACATCGGGTGGGGCCTAGCACTAAGTGGTTGCACCCGAAGACGGAAGAAGGTGGCCATCAAGAAGACGCCACCCGCCTCGCGCCCAAGGGTCTTCGTAAGGTCGCGTAGCAGGCCCAGCAGAGGCCGCGCGGCTTCCTTCTCCTCGGCAGCTAGCGGGTGCGACCAGGCGTGGGTCTTCCGCAGCCCGCGTCCGCTGTCGAATGCCGCCAGGCCGTCCTGGCTCGACTGGACGAAGAACCACTTCTTGCGCCACCCCTGGACGGAGTCCGACTTCTTCATCTGGAAGTACGTGGTGTCGCCGCGCACTTGGATTCCGAAGCCACCCACGGGGAAAGGCAACTCGCTCTTCCCAACGTTCTTGCGAACGAGGAAGAGCGACTTCCACAGCGCCCAATGGGGCACGACACCCAAAAAGCACTCGCAAAGCACAATGAAGCCCGCGATGCACAAGACGCCATTGGGGGTCAGATCATGGATCAGAACCCCATAGGCATACAGGAGACCGCGCACAAAATCGTGCAAGGGGAACCCGAAGCCCCGCGGAAGGAAATCCACGAAGCATACGCGTTCCCCATCCCGGGGTGTGGGGTAAATTCTTTGCCAGGAGCGCGTACCTAGACTTGATCAGCAGGCAGAAGAAGACCTTGAGCACGGAGGAGTTCGACCTCAGCCTTCTTCACCGACGACCTCTGCTAGTCGCCGTCGGGCTTCTACATCAGCCCGGCTTCGTCGGCGGCGGCGGAGGAACCAGCGGCACTCTTCGGCTCGCCCATGGTGTCGTGGGGCAGCGCAAGGTGCACGGACAAAAAGCACGGAGCTCTGGTGAGGACGAGAATGGCAGAAGGCAGAGGAAAGGAGGCGCGAACGAATGGAGAAGACGATGCCCTCGCGCTGCGGCGCAGTACTTATGCCTCAGCAAAATCAATCTCAGCCCTTTGTCGCGCAGCGGTTCAGAGCATCTTCATCCCGCCGTCCACGTGTCAAGCAAAGAGGCCAACCGTCGCCGCCAACTTCCTCCACTATGCACGAGAATCAAGGCGTCATCATCGTGCGCGAAAATTTCGCGCCCAGTTCAGGAACATGACAACTGCTGACCGCGGTCAGCGCTGCCAGTGGGCCCCGCCATGTCACGTCGCATCGGGCGCAGAGGCGTGCAAAGAAACGTCAGCAACGGCGTCATCAAGCCAACGGCTCCAAACAACTGGACAGCGAACTAACTCGAATACAAGGTTCGGGTGGTAGGCTTCTAAGCTGAAACAACTGAAGACAATGCGCTGGTCAAGGAACCCGAAACGTCTATTCGGGTGACGAAGAAAGTCGAGTAAGCTCCCGCAGCCGAATCAGATCTACAAGTAAGCCAACATGGCCGAATAGAAGCAAGCTTCACATAAAGAACAGGACAAAGCAATTCGACTACAAAGGTTACTCCCATCGGGAGAGGCCTGTTCGACTGATGAAATCGAGTTCAAGCTCAAGATCAAGCAATCCAATGGCGCGTCCAGGAGGAGGAAGTCCTTTGCCCGACGCTGCGCTTCGACCAAGCACTCGGGGGCTACTGACGTGGGGCTACCTTTCGACTAGCCCACCGTAAGGCTACCTGGGCCGCGCCAAGCATGGAAAGGCCCACAGAAGGCCCACTCGGGGTACCACGTATCCTAGTCCAACTCGGTTAGGTCTTGTAACCTGCCATATCTGTACCAACCGCCCGAGACCTGGCTACCTATAAAGCCAGGAGGGTTGCCCGTCCTAAAGGACAGGCTCATAGCCACCACCACAAACCCTAGCGAGATCGCAATCTCGCCATTCTAATCGCTACTCACATCAATAATCAGACAAGCAGGAGTAGGGTGTTATCCTCCGGGAGCCTGAACCTGGGTAAAACCTTGCTTGTCAGCCGTCGTGATCACCAACACCTCTCTCTCTCCCCCCCATCAATCAACCCGGGGTGCACAACCCTGAGATTTGCCGAGTTACCACCTCGTCACCTGGGCCTCGAGGGATGTGGCCTCGAGGGACTTGGCCTCGGGGGACATGGCCTCGAGGCGCTTGCCCTCGAGGGACTTGTCCTTGAGGGACGTGGCCTCGCAGCGCTCCTCCTGGGCCTCGAGTGCGTTAGCCTCTTGCAGCAGTTGACTCGGGGCGGTCTCCTCTTGAGGCTTTGGGCCTGGCGTGGGCCTTGTGATGACCGCCCCTTCTTCGAGCTCTTTATCAGGAGGCTTTTTCTTTGGAGAGGTTGCACTCTTCTTGTGAAGTACGGGCTCCTCTCTTTCCACCACAAGGACAGCACTGGCTGTTTGTGGGGTGGCTGACAAGTACAGCTTCAGGTGCTCGCCAGGCCTTGGGGCGACCATTACAGGTGGGCTGGCCAAGTACTTCTTCAAGTCCTCAAATACTTTTTCAGCTTCAGGGGTCCACTTGAAGGTGCCCGTCCTTTTCATGATCTTGAAAAACGGCAGGGCTCTTTCGCCGAACTTGGAGATGAATCGACCCAAGCTGGCCATGCAGCCCGCCAGGCGTTGCATGTCCTTGAGCCTGCGTGGAGGTTGCATGCCTTCTATGGCCTTGATTTTGTCTGGGTTTGTCTCTATGCCCCGATGAGACACAAGGAAGCCCAGCAATTTGCCCGAAGGTACTCCGAGGACGCACTTGGCGGGGTTGAGCTTGATGTTCACCTTGCGCAGGCTGGCGAAGGTTTCTTCCAGGTCTCCGAGCAGAGTATTTCCTTCTCGTGACTTCACGACGATGTCATCGACATACGCTTCAGCTTTTCGCCCCATTTGCCCGCCCAGGGCTATCCTCATTAACCTCTGGAAAGTGGCTCCGGCATTTTTTAGGCCGAAGGGCATGCAGACGTAGCAATACACACCACATGGGGTGAGGAAAGCCGTCTTCTCCTCGTCCTCTTTAGCCATCTTAATATGGTGATAACCAGAGAAGGCATCGAGGAAACAGAGGAGGTCGCAGCCTGTCGTGGAGTCCACGATCTGGTCAATTCTAGGCATGGGGTAAGGGTCCTTGGGGCAAGCCTTGTTCATGTCGGTGTAGTCGATGCAGAGGCGGCCTCCGCCGGCGGGTTTTGGGACTACCACGCCGTTGGAGAGCCAAGTGGGGTGAGCGACTTCGCGGACTACTTTTGCCGCTTTGAGCTTCTCGACCTCCTTGACGATGAATGCTTGCTTCTCGGGGGCTTGTTTTCTTGCTTTTTGCTTGACGGGGTGCACGTTTGGGCACACGGCCAAGTGGTGCTCGATCACCTCCCTCGGTACACCAGACATATCTGATGGTGTCCATGCGAACATGTCAGAGTTTGCCTGGAGGAAGGCGACGAGCGTGCTTTCCTATTTGGGCAGCAGCGCGGCGCCAATGGTGACGCTAGCCCCCGAGCCTTCAGCCCCCGAGCTTCCTGAGCTCAGAGAGATCTTCTTTGTAGCAGCTGCCTCCTGGGAGAACAACTGCTTCTTCTTCTTGGGCCTCTCGAGAGGCTCTTGGTCCTCGTCTGCGGGGAAGGCCGTGGCGGCGGTCTTGTAGGTCGTCTCCACAGCACGCGTAGCGTCCAGGACATGCCCACGTATGGTGATCGTGCTGGCGCTGTCGGGGATCTTGACCATGTTGTACGCATGGTGCGTGACGACCATGAACTTCGCGAGTGCGGGGTAGTCGAGGATGGCGTTGTACGGCAGGCCGATGTGCACAACATCGAAAACGATGTGCTTGGTGTGGTAATTTTCCTCGCTCCCGAAGGTGACGGCAAGCCTGACCTGGCCTAGAGGCTCGATTGAGCCGCTGGTGACCCCCGTGAAGGGCCTCGAGGGCATAAGCCTCTCGTAGGGCACTTGAAGCGCTTCAAACATATCAATGGAGATAACGTTCAGGCCTGCTCCGCCGTCGATGAGCGTCTTGGAGACAGCCACATTGTCAATGGTGGGGGTGCAGACCAGCGGGAGGGTTCCAACAGTCTTGGTGGACTTGGGGTGGTCCTGAGCGTCGAAGGCGATGGTGTACTGCGACCACTTGAGGGTCCTGGAAGTTTTCGTGCTTGGGAGGGCGGCGTTGAGCTCGCGGGCGAACTGCTTGAACTGGTTGTTCGACTTCGGCGCCTGCGCCCCCCCTTGGATGCAGGCAATGGCACCCCTCGGGGCTTGGTAGCCGCCATCTTCCTTGTCAGGGAGGTTGCCATTCTTTTCTGTGGCGTTGGCTCGATTTCCAGATGGTTTCTGGTAGCCGTCCTTGCGTCCGCCTCCGCGATAGCCGCGGCCTCGACCGCGGCCGCCGCTGTCTTCTGCTTGCTCGCTCTCCTTGCTCAACCTTTTGAGGTCGTAGCAGGACTCCGTAGAGTGGCCGCGCCTGTTGTGGTAGATGCAGAAGGGGCGGTGATCATCTTTTCTTTCTCCAGCCTCGGGGGAGTCCCTGTGGGTGCCTTTTGTGTCCGGCTCGGCCGCGAGAACTGCGGTGGCCTTGCGCTTGGGCTCCTCCTTCTTCTTCTGGCTCTTGGACCCCTCAGCGTGTTCGTCCCCTCTCGAGGACATTTTCACGAATATGAGTCCCTCTTCAGCCTTGGCGCACTTGTCCGCCATGTCGAACAACTTGACCACAGAGGTGAGCTTGTCGTGGATGCCCAGTTTCTCAAGCATCCTGCTGTTGGTGACGCCCTCGCGGAAGGCGGCGATGACTTGAGTGTCGGGGATGTTCGGGATCTTGTTGCGCACTTGGCTGAAGCGCTGGATGTACTTGCGGAGCGTTTCGTCCTTCCTCTGCACCACAGCGCGCAGATCGTTGTGGGTGAGGGCGCGCTCGTATATCCCCTTGAAGTTGGAGACGAACTGCTTGCAGAGCTCCTACCAGAGTTAACAGAGTCCTCCGGGAGGTTCAGGAGCCACGACAGCGCAGAGTCACGTAGCGCGTGGGAGAACCAGTTGGCCATGACCTTGTCGTCTCCCCCCGCAGCTTGGATGGAGGTGGTGTAGAGCTGCAGGAACTCGACGGGGTTGCTGGAGCCGTCATAGCCCTTGGGAAGAGTCGGCCTGAACTTTTGCGGCCAGACCACGCGGCGCAGCGAGCGAGTGAACGCCCTGCAGCCCGAGGTGTACGTAGCGACCCCGTGCTGAAGCGCGCCGCGGTTCTGCTGTCCCGCCTGGCCGAGCTCCTCCACGAGCCTGTGCTGTCGGTCTCGCTGGAGCTCCATCCCCACACGGGCGTCGGGCGCGGTGCGCTGCACGATCATGCAATCGCGCGGCGAGGTCGCGTGTGATGCAGCCCTCTGTGCCGCAGCCGGTGCAGGCCCCGGAGGTGGCGGAGGCGCATTTGTTACGACCGTGCCCGCAAGAGAGGGGTGCGCGTTGGACTGCGACGGAGCGGGGCGCGTCGTGGCGATGCCGACGAGGTGGTTGAGGCGTTGGAGCCACTGCTCGTGGGCCTCAGCGGTGGGCTGGTAGCGGAGCAACTCCTGCGCCATGAGCAGCGCGGTGTGTGGCGCGAGGTCGGTTCTCCCAGGGCCCGAGCCGCTCGGGCGCTGCGTCGGGTGCGACGACTGCGCGTCCTCCTGGTGCTCGGCGTCGTGCTCCGGCGCCTCCACGTGAGGGCCAGAAGGGACATGCTCCTCTTGGCGGGGTCGGCCCCGCCTTGCGCGGGTGGTCGCGGGAGTGGTGGCGCGGGCGGTCGCGGCGCCTGAGGGCGCGCGTGCTCCCGCGGGCGCACATCGGCTGACTCGAGCGGTGCGGGTGGCGCGCGTGTTCACCATGGCGCGGAGACGAACTCGAAGGTTGTTGACGCGCCTCAAGCCCCTACCTAGCGCGCCAAATGTCGGGTTATGACTCCCGGGAATCAGGGGTAGTCACTTCCTGAAGTGTAGTTCGAGAGGGGATTGAACGCGGAGGTCTAAACCCTCAAGTGGCTCTGCGACGTTGCTCGCCGGACCCGAAGAAGACGTACACCTGACCAAGGAAAACACCGTCCTTTACCTAGGTTCACGACCCTCGTGAGGAGGTAAGACCGCTACTCCTGCCTGTCTGTATTATATGTGGGAGGTTACAGTACAATTGAGCTTGCCGGAAGCCCCCTTGAGGCAGTTCTTGCCTGGGGAGGGAAGCGATGATCTTCTTCCTCCTCCAGCCAGAGGCTAATCTAACCAGAGCTGCTAGGGTTTACAAAGGTGTTTTACACGCAAAGAGCCGACCCTTGCTACGATGAAGGTCCTTCCTCTTTTATAGGCGCCTCCGGCCTTCTTCTTCGGCTTGGCCTTCAAGGTGGCTCCCACTTGCTAGTGGCGGGGTGGAGCACGAGTCCACCGCGCTCCTTTGTCCATGGACTCGGTCCATTGTTGATAAAGGTGGCGCCGTGGCCGACAGGCGGCCGACGGGCTTGTACCGCCCGCAGAGCGGGCAGTCTCTGAGGTGGAGCCCACGATGACGATCTCCGTTGGAGGGTTGCGCCGTCCACCTACTTTATCGTTAGAGTAGAAGGTCCTCACAGTTGTGCAGCAGGTGGCGCAGCTTTGTTGACCACTTTATCGCCAGGGACAGCGACGGGGGTGTGAGCGCCTCTGTACGGGTGTGGCAGAGGTCACATGCGCTCTGTCGGGATTCCTTGGCGACGACGTTTCCCTCCAGGCCTGAGGGGAGGTTCATGCCGGACTTCCCTCAGGCGGGTTGGTTCCTCGACGGGGAGGATCCCCTGAGGCGAGGGGTCCCTTGAGGCCCTCGCTCCCTCTTCAGGCCCTCGAGGGGAATCTCCTCTCGAGGGTCCCATCAGGCGGAGTCGCCTAGTCCTTAGCCGTTTTGTTTGTCTGGCCTGCGAGCGAGGCATGGGGGGGAATGGGCTCTTGATACCCCAGTTCCCATTGGGCCGACAGGTGATGGCATTGAGAAAAATGGGGTAGAAGCCTTGAGGAAATCTCCCGAATCGGGCGGCTTGGAGTTCGCTGGCACCGTGCTCGTTGGTCGGCCCCGCAACCAGGTGGCAGATTTTCCCCAACACCTGAAGATCGGTGCGTGCCCCCTCGAGTGTCGCGCCCCGCACTACCTCCATGGCCTCCGTCCGGGAAGAAGACCCCGCTGCGGCCTTACTTTTTCTCTTCACCGGGCCCATTGGAGAGGACTGGGGTTTTGGCGGAGACGAAGATGGGGGATTCGCAGGAGAGAGCGGAGGCGGAGAGCTCTGAGAAGCAGAAACTTCTGTGTGAAGAACTGAAAATGGTAACGGCTCTACGCTGCAACGCCTGGGTTTTATGTCCTCCCGAAGCAGTTACCGGGGCGTGGTGGGACCCCCCACGACTCACGCCCCAGATCGTGCGAAGCCGTTAATCGTCCAAGTGCCACGTGGCTCGGGCCGGCTGGGCACTAAGGGCCCACGACGCTTCGCCTAAGCCCATGGGCTCAGTCGTGCCCATCATGGGCCCGGGGGCTACTGTCGGCCCAGTGGGAACTGGGGTATCAAGAGCCCATTCCCCCCAGGCCTCGCTCGCGGGCCAGACGGACGAAACGACTAAGGACCAGGCGTCACCGCCTGGCGGGACCCTCGAGAGGCGATTCCCCTCGAGGGCCTGAAGAAAAATCGAGGGCCTCAAGGGACCCCTCGCCTCAGGGGATCCTCCCCCCGAGGAACCAACCCGCCTGAGGGAAGTCCGACAGGAATCTCCCCTCAGGCCTGAAGGGAAACGTCGTCGCCAAGGAAGCCCGGCAGAGCGCACGTGACCTATGCCACGCTCGTGCAGTGGCGCGCACACCCCCGTCGCTGTCCCTGGCGATAAAGCGGTCAACAAAGCGGCTCTGCCTGCTGCGCAGCTGTGAGGACCTTCTACTCTGATGATAAAGCAGGTGGACGGCGCAACCCTCCAACGGAGATCGTCATCGCGGGCTCCACCTCAGAGACTGCCCGCTCTGCTGATAGTACTGCGCGGTCGGCCGCCTGTCGGCCACGGCGCCACCTTTATCAACAATGGACCGAGTCCATGGACGAAGGGAGCACGGTGGACTCGTGCTCCGCCCCGCCACTGGCAAGTGGGAGCCACCTTGAAGGCCAAGCCGAAGGAGAAGGCCCGAGGCGCCTATAAAAGAGAGAAGACATCCGTCGTAGCAAGGGTCGGCCCTTTGCGGGCAAAACACCCTTGTAAACCCTAGCAGCGCTGGTTAGGTTAGCCTCTGGCTGGAGGAGGAAGAAGACCATCGCTTCCCTCCCCATGCAAGAACTGCCTCAAGGGGGCTTCCGGCAAGCTCAATTGTACTGTAACCTTCCACATATAATACAGACATGCAGGAGTAGCGGTCTTACCTCCTCACGAGGGCCGTGAACCCGGGTAAAGGACGGTGTCTTCCTTGGTCGGGTGTGCGTCTTCTACGAGTCCGGCGAGCAACGTCGCGGAGCCACTTGAGGGTTTAAGACCTCCGCGTTCAATCCCCTTTCGAACTACACTTCAGGAAGTGACTACCCCCGATTCTTGGGAGTCATAACCCGACAGCCAGCTTATAGTTTGAAGTAGAGCTTGGATAGAGAAAGCTGATTTGGTCGCCGAAGCAATAGTCTCTCCTTTAACAGCTTCTTTTCTTTGCCACCAAATATACCACGCAGCAACAGCAATGATTTCTTGTAACCCCAATTGTCCAATTACTGGTGATTTCCTACATGGACTTCGCATGATTTCTTCTAGTATCACTGACGATCAGTACTTACCATCCTATCAATCACCTCATCCAGACCCAGAGCTTTCCACACCAACGCAGCCCGTTTACACGTAAAGATTAGGTGACGTATATCTTCTGCTCCCTGAGAGCAAACTGGACATTCAGCCGAAACTTTAATATGTCAATTGGCGAGTATACATCTTCCAGGAACTAGACCATGAAGCGCCCTCCAAATAAAAATTCACCTTCGCCAGAATTTGTAACTTCCAGAGTATCTCCCAAACTGGATTTTGTCTCGATGGTCCCTGTCCATCATGCCTAGAAATTTTGCCTCCGAACTAATGTTCCCATTCAGAATAATATGCCGACCTGACAGAAAAATTATAACTCTTTGTTTTGTGCCAGGCAATAAAATCATCACAAAGATTAGGGCTAATTGGAATCCGAAGTACCATTTCAGCTTCCATTGGATTAAAAATATCCCAGATGATATCTTCATCCCACGAACCAGTATCAATATTTATCAATTCATCCACTGTTTGAAGAATACAATTTCCTCTAGGTGTCTCAATTTTCCTGGAAGTACAACCGGGAACCTAGTGATCTCTCCAGATATTTATATTTCTCCCATTACCAACTCGCCATATGTGACCTCTTTCAAAAGTTTGAAGCCCACTCACTATACTTTGCCAAGTAAAAGATGAACCTGCCTTAGGCCCTGCACACAAAAAGTTGACGTCTAGATAATATTTAGCCCGAAGAACCTTAGCACACAGAGAATCAGGTTGTGTAATTAATCTCCAAGATTGTTTGGCCAGCATTGCAAGGTTAAAAGCATGCAAATCACGAAATCCCATGCCTCCATCTTTTTTTGGAATACACATCTTCCACCAGGCACTCCAGTGCATACGTTTTTGTTCCTATGAATCACCCCACCAAAATGCTGCCATTGCATCAGTGAGCAGTTTGCAAATATTTTTCGGAATCTTAAAAATTGACATAGCAAAAACAGGGATGGCTTGGATCACAGCCTTTAAAAGTATCTCTTTTGCACCCATTGATAATTGCTTTTCCTTCCACCCATTAAGAAGAGCTATGACCCTTTCAATCAAATATAGAAAGTTATCACTTCTATCCACTCCAACCATTGCTGGGAGACCTAGATATCTATCCGATAAAGCCTCAGACATTATATTCAACTCCGTACAAATATCTCCTTTTTAAGACCACATCAACATTGGGACTAAAAAATATGCTGCATTTCGCCTGGCTTACCATTTGTCCTGAATTTGCACAGTAGGTATCAAGGACTTGTCTCAACGAGGTTGCATTAACTAAGTCTGCCTTCATAAGGATCAAGGAATCATCAGCAAATAATAAATGTGATACTGATGGTGCATTTCTACACACCTTAACCCCCTCAATGCCACGAACCTCCTCTTGATGAGTTAGTAAACTTGAAAGACCTTCAGCACAAATAAGAAAAAGGTAGGGAGACAGGGGATCCCCCTGCCTTAAACCTCTTGTAGGAATAAACTCTTCTGTCTCTTGATCATTATATCTGACTTTATATTTCACAGAAGTAACACAAGCCATAATCAACTCCACAAACTCCGGATGAAAACCAAGCCGAGTTAACATTCTTTCCAGAAAAAGCCACTCCACCCTATCATACGCTTTATGCATGTCAAGTTTGACTGCACAATACCCAGATTTACGTTTCTTCTTGTTTTTAATGTAGTGGATACTCTCATAAGCTAGCAGGATATTATCAGTTATCATCCTACCTGGGACAAAAGCACTTTGCACCGGAGAAATAATATCATCAAGAATATGCTTAAAACCGAGAGCAATCATCTTTGAAATTACCTTGTATAGCACATTGCAAAGACTGATGGGTCTAAATTGTGAAATCAGCTCTGGCGTATCAACTTTAGGAATGAGAACAATAACAGTGTCATTCCATCCCATCGGAATTGAGTGATTATTAATGGCGCCGAGGACTTCCTGCGTCAAGACATCGCCAATTATATGCCAACACTTTTTGAAAAAAATGCATGTAAACCATCCGTCCCAGGGGCTTTCAGATCCCCAATCAAAAATAGTGCATTTTTAACATCCTCAGCCGAATAAGGCTTAAGCAGAGCATCATTCATCTCTGTAGTCACCTGCGGGATAACCATTTCCAAAACAGTAGGGTCTGTATCGTACACTTCTTTACTAAATAAACCCGAGAAATAATCAGTTATCATTGGATTCAAATAAGCTGTACCTTCAAGCCAACCACCATGATCATTTTTCAGCTTTTTGATTTTATTCCGTTGTCTTCTAGCATTTGCAAAATTATGAAAGTATGAGGTATTTCTGTCCCCAAACTGCAGCCAGTTTATAGGACTTCTTTGTGCCCAATGCATTTCTTCCTGTTCCAAAAGCTTCTCAATTTCTAGAGCAATCTCTTTTTGACGCGAAATATTTGTGGCTGTTAGCTCATCTCTTGAGACCCTCTCCAACTCTCGTTGAGCAGATCTAATTTTCTGTTTTGTATTCCTTAAAGTGCACCAATCCCACCTGTGCAAGTGATCATGCACAACCGCGAGTTTTCCCGCCAAGTCACCAGCATTTGAAACTTGATTAGAAGACCAAGCCTTTTCAACTTCTTCCCGCAAATTCGCTTCTTTTAACCAGCGTGCCTCAAAACGCAGAAGTTTTGGCCCATAAGTGTCTTGGGCCTCTTCGTGATTCATACTAAGGAGAAGAGGTCTGTGATCAGACCTGCTATAGGGTAAATTTTCCAGAATTGCAAAAGGGAACTTATCTCTCCAGGAATCACTAACCACAGCTCTGTCTAATCTTTCTCTAATATTTCCACGATGCCAAGTAAATATGTCACCTGCATGCATATCCCAAGTCTGAGAGGTTGCAATCATTAAGAGTCTCCCGAAAAGCATCCATAAATCGTGATGGTCTTGGATTGCCCCCTTCCTTCTCAAAAGGATACATAATCACATTTAAATCTCCAATCACCAACCATGGCATAGTACTCTCAGCATGAAGTGCTCTAAATCTTTGCCAAGTCATATGTTTATTCTCCCATTTAGGCTCTCCATACATACCAGTCAATCTCCAGATATTGTCCACACCACTTCCAATAGTAACATCAATGTAATTCTCACACTTAAATCTGAGACCCACCACTACCTCCTTCTTCCACAATAAAATCAGACCACCACTCCTACCATTACTCCTAACAACGTACTTATGATCCATTTGAAGACGACGGCGAAGACACTCCGCTGGCCACTCCTCCAAATGAGTTTCAGACAAGAACATCACATCCGCACCTCTGCGCTTCTGAATATCCACAAGTGCAAGCACTGCCGCAGCCCCAATGAGGCCGTGGCAGTTTAAGCTTAAGAGTTTCATTGCGCCCGGCGGTCCTCCTCGAAGGAGGCCGCCGATCCAACATCACTTTCGATTCTGCAAGTACCATCATCATCAGTTCTTGGTTTCTTCATGTTAATATTCTTTTGTGGGGTGTCTATCAGAGCTGCATCCGAACCTTTCACCCCTTCTAATTGCAGTACCCTGTCCGAAACTGAAGCCTGAGCTGTTTCTCCCACTTGGAGCAACGTCCCATCCTTCCCTGAGTTCAGCGCACTTGAATCCATAGCTAATCTCTTGCGTAAGAGATGGTTCCGAAAATTATGCGCGTCAACTTCCATGCCAACATATTCATAAGAACCCTCATTTTCCCCCTCTTCTTGATTATCCGCAGAGTTAAAGAAACTCCAGCCCATTCCACGTCCGAGAGGACCTTGATCACGTCCCCTACCTCGGCCACGCCCAGGACCTCTCGCCCGGCCTCTACCCCTTCCACCATCAGCTAGCAAAAAATCACCTCATTGAAAAGACGAGGGATCATGCTCACCAGAACCACATTCTTCATACCAGTGTCCGATCATACCACACATGGCGCAAAAATCAGGCATCTTCTCAAATTTAACTTGGTAGTAATCCTTCTTCCCTTCCCGTGTAATAGACACAAACCGACTCAGCTTTTTGTTTATATCCATCTTGACTCTCACTCTTACGAAACTCCCCACAAAGCCTGCGGGCAGTTTAATCTGAACTTCCTTTATCTCGCCCAACGCTCGTGCCATACCTCTGATTGCATTATCTCTCAGATAATTGTCAGGCAGCTTATCAATTTGAGCCCACACAGCAAACCTATCTAACTTTATAGATTTTGGATTGGTAAATCCATCATACTCCTCAATAATCACTGCATGTTCACGAAACAGCCAGGGACCCATCTTGGTTGCTTTATTCCAGTCTGCCAAACAGTTGAATTGGATCGTGAACAAATTGTCCTCGATCCTTCGCCATGTCTCTTCTCTTGCCGAGTTCCACGCTGATCTCATGTCTGCGAACAATGCACTCTGGCTGAACCCTAATTTTGCCGTGTGCACCCGCGCGATCGCTAACCACTTAGCTTCGATCGTTGGTTCTTCAACTTCATCCTCCCAGACGAAATCCTCTACTTCTCCTTCCTCAAGTTGCAGTCGCCCAAGGAGATCATCTACTTCCTCCTCCTTCCGTTTACTTGTTCCGCTGGCTTCTGGTTTGTCCCCCATCGTAACGTCCCTCGCAAGGAGAGCGACGAGAAGACGTAGGCCTAACCCACCGGCCGAGAGAAGCCCTCGCCGGAATCGATAAACTCTCGACGGAGGTTTTCACCGCCGCCGCCAGAGGAAACCCCAAACCCTAGTTATTTCGCTAGGGGAGAGCGAACACTGAACAGCTAGCTATGCGAGAAGAACTCGACCACCGTTGGAGTTGGTGTCATGAATCGTGCAGATTGTTTGTCGTTTTCTTTTCTGTACGATCGAAGGGATGCATGCTACTACACGGAAACGAGTGGGCCTCTGTTGCCGCGCATGCATGGGCTGTTGCTACATCGTGTTGTTTGGGCCTTTTGTATATTGCAATCGTTTTTGATTTTTAGAGGGACGGTAAATTCTTGTAAAAGCCTGTAAATTCTACTTCGTACTTGTTCTTTACCGCTTGTAAGATAGAAGGTCAGCAAAGGCTTGCACTGGATCAGTTCATTCAGCTGCATGATCAATTTTTTCAGTTTTTTTTTGTTTTTTCTGTTGTATGTTGATTTGTACGACTATGTTGTCTACTTGTCTCTCTTTCACACATTGTTTCTCTGATTTGATGGTTCCGTCAGTTCAAAATGATGGCATGATAATTATTTTTATATTTTTTGTTTTCCACTATTTTCATGTTTCTTTGCCACTATGTTGTAACATTTTTTTTCATGGCCTATCCTTTATGTGCAATATATATAATTCCTTTTATTTTGTGAATTAATTGTGAATAGATAATTAGATTATCCACAACCGACTTCTCAATTACTGGATCGTGCAGTAATTCATGCTAATGTGAATGTTACAAATGAGATTTTTCAGTTGTAATAAGACTGTAATGAAGTCCTTTTTTAATTACAAGTTGATTGCAACCCTAACAACAAATGATTCGGGTCGCTAAATTTATGTTGGTTGGGAGTGCAGCTGGGTAGAAACAAGATTTTCTAGAACCAAATTGGTTGAGATTTTTTCCATTTGTGTTGTGATCGTGTAATATGTGAGTTCCAAGTAAGTTGTAACCAGAAATTTTTCAGTTAAAAGTGGGTTGCAACGAGGATTTTTGAGGTTTCTAAATTTTCATCCTTGTGTCGTGATGTGTGTTAGATATTGCAAGTGGGTTGCAACTAAGATCTTTTCAGTCGTAAGCGGGTTTAACTAGGATTTTTTCAGTTTCTAAATGTTCATCCTTGCGTCGTGATGCGTCGTGATGTGTGTTGGATGTGAGTTCCAATTGGGTTGCAATTTAATCTCATCTGGCAAGCTCATTACTCTCAGGGAAAGTTGCCACAAAGTGTTGGTCCTGTGGGTTCCTTTTGGTGGAAAGATTGTATCAAACTCATGACCACCTTCCTGGAGATTTCCTCTTGTATCTCTAGAAAGGGAGAAATTGTTCGCCTGTGGATTCATAGATGGTCAGATGATATACTCAGGTTTAAATTCCCTCATCTTTGCTCCTTTGCCAAGTCCCAAGACATCTCACTCAAGCAGGTTGTTGCTATTTATATTGACGAGGAGATTACTGATATGTTTCATCCTCCGCTTTCCTTGGTGGCTGATCAGCAGTGCTATCAATTAGATTCTCTTCTGCTTTCTCAGGTTGAGCAAACCATGAATGATAAGTGGATCTTGACTCTGAATAATAAGCAATATTCTAGTAAGAGAGTTTATGAGGCATTGATGCCTAATGAGTTGGCACCCTCCCCCTTCAGATGGATTTGGAAATCATGTGCCTTACCGAAGCATAAAATCTTTTTCTGGTTATTGTTGCAAGACAGGCTTAAAACCAGGGATTTATTAGCAAGGAAGCACTTTGTCATTGAGGACTATAATTGTGTGTTATGCACAAAATACAACTGAAGACTTCATGCATTTGTTTTTTGATTGTGACTTTAGCAGAAACTTCTGGTGGAAGCTAAATTTGGAGTGGAATTCTGATTTGGACCTCATCATATGCTCACAGATACAAAGAGAACTTACAATCTGATATGTTTCAAAGAAGTTCTGATTGTTGGATGTTGGAGCATTTGGACTCACAGGAATAGATGTATTTTTGATACTCAACCGATTTGTCTAGATACCTGTTTTTTGGACTTTATTTACTCTTTCAAGCTTATCCTTCATAGAGCTAAACCTTCTCTTAAAGAGGGTATGACCCAATGGGCACTTTATGAACTTTTCATTTGTAATTCTTTACAGTTGTTAATGAGAAAATAGAAAATTAAACAATAGGGATTTTTCCCTACTGTTTTGCGCCTAAAAAAAGTGGGTTGCAATTGACTTTTCCAGTTATAAGTGGGTTGCGAATGAGAATTTTAATTTCATATTTGTGTTGTGATTTGTCTTGCAGTTATAATTGGGTGGCAGCTAAGATATTTTCAGTTGTAAGCGAGTTGCAACTAGGATTTTTCCTTTCTAAATGTTCATCCTTGTGTCGTGATGTGTGTTAGGTGTGAGTTGCAAGTGGGTTGCAATTGAATTTTCCAGTTATAAGTGGGTTGGAAATGAGAAAAAAATTCATATTTGTGTTGTGATTCGTGTTGCTTGTGAGTTGCAAGTGGATTGCAACTAAGATCTTTTCAATTGTAAGCGGGTTGCAACTAGGATTTTTCAGTTTCTAAATGTTCATTCTTGTGTCAAATGTTCATTCTTGTGTCGTGATGCATGTTAGATGTGAGTTGCTAGTGGGTTGCAATTGACTTTTCAGTTATAAGTGGGTTGCAAATGAGAAAAAAAAATCATATTTATGTTGTGATTTGTGTTGCTTGTGAGTTGCAAGTGGATTGCAACTAAGATCTTTTCAGTTGTAGGCGGGTTGCAACTGAGATTATGTGGTTACAAGTTGGTTGCCAGCTGGGTTTTTCCAGTTATAAGTGCATTGAAACAAACAAAAATATTCGTCTTTGCGTTGTGGTTCATGATAGATGTGAATTCTAATTGGGTTGCAACTGATTAGTTTTGAGTCATGATTCGTGCTCACCCGAGAATATCTAACCATGCATTTGCAAGTTGTATATAATTACGTAAAATCTTTTTTTATTTAGTTGCAAATCTCATAGCAATAAAGTTGCAATTTTCTCTCATGTAAATAGGGTCTCTGTGACGCCCTAAAATCGGTACTATGTAGATTTAAGCGCTCCCGCCGAAATCCGCATAATAACAATTTTTTGTCGCCCACCAGACATAATGTGCACGCCGAAACATGCGCATTATGTGGGTGGAATTGTGATAACATTACAACAGTTCCGATACATCCACAAATACAACAGAAGATAAAATTACTACAACGACTCGAACGAGTCAAGATACAAATGATACAATACAAAGATTCAAATGACAGCGGAAGCAAAATAGTATCCGACTACGGATAAGATGCAAATTGGACTAAGAGTTCTGAAGATAAGCAATGGCGCCATATCCCTGTCCAGCCAAGCCGGAGGGATTCCCAAGCTAATGTCGTCGGACTTCAAACCTGTTAACTGCACATAAAGCACATCCCAAAAGAGGGTCAGGGCACTCCCTGGCAAGCAAAACCGACTTACCTACTTTCTACACCATCTCCCAAAATATAGGGGAGGTGGACTTAGCGGCAGCAGCACTAGCAACGTAAAGAGACACGCTACAACTTCCGTCTAAACAGAGAGGGATAAGAGAGCGCATAAGATAAACATCTACAACTAACACCAATCATAACCCATTCTCGAATTAACCCCCTCAACCAAGTATGAGGAAGCAATTCGGGAAACTCACACATTGAACAATTTTAGTTACCAGTTGTTGTGAAAGTAATTCTATATTACTAGTCAGGTTAATTAACAATGTTTAGGTGTAAGTTGTCTATGATCTTGTTAGCCAGCATCATCACCAAGTCGTCCATAACCGTGGACACGGCTCATCGATAAGATTATACCCTGCAGGGGTGCACTACTGGACCCGTACTCGTTCGATCAACCCCAAAAGCAAGCCAGAAGGTAGGGCATCTCAACACGGCAAATCTCTTCTCTACGACCCATCCAGGGAACCGCATGATTGTGTGCACGGCTAATCAGGTCCAGTGCCCGCGGGATACGACCTTCATAGCACTCTAAGAACGTGCCACCCTATATGAGAATCGACTACTCCATCATCATGAGATCGTTAGGTAACCATATGCATGCATCAAATGGAAAGCCCGAACTACTTGCGGCGCCCTGGATAAGAAGCGGATTAGATCGAAGCCGCGGGGGGCTCCATAGGGCCTCCCACAAGCGGTTAGTGCGCTCAAAATTGGATCCGAGGACAAGAACTGAGTTCCTAGGTCGACACTTAGCAGAACAAAACACCTCGCAAGGCCTTCCGCCGGTGCCTTATCTTTTAATTATAATACCCCAATATAGAACAACATTTTATTAAGGTAGAATAATCTATCATACTAAGCGTATGAAATAAACGACCAACAGACGACTCGCACAAACAACTCTAAGCATGCGCTACGACTCGCAAGGCTAACAGATAAACATGCAACAGGTATTAGGATGTGGGGATAAAGCTGTATGGGCTGCAGGATAAACATGTGATGGGATCGCAGTTCAAGAATCGATAACTAGGGTAGCAGAGATCAACGGCAGGAATGAAAGACAATGTATAGGTAAACAAGCAAACTTTGCTTGCCTGGAATCCCGCATGGAAGTAGATCTTGTCGTTGCTCACACATCTCAACGTCATATCCGCGAAGAAGCAACAAACACTGGAAAGCGTGAAAGATGCATTTTACAACTACGGCAAAAGATTCAGCATGATCATACGAGAATGATGCATGGCATGGCAAGATGCAATACAATGCAGGTAATCCAAATTAAGCGGGAAAGCAACCCCGGCAATTAATATTTAGGTGCAAGTTATTTAATTTACCAGCATTATTAAATGTTGGTTAACATGGCAACACATGGCATGGGTGATGTAATTAAATTAAATGGAATAGGGCAATTATTAAGTAAAGCCCAACACATTCCATATTTAATTATATAGGTGCAACAAATAAATTATACTAAGCAACTAAAATAAAATATGCAAAATGGCATAAGAATGTCATATTAATGTTCCTTGCATTTTTCTGATATAGAAACATATAAAGATTATTTAATTTGAAGTTATAGAATTAAAGTTATTAACATAACAAGATTAGGGGTGTTTCTGAAAAAAACAGGGACTTATCCGTGATGGGAAAGAATTCAGTGAGGGCTTAGGGGAGAAAAACAGAGAGCAGAGGGGCTCGGTGCAAATCTCCCAGGAGCTACTGTCTATGACTAGTGGGACCCACCTGTCAGTGACGGGAAAGAAATAAAAAGTGGATTTTTCCCTTCCAAAGCGCGGGTGGGATTCGAACTCGCATACTCGTGAGGGGGAGGGCGATGGCTACGCTAGCCACTGGGCTGAACTAATGTTGTTGACAGAGAGCAGAACAGGCATCTTTTAACAGAACAAAACAACGCAGTTGACTGACGAACTGCAATCGCCGGAACAGGCAGTGGCCGTGGCGGAGGGAAACCGGCGTCGATCACGAACTCGGGCGACGCTTGCCGGGGTCTGAGGGTGGTGTGGGTGCGGGATGGTGTGTGGGGTGCTGGGGCGAGTAGATCAGGGCCGGGGAAGAAGAGAGGAGGCCCAAGCGGCACGCTTTGGAGCTCGTCCATGGCAAGTCGGAGAAGGGCGAGGACGGGCGAGTCGATGGGGGAAAGAATACGAGCTAGGGAGAGGTGAAAAGGACCGTTGGCTCACCGGGGTCGTCGGAGTAGTTTCTCGGTGCGGGGAGGAGGTCCGGGGACGGAGAATTTCGGCGGGGCTCTCCGCCGGCCGCGAGGAAGACGGGACGCTCCCGACGCCGTCAGGGACGCCCGGCGCGACTCCTTGGGGCAGGAGCTTGGCGACGACGGTGCGGGGCGCTAGGGCTCCTCGGCGCTCCTTCGATAGCCCCCGATCATCGGCGCCACGGTGAGGTGCTCTGGTGTTGTTTCGGTGGGAGGAGAAAAGAGTGAAAGGAGGAAGAAGAAGAGGGGAAGGGGAGTGGCGGCGCTGCGGAGGAGCTAGGGTTCCAGGGGAGGCCTCGGTGGCTTTAAGGGGAGGGGGAAAAGCAGGGAGCAGGTGAGGGAGGTGGGGCACCATGGCAGGGAGAAGGAGCGTGCTCTCCTCTGTGGTTCGTACGGAGGTAGGGGAAAGGTGAGGGGAAGTGGGCCGGGCTGGGGGTTGGACTAGGTCAGGGAAGTGGGCTTTGGCCCAGGGAGGTTATTTTTTTCCAGTTTTCAAAATGTTTTGCTTTTTATTCTTTTCTGGTTTTTGTAATTTGAAAACAAATCAGAAAGAAACATAAATAAAATTTTTGAACAATTTTTAATAGTTTCAAATTAGTCATATTAATTACGGGTTTGATTATTTATAAATAATTTGAAACTTTATTTGAATTTATTTGAAAAGGGCATTTGAATTTAAAAGTGGAAATAATTTAAATGAAGTTGAATTTAAATGCAATAATTTAAATTAAGATAGACAAATGCAAATGATGCATGATGATGTCATGTTAATGCAAAAAGAAAAACAAACAATTTTCTAATTGGGCAAAAATCCCGGGGCGTTACAGTCTCTCATTTTGTTATTTTTGCATTAAACTTCTCAATAAATAGATGCAATCTGGATCCCAGCGTTGATAGGTGATATGACGCCTGTGCTGCATGACTATTTTCTTGAAGCTATTACAAAGTTCCAATTATTTATCCACTATAAGGGGCTGAAACTGAAATTTTACAAAACACACAAAAGTCTTGCAATTGATTATTTATCCACTATTCAATGAGTTGTACCAAAAAATAAAAAGCAAACTAGCCAGCCCTGCTAGGCTGCTTCGAAGGCCCATGGGTGGGCCATGCATGGGAAGAGAGCACGTACAGGATTGATGCCTTATAGACAAATAGACGATCGATCCAGGAAAAACATCGAGGAAAAGAAGCTGTAGCTAGCCTCGACTGAGAACTAACTGAGAACTGGTTAGTTCTAAGTCGACTTAGGACTAGACGGTCCCTAATTTTATACTTCCTCTGTCACAAAATAAGTGTCTTAAATTTAATCAAAAGTGTATGTATCTATATATAAAATATGTCTAGATACATAAATTTGAGACACTTATTTTGAGACGGAGGGAGTATAATATTGTGTTTCACAAGGACGACATGATCGTTACCGCCTCAGAGTCATCTCGGTCGGATTTGATGTCCGGACGAGATTTAATTAGAACTAGATATGAGATCAATGACCACCAGTACACCAAATGATACTACGTACCTAGACCATTCTATCTAAGATGGTAGACATTTGTGAAGACAATATCTGATTCTATCCAATCATCTTGGATAGAGTGGGTGGAAGGATGTTGTGTAGGCCCTTGATGTGCTGTAAGCTCGACTAGGTATTTTTTGGTACCCTACTTCTATGTGAGAGGGGTTATAATGCGTGTGTGATCCTGATCAATATAATCATCGAGAGAGAGCGCCGAAATCCAATGAATGATCCTCATCTGTGGTCTCTCGTCGTTATTGATTTAGTTTGTTGATTTCATCTCCATGCATATGAATATCCATGGTGGAAGTGTTCATCACCGCAATCTATTTTAAGTTGGCGAGAAAATGAGGGTCGAATTGACAAATCGGCCGGAAAAGGCGCCTACCATACGCGGCAACATGCGACGGTGCGCCCAATAACGCTCATCCAGCGTTAGCGTTATTGTCGGATGTTATATGGGGGCACGACGGGAGATGGTATTTTTCTTATAAAAAAGTATATATTAATATCGTCTTATCGTGATGTTAGTGGTTGGTACATACATTGCTGGGAGCATGGGATTTGGGGAGTCTCTATCTCTACTCTATTTATTGTTCATTGGCTTAGTTCCTATTTCTAAATGCAATAACAAAACCCTTTGAGCTTTCATCTTTTCGGTCGCACTTGAGTGGACAGTGTTGATCAAACCCTGCCTGTTATCAGAAGAAGAAGAAGAAGTCTGAATATTTGTTGTCTGCGTTTACTGTAGCATTTCACGCTATTGTTGGCTGGACTAGTTTGGCAAAGTTCGTTCAGTTAGTAGTTATCTGTTAGCGATTTGTTAGCAAGCTAGGACGTGGTATGTGCGTCCAGCTCCGTAGCTTTAGAATCACAGTCACACACGATCTGGTCATGGGATGGCATGATCCAGTAAACGTCGTGGCCTCGATCGAAGTCATATAAGTAGGAGTTATAACAGAAAAGTAGTAAGCGAGTTAACACTGCACAAAAACCTATGTATTTACATCTTTAGTTTCGTCAATTCATGTGAGACTGAGAGAGATCGCAACAACATTGGGTATCAGAGCCTGTAGTTCATCGCCATGATAGGAACTCCACCCCCGAAGCGAACCACTCCACCTCCCAGAGCGAAGACTCCACCTGTTGCGCAGCCACCAAGCGTAGTCTCGGACGCAGCCTGACATGGCGTGGCGGGGGCGGCGCCGGCACGCGCTAAATCGTGGTGCGAGAGGTGGTGAGGGAGACCGGTGGCGGCGGTGGCGGATCCATGTATATGTCGATGCTAACTCGGACGAACTACACCGAGTGGGCAATCTTGATGCGAGTACAGCTGCAAGGGGCATGCCTCTGGGAGGCCATCGACCACGGCACTGGCGACGAGCGGTAGGAGCGGCTGGCTCTAGGCGTTATCCTCCGCTCGGTTCCTCCAGAGATGGCGCCCTTCCTCGCCGCGAAGGACGACACACAAGAAGCCTGGTGATGCGCGTGGGCGTGGATCGGGTCCGCGAGGCACGGCACTAGAAGCTGCGCCGCGACTTCGAGAACCTCGCGAACAACGAGGCAACAGAGGATTTCTCCTTGCGCCTCACAGGGATCGTCACTAAGTTATAGTCCCTCGGCGATGCGGTGACGGAGCTCGCCACAGTCCAGAAATTCCTCCGTGTCGTGCCTCCATGATGCACACGGTGGGTGTGTTATTGGGAGATGATACGTCCAAAATGTATCCACTTTCCCGAACAATTTTCTATTGTTTTACCTCTAATTTGTGTGTTTTGGATGCAACTAACGCGGACTAACGGTGTTTTCAGCAGAATTACCCTGGTGTCTCTTTTTTGGGCAGAAATATCAACTTCGGAGAAAAAGCCCAAAAATTAACTAGGAGTTATTTTCCATCCGAGAGGGACCAGGAACCACGAAGACCAAACGGAGGAGAGGCCCACATCAGCTGGTGACGCAGGGCCCATCTGGTTGTGCCAGGAGGTGATGTGGCCACCTCGGCCACCACCTCGTGACCCCCTCGCGGCTAAAAGACCTCTCTGACCTAAAAACGCTTGGAGGATAGTGTAACAGCCCAAGTTTGAAAACCTGAAACCCACTGTAAATTTTCCACTTTTGTGTAATTGCATCATGGCATTAATATCAAATTGCTACTATCATGTCAATTGCATCCAAACACTGTGAATTGGGCATATTTGTCAAGGAAGTTCCAGGAGTTCAACAGGAGATATTTGCACTTGCTAAGAACAAAATATTTTGAACATGGCATATTTGTCAAGGAAGTTCCAAGGGTTCCAAATATTATAATTGCATTTGTCTCCAATTCATATAGTGGCAACTTATGGAAATATCAACAAAATGCCCTTTTTAACACCTGAGAACAAAAGTGCACCAAAACATTTTATTTTGAAGAGCCAAATTTTGGGGTGCCTCTACAAAGTGTGGGGAAGCTCCCTGATTTTTCTCAGATTTTTAGAAAGTGTTTAACTGCCCCAATTAAATCAAAACAGTGTACTGGTATTAAAAATAAATAGAAAAGGACCTGTTTGTGATGGAAATAAATTGGGCAGGGGGCTTTCTGCAAAAACGTCTTCTTCTTCCCTGTAGCGACCCAGGCGACGAACAGGGCATGCTCGAGCCGCGCCGGACCCGCTCGACGTGCCGAGCTCTCCTACGCCGCGCCGGACCCCCCCCCTCCTCCTCTGCTGCCCTGGGGGTGGATAAGGTCGCCACCGCGCTGCTCAGCTCTCTTCCCCCCCGATATTTCCCTCCTCTTCCTCCCCCACCGAGCCGCCATGGCCACCGGGATGCGCCGCCTCCGCGCCGTCGACTGAGACCTCCCGGAGCAGACCGAAGCGCGCCACTGCCTCGGCCCCGCCGTACTCCTCCTCTCCGACGAACGAATCGAGCTGGGACGCAGTACATCGCCGGGAAACGCTCGTCTTCCTCACGGCCGGCCGGAGCTTCGCCGCGCCATTGCCGCCACTCCCGACCTCCTCCGACCCCGCTGAGCACCTCCACGCGTCGAGGGTGAGCCCCCCGTCCTCCTGGACATCTTCCCCTTCCTCCCTCGTGTCCGAAGCGCCGAAACGGTGCTCGCCGGCGACGCGCCACCGCGCCGGCTGCGCATCTCGCAACGGCCACGCGCGCGGCGGACGTGGCGCTGACGTGGGCGCCAGCGTGGCCCGGGGCCCGCTCGTCAGTGGCTCGGGCTAGCCCTGCCCGCGGTGAAAAACGCCCGAGCGTTTTCTCTGCAAATTAATAAAAAGGCAGAAAATGTTTCAAACTTCAAAAATTCATAACTTTCAAAATACTTATCCAAATTTAGCAAATAATATACCAAAATGCTCAGAAAAAGGAATGCTATCTAATGGATTGATCCACACTACCATTACTGCTACTATAATTTTCTGTTTTGCTAAAATGAAGAGAGGGATAGAAATAAAAGGGTATAGTTTAACTTCATAATAAATTCCTCAAATTGCTAGAATGGTACCCTCTAAGTAAAAATGAGTAGAAGCACTGGTTCTACACTTTCAGAATAATTAAAAGCTTGTACCTAAATTAAAAGTGTGGGGGAACTTAAAAACAAATAGGAAAATATATCTCCTATGTCGTTGAATGATTATTCCGAGCATCCCATTTAAGTGTCATATAGTGGTGATAATAGTTCAGTGCATTAAAATGTCATACCATCATGTGTTTGCGCATTGCATATGAATTGCTTGTATTGATTGTGTTCTTTCCGGTGTTTTTACGCATCGATAGATCCAGGAACCGGGGTCTCGCCACAATACCCCGAAGATCAGTATTACCCGCCTGCTGAGCAAGGCAAGCGTGATCCCCACCCTCTTGCATATCTTATCCTATTTTCCGCAAATTATTTTCTCCACTATAATATTGCATACGGTTCCAAATGTCAATTTGATTGGATTAGAGTATCCTATATTTGCATTCAGTTACCGAAGCCACTACCAGTTTCCCCTCCTATTATCCATAGGATTGTGTTGATGGCCTGAATTAATTACTTTGCTAGGTTGTTGCTTAGCCAGACTTAGTTAACTGCTTAGTGGTCCGATGGATAATCATGTTGGGATCAGATGTGGATATTCCGCGGATGATGGTGGAGAAATGGTGGTAATATTTATTAAAATGCTAAAAGGTGGGGATGAGAGGCCACATGGTATGTGGTGGGTTGTCTCGTTCCCGCCGCCTCAGTGCGAGTTCTCGCCTTCGAGCCAAGTTGAGCGTGCTACCATGCGTGGGTATATGGAACCTCATCGACCGACTAACTTGTGTCGGACTAGCCGGGGGTCCTCTAGTTTGGCTTTCCATTTGCGCGTGTGTTGAGATGGTGGCCAAGACTGAGATGAGGATGATGGTGGTAGGAAAATAAGTGGCCGAGGGGCAGGGTGTTGGAGGCACTGAACTTGTCCCCCAGTCACTGATGATCCTAGGTTAGTCCAAAGCGAGGTAAAGGTCGTAGCCGCTCCCACCCAGCCGGCTTTCCCCGGAAGAGAGCTAGTTGTACAGGCAATGGGCCGGACGGTACGCATGGATAAGGAGCTGGGAGGTTCCTCGGGAACCTGGCGACTTTCACATGGTACACCCCCTGCAGGGATAAATCTTTTCGAAAAGCCGTGTCCACGGTTAAGGACGACTTGGTGACGAATTCAGGGATCATAGAATAACTTTAACGGAATGATTAAAACCGGGTACTAAAGGTACCACTCACGATTGTAAGTTTGACTTCCTCGAGGTTGATTCAGGGAGGTGCCCTTTTATAACCAGGTACAGTGGTGGAAGAGGATGAGTAAGTGAATAAAGAGAAAAGAGTTACTTCTTACCCCTCTTCGAAAATGTTCTGATAGTCGATGCCTTGGAGTCATACTTTAAGAATAAAATCAGCTTTACGCAAAACAGCCATCAAACCTTGAGAGCCAATCATAGAGCAAATAGCTCAAAATCTTGTTGAGTTCGTCGAACTCACCCTTGTTTATTTTTGTTTCAGAGGAGGACCTTACCTACCCCGAAGGTGGGTTCTATGTTGACATCGACGAGTAGTCTGGGGTTCCCGGGTGGCAGCCTGGGGCAACTAGGAACCAGCTGGCACGGGATTGTTTATCTGTAGGCCTCTTAGGCCATATTTGGATCTTGTTGTTTAGAACAACTTAATTTGCTTCCGCTTGTTGTACTGATGGGTCTGTGACCCTGGATTGTAATATTTGCTATCTTTCTCTACTAAGAGTTGAACTATATTTATCTGGAGTCGTAGGGTCTGTCATGTGCCAGGTGTTCCGGTGTTTCAGTCTCTTTATTATACGTGAGGGCTATGCTTTGGATATGGCATGATCGAAGGGTTGTGTTGCCGACGATCCATGCCGAGCACGCCTGCCGATGTTTACTCGGCCTGGGAGTGGTAACCCCAGTAACCTTCGATTATGTAGCATGACCACCGACACATAGCATCACTGTATAATTTATGGATTGGGGCATTACAGATAGCCACTTTTCCAGAGAACACCACCGCACGTCGTCGCCATCGCGAACCCTAGTTCGGGGACCATAAGCCTCAGTTTCGGCACCCTGCCGGGACGGGGAATCGAAGTGGCTCATCAACATCGTCATCTCCACCGCCTCTCCATCAACCATCCATGTTTCTCCCATCCATGAGTGAGTAATTCACCGTTGTAGTCTTGAGGGGATGGTAGGGATTGGATGAGATCACTCATGTAATAGCTGTAAGATTGTTAGGGCATAGTGCCTAGTATCCGTTATCGGTGTTCTACGTCATTGTTACAACTTGTTGTGCTTAATTCTTGACACTACGGGCCGAGTGCCATGATTTCTGATCTGAACATGTTATTGAATCATGATGATAATTATTGTTTTGGATCATATCTATGAGTTGTATACACACGTTATTGTCCGGAACCGATGAGCCCAAAGTGACAGCAATTGGGATAACCGGAGGGAATGGCTATGATGTGAGGATCACATGTATTCACGGAGTGTTAATGCTTTGCTCCGGTACTTTATTAAAAGGAGTACCTTAATTGGCAGTAGTTTCCCTTGAGGTCCCGCTGCAAACGGGCTGGCAGGACAAAAGATGATGTGCAAGTTTCTCATTGCGAGCACGCACAACTAAATTGGAATACATGTTTATGATTAGTTAATGCTTGGATGGTTTATATTATTTATCTGTAAATGCCTATGATATGTTATTAAATGAATTATCTTATCCATGCAACGCCCGTACATCCGTCCCTATGCCTACAGTATTTTAATCCTGATGTCTACCGTAATCACAATCGATGTCTCAATTCTCCTGCTACTGTTATTTCACTATTGTCTCTGCTATAAAATTGTTGCTACTGATAATCCTCCTCGAGCAAGTCTATTCACAGATGCAGCTGATCTGACAAATCATTTGTTAAAGCTTATAAATATTCTTTGGCTCCCCTTGTGTCGAATCAATAAATTTGGGTTTTACTTCCCTCGAAGACTGTTCCGATCCCCTATACTTGTGGGTCCTCAGGAGACCCCAAGAGGAAGGTATGAAGTAGTGCAACAACAAATTTCACTCAGTTGTGAAACCAAGGTTATCGAACCAGTAGGAGATGAAGAGTTCTCTCGAGGTTGTTGGCGGCGACGTTGACACGGCGCAATACCAGCGTCAGCAGCGAACGTGGAGCCTGGTTCATTAGGTCCCTTAGATGCTACTATTACTAAATCTAACCAAATTGAAAATGCTGAAACACATGTTAATTCACCCGAATTTACTTGTGATACTTATGTGTTATGAAAGATGTTAGTGCTATGAAAAAACTTGTTGAAAAAGGTGTTGTTAGATATAATTTATCTCCTGATGCTAAATTTGCTACATCTCCTGTAAACATAAAAGATAAAGATTATGATTTCTCTCTTGATTTGGCTCATATAGCTATAGTTGAAAGAGAACCTTTATGTGGAACTGAAAATGAAAGTGTTGTAGAACATATGAATGTTTTATCTGATTTGAGTGGAATATTTGCTGAGGACATTAAAAGACGTACTTACTTTGTGACGTACTTACTTTGTTGCTAAAATATTTCCTTTCTCATTAAAAGGAGAAGCTAAAACTTGGTATAATAATTTTTCTCCTGGTTCCATCACTAGTCCTAAGGGTTTGCTTGATTCTTTCTTTCGAAAATATTTTCCTGCTAGTGCTCAACATGATGCTTTGTTAAAAATCTATAATTTTAATCAAGATGAAGGTGAGAAATTGCCTAAAGCTTGGACACGCTTTTGTTGCATCTTGAGAGGGCAGTCGAACTATGATTTGGAGAAAAATGATCTACTTGATATATTTTATAGTCATAGATGCGGTTGGAATGGTCTATGTATATTGTTGTAATGCCCGAATGAATCTCACACTAGACACCATATCATTATAGTATATGCATTGGGTTGCTTATCATTATTCTGTCAATTCCTAGCTGTAATTTGTTTACCATGCATGGATGAATGTTATTATTATTTATGGAGAGACACCACTAGTGAATTGTGGACCCTGATCCTTCTCATTAATCTGATAAAACCACAACTGCAAACCTGTTACTTTCTGCAAACAAACATCTTTCTTCCACACATACATTTAATCTTTTGTTACAGCAAGCCGGTGGGATTGACACCCTCACCGTTAAGTTGGGGAAAAAATATTTTGATTGTGTTGTGTGCAGATTCCACGTCTCCTACGCCACACCAACTCTGGCGCTGTTGACACCTCGAGGGGAACGTTCATCTCCTACTGGTTCGATAACCTTGGTTTCATAACTGGGTGAAATCTTGCTGCTCTGCTACTTCACACCCTCCTCTTAGGGATTCACCAACAACACGCGTAGCAACCATCAGTGCCGCCCACCGCCGGCGGTAGGAAATATTTTCTGCTAATTGCCGATGATTACTCGAGGTACATGTGGCTTGAGCTGATCAGGACCAAGGATGAGGCTCCACATTTCTTCAAGAAGGTCAAGGCAATGGCGGAGAACGAGAAGAACCGCAGGCTGCTCGCGTTCAAGCCTGATCGCGGCGGCGAGTTCAACTCGACAGAGTTCACTGAATTCCATGAACACAACGGGCTCAGGCACTACACCACTGCGTCGTACACTCCGCAGCAGAACGGCGTGGTCGAGCGCCCAACCAGACGGTGGTGGAGATGGCACGTTGTCTTCTGAAGGCAATGGCGGTGCCTGGTCCGTATTGGAGGGAGGCGGTGAAGACGGCCGTCTACCTGCTGAACAGGGCGCCGTCGTGGAGCCTGAACAGGTTAACACCCTACGAGGCGTGGAAACACAGAACGCCGAGCGTGCATCACCTGCGCACCTTCGGGTGCATAGCACACGTGAAGAAGTTGGGCCCAGGACTCCACAAGCTGGCAGATCGCTCCGTTGCGGGCATCTTCGTTGGCTACGAGGAAGGAGCAAAGGCCTACAGGGTGTTCGAACCTATCGGGCAGCGTCTGACGAGGTGTTAACTCGACAAGTCCCAGGGTTGTGCACCCCGGGTTGATTGATGGGGAGAGAGATGAGTGCAAGGTGATCACGACGGCTGACAAGCGAGGTTTACCCAGGTTCAGGCTCCCGGAGGATAACACCCTACTCCTGCTTGTCTGGTTATTGATGCGAGTAGCGATTACAATGGCGAGATTGCGATCTCGCTAGGGTTTGTTGTGGTGGTTATGAGCGTCTCCTCTAGGACGGGCAACCCTCCTGGCTTAATAGGCAGCCAGGTCTCGGGTGGTTGGTACATATACGGTAGGTCACAAGACCTAACCGAGTTGGACTAGGATACGTGGTACCCCGAGTGGGCCTCCTGTGGGCCTTTCCATCCTTGGCGCGGCCCAGGTAGCATCATTGTGGGCTACCCGCAAGGTAGCCCCACGTCAGTAGCCCCCGAGTGCTTGGTCGAAGCGTAGAGTCGGCCAAAGGACTCCTTTCTCCTGGACGCGCCATTGGATTGCTTGATCTTGAGCTTGAACTCGATTTCTTCAGTCGAACCAGCCACTCCCGATGGGAGTAATCTGTGCAGTCGAATTACTTTGCCTTCATCTTCTTTTAAAGCTTGCTTCTACTCAGCCTGTTTGGCTTACTTGTGGATGGATTCGGCTGCTCGAGCTTACTGCGTTGCCACTCGAAAGGTTTCTTCGGGTGCTCGGATCGTTGGCTGATCCTACCTTGTTGATTTCAGCTGTGAAGCTTACCACTCGAACAGCTCTGTCGAGTTGCTCCAGTTGATTTTGGAGCCGTTGGCTTGATGACGTCATTGATGACGAGCTGTTGCACGCTTATGCGCCCGATGGGACATGACGTTGTGGGCCCCGCTGTCAGAGCTGACCACGGTCCACAGTTGTCACGTCACCGAAGTGGGCGCGAAATTTGCGCGGCACGATGACGACGCCTCGGTTTTTGTGCGTAGTGGAAGAAGTGGGCGGTGACGGTTGGTTTCTCCATGCGACACGTGGACGGTTGGATGTGCCCGCTCGGAGCCCTTGTTCGATGGACGGTTGAGATGCTGATCTTCGAGGCATAAGTACTGTGTCTTGACGTTTGGGATGTCATCTTCTCCAATCGCTTCTTGCTTTCTTTCCTCCTGCGCTCTACCATTTCCGCCGCCATCCCGAGCTCCGAGCAATCCGTCCACGCACCTTGCGACCTTGGCAATGGGCAAGCCGAAGAGCGCCGCTGGCTCCTCCGCCGCCGCCGATGACGCCGGGGTGATGAAGAAACCCGAAGGCGATTGGCAGAGGTCCTCGATGAAGAAGACCGATGTGGAGCTGTTCCGCGCGCAGGGTTTGCTGCCACCTGCCGACCAGGTCCAGGTACGCGTCCCTGGCAAGGAAGTCTTCCCCACTCCGCGCGATGGGGAACATGTTTGCTTCGCGGACTTCGTTCCGCGGGGCTTCGGGTTCCCCATGCACGATTTCGTGCGCGGTCTCTTGTTTGCCTATGGGGTTCAGATCCACGATCTGACCCCCAATGGCGTCTTGAGCATCGCGGGCTTTATCGTGCTCTGCGAGTGCTTCTTGGGCGTCGCGCCCCACTGGGCGTTGTGGAAGTCGCTCTTCCTCGTTCGCAAGAACGTAGGGAAGAGCGGATTGACCTTCCCTGTGGGCGGCTTCGGAATCCAGGTACGTGGTGACACCGTGTACTTTCAGATGAAGAAGTCCGACTCCGTCCAAGGATGGCGCCGGAGATGGTTTTACGTCCAGTCGAACCAAGACGGACTGGACGCGTTCGACAGCGGGCGCGGACTGCGGAAGACCGGCACCTGGGCGCACCCGCTGTCCGCCGTGGAGAAGGAGGCCGTGCGGCCCCTGCTGGGCCTGCTGCGCGATTTGACCAACACCCTTGGGCGCGAGGCGGGTGGCGTCTTTTTGATGGCCACCTTCTTCCGTCTTCGGGTGCAGCCGCTCAGTGCCCGGCCTCACCCGATGTGGGCCACCGAAGGCGTCAGCGCCATGCCGCTGGATGACGAGGAGGTGGAAGCCAGCGTCAGGTCCATCACCAACCTCCGAGCCGCGGACACGTGCAACGTCAAGTGCCCGATCTCTCCTTACGGGGCCTCGAACCCCGTACCTGAGGTGAGTCTTGTCTTATTTTCTTTCTGTCCTTGTTCGACTTGAGTCTACTCTTCCTTTTGATTCGACTTGTGTCTACTTGCTGCAGGGTCGAGCTCTGTTCATCAGCTTTCCTCCCCTCCCTGAGAACGGACCCGACGATGAGTCAAAGTTTGTCGAGGAGGAGGACGAGGACGAAGAGATTCCCTCCGCGCATTCTCCCCGCGACGAGGTGGAGGAGGAAGATGAGTTGGAGGAACCCACGAGGAAGAAGCGGAAGCTTCCGAGTCGCGGCGAGTCTGCCACTGCGTCGTCACCTGCCCGGGACGTGGACGTTGCTGAGGAGGAGGTCGTCGTGACGTCTCCGGGTGCTCGGTCTTCGGGTGGCTGGGAGGAACCTCTGAACGTTCCTCCAGTCAGCTCCGCAGCGCCACGCTCGTTCGCGCGGATGCCTTTGCCTTCCCTGGAGAGCTACGACGACGCCGGCACCCCCAGGTGAGCTTCTTTGCAATATGTCCTTCGAGTTGTACTTTCTAGTTTCGACGTTTTGGTTTGACAGGTGTTCTTGTTTTTGCTGCAGCCACCGTTCTGACAATGTTAGCTCCCCCCTTCGGGATGTGGAGCTCACATCCGCCCCTTCGACTGGGTTGGGGACGCCGGTGGTGGTGAAGGTGCGTGCTGAGGCTGCCGGCATTGCGTCGTCTAGCCGCGTGCCTTCTTCGACTGCAGAGGACCTTGAGCTCCTGGACCATGTAAGTCTTTCCTGCTCTTTCTTGCGTTCTTGATTTTTCATCGGGTGCGTGATCAGCGCTCCCGATGGGAGTAGCCCCCGAAGGTGTGGGTGACTAGTATAGTCGCCCACAACTTTATTGACATCTTGTTTTTGCTTCAGCCGTTCTATCGCCAACAGCTCGACGCAGCCGCGTCTTACGTTCGCCTGGAGAAGGAGAGGGACCAATTGCGTGCCTCGCTGGACCAGGCTACTGGGCGGGTTGATGAGCTTGAGAAGGCTCTTCGTGAGTCTCGAGTGCGGGAGCTGGCGCGGGTCGCTCAGGAGAAAACTCAAGTTGGTCGTCTCCTTTCACTCGCCGGTGTTCTTGGGGGTAAGTTTCGGCTTGGCGCCTACTGAGTCTTTGATCTTTTTCTTGTCTTGACTTTGAATTTTTGCGCAGAGACTTGCGGCGGAGCTCCTCCAGAAGACGCGTCGACTGATACGGTTGACCTGGCGGCCGCTGTTGGCTTCCTCGACCGGGTCTGTGCCTATGCCTCAGACGCGCTGAAGAAGTCTGCGGCCGCGCTGCAGAAGTCGACTGGAGCTCTGGCCGTGGTGCATCAGAGCATCTTCCCGGGTGACCAGCCGCCGGCGACCGTGGACGCCCTGGCTGCACCGTCTGAGGACGCGACCACCATCGCCGACTTCACTCGGTCGCAGACGGTACGCGGCTCCGAGCTCACCTTCCAGCTCCTATTAGGCCACCAAGTTCCAGGTGACTTCGAGAAGGTCGTCAGCGGTTTTCCTCGCAAACCCGATGGCCGGACCGCGTCGCTGAGTGGCGTGAAGGAGCGCGCCTCGCAGCTGGCTGCGCAGCTTGTGGCACTCTTCGAGAGGGCCCTTGCTAAGGCGACCGAGGCGGCTGCCGCTCGGAAGGGACGTTCCCGGTCGCAGTCCGCGGCCTTAGAGTAGGCGTAGTTGTAGGAATGCGGCAGTCGCCGTGATCTGTATTTTGAACTTCATGCTTGTAATGAATATTTCCCTGTCGGGTCTTTTGGTCTTCAATATTGATTTTGCTGGCTTTATTTCTTCTGAGTTGATCTGTGCTTCGCAGTCGCATGCTTATATTGACTCTGCGTATCCCTGGCAGAGTGCTGCGCGCGATGATGTTCCGCCTTCTCCAGTGGCCGAGCCGAGTGGCGCGGCTTCTTCTTCGGGTGCTTGCCGTCGTCGGGCGGCGCCGGCCCCTCCACGCAGTGCAAATGATCAGCGGATAATCACATGTTTGAAGAACAAGGTGGCGGAGCTTGAGGCGACCCAGAAGAATACGGAGCGGCTGCTGCATCGTTCTCAGTCGCATCCCACGGCGGAGTTCTCGCGACGTGAGGATTTTTTGCTTGGGGAGATCGACCTGATCAGTCGGCAGCTGCAAGGTATGTATCCTTTTGGCGGCTGCCGTCCTTTGTGGCTCTCCTTCTCGTTCTGACTTGCATTTTATGTGCGCAGATGTTAATCCCGACTGGGAGGCCGAGCGGGTTCGCGTTGAGGAGCGAGTCACCCGAGAGGCGTCCGGCGACTCCTACGAAGCTCGACAGTTCTGGGTGAACCGGTCGAGGGGGCGCGTCCTTGCCACCATGCTTGATCGTACGTGGCGCGCTTCTTTTCTTTTGGAGAGCTGCCGGAAGACACTTTGGCACATCAATCGTGTGTACTTCCCGCATAATGCGCAGCCGGACGGGTTGTCTGCCTTGCTGGAGAGGTTCCGCGATGGTGAAGGGTTGAAGGAGGTCGTCGACGCCCAACTTGTGGCTGGTGCGAACGCGGCGTTGGCATACGTCCGGATGCACCGGCCACATCTTCCGCTTGAGAGGGTGCTTGAAGGCCTGCCGGGTGACGGCGACTTCGACGAGACCTTGGCGGCTGCGCGTCGGATTATCCGGCAGGTTCAGGACCTGAGCGAGCGCCTTGTAGGGCCCCTTGGTGCACCGAAGGCTGAACCTGCAGTTTAGAGTAGCTGTCGTCTGGTGTACAGGGTTAGCTATAGGGTGGCAAATGTGCCTGTGTAAGTATAAAAAACAGATTGAAATACTTTGGAATTATAAGAGTTGATCTTTTTACTCGAAAGTGAGTGCCTGATTTGAGTTGCGACCTGTATGGCGCAGTCGCCTAGAATGCTAGGCGGCGACCTAGGTTTCTCAAGTGTGACCCGTATGCCGCAGTCTCTGATTATATCAGGTGGCGACTTAGGATTTCTTTAACTTGACCTGTATGGCGCAGCCCCCGAGTCGCTCGAGTGGTGGCCTAGGATTTTGGCGAAGACCTGTCTGGCGCAGCCCCCGAGTAGGTCGAGTGGCGGCCTAGGATTACAAGTGTTACCTGTTTGGCGCAGCCCCCGAGTATGTCGGGTGGTGACCTGGGATTTCGAACTTGACCTGTGCAGCGCAGCCCCCGAGTAGGTTCGAGTGGCGGCTGAGGATTTTTCTGGGAGGGCCTGTTTGGCGTAGCCCCCGAGTAAGTCGAGTGGTAGCCTAGGGTTACAAGTGTGACCTGTGTGGCGCAGCCCCCGTGTATGGCGGGCGGCGCCCTAGGATTTTGAACTTGACCTGTATGGCGCAGCCCCCGAGTCGGTCGGGTGGCGGCCTAGGATTTTTTTGACTTTGTGCTTGTATGGCGCAGCCCCCGAGTGAGTTGGGTGGCGGCCTAAGCTTTTATTTCAACCTGTGTGGCGCAGCCCCCGAGTGGTTCGGGTGGCGACCTAGGATTTTGACCATGCTTGTATGGCGCAGCCCCCGAGTGGTTCGAGTAGCGGCCTAAGCTTTTATTTCAACCTGTGTGGCGCAGCCCCCGAGTGGTTCGAGTGGCGGCCTAGGTTTTTCATCTTCCTCTGGGTGATAGGTAAAGGAGACATATTTTCTTCAAATCACTTTATTGATTCTTGCGAACAGGCCGCCTCATTAAAACCCTTCCAGTCCCCTCGGGTACCCTGGTAAGGGAAAGAGTGCGTCTGAAACCTGTCGCACTGATTTTTCTTGTACAATGGTAGTTTTGCACTAGGCGTAGAACCGGCGGAGTTGTGCTACGTTCCACGGGTTGCTGCAGTCTGCTCCTGTCTTCGAGTCCTTTAGGCGGTAGGCTCCATTGCCTATTGCTTCTGTTACGATGTAAGGGCCCTCCCATGGGGAGGCGAGCTTGTGCACCTTCTTTTGCTAGAGTCGAAGAACCAAGTCGCCTGCCACGAACGCTCTTGGTCGCAGCCTCCGAGTGTGATAATTGCGCAGGTCCTGCTGATACACGGCTGACCGTGCCAGGGCGATGCCGCGCACTTCATCCAGGGTGTATCTGCTATCTTCGAGTGCCTCCTCTGCTTCCGACTCGTCGTAGGCGACTACTCTCGGTGCGTCGAACTTGATGTCGCAGGGGAGGACCGCTTCTGCCCCGTACACCATGAAGAATGGAGTGTACTGGGTGGATCTATTTGGCGTTGTTCGCAGGCTCCAGAGGACCGATGGCAGTTCTTCCACCCATGCGCCCGCTGCGCGTCTTAGGGGCACGCGCAGTCGTTTCTTGATGCCGCTGCAGACGAGGCCGTTGGCTTTCTCCACTTGTCCGTTGGACTGCGGGTGCGAGAAAGACGCGTAGTTGAGTTTGATCCCCTGCTCTGAGCAAAAATCCTTGAATTCTTCGGCTGTGAAGTTCGAGCCGTTGTCAGTGATGATCCCGTTCGGTACCCCGAATCTGAAGATGATTGACCTGATGAAGTTGACCGCTGTAGACGCAGTCGAACTTGTGATGGGCACGGCTTCGATCCACTTTGTGAACTTATCGACTGCAACCAGGAGGTGAGTGTGACCTCCGGGTGAGGATTTCTTCAGCGGGCCCACCATGTCCAGACCCCATTGGGCAAAGGGCCAGGCTAATGGTATTGTCTTGAGTTCTGACGCTGGGGCGTGTGGCTTGTTGGCAAATTCCTGGCACCCTGTGCATTTCTTCACCAGCTCCTCGGCGTCCTGCATGGCCGTCAGCCAGTAGAACCCGGCGCGTAGCGCCTTGGCCACCAGTGCCCGACTGCTGGCGTGATGCCCGCAGATACCCGCGTGGATGTCGAGTAAGATGGCTTGGCCGTCGACTGGATCTATGCACCTTTGCAGGATTCCTGAGATGCTTCTTTTGTAGAGTTCACCGTTGATGACGGTGAAACTTTTGGAGCGCCTGGTGATGCGCTTTGCTTCGACTGGATCGGCTGGTAGCTTCTGATGTAGTATGTATGCTAGGTACGGTCCTGTCCATGTTGCTTCGACTAGCATGACCTCCATGGGGACCTTGTCTTGGCTTGGCGGGTTGGCATCGCCTTTTATTGTTGCTGTGTTTGCTGTACTCTGAGTCTTGATGGATCTCTGCGTGATGCACTCGAGGTAGACGCCGGGTGGGACTGGCACCCTGTCTGAGCCCATGTTAGCGAGGACGTCGGCTTCCTCGTTGCTTTCACGGCCAATGTGGCGCAGCTCGCAGCCGTCGAAGTTCCCTTCCATCTGATTGTAGAGGTCTCTGTAGGCGATCATGTTGTCAGCGACGGCGTCGCAGGACTTCATGGTTTGCTGTACCACCAGGTAGGAGTCGCCGTAGATCATGAGGTGCGTGGCGCCGCAGTTCTTGGCCATCCGCATGCCGTGGATCAGGGCCTCGTACTCGGCTTCGTTGTTGGACGGCGTCGGAAAGTCCATCTGTAGGACATACTTGAGCTTGTCGCCCTTGGGGGAGATGAGCACGACTCCTGCCCCGGCTGACTTGAATTTCTTGGAGCCATCAAAGTACATTGTCCATGCGTTGGACAGGTCTGGGACATTTGGTAGCTGGGCTTCTATCCACTCGGTTGTGAATTCTGGGAGAACTTGGGCCTTTATGGACTTCGGGTGAGCATACTTCAGCCCCCATGGTCCTAGTTGAACAACCCACTTGGCGACTCGTCCTGTCGCGCGCTGGTTTGTGAGAATGTCTGCTAGTCCAGAGGAGCTTACCACCGTGATCGGGTGCTCGGAGAAGTAGTGGACGACCTTCCTGGAGGTCATGAAGACTCTGTATGCCAGCTTCTGGTAATGAGGGTAGTTCTGTTTGGACAAGGTGAGTACTTCGCTGAGGTAGTAGACGGGCCTCTGTACCGGGTGACTGTGCCCTTCTTCTTCGCGTTCGACTACGAGCACCGTGCTTACCACCCTGTTCGTTGCTGAGACGTATAGGTACAGCGGCTCATTTTCCAGTGGTGCCACGAGGACTGGAGAAGTTGTCAGTGTTTTCTTGAGATGGTCGAACGCTTCCTGCGCCTCTTGTGTCCACTCGAACTTGTCTGCCTTCTTCATCAGTTGGTAGAAAGGTAAGGCTTTCTCTCCCAACTTACTAATGAACCGGCTGAGAGCTGCGACTCGGCCAGCTAATCGTTGCACCTCCCTGAGCTTGGTTGGTGCTGGCATTGTGAGTATGTTCTGCACCTTCTCGGGGTTTGCTTCGATTCCTCTTGCGGATACAAGGTACCCTAGTACCTCTCCGGCTGGTACGCCGAACACGCACTTCTCTGGATTGAGCTTGATCTGATATACGTCCAGTGCGGCGAAGACCCTGCGGAGGTCGTCGACTAGGGTATCCTCCTTTCTGGTAGTGACGACGATGTCGTCAACATAGACTTGGACGATTTGCCCGATTTTCCCCTTGAGGCATGCTTGCATTGTCCGCTGGTACGTGGCACCTGCGTTCTTTAACCCGAACGGCATCGTCTGGTAGCAAAAAACGCCGTCGGGTGTGATGAAGGCTGTCTTCTCTTCGTCCTCGACTTTCAGCCTGATCTGCTGGTAACCTGAGTAGGCATCCAGAAAAGATAGGCGTTCGCAACCTGCAGTCGAGTCGATGATCTGGTCTATCCGCGGTAGCGGGAAGTGGTCCTTGGGGCAGCATTTGTTGACTGCGGTGAAGTCAACGCACATGCGTAGTTTCTTCGTCGACCTCCATGGTGATCGCGTCTCGTTTGGGTCCTGAGAAGCGTCGCATGGATTGCTTGACTGGTCTTGCGTCCTTGTGGACTTTTAGAGAGTGCTCGGCGAGTTCCCTGGGTATCCCTGGCATGTCAGAAGGTTGCCATGCAAAGATTTTCCAGTTCTCACGTAGGAACTCGACGAGCGCGCCTTCCTATGCGGGGGTTAGACTCGATGAGACCTTGACCGTCTTTCCGCTGTCAGTCGGATGGACTTGGTGGGTGACAGTGTCGTCATTCGTGTTGAACGATGCGTCTTTGGCAGGCTTCTTGCGAGCTGGGAAGATGGTCTTGTCGTTGTCGGCTGATATGGCCTTGAAGTGCTCCTCGACGCCGAAGAACTCGGAGATCTTGGCGAACTCGCGGTCGCAGCTGTTGGAGAGCCCGAAGTCGCCGCGGACGGTGATCACTCCTTTCGGCCCGGGTAACTTTATCATCAGGTAGGCGTAGTGGGGTACTGCCATGAACCTGGCAAAGCTTGGGCGTCCGAGGATGGCGTGGTATTGTGACTTCCAGTCGACGACCTCAAAGTCTATCGACTCCTTCCTGAAGTGCTCGGGTGTACCGAAGATGACGTCGAGTGTGATTGTTCCCATGGGCGTGATTGCTTGCCCTGGTACTATGCCGTGGAAGGTGGTTTCCGATTCCGGCAACTTCTCTGTCGATCTGTTCATTCGTCTGAGGGTATCGGCGAATATGATGTTGATGCCGCTGCCTCCGTCCAGGAATACCTTCTTCAGGCTGTAGTCGCCGACCAAGGCCTCAATCACGAGTGCGGCGTGCCCGGGTCGGACTACCTCCGCTGGGTGATCTGCCCTGGAAAATGTGATTGGTGTCTCCGACCCGCGCAGGTAGTCTGGTACCGCGCGCGGGCTGTTGATGGCTTGAAGTACTTGGCGTGTGATGATTTTCTGCCTCCTGTTCGACGGGGGTCCCTTCTGGATCATGTTCAGCTGTCCCCGTGCGGCTGGGTACGTGTCGGCTGCTGCCGACGGACCTTGTTGCTGCTGCTGCGGCTGGGGGAACGCTCCTGTCGCCTGCACTTGATTGTTGTTTGTGGGTGCTGCCTGGATGGCTAGCTGCG
Source organism: Poa annua (assembly GCA_026929855.1). Taxonomy (NCBI): domain Eukaryota; kingdom Viridiplantae; phylum Streptophyta; class Magnoliopsida; order Poales; family Poaceae; genus Poa; species Poa annua. The sequence continues at coordinate 78,954,938 of CM049430.1, read as the reverse complement.
GTGCCGCTCGAATGGCCTGCACCGGGGCGATGATTTGCTGCATGGCATGGTAGATCTTTCTTGCTTTGCGGCAATCCTTTAACAGGTGGTTTGAACCCCACTTTCCTGTCTCCGGGTGGCGGAACGAGTGATGCTTACAGGGTTGCATCAGTTCCTCTGCTGGGGTCAACGGGCGCTTCCACTCGCGCTTCTGACTTCCATCACTGTGGCCGATGCTGCTGCTGCCACGGTTGTACTGACTCGAGCTGGGCTGTCGACTTTGCTCGTGATGTCGGCTGCTCTCCCGCTTTACCTCACGGGGGGTTTCATAAACCGCCGCTACTAATTCGATTGAATCGTGGGTGTAGCGTGCCTTCCTCTTTTGACGTGCCTCGCGCCAGTTGCTTGTTTCGCCTTCCTTTTTGGGGGAAGTTTCGCGGACGTAGTCCTCTCCTTCGGCCCACTGGTTGGCTGTCTTCATGAGTTCTATTGTGGTCTTCGGCTGGAGCCTACCGAATTCCTCCCGGAGGTCGCGGCGAGCGACGCCATGCATGAAGGCGTCCATCACTCGATCCTCTGATACGGGTTCCATGGTATTGCGGAGGAGTGTCCACCTCTGGATGTAAGAGCGGAGCGACTCATCCTTCCCTTGCTTGCAGGCCTGCAACTCGATGTAGGTCGTTGGCCTGGCGAATGTTCCCGAGAAACTTTTGATGAAGTTATCCTGGAATTCTTCCCATGTTCGGAAAGAGTCTTTGGGTTGGCTTGTGAGCCACCCGCGTGCCGAATCTGTCAGCATGAGCTGGATGTACTGCATTGCTGTATTCGACGTTCCTCCTTGACAGGTGCAAGCGATGAGGTAATCCTCGAGCCATAGCTTTGGGTCTTGCTTCCCGTCGTATTTTGGTGTGCCAGCCGTCAACTTGAAGCCTTTAGGCATGCGGGTGTCGCGGATGTTGAAGCTAAAGCATGCTGCGCCACACGGCTCGAAGTCGCGGTCGGCGTGGTCATTCGCGTGTGCCACGCTAGCCGAACGCTCCTTGCGGCTGCGGTCCACCGTCTTCTGTGTCAGGACGTCACGGAGATCCTTGACTGGCTGTCGTTGCACCGCCGGGATGCCCGACGTCGTTGGTTCGTGCGCTTGGTTACTTGGCCCCTTGGCCGCCAGAGCTTCTTCGATTGCCCTTATGGAGGGAATTTTTTGCTTGTGGAGAAGAGAGCGCGCGTCCCCCTCCGGTGGCTGTGTGAGCCGAAGGTATGTCTCGACTGATATCAGGGCGGCGTTCGCCGTCTTTGGGACGGGTATCCCGTTTTCATCTTCGGTGACGAAGGACGAGTCGAGGTTACAGGTGAGCCTTGTTCGATCATCTTCTGCCATGTGGGGGACACGGGCTCTGGTTCTCCGTGCTCCCTGGTTCACCTCTGTGGAGGATGTGAAGGAGAGGGCGGCTCGCATGGCACTCGATGCATCCGCGTCCCTCTTGCGCCTGAGAAGTTCGGCTTTTTCGGCGCGAATTCGTTCGCCTTCCTTGCGTAGCAAGTACTGGACCGCCAGGTGGTCTTCTCGAGGTGCGTTAGGTGGCGGGAACGTGCCTTCGTCCACGTGCTTCATGGCTTGGATCGCCATGTCCCGCGTGATGACAAGTTTCGTCTGGTCCGGCATGTCCACCTCTAGCGGATATGCGGGTTCGTCTTCGTCGTCATGCGGTGCTGTGCCGGCCATGAAGACTTGCTTGGGGTAGACTCGAATTGGAGAGTTGGTGCTGCCACTGCTGCTTCTGTCGTCCGCTTCTTGCTCGGGGTCGAAAATTGCCGCAACGTGGCGCGCGGCGCACCCGTTGTCGCGTCTCTTTGCGATTGTCCATGTGCTCACACTCGCCGGGGCGAGTGCGATTGGCTTGGGGTAGACTTGAGATCTCCACGAAGGTGAGGGCGCGCGTGACATGGCTGTCGGACGCGGGCCCCTGGTCTCCCGTGCGGGTGCGACGGTGGAGGTGGATCTTGACTTGATCGACCGCACGACCGAGGTTGGAGTAACAGACTCGATTCGCGCGGCCGTTGCCGAGATTGTCGATGTAGATGTCCTCTTTGCGGGTGCAGCTCGCGCGACCTCTGCGGGTGCGACAGATGCGATCTTCGCGGGGTCGGCGGTCGCGATCTCCGTGGGTGTAGTAGATGCGATCTTAGCGGGTCCGGCGGTCGCGATCTCCGCGGGTGCGGCAGATGCGATCTCGGCGGCTTCAGCGGGCGCGATGGTCGGCGATTTTGGTGACGCCATCGCACGTAGCGCAGTAGTCGTAGACCTGAGTATGCCACGACTATCTATGCAGCAGAATATGGAGCCGAAGGTGATGTGTATACCTTTGTCCAGATCGGCGTACACCGACTGATGAGTTGGCGAGTGGATGACGTACTCGAAGGAGCCGAATCGGATCGACTCCCTGATGGCGGATGCGCCGATCTTCATTACGGATGGGGCCGGTGCGACCATGATCCTAGCACTTGTTGAACTTCCCACAGACGGCGCCAATTGACGAGGTGTTAACTCGACAAGTCCCAGGGTTGTGCACCCCGGGTTGATTGATGGGGAGAGAGATGAGTGCAAGGTGATCACGACGGCTGACAAGCGAGGTTTACCCAGGTTCAGGCTCCCGGAGGATAACACCCTACTCCTGCTTGTCTGGTTATTGATGCGAGTAGCGATTACAATGGCGAGATTGCGATCTCGCTAGGGTTTGTTGTGGTGGTTATGAGCGTCTCCTCTAGGACGGGCAACCCTCCTGGCTTTATAGGCAGCCAGGTCTCGGGTGGTTAGTACAGATACGGTAGGTCACAAGACCTAACCGAGTTGGACTAGGATACGTGGTACCCCGAGTGGGCCTCCTGTGGGCCTTTCCATCCTTGGCGCGGCCCAGGTAGCATCATTGTGGGCTACCCGCAAGGTAGCCCCACGTCAGCGTCTGTACACGAGGCGCGACATCGCTTTCGAGGAGCGACGCGCATGGGACTGCTCAGTGCGACACCCGGATGTGGAAGTGATCGCGTCACCAAGCTTCACCCTTCTGTATAGGACGACATAAGACAACGTCGACCAAGCTGGTGTCGAGAAGGGACCTGATCTGGCAAGCCCAGATCACAGGTCGTCGCCAGGGAGCGCGACGTGGAGCGACACGCCCGTTCGCTTGCCACCTGCGACACACGATACGGCGAGCCCAAACAGTCTGAAGCTGAGGGCAGTCAAGCAGCAGCGCCACGGTAGCCCGTGCCCATGCCCACACACAAGATGGAGACGCGGGCGCAGGACGACATCTTCAAGCCGCACCCGCGGTATGCACAGCTCGCCATGTCAGATAACAATGACGGCGACGAGATCCTGCAGCACATTATTTCAGAGGAACCTGGCAGCATGGAGTCAGCACATTACTGCAGAGGCGATGGAAGCAGAGCTGAAATCCATCCACGACAACGACACTTGGTCGACGTCGGCTCTCCCAAGAGGACACTGTGCAATTGGCATGAAATGGGTCTTCAAGGTGAAAAGGGATCCTACTGGAAATGTGATCAAGCACATGGCCAGACTGGTGGCGAAAGGATATGCTCAGAAACAAGGCATTGACTTTGATGAGGTGTTTGCACATGTTGCCCGTATGGAGACACAGTGCGACTGCTACTTGCTCTTGCAGCACACGAGAAGTGGGAGGTGCATCACATGGATGTCAAGTCTGCATTTCTGAATGGTGATCTGACAGAGGAGGTATATGTACAGCAACCTCCAGGATTTGCAGTAGATAAGGATCTAAGCAAAGTTCTAAAACTACGAAAGGCGCTATATGGTCTGTGTCAGGCACCCCGAGCATGGAATGCCAAGTTAGATGCAACGCTCGCTACTCTCGGCTTCACACGGTGTCCACGGGAGCACGGTGTGTATCGTCGAGGTGACTCAAGCTCATTCCTGTTGATCGGTGTGTATGTTGACGATCTAGTCATCAGAGGCACTAGCAAGGTGGAAATCAATAAGTTTAAACTTCAGATGAAGCAGGAGTTCAAGATGAGCGACTTGGGTCTTCTCAGCTATTATCTCGGGATCGAGGTACAACGGCGCGAGGGCGAGATCACCTTGTGCCCCTCTGCGTATGATGGGAAGATACTGGAGAGGGCAGGTTTAAGTGACCGCAACAGATGCAACATTGACGATCTAGTCATCAGAGGCACTAGCAAGGTGGAAATCAACAAGTTTAAACTTCAGATGAAGCAGGAGTTCAAGATGAGCCACTTGGGTCTTCTCAGCTATTATCTCGGGATCGAGGTACACCGGCGCGAGGGTGAGATCACCTTGTGCCCGGCTGCGTATGATGGGAAGATACTGGAGAGGGCAGGTTTAAGTGACTGCAACAGATGCAACACACATATGGAGCATCGTCTACAACTTGCAAAACGCGGGGGAGATGCCCCAATTGTAGATGCAACAGCTTACAGAAGCTTGGTTGGCAGTCTACGATATCTCGTTAATACTAGACCATACATTGCTCATGTTGTTGGAGTTGTAAGCCGACACATGGAGGCACCAGGAAAGGAGCATTGGACAGTTGTGAAGTAGATCCTCAAGTACATCGGTGGTACATTGGACTATGGAGTCAATTACAAGACTGGAAATTCAGCAAAGTTGCTCGGCTTCAGTGATAGTGATCATGCAAGAGATATCAATGACAGAAGAAGCACATCTGGCTATGTGTTCTTGATTGGCAACATTCCTGTGTCCTGGGCCTCTCAGAAGCAAGGAGTGGTGGCCGTCTCATCATGCGAGGCGGAGTACGTTGCAGCAGCTGCTGCAGCAAGTCAGGGAGTCTGGCTGAACAGGCTCATTGGCGAGCTCAAAGGAGAAGAGCAGCCAAAGTTCTTACTGAGGATGGACAACAAGTCTGAGAAGAAGAAGAAGAAGAAGAAGAAGAAGAAGAAGAAGAAGAAGAAGAAGAAGAAGAAGAAGAAGAAGAAGAAGAAGAAGAAGGAGATATGCCCTAGAGGCAATTAATAAAGTGTATTCTTTATCATATCTCGTTTGTTTTCTGCACACGATCCCCTTCAGTCTGAATGTTTGATGTCTGTGTTTACGGTAGCACTTCACGCTATTGTCGACAACGGCTGGACTAGTTTCAGTTAGGAAAAGTTCAGTTCAGTTAGAAGTTATTTGTTAGCGATTTGTTAGCAAGCTAGGACGTGATCTGTGCGTCCAGCTCCGTAGCTATAGGATCGCAGTCGCACACGATCTGGTCATGAGATGGCATGATCCAGTAAACGGTCGTGGCCTCGATCATAGTCATATAAGTAGGAGTTATAACAGAAAAGCAGTAAACGAGTTGACACTGCACAAAACCCTGTGCCTTTCCATCTTCAGTTTCGTCAGTTCATGTGAGATTGAGATCACAACAACGGACAGCTAGGCTCAAGCGAGTTGACTTGGAATTTTTGCAGAAAGTTGAGACCTAAACATACTTGTAAAATATACAAAACAAACAACCTAGTCAAAATATTATCCTTGTTGCCACGATGTTGCCATGATAATTAAGCATCGATCGATGATATTTGACTTGCACAACTTAACCATGTGACGAGTCAACTTCTGGGGAGAAACATAATGCATAAGTTAATCCTACTTACTCTATCTAACCTGCCATTCAAAGGCAGAACGACGTGCCCCCCTTCATTTTGGGATAAATTTCTTGCCCATCATTCATCATCTTTCTGCATTCTTGGTTCCCCCCTAGGATGAACTCCGTGGAAATGCAACCAGGGTACAGAAAATTAGAAAAGGCAGATGGCTCTGCAAACAATTTGGATGTATAGATCCTCATTTGCGATTGATCTCTACCTAGTCTTTGTTGTGTAGAATGAAATTGATGTCTGACAGCGAAAAAATCGATTTTGCAGGATGAGAGGACGGCGGAGCAGAAGACGATCGACGACTGGCTCCCGGTCACGTCATCGAGGAACGCCAAGTGGTGGTACTCTGCCTTCCACAATGTCACCGCCATGGTCGGCGCCGGCGTGCTCAGCCTGCCCTACGCCATGTCCGAGCTCGGCTGGTACGTCGTCGTACATGGTAGCAGCTCCACCTCTCGATTGATGGTTAACCTGGTCGGCAACTGATGTTTATTTGCATATGTATGCAGGGGGGCTGGTATCGCGGTGCTGGTGATCTCGTGGGTGATCACGCTCTACACGCTCTGGCAGATGGTGGAGATGCACGAGTGCGTGCCCGGGAAGCGTTTCGACCGGTACCACGAGCTCGGGCAGCACGCCTTCGGGGAGAAGCTCGGACTCTGGATCGTCGTGCCGCAGCAGCTCGTCGTCGAGGTCGGGGTCAACATCGTGTACATGGTCACCGGCGGGAAGTCGCTCAAGAAGTTCCACGACGTGATCTGCGACGGCAAGTGCAAGAACATCAAGACCACCTACTTCATCATGATCTTCTCCTCCGTCCACTTCGTCCTCTCCCAGCTGCCCAACCTCGACTCCATCTCCGGCATCTCGCTCGCCGCCGCCGTCATGTCGCTGACATACTCCACCATCGCGTGGGGAGCCGCCGTGGACAAGGGGAGGGCGGCCGACGTGGACTACAGCGTCAGGGCCACCACGACGCCCGGGAAGGTGTTCGACTTCTTCGCCGGGCTTGGAGACGTGGCGTTCGCGTACGCCGGGCACAACGTGGTGCTGGAGATCCAGGCCACCATCCCGTCCACGCCGGAGAAGCCGTCCAAGAAGCCCATGTGGAAGGGCGTCATCGTCGCCTACATCGTCGTCGCCCTCTGCTACTTCCCCGTCGCGCTCATCGGCTACTGGGCATTCGGCAGAACTGTCGACGACAACATCCTCATCACCCTCTCCAAACCCAAGTGGCTCATCGCCATGGCCAACATGATGGTCGTCATCCATGTCATCGGAAGCTACCAGGTACCCGGTACCGTACAAAACAACAATCAGTCGTGCACCATCGCGCGCATCAGTCATCTCGATAAATAATTAGTTCTAACATACTAATCCGATGGATACGATTTGTTTTCCCCATAGATTTACGCGATGCCGGTGTTCGACATGATCGAGACGGTGCTGGTGAAGAAGATGCGGTTCCCGCCCGGTCTGATGCTCCGCTTGATTGCACGGTCAACCTATGTTGGTAATGCTCCTTCCTCTTCAGTCTGCACTGATGTTTTGCACTGAAGAAACAATTCTGATGATGAGATCCAAACACTCTGTTGCAGCGTTCACTATGTTCATCGGCATCACCTTCCCCTTCTTCGGTGGGCTGCTCGGGTTCTTCGGCGGCTTCGCCTTTGCACCGACAACCTACTTTGTAAGCTATTATGGAGAATCCTCTTCAATCCCACTAATCATTCATAGCAACTGTAAATTAAGTTCAGAGTTTCTGATGAGAACCAACCTCTTGTTCCTGACCTGCAGCTTCCCTGCATCATGTGGCTAGCCATCTACAAGCCCAAGAGATTCAGTCTCTCATGGTGCATTAACTGGGTAACTAAGAACCCTAAATTAATACACTGTGCCTCGTCCATACGTACTAGATAGCGCATAAGTTAATTTATATCTTGATGCCGTTCTAATTTTCATCGTATTCTCCGTGATGATGTTCAGGTTTGCATCATCCTTGGGGTGTGTCTCATGGTCCTGGCGCCCATCGGGGCTCTCAGGCAGATCATCTTGAAAGCCAGCACATACGAGTTCTACTCATAGTGGATTGTTGGAAAGGAATTAGTCTGTTGCACCGGCGATCCACTACGGTCATTATTTTTTGTCCATTATTATAAAGAAACGAAAGGAAGAACAGAGAAGTACCACGGTTTGTTAATTAAGGAGATGATGGATGTACCAACGTTAAATGCGGCTTAGTCAAAGTTTCAGAGGTAGTGTTTGGGGTTAAAGTTTTATTTTCACTGTATATATTATAGGATAGTGAACACGGCTTCGCTTTTGTTGTACGCAGAAGACAGAACTTTCAACTCTTCTCTATGCATTCCATGCTTTGTTGTAGTGGTTTTCCCTCCGTACCAAATTATATGGCTTGCATTTGGGTAAAAGTGGATGTATTTAGACATGTATAATAATTTGGAAGGGAGGGAGTACTTTGAAATGATGTGTTCGTTGTGGCTAAATACATGATGTACTCAACCTCTTATTATAATTAGAAGGCAAATAGATGCACAGCCACGTTTGTGTCATGTCTGCGCATCTTCTTCATGAATTATGATTCCATCTTAATTTCAAGACGATCACCGGAAAACGAAAATCCCATTTGGCTCCCGATTTCACGTGCTCATGCCTGTTTTCATAAATTTAAAAATCACTTCAAACAAATCTGAAAAGGGGACAACAAACATATGATAGTGTTATAAATATGTGTAGAATTTTGTGATGTAATGATATGTGATCTGCTATGTGAAAAAAATCAGTGCTCTTCCAAAAAAAATGAGCCCACGTATATGTGTGCCCTCCTACCGCAATTTTGCGGGACGGAGGCCAGTTTATAGAAGAAAAAGAGTTGCACACAACTCGGTCATTTTTGTACATTCAATGGCCCAAATAAAATCATATTTATGGTAAAATTATACTGCTGGTAACAGTAACCCGCACGTAGACAGGTCAAGGCCCAATAAACATAGATGTGCCGACCTAAGGTAAAAACCGGTTAAAGAAACACCCTATCACTCTCTCTCCCCTCACTTTCAGTCCGACCGAGATTGGGGCACCGGCGATGCAGGTTGGGCCAGCGACCGCGTGTACGTGGTGGCGGCGCGCTCGAGCGAGCACGAGTGCGAGGCCGAGACACCGGACTTGGAGGCGGCGGCACTGTCCGGAGGCGAGCACACCTTAGCCACAGGTGGAGGTGACGACGGTGTGGTGATACAATACGGAGACGGTGTGGATGATTTGGAATTTTTTACGGTCTCTGACGAGGGATGTCCCCATTAATACACATGGTTACTAGTCTAGTGTAAGAGTTTATGAGGTAGAGAACGTGTGGTGTTGGTAGATTCGTCGGCTGACAAGCGGGAATTACACAGGTTCGGGACCCTCGAGTGAGGTAAAACCTTACTTCTGCTTGTCTGTTATTGATTGTGTATATGATCTTGCTAGGGTTTGGTGATTCTGATTGGGCGTGTCCCTGGTCGGTCTCCCTCCTGTCCTTTATATAGGGGTACAGGTCTCGGATCGTAACCGACTAAAACTACATGTATGGAAAGTACTACCGAGTATGCTATCTATGGTATATGTCTTTGACTTGGGCTTCGTTTGTTGGGCTTCTTCAGCCTATTGACAATTGGGATTTAGTCATTACGTGCACCAGGTAGCACACGAAGGGGTACCCGTTTGGTATAACCTTGTCATTAGCCACCGAGTGCTTGGCTAATTCAGAAAATAAGTCATGGACTCACTACATAGTGCACGTCTCATGCTTTTATGCTTTTGGTATGACGATTTTGTCTTTTGGATTTATGAATTTTTACAAAGGATTTCGACTAAGTAGGTATGGGTTTACTCAACTCAGTCGAAACCAGATAATTGCACTTGGGCAAAACCTTACTAGCCTTCAATCGGGTTTCGAGTCCTTGGGCTCGAACCCGGAACATACTGGACAGACACACCTCAGGCCAGTCAATGGTCTTACTGATATTGTTCTTCAGTTTCAATTTGCTACCCAGCGCGTCCGCCAGGATTTTCATCGTATCTGTTGACACGGAAATGTTCAGGATTTTAACACTGCTGGAGTGATCCTCGGCCCTTTCGACTGATCGATGGGTCTTACCTTTGTATTTATCGTATACAGCATCTGAGGTACTCTATCGACTGATTTTCGCTCGGGAATTTTTATGTTTCGAATGTCTAATCTTTTGATTCTATCAGGTGCACGGCAGTGCTCCCGATGGGAGTAGCCCCCGAGATTGTGCTTTATTGCTTGCAGTAGAGGATAATCTCAATTTATGCTTTTGCCAGTCGAATTCTTTTTTACCTTCTCCCGATGGGAGTTTCCCACTCGACTCTTTTTCATCCTTGTCATTTTGCCTTTGAGTTTGTAAGGAGCTTTTCCTTATTGCCAGTCGTGGTACAACGCCCGTTTTTATTCGTCTGGAATGATGTCAGGCGTGACATCCTTGGCGTGCGAATAGCACTCTGACGGGACGTCGCACAGTGGGCCCCTTTCTTTGACCGTTGTGGACGTCGGTTCAGTTCTGATTTGATCTGACGTGGCGAGGCTTCCGCAAACGTGATGATGGTCTCCTCATTTTGTGCGCGTAGTCGGCAGCGTGAGCTGTGACGGTTCCCCTCCAATTGTGCCACGTGTCGCTGTGTTTTTGTTTGGACGACCGCGATAAGCCTCTGGTTTTTACCATAAGTACGAGTTTCTCCGTTATGATTTTTTACCCTGCCATTTTCCTCTGCTTCATCTTCCTCCTCGCGCCTGTTGTCGCTCTGCTTTTGCGGTTTCCTCCGTTTTCGTGCTTCCTTGCTCCTGCATTCCCATAGCCTCCCATGGCCCCAAAGAAGAGCTCGGCATCCTCTACTCCCGCCATCAAGAAGAGGAAAAGCGACTACCGCCACCGTCCCTGCCGCTCAGAAGAAGGAGTCGGGCGGCTGGACTTCGTCTGCCGTGACGGAAAAACGGTTGGCGGTTTTTCGCAAGGAGGGTCTTCTGCCTCCGCCATCGGAGCTCACCGTTCGGGCTCCCGACAAAGACAACTTCCACGCGCCTCTTCTCGGAGAACGGGTATGTTTCGCCGAGTTCCTCCCTCGCGGTTTCGGCTTTCCGTTGCACGACTTCGTGCGCGGCCTCCTTTTTTCTTACGAGATATAGATCCATGATCTGGTCCCCAATGGATTTTTGCACATTGACTGTTTTATGGTAATGTGCGAATACTTCTTGGGGATATCCCCTAGCTGGCAATTATGGAAGTCGATCTTCCTAGTGCGCCCCATGGCTCGCCATGGCCGTGTCAACCCCGTCGGAGGCGTCGGGTTCCAAGTCAAGGCCGGCTGCAAGTACTTCACTTTGAAGGCAGTCGAGTCCGCTCAGGGATGGAGGACCAAATGGTTCTACGTCCAACTGGGCCAAGACGTCTGCCCCACCTTCTCGACTAACGACGCTGAGAAGACGAAGGCCTGGGAACACGCCCTTTCTCCAGCCGAAGAACTCAAAGCTGCTCTGCTGCTGGAGAAAGTCGTTGGACTGCTAAACACCGGCGTCTCTGGTGTTCAGTTGATCTATACATTCCTCAAGGCTCAGGTGTGTCCCCTCCAGCAGCGCGCGCACCCGATGTGGGCGTATGGGGGAGTACTTGATGCTACCAGGATCAGTGCTGTGGAGCTGTCGGCAAATGAGCTTGACACACTCGTGAAGTCAGTGACTAGCTATAAGGCTGAGGACACCATCAACTATGACTTCAAGATTGCTCCCTTCAGCTCTGAGAATCCCCTTCCCGAAGTAAGTTATTTGCTCCCTCGTTGTCGACTGAATTTTGCTATCGTCTTCTCCTTAACTTAATGAAGTGTATTCTTTATCATATCTCGTTTGTTCATAATAGGTTTTTTGTGTCATGCTAGAACCGTATTAAGCGGAAACATTAATACGGGTGTGATGCGTAAACAACCAGGTCCCTAGTAGCCTCTACTAAGACTAGTTTCGTTGCGCGATTGATGATCGAGGTTTCCCGGTCATGGGGCATGGCGCCGGTCGGCAATGGGAGTCATATCGTTGGAGAACGATGTGATGGACATACCCAGATTTGGAGAACGTAGTCGTTACGCCTTTGACCGCGAGATCAACTCTTATTGTTATTCCCGGAAGATACTTTGATCGCACCAAACGTCGTATCTTATTTAGTATGACAATAACGGTGATACTTTTGGGTATCGGAAAGGATTAGTTGAGACGAGGGGTCAAGAGCGGGATTTGCCAGTCCGCATAGCAGGATAGATACTCTCGGGCCCACTCGGTGAGATCATGTCTAATGAGCTTGCAAGCATGTGACTAGGTCACGGAGACATGAGATCATGAACGAGTAGAAGATAGCATCGTCGGTAACGAGGTCGGGATTAGGTATGGAGATATCTATGGAACGACGCTCAGACATGCTAAGTATCGCTATGGCAAAAGGTTTAAGACTTTGCGTTCAGGTTTGATAGATGAAAGTCATTCGTTATATCACAGGGATTAATTCATGGGGTCCAGGCCTACGAGTTAGTCATTGATCATAGAGGAGTCTTGGTCATACCTGTTATTATATCGAACCGCTAGGGTAACACACTTAAGAGGTTTCGACAAGACAACCGGAAAGGAAAGAGATCACCGGGAGCGTCCCGGGAGGGGACCGATGGAGATTGGGCAGCGACGAAAGAGTTTTCGGAGCTAGGAAAAATTATATATATTATGTTTGATATTAATTAGTGTAATTAATATGCAAATATGATTTTATATATTTATTTTCGAATTTATTTAGGCTAATTTCCCTAAATGGGCCTTCTGGTCGAAAGAAGGCCCAAGAGAGGGAAAAATCCCTAGGGGATTCGGTGGGGGCCATGGTGGCCGTCCTGGATGGGCCAAGGGGCCCACCAGGGGGCCGGCGCACCTAGCCTAGCCGCACCAAGCATGTGGGGATAGTCCCACATTGCCTGGCTGCCAAGGTTGGCTCCCCCTAGGAGCCTATATAAGAAGAGGCACCCCTGGCTTTTTTAATTCACCAATTAATTCCCAATTTCTCTCTCGATCTCGTGGTTCCCTTGTTGGAGCCGTGCCGAGCTGAGGAGGGAATCTCTTCCACCATAGCCCGCTGCCGCGCTGCTGGTGTTCCGGTCCAAGTCTTCCGCTGCTCTTCCTGGACTGGAGCTTCGGAAACAGTCGTTTCCACCGTACGTGTGTGACGCCCTGCGAGGTGCTGCGCTAGCGGTACTCGGAGGTCTACTTCCTCTACACGACCTTGAGGTCGGCTTCGTCGGTCTTCATCGACAACGTTTGTGCGGGAACGTAATCCCCGCTTTCGGTCTACAAGGGTACGTATTCCGATCTCCGTTCGTACTACTATATCTGCATAGAATAAATCTTGGCATGCTTTTAGGATATCGTTGGTAGGAAAAATTTTGTTTTCTGCACACGATCCCCTTCAGTGGTATCAGAGCCGATCTATCGTAGATATAGCTGTACGCTGTTAGAACCCGTGTTCTGCACGGGGGCACCGTTCCTGTTATTTGCTACCCTCTAGCGTGCACTTGTGTATTCCAGCGGCATTGAGTTGATGAAGCGGCCCGGACCGACTTTACGCGTACGCTTACGCGAGACTGGTTCCACTACTGACATACGGCTTGTACCGTATATGTGGCTGGCGGGTGTCAGTTTCTCTCTCTTTAGTTGGTCTTCGCATTTTCAATGGAGGGCCCGAAAGGGATGCTTAAATATGCAATTATTGGATCGTTGTTGTGGTCATAAGGTTCATAGGTATGAAGCGGTTCTATTTACGAAAGCCCCAAGCCACGTAAAATATGCAAAAGTTAAAGTAGAAGCGTCTAACTTTATTTTGCAGGGGCAATGTGATATGGTCAAGGTAGGTTTATTAAATTGTTTATAAACTGCGGGCGCCAAGAAGACCATGGCGCAATGGACTATATCACATTGCATTACATTTGATGTTTTGTGTGCATCTTATATTGTGTGATTGTGTGTATAGTATACATTAGTTACACGGCGGTAGCTATATAAGATGATCCCTTCAAAATACCACTAGTGTTCTCCCTCCAACGCGCACCACCAAGAAAGTTCTACGTTATGAGGCAGGCCGTGATGATCGGGTGTCAGACATCTCGTCGTTCGCATACAGTGGGTGTAAGCCATGTTGCACAAGCGTCAGCGTGGAGGTCTTTGGTGGCGAGCCTAGCATATTCAGAAATATGCCCTCGGAACAGGAAGACCGAAAGGTCGAGCACGAGTCAAAAAATTGGTGTGGCGGACGATTTTGTCTACTCTTGAAGTTGTGCCGCCGGCTCTGATGATGAGGGGTGGTGCAATGGATGGGGGTCGTGTAATCTCTTAAACGACCAGGAGGGATGTTCGTTCTAGTGGGAGTTATGTTAGTTATTTTCTAAAATACTATAACTCAAAATTATTATGAATAAAGTCTTATGTTGTTGCAAATTCCATTGTAGATGTCTCGCCCCTCGTTTAAGCTAGGTCTGTTCCTTGAGAAAGAAAAGCTTAAGACCAATGGGTCAAACTTCATGGCCTGGTTCCGCAACATGAGGATCCTCCTCACTCCCCATAGGGTGGCCTACGTCATTGAGGCCGCCATAGGTGACCCTCCCGCAGATGATGCCTCTGAGGATGAGAAGAAGGTCTTCCAGACCCGATCGGAGGATTCTGCCTTTGTCCAGAGTGGCATGCTCTACGCCATGGAAGCCGACCTGCAAAAGCGCTTTGAGAAGATGAGCGCCTTTGAGATCATTTCGGATCTTAAGGTTGTCTTCGCGCCGCAGGCTAAGGCTGAGAGATATGAGGCTTCTGAGCTTTTCTTCTCGGCCAAGATGGAAGAGCATAGCAGTGTGAGCGAGCATGTAGTCAAGATGTCTGGCTACGTTCAACGCCTGAATGCTCTGGAATGCAAGATTCCCGATGAGCTGGCGATTGACAGGGTGTTGCAATCGTTGCCCCCTAGCTACAAAGGCTTCGTCATGAACTACAACATGCAGGGCATGGCTAAGTCCCTGGGTGAAGTGTTCGTGATGCTCAAGACTGCTGAGGTAGAGATTAAGAAGGAGCACACGCTGTTGATGGTCAACAAGACCGTTGATTTCAAGAAATCCGGTGGCAAGGGAAAGCAGAGCTGGAAGTCCAGGAGGGAGGCAAAGTTGGCTGCCAAGCCCAGGACTAACAGGTCTGGTCCCAGAGCTAGCGTGGAGTGTTTCTACTGCAAGGGGAAGGGTCACTGGAAGCGCAACTGCCCCAAGTACCTGGAGGATAGGAAGTCTGGCAAGACGGTCGACGAAGAGCAAGGTATATTTGATATACATGTTATAGATGTGTACCTTACATCCGCCCGGAGCAACACGTGGGTATTTGATACTGGTTCTGTTGCTCATATATGTAACTCTCAGGAGGAGTTACGGAATAGACGGCGGCTGGCGAAGGATGAGGTGACGATGCGTGTCGGCAACGGATCGAGAGTCGACGTGGGGGCTGTCGGCATGCTCCCTCTGCATCTACCATCGGGATTAGTTTTGGTTTTAAATAAGTGTTATTTTGTGCCATCCTTGAGTGTAAACATTATAAGCGGGTCTTGCCTGTTACAAGACGGTTATTCATTTAAATCAGTGTCAAGCAATTGTGCTATTTATATGAATGATATCTTTTATGTTGATGCTCCCGAGAATAACGGTTTATTCTTGTTGAATCTCGATCGTACTACTCACATCCATAACATAGAAGCCAAACGGATTAAGTGTAGTGACGATACCGCCATGTATTTGTGGCATTGCCGTCTTGGTCATATTGGTGTAAAGCGCATGAAGCAACTCCACTCCGATGGACTTTTGGACTCGTTGGATTTCGGATCCCTCGATACATGCGGACCGTGCCTTATGGGCAAAATGACCAAGACACCGTTCAAATGTTTCGTTGAACAGGGGTCGGATTTGTTGGGGATCATACATACAGATGTGTGTGGACCGATGAGCGCTTCGACACGCAATGGTTATCGTTACTTCGTCACCTTCACTGATGACTTGAGTAGATACGTTTATATCTATTTGATGAAACACAAGTCTGAAACGTTTGAAAAGTTCAAAGAATTCCAAAGTGAAGTTGAGAATCAGCTTAATAGGAAAATCAAGCATCTCCGATCCGATCGCGGTGGAGAATACCTGAGTTTTGAGTTTGGCACACATCTGAAGAGTTGTGGCATAGTACCCCAACTTACGCCAGCCGGAACACCTCAGCGTAACGGTGTGTCCGAGCGACGTAATCGTACTCTACTGGATAGTGTTCGATCTATGATGTCTCTTACCGATTTGTCAGTGTCCTTCTGGGGTTATGCGTTAGAAACAGCCGCATTCATTTTAAATAGGGCTCCGTCCAAGTCCGTTGAAACGACACCGTATGAATTATGGTATGGCCAAAAGCCGAAGTTATTGTTTCTGAAGGTTTGGGGTTGTGAGGCGTACGTTAAGAAACTACAGCCCGACAAACTCGAACCGAAGTCGGAGAAAGTCGTCTTTGTAGGATATCCGCGGGAAACCGTTGGGTACACCTTCTACAACCAAGCTGAGGGCAAAACTTTTGTCGCGAAGACCGGTACCTTTCTAGAGAAGGAGTTTCTCGCGAAAGGAGTAAGTGGGAGGAAGGTAGACCTCGATGAAATCGGTTATCCTGAACTCGAGATTCCGAGTGGCGCAACGGAAGCAATTCCGGGAACGTCCTCCGTGGAAGGAGTGGGAGAAACTATCGAGGAAGGTGTTCTACCTCGTAGGTCTGGTAGATCTAGGATCGCACCAGAATGGTATGGCAACATGGTTTGCACCGTCATGTTAGTTGAACAAGACGAACCTACGAACTAAAAGGAGGCGATGGCGAGTCTAGAATCCGAGAAATGGCTTGAAGCCATGAAATCCGAAATAGGATCCATGTATGATAACAAAGTGTGGACTTTGATGGATATTCCCAAAGGGCGCAAGGCCGTTGAGAATAAATGGATCTTTAAGAAGAAGACTGAGCCTGATGGTAATGTGACCGTCTATAAAGCTCGGCTTGTCACAAAGGGTTTCCGACATGCTCATTAAATTGACTACGATGAAACTTTTTCACCGGTAGCGATGCTTAAGTCTATTCGGATTTTGTTAGCGGTAGCTGCCTACTATGATTATGAAATCTGGCAGATGGACGTCAAAACGGCCTTCCTAAATGGAAACATTGAGAAAGAGTTGTACATGGTACAGCCGGAAGGTTTTTTCGATCCAGGGAATGCTAACAAGGTGTGCAAGCTTCAGCGATCCATCTATGGATTGACGCAGGCATCTCGGAGCTGGAATCTTCGCTTTGATGAGGCAATCAAAGGTTTTGGATTTATCCAAAATGTGGAAGAGACCTGCATTTACAACAAAATGAGTGGGAGCTCGGTTGTGTTCTTAGCACTGTATGTTGACGACATATTGCTGATTGGGAATGATGTGAAACTTCTGAATAGCGTGAAGTAATATTTAAACAGTAAATTTTCCATGAAGGACTTAGGAGAAGCTGCGTATGTTTTAGGCATAAAAATCTATCGTGATAGATCAAGGCGCCTATTAGCACTGAGTCAGAGTACTTATCTTGATAAAATACTGAAGCGTTTCCGTATGGAGAAGGCAAAGAAGGGTTCTCTGCCGGTTATCAAGAATAAGATATTGCGAAAGGCACAGTTCCGGTGACGGAACTGGGTAAGGCCGAAATGACCAAACATTCTTATGCTTTAGCCATAGGATCGATCATGTATGCAATGTTGAGTACTAGACCGGATGTGGCATTAGCTCTAAGTTTGACAAGCCGGTTCCAGAGTAATCCTGGAATGCCGCATTGGATAGCTGTTAAGAGCATTCTTAAGTATCTCAATAAGACAAAGGAAATGTTCCTTGTGTATGGTGGCTGCGATGAAGAACTTGGCGTAACGGGTTACGTAAATGCAAGTTTCTGCTCAGACCCCGATGACTGTAAGTCACAGACAGGTTACGTGTTCAAGGTGAATGGAGGCGCCGTGTGCTGGAGAAGTGGGAAGCAACCCATAGTCGCACAATCTACAATGGAGTCGGAGTATATCGATGCTTGCGAAGCCGCGAATGAAGTTGTGTGGCTGAGGAAGTTCGTCATCGAACTTGGAGTGTTCCCGAGCGTGCAAGACCCCGTGATCCTCTTTTGCGACAATACGGGTGCCATTGCGAACGCCAAGGAGCCAAGGTCTCACTCCACCGCCAAACACATTCTCCGACGCCTCCATGTGATACGTCAGTACGTACAAGGAGGCGATGTGAAGATTTGCAAAGTGCATACGGATCTGAATGTGGCAGATCCGCTGACGAAGCCTCTCCCGCTTGACAAGCATGAAAAGCACCAGTTAGCTATGGGTGTTAAGCTTTTACCAAGTTGTAATCTGGATTAATTTGTACTCTAGTGCAAGTGGGAGACTGAAGGAGATATGCCCTAGAGGCAATTAATAAAGCGTATTCTTTATCATATCTCGTTTGTTCATAATAGGTTTTTTGTGTCATGCTAGAACCGTATTAAGCGGAAACATTAATACGGGTGTGATGCGTAAACAACCAGGTCCCTAGTAGCCTCTACTAAGACTAGTTTCGTTGCGCGATTGATGATCGAGGTTTCCCGGTCATGGGGCATGGCGCCGGTCGGCAATGGGAGTCATATCGTTGGAGAACGATGTGATGGACATACCCAGATTTGGAGAACGTAGTCGTTACGCCTTTGACCGTGAGATCAACTCTTATTGTTATTCCCGGAATATACTTTGATCGCACCAAACGTCGTATCTTATTTAGTATGACAATAACGGTGATACTTTTGGGTATCGGAAAGGAGTAGTTGAGACGAGGGGTCAAGAGCGGGATTTGCCAGTCCGCATAGCAGGATAGATACTCTCGGGCCCACTCGGTGAGATCATGTCTAATGAGCTTGCAAGCATGTGACTAGGTCACGGAGACATGAGATCATGAACGAGTAGAAGATAGCGTCGTCGGTAACGAGGTCGGGATTAGGTATGGAGATACCTATGGAACGACGCTCGGACATGCTAAGTATCGCTATGGCAAAAGGTTTAAGACTTTGCGTTCAGGTTTGATAGATGAAAGTCATCCGTTATATCACAGGGATTAATTCATGGGGTCCAGGCCTACGAGTTAGTCATTGATCATAGAGGAGTCTTGGTCATACCTGTTATTATATCGAACCGCTAGGGTAACACACTTAAGGGGTTTCGACAAGACAACCGGAAAGGAAAGAGATGACCGGGAGCGTCCCGGGAGGGGTCCGACGGAGATCGGGCAGCGACGAAAGAGTTTTCGGAGCTAGGAAAAATTATATATATTATTTTTGATATTAATTAGTGTAATTAATATGCAAATATGATTTTATATATTTATTTTCGAATTTATTTAGGCTGATTTGCCTAAATGGGCCTTCTGGTCGAAAGAAGGCCCAAGAGGGGGAAAATCCCTAGGGGATTCGGTGGGGGCCATGGTGGCCGGCCTGGATGGGCCACGGGGCCCACCAGGGGGCCGGCGCACCTAGCCTAGCCGCACCAGGCATGTGGGGATAGTCCCACATTGCCTGGCTGGCAAGGTTGGCTCCCCCTGGGAGCCTATATAAGAAGGGGCACCCCTGGCCTTTTTAATTCACCAATTAATTCCCAATTTCTCTCTCGATCTCGTGGTTCCCTTGTTGGAGCCGCGCCGAGCTGAGGAGGGAATCTCTTCCACCATAGCCCGCTGCCGCGCTGCTGGTGTTCCGGTCCAAGTCTTCCGCTGCTCGTCCTGGACTGGAGCTTCGGAGGCCGTCGTTTCCACCGTACGTGTGTGACGCCCTGCGAGGTGCTGCGCTAGCGGTACTCGGAGGTCTACTTCCTCTACACGACCTTGAGGTCGGCTTCGTCGGTCTTCATCGACAACGTTTGTGCGGGAACGTAATCTCCGCTTTCGGTCTACAAGGGTACGTATTCCGATCTCCGTTCGTACTACTATATCTGCATAGAATAGATCTTGGCATGCTTTTAGGATATCGTTGGTAGGAAAATTTTTGTTTTCTGCACACGATCCCCTTCATTATCGTCTTCGCGCGCTTGATATGCTTGCTTGCCTTCTTCGCTCTTCGAGTGTTGCTCTGTATTGCTTCAAGCGCTGCGATTCCTGCCAGTTGAAGTAGTTGTATGTTGCCAACTCATCTAGAGTTGCGTCTGCTGGCATCATTTATGCCTTCTTCAATGACCTTTGTCACCTTTGCAGCCATCTCTGGCGTGATGTCCAAGGTGGTAGTGCCATCAGGTAACGTGACTGTCCGCGGATACTTGAATGGTTGTCGATTGGCTGCGTTTTCTGATGTTTCTACGGTTGTTACCACATAGACATGCTGGTGTATGTGGTAAGTATATGTGTATTCTGATTGCTCTTCATATGTTGCTTCGACATTGCTATCCTGTTCTATGCTTTTGCTGTTTTCGTCATCTTCTACTTGCTGCGCATGTGCATCGTAGTCGATGGCAACATGTTGTGGAGATTGGATCTGTGCGCCAGTGAAGTCGGCTAGACGTATGTTCCCTTATGTAGGCTCATCATACTCGGGTAGGTGAAAGTTTTCTTCTGGAGCGTCAATTTGCATATGGTCTTCGATTGGGTTGATATGGATGGTCGACTGCACTTCTTCCATCTCGTTTTGCTTTATGAATTCGATGAATTCCTATGTGGACATGGACCCTGCTACGGACGAGATCGGATCGATCTGTGATGTTGGCGCTCTAGTGCTTCCAGCCGAAGCCGTCGATATGATCATGTCGTCGACTGAGATAGTCGACAACTCTTCCTCTTCGGGGAACTCATCCGCCATGAATTTGTTGAATTCTGCTGACGTCATTGAATATGTTGGAGATTGTGGCGACGGGATCAGATCGGTCTGCGCCAGGGTATCTTCCTTGTCTGCTTCAGATGTGATCTCAGCCAATCTCTTCTGAAGCGGCTGAGTCGCGATCTGTTCGACTAAATCCTGTACACCAAGCTGATCAACAAAGAAGTTATGTTTCCCAATAGTTAGATCAAAACCTGAATTGAGACTGGAGTAGATCTCTTGAGCTTCGGGTGAGTATGTCCTGATTCTTGTTGGCGATGCTGCTTTTGGCGAGTGGTTGCCCGTGATCTGGATACGATCTGTTGTTGCTAATGTGCATCTCTTTGAAGGAGTCGGCGGATCGCCGTTTGAAATTTGGACCGAAAAATCCGTAGATCCAACACCACCTATTCCCACATGCGGCGCCAATTGACGAGAGATGTCCCCATCAATACCCATGGTTACTAGCCTAGGGTAAGAGTTTATGAGGTAGAGAACGTGTGGTGTTGGTAGATTCGTCGGCTGACAAGCGAGAATTACCCAGGTTCGAGGCCCTTGAGTGAGGTAAAACCCTTACTCATACTTGTCTGTTATTGATTGTGTGTATGCGGTGAGTACAGGGGTCTAGCAAGATGTCGATCTTGCTAGGGTTTGGTGATTCTGATTGGGCGTGTCCCTCTATCCTTTATATAGGGGTACAGGTCTCGGGTCGTAACCGGCTAGAACTACATGTATGGAAAGTACTACCGACTATGCTATCTATGGTATATGTCTTTAACTTGGTCTTCGCTTGTTGGGCTTTTTTAGTCTATTGACAATTGGATTTTAGTTATTACGTGCACCAGGTACACACATGAAGGGCTACCCGTTTGGTATAACCTTGTCAGTCTCGCACTCTCAAAAAAACTGCTTACCGGGCTTTCCGGTTACGACGAAAATGGCACTGTAAAAAAATACTTAGTATTGGGTTGGTCACTTTTTCGCCGGAGAAGGCAAACTTCTCGGCCACCAGTCAGACGCTCACGGCAGCTTCTAGCTCCCCTGGAATGCTTTTTGGGAAAAAACGCACCACCCTTGAATTTTGACTGGTTGTTCTGTCCACTACCTTTTTTCTAATTTAAACCAGCATATATTAGGTCGGCAGGCCACCTCATCAAAACCCTTCCAGTCCCCGTAGGTACCCTGGTAAGGGAAATAGTACGTCTGAAACATGTCGCCTTTCTCAAATAATTGTTACATCATCTAGACGAGTTTGAAGGAGGAAGTCAGGGGGTTCATCGACCCAAATACAAAGAGATTTAGAACTAAACAGTTCCTAGCTATTGTATGGGAACATTGTTCACTTCCCTCCCACAATGCTGAAACGTGACATTTCCAATTGCTCCGGCCATAGTTAAGATATCAACATAAATAGCTGTAGTTTCGCTCCAAATTCTGCTTTGTCCTAAACACATTTGAATAACTTCCAAAGCATCAATTTCGCTATAATTGAGACAAAACCCAAATCATTGGCAAGGGAAAGACCGTGGCTCATTGCCATCGCTTCTGCCATGTGGGCGGAGGGTACATGCGATATGAATTTCGATGATGCAGCAACACCCTGGCTGTTTCTAAGAACCACCCCGACTGCACCTGTCTCTTCCTCCGCCGAGAACGCCGCGTCCATATTAAGTTTTACAATATCACCACTCGGTTTTGTCCACATCATCTTATGCTGGGAGCTGGTAGGAGAAAAAGAGCGCGCCGAGTTCGCACTAATTGCCCGGATCGATGTCAAGCAATTTTGAATGGGAGGAATCTGCTCTCAATGGGACTGCCATCTTCTAAGCCACCAGATATACCACGCAGTTGTGGCAAAAAGATTATTCAGCTTCAAAGTTGAATACCCAGGAGCCGAGTCGACATGCTTTTTAATCAGCGTCTCAAATACATTAACACCCGATCTCCCTGGCACCATTGCACTAGCGATCAGGTTTTCCATGCCCAAACCTTTCCAGATCAATACAGCGCCTTGACATTTAAATAGCATATGCATGATGTCCTCCCGATCAATCTTGCAGATAGGACATTTGTCGTCAGTACCAATATGTCTCCCAGCCAGGATAGCTTTTAGAGGAACAATTCCATGAAGGATTCTCCAGCAGAAAATTTTAACCTTTGCTGACATCTTGAGTTTTCACAAAATATTCCAGATTGGATTATCCAAAGGGGTAGCACTAATTAGCGATATACAAGTTACTCCATTAAATTGGTGCCTCCATTCAGCGTGGTATGCCGATCTCACCGAAAACATACCTGTTCTTGTGCCATTCCATGCAAGAAAATCAGCGAAACCATTTGCGCTTAACGGAATTTGCATGATCCGTGTTGCATCAATAGGATGGAAAATACTCGTAATCAGCTGGTGATCCCAGAAACCCATACCAGGATCAACTAGTTCAGAAACTTTAGTAAGCGGGCACCCATCTCTAGGGGTAATAATTTTCCTATTTGGTCCACTTGTGATCTATGGATCCTTCCATATATTAATAGAGTCACCTGTTCCCACTCTCCAAATACAGCCACGTTTGAAAGTTTGGATACCTGCTACAATGCTTTGCCAGGTGAAAGAAGATCCCGCCTTAGGACCCGCCTGTAAGATGTCTCCTGAAGGATAATATTTAGCCGATAACACCCTATCACACAACGAGGTTGGATCATCAACAAGTCTCCACAACTGTTTAGCAAGCATGGCCAAATTAAAAGAGGGTAAATCCTGGAACCCCATGCCTCCCTCCTTCTTCGGAAAGCACAACTTTCACCAGGCATACCAATGCATTTTCTTTCCATGATCATCATCACCCCACCAGAATTGAGATATAATATCAGTTATTTTTTTGCAGATATTCTTTGGAAGGAGAAATACTGACATAACATACACAGGTATAGCTCGGATTATAGCCTTAATAAGAATCTCCTTGCCTCCAATAGATAAGAGTTTCTCCTTCCAACCTTTAATTCTTTGGAGGACTCTTTCCACAAAATGCAAAAAGCGTTCACTCCTATCTGCACCCACAATAGCTGGACGCCCTAGATATTTATCCGAGAGGGCCTCTGGATTTATACTCAATGTATTACAAATAGCTTCCTTCACATCCGCACTAGTGTTCGGACTGAAGAACACAATAGATTTTGCCAGACTCACCAATTGTCCTGAATTTGCACAGTAAGTATCAAGGGCTTGTCGCAACGAGATTCCATTGTTCAAATCAGTTTTTAAGAGAATCAAAGAATCATCAGTAAATAATAGGTGTGACACTGATGGTGCATTTCTGCACACCTTGATCCCTTCAATACCACCAATCCCCTCGGCATGCGCCAAAAGACTTGATAAACCCTCCGCACATAACAGAAACAAATAAGGGGAAATAGGGTCCCCTTGACGAATCCCTCTCGAAGGAATGAACTCCTTGGTCAAATGGGAATTAAATCTGACCGAGTAAGAAACAGATGTAACACAAGCCATAACCAACTCAATCCATCTCGGGTGAAATCCGAGCTTTATCATCATCTTCTCTAGAAAATTCCATTCAACTCTGTCATAAGCTTTATGCATGTCCAGCTTAACCGCACACAGACCCGATTTCCCTTTCTCTTATTCTTGATTGTATGAACACATTCATACGCAACCAAACATTGTCAGTAATAAGCCTCCCAGGGACAAAAGCACTTTGGGTAGGAGAAATAATATCCGGGAGGATTACCTTCAACCTTGCCGCCATAAGCTTGGAAATAATTTTATAAACAACATTGCAAAGAGAAATAGGCCGAAATTGTGATACCTCCTCCGCATTGTCCACTTTTGGAATAAGAACAATGATAGTTTCATTCCACCCCGGTGGAATTACCCTCTCATTAATTGCCTAAAGGACAGCCGAGGTGATATCATCTCCAACCAAGTGCCAGAACTTTGTATAAAAAATCGCATGCAAACCATCCGGTCCAGTAGCTTTTAAATCACCTATACTGAAGGCAGCTTTCTTAACATCCTCCGCTGAGAATGGAGCAATTAGATTCGCATTCATCTCCTCTGTAACCTTGGGAACAATTTTGTCCAGAAATCCAGGATCGAGCAGCGTATTATCAAAAGAAAACAGGTTAGAAAAGTACTGGACAATATTCGGATCTAATTCATTTGTACCTTCTACTACCTGACCCGCCGGATCCTTGAGTTGTTTTATCAGATTCTTCTTTCTCCTTTGGCTTGCAAAGCTATGGAAATATTTAGTATTTTTATCCTCCTCCTTAAGCCAATTTGCTCTAGCACGTTGGCTCCATTTAATCTCCTCTTGCTCTAATAAATTCTGAATTAATCTCCCCTTGAATTTTGACTGGTTGTTCCGTCCACTACCTGGTGTTGGAAATTAGTGACAAAAGGCTTCTTGACGATAACCGATACTTATACCCGGTCACGTTTTACTTATCGTCCCATGGCAACATTCAACAAGTATCCTCTTTCCAACAAGATCAAGACGTACGTGTTTGATAATTAGCGATAATGTTGACCCGAGACCCATGTTTACCCCGAGTGCGGGAGCTGGGATGTGAGTGCGTGAATGAACTCGCTTCTCTTTCAATGCATTTGACACGTGAGATATCATGTACTTAGTCAAATCTTCATTCAACTCATGATCGTGGGTGTCTATCGACAAACAAAATTAGTGCTCGATTTTTTTTAAATTCGCATTATGGTCACTGATTGTATATTTCAGCACAAAACTTTGCACTAATGAAGAATGCATATATATGTTTTTGCCACTTTTTTCTGAATTTGTTGAAATATTTTACTAACTTCTAAATTTTAAAATCGGCAGAAACATGTGATCTCAAAAGCTATTGTGAATTTTCGTTCAAAAATCACTCACAGTTGAAGTGGTTCAGATAGAGAGAGTGTCTTTCTTTACGGTGCATTTGATTAGTCCGCAAAAAATTGAAAGCACATATTTATCGATAAGGAAAGGTACACGACGACCGAAAGATGATGTATTACATGCAACCTCTAGATCGGTGCGCCTATGTACGCTGCGTTACGCCACCAACTTGACTGCATATATCATTTTTGCCATGTTGACCATGTTAAAGAGAAGGACAAATATTTTTATTTACATAACTTTTTATGTCAGTATTGGCCAAATTATAGTTATGTGCTTGAAAGTCAAACTTCACTGTTTTCAGCAAGTTTAATGAGAATAATATCTATATCTACAGTTGATGCGCTAAATCGTGATATATTTTCTATCAATTTGGTTAAACTTTGCATGGTTTGACTTCAACAAAATCTTCTATGCACTATATTTTGGTAAGGATGGAGTAATTATAGGCTATAGGCAGATTAAAACCACTAATAATTTAAATAGTATTAAATTACTACTCGCTCACTCGCGCTTACAAAAATATGAGCATCCGAATTTATCGTTGCTACCATGAAAGAATGGCAAAGTATGGTCTTGTTTCAAATCCCATCTAAATAACTGTTGGACCGATAAATCATTTTAAAAAATTCTCTTGTGCGTAGTAATTAACGTGATGTTATCGACACGAAAGGTGGCAGGTTTACGCCGTGTGTACGCTTCTCCTCTGTCTCTCTCTATGGGACGAATTTTCACCGAAAGACATAGCACGCGGTAAGACAACCGGCTGTTCGTGCACGTGCTACGGAAGATTTGTGAGAAAATTCACCTAGGGGTACGTGGCTATAGCTCTCCCTCACTCTACAACGTGGCCTCATCTTGATCGCACGAGTCAAGATCCGACGGACACGCATCTCGCACTCAGAGGAGCACAAAAATGTACTCCTACCAGTCACGCAGCTTTCTGTTGCGCTGGCGTCAACGATCAGCTCCCTTTTTTGCTTAAAAAGAAAATTAAACTAATTACTAATTAACCGGCGAGATACCGGTAACAGTATATGCGGCGATGGTGAATCTCTCTATATAAAGACCACGATGACACCACCATCGCTGCAGCTCTGGCTCTTTCTCTTTGTGTCACTCCGGCCATTGCTGGAGGCCTGAAGCTCGAATAGCCGTCGGTGGTGCAACTGTGCAAGGGCGCGGCTGCCGGCCATGGGGACGCAGGTGTCGCCGCCGGAGAGCTACACGCCGCCCAAGGTGAATCTTTCTCCACTATGCTGTTCTTGTTCATGGAGAATATCTAGTATCAGTCTAATGCAGCATCATATGATCCAGTGTGATTCTTGATGCTTTGCCTTAACTGAGTAATTTTACCTTCGCTCCTAACTAAATGAGTGTTCCCCTTCTTCCAGCTGTAAATTTACCTTGCAATTATTATTATCAGTCTGTTTTACATTATCTCTCTAAGCATATTCCATTTTGTTTCAGAAAATATATACTACACACAAGTACATATGATTGTTTTTTTATCAGAAAAAATAGAAACTAAATAAAAGAAGTCTTTTGGTATCCCTGTTGCGTGGTCCACACACCCTTGTACTTGACTAACAAGTATGAACAGTCTTCATTTTTACTTTTAGTCCAATTGCTTCACCATCCAAAACCAGGAATAGCTCATACTTGCAGACAAAAAAAGAAACAGCCACACTTTTTAATTCTATGTGAACGAGTTTGCTTATACTCCCTCCGTTCTGAATTAATTAACTCAGATTTAGCATACATTTCCACTAAATCTGAGTCAATTAATTCAGAACAGAGAGAGTAGTACTTTAGGGTAGTATATTTATTTTTTTAGTATTATTGACACAAAGCATGAAATAAATATTTTGGTGAAGACCCTCCTCTATGGATGGAGGATTTCCACAGGAATAAAGAAAACCACTCAAACTGTCAACTAGGTGGGAGTTAAATCTGAAAATGGATGTTTACCAAAAGAAATTATGCATACCGGCCATGAAATTATTGTATTTTTTATGGTTTTGCTATTTTTGGGCTAGATTTATACCTCAAAGTCTTGTCGTGATTCGTGCTGGTATGGGTGAAAATGAGATGTTTTTGGTCACAACCGAGATTTCCAATTATACTATAGTTTTTTTAATTTTAAATCTTCTTCAGTTGCTACTATTTTTTCTCACTAACTAAATTCAGTTTCATACTGGGTGAAAGATTGTTAGATGAACTTCTTGCTAGAAAAATCAAAGATCTTTACCATGAGGTGGCATTAACTGATAACTATCTTTGGTGACTATTTTGTCCATGTGACAAGTCAATTGCCCAGAAGAAAAGGAATCAACCTACCTTTCAAATTTCAAAGTTGCCTATTATCTATAAAAGTAATACATGGCAGGAGAATTGTAAGAAATGAGAGAAGGATACAAATTTAATTTCTTAAGATATGTGCAGCTCATGTTGTGTGATCATGAGATCTCTGTGCTAACAAGAATGACGAAAACTCACAGGATAACAGGACGGCACGGGAGAAGGCGATTGATGAATGGCTTCCTATCACGTCGTCGCGGAAAGCAAAGTGGTGGTACTCGGCCTTCCACAATGTCACCGCCATGGTCGGTGCTGGCGTGCTAAGCCTCCCATATGCCATGTCCGAGCTCGGCTGGTATGTACCTTGCCATGACATACATATGTTGAAACCATGCTGCTTCAAATTTAAGCTTTCAGTTCTTAGTACTGTGAAACCAGCGGATGAATGACCCACATGTGAATACTCTCACCCAGTTGCAGTTCTCAAAGCTGTGAAATTTACATGACATGGTTTTGTTGAACATCATGAGTACGTATAATGCACGGTATGGTGTAGTACACCAACCGTCATATACATCCTTGTACACCACGGTAGAGGTTATTTCTACCCCCTATATAACACGTATCCGACCCCTCTAAGGAGGTAAGGTCGTTACCCCAAAACCTAATATGGTATCAGAGCCTAGCTCTTCCGCAACCTAGCTACCACGATCTGCCGCCGCCGCAGCCGCTGTTCTTCAGCCGCCGTCGCCGCCGCCATAGCCAAAAGATTGCCGTCGCAGCAGTCCTTCCTGCCGCCACCGCATACAACCTTACAAACCTTGCCGCTACGCAGCCCTTAGCCGCCGTAGTCGCCACAACCACAAAACCAAACAACCACAAACCAAAATCTACAATCCGCCGCTGCCGCCGCTGTGTTTTCAGTCGCCGCCGCCGCTCAAGCTCAACAACCTGCTGCCGCCATGAGCTCTTCGTCATCATCAAGCGCTCAGTTGGCCGCCGCTCTGGGTGCACCGCCCGCACAAGCTCTCACCCGAGGAAACTTTCTCCTCTGGAAAGCCCTCGTCCTCCCTGCGTTTCGAGGAGCTAACGTGATGGGACTGCTAGAAGGATCTGACCGTCCGCCGTCCAAGACTGTTGAAGTTGAAGATCGCGATCACAAGAAAACATGGGTGGATAACTCGGAGTATCTCCTCTGGGTTGCCCGTGATCAGCAAGTCCTGAGGTTTCTGCTGAACTCGCTCTCGCCAGACATCCTCTCTCATGTCCTTGATGTGGACTCCACTGCCTCGGCCTGGGCGACAATCAACAAGATGTTCTCCTCTGCATCACGCACGAAGGTTCAGCATCTTCGGTCCTCTCTCAACGATGCCAAGAAGCTTGATCTCACGGCTGATCAGTACTTCACCAAGATGAAAACCCTGGCTTCGGAACTTGCTGCTGCTGGGAAACCGCTTGAAGAAGATGAACTCATCGGATACATCCTTCATGGTCTTGGAAGCTCTTACAACTCCTTGGTTGCTGCTGTTAATGGTAACCCAAACACAACACTTGATGATCTCTTCGGTCAGCTGTCCTCATATGATATGCGCAACTCCATGTTTGAAGAACCCACCGATGGCCCTTTCTGCTCTTCTGCCAATGCCATGGATCGGGGCCGTGACACTCGTCAGCCTCGCCGCGATGATCGTGACAGGTCCTATGACCGCGGCTATGACAACCGTGGCGCTGATGATCGTTACCGCAGCAACTCCCGTGGTGATCACCGTCAGGATGGAGTAGGACAGGGGCGTCGTGAGGATAGGCGTCGCGATGACAGACGTGGGCATAGAGGAAAGGATGGTGGCCGTCAGGGTCGCCGTCGTGGCCAACGGATAGACAAAGCTCCAACCCCATATGTCAACATTGATTGTCAGATTTGTAAAATCCATGGCCACCCTGCCACCGAGTGTTGGTGGCGGTATCAGCATGATGGTTCGGACAGTGATGGAGATCATGAGGAGAAGGCTGCCCACGTTGCTTCCTATGGTGTGGATACCAACTGGTATTCTGACACCGGAGCTACCGACCACATCACCAGCGAGATGAACAAGCTCACCACCCGCGAGAAGTACAATGGGCGTGAACGCGTCCACACAGCTGAAGGAAAAGGTATGGTTATAAGTCATGTTGGTCATTCAACTTTGCGTACCCCACACACACCGTTGCATCTCAAAAATATTCTCTATGTCCCAAATGCATCTAAAAACTTGTTATCTATTCACAAGCTTACACTTGATAATGATGTCTTCCTTGAATTTCACCCCTTCTTTTTCTTGATTAAGGATCAGGCAACAGACGGGTCCTGTTTAAAGGTCCTTGTCATGGTGGTCTCTACCCTCTTGTGCCCATCTCCACGGGGTCGTCATCCAAGCATGCTTTCGTTACAATAAAGCCTTTGTCATCGACATGGCATCGTCGTTTAGGTCATCCTTCGTCTTTTGTGGTGCAACAAGTTCTTAGGAAAAATGAGTTATCATATTCTCCAGAAATAAATCCATACATTTGTGATTCTTGTCAACTAGCAAAAAGTCATCAATTACCTTATCCTATCTCCACGAGTATTTCCACTGTTCCTTTGGAACAAGTGTTTTCTGATGTATGGGGTCCTGCTCCCACTTCTGTTGGGAAGTACACTTACTATGTAAGCTTTATTGATGATTTTAGTAAGTTCACATGGATATATTTACTCAAAAAGCGTTCTGAAGTTTATCAAGTGTTTCTTAATTTCCAACAACTTGTTGAGAGGAAGTTTGAACGCAAAATTGTAACTATGCAAACTGACTGGGGAGGTGAATATGAAAAATTAAACGGCTTCTTCCAAAAAGTTGGCATTACTCATCATGTCTCTTGCCCACATGCCCACCAACAAAATGGTTCTGCTGAACGCAAACACCGTCATATTGTTGAAGTTGGTTTAGCTTTGCTTGCTAATGCCTCTATGCCACTTAAATTCTGGGATGAAGCTTTCCTTACAGCCACATTCCTCATAAATCTCCTCCCTAGCAAAGTCCTAAATCTTGACACACATGTTCATCGTCTCCTCAAAACCTCACCAAATTATGACTCCCTTCGTGTTTTTGGTTGCGCTTGTTGGCCCAACCTTCGCCCATACAACAAACGAAAGTTGGCGTTCCGCTCTACACAATGTGTCTTTCTTGGATATAGCCCTCAGCATAAAGGAGTAAAATGTCTAGACATTAAAACTGGTCGTGTATACGTTTCTAGGGATGTTGTGTTTGATGAACAAGTTTTCCCGTTTGCCACCTTAAATCCTAATGCGGGAAAACGCCTAAAACAAGACATTCTTCTCCTTCCTACAACATCCACACATGGGGATACACAAGTTAATGACTACATGCCTTTACCATATGTACCTGTTACTCATCATACTCAGGGTACCCAAGAATCTGCTGCTGAAAATTCGAGTTTACATGATGAAAAAATCAACCCCAATAGTGCTTCCGCTGAAACACAAATGCATGCAGAAGAAGACGAAACGGGTGCTGATCCCAATCCTGATTCTCTCTTGGATCAGGCGCATACTGATGATGAGTCGCAGAGCAATGATGATGATTTGATGAGCAATGATTGCACTCATGATGCCCCTGCAGATTCGCTGCCCACTGTTACCGATCGTGACAGCGACAGCGACGCCGTGTCACCACCTGGTTCGCCCGGCTCTGGAGATTCCTCTTCTGCGCATGATGAGGGCAATGATGATGTCGCCAACAGTGCTAAATCCCCTGATTCGCTGTCTGCTGATCCTGGGTCCAGATCCTCTTCTGCTGGCTCCGGATCTTTTACACCAGTTACTCCTGTAGCTTCCGCTGCACCACAAGTTTGCACCAGATTACAGAAAGGTATCTCCAAACCAAAAGCATATAAAGATGGCACAATTACATATGGTCGCCAGCCTAGCATCTATAGACAAGCAAATTCGATTAGATATGGTATGCTCTCATCAACAGAAGAACCCTTTTCACTTTCCGAGGCACTCAATTGCCCAAAGTGGAAGCAAGCAATGGTGGAGGAGTATGATGCACTACAAAATAATAAAACTTGGCACCTTGTCCCACCTAGCTCAAATAAAAATGTTATTGACTGCAAATGGGTTTATCGTGTAAAAGAAAATGCAGATGGGACAGTTGACAGGTATAAAGCTCGGCTGGTTGCAAAAGGATTTAAGCAACGCTATGGTATAGACTATGAAGATACTTTCAGTCCTGTTGTTAAGGCTGCCACTATCCGAATAGTTCTATCAGTTGCAGTCTCGCGTGGATGGAGTTTACGGCAGCTAGATGTCAAGAACGCGTTTCTACATGGTGTTCTGGAAGAGGAGGTTTACATGAAACAACCCCCTGGTTTTGAAAATCCTGATGCTCCAAATTATGTGTGCAGACTTGATAAGGCGCTCTATGGACTAAAGCAAGCTCCGAGAGCTTGGTACTCTCGGCTCAGCTCCAAGCTTCATGACATTGGGTTTACACCATCCAAAGCGGATACATCTTTATTTCTCTATCACAAAGAAGGTATCACAATATTTGTCTTAATCTATGTTGATGACATCATTGTAACAAGCTCCTCGAATGAAGCCATTCCTGCCTTACTCAAAGATCTCAATAAGCACTTTGCTATAAAAGATCTTGGTGACTTACATTTCTTCTTGGGCATTGAGGTTAAAAGAGGTCGGAATGGTTTGATGCTAACACAAGAAAAGTATGCTTTGGATTTGCTGTCCCGAGTGGGGATGAAGAATTGTACGCCGGCTCCTACTCCCTTGTCACCAAGTGAGCCCTTGTCTCTTCATGAAGGTACTCCTCTTGGTCCCCAAGATAGCTCAGAGTATAGAAGCATTGTTGGTGCTCTTCAATACTTGACCCTCACACGACCTGATATATCATATTCAGTTAATAAAGTGTGTCAGTTCTTACATGCCCCCACAACAATTCATTGGACAGCCGCAAAAAGGATAATGAGATATGTACAGGGTACATTGTCACTTGGTCTCACATTCATGAATTCTCCTAGCACTTGTCTTAGTGCCTTCTCAGATGCAGATTGGGCAGGATGCCTGGATGACCGTAGGTCCACTGGAGGATTTGCCATCTTTCTTGGACCCAACCTTGTTTCATGGAGCTCTCGCAAACAAGCTACTGTTTCACGTTCAAGTACTGAAGCTGAATACAAAGCCGTAGCCAATGCCACTGCTGAGATGATATGGGTTGAAGCTCTTCTTCGTGAACTTGGTGTTAAACTAAAGAAAAGACCATGCTTATGGTGTGACAATTTAGGAGCCACCTATTTGTCTGCAAATCCCGTGTTTCATGCAAGAACCAAACATATAGAGATTGATTATCATTTTGTTCGGGAACGAGTGGCTAGCAAGAATTTGGAGATCAAGTTCATCTCCAGTAAAGATCAAGTGGCTGATGGTTTCACAAAGGCTTTGCCAGTTAGAGAGTTAAATAAGTTTATATGTAATCTAAACCTGTGTAAACGTTTAGATTAAGGGGGTCTGTTGAACATCATGAGTACGTATAATGCACGGTATGGTGTAGTACACCAACCGTCATATACATCCTTGTACACCACGGTAGAGGTTATTTCTACCCCCTATATAACACGTATCCGACCCCTCTAAGGAGGTAAGGTCGTTACCCCAAAACCTAATAGGTTTCATTAATTTGGCATAGAATATGTGCCATTTCTTATCAAATTATAGTATATGTGCCACCAATTGACTGATCTTGATGTCTTGGTGCAGGGGTCCCGGCATCGCGGTGATGACGTTGTCATGGATCATCACGCTGTACACGCTGTGGCAGATGGTGGAGATGCACGAGATGGTTCCCGGAAAGCGGTTCGACCGTTACCACGAGCTGGGGCAGCACGCCTTTGGCGACAAGCTCGGTCTATGGATCGTGGTGCCGCAGCAGCTGGTGGTGGAGGTCAGCCTGAACATCGTGTACATGGTCACCGGCGGCAACTCGCTCAAAAAGTTCCACGACGTGCTCTGCGACAAGAACTGCAAGGACATCAAGCTCACCTACTTCATCATGATCTTCGCCTCCGTCCACTTCGTCCTCTCCCAGCTCCCCAACTTCAACTCCATCTCCGGCATCTCCCTCGCCGCCGCCGTCATGTCGCTCAGGTCATGTATACATGCATATGTATCTCCACTACTGTAGCAGTTCCGGCAAATTTCTGAAGAAAAATACTGACAAGAACACACAATGCAGCTACTCGACGATTGCTTGGGGCGCCTCCTTGGACAAGGGAAAGGCAGGGAACGTGGACTACAGCCTGCGGGCTTCGACCACGGCGGGGCAGGTGTTCGGCTTTCTTGGGGGGCTTGGTGCCGTGGCATTCTCGTACTCCGGTCATAACGTGGTGCTGGAGATCCAGGCCACTATCCCGTCCACGCCGGGCAAGCCGTCCAAGAAACCCATGTGGAAGGGCGTGGTGGTCGCCTACATCATCGTCGCCGCCTGCTACTTCCCGGTGGCTATGGTCGGCTACTGGGCGTTCGGCAATCAGGTCGACGACAACATCCTCATCACCCTCAACAAGCCCAAGTGGCTCATCGCCATGGCCAACATGATGGTCGTCGTTCACCTCATTGGTAGTTACCAGGTACGTAAATCCATCTCTTTCATGTTCTTGTGATTGCCTGAAACTCAGACGTACATGGCATGGCATTAGAGAGCCAGGAGATAGATCTGACGGTGCAATAAAACTGTATTTTTAACGGTGCAGGTTTACGCGATGCCCGTGTTCGACATGATGGAGACGGTGCTGGTGAAGAAAATGAACTTCCCTCCTGGCTTGACGCTCCGTTTGATTGCACGAACCGTCTATGTTGGTAAGGCCCCCCACCAATTTCTCTCAATTCAACTCTCCAGCCTTCGCCTATCTTGAACCCAAGACACTTATGAGCTGCGACCTGTACGTGCAGCGTTCACCATGTTTCTGGGCATCACCTTCCCGTTCTTCGGTGGCCTCATCGGGTTCTTCGGCGGGCTGGCCTTCGCGCCGACCACCTATTTCGTAAGCATATTGCTGTTTTCAAAACCCGTTTCATTACAGCCATGCAATGCAAACCCAGAGTATATATCCGATCAGATTTTGGATAATAATGTTTTAACTGCTGGTGTGCCGCAGCTTCCCTGTATCATGTGGCTCATCATCTGCAAGCCCAAGAGATTCAGCCTCTCATGGTTCACCAACTGGGTAAGATAAGAAGACGATCCAGGCTTCCCTCTCTTCTTCTGCTAGAGCTGCAAGAAAATGAATTCCGTCCTGATTTTCACTTGTGTTTCAGATCTGCATCGTCCTTGGGGTGATTCTGATGGTCATGGCGCCAATCGGAGGGCTCAGGCAGATAATCATTGACGCTAAGACATACAAGTTCTACTCATAGATCACTCCGAGCGCCGTCGCCTCATCATTGTTGATTCTAGTGGCAGATGTTGGATGGCCTGACAAGTTAGGTCAGAAGAGGCTTGTGTCTGGTGGTCCTGCCGGCTCTGGTGGGAGTCTCCGTGATTGTACTTTGTATTCTTTTACCGGAATTGCTTTACGTCCGACGAATGCCGTCCAATAACTGTACGATACTTGCTAGCCAGCAGCCAGCGCTCCCTCCCTCTCTTCTTTATGTATTTTTTCCATTCTCTAAATCTAACTACATATATGGCTGCACATATCAAATATGTATTACGTTCTTCCTTCATATATGCAAGCTAGTTTGTTCTGCTTAGAAAAACATATGCAAGCTAATTCTACATGACCTATTTTACTATTTATACGGTATAAATAAGTCATGTTCGGCATTTAAATTAATCTACTTTGGGTCATCATAATATTATTTGCGAGATTAAACTAGTGTATATCGAGTTTATTTGTTATTTAGATTAATCTACTCTAGATCGATATTTGAATATTCTTATTTTCATTTTTAGCTTATTTATTATTTTTAAAATATTATTCTTTTCCCATTTTTCTCGCTCTCTCAATCTATTTTCCACATGAACATATTGACGGGTTTGTCGGAAAAAAATTGGCCAAAAAAGTGCCAAATTAGCAAGAAGTAAAGGGTACGAATAAAATGGATACGGTAATAGGCTACACCGTGTGTGGCCCTAGGCCCGACATGAGTATCGAAACGACTGCACCGATCTATCATATCTGTTGTGTTTCTTTGAGCCGCTAGAGTGTCAGTTTTAGTCGCTAGAATGATTTGGTAGTTGACTCGTGTGGGGGGAGCTGCCTCGGGTCCAGCGAGGATTTTGTAGTGACGACTTCGTGTGTTTGTTTCAGCCGTTGCGTCTAGACGTTTATCTCCTTTGTTGGTCGGCTAATTAGTCGTCGACTCGGGTGAGGGTGCGGTTTCGAAACTTTCAGTTTTCTTATAAACTGTACAACTCTTATCTTCTTCTCACTCCGTCCAGAAATATTTCACTTAGAGTTGTCTAAAGTCTAAAACATTAAATAAATCTGTGAAAAGCATTTACTGATATACGAGTATGAAGATGTAAATATTTTGACATGTTTATAAATAAATAGTATCACTAGAGCTAGCTTTTGTGAGATAGAAAAGAAAGTATATTACAGTAGCTGACTAGCTTGGTTCATATACGGGAGCTGGAGTCAATGATAACGAGCAGTCCACCCGTGGGAAGCTCTGCCACGTAACGTCGTACGTCGGACGTTTTTTTTCGTACGCATAGCAAGGCCGTTCTTTTACAGGGCTCTAGATATAACAATACTCTATACTTGTAGAGGTGAAGGCTGCATAGATACCGCGAGAAATAGTAGGAGCATCAGATTTGTAAAGAAGTGGAAGATCCATACATTTAGATTGTTTGTGCTTAGATTATTTTAGCTATTTGCTTTAATTTTCATTCCTGTTTCTGGCCTTGATGTTTTTCTGGGAACGATCAGTTTACTGAGAATATTCCAAATCAGTTCTAGCAGCAATACAGTTAATCCCTAAAAAAACATCTTCATCTTAAGGAGCCCAAAAAAAGTCAGCAAGGTCAGTGACGCCTATTTCAAGCAGGTACAATGCATTCCTCATTACTCACTCAATTCTAAAATACAGGGCATATAAATTTAATCAAAAGTAAATAATTTCAAGTTTGAACAAGTATATCAACAAAAATATAACTCTACAATATATGGGTAAAATAGGGTTAATTAAATTATGCCATACCAACTTTCTAGCCATATCCAGAGATGTCAAAAGCTGTAGTGATATGATTCAAACTTTCAGTTTTTGTAATAGTAGTATTTTTCTAGCTTATTGAAATTCTAGTGGCACAAATCCAGTTAACCCAATAAAAAAATATCTACATAGTTCACCACTCTTGTGATCTCGGAATATTCATAATAACGATGTCAGCACTACCACAACTAACCAAGAAGTACACTGCAAGTTTCTCAGAGATCAATTTAAACTGCTCGCTTCCTACAAAAATAATTTAACTCCTAAGTCCTAATACGGGGTAAGCTCAGGACATCCCATACATCCGTGAACAATGCTCGAGAAAGAGATAAGTACTGAAAAATGTAACTGCAGAGAAAAGACTTAAAACTGTTCTTCCATCTATCAGGCAACCTCTTTGTACAGTTTCCAGGATTACGTTCACAACAGGAAAGGCCACTGAAACTACCCCCAAAACGGCTCACATTATGTGTTCACGAGCCAAGGACACAAACCCATTTCCCCCCTCTCTCTCTCTGTTTCCCTCCAAAAAAGTATCATCCTCGAGATAATCCTCCATCAAAGCACAAGGGCGTCCATCACTTCATCATGGCTGACAATAAACCCATTCTAAGATAGGCTCACTGGCTAACTCCATCAGACACGACTGGTTTCCAGAGCCTGCTACACATCACTTGACCGACTAACTATTTGGCTCCAAGAACTTGAGCAGCTCATATGTGGGCAGAGAAATGGAACCGTCAGGATCAGTGTGCACTTCATACATAAAAAACAGCTATCTGATCCAGTCACACCACAGGCCCCACTCAGTATATCATACAATGGTCCATAAGCTGTCAGTCTATTTCGCCCTCCTCAACATCAACTGTTGGTTCATCTGACTCAGCTTCCTCGTCTTCTTCGTCGTCATTTTTCATATACAATCCGAGCTGTTCTAGGGGGTTGCCCCCAAGTTGAAATCCAAGAGCCTCAGGCGTATGAGATGGACTCATTTCACCCACCAAGTTGGGATGCTGTTCACCTGTGACAGTTCCGAGCATTTCGAAATCTTTTAAGAAGAGGCTCCCTTCATTGATTTCTACGGTTTTCTCCATCTGCAGGATCAATAGCATATGCACTTAAAGAGTACGGATACAACAGAGCAAGATGTTGCTTGCCAGATTTTGTCCCAGATTTACCTGTTGCAAGGCTTTGCGAGCTGCTTCTCTTTCAAGTTCTCTTTGACGTTTAGCTTCTGCAGCAGCCTCAGCAACAGCTGCTGCTTCGGCCCTCTTGCGAGCTTCCTCAGCAGCTTTAGCCTCAGCTTGTAACCGAGCTCTCTCTGTAATGGAGATTGTGTCTCAATACACACAGCTGCCATATCGACCCAAAGATTATCAATTTCATCTCACCTTCCCTTTGTAACCTTTCGAGCTCCTCCCTCTCGCGTCGAACTTTCTCAGGATCCTTCTGTGCAACCTGGTATGAACACAATCATGTGAACCGTATTGGGAATAGCATCAACCAGAGCCCAAACAATGCCCTTAATGGACTTCTTTCGAACACAAACCTGATCAAGAGCCTTCTCACGAGCCTTAAGAATTGTATCAGCAAAGCGGCTTTTCAAAATGGCGGCTCTGTAACTTCCAGCTGAGACCTGTTTCTCAAACAGATTCTCCCCTGAAATATTGATTAATAAGATATTTTGTCTAGCAAAGATGCACTGGGTAGTCAAGGAGACAGTATACAAGTCCAAGCTTACCTTCATCGTCAGCAGAAATAGGTACAGGGTCACTACTTCCTTCTCGTGTGTTCAATGTATTATGTGAATCTGCAAAGATATCAGTTGATAGTCCAAATACATGAGATGCAAGTAGTTATTTTGAAATTGGTAGAAGTTTAACAACACCAATCCCCAAGCACTTGCTTGTATCCCACATTGCTTTTCATAAAATACTGCATTATTACATCGATGTTCTATATAAGAAATTGCACATAAATGAAGTATACAAGTTTAAAGGAGACCAAAGACCCCACGTGTAAGGAAGTGACGACGATCCACCACTTTCTCTAGCAGTTCAATATTAGTGGGTTAATATGGCTCTAATAAAATGGGTTAAACCGGATAACAGACATCGCTTGAATTCAGTTTTGATTGTAAAGGAGTGACAATCTGCCCTTTTCTCTAGCAGTTCAATATTTTGTGGTTTAATATGCTCTAAAGAAATTGTTAATCCGGATAACAGAGTCCTCTTGACTGCAATCTGGATGCAGTTTGATGTTTCATAACCCAAAATAAGTAACATGTTAAATTTCACTCGATTGCCCTGTACACAATAGTAGACCATGCATGTGATTCAGTCCGACACTATTACTAACAGTTCAATATTGTGCAGGATAAATCGCTCAGATTGTCTGATAATGTTACGCTTGGCTTGCGTCAAACATCGAGTCGAACATTGTTGTTATTTAAGTGTTAAAACTATAATTGAGTTTTATCAATTGAGTATTTGAGCCTCATGAGATGGTGTTAATTATTAAATAGGAGGTGCTTAGTCTTGTACAGCAAAACATTACAGAAATAGGAGTAGGTTACTGCAACTAACTTTGGAGGACTAGGCTTTGTTAATGAATTGAGTGGTCTGGTTGGTTTTTACGTTAGGCTTGATGATAATTTATGCTTGCAGATAGGCGACAGGCTGGTTTGACTACAATATACCAAGGTTTTATTCTGAGAAAATATCTTACCAATTTCCTGTTCCACGGGTACGGTGTTATCCTGCATGTACACAGAGCAAACATTGAAGAAACCAATGTCCAAAATTATCTTTGGTCAGTACCATGTCAGTTTTGTTTGACAATTATAATGTTCAACTAATCAGAATACAGTAAGTCTGCAAAAGCACCTTGACCCCACTGTTTGGCGGAGGAACTTTGGCACCCAAGACACTTCCAGAAGAGCTACTAGAGTCCGAACCTGAAGATATGGAAGGAAATAAATGCTCACCTTGTTGGGTATGAAATTCACATGAACTAAAGGAGAATGACATAAGACAATGGATATAGGCTTGTTTCCTCATGTTGGTTTAAACATTTAGTATTACGAAAGCAGGAAATTTATGGACATTGGATTGTTCCTTGTGTGGGTTGATCGTCTAATACCATGAAACAACTAAATTTATGGACATTGGCTTGTTTTCTTCAAATCGTGTA
Source organism: Poa annua (assembly GCA_026929855.1). Classification (NCBI taxonomy): domain Eukaryota; kingdom Viridiplantae; phylum Streptophyta; class Magnoliopsida; order Poales; family Poaceae; genus Poa; species Poa annua. The sequence continues at coordinate 78,914,668 of CM049430.1, read as the reverse complement.
CCATCGTGAAAGAAGGAAATTGTGTCCACAAATTTACATGAGCTCATGAGAGAAAGGTTTTCAAATGTGGGTCTTCAGTGAACCTAAAAACGCCTCAATCTTTAACAACAGACCTACAGAGTGAGCCAGCCAAACGGTTCCCCAAAACAGCTACAATGGTTTTGAGAGTTGCCCAAAAAATATAACAGTACAAATGAAAAGCAATATTTATGGAACTAGACCCTGCTAAAGAATATGTTCCATAGTCCATGAAACATTGCACCAATTATCAATTGATACTAGCTCCTATAGTTCAGTGAATAAAATGGTGAAAACTTCTTTTTGTGAAATTTGGCATGACCTCACGAGGAAATAATGAATGTTTATTAATAAACCTAAGCAGAAAAGTCTAACATGGCTGACACTGTCAGATTTATACATGGATAAAGACAATACAGCAGTTCTAAGGCAAAGTAAAGAACTACAAGCACTCAGTTTTGACTCCCCTATTTTCCCTTCCTTTTTGTCCCCCCGAGGGATTGGATTTAGATATCATGAATGGAGCAAAGTGAAACACAGAAAAGGACTTTCATAAAAGGAAGCAAAAGTAATTTACTATCACCCATTCATATTGTGTTATCATAATGCTCTGTGTTAAGTGCTGCTCTCTCTCTGCCCAAAGCATGTGACGCCTAAGTTTTAGGTGTATTAACTTTAACCACTATTTTGACCAATAATACATGTGTTGTTATAAAAATTATACCATTAGCAATTTTATTTGAATACGAATTCAATGGTACAATTATTGTGACATATGATCCATCTTAATCAAATTGAGGCTCAAACTTTGACCTAGAAAACACGTGGGCCGCCTAAATAAGGACAGAGGGATTAGCTGCTACAGTCAGCTTAGCTCTTAAGGCACAATACAGCCAGCCTCGAGCCCATCATCATGTGTAACAGTGCGAGCATGACATATGTTTGGCAATAGCTACCCATTACCATCAATCAATTAAGCAGAAGAGAAATCCTAAGAGACTCTCTGAACTTGCCACACATCCATCTCAAATTGCAATTATTTCACCAAGCAGTGGGGTATGAAGCACACTATTCATGAATCAAATCATGCAATTTCAGTGTTACAACCTATGCAAATAACAAATAAATGGTCCTGATACGAAAACTTCAAAGTGTAACAAATAAATGGTCCTGATACGAAAACTTCAAAGTGTACCAGCCTCAAGAGGTTCCGCCTAAAAAATGGCGTTAAGAAAATCGAAATTAATCATGTTTGATACTTGATTTCAGAATCCATAGTTCAAGATCTAAAATAACAGTCATTTTTTTTGCTCTGGCAGGGTTCTGGGTAGTTGCCCAAAACGATACCAACAGGGATGAGGGAGGCTTACAAACATGGACATTTGAACTTTGAGTACTATATGTGCACCACCAAAATTTTGTCCAGATATTTGCTTTCTGTAGCCCATACACAAACCTAATTTGATGGGCACAAAGAGAAACATGGGCCATTTACCCGTCTTTTCGACCCAGCTAACAAAAATTATATCTTTGCGCAAAAAATCAAGAGTGCATATAATACCCACAAATGTACATCTGTTCTTTTGGGATGTTATGGAATTTAAAAAATAGGCTACACTGTTTTATTTTCGAAAGGCTTTAGGTGAGTCTGTGGGCTAGAAAATCCTATTTGTGGATTAAAAATGAGCTAAGTGGTGACCAGCTGTATGAGCAAAGGTGAACATCAATGCTGCCGCTTAGAAAATTGAAGAACAAAATTATACCATTTTAAACAGTGAGCTATCTTCACAATACAAATAATGAACAAAAATGTGTGATTTATCAACGGTAATTAATTGATCGAAATTTACTAAACTGCACCTAAAAAATGAAGAGCCCAACAGAACCACCCGTAAGCACCGCAAGTTTGCAACATTTGTTACTCGTATTATTATGTAAGTTCAATTGGCTTATTCATCACATATACAAGCCATTACACACAGATATACAGGCTCTGTTTGCTGCCATGTGAATTAAATCAAATTGCAAACATGGAGTTGCTATAAATAATATTTAGCATATTTAACACCTTTTCAAAAGTTGAAAACCAAACTAGAAACAACAAGGCCACAGTTATCACTACTATCAATTTCAACTTATCAATACTTGCTGACACCAAATATCAATCGATCCACTCTGTCAACTCTGCAAGCGCGGTGCAAGTATTTATTCAACCTTAAGGATGATAGCATCAGCAAGACCATCAATTTGCAGGAACAGAAACATAAAGAAGTACAGTGAAAGAACATATTGCTGAACAGGCATCAGATAGGTAAAGAACTAAAGATACAACATTATAGGGAATGTAATATGTGCAGATAAATGATAAATACATACCGCTGGAGGATGATCCTGAGTCACTACTAGAAGTGCCAGAAGAACTATGTTTGCTGCTTCTGTCTGCTGTTTCATTTTCAAATACCACAGGAGGATATGTTGAAAGTGGAAGATCATTCCCACCAATATCAATGTCTTCTTCAACAAGCTCATTGCCTGCAAACACATAAACAATTTATATTATTAACTGAAAACAACAACCAGAGCCACAGAAAATATGGATAAAGAGAAATCAACCTTCAGGATGCATTGATGAGTTGGCGAGTCCATATTCACTTTGGAACTGTTAAGCAGAAGAAAACAATGATCAGTAACTTAACTAATGAAAATCAATCTCCAATAAAATAGCACCCACCTCAACTTCCTGAGGCTCATCTTTTGTAAGGTTGCCAGGCTGATTCAATCTATCATAGTCATCAAGAAGCTTCTGCAATTCAAATAGAGTAGCATCGCTGAGAGCATTCATGTCAATAGTCAACTCATCTTCATCAGAATCATTGCCATTGTCATCATTGACATGCCTCTTTATGAACTCAACTACATGCTCTGGAATGAATCCACCATATGATTGTAGCCTTACGCTTAGAGCAACCTTTTGCTCATCTGTCATCATATCCATAGCAGAATGTACCAATGGAGCATCCTCGGCCATCTGTACGACTGAAGCTACAGGAGCATCCTCTACCAAAGGAGAGGCTTTCCTCTTCTTTGGTTGCAAAACTGGCTTGGCAACCATCTCCTCCTTCTGAAATGTGTTTTTCTTATATGCACCTTTATTTGAAGATTTTCTCTCAGAAGGGTCTTTATTGTCAAAGATATTTTTCTCAACTACGACGGGTTTTGGAGGCTCTAATACAGAGGGTTCCTCCTCTGGTCGTGGAAGCTTCTTCTCAATTGGCTTCCATCTAGGTTCGAAAACACTGTTCATAGTATGGGCCATTATATTGACTGCATTACCGATTGGGTTATACTGTATAGCATTGCTAAAAGTAAGCCTCACATCCGCAGCAAACTCCCAAGGTGTGGGATACATGCCCGCATTCAACTTTTTCTGGATGGTACCCAAATCCATCGGGTGCTTGACTATATCAAAATAATCAGGGATGCACAACTTCACAGGATCAACCGGGATAACAAACGGGCCTGCAGCCCGATGCTTCATAAGATTCTTTAGAAGTTCCTGACACTTTTTAAACGATGCTGCGTAGTTAACGGAGCTGACTACAGGCTGGGCGACTGCTGGCTGCTCTCCTCTGCCAGACTGCACCGAATTGCTCCTCCTGAGCTTCCCATCCTTTTTACTGCCGTTGAAATCACCTCCGGCCGACACGGTGGCACCATTCATGCTCGTTGCGGCGGCCCCTCTCGAAAAGAGCCTGTTCTGGAGGGCCCTCACCTGCTCGAGCTCGCCGCGGAGCCTCATCTCCAGCTCCTTCCTCTCGGAGGCTGACATCCTCGGCAGCTCGAAGACCACCCGCGGCACAGTATTAATCCCAGGAGCATCGCCAGCATCGTCCGTATTGAGGTTGATGCATTTTCTCTTCGCTTCGCTTCGCACCGGATTCGCGAGCCCCTTGGAAACCCCCACAGTCTCCACCCCATACCGGTAGTCCGGCACGAAGCCGAGGGGGTGCCCCTTGGAGAACTTCTGCGTCTTCCCCATCATTGCGCGCCGGGAGCAGTCCCCCAGCGACCGCAATGCGCCGCCCGGGACACGGAATTCCACCACGATTCAGCCAAAACCTAACCCTAACCCCACCCCCCTGAAGAGGGCGGTCGGCACGGCCGCCGAGAGCAGGCAGGTAGGCGGGGCCTCCAAAACCTCGATTGAGGGGGGCGAAGCAGCTCGAATCGAAGCGCCGCGGCGAGAGATCGAGCCAACTCACCGAGCAACCCGCGGCCGCACCCGCCGCAACCACCACCACACCAAGCAGGTGGCGCCGCCGCGAGATCTCGAGGCCTTTCCCGCAGGCACCCGCCGCTGCCGGTCGCGGCGCCGCTAGGGCGCGAACCCTTGAGCTCCTCCTCCTCCTGCCCCTCGAAGCTGAGGGCGGCGCGGAGGCGGCGAGGCGGAAGCGGATTGAAGGCGAGGCGGCGAGACCTGGGGTTTCTCTCTCCTCTGTCTCCTTCCTTCTCTCTCTCTCTTCGCTGTACCGCTCGCGAGCTGTAGGCTCGAATCGCGAAGCGGTGGGGCCCACTTGTTAGCGGCGGACGGGGATTGCGCCGGGCGGCTGAGCTGTGGGCCCGTTTCGTCCGGGGGGGCCCGTCGCGCAGTGACTTTGGACGGAATAGCGTACGCGGCTCTGACTTGTGAGACGAGATCTTGGCCGTTGGGGTTTTAGAGCGGACGGTGCGATGAGGGCGGTTGCGTGTCTGCAAGGGGTAGCTAGGGCTTCGTATGATAAGAGTCACGTGTTGATTTGACGAACCTTGAATGCCATGGACGGATGGACGGCGCCATGTGGACGTGCTTGGAAACCTATGAAAAACGACCCCCCTCTCCATGGTCCAAACCCAAAACGCCTCCCGCCCACGCTAGCGCCCCCCAAGCCTTATGGGTCTTGGAGTTGTGGCTTCTGGACGGGCTTATTTATGTTTTAACATCTTGGGGTTCAAAGGTACTTTCCGTCTTTCCGCTATGTCTTATCTGTGATAGTGCGTCTAGCGGCTATAGAGTGAAGATTTTACTCTATCAGGTCTTGTTGGTGTTGTGTGTGTTGGTGTAGTCAAGCACCGGTATGTCGAGAATTCTTAGGTTACTTGTTGGGATAGTTATTTCTTTCGTAAGACTCTTATTAGGGGCGAACAACCTCCTTATAGGTATGGCAGTGTGTTACAAGTTAGGTCAAGTTGCAGTGTTACCACAACGGTCAAGTTGTAGCATAGTGGTGCTTGATCATTGTGTTGATCGTTAGTGACGACTTTCGACGTAAGAGGTGTGCCCCCCTCTGATTGCCCAAGATGGGACCGACCTTGTAGGGATCCCCTTATTTCATACAGCACATTGTTGTACACATGAATCAACCTTGGTCGTTGAGTCTTCATTTTCGGTACGACAAATAGGCTTAGGCCAACCGACAGGGCCTCTAAGGACGAACAATGGGAGGGTGCCTGCGAGTGACCTGATCCTTTACTATGTATGGTTGACTCCTTAATCAACTTTGTAGTTGTACCTTTCTTAGGCATTGGGTGTCCATGGGTTCATCACTAGCCCCAGAGCCTCGCGTGGCATGGAGAGGCGTGCGACGTTGTGTCGATCTCCAAGGGTTGTCTTTTAAATTGCCCTTGTCTATGTTGAACGTTCAACCTTGTAGGCAGTTGACCGGTTGTCATTTACATCGAGGCTGGCTGCTTCACCTCGATGTCATTTAGGAGGGAGGGAGGGCTTCTTATCTTCATTAGCCTACTATGTTTGTCTTAGATTGTTCACTCTCTTACATCCAAAGTTCTCCTTTGGCTTATTGGCTTCTCGAGACCACGAGATGTCGAGGATAAACGACTATCTATGACGAGTTTTTTTCCTTAAGGAGAGTGAAGTTAGAGACTCTGGTCGTGGTGGGGTTTCTTCCCGACTCTAGTTGGTTCAGCTGGCGGGTGTCGGAGATGAAGAAGTCGCCGCACCCGGGGATAAATGAGTGTGTAGTGTACGCAAGATTCATGGAGCGGGACTTTCTTGAGCATGCTATATTCAGGTTCCACGAAAGTTATTATTTTGAAATTATTTTAAAGTTCAATAAAATCTGAAACAGAATCCTGCATGTTCTCATTGATGTATCTTACAGGCTTGTAAAATCTTAATATAAAATACTTTATAGTTTGAGATCCACGAAAATTAAAAAATGTTCAGATCTGATTAGGGCGAAAAAATTATAGTTTTAAAATTTCAACTTTTATCTTTTTTATCTAGCTCAAAACATATTATATTTTGTATTGAGGTTTTACACGTTTATTGAACATAATATTGAGATCACACATCTTTTTTCCAGATTATATTGTTAAACTTCTAAATCTTTTTTTTATTTTTGAAAATGACGAGATATGAGGAGCAAAAATGACTATCTAAATGAATAGAGGTTGTAATGTACTCCCTCCACATCAAAATGTAAGAGATTTAGTTTTGTTTGGTTTAAACGTATCCACACATATTTAGTGTATGAATCTTAGATTTTAATATGTCTAGATACATTTAGATAATTTGGATAAAAAAAGGTAAAACATATTTTCAGCAGCTCAAGGTGCGACATGACAACCAACGCTAACAGCCTGCCAGGCCCCACCCACCTTGCCAGCTCGGAGACTTCCACCATCTCCAAACTCCAATCGCCGCTAAAGCTGGCCAAACGGGCCGTGCTTGTCGGGCCGGCCCGAGGCACGCGTTTTGCGGCCCGGCACGAGCACGGCCCGGCCCGGCTGTAATCGTGCCGTGCCTCGGCCCGGCACGCCACGGGCCCGTGCCGAACTCGCAGGCAAGGCACGCGGGCCGGCCCGGCACGGCACGGTTGCTTTCGTGCCGGCCCGTGGCCCGCCAGGCACGGCACGGCCCGGCGGCACGGCACGGCCCGGCGGCGGGGAGCGGGGGGTGGCGACGCGGCGCGGGCACGCGGGCACGCGGGCGGCACGCGGGACGCCGGCGGGGAGCGGGGGGTGGCGGCGCGGCGCGGGCACGCGGGCACGCGGGCACGCGGGCGGCACGCGGGACGCCGGCGGGGAGCGTGGTCGCCGGGCCGTTGTCGGGCCGGCGTGTGCCTGGCGTGCCGTGCCGGCACGCTACCGGCACGCCGCTCGCGGCACGATGGCCCGTTAAGCCCGGTGACGGCCCGTTAGGCACGGGAAATTATTTTTTATTCGTTTTTCAAAATTTGAATTTCAAACAGCTCTATTTTTTGCTATAAAAAGGGCCTCACATCCCTACATTCAGCACACTCAACTCAACCCACACTTCTCACCATACATTCTCACACTTCTTATCCCATGGACCCTCCCCCTCCCCCGCCGTTCAACCCAAACCCCCGGGGGCATCACCCCGAGCCGATGATCGACTTCACAATGGACCAATTCGGTCTTCAAGTGGATGATTTCAACATCATAAGCCCCACCCCACCCCACCCCACCCCCACCTATACTCAGCCACCATCTCATTCGATACCTTCTAGTGGTAGTTCTGGCGGTAGTTCAAGCACCTCCACCGGCACGAAGAGGCGGAGGCGAAGCTCCTGGGTGTGGTTGGAGGGCCATTTCGAGGATCGTGTAACGATTCTCGAGGATGGCACCAAGCAATGGGACGCGGTGTGCAAGTGGGCGGGTTGCGACAAGATCCTCACCGGCAACTCCTCCATGGGAACCGGCCACTTGGAGCGGCATGTGAAGACACACCGGAGGTTGCAGGCCGAGGAGATGGCGAGAAGACAAGGCGACCTTCCCTTCCAACCCGACGGGCAGGTAATGAACTGGAACTATAATGCTGACATATCTCGTCGAGGTCTATGTGGTGTGATAGCTGCGCATGATTTACCGCTTGGATTTGGGGCGTATCCCGCTGTTGTTGATTGGATTAGAACTTGTCACAATCCACGCTATGAACCTGTTTCTAGGCAAACTACATCTAGGGATATGAAAAAACTGGCTAAAGAACTAGCTAATGATCTAAAAGATGAATTTACAAAGTGTGTATTTTCAGTTTCATTAACATCTGATATCTGGAGTGGTAGAGCTAAGCAAGATTATCTAAGTGTTGTTGCTCATTATGTGGACAGTAATACTTGGGAACTTAAAAAAGCTTTGCTTGGATTTGAATTAATTGATGTTAGCCATACTGGTCCCGCCATAGCCGCCAAAATCTTGCAAGTCGTGGAAGAATTTGGCCTCGAGTCTAAGGTGTTTGCAATAACTTTAGATAATGCTTCAAACAATGCTAGGGCAATGACTGATCTTATTCCCAAACTTTCGGCTTATTCTGCACCATACCTTTTCCATCAACGTTGTGCATGCCATATTATTAATCTTATTGCTAAAAGTGCTTTAAAGCTAATGAAAGCACCCATTGAGAAAATAAGAAGTGGCATAACTTATCTGAGTATTTCTAATCCACGGCTAGCTGAGTATAAGCGGTGGTGTGAGGCGGCTTCAAATGCACATCATGTCTACAATGTTGATATGGATATTAGATGGAACTCCACGTACATAATGATTAGAGATCTGATCCGTGATAAAGAACAATTTACCATGTTTGTTAATTCAAATAGCGGTGGAGCAATCTATATCACGGATCAGGACTGGGTTATGGCACAAATGATAATGGAGTTTCTAGAAGTCCTTTACGATGCAACTAACATTTTATCAGGGGTTTATTATCCCACATCTCCTCTGATAGTGCATCAGATTGTATTGATTGCTAATCACTTGAAGGAGTATGAACATGATGAAATTTTAAGAGATGCTGTTAAAAAAATGAAAGAAAAGTTTTTAAAATATTGGAAAGAAATCCCTGATTTGTATGCATTTGCATTCATTTTGGACCCAAGGGCTAAACTTGAGGGATTAGGATATGCTCTTTCTTTATTAACAGCCACCTTAGAGGTAGACTATGCAACTTATTTATACAATGTTAAGGGCAAACTCACTGATCTTTACTTGAAGTACGAGAATAAGTATGCAGCGACAGTTCGTCCGCCTCGTCCTCCAGCAGCTACACAACCCGGAAAGAAGAAAACAATCTTCAAACTCTTTAGCGGCAGCTCCAGCTCAAGTTCAAGCACCGCCACTGCTCCTCGACGCAGCGAGTTGGGTGTTTACCTCACTGACCAGGTGCTTCCCGACGACGAAGAAGAAGAATTCAACATCTTGCAATGGTGGTATGAACACAAAAGTACATATCCAGTGCTTTCCATACTTGCACGAGATGTGTTAACTGTCCCCGTATCAACCACATCGTCGGAGGGAACATTTAGTCTAAGTGGAAGAGTACTAGAGCCAAGAAGAGCAAGTCTCCACCCTTCAATGGTGAAGAGTTTAATGACGGTGAAAGATCGCGAGCGGGCGAAGCGGAGATCCCAACACATGCCGGAGGACCCCGAGTTATTGGCTGCGATGGAGAACTTTCATATCCAGGACAATGAAGAAGAATAGTTTTTTCCTCTTTGTAATTTTATTTCTATTTTTGTAATTTGAACTCGGTCTGTAATATGAACAATTAAGTAGGAGAGCAGCAAGTTTCAGACGCACTCTTTCCTTACCAGGGTACCCGAGGGGACTGAAAGGTTTTAATGAGGCGGCTTGCTAGCTAAATAAAATTATTATGATCATATCAAACTATGTCTTGTGTTTTTTTTACTATAAGAAAGATAAAACATCATAAAACAACATAAAACATCATAAACCAATATAAAACATCATAAAAGAGAAAAAAACATGAAACAGGATAAAAAACAGCTTAAATTAAAAAAAACGTGCCTACCGTGCCGGCCGGGCCGTGCCGGGCCGCCGGGCCCATAACGTGCCGGCCGTGCCGTGCCTGAGGCCGCGCGCAGGCACGCGGGCCGGCCCGAGCACGGCCCGTTAGGCTAACGGGCCTGGCGTGCCGGGCCGCTAACGTGCCGTGCCTCAGGCGGCGCGTGCCGTGCCGTGCCGGGCCGGCCCGATGGCCAGCTATAATCGCCGCTACCACTTGCGGTACCTGCGTGCCCCCTAGGACTGAGTCGACTCCCTCGCGGCCGGCGACTCTGCACCGAGCGGAATCTTCTCTTCTCGCAAGGAGGAGGAGGAGGAGGTGGAGTGGTGGAAGCTTCCAGAACCGGCCAACCGTCTATGGAAGACGCCGCCACCGCCGCCGCCGCGCAGCCGCCGCCCTCGGCGACGCCCTCCTTCTCCTACCTGGCCGTGTTAGCCAACTGCCCGCTCGTCGCCGCCGTGCTCGCCTTCGCCATCGCCCAGTCCATCAAGGTCTTCACCACATGGTACGCACTCCCTCTCCCTCTTACCACCCCTCGCCTCCGGCTGGATCTGAGCTCTCCGTGACGGGATCCGTCCGCTTGCGCTGTCGCGTTCGTGTAGGTACAAGGAGAACCGGTGGGACGCGAAGCAGCTGATCGGGTCCGGGGGGATGCCGTCGTCGCACTCGGCCACCGTCACCGCGCTCGCCGTCGCCGTCGGCCTGCAGGAGGGCTTCAGCAGCTCCCTCTTCGCCACTGCCGCCATCTTCGCCTCCGTGGTTAGCGCCGGTTTCTTTTCTCCCTTTTGACTGTTGGAAATGTTGGATCTCTCGATGATGGGCTGTCCATCTGAAGGGTAAAATCACTCAAAATCTACATCATTCCGTCCATTTGTTGAATTGTTTGACTAGTTAATTGTAAGTCAAAATTAATTTTTTTGTACAAACCTCCTCGCAAAACAAGAAAATATTTAGTAGAAACGGAAAGACGGCACGTATTGGTTCAGTTGTTGATCAAAAGTACAGTACAGATGATATGAAACTGCAAGCACCTTAAACACCCGGCTGAAATCGCTGGATTACATAGATGATAATGGATATGGATTGGGCCATGGTCGTGGTTATATATCGTTTGACTGTTAAAATGTACTTGTGCCTATCACAATCCTGGAGTGATCAATACAGTACCTGACTTTCTTTGCAAAGTTAAGGAAACAACTAGAAGGTTAAAGTAAGACAGTAGTGACTAGTGAGCATGAGGAAATCACCCCTACTTGTGCATCTGATCAATCATGCAGAAGGGTGGCATACTGGCATTACACGGTACACCAGCTAGGCTCTCCACTTAATCCTACTGTAGTACCATGCGCTTAACTCTCAGTCTCTCACCCCCACCTGTCCTGCATATTGCATTGTGGCGTACTGGCATCTCAACTAGTTGGTCATGTTGCTTATGATTTCGTTGTCCTCTTTAGAAAATGCAGCACTCTACATTGTGTACCCGTTACCGTTTTCTCACCATCGTGGCTAAAGCTATCTTCCATTTGCAATCTTTGCAGGTGATGTATGATGCTTTTGGTGTTAGGCTACATGCCGGGAGGCAAGCAGAGGTACAACCTGAAACATTGAAATATTTGTAACCACTCAAAAGTAATACTATAATTTATGGAGGAAAAAATTATGTCAATTCATATAGCTCTGATATTTGGGACAACTTTATTAGTGGCAAGTGGTGGCCCATTACTAGAACTGTGGTTCCTTATTCAGCTACAAAGCTGCATACTTAGATAACAGTTTATGCTTTGTTGTATTGTATTGCTGACTTGTAACACTTTGTAGTTTGTTCCACTAGTACACTATGTATTTTGTTGCCTAAGTTCACTTTAATAGCTTAGACAACCATCTACCTTCTAACAAAAATGTTACCAGTAATCTGCGCCGGTAGCAACATCTTGTAAACCCGAGAGGGCATGCTATTATTAAGTCCATATGCATAACTTGGAAGCACCATTTTTTTTTCCTGTTTAACATGTGCATAAATTGTTGATTCTGCTTCTGGTGACGCTTCCATTATTCTTCAAATAACTCGTTTAAAATAAATTGCTAGGTCTTAAATCAAATTGTGTACGAGCTACCATCAGAGCATCCACTTGCTGAAACAAGGCCACTGCGAGAGCTCATAGGGCACACGCCTCCTCAGGTTCGATCTATTGCTCCCTTATAACCACACCGAGGAAGATGAATGTCTAAATATCCATGAACTAACACATGGCGTATGTGTACAAGGAGAGATAGGCTACTGTCGTAAATACAGTCCAACTGATCACACCCTATTCCCATTATATTTCTTTCTTACCTAATGAAAGTGCAAGCCGTTGAAAGCAAAGCTGCATTTTTTTAACAAGCGTGTCACTTCAAAGCCTCGTGAGACATTCAATTTTCTTGGTCACACACATGGAACACACTATTGATGCTGAGTTATCTTACCAGGTTTTCGCCGGTGCTGTGCTCGGCTTCGCAGTAGCCACATTTACGGGGATGATATCTGGACTTGGTAACAGTGGTTGATTCTCTTGACGGGTGGATTGATCTTCATAGCTTCAACATTACTTGCATCAAAGTGTTAGAATGCAAACTGGAGTTATGGTTTGAGAAAGTCAGCTTGTGCTAGATAAGGCCATCTGTATAGACATTACTTTACTGCAAACGATGTCAGTTTCTCTCTAAAGAGAACTTGTCCCATTCTTTTGTATCTAGCTCGTAAATAACCATTTTGTTACATTCTGAAGTTATTGATGTGAAATTTGGTACTCCCTCCGTCCAAAAATAAGTGTCTCAAATTTGCTCAAAAGTGGATATATCTACACATGTTAAACATGTCTAGAGTGATCAAGCATTACCATTTAACAGTTTCTGAGTGGTTCTAACTGAACCTACAATAATGGAGTAGTAGTTTGCGGTGTGACAGTTTTTTCGTTCAAATATCGTATTAAAGGGGATGGAGTGAGAGAGAGAAAAGAGTGCTATGTAACACTTATGTGTTAAGTATCTCAACCAATCAACAGAGTATCAACTTCATAAGCAATCTATTATTCAGTTGAATTAAAAATGTTATTTCTATGCATTGTTAACTCACTAGTTGCATATCTGAAGAATTATGCGTAAATTTGGTTTTACATATGTGCAGCGTACAATTCTAGACTCAGTATTGCAACTTTTACGAGGAACCGCATGGAGCATGCACAAAAGAAGCCACATTTGTTGGTAAAACAAAAGTAATACATGGCAAACCAGGGTGGTGGTACCCTAAGCCCATTAGATTTCAAACCCCATGATGTTTGACGCTATGTGTTGCATTTAGCCGGAATATCTTTCAGTGGGAGACGAGGTTTCCGTTGTCAACGAGGCGCCCGTGGTGACTTCGTCAATCTCAAGACTCGATCTGCCAGCTCAGTATTTCAGAGGTGCTCATACGGGTAGGGTGTGCGTTCTTAGGGTGAGTGTATCGTGTATGTGAGAGTCTCAATTTGTACTATGTTTCTAAAAAAACTAATCATGAGCACAAGGTTGCACATATCTATAAAGTGAGGGTAGCTCAACTGGTTTGGTTCCTTGTGATAGAACCAGTCCACACAGGTTCAAGTCTGGTTTGGTTCCTTGTGATAGAACCAGTCAACCCAGGTTCAAGTCCTATACTTGGTATGGGTGTCCACATTTTTCAGGATTTATCTATGCTTTCAGTGGTAAGTGACGTGCTCGTCAACAGCGAGACGCCCGACGCCCATGGTGACTTTGTCATCCTCAACATATGCTAGACCGGTCTCTCGGAGGTGCTCATAGGGGTACAGTCATAGGGTATTTGTACGTACGTGTTTATGAGCGTCTAGGTTTCTCAAAAAAAAAGGTTGCACATATCTCACAGGAGCATCATCTGATATGTTTTCATACATTACACTGTTAAATATGCACACGATATTTTCACCAGCTAATCCATCAACTTTTGCACATCCAGTCCCACAATTGTTCAAACACAAGCATGCACCCAGAATTTTCTACCTCAAAGCTGGCACACAAGTTCTCAAAATTTTGTGCCCACGTCTTGGCTTTCCTCTATTATAAACCAGTCCACAGGCGTGCCTTCCACTGAAGCAGGCCTCGCCGTCCTAACGTCCAAAGGTAGTCTAAGCCAGGATAAATTCCCTCCAGGATTGTTTACCGGTAGTACGAAGCCGTGAGGCACAGCAGAACGGAAGCAGCGGCTGTAACGACCAACTCCTGAAACAAACAATTAAACAGAAATATTTAATCCAGCAGAAGTAAGCATTAGAAAAATGATGCAACGAAGAACCTAGAGTGCGCTCGAATTGTAACAGTAGCATATATTGTACATATATACATTGTTGAACCATGATCATATGAACTCATGGAGCACAGTGGTTCTACACATATAATTAATACAACTACATGTACTTGCATTTGATCTGAAAACCAGTTGAGAACACTTATGTTAATTATACCCGACGATGGTTCTACATATACATCTACAAGCACTTGTATCTGATATGAAAAACACTTGAGCACACTAATGTTAATTACATACCTGGTAGTAATAAACAATACGGGGAGCGCGCTGCCAAGAAAACTCAACCAAGTTAAGAGCTGTGGTATAACCCTGAAAAGATTAGTAGACAGTATAGTCAACCAAAATGGAAATGGAAACTCTTAACGGTCATAGGTAGATAACAATGCAGCAACTAGACCGATAAATGTCTAGTGGCATTAGAATGTATGGGATAACCCACTAACCAGAGATGCAACAAATACACATCCAAATATCAAACCCAAAGCACGGAATACTCGTTTGGCCATTCGTACTCCTCTTCCCTCAACTTCACCATACTCCTGCAGAAATCACCAGAATGTGATTATGTGACAGCTTTTCCCAGTGACAATTACTGGATAAATATAAGACAAAATTCCAAATAAATATCAAATCGATTCAAGCAACAATAGTTCAATACTCTAGGGTAAAATGTGCAAATTATAGGCTAGTGAGTGATCAGGAAATGGTCTCACATTATATATTGGAGTTATTGGTGGTTCAGTAACCCTCAGTTTCTGAAGTATTCTGTAGAAGAAACCAAAACACAGGAACTGCAAAGGCTTCCAGTCCGCGTTACCAATGATTGCGATCCAAACAACCTGCAGTTATAATTTACATAAATTTTTTTTGCAAGAGAAACCATCCATCTGAAGAAGCATGCTTCTAGGAGTAAATATCTATATACACATAAACCACATTTCAACTGAGTAGTTGTTGGTCAAAGTCTTGTCTTATCAAAAATGTAAATCACATTGGGGGGGGGGGGGGACTTCATACCCTCTCCATCCTAAAATGCAAGGCGTATTTTGACCGTAACATTGGATCATGGTGCAACTTTACAAGTACGTTCTTTTGTTGAGTTAACTGCTTTAAATATCTATTTTCTTCTACGCATATCACAACAGTAGACAGTGATGAGCATAAATACATGATTATAATTAGACCAGTAAAAGCCAGAAAAGTTTTAAATTTTGAGATGGAAGGAATAATTGGTAACAACACAGGCTTTCAAGATTAGCATGCCAACGAAACAATGAAATGCATGCTCCAACATTACAGTCAGTCCCAAAATATATCTTGAGTTAATAAGTTTAAATCGATCACTTTTATTATAAGAATGATGATATGGAGTTGACAGATTCACACATATCAAACAGTAGACAGTGATGAGCATAAGCACAAGATGATAATTAGATCAGTAATATCTAGAAACGTTTTAACATACAATCGCTGCTGAAATTGCCATATTTATGCGCACATCCTTTACTGTTGATTTGGAGGGTCTGCAGGAAGAACAAATTCATAAACAGTATTAGCTTCACATGGATGCTCTGCTTAGTTTTAATCACAAGTGGTCAGTGCACATATCCCTGTAAACAAAAACTGCTGCCCATGGAGAATAAAAGTACTGGTCATGGGTATGCAAATAAACCCATAACACGGGGAAGGCAGAACTAAACAAGACAATGTACAGTTGTGAGACAAGCCTGCTTGTCATGCTGAGTAAGAATTTCTAATAGATATCCACCATCATCTTGTGACAACTTTGATGAGTAATAAAGATGATTTACGATTTTGTTTCTCTAGAAAAAGCAAAAAGCCTTTGCGTTTCTTTTCATTGAAAAGGTGAGAGTTTAGTTTACAAGCCTCCTAGGAGGTGAGGGTGAAACAACAGCAAAAAGACTTAGTAAACGCCCCAGGTCTGCGGTAGCAGGGTCAATTTTCATAACATACATCAGAACAGTCAAATGTACAACAAAATATCTCGCCAAACCAATGAAATATAAATTCCTTATATTCAACTTCAACTTGAGTTAAATGTACCTAGGTCCCCAAGGAACTATCGGTTGATTGTCAGCATACTTGATATCCTTTGACACCTGACAATCGGGTAGCAAATCAGACAACTAACAAAGAAAATCATATTAATTGGAACAAAGTATAGGGACAGGGTTTTAAGTTTTAACCTATAGATCTATCCATCTGTACATTTCCTTAGACATTTCATATTTACAATGCAGTGACAATCTTATCTTCATATATATTTTTAAATGCAATGTACCTATGACTTTAGTGCTTTTTATAGGATATATATGTTTAATTACTCCGTTTTTGCGGTAGAACTCTCTGATGTCTGCTAGGATAATACTATTGCACAAAATGTATTCCCTCTACAAACAAGATATATAAACTAAACATATCCTTACAGTAACTAATGCCATGTAATCCTGTAATTTGTGAGTGAACCGAATTACTAAAATCAGCATCCATGCACCCCAGAATAACTGACCTCGACCGATCCATATGTGACCCCTTTCTTCCTATATTGCAGCTGCTGCATCATCACAGTGTCATACGCCTTCTCCAGCTGAAATCCCAATCAATTCACCATTACTGCGCCACAACGAAGCTAATAACATGTGCAAGCCTAAAACACACTGGTCAAATGTCGGAAACACCATGCAACCTTGGCCAGGTAGTCCTCGTCTCCCATCTCCTCCGCGTCCTTGCGCTTCCTCTTGTATGCCAGCTTCATGTTGTCGAAGGTATCAAGTGGGGTAATACCCAGAATCTAGCACCCGAAACAGCACAAAATCACAACACAAATCCCAGCGAACGCACAAAAAGAATGAACATAAAGTCGGTCATTCGGCCCCACTCCGGCGTTTACCTCGTATGAGCTCTCGTCGTCGCTGAAGTCAGCGGCCCCTGCCGCCGCCGCCGCCTTCACCATCACCACCCCGCGTCGCCTCGGGGCCGCCGCCGCTAAGAGCCTTCAAGAATTACACAAATTTGTCAAGTCCATCCACAAAATCTTCCGCGGAGAAGAAACAAAAAGGCGAGGCGAGGCGGTATCGAGGAGTTACCGGAGCGACCGAGGGATGGCGGGCTGGCCGGCGCGACGAGGGAGCGGGAGGAAGGCGCGGCGCGACAGGGGCGAGACGAGAGCGGGGGCGAGCACAGCCGCCGCTGCGGCCGTCGCGGCCGCCATTAGGGGTGGTGGGTTTCGGTGCGTAGGGTTTCAGAGCCTGCGACGGCGAGTAGGCGGCGAGGCAGCCATGGGAGAGCGATGGCGAGGCCTATCTGGGTCCTCGCGGAAGGTGGGGTAGGGGAGCTACCACTGGGCCCTCGTGGGCTCAAGAGGGCCGATTACTAGGCCTTGACGGCCCACATCACCCCCGAGCCGGATCATTGGCGGTTACGGTTAGCAAAGAAAAGAGGTTTTATCTCTCAAAAAACAAAGCAAAGAAAAGGGGAAAACAAATCTCCAAATTCGTTTTGTTCTTCCCTTGCGGCGTTCCTCTCTTGTTATCTCGCCGCCAGTCGCCGCCGCCGGCGAAGCTAGTTGAAGCAGGCGCCATGGCGACAGCTTCAGGTGAGTCGATCTTCCCGTATCCCCAGCCCTCGTCCCGTTCTCGCTGGTTCCGGATTTGTATCGTGAACCCGCGGGGACTCGATCAGTTTTTTAGATCCGATGGGGCTTCGATTCGATGCGAATTAGGGTTTCGTAGGGAGCCGCGCGGACTCGTTCTTCGCCGCCTTATTCTGGATCGCCGGTGTCCAGTTTTCGGTCGACGGTTAACTTACTGCCGTGATTTTCTCGTTGATGATGGCAGTAACGTTCAAGTCCCGAGAGGACCACCGGAAGCAGCTCGAGCTTGAGGAGGCGCGGAAGGCTGGGCTCGCCCCGGCCGAACTCGACGAGGATGGAAACGAGATTAACCCTCACATCCCGCAGTATATGTCCTCGGCCCCGTGGTATCTTAATGCCGAGAAGCCGGTAAGTTATTGTTTTCCCTCACACAAATTCTAGTAGTTTCTGCTGTGTGGATGATTTGGTTAGTGGAGGCCCTGACTGACGCTGTGTTGGTCTGATGATGGGTTTCAGAGTTTGAAGCATCAGCGGAAATGGAAATCGGATCCGAACTACACCAAAGCATGGTACGATAGGGGTGCCAGGCTTCACCAAGCCAACAAATACAGGAAAGGAGCATGCCAAAAGTAAGCGCGGTGGTCGGTCCACAATGTTGGTTTACGCAAATATCTTCTGCATTGATGTCTCTTCTGTCATTGCACTCTCAAGTCTTTCTAACAGATTACTTCTCGTGATGTTTCAGCTGTGGAGCCATGACCCATGACAAGAAGTCCTGCATGGAGCGGCCTCGGAATGTTGGAGCTAAATGGACGAATACGGATATAGCTCCAGATGAGAAAGTGGAGTCGTTTGAACTTGATTATGATGGGAAGCGTGATCGCTGGAATGGTTATGACACATCGACCTACACTCGCGTTATCCTAGATTATGAAGCTAGAGAAGAGGCCAGGAAAAAGTTTCTGAAAGAGCAACAGCTCAAGAAACTTGAGGAGAAGGATGGCGAGCAGGATGTTGAGAATGCGGGCAGTGAAGAGGACGAAGAAGACGGCCTGAAGATAGATGAGGCCAAAGTTGATGAGAGCGCTCAAATGGATTTCGCTAAGGTAGAAAAGCGTGTCCGCACGACAGGCGGTGGAAGCACTGGAACTGTCAGGTACGTTCTTATTGGAGAATACATGCCGTTCCTTCAAAATACTAGATTATACTACGTTGTGAATCTGAGGTGTAGGAATGATCGGTTCTAAACCTCTAATGCATATGCTTTATATCCATGTTCACAGGAACTTGCGTATTAGAGAAGACACTGCAAAGTATCTTCTCAATCTCGATGTGAACTCTGCGTATTATGATCCAAAAACCCGCTCCATGCGTGAGGATCCTTTGCCAGATGCAGACCCCAATGATAAATTCTATGTGGTAAGTGTCAGAGAACATACAAGCTGCTTTACACTGTTAAAGCTCACATATCAAATCTCCTCCTGGCCATGCTATTAGATTCAGTATTCTGATATAATATTGTGGTGCAGGGTGATAACCAAAATAGACTTAGTGGACAAGCTCTGGAGTTCAAGCAACTCAACGTTCATGCCTGGGAAGCTTTTGACAAGGGCCAGGATTTCCATATGCAAGCAGCCCCATCTCAAGCTGAACTACTGTACAAGAGTTTCAAGATCAAGAAGGAGAAATTGAAATCTGAAAGCAAGGACAAAATTATGGAGAAGTATGGTAATGCTGCATCAGACGAACCAATCCCTCGCGAGCTTCTTCTCGGGCAAAGTGAGAAAGAGATTGAATATGACCGTACTGGTCGCATAATCAAGGGACAGGTTAGTACATAATACTTGGTTTTCCTCATCTATCTGTCTACTCATTTGCTGTGCCTGAAGATTCACATCAATTATTATATGCCCCAAATTTAACGTGTTTATTTGCTCTTTGACTGTCCTACAGTGTGAATAATCTTACTGTTTCTGTTACAACACTATATAACACCCTAGGGCATGGTTTTTAAGGCGTCCCGCCTGGTCGCTCCTTAGGCCGCCTTGCAATTATGCATCAGGGCTGTTGGGTTGCTCCTTAGGCCGTCTTACTACCTTCTTATTCTTAAAAACTGTGCCCCAGGGTTTTGCTATAGATTGTTTTACGCGTACTCTTACAATCCCAGCCCTGAAAGGATAGCCTGTTGCATCAAATCTGATGTCGTGCTTGAGGTTTCATACATGCGGTCATAACCAAAGTTAGTTATTTGTCTCCTTAGTTTCAAAATCAGATGAATATTAATAATTTATGATCAGTGCACTTGGAGTATATATTGGTTAGTGTTTTCCGCTTTGTAAGCTTCAATTAAAATAATCTTAGAACTGAATTCTATTTTACTTTTTTTACGGGGAATTCTCTTTTACTTGATGTCAGTGATTTTATTTGTTTCTATTATTAAGATTGAGTCCTGTCATTCTGGTTTGACTGTTCACACTATTTCTCGGTATTGCCAGGGTCTTGAGTGCTAATCTATATCTGCAATTTATTACCTACAGGATGTGGCTCTTCCTAAGAGCAAATACGAAGAGGATGTGTTAATTAATAACCACACAACAGTGTGGGGTTCATGGTGGAAAGATCATCAATGGGGCTATAAATGCTGCAAGCAGTCTATCAAAAATAGCTACTGCACAGGCTTGGCTGGAATCGAGGCTGCTGAAGCATCAGCTGATTTGATGAAGGCAAATATGGCACGCAAGGAGTCTGCTGAAGGTATTTTTGTCAAATAAAAATATCTCTTATATTTTTGCAGGCCTGGATAATGTTACATTTAAATTGGTCAGAATCGTGAAATCATATCTGTGATAGGATAACCCCGTTGCTGTTGAAAAAGTAATTTTCAAATTGCCGGGTCATAAGCTTGGGCCAATTGCACAGCAGTCTATGTGTTACATGGAAAAAGAAGTGGTTTCTTATATTTACCTGAAACCGTTCTAGTTAAGAAAATAGTTTTAGATCTCAATGGTTTCATGTTAGCTTAGCTTAGGTCATACTTTTGCGTGTAATTAATTCGGTTTCTGAATATACTTGTCCAAGTGAGGCGTCACTCTATTTTACATACCATGAGCTTGGTTAACTTGAAATTACTTGGTGCAGAGGAACCTGTACGGCAAGAAGAGAAGAAACTAGCCACTTGGGGAACGGATATTCCTGATGATCTTGTCCTCAACCCAAAGTTACTTCAGGAATCCCTAAAGAAGGTTAGCATCTCTTATTCGATCTTTGTGCGTTCCTTCTTTGTCGATTCCTTGTAGCTGGTGCTGAAGCTTAGTTTTCTTTTCTTTAGGAGGCCACGAGGAAGAAGGAAGAGATGGACGAAAGAAAGCGGAAGTACAACGTGAAGTGGAACGATGAGGTCACCGCAGAAGACATGGAGGCCTACCGTATGACAAAGGTCCGCCACGATGATCCTATGAGAGATTTTCTCAATTAGGTGTTTATATGTCCCCTGGCTGCCTCGCGATAGCAGTTGTTGTGTAATGCAAATGCAAGGATGATATGCCAGTTTGTAAGTTTCTGACGTTTTGAACTAGATCTTATCGTGTGATATGTCCAAAGCAGAACGAAGTTTGTTCTCGTCTGTTTTTCTGTATCTTATACACACGCCCACTTAAATTGATGTTTTACTGCTCATTAACAATAGGTCTTTGTTGCTTTGCGTAACTTTCAGTCTCATGTTTTTTCGTGGATGAAATAATATGCACGATCAACTGAGGATCTTATGGATTGTAGATACAAAATATTTACTTTGGGGGAAGATCTGGTGCTCTAGTGGATACAAGCAAACTGCATCTTGAAGTTTACACGGAGTTATACAAACTTTTTCTTTTTTTTTCTTCTGATGAATGCCCAACAATACATAGTACTACTTACATGCGATTAAAGAATGCAACAATCCTGTATACAACACGAAAACCAAGGAACCTATCAACTCTTTTTACAAACCACAAACCAAATCAAGCTACATAGTGAATAGTTAATCTACGCATCCTCATGGTTAACTAATTAACTACATCCATGAGAAGATATTATTCCTCTTCTGATGGATCGATGTCATAGGCCTCTTGCAAGCATGGCCTGGAATTCCTCGGCCGACCTCTTGCTCTGCAGCCTCATCTCCTCCCTGAACTTCCTGATGAACATCTCCGCCCTCATGTCCACCTCCCCCATCCCAACGCACCCTCTGCCAGGGCTCAGCAAGAAACTCCTCACGCCGGCACTCCTACCACCAGCAGCACGCGCCTTGCTGCCTCCACCGCCACCAGTAGCAGCAGCAGCGGCGGCGGCGCCATGCACGTATGGCTTGTTAACACGGTTGGTATCACGTGCGAGCTTGCTGCTGCCGGGCTGCGTCTCCCGCTCCTCGCGCACCACGCTGAGGCCCTTGGGCTGGCTGTAGAGCTCGTCGACGTAGACGGGCGCGAAGCTCCGGTGGTGGCCGCGCTGCACGGACGGCAGGGAGGACGGCGCCGGATGAAAGCGACGACGAAGGTGGCCGCCGAGCCGTCCCGGGCCGGACCACCGGACGCGTAACACAGACCGACGGAGCCTGGCGTGCGCGGTGGTGGCGAGGCCGGCACACCTGCGCCACCACCGCCACGGCTGCTGGCTGCCGCCCCTCGTCCTCGACGACGACGAGTAGGAGGAGGCGCGCATGGCGAAGCAGGACATACGGTGCGTCTAGGTCTAGCTAGCTAGCTGCTGCGAAAGTGGTCTTTGAGAATTGAGAAGATGGTGGATGGATGAGTGTACTGACGCCGAGATGAAGAGAGAGCGTGTGTAGTGTATGGGACGGCTATGGGAAGAGATGATCCGATCTTTTGTAGCGTGGGCTGGAGCGATGGGGAAAGGGCTTGCTTTCGGCGGTTGGGGCGGGTAAGACTCACGCTATGTCGTTGAATCCACCTCGCTTTGTTGGATCCGGCTGCGGGGGTTGGCTGGCTGTGGGCTGTGGCTCTGCTTTGCTTGCTTGCGTCTTCACTGCTGCTTCTCTCTTTTCCTTCACGGAGGGGGCTTGGAAATTGGGATGCCAGTCGACCAGAATCTAACGAGATTCTGATGCTCTTATTCTTTGGAGATGATCTACATTCCAGGAAATTACACAAGTCCTCTAGTTCCTTCACAACTGGCTCTTGTCGACTCGGGATCATGGAGCTTTCAGTTTGAAGAATGGACCTCCAAATCTGATTTATGCAACCAAGACGCATTGTTGAAAAAATTATATGTACTTCCGTATACACCACATCACTAAACAACAATGGATTTCGGAGCAGAATTTTTTCTTATTGGTGTTTTCCAAAAGAATTCTGCAATGTATCTGCAGCTACTACACAGTTAAACATCAGATGATGTATTTATTCATCCTCAAAACCCAATTTCAGGTTTAAGAATGCGTCTCTTTTTACATTGTCTCTACTCTCTAGTCATGATTTTATTATAGGATAAGAGCCAAGGAAATATTTGAACTGTAGAGACGTTTTGAGATTCCAAACAAGCGGAATATAAACAGGAAAAACTCCTCGTAAATTTATGACATGATATAAAGAGCTTGAAGAGTTTCCTGATTGCCAAATAACAGAGGCCATGTCAGAGTAAGTGGGATTCCCCTAGAAATTTATCTCCACTATCTGAAACCGTTGTTCCATTGCAAATTTCTCCTACATGCAAATTTCTGCTGCCCACCATCCCAAAGGACCCAAACCTCTTAAAATGGTTGCAGTTTTTTTCATTTCAAACAATGTAAACATGCTAGACCGAACAGCTAAATGGGAGGTTCCAAACCAGCCACCTCCCACAATCTGACGAGTTTGCCATTTTCTACAACCCATATGAATCTAAATTAACTTAATGAGTAGTCACTTGTTTATTTTTCTTCAGTAGTCGGAAATGGCGCTCGTCTATGATTTTCTAGCAATTTGCCTCGAAAACATGGTCAATGCTATTTCCCTTATTGAAACCACACTATTTCTCATCGATGTTATGTAATTTAGTATTGCTATCTTGGTACTTGGGTAGATTAAGTAGTTTTCATTTGTACGGATTTGGGCAGCTAGCGTGGCATAGACAAGTAGCAATCCTATGTGGATCTGTGCTAGCTGTCTCGGTTCATGTGGACAGAGCAGCTAGCGAACACACTCAAAGCGTTACACGCCTCCAGCCGGCCACCACACGCTCAGGCTCAGCGCAAGCAAAATACCACCGGCCTCCTGTGGGAACAGAACCCTCGAATTCATCCCAAGCTAAGCTTCTCAGCTTATTCCTCCCGGAGAGCCTAAGGTTGTCAAAGTCAGGATATATATTGTAACTCGATCTTAGGTCAGATTGCTTGAAGCTTGGAGATTCCTCAGGTGTAAAGCTGCTTCACGCGTTCTTCTTTTGGGAGCTACGGCGAAGAATTGTAAGAGCACTTTAGCTCCTTCGTTATCACCAGAAGAGCCGAGCTCTTGCCGGGAAAACAAGAGAGAATCTTGCATGATCTAAGAGGAAACTTCTCTCCATTTCCTTGGGGATTAATTCCCTCTCCTTCCAACTTGCAGCAGAAGGGTGGATTCCATCTTGCTGGTTGCTTCAAAGCCAAGAGGATGATACATCTCCATCGCTTCCAACGCACTAATATCAATTACTAATATATTTTCGTAGATAATTCCTCTTTAGTATTATGATGTTTCTTGCCCCCAAAAATTGTCGGAAATGTTCTATCGATGAATAAAACAGTGTGAATTGTGGCCCTGACACTCCTGAGTTTTGTACATAGCACCCCATTCTCTTCAAGCAAACCAACATTTTGAGGAACAAATTCTGACTAAGGATGGAAAAACGGGACCCGTTTGTCCAACTTATTATCCATTTTGTGTATGGCTAGTACAAAAATAAAAAATGGAGAATAAGTGGAACAAATGGATCCCACTTTTATATCCATAATCCTGAGGTAATACATAGATTCACGAAATATGTTCCTAGGAGTAAAATGTACGAGCACATGGTATATTGTCGTGGTGGGGACGTGGGGTCACACAAGAATGAAGAACCTTAACTAAACGTAGCCACCGAGCCGGATAAGAACCCCAATACATACAAGATTAGTTTGTAAGCCAGCTTAGTTTCTTTGCTATTGATAAAATTATTTTTCTTGTGCTGAGAATCGAGAAAATGCAAAACTACGGTCCTTTTTTTCATTTCAAATGCTGAAAAATAAATATTTTGGGCTTCCAAATTGTCGCTATGTATAAATGGGCCTTACGTAGCAGAGGTCGGTCGCCGTTGGCCCACCGCCCCTGTGTAAGGGCAAAACCCCATCTGATTGTACTTCATACTATACCTGGCCAACGGGCTGGCCCGGCACGGCACAGCACGCGTCGCTGGAAGCACGACACGTTAGCGGTAGGCCCCGGTAAGCTAACGGGCCGTGCTTGGGCCAGCCCGCGTGCATGTGCGCAGCCTCAGGCACGGCATGGCCGGCACGTTTTGGGCCCGGCGGCCCGGCACGGTAGGCATGTTTTTTTAATTTTAAGCTGTTTTTTATCCTGTTTTATGTTTTTTTCCTGTTTTATGATGTTTTATGTTGTTTTATGATGTTTTATCTTTCTTATAGTAAAAAAACACAAGACATAGTTTGATATGATCATAATAATTTTATTTAGCTAGCAAGCCGCCTCATTAAAACCTTCCAGTCCCCTCGGTTATCCTGGTAAGGAAAGAGTGCGTCTGAAACTTGCTGCTCTCCTACTTAATTGTTCATATTACAGACCGAGTTCAAATTACAAAAATAGAAAGGAAATTACAAAGAGGAAAAAAAACTATTCTTCTTCATTGTCCTGGATATGAAAGTTCTCCATCGCAGCCAATAACTCGGGATCCTCCGGCATGTGTTGGGATCTCCGCTTCGCCCGCTCGCGATCTTTCACCGTCATTAAACTCTTCACCATTGAAGGGTGGAGACTTGCTCTTCTTGGCTTGAGTACTCTTCCACTTAGACTAAAAGTTCCCTCCGACGATGTGGTTGATACGGGGACTGTTAACACATCTCGTGCAAGTATGGAAAGCACTGGATATGTACTTCTGTGATCATACCACCATTGCAAGATGTTGAATTCTGCTTCTTCGTCGTCGGGAAGCACCTGGTCAGTGAGGTAAACACCCAACTCGCTGCATCGAGGAGCAGTGGCGGTGCTTGAACTTGAGCTGGAGCTGCTGCTAAAGAGTTTGAAGATTGTTTTCTTCTTTCCGGGTTGTGTAGATGCTGGAGGACGAGGCGGACGAACTGTCGCTGCATACTTATTCTCGTACTTCAAGTAAAGATCAGTGAGTTTGCCCTTAACATTGTATTGATAAGTTGCATAGTCTACCTCTAAGGCGGCTGTTAACAAAGAAAGAGCATATCCTAATCCCTCAAGTTTAGCCCTTGGGTCCAAAAAATGCAAATGCATACAAATCAGGGATTTCTTCATGTGCCGCTCCAAGTGGCCAGTTCCCATGGAGGAGTTGCCGGTGAGGGTCTTGTCGCAACCCGCCCACTTGCACACCGCGTCCCATTGCTTGGTGCCATCCTCGAGAATCGTTACACGATCCTCGAAATGGCCCTCCAACCACACCCAGGAGCTTCGCTTCCGCCTCTTCGTGCCGGTGGAGGTGCTTGAACTACCGCCAGTACTACCACTAGAAGGTATCGATTGAGATGGTGGTTGAGTATAGGTGGTGGTGGTGGTGGGGGGGGGGGGCTTATGAAGTTGAAATCATCCACTTGAAGACCGAATTGGTCTATTGTGAAGTCAATCATCGGCTCGGGGTGATGCCCCCGAGGGTTTGGGTTGAACGGCGGGGGAGGGGGAGGGTCTTCCATGGGATGAGAAGTGTGAGAATGTATGGTGAGAAGTGTGGGTTGAGTGTGCTGAATGTAGGGGATGTGAGGCCCATTTTATAGCAAAAAATAGAGCAGTTTGAAGTTCAAATTTTGAAAAAACAATTTCCCGTGCCTAACGGGCCGCCACCGGGCTTATCGGGCCATCGTGCCGCGCGCGGCGTGCCGGTAGCGTGCCGGCACGGCACGCCAGGCAAACGCCGGCCCGACAAGGGCCCGTCGTCCACGCTCCCCGTCGGCGTCCCGCGTGCCGCCCGCGTGGCCGCGTGCCCACGCCACGTCGCCACCCCCGCTCCAGCCCGCCCGCCGCAACGTGCCGCCGGGCCGTGCCGTGCCTAACGGGCCGTGCCGTGCCGGGCTGGCCCGCATGCCTTGCCTCCGAGTTGGGCACGGGCACGTGGCGTGCCGGGCCAAGGCACGGCACGATTAATGACGGGCCGGGCCATGCTTGTGCCCGGCCGAAAAATGCGTGCCTTGGGGCGGCCCGTTAAGCACGGCCCGGATGGCCACGTATACTTCATACCCGAATCCTCAAAAAAAAGGTATACTTCATACCCTGGTCGCCAAAGACGAGAGTTACGCCTTTGGAGTTCTCAACAAAAAAAAAGTAAAAAAATAAACCTATCGATACCTCCAGATCCCCTGTCCGTCGGCGGCCATGGCGGAAGCGGCCGGCGGCGTGCCCCCGCTTCCCGAGGATCTCATCATCTGGGAGATCCTGACGCGCCTTCCCGCGAAGCCCGTCCTCCGGTGCCGCGCCGTGTGCCGCTCCTGGCGCCACCGCCTCACCTCCGACGCCAAGTTCCTCCTCGCCCACCGCAGCCGCCAGCCCTCGCTCCCGCTCGTCACCACCGGAGAGGCCCAAGATAGAAGGATCGACGCCATGGACCACCGCACCGGCGAGCGTCTCCCCGTCGCACAGACGGTCAGCACCGAGGACCTCGACGTGCTCGCCTCCTGCGACGGCCTCCTCGTCCTCATCGCCTACGGCGGCCTCTACATCTGCAACCCGACGACTCGCCAGGTCGCGCCCCTCCCGCTGTCCCACGTGAACTGCATCGCCGGGCTGTACCCTCACCGCCCGTCCGGGTCGTACCGGGTGCTCTGCTGCGTGAAGACGGACGGCCACGCCGTGTACCACGTGCACACCGTCGGGTCCGGCGAGCTCAGGCGCATCGGGGAGCCCCTCGAGCCGTGGGCGACCGGGGATGTGGTGAAGATGATGCCCATGATGGAGTTCCTCCAGCCGCACGTCCTGGCGGGCGGCAGGCTCTACTGGCACCCGCTGAAGCTGCCTGTCGGCGGCACCGGCAAGGTCAACAACATGCTGGTGTTCGACACCATGTCAGAGTCCTTCCGGCATGTGATTTCGCCCGTCGATGGCCCTTTCATTGAGCTGTTTGAGATGAATGACACTCTTGGATTGTACGACTACAGTGGCAGCACGGCTGATCTTTGGGTGCTACAAGATCATGAGCGATGGGTCTGGTTGCTTAAGCGTCGGATCAAATCTCCGGCGACGGCGTTTTCTCTGGTACCAGACACCAATGGTGATATCATCGCACTCTCGCCGAAAGGGGAAAGCGAAACAGGCCTTCGATGGCAATATCTGCAGCACATTTCTGGTATAGATGGCAGTTCGCCGAGGCGGTATGAATGGAACGTTTTCCTCAAGCTAAAGAAGCTTCGGTTCAAAGAGAGTCTTGTTCGGCATCCCTTCTTTTCCATCGAAGGTGATAACAATGATGGTGGTGTGGATGAAAAACCATTGTTCGATGGGATGTCAACTGTGGCGGTGCTTGTTGATGACAATTATGAGCCGCATTGAGGAATCCATGGTGGCCAAATCCATTGCAGGAGAGAGTCGCTCGTGATGATTTGGAGTTTTCCTTAATGTTTGAGTAAGTGTTTGCTATGTGTAAGTCTTAGTAGTCTCCATAAAGTTACGCAATAAGCAACAAAAATACAGCTTAAGCAACCACAAACCAGTCTCAAGTTTTAGGTGTATTTTTTCACACTACACATGAGTCATGAACTGACAATGGGCATGACTGGTTGTGTGCTGCCTTTTTGGTTGTCTGCTCTGTTTGTAACTGGTATGGTAAGATAGCAATAATATCTTCTCCCTGCACAACACCATTTATTAAACCGAAACTGTTACTCCCTCTGTCCCAAAATAAGTGTCTTTCATTTGTCCAAATCTGATTGACCCACTGATCAACTCTTCAGTTACTGGAGGTCATCTAAGCATTATACATCCAGCAAACACCGACTCTTGAGTTACATGTTCATCGACTACAAACGGATCAGGGAAGGAAAAGGAATATTTGTGCAACGAGATGCCTCAGTTGTGCCTACATACAGACTCTGTTACTTGTATGTTACTGGTACGGGAGTGTCAAACATTTTCTCATGGATGGAACCTGAACAGTGTGAACTAAAACCGGTTTGTTCAATTTTTTTAAAGCTTAAAATACTTCAGCTATGTTGCTCTCTTAAAAATGGTATAATCAACTGCCATATTCAAAATTTATCTGTATTTTAGTGTACGGTCGTGTTCAAAAAGTTTTTGTTCAGATAAAAAAATGCCATATTCAAAATTTATCTGTATATTAGTGTACGGTATCTATTTGGTTAGTTTTCTTAATGAAATTGAAATTATATTAACTAAAGGGCAATATAGAAATAAAGAAACAACTTTGTTGACCATCTAGGAAGAAGAGTCCTCTTAATATTATCTAGTCTTATATAGGTCAGTTATGTTGCTCTCTTAAAAATGGTATAATCAACTGCCATATTAAAAGATTATCTGTATTTTAGTGTACGGTCGTGTTTCAAAAGTTTTTGTTCAGATAAAAAACTGCCATATTCAAAATTTATCTGTATATTAGTGTACGGTATCTATTTGGTTAATTTTTCTTAATGAAATTGAAATTATATTAACTAAAGGGCAATATAGAAATAAAGAAACAACTTTGTTGACCATCTAGGAAGAAGAGTCCTCTTAATATTATCTAGTCTTATATAGGTCGGAGGAGGGAGCACACATCTTGGGTTCTCCATTCATTGAACCCTAGTTCGGGACTGACGGGGCTCGAACCTGTAGCTTCCACCTTGACAGGGCGGTGTTCTGACCAATTGAACTACAATCCCCGTGTATGGTATATCTATTCTTAAATATAACCATAAGAAGATTCGATGCGTCTGCCTACTGAACGGGAATCCGACACCTAAAGGGGGAGGGGGGGTGAATAGGTGCTATTACAAATTTTATGTCTTTTCAAATTTAGGCTCAACACAAAGGTAAATTCTCTAGATATGCAACTACGGTGAATTTACCTAAATGACAATCTAAGCAATAACAAGATAAACAAGCTAACAAGACAAGCAAGTAAGGGAGCAAAGATAAGGGGAACCGAGCGAAGCACGCGGAGACGAAGATGTAATCCCGAGTTCCACCCAAGGGTGTACGTCTCGTTTGGAGAGGTGTGCGCTACCACAACAGGTTAGCCGCAACGCCACAAAGACTCACCTTCTTCTCCGATGAACTCAACCACAAAGGTTGCGAGTACACATTTCACTATTGATCCCCTTTTAGGGCGGAGATCGAATCCCTTACAAACGCTTGAGGCACGCACCCACAACTTAATTGGGGCTCTCAAGATGACCACAAAAGGTCAAGGACCACAAAAGATCAAGGCAACACCAAGATTACAACAATGGTGAACTAGGTTTTCCCACCGGAAACCCTAGCCACGAAATCCCCAAGTGAATGGGGAGGAAATGCAAATCTCTTCGGTGAAGATGTAGATCCGGGCCTTCTCCTCCAATCCTCCAAAGATCAACGAATTTGGGTGGAGGGATTGAGAGATCTTGTTGATTTGAGCTTTCAAGAATAGTAGGAGAGAGAAAATCTGAGAGCTAGCTGTTCTTGAGTGAGTGAGGGGGTATTTATACCCCCTCCCAAAATCTGGCCGTTGGCTGGCTCGGGGACCCGGAAATTCCGGTATAACTGACACCCGGAATATCCGAGTCTGAGAAATATCCGAGTTGAATTTCCGGTTGAGATTAGAACGTCTTCGACATCTTGACTTAGCCAAATTTCTGAGGGTGACTCGGAAATTCCGAGTCAGTGAAATTTCCGAGCTGAATTTCCGGTTGAAGTCAGAACCACTTTCTGATCTTGACTTAGCCAAATTTCTGAGGGTGACTCGGAAATTCCGAGTCAGTAAAATTTCCGAGCTGAATTTCCGGTTGAAGTCAGAACCACTTTCTGAATTTTCCTTAGTCATTTTTCTGTTAGGTATAGGAGACCCGGAATTTCCGATCCTGGAAATTTCCGGTTCCAATAATCCGATTCTGGGAAGAATTCAAGAAACTCTTTTTCTCTACATTTTGGCTTTGGGATATGTGATATGCAACTCACACAAACTGAAATACTTAGCAATAGGATTAGTACATCATTGGTATTGTTAACTAACACTCAAAACACTAGGGATTAAGAAATGTTCTTTCAATCTCCCCCTTTTTGGTGTTAGATGACAATACCAAGATTTGCAAAGAAACAAAATGCAATATCATGTTTTTGACAGAAAATGGCTCCCCCTAAACAAGTGCATGTAGGCAACACAATATGACAAAGGATAGGAGCAATTTGATAACAACAAACACAAGATATCACATAGGAGAAAGGAGACAAAATGTAAGGTTATGGTAGCATTTGAGACTAGATAGATTTTCATACCTTGTGTATATAGGATATGAAGAGAATACCAACACAATAAATTCGAAGTCTCAACCATAGGATAATGATAGGAGCATAACATTGTCTCAATACACATAGTCATCACGCATAGAAAATAAAAGAGTTCAACAAATAACTTCAAACAAGATAAATGGACACAAGCGCAAATAAATGGTAAACACATATGCTTGTGCCCGAACCCTTGCAAATCCCCGAAGCCCTACTAGAGCAACTTCTCCCCCTTTGGCATCTAAACGTCAAAAAGGAAGAGGAGCGATGCTACGTCCCATGAGGGTCTTCAGTCCGAGGGGGTCTTGAAAGTGCATTCTATGTACTCCCATGTTTTGGTGACTAATGACAACACAAAAAGTATTCTAATGTTTGTGATGAAGCATGCAGGCTATTTTACAGGTTGACTGTCAAAGAGGAATACTTAGGTTGCCTAAATATCATTTCAATTACACCTGGTATTTGTTCAGGAATTCAGTCAGGAGATTTCCGGGGCCCGGAAATCTCCGGTCCACAGACCGGAGATTTCCGTGCCAAACTTAATTATCACTAAGTCTGAATTCAAATGCGTACTGACTCCAACTCAAGCTGAGCCGGAAATCCTCCCGGAGATTTCCGGCGCTCGGAGATTTCCGGGCCCCAGTCCGGAAATCTCCGAGTGACAGAGGAATTTCGACCAAGTCCAGAACTCAAATTGCGTACTGACTCCAAAACAATTTTAGCCGGAAATCCTCTCGGAGATTTCCGGCGCTCGGAGATTTCCGAGCCCCAATCCGGAGATCTCCGAGTGTCAGAGGAATTTCGACCAAGTCAAGAAGCCCAACCAGTACTGATCCAGTTTCTTGCTCAACCGGAAATTGCCCCGGAAATTTCCGGGGTCCGGAGATCTCCGGTCCTCAACCTGGAGATTTCCGGGCTGGCGGCTGTGCAACGGGCAGATTTTGAGGAGGGGTATAAATACCCCTCCACCTACCTCCAGCTTCCTCAGCTTCCAGATTTTCTCTCTCCTCCATTGGTGCTGAAGCTCGTTTCTCCCGGATCTCTCAATCTAGCCACTCAAATCCGTTGATACTTGGGGATCTGAGGGAGAAGCCACCGATCTACATCTCCACCGAAGCGATTTGACTTTCCCCCTCTATTTCTTGAGGGGCAACGAATCTAGGGTTCCTTTGTGGATAGCTAGGTTCAACCTTGTGTAATTTGATCCTTTGTGGATTCCTTTGTGGAAGTGACCTGTTGTGGTCGTTGTGAGAGCCCCCAATTCAGTTGTGGGTGTGTGCCTCACGAATTTGTACGGGACTTTCTCCGCCCTTAAAGGAGTCCTTAGTGGAAGTGTGGATTCGCACCTTTGTGGTCGAATTCACAGAAGAATAGGGTGAGGCCTTTGTGGCGTTGAGCAAACCTTTGTAGTAGCTCACACCTCTCCAACGAGACGTACACCTATGTGGTGGAACTCGGGATAAAACCTTGGTCTTCGAGTCCCTATGGTTGTTTCGTTCCACTCTCCTTTACCGCATTTTTATTTCCTCTACTTGCCTAGTTTCCTTGTAGTTTGTCACTTGTATCATATAGTTGCACATCTAGACAATTTACTTTCCGCTAGCCTAAAAACTGAAAAAGAGATAAAAATTGGTCACCACCTATTCACCCCCCCTCTAGGTGGTCAACTGCCGTTCAATTGGTATCAGAGCCAGGTTGTCTCTTAAAAGCTTCACCGCTTGAGACCAACCTTGGACAATGCAAGTTGACCCAAAAGAGGGTTCCGAAACGGACGCCGCGACTTTGGCGGCAATGCAAGAGAAAGGTGCCACTATGGCCGATATCAACTCTTTGGAAACAAAGTTGACATCGTCTATACAAACCAAGTTCAAGAAGGTTCATGATATGCTTGAGTCTCTCAAGACATCTAAAGAAACCTCTCTTGCATTGCCCTCAAAGCCTCCGGTGCTTCCGGGCATTACTCTTGATGTGGACCCCGAAGTGATAAAGGGAAAGCAATTGCCTTTGGATGGGAAGGGTGATGCTAGTAGTTCCTCAACCCATCAAAACACTCCATCATCCAATGATGAAGTGCCTAAAGGCTACAACGCCACTCCTCCCCCATCCCAATACCATACCCCCGATCCCATTATTCCTCGCCCGCAAGTTTCTCATAGGGGTGATCCCCCATTGCTTAAAGATTACACCTTTTCTCAATGGCAATACATGATGAAGTCTCATGTTTGCAGCTCTTCAATCGAGTTGTGGCGCATCATTCAAGTTGGATACAAGCCGCATGATCCGACCAACCTAACAAGAAGAGAAGTGGTGGAGGCTCAACTTGATGCCACCGCTCTCTACATGATCCAAATGGCGGTTGGGAACAAGGAGATGGCTCGCATTCAACATCTCACCACCGCCAAGGAGACATGGGATGGTCTATCCGAGTTGTTCGTTGGAAATGATAGCATGAGAAGGAACCGCTATGACTCTTTGAGCAATGAAGCCGAGGGCTTCTTCAAGCTTGATGGTGAAGACCATGAGATGATGTATCAAAGATTGGTGACCATAGCCACAAGCTTTGGAGAAGTGGGTGCCTCTCATATTGATGATGCTTGGATCAAAAGGAAGTATGTTAGCTCTATGATGGCTTGTGAGCCTACCGACGTCAAGAGTCTTCAAGGAAGACACAACTATCATCTCATGACATCTAATGAGGTTATGCAAGAAATGGCCGCATACAAAGTGGCCACGAAGAATGCTCAAGATGCAAGGGCAAGGGCTCTTGGAATGCAAAGAGGCACAACCAACCTTGCTTTGAAGGCTACCGTTGAGGAAGACAACGATGATGATGATCTTGGAAGCTTTGCCGCCATGTCCGAGGAAGCACTCAAGATTGCTTACAATGACCATCTTGCTCTTGCAGCTCGCACATTTTGGAACAATCCCTCAAGAGGCAAGATGCGTTTTGACAAGAATGCACCTCAAGCCGATAGGGTCTCACCCTCCAAGTCAAGGACATGTTACAATTGTCAAGACAAGTTCCATTTCGTTGCCGAGTGCCCTTATGAGAAAAGAGAAGAGCATGGTGGACGTCTAGTGCTCAAGGACAAAACCAAGATGCCTCCCAAGAAGGCCTATGGAAAGAAGAGGCCTTTTAACAAGAAGCCTCGCATCATGTTGTTGACTCAAGAGGAGTATCCCACCGATGATGAAGAGTCGGAGGAAGAAACCCCAAATGAAGTGGCGGCCCTTGCCACTACCTCGACAACTATCATCTCTCCATCAACGACAAGAACTCCTTCAACTACGACAAGCTCTTCATCGTCTCTATTCACATCGCCTAATGAGAACCCCATCACCAAGAGCTCAAAGTGTCTTATGGCAAAGGCATCGGAGGTACCTTCATCCTCCTCCTCTCTCATGAATGAAATGAATGAGCTTGATGATGCCTCTAGCTTTCAAATCAAGCAAGAGCTTGTGGCGTTCGACTCCTTTATCACTAACTTGCAAGGTGATAGCAAGAAACATGTTGGTGCCCTCATGGTTCGAATTGGTGAGCTAGAGCATCTCAATGAAGAGAAGGGTAAGATAGAAAGAGAAGACGCTATTTCTCTATCTTATTTGAAGTCCTCTCTTGAGGAGATTGAAGAGTCTCATGCTCGTCTTGAGGAGCAACTTGAAACTATTGAGGAAACTCATAAGTCCTCACATGCTAAGCTCATTAAGGATCGTGATATGTACTTTGCTATATTCAAGATGGCTCAACAAGATAAAGCCGAATTTGCGGTTGGGCATGTTCGACTCATTGAGGACATGGAAAAGCTCGTCATAGCTCACAAAGCTTTGGAGAGTGAACATGCTCTTCTAAAAGAGTCGTATGCCCAACTTCAAACTCGGCTAACTAACCTTGACTCTCTTAGCATCTCTACCTCTAAGTGTTCTTGTGATAATGCTAATCTTGTGAAGGAGAATGCTAGGTTGAAGAGTGAGATGACTAAGGCCGCCACATCCAAGATCATCCTTCTTAAAGGTAAACAAGTTGTTGAGACTCCCATCGTGGAGCCTCACACTCGACAAGGAAAGGAAGGTCTTGGATATGTGCCTCCCATCAAGATGAATGCCAAGAAGGGCATTCCCAAGAGCATCAAACCCATTCAAGCCAAGAAGGCCGACTCCATTCAATCCAAGGAAGGTCTTGCGAGTAGGAATGTCACAAGGGGAAAACCTACTCGTAAAGATCACGCCGGGGACAACAACCCTAACTATGCTTTATATGTCGATTATTATGGGAATGTTTGTGCTCGTTACATTGGACCCTACTATGGTTTTATTTCATATGCTATTTGGGTTCCTAAATCTCTTGTCGCTAACCATAAAGCACCCATTGTGAAGCAATGTGTTGCTAAATGCAAGAATTAATCTCTTGTAAGATCTTGCTCCCGGTGGTTCAAAATGGATAATTGATAGTGGATGTACAAGTCATATGACCGGGAGCAAAGAACTTGTTACGGAGTTGAAACCTAATGAAGATCAAGTAACCGTAACTTTTGGTGACTTATCAAGGTCTAAGGTAACCGGGTTTGGCAAAGTGGTAGTTGCCCCCGACATTTCTCTTGTCAATGTCATGCTTGTTGAATCTCTTGGCTATAATTTGTTATCGGTTCGTGCCTTAACAAAGATGGGGATCTCTCCCTTCTTTGATAAGGACATTGTGGTCCTCTTGTGGAGCAAGTCGCTAAGAGTGGCTTTCGTGGGACAGGTGGAGCATGAGCTCTATGTGGTGGACTTCTCCGGAGCCACCACTTCTCAAGCCATGTGTCTCTTCAGAAAATCCGACGTGGGTTGGCTTTGGCATCGCCGACTAGCTCACGTAAACATGCGTACTTTGCAAATTCTTCACAAGGGTGGCCACATTCTTGGACTAAAAGATCATGTTTCCTTTTCAAGGGATCGAATTTGTAGAGTTTGTGTGGAAGGAAAGATGCATGACATTCCTCATCCAAGCAAGACCGTCATATCGTCATCCCGGATTTTGGAACTCCTTCATGTTGATCTATTTGGACCAATTCCGGAGATAAGTCTTGGTGGCAAGAAATATTGCCTCGTGATTGTTGATGACTATTCAAGATATACTTGGGTCTATTTCTTCAAGACCAAGGTTGAAACTCAACAAGTCTTCATCGACTTCTCAAAGGAAGTTCAACGCCAATATGACCTTCCCATTTTGGTTATTCGTAGTGACAATGGGTCGGAATTCAAGAACTACACTCTTAACGACTTTCTTAGTGAAGAAGACATTCGTCATCAATATTCCGCTGCTTACACTCCTCAACAAAATGGCGTTGCCGAAAGAAAGAACCAGACTCTCATCGATATGGCGAGATCTACGTTGGCGGAGTTCAAGTCTCCCATCAACTTTTGGGTGGAGGCTATTTCCACCGCTTGTCACTCATCTAATCGCCTCTACTTCCGCAAAGGTTTGAAGAAGACTCCATACGAGATCCTCACCGGCAATAAACCCAACATTGGCTACTTCCGAGTGTTTGGATGTAAGTGCTATTATCTAGTCAAGGGTGTCCGGTTGGGTAAGTTTCACTCTAAGTCTCTTGAGGGGATCTTTGTCGGTTATGGTAGCGAGTCCCACACTTATAGAGTCTTTGATAAATCCTCCCGGATTATCATAGAGTCTTGTAGTGTGGAATTCGATGAAAATGATGGCTCCCAAGTGGAGCAAGTTGGTGTTTGTGATGTAGGTGATGAACAACCTTTTGATGCTATTAAGAAGATGGGGGGGCTTTCTACGCCCAATTGAAGTCCATGAAGAAGTTGTTCAAGATGATTCAAGTTCTCCCATCAAGGAAACCTCACCATCACAAGAACCACAAGGTGGCTCACCCATATAAAATGATGTTTCCCCTCAAGAACAATCTCAAGATCCTCCTCTACAAGGGCATGCTATTTCTTCTCAAGATGAAGCTCATGATGAATCTCAACAAGATCTTCATCAACAAAAAGATCATGCCTCCTCCACCAAGATTATCGAAGCCAACTCCACTTCTCCAAGTTCTACTCAAGGGCAAGATCATCCTTCTCCACCTCATAAAAAGACTTCTCATGATGATCAAGGCCCACAAGAAGGTCAAGACGAGGATCCAAAGGATCAAGATGGTCAAGAAATTGTCCCCACCACAAGGGCGGTAATTGAAACTCGTCGTCAAGCTTGCTTTGCAAAGTCTTTGGAACTTAGAGCATTATCTCTCGACAAGGTCATTGGTGATATTCGAGCAAGGGTCTCCACACGAAGTCAATTAGCTCACTTTAGTGAGCATCAAGCACACATTTCCATGGTCGAGCCCAAGAAAGTCTTTGATGCTCTTGAAGATCCCGATTGGCTAGGGGCTATGCATGAAGAACTTAACAACTTCGAGCGCAACAAAGTGTGGCGTCTAGTTGAGAAGCCTAAAGATTGCCGCAACGTTATTGGCACTAAGTGGATCTTCAAGAACAAGCAAGATGAACATGGTATCGTTGTGAGAAACAAGGCGCGGTTGGTGGCTCAAGGATTCTCTCAAGTCGAAGGCATCGATTTTGGAGAAACTTTCGCGCTGGTCGCAAGACTCGAATCGATACGTATTCTCATCGCTTTTGCTTCTCACCATGGTTTCAAATTGCCACAAATGGATGTAAAATCTGCTTTTCTTAATGGTCCATTGCAAGAACTTGTTTATTTTAAACAACCCCTGGGTTTTGAAAACCCCAACCATCCTCACCACGTCTATGTCTTGGACAAAGCTCTCTATGGCCTTAAACAAGCCCCCCGTGCATGGTACGAGCACTTGAGAGAGTTCTTGGTAGACCGTGGATTTGAGGTTGGGGTAATCGATCCCACTCTTTTCACTAAAAAGGTTAATGGTGAACTCTTCATTTGTCAATTATATGTCGATGACATTATCTTTGGTTCTACTAACCGTGTGTTCAATGATGAGTTTTCCAAGCTAATGACCGACAAGTTCGATATGTCCATGATGGGTGAACTCAAGTTCTTTCTTGGCTTTGAGATAAAGCAATTGAGGGAAGGGACTTTCATTTGTCAAGCCAAGTATATTCAAGAGATGATCAAGAAATTCAAATTGCTTGGACTTAACGATGTGACGACTCCTATGCAAACCAAGTGCCACCTCCAACTCAACCCCGACGGTAAAGAGGTAGACCAAAAGGAGTATCGTTCTATGATTGGGTATCTTCTTTATTTGTGTGCCTCTAGGCCCGATATCGTTTTAAGCGTGGGAGTGTGTGCTCGTTATCAAGCCGCGCCTAAGGAAAGTCATTTGATGGCCGTAAAGAGAATCTTCAGATATTTGGTTCATACCCCTTGCTTTGGGTTGTGGTATCCCAAAGATGGCACATTGTCTGTTTGTGGTTATACGGACTCCGATTGGGCGGGCCACATTGATGATAGGAAGTCCACATCCGGAACGTGTCAATTTCTTGGAAGATCTTTGGTGAGTTGGTCCTTGAAGAAACAAAATTGTATCTCATTATCCACGGCGGAGGCCGAGTATGTTGCTGCCGCAAGCGGTTGTACTCAACTTATTTGTATGCGGCAAACTTTAAAGGATTACGGTGTCCTCTTGGACAAAGTGCCGCTTTTATGTGACAATGAGAGTGCCATCAAAATTGCGTACAATCCGGTGCAACATTCAAGGACCAAGCACATTGAGATTCGTCATCACTTCATCCGCGATCACGTGGCACGAGGAGATATTGATCTATCATATGTTGGTACAAGGGATCAATTGGCGGATATCTTCACGAAACCCCTTGATGAAGCCCGCTTTTGCTACTTGAGGAATGAGCTCAATATCATAGATTCTCGGGCCTTGGCTTGAGCTCCGTACATACACTCCAACGTTTAAGGTTTTATAAGACCTAGAGGTACGCATGGACTTAGGGGGAGTGTTTTCCTAATACATTGGACTCTTCCTCCCCCTATTATGCATATAGTGACATATCAATGCTAAAACTTCAAATTGAATCTAATTTGTGAGCTTCAATGTTGAGATGTAGTTATGGACCCAAGATATATCTTCGCGGTACCATGCTACAACTCATACACGGCGGTCTCGGCCACCAACTCTCTTTCTCTTTGGATTCCATTTGGTTTTATTATTTTATTCTCACTTGCATTGTCTTTGGTTCTTTTGGGAAAACACACTCTTGTTGGTCTTCTCTTGTGTTTTATGGTTTTTGCAACTTGAGTGTGTCTTTTTTTCAGTTTGAGTATCTATCCTAAGCCTTTCACTATCCTGTAAACATGCTTTTCCCCACTCATGTCCCTTTTTGGTATCTTGTTCCTGTGAACAGAAATCTCCGAGCCTTACTCGGAAATCTCCGGGCCACCAGAAAATTTCGAGACTAAGTCCCTTCAAAAATCAGCACTGACCTGTGTTGATTTTTGACTGGAAATAGTCCCGGAAATTTCCGGCGTCCGGAAATTTCCGAGCTGAGACTCGGAAATCTCCGGCCCCTGCGATTTCTGGCACCTAAGTCCTTTTCAATTTCGGCACTGACCTCAGGCGAAGCTGAATCGGAATTAGAGCCGGAAATCTCCGGGGTCCGGAAATCTCCGGTCCGATGTCCGGAAATCTCCGAGCGTGCCAAAAGTTTTCCAGGGCTAAGTCCTATCCGGAAATAGCCCCGGAAATCTCCGGCACCCGGAAATTTCCGAGCCACAGTCCGGAAATTTCCGGTTCAAATTTTCCTGTCTATATAAGGGCACGGGTGGACCGGCCGGTTTGGCCAGTTCATCCACCCCGTGCCCTAATCCTCTCTCTCCTCCGAAAATCTTCAATTCTTCCTTTCCTCGCTGCGGGTGGATCGTTCGAGGGTTTCTTGCGTGCTTCGGGGTTATGCTTCTCCTCGTCAAGGGCTTCGTTTCCATCCGCACGCTTTTCCCAATGTCCTCCGGTAACTCCTCTTATTTCAAATCTAGGACGAAACTTGTTTTCGTTTAACCTAGCAGATTTAGGAGGTTGTTGATTGTTTCCTTTGGTAGAATTGCTCCCCTAGGCATGTTCTACCTTCCATATGCACATATATGTTTTTCATCCATAGTTTTTGTTCAGATCTGTCAAAATTTCGTGCAGACCGGAAATTTCCGGTCCTCACTCGGAAATCTCCGGACCCCGGAGATCTCCGAGTCAGACCCGGAAATCTCCGGCCTGCTCAGAATCAAAACAGCTAAGTCCAGAAATTATGTTTGCCAAAACTTTTCTAGTATATTCCTTTTTCAATCTTGGACATGAGTGCTTACCCCATATGCTTTCCATCCACTCTATGCTGTGTACCTGGAGGTTCCAACCCTCGTGGCCGCTACGAGCAAATAGCTACTCGCGGAAGAGCCAAACCAGTTCACTCACGCCCTCC
Source organism: Poa annua (assembly GCA_026929855.1). Taxonomy (NCBI): domain Eukaryota; kingdom Viridiplantae; phylum Streptophyta; class Magnoliopsida; order Poales; family Poaceae; genus Poa; species Poa annua. The sequence goes on along the minus strand of CM049430.1, from coordinate 78,873,812 downwards.
CAGTGGGTCCTCCAGTGAAGACAACTCACAAACCGAGTCCTCAGCCATCCTCAGGAAACCTATTGGTGCTAATAAGAAGAAGAAGACCGAGCTCCGCCTTGAAGACTTCAACAAAGGAAGTTTTCGCAAGTGGCGAAGTGACCTATCCTATGATGTGGAGTCTGATGATCCCACTTACTTTTGCACTGAGATGGCATGGATCTACGGGGAAGTCTATCAGAAGTTCTCCATTGACAAGCCAATTTGCCCCATGAAGTGGATTGACTTTGACAAATTAATGAAGAAGGCAGATTATTTTGGTGGTGCTGTGAAGGTGTGTGGTCTTTTGGGTTTGGAGCCTTTGATGAGAACTGAGTGCAGCTACAGCGTCTCTCTTATACATCAGTTCTATGCCACTGTGGTGTTTGACTCCTCAGAGGATATTGGGATGACTTGGATGTCTGGCAGGCAGCGCTTGACTTCTTCCTTCAGAGAGTTTGCTCAGATTCTTGGATGTCCTTTCCGTGGTCTTTCTACTGCAGCTGGTGCCCGCATGCATGTCCATGACGTGTCCTACAACAAACACGTCATGACTGATCTATACCAGCCTGGAGGGAGGATTGGCTCTCAGAATGGCCTCCTACCCACTTATGATATCCTGCTGCGCATGTTCCGTTGGACCATTGCTCCCATTGCCGGCAATGCAGATAATATTGCCGGGGCTCTAGTAAACTTGATGCGTAAAGCTCATGATGCCTATCTTGGGGAGTATGCAGTTCAGCAGGAGGTCTATAAGGTGGATGTCATGGACTTTATTTTCCAGGAGATGTCGCTAGCAGTCTTTGAGAGGAAAGTTCCTCCATATGCTCCTTATATAATGTTGCTCATCAAGAGCCTCTACCAGCTGTCTGAGCAAGACGGTGATGACTTTGATGCAGCTTTTGCCACTCAGCCTCACAAGCCAGCCCTGCTTGTCTAGAAATCTGCTCACTTGGTTCAACAACAAGCCACCATGCATGATATCAATGAGGATGACATTTTTGGTGGTCCATCTCGGGTTCCCTCCGATCCCAACATCAAGAAAGCTGCCAAGAAAAGTCGCCCCTGGGTAGTTCGAGCAATTGAGAAAATCATGAACATGAACTGTTGCATTCACAGTGAGAACTACTCCATCTACTCTCAGAACCATCGCATTATGCAGCGCCAAGAAGCAATGATGGCTCACATGAAGATGCCTGCTCCGAAGCAACCTTTGAAGCCTCGGGTTCCCTTCAAGGATTGGAATGCAGATGGTCTCACTTTTGATTGGGATGATGCTGTGCCAGAGGACAGCGATCTTGAGAATGCTGACACGAAGGAGGAAGAGGAAGATGATCAGGACGCGGGTTCCGACTCTTGAGTCATGGGACGTTAGTGGAACCTCCTCCCTTTTTGGTATCTTGATGCCAAAGGGGGAGAAGTATCTCTAGGACTCTCGGGATTTGCATGGGCTGAGAGCACTTCTTTCGTTTCACTTTGCTTTCTTCAGTGCTCTCTTATTTCGTGACTGTGTTTGTTTCGTCATGTGTGTGAGACATGAGTACTGTTAATTTCTCTATTGTAATAACTATTTATCTAAGTTTGTTGCTTCTATTGTGTTTGTGTGTGCTTTGTAAAATCTAGGGGGAGTGTTGATCCTAAGAAATGTGCACTTTGTATTCCAAAGACATTCTTAAATAGTGCACTCACTTAGGGGGAGCTCCGTCTATATTTTGCAAATCCACTCTTTTTTTTGTGTTGTCATCATTCGCCAAAAAGGGGGAGATTGAAAGTGCATTCTATGTACTCCCAAGTTTTGGTGACTAATGACAACACAAAAAGTATTCTAATGTTTGTGATGAAGCATGCAGGCTATTTTACAGGTTGACTGTCAAAGAGGAATACTTAGGTTGCCTAAATATCATTTCAATTACACCTGGTATTTGTTCAGGAATTCAGTCAGGAGATTTCCGAGCCAAACTTAATTATCACTAAGTCTGAATTCAAATGCGTACTGACTCCAACTCAAGCTGAGCCGGAAATCCTCCCGGAGATTTCCGGCGCTCGGAGATTTCCGGGCCCCAGTCCGGAGATCTCCGAGTGACAGAGAAATTTCGACCAAGTCCAGAACTCAAATTGCGTACTGACTCCAAAACAATTTTAGCCGGAAATCCTCTCGGAGATTTCCGGCGCTCGGAGATTTCCGAGCCCCAATCCGGAGATCTCCGAGTGTCAGAGGAATTTCGACCAAGTCAAGAAGCCCAACCAGTACTGATCCAGTTTCTTGCTCAACCGGAAATTGCCCCGGAAATTTCCGGGGTCCGGAGATCTCCGGTCCTCAACCCGGAGATTTCCGGGCTGGCGGCTGTGCAACGGGCAGATTTTGAGGAGGGGTATAAATACCCCTCCACCTACCTCCAGCTTCCTCAGCTTCCAGATTTTCTCTCTCCTCCATTGGTGCTGAAGCTCGTTTCTCCCGGATCTCTCAATCTAGCCACTCAAATCCGTTGATACTTGGGGATCTGAGGGAGAAGCCACCGATCTACATCTCCACCGAAGCGATTTGACTTTCCCCCTCTATTTCTTGAGGGGCAACAAATCTAGGGTTCCTTTGTGGATAGCTAGGTTCAACCTTGTGTAATTTGATCCTTTGTGGATTCCTTTGTGGAAGTGACCTGTTGTGGTCGTTGTGAGAGCCCCCAATTCAGTTGTGGGTGTGTGCCTCACGAATTTGTACGGGACTTTCTCCGCCCTTAAAGGAGTCCTTAGTGGAAGTGTGGATTCGCACCTTTGTGGCCGAATTCACAGGAGAATAGGGTGAGGCCTTTGTGGCGTTGAGCAAACCATTGTAGTAGCTCACACCTCTCCAACGAGACGTACACCTATGTGGTGGAACTCGGGATAAAACCTTGGTCTTCGAGTCCCTACGGTTGTTTCGTTCCACTCTCCTTGACCGCATTTTTATTTCCTGTACTTGCCTAGTTTCCTTGTAGTTTGTCACTTGTATCATCTAGTTGCACATCTAGATAATTTACTTTCCGCTAGCCTAAAAACTGAAAAAGAGATAAAAATTGGTCACCACCTATTAACCCCCCCCCTCTAGGTGGTCAACTGCCGTTCAGGTCTCCTCCTCCTCATCATCATCATCAGAATCATCATCATAATCATCCTCCTCATCATCATCTTCCTCCTCATCATCATAATCATGTACAGTGGTGTACGAGCTGCCGCCAAGGTCATGGTCAATCTGAGTCCACGGAGCCAAAGAACCCTGGTTCTACTAAGCAAAGGTCAGAGGATCAGAGAGTTCTGCAGAAGCAGGAGAGCCAGACGCATGATGAAGGATCAAGTCTTGCTTGTAGGCCAGCTAACGGCGATCCTTGTAGGCAGTGTATTGCTCCTTGCGGATGTCCACATTCATGCAAAGGACGTTGCGTTGGAACCAATTCAGCTTCTTTACCTTCGCATGAGTGGCTGGGACATAAGTAGGAGCAGCAACCCTCCTAGCATCACCCATGAAAGATCCACCCTGAGCTGAGCTAGTAGAAGGCCTAGGAGGGGGCTTGACATGCGGCTCCATGTCATCATTGCTGAAGTTATAGTCAGGAAACTTGAACTTGATGAGCTTCATGATGTAAGGAGCATAGGGAATAGTGACCCTGGTGGTCATGGCTTCATACATCTCATTGTAGATGTAATCCATAACATCCACACTCCAGTCTTCATCAGTACCAGGGTCCTCCACAATGTGGTTGGCATGAAGGAGCAAGTTGCATAGAGGGGTCACCACATTGTCGTTGTTGCCACCACTTGGTGCAATGTTCTCACGGAGGATGCGCACAAGAACATCATATAGTGGAAGCAAGTCTCGAGAATTGCAAGGGGTGGCTCCCTCACCATATAAGTGCATTGTTTGCTTCTTGTTGAGCTTGTAAGGGTGGTGCATGCGATAGCCTTGAGGATTGTCACCATCAAACCTGTAGCCCAAAACCTTGGCAAACTCCTCAAAGTTGGACTCACAGAAAGATTCCCCAGTCATCCATTTCATAGTCTTCTTCGAGTCACCCTTGATCACTAGGGTGGCAAAGAACTGCATCACAAGGTGAGAGTTGTAAGGACAATGAGTGAGCACCAGCCTCTCCAAGCCCATAGTCTTGACAATATGAATAGCTTCAACAAAGGAGGCTTTCTTCTGCAGAGTTGCAAGATCAAACGGATGCATATGCCGAATGGACTTCGACAGAGAGAGGTAGAGGTCCACGAGTATGTGCTCTTGCTCTTGGCACCAATAGTTGCGATCATCCAGAGAGTTGTCCCTTGGCCTAAGGTACCAATCCCCTTGTCTGAGCTGAGAATATTCAACAGAGTTCATCTTTGAGTAGTTCTGACGTTGAGGAATAGGGGCATTCTTCCTTTTCTTGGATGGTGGCTTGCTAGCAACATCTTTCTTCTGCCTTTGAATAGGTGGATTGCTGGAGGAGGCAGAACCCTTACCCTTGTTGACAGGGTTCTTGTGAACATGTGCCCTTGCTGTGTTCCTTGATACCCCAGCGGACGGACTCCCACTAGAACCTGTGAATTTGAGCATAGTAGGTAGCATAAGGTAAGTGCACACAAGTCAGGAGATTATACACACATTAAATAGGCATTTGATGAATCATATGTAGTTAAACATGAGTTAATCTTAAAACTGCAGTGTTTGGCTCGGAAATTCCGATTCAGACATAACCGGAAATTCCGGGGGACCGGAAATTCCGAGTCAGACTGAGTCGGAAATTCCGAGTCAGACAGAAACAGTGCAGAACTGAGATTGACTCGGTCTAAAACTAGATCGATCCAACACAATGCAAAACTAATGTATGTAGATGGCAGAGAATAGTGCTAGGAACAATCTCTACCAAGCAATATTGAAACAAATAACTCCACATCAAGATCCAAGTGCAAGCACATAAGGAAGAAGAAAAGTGAAGTTACCCTCATCCATTGAGGCCATTGCTTGGAGGAGTGAGTTCCGGGGCGGAGGAGGAGCAGATCCGGCCGAGAAAGAGGTTCCCCGGAGGTCGGAGTGCTCCGGAGGGATCTTGGAACAGTAGGGGCGGCGGTTGGAGGAGAGAGAGGTCGGGGGTGGAAGAAGGGCACGAATGAGCCCTTCACACCGAGTCTGCCCTTATATTTTTGGACAAACCGCCCGACCGGATATTCCGAGTGTAACTTACACCGGAAATTCCGAGTCACCGGATATTCCGATTCATAAATGAACCGGATATTCCGACCTGCTGCACTAAAATCCCAGTTTTCAAATGGATGACTTGTGTGCAATAGAGAGAAATGTTTTCAGGGGGAAGTAGGCTTGGGATAGATTTCCAAACTGTCATTGGTACACCATACTCAACTCACAAGTACCAAAACGAAACATAAAGCGACAAGTTGAGTAGGTTTCCCACATGCATGAAAAGGAGGGCAAATAGCAACAATAAGCTCCAAATAAAATCAACTCTTCAAAGAGAAGAGGTCAGTGGTCGAGGCCACCATGTAGGAGTGTATGGCATGTTACCGCGAAGATGTATCTTGGGTACATAACCAATACTCGTCGTTTTAGCTCATTAGTCATATGAATGAATATAGAGATAAAAGAACACTTGCTATCGGCATAATGGGGGGAGGGATGGTCCAATGTATTAGGACCGCACTCCCCCTATTTCCATGCCTACATCTAAACAAGATAAGATGCAATTACGCCCTAGGTGAGTGTGCAAGCGATCAAGCTAAGGACCTCGAATCAATGATATTTAGCTCATTCCTCAAAAAGCAAAACCTTCCTTCCTCAAGGGGCTTCGTGAAGATATCCGCCAATTGATCCCTTGTGCCCACATATGATAAGTCAATGTCTCCTCGGGCCACATGATCTCTTATGAAATGATGGCGGATCTCAATATGCTTGGTTCTTGAATGTTGCACCGGGTTGTAAGAATCTTGATGGCACTTTCGTTGTCACATAGAAGAGGCACTTTGTCGCAATCGACTCCGTACTCCTTTAAAGTTTGCCCCATCCATAGCAACTGAGTGCAACAACTTGCGGCGGCAACATACTCGGCTTCGGCGGTGGAGAGAGATATACAATTTTGCTTCTTAGAAGACCAACTTACCAAGGACCTCCCAATAAATTGACAAGCGCCGGAGGTTAACTTCCTATCATCTTGATCTCCCGCCCAATCGGAATCCGTGTACCCACATAATGAGAAATTTGCATCCTTGGGGTACCACAATCCAAAGGTTGGGGTATAAGCCAAATATCTAAAGATCCTCTTGACCGCCATATCATGGCTTTCTTTAGGAGCCGCCTGATATCTTGCACACACTCCTACGGCTAGCACTATATCCGGTCTAGATGCACAAAGGTAGAGGAGAGATCCAATCATGGAGCGGTATACCTTTTGATCCACATCCTTACCCTTAGGGTTGAGCTCAAGGTGGCATTTGGTTTGCATTGGGGTAGAGGCACCCTTGAGCTCAAGCAACTCGTACTTCTTGAGCATGTCTTGAATGTACTTTGCTTGGTTGATGAACGTTCCTTCCCTCAATTGTTTGATCTCAAATCCGAGGAAGAACTTCATCTCACCCATCATAGACATCTCAAACCTGTCAGTCATAAGCTTAGAGAATTCTTCGTTAAATGCTTTGTTACTCGATCCAAATATAATGTCATCCACATATAATTGTCAAATGAAAAGCTCTCCATTAACTTTCTTAGTGAAAAGTGTGGGGTCGATTTCCCCAACTTGGAATCCACGGTCTACAAGTAGTTCTCTAAGGTGCTCGTACCACGCTCGTGGGGCTTGTTTAAGGCCATAGAGTGCCTTATCCAACTTGTAGTGTCGTGGTGGTGTCACGGCAGATGCCATAGGATGGCTAATTTGTGGGGCCGATGGACGTTGGTGGATCCGGGGAGGGATAGCGAGCTGAAGAGCTCACACGGGGAGGATCCCGGTGTGACCGAGATCTACCAAGAACAAGGAATAAGGTCAAAGTGCGAAGGGGAAGATATAACAAACACAAACAAATGCACGAAGGCACACAACACACACACGATATACCCAGGTTCAGGGCCCTCGTGAGGAGGTAACACCCCTACTCCTGCCTTTCCTCTCTATATATTGGTAGTATAAAGATTACAACTTGCTACAAGATCTCTCGAAGGAAGGAGAACCAAGAATTAGACGAACTCAAGGTGAGGAGGAGTGAATGCTCTAAGAGTAAATGTGACTATATCTTTGGCTCTGAAGTTGGTCTCTTCTCCTCAGGAGCAGTTATGGCGCCTTTTATAGAGCTCGGCCAGGAGGGCTGGAAACCCTAACTTGGCTTGGCCCCACCGGACAGGCCTAGCCGGCATGCCGTCACCGGCTAGTGCGACCTAGTCGCCGGGCTATCCGGTGTAGCCCCTTCGTCATCATCTCGTTAAGGACGGCAGGCGCCGTCCTGCATCATCATTGTCCCCTTGTTAGAGACAAGACATGTCTTTGCCCATCCCGGATAGCCTTTTCCGGATTGCCGGGCTAGGCATGTCAGGTTCTGTCGTACCACGATCGTACCGGCTGACGCGCTCCCGTGTCAGGCGGGAGGTGACCATGCTTCCGTGTCAGGCGGAACGGTACTTCCTCCCGCGACAGACGGGAAAGCCTGCTCTAGACCGTTGACGGCCTACCGGAAGCCTTCACGCCGGCTACCTCCTCGCTTGCCACTGTGAGCCTCTTCTGCATAAGACCAACACCGAGACATATATTCCGGTTAGTACTCACCGGACAACCTATCCGGTAGAACCGAGTACACCTCCTTCCGGGAGTTTCCTTGGACCGCGAGACTCGGGACCCTTTCCGGATACGTCCGAGCTCGTCCCAGGATGAGTATCTCTAGGCCTAGCCTCCCGAAGATGTCTTAGCCTATCAGCAAAGACATCTTCGAGAAGCTAGTTCTTAGAGGAACCATCCGCTCACGCTTGTGCTGCGACTGCGAGGGCCGGGGGTGTCTATTTATAGCTGCCAGAGCTGACCCTTGTGGCTGCCAGGAGGCACTTTGCCCTCTTCCAGTGCCCAAGGGTTAAGCTGCCCTTTCGGCACACCAGGAGGTGTCCCTTGCTGTCGCCAAGGGTCAAGTACTGTTGGCACCTTAGTGGATTATACCGGGATCTGCCCCTACCCGGGGGGCAGCCCCCCGACACTAGTCCCCGAAGCTGGTGTTGTACAGCGACCTCGGATGATGTGCGGGATCAGCTTTAAACAACAACTATCTTCCGAGAACATATGCCCCCAGCCTTTCCATTTCTGCGGAAGTCGGTTCGTCCGAGATCCTCTTACTGAGACTATGTTTACCGGGAGGCGAAGCCTGCAATCGGATAATACCTCCTCAGTGAATCTCGACCGTTGGCCTCCTGATGAATTCGAGACAGTGAGCCAGGGCCCACCCGACGTCCCGTCTGAGCAGAGACGCACTCGAGTGCTCCTGCGCAAGCACGCCGTCGCTTGGGTTCCCGCGCCGGGGAGCCGCAGCCGATCCGGAATCCAACCGTTGGGGCCGTGTGGCCCTCGGTGTGGCCGGATCGGGCGCTCCGGATAGCGCCACGTGGCTCGCGGCACAAAACAGATCCCACCCACGACCGTGGAGATCATGGGCGGGAAAATCGGAAACTGCTCCGGAATCCCCCCCCCCCCCCCATAAATAGGGGACCGGAACGGTCTCCTCCCCTTCTTCTTGTTCCTCGCTCTTCTTCCATTATTGTCTCGAGCGCATCGCTGCCGCTACGCTTGTCACCGAACGCCGTCGCCCTCGCCGCGCGCCGGAGCTCGAACGTCGCCGTCCGCCTTGCTCGTCACCGATCTCCTCCTTCACCGGTTAGTTCCTCTTTTCCGCTCCGATGTTTTTCTTCGGTAGAGCAACCGCCCGACCCCGGCCGTGCCATAGCGCAAGTCCGGTAGAGCCGCCGCCGGTGAGCACAACCTGGGCGGCGCGCACGAGGCGCACGGCGGTGTTGTACCGACGCGGTAGTATGCAAGTCCTTCACTTGCATTGCGCCTCGCCCGAGCCTAGCGCGAGCCTTTTTTCCTTCCTTTAGTTTTGATTATTTAGCACACGGTAGATCTTGTTTCCCAGGAACCCGGTAGTATTTAGCAGTTTGTGCTCCGGCATCCTAGTTTCCGGTAGGCTAACTCCGACTAACCGCCGCTGCGCCTACAGAGTAGCTCGGATACCCCTGCGTACTTCTCTGACATGGGTGAAGAACGTACCCGGGGATGCTGGGATGGGTCCGAGACCAAGCAGTCAGATCTGGACTGGCTGTATCGGACTCACCGGATTCCTCCGGAAGTCGAGAGCCGTCTCCCGGAGGGGGAGGTTGCACCGGAACCCCAACCCGGGGAGTACGTGGTATTCCTCGCGCACTTCGAGCGTGGGTTTGGGCTTCCGGCTAGCCCCTTCTTCCGCGACTTCCTCGACCTCTACGACCTCCAACCTCACCATCTTCCCGCCAACGCCATTATGATGCTCTCGGTCTTCACCACTTACGCAGAGGCATACCTCGGCATATGGCCATTTTTGGATCTCTGGGCCAAGTATTTCATTCTTCGCCGCCAAGCCATCCCCAATCCGGATAAGAAGATAAAAGACTTAGTCGATTGCGGAGCGGCCACCATCATCCCTCGCGCGGACTCCGGATTCCCTATAGTCAAGGGACTAGAGTCCTGCCGGAAGTGGCAGCGCAGCTTCTTCTATGTGAAGAACCGGGAGCACTCGGGAGATGGTCCGGGATCCTCGAATCCTGACTTCATCAATCTGCCGGAGTTCGTTATTGGTCCTCCGCGCGAATTCCGTCTCTGGAAGAAGCTTCCGGATAACGATGAGGTCAACTGCATGCACGACGTTCTGCACGTGCTAAATCAGAAGATGACCGGGGATGATCTCCTGCGTTGCTTCATTGTTCGCCGGGTCTGCCCCCTTCAAAACCGAGTGCACAAGATGTGACACATGTCTGGGAACTATGACCCCACTAGGACCAGTATCTTTGGGCTAAACCACGCCGGGGTCGTCCGTCGCGTTCGAGCTATTGCGCGGACGGAGATGACAGAGGACTACTCTTGGGGTGTCATTGGGGGATCTCGGAAAAAACCATGCGACCAGGTGCTCATATCTGTCTTTCGTGCATTCGCCTTCGTACATGCGTTCACCTGGACACCGACACGGCCTAATCTGTTTGCGCAGTTGTTCGAGCGTCAACACGAAGAAGACGCTGTCCACGTCAACGGGAATTACGCGCCGGACTTCCCGAGACCGGACGTGATGCCGAGAGAGGACCCCGACGGCGAGGACCATCTCGCCATCCCTTTCGTCAAGTCTGCTGCTCCGGGTAATCCCTCAACCCGAGAGGCAGTTTTCATTTCTTCGGATGATGAGGATGAGATTGACTGCCAGATTCTCGATGTTATTGACGCTCTCCCTCTGAATTGGGCCTCAGCAGTGGTTCCAAAACCAACAACCGGGACCAAACGTGCCGAGAGCCGGAAGCGCGCGGCTTCCGACACCGAGGGGGCCGATAACTCCGGCAACCCCCCCAAGAGGAGCAAACCGAGTAAGCAAACGACCGAGAAGCCTGCTCGGCACCGGCAAAGGGGTCCTCCCATTGTGGATTCCGGGTATGTCTTCCTTGCCTTATGTTATCTGACTTTGTTTTCTCCATAACTATTACTAAGACACTTCCTTACAGGGATGCACTCGAGCTCCCGTCACCTGCTGTTCCTCCTCCTCCCGGGACTCGGACTCCCAGCCCGGCTCGGGCTTCTCCTTCACCTCCTCGCCCTTCTACTCGAGGAAGTGAGCCTGCCGCCTCCGGTGCCGCACCGGCTACCGTTGCGACCCCGGATGCACATCCGGTGATCGAGGAGACCCCGGCGCAGGCCACGACCACCTCGGGAGAAGTTCTTCTTCCGGAGAGTCCGCGCCGGGTTCCCGGGCTTGAGGCAGAGATCCTTAGCCCTCGCCGGCAACCTGCGGCAAGCGGCCCCTCTCGGCCAGTCGCTACCAAGACCATCCCGGTGAAGCAGCCCACAGCCTCCTCCCGGCCAGCAGATCAACTTCCCAAGTCTCGCGGCAAGATTGCTGGGCAGAAAACACCTTCTGCCCCGCCTGCAGCTGCCCCGACATCCTCGTCTCAGGACTTGGTGCTGCGCCCGGGTACGTTTTCCTCGTTACCACCGCCTCCCGCCGAGATCCCTACTGCTGCCTTGCGGATGTTGCGAGCAACCGTCAGTTCCTTTGTACCTTCAGGACCCCGGGACGCTGTTGCTACTCGCGCTGCTGGCGGCTCCGGCATACGGGTTGTTGATGAATACAACCATGCCTGGCTTGCCGCCGATGCCTCCGAGATCGTGGGAGACTTGCACGCTGCAGGCCCAAGCCGCAACGCCCAAGCTCTGCACGCTCTCCAAGTGGCCGCACTGGATGTTACTCGGGTGACCGAGGTAAGCTTGTTCTATTTCTTTTATCAAAAAATACTTGTTCCTTCCACCACCACTAGTCCCCGAGATTGGTGCTTAGTGCTCTAGATTCCACCGAATAGCAGATCACTAGGTTCCAATCTTAGAGAAAAAATCCAGGACTCGGACACCGAGTCCCCGAGATCCTCCCAACCGGGTAGGTTGCTTCAAAATTTGCTCCATCACCACTAGTCCCCGAGATTGGTGCTTAGTGCTCTAGATTCCACCGAATAGCAGATCACTAGGCTCCAATCTTAGAGACAATCACAGGGCTCGGACACCGAGTCCCCGAGATCCTCCCAACCGGGTAGGTTGCTTCAAAATTTGCTCCATCACCACTAGTCCCCGAGATTGGTGCTTAGTGCTCTAGATTCCACCGAATAGCAGATCACTAGGCTCCAATCTTAGAGAAAATCACAGGGCTCGGGCACCGAGTCCCCGAGATCCTCCCAACCGGGTTCCTTACATCCTTTCCCGACTAACTCCTTCTTTGTCTTGATTTCAGGAGTGCAGCCAGAAACGCCGCAACATCTTCAACCGGGTTCTTGCTGATCTCGGTCAGTCCAAGCAATCCTAAGGACGCCCGCGGGAGGAGCGCGACGCCGCGTGCAAGGTCTCGGTTGACCAGAAAACTGCACTTGCCACCGCGCAAGCCGAGATCGCGCGGCTCAACGGCGAGCTCGAAAAGGTCAAGGCTGCTACGGCCGACATGAAGACGCGCTTCATCGAGGCGACCAAGAAGCAGAAAGAGACCTTGGACCAGTCCGAGGAGCGCGCGCACACTACCGAGACTGAGCTTGCTCTTCTCCGGTCCCGGTCTGATACCTGGCTCTCGGAGCTCACAGTGTTGAACCGGGATCTGAACAGTAAGTGGACCGACATCCCTCTTGCCTTCTCTCTGCTTTCTTTCTTGTTGTTACTCTTATGACTTAGTCGTTTGACAGCTCTTCTTTTTAAAGGGGAATTTGAGCACTCCCGGGAGGCTGCAGTTAAAGCCGTTGCTGCCGCCCGAGCGAAGCGCGCCGGGAAGGGTCCCATTTCGGATGCCTGGGACATCGAGGATCACCTCACCGCGCTGAAGGCCCGGATAGTACCTCTGCGGTCTATCCGTACCAAACTGCTGAGCGCTGCGGTCCACGTCCACGACGCACTTTGGCCGAGTATCCGGGGGACGCTCTCGATTCCCGAGCTCGCGAGCGCACTTCGGGGTGCCGGGAGACGCATCCACGCCTGGAAGCGTTCCGGTGCGCGGGCTGGCGCCGACCAGGTCTTGACCCAAGTACTTAGCTGGTACGAAGGTCTCGATCTGGGGGCGATCCTGCGCCTGCGGACGGTTTCTCCGTGGGTCACCGATCCGGAAAAGGTCCAGCGCCGACAAGAGGTGTCGCACCGCATCGCTACGTGGGCAAGCATCCACACCTTCACCTCAAGCGTCCTTCCTTCCGATTCGGAATCAGACTACGAGGACGACGAAGAAAGCGGCGCGAGCGGCGACGCGGAAGACGAGGCCCCGGAAGGAGATGACGCTGCTTCCGGTGCCGCGCCCGAGAAGGTGGTTCCCCGGGACGCAGCCACTTCGCCAAGACCCGAGGCCCCCGAGACCGAGGTGCGTCCCGAGGCCCCGAGTAGTGCTGCCGGAAGTGAAGCCGAAGTTGCTCCCGCTGCTGCTCCTGCTGCTGCTGCTGCCGCTGCTCCCGAGGCCGCTGCTCCCGAGGTCTCCGCCGAGAAGCCGACTTCCCCTACCGCTTAAAAAACTTAGAGTAGTTTGATTAAATCCCCGGGATGCCGGGTGCCATATGTAATATACATTTTATACTATTTTTCGTTTCTTACTGAACCATTTACTCGAACCACTTATGTCAATGTATTCTGCTTTGAGTTCCCGAACTGCCTTTCATGTTTACCGTACTTAGGCCATTTCTGCTCTTGTCTACCATTTCGGCGTTCGACAGTCGAGTCACGAAACTCCACATACGGCACACATTACTCAAAACAATCCGAGTTCCTACTAATCGAATTCCCGACATAAAAAACAACTAAGTTAATAAAAAACAGGTATGCCGGATAAGTTCCTGCTCCGAGTCCCCGAGACCATTTTCGTGTTTCCCACCTTCCCTCTCTTTGCTCTTGACTACCATTTCGGCGTTCGTCAGTCGAGTCACAAGATGATTTCACATGACATACATTACTTTGACTTTGAGAGTCGAACTCGGAACTTTCCCGGCATACAAAAGAAAAGTAGAGAACAGTTATCCGGCAGTCCCCGGGTTCCTTCCCGAGATGCCGGTATAAAATAGTAAATGAATTTGACAAAAATAACAACAAGACAGACACATAACCAGGCAGTCCCCGGGTTCCTCCCGGGATACCTTACTTTCATTAATACTGAAAATTGAGATACAACATACACTGAACCTTTTACGTGTAAAAGGGGCGAAGTAGAGCTACATTCCATGGGCGCTTGGTTTCCTCACCGGATTTGTCCATTACACCTTTCCTAGCCTCCTGTGCATCTACAAGGTAATAAGAATCATTGTGCAACGCCCTGCTTATCACGAAAGGTCCCTCCCATGGAGGTGACAACTTATGCATTCCGGTCGTGCGTTGGATGAGCCTCAGCACCAGATCCCCCTCTCGGAACACCCTCGGGTGTACTTTCCGGCTATGATAGCGACGGAGATTTTGTTGATAAATTGCCGACCGAGATAGTGCCAACTCTCTTGCTTCCTCGAGTAAATCCACATAATCTTCTCGGGCCTCCTTTGCCTCGGTCTCGGTGAACATTGTCACTCTCGGGGAGTCATATTGTATGTCGGTTGGGAGTACCGCCTCAGCACCGTAAACCATGAAGAACGGCGTGTACCCGGTAGATCTGTTCGGCATAGTCCGGAGACCCCATAGTACTGCCGGTAACTCCTCTATCCAGCATCCCGGAGTTCTCAATAGTGGTTCGATCAAACGAGCTTTGATGCCGGCCAAGATTAAGGCATTTGCTCTTTCGACTTGTCCATTTTCTTCCGGGTGTGCAACTGACGCTACATCCAGCCGGATTCCCTTCTCAGCACAAAATCGAGCGAATTCCCCCACAGCAAAGTTGGTTCCATTATCTGTGATAATGCTGTGTGGGTATCCGTATCTCAAGATGATGTCTTTCAGGAATTGCACAGCGGTGTGTCCATCGCACTTCCGGATTGGCTTGACCTCTATCCACTTAGTGAATTTGTCCACCATAACCAGTATGTGTGTCATATTGCCTTTTGCCGGTTTGAATTGCCCGACCATATCCAAACACCACACTGCGAATGGCCAAGTGATGGGGATTGTTTTCAGTGCTGACGCCGGCATGTGTATCCGGTGAGCAAATCTCTGGCATCCCCCGCACTTCCGGACAATATCTTCTGCTTTCTGCAATGCAGTGGGCTAGTAGAATCCATGCCGGAACACCTTTGCCACCAGGGCCCGGGATGATGCATGATGTCCACACTCCCCTTGATGTATTTCCACCAGCATCTCTTGTCCTTCTGCTGGTTCCACACATCTCTGGAGTACCTCAGTGACACTTCTCTTGTACAGTTCTTGATTGACGACAGTGTATGCTTTTGATCTTCGCAGTATTTGCCGGGCTTCCACTTCATTCTCCGGGAGAGTTCCCTCCAAGATGTAATCCATAATGGGTTGTGCCCATCCCGGGACAGGTCTAACCGGGAACATGGGAGCGTCTATGTCCATTGGCTCTGCCGACATCACCTCTATCATCATCTTTCTTTGCCTCTCCGAGCACTGTGCCGCAGTCCCCGGGTTCGATGCGATGCTTCCGACATCTACTTCCATGGGTACTGCATCTGCACCAGGCTCCTTCGGGATGAAGATAGAATCCGATTCGGGTGAGGGTTGAATAGATGGCTTCCTCAAATGCTCCAGAGCTATCCCGGGTGGGATTGCATCCCGGGATGATCCTAGCTTGGACAATACATACGCTGCCTCGTTTTCTCCTCTGGGTATGTGCTTGAACTCGCATCCTTCAAAAAATCCGGAAATTTTCTGCACATGAAACCTGTATAAGGCCATGTTTGCATCCAGGGCATCCCAATTCCCCGACACCTGTTGTACTACGAGGTCCGAGTCACCAAAGCACTCTATCCGGCGGATGCCGATCTCCTTGGCGACGTTCAGTCCATGAACCAAGGCCTCATATTCTGCGACATTGTTGGATGCCCGAAAATGGATCTGCAGCACATACTTCAGTACATCTTGCTTTGGGGAAGTGAGGACCACTCCGGCACCCAATCCGATCTTAGCCTTCGAGCCATCGAAATGCATCCTCCAGAAATTGTAATCCGGCATCGGAGGTTCATACTGCATCTCGGCCCAGTCTACCAAAAAGTCCGGCAGCGCCTGCGACTTGATGGCATCTCGTCTCTCGTATGCCGGAACGTACGGAGACAACTGGATGGCCCATTTGGCTACTCGGCCGCTAGCATCCTGGCAACCGATGATCTCGGCGAGAGGAGCTTCGCATACCACTGTGATCGGGTGTTCCTGAAAGTAGTGCTTGAGCTTGGTCACTGCCATGTACACCCCATATGCCATCTTCTGGTAGTGCGGGTAGTTTTGCTTGGATTCCGAGATCACCTCACTGAGGTAATACACCGGTCTCTGTATTAGCTTGCCCCCTTCTTCCCTTTCTACTACCATCGCCACACTGACTACCCGGTTGGTTGCGGCAATATACAGCAGCATAGGTTCCTTGGGTAACGGGGATGCCAACACAGGTGCTGTTGAGAGCATTCTCTTCAGATCATTGAACGCCGCATCAGCTTGCGGGGTCCAAACAAATGTCTTGCTCTTCTTCATCAGTTGATACAGAGGCAAGGCCTTCTCCCCAAGTCGGCTCACAAACCGACTTAGGGATGCCAGACACCCGGTAAACTTCTGCACATCCTTGAGACGCACGGGCAACTTCATGCTCTCAATAGCACGAATTTTACCCGGGTTGACCTCGATTCCCCGGCTTGAGATGAGGAAACCGAGTAACTTCCCTGCCGGCACACCAAATGTGCATTTATCCGGGTTCAACCTCATCCGGAATCTTCTTAGGTTCTTAAATGTTTCCCTCAGATCATCTATTAATGAGGCTTTTTCTTTCGTTTTTATGACTATGTCATCGACATAGACCTCGGCATTTCGGCCTATCTGGTCATGCAAGCATTTCTGCATGCATCTCTGGTATGTAGCACCAGCATTCCTCAAACCGAAAGTCATGACACGATA
Source organism: Poa annua (assembly GCA_026929855.1). Lineage (NCBI taxonomy): Eukaryota > Viridiplantae > Streptophyta > Magnoliopsida > Poales > Poaceae > Poa > Poa annua. The sequence continues at coordinate 78,857,025 of CM049430.1, read as the reverse complement.
ACAATAAGCCCCATAAGGGGTAATGAAAGCAGTTTTCAATTGATCATCCGGATTCAAAGGTATCTGGTGAAAACCAGAATAAGCATCTAGAAAAGTTAAAAGCTCACTCCCGGCAGTGGAGTCTATTACTTGATCTATCCGGGGCAGTGGGAAAGGGTCTTTCGGGCATGCTTTGTTGAGGTTGGTGAAGTCGATGCACATGCGCCACACCTTAAGCAGGAGGGGATCATCTTTCTTCTTCTCCACTAGGACCGGATTCGATATCCAATCCGGGTGCAGCACCTCCATTATGAATCCAGCGGCCAGCAGTATAGCCAGATGCTCCATGACCGCGGCTCTTCTTTCATCCGAGAGGCGCCTAGTCGGTTGCTTCACCGGCTTCGCATCCGGTCTAACAAACAGAGAGTGCTCAGCCAACTCCCTCGGGACGCCTTGCAGATCGTCACTCGACCACGCAAAGGCATCCCGATTCTCACGGAGGAAGTCGACGAGCTCGCCTTCCTATTTGCTGTCCAGGTTGCTGCCAATGATAACTTGGCGCTCCGGGTTGCTGGGGTCCACACACACCTTCTTGGTCTCCTTGGGGGGCTGAAATGACGCACCCTGCTTCGGGTTCACCATCCCGGGCATTCCGAGTTGGGAGGTCTTGGCCATCGCCACCACCTGCTGGATCCTCTTCTTCTCTTCCGCGATCACCAGAGACTCAGCCAAGCACGATCCCGCCGAGGCACATTCCATGGAGCGCTTGTGGTCTCCCGAGATGGCGATTACACCGTTAGGTCCCGGCATCTTCATCTTGAGGTAGCCCACATGAGTCGAGATCATGAACTTGGCGAGGGCCGGTCTACCGATCAATGCATGATACGGGCTCTCGAGGTCCACGACCTCGAACTCCAAGCTCTCGGTTCGGCAGTTCTCCCGAGTTCCGAATAGCACCTCCACCCAAATCTTTCCCATGGGCGAGCAAGAGACTCCGGGCACAATGTCGTGGAAGGTTGTCTCGGTAGGTAGCAGGGTGTTCATGGATACTCCCAGCTTCAGCATCGTGTCCTTGTACATGATGTTAATGGCACTGCCATTGTCAATCAGAACCCGGCTGAAGCGGACGTTGAGGTTGGGTCCGACGAAAGTTGGGTCCACCACCAAGGCATACGCCCCCGGCTTAGGCATAACTCGGGGGTGATCCTTCCGGCTCCACGTGATCTCCATCTCGGACCAATGCAAGAATTTGGGCACCGCCGGGATCACATCATTTACCTCCAGTGCACGCTGCCGCACACTCTTTCGGTCAGTGGGTTCGGTCACAAAGACCACATAGCTCTGATGAGCCTCCCGGTAGTTGCTCTGTTGGTGTCCGGCTTGGTTACCGTTGTCGTTCCGGGTATGCACCACATTCACTGGGCGAGGTGGGGGTCCTCTCGGAGGAGGGGGAAGTCGCACAGCGTTGGCCCCCGATGTCGGAGGAGGGGGTCTCGGGATATTGGGCCGAGATGCCGGAGCATTCTGCCGAATAGCTCCCGAGCTGCCCTCCTGCAACGTGCGCTGATACCAGCTGCACTGCCTAGTAGAGTGGTTTGCGGGCTTGTTGGCCTCCAGAGTGTGGTAGCAGCATGGCTTGTTCAGCATTTCCTCATACGTCAGGGGCTTCTTCTGCTCCACCCAGGTTTTTTGTACCTCCTGACTCTGACCCCAAGCCGGGCCACTTGTCTTTTGACGCTGGCTGTTGCCGGCATCCTCCTGCTACCGGGTCACTGCTGCGACATGCTGCGCGGCATGGTGGTACTCGGGCTGATTCCTCTTGTGGCCGAACTCCTGGCGATCATGGCTCCTGCTCGGTCCCGAACGCTGAGGTCTCGCATTCCTCCTGTTGGAGTCACCGACATCCACCAGGGGTTGCATGGGATCTCCAAGCGTGTAGGTATCGGCGATGCGCATGGTTTCCGCCAAGGTTGTTGGCATCTTTCTCTGCAACTTCTGCCACAGCATAGAGCCATGCCGGCATCCTTGCGCAAACCAGGAGATGGCCTGTGCCTCCACCACTCCTTCGCAAGAGTTGCGAATATTGCTCCACCGGGTAAGGTACTCCCGGTCCGTCTCATTGCTCCTCTGCCTACAGATGGCGAGCTGTTGAGGCCTGTTGGGCCTCTTGTACGTGCTGGTGAAGTTGCTGATGAATGCCTCTTCAAAGTCTAACCAGCAGTCTATACTGCCAGTTCTCAGATTGTTCAACCAGATCCGGGCTGGTCCCTCCAACATCTGCGGTACATAGCGTACCGCCCATCGTCTGTTTCCACCGGCTATGCTTACTGCAGTTACATAGTCGGTTAGCCAGTCCTCCGGCTTCTTGCTACCGTCATAGGTCTTGGCACCTCGGTTGAGCTGAAAGTTCCGAACAGGAGGTTCCCGCATGATCCGAGGTCCAAAGCAGGCAGGTCCCGGAGGTCCTTGCTCTTCCACCAACTCGGACTGGTGAATCCGGTCGAGCCGGAATCTGGCGTCTGCCGGGTTCAGCTGCCTGGTTCCTATCCGAGATCCCAAAGGGTTCTCGTCTGGCTGATATCCGAGCTGCTGCAACCTCGAGTTGCCATCGTTGAGCCTGTCCTGCGCAAGGACCAGGGCCTGCTGGGGAACGGAGACGACCTCCCTCTGCGGGTTTCCCTGAACGTGAGGAGGATTCCGGGGTGGATTACCACGGCCAACCGGGTTATTGTTTCCTACACCCAGGTTACCATCTCCACGGGTACTTCCCGCCTGTCCCGAGTTACGCAGTCCGGCCTGCCCGGCTTGCTGGATACCGGCGAAGGCCGGATCATAGGTCTGTAGCTGTTTGTTCTTCCCGGAACCTCGACTCCGGCTCCGGCTCTTGCTCTTGCTCTTGCTTCTGCTCGGATGCGGGGAAGAGGCCTCCCCATCCGACTTCTGGCTGTTGGGTCTGGCTGAGTGCACCTGGGATCCTGCCCCGGGGTTCTTCTTCTTGAAGGCCAGATTCTGACGATTGGCTTCAATCACCAACTCGTTTACCCTCTCCTGCTGCTTGCGCAGGGCTTCACCGGATAACCCCACCAACTCGGCCATGGCGGCTTCGGCGGCCCTAAGGGTTTTCGCCGGTGAGCTGTACACCGGCTTCCCCGCAGAAATCCGACTTCCAGTGTTACTGGTGGTGGCTCCACCAGCCAGCTTCTCATTCACCATTCTTCCTTTCTTGCGCAGATCTGCAATGCGCTTCTCCCGGGAGTCTATCTTAGGGAATCCGTGAGCTGCATTGTACTCCCGGAGGCTAGCGCTGAGCTTGCGGCGGATCTCGGCGATCTCCTGTGCTTCAGCGAGTAGCAACTTCCGCTGCTCCTCTAACTCCGCCGATGTGGCCTGGGCATCCGCTCCGGTAGCTACCGGTACAGCCAACTTGGCCACGAGTCCCGAGAGGGGATCCGAACGACGTCGCGGCTGGGATGACTGTGGATCACCATCTCGGGCTGCAGGCCTCTCCTGCGGGGGTTTGGCCAAACGGGGGTGGCCGTCGGTATCGCCGCCAGCGTCTTGATACTCCTCCTCGGTTGCCCCGACCATCATTACTGCGACGGAACTCGGGGGGCGACCGGCACGCAGACCCCGAGCAGCGCAGAGCATGGGAGGGTCCTCAGCTTCCAGGACCACGTCCGGGTAGCTACAGACAACCTCGGTGGCCACGTAGGTGGTGAAACCACCGAAATCGATGAGACATCCGTTCACCGGAAACGGTTTGTTCCGGAAGCACCCTGCGTTGTCGCAGACGAAGTCCATCTCCCCTAGCCTTACGACTAGGCCAGAGAGAACCCGAACGTCAAAATGAATGGGGGAGCCCGTCCGGATGTGTACACCATCCAACGCCTCGGTCAGCCCCACGGTGGGCGCCAACTGTCGTGGTGGTGTCACGGCAGATGCCATAGGATGGCTAATTTGTGGGGCCGATGGACGTTGGTGGATCCGGGGAGGGATAGCGAGCTGAAGAGCTCACACGGGGAGGATCCCGGTGTGACCGAGATCTCCCAAGAACAAGGAATAAGGTCAAAGTGCGAAGGGGAAGATCTAACAAACACAAACAAATGCACGAAGGCACACAGCACACACACGATATACCCAGGTTCAGGGCCCTCGTGAGGAGGTAACACCCCTACTCCTGCCTTTCCTCTCTATATATTGGTGGTATAAGGATTACAACTTGCTACAAGATCTCTCGAAGGAAGGAGAACCAAGAATTAGACGAACTCAAGGTGAGGAGGAGTGAATGCTCTAAGAGTAAATGTGACTATATCTTTGGCTCTGAAGTTGGTCTCTTCTCCTCAGGAGCAGTTATGGCGCCTTTTATAGAGCTCCGGCCAGGAGGGCCGGAAACCCTAACTTGGCTTGGCCCCACCGGACAGGCCTAGCCGGCATGCCGTCACCGGCTAGTGCGACCTAGTCGCCGGGCTATCCGGTGTAGCCCCTTCGTCATCATCTCGTTAAGGACGGCAGGCGCCGTCCTGCATCATCATTGTCCCCTTGTCAGAGACAAGACATGTCTTTGCCCATCCCGGATAGCCTTTTCCGGATTGCCGGGCTAGGCATGTCAGGTCTTGTCGTACCACGATCGTACCGGCTGACGCGCTCCCGTGTCAGGCGGGAGGTGACCATGCTTCCGTGTCAGGCGGGAGGTGACCATGCTTCCGTGTCAGGCGGAACGGTACTTCCTCCCGCGACAGACGGGAAAGCCTGCTCTAGACCGTTGACGGCCTACCGGAAGCCTTCACGCCGGCTACCTCCTCGCTTGCCACTGTGAGCCTCTTCTGCATAAGACCAACACCGAGACATATATTCCGGTTAGTACTCACCGGACAACCTATCCGGTAGAACCGAGTACACCTCCTTCCGGGAGTTTCCTTGGACCGCGAGACTCGGGACCCTTTCCGGATACGTCCGAGCTCGTCCTAGGATGAGTATCTCTAGGCCTAGCCTCCCGAAGATGTCTTAGCCTATCAGCAAAGACATCTTCGAGAAGCTAGTTCTTAGAGGAACCATCCGCTCACGCTTGTGCTGCGACTGCGAGGGCCGGGGGTGTCTATTTATAGCTGTCAGAGCTGACCCTTGTGGCTGCCAGGAGGCACTTTGCCCTCTTCCAGTGCCCAAGGGTTAAGCTGCCCTTTCGGCACACCAGGAGGTGTCCCTTGCTGTCGCCAAGGGTCAAGTACTGTTGGCACCTTAGTGGATTATACCGGGATCTGCCCCTACCCGGGGGGAAGCCCCCCGACATGTAGACATGGTTCGGATACTTGAGGTCTTCAAACCCCGGTGGTTGCTTAACATAAACAAGTTCATTTAGTGGACCATTTAGAAAAGCGGATTTGACATCCATTTGTTGCAACTTAAAGTTATGATGAGAGGCATAAGCAAGAAGAATACGAATTGACTCAAGTCGAGCCACGGGCGCATAGGTTTCTCCAAAGTCAATGCCTTCAATTTGGGAGTAACGTTGAGCCACCAATCTTGCCTTGTTCCTCACCACCATGCCATGTTCATCTTGCTTGTTCTTGAAAATCCACTTGGTGCCGATAATATTGCGGCAATCTTTGGGTCTTTCCACCAACTTCCACACCTTGTTGCGCTCAAAGTTGTTGAGCTCTTCATGCATAGCATCAAGCCAGTCTTTATCTTCAAGAGCTTCAAAGACCTTCTTGGGTTCCACCATGGAGATGTGAGCTTGATGTTCACTAAAGCTTGAAAGTTGTCTTCGGGTAGAGACCTTGCTTCTCACATCACCAAGCACCTTGTCAAGAGATAGAGCTCTTAATTCTTGTGAGGTGCCAACCCTATTCAAACGGCGGATCTCGATTTCCCTCCGAGTGGTGGGAGGAATCGCTTGATCATCTTGATCATTCATGTCTCCGCCTTGACAGATTTGATGGCCTTGATCAACCATTGGAGTGATGTCCATCGGTGAAGGAGAGGGTTGATCTTGGCCTTGCGAGCTTCCACCGGGAATGTCAGCATGACCGGATATTCCGGGTTCATGGACCGGAAATTCCGAATCACCGGAATTTCCGACTCCAGTTTGAACCGGATTTTCCGGCCCTCCGCAAATTCCAGGAGCAGCTGGAGAATCTTGTGCTTCTTCTTGGCTAGGCGTATTGGGCACGGTGTTGTCGATGGGTGTTTCTTGTGTTGGGGTGGCCACCACTTGTGAAGAACTTGATCCTTGTTGAGCAACCTCATAATAGAGTTCAACGGGGTGGTGGACTCACAACCCATTCTTCGGATAGCATCTTGAGGTTGATCATCACCTACAACGGAAACACCACTTTTCTCCACAAGGGAGCCGTCATTCTCCTCGAACACCACACTACAAGTTTCTATGATTATGCGCGCGGCCTTATCATAGACTCTATAAGTGTGGGATTCGGACCCGTAGCCCACAAATGTCCCTTGAAGAGACTTAGATTCAAACTTGCCTAAACGAACACCTTTGATGAGATAAAAACACTTACAACCAAAAACTCGGAAGTAAGAGATATTGGGCTTGTTCCCGGTAAGCACTTCATAGGGGGTCTTCATGAGTCCTTTGCGGAAGAAGAGTCGGTTGGATGAATGGCAAGCGGTGTTGACGGCTTCGGCCCAAAAGTTGTGAGGTTACTTGAACTCGGCCATCATTGACCTTGCCATCTCAATAAGAGTGTGATTCTTCCTTTCGGCTACACCATTTTGTTGGGGAGTATAAGCAGCGGAATATTGATGATGAATCCCTTCTTCACTAAGGAACTCGTTTAAGGTGTAGTTCTTGAACTAGGACCTGTTGTCACTTCTTATCACCAAGATAGGGACGTTGTGTTGACGTTGAGCTTCATTGGAGAAGTCGATGATAGTTTGTTGAGTCTCCATCTTCGACTTGTAGAAGAAAACCCATGTGTATCTTGAATAGTCATCAACAATCACCGAGCAATATTTCTTGTCACCAAGACTAGCCTCCGGAATGGGACCAAAGGATCAACATGGAGAATCTCCAAAACCCTTTTTGAGGAAATGATGGTCTTGCTTGGATGGTGAATGTCATCCATTTTTCCTTCAACACAAGCCCTACACATTCGATCCTTCGAAAAAGAAACATGGTCTTTTAGTCCTAGGATATGGCCACCCTTGTGGAGACTTTGCAAAGTCCTCATGTTGACATGGGTTAGTCGGCGATGCCATAGCCAACCCAAGTCCGCCTTTGCGAATAGGCACATTGTATGGGAAGTGGTGACTCTGAAGAAGTCAACCACATAGAGCCCATTCTCAATGTACCCAACGAAAGACACATTGAGAGACTTGCTCAGCATGAGGATAACCATCTCCTTTTCGAAGACTACGGTATAACCCAAACAAGTTAAAGAATGGACGGAGATCAAGTTGAAACCTTGGGACTCGACAAGCAAAACATTCACAAGTGTGATGTCCGGTGCCACTACCACCTTGTCGAGCCCTATTACCTTAGACTTTGAATTGTCACCATATGTAACGGTCATTTGATCATCATTAGGCTTCAACTCCGTTACAATTTCCTTGCTTCCGGTCATATGACTAGTGCACCCACTATCAATTATCCATTTCGATCCTCCGGAAGCAAGGCCCTACACACCATCAATTCTTTGGTTTAGGTACCCATTTTGCAATGAGTGCCTTTTGGTTAGCAACAAGGGTCTTTGGAACCCAAATAGCATATTCAATATAACCATCAAAAGGACCAATGTATCTAGCATAGACATCCCCATAATGATCAACATATAATGCATAATTGGGGTTAGATATGCCCGCAAAGTCATCACGAGTGGGAGTGCCCCTTGTGGCATTTCCACTCGCAATGTCATCTTTCTTGGCTTGTGCGGGCTTGGTCTTCTTCTTGATCTTCTTCTTCTCCTTAGCAACATAGCCTAGACCTTCCTTACCCTTGTGGGGCACTCGCTCATGAAGATGAGTAGTGAGTGTCCCCTTGCCTTTATCAAGGGAGGTCTTGGGCTCGGTTGCCATGGAGGGAACAAACAAGATCCTAGCTTTATCCTTGACAACATTTGCATTAGTATTCAAAGGAGTAGAAGTACTAGGTTTCTCAAGAATAGATATCCGAGTTTGGAGTTGATCACGAGACTTGAGGAGACGTTCGTGATCACTTGTCAATACCTTGTGAGTATTTTCAAGTGACTCGAGGTCTTCGCAAAGTCTAGCATGAGCAACTACAAGCTCGGACTTTTCATTTTGCACAATTTTACATTTAGCAAAGTAGAGATCACGATCCTTAGTGATCTTAGCAAGTTGCTCCTTGAGGAGAGCATGAGCTTCTTGTTCATCTTCGAGAGAGGATTGGAGGGAAACCTTAGCGTGTGCATCCTCTCTCTCAATCTCACCTTTTAATTCAAGCTCATCCTCAAGCTTAGCTATACGACTCATAATTGAGCCAAAGTGTTTTTTTCCTTCTCCTTGCAAGTTAGTCATGAATTTATCAAACGCAATAATTTATTCCTTGACTTCTAGGCTCATACCATCATCAATGTCATGGGATATGGAGGTGGGGGACAATTTTACCTCGGATGTCTTTGCCATTAGACATCTTGGATTCTTGATGATGGGCTCTCGTTTGGTGAGGAGAAGAGTGACGGAGGTGTGGAAGAAATGGCTAGTGCGGCCACTTGCGTTGGAGTATCCTCCTTGTCACTATCTTCATCATCGGTGGGATATTGCTCTTGAGTTACCAAGACAATCTTTTGGTTCTTCTTGAAGTAGGGCTTCTTCATGGGCATGGGCCCCTTGCCCTTCGTCTTGGCCACGAGCCTCCCACCATGATCCTCTCTTCTCTCCCATGGGCAATCTGCAACAAAGTGGCTTTTGTCATCACAATTATAGCAAAGCCTCACCTTGTTGAATGGCTTTCCTCCATTGGATGGAAACTTCTTGTCAATCCTCACTTTGGCCCTTCCGGGGTTCTTCCAAAACGTTCTTACCGCAAGACCCATGTGTTGAGTAAGAGTACTTGAGAGGGTCTCACTAGATAGCTCGACTTGATCATCATACTCCTCTTCATCCTCTTCTTCAACGGTGGCCTTCAAGGCAATTGAGGCATGCTTGTGCATCCCTATGGCTCTAGCTCTTGCATCTTGTGCAATCTTGGAGGACACCTTGTATGCGGTCATCTCTTGCATGACTTCATTGGATGTCATCTTTGCGAAGTCATGTCTCCCTTGAAGTGTCTTCAAATCCGTTTTCTCAAAGGGCAAGAGAGCGGTCACAAACTTCCTCTTGATCCAAGCATCATCAATGTAGACCGCCCCGAGGTTCTTGAAGGAGTTGGCAACCAACACCAATATCCGGTACATGTCCTCGTGGCTTTCTCCATCCAACTTGTAGAACCCTTCCACCTCATTGCATAAGGCATCATACCGGTTCTTCTTCATGCTCTCATTCCCGACGAAGATGTCGGAAAGAGCATTCCAAACTTCTTTGGCGGTGGAGAATTGTTGAATGAGCGCCATGTCCTTCTCTCCAACGGCCATTTGGAGTTGATGAAGAGTGGTGGCGTTGAGTTGGCTATCAACCACCTCTCTTCTTGTCAAGTTGGTTGGATCATGGGGCTTGTATCCTTCTTCAATGATGCGCCATAGCTCAATGGAGGCACTACATTGTTGAGACTTCATTAGAAATTGCCATTGAGAGAAATGAGTAGGTTTAAGCTTAGGAGGATCACTTCTAAAGTTTACATGAGGGTGAGGGATAGGAGGGTTAGGAGAGTAATTATGGTTGACATTATGAAATTCCTCTCTTTTGGGGTTGTTAGAGGAGCTAGGTGATTCATCATTTTCCGCCTTCCCGAGGGAAACACTTGGAGTAACATCTTTGGACCCATCCGAAGATGACTCCTTAGAGTTCTCAGCATGCTCCTTAGGATGAGGAGAGGGAGAAGCAGCCTCGGGCTCCTTAGACTTCAAGAGTTCCATGAGCATCTCATTCATCTTGAGGAGTTGGGCCTCCAAGGACGATCTCATATCAATAAGATCGGCCATGGTTGCCCCTTTGGCTAACGCCTCCTTCTCCGCCTCTAATTTCTCACGGGCGGCCCTCTCGGCATCGGATCCCGAGTTCCACCCAAGGGTGTACGTCTCGTTTGGAGAGGTGTGCGCTACCACAACAGGTTAGCCGCAACGCCACAAAGGCTCACCTTCTTCTCCGATGAACTCAACCACAAAGGTTGCGAGTACACATTTCACTATTGATCCCCTTTTAGGGCGGAGATCGAATCCCTTACAAACGCTTGAGGCACGCACCCACAACTTAATTGGGGCTCTCAAGATGACCACAAAAGGTCAAGGACCACAAAAGATCAAGGCAACACCAAGATTACAACAATGGTGAACTAGGTTTTCCCACCGGAAACCCTAGCCACGAAATCCCCAAGTGAATGGGGAGGAAATGCAAATCTCTTCGGTGAAGATGTAGATCCGGGCCTTCTCCTCCAATCCTCCAGAGATCAACGAATTTGGGTGGAGGGATTGAGAGATCTTGTTGATTTGAGCTTTCAAGAATAGTAGGAGAGAGAAAATCTGAGAGCTAGCTGTTCTTGAGTGAGTGAGGGGGTATTTATACCCCCTCCCAAAATCTGGCCGTTGGCTGGCTCGGGGACCCGGAAATTCCGGTATAAGTGACACCCGGAAATTCCGGGTCACCCGGAATATCCGAGTCTGAGAAATATCCGAGTTGAATTTCCGGTTGAGATCAGAACGTCTTCGACATCTTGACTTAGCTAAATTTCTGAGGGTGACTCGGAAATTCCGAGTCAGTGAAATTTCCGAGCTGAATTTCCGGTTGAAGTCAGAACCACTTTCTGATCTTGACTTAGCCAAATTTCTGAGGGTGACTCGGAAATTCCGAGTCAGTGGTGACTCGGAAATTCCGAGTCAGTGAAATTTCCGAGCTGAATTTCCGGTTGAAGTCAGAACCACTTTCTGATCTTGACTTAGCCAAATTTCTGAGGGTGACTCGGAAATTCCGAGTCAGTGAAATTTCCGAGCTGAATTTCCGGTTGAAGTCAGAACCACTTTCTGATCTTGACTTAGCCAAATTTCTGAGGGTGACTCGGAAATTCCGAGTCAATGAAATTTCCGAGCTGAATTTCCGGTTGAAGTCAGAACCACTTTCTGATCTTGACTTAGCCAAATTTCTGAGGGTGATTCGGAAATTCCGAGTGAGTGAAATTTCCGGTTGAAGTCAGAACCACTTTCTGAATTTTCCTTAGTCATTTTTCTGTTAGGTATAGGAGACCCGGAATTTCCGATTCTGGAAATTTCCGGTTCTAATAATCCGATTCTGTGAAGAATTTCGGAAACTCTTTTTCTCTACATTTTGACTTTGGGATATGTGATATGCAACTCACACAAAATGAAATATTTAACAATAAGATTAGTACATCATTGGTATTGTTAACTAACACTCAAAATACTAGAGATTAAAAAATATTCTTTCACCTATGGGCTGCTTGTGTGCCTACTAATATTTACTCTAAGAAATAGACGAATCGGAAAGTTCTTGTTCAGATTTGCATGGTACAAGATAATTCTGGTGATGCTGATGATAAAAATAAAGCATGTGTTATAACAGAGAAGTGTCACTTTATGAAGTTAAAAAACTATGGCTCCAGCTATCTTCAGAAGTCGGTACTATGTGCTAGCAACTGCATATGTTGTGAGTGATTAGGCTTTTGGGCGGCACATAGAACTTTGGTCCAGTCGACCACATTCTAAAGAATTGCAAAAGGAAAAGAGACGCATAGTCCCCGTAAAATAAAGGTCTTACAAAAAGTAAATGACAAATTCATTGCAGAAAGCATACATTTCAATAGTAGGATCATGTGTTGCACATGCATAGCACCAAACACGGAAGTCTCTCTAGGGCGATTGGCAGGCGATCGCGTTTCCAGTAGGGTTTTGCGTGAGAGGGTGGCGGTGAATCCCGGCGGCAAGGTACATCATGACGGTGTGATTGATCTTGGCGGTTGGGTGTGTGGTTTGCATTGGTCCCCTGTTGTCTCGTGACACGGGGGTCAGTCAGAAGGTTCATGACTTTTCTGGCTCGAAAGGCGGCGGTAGGCGACGGTTCCTCAAGGGCTACATCTAGGTCGTCGAGCAGTCTCAATGTAGTCCATCGAGCAATATTTTGTTCGTCCTATGCTAAATGTAGTAGATCAGGTTGAACTTAGTTTCCAGAAACATGTAATTGAATGAACATGTAGTAATAAGGATCCTTGGGTCAAGCCCAGTGACTCTTAGTTTCCAGAAAAGTTTAGTGATCTGGATGTGGCAACTTAAATATACACATACTACACGCGAGCTTTTGCCTCCAAAATAGAAACACAGCTCATGCTTTGCATATTAAGCTGCACCAATGGTACTTCTGTTTTTCGTCTAAATTTATGTTCTTCTTAGAGCATCTCTAACAGAGACCCTAAACCCGCGAAAAATCTTAAAACTCCGGCGAGTTAGAGGATGTTACAATTTTTTGGCCCATAGCAGAGCTCGTGAACACGAACCGGCCCTCAAACGCGATTAGGGCGACTGTAGATTTCCTCCGCGAGTCGGTATATATATGCTGAGAACCCCGCTATTCCCAGTTCGCAAACCCTATCAGCCGCCGCCGTCGACGAGCAATCCGCGACCCCCCAGCTTCTTCTCCGGTGAGCAATACACGTCCGGAGACGTAGTTAAGGCCACCGCCGCCACCGCGTGATGGCCGCGCTCGAACCTGCGGGGGCGCGACGACCGATTTTGGGACTTCTTCGACGCGAATCGGAAGGTTCTCGTCCGCGCCGACACCGATCGCAAGCGGCTCATCAAGAAGTTCAAGCAAAAAGGCGAGGCCGTCCCGTGTGCGTGCTACAGGCGCGAGGTGGATGAGTTCGACCGCGAGAAGGAGTGTCTCGGCATTCCAGAGAGCTCGACGGACGCTGCCGCGCGCCTCGAACGGGAGAAGAAGAGCCGCCGCCTGAGAGAGAGCGAGAGCGCCACCGCCGCACGTCTCGACCTGCTCGACCGGACGCTCGATCTACTACAACCAGACGCCCTCGACCTTCTCGACTCCATCCCCCTCGAGATGGTGGGTTGCGTCCTCTCCCTTGTCTTGCTACGGAAGGAGAAGAAGAAGGCAGAGCATCACCGTGACAAGGACTGAACCTCGGCGTCAACCTCGTCGCCGCCGCACCTGAGGCTGCAGTGAGCCAAGTTTTGGCAGTACGGTAGGGCGGCGACGAGGTAGGAGTAGATTTACTTTTGGATTATATGTACATCATGTGAATTGGTGATGAACTCCTCCGTGGAGTGAACTGTTCGCGTTCAAATTAGCCATTTTTTAGATCCGTTTGATGTTTCTGCTATCATGTGCGATCAGTTGCGACGAGATTTGGTGAAAACGTCGAATTGAGTTTACCAGTTTGAGGTTACTGCTAAAGATTCTCTTAGATCGGTACTGAACCAAATGTTTTTTCTGGTAACGATGTTGCTTAGGTCCATGGGCCAGCCTTAGCGGAATCAAGCCGAATTACATACGGGTGAAATCCTCCTCAAAATCGTTTCCGATTCGATCTGACGAACGACCGATCAGGATCTATATTTTCTGTACGAAGGAAAGGAGACCGACGAAACCAAAGGAAGGAAACGGGACGGACGAACAAGAAGAAGCGCTTCTGCTAGCTAGGTAAAGATACACGATCGAGCCGGTGGGATCGTGTAGTTCTGCCATGGCGCGAAAGCGACGCCGAGGTCTCCCAACACCACCCGCGGATGTCGTCTTCGAGATCCTCTCCTGGCTGCCGACTAGTTCCCTGAGCCGATTCCGGCGTGTGTGCACGTCGTGGAACGCCGTGATCTCCGACCGGACCTTCCTCGCCGTGCACAAGTCGCGCGCCGAGCCGCTCCTCGTGGCCGTCCGCAGCACGAAAGCCGGCACCACTTGTCTGCAGATCATGGACACTGACGGCTACGCCGCGCCGCTCCAAGACCTACCTAGTCGCTGGAGGTTCCGGTCGAGCGTCGACGGCCTAGTCCTCCTTTCTTCTTCCCCCGCCCATAAAACCTTGCCCGCCGTCCACGTGATCGATCTAGCCTCCAGGGAGACGGTCGTGAGCTTCAGACAATCCTGGAGGGCGCCGAGCAAGGTGTGGTTCGGCTTCGGTCGCGCCGCCCGGTCCGGCACTCTCAAGGTCGTCCGCATTGTCTTACCTATTTCTCGCTTCGCTGCTGATGACCATGGGACATGCAAGATACTCACGTTGGGAGATGCCTCTGGGTGGAGGCAGATAGAGCCGCCCCGGGCTAATAAGCTCCGTCACTCCTACGACTGCGACGATGGAGTCGCCGTCAACGGCGTCTTGCACTTCCTATCCAAATCGCAAGACGACATCGTCTGCTTCGACCTCGAGAGCGAAGAGTGGGATGCGGTGATCCGAGTACCAGTAGCAGGAACTAAGAGTCCCTGGGACAATATCGGCTTGGTCGAGCTCAACGGCGCCATGTACATCACCCATACCAAGGAGTACTCGGTTGACATATGGCTCTTCAATAATGACCTTAGTGGCAAAAAGGGTCTTTGGGTCAAGGCGTACACGATACCTGTAAACCGGTGTGGCGCCCCTCTTGTTCCTTTGAGAGTGATGCGTTCGTGTGGAAAGCTGCTCTTCTACTACCGGCGCGACTATATGTACGGATCGGCGCCTGTTTTACATGTATATGATCCTTGTTCAGGAAAATGCACCGTCGTGGAAAAGGCGCCGACCGACATTATTGGTAGAATCGGTCTTTGTAGTGGTATAAATGAATTATGTCGCTAACCCTAGCTGAATCATTTTCCCCCCCTACAAGTTGGTGAATAAATCGAGCTAGCCTTATGCTTACTATTAATTTGGTGTGTCTTCCTAGTTTCCTAATGTTGTCTTATAATAATGAATAAGATTTGGTGGTGTTTTTCTAAACACAAACCTGTTTGCAGGTCGATGTTGATTTCAAATTGTAATTAAGTACTATACAAAAACGTTGTTTTATGCAATAATGATAGGAACCTCTATGTAAGCATGCTTTGTATGAAATTACTCATTGGTAGGAACCTCCTTGTAAGCTTTCTAAGTATGAAAGTAGCAGGTCTCAGTTGCTTGCTTACTGTAACTATCTACTGGTTTGTAGTACTGTTAGCATCCCCTCCCCTCCATGATGTATAAAGTACATTCCATTTTTTGCGACCAAGTATAAAGCAGACATCATTATTTTACACTCCCATATGTTTCCTCCAATAGAAAAGTTGCTGCACTTAGTACATTTGTTTATTGCTCTTGGGCTTTAATTTAACCTATTGTTCTACCAATGACTGACAAAGTCTTTAATTACAGTGTGTCGCTAAAGTTTATACCAGAAGCACGATTTGGTTACATTCACAATTGTTTTACATGTTGTGTATGGTGATCTGTATATGCTAGACAATGGAAGCAACCGTCTCCAATGCCTAAGCCAGATTCCCACATAGAATTTGCATGGGTCGTTGTTAATAACTCCATACTAATTCTTGTCACCAGGAGTCTTGACCTGACTGTCCAGAAAAGATCTAGGGTTTGAGCCCGCCCGCTCCGCTCCCACCGCCCCCTGCCACTCCGGCGGCGGCGTCCACCCAGCCCCACGCCGGCGGCCACCCCCCCCCCCCCCCCCTCGCTGCCCACCTCCCCTTAGCTCCGCTCTCAAGCGATGGACTCTCCCGCTCCGGCCTCGACCCCAGGCCCTTCGGAGCCGACCCCGACTTCCTCTGAGGCGAGGAGGTGGGCTGACTACTCGTCGGAGGAGGACGTGGGCTCCGTGCGCTCCTACTGTGAGGTGTTGCGCAGCGGCTCCCCTCCGGCGGCACGCTCGCCGGTCCGCTCGCCTTCCCCGACCTCCGCTGCGGCGACCTCTGCTCCGGCTGCCGCTGTGCGGGTCCCTGCTCCAGGAGAGCCGCCGCGGGCTCGTTCCCCACCGGCTCCGGCTGCGGATGGCGATCCCCGTCCCTGGGTGCGGGGAGGGGGGCATAAGCGGCGTCGTGGCGAGCAGCTGCCGGCGCTGGTCATCCGCGACGACCTCCCCCCCCGACTTGGCGGGCTGCTGCTTCAACTGTGCGCGCCCCGGCCACATCTCCCGCGACTGCACGAATCCAACAGTCTGCCTCCGGTGCAAGGGGGAGGGCCACCTCGCCCGGCAGTGCCTTGTGCGACACCTGCCGGAGCCGGAGTCGACGCGTGCTGTAGAGGGCCGATGGGGCGTGGAGGAGGGACGTGCTGCCATTCATGAGCGGATTGGCGTCCGGGTGCCGGCCTCGCCGCGGGGCGGTCCCGAATCTGTGGCCTCGCGTGTGGGGGGAGGGCCTCACGCGCGCGGTGACGCGCACCCTGGCGGCGCCCCCGTGCTGGTCGCCGGACGTGACCGTGAGCGGCGCGGGGAACGTCGGGCGGACGACCACCGTGCAGACCACGGGCGCGGCGAGGAGCGCCATGGAGAGCCGTGGAGACGCGGGGAGCGGCCCCGTGACGAGCGTCGTGGAGAGCCCGTTCTTGGGCGTGGTGAGCACCGCCGTGGGGAGGAGCGTCGAGTGGAGGAACGGAGCTCGGGCGCGGCGTCGTGTTGAGCGTCGTGGAGAGCCCTCTGTTGGGCGTGGCGAGCACCACCGTGGCGGTCTCGCACGGGCTGGAGACCGGTTCGAGCGCGGTGATTTCCCGCCGCTGCGTCTGAGCCGCGATACGGGCGCGCCGGAGTCGGCGAGGCCTGAGAGGGGCGGCGCTACTGCTGATGTGGCTCCCCGTCGTGAGATCGTCGTCTTACCCCGCTCCGAGGAGATTGACCGTGCAGAAGCGGCCCTGAGGTGGAGCCTCGTGGCGTTCGTGTCCGGTGGCCGTACGCACATCTCGCCGGAAGAAGCTGACCGTGCGGTTGGAGAAGCCGTTCCCAGGGCAGAGGGCAACTTCAGCACGCACCAGTACTGGCCGGCTGATTTCCTGTTTGCTTTGACCAGCCGGCGCATCAGAGACGAAGTCGCAGCGGCCGGAGTTGTGGATGGGCGAGGTTTCACTCTCCGCTTCTCTCCATGGAACCGGCAGCTTCAAGCGGTAGCCTGCAGCATGCGGTACCGTGCGTCAATTGAGCTGGTCGGCATCCCCGCCCATGCGTGGAAGCTGGCAACAGCGACGGCGCTGCTCGGGTCGGCGGCTTGGATTGAGAGTGTCACGGGTAGCACGGCCAGTTGCGACGATATGCGTCGGTTCGAGTTTGTTGCTTGGCTCAATGACCTGGACCGCGTCCCCGCCGAGAAGGAGCTCTGGATTGAGGAACCTAACGATGCAATGGAGGAAGACGAAGGTTTGGTCTTGCCGGGCGAGGCGCTGCTGCCATTGGAGAAGAATCTCCTCAAGTATGTGGTGAGGCTCTCGGTGGTTCGCGTGGAGGACATGCTGAACGCGCCACGATCCCGGTCCCGTTCTCCTTCGCCTGATTTGGGTGGAGATGGTCGTGATGGTGGACTCGGCGGTGGCGGCCATGGTGGTCGTGGTGGAGCGGGCCGTGAATCTCGCACGGACTCGCGCGCTCCAGGCCGTGGAGAACCGTCCGTCTGCGGTGTTCGCGACGGCGAGCGCTGGCGCGGCGACGGCGGTGCAGGGGGGTCTGGCGGCGGTGGTTGCGGCGGCCGGAGCAGGTCAGACGCGGCGCTGCAGCTGAAGGTGGAAGATGGTGACGTGGCGGCGGTGTCGTGGCGGGCCCCACTTGAGGTTTGTCCGGACTCTCAGCTAAGGGGTGGTGGGCTCCCCGTTGAGCCAACATGGTGGGACCCAATGGTTCTGGAGGCTTCCTTGCCCACTACGGAAGTGCAACGAGTAAAGGAAAATGAAGGCCGGGACAGATTGCTGCAGCCTGCTGATCCGTGCTCTGTAGAGGGTGTTGCAGGTGCAGTTGGACTGCTTTTGTCTGCTGTTGGACCAAGCGACCAGGTCTTGTACCGTAGCAGGCAAGTGGAGAGGGAGGAAGCTTCCTCCAATTTTCAAATTGGGTTGGGTGGTGCCTCGCCCGTGGAAGTGGTTGAGGGGTTTGTCACATGTGGACAAGGTTTCCACAACAAGAGGTGAGCTGCTCCTGTCCTCGGTAGGCTTGCTCGCTTCTGTCTGTGGTGGATCCTTTGGTTCCCCACCTTGGACGCCTCCCGGTGTGGCGCTTTGCGGATCCCCGGTGTCGGTGCTTGACTACTTCGCGGTCAGCATGGAAAGAGAGGAGGGAGAGACGCCGGTGGTGCCTGCCCGTCAGTTGGCCCTCGACGGACCATTGGCGGTCGTGGATGGCGAGGCCCTTGATCTCGACCAGTTCCGGGCATGTGCGGCCAAGCCCGTGACGCCGATCCTGCACAGGCCAGTGAAGCGTAGCCGCGCAAAGAGGATACACACTGGACCTGTTCGGCGCAGCAGCAGGCAGAAGAGCAAGTTCACCTCAGGGACGCCGGTCAAGCGGCAGCAGAGAGAGCTGATCACGCGTCTAGAGATTGCGAGGGAGGGGGAGACCATCGGTGAGGAGGCGTTGGGCGCGTACCTGGAGCTTTTCAGGCAGCCACTGTCGCAGCAGCACATCGACGTGATTCTGAGTCTGTTTGGGTGGATGCCCGAGGCGCTGCCTCTGTCTGATGACTTTCCGGTGGACTGCCGTGTTTAGACGCCTGTTGTTTTTGCTCTTTCCCTCCTTTTCTTTCTGTTCTGTTGAGTTGTAATCCTGGAACTATGTTGGATCTGAACTTAGTGATTGCCATTTGGAATGCGCGTGGACTCAATTCGGTGGCTAGACGAGCGGTAATTTGTCAGGCGATGTCGGCCATCGGGGCCAAGATTGTTTGCCTGCAGGAGACCAAGCTGGAGTTGGTTACGGCACAGATAGTGCGTGAGTGTCTTGGGGCGGCTTTCGATAGTTTTTTCTACCTACCGGCTTCGGGGACCCGTGGCGGGATCTTACTTGCGTGGCAGTCCGAGTTTGTGACGATCTCAAATCCACACTTGTCGACCAATGCCTTGACAGCAAGCGTGTCGATAGGGGGAGGACCAGCGTGGTGGTTCACTGGAGTCTACGGACCTCAGAGTCATGCTGCGAAGCAGGCTTTCCTCCAGGAGCTAAAAGATGTGAGGGACCTCCATGCAGGTCCGTGGATGGTGGCAGAGGACTTTAACCTCATTGTGGACCCGGAGGATAAGAACCAGGGTGTTCTCCACCGTGCAATGATGGGTAGATTTCGACGAACCTTGTCTCTGTTGGAGCTGAAAGAGGTTTATCTCAATGGTCGACGCTTCACTTGGTCAAATGAGCGTCAGCAACCGACCTTGGAGAAGCTTGACAGGGTCTTCACGACCTTGTATTGGGAAGGCTGGTTCCCGGATGCCTTCCTCTCGGCCGATTCATCGGGGCCATCTGACCACTGCCCCCTTGTTTTGAGCTTGGCCCCAGATCTTCGGATAGGGCGTAGATTCCAGTTTCAGTCCTTCTGGACAAAGGCGGAGGGGTTCCTGGACGTGGTGCAGGAGGCGTGGTCTTCGGTGGGCCACGAGATAAACCCCTTCAAGAGGTTGGATCTCAAGCTTCGGGCTACGGCCAAATGCTTGTCGCGTTGGATCTGTCGTTTCATTGGCAATATCAAGTTGCAGATTCTGATGGCCAACGAGTTGATTCTGCGACTTGATGTGGCGATGGAGTCTAGAGCTCTCTCAGAGGCTGAGAGGGGGCTGAGGAGAGTTCTAAAAGGGAAGCTCCTGGGGCTGGCCTCCCTGGAGCGCTCGATGGCCAGGCAGAGGGCGAGAGTGCTATGGCTGAGGGAGGGAGATGCTTGCACCAAGTTTTTTCACCTACATGCGAGCCACAGACGGAGGCAGAATTTCATTGGCCATCTGGTGGTGGACGGGGTTCGACCGACTGACCACGAAGTCAAGGCCGAGGCCGTGGACTCCTTCTTCGACAGCCTCCTCGGGACGGAAGTGGACAGGGAGGTCTCTCTTGACCTAGACTTCCTGCGGCTCCCTACTGCGGACCTCACCCACCTTGAGGTTGCCTTCTCGGAGGAGGAGGTGTGGAACGCCATTAGAAGTATGCCGCTGGACAAATGCCCTGGACCAGACGGGTTCTCCAATAGATTCTATGTGGCATGTTGGGGGATCGTCAAGGGCGATGTCATGGCGGCTTTCGACTCGCTCTCCCGCCATGACGCCCGTGGTTTTAGTTCGGTGAACCAGGCGCTCATCACCTTATTGCCAAAAAAGGCGGGAGCGGAGGAGGTGCGAGACTTCAGGCCCATTAGCTTGATTCATGGCTTTGCCAAGTTGGTGGCGAAAGTGGTTGCGTCTAGGGTGGCCCCCTTCCTGCCAGTGCTTGTGGGTGCACATCAGAGCGCGTTTGTGCGTGGAAGATGTCTTCACGACAACTTCATGATGGTGCGAAGCACGGCACGCAAGCTACACAGCCTGCGCATCCCCACGGTTCTCCTGAAGCTTGATATCACCAAAGCTTTCGACACAGTGGATTGGGCATTCCTCCTGGAGGTGTTGAGGAAGATGGGGTTCGGGAACCTGCTCCTCAGTTCGATTTGCGCCTTGTTATCTTCTGCATCCACGCGGGTCCTCCTTAACGGACACCCTGGGGGTAAGATTTTCAACAGGCGTGGACTGCGGCAAGGGGATCCGCTGTCCCCCCAGCTCTTCATTTTGGTCATGGAGGTGCTACACTTGTTAGTGGAGAGGGCCACAACCTGTGGTTTGCTGGCCCGTTTGGCGGATACGGGGTTGCGGCATCGGACTTCGATGTACGCAGACGATGTGGTTACCTTCCTAAGACCTTTTGCCAGGGACCTCCGAGTCTTCTCGCGACTGGTGGAAGATTTTGGAGAGGCCTCGGGGCTTAGGGTGAACATCGATAAGTGCTTAGCTCACCTCATCCGCTGTGGGGACGTTGAGGCAGAACTAGTGGGGCATGAGTTGGGTTGTCCAGTGCTCCCTTTTCCGTTGAGGTACCTTGGCCTTCCGCTCTCCCTCCGCAAGTTGACGGCAGCCCAACTTCAATACTTAGTGGATAGCGTGGCTAGCCACCTCCCGAAGTGGCGCGCGAGGTTTCTCAACCGTGGGGGGCGCCTTGAATTGGTCAGGACGACCCTTTCGTCGGTCTCCATCTTCGCTATGATGTCTCTGGACCTTTCGATGAAGACGTTGATTGCCATCGAGAAGATCATTCGGGGTTTTCTTTGGGAAGGGCGCATGGACGCCCATGGAGGTCACTGCCTGGTGGCGTGGGAGAGGGTATGTATGCCCAAACATTTTGGAGGACTTGGCGTCCTGAATCTGCGGTTGATGAATCTTGCGCTCCGAGCCAGATGGCTCTGGCTCAGCAGGACTGATAGCACGAAGCCGTGGAAGGAATTCAACATCCAGGTACCGTGAGTGGCCCACCTTTTGTTTGAGGCGGCTACTAACTCGGTGGTAGGAGATGGGACATCTACTTTTTTCTGGACGGATAGGTGGTTGCCTGGAGGGCGTGTGAGGGATTTAGCCCCGAGCATCCTCCGCAAGGTACCAAAAGGCGCTATGGCCTCGAGGCTGGTCAGCGAGGGTATAGATGGTGGTTGGCTGACAGACGTCCCCCCTGACCTAAACGCAGTGGAGATTGCGGAGCTGTTGTCCTTAGCTGACAGCGTGGCGGCTTTCACCCTTTCTGAGGGTGTCGTCGATGATTTCCGTTGGAATTGGGAGGCCAGCCATCAGTACTCTGCTCGGTCAGCTTACAGGGCTTTCTGCGCTGGCAAGGTAGAGATGGCGGGGGCTCGGCAGATTTGGCAGTCGAGAGCCCCGAGCAAGTGTAAGGTGTTCTTGTGGCTTGCCTTGAGGAATAGGTGCTGGACTGCTGATCGCCTAGGGAGGAGAGGCTTGCCCCGTCCGGACGCTTGCCCTTTCTGCGACCAGGAGGAAGAGAGCATTAACCACCTTCTGCTTGGTTGTGTCTTGGCCTGAGAAGTCTGGACCACTTTCCTGTTTAAGTGGGGGAAGGTTGACTGGATCCCAGACCCACAGGGACGGCTAGTGGAGTGGCTTTCGTCGAAGGAAGCTAGAGGGAAGGACGCGAAAGACCTGTGGACAGCTTTAGCCTTGGTTTGTTGGAGCTTGTGGAGACACAGGAACAATGTGGTCTTCGAGGGACACGCGCCTTCGGCGGACACTGTGATCGCTATGATGGAAGCAGAAGCGGACCTTTGGAGGGCGGCAGGGTTGTTTAGGGATAGGTTAGGTCCCGTAGAGAGGTGGAGGGTTGGCGAGTGATCCCTTCTTTTCTTTTTAGTGGGTGCCGTTTGTGGCGCATGTGCCATAACGCGTTGTATTCGGCCGCTTGGCCTCTCCTTCTTGAAACCGATACGTCTGCTGGGACGTATCCTTAAAAAAAAATCTTGTCACCAAAAAGATGATTCTTGTTGGTGAACTCTTCCTGTTTGATTTGAAACATTGGTATGTTCTACCTTATGTGTAAATTATTCTGCTTCTTCATGTTATTATACTCCTGAATATTCGGACATAAGTGGTTTTACTTTTGCTATGCCATTTTGCATAAATGGTCAGTCATTGGTCGGATGCCTTTCCGGATCAAGAAAGCCTTAGCTGGTTACTTTGATGGGTGGCTCTATTTCACTTCTGGCAGCGGGATAGGGGCCCTGATAACCCAACTCCGAAAAAAATTGTTGGTTCTATGTGTAGAACGAAACTGCATGTTTGATGTGCAATGTGTTAACAGAGGTTTCTGTATATTCTTGACCTGTATGTGTTCCCATTTTCTAGAAGCTAAAGTTATTACCAGGTACTTTTCTCATATATTTTGTAATTTCATTGTTTAACTTACCTTCTGCTTCACTGTTTACACATTTTGGATTCAATTTGTATCTGGAATTTCGCTTACAATTTGGTAGAGTATTTTAGCCTTGTAAACAACTAAAAGACTGATGCCTTGTGCATAGGTTTCTTGTAGATTAGATTTGTAAATATCCCCGCTTTCTAGTTGCTTAGGTATTCCCAGTTGTCCTTGTTAACTTCCTTTCAGGTATTCACGTTTGGAACCTGAATCTTGGAGAGGTCTTCAACCAAAGCAACTCTTTAGAACAATGTTACCCCTTCAGTGTCAACTACCAACTTTTATTATGAAGAATATGTTCTTTGCTAGAAATATTTAACAATGAGTGCATGAAAGGATTATATGACCAAGTTTCTCCCTAGCTGTTACAAACAGAAAGGTCTTGACTTTGCTTTCCCCTTTGTTTTTTTTTTGTTATTCTGTAAACAATTTTCTATTGAAATGAATCGTTTATGTGCCTTGTAAATTTTTCTATTGGAAAGGAATAACGATTGGTATAGCAGGGATCCTTCTTTTTAGTCTTCTTACTATCTATACAAAATATGAAGATTCAGTTTCTGACCATGTCTTGTACTCTCTTTTCCTGAATTGAAGTTTTCATGTATACATAGGCATAGCGTTGATTCTAATGTGTCTGTCAATATAATGTTTTCTAGACACAGCATGAAAAATTATTTGCATATCTTATGATTTCTGTAGTCTGGCAATAGCTAGCCTTCACAGCACAATGCCAGCACTAACCTTTTCTTTCAAGAACTAGTTTGCCTAGCTACCACTATACTAGCATTATTGGACCATTGACAACACTAATAATTCCTGCCATATCCCACTTTTCCCAGTGCAGTTTGGCGATCGATGACACGCTGGCTGGGTCGACGATGGCGACCGAGGCGTTGTTGATTAAACTTTGCCAGCGTCCACAGGGCACTGTCACAGCGTTAACATAACAATGACTAAATCACGACATGGTGAGACCGACTGGCCTTATCGCCTTCACTGGTAAAAGCCTGACCCCTTGTGCGCCGTTTGGCGGTGCGGCATTGCGTCTGGACGGCCGGCGACGAGCTGTCGCTGTCGCCGCTGGGCAACTTGCGCGGTTACCGGCTCCCCACCGCCGCGTTGCCTCAGCTGTAGGCACGCTGCCGTGTGTGGGCCATGGCTGGCAAGCTGGGTGTGTCCTGTTCCCTTTTTTTTTTGCACAATTTTGATCCTGGTAGTGGGATATTCTTCTTGTCAAAATACTCTGCTGGATATTCTTTGACTCGAGATACTCAGTCATGGGATGACATGAACCCACAAGCTACAGCGGAAACAAATTATGATAGTAGCTTAGATAGTCGTGCATACCGCCTGAGTTGCAAGGTAGCCAACTAAGACATGGTATCTACGTGATGAACTGTCTGGATTTAAAACTTCTGAACTTGAGATAATGGTTGAGATGTTTGTTGCGCGATGACAAGCTTTATAGGAAATGCTGCCACATTTTGTTGGAGGAAACTCTTCTCTACCTCTAAATAAAGGATCACACACAAAAAAAAACAATTATACGTGCACATGTCGATTTGTACGCCCATTTTATACAAGGATATTTGATGATGGCCAGAGCATCTCCACTGGCACCCCCCCTCCTCGAGATAATGACGCAAAACCACCACATTTGTGTGCGAGTTGTCAAATAACCCCCAGTTTTGAATTTTTTGCCACATAACCACCACTATTGGGGCCAATGTTAATGGCGACGTGGCAAACTAATAATATCTAAAAATAAAAAAAGATGAAATGAAACGATGCACTTCTTCACATAGGTTCGGTCAAGCTGCCTCCACCTCGCGCCTCTGTCCACGCTGGACCTCCCCGCCGCCGCCTCCTTCCTTCGCGCCGACGACCTCCTCTCCAACTACAACCCCACGAGGCTGGCGTGAGAGGATGGCGTCTTCTTCGCGCTTGCGGCGTGGCCGTGGTGCCTCATCAACGCGTTTCGGGGGCATCGCCGGCGCGCGCTGACGTGGGGCTACCTTTCGGGTAGCCCACGATAAGGCTACCTGGGCCGCGCCAAGGATTTGGAGGCCCACAGAAGGCCCACGCGGGGTACCATGTAACCTAGTCCAAGTCGGTTAGGTCGCATAACCTGCCATATCTGTAATTGCCATCGGCATCGACCACCCGAGACCTGGCTACCTATAAAGCCAGGAGGGTGGCTCATCCCCAGCACAACCAACGAAGAGATACGCTCATAGCCGCCACGGCAAACCCTAGCGAGATCGCAATCTCGCCATTGTAATCACTACTCGCATCAATAATCAGACAAGCAGGAGTAGGGTGTTATCCTCCGGGAGCCTGAACCTGGGTAAAACCTTACTTGTCAGCCGTCGTGATCACCAACACCTCTCTCTCTCCCCATCAATCAACCCGGGGTGGACAACCCTGGGACTTGTCGAGTTAACACCTCGTCAATTGGCGCCGTCTGTGGGAAAAGCAAAAAAGTGTTGGAATCATGGTCGCTCCGGCTCCATCCGCAATGAAGACTGACGTCCACGTCGCCAGGGAATCGATCCGCTTCGGCTCCTTCGAGTACATCCTCCACCCTCCGGCTCGCCGCTCGGTGTACGCCGATCTGGACAGAGGTATACACATCACCTTCGGCTCCGTATGCTGCTTCGCCGACCGTCGCGGAATACTCAGGTCCGCGGCAACCGCGCCACGCGCGGCAGCACCCGCATCGGTGGATCTACCGCTGCCTTCTAACGCGCCCGCGAAGATCGCATTCGTCGCACCCGCAAAGATCGCTCCTGTCGCGCCCGGTAAGATCGCATCCGCGTCGACTGCATCGACAACCTCAGCAACGGCCGCGCGGATCGGGTCTACCACATCAATCTCGATCGCACGGTCGGTCAAATCAAGATCTACCTCAACTACTTCCGCCTCGTCGACTCCGGCTCGCCGCTTCGACTCCCTCTGTCGCACTTCACGGCGTCGATTCCACCCACTACGACATCCACAACTCGCCAAGATCGACATCCACAACTTTTACGGGTCAACCTCGACGTACTCCGCCGCGTCAACTACTTCTGCCACGTCGACTCTGATCCGCCGCGTCGACTGCCTCTACGGCACCACTTCGCCGCGTCGACTACGGTCCGCCGCGTCGACTGCCTCTACGGCACCACTTCGCCGCGTCGACTCCGGTCCGCCGCGTCGACTGCCTCTGCGCCACTACTTCGCCTCGTCGACTGCCTCTTCGGCACCACTTCGCCGCGTCGACTCCGGCCCGCCGCGTCGACTACCTCTACGGCACCACTTCGCCGCGTTGACTCCGGCCCGCCGCGTCGACTGCCTCTGCGCCACCACTTCGCCGCGTCGACTGCCTCTACGGCACCACTTCGCCGCGTCGACTCCGGTCCGCCGCGACGACTGCCTCTATGGCACCACTCCGCTGCGTCGACTCCGGTCCGCCGCGTTGACTGCCTCTACGGCACCACTCCGCTGCGTCGACTCCGGTCCGCCGCGTCGACTGCCTCTACGGCACCACTTCGCTGCGTCGACTCCGGTCCGCCGCGTCGACTGCCTCTACGGCACCACTCCGCTGCGTCGACTCCTGTCCGCCGCGTCGACTGCCTCTACGGCACGACTCCGCTGCGTCGACTCCGGTCCGCCGCGTCGACTGCCTCTACGGCACCACTCCGCTGCGTCGACTCCGGTCCGCCGCGTCGACTGCCTCTACGACACCACTCCGCCGCGTCGACTCCAGTCCCCCGCGCACAAACTGAAGGGGATCGTGTGCAGAAAAACAAAAAAATTCCTACCAACGATATCCTAAAAGCATGCCAAGATCTATTCTATGCAGATATAGTAGTACGAACGGAGATCGGAATACGTACCCTTGTAGACCGAAAGCGGGGATTACGTTCCCGCACAAACGTTGTCGATGAAGACCGACGAAGCCGACCTCGAGGTCATGTAGAGGAAGCAGACCTCCGAGTACCGCTAGCGCAGCACCTCGCAGGGCGTCACACACGTACGGTGGAGATGACGGCCTCCGAAGCTCCAGTCCAGGACGAGCAGCGGAAGACTTGGACCGGAACACCAGCAGCGTGGCAGCAGGCTATGGTGGAAGAGATCCCCCTCCTCAGCTCGGCGCGGCTCCGACTTGGGAACCACGAGATCGAGAGAGAAATCGGGAATTAATTGGTGAAATAAAAGGCCAGGGGTGCCCCTTCTTATATAGGCTCCCAGGGGGAGCCAACCTTGCCAGCCAGGCAATGTGGGACTATCCCCACATGCCTGGTGCGGCTAGGCCAGGTGCGTCGGCCCCCTGGTGGGCCCCTTGGCCCATCCAGGCCGGCCACCAAGGCCCCCACCGAATCCCCTAGGGATTTTTCCCCCTCTTGGGCCTTCTTTCGACTAGAAGGCCCATTTAGGGAAATCAGCCTAAATAAATTCGAAAATAAATATATAAAATCATATTTGCATATTAATTACACTAATTAATATCAAACATAATATATATAGTAGTACGAACGGAGATCGGAATACGTACCCTTGTAGACCGAAAGCGGGGATTACGTTCCCGCACAAACGTTGTCGATGAAGACCGACGAAGCCGACCTCGAGGTCATGTAGAGGAAGCAGACCTCCGAGTACCGCTAGCGCAGCACCTCGCAGGGCGTCACACACGTACGGTGGAGATGACGGCCTCCGAAGCTCCAGTCCAGGACGAGCAGCGGAAGACTTGGACCGGAACACCAGCAGCGTGGCAGCAGGCTATGGTGGAAGAGATCCCCCTCCTCAGCTCGGCGCGGCTCCGACTTGGGAACCACGAGATCGAGAGAGAAATCGGGAATTAATTGGTGAAATAAAAGGCCAGGGGTGCCCCTTCTTATATAGGCTCCCAGGGGGAGCCAACCTTGCCAGCCAGGCAATGTGGGACTATCCCCACATGCCTGGTGCGGCTAGGCCAGGTGCGTCGGCCCCCTGGTGGGCCCCTTGGCCCATCCAGGCCGGCCACCAAGGCCCCCACCGAATCCCCTAGGGATTTTTCCCCCTCTTGGGGCTTCTTTCGACTAGAAGGCCCATTTAGGGAAATCAGCCTAAATAAATTCGAAAATAAATATATAAAATCATATTTGCATATTAATTACACTAATTAATATCAAACATAATATATATAGTAGTACGAACGGAGATCGGAATACGTACCCTTGTAGACCGAAAGCGGGGATTACGTTTCCGCACAAACGTTGTCGATGAAGACCGACGAAGCCGACCTCGAGGTCGTGTAGAGGAAGCAGACCTCCGAGTACCGCTAGCGCAGCACCTCGCAGGGCGTCACACACGTACGGTGGAGACGACGGCCTCCGAAGCTCCAGTCCAGCACGAGC
This sequence comes from Poa annua, assembly GCA_026929855.1. Taxonomy (NCBI): domain Eukaryota; kingdom Viridiplantae; phylum Streptophyta; class Magnoliopsida; order Poales; family Poaceae; genus Poa; species Poa annua. Next base: position 78,828,716 of record CM049430.1, on the reverse strand, counting down.
AGCGCAAGACTTGGACCGGAACACCAGCAGCGCGGCAGCGGGCTATGGTGGAAGAGATCCCCCTCCTCAGCTCGGCGCGGCTCCGACTTGGGAACCACGAGATCGAGAGAGAAATCGGGAATTAATTGGTGAAATAAAAGGCCAGGGGTGCCCCTTCTTATATAGGCTCCCAGGGGGAGCCAACCTTGCCAGCCGGGCAATGTGGGACTATCCCCACATGCCTGGTGCGGCTAGGCCAGGTGCGCCGGCCCCCTGGTGGGCCCCTTGGCCCATCCAGGCCGGCCACCAAGGCCCCCACCGAATCCCCTAGGGATTTTTCCCCCTCTTGGGCCTTCTTTCGACTAGAAGGCCCATTTAGGGAAATCAGCCTAAATAAATTCGAAAATAAATATATAAAATCATATTTGCATATTAATTACACTAATTAATATCAAACATAATATATATAGTAGTACGAACGGAGATCGGAATACGTACCCTTGTAGACTGAAAGCGGGGATTACGTTTCCGCACAAACGTTGTCGATGAAGACCGATGAAGCCGACCTCGAGGTCGTGTAGAGGAAGCAGACCTCCGAGTACCGCTAGCGCAGCACCTCGCAGGGCGTCACACACGTACGGTGGAGACGACGGCCTCCGAAGCTCCAGTCCAGGACGAGCAGCGCAAGACTTGGACCGGAACACCAGCAGCGCGGCAGCGGGCTATGGTGGAAGAGATCCCCCTCCTCAGCTCGGCGCGGCTCCGACTTGGGAACCACGAGATCGAGAGAGAAATCAGGAATTAATTGGTGAAATAAAAGGCCAGGGGTGCCCCTTCTTATATAGGCTCCCAGGGGGAGCCAACCTTGCCAGCCAGGCAATGTGGGACTATCCCCACATGCCAGGTGCGGCTAGGCCAGATGCGCCGGCCCCCTGGTGGGCCCCTTGGCCCATCCAGGCCGGCCACCAAGGCCCCCACTGAATCCCCTAGGGATTTTTCCCCCTCTTGGGCCTTCTTTCGACCAGAAGGCCCATTTAGGGAAATCAGCCTAAATAAATTCGAAAATAAATATATAAAATCATATTTGCATATTAATTACACTAATTAATATCAAACATGATATATATAATTTTTCCTAGCTCCGAAAACTCTTTCGTCGCTGCCCGATTTCCATCGGACCCCTCTTGGGACGCTCCCGGTGATCTCTTTCCTTTCCGGTTGTCTTGTCGAAACCCCTTAAGTGTGTTACCCTAGCGGTTCGATATAATAACAGGTACAACCAAGACTCCTCTATGATCAACGACTAACTCGTAGGCCTGGACCCCATGAATTAATCCCTGTGATATATAGAATGACTTTCATCTATCAAACCTGAACGCAAAGTCTTAAACCTTTTGCCATAGCGATACTTAGCACGTCCGAGCGTCGTTCCATAGATATCTCCATACCTAATCCCGACCTCGTTACCGACGACGCTACCTTCTACTCGTTCATGATCTCATGTCTCCGTGACCTAGTCACATGCTTGCAAGCTCATTAGACATGATCTCACCGAGTGGGCCCGAGAGTATCTATCCTGCTATGCGGACTGGCAAATCCCGCTCTTGACCCCTCGTCTCAACTACCCAAAAGTATCACCGTTATTGTCATACTAAATAAGATACGACGTTTGGTGCGATCAAAGTATCTTCCAGGAATAACAATAAGAGTTGATCTGACGGTCAAAGGCGTAACGACTACGTTCTCCAAATCTGGGTATGTCCATCACATCGTTCTCCAACGATATGACTCCCATTGCCGACCGGCGCCATGCCCCATGACCGGGAAACCTCGATCATCAATCGCGCAACGAAACTAGTCTTAGTAGAGGCTACTAGGGACCTGGTTGTTTACGTATCACACCCGTATTAATGTTTCCGCTTAATACGGTTCTAGCATGACACAAAAACCTATTATGAACAAACGAGATATGATAAAGAATACACTTTATTAATTGCCTCTAGGGCATATCTCCTTCAGTCTCCCACTTGCACTAGAGTTCAAATTAATCTAGATTACAACTTGGTAAAAGCTTAACACCCATAGCTAACTGGTGTTTTTCATGCTTGTCAAGCGGGAGAGGCTTCGTCAGCGGATCTGCCACATTCAGATCCGTATGCACTTTGCAAATCTTCACATCGCCTCCTTGTACGTACTGACGTATCACATGGAAGCGTCGGAGAATGTGTTTGGCGGTGGAGTGAGACCTCGGCTCCTTGGCGTTCGCAATGGCACCCGTATTATCGCAGAAGAGGATCACGGGGTCTTGCACGCTCGGGAACACTCCAAGTTCGATGACGAACTTCCTCAGCCACACAGCTTCATTCGCGGCTTCGCAAGCAGCGATATACTCCGACTCCATTGTAGATTGTGCGACTATGGGTTGCTTCCCACTTCTCCAGCACACTGCGCCTCCATTCACCTTGAACACGTAACCTGTCTGTGACTTACAGTCATCGGGGTCTGAGCAGAAACTTGCATCTACGTAACCCGTTACGCCAAGTTCTTCATCGCAGCCACCATACACAAGGAACATTTCTTTTGTCTTATTGAGATACTTAAGAATGCTCTTAACAGCTATCCAATGCGGCATTCCAGGATTACTCTGGAACCGGCTTGTCAAACTTAGAGCTAATGCCACATCCGGTCTAGTACTCAACATTGCATACATGATCGATCCTATGGCTGAAGCATAAGGATGTTTGGTCATTTCGGCCTTACCCAGTTCCGTCACCGGACACTGTGCCTTCCGCAATATCTTATTCTTGATAACCGGCAGAGAACCCTTCTTTGCCTTCTCCATACGGAAACGCTTTAGTATTTTATCAAGATAAGTACTCTGACTCAGTGCTAATAGGCGCCTTGATCTATCACGATAGATTTTTATGCCTAAAACATACGCAGCTTCTCCTAAGTCCTTCATGGAAAATTTACTGTTTAAATATTCCTTCACGCTATTCAGAAGTTCCACATCATTCCCAATCAGCAATATGTCGTCAACATACAGTGCTAAGAACACAACCGAGCTCCCACTCATTTTCTTGTAAATGCAGGTCTCTTCCACATTTTGGATAAATCCAAAACCTTTGATTACCTCATCAAAGCGAAGATTCCAGCTCCGAGATGCCTGCTTCAATCCATAGATGGATCGCTGAAGCTTGCACACCTTGTTAGCATTTCCTGGATCGACAAAACCTTCCGGCTGTACCATGTACAACTCTTCCTCAATGTTTTCATTTAGGAAGGCCGTTTTGACGTCCATCTGCCAGATTTCATAATCATAATAGGCAGCTACCGCTAACAAAATCCGAATAGACTTAAGCATCGCTACCGGTGAAAAAGTTTCATCGTAGTCAATTTCATGAACTTGTCGGAAACCCTTTGCGACAAGCCGAGCTTTATAGACGGTCACATTACCATCAGCATCAGTCTTCTTCTTAAAGATCCATTTATTCTCGACGGCCTTGCGCCCTTCGGGAATATCCATCAAAGTCCACACTTTGTTATCATACATGGATCCTATTTCGGATTTCATGGCTTCAAGACATTTCTCGGACTCTAGACTCGCCATTGCCTCCTTGTAGTTCGTAGGTTCCTCTTGTTCAACTAACATGACGGTGCAAACCATGTTGCCATACCATTCTGGTGCGATCCGAGATCTACCAGACCTACGAGGTAGAACACCTTCCTCGACAGTTTCTCCCACTCCTTCCACGGAGGACGTTTCCGGAATTGCTTCCGTTGCGCCACTCGGAATCTCGAATTCAGGATCAACGATTTCATCGAGGTCTACCTTCCTCCCACTTACTCCTTTCGCGAGAAACTCCTTCTCTAGAAAGGTACCGGTCTTCGAGACAAAAGTTTTGCCCTCAGCTTGGTTGTAGAAGGTGTACCCTACGGTTTCCCGCGGATATCCTACAAAGACGACTTTCTCCGACTTCGGTTCGAGTTTGTCGGGCTGTAGTTTCTTAACGTACACCTCACAACCCCAAACCTTCAGAAACGATAACTTAGGCTTTTGGCCATACCATAGTTCATACGGTGTCGTTTCAACGGACTTGGACGGAGCCCTATTTAAAATGAATGCGGTTGTTTCTAACGCATAACCCCAGAAGGACACTGGCAGATCGGTAAGAGACATCATAGATCGAACACTATCCAGTAGAGTACGATTACGTCGCTCGGACACGTCGTTACGCTGCGGTGTTCCGGTCGGCGTAAGTTGGGGTACTATGCCACAACTCTTCAGATGTGTGCCAAACTCAAAACTCAAGTATTCTCCACCGCGATCGGATCGGAGGTGCTTGATTTTCCTATTAAGCTGATTCTCAACTTCACTTTGGAATTCTTTGAACTTTTCAAACGTTTCAGACTTGTGTTTCATCAAATAGATATAACCGTATCTACTCAAGTCATCAGTGAAGGTGACGAAGTAACGATAACCATTGCGTGTCGAAACGCTCATCGGTCCACACACATCTGTATGTATGATCCCCAACAAATCCGACGCCCGTTCAACGAAACCTTTGAACGGTGTCTTGGTCATTTTGCCCATAAGGCATGGTTCGCATGTATCGAGGGATCCGAAATCCAACGAGTCCAAAAGTCCATCGGAGTGGAGTTGCTTCATGCGCTTTACACCAATATGACCAAGACGGCAATGCCACAAATACATGGCGGTATCGTCACTACACTTAATCCGTTTGGCTTCTATGTTATCGATGTGAGTACTACCATCGAGATTCAACAAGAATAAACTGTTATTCTCGGGAGCATCAACATAAAAGATATCATTCATATAAATAGCACAATTGCTTGCACTGATTTAAATGAATAACCGTCTTGTAACAGGCAAGACCCACTTATAATGTTTACACTCAAGGATGGCACAAAATAACACTTATTTAAAACCAAAACTAATCCCGATGGTAGATGCAGAGGGAGCGTGCCGACAGCCACCACGTCGACTCTCGATCCGTTGCCGACGCGCATCGTCACCTCATCCTTCGCCAGCCGCCGTCTATTCCGTAACTCCTCCTGAGAGTTACATATATGAGCAACAGAACCAGTATCAAATACCCACGTGTTGCTCCGGGCGGATGTAAGGTACACATCTATAACATGTATATCAAATATACCTTGCTCTTTGTCGACCGTCTTGTCAGAGATCCTATCCTCCAGGTACTTGGGGCAGTTGCGCTTCCAGTGACCCTTCCCCTTGCAGTAGAAACACTCCACGCTAGCTCTGGGACCAGACCTGTTAGTACTGGGCTTGGCATCCAACTTTGCCTCCCTCCTGGACTTCCAGCTCTGCTTTCCCTTGCCACCGGATTTCTTGAAATCAACGGTCTTGTTGATCATCAACAGCTCCTTCTTAATCCCTACCTCAGCAGTCTTGAGCATCACGAACACTTCACCCAGGGACTTAGCCATGCCCTGCATGTTGTAGTTCATGACGAAGCCTTTGTAGCTTGGCGGCAACGATTGCAACACCCTATCAATCGCCAGCTCATCGGGAATCTTGCATTCCAGAGCATTCAGGCGTTGAAAGTAGCCAGACATCTTGACTACATGCTCGCTCACACTGCTATGCTCTTCCATCTTGGCCGAGAAGAAAAGCTCAGAAGCCTCATATCTCTCAACCTTAGCCTGCGGCGCGAAGACAGCCTTAAGATCCGAAATGATCTCAAAGGCGCTCATCTTCTCAAAGCGGTTCTGCAGGTCGGCTTCCATGGCGTAGAGCATGCCACTCTGGACAAAGGCAGAATCCTCTGATCGGGTCTGGAAGACCTTCTTCTCATCCTCAGAGGCATCATCTGCGGGAGGGTCACCTATGGCGGCCTCAATGACGTAGGCCACCCTATGGGGAGTGAGGAGGATCCTCAGGTTGCGGAACCAGGCCATGAAGTTTGACCCATTGGTCTTAAGCTTTTCTTTCTCAAGGAACAGACCTAGGTTAAACGAGGGGCGAGACATCTACAATGGAATTTGCAACAACGTAAGACTTTGTTCATAATAATTTCGAGTTATAGTATTTTAGAAAATAACTAACATAACTCCCACTCAAACGAACATCTGGTCGTTTAAGCGATTACACGACCCCCATCCATTGCACCACCCCTCATCATCAGAGCCGGCGGCACAACTTCAAGAGTAGACAAAATCGTCCGCCACACCAATTTTGTGACTCGTGCTCGACCTTTCGGTCTTCCTGTTCCGAGGCCATATTTCTGAATATGCTAGGCTCGCCACCAAAGACCTCCACGCTGACGCTTGTGCAACATGGCTTACACCCACTGTATGCGAACGACGAGATGTCTGACACCCGATCATCACGACCTGCCTCATAACGTAGAACTTTCTTGGTGGTGCGCGTTGGAGGGAGAACACTAGTGGTATTTTGAAGGGATCATCTTATATAGCTACCGCCGTGTAACTAATGTATAATATACACACAATCACACAATATAAGATGCACACAAAACATCAAATGTAATGCAATGTGATATAGTCCATTGCGTCATGGTCTTCTTGGCGCCCACAGTTTATAAACAATTTAATAAACCTACCTTGAGCATATCACTTAGCCCCTGCAAAATAAAGTTAGACGCTTCTACTTTATATTTTGCATATTTTACGTGGCTTGGGGCTTTCGTAAATATAACCGCTTCATACCTACGAACCTTATGACCACAAAAACGATCCAATAATTGCATATTTAAGCATCCCTTTCGGGCCCTCCATTGAAAATGCGAAGACCAACTAAAGAGAGAGAAACTGACACCCGCCAGCCACATATACGGTACAAGCCGTATGTCAGTAGTGGAACCAGTCTCGCGTAAGCGTACGCGTAAAGTCGGTCCGGGCCGCTTCATCAACTCAATGCCGCTGGAATACACAAGTGCATGCTAGAGGGTAGCAAATAACAGGAACGGTGCCCCCGTGCAGAGCACGGGTTCTAACAGCGTACAGCTATATCTACGATAGATCGGCTCTGATACCACTGAAGGGGATCGTGTGCAGAAAAACAAAAAAAATCCTACCAACGATATCCTAAAAGCATGCCAAGATCTATTCTATGCAGATATAGTAGTACGAACGGAGATCGGAATACGTACCCTTGTAGACCGAAAGCGGGGATTACGTTCCCGCACAAACATTGTCGATGAAGACCGACGAAGCCGACCTCGAGGTCATGTAGAGGAAGCAGACCTCCGAGTACCGCTAGCGCAGCACCTCGCAGGGCGTCACACACGTACGGTGGAGATGACGGCCTCCGAAGCTCCAGTCCAGGACGAGCAGCGGAAGACTTGGACCGGAACACCAGCAGCGTGGCAGCAGGCTATGGTGGAAGAGATCCCCCTCCTCAGCTCGGCGCGGCTCCGACTTGAGAACCACGAGATCGAGAGAGAAATCGGGAATTAATTGGTGAAATAAAAGGCCAGGGGTGCCCCTTCTTATATAGGCTCCCAGGAGGAGCCAACCTTGCCAGCCAGGCAATGTGGGACTATCCCCACATGCCTGGTGCGGCTAGGCCAGGTGCGCCGGCCCCCTGGTGGGCCCCTTGGCCCATCCAGGCCGGCCACCAAGGCCCCCACCGAATCCCCTAGGGATTTTTCCCCCTCTTGGGCCTTCTTTCGACTAGAAGGCCCATTTAGGGAAATCAGCCTAAATAAATTCGAAAATAAATATATAAAATCATATTTGCATATTAATTACACTAATTAATATCAAACATAATATATATGATTTTTCCTAGCTCCAAAAACTCTTTCATCGCTGCCCGATCTCCATCGGACCCCTCCCGGGACGCTCCCGGTGATCTCTTTCCTTTCCGGTTGTCTTGTCGAAACCCCTTAAGTGTGTTACCCTAGCGGTTCGATATAATAACAGGTACGACCAAGACTCCTCTATGATCAACGACTAACTCGTAGGCCTGGACCCTATGAATTAATCCTTGTGATATAACGAATGACTTTCATCTATCAAACCTGAACGCAAAGTCTTAAACTTTTGCCATAGCGATACTTAGCACGTCCGAGCGTCGTTCCATAGATATCTCCATACCTAATCCCGACCTCGTTACCGACGACGCTACCTTCTACTCGTTCATGATCTCATGTCTCCGTGACCTAGTCACATGCTTGCAAGCTCATTAGACATGATCTCACCGAGTGGGTCCGAGAGTATCTATCCTGCTATGCGGACTGGCAAATCCCGCTCTTGACCCCTCGTCTCAACTACTCCTTTCCGATACCCAAAAGTATCACCGTTATTGTCATACTAAATAAGATACGACGTTTGGTGCGATCAAAGTATCTTCCAGGAATAACAATAAGAGTTGATCTCACGGTCAAAGGCGTAACGACTACGTTCTCCTAATCTGGGTATGTCCATCACATCGTTCTCCAACGATATGACTCCCATTGCCGACCGGCGCCATGCCCCATGACCGGGAAACCTCGATCATCAATCGCGCAACGAAACTAGTCTTAGTAGAGGCTACTAGGGACCTGGTTGTTTACGTATCACACCCGTATTAATGTTTCCGCTTAATACGGTTCTAGCATGACACAAAAACCTATTATGAACAAACGAGATATGATAAAGAATACACTTTATTAATTTCCTCTAGGGCATATCTCCTTCACAAACAAATTCGCCTCGGCCACACCTGATGCTCTCCCGGGTGTTGCGCCGCACATGTCACAAACAAATTCGCCTTGGCCGCCACCCGAAGCACTCGGGGGCTACGCCGCGCAGGTCTAAGTCAAACCTAGGCCGTCACCCGACGCACTCGGGGGCTGCGCCATACAGGTATAACTCGAAAAATCCTTGGCCGCCACCCGAAGGACTCGGAGGCTGCGCCGCACAGGTCTAAGTCAAACCTAGGCCGTCACCCGACGCACTCGGGGGCTGCGCCATACAGGAATAACTCAAAAAATCCTTGGCCGCCACCCGAAGCACTCGGGGGCTGCGCCGCACAGGTCTAAGTTAAACCTAGGCCGTCACTCGAACACTCGGGGTCTGCCCCATACAGGTCCATCAAGAAAACCTAGGCCGCACTCGAACACTCGGGGGCTGCGCCATACAGGTCCAACAATGCAGTAGGCCGTTTGGCTGAGCAAATACTCGATATGTTTGTCGAATCCACCAAGTAGGCCGTCGGGCTGAATGAGCACTCAAATAAAAAAGGACAGTGGTTCCATCAGCGAGTTCCTAAAACGTCAATCCCATCGGGAGGGTGTCAGAGATCTCTTTTCGACTGAGAAGTTTTTGAGATTAACCTCAATTACAAGCAATTCAGCTTAATCTCGGGGGCTACTCCCATCGGGAGCACTGTTCGCGCTCCCAATAGACTCAGTCGAAGCATTAACGACTAAAGCATCCTCTGTAAGCCCTCAACGGCCGGAGTCGAATTTCTTTAACTATCGTTTTCAGGAACAAGACACAGTGCCAATCTGAGAACCGAAACGTCTATTCGGGTGACAAAGAAAATCGAGTAAGCTCAGTCAGCTGAATCCATCTACAAGTAATCCAGCATGCTGAACTGACGCTTCGCAAGAAGACCAAGGCAAAGTAATTCAACTGCAAAGGTTACTCCCATCGGGAGAGGCCGGTTCAACTGAAGAAATCGAGTTCAAGCTCAAGATCAAGCAATCCAATGGCGCGTCCAGGAGGAAGAAGTCCTTTGCCCGACTCTACGCTTCGACCAAGCACTCGGGGGCTACTGACGTGGGGCTACCTTTCGGGTAGCCCACGATAAGGCTACCTGGGCCGCGCCAAGGATTTGGAGGCCCACAGAAGGCCCACGCGGGGTACCATGTAATCTTGTCCAAGTCGGTTAGGTCGCATAACCTGCCATATCTGTAATTGCCATCGGCATCGACCACCCGAGACCTGGCTACCTATAAAACCAGGAGGGTGGCTTGTCCCCAGCACAACCAACGAAGATATACGCTCATAGCCGCCACGGCAAACCCTAGCGAGATCACAATCTCGCCATTGTAATCGCTACTCGTATCAATAATCAGACAAGCAGGAGTAGGGTGTTATCCTCCGGGAGCCTGAACCTGGGTAAAACCTTGCTTGTCAGCCGTCGTGATCACCAACACCTCTCTCTCTCCCCATCAGTCAACCCGGGGTGGACAACCCTCGGACTTGTCGAGTTAACACCTCGTCACGCGCCCCTCAGCTCCCGGCCAAATCGCGCGTTTCCCGGCACCACGGACGGCCATGGAGCGGGCACAGAAGTCCCTGACGATATCGAGGTCCAGATGCATAGGAGAGGCCAGCAGCGCTCCGGTGGACACGCGGTGGCGTGGGGTGAAGGCCGGGACTTCCGGCGTGTGGGGGACGGTAGGCCATGGCGCGGGCGCGACGAGGTCGGGGCAGGCGAAGCTGAGCTCACGGGGATGCAGAGAGGCGTCCGTGGGCGACTCGCCGGAGAGGCGCGGAGGGAAGCTCACGGGGATGCAGGGAGCTTGGGCATGCCGAGGAATTGAGGCGGGGCGGAGCAGGGTCACGTCGGGCACGAAGTGGGCGCAGGCGCGGGCAGAGGCAGCAGCACGGGGAGCCTGCGTATGTTGCTCGTGCTGTTGCGGCGGCTAGTGCGCGTGCTGTAGGGCCCGCGGCGCGGCGGCGGCGAGGAGCAACATGCGCGACTGACGAGGTGTTAACTCGACACGTCCCAGGGTTGTGCACCCCGGGTTGATTGATGGGGAGAGAGATGAGTGCAGGTGGTCACGACGGCTGACAAGCAAGGATTTACCCAGGTTCAGGCTCCCGGAGGATAACACCCTACTCCTGCTTGTCTGGTTATTGATGCGAGTTGTGGTTACAATGGCGAGATTGCGATCTCGCTATGGTTTGTGCCGTAGCTATGAGCGTGTCCTCTGGGACGAGCAACCCTCCTGGCTTTATAGGCAGCCAGGTCTCGGGTGGTTGGTGCCGATGGCAACTACAGATATGGCAGGTTATGCTTCCTAACCGACTTGGACTAGATTACATGGTACCCCGCGTGGGCCTTCTGTGGGCCTTCCTGTCCTTGGCGCGGCTCAGGTAGCCTTATCGTGGGCTACCCGAAAGGCAGCCCCACGTCAGTATCCCCCGAGTGCTTGGTCGAAGCGCAGAGTCGAGCAAAGGACTCCTTCCTCCTAGACGCGCCATTGGATTGCTTGATCTTGAGCTTGAACTCGATTTCTTCAGCCGAACCGGCCACTCCCGATGGGAGTAACGTTTGCAGTCGAATTATTTTGCCTTCATCTTCTTGCGAAGCTTGCTTCTACTCAGCCTGTTTGGCTTACTTGTGGATGGATTCGGCTGCTCGAGCTTACTCTGTTTCCACCCGAATGGTTTCTTCGGGTTCTCGGATCATCTGCCGATCCTACCTTGTTAATTTCAGCTTTGAAGCTTACTACTCGAATTACTCTGTCGAGTTGCTTCAATTGATTTTGGATCCGTTGGCTTGATGACGTTACTGGTGACGATCTGCTGCACGCCTCTGCGCTCGATGGGACGTGACTTGGCGGGCCCCGCTGTCAGAGCTGACCGCGGTCAACAGTTGTCACGTCTCCGAAGTGGGCGCAAAATTTGCGCGGCATGATGATGACGCCTCGGTTTTCGTGCGTAGTGGACGAAGTGGGCGGTGACGGTTGGTTTCCTCGTGCGACACGTGGACGGCCGGATGTGTCTGCTCGGAGCCCTTGTTCTGTGGACGGTTGAGATGAGACTTTTTGAGGCATAAGTACTGTGTTTTGACGCTTGGGATTTCATCTTCTCCAATCGCTCTGTGCTCCCTTTCCTCTGCGCTCTACCATTTTCGCCGCCATCCAGAGCTCCGTGCAATCTGTCCGTACACCTTGTGCTGCCTTGCGGCACCATGGGCAAGCCGAAGAGCGCCGCTGGCTCCTCCGCCGCCGCCGACGAAGCCGGGCTGATGAAGAAGCCCGACGGCGACTGGCAGAGATCGTCGGTTGACGTGGGGCTACCTTGCGGGTAGCCCACGATGAGGCCACCTGGGCCGCGCCAAGGATGGAAAGGCCCGCAGAAGGCCCACTCGGGGTATCTCATATCCTAGTCCAACTCGGTTAGGACTTGTAACCTACCGTATCTGTACCAACCACCCGAGACCTGGCTGCCTATAAAGCCAGGAGGGTTGCCCGTCCTAGAGGACAGGCTCAGAACCAAAAACCCTAGCGAGATCGCAATCTCACCATTGTAATCACTACTCGCATCAATAACCAGACAAGCAGGAGTAGGGTGTTATCCTCCGGGAGCCTGAACCTGGGTAAACCTCGCTTGTCAGCCGTCGTGATCACCTTACACTCTCCTCTCTCCCCATCAATCAACCCGGGGTGCACAACCCTGGGACTTGTCGAGTTAACTCCTCGCCAATTGGCGCCGTCTGTGGGAAGTCAAACAAGTGCTAGGATCATGGTCACGCCGGCTCCATCCGCAACGAAGATCGGCGCACCTGCCATCAGGGAGTCGATCCGATTCGGCTCCTTCGAGTACGTCATCCACTCGCCAGCTCATCAATCGGTGTACGCCGATCTGGAGAAAGGTATACACATCACCTTCGGCTCCATCTTCTGTTGCATCGATAGTCGTGGCATGCTCAGGTCTACGACTACTGCGTTACGCGCGGCGGCGCCATCAAAATCGCCGACCACCGCGCCCGCTGGACCCGCGAAGATCGCATCTGCCGCACCCGCGGAGATCGCGACCGCTGGACCCGCGAAGATCGCATCTGCCGCACTCGCGGAGATCGCGACCGCCGGACCCGCGAAGATCGCATCTGCCGCACCCGCAAGGTTTGCGCCAGCCGTACCCGCGAAGAGGACATCTACGTCGACAATCTCGGCAACGACCACGTGAATCGAGTCTACTACCCCAACCTCGATCGCGCGGTCAATCAAGTCAAGACCCACCTCCACCGTCGCGCCCGCACGTGCGATCGGGGGCCCGCGTCCGACAACAACGTCGCGCGCGCCCTCATCTTCGTGGAAGTCCCAGGTCTACCCCAAGCCACTCGCACTCGCCCCGTCGAGTGCGGGCACATGGACAATCGCGAAGAGACGCGACAGCAAATGCGCCGCGCGCCACGTGGCAGCAATTTTCGATCCCGAGCAAGAAGCGGGTGACGGAAGTAGCAGCGGCAGCACCAACTCTCCAATCCATGCCTACCCGAAGCAAGTCTTCATGGCCGGCACAGCGCCGCATGACGACGAAGACGAACCCGCATACCCACTGGAGGTGGACATGCCGGACCAGACGAAACTTGTCATCACGCGTGATATGGCGATCCAAGCCATGAAGCATGTGGACGAGGGCACGTTCCCGCTACCCAACGCACCTCGAGACGATCACCTGGCGGTCCAGTACTTGCTACGCAAGGAAGGCGAACGAATTCGCGCCGAAAAGGCCGAACTTCTCAGGCGCAAAAGGGACGCGGATGCGTCGAGTGCCAGGCGAGCTGCTCTCTCCTTCACATCCTCCACAGAGGTGAATCAGGGAGCACGGCGAACCAGAGCCCGTGTCCCCCACATGGCAGAAGCTAATCGAACAAGGCTCACCCGCAACCTCGACTCGTCCTTCGTCACCGAAGACGAGAATGGGATACCCGTCCCGAAGACGGCGAATGCCGCCCTGATATCAGTCGAGACATACCTTCGGCTCACGCAGCCACCGGAGGGAGACGCGCGCTCCCTTGTCCACAAACAACAAATTGCCTCCATAAGGGCAATCGAGGAGGCTCTGGCGGCCAAGGGGCCAAGCAACAGAGCGACTGAGCCAACGACGTCGGGCGCCCCAGCGGCGCAGCGACAAGCAATCAAGGACCTCCGTGACGTCCTGACGCAGAAGACGGTGGACCGCAACCGCAAGGAACGTTCGGCTAGCGTGGCACACGCAAACGACCACGCCGACCGCGACTTCGAGCCGTGTGGCGCAGCATATTTTTCCTTCAACATCCGCGACACCCGCATGCCTAAAGGCTTCAAGTTGACGGCGGGCACACCAAAATACGACGGGAAGCAAGACCCAAAGCTATGGCTCGAGGACTACCTCATCGCTTGCACCTGTCAAGGCGGAACATCGACTACAGCCATGCAGTACATCCAGCTCATGCTGACAGACTCGGCACGCGGGTGGCTCACAAGCCAACCCAAGGACTCTTTCCGAACATGGGAGGAATTCCAAGATAACTTCATTAAGAGTTTCTCAGGAACATTCGCCAGGCCAACGACCTACATTGAGTTACAGGCCTGCAAGCAAGGGAAGGACGAGTCGCTCCGCTCTTACATCCAGAGGTGGACACTCCTCCACAGAGGTGGATCTCTTCCGCGCGCAGGGTCTGCTTCCACCTGCTGACCAAGTCCAGGTACACGTTCCTGGCAAGGAGGTTTTCCCCACTCCCCGCGATGGGGAACGTGTTTGCTTCGCGGACTTCCTTCCGCGGGGCTTCGGGTTCCCCATGCACGATTTCGTGCGCGGTCTCCTGTATGCCTATGGGGTTCAGATCCACGATCTGACCCCCAATGGCGTCTTGAGCATCGCGGGCTTCATCGTGCTCTGCGAGTGCTTCCTGGGTGTCGCGCCCCATTGGGCGTTGTGGAAGTCGCTCTTCCTCGTTCGCAAGAACGTTGGGAAGAGCGGGTTGACCTTCCCCGTGGGCGGCTTCGGAATCCAAGTGCGCGGTGACACCGCGTACTTCCAGATGAAGAAGTGCGACTCCGTCCAGGGATGGCGCAAGAGATGGTTCTACGTCCAGTCGAACCAGGATGGCCTGGATGCATTCGACAGCGGACGTGGACTGCGGAAGACCGGCGCCTGGGCGCACCCGCTGACTGCCGTAGAGAAGGAGGCCGTGCGGCCCTTGCTGAGCCTGCTGCGCGATCAGACCAAGACCCTTGGGCGCGAGGCGGGTGGCGTCTTCCTGATGGCCACCTTCTTCCGTCTTCGGGTGCAGCCGCTCAGCGCTCGGCCTCACCCGATGTGGGCCGCCGAGGGCGTCAGCACCGAGCCGCTTGACGATGAGGAGGTGGAAACCAAAGTAAGATCCATCACCAACCTCCGAGTCGCGGACACGTGCAACGTCAAGTGCCCGATTGCTCCTTACGGGGCCTCGAACCCCGTTCCTGAGGTAAGTCTTGGCTTGTTTTCCTTTTGTCTTTGCTCGTCTTGCGTCTACTTTCTTTTTGATTCGACTTGTGTCTACTTGCTTCAGGGTCGGGCTCTGTTGATCAGCCTTCCTCCTCTTCCCAAGAACGGACCCGACGACGAGTCGAAGTTTGTCGAGGAGGAAGACGACGACGAAGAGATTCCCTCTGCACACTCTCCCCACGAAGAGGTGGAGGATGAGGATGAAGTGGAGGAACCCGTGCGGAAGAAGCGGAAGCTCCCGAGTCGTGGCGACTCTGCCACTGCGTCGTCACCTGCTAAGGATGCCGACGTTACCCTGGAGGAGGTCGTCGCGACGTCGTCGGGTGCGCGGTCCTCGGGTGGCTAGGATGAACCCCTGAATGTTCCTCCAGTCAGCTCCGCAGCTCCTCGTTCTTTTGCGCAGATGCCTTCGCCCTCCCTGGAGAGTTACGATGACCTTGGTACCCCCAGGTGAGCTTCTTTATGATGTGTGTCCTTCGAGTTGTGTTTTGTAGTTGCAACGTTTAAGTTGACAGGTGTGCTCGTTTTCGCTGTAGCCACCGTTCTGGCGAGGTTAGCTCCCCCTTCGAGACGTGGACCATACATCCGCCCCTTCGACTGGGCTGGGGACTCAGGTGGTAGTGGAGAAGGTGCTTGTTGAGCCTGCTGGCGTTGCATCGTCTAGCCGCGTTCCTCCTTCGGCTTCAGAGGACCCTGACCTCCTGGACCACGTAAGTCCTCTATGCTTGTACTTGCATTCTTGATTTTTCATCGGGTGCGCGATCAGCGCTCCCGATGGGAGTAGCCCCCGAAGGTGTGCGTGACTAGTATAGTCGCCCGCAACTTTATTAACATCTTGCTTTTGTTTCAGCCATACTACCGCCAGCAGCTTGACGCAGCCGAGGCTTATGTTCGCCTGGAGAAGGAGAGGGACCAGCTGCGTGCTTCTCTGGACCAGGCTACTGGGCGGGTTGATGAGCTTGAGAAGGCTCTACATGAGTCTCGAGAGCGGGAGCTGGCGCGGGTCGCCCAGGAAAAGACTCAAGTCGGCCGTCTCCTTTCAGTCGCCGGTGTTCTTGGGGGTAAGTTTCGGCTTGATGCCTACTGTGTCTTGATCTTTTTATTTGCCTGGCCTTGAATCTTTTGCGCAGAGACTTGCGGCGGAGCTCCTCCGGAAGACGCGTCGAGTGACACGGTTGATTTGGCGACTGCTGTCGGCTTCCTCGATCGGGTCTGCGCCTATGCTTCCGATGCGGTGAAGAAGTCTGCAGCCTCGTTAAAGAAATCGACTGGAGCCCTCACTGTGGTGCACCAGAGTATCTTCCCAGGCGACCAGCCGCCGGCAGCCGTGGACGTCCTTGCTGCGCCGTTTGAGGACGCGACCACCATCGCCGATTTTACGCGGTCGCAGACGGTACGCGGCTCCGAGCTCACCTTCCAGCTCCTCTTAGGGCATCAGGTTCCAGGTGATTTTGAGAAGGTCGTCAGCGGCTTTCCCCGCAAACCTGATGGCCGAACCGCGTCGCTGAGTGGCGTGAAGGAGCGTGCTTCGCAGCTGGCCGTGCAGCTTGTGGCACTCTTCGAGAGGGCCCTTGCTAAGGCGACTGAGGCGGCTGCCGCTCGGAAGGGTCGTTCCCGGTCGCAGTCCGCAGCCTTAGAGTAGGCGTAGCTTTAGGAATTCGGCAGTCGCCGTGGTCTGTATTTTGAAATTCTTGCTCTGTAATGAATATTGTCCTGCCAGGTCTTTTGGCCTTCAATATTGCTTTTGCTGACTTTCTTTCTGCCGAGTTTAACTGTGCTTCGCAGTCGTATGATTGTATTGACTCTGCGTATTCATGGCAGAATGTTGTGCGCGGTGATGCTTTTCCTTCTCCTGTGGCTGAGCCGAGTGGCGCGGCTTCTTCTTCGGGTGCTCGCCGTCGTCGGGCGGCGCCGGCTCCTCCACGTAGTGTAAATGATCAGCGGATAATCACATACCTGAAGAACAAGGTGGTTGAGCTTGAGGCGACCCTGAAGAATACTGAGCGGCTGCTGCACCGCTCCCAGTCGCATCCTACGGCTGAGTTCTCGCGACGTGAGGACTTTTTGCTTGGGGAGATCGATCTGATCAGTCGGCAGTTGCAAGGTTTGTATCCTTTTGGCGGCTGCTGTCTTTGCTGGCTTTCTTTCTTGTTCTGACTTGCATTTTATGCGTGCAGATGTTAATCCTGATTGGGAGGCCGAGCGGGATCGCGTTGAGGAGCGAGTTACCCGAGAGGCGTCCGACGACTCCTACGAAGCTCGGCAGTTCTGGGTGAACAAGTCGAGAGGGCGCGTCCTTGCCACCATGCTTGATCGTACGTGGCGCGCTGCTTTTCTTCTGGAGAACTGCCGGAAGACACTCTGGCACATCAATTGTGTGTACTTCCCGCATAACGCGCAGCCGAACGGGCTGTCCGCCTTGCTGGAGAGGTTTCGCGATGGTGAAGGGCTGAAGGAGGTTGTCGACGCCCAACTTGTGGCTGGGGCGAACGCGGCGTTGGCATACGTCCGGATGCACCGGCCGCATCTTCCGCTCGACAGGGTGCTTGATGGCCTGCCTGGTGATGACGACTTCGACGAGACCTTGGCGGCTGCGCGC
This sequence comes from Poa annua, assembly GCA_026929855.1. Taxonomy (NCBI): domain Eukaryota; kingdom Viridiplantae; phylum Streptophyta; class Magnoliopsida; order Poales; family Poaceae; genus Poa; species Poa annua. The sequence continues at coordinate 78,810,934 of CM049430.1, read as the reverse complement.
CGAATTATCAGGCAGGTTCAGGACCTGAGTGAGCGCCTTGTAGGTCCCCTCGATGCGCCGAAGGCCGAGCCTGCCGTTTAGAGTAGCTGTCGTCTGATGTACAGGGTTAGCTACAGAGGGCAAATATGCCTGTGTAAGTCGTAATGTAATAGATTAAAATACTTGCGAGTCATGAGAATTGATCTGCTTGCTCGAAAGTGAAAATGCCTGTTTTGATTTGCGACCTGTTTGGCGCAGTCGCCTAGTATGTTAGGCAACGGCCTAGGTTTTTTCAAGTGTGACCTGTATGTCGCAGTCTCTGACTTTAACAGGTGGCGACTTAGGATTTTTGTAACTTGACCTGTATGGCGCAGCCCCCGAGTTGTTCGAGTGGTGGCCTAGGATTTTGGCTAAGACCTGTGTGGCGCAGCCCCCGAGTAGGTCGAGTGGCGGCTTAGGATTACAAGTGTTACCTGTTTGGCGCAGACCCCGAGTATGTCGGGTGGCGACCTATGATTTTGAACTTGACCTGTACAGCGTAGCCCCCGAGTGAGTTCGAGTGGCGGCTGAGGATTTTTCTGAGAAGGTCTGTTTGGCGTAGCCCCCGAGTAGGTCGAGTGGTAGCCTAGGATTACAAGTGTTACCTGTGTGGCGCAGCCCCCGAGTGTGTCGGGTGGCGACCTAGGATTTTGAACTTGACCTGTATGGCGCAGCCCTCGAGTCGGTCGGGTGACGGCCTAGGATTTTTTGACTTATGCTTGTATGGCGCAGCCCCCGAGTAGTTCGGGTAGTGGCCTAAGCTTTTCTTTCAACCTGTGTGGCGCAGCCCCCGAGTAGTTCGAGTGGCGGCCTAGGATTTTAGCTTCCCCTGTGTGACAGGTAAAGGAGACTGATTTTCTTCAAATCACTTTATTGATTCTTGCGAACAGGCCGCCTCATTAAAACCCTTCCAGTCCCCTCAGGTACCCTGGTAAGGGAAAGAGTGCGTCTGAAACCTGCCGCGCTGATTTTCTTGTACAATGATTGGGTTGAACTAGGCGTAGAACCGGCGGAGTTGTGCCACGTTCCACGGGTTGCTGCAGTCTGCTCCCGTCTTCGAGTCTTTCAGGCGGTAAGCTCCGTTGCCGATTGCTTCTGTCACGATGTACGGGCCCTCCCATGGGGAAGCGAGCTTGTGCACCTTCTTTTGCTTGAGTCGAAGAACCAGGTCGCCTGCAACGAACGCTCTTGGTCGTAGCCTCCGAGTGTGATAGTTGTGCAGGTCATGTTGATACACGGCTGATCGTGCCAGGGCGATGTCGCGTGCTTCATCCAGGGTGTCCCTGCTGTCTTCGAGTGCCTCCTCTGCATCCGACTCGTCGTAGGCGACTACTCTCGGTGCGTCGAACTTGATGTCACATGGGAGGACCGCTTCTGCACCATACACCATAAAGAATGGAGTGTACTGGGTGGATCTGTTTGGCGTTGTTCGCAGACTCCAAAGGACCGACGGCAGTTCCTCCACCCATGCGCCCGCTGCGCGTTTTAGGGGCACGCGCAATCGCTTCTTGATGCCGTTGCAGACGAGGCCATTGGCTTTCTCCACTTACCCATTGGATTGCGGGTGCGAGACAGACGCATAGCTGAGCTTGATCCCCTGCTCTGAGCAGAAGTCCTTGAACTCTTCGGCTGTGAAGTTCGAGCCGTTGTCGGTGATGATCCCATTCGGTACTCCAAATCTGAAGATGATTGACCTGATGAAGTTAACTGCCGTGGATGCAGTCGAACTTGTGATGGGCACGGCTTCGATCCACTTTGTGAATTTATCGACTGCAACCAGGAGGTGAGTGTGACCTCCGTGTGAGGATTTCTTCAGCGGGCCCACCATGTCCAGACCCCATTGGGCGAAGGGCCAGGCTAATGGTATTGTCTTGAGTTCTGATGCTGGCGCGTGTGGCTTGTTGGCAAATTCTTGGCACCCTGTGCATTTCTTTACTAGCTCCTCGGCGTCCTGCATGGCTGTCAGCCAGTAGAACTCGGCTCGTAGCGCTTTGGCCACCAGTGCCCGACTGCTGGCATGATGCCCGCAGATACCCGCGTGGATGTCGAGTAAGATGGCTTGGCCGTCGACTGGATCTATGCACCTTTGCAGGATTCCTGAGATGCCTCTTTTGTAAAGTTCTCCGTTGATGACGGTGAAACTTTTGGAGCGCCTGATGATGCTCTTTGCTTCGACTGGGTCGGCTGGCAGCTTCTGATGTAGTATGTACGCCAGGTACGGTCCTGTCCATGTGGCTTCGACTAGCATGACCTCCATGGGGACCTTGTCTTGGCTTGGCGGGTTGGCATCGCCTTTTGTTGTTGCAGTGCTTGTTGTATTCTGAGTCTTGATGGACCTCTGCGTGATGCACTCGAGGAAGACGCCGGGTGGGACTGGCACCCTGTCTGAGCCCATGTTAGCAAGGACGTCGGCTTCCTCGTTGCTTTCACGGCTAATATGGCGCAGCCCGCAGCCGTCGAAGTTGCCTTCCAATTGATTGTAGAGGTCTCTGTAGGCGATCGTGTTGTCGGCGATGGCGTCGCAGGACTTCATGGTTTGTTGTACCACCAGGTAGGAGTCGCCGTATATCATGAGGTGCGTGGCGCCGCAGTTCTTGGCCATCCGCATGCCGTGGATCAGGGCCTCGTACTCGGCTTCGTTGTTGGACGGCGTCGGAAAGTCCATCTGCAGGACATACTTGAGCTTATCGCCTTTGGGGGAGATGAGTACGACTCCTGCCCCGGCTGACATGAATTTCTTGGAGCCGTCAAAGTACATTGTCCATGCGTTGGACAAGTCGGGGATATTTGGTAGCTGGGCTTCTATCCACTCGGTGGTGAATTCCGGGAGGACTTGGGCCTTGATGGACTTCGGGTGAGCATACTTCAGCCCCCATGGTCCTAGCTCGACAACCCACTTGGCGACTCGTCCTGTCGCGCGTTGGTTTGTGAGAATGTCTGCTAGTCCAGAGGAGCTTACCACCGTGATCGGGTGCTCGGAGAAGTAGTGGACGACCTTTCTGGAGGTCATGAAGACTCCGTATGCCAGCTTCTGGTAATGAGGGTAGTTCTGCTTGGACAAGGTGAGTACTTCGCTAAGGTAGTAGACGGGCCTCTGCACCGGGTGACTGTGCCCTTCTTCTTCGCGTTCGACTACGAGCACCGTGCTCACCACCCTGTTTGTTGCTGAGACGTATAAGTACAACGGCTCGTTTTCCAGTGGTGCCACGAGGACTGGAGAGGTTGTCAGGGTTTTCTTGAGATGCTCGAATGCGTCCTGCGCCTCTTGTGTCCACTCGAACTTGTCCGTCTTTTTCATCAGTTGGTAGAAAGGTAAGGCTTTCTCTCCCAACTTACTAATGAACCGGCTGAGAGCTGCGACTCGGCCGGCTAATCGTTGTACCTCCCGGAGCTTGGTTGGTGCTGGCATTGTGAGTATGTTCTGCACCTTCTCGGGGTTTGCTTCGATTCCTCTTGCGGATACGAGGTATCCTAGTAAATCTCCGGCTGGCACGCCGAACACGCACTTCTCTGGGTTGAGCTTGATCTGGTACACATCGAGTGCGGCGAAGACCTTGCGGAGGTCGTCGACTAGGGTATCCTCCTTTTGGGTCGTGACAACGATGTCGTCGACGTAGACTTGGACGATCTGCCCGATTAGCCCCTTGAGGCATGCTTGCATTGTCCGCTGGTATGTGGCACCTGCGTTCTTTAACCCGAACGGCATCGTCTGGTAGCAAAAAACGCCGTCGGGTGTGATGAAGGCTGTCTTCTCTTCGTCCTCGACTTTCAGCCTGATCTGCTGGTAACCTGAGTAGGCGTCCAGGAAGGACACGCGCTCGCAACCTGCTGTCGAGTCGATGATCTGGTCTATCCGCGGGAGCGGGAAGTGGTCCTTGGTGCAGCACTTGTTGACTGCGGTGAAGTCAAAGCACATGCGTAGTTTCTTCGTCTTCTTTTTCTCTACTAGAACCGGGTTGGCGACCCAGTCCGAATCCTTGATCTCTCGGATGAATTTGGCGTGCAGTAGTCTGTCGACTTCCATGGCGATCGCGTCTCGTTTGGGTCCTGAGAAGCGTCGCATGGATTGTTTGACTGGTCTTGCATCCTTGTGGACTTTCAGAGAGTGCTCGGCGAGTTCCCTGGGTATCCCTGGCATGTCAGAAGGTTGTCATGCAAAGATCTTCCAGTTCTCACGTAGGAACTCGACGAGCGCGCTTTCCTATGCGGGGGTCAGACTCGATGAGACCTTGACCGTCTTTCTGCTGTCAGTCGGATGGACTTGGTGGGTGACGGTGTCGTCGTTCGTGTTGAACGCTGCGTCCTTGGCGGGCTTCTTGCGAGCCGGGAAGACGGTCTTGTCGTTGTCGGCTGATATGGCCTTGAAGTGCTCTTCGACTCCGAAGAACTCGGAAATCTTGGCGAACTCGCGGTCGCAGCTGTTGGAGAGCCCTAAGTCGCCGCGGACGGTGATTACTCCTTTCGGCCCGGGCAGCTTTATCATCAGGTAGGCGTAGTGGGGTACTGCCATGAACCTGGCAAAGGTCGGGCGCCCGAGGATGGCGTGGTATTGTGACTTCCAGTCGACGACTTCGAAGTCGATCAACTCCTTCCTGAAGTGCTCGGGTGTGCCGAGGATGACGTCGAGTGTGATTGTTCCCATGGGCGTGATTGCTTGCCCTGGTACTATGCCGTGGAAGGTGGTTTCCGATTCCGGCAATTTCTCCGTCGACCTGTTCATTCTTCTTAGGGTGTCGGCGAATATGATGTTGATGCCGCTGCCTCCGTCCAGGAACACCTTCTTCAAGCTGTAGTCGCCGATCAAGGCTTCAATCACGAGTGCGGCGTGCCCGGGTCGGGTTACCTCTGATGGGTGATCTGCCCTGGAAAATGTGATTGGTGTCTCCGACCCGCGCAGGTAGTCTGGTACCGCGCGCGGGCTGTTGATGGCTTGAAGTACTTGGCGTGTGATAATTTTCTGGCGCCTGTTCGACGGGGGTCCCCTCTGGATCATGTTCAGCTGTCCCCGTGCGGCTGGGTACGTGTCGGCTGCTGCCGACTGACCTTGTTGTTGTTGCTGTTGCTGCGGCTGGGGGAACGCTCCTGCCGCCTGCACCTCGTTGTTGTTTGCGGGTGCTGCCTGGATGGCTAGCTGCGGTGCCGCCTCTATGGCCTGTACCGGGGCGATGATTTGCTGCATGGCATGGTATATCTTTCTTGCTTTGCGACAATCCTTCAACAGGTGGTTGGAACTCCATTTGCCTGTTTCCGGGTTGCGGAACGGGTGATGCTTACAGGGTTGCATCAGCTCCTCTGCTGGGGTCAACGGGCGCTTCCACTCGCGTTTCTGACTTCCATCATTGTGGCCGATGCTGCTGCTACCACGGTAGCACTGACTCGAGCTGGGCTGCCGACTTTGGTCGTACTGTCGGCTGCTGTCACGTTTGTCCTCACGGGGGGGTTCATAGCCCGCCGCTACTAATTCGATTGAATCGTGGGTGTAACGTGGCTTCTTCTTTTGGCGTGCCTCACGCCAATTGCTTGTTTCGCCCTCTTTTTTGGGGGAAGTTTCGCGGACATAGTCTTCTCCTTCGGCCCATTGGTTGGTTGTCTTCATGAGCTCTATTGTGGTCTTCGGCTGGAGCCTACCGAATTCCTCCCGGAGGTCGCGGCGAGCGACGCCGTGCATGAAGGCGTCCATCACTCGATCTTCTGATACGGGTTCCATGATATTGCGGAGGAGTGTCCACCGCTGGATGTAAGAGCGGAGCGACTCATCCTTTCCTTGCTTGCAGGCCTGCAACTCGATGTAGGTCGTTGGCCTTGCGAATGTTCCCGACAAACTCTTGATGAAGTTATCCTGGAATTCTTCCCATGTTCGGAAAGAGTCTTTGGGTTGGCTTGTGAGCCACCCGCGTGCCGAGTCTGTCAACATGAGCTGGATGTACTGCACTGCCGTAGTCGACGTTCCGCCTTGGCAGGTGCAAGCGATGAGCTAGTCTTTGAGCCAAAGTTTTGGGTCTTGCTTCCCGTCATACTTTGGTGTGCCAGCCGTCAACTTGAAGCCTTTAGGCATGCGGGTGTCGCGGATGTTGAAGCTAAAGCATGCCGCACCACACGGCTCGAAGTCGCGGTCAGCATGGTCATCCGCATTTGCCGCACTAGCCGAGCGCTCCTTGCGGTTGCGGTCCACCGTCTTCTGTGTCAGGACGTCGCGAAGGTCCTTGACTGGCTGTCGCTGCGCCGCTGGGATGCCCGAGGTCGTTGGTTCGTGCGCTCGGTTGCTTGGCCCCTTGGCCGCCAGAGCTTCTTCGATTGCCCTTATGGAGGCAATTTGTTGCTTGTGGAGAAGCGAGCGTGCGTCTCCCTCCGGTGGCTGCGTGAGCCGGAGGTATGTCTCGACCGAGATCAGGACGGCATTCGCCGTCTTTGGGACGGGTATCCCGTTCTCATCTTCGGTGACGAAGGACGAGTCGAGGTTGCGGGTGAGCCTTGTTCGATCGGCTTCTGCCATGTGGGGAACGCGGGCTCTGGTTCGCCGTGCTCCTTGGTTAACCTCTGTACAGGATGTGAAGGAGTGGGCGGCTCGCCTGGCACTCGATGCATCCGCGTCCCTTTTGCGCCTCAGCAGGTCGGCTTTTTCGGCGCAAATTCGTTGGCCTTCCTTGCGTAGCAAGTACTGGACCGCCAGGTGGTCTTCTCGAGGTGTGTTGGGTGGGGGGAACGTGCCCTCGTCCACATGCTTCATGGCTTGGATCGCCATGTCCCGCGTGATGACAAGTTTAGTCTGGTCCGGCATGTCCACCTCTAACGGATATGCGGGTTCTTCTTCGTCGTCATGCGGTGTTGTGCCGGCCATGAAGACTTGCTTGGGGTAGACTTGAGTCGAAGAGTTGGTGCTGCCGCTGCTGCTTCTGTCGCCCGCTTCTTGCTCGGGGTCGAAAATTGCTGCAACGTGGCGCGCGGCGCAGTCGTTGTCGCGTCTTCTCGCGATTGTCCATATGCTCACGCTCGCCGGGGCGAGTGCGATTGGCTTGGGGTAGACTTGGGATTTCCACGAAGATGAGGGCGCGCGCGACATGGCTGTCGGGCGCGGGCTCCTGGTTGCCCGTGCGGGTGCGACAGTCGAGGTGGATCTTGACTTGGTCGACCGCACGACCGAGGTTGGGGTAGTAGACTCGATTCGCGCGTCCGTTGCCGAAATTGTCGATGTAGTCGATGTAGATCCCCTTTTCGCGGGTGCAGCGGGCGCGGCCCCCTCGGGTGTGGCAGATGCGATCTTCGCGGGTTCGGCGGGCGCGGCCTCCGCGGGTGCGGCAGATGCGATCTTCGCGGGTTCGCGGGCGCGGCCTTCGCGGGTGCGGCAGATGCGATCTTCGCGGGTTCGGCGGGCGCGGGACTTGCCGATTTAGGTGACGCCGTCGCGCGTAGCGCGGTAGTCGTAGACCTGAGTATACCACGACTATCGATGCAGCAGAATATGGAGCCGAAGGTGATGTGTATACCTTTGTCCAGATCGGCGTACACTGACTGGTGGGCTGGCGGGTGGATGACGTACTCGAAGGAGCCGAATCGGATCGACTCCCTGACGGCGGACACGCCGATCTTCATTGCGGATGGAGCCAGAGCGACCATGATCCTAGCACTTGTTTGACCTTCCCACAGACGACGCCAATTGACGAGGTGTTAACTCGACAAGTCCCAGGGTTGTGCACCCCGGGTTGATTGATGGGGAGAGAGATGAGTGCAGGTGGTCACGACGGCTGACAAGCAAGGATTTACCCAGGTTCAGGCTCCCGGGGGATAACACCCTACTCCTGCTTGTCTGGTTATTGATGCGAGTTGTGGTTACAATGGCGAGATTGCGATCTCGCTAGGGTTTGTGCCGTAGCTATGAGCGTGTCCTCTGGGACGAGCAACCCTCCTGGCTTTATAGGCAGCCAGGTCTCGGGTGGTTGGTGCCGATGGCAACTACAGATATGGCAGGTTATGCTTCCTAACCGACTTGGACTAGGTTACATGGTACCCCGCGTGGGCCTTCTGTGGGCCTTCCGGTCCTTGGCGCGGCCCAGGTAGCCTTATCGTGGGCAACCCGAAAGGCAGCCCCACGTCAGCGACATGCACGGGTGGCGTGCAACGACGACACGGCGACGAGCGTGCGGCCTCACTAGCCAGGGATGCTGAGCAGCCGGGCGGAGCCGCAGCAGGCGTTGTTGGGCGAGGACGAGCGAGCGGCGATAGCAGTAGGCCGCGCCGGCGTCGTGCGAGCAGGCAGTGCGCGGTATCAGGCGGGAGCACGAGCGAGTGTCGGGAGCATTAGGCCGCGATGGTGTTGTGTGAGCAGGCTGTGCGCGGCAGCACGAGCGAGCGGCGACAGCAGCAGGCCACGCCGGCATCGTGCGAGCAGGGTGCCGCACGGCCAGCAGATATCATGCGAGCGGCCAGGGGCCAGCGCGCGAGACGGTGGTCGCGGCCAGCAGGGCGGCGACACGCACGACGGGATCGACGAATTCCTCGAAGGCGCCGGAGCAAGCGGTGGTCGCGAGTGATCTGCGTTGACTGGTGCGGTCCGGTTCCAGGAAAATGATAAGAGAGGAGAGAGAAGATGACAGGTGGGTCCTATGTCAATTTAAACAATTCAATCACTTTTCTCTCTTAAATTTTGCCACGTAGACCCGACATGTGGGTCCAAGCAGAAAAATCAGTGCTCCTTGTCACACCATGGCCCCAATAGTGATGGTTTTACGTCATTAACTCCCCCTCCTCCCACCATATATCCCGGGCAAATAGCTCCTGTGTGACTTGTTTTCAGGGTTATTGGCTGTAGTACGACGTCTTTCCAGATAATAGCCTCCATGCGACGCCGATACGAGGAGAAATAGCCCAGAGGCACTCGGGTGCCAGAACTGTTGTTAGCGGGCTTGTTTAGATTAGATTAAGCATGTGGGTCCCACAAGATTGAGTCAAACAGCTGACTGACTGAATTTGTCAACTGATCCGCGCCCAACTGCCAGTGCCCGCCCCCAACTCCGCTCTCGTTCTTCTCCGGCGGCGGCGCTTTCGTTCACGGCGGCGGCAGGGCTTTCGTTCTTGGCGGCGGCGGCGGAAGCAATGGTGAGCGATTTCTTCTTCGTCCCTGTTCCCTCCGAATGTATTTGAGATCTGGTCTAATTTGCTCATTGTCTGCTGATTCAAATTGCTAGAGGACGCGGGGAGGCGCTACTGGGCGGGGGGGGGGGGGGGGGGGGGGGGACGTGGGAAGAAGAAGACGGTCGACCCGGGAGATTCAACTTCGAATAGGTAACATGCTTCTCTCCCGCACAATTTTACTTCGATTTGGGTCTCGTTTGCTCGACCTCATGCTGCCCGCTACTGACAGAGAGGATGCTGCTGGGAGCACCTTCGAAATTACAGTCAATTTCTTACGATCTACGGCAAAATTAGTTGATGGGAGCGTGGTGGACATTGATGGAGACACGATTGTGAAGTGGGAGGTTGATTTTGAAGAGTTTGATCCAACAGACCGACCGAACATGGGGGAGAAGCCGGTGAAGTCAATGGTGGAGAAAATTGCAGAGCATGTTATTTGGGGTCCAGAGCAAGAAGTATCACTGTTGTGGTTCAATAATTGGAAAGGTGAATATGTCAGAATTGAGGATGGTGAAGAGCTTGCTGAGGAAATCAATCGGCAAGAGGGCTGGAGGAGCAAAGCTTTAGTTTTTTATGCTCTGCTTGTTGATCTGAATGTTGATTCAAAGGTGGGTTATGTGCCCTCAAAGTTAGCTATGCAGGAGGCGGATGATGATTGGGCTTCCGCTAGGCGTATAATTCCCATTTGTACTGAACCGACAGTAATAGCACCCGTAGTTTCTGTTGATTGGAATGCACTTGACCTACCTGAACCTACTGATTTGGTCATTGCACCGATGGAGGACACTGAGATGGCCAAACTTTTTGGCATTGAAGTGGATGATAGGGATGAGGAGCAGGTTGAACAAGATGGGACTGACAGTGATTTATCTGAAGATGTAGATGAACAGTTGATGGAAGATGGTGCAGACTATGTGGATGATGAACACGATGATGAGCTGGTGCATGTGTACGACAAGGAAAACCCTGTCATTAAAGTTGGGAAGATGTGGCCGAACATGAAAGATGTGGCCGAACATGAAAGAGTTCAGGATGGCTTTCAAGACTTATGCAGTGAGACATCAGTTTGATGCAAAGACTGTTTGGACGGATAGAAAGAAGTTCTATGCGAAGTGTAGAGGTTTTGATGGTACTGGCAAGAGGCCTTGCAAGTGGTACATATCTGCTAGACTGCAGGCTGATGGAAGTACTGTAAGGGTTAACCAAATCCCTAAAAGACATACTTGTCTTACAAGTAGGGAAAAAGTATCAACCATGACATCACAACTTTGGGTTGCATATAAGATCCAACCATTGCTAGCCAAAACACCTAACCTTACTGCCAAGAGACTGCAAGTGGACTTACAAAATACGTACAAAATGAAACTGAATTATACCACAGTGTGGAAGGCCAAACAAAGGGCAATGAAACATTTATATGGTGATTGGGCAAACACATTTAGGATGCTTTACAACTTTAAAGCAGAGGTTGAGTTGAGATCTCCTGGCAGTAGTGTCGAGATAGACTGAGGTGGATGCGGATGGCAAAGTTTATTTTTCCAAGTTTTTTATGGCTTTGAAGCCTTGCATCGATGGCTTCAAGGCAGGGTGTCGTCCATATTTGAGCATAGACTCATCTTTTTTGACAGGCAAGTGGAGTGGTCAGTTGGCAGCATGCAATGCTCTAGATGGGCACAATTGGATGTTCCCTGTTGCTATTGGTTTGTTTCAGTCAGAGACGGAGGCTTCATGGACATGGTTCATGATGCAGTTGAAAAGATGTCTAGGTCCAGTGTCACCTTTGGCAATCCATACAGATGCATGTAAGGGGCTAGAAAACGCAGTTCACAATGTTTTCCCCCATGCCGAGAAAAGGGAGTGCTTCGGCCATTTGTGGATGAACTTGATAAAAAAATTCAGAGGCGATGAATTTGGGCGCATGTGGCCAGCAGCAAGATCATACATCGCACAGACACATTCCTATCACCTTGGTAAGATAAAGTCAGCATGTACTCACAATGATTTTGCTTCATGGTTGAGCACCTACCATTCTCTGTTATGGTATAGGTCAGGTTTCAATACTGCAATTAAATGCGATCATATCAACAACAATTTAGCAGAAAGTTTCAACAACAAGATAAAAATGTTAAAAGAGTTACCTGTGCATGACATGGTTGATCAAATCAGGATCATGCTTATGCGGTTGTGGGAATTGAGAAGAAAAATAGCTGATTGTCTGCAAGGTGATAAGCTTCCAGCAGTGGTACAACAGGTGGTAAACAGGAGCAGAAGTCTTACACATTTGTTTGTTGAAAAATCTTCATTGTGGGGTGCTAAAGTTAGAGATAGCAAAACTGGTAGGAGGCATGTTGTTAACACTGAAATGCATGATTGCACTTGCCTTGAGTGGCAACACACCGGCAAGCCATGTGAGCATGCTATTATTTTCTTAGCCTCTCAACCGAGGGTAAACATGCACCCATATTTGCGTGAATATTATTCGGTAGAAAAATTCAAAGCTGCATATGCAGCTCCAATTCCACCACTTACAGATCAGCAACAGTGGCCTGAAATGCCTCTGGATTTTACAGTGTGTGCTCCTGTAACGAAAAGAAAGGCTGGCAGGCCTAAGCAGAGTAGATTTAAGTCCTGGTTTGAGAAAGGTGGGAGTAGTAAGAAAAAGAAGAAAGATGAGAAACCCAAAAGGCCTAAAAAAGGTAGCAAGAACAGATGCACTTACTGTCAGATACTTGGGCACAGAGCAGGATCTGCCAATTGCGCCTATGCAGATGAAAAGCCAAAGTATGTTCTTTTTTTCAATTACATAGCAATATTTGTTTTTTCAATTACTAAATCTATTTCATGCTTTATTTTCAGGAGGAAGCGTGCTCCACCTGTTTCACCTGTTCCACTTGTTCGTGAAGATAACTGGAATTCAAAGAAGGCACGAGTCAGTAGTAAGAGAAGAAGTGTGCATTCTGTGTTTGGTTCACTTGAACCTGGGCATGTCCCTGGGCATGTCCAGGTGAGCACTGAAGACCATGATATTGCAGAATTGTTGCAGACTGAACCGTGGAATTTCGAAGTGCACACAGAAGCCACTGATTTTCAGACTAAACCTTCTAATGTCGAGGTGCACACGGAAGCCACTGAATTTCAGACTGAACCTTGGAATGTCGAGGTGCAAACGCAAGACACTGAGTTTCAGACTGAACCTTGGAATGTCGAGGTGCACACAGATGAAACTGATTTGGAGGTTGAAACTGAAATTGACAAGGTGAACGACCAACCTAGTTCAGTCAAGAAGCCCGTGAACAAAACCAAGATGCTCAGTAATATTGTATGTGTTGAGAAGTTAGAACCAAAACAAAGAGGTGCGAAGAAGGGCACACGGCGTGGTAGGAAGAGCACACGGCGTGCTTGAACATTTGTGGCATGTAATAATATTTGTATTTGAATTTCGGTCGGAATTCAAATTTCAAATGAAAACCGAAATTTATATTTCAAATTAGTACTGTGATATTAATATCTCCATCCTATGTTCAAATTAGTACTGTGATATTGATGTCTTCATGCTTTGTTAAGCTCTTTTGCTATGTTAGTTGTTCAAGTGGTTTGGAACGACCTGCAAAGGTAGGGTAAATGCCCTCGTTTCTACAAAACTTTTTTTGGCATCATGTCTAAATCAGCCAAATTTAATTCCTAGACGTCTATTCTACCTATATAGTTTAAATCTGAAGTTGCATTATGTTTTGAATAATTCTTCTATTTTTTAATTTTTTTATTAAAATAACAAGGTTTAATGAAAATTCATATATAAAACATTGCAAAAACCATGTTTATAATTTTTCCTACCTACTACATCACATATAACAACATTTGGCCTTGGTCTCATGTCATTTTTATTTTATTTTAATTAATTATGCTCATTTGAGATCATCGCTCTAGTAGCGAACCCTAAACAAGTCTATACAAGATAGCTCTTTTGTGGAAACCATTTTTGGTAATTATTGTAAAAACCATGTTTATAATTTTTCCTACCTACTACATCACATATAACAACATTTGGCCTTGGTCTCATGTCATTTTGATTTTTTTTTAATTAATTATGCTCATTTGATTTTTTCGCTTGATTTGATACGTTTTCGAAATAATTGACGGAAACCATGTTTATATTTTTTTCTAGCTGCTATACAAAATTATAAGACTATGTGCGTTGGTTTGAGAATTTTCTAATTTTTTTTGAATTAGTTATGCCATACCCTAGCTCAAAACCCCTCTAAACCTTGTGTGTCGTTGATCAGTGCGTGGATGGTTCAGATCCGTGCGCCTGTGAATGCCGATCCGCGGCTGCGCTCGATCTGTCCTCTGATTGGCTGCAAATGCTCCGGTTTGGATTGGTGAGATGACTCCGTGTTTTGTCTTACGATCAAACGAATGAAAACAACCTCTGACTAGTGGGTCCCGTTACCAGGGTGGGATGACTCCGTGTTAACAGCGGCCACTGACTAGTGGGTCCCGTAACCAGGGTGGGATGACTCCGTGTTAACGACGGCCACTGACTAGTGGGTCTTGTTACCAAGCCCGATGCATGCAGACATGCAACCCAGCCCTCTACGCAGACCTCACGTCTAGTTTCGCGTCGCACCAGCGCTATTTCTTAGCGACGCAGCCATGCACGCCTCGTTTCAGAAAAACACGACGCAGACCTGCACGTCTAGTTTCGCGTCGCACCAGCGCTATTTCTTAGCGACGCAGCCCTGCACGCCTTGTTTCAGAAAAACACGACGCAGACCAGCACTACTCTTTGCATTAAGGGTCACGTCGCATCCTAGCTACTACTCTTTCAGCCACCTGCCCGGAGCGTAGAATTAATGCAAAGAGAGGCAGACTTTGGCATTTTTTCACCTCTTTGCAAAGGGTCACGTCGCATCCTAGCTATTTTTTCAGCCACCGCTTTGACATGCATGCCTTGTTTCAGAAAATGCACACATTAATGCATCCAGCGACGGGCGCCCTCCAGCGACACAGACTTTGGCGTGAGACTTTGGATTTCATCTCTTTGAATTAATGCACGCATGCAGGCTAACTCACATCCTTTTTTTCGCAGGCATCGTTCTGACCGCGTCCTGTCTCACACAGAGGAGACCATCTCTTACGTTTTCAACTCTTACGTTTTCACACCGTTGTTTCATCTACCCCATTAACTCACACCTCACCGGGGTCTTTAAATAGTGCCTATGACTCCTCCCTCTTCTCATCCTTCTTCTACATCCCCTGTGCGTCCTCCTTCCTCTAGCCCAGCTATACCATGTCTTCTCTTTCGATCCCGTCCAGCCCGGAGTCCGTCACCGACGAGGACAACAAGCCGAAGGCGCGTCCCTGGTACGAGCCCGACTGGACGCCGGAGGAGCTGGGCCTCGTTCCGGTCGAGTCCCCCAAGTTCAAGCCCACGACGGTGTGGGTCCACCACCCCGACCCCGTCCTCGTCGACACGATCGCCAAGCGCGAGGCGAAACTCACGGAGGAGCAGAAGAACCGCCTCTGTAAGAAGGAGGAGAAGGCGGAGGAGAGGGAGCTGGAGAGGGAGACGAGGAGGGAGGCGAGGAGGGAGTAAAAGGCTCTCCGGCGCCGCATCATCAAACGCCGGGAGAATGAGATGGAGAACAGGGCGGCAGAATGGAAGTAGACCAACCACCGGCGGTTGGCCGGAGGGCCGGAAGACGGAACGGCGGCGCCGGCGGTTAGGTTTTAGCTAGGGTCCACTATATTTAGGGCCCTATATGAAAATGTATCTTTTTTTTAGTTTTAATATGTGTAATGTGTAATATGTGTAATATGTTCTTGGATATATATATCCTAGGGCGCCCTATATCCTATGTTCGTCCGAGATATAATATGTGTGTTTAAACTATTTTTGTAAACCTAAAACTAAACTTTTAAACCTAAACCTAAACTAACTTTTAAACCTAAACTTAAACCTAAAACATGTTATGGAAATAACTAAATCTAAACCTAAACGTGTCCAGCAATAACATTGCGGCCTCTTGCCTAACAATTTTTTTAAAACAAACTAAATCAATTATTACCGGATCTAACTAAAATAAGTGTCGGACGAATCTAACTATGTACGTATTATTTCTCAGCTACGCCAGGGATAGTTTTTTGTGGACATGAGGAAGTAAATAGGATTTCCTCGGGCAGCCCAAAATTAAGAAACGTCAAGGCCCAACATCTACTCGTCACGGCCCAACAACATCTACTCTAACAGCCCAGTACATTGTTTTTTAAACTGTTGAATGAATAAGTTAACTGAAGACCAGAGTCAACAAATTCAGAAACTTTCGGATTTAGCATTAGATTAAGTGACTCGAACAAACGAACGAGGCATGGCGCACAGATCGCGTCCTCTGCCCTAACGACGGATCAACAAGTAAACAAAAAACAAAGCAACGATGCAATAGTAAAATCCACCAGTCATCATATTTGCTTGCTTTTGCAAATCAACCATCTGCTTTAGATGTTTCTTGATCTTCTTTAGTTCCTGGTTCACTTCGGACTCCGAGGGCAGCCCGGGTAGTTCACCATATCGCGCATTCCTCTTCCCCTCTCTGTCAGCATCGGGCGCACCCATCTCCGAGCTTTCCCCCATCTCCACGCCCACCGGCGGCAGCCCCTTCATCGAATCAATGTAGCCCTCAAACAAAAGCCTCTCTAAATAGTTATCCATCCACTCGAAATAGCCACATTTCTTCAGGATCTGAAAACAGAGATCGGAAAACCTAAATTCAAAATTTCCCAAATTCGACGAGCAAAAACGAATTGCGGTGAAATAACTGAGATCTATACCTGCCCATCCCTTCCGACGTGCATCTTGCTCAAGCAGCTGACATACTCGCGCCCAAGATTGCCATTCTCGCCGGTCTTGCTGACCCAACGCTTGAGAGGCTCTGGGCGTGGGCAGTCTGGGCACCGTGTCAGCGGCACTGCACCATACCGCGGCCATTTTGACCGCGCGGCGGAGGAGGCAGACATCAGCGCTTTGTCGCCGGAGAAGAGGGAGAGAAGGATGCAGGGAGGGGAAGCAAGAGCACACGGGAAGCAATGGCGCCGTCGGGAGGTCAAGGGCGGACGAGGTTCTCTTCTAACTGCCATGAGGTGGGACCCACGCATTGCGTACGTGGATAAGTGGTGGGCCCATTGTTGCCAACGGTCGCCTTGTTCACAAACGGTCACCCTAACCTAACACCCAACGAGCGTTTTAGTGGCATGTTGCCTCTGGGCTATTTCTCCTCCTATCGGCGTCGTACTCCAGCTATTACATGGAAAGACGTCGTACCACAGCTATTGGCTTGGAAACAAGTCGCACTACAGCTATCAGCCCATATATCCCACCTCTTCCCCTGCCCCCTAGCCCTTCTGAAGGCCCAATGTGGTCCGGAGAAAGTCTAGCCGGTATCGCGGAGGAAAACTCCACTATTTGGGGAGGGGGGGGGGGGGGGCAATGTCCATAAACGCCACCCAACGGGTTGGGTCCTCATATTCCCCATCTCGTAGCTATAGTTTCCTCTAGTCGATGTATCACGCCATCGCAGCTGCCCCTTGTCGCCGCCTTCGATCTTCCGAGAGTCTGCAATGACCATGTAGACCAACAAGCCGCCACTCCATTTCCTTGTTTTGCGTCACCATTCTCACTCTTCTTCCCCACATGCAAGGTGTTCGACTATGTGCCAACTAGTTCATTTACTTGATTGTCGATTAACTGTTTCAGAGCCTCTTTAGTATAGAGTACAAGTGTCATCAATCACATATCATGCCTTTAAAGTAAAACTCAACTTTCTCTTGACATAAAAATTGGACATTGCTCCCTTCCCGCGAGGCTACGAGCCGTAGCCAATCGTGCGGAGAAAAGAACCTTCTCGCATCCTCCACACGCAAATGGCGATGCTCGCCGCCACCACACCTGCTCCTCCCTATGATCCAGCCTCGTGTCCCCTCTCCACCCCCTGCATCGCACGCAAACCAGAGCACCGGCCTTTTCCCTTTCCCAGTGGTTCTTTCAACCCCCGGTGGGTCCCACGTCCTCGCGACCAGAATAAAGAGCCCACTTCCTCGGCGTTTGATACCTTCCAACCGCCCCCATTCCCGCCCTCATGGACCGCCCCGCCGGAGCACCACCGCCGCCGCCAGCGCTGCCTCCCGTTCCTCCCACCAGGCCGGCGGCGGTCCGGGTCCCGTCGGCGCCGGAGAACGACAGCTACCCGCCGCCGCCCTTCTCCGCGCCGCTGCTCCACCTCCCGCCCACCGACCCGCTGCTGGAGCGCTGGCTCCGGCGCCTCTCGGCGTTCCTGGCCGCGTCGGGGCTCTCGGCGTCCACCCCGCTCGAGGTGGGCTTCGCGGCGTCCGTCCTGGCGGTCGTCGGCGTGGCGCTACCCGCGGCGGCCGTCGCCCTCTCCCCGTGCCACGGCCAGGGCGACGGGGCCGTCGCCTGCGACGACTACGAGGTGGAGCTCTTCGAGGTGTACGTGCTCGCCTCGCAGGCGGCCGCCGCCGCCGTCGCCGTCGCATGCGTCTCCAGGAAGATGGCCATGTACGGCCTCCGCAAGTTCCTCTTCGTTGACCCGGAGCTCGGCCTCAGGATCCGATTCCAAAAGGAGTACGTCGCCAGGATCAAGGTGATCTTCCTTCCATGACTAGTGAATGAATTCCTGCTAGTAACTCTTATTCCTGAATTCTGAAATGATGCAAGGGGGATAGTTCCAATCATGTTCCCTCCAAACAGAGAGCAATTCCAGCAAAAATAAAATAAAATTCTTGGTTACTGACAGCACATGACTAGATGAAACTGGTGTGTACACAATTTTGTTCAAACTTAGTGCAACCGGACGATAAATTAAGTCAAATCAGGGAGCATCGTTTATATATATTATGCTTAGATTCAGGAGGTATGCTTGTTGCAGCTTATATTATGTGGCAACCTATCGAAAATCTGTATCTCAATGCCTCCAGTCTTTCTTTCTTTTCTGCCGCCCTGCATTAGATCCAGGTGATTGATTCTCTCGGTTACATATCTATGAGTATGTGCACGTGCCTGCTTGTCTCCCCATGTGAATGGAGGTAGATCATGGACGTGTCACAGCAGGATTGTGTTTGTGTCACATGTCAGTTTTGTGACTCAAAGGTTCTACTGTTTTGCGCCACATGTCTTTTTGAATTTTGATCATACATTCGGTTATGCTCTGGAAGACAATGCACTTGACTACGAGTGTTACTTGTAGTGGAATTTTTTATTGCAAAATTTGGCGCGTCTAGAATTGGAATCATCATAGCACATTCATTACTCATTATGCTTAGGAGTTTTGGCATTCTATTTTTGTGCTGACAAGTGCTAAGGCCCCTATGACAGGATTTCTTCCGGACATTTATGTGGTGGATCTTGCCATGCTTTGCTGTGAAGGTCACCCGAGAAATCTTCCGCTTTTCTCACATGCTCCACGAGTCAGTTTGGAGATCATGCTTCGTGTTATTTGCTTCCATCATGTCATGGATATATTTGACCACAATTGTCTTGTCATCCTGCATGCTTTTCAACTTGGTTTGCAATCTACAAGTTATTCACTTTGATGATTACGGCAAGGTTTTAGAGCAAGATGCAGATCCTTTAGTCTACTTGAAAGAGCACCTGCAGCTCCGCCATAATCTCTCCAAAATCAGTCACAGATTCCGCATGTTCCTTCTGCTGCTCTTCTTTTCTGTTACGGCAAGCCAGTTTGCCATCCTTTACAAGACAACAGCGTACTACGGCCCAGTCAATTTCACAAATGGTGGTGATATAGCTGTGAGTATCATATGCTCGTTGAGTCCATTTTTTCCCATTAACTTTCCCTTTCTACATATGGTATAAGAAGACCGGATCATAAATATAGTTGTTTTTATGCTGCAGGTGTCTTCAGTTGTTCAAGTTGCCGGCCTTGTCATATGTTTACACGGAGCTGCTAAAATTTCTCATAGAGCTCAGAACATTGTCGCAATAGCTAGTCGATGGCATGCCTTAGCGACATGCTCGAGTGATTCTACATATGGAAGCACCCCGAATGGTTCTACGCACCTTGCGACCTTTCCATCACAAATGTTTTTGAGAAATTACTCGGAAAGTGACTTGGAGTCTATGGAAAGTGGCTCAGCGCACGGCAGTTCTCACAACTCAGCTCAGTTGGCATCTTACATGTCTTCATACCACAAGAGGGAATCACTTGGTTAGTAAGCTAAGGCCTCATTTTAGTTTGCATTGATTACTTATTTTAAATCTTCCTTCAAGTTGTATCGCTTAATCATTCTTATATTGTTTTACGCTAGCAGTACATGCATGCTATTTTATCTTCCTTTCCACGGTGCTCATGCATTTTCTTCTCTGTTACACTGCAGTGCTCTATCTGCTAACCAACCCTGGCGGCATCACGCTCTACGGCTGGACTATTGACCGGACATTCCTCAACACGATCCTGATGCTCGAGCTGACCCTTGTGTTGTTCGTGCTCAGCAAGACACTTGTGATCCCAACGAGCACGTTAGTTAGCAGTTACTTGGGTTTTTCGTGAACGAATATCTGTGGTAGCTCCAACATTGCGATTTTGGTTTGGATAGCGGAGAAGAGATACCAGCGTTTTTGTGCCACATTGGACATCGGCGAAGTTGGTCGGTCCTATCTGGGAACAGCTCTACCATGGTTGGTGTTTCTTGATGATTTTCTGTCTGAGCTTGGTCTTGGGCAATGAGACGTGCACACAACATTCGTTCTGACACGGTGGTTGCAATTGCTAGACGTAGTTCCATTTTATCACCGGACTGTATGTAGGAATTAGGATGAAGACTGGCTCGGTTGGCCTGTGTACAGTTTCTGCACTGAAAACGCCACCATAACTCTCCCATGTGAAGGTGGTTTGGCTTCTCTTGATTTTGCTGTGAATATGTACATTTGCTCTTGTATAACGCTTGTCATCTTAAAGAATGGTTTTTCCCCCAAATTTTGGCAATGCTACTGGATTACGTTGATGCAAAAAATTCTCCCCATATACTGGCAAGTAATTGAACAAAATATCGATCTGCTATGTTATTTGAGCAAATTTGCAGCATATTCAGTCTGGAATGGCATAAATACCGACACTTCTTTACGAGGATTTCAGAAGAATGATTGATCCAGTCTTTGTTTGCGAAACAGTCAGAACGTGCCAAATGAGGATCGCCCAGAGATTCCAAGGCGAATAATATTCATACATAGACTGGAACATCTACATGATCTGTGATCACCATGATCCAAGTGAAGAACGTACAACAGCAGATTTCACCCCCAGATTTAACAAAATAACCGGCCACGATTAGAACAATTCCGAAAAGGCATCTAACCTGTGGAACGTCCGAAAAGACATCTAACCGTTGGAGCGTCGTGCTCCACGCAAATGATTAGAAAAGTAATTCTAGCAAGTTCACAGCATCTCGGGCTCCAGATCAGCAAGGGATCACAGCCCTGAGAAGCATCCTGGGGTCTGAGGTCTCACGCGTCTATGGGTTGCTACTTCTTGTGCTTCAGAATTAGCCGCTCGTTCTACTTCAGTTCTTAGCAAATGCTGAATGCATCGGGATAACCACCATTCATAATGTTGCAAAGCCTTCAGATTCACCTAAAGCATAAACCAACAAAATGTCATCAGTGTTAGGTTGTAACTTGACTAAGATCATTAATGCTCGCTGAATGATACGAAAAAACTGAATGGCAACATCAGCAGTGACTTGCTTTATTGGCAACTTCTAAAACATAACTTCTTACCAGCAAAAGGCTAGCGGGGGCTGGAGAGATCCTTCGTCTTTTTCCTAGTAGACATTGCATGCAACGAACCACCATCACTAGTAGCCATCTCCCCTGTTTTCCTCTTTTGCTTCCTGCCGTTGCACTTCTTCGATTCCAAGGCCCCAATTGGCTTGTCAAGGCCATCCTCACTCGACGTCACCTTGCATATAATATCGACCGCAGCCCTGGAAGGTGTAGGGGGGTCACGTTCATCTTCTTCATCCAGTAAAGTCAAAGATGCGCTACCTGGGTAATTCAACCAATCCATGATAGGGTTTTCTTTATCATATAGCTCGACATTCATCATCATTCTGAAGGGATCGAGCTCTTTATTTTCCTTGCCATCTTTTTCTTCCCTATCTATTTCACATTGTTGAGTCCGCAGCCTGAGATTGTAGCGGACATAGACCAACTTGTGGAGCTTTTCATAAGCGAGCTGATTTCTCGCCTGTGCATGCATTAATGCAAATGTACTCCAGTTTCGCTCCCACCCACTAGAGGACATGCACTGGTACACAATTCGAATCGCATAACGCTGAAGTGTTCTAACCTCTCCTCCATAAAACAGCCACCAACACCTATTTCTGCCAGCTCCATGCCGAGCTAATCTTGTGTCGAACCTGCCACTGGAAGAGCGGAATATTTCAAACTGGTCAAGTGCCTCCGCTGCATCGGCAGGTGAGTCTGCAACCCTCTAGATTGCCATTGTGAATGCTTGCATATAATGTGGATTGCTTGCAAGATCATACTTGTAGTGAGCCTCGGGATCAAGCATACCAGCTGTAGAGGAAAGGAAATTAGATGAATTCACAATGCATGGAAGCGGAAAAAGATAGACAAATATTAACTTAGTCCACTAGAGCAAAACAGGCCACTGGTACCGGGCCGGGAGGGCTTTTTGTCCCGGTCACGTGCCCGGGACAGCGTGTTCGGGACAAATAGCTCCCCTATTTGTCCCGGGCACGCCACGGCCCGGAACCAATAGGGGGGTCACGTGGCCAAACCAGACAGCCTCTGGCTGCCACTCATTTGTCCCGGTTCGAATCGGACAGTATATATGTTTTTTTTTTCTTTTGTTTTTTTTCCTGTTTTCTATTTTTGTTTCTGTTTTCTATTTATGTTACTGATTCTTTTGTGTTTGTGTTTTTTCATTTATGTTTCATTTCAAACAAGATCGAGTTGCATATTATACGTTACTATGTAATATATATCATGAATACACGATTTTTTCCTCGGGATATAGTCATGAATACTACTAGTACACGAGTTCTCCCAAACAAATATTTACAACCGGAAGATCATGTCTAAATATTTACAAACAGAGATCATTACATGACAGAGAAGCATTAGACCCTATTTTTTCCTCGGGATGGTCTTTTTTGGCGGCCGGATTATACTGCATTCTGCGCCTGGCTTTATGACATAGTCAAGCAGAAAGCCCGCAATTTCCTCCGCAATTGGTAGTAGGCGGTGTTTTGCATCAAGCCTGTTCCGGATCGTTTCAAACTAAAAAGGAGAGATCAACACCAATATATCAACCATTATGAAAATAATTCAATTTGAAAAGTGAACAAGTTTGAATGAATTGTTAACGTACCCTATTCCAGTCTGCACCCTCATTGAAGTGAATTCGGATGAACTCGCAGACATAGAATCCACACAAATTGGTGCCTTGTTGCTGCTTCGCGCACTTTATGATAGAATAAGATAAGAAATCAATAAAAAATAATCAAAAATATTGAAAAAATGGTATTGTGAGACTGAAATTAAGAATATGCATACGTGGAACCTAGCTAGTACGTCTTACCTCTCGCCATTTAAAAGTGAGGTTCTTAGCTATACCGACTTCCTTGTGAAAACCGGTGAACTTGTCCCAAACCCTGAAGTTTACGGTATGGAAATTTAGTAAAGAAGTTAACTAATTACTATATATTACTCCCTCTGTTACTGAATGTAAGTATAGTTTTCTGCACGGATATTAAGACATGAGTATTTGACATACTATGGACTCATTTGTTTTAGACAAAATTTAGAAGAGATGACTCCCTAATAGACAACAAATAAAAACAATCCATAAATTCACTCCGTTAAAGAATGAAACTCACTTTTTCATCTGTAAATTCATCCAAAACTCACTGTAAACCATATATTTTGGAATTTTTCTCAAAAAACTATAGCTCTTACATTCTGGAATGGAGGGAGTATTAGAAAAGACGAGGTCGATTGTGATAATGAACGAAATTACCTCTGGAGCATCTGTTTCGTGTCGTCGAACTTTTCTTCAGGTTTCGATAATGGGTCGAAGACATCAACGATTGCCTTTTCAACATCAATCTCAAATAATACCCAGTGAAATCTGCCATATGTTTATATTTGTTAATAACTAAATCATCAATTACATATACTTAATTAACATCGAGTATGTATAAGAAAGTAAACAACTCACTCGAAGTTGAACGGGAAAATTATGGTGCTTTTGTAATGTTGCGCCATCAAATAAGTAAGCAAAAGCTCCTCCGTTTGATCTGGGTAATGTAACAAACCATGATGATGAACTCGATTAGGGTCAATGAATCCAATCTTGTGATTGAGTCCCAGCTTTCGAGATTGTATAATTTTCAGCCTGCATAATAGAGTACAAAAGTAATATAGTGATAAGGATAATTACAAGCAATGAAAAATAAGTAGAGCTAGAGAATTACTGACATATATACATAATTTAATTACTTACATGCAAAAGGCACTGATGATAGATTTGTCGAGCGCGTCAAAATTGAATAACTGCCATAATTCGCAATACTCAATTTGAATTTCATCATCACCTGGGCCAAAAAAATCCGGTGGAATTTTCCCATATAGCCAGTCTCCTTCTTGACTTTTCGTAGTACGCATGTACCATGCATTTAGTTGGTGCAACCTAGCTGGTAGAGTGCGCACCATTGCAGGGTCGACAAGATCTTCTCCTCTCACATATGTCCGCACCACCTCATGTATGGTGACACTCTCGCCAGATTACAATGCCTTAAGCTCTGCCAGAGTTATACCCATATCTCTAGCTTGCTGCGAAAGTACATCATCGACTGGGTTCCGGTTGTAAGGCGCCAATATGAGTGGAGGGACCGATTGTCCCGCCTGCATTCCGAGCTGTGGAACATCTCTCTTCTGGGTGGCAGCAGATTTTTGTTCTTCCCGCACTCTCCTAGATGTACGCACCAGAACGTGTGTGTAGTCATCGTCCATATTTAGTTCATATTGCGACGGATGCGTAAGAAATTCTATGGCCCACCGTATCGCATCCGAAGAATAAACCGGAACAGGCAAAGGCATCTTTTTTGCCTTCTTTCTCTAGGAAGCCTGGATCTCCTCGACCCATGTATCGACATCTTCGCGAGAGTTCACAAAGCGAGACTTCCCCGTTTCGCTTTTCTGGGTACTAGTCGACGCAGCGGTGCACTTCCGCTTCTTTTGCGGAGGCGATGGAGTCTGTTGACGTGGCGGAGTACGCTCACGCGGCGGAGTACGCTCACGCGACGGCGGAGATGGACTAGCGCCTTGGTTGTCATTGTGGGGGGTGTCTGGACTAGCGCATTGGTTGTCGTTGTTGTAGTTATGTGGACTGGCATGTGGACTGGGAGGGCGATTTTGCTGCATGTGTGGGAAAACGATGTATTCCTTTTTCCATAAGCAGGTACTCTTGAGGGCAAATCTCAACTCAACCTCGTCTTCACCCGTAGGGAAGTCCAGCTTAATTCCCTCATATGTCTTGATAACCTCATCAACCCCGACAACAGCATAGCCATCTGGAATAGGGCGGCAATGGTAAGTTCCATTTGGTCTAGGCGGTAGGGCAAAGCCGTGCGCCACCTTCACGGTTATGTTCAAGCATGGCACATGTAGGTCGCAAAGTTCCCGCTGCACTATATTATCCACGGGGGGACGAGGACCCGGCATATCATTGTGGCGATCGAGCTCCGTCGAAGCCACGCTGCTTCTCCGCATTGATTTTGGATCAGGAGAAGGATCTTCGGGCGTCTCAGTTTCGCAGGGCATCCGTCGAGTCTGCGCTGCCTTCAGCTCTGCTATCTCCTTCTCATGTTGTAGTAATTTATTTTCCATCCACTGGGCCCGGTCGGCATGCTCTTTCTTCTTTCTCGATCGGCTTCTGCAAGTGCCAACATCTTTGGGAAACCCAAGTATCCACGGTACGGAGCCGACGGTTCCTCTTGTTCGTCCACTGTGTTCAGGATTCTTAAGGGCTCGCGATAGCTCATCCTTCTCTCTGTTAGGGTGGAACCTGCCTTCCGTGACCTCCTTCCATACCTCTCTGAGAGCTTCAATAGGGTCAGGTCCGTGCTCCTTGGTAAAAAGACAGTCACCTGTTTCAGGGTCTAACTTTCCACCATGCCCATAGAACCAAGCCTTAAGCCGGTCTGGCCAGTCAAATGTCTCGATCTGTATACCTTTAGCCAAAAACTCTTCCTCCATTTTCAGAAACTTAGGCAGGGCCGTCAGGTAGCCACCTGACCCCATGTTATGGTGATATATCTTTTTGTCTGCATTTTTCTTATTTCTCGCTGAGATTTTCTTAGCGGCTTCCGATTGCTTGTACGCCTTAAATTCGGGCCACTCATCTTTTATCTTTTCATAGACTCCGACAAATTCTGGAGTCTTACCTTCTTTTATGAACTTGTTTAGCCTTTTCTTCCAGCTGCGGAACAATTCACCCATCTCAATATAAGTCCAGGCCTTGCATCGATTCTCTATAACCGGCTCCTCTACATCCTCCTCTTCCGGTAAAGTGAAATTCTGCATGAGCTCGTCCCAAAGGAGTTGTTTGTCTGCATTCGAGACATAAATAACCCCCTCTTTTGGCACCTTTGGCTTATACCATTCTTGAGCCCTGATGGAGAGTCTGTCCCGAACGATGACTCCGCACTGAGTTACAAATTTCCTTGCGTGGTTAGCGGGAGCAATCGGTTTGCCTTTTTCATTAATTGCGTCGATGTGGTACTTCTGTTTCCCTTGGAGCTTTTTGGTCCCGGTTCGTAGCCCGCCTCGTTTCACAACTGCTTTTTTGCTTGGTCCCGGTTCATGGCCCGCCGACGGCTAAACACAAGAAAAAGTGATAGTTAATATATGTATACACACAAATCTATTCAACGGAGACAAAAACCTGAGGGCATATATCTACCTCGGCGGCCGACTTTCCAACAGTAGAGTCGGTGAACTGTCGGTGAGCTGAACTGTCGGTGACGTCTATTCCGTCTGAATGCCCCTCCAGTCCATCACCGGACTCGTTCAGAAATTGCCCGGTGAAATCGTCTAAGTGTTCCTCTTCTTGTTGGTCCAATCCATCACTGTCGCGGATGATGCCGAACATGTCCTCTTCTTGTTGAAGGTTTCTATCGGTGTCCATAGTTTCTGCAAGGGATTTCAATCCATTTACATTTGCATTTAATATATAATAAGTTAATTTATATTTCAATCATCCATTTACATTTCACTAGTCTATTTACATTTGCAATAATTCCCTTTAAAAATAGTCGAAGAGAATAATTTCACTAGTCCATTTACATTTACTAAAATAGTCGAATATTCAATTTAAAAAACCAATAATATATATTAAATAATCCATTTACATTTTCTTGCTCGTCTGACAGTGGCGGAGTAGTCGAAGAAAGTTGGGGCTCCGAGAGGGCGCAAAATCCGAGGGGGCAGCGCTCCGACACGATGACAAATCAGAGAACCTGCATCAACAAAATTGATCTAAGTATCATATTGCAATAATAATATTTTAACACATTACAATATTTCAACACATTACAATAATTCAACACATTACACTACTTCAACAATTTTTTGCATTTGCACATTACACATTACAACAATTTTTGCACATTACACATTACACATTACAACAATTTTTTGCATTTGCACATTACACATTACAATAATTCAACACATTACACTAGTTCAACAAAATAATATCACATTTGCATTTGCAATGATATTCCAACAATTTTTTTGTTTATTCAAACTTATTCAAACACACAAAATAATGACACAACAACATGTATTTTATTTTTATGAACATTTTGATAAAAAGTTTGTATTCACAGTAGAGGAGGTGAACCGAATCCACAGTAGAATCCACGTTTATGATAACATTTTGATAAAAATAATGACACAAAAGCTTCTGAAAATGATGACGTCATGCTGACGTCATCAATGGTGAACCGAATCCACAGTAGAGGAGGTGACGCACGCGGTGGCGGCGGATTGCGGCACGGTGGCGTCGTGAGGGAGGGAGGAGGACTCACCCTCGGCAATGGCTCGGTGGAGCTCTGGTAAGGGCGAGGAAGAACGGCGGGACGGCGAGGGCGGCAGCTCCGATCTCCGGACTCACCCGTGGAAGGACGGAGGCGCTGGGACGGCGAGGGCGCAACAGTGCGCAGCAGAGTCGGGATGGCCGGAGGCGCGGGGAGGGATGGCCGGAGGCGCGGGGACGGCGAGGAAGGAGGCGGCGGCGCTCGAGGGGAATTTTGGCAGCCTGACGGCGTCGTACTGATTTGGCTCCGGGTTGAGCCACCACCCGTGGCTAAGTGTAGCAACACTCAACTGTCCCGGGTGGTGGCTCAGCCGGGACAGATAGCACTCAACTGTCCCGGGCCGTGGCTCAGCCCGGGACAGATAGCACACCATCTGTCCCGGGTGGTGGCTCAGCCCGGGATAGATAGCACCCCATCTGTCCCGGGCTGAGCCACCACCGGGGATAGATGGGGTTTTTTCTTTTTCTTTTCCTTTTTCTTTTCTTTTTCTGTTTTCTGTTTTCTGTTTTAAATAACTTTGGAATTTGGAAAAACTTTCAATATGAAAAGTGTTTGAATTTGACTAACTAATACAAAAACATTTTCTCTTTTCTATAACCATTATTTTAATAAGTTTAAAACTATTTTGAATGTGAATTTGTATAACTTTTGCAAACTTTGGAATTTGAAAAAACTTTCAATATGAAAAGTGTTTGAAATTGACTAACTAATACAAAAACATTTTCTCTTTTCTATAACCATTATTTTAATAAGTTTAAAACTATTTTGAATGTGAATTTGTATAACTTTTGCAAACTTTGGAATTTGAAAAAACTTTCAATATGAAAAGTGTTTGAAATTGACTAACTAATACAAAAACATTTTCTCTTTTCTATAACCATTATTTTAATAAGTTTAAAACTATTTTGAATGTGAATTTGTATAACTTTTACAAACTTTGGAATTCTGAGTTGTTCGATCAACACTTTAACTTCCAAACCGGGACTAAAGAAGCACACAGATCGTGTGTTTCTTTCAAGCACTTGTTAGCCGTTTGATTAGGTGTGTGTTTCTTTTGATTGCTTCTGAGATGTTCGATTAACGCTTTCAGTTTCAAACCGGGACTAAAGAAGCACACGGATCGTGTGTTTCTTTGAAACACTTTTTAGCCGTTGGATCAGGGGTGTGCTTCTTTTGAGCACTTGAGAGCTGTTGGATCAACACTATCAGTACCACTGGTTGAGCCCGTGACCCTATATATAGCCCCCTCTCGGACGAGGCGAGCACTCAGTGTTTCCTCCTTCTAGTGCCTAGCCGGGTGGTGTGGTATACAAATCACTCGGATTCCCTGCATACGCCCCACGGTGCATTTGATATGCAGGCACTCAAGAGCCACCGTGGGGCTTTATGCAGGTGAAATCGTGTGTTTTGTTCTATCAAAAGAATAGTTCAATTCATCTACTGAGGAATATATACAAATTACTCGGATTCCCTGCATACGCCCCACGGTGCATTTGATATGCAGGCACTCATCAAGAGCAACCGTGGGGCTGTATGCAGGTGAAATCGTGTGTTTTGTTCTTTCAACGTCGACGGATCCATTTGATATGCAGGTAAAAATGGAGCATCTTCTTCATATAAAAAGTTTAATATATTAATTATTACATATCGCACCAACATCTCCATCACACAACACCGCCAGTTCTTCTGCGTCGGAACCATGGAGCATCTTCTTCAATCAACTTGATGATTGGGTCAATGTTCACTACGAAAGGCGGAATTTCATCAAAATTATTATAATCATCTGACATGTCTGTCTTGTCCTCCACTCCCACGGTGTTTCTTTTTCCTGAAAGAACTATGTGACGCCTCGGCTCCTCCACTCCCAGGAGGTTTCTTTTTTTGGGTCTGCTAGACATGTCTTTCACATAGAAAACCTGAGCCACATCATTGGCTAGCACGAATGGTTCGTCTCTGTACGCAAGATTGTTTAGATCCACTGTTGTCATTCCGTACATCTTGTCTACCTCTCCCCCGCCTTTCAGATTGACCCATTTGCACCGAAACAAAGGGATCTTAAAAAAAGGTCCATAGTCAAGTTCCCATATCTCCTCTATGCAACCATAGTATGTGTTCTTCTGCCCATTGTTGTTTGTTGCATCAATGTGAACACCACTGTTTTGGTTCGTGCTCTTTTTATCTTGGACACTCGTGTAAAATGTATTCCCATTTATCTCGTACCCTTGGAAAGTACATATAGTTGTAGATGGTGCCCTCGCCAACAAGTGTAACTGTTCATCAACCTTGTCTTTATTTTGAAGATGTGCTCGCAACCAACCGCCGAACGTCGCCATATGTGTACGTACAATCCAGTTGTCAGACTTCCCCGCGTGTAGAGAGCGTACAAGATTCTTGTGTTGATCGATATACGGGGCCACCAAGGTAGCACTTTGTAGAACTGTATAGTGTGCTTCAATGAAAGAATGTCCATCCATACAAAAAAAAAATTCTTTCCTAGTGTGCCTTTTCCACTAAGTCTACCCTCGTGTCGTGATTGTGGAACACCTATCGGCTTAAGGTCATGAATAAAGTCAACACAGAACTCAATGACCTCCTCGTTACCGTAGCCGTTGGAGATGCTTCCTTCTGGCCTAGCACGGTTATGCACATATTTCTTTAAGACTGCCATGAACCTCTCAAATGGGAACATATTGTGCAGAAATACAGGACCGAGAACTTGAATCTCTTCGACTAGGTGAACCAGGAGATGCGTCATAACATCGAAGAAGGATGGAGGGAACACCAACTCAAAACTGACAAGACACTGGGCCACATCATTTTGCAACCCTGGTAGAATCGCCGGATCGATTACCTTTTGAGATATTGCATTGAGGAATGCACAAAGCTTCACAATGGGTATTCGAACATTTTCCGGTAGTAGCCCCCTCAGAGCAATCGGAAGCAATTGCGTCATAATCACGTGACAATCATGAGACTTTAGGTTCTGAAATTTTTGGAGTCTCACATTTACTATCCTCTTTATATTCAACGAGAACCCAGCCGTGACCTTGATACTGCTCAGGCATTCAAAGAATATTACTTTCTCTTGTTTGGTAAGAGCGTAGCTGGCAGGACCTTCGTAGTGTTCGGGACTTAGGCCGTCTCGTTCTTTCACACGTTTCTGGTCCTCCCGTGCTTCCTCTGTATCTTTTTTCTTCCCGTACACGCCCAAGTAGCCTAGCAGGTTCACGCAAACATTCTTCG
The DNA here is from genome assembly GCA_026929855.1 of Poa annua. Classification (NCBI taxonomy): domain Eukaryota; kingdom Viridiplantae; phylum Streptophyta; class Magnoliopsida; order Poales; family Poaceae; genus Poa; species Poa annua. The sequence continues at coordinate 78,780,391 of CM049430.1, read as the reverse complement.
TCACGTGCATCACGTCGATAGCAGATCTAACCTCTAGGACCTTCCAATATGGTAGCTCCCAAAATATAGATTTTTTCTTCCACATGGGTGCGTGCCCATTAGCGTCTTTCAGAACCTGTTGTCCTCCAGGACCCTTTTCAAAGATTACTTTTAGATCCTTTACCATATCAAAAATTTCTTCACCAGTACGGTTGACAGGCCTCCTACTGTGATCAGCCTCACCTTTAAAATGCTTGCCTTTCTTCCTTACGGTATGCCTGATCGGAAGAAATCGACGATGCCCCAGATACACACACTTCTTACATTTATCCAAATATAAACATTCAGTCTCACCCAAACAGTGTGTGCATGCATTGTACCCCTTGGTCGACTGCCCTGAGAGGTTAGTAAGAGCGGGTCAATCGTTAATTGTTACAAAAAGCAAAGCTCGTAGGTCAAATTCCTCATGTTTGTGCTCATCCCACACCCGTACACCTTCTTCCCGCCACAACTGTAAAAGTTCTTCAAATAATGGCCTGAGGTACACATCAAGGTCGTCGCCGGGTTGCTTCGGGCCTTGGATGAGCAATGGCATCATAATGAACTTTCGCTTCATGCACAACCAAGGAGGAAGGTTATAAATACATAGAGTCACAGGCCATGTGTTATGACTGCTGCTTTGCTCCCCAAACGGATTGAAGCCGTCTGTACTTAGACCAAACCTTAAGTTCCTTGCGTCATCTTCAAATTCCGGGAACTCTCTCTCAATTTTTCTCCACTGCGACCCATCAGCGGGTGTCTACACATCGCGTCTTTCTTACGGTCCTCTTTGTGCCATCGCAACAACTTGGCATGCTCTTTATTCGCGAACAGGCGTTTCAACCGTGGTATTATAGGAGCATGCCACATCACCTTGGCAGGAACCCTCTTCTGGGGACGCTCACCCTCAACTTCACCAGGGTCATCTCGTCTGATCTTATACCGCAATGCAGTGCATACTGGACATGCATCCAAATTCTCGTACTCACCGCGGTAGAGGATGCAGTCATTAGGGCAGGCATGTATCTTATGCACGTCTAATCCTAGAGGGCACACAACCTTCTTTGCTTCGTACGTGCTGCCGGGCAACTCGTTGACCTTTGGAAGCATCTTCCTAATTATCTGCAGCAACTTTCCAAATCCCTTGTCAGTCACACCACACTCTGCCTTCCACTGCAGTAATTCCAGTGTGGTACCCAGCTTTTTCTGACCATCTTCGCAACTTGGATACAACGATTTCTTGTGATCCTCTAACATCTGGTCGAACTTCAACCTCTCATTTTCAGTTCCGCACTCTCTCTTTGCATCAGCAATAGCCCTACCAAGATCGTCAGCGGGCTCATCTGGTGCCTCTTCAGCTTCAGCTTCCCCCGTTGCAGAATCTCCGTACTCCGGGAACATAGGATAGTTGTCATTATCTTCCTCTTCTTCATTGTCTTCCATCATAACACCTTTTTCTCCGTGCTTCGTCCAACAATTATAGCTGGGCGTGAAACCATGCCGAATAAGATGACTTTGAAGGGTTCTCGCGTTTGGGTGATCTGTCTTATTCTGACAGTTGACACATGGACAACACATGAAACCATTGGTACTGTGGGCCTGGGCTTTCTCTAGAAATTTCCTCAAACCTGTCATGTACTCGGCAGTGCGTCGGTCACCATACATCCATTGTCGGTCCATCTGCATTATATAATGAACTATATTAATAACCATTACAGAACATGCACATACGGTATCAATTAATTACAAATGAAATGAGAGAAAAAATAACCTTGATCGAAAAGAAGAATAAACTTTAAGTGTAAATCAAATCATTTTGTGAGCTCTCTCGGGCATTTCATCGAACACTTTGCATGCATAAGTAAAAAAATGTAACTAGCACACACCCCCTCCTACCATTTCATAAAAAAATGCCTCCTTGTTTTGGAAGAGAGGAGGGGCTGCTGAGTATATATAGGCATGGGCCATTTGTCCCGGTTTCAATCACAAACCGGGACAAATAGGCTGGTGCCTTGAGGCACGCCCCATTTGTCCCGGTTCGTGATTGAAACCGGGACAAATGGCCCATTGCACATGCACCCGGCCTCTGCAGGCCCCCATCTGTCCCGACCGGGACAGATGGGCTATTTGCATTTGGTCCTTTGGCCTATTCTCTACTAGTGGTCCTTACCTGCAATCATGAGTGTGTCATTGTATAGATCCGCGACCCACTTGTCCACCACATCCATTACATTCTTTAAATCTTCTGCCCCCTCCTGAAAAAGAGATAGCAGTTCTTCCCTAGCAGCCATCATCCTAGGCATAAACCCAGAATGCATCCTAGTCTTATATGAGTCTACATACTGAAGTACGGCATAAAGTGGTCGGATTATATCTAGCACCCACTTCACATCTTCCCACCAAGAGCAGCTTACCAAACAGTCATACGTGTAGTCATAATCTGTCTCCCTGTTCCAAGAGCTGTCAGTCCACTCATCCGAGACCATCCACTGCCTAAGCTTGTCTTTGCTATCCAAGTAGCTTTGTAGGAACAAAAAGTCAGTTCCGAACCTTGTGGCATTGGGTTGAATCAACTCTCCACCAATCTTAGTTCTCATTTGAGCGCAGTTCAGAATCATTATAGAAAAACCTACATATCCGTTTGGCGCTAGAGACCACCACATCAACCTTGGGGATATTTCCAATGTCCTTCAGCATGAGATTAAGAGTGTGAGCTGCACATGGCTGCCAAACAATGCGTGGATGCTCCTTGATGATTTGTCCACAAGCTTCTTTGAAGTCGGGTCCGTTCTCTGTCACAATCTGAACCACGAAGCCTTGCCCAATCTCCTCCACAACCACCTTCCTTATCGACTCGTAGAGGTAGGGGACACACTGCAGGCGTCCGGTGGCGTCGACAGATTTGTGAAAGAACATGCGCCCGTCGCAGGAGAACATGAAGTTCAGAATGCTCGTCCCTGTAGGTCCTGTCCACGAATCACACATGACAGTAACACCAGACCGACCCCAACGGTGTTTCCATCCGGCCACATACTTCTCCAATTCGTCATACTCAGCCTGCAGGCATGGTCCATCTATCTCTGACGATGTCGGAACGTGTTGAACCGCCTTACCGAGCTGCTGCGTCAGTCTCATGGCCTCTCGGAAATGTGGGCAGTCGGCTTTCTCCCCGGGAATGCCATTGGCATGGAAAAACTTGGCCCAAGCTTCCCCGAGCTGCTCACTGGAATCCTTCTCGAGGGCACTTTGGAACCGAGGCAGGGTAGGTCGGGAAGAATCTGAAAAAAGCCCGAAATCAGTTGAGCTAACCTCAGTTCGTCAATTTTTAATGTGATTAAAGTTACTCCATACTAAGATTTTATCCTTTGATAGTGTAAACTGGACTAGATCAGATGGTTAACGAACGGTGATTTAATATAGCCTAACACCAAACAGCTTCGCTACTCTTGTCGTAGTCCACTTCAGCTGCCACCGTGGGGATCATGATTCGTGGATGAAACCACTTGACGAATTGTTCCATCGTGCCAAGCTAAAGGGATCATCAGCGCAAATTCCTCTACCAAAAATGTGCATGAGCTTCACAGCTTAAACTTGCTCTCGCTCTCAAAACACTCCAATCAATTAGCGAAAGAACGTCTCAAAACAAACTTAGTGATCAGGACACAGCCACATAAGTAATCCTTCGGCAAATCTATCTGGGCAAGGGGGGAAACAATATATGTGTGACGAAAATTGGCTACAAATATGCACCTGGAATAGGAAGAGTGCTGGCTATACACAAAATGTGATAAGAAAGCTACATTTGAGTTACTACCAATCTAGTGGCCCCAATGATGCTAAAAATAATCAATTTTGACTCTATCCTATTTGGAGAAACCTAGGAGAGCTCCTACAAAAAAAAAGTTGCAGGTAAACGGCAAAACTTCAGTACATCCCTTTGAAAACGGTGCTTGTTCGGCAGATGCTTGCGCCATGTTCCTCGTATTCTTCCTTTGTGTGGCAGGACTGGATGAGAACAAAAAAGACTTAGTTTCGTGCATACCAGCCCATTCATGTGGACAGTACAATTTGGAAATAGCACTGTCAGTAGTGAGATGAACTGAATGCCTTGGAACTGCACCTTTGGCCTTTTAACGACATATAACAGTTAATATAGCACAACTATATGCACTATTTTTCACTTCTGCATGTGAAATGAAGTGGCAAGCGGCAGGTACCTCGAAAAATTCAGGGCTAGATGCAGCTACCGAACCCCCAAACCAAACTGCATAGCTCTGTATGGGATGGGTGACCACGTTGACCTCAATAGGCTGACATCACAATGATAGAAAAAATAAAGATAATCAGTCGATCATAGACTATTGATTACACCAAGCTTACAGTTACATTGAAACATGAACATAGATGGGAAATTCAATTGTGCATGCCCTTGAGCTCAAGAATCAAGGATGTACTTACTTTCACCTCCACATGATGGCGGGCATTAGTTGCGGCAACACGATCATCTACTATCTTCTTTATATTACTCTGGAGCCTCTTGTGGAAGTCTTTAAACATGGTAGTTCCACCAGATAATACTATATTCTGCAAATAGTGGAATTTCATTCGGTGTCACTGTCACACATCAACATATCACTCTCTATTCTTAGATGTGTCTGCAGAGCTCAAAGAAAGCACCTTATACAAAGCTCTTCTCGTGTCAATTGGTGCAGATTGAACACAGTTATCAATCAGTTCAGGTAAAGGAGTCGAGAAGTCAGCATACATCTCAGGATGGAAGAATATCTGCATAAGTATTATTACAGAATTACGACTGATTACAACTACTCATCTTGTGTCAAGTACAATAGCAACTACACTTGCAAACTATTTCCTCATTATTCTACTAAAACATGTAAAAACAAACAACGTTAAGCTCACAGGAAGACAAACATGGTATTATTAGCACCTGGATTTCTTTTACAGCTTCTAGAATTTCTCATAACCTACCAAGATCAACGATAAACCATTGCCCTGGAACAATCCTAAGCTACTTATTATTTATTTATGAATAAGGGAAAACATGATATCAATTCCAAATCTATATTAGTCAACCTGTCTTCCAGTCAGATGATGGTTCTATATACACAAGGTACTGCAACTTTCAAGTCTAGACGCACAACAGCATCCATTAATTTGATGCCTGGAGATAAGAGCTTAGCAGCATGTATGTGAACCATCAGATTACCAGTTTCACACTGACACCCCCATGTTTTCCTTATTGTTATAAATCTTAAAGAGTGAAATGGTTTCTTCAAGTGATCATACATGTTGCATTGCATCATACTATGTAGTTTTCATTCCAATACAATAATATAAACCCAAAACAAGTACAATGGATAGTAACAACACATTAAAAAAACCATGAAAAGGGATTATGGAAATACAGAGTATGGACAAACCTCTGGTCCAAGAAAACGCTCATATCCAATGTCAATTGTGTACGGAACCCCAGTCTTTGGTTTGATTGCGGACCACTGTTTGACATATTTACTAGGCTTGCTGTCAAGTTTCTTGAACTCCTAAAATTGTAGAGTTCGAAAAATAACACCAAATCATACTTGTGAAAACATGAATTCATACAGAAAAAACACATAACTAAGTTGGCATTGCAAAAGTCCTTATTAAAGTAACAAAAAATGCAGCGTCTAAGCAAGTTCCGTAACATATAAACACATGTCAATGGTAATTTTCTGCAGAGAGAATATATTTTAATATTTTGACTTCCATAGAGAAACTTTAGTCTCAACTATTCCACTGAATAATACACTTGTAATCATTGGGTAGTAAAGGACAAAAATTACTATCGAGACATTAGTTCCAACAAACACAATACCTTGACAATATCTGAAGAAGTATAGCAATATGTTTCTTTCACCCTACGTGCTATATCCAAAGCATCATCAGGTGGAAGAAGCTCACCTCTTTCCTACATATTGCAAGATGATTCTAATCATTAACAGCATTTTATATAAATACAACACTTAATAAGCATAAAAGGAGTCATGTAAATGCAGAAACCCACTCGATCTGATCATGAATGTATGTCGTTCTGTGATCGGAAAGAGTAAAATGTCTCACTAGCTTCTACAGAATGGACCACAATTAAATATTGAGGGCAGATGATATGTCACTGTGGTTCTGCAGCAAAACGTAGTTTGTCACATACTCACATCCATGGCAACAAGCAAATTCCAGTTTTTCATCTTAAAGTGCATATGTTCATTCAACCGTTGAGTTAGAATTGAAGTTAACAGGCCACTCAATGAGTGAACAGCTATGGTTCAGTTTTTTTCTATATTTGTGTGATCCAAATAAGAAATAGCAATATTACATCAGAGAGCATGTTCACAAAATTAATTTCTTCTGCATGACGCATGGTCTGCAGGCAAAATATTGGGGAGACTGGAACCTCAGATATCCATACAAAAGGAATGCAAACTCTTTCAAGCTGATAAAACAAAGCATCCGCTCAGACCAGTGCATCAGGATAACAAGCAACAATTCACAACCAATCGAGGGTCTACGCATTAATACTACTACTGCTCAGGAGGCTTCACAAAGCTAATCCATGATTATTATTATTTTGACTGATTAAGCTTCATTTCAAAATTGTTGACTAACTTGTAACTAATTATCACTATTCTCAAACAATCCAGACAAATATTCCAACAGAAGAAATATTTACTGTAGTACCTACGAAATCAGTGACGGTCTCTTGTTAGGGTAAAGCAATCATGCAAATAAAAACATCTCATAACAAAATTTGTTTTCTCTAGGTAACTCTGTACCACCAAAACTTCAGAATTCAGTAAATGATATTCAACTGTTCTGTTTAGTATAATACTGCACAAACTCGCTTTAATTAATGTATTTGCAATATACCAGTGCAGAATTTCGACACCTTAATGTAACCCTAGGAAAACGCTGGAAGAAGATTAAATACCTGTAAGAGCTGCAGAACAAACTGAGTCACATCACTTCCAGAAAGAGGAAAAGACTTTATGCTGCTCCCAATTACATAGCCGTTAACAACTGGCACAATATGTGGAGCTCCATCTCCAATGTCAACTACTACACCTGTCATATCAGACTGACAAGATATATTGGTCAAACTTACACTTGGTGTTTACATAAGTCTACTTTATCAATGTTCATTTCTCCTAGAGTTCAAATAAGCATTAAGTTTGCAGTTTCATGGTTGCATACTTGCATGTGATTTTGCATCTTTCTTTGGAGCTATTTATGCCTATAACACAATAAACAACAAATAATCTTTACAGAACTTAACAAATAGAATTCCCAGTACACACCATTTTTAGCTGGCAGTAAGTTAATTAGCACTCACCCTGGCACCGGCAAGTGATTAAAAAAATCATTTATGATTGCCACAAAATGGTTTCCTTCATTTAAGTCAGGTTAGTTTTACGTTCAAAGTACTCCAAGGTTCATGCTTATGAATTGGAACAGTAAAACATATGTCCAAAGTGGTATATAATTTCCAGGGGCTGGCAAGCAACAGGTATGCATGGGAAATATTAACCCAAAAATAGAGTGAGATTCTGTCGAAACATACAAGGAACTATATATACTAAATTTGCAATATGGGAATTTATCTTTATGACACTCGCAAGGCAGTGTGTTCCAGTGAAAAAGATGAAGTCCGCGTGTTGATAACCATAACACTTGATCAAACATAGCATCGAAGGAGGTGATTCAAGACCTACCACAGAATCTGAATCCTCTTCAGAAAGGGATTTCAGATATGCAAATCCAGCAGATAGGCTGAGCACAGATTGGACAGAAATATATAGACCAGGGACATTAAAGGTCTCAAACATTATTTCTCCCATACATTCACGACTTTCCGGCGTACTGACAGGGCTATCTGTAAGAAGGAAGTAGTGTTCTTCAGGATTGCAACGTAGATAATTGAAAATGGATTGCTGCCAAAATCTCTCCATTGTATCCCAATCGGTAACCTGGAAAGTAAGAAAAGAACATGACATAGTGCATAGTAAACAAACGAAGGACCCTATTACAAAAAAGAAACAGAAATGTATATGCATACCTGACCATGACGAATTGGGCTCCTTAAACTGTACAGGCCACTAGATCTGAAATGTGACAGAGCCTCATCCCCGATAAAAAAATCAAGATCAGCCATGACACCTGCATTGTACTGCGCTAACCAATTTGCACTACTGCACTGCTCTGATTGGTCCAAGAAAGATTCATTGACGGCTACTACAGTAGGGATGGTGAAAGATGGCTCAGAATTACCAGCAAACCCAAGTTTGCTATACCTAAACATAAAAACACAAGAAAGGGGACAAGGTGGTGATTAAGAGAGCAAAACGATTCAAAGCAGCATGCATCTAAACATAGTCAAGCAGCTATGAAGAAATCAAAACAATCCAACTTCAAGAGAAACATTTGTGCAAGGACAATCATTTCCTGCATTCTATTCGACTGCCATTGTTATTTTTCACTTTATACAGATAATGAATCAGATAGGACATGCTATAGTACTTCCTAAAAAGACCAACACCTAGTTCAACTAATGATGAAACTATGATAGCCATAGAAAGTCCATAAACCCATTTTTCAGTTTACTACCTTAGGTTAATCATACTGTTTTTGGCTAGCTTGTATTAGGTTCAGGTTCACCGTACCCTCAAGCTAGACATATGAATGTTGGCTTTCAATTAGGGATGAGCAGGCCAAGCCAGAACCCCAGCATCATGGGAGGCGATCCATGTCGCATTGGCTACCGAGACGCATTTATTCCCAGGCCAGTCCGCACTCCGATCCGACCTACTAGTACCATTTCACCACCCACCGCGGCCGGTGGAGAGGAGACACCAGGGGCACAAGTCACAACACTCGCCTCTCCAGACCCGCACAACAAACGAACAAAAAAAAAGGAGTAGTAAAACCTAGCTAAGCGCAGACGCGAGTCAGGGCAGCGGTGGGGTCGGCCGGGGAGTAGTCTTACCCTGTGCCGTTGTCGAACACGACGGCGGGGCGATCGGAGGGGTCCATGGCGGGCGGCGGCGGCGGTTCCCCGCCGGCTCATATCTCGCCCGCGGCGGCCGCCCGGGGAAGCATGGGCGGGCGAGGGGTGCCGCGATCGCCGGGCCGAATCGGCGGGGGGAGGAGGCGGCGGCAGGTGGTGGGGTGGATCCGCGCAGGGGTGCAGATGCGCTGTGCACGGGGGGAGGAGGAGCTCGGGGGATTGGGGGAGGATGGGGGGCGCGTGCGGTGCTGGTCGTGGTTGACGACGGAAGCGGGAAGGAAGGAAGGGGAGGGCTTGGTCGGAGATGGAGGCGCACTAGTCTTGTGTTTCTTCACTTTCTCCGGTCGTGGATCGAACCGAAGTGACCTTTTCACTTGATCTGCAGTTGTTTGATCCGCAGTTGTGGATCGGAGTGTTTGCTATTTCAACATATCTACAGTATCACATTACCATACTCCCTCCGTCCAAAAAAAGTAAGTATATAGAGAAAATCATATCTAGATACATATTTTTCTTAACAAACTGAGATACTTATTTATGGATGGAGGGAATATTATATCTCACACAATTTCAAAAAATATATTATATCTCACACACTTCACTTTTATCAATTTAGAGAGTTGGTTAATTGGTTAGAGCATTTCTATCAAAGTACTCAAACTCGGACCCTCAAAAACATTTTAAGATTCAACTTTTTTGAGAATTCTACTCGGAAGAACGAGCAACGCATAGCAGAACCGTAAACAGAACTGGAAATATTTTGATTTTGGCGGGAACAAACTAGAGTTCTTCCCTGATTCATATCACATATGCGTCACTGATACGTCTCTAACGTATATATAATTTCTTATATTCCATGCTATGTTATATCATGTTATTACATGTTTTATATGCATTTTATATAGTTTTGTGTATTTTCTGTGACTAACCTATTAACAAGATGTCATAGTGCCAGTTTCATGTTTTCTGTTGTTTTTTGTTTCAGAAAAGTTCTTAAGAAAATATCCGGCAAATTGGAAACGAGTCGACCAGGATTTATTTTTGAAATATATGCGTACAGAAAAACCGAAAACGAGACGAAGAGGGGCCACGAGGCGCCCTCATCACCTGGTGGCGCGGCCCACATGTCTGCCGCGCCAGGAGGTGAGGAGGAGCCCTCGGGCGCCCACCGACCTAGGTATTTCGCCTACAAATACCCTCTTGACCTAAAAACAGAGCACGGTTGAACACTTTTCCTCCACGGGTCCCGAGCCGCCGCCGTCGTCAACACCACTTCGGGAGAGATCGGAACTGCTCCCCGACACTGATACGTCGCCAACGTATCCATAATGTCTTGTGTTTCATGTTATGTTATATAATGTTATTACATATTTTATATGCATTTTATATAGTTTTATGCATTTTCTAAAACTAACCTATTAACAAGATGTCACAGTGCCAGTTCCCTGTTTTCTTCTATTTTTTGTTTCAGAAAAGCTCTTAAGGAAATATCCGCCAAATTGGAAACGAGTCAACCAGTATTTATTCTTGAAATATTTGCGACCAGAATAACCAAACACGAGACGAAGGCGGACCCTGAGGGGCCCACACCGCCTCGTGGCGCGGGCCCCATGATGGTCGTGCCGGAAGGTGGTGTGGCGCCCTCGGGCGCCCACCGACCTAGGTTTTTCGCCCATAAAAGCCCCCGTGACCTAAAAAGTTCAGACGGTTAATCCTCCACGGGTCCCGAGTCGCCGCCGTCGCCGTCACCACTTCGGGAGAGATCAGAACTGCTCCCCGGCACCCTGCCAGGAGGGGGAATCGTCCCCGGAGGCTTCTACGTCGCCATGACCGCCTCTGGACTGATGCGTGAGTAGTCTACCTTGGACTACGGGTCCATAGCAGTAGCTAGATGGTTGTCTTCTCCTCTTGTACTATCATGTTTAGATCTTGTGAGTTGTCTATCATGATCAAGATCATCTTTATGTAATTCTCCATGTTGTGTTTTGCTGGAATCAGATGAATATTGAGTACTAAAGTTATTACTTCATAATGTATCATGTGTGTGCTATTTAATGAACTTGCATGCTCTCCGTTACTTGTGTATGCTCTGACCAAGTAGATGCTCGTAACTCCAAGAGGGGGGATTTATGCTCGATAGTAGGTTCATGTCTCTATTTAATCTGGGGCAGTGACAGAAAGCTCTAAGGTTGTAGATGTACTGTTGCTACTAGGGATAAAACATTAGTACTTTATCTAACGATGATGTTACTTACTTACTTTACACATAGTGCTTAAGGCGATAATCTGTTGCATGCAACTTAATACTGAAAGGGGTGCGGACGCTAACCGGAAGGTGGATTATTAGTCATAGATGCGGTTGGAACGGTCTATGTATATTGTTGTAATGCCCGAATGAATCTCACACTAGACATCATATCATTAGTATATGCATTGGGTTGTTTATCATTATTCTGTCAATTGCCTAACTGTAATTTGTTTACCACGCATGGATGAATGTTATTATTATTTATGGAGAGACACCACTAGTGAACAGTGGACCCCGGTCCTTTTCATTAATCTGATAAAACCACAACTTCAAACTTATTACTTTCTGCAAACAAACATCTTTCTTCCACACATACATTTAATATTTTGTTACAGCAAGCCGGTGGGATTGACACCCTCGCCGATAAGTTGGGGCAAAATACTTTGATTGTGTTGTGTGCAGATTCCACGTCTCCGACGCCACACAAAGAGTTTCTGGCGCCGTTGACACCTCGAGGGGAACGTTCATCCCTTACAGGTTCGATAACCTTGGTTTCACAACTGAGAGAAATTTTGCTGCTCTGCTACTTCACACCCTTCTCTTGGGAATTCACCAACTTCGCGCATGTGTAGTGCATCAATAATTTCTAGCGCCGTTGCCGGTGATTTGGGTGTCCTTCACGAGGGGAGTTTTCGCACTTCCAATCTTATTATTTTATTATTGTCTTGTTTAGTTTATTTTTATTACTGTCTTGTTTGCTTAATATCAAAATACAAAAAATTAGTTACTTGTATTACTTTTTGTTATTTCGGTTTGCACTTTTATTTTCAGTTGTGTTGCTTTGTTTATTTTAGTTTGCAGTTTTTTTCTTAATTTTGTTATTTCGGTTTGTCAATTAAATTTCTGAAATGAGTTCCGCTGAAAATACTAAGTGGAGTGACTTTACAATCACCAACAATAATGATTTTATATGCACCCCTATTGCTCCACCTATATCTAAAGCTGAGTTCTTTGAAATAAAACCTGCTTTATTGAACCTTGTTATGAGAGAGCAATTCTCTGGTGTTAGTTTTGATGATGTTGCTGTCCATCTAAATAACTTTGTTGAATTATGTGAAATGCAAAAATATAAAGATATAGATGGTGATACTATAAAACTGTAATTATTTCCTTTCTCTTTGAGAGGAAGAGCTAAAGAATGGTTGCTTTCATTGCCTAGGAATAGTATTAATTCATGGATTAAATGTAAAGATGCTTTCATTGGAAAATACTATTCTCCTGCTAAGATTATTTCTCTAAGAAGTAGCATCATGAATTTTAAACAACTTGATAATGAACATGTTGCTCAATCTTGGGAAAGAATGAAATCTTGGATAAAGAATTGCCCAACACATGGACTGACTGCTTGGATGATCATCCAAACCTTTTATGCAGGACTGAATTTTTCTTCAAGAAACTTACTGGATTCAGCTGCGGGAGGTACCTTTATGTCCATCACTTTGGGGGCTGCAACAAAACTCTTGGATGATATGATGGTGAATTATTCTGAATGTCGTACGGAGAGGACACCTCGAGGTAAGAAGGTAAATTCTGTTGAAATAACCTCCTCTTTGAGTGAAAAGATTGATATGATTATGTCTATGCTTGCTAGTGGTAAATCCCATATTGATCCTAATAATGTTCCTTTAGCTTCTTTAGTTGCACAAGAAGAGCATGTTGATGTAAACTTTATTAAAAGCAACACTTTTAACAACAATGCCTATAGGAACAACTATGGTAACAACAACTATAAGCCCTATCCTACTAATAATGGCAACTCGTATGGTAACTCGTATGGTAATTCTTATAACAACAATAGGACTACCACCTCTGAACTTGAAACCATGCTAAAAGATTTTATCACTACTCAAACTTTGTTAAATAAAACTGTTGAGAAAAAGCTTAGAAAAATTGATATTCTTGCGTCTAAAGTTGATAATCTTGCCCTTGATGTTGATCCTCTAAACTCTAAAATCATGCCTACTGAAACTAAAGAGAATAATACCTTTGCTAAAATCAATGTCATCCAAATCAAATTGATGAAAATGTTAGATTGATGGCTCAATTACGTGCTAGATGGGAAAGAGAGAGAGAGAATTAGAGAAATAGGCTAATATTGTTAAAGTTTTTACTATTACTACCTCTGAAAATAATGGTGTTTGAAATTTTAGTAAGACTCCTACTATCCATGGTAACATAGTTGGTGTTGGAAATGTCTACTCTACTTCACCAAAAAAATTAAAATTACCTAAAACTGCTGAAATTTCAACTAGAGTTGATAAAAGTGCTGAAATTTTTAAGAACATGAGAGAAAGTGGTTTGGTTTGCTTTGATGATAATAATTTTGATTTTTCTAATTGTAATATCTCTGATGTTATTAAGTTCTTACAAAAATTGGCCACAAGTCCTAATGCTAGCTCTCTTAATTTGGCTTTCACTGCTCATATTAGAAATGCTCTCATAAAAGCTAGGGAAGATAAATTAAAATTTGAAACTTATATCCCTATGAAGTTAGAACATGGTTGGGAGCCCATCATTAAGATGAAAGTAGATAAATTCGATTGCAATGCTTTGTGTGACCTTGGTGCAAATATTTCTGTTATGCCTAAAAAGCTCTATGATATGTTTGATTGGCCACCATTGGAACATTGGTATTTGGATGTTTTTCTTGCTGATAATGATTTGAAGAAACCTTTGGGTAGGATCAATTATATCCTTATTATGGTTAATAATAATCTGTTCCCCGTTGATTTTATTGTCTTGTACATTGAATGCAATCCATCTTGTCCAATTGTGTTGGGAAGACCCTTTCTGAGAACTGTGGGTGCAATTATTGATATTAAAGAAGGTACCATCAAGTACCAATTTCCACTCAAGAAAGGTATGAAACACTTCCCTAGTAAAAGAATGAAGCTACCTTTTGATTCTATTGTTCGTTCAAATTATGGTGTCGATGCTTCATCCCTTGATAATACATGAGTTTCACTTTGTGCCTAACTCAAAGGCGTTAAACAAACGCGTTTATGGGAGACAACCCACTTTTATTTCCTGTTATTTTATGTTTTGATTGTTTCAAGTAACATGTCTACCTCTGTATAAATTCCTTTGTATCTTATTTTTATTGCAATGTTGTGTCAAGTTAAGGCTTTATTCGAAAGTAGATGTTAAAATTCAGTTCCTGTGCTGAAACAGATTTCTTCTGTCCACCATAAAAATTATATAAAATCACTGAAAGGTCAGAAAAATCTGATACTTTTTGTGCATAATCCAAAGATGTATACTCAACTTTCATTAGTTTTGCGTTTTCTGATCTGAGCAAGTTAAATGACTCGAAATAATTCGTCTTTACGGACTGTCCTGTTTTTGACAGATTCTATCATTTTCTTTTGCAATGCCTCTTTTACTATTTTGATTGGATCTTTTTATCCTTTTAAGTATCAGTGGTTTTAGATAATGTCCAGCAGTAATGGTAGTAATTGTGTTACTACATAGTATTATAATTTTTATGCACTAACCCTCTAATAAGTTACTCTAAGTTTGGTGTGGAGAAAGTTTTCAACGATCAAGAGAAGAGGATGATACAATGTGATCAAGAGGATAGTAAAGCCAAAGCTTGGGGATGCCCCGGTGGTTCACCATAATATAATTTAAGAAGACTCAAGCGTCAAAGATTAGGGATGACCAAGGCACCCCCTTCTTTATTGACAAACTATCAGGTCCTTTCTAGTGAAACTATATTTTAATTCTGTCGCATCTTATGTGCTTATCTTGAAGCGTCTGTTTGTTTTTGTTATTTTTATTCTCTGATTAAATATGGATCCTAGCACTCTTTTGTGTGGGAGAGAGACACGCTCCGCTTTTTCATATGAATACTCGTATTCTTCACTTATATTCGTTCAATATTCTTTTGTTATCGTTTGCTCTCTAACTATTGTTTTTCATGCATCTCTTGTAGAGATGTTTGCTTTGTTATATCATACTCTCATATCTCATTGTTTAAATTACTTGGAGAGTTTATCTTTTAAATAATTTGATTGGCGTTTGGTTGAGAACAGAAAATGCTAAATGTGGTAGTTGGTATAATTAAATGATACATTAATCTTATAGATCATTAAATTGTGTCACTTGAATCATTGATGTTGTTTTGAGATATTAAGTTGCTTAATGGTGAACATGATGGTCTAGTAAAGTGGAATGATTAAATGGTTGGTTTAGAGAAATTTGAAAATTGTGCCACACTTAAATTTCCAGTTGATTGCATAATGTAATATGACTTCTTTTTGCCTAAGGCAACTGTAATGGCTTTATGTTATGCGCTACGGTCGGGTCCCCAACAGTGAACTTGTTCATTTGCCACATCACCCCTAGGATTAATTTTCATTATGCCTTGCATGATCATTTTTTTATTTGGAATCTTTTTACTTGTGAGTTCTAAACTGCGCTTTTCATGGCAATTCCACCACCATATTGCTAGCCTCTTCGGTACTTTGCTTTGTCTTTTGTCACATTGAGAGTTGGTGCATTTTTCGCGGTTACATCCAAACTCGCGGGAGATCTTCATTTTGTTCTCCTACACATGATCCAAACATCTTCCTCAAAACAGCCACCATACCTACCTACTACAACATTTTCATAGTTGTTCCGAGATATATTGCCATGTAACATCCATCTTAAATTACATGACTTGTTGTCATTCATTACTTGTTTATTGCTTTGCGTGTTTCTATAAATCTGATGTGTGGTTTTACCCATGTTACACTTGTTGTCATCCATTACTTGTTCACATGACACCACTAGAAGAATGGCACCACAACTTAAATATCAAAACATTAAATATTAATCAACATAGTTCACTCCTAACATCTAGACTTCTCCCATGTCCTCAAGAACACAACGAACTACTCACAACACACCATAATGAACATGATCAGAGGTGATATAATGATGGATAACAATATGAAGATAAACCCTAGTTCAACGGTTTCACTCAATAGCATCAATAATAAGAGTAATCAACACTGGGAGAGTTTCCCCTATCAAATACACAGATTTAGCCCTAGATGTTACATCGGGGACGGATTGGATGGATGGAGATGACGGCATCGGCGGTGGAGATGGTGGTGTTGGCGATGGTGATGGTGTGCAAATCGATGACGGTGACGATGGCAACGATTTCCCCCCTCCGGGAGGGAATTTCCCCGGCGGCAACGCAACCTGCCGGGGAGTTTTTCTCTCTCTATCTTCTCCGCCTCGTGGTGATGGCGGAGACGGTTTTTGTCCAACGTATGATTTTTAGGTCTCTGGGGGAACAAGTACGCGAAGGGGTGCGCCAGGATGTGGGCCAGGGCGTCCACATCGTCTGCTCGCGCGGCTGGCTTGGGAGCCGCGCCAGAAGGTGGTGTGGGCCCCCTGGGCCCCACCCCAAGCTCCCCTTTTGGCCCCATTCATGAAATAATTCAGAAATAAATCTCAGTTAGCCACTTTGTTCTCCTGGTCTTCGCAAATATTGTATCTTGACGGTGCTTTTTCCAGCAGAATTCAGACTCCGGAGTTCCATCCCCTAATGATCATCAATCATGCAAAATAGATGAAATAACATAAGTATCATCTCCAAATACGATATATATAAATGAATACCAGTAAATTATGATATAAAAAAGTGATGCAAAATGGACGTATCAACTCCCCCCAAGCTTAGACCTCGCTTGTCCCCAAGCAAAAGCTGAACTCGGTAAACATGACCACAGGTTTATGGAGTGAAGTGTCGATATAAAATATACGGACAAGAAGCATCACATGTATAAATACACAAGTCATCTTAGATATTAACTCCGTTCATGTATAAATCAAATTGTAACAAGTAGAGGGAAACTACAGTAAAGTATGTAGAGAAAACCACAGTTGGTGTTGGCAAACTTAGTCCTTGGTCAGAGAACAATGAGCAATTGAGCTTAGTTTATATCTTTATAGGTTGATAGCTCCAAAAGTCATATTCATTAGATACCAATAATGTGCTAAGTAAGAAAGAATGATAGACATGATTCTCAATCTGCATTGGCAAATTTCCCCTCATTTCCTGTACCCCCGAAAGGTATTAAAAATTACCTATGTTATCACTAATTGTATTGTCATCTATGTGTGCTAACGTTGTGTTTATGGGAAAATACTACCTTGTTGATTCTGGTTATCCAATCTGAACTGGATACATTGCTCCATTCAAAGGAAGTACATACCATCTTCTAGAGTTTTGTCTTCGTCGTCACCGTGCACCTCAAGGGAAGTATGAGTTGTTCAACTTTTTGCATTCATCCCTTCACAATGTCATTGAGCGTGCATTAGGGATCCTCAAACAAAAGTGGCGCATATTGAAAGCTATGCCAAGTTTCTGACCTCGTACACATAAGGATATCATCATTGCTTGTTTGGCGTTGCACAATTTCATATGTGATAACAAGTTGTGTGACAAAGAATTTGATAAATGTGATGCAAACGAGGACTATCTACCTCAAGTGGCACGTCGAGCGACACAACCGCAGACCGATGAAGTTCCAGAGGGGGAGCATGAGTATACAATGAATAATATTCGTAATAGGATCGATGATGCTATTGTTGCTGCGAGAGGGACGTACTACATCTATTTGTGTGATTTATATCTTTTTTGTAATAATCCTTTGACATCACTCTCTATTTATATTGTCTATGCATATGCAACATTGAAAAACCAATTATTTTTTCATTCCCAATGTTATTATTAGCATGTGACTTCGTGTACAATACGTGTTTTACGGTCACTTAGATTATAAGCACTCTCTCAGATGTTACGGACAAACTATGTCAAAACTACAGTTTCACAGTTGGTCCAACCGAACAACTTTTAACTTTCCCACAATATCTGCTCACAAAGAGGTTTCCCACAGTTTACATCAACTTTTTCAGAATCCACAACTCAACCAAACAGACCCTTAATGTGGAATATTACTAACCTTTTTAGCTCTCCCTTGTAGTGAAGATATCAACTCAAAGTTATTACAAACAGAAATGTGTACAAATTATATATGCATAATCACATAGTACCTAATAAAATATTCACACTCCCCGTGGTAGCGCACAGACATTTCACTAGTACTCCCTCCGTTCCAAATTACTTGACTTCCATTTGTCAAAAAGAGGATGTATCTAGACAAAACACATGTCTAGATACATCCTCTTTTTCACAAATAGAAGTCATCTAATTTGGAACGGAGGGAGTACACACCAAATTCTTTTTTTGACCACGGAAAGAAAAGAAGCGCCAAGAGAAAACGAAAATTGCTGCGTTCTGATTGGTTCAACCACCCCTCCCACGGATCGGTCCCCTCTCCTGCGGTTCCTACCAAATCCCCGCCGTCCCTTCCGTCCCGGTTCCGAAAAATCCTTGCATCCTGATTGGTCCTTCCACCCCTCCCACGGATCGCTCCCTTCCCGCTCGCCCCTATAAAAGATCCACCCCGCCTCCAACCCATCTCACCAATTCAAAGCAGCAGCCCGCGCTCCAGTTCCAAAACCATTCCCCAAACCACATCTCGCGCTCCAGCTCGTCGGAGAAGAAGATGGCCGGAAGGAAGGGAGGCGAGAGGAAGAAGGCGGTGACCCGGTCCGTCAAGGCCGGGCTCCAGTTCCCGGTGGGACGCATCGGGCGCTTCCTCAAGAAGGGCCGGTACGCGCAGCGCGTCGGCTCCGGCGCCCCCGTGTACCTCGCCGCCGTCCTCGAGTACCTCGCCGCCGAGGTGCTCGAGCTCGCGGGAAACGCCGCCAAGGACAACAAGAAGAGCCGCATCGTGCCGCGCCACCTCCTGCTCGCCATCAGGAACGACCAGGAGCTCGGCAAGCTTCTCTCCGGCGTCACCATCGCCCACGGCGGGGTGCTGCCCAACATCCACTCCGTTCTGCTCCCCAAGAAGTCCGCCCCAGCTGCCGACAAGGAGGCCACCAAGTCGCCCAAGAAGAAGACCGCCACCCCCAAGAAGAAGGCCGCCGACAAGGAGTAGCCTATGCTGCCGCATATGGATGCAG
Source organism: Poa annua (assembly GCA_026929855.1). NCBI lineage: Eukaryota > Viridiplantae > Streptophyta > Magnoliopsida > Poales > Poaceae > Poa > Poa annua. Next base: position 78,760,976 of record CM049430.1, on the reverse strand, counting down.
GGAGGGGACGTTCTGCAGTAGTTGATTAGTTCCATTTCAGATGTGAAAGTGTGTTTCTGTTAGGTCGTGTATGTACTCTCGAGTTTGCAAGACAACAACTGGTTGTTTGCTCCCGAGTTCTTGCTAATGGAAGCCCGAAACCAGTCATTTAAAGCTTTCCAATCTTCACTGTGTCTTGTCAATCTTTCGTTTTAATGTCCTTTACACCATATCTTTGCTCCCTACAAGAGTTTCAGTAATTTGTTTCGGTGGAGGTGCTGATTGTCGGATCTGATTTGGTCTAGAAGTCAGATCTGATTTGGTGATGGGTGAGTTAGATGCATCAGAGGATTTGGGGATTGTTTCTAGGTTTCTAGGCGATGTTTAATAGGTGGCGCCCCATGCCGATCCATCCGGTAAACCGCTGAATCGAAGTGCAGATTTGTCCTCATGCTCCAAATAGTTCGTCGGTGGTATGACTTCATGGATCTCCTTCTCGTTTTGTTCAGTTTATGGTCACTTTATTTGATGCTCTTCTCTGTTTGAGATATCTTTTTTTTACTGTAATCTGTTTGAGATCTCAATGAGATCTCCTCGTCTTGTTCAGTTTCCTGCTAGATTGTGAATCATCCTGCTTGCTGATTGCCGTCACATTGCATTACTCTGATGAACAGAGACTGCCTTCAGTTTAAACTGCCTGTAAATGTCAGGAGGTACATGTCTGTACTTTGAACAACCATAGTGCCGACTGATGTATGCATCAGAATTTTTTCGACTTGCAGGTCTGTCCTATGACACTACTAGCGTAGGTAGTAACCCATCTGTTCTGGATATTTTTGGTTGTTGATCTGTGATTTTTGTCGATCGGAGATTGTCCTTTTAATTGTTGGTTGTGTGTTTCTGACGGGCAAATCTGAAGTATTTGGTTTTGTCAAGTTTTCTTCGAAAAATGAAGCAGCTGGAGCATTGGAGAAGATGAGCGATGAGGTAATAACGTGCTCCACAAAGTTATTGAAGGATAATATAGATTTAGATTGCTGAGTGCAGTTCTTTTTCCAGTATTATAGTTGCTGATGAACATTCTCTGATTGCTCATACTATCATGCTGGTTATTTACAAATTGAGAATTTTCAGAGGTACAACCGTACAAGTACAACCAGGAACTGTCCATTACCACCTCTTAGTTTTCTTCCTAGGTTGTACTCCCTTTGAAGCAAACTAAGACGTGGTAATGGACAGGTGATGTTGTAATCCACTTCTTAGTTTTATTCCATTAACATTAATTGTGATATTATGCTAAGGGTAATTCGAGACATTGGTGACAAATTGACCTGCCTTTGCTAGGCAATTTTGTGCTTGCTGTTAGTGCACTCACTACATCACTGAAGCTGCAGAACATATTTAGCAACATGTAATGGAACGGTTCAAGAAGCTAAGCTGTCATTTCTGATTTTTGTTTGTTACAACGACAATTTTGTATTTATAATTGTTGACGAATTGTATTTTTTCTGTAATCATATTGGATCGAGTCAAAGAAGCTGCATATATTTGATTCTTCAAAAAAGAAAAGTGCAACTAAAATTCCTTAAGTGTATTTTTTTCTGCATCCATCCTGTAATTTGAGTTTATGCTGACTTGTTTCTTGTTCAGAATGTGCAGAAAGCACTTGCAGGTTTGAGAATAATTGATTTAGAGGGGCTACAATGGCGTGTGTATGATGCAAAGGGCCAGGACAGGATTTTAGTCGTTTGTTCAAGGATTCGCTCTCGAGAAATGGTTATGCAGTAAGCTCTGTGCATATGTGAGAGCTGCTTGGATGATTGGCATCGCAAATAGCTGTTTTGCTTCAGGGCAAGGACAAGCCAACCTGTGCACCTCATGTAGAAAATGGAGACATGTTCATTGTAGTCAATGCAAAATATATCAGCATTACAGGAATGAAAACGACTGATAAAATTTACTACTGACACACTGGGTTAGTAATTCTTGCAATTACTGTTGAATACCTTGTTTGGTATTATTGTTAATTTTCTTCTGCTTTGTGCATGTTTAAATAGGTACAATGGCCATCTGAAGCAAATAAGGCTCAAGGACAAGATGGAAGAAGACCCATCTTAAAAGATTAACACAGATATTATGCGCATGCTTCCCCACAATCAGTAAGTGAAGCTTCATTTTCTGTTTGTTTCTAGGATTGGTCATAGGTTTATTTCTCTCTGGTTAAAGACATGATACTAGCTTTATTTGCTACCTCACATTTGGTAATTTCTGTAGATTACTGTATGCATATTCGAGTTGAAGACTACAACTTCATGGATCAATAACGATAACCCTTTTATAAACCGAGGACTTTTCCATGCACCAATTAATTGGTGATCATGCTTATCTTCTTATTATTCCGTAAGTCGTGATAAAGCACTCTATATAAGCAAATTTCACGGGAGAAGTTTAGTCATATGTACGATGCCACTTATGTTATGTTTAAGTTTGTGCAATGGATTTTAGACCGTTAATATTCCACCCATCCTTTCTTTTGTGTTGTGCGCATGGCTGGTGTTTTGGCATGGTAAATGCTGACACGGCACGGTCCATTTTTTTTACATGTTTATTTGGGGGTTCTGTACCATCTGAGAATGAATTCCTTCCTTACCAACTCCAGTAAAATTAAGTTTGTGGGGGACTTTGGAGATTGTTGATTTAACACCTGATATGCATATTCTTTTTTTAGAGAAAAGGAAGCATTCATTAACTGCCCTTAGAACAGACCAGTAGTAGCTGTTCAGAAAATGCAAAATGCTCTATGACAGATAACATAGAATAGGCAAAGCTTTCCAGCACTATGTATTTCATCTTTCCAGGGCGTCCGAGCCAACATGATTTGCCTGTATATCTCTCCTGCTGCCGTCAAAGGATTCACCTCCAAGCAACCGGCAGCAGTTCCCCCTCCTGTAGTCATCGGTAGCTTCTATTGGGTTCCTTTGCATAAGATCTTCCATTGGTGTAGCTGTGAACTCACAGTTCCCTTGATATCTTATAGACTTCTCCAGGCTCAGCCGCTGAAAACAGAGCTCATTACGGAAAAGGCAAATGCTCCACAAGGTAACAGCAGAGAACATATTCAGAACAACATGTATATCTTGCAATTCCCACCAACCATATATACCAGTTAAATTTCTGGGAGGATCAACCTAGAAAATATCAGCTATACAAGCCCGCACTTGTCTAGCAACGACACGTTCCAGGAAAAGATGGTGAACAGACTATTCCTCACAACAGAAACATCTTTTATCATCAACTAGACAACTACCTTCGTTTGTCACGCGTCAAAATCTTATTAAAATGCAAAAGCCACAGAATTATCTGGATCTTGTTAGGAATTGTAATCTTCCTCAAGGACTCATATCCTTTCCCTTTGTTCCCTTCTCAAATGGCCATTTAACACCTGATAAGCATTTCTTCTGATGCTTTTGACGAACAGAGTGAATTGGCCTCTGGGAGGAAGCATTATGCTTTTCTTAACCCAAGCCGTCTCATGTTAATGAACATCAGAAATAAATCAAGAAAGACATGTTGTGATGCTAGCTATAGTTTTTTTCTTTTTCAAGGCTAAACTTGCATGACTATGTATATACATAGGCATAATGTTTTGCTTAACTCAATCCTTTTGGAACACCACCCACTTTAAATGGTGCAGTCTGTCAAAGCGTTCATGTTTTCGATCTGACTGGGAAGTTCACATGGTGGTGAAATTCATGTTTCCTTTTCACTATTATTTGCTATCTCGAGGAGGATAGTGGACGCCTGCCTTAGCAAAAATTGCCATCCATCAGTAGTTTTGAAGATGATATGTCACTTGTCTTTCGGAATTTCAGTGCAATCCTTTCTAAATCAAAATGCAACTTTATAAGTTGTTGGGTGAAACTATTCTAATGCAACAAAATGTTTTCTGCTGCTTCAGATCCAATTGCATAAAGCCTGTGTAGGCTGCCTCACTGTTTTTCTCAGGATTAACTGCTGAAAATAGCTAGAAAGTTAAGCTATTGAAAATGTGAAAATTATAGAAAACACATCGTGTAGTGCCTAAGAAAAATTTACAAAGCTTGTACTAATACCCCTTGATTGAAGAAGAAGAAATTATCTATAAAGATAAGTTAGAGGAACCAAAACGAATATCCAAATGGTTAAACTTGTTGCAACCATCTGCAGTTTGATGCTGCTTTTCTTGCAGGGAATCATTTTACACGCTTCAAAATTTGAAGCAGGAAGTCCACTAATATGCTTCATTTGTTGCCATTGTATGGCCTCCACATATCAACATACTCGCGCAGCTGCGGCGGCAGCCTAGCCTTCCACGCCGCCGCGGCCTCCTCTGGCGCGTGCACCGCCGGCCCGGTCATGGCGACCCAACTTTCATCCACCTCCATCGTGGCTACCATCCCTTCCCCGAACGCTGCAGCCATCGCCCGCAGCGTCGCATCCTTCACCGCTTCGCCGTCCCTGCCCTCGTCCTCTGCCTCCACGCAGCCCCCGCCGCAGTTCACCAAGACCGTCCCTCCCGGCGCCACCATCCCGCCTATCCGGCCCCACGTGGCCGCTTCCTGGAGCTCCGGCAGCACGCTTCCGTTGGCGAACAGATCCACCAGCACGCCATCGAAGCCTCCCGGCACGGCCTCGGCCTCCAGCGCGTCGCCGACGTGGACGACCAGCCTGTCGGCGTGGACCCTCTCGAGCTCGGCGAGGCCGAAGAAGTCCCGCGCGACGGCGATGACGGAGGGGTCGAGCTCCCAGCCGTGGACGGACAGGTCCGGGTAGAAATGGAGGAGGGCGCGGGCGGCGGAGCCTGCGCCGAAGCCGAGGACGGCGATGGATGGGCGGGGGAGGAGGGGAGGGAGGGCGGCGAAGACGTCCAGGTAGGTCCCGGTGAGCGGGGAGCGAGGGAAGGAGACGGAGTGGATGTTGCCGGGCTCGTCGAGCAGGAGGAGGCGCGCGCCGGCAAGCGGGTGGCCGGCGGCACGCGGGGATACGTCGGCAACGCGTATGTGGTTGTGCGGGGAGCGGACGTCGGCGACGAGCTGAAGCTCCTCCGGGAGGGGGTGGGTTCTGGCGGCGGAGGCGCGGGTGGTAGTGCAGTGGAGACGACGCAGGATAAGAGGTCTCGGGACTGGAACAGCGACCAGGAATGCCATCGTCGTCGTGCCGGACGCAGCTTCAGCGACTTGTAGCTCAAAATCACAAACTTTGATGGCATCTTGGTCATTCAAAGCTAATCCAACGGTCAGAAATAAATCTATTTGTCAAATAAAAAATTAAAGTGCTCAGAAAATTTTGAAGAAAAATCCACTAACTCTTACCTATTGCATTATAAGTTCTGTGTAAGTTTTGTTGGATCCAGAAATTTTAAAATACGGGCTCGTTTAAAAATTGACATGAAACTAGGTTTATTTATAAACCGTATGTCGGAATCTTATAAAACTTTCTGAGAATGTATATTTCAACTTAAAGAAATTACTGGATTTTTTTTTCAAAATTTTCTGAGCACTTTATAATTTGAGTTTGACAAATAAATCTTTTTTTTACCCATCCATTTTGTTTTGAATGGTTGAGATGTCATCAAAATACAGCCATGACTCTGAGCTTTAAAGTCACTGAAGCTGCGCCCCGTCGTGCCAGCTGCCGGTACTTAGTTTTTTGAACACAAAAATGTCCATTCAGTAACAACAACGTACAAAAAGGCTGATATTCCCTTGCCCTCCCGACCTGCTCGCGCGAGCAGCTCTGGCCGACACAATGCGTGCACAACAAGTTCATGCCGATGATATTTGCGGCCAAGTCATCTGCACATCCATCATCTAGACGAAGTCGGTCTGGGCGGTGAGATGGGCTGTGGTGGCCTTGAACTTTTTGATCTTGGTCTTGCCTGAAGGTATTGGTTAATAAGTTTGACGAGTAAAATATAAAATATGCATCAATTTTTGTATTTTTGGTTTATATCGGGTCGCCATTGTAGCCACCGTTGTAATCTCGAGATCAATAACAAGACAAACAATAAGTAGGGTGTTACCCTCTGGGTCCTGAACGTGGATAAACTCTTTGTCGGTCGTCTGGAATCATCATCGTCTATTTTTTTCCTCCCTTATGATGGGTCATGGCTGTTTACATGAGTAAATAAAGGAATAATTAAAACATAAATGTCCCACTTGTAACACTTAGTTCTAGGTCATGATATAAACTCCTATCTTTACTATTAAAGCAGAATGCGTGGTATGGTGTCACAATCTAAATGGTGTCACACTTCAAATAACCTCATATTTTAAATTAATTACATTTCATGCCACCTATAAGTGAATACCGGTTCAAAAGGAAAAGAAACAACAAAGGAAGGACAAAAGAGAGGAGAGAAAGGAAGGGAAAAAAACGGAGGGATACACACGAAGATAAAGGAAAAACTCCACACACATGCACAACCGGACCCTAAAAAACTTTGCTACTGGTTCAAAAGAAAAAGAAACATAAAAGGAAGGAAAAAAAGATGAGAGAAAGGAAGGGAAAAAACGAGGGATATGGCGTGCACAACAAACTCCACACAAAATTGAAAAAAAACTCCCCACACATGCACAACAACCGGATTCTAACAAAATTTTCGCATGCACAACAAAAACAATCCAACTCAAACCGCACCGGATGTTTCTCCCCTAATAAACTTTTTTAAAATATCGGCTAACACGTCGAACTTCTTTTTCTTAACAAACTATTCAAACTTGCTGACAGCATGTGTCCAACAAATTTATTCGCCTCGCCTAGCCTACTCCAGCACAGCTCGTCGACGCCACTGCCGGTCGCCTCAGTCTGCCGGCGCTGCTGCCGCTCACCTTAGTCAGTAGACGACGATGCCGCTCGCCGGAGTCCGACGCTGCTTCCACTCGCCTCGCCTTGCCGTGTAGCCAACAATATTAAACATTTACACTCGAGATTGCAGATAGTTTCATCATGTTGATTTTTTCGGGATGAAATGCTTACGCACCATTTGGTAATCTTGTAGTTCGTCGTGTGGATTGTTTATGTTGAACTTTATGAAATATTGGACATGAGATATTCTTTCTGGTCATGTCACCCAGGTATTTGATTTTCAAGATTCAATTGCTAGGTTTCATTTTAAATTATTACGAGAGTGATTCTTCTTGCTACTTTGCAGAAGGATATGAAAGAATTTTGAAAAAAGTTACTTGCCATTTTGTATGAGTCGGAACTAAATAAGTTAACGGAGAGGAAGCCCAATCTACAAACAACCAGGCGATAAAGAAAAGGCATCTGATTATGATACTGAAGGGGTATCCAAACCAACAAGACTCAATGGTTGTAGACAAAGAAAGATGTACCCTTTCAGCCTCCATGGTGCCGGCTGACCCACCTGATTTGGACGAGATCGTTAGATACATCATGTCCATTAAGGATGCAAAGTGTTTGGAGTAAGTACCATGTATTATAAAAATCATTAAGTGTCAATATATTATGATGATATGGTGATGCATGTCGACTGTTTCATAGATAAGAATGGGTGCGAAGATCAAAACCATATCCATTGGGATTGAGTCTGAAACAAATCCAGGGCATTCTCACATCAGACCAGCCTATGGACAAGGATTGCTTCAACATGGCTGTGCGTATATTGGCATGCGAAGATATACAATTATTTATAGAGCCTCTCGTGCACAATATGGATTTAAGATTTTTTGTAAGTTGCTATATTCACATTTTATTATTATCATCGCCATCTTTCTAAACCTTGTGTATTGACGCAGTCGGCATTATCGAATGGCATAAAACATCTTAAGTGGCGTGTAATGACAAACATTAAGACTTTGGCGTCATTTTTTCACGGCTGGACTGAGATGAACAATGATATCTCGTTGTGTCATATAGTAAGTTTGCTTTTCTTCTTGGTTATCATTGTTATGATCTATTTTTTTCTAACCCTTGCCACTAGCAATTTTGTTTTTGCCATATGCATTCCTAGGCGATTTCATGTTGTTCTTCATCGACAAATATAAATGCCGTGTCTCCATTTTGGACCTGTGCGTTGAACAACTACCAAAAGAGAGGTATTAATTGAAATTTCTGAGGTATGCAATCTACCTAAAGGATACACTTCAAATAGCACAACCTGGATGAAATTCAGATATATGGTTCTGGCCACGTAGTTATTCAGATGGTATTACAAGATGCTATGACAGGTGATTTATTTAAAATCATTATGATAATTTATTTATTTTAATCCTGGTGGTGCTCTAGGATAATGAAAGTGCATTGATCTGCAGAAACTTAGGAACTTATCGGGTTACATAGTTTTTAGTTTGATGCTCTCATATGATGGTAAAAAGTTGGTCCATCAAGTTTGTACCGTGAGTATTCTTTATTGTATATTAAAATTAAACATGAAATTTTTGATATAATTAACATATATTTATATATTTCTTGTGCAGGATGGTTATGAGATGAGGAAAAAGTTTTTGTTATATCTGCTCAAGTATCATGCAAATGAAATCGAAGACAACATTCCGGATGTTGTACGAGCATATCTTCAGCACGTTAATAGATACCAAATTTGATAGGAGATGGTTCAAATCGTTGCTTCTTTTGTAAACATGACGTTTAAAATTATATGTTTGGATTTTAGTTTGTTGGATTACAATGTGCTATATTATCTATGTACATTAATATTTACATATATTTAATATTTAATTGTGTAACAAAAATACCCCGTTGCAACACACGGGCATTCATCTAGTTATAATACAAAGTCTCCTATCAGTCCATTCCGTAGTACCCAGTTCATTACTCTAAGGTGCAGCCCTATGAGCTTATAAGGTGAATTAATATGCAGTCGCCATTCGCACACCATCATCATAAAAGCAAATAAAACATACAAAATTAATGAATTAAGGTGCAGCCCTATGAGCTCTTTTATGGTGCTTGTTGAAACTACCTGGGTAGTTGTAGGTAGTTTTCGTTTAAAAAAAATATCAATCGTTGATTTGTTCTCCTTCATCTCTAAATAATACTAACCGTTCAAGCACCATTATTTTTTTCCCAATAAGTCAGGGGCTGGAAACGAATCTCAGAGCCATTGCGTTCCTTATCCCAGCCAAGGACCCTGCCACCTCGCTCTACACCATCGCCATCAAGGCCGACAAGTCGCCGCTTGTCATCGACCTTGCCGGATCGCTCGTCTGGTCGACGTGCCCATCGTCCTCGAAGCACAGCACCGTCCTGTGCGAGTCCACCACCTGCGCCACGGCCAAACAGCAGTCCCCGTCAGGCTGCCGGTACGTGGACGGCGGCCGGTTCTGGGAAAACCGCGAGACGGGGGCAGGGGAGGGCGTCCGCCGACGCACACGTGGTGGCGGAGGGCGCTGGGCATGGAAGGGGCCCTCGACCTCGAGGCGGGGCAGATGTTGCTGGTGGTGGCGTATGGCGGCAGATGGCCGCGGGCGAGCAGCTCTTGGCCGCAAGGGGCCGGCCAGACTAACGGTGGTGGCGTGCGGCAGCGGACGGCCGCGGGTGACGAGGTGCTAACTCGGCAAGTCCCAGGGTTGTGCACCCCGGGTTGATTGATGGGGAGAGAGGAGAGTGCAAGGTGATCACGACGGCTGACAAGCGAGGTTTACCCAGGTTCAGGCTCCCGGAGGATAACACCCTACTCCTGCTTGTCTGGTTATTGATGCGAGTAGCGGTTACAATGGCGAGATTGCGATCTCGCTAGGGTTTGTGGTTCTGAGCGTGTCCTCTAGGACGGGCAACCCTCCTGGCTTTATAGGCAGCCAGGTCTCGGGTGGTTGGTACAGATATGGTAGGTTACAAGTCCTAACCGAGTTGGACTAGGGTATGAGATACCCCGAGTGGGCCTTCTGCGGGCCTTTCCATCCTTGGCGCGGCCCAGGTAGCCTCATCGTGGGCTACCCGCAAGGTAGCCCCACGTCAGTAGCCCCCGAGTGCTTGATCGAATCTCAGAGTCGGACAAAGGACTCCTTCTTCCTGGACGCGCCATTGGATTGCTTGATCTTGAGCTTAAACTCGAATTTCTTCAGTCGAACCAGCCGCTCCCGATGGGAGTAATCTGTGCAGTCGAATTACTTTGACTTCTTTTTGCGAAGCTTGCTTCTATTCAGCCTGCTTTGGCTTACTTGTTGGATGGATTCGGCTGCTTGAGCTTACTGTGTTGCCACCCGAAAGGTTACTTCGGGTGCTCGGATCACTGGCTGATCTTACCTTGTTGATTTCAGCTGTGAAGCTTACCACTCGAATGAATCTTTCGAGTTTCTTCGGTATTGATTTCGGAGCCGTTGGCTTGGTGACGTCATTGATGACGGTTGTGCTGCACGCCTCTGCGCCCGATGGGACGTGACGTGGTGGGCCCCACTGTCAGAGCTGACCACGTCCACAGTTGTCACGTCTCCGAAGTGGGCGCGAAATTTGCGCGGCACGATGACGACGCCTCGGTTCTCGTGCGTAGTGGAGGAAGTTGGCGGCGACGATTGGTTTCTCCGTGCGACACGTGGACGGCTGGATGCTCTCGCTCGGGGCCCTTGCCTGATGGACGGTTGAGATGCCGATCCGCGAGGAATAAGTACTGCGCCTCGGCCTTTGGTATGTCATCTTCTCCAAACGATTCTTGCCTTCCCTCTCCTCTTGCGCTCTGCCATTGCCGCCGCCGCCCCAAGCTCAAAGCAATCTGTCCACGCACCCTGCGACTTAAGCAATGGGCAAGCCGAAGGGCGCTGCTGGCTCCTCCTCCGCCGCCGCCGACGACGCCGGGGTGATGAAGAAGCCCGAGGGCGACTGGCAGAGGTCGTCAATGAAGAGGCCCGACGTGGAGCTGCTCCGCGCGCAAGGCCTGCTGCCACCCGCGGACAAAGTCCAGGTACGAGTCCCTGGCAAAGAAGTGTTTCCCACTCCCCGCGATGGGGAGCGCGTTTGCTTCGCGGACTTCATTCCGCGTGGCTTCGGGTTCCCCATGCACGATTTCGTGCGCGGACTCCTATATGCCTATGGGGTGCAGATCCATGATCTGACCCCCAATGGCGTCTTGAGCATCGCGGGCTTTATCGTGCTATGCGAGTGCTTCCTGGGCGTCGCGCCCCACTGGGCACTGTGGAAGTCGCTCTTCCTCGTTCGCAAGAACGTGGGGAAGAGTGGGCTGACCTTCCCAGTGGGCGGCTTCGGAATCCAGGTGCGCGGTGATATCGCGTACTTCCAGATGAAGAAGTCCGACTCCGTCCAAGGGTGGCGCCGGAGATGGTTCTACGTCCAGTCGAACGACGACGGACTGGACGCGTTCGACGGCCAGCGCGGACTGCGGAAGACCGGCGCCTGGGCGCACCCGCTGTCTGCCGTGGTGAAGGAGGCTGTGCGGCCCCTGCTTTCCCTGCTGCACGAGCTGACTCAGTCCCTTGGGCGTGATGCGGGTGGCGTCTTTCTGATGGCCACCTTCTTCCGTCTTCGGGTGCAGCCACTCCGCGCCCGGCCTCACCCGATGTGGGCCGCCGAAGGCGTTAGTGCCAAGCCGATGGATGACGAGGAGGTGGAGGCCAACGTCAGGTCCATCACCAACCTCCGAGCCGCGGACGCATGCAACGTCAAGTGCCCGATTTCTCCTTACGGGGCCGCGAAACCCGTTCCTGAGGTGAGTCTGATCTTGCTCTCTTTTTGTACTTCTTCGACTTGAGTCTACTTTGCATTTTGATTCGACTTGCGTCTACTTTGCTTTAGGGTCGGGCTCAGTTCATCAGCTATCCTCCTCTCCCTGAGAACGGACCCGACGATGAATCGAAGTTCGTCGAGGAGGAGGGCGAGGACGAAGAAATCCCTTCCGCACATTCTCCCCGCGATGAGGTGGAGGAGGAAGACGAAGTGGCGGAACCCGCGAAGAAGAAGCGGAAGCTTCCGAGTCGCGGCGAGTCTGCCACCGCGTCGTCGCCTGCCAGGGGTGTGGATGTTGCTGAGGAGGAGACCGTGGCGACATCCCCGGGTGCGCAATCTTCGGGTGGCTGGGAGGAACCTCTCAACGTTCCTCCAGTCAGCTCTGCAGCGCCTCTGTCATTCGCGCGGATGCCCTCGCCTTCTCTGTCGAGCTTCGACGACGCCAGCACCCCCAGGTTAGTTTCTTTGCAACATGTTCTTCGAGTAGTAATTTGCAGGTTCGCCGTTTAGTTGACTTATGTTCATGATTTTGCTGCAGCCACCGCTCTGACAACGTCAGCTCCCCCCTTCGGGGCACGGAGCTTACTTCTGGCCCTTCGACTGGGCTGGAGACGCCTGTGGTGGTGGAGAAGGTGCATGTTGAGGCCGCCGGCCTGGCCTCGTCTAGCCGGGCTCCTCCTTCGGCTGCCGAGGACCTTGAGCTCCTGTACCATGTAAGTCTTCTCGTGTTTTCCTTGTATTTCTGATTTCTCATCGGGTGCGCGATCAGCGCTCCCGATGGGAGTAGCCCCCGAAGGTGTGGGTGACTAGTATAGTCGCCCGCAACTTTATTGACACGTTGCTCTTTTTTATTTTCAGCCATACTATCGCCAGCAGCTTGACGCAGCCGCGACTTATGTTCGCCTGGAGAAGGAGAGGGACCAACTGCGTTCCTCGCTGGACCAGGCTACTGGCCGGGTGGATGAGCTTGAGAAAGCTCTTCGTGAGTCTCGAGAGCGGGAGCTGGCGCGGGTCGCCCAGGAGAAAACTCAAATCGGTCGCCTCCTTTCACTCGCCGTTGTTCTTGGGGCTGAGTGTCGGCTTAACGCTTACTTAGTCTTCGTTCCTTTTCTTGTCCTGACTTTGAGTTTCGGCGCAGAGACTTGCGGTGGAGCTCCTCCAGAAGACGCGTCGAGTGACACGGTCGACTTGGCGACCGCGGTTGACTTCTTCGACCGGGTTTACGCCTACGCCTCGGATGCCCTGAAGAAGTCTTCCGCCGCGTTGGAGAAGTCGACCGGAGCCCTGGCCGTGGTGCATCAGACCATTTTCCCGGGCAGCCAGCCGCCAGCGACCGTGGATGCTCTGGCTGCACCGTTTGGGGACGCGACCACCATCGCCGACTTCACGCGGTCGCAGACGGTACGCGGCTCCGAGCTCACCTTCCAGCTCCTATTAGGCCACCAAGTTCCAGGTAACTTCGAGAAGGTCGTCAGCGGTTTTCCTCGCAAATCCGATGGCCGGACCGCGTCGCTGAGTGGCGTGAAGGAGCGCGCCTCGCAGCTGGCTGCGCAGCTTGTGGCACTCTTCGAGAGGGCCCTTGCTAAGGCGACTGAGGCGGCTGCTCGGAAGGGCCGTTCCCGGTCGCAGTCCGCGGCCTTAGAGTAGGCATAGTTGTAGGGGTGCGGCAGTCGCTGTGGCCTGTATTTTGAACTTCATGTTTGTAATGAATATTGCCCTGTCGGGTCTTTTGCTCTTCAGTGTTGATTTTTGCTGACTTTTCTGTCTTCTGAGTTGAACTGTGTTTGGCAGTCGTATTTCTGTATTGACTCTGCGTATTCCTGACAGAGTGCCATGCGCGATGATGCTTCGCCTTCTCCCTTGGCACGGCCGAGTGGCGCGGCTTCCTCTTCGGGTACTCGCCGTCGTCGGGCGGCGCCGGCTCCTCCGCGCAGTGCAAATGACCAGCGGGTAATCACTTATTTGAAGAACAAGGTGGTGGAGCTTGAGGCGACCCTGAAGAATACGGAGCAGCTGTTGCAGCGCTCCCAGTCGCATCCCACGGCGGAGTTCTCACGTCGTGAAGATTTTTTACTTGGAGAGATGGACCTGATCAGTCGGCAGTTGCAGGGTATGTATCATGTTGGCGGCTGCCGTCACCGTTGCTTGTCCTTCTCGTTCTGACTTGCAGTTCGTGTGCGTAGATGTTAATCCCGATTGGGAGGCCGAGCGGGCTCGCGTTGAAGAGCGAGTCACTCGAGAGGCGTCCGGCGACTCCTATGAAGCTCGCCAGTTCTGGGTGAACAAGTCGAGGGGGCGCGTCCTTGCCACCATGCTTGACCGTACGTGGCGCGCTGCCTTTCTTCTGGAGAGCTGCCGGAAGACACTTTGGCACGTCAACCGCGTGTACTTCCCGCATAATGCGCAGCCGAACGGGTTGCCTGCCTTGCTGGAGAGGTTCCGCGATGGCGAAGGGCTGAAGGAAGTTGTCGACGCTCAGCTTGTGGCTGGTGCAAACGCGGCGTTGGCGTATGTTCGGATGCACCGGCCACATCTTCCGCTTGAGCGGGTGCTTGAAGGTCTTCCAGGTGACGACGACTTCGACGAGACCTTGCCGGCTGCGCGCCGGATTATCCGGCAAGTTCAGGACTTGAGCGAGCGGCTTGTAGGTCCTCTCGATGCGCCAAAGGCTGAACCTGCAGTTTAGAGTAGCTGTCGTCTGATGCACAGGGTTAGCCATAGGGAGTAAGCATGCTTGTGTAAATATAATGTAACAGATTACAGTACTTTTTCGAGTAATGAGAATTGATCTGTTTACTCGAAAGTGAGGATGCCTGATTCGATTTGCGACCTGTGGGGCGCATCTGCCCAGTGTGCTAAGCAGCGGCCTAGGTTTTTCAAGTGTTACCTGTATGCCGCGGTCTCTGATTTTATCAGGTGGCGACTTAGGATTTGTAACTTGACCTGTACGGCGCAGCCCCCGAGTCGTTCAGGTGGTGGCCTAGGATTTTGATTAATTCCTGTCTGGCGCAGTCCCCGAGTAGGTCGAGTGGCGGCCTAGGATTACAAGTGTGACCTGTGTGGCGCAGCCCCCGTGTGTGGGGCGGCGCCCTAGGGTTTTGGACTTGACCTGTATGGCGCAGCCCCCGAGTCTGTCGAGTGGTGACCTAGGGTTTTTCTGAAGCCTGTTTGGCGTAGCCCCCGAGTAAGTCGAGTGGTAGCCTAGGGTTACAAGTGTGACCTGTGTGGCGCAGCCCCCGTGGGTTGCGGGTGACGCCTTAGGATTTTGGACTTGACCTGTATGGCGCAGCCCCCGAGTCGGTCGAGTGGCGGCCTAGGATTTTTGATTCTGTGCTTGTGTGGCGCAGCCCCCGAGTAAGTTGGGTGGCGGCCTAAGCTTTTATTTCAACCTGTATGGCGCAGCCCCCGAGTGGTTCGGGTGGCGACCTAGGATTTTTGGCGTGCTTGTATGGCGCAGCCCCCGAGTGATTCGGGTAGCGGCCTAAGCTGTTATTTCAACCTGTGTGGCCAACCCCCGAGTGGTTCGAGTGGCGGCCTAGGATTTTTGAGCTCCTTGAGTGACGGGAAAAAGGAGACATATTTTCTTCAAATCACTTTATTGATTCTTGCGAACAGGCCGCCTCATTAAAAACCTTCCAGTCCCCTCAGGTACCCTGGTAAGGGAAAGAGTGCGTGTGAAACCTGCCGCGCTGACTTTCTTGTACAATGCTTGCTTTGAACTAGGCGTAGAACCGGCGGAGTTGTGCTACGTTCCATGGGTTGCTGCAGTCCGCTCCTGTCTTCGAGTCCTTTAGGCGGTATGCTCCATTGCCTATTGCTTCTGTTATGATGTACGGGCCCTCCCATGGGGAAGCGAGCTTGTGCACCTTCTTTTGCTTGAGTCGAAGAACCAGGTCGCCTGCCACAAACGCTCTTGGTCGCAGCCTCCGAGTATGATAATTACGCAGGTCCTGCTGATACACGGCTGATCGTGCTAGGGCGATGTCGCGTGCTTCGTCCAGGGCGTCTCTGCTGTCTTCGAGTGCTTCCTCTGCTTCTGACTCGTCGTAGGCGACTACTCTTGGTGCGTCAAACTTGATGTCGCAGGGGAGGACCGCTTCTGCACCGTACACCATGAAGAATGGCGTGTACTGGGTAGATCTATTCGGCGTTGTTCGCAGACTCCAGAGGACTGATGGCAGTTCTTCCACCCATGCGCCCGCTGCGCGTTTTAGGGGTACGCGCAGTCGCTTCTTGATGCCGTTGCAGACTAAGCCATTGGCCTTCTCTACTTGTCCGTTGGACTGCGGGTGCGAGACCGACGCGTAGTTGAGCTTGATCCCCTGCTCTGAGCAGAAGTCTTTGAATTCCTCGGCTGTGAAGTTCGAGCCGTTGTCGGTGATGATCCCGTTAGGTACTCCAAACCTGAAGATGATTGACCTGATGAAGTTAACCGCTGTGGACGCAGTCGAACTTGTGATGGGCGCGGCTTCGATCCACTTTGTGAATTTATCGACCGCGACCAGGAGGTGGGTATGACCTCCGGGTGAGGATTTCTTCAACGGGCCCACCATGTCCAGGCCCCATTGGGCAAAGGGCCAGGCTAGTGGTATTGTTTTGAGCTCCGATGCTGGGGCGTGCGGCTTGTTAGCAAATTCCTGGCACCCTGTGCACTTCTTCACCAGCTCCTCGGCGTCCTGCATGGCTGTGAGCCAATAGAATCCGGCTCGTAGCGCCTTGGCCACCAGTGCCCGGCTGCTTGCGTGATGTCCGCATGTACCCGCGTGAATGTCGAGTAGGATGGCTTGGCCGTCGACTGGATGTATGCACCTTTGCAGGATTCCTGATATGCTTCTTTTGTAGAGTTCCCCGTTGATGACGGTGAAACTTTTGGAGCGTCTGATGATGCGCTTTGCTTCGACTGGGTCAGCTGGCAGCTTCTGATGCAGTATGTATGCCAGGTATGGTCCTGTCCATGTGGCTTCGACTAGCATGACTTCCATGGGGACCTTGTCCTGGCTTGGCGGGTTGTCATCGCCTTTTGTGGTTGCAGTGCTTGCTGTACTCTGAGTCTTGATGGATCTTTGTGTGATGCACTCGAGGAAGACGCCGGGTGGGACTGGCACCCTGTCCGAGCCCATGTTAGCTAGGGCGTCGGCTTCCTCGTTGCTTTCACGGCCGACGTGGCGTAGCTCGCAGCCGTCGAAGTTTCCTTCCATCTGATTGTAGAGGTCTCTGTAGGCGATCATGTTGTCAGCGATGGCGTCGCAGGACTTCATGGTTTGCTGTACCACCAGGTAGGAGTCGCCGTAGATCATGAGGTGCGTGGCGCCGCAGTTCTTGGCCATCCGCATGCCGTGGATCAGGGCCTCGTATTCGGCTTCGTTGTTGGACGGCTTCGAGAAGTCCATCTGCAAGACATACTTGAGCTTGTCGCCTTTGGGGGAAATGAGCACGACTCCTGCCCCGGCTGACTTGAATTTCTTGGAGCCATCAAAGTACATTGTCCATGCGTTGGACAAGTCGGGGATGTTCGGTAGCTGGGCTTCTATCCACTCAGTGGTGAATTCTGGGAGGACTTGGGCCTTGATGGACTTCGGGTGAGCATACTTCAGCCCCCATGGTCCTAGTTCGACAACCCACTTGGCGACTCGTACTGTCGCGCGCTGATTTGTGAGGATGTCTGCTAGTCCGGAGGAGCTTACCACCGTGATCGGGTGCTCGGAGAAGTAGTGGACGACCTTTCTAGAGGTCATGAAGACTCCGTATGCCAGCTTCTGGTAATGCGGGTAATTCTGCTTGGACAAGGTGAGCACCTCGCTAAGGTAGTAGACGGGCCTCTGCACCGGGTGGCTGTGCCCTTCCTCTTCGCGTTCGACTACGAGCACCGTGCTCACTACCCTGTTTGTTGCTGAGACGTACAGGTAGAGCGGCTCGTTTTCCAGTGGTGCCACGAGGACCGGAGAGGTTGTCAGTGTCTTCTTGAGATGGTCGAATGCGTCCTGCGCCTCTTGCGTCCACTCGAACTTGTCTGACTTCTTCATCAGTTGGTAGAAGGGTAAGGCCTTTTCTCCCAACTTACTAACGAACCGGCTAAGAGCCGCGACTCGGCCGGCTAATCGTTGCACCTCCCTGAGATTCGTTGGTGCTGGCATTGTGAGTATGTTCTGCACCTTCTCGGGATTTGCTTCGATTCCTCTTGCGGATACAAGGTACCCTAGTAGCTCTCCGGCTGGCACGCCGAACATGCAATTCTCTGGATTGAGTTTGATCTGGTATACGTCCAGTGCGGCGAAGACCTTGCGTAGATCGTCGACTAGGGTATCCTCCTTTCGGGTAGTGACGACAATATCGTCCACGTAGACTTGGACGATCTGCCCGATTAGCCCCTTGAGGCATGCTTGCATTGTCCGCTGGTACGTGGCACCTGCGTTCTTTAACCCGAACGGCATCGTCTGGTAGCAGAAAACGCCGTCGGGTGTGATGAAAGTTGTCTTCTCTTCGTCCTCGACCTTCAGCCTGATCTGCTGGTAACCTGAGTAGGCATCCAGAAAAGATAGGCGTTCGCAACCTGCAGTCGAGTCGATGATCTGGTCTATCCGCGGGAGCGGGAAGTGGTCTTTGGGGCAGCATTTATTGACTGCGGTGAAGTCCACGCACATGCGTAGTTTCTTCGTCTTCTTTTTCTCAACTAGAACCGGGTTAGCGACCCAGTCCGAGTCCTTGATCTCTCGGATGAACTTGGCGTGCAATAATCTGTCGACTTCCATGGTGATAGCGTCTCGTTTGGGCCCCGAGAAGCGTCGCATGGATTGCTTGACAGGTCTTGCGTCCTTGTGTACTTTCAGAGAGTGCTCGGCGAGTTCCCTGGGTATCCCCGGCATGTCAGAAGGTTGCCATGCGAAGATTTTCCAGTTCTCACGTAGAACTCGACGAGCGCGCTTTCCTATGCGGGTGTCAGGCTTGATGAGACCTTGACTGTCTTTCCGCTGTCAGTCGGATGGACTTGGTGAGTGACGGTGTCGTCGTTCGTGTTGAACGCTGCGTCTTTGGCATGCTTCTTGCGAGCCGGGAAGGTGGTCTTGTCGTTGTCGGCTGATATGGCTTTGAACCGCTCTTCGACGCCGAAGGACTCGGAGATCTTGGCAAACTCGCGGTCGCAGCTGTTGGAGAGCCCAAAGTCACCGCGGACGGTGATTACTCCTTTTGGCCCGGGTAGCTTTATCATCAGGTAGGCGTAGTGGGGTACCGCCATGAACCTGGCAAAGCTTGGTCGTCCTAGGATGGAATGGTATTGTGACTTCCAGTCGACGACCTCAAAGCCTATCGACTCTTTCCTGAAGTGTTCGGGTGTACCGAGGATGACGTCGAGTGTGATTGTTCCCATGGGCGTGATTGCTTGCCCTGGTACTATGCCGTGGAAGGTGGTCTCCGATTCCGGCAATTTCTCTGTCGACCTATTCATTCGCCTGAGGGTATCGGCGAATATGATGTTGATGCCGCTGCCCCCGTCCAGGAACACCTTCTTCAGGCTGTAGTCGCCGATCAAAGCCTCAATCACTAGTGCGGCGTGCCCTGGTCCGACTACTTCCGCTGGGTGATCTGCCCTGGAAAATGTGATTGGTGTCTCGGACCCGCGCAGGTAGTCTGGTACCGCGCGCGGGCTGTTGATGGCTTGAAGTACTTGGCGTGTGATGATTTTCTGCCTCCTGTTCGACGGAGGTCCCTTCTGGATCATGTTCAACTGTCCTCGTGCGGCTGGGTACGCGTCGGCTGCTGCCGACGGACCTTGTTGCTGCTGCTGCGGCTGGGGGAACGCTCCTGCCGCCTGCACTTGATTGTTGTTTGCGGGTGCTGCCTGGATGGCTAGCTGCGGTGCCGCTTGAATGGCCTGCACCGGGGCGATGATTTGTTGCATCGCATGGTAGATCTTCCTTGATTTGCGGCAATCTTTCAACAGGTGGTTTGAACCCCACTTTCCTGTTGCCGGGTTGCTGAACGAGTGATGCTTACATGGTTGCATCAGTTCCTCTGCCGGGGTTAACGGGCGCTTCCACTCGCGCTTCTGACTTCCATCGCTGTGGTCGATGCTGCTGCTGCCACGGTTGTAATGACTCGAGCTGGGCTGTCGACTTTGCTCGTGCTGTCTGCTGCCCTCACGCTTGACCTCGCGGGGGGTTTCATAACCCGCCGCTACTAACTCGATTGAGTCGTGCGTGTAACGTGCCTTCCTCTTCTGACGTGACTCGCGCCAGCTGCTTGTTTCGCCTTCCTTTTTGGGGGAAGTTTCGCGGACGTAGTCCTCTCCTTCAGCCCATTGGTTGGCTGTCTTCATTAACTCTATTGTGGTCTTCGGCTGGAGCCTACCAAATTCCTCCCGGATGTCGCGGCGAGCAACGCCATGCATGAAGGCATCCATCACCCTGTCCTCTGATACGGGTTCCATTGTATTGCGGAGGAGTGTCCACCTCTGGATGTAAGATCGGAGCGACTCGTCCTTCCCTTGCTTACAGGCCTGCAACTCGATATAGGTCGTTGGTCTGGCGAATGTTCCTGAGAAACTTTTGATGAAGTTGTCCTGGAATTCTTCCCACGTTCGAAAAGAATCTTTGGGTTGGCTTGTGAGCCACCCGCGTGCAGAGTCTGTCAGCATGAGCTGGATGTACTGCATTGCCGTGGTCGATGTTCCGCCTTGGCAGGTGCAAGCAATAAGGTAGTCCTCGAGCCATAGCTTCGGGTCTTGCTTCCCGTCGTACTTTGGTGTGCCGGCCGTCAACTTGAAGCCTTTAGGCATACGGGTGTCGCGGATGCTGAAACCGAAGCACGCCGCACCACATGGTTCGAAGTCGCGGTTGGTATGGTCATCCGCCTGTGCTGCGTTAGCCGAACGCTCCTTGCGGTTACGGTCCACCGTCTTCTGTGTTAGGACGTCTCGAAGGTCCTTGACTGGCTGTCGCTGCGCCGCCGGGATGTCCGACGTCGTTGGTTCGTGAGCTTGATTACCTGGCCCCTTGGCCGCTAGAGCTTCTTCGATTGCCCTTATGGAGGCAATTTGTTGCTTGCGGAGGAGGGAGCGCGCGTCACCCTCCGGTGGCTGCGTGAGCCGGAGGTATGTCTCGACTGATATCAGGGCGGCATTCGCCGTCTTCGGGACGGGTATCCCATTCTCGTCTTCGGTGACGAAGGACGAGTCGAGGTTGCGGGTGAGCCTTGTTCGATCAGCTTCTCCCATGTGGGGGACACGGGCTCTGGTTCGCCGTGCTCCCTGATTCACCTCTGTGGAGGATGTGAAGGAGAGAGCAGCTCGCCTGGCACTCGACGCATCCGCGTCCCTTTTGCGCCTGAGAAGTTTGGCCTTTTCGGCGCGAATTCGTTTGCCTTCCTTGCGTATCAAGTACTGGACCGCCAGGTGATCGTCTCGATGTGCGTTGGGTGGCGGGAACGTGCCCTCGTCCACATGCTTCATTGCTTGGATCGCCATATCACGCGTGATGATAAGTTTCGTCTGGTCCGGCATGTCCACCTCCAGTGGGTATGCGGGTTCGTCTTCGTCGTCATGCGGCGCTGTGCCGGCCATGAAGACCTGCCTGGGGTAGGCATGGATTGGAGAGTTGGTGCTGCCGCTGCTACTTATGTCACCCGCTTCTTGCTCGGGGTCGAAAATTGCCGCAACGTGGCGCGTGGCGCACCCGCTGTCGCGTCTCTTCGCGATTGTCCATGTACCCGCACTCGACGGGGCGAGTGCGAGTGGCTTGGGGTAGACCTGGGACTTCCAGGAAGATGAGGGCGCGCGCGACGTTGACGTCGGACGCGGGCCCCCGGTCGCACGTGCGGGCGCGACGGTGGAGGTGGGGCTTGACTTGATTGACCGCGCGATCGAGGTTGGGGTAGTAGACTCGATTCGCGTGGTCGTTGCCGAGGTTGTCGACGTAGATGTCCTCTTCGCGGGTACGGCTGGCGCAAACCTTGCGGGTGCGGCAGATGCGATCTTCGCGGATCCGGCGGTCGCGATCTCCGCGAGTGCGGCAGATGCGATCTTCACGGGTCCGACGGTTACGATCTCCGCAGGTGCGGCAGATGCGGTCTTCGCGGGTCCAGCGGGCGCGGTGGTCGGCGATTTTGATGACGCCGCCGCGCGTAACGCCGTAGTCGTAGACCTGAGCATGCCACGACTATCGATGCAACAGAATATGGAGCTGAAGGTGATGTGTATACCTTTGTTCAGATCGGCGTACACCGGTTGATGAGCTGACGAGTGGATGACGTACTCGAAGGAGCCGAATCGGATCGACTCCCTAATGGCGGGTGCGCCGATCTTCATTGCGGATGGAGCCGGCGTGACCATGATCCTAGCACTTGTTTGAACTTCCCACAGACGGCGCCAATTGACGAGGTGCTAACTCGGCAAGTCCCAGGGTTGTGCACCCCGGGTTGATTGATGGGGAGAGAGGAGAGTGCAAGGTGATCACGACGGCTGACAAGCGAGGTTTACCCAGGTTCAGGCTCCCGGAGGATAAGACCCTACTCCTGCTTGTCTGGTTATTGATGCGAGTAGCGATTACAATGGCGAGATTGCGATCTCGCTAGGGTTTGTGGTTCTGAGCGTGTCCTCTAGGACGGGCAACCCTCCTGGCTTTATAGGCAGCCAGGTCTCGGGTGGTTGGTACAGATATGGTAGGTTACAAGTCCTAACCGAGTTGGACTAGGGTATGAGATACCCCGAGTGGGCCTTCTGCGGGCCTTTCCATCCTTGGCGCGGCCCAGGTAGCCTCATCGTGGGCTACCCGCAAGGTAGCCCCACGTCAGCGGGCGAGCGTCACGCGGAACGCAAGCGGCCGGCCGATGGTGGCGTACGGCGCACATGGCCGCGGACGAGCGGAACACGACGCACAGGCGGCCGACCGGTGGTGGCGTTCGGCGGCGCATGGCTGCGGGCAAGTGGCGGCACCCGACGCGCAGGCGACCGGCCTGTGGTGGTGTGCGGCGGATGATGGCCGCGGGCGAGAGACGCGCAGGCGCCAACAATGATGGCGTGCGGCGGCCATGTCCGCGGGCAAGAGACGCTTACGGTGAGTCCAGCCCAGCCTCCCCTGCCCGGGCCTCGAAGCCTCCAACGCGCTAGTATATATGCGGCCGTCGCAGCTGCTGTGCCGCTTCCAACGCGCTGGTACGCGACCATCGCGGCGGCCTAGCACGAAGGGCTACAGCGTCGCATTTTCATCTCTGAATCATGTACTGAAGTTGGAATGCGGTACCAAAGTGCCCTTTTAATTCAGATTAAAAATATTTTCTTTCAGTAGTTTCAGGTAGTTTTAGTTTAGTAGTTCCAGGTAGTTTTATTTTTTCTACCGTTTGATTAGACTCAATCAACGGTTAATATAAATGCCAAGTATGATAAAACTTGTATATATAGAAATCATTAATGGGTTAGTAGTCTTTTAGGGCGTTTTTTGGGGGGGGGGGGGCTAATATTTTTTTGAAGAAATTGCAGCAAATCGATGTGTATACATACTGTTATAGTTTTTGATTAATTTTAAGAAATCTAAAAAACGATTTTAAAAGGCGACAACATCGGTGGCCATGTGAAAAAATATTACTTTTCGTACAACTCTGACGCTACTTTACTTTAAGTTCTCTTCACCAATACAAGTGCAAGAGTAAGGATGACTTCAACTGGGTGACCTTAACGGACACCAATTTTGTTTGGACTTTCCCGTTTGGGCCGTGGTCCGTCCAGTGGAAATACAAATGGACAAACATGTTCAGGCAGTACCCCCACCGGTGGCAACACATCCCATTTGCGCTTTACATTTATATCTCAATCTAGCACAACCTACAACCTGCAAGTCAAAAACGAGATCGTCTGCACTGGAGTTAAGACGGCCCCCGACCGTACAAATCTAGCAGCGTCTCTGCCTCCGCTGGGGGTAGCCGCTGGTGTCGTGTCGTTGGCGAGAGGCGGCTTCGATCTAGAGCAGCGACGGTGAACACCACGATCGTCCCTTCTACCCACACCGCGAGGAGAGCGAGCGCCACGGTGCTGTTCACGTGGGGCTACCTTTCGACTATCTCACCGTAAGCCTATCTGGACCGCGCCAAGCATGAAAAAGCCCACAGAAGGCCCACTCGGAATACCACGTATCCTACTCCAACTCAGTTAGGTCTTATAACCTGCCATATCTGTATCAACCGTCCGAGACCTGGCTACCTATAAAGCCAGGAGGGTTGCCCGTCCTACAAGACACGTCCATAGCCACCACCACAAAACCCTAGCGAGACCACAATCTCGCCATTGTAATCGCTACTCGCATCAATAATCAGACAAGCAGGAGTAGGGTGTTATCCTCCGGGAGGCTGAACCTGGGTAAAACCTTGCTTGTCAGCCGTCGTGATCACCAACACCTCTCTCTCCCCATCAATCAACCCGGGGTGCACAACCCTGAGATTTGCCGAGTTAACACCTCGTCAATTGGCGCCGTCTGTGGGAAGACAAAAAAGTGTTGGAATCATGATCGCTCCGGCTCCATTCGCAATGAAGACTGACGTCCGCGTCGCCAGGGAATCGATCCGCTTCGGCTCCTTCGAGTACGTCCTCCACCCTCCGGCTCGCAGCTCGGTGTACGCCGATCTGGACAGAGGTATACACATCACCTTCGGCTCCGTATGCTGCTTTGCCGACAGTCGCGGAATACTCAGATCCGCGGTAACCGCGCTATGCGCGGCAGCACCCGCATCGGCGAATCTACCGCCGCCCTCATCAAGACCCGCGAAGATCGCATCTGTCGCACCCGCGAAGATCGCACATGTTGCACCCGCAAAGATCGCATCTATGGCACCCGCAAAGATCGCATCTGTGTCGACTACATCTACAACCTCAGCAACGCCCGCGCGGATCGAGTCTACTACACCACTCTCGATCGCACGGTCGGTCAAATCAAGATCTACCTCAACTACTGCACCCGCGAGGACGACCAAGGGCTTGCGGCCGACAGCCACGTCGCGCGTGTCTTCGTCTTCATGGGGCTGCCAAGTCTACCCCAAGCGAATCGCACTCGCTCCGGCGGCTGCGAAAACTCCGAACACATTGACGATCGCAAGGAGGCGAAACAACGACTGCGCCGCGCGTCACGTTGCCGCAATTTTCGATCCCGAGCAAGGCTCGGACGACGGAAGCAGCAGTGACAGCACAAACACACCGACCCAAGTCTACCCCAAGCAATGCTTCATGGCGGGCACATCGCCACCCGAGGATAACGAAGAACCCGCATACCCACTAGAGGTGATCATGCCGGACCAGACTAAACTCGTCATCACACTGGACATGGGAATCCAAGCCATGAAGCATGTCGACGAGGGCACGTTCCCTCCACCCGACGCACCTAGAGAGGATCACCTGGCGGTCCAGTACTTGCTACGCAAGGAAGGCGAACGACTCCGCGCCGAAAAAGCCGAGTTACTCCGGCGCACGAGGGACGCAGATGCATCGACTGCCAGGCGAGCTGCCCTCTCCTTTACCTCCTCCACGGAAGTTAACCAAGGAGCACGGCGAAACAGAGCCCGCGTTCCCCTCCTGACAGACGCCGACCGAACCAGGGTCACCCACAACCTCGAGTCGTCCTTCGTCACCGAGGATGAGAACGGGATACCCGTCCCAAAGACGGCGAACGCCGCCCTGATCTCAGTCGAGACATACCTCCGGCTCACGCAGCCACCGGAGGGGGACGCACGTTCTCTGCTCCACAGACAGCAAATCGCCTCCATAAAGGCGATCGAAGAAGCTCTAGCGGCCAAGGTACCAAGCAACCGAGCGCGCGAGCCAGCAACCTCAGAGGTCCCGACAGCACAGCGACAACCAATCAAGGACCTTCGCGACGTCATCACGCAGAAGATGGTGGACCACAACCGCAAAGAACGTTCGGCTGGAGTTGCGAACCTAGACGACCATGCCGACCGTGACTTCGAGCCATGCGGGGCTGCATGCTTCAGCTTCAACATCCGCGACACCCGCATGCCTAAGGGCTTCAAGCTGACAGCAGGC
Source organism: Poa annua (assembly GCA_026929855.1). NCBI lineage: Eukaryota > Viridiplantae > Streptophyta > Magnoliopsida > Poales > Poaceae > Poa > Poa annua. The sequence goes on along the minus strand of CM049430.1, from coordinate 78,735,283 downwards.
ACCCCAAAGTACGACTGGAAGCAAGATCCACGACTGTGGCTCGAGGACTACCTCATCGCCTGCACCTGCCAAGGCGGGACGTCGACTACGGCAATGTAGTACATCCAGCTTATGCTGACGGATTCGACGCGCGGGTGGCTTACAAGCCAACCCACAGACTCTTTCCGAACATGGGAAGAATTCCAGGATAATTTTATAAAAAGTTTCTCGGGAACATTCGCAAGGCCAACGACCTACATCGAATTGCAGGCCTGCAAGCAAGGAAAGGATGAGTCGCTCCGCTCCTACATCCAGCGGTGGACACTACTCCGCAACACCATGGAACCCGTCTCAGAAGACCGGGTGATGGACGCCTTCATGCACGGCGTTGCTCGCCACGACCTCCGCGAGGAATTTGGTAGGCTCCAGCCGAAAACCACAATAGAGCTCATGAAGACAGCCAACCAGTGGGCCGAAGGAGAGGATTACGTCCGCGATACTTCCCCCAAGAAAGAGGTCGAAACAAGCAACTGGCGTGAGGCACGCCAAAAGAAGAAGCCACGTTACACCCACGACACAATCGAGCTAGTAGCGGCGGGATATGAATCCCCCCGTGATGACAAACGCGACAACAGTCGACAGTACGATCAAGGTCGACAGTCCAGCTCGGGTCAGTACAACCGTGGTAGCAGTAGCATTAGCCACAATGAAGGAGGCCAGAAACGCGAGTGGAAGCGCCCGCTAACCCCGGCAGAGGAGCTGATGCAACCTTGTAAGCATCACTCGTTCCGCAACCCGGAGACAAGCAAGTGGGGTTCCAGCCATCTGCTGAAGGATTGTCGCAAAGCACGGAAGATATACCAAGCCATGCAGCAAATCATTGCTCCAGTGCAAGCAATACAGACAGCTCCGCAGCTAACCATTCAGGCGGCACCCGCAAACAACAACCAGGTGCAGGCGGCCGGAGCATTCCCCCAGCCGCAGCAGCAGCAACAGCAACAAGGTCAGTCGGCAGCGAACGACACGTATCCACCCGCACGGGGGCAGCTGAACATGATCCAGAAGGGACCCCCGTCAAACAGGCGCCAAAAGCTCATCACCCGCCAAGTACTTCAGGCCATCAACAGCCCGCGCGCAGTACCAGACTACCTGCGCGGGTCAGAGACACCCATCACGTTTTCCAGGGCAGATCACCCATCCGAGGTAACCCGACCCGGACACGCCGCACTCGTGATTGAGGCCCTGATCGGCGACTACAGCTTGAAGAAGGTGTTCATGGACGGAGGCAGCGGCATCAACATCATATTCACCGACACCCTGAGAAGAATGAACAGGTCGACAGAGAAATTGCCGGAATCGGAAACCCCTTTCCACGGCATAGTACCAGGGCAAGCAATCACGCCCATGGGAACAATCACGCTCGACGTCATCCTCGGCACACCCGAGCACTTCAGGAAGGAGTCGATCGATTTCGAAGTCGTCGACTGGAAGTCGCAATACCACGCCATACTCGGACGCCCAACTTTTGCCAGGTTCATGGCAGTACCCCACTACGCCTACCTGATGGTCAAGTTGCCCGAACCGAAAGGAGTAATCACCGTACGTGGCGACTTCGGGCTCTCCAACAGCTGTGATCGCGAGTTCGTCAAGATTTCTGAGTTCTTCGGGGTCGAGGAGCACTTCAAGGCCATATCAGCCGACAACGACAAGACCATCTTTCCATCTCGCAAGAAGCCAGCTAAGGACGCAGCATTTAACACGAATGACGACACCGTCACTCACCAAGTCCATCCGACTGACAGCAGAAAGACGGTCAAGGTTTCGTCAAGTCTGACCCCCGCATAGGAAAGCGCGCTCGTCGAGTTCCTACGTGAGAACTGGAAGATCTTTGCATGGCAACCTTCTGACATGCCAGGGATACCCAGGGAACTCGCCGAGCACTCTCTAAAGGTCCACAAGGAGGCAAGACCAGTCAAGCAATCCATGCGACGCTTCTCAGGACCCAAGCGAGACGCGACCACCATGGAAGTCGACAGACTACTGCACGCCTAGTTCATCCGAGAAATTAAGGACTCGGACTGGGTCGCCAACCCGGTCCTAGTGGAGAAAAAGAAGACGAAAAAACTACCCATGTGCGTTGACTTCACCGCAGTCAACAGGTGTTGCCCCAAGGATCACTTCCCGCTCCCGCGGATAGACCCGATCATCGACTCGACAGCAGGCTGCGAGCGCATGTCCTTCCTGAACGCCTACTCAGGTTACCAGCAGATCAGGCTGAAAGTCGAGGACGAAGAAAAAACGGCCTTCATCACACCCGACGGCGTCTTTTGCTACCAGACGATGCCGTTCGGGTTAAAGAACGCGGGTGCCACGTACCAGCGGACAATGCAAGCGTGCCTCAAAGGGCTCATCGGGCAGATCGTCCAAGTCTACGTCGATGACATCATCGTCACGACCCGGAAGGAAGATACCTTAGTCGACGACCTCCGCAAGGTCTTCGCTGCACTCGATGTGTACCAGATCAAGCTCAATCCAGAGAAGTGCGTATTCGGCGTGCCAGCCGGAGAGCTACTAGGGTACCTCGTATCTGTAAGAGGAATCGAAGCGAACCCCGAAAAGGTGCAGAACATTCTCACGATGCCAGCACCAACCAAACTCCGTGAGGTGCAGCGATTAGCCGGCCGAGTCGCAGCTCTCAGCCGGTTCATTAGTAAGTTGGGAGAGAAAGCTTTACCTTTCTACCAACTGATGAAGAAGACGGACAAGTTCGAGTGGACACAGGAGGCGCAGGATGCGTTCGACCATCTCAAGAAAACCCTGACGACCTCCCCAGTTCTAGTGGCACCGCTGGAAAACGAGCCGCTATACTTATACGTCTCAGCAACAAACAGGGTGGTGAGCACGGTACTCGTAGTCGAGCGGGAAGAAGAAGGGCACAATCACCCGGTGCAAAGGCCCGTCTACTACCTCAGCGAAGTCCTCACCCTGTCCAAGCAGAACTACCCGCAGTACCAGAAGCTGGCGTATGGAGTTTTCATGACCTCCAGGAAGGTCGTCCACTACTTCTCCGAGCACCCGATCACGGTGGTAAGCTCCTCTGGACTAGCAGACATTCTCACAAACCAACGCGCGATAGAACGAGTCGCCAAGTGGGTTGTCGAACTAGGACCATGGGGGCTGAAGTATGCTCACCCGAAGTCCATGAAGGCCCAAGTCCTCCCAGAATTCACCACCGAGTGGATAGAAGCTCAGCTACCAAATGTCCCCGACTTGTCCAACGCATGGACAATGTATTTCGATTGCTCCAAGAAGTTCAAGTCAGCCGGGGCAGGAGTTGTGCTCATCTCCCCCAAGGGTGACAAGCTGAAGTATGTCCTACAGATGGACTTTCCGACGCCATCCAACAACGAAGCCGAGTACGAGGCCCTGATCCACGGCATGAAGGCGGCCAAGAACTGCGGCGCCACGCACCTCATGATATACGGCGACTCCTACCTGGTGGTATAGCAAACCATGAAGTCCTCCGACGCCATCGCCGACAACATGATCGCCTACCGAGACCTGTACAACCAGATGGAAGGCAACTTCGAGGGCTGCGAGTTACGACACGTCGGCCGCGACAGTAACGAAGAAGCCGACGTCCTCGCTAACATCGGGTCAGACAGAGTTCCAGTTCCACCCGGCGTCTTCCTCGAGCGCATCACGCAGAGATCTATCAAGACTCAAGCCGCAGCAAGCACCGCAACAAAAGCAAAAGGCGATGCAAACCCGCCAAGCCAAGAGAAAGTCCCCATGGAAGTCATGCTAGTCGAAGCCACATGGACAGGACCATACCTGGCGTACATACTGCATCAGAAGCTGCCAGCGGACCCAGTCGAAGCAAAGCGCATCATCAGGCGCCCCAAAAGTTTCACCGTCATCAACGGGGAGCTCTACAAGAGAAGTATCTCGGGAATCCTGCAGAAGTGCATAGACCCAGTCGACGGCCAAGCCATCCTACTCGACATCCACACAGGTATCTGCGGGCATCATGCCAGCAGTCGAGCACTGGTGGCCAAAGCACTACGAGCCGGGTTCTACTGGTTAACAACCATGCAGGACGCCGAAGATCTAGTAAGGAAATGCACAGGGTGCCAAGAGTTTGCCAACAAGCCACACGCGCCAGCATCAGAGCTCAAGACAATACCGCTAGCCTGGCCCTTCGCCCAATGGGGGCTAGACATGGTGGGCCCGCTGAAGAAATCATCACCCGGAGGGCATACTCACCTCCTGGTTGCAGTCAACAAGTTCACTAAGTGGATTGAAGCCGCACCGATCACAAGTTCGACTGCATCAACAACGGTCAACTTCATCAGGTCCATCATCTTCAGGTTCGGAGTGCCGAACGGGATCATCACAGACAACGGCTCGAACTTCACAGCCGAAGAATTCAAAGACTTCTGCTCAGAGCAAGGTATTAAACTCAGCTATGCATCCGTCTCACACCCGCAATCCAATGGGCAAGTGGAGAAGGCCAACGGTTTAGTCTGCAGCGGCATCAAGAAGCGACTGCGTGTGCCACTCAGGCGCGCAGCGGGTGCATGGGTCGAAGAACTACCGTCAGTCCTCTGGAGTCTGCGGACCACGCCCAACAGATCCACCCAGTACACTCCATTCTTCATGGTGTACGATGCAGAAGCAGTCCTACCCTGCGACATCAAGTTTGACGCACCACGGGTGGTCGCCTACGACGAGTCAGATGCAGAAGATGCACTCGAAGACAGCATGGACATATTGGACGAAGCACGCGACATCGCTCTGGCGCGATCAGCCGTATACCAGCAAGACCTGCGCAACTATCACGGACGAAGATTGCGACCAAGAGCTTTCGTCGCAGGTGACCTGGTCCTTCGCCTCAAACAGAAAAAAGTGCACAAGCTCGCCTCCCCATGGGAGGGTCCGTACATCGTCACAGAGGCGATTGGCAACGGAGCATATCGCTTAAAGGACTCAAAGACAGGAGCAGCCTGCAGCAACCCGTGGAACATTGCACAACTCCGGCGGTTCTATGCTTAGTCGAATCAATCATTGTAACAAGGATAGCATGTCAAAGCGGCAGGTTTCAGACGCACTCTTTCCCTTACCAGGGTACCTGAGGGGACTGGAAGGGTTTTAATGAGGCGGCCTGTTCGCAGCAATCAATAAAGTGATTTGAATAAAATGCTGTTCACTCTACCTTCTCAGTCAAGACAAACAAAAAATCCTAGGCCGCCACTCGATTCACTCGGGGGTTGCGCCACACAGGTTGAAATAAAAGTCTAGGCCGCCACTCGAACCACTCGGGGGCTGCGCCAAAACAGGCACAATTCAAAAATCCTAGACCTCTATCCGACTTACTCGGGAGATGCGCCATACAGGTTGAAATAAAAGTCTAGGCCGCCACTCGAACAGCTCGGGGGCTGCGCCAAACAAGCACAACTAAAAAAACCTAGGCCTCTACCCGACTTACTCGGGAGATGCGCCGCACAGGTCAAGTCCAAAATCCTAGGTCGCCACCCGACGCACTCGGGGGCTGCACCTCACAGGTCACACTTGAAAAGCCTAGGCCGCCACTCGAACCACTCGGGGGCTGCGCCAAACATGCACAACTCAAAAATCCTAGGCCCCTACCCGACTTACTCGGGAGGTGCGCCGCACAGGTCAAGTCCAAATCCTAGGTCGCCACCCGAAATACTCGGGGGCTGCACCTCACAGGTCACACTTGAAAATTCCTAGGCCGCCACTCGAATTACTCGGGGGCTGCACCATACAGGCTTCCCTGAAGAAATCCTAGGCCGCCACCCGAGCTACTCGGGGGCTGCGCCATACAGGTCAAGTCCAAAACCCTAAATCGCCACCCGATGCAATCGGTAGCCGCGGTACACAGGTCTCACTTGAAAGAATCCTAGGACGCCACTCGACTCACTCGGGGGCTACGCCACACAGGTTCACAACGCAGGCTTAGGCCGTCACCCAAGGTACTCGGGGGCTAGCCACACAAGTCAAAACAGAAGCAAATACTCGCACAGTAATGAAAACAATTTCACTCGTTGCTCGAGAATTCTCCTAATTTCATATACTGTCATTTACATTGGCATAGTCGCCACATTGACTAACCCTATACAGCAGAAGAAAACTACTCTTAGTCTGCAGGCTCGGCCTTCGGCGCCCCGAGTGGGCCTACAAGACGCTCGATGTGCTTCTGCACATGCTCAATCATCTGGCGCGCAGCTGCCAGGGTATCGGCGTACTCGGCATCGCCAAGCAGTCCACCCATCAGCCTCTCCAACACAAGGTTAGGCCGATGCAGCCGAACGTACGCCAGAGCCGCATTCGCCCCCGCGACAAGCTGAGCGTGGACGATCTCCTTCAGAGCATCGCCGTCACGGAACCTCTCGAGCAAGGTGGCCAGCCCATGCGGCTGCCCATTGTGCGGGAAGTAGACGCGGTGGATGTGCCACAGGGTCTTCCGGCAATTCTCCAAGAGGAAAGCCGCACGCCAAGTCCGGTCGAGCATGCGAGCAAGAATGCGCCCTCGCGACTTGTTCACCCAGAATTGGCGAGCTTCGTGAGAGTCGCCAGACGCCTCCCGGGTAACACGCTCTTCAACGCGGTCCCGCTCAGCCTACCAATCTGGGTTCACGTCTGCATACAAAAGCTAGAAGTCAGAACCAGAAAATTCCAACAAGGAAAGGCATCCGCAGAGGGTACCAACCTTTAAGCTGCCGACTGATGAGATCGATCTCCCCGATCAGAAAATCTTCGCGTTGGGAAAAACCCTCAGTCGGATGCGACCTGGCGCGCTGCAAGAGCAGCTCGGTATTCTTCAAGGTAGCCTCAAACTCAATCACCTTATTCTTCAAGTAAGTGATTATGCGCTGGTCGTTCGCACTTCGCGGAGGGGCCGGAGCAGCTTGGCGACGGCGAGCACCTGAAGAAGATCCATCGCCACTTGGACCAGCCGCAGAAGCAGAAGACGTGCCGACGAGCAAGTCAGTCTGTCATGAACGTGCAGAATCAATAGAAATATACGACTGATCAGCATAGACAAATATGATGGGAAGAAACATTCAATTTCAGCCAGAGTATTGTCAAAGGCCAGAAGATCCGACAAAATATCGATCGACAGCAATTACAAAGCAAAAGTTATCAGTACATGACACTGCGACTGCTAAGCCCCTACAACTACTCCTGGGCAACAGACTCCGACTACGAGCGACTCTTCCGAGCAGCAGCCGACCCAGCCGCCTTGGCCAGCGCCCTCTCGAAGGTAGACACAAGCGTCACAGCAAGCTGTGCAGCCCGCACTTTAACTCCGCCCAAGGACGCGGTCCGGTCATCAGGCCTACGGGGGAAGCCGCTGACGACCTTCTCGAAGTCGCCCTGAATTTGGTGGCCTAGGAGGAGCTGGAAGGTGAGCTCGGAGCCGCGTATCGTCTGCGTCCGAGTGAAGTCGGCGAGGGTGGTCGCGTCATCCTCAAACGGAGCAGCAAGGGCGTCCACGGCAGTCGGCGGCGGGTCGCTTGGGAAGATGTTACGATGCACCGTCGTAAGGGCTCCCGTCGACTTCTTCAGCGCATATGTTGACTTCCTCAGAGCATCAGACGCATACGCGCAGACACGGTCTAGGAAACCGACAGCCGTCGCCAAGTCGACGGTGTCACACGACGAGCCCTCCTCAGGAGCTCCACCGCATGTCTCTGTGCAAAAAAGTCAAACATCAGACAAAGGCAAAAGCAACAACACAGTAGGCATCAAGCCGAAACCTACCCCCAAGAGCACTGGCGAGGGAAAGAACGCGGTCGACTTGAGTCTTCTCTTGGTCAACCCGCAACAGCTCCCGCTCCTGGAACTCGTGGAGGGACTTCTCAAGCTCACCCTGACTCCGAATCTTCAACTCAAGCTCAGCAACCCGCTTATCAGCCTGGTCAAGGGAAGCGCGAAGCTGGTCCCTCTCCTTTTCCAGGCGTACGTAAGCAGCGGCTGCATCAAGTTGCTGGCGGTAGTAGGGCTGAAACAAAAGCAAGATCTTAATAAAGTTGCGGGCGACTATACTAGTCACCCACACCTTCAGGGGCTACTCCCATCGGGAGCGCTGATCGCGCACCCGATGAAAATTCAAGACTACAAGTACAAGCACAAAGGACTTACGTGGTCTAGAAGCTCGGCATCAACGGAAGACGGCGGAGGAGCGCGGCTCGAAGACGCGATGATGGCCGGTTGCGTGCGCTCCTCAACTGCCACCCGGGTCACCAGCTCGGTCGAAGGGGCGGACGTATGCTCCACCTCACGATGAGGAGAGTGGACATCGCCAGAACGACGGCTGAAGCAACAGAACAATGACCAACTGGAAGATTGGAACTATAAAAGACAACTCGAAGTCAACAAGGTACTAACCTGGTGGTCTCGAGTTCATCATCACTCCCCAGGGAGACAGACGGCAGCCGCGTGAACGCGCGCGGTGGCGCGGAGCTGACAGGGGGAACAACCAGGGGCTCGCTCCAGCCACCTGGTGACCGCGCACCCGACGACGTCGCGACGACTTCTTATGGATCAGCTTCCGCACCCCTTGCGGGTGACGAAGCAGTCGCAGAGTCACCGCCGCTCCGGCGCTTCTGCCTCTTCCGTGCGGGTTCCTCGTCATCATCATCATCGTCCGCTTCGTCGTTGGTGGAGACAGCGGACGGAAGGTCGTCATCATCATCATCCTCCTCCTCGACAAATTTCGACTCGTCGCCGGGTCCGTTTTCAGGGAGAGGAGGAAGGCTGATCAGCAGGGACCGACCCTGAAGCAAGTAGACGCAAGTCGAATCAAGAAGCAAGAAATCAAGAAACAGAACAACAAGGAGAACAAGTCAAGAACTTACCTCAGGAACGGGGTTCGATGCCCCATAAGCAGCAACCGGGCACTTGACGTTGCAGCTATCCGCGACTCGGAGGTTGGTGATGGACCTCACCCGTGCTTCCACCTCCTCGTCGTCAAGTGGCTCAGTGCTGACGCCCTCGACGGCCCACATCGGGTGGGGCCTAGCACTGAGCGGTTGCACCCGAAGACGGAAGAAGGTGGCCATCAAGAAGACGCCACCCGCCTCGCGCCCAAGGGTCTTGGTAAGGTCGGGTAGCAGGCCCAGCAGCGGTCGCGCGGCTTCCTTCTCCTCCACAGCCAGCGGGTGCGGCCAGGCGTGAGTCTTCCGCAGTCCGCGCCCGCTGTCGAATGCCGCCAGGCCGTCCTGGCCCGACTGGACGTAGAACCACTTCTTGCAACACCCCTGGACGGAGTCCGACTTCTTCATCTGGAAGTACGCGGTGTCACCGCACACTTGGATTCCGAAGCCGCCCACGGGGAATGGTAACCCGCTCTTCCCGACGTTCTTGCGAACGAGGAAGAGCGACTTCCACAGCTGAAAGAACATTTTCCCTCATGTGTGGTTTTGGTAATTGAATGACAATCTCTATGGACTAATGTTTGCATTGAGATATCATTATAGATCATATCCATAGAATTGTGGAGTTCATGTGTTGGACTCTTGAAGTTTATGTGTTGAGTGGAGCATATTGCAAGTATGTCTTGAAGATTCAAGACATCATCTTAGTGAAGAAAAGATGAGTTGTGCAAGACCAAGAGAAGCTTTCTCGAAAAGATCATATGCTTGGTGCTTGCAATGGATACATGAAGATGAAGCTAAGCGAGACTCTCCCATTGTGAGCATGGGGGAGTATTTGGAGAAGTCTTCATCAAGCAAGTGATTGGACGCGCAATCAAGAAAGATGACCCACTTGAAGAGATCAAGATAGTCATCATCTAACTCAAGTGGAATGCTCAAGGCAAAGGTATGATCTTGATAGGGCTATAGGATAGATAGGCGTACTATCAAGAGGGGCTCTCAAGTTAGTAACTTGATCGCATTCTTGTGGAGAGCTCAAACATTTGCATACTTGGCATATCATATTTTTTGGTTCTTATTTGGCTTTTATGGTGGTGAGGAACTAGAGCTTGGTTCATCTCCATGACAAACTCTTGTTCATCGGAAACTGTCTTACTTTGGAAAACTTGTTGGCTTTCATCCATGTGAGGATTTAGAGCTTGGTTTATCTCCATACTAAGCTCTAGTTCATCAAAAACAGATTTCGTATGAATATCTTGTTACGTTTTTTATATTGGAGGTTTTACCGGTTTACATGTTTTAGGAAAGTTAAACCTTTCCCCATTTGGTTTTATCCTCACATGATGGACTATGATGTTTCTATGCATATTCAAGTAGAGCTCGTTGTAACGATTCCAACGAGCCAAAAATCATCGAAAACGGAGTCCGGATGGAAAAGATATTGCAGTTTTGGTTTTGCTGTTTCTGTCAGTTTTCAGTCACTCGGAATATCCGATTCTGAATGAATCGGAATATCCGATTCTCGCAGTTTTTCTCGAAAAAGAGGCACTGATTGGAACCGGAAATTCAGCTCGGAAATTTCACTTTTGGGCGGAATTTCCGGTCTAAATTCTGGGTGCAACGATTCTATTTTCTGGAGGGGTATAAATACCCCTCCCCTTCTTCTCCCCTTGCCCAACTAAGGTAGCACGAATTCCCTCTCTCTCCTACTCCATTGTTGACCTTGGAAAGCTTGATTCCTCTCAATCCCTACATTGATTCTTTCATATTCTGTAGGGAAAGTTGAGAGGAGATCTAAATCTACAATCCTACCATTCAATCTCTCCTCTAAGTGAGGGGAACCTAGTGGATCTAGTTCTTGGAGTTCCTTTGTGGTTCTTCCTCTTTGTTCTTCCTCTCTTATCCCCCCATAAGCATTAGTTGCTTTTGGTGGGATTTGGGAGTGAAGGATTTGATTCCTTTGTGGTTTCCTTTGTTCTTCCTCTCTTATTCCCCCATAAACATTTATTGTTGTGTTGGAATTTGAGAGTGAAGGACTAGAGCACTTCATGTGCTCTTGCCATTGCATTTGCATCGGTTTGAGCCCTCCACGAGGATTCGTGGTGGTATTACTTGTGAGCTTGTTACTCTTGGGTCTTTGGACCCTAGACGCCTTTTGTGGCCGGCCTTTTGTGGCCAAGACCTTTTGTGGTCAAGACCTTTTGTGGTCACTTGAGAGCCCCAATTAAGTTGTGGGTGTGTGCCTCAAGACTTGGGAGCCCCCAATTAAGTTGTGGGTGTGTGCCTCAAGAGTTGTACGGGATTCGATCTCCGCCCCAAAGGAAATCAATAGTGGAAGGTGAACTCGCAACCTTTTGTGGTTGAGTTCATCAGGAGAAGAAGGTGAGTCTTTGTGGCGTTGCGGCTAACCTGTTGTGGTTGCGCACACCTCTCCAAACGAGACGTACACCTTTGGGTGGAACTCGGGAATACATTCTCGTCTCCGCGTGCCTCGATTATTTCTATACCCGAGCTCTTTACTTATGCACTTTACATTGTGATAGCCTTCGTGCTTGAAGTCATCTATCTTGCTATCACCTTGTTACTTGTATTGCTTAGCTTAAGTTGTTGGTGCACATAGGTGAGCCTAGTTTATATATCTAGGTTGTATGCTTGTTAAAGTAAACCTCTAGTTTTATTCCGCCTTTATCAAGCATACCGGAATTTCCGGGTCACTCTTGGACCGGATATTCCGGCTCCTCGGAATTTCCGGGTCATTCTTGGACCGGATATTCCGGCTCCTCGGAAAAGGTTTTAAATCGCCTATTCACCCCCCCCCCCTCTAGACGACGTCTATCCGTTCAATTGGTATCAGAGCCAGGTTATGTCATTATTAGGACTAACCGCCTAGAGATAAAGATGTCGTTTAGAGATCTAGTGCACAATCCCTCTGTAATGCCCCAATCCATAAATTATACAGTGATGCTATGTGTCGGTGGTCATGCTACATAATCGAAGGTTACTGGGGTTACCACTCCCAGGCCGAGTAAACATCGGCAGGCGTGCTCGGCATGGATCATCGGCAACACAACCCTTCGATCATGCCATATCCAAAGCATAGCCCTCACGTATAATAAAGAGACTGAAACACCGGAACACCTGGCACATGACAGACCCTACGACTCCAGATAAATATAGATCAACTCTTAGTAGAGAAAGATAGCAAATATTACAATCCAAGGTCATAGACCCATCAGTACAATAAGCGGAAGCAAATTAAGTTGTTCTAAACAACAAGATCCAAATATGGCCTAAGAGGCCTACAGATAAACAATCCCGTGCCAGCTGGTTCCTAGTTGCCCCAGGCTGCCACCCGGGAACCCCAGACTACTCGTCGATGTCAACATAGAACCCACCTTCGGGGTAAGTAAAGTCCTCCTCTGAAACAAAAATAAACAAGGGTGAGTTCGACGAACTCAACAAGATTTTGAGCTATCTGCTCTATGATTGGCTCACAAGGTTTTATGGCTGTTTTGCGTAAAGCTGATTTTATTCCTAAAATATAACTCCAAGGCATCGACTATCAGAATATTTTAAAGAGGGGTAAGAAGTAACTCTTTTCTTTTTATTCCCTTACTCATCCTCTTCCACCACTGTACCTGTTTAACAAGGGCACCTCCCCGAATCAACCTCGAGGAAGTCAACCTTACAATCGTGAGTGGTACCTTTAGTACCCAGTTTTTAATCATTCCGTTAAAGTTATTCTATGATCCCTGAATTCGTCACCAAGTCGTCCTTAACCGTGGACACGGCTTTTCGAAAAGATTTATCCCTGCAGGGGGTGTACAATGTGAAAGTCGCCAGGTTCCCGAGGGACCTCCCAGCTCCTTATCCATGCGTACCGTCCGGCCCATTGCCTGTACAACTAGCTCTCTTCCGGGGAAAGCCGGCTGGGTGGGAGCGGCTACGACCTTTACCTCGCTTTGGACTAACCCAGGATCATCAGTGACTGGGGGACAAGTTCAGTGCCTCCAACACCCTGCCCCGCGGCCACTCATTTTCCTACCACCATAATCCTCATCTCAGTCTTGGCCACCATCTCAACACACGCGCAAATGGAAAGCCAAACTAGAGGACCCTCGGCTAGTCCGACACAAGTTAGTCGGTCGATGAGGTTCCATATACCCACGCATGGTAGCACGCTCAACTTGGCTCGAAGGCGAGAACTCGCACCGAGGCGGCGAGAACGAGACAACCCACCACATACCATGTGGCCTCTCATCCCCACCTTTTAGCATTTTATTATATGTTACCACCCTTTCTCCACCATCATCCGCGGAATTTCCACCTCTGATCCCAACATGAATATCCATCGGACCACTAAGCAGTTCACTAAGCATGGCTAAGCAACAACCTAGCAAAGTAATTAATTCAGGCCATCAACACAATCCTATGGATAATAGGAGGGGAAACTGGTAGTGGCTTCGGTAACTGAATGCAAATATAGGATACTCTAATCCAATCAAATTGACATTTGGAACCGCATGCAGTATTATAGTGGAGAAAATAATTTGCGGAAAATAGGATAAGATATGCAAGAGGGTGGGGATCACGCTTGCCTTGCTCAGCAGGCGGGTAATACTGATCTTCGGGGTATTGTGGCGAGACCCCGGTTCCTTGATCTATCGATGCGTAAAACACCGGAAAGAACACAATCAATACCAGCAATTCATATGCAATGCGCAAACACATGATGGTATGACATTTTAATGCACTGAACTATTATCACAACTCTATGACATTTAAATGGGATGCTAAGAATAATCATTCAACGACATAGGAGATATATTTCCCTATTTGTTTTTAGGTTTCCCCACACTTTTCATTTAGGTACATGCTTTAAATTATTATGAATGTGTAGAACCAGTGCTCATACCCATTTGTACTTAGAGGGTATCATTCTAGCAATTTGAGGAATTTAATATGAAGTTAAACTATACCTTTTATTTCTACCCCTTTCTTCATCTTAGCAAAACAGAAAATTACAGTAGCAGTAATGGAAGTGTGGATCAATCCATTAGATAGCATTTATTTTTCTGAGCATTTTGGTATATTATTTGCTAAATTTGGATAAGTATTTTGAAAGTTATGAATTTTTGAAGTTTGAAACATTTTCTGTCTTTTTATTAATTCGCAGAAAATACTCCGGTCGTTTTTCACCGAACGCGCGTCTAACCCGAGCCGCTGACGAGCGGGTCCCGGGCCACGCTGGCGCCCCCGTCAGCGCCACGTCAGCCGCGCGCGTGGCCGTTGCGGGATGCGCAGCCGGCGCGGCGGCGCGTCGCCGGCGAGCACCGTTTCGGCGATTCGGACACGAGGGAGGAAGGGGAAGTTGTCCAGGAGGACGGGGGGCTCACCCTCGACGCGTGGAGGTGCTCAGCGGGGTCGGAGGAGGTCGGGAGTGGCGGAAATGGCACGGCGCTGCTCCGGCCGGCCGTGAGGAAGACGAGCGTGGCGGCGTCGAGTTTGGACCTCCCGCGGCGATTCCTTCGACGAGGGGGTAGAGTACGGCGGGGCCGAGGCAGTGGCGCGCTTCGGTCTGCTCCGGGAGGTCTCAGTCGACGGCGCGGAGGCGGCGCATCCCGGTGGCCATGGCGGCTCGGTGGGGGAGGAAGAGGAGGGAAATATCGGGGGGGGGGGGGGAGAGCTGAGCAGCGCGGTGGCGACCTTATCCACCCCCAGGGCAGCAGAGGAGGAGGGGGGGGGGGGTCCGGCGCGGCATAGGAGAGCTCGGCACGTCGAGCGGGTCCGGCGCGGCTCGAGCATGCCCTGTTGTCGCCTGGGTCGCTACAGGGAAGAAGAAGACCTTTTTGCAGAAAGCCCCCTGCCCAATTTATTTCCATCACAAACAGGTCCTTTTCTATTTATTTTTAAAACCAGTACACTGTTTTGATTTAATTGGGGCAGTTAAACACTTTATAAAATTCTGAGAAAAATCAGGGAGCTTCCCCACACTTTGTAGAGGCACCACAAAAGTTGGCTCCTCAAAATAAAATGTTTTGGTGCACTTTTGTTCATAGGTGTTAAAAAGGGAATTTTGTTGATATTTCCATAAGTTGCCACTTTATGAATTGGGGACAATTGCAATTATAATATTTGGAACCCTTGGAACTTCCTTGACAAATATGCCATGTTCAAAATATTTTGTTCTTAGCAAGTGCAAATATCTCCTGTTGAACTCCTGGAACTTCCTTGACAAATATGCCCAATTCACAGTGTTTGGATGCAATTGACATAATAGTAGCAATTTGATATTAATGCCATGATGCAATTACACAAAAGTGGAAAATTTACAGTGGGTTTCAGGTTTTCAAACTTGGGCTGTTACAAATCTACCCCCCTTACAGGAATCTCGTCCCGAGATTCTAAAGTGGCGGAAGAAAGTCGGGATATTCCTCACGAAGACTAGACTCTCTTTCCCAGGTAGCTTCTTCTTCGGAATGGTGAGACCAGTGAACTTTGAAGAACTTGGTAGTCTTATTCCGAGTCTTCCTTTCTGCTTCATCTAGGATACGTATGGGATGTTCGCGATACGTGAGATCCGCCTGGATATCCAGCTCCTCATGACTGACTCCACGGATAGGATCCTTGAAGCAACGGCGGAGTTGGGATACATGGAACACATCATGTACATCCGGAAAGTTGGCTGGGAGTTCGAGTTGGTAGGATAGATCTCCTCGTTTGGCCAGAATAGTGAAAGGGCCAACAAAACGAGGGGCCAATTTTCCCTTGATTCCAAAGCGACGAACACCACGAAGAGGAGAGACGCGTAGATAGGCCTTGTCACCAATTTCATAATGGACCTCCCGATGGTGCTTATCATAGTAGCTCTTCTGTCTAGACTGGGCAATCTTCAGATTCTCTCGTATGATTTTCACCTTCTCCTCAGCTTCATTGATCACCTCTGGACCCAAGAGTTGCCTCTCTCCGGTCTCGGACCAATTTAGCGGAGTTCGGCATTTTCTTCCATACAGAACCTCGAATGGGGCCATACCCAGACTCGCTTGGTAGCTATTGTTGTAGGAAAACTCAGCGTAGGGAAGGTATTTTTCCCACCCCTTTCCAAAAGAGATTACACAAGCTCGAAGCATGTCCTCTAGAACTTGGTTCACCCTTTCGGTCTGTCCATCAGTTTGGGGATGGAAGGCGGTGCTGAAGTTGAGGCGGGTTCCCATGGCTTGTTGGAAACTCGTCCAGAACTTGGAGGTGAACAAGCTGCCACGATCAGAGATTATCCTCTGGGGAACACCGTGGAGTACGATGATCCGGGAGGCATACAGGTCAGCCAGCTTAGCAGCTGTGATGTCGACTCGCACTGGGAGGAAGTGAGCCACTTTGGATAGCCGATCGATGATCACCCAGATAGCATCGTTGCCCTTGGGAGACTTTGGCAGACCCGTAATAAAGTCCATACCAATCTCATCCCACTTCCATTCTGGTATCGCAATAGGGCGAAGAGTGCCAGCAGGCCTTTGATGTTCAGCCTTTACACGACGACAGGTGTCGCATTCCGAAACATACTTGGCGATTTCTCTTTTCATCCGAGTCCACCAGAATAGGGGTCGGAGGTCTTGGTACATTTTAGTACTACCGGGATGAATAGAGAGAGGGGAATCATGCGCTTCTTTGAGGATCAGCTCCTTCAGATTTCGTTCCTTTGGCACTACCAGACGGTCACCAAAGTACACGATTCCCGCTTCATTCTCCGAGAAGCATTTGGCCTTTCCGCTAGCAATGTTCTTCTTGATATTAAGAATGCCAGTATCTAGTTTCTGCGCCTCCTTTATCTGGTCTACCAGAGTAGATTTGATTTCCAGATTCGCGAGATAGCCAGAAGGGACAATTTCCAGGTTCAAACGGGCGAACTCTTCATGAAGAGCAGGTTGAGCCTTCTCAACCATCAGGTTGTTGCTATAAGCTTTTCGACTTAGCGCGTCAGCCACGACGTTCGCCTTGCCGGGTTGGTAATTCAGACTCACATCATAGTCTTTAATTAACTCCAACCAACGTCTTTGCCTGAGATTTAGATCCGGCTGGGTGAAAAGGTACTTCAGACTCTTGTGATCTGAGTAAATCTCGCAACGGTTACCAAACAGGTATGGTCTCCATTGCTTCAGAGCATAAACCACTGCGGCAAGCTCCAAATCATGAGTCGGGTAGTTTTGCTCATGTGTCTTCAATTGGCGAGAGGCATATGCCACTGCATGGCTATCTTGCATTAACACACAGCCCAAGCCTTGCAGAGAGGCGTCACAGAAGACCACGAAATCCTTGCTTGCGTCTGGCAGGGCAAGCACAGGAGCAGAAGTGAGCTTGGCCTTCAGGGTTTTGAAGCTCTCCTCAGCTTGGTCCGTCCATACGAACCTTGTATCCTTCTTGAGAAGGTTGGTCAGAGGCTTGGCTATTTTGGAGAACCCTTCGATGAATCGGCGGTAGTAACCTGCCAATCCCAGAAAGCTTCGGATGTCCTTGACAGACATGGGAGTTATCCAATCCATAATAGTTCGAACCTTGTCGGGAACGACAGCCACTCCATTTGCGGATATCACATGTCCAAGGAAGACCAGATTATCCAACCAAAACTCACACTTGGAGAACTTGGCATAAAGGCGGTGTTCTCGAAGGCGTGTCAGGATCAAACGAAGATGTTCGGCATGCTCTTCATCGGTTTTGGAGTAGACGAGGATGTCGTCGATGTAAATGACAACAAACTTGTCGAGATAATCCATGAAGACGGAGTTCATGAGCCTCATGAACGTCGCAGGAGCATTGGTGAGACCAAAGGACATAACGGTATACTCATATGAGCCATAGCGAGTAACAAATGCCGTCTTTGGAATATCCTGCTCTCTGATCTTGATCTGATGGTACCCTGATCTCAGGTCCATCTTGGAGAATACCGTTGCTCCAGCTAGTTGATCCAATAGATCATTGATGCGAGGAATAGGGTACTTGTTTTTGACTGTCACCGCATTTAACGGCCTGTAGTCAGAGACTAGACGAGGCACGGTAGAATCCCTCTTCTTGACGAAGAGTACGGGACAGCCCCAAGGTGAACTGCTCGGCCGAATGAACTCTTTCGCTAACAGTTCATCAATTTGCTCCTTTAACAGCGCCAGCTCCTCCACCGGCATCCGGTAGGGCTTCTTGGCAACCGACGCGGTACCGGGAAGCAACTCTATGACGAACTCCACACTTCGATCAGGTGGCATGCCAGGCAATTCCTCCGGGAACACATCCGGGAAGTCACACACAACGTGGATGTCTTGGATTTCAGGAGGGGATAAGCCTTCCATAAGGCAAAGGAGAAGCTCAGGTGAGTTGGGCCTGGATGGAGATGGAGGGCTGGACTGAGCAGACCAATACTCCACCACTTCTCCGGAAGATGAGGTCACGGTGATGGTTCTGGCAGCACAGTCGAGGTTAGCCTTGTATTTCCCTAGCCAGTTCATACCCAATATGGCATCAAAGCCGGTTGAATTGAAGGCATCAGCGGAAACGGGAAGGGGAATGAGCCTATATTAATTGAAATTTCAGGGGTCACCCTTTTGGTTTGCCAACGAGTACCAGGGCTGGTGACATATAACGGTGCTTCCAACTCTTCAAACGGTATATTGTTTCGTTGTGCAAATGCTACCGAAATGAATGAATGTGATGCTCCAGAATCAAACAGTACGGTAGCTAGAGCTTTAGCAATTCGAAGCGTACCCATGAGAACACTGGGGTCGTCCTCCACGTCTTCAACAGTGACGTGGTTCATGCGACCACGACTAGCCGTACCCGTCTTGGCTACGGGCGTGGCAGGTGCTGGTGGTGGCGCCTTCCTCGGGCATTCCCTGGAGTAGTGGCCTGGCTGGCCACAGCTGTAGCACGTGCTTGTTGGTGGTGCAGGGAGTTGAGGACGATAACCACTTCCGCCCGGGCCCACTTTTGGAGTAGGAGGGCGCGGCGGAGGTGGCCTGTACTCCGAGGTCCTTGGCACAAACGGAGGACGGGGCACAGAGCTATAGGGGACGAAGACCCTACGCTTCTTGCCGTCAGCAGCCGAGGAGCTCTGATGATCCCCCTGAAGTGGCCTCTTAGTGGCCTCTAGTTCTTTCCTTCCCTGTTCCAGTGTGAGAGCCTGGTTGTACAGTTCCTGGTAGCTCGTGAACTTGAAGGGCAGCAACTCGTAACGAAGCCTCGGATTGAGCCCCTTGCGGAACAACTCCTGCTTGTCCGCATCATTGGTCACATCCCGAGGGGCGTAACGGGATAGACGGCTGAACTCATGACCATAGACTGGAATGTCCGTCCGTCCCTGATGCAAGTCCAGGAACTCCCTCCTCTTCAAGTCCATGAGGGGCTTGGGAATGTAGGCAGCGCGGAAGGCAGTGCGAAACTCCTCCCAGGTGAAAACATGTCCAGCAGCGGACATCGCCTGGTGGCTCTCCCACCACGCGCCCGCTGCACCCGCCAACAGGTAAGTGGTGAAGTTGACTTGTTCCACAGCTGGAACATGCAGGGCAGCGAACTTGCGCTCCAGTGCACGCAACCAGTCATCTGCGTCCAAGGGCTCCTTAGCATCGGAGAAGGACGGTGGCTGGGACCGCAGGAACTCAGTGAGATTATGACAATCGTTATTCCTCCGGTTCCCTTGGTGCACCAGCTGCTCGAGGAGTCGGTCGCTGCGCACTCGGCCCTCCTCCATAAGTAGGAGGACCTCCGCCATTGTGGGAGGTGGCGGTAAGTCTTCGCCACGGCGACGGCCCGTCATTCTGGATATTGACAAGGACACAGTTAGCATCCCATCGTGCCATCTTTGTACACAAAAAAAGGGACGGCAGAACTGGTAGTAGCAACAGACAGAACAACATGCACATTACTAAACGCACGCATAGATGGAACTGAGTTCACAAATATAGGTTCTAGTACAAGCCACAGTCTGCTGCGAGAGAGAGGTACAAGCCTCATACATATTACACCGAAGGATTACTAGGAAGATAACAGTGACGAGTCTATTACATAACGAGCTCTACTGCTCCAGGCTCCAGAGATACAAACAAAGGAGTAATTGGCACAACTCGCAGGAAGGCACAATCACTCTATCATCTCCTGGTATTACACATAGCTAGTAGTACGCCATGACATCCTCATCAAGTGGCGCCGGGGGAGTGCGGAAGCGGCGCGCACTGGCAGGCTGGTGGCCATACGGCGACTCGAGTGCAGTAAGCCTCGGGTCTCGGTGAGGACCGGTAGGCGGGGTTACGCCACCCACATCCGGACTGCAAACGTCGGTAGGCAACTGCTCCAGCGGGGGAGGGCGAAGTAGTGTGAGAGGAAGCGTCCCATCCATGACGTACGGGCGCACCCTCATCAGAGTATGACGGTGACTAGCGCGTGCCGAAACAGCGTAGAGGTACCACTGCCGGGCTCGACGGTCCAACGCTCGGACTAGCTCAATCAGTGCCCGGTGCCTGCTGTCCGACTCCATCTCGCCGCTGCTGTACACAGCTCGGTAAACACCCGACGTGCTGTCGTCGGCAGCTGGGAAGTGGCAGAAATCCGACGCCTGGTTAGCGAGGTACGGACAATAGCTGCGGTAAATAGAGAGGCCGTTATACGCGGCCTCCTGAACCGCCTGCTCCACAGTCATACCCACGCCTCCAGCTACGTTCTCCACGCGACCCTCGTCGTTGAGCACGCGAACCTTACAGAAAAACTGCGCCTGGCTGTACGGTGCATACTCCTCATACACCGTGTACTCCGGGTACCACCTACAACCCTGGCTGGCCAAAGCTGCGGCAAACAAGGCGGGGAACCCTCGAACACCCTCACATCGAGTGAGGTGAACAACCAAGCCCGAACCAGTCATCTGTATCAAAAATAATTCAAATGTCAGGTCCGGAGACTCTAGAGACAGGAATGAAAGTAGAACTCGGGTAGAGACTAGGAATAGCAAGGAAGAGGATCCTGAAAGCGAACAGAGGGACGGGAGCCCCAAAAGCTGGTCGCCCCGCGCCCTGAACCCAAAGTGAGTAAGAGTATGACTCGACATGCGCGGCGGAAGCTACACGTGATAAGGCACAAAACAAATAGAGGTAAGATTGCTCCGAGATTAGAGGGTAACCAGATAAGGAGTAAAAGAATCCTAAGATGGTTTTCACAACTCATTTTTGGTTTAAAATATTTTTACCAACACTAGACTCAACGTCGACCAGTAGTAAGGGTTTCCTACAGGCGGTACTGCTCTGATACCAAGTTGAAATGCCCCAATCCATAAATTATACAGTGATGCTATGTGTCGGTGGTCATGCTACATAATCGAAGGTTACTGGGGTTACCACTCCCAGGCCGAGTAAACATCGGTAGGCGTGCTCGGCATGGATCATCGGCAACACAACCCTTCGATCATGCCATATCCAAAGCATAGCCCTCACGTATAATAAAGAGACTGACACACCGAAACACCTGGCACATGACAGACCCTACGACTCCAGATAAATATAGATCAACTCTTAGTAGAGAAAGATAGCAAATATTACAATCCAAGGTCATAGACCCATCAGTACAATAAGCGGAAGCAAATTAAGTTGTTCTAAACAACAAGATCCAAATATGGCCTAAGAGGCCTACAGATAAACAATCCCGTGCCAGCTGGTTCCTAGTTGCCCCAGGCTGCCACCCGGGAACCCCAGACTACTCGTCGATGTCAACATAGAACCCACCTTCGGGGTAAGTAAAGTCCTCCTCTGAAACAAAAATAAACAAGGGTGAGTTCGACGAACTCAACAAGATTTTGAGCTATCTGCTCTATGATTGGCTCACAAGGTTTTATGGCTGTTTTGCGTAAATCTGATTTTATTCTTAAAATATAACTCCAAGGCATCGACTATCAGAATATTTTAAAGAGGGGTAAGAAGTAACTCTTTTCTTTTTATTCCCTTACTCATCCTCTTCCACCACTGTACCTGTTTAACAAGGGCACCTCCCCGAATCAACCTCGAGGAAGTCAACCTTACAATCGTGAGTGGTACCTTTAGTACCCAGTTTTTAATCATTCCGTTAAAGTTATTCTATGATCCCTGAATTCGTCACCAAGTCGTCCTTAACCGTGGACACGGCTTTTCGAAAAGATTCATCCCTGCAGGGGGTGTACAATGTGAAAGTCGCCAGGTTCCCGAGGGACCTCCCAGCTCCTTATCCATGCGTACCGTCCGGCCCATTGCCTGTACAACTAGCTCTCTTCCGGGGAAAGCCGGCTGGGTGGGAGCGGCTACGACCTTTACCTCGCTTTGGACTAACCCAGGATCATCAGTGACTGGGGGACAAGTTCAGTGCCTCCAACACCCTGCCCCGCGGCCACTCATTTTCCTACCACCATAATCCTCATCTCAGTCTTGGCCACCATCTCAACACACGCGCAAATGGAAAGCCAAACTAGAGGACCCTCGGCTAGTCCGACACAAGTTAGTCGGTCGATGAGGTTCCATATACCCACGCATGGTAGCACGCTCAACTTGGCTCGAAGGCGAGAACTCGCACCGAGGCGGCGAGAACGAGACAACCCACCACATACCATGTGGCCTCTCATCCCCACCTTTTAGCATTTTATTATATGTTACCACCCTTTCTCCACCATCATCCGCGGAATTTCCACCTCTGATCCCAACATGAATATCCATCGGACCACTAAGCAGTTCACTAAGCATGGCTAAGCAACAACCTAGCAAAGTAATTAATTCAGGCCATCAACACAATCCTATGGATAATAGGAGGGGAAACTGGTAGTGGCTTCGGTAACTGAATGCAAATATAGGATACTCTAATCCAATCAAATTGACATTTGGAACCGCATGCAGTATTATAGTGGAGAAAATAATTTGCGGAAAATAGGATAAGATATGCAAGAGGGTGGGGATCACGCTTGCCTTGCTCAGCAGGCGGGTAATACTGATCTTCGGGGTATTGTGGCGAGACCCCGGTTCCTTGATCTATCGATGCGTAAAACACCGGAAAGAACACAATCAATACCAGCAATTCATATGCAATGCGCAAACACATGATGGTATGACATATTAATGCACTGAACTATTATCACAACTCTATGACATTTAAATGGGATGCTAAGAATAATCATTCAACGACATAGGAGATATATTTCCCTATTTGTTTTTAGGTTTCCCCACACTTTTCATTTAGGTACATGCTTTAAATTATTATGAATGTGTAGAACCAGTGCTCATACCCATTTGTACTTAGAGGGTATCATTCTAGCAATTTGAGGAATTTAATATGAAGTTAAACTATACCTTTTATTTCTACCCCTTTCTTCATCTTAGCAAAACAGAAAATTACAGTAGCAGTAATGGAAGTGTGGATCAATCCATTAGATAGCATTTATTTTTCTGAGCATTTTGGTATATTATTTGCTAAATTTGGATAAGTATTTTGAAAGTTATGAATTTTTGAAGTTTGAAACATTTTCTGTCTTTTTATTAATTCGCAGAAAATACTCCGGTCGTTTTTCACCGAACGCGCGTCTAACCCGAGCCGCTGACGAGCGGGTCCCGGGCCACGCTGGCGCCCCCGTCAGCGCCACGTCAGCCGCGCGCGTGGCCGTTGCGGGATGCGCAGCCGGCGCGGCGGCGCGTCGCCGGCGAGCACCGTTTCGGCGATTCGGACACGAGGGAGGAAGGGGAAGTTGTCCAGGAGGACGGGGGGCTCACCCTCGACGCGTGGAGGTGCTCAGCGGGGTCGGAGGAGGTCGGGAGTGGCGGCAATGGCACGGCGCTGCTCCGGCCGGCCGTGAGGAAGACGAGCGTGGCGGCGTCGAGTTTGGACCTCCCGCGGCGATTCCTTCGACGAGGGGGTAGAGTACGGCGGGGCCGAGGCAGTGGCGCGCTTCGGTCTGCTCCGGGAGGTCTCAGTCGACGGCGCGGAGGCGGCGCATCCCGGTGGCCATGGCGGCTCGGTGGGGGAGGAAGAGGAGGGAAATATCGGGGGGGAGGAGAGCTGAGCAGCGCGGTGGCGACCTTATCCACCCCCAGGGCAGCAGAGGAGGAGGGGGGGGGGTCCGGCGCGGCGTAGGAGAGCTCGGCACGTCGAGCGGGTCCGGCGCGGCTCGAGCATGCCCTGTTGTCGCCTGGGTCGCTACAGGGAAGAAGAAGACCTTTTTGCAGAAAGCCCCCTGCCCAATTTATTTCCATCACAAACAGGTCCTTTTCTATTTATTTTTAAAACCAGTACACTGTTTTGATTTAATTGGGGCAGTTAAACACTTTATAAAATTCTGAGAAAAATCAGGGAGCTTCCCCACACTTTGTAGAGGCACCACAAAAGTTGGCTCCTCAAAATAAAATGTTTTGGTGCACTTTTGTTCATAGGTGTTAAAAAGGGAATTTTGTTGATATTTCCATAAGTTGCCACTTTATGAATTGGGGACAATTGCAATTATAATATTTGGAACCCTTGGAACTTCCTTGACAAATATGCCATGTTCAAAATATTTTGTTCTTAGCAAGTGCAAATATCTCCTGTTGAACTCCTGGAACTTCCTTGACAAATATGCCCAATTCACACTGTTTGGATGCAATTGACATAATAGTAGCAATTTGATATTAATGCCATGATGCAATTACACAAAAGTGGAAAATTTACAGTGGGTTTCAGGTTTTCAAACTTGGGCTGTTACACCCTCTTATAGATTCGATGGCACAAATTATGATGTTTGGAAAATTCTCATGCTTAATCTTTTTAGAGACATGGGTTCAAATTTAGAGAGTATTGTAGATATGGGTTTTTCTCCTCCAAAGGATTCACAATAATTATCTTTAGAGGATGAGAAAAACTCTTATCTAGATACTCTAGCATCTAATGGTCTCATATGTGCTTTGAGCGATGTAGTGCTTGCGTCAATCATGCCTTTTCGGAGCGCTCATGAATTATGGATAAAACTTCAAGATATATATGAGGTGTCCAACATTTCCAAGGATGATTGTACTCCTTCCACATCCGGTCGTGATGAGCTCACGTCTTCCTCCACTTCACCGACATGTGGTTTGCCACAAGGTAATGATAGGGTGAGTGGTGATAGAAATTGCAATCTTGATGGTGAATCCACTATTGACTATACTTCCCACCCATCTTATTGCAATGCTCTATCTTTGGACCTAAACACCTCTAGCACTTCAAATGTCATACATGCTAGTGTTGATAGTCCTTGCATATCATGTAGTAGTTGCTTAACTAAATCTCATGATGATATGCTTTCCTTGTCTTGTTGCCATAATCAAAATGTGTCTATTTCCTCTAGTACTTGTTTGGCTAACAATGTAGAGGAGTCCCAACAATTGTTGGAAAAAGACTTGGACCTCCAAGGTGCTTCAATTGTCTCTTCATCGTCTTCATCCACTACTCACATTTGCCTAATGGCTAAGGAGTATAAGGTAGGTCCTACCGTGCACTCCAATATATCTCATGATGATGATGATAATGATGATGATGATCTAATTAAGGAGAAGTTTGATATTGTCTCTCATGCTCTCTTAAATAATAAAAATGCTCATGAGAACTTCTTAGAAATCATGACTAGCCTTTTTGAGCTCAAGGAGACCTTTGAGGCCATGGAGACCCGTTGTCATGAAGGGTGGGGTCTTGCTCGTAATTCCGCGGGTGAGGTCCACAATCTTGAGAATGCTCTTGAGGAAGAGCAAGAAACTCGGGTTGCTCTCGAGGAGAGATTAGAATCTAGTGAGCAGTTAAACAATGAAGTAATTGCTAAACTCACTAAAAAACATGACCATGCTATTGCTAAATGTAATGTGCTTAGTAAAGAAAATGCTAAGTTAAATAATGAGCTTGTCATGTTGTCTCCTTCCACTTCTAATGATAATGATGCTTGTGCTACTAACTCCACTTTGTGTGAAGCATCTATGTTGAAGGAGAATGTTGAGCTAAGGGCTCAACTTGATTTGCTAACTAGCAAGTATGGGATATTAGAAGAAAATCATGAAAAGCTTTCAAGCTATAATGAGGATCTTCTAGCATCCCATGCTAGGCTAAAGTTAGCTCATGAGGCGGTCACTACGAAGGTAAAATCTTGTGAGCCTCTTGTGAACACTAGCACAAACTCTACTTCTAATGCATTATTGCCATGTGCTAGTTCTAGTAATTCATCCACTCATAAAATTGCTACATCTTGTGATGAATTACTTTCCTTGCCTTGTTGCTCTAACATTGTAGCGTCTACTTCCTCTAGTATTTGTGTTAAAACTAACCATGTAGAGGAACTTAAAGAGCTCAAGGCACAAGT
Organism: Poa annua; assembly: GCA_026929855.1. Classification (NCBI taxonomy): domain Eukaryota; kingdom Viridiplantae; phylum Streptophyta; class Magnoliopsida; order Poales; family Poaceae; genus Poa; species Poa annua. Next base: position 78,709,069 of record CM049430.1, on the reverse strand, counting down.
CACTTCTTTGAAGAAAGACTTGAAGAAATGTCATGAAGGGAAGCCCACCCTCGACAACATGTTGAGAGTGCAACAACTTCCTCATGACAAGAGTGGACTTGGATTCAACTCCAACAACAAGAACAAGTCCAAGAACAAGATGAAGCACAAGTTCATCAAGAAGAAGGGCCAAGAACAAGTTATTTATTTGGCCAAGATTGTGTGCTTCAAGTGCAAGGTTGAAGGGCACCATGTGAGATCTTGCCCTTTGAAGAAGAAGCCTCTTAGTGAGAAGCAACAAGGGAAGCAACATCAAGTCCAAACTCAAGCTTCCCAAGTTGAAGTACCTTCCCTTCCCAAGAACAAAGGTAAAAGCCGCCTTTGCTACAAATGTCGTGGGAAGGATCACTTTGCTTCTTCATGCACTCACGGTACCTTATCCAACCCTTCTACTATTGATATTGTTCATTCTCTTCGGAAGGATAAGGTTGGCAATGTGTTTTCCAAAGTTATTGGTACTCAAAGTGGTGTCAAGAAAAGAACCATTTGGGTTGCCAAGCCTATTGTGACTAACCTCTTAGGACCCAACTTGGTTGGGGACCAACAAGCTAAAACTTGATCAATAGGTGTAAGTGGAGGACATTGGAGACTTGACTACATCATGAAGAATTAAGGGATCTTCATCATCCATATTATCTCAAGTCAAGTCAAGTGGATTATATTGTCTTAGCATTTATCCAATGCTCCTCCTTGCGGTAACTTGTATTTACTTCATATGTACTCATTGAAAGTTACTTGCACCCTTCCATGTGTTTGGTTTTGTGCCTTACTAGTGTTTCATATGTGTTGTGCACTCTACTTACTTATGTTGAGTAATCAAGCTTGTGTATGTTGGTTTGCACACCATATATGTTTGAGCCTCTTGTCTATTTGTTTTTATCTTAATTGGCTCTTTTAGGGATTTTAATGGACTATCCCATTTTGGGGGAGTGATGTGCTTTTTGGTAACTCACCCCCTTAAAATGTGTATTCATGAGGAATACCACTTAGTAGTGATATTTCAATATTATCTACTCTCTTTGTGGTATACTCATGAGAAATTCAAATTCTAATGTCCATTAATTATCTCTTGTTGGATTTCTTTTGCCTCTTGTTACAAAGAATGGATTATCACATTATGGGGGAGTAATAAGCTATGTGTATATTACAAGCCTAGAAAATGTGAACATGAGAGGTAGTGTCACCTAGAGTTGATATTGTTGATTATCTTGTTCCTAGGTGGCATGGTACTCAAACAAGTTTCATATTTGCTTAAATGCATTTTGATCAACCATCTTTTGGTATCTTGTTTGTGAGAAAGTTTCTTGATGCTTAGAATGATCATTAAATATGTGAAGTCATCAAGAATATCTAGATAAGCATGTTTTTCAATTCTTTTATTTTGCCACATGCTTATGTTTTGTGAATATGATCTTGAATACATATATGTCATATACCACCGAGAAATGTCTCCATACAATCATTGTCTTTGACAAGTGATAATTATATTTGTGGTAAATGTATTGATCATATTTACATTGGCTATTGTTCTTAAGTTGTATTATTCTATCGCCAAGTTTGTGTTGGTTTAACCACCCATTTGTCTTCTTTGCTTCATTTGGATCTTTTTGTTGCTCTACTCATAATTTGTGTTGTGCTTTCTTGAGTTAGGACAAGCAAGGATCCCATTATTGTGCATTTACTTTCGAAGACTTAATTCTAAGTAATGCACTATTCTTGGGGGAGCTATCCTACATTGAGTAGAACATCATCCTTTTTATTGTTATCGGGTCTTATTGATTATCTTGAACTTTGTGTTCAAAAATATATATGGAGGGTAATGATCCCACTTGTGTGCATTTTGTATTTACATACAAGATCTTAAAAATGCACTAATCATGGGGAAGCTACTCTATACTCTTTAGAACACTATTCTTTAAATTGGTTTTTAAATTGGTTTTGTATCTTATTTCTCTTCTTGAACATGACTAATTGGTTAACAATATATATGGAAAGTGATGATCCCATTTTTGTGCATTTTGTATTCAAATACAAGATCAAAAGTAATGCACAAATCTTGGGGGAGCAATCCTATATGTTATTCAACATTAGTCGTCTTCAATTGGTTTTTGTTCCCGATGACATGTCACCTTGAAAGACAAACATTTTTCGTCTTGGTACTTTGTGCCATCATGAAAATTGTAGAGGGCTTGGTTTATTTGTTGGAACCTTACTCTTCTTTGTGGAGTTGGCTATCTCATCCCATGGTTCCTAGTCTAACTTTTTGGATGAGATAAACCTTCGAGCATGCTTGTTTGATTTATTTCTTATGCTCATTGGTTTAGCCTTGACCTTGATTTCATTTTATATCTTTTCAAATTGGTTTCTCCAATCATGTGTTGGTTTGAGTATTTGATACAATGAGGACAAATCCTTCTCTTGCCACACGTTTGTGTAGCTTCTTGATTTAATTGGTGTTTTGTCCAAATTGTATCTCGCTTGGTTCTTGAAAGTTTTGTGCATGCATATTTACTATATGTATATCTTATGACATGTTTACTTTCATTGATCCAATATATAGGATAAACTCCATCAAATCCTAAATGGCTAAGATGGGCATGAAATTCTATTTCATATCAATATGCACATATTTATGCGGAGTTTGTCCTATGTATTGTAGTTGGTCTAACTACTTTGGACCCAATTAGTTTGGGTGCCATAGTGTACTTGATTTGTTTTAGGTACATGAGAGATGCATTGGAATCTTGCCTCTATTTAAAGAAGATGTCTTCACCATGTGATTCTTGGAGTCAAGATTGGATGATTGTGGACTCTCATCTTCAACACCTTCAATGCTATCTCGGTAACAAGTATCTAACTCATGCATATACTTCTATCTCTCAACCTTGTGTAGGTTGTTCTTTGGCATGAGTTTCTCTAAGTTGCATTTGATATGGTTTTTGCAAAGTTTCTTTCAAAATATCTTCATTGCAAATGTGAGTTAGCCGGGATGATTAAACATCAATGGGAATATATATTTATATATAATCATTTTCATGATTCACGGATCCCCAATATGTTAATCTAGCAAATTCATTTCAAAGTCTCTCATATGCAATATTGATGAATTCTCTTAAACCATTTGCCTTATGTGATATTTGTTTTGTGTCTCGAAGTATCCCAACTATCACTTATCCTATGTGGGTATTTGTGATTCTTTGAGAACTTGGTGTTGGAAGTTCATCTATACCCTCTAAGAATAATTTGAGCTATGTGCTTTGCTTTTAAGCAAAAATTCTTATCGGTATATTTATGACTTTCTCTTGGATATCATGTGCTTTACCTTGTACCTACATTGTGTGTGCATGTTTCTTTGAGGACTTAGTGTCCACTTAGAAACTTATACACATGAGACTAGTTACATATTTAATTGATATTCAAAATCTTTAGTGATCACCTTTTATTACTTTCTTGATTCTTTGGTGATCTCTAAAAGGCACAAGCTTTGTTTTTCTATTGGTTTCACATTGCCTCTTAATAAGCTTGTGATCCTATTTGATGTATCCTGTTTGGTGTGCTTGTATGCGAAATACATGATATGCACTATGTGCCTCATAATTTGAAAGACTATGGTGTTGCTTAGGCTCATCCTTGTTTAGTCTCCTAAATTGTATTTCCATGTCACCCCCATCCCTTCCCGGTTGAGCAAGTCTTTATTTTCCACTTCTCTTTTTGCTCAACATTTGTTTGTTGCAAGGTATACTTATTTTCTTAACTATACAATCTTGCACCTTTTTGTGTTCGAAAGCATCTAGGAGGGAATGAGGATTCCATGTTATGCACACCATATTGAAATACAAATCTTTTCACTGTGCATGTACCTTGGGGAGTTCCCTCTTGATTTCTAGAACACTTGGTTGATCGTATCATAATATCTTTTTTGCTCAATTGGTTTTGGATCCCTTGATTGCTTGCTTCTTTGTGAATGCTTTTCCCCTTTGCAATTGGTATCCTTCCAGTGGATTTCAATTGATATCTTTCTTGTGCAATTTTTGGATCCTAAATATAGTTTGATCCCCTTCATCTATTCGTCATTGGATAAGTGCATTTGATTTCACTCATATCATGAGAAATGCATAAATCATGAAGGAGATTTTATTATGTTACCTTTCCAAAGCCTTTCGCCCATTTCGGCAATCGTTGCCAATGGGGGAGAAGTTTTGGAGGGTTGTATGGAATTGGATTTGTACTTTGGTTTATTCTTAAGTATTTGCCTTCCTTGCCTTTGCATTCGTTGCTTGGTTTTATATATAGTGGAAACTCCACCATCGGTAATGGTCGATAATATATGCAATGAATTCATGTTCATACACACGTGCATAAATTATGGGGGAGTTTGCTCTATATATGTGGATGGACTAACATCACATACCTTTGTAGTATTTGATGTTAGTGCAACCATTCTTGTTCGTTAAATTCCATATTATAAACCCTCTCAAAAGAGATTGTCATCAATTACCAAAATAGGGGAGATTGAAAGAGCATTTTCCCTCATGTGTGGTTTTGGTAATTGAATGACAATCTCTATGGACTAATGTTTGCATTGAGATATCATTATAGATCATGTCCATAGAATTGTGGAGTTCATGTGTTGGACTCTTGAAGTTTATGTGTTGAGTGGAGCATATTGCAAGTATGTCTTGAAGATTCAAGACATCATCTTAGTGAAGAAAAGATGAGTTGTGCAAGACCAACAGAAGCTTTCTCGAAAAGATCCTATGCTTGGTGCTTGCAATGGATACATGAAGATGAAGCTAAGCGAGACTCTCCCATTGTGAGCATGGGGGAGTATTTGGAGAAGTCTTCATCAAGCAAGTGATTGGACGCGCAATCAAGAAAGATGACCCACTTGAAGAGATCAAGATAGTCATCATCTAACTCAAGTGGAATGCTCAAGACAAAGGTATGATCTTGATAGGGCTATAGGATAGATAGGCGTACTATCAAGAGGGGCTCTCAAGTTAGTAACTTGATCGCATTCTTGTGGAGAGCTCAAACCGCATATCATATTTTTTGGTTCTTATTTGGCTTTTATGGTGGTGAGGAACTAGATCTTGGTTCATCTCCATGTCAAGCTCTTGTTCATCGGAAACGGTCTTACTTTGGAAAACTTGTTGGCTTTCATCCATGTGAGGATTTAGAGCTTGGTTTATCTCCATACTAAGCTCTAGTTCATCAAAAACAGATTTCGTATGAATATCTTGTTACGTTTTTTATATTGGAGGTTTTACCGGTTTACATGTTTTAGGAAAGTTAAACCTTTCCCCATTTGGTTTTATCCTCACATGATGGACTATGATGTTTCTATGCATATTCAAGTAGAGCTCGTTGTAACGATTCCAACGAGCCAAAAATCATCGAAAACGGAGTCCGGATGGAAAAGATATTGCAGTTTTGGTTTTGCTGTTTCGGTCAGTTTTCAGTCACTCGGAATATCCGATTCTGAATGAATCGGAATATCCGATTCTCGAAGTTTTTCTCGAAAAAGAGGCACTGATTGGAACCGGAAATTCAGCTCGGAAATTTCACTTTTGGGCGGAATTTCCGGTCTAAATTCTAGGTGCAACGGTTCTATTTTCTGGGGGGGTATAAATACCCCTCCCCTTCTTCTTCCCTTGCCCAACTAAGGTAGCACGAATTCCCTCTCTCTCCTACTCCATTGTTGACCTTGGAAAGCTTGATTCCTCTCAATCCCTCCATTGATTCTTTCATATTCTTTAGTGAAAGTTGAGAGGAGATCTAGATCTACAATCCTACCATTCAATCTCTCCTCTAAGTGAGGGGAACCTACTGGATCTAGTTCTTGGAGTTCCTTTGTGGTTCTTCCTCTTTGTTCTTCCTCTCTTATCCCCCCATAAGCATTAGTTGCTTTTGGTGGGATTTGGGAGTGAAGGATTTGACTCCTTTGTGGTTTCCTTTGTTCTTCCTCTCTTATTCCCCCATAAACATTTGTTGTTGTGTTGGAATTTGAGAGTGAAGGACTTGAGCACTTCGTGTGCTCTTGCCATTGCATTTGCATCGGTTTGAGCCCTCCACGAGGATTCGTGGTGGTATTACTTGTGAGCTTGTTACTCTTGGGTCTTTGGACCCTAGACGCCTTTTGTGGCCGGCCTTTTCTGGCCAAGACCTTTTGTGGTCACTTGAGAGCCCCAATTAAGTTGTGGGTGTGTGCCTCAAGACTTGGGAGCCCCCAATTAAGTTGTGGGTGTGTGCCTCAAGAGTTGTACGGGATTCGATCTCCGCCCCAAAGGAGATCAATAGTGGAAGGTGAACTCGCAACCTTTTGTGGTTGAGTTCATCAGGAGAAGAAGGTGAGCCTTTGTGGCGTTGCGGCTAACCTGTTGTGGTTGCGCACACCTCTCCAAACGAGACGTACACCTTTGGGTGGAACTCGGGAATACATCCTCGTCTCCGCGTGCCTCGGTTATTTCTATACCCGAGCTCTTTACTTATGCACTTTACATTGTGATAGCCTTCGTGCTTGAAGTCATCTATCTTGCTATCACCTTGTTACTTGTATTGCTTAGCTTAAGTTGTTGGTGCACATAGGTGAGCCTAGTTTATATATCTAGGTTGTATGCTTGTTAAAGTAAACCTCTAGTTTTATTCCGCCTTTATCAAGCATACCGGAATTTCCGGGTCACTCTTGGACCGGATATTCCGGCTCCTCGGAATTTCCGGGTCATTCTTGGACCGGATATTCCGGCTCCTCGGAAAAAGTTTTAAATCGCCTATTCACCCCCCCTCTAGACGACGTATATCCGTTCAACAACGCCAAGTGGGGCGCGACACCCAGAAAGCACTCGCAAAGCACAATAAAGCCCGTGATGCTCAGAACGCCATTGGGGGTCAGATCATGGATCTGAACCCCATAGGCATACAAGAGACCGCGCACAAAATCGTGCAACCGGAACCCGAAGCCCCGCGGAAGGAAATCCACGAAGCATACGCGTTCCCCATCCCGGGGTGTGGGGTAAACTTCTTTGCCAGGAGCGCGTACCTGGACTTTATCAGCAGGAGGAAGAAGACCTTGAGCACGGAGGAGTTCGACCTCCGCCTTCTTCACCGACGACCTCTGCCAGTCGCCGTCGGGCTTCTTCATTAGCCCGGCTTCGTCGGCGGCGGCGGAGGAACCAGCGGCAGTCTTCGGCTTGCCCATGGCTTCGCGGGGCAGCACAAGGTGCACGGACAAATAGCACAAATCTCTGGTGAGGGCGAGAATGGCAGAAGGCAGAGGAAAGGAGGCGCGGACGAATGGAGAAGACGATGCCCTCGCGCTGCGGCGCAATACTTATGCCTCAGCAAAATCAATCTCATCCCTCCGTCGCGCAGCGGTTCAGAGCATCTTCATCCCGCCGTCCACGTGTCAAGCATAGAGGCCAACCGTCGCCGCCAACTTCCTCCACTACGCACGAGAATCGAGGCGTCATCATCGTGCGCGAAAATTTCGCGCCCAGTTCGGAAACGTGAGAACTGCTGACCGCGGTCAGCGCTGCCAGTGGGCCCCGCCATGTCACATCCCATCAGGCGCAGATGCGTGCAAGGAAACGTCAGCAACGTCGTCATCAAGCCAACGGCTCCAAACAACTGGACAACGAGATAACTCGAATGCAAGGTTCGAGTGGTAGGCTTCTAAGCTGAAACAACTGAAGACAATGCGCTGGTCAAGGAACCCGAAACGTCTATTCGGGTGACGAAGAAAGTCGAGTAAGCTCCTGCAGCCGAATCAGACCTACAAGTAAGCCAACATGCCGAATAGAAGCAAGCTTCACATGAAGAACCGGACAAAGTAATTCGACTGCAAAGGTTACTCCCATCGGGAGAGGCCTGTTCGACTGAAGAAATCGAGTTCAAGCTCAAGATCAAGCAATCCAATGGCGCGTCCAGGAGGAGGAAGTCCTTTGCCCGACGCTGCGCTTCGTGAAGGGGATCGTGTGCAGAAAACAAAAAAATTCCTAGCAACGATATCCTTAAACTAGCCAAGATCTACACTATGCAGATATAGTAGTACGGCGGAGATCGGAATACATACCCACGTAGACCGAATAGCGGGGATTACGCTCCCGCACAAGCGTTGACGACGAAGACGACGTAGCCGACCTCTAGGTCGCGGAGAACTCGGCGCGACGAAGACGACGAACATGACCCCGAGGTCGGGTGGAGGAAGTAGGCCTCCGAGTACCGCTAGCGCAGCACCTCGCAGGGCGTCACACACATACGGTGGAGACGACGGCCTCCGAAGCTCCAGTCCAGGACGAGCAGCGGAAGACTTGGACCGGAACACCAGCAGCGCGACAGCGGGCTATGGTGGAAGAGATCCCCCTCCTCTACTCGGCGCGGCTCCGACAAGGGAACCACGAGATCGAGAGAGAAATTGGGAATTAATTGGTGAATTAAAAGGCCAGGGGTGCCCTTTCTTATATAGGCTCCCAGGGGGAGCCAACCTTGCCAGCCAGGCAATGTGGGACTATCCCACATGCCTGGTTCGGCCAAGGCTGGTGCGCCGGCCCTAGGTGGGCCCCATTTGGCCCACCTAGGCCGGCCAAGCCTCCCCCACAAAATTCCCTTGAGGGTTTCCCCCTCATGGGCCTTCTTTCGACCAGAAGACCCATTTAGGGAAATCAGCCTAAATAAATTCGAAAATAAATATATAAAATCATATTTGCATATTAATTACACTAATTAATATCAAACATAATATATATAATTTTTCCTAGCTCCGAAAACTCTTTCGGCGCTGCCCGATCTCCATCGGACCCCTCCCGGGACGCTCCCGGTGATCTCTTTCCTTTCCGGTTGTCTTGTCGAAACCCCTTAAGTGTGTTACCCTAACGGTTCGATATAATAACAGGTACGATCAAGACTCCTCTATGATCAACGACTAACTCGTAGGCCTGGACCCCATGAATTAATCCCTGTGATATAACGAATGACTTTCATTATCAAACCTAGACGTATAGTCTTAAACCCTTTGTCATGGCGATACTAGCGTGTCCGAGCATCATTCTCATATATCTCCATACCTAGCATGATCTCGTTACCGACATCGCTACCTTCTACTCGTCTATGATATTATGTCAGCTGGTGACCTAGTCACATGTTTGCAAACTCATTTGACATAATCTCACCGAGTGGGCCCTAGAGTATCTATCCGGCTATGCGGACTGACAAATTGAAAGGATCGGTATGACACCTAGAGGGGGGGGGGGGGTGAATAGGTGCTAATTCAATTTTAGTTATTTTTCAATTTAGGCTTGACACAAAAAGTAAATTCACTAGATATGCAACTAAGGTGAATTTCCTATAAGACAAGCTAGCAACTAAGCAAGATATAATAAGGCAATAAATAAGGATAGAAGTAACCGAAGTGAAGACACGAGACGACAAGGATGTATTCCCGAGTTCCTCCCTTGAATGGGAGTACGTCTCGTTGGAGAGGTGTGAACCAACACAATGGTTCAACGGCCACAAAGGCCTCACCCTAATCTCCGGTGAACCGCACCACAAAGGTTTGGTCCACTTTCCACTATCGGAATCCTTCGAGGCGGAATCCGGAGCCTTTACAACAACGATACGGGGCACGACCCACAAAGGGCTTGGGGGCTCCCGAACAGCTACAATCTGTCACAAAGACAATAGGTAAGTACAACAATGGGCTAGGTTTCCTAGTGGAAGCCCTAGCAAGTGTTCCCTCAAGTGAATGAGGGGGAAAAGAAGAACGGCTCGGTGAAGATGTAGATCGGGGCTTCCTCCTTCAATCCTCCAAAGGTCAACGAGTTTGGGTGGGAGGATTGGGAGAGCTTGGAGCTTTTAGCTTTGCATCAATGGAGGTGAGAGAGTGTAGAAGCTCTCTTCTTCAAAGGTAGGTGAAGGGGTCCTTTTATAGCCCCTTCAAATTCTGGCCGTTTGGAGCAATAACTCCCGCAGCGGTACTACCGCTGGACCCGGCGGTAGTACCGCTGGGCCTTTGAATTCAGCCGTTGCCCGCTTCACGCGCTTCTGATAAGTCCAAACTTCACGCAGCGGTACTACCGCTCGGGAGGCCGGTAGTACCGCTGGGGAGAGCGGTAGTACCGCTCCGGTACCGCTGGAGGTACCGCTCTGAGAAACAGAAGGCCGAAAACGGCGGTACCTCCGGCGGTACCGCCAGCGGCATCTTGACTTCGCGCTGGTCCTGCGAACTTGTAAAAACACGCAGCGGTACTACCGCTGGAAGGGCCGGTAGTACCGCTGCACAACGGTAGTACCGCTCAGGTACCGCTGGGGGTACCGCACCGCGCAACAGAGCGCCGAAATCGGCGGTAGCTCGGGCGGTACCGCCAGCGGCGGTACTACCGCTGGAAGTGCCGGTAGTACCGCTGCGCAACGGTAGTACCGCTCAGGTACCGCTGGGGGTACCGCACCGCGCAACAGAGCGCCGAAAACGGCGGTAGCTCGGGCGGTACCGCCAGCGGTAGCCAAGGCCCGAGCATCCAGTGCAGCGGTACTACCGCTGATGCCGGCGGTACTACCGCTGCCTGGAGCAAGGCTTGCTAGATAGCTTTCGCAGCGCCCGTTTCGATCGTTTCCTTTTTGCTAGAATCTTAGATACACCCTGCAACTTTAATAGCCATGTTAGAACACATATTGTGTTGTCATTAGCACCAAAACAAGGGTCAATTAGAAGATGCTCTTTCAATCTCCCCCTTTTTGGTGTTTGATGACAACACAACATAACACGCGAGGGTTCATAAAATTTCGACGGAGCTCCCCCTAGATGTGTGCATATTCTTAGAGTGCTTTGAATACACGAGTACACGACACCTAGAATCAACACTCCCCCTAAATTTTACAAGCCAAGCCACAAAGATAGCAATCACAAATGCAATATTAACCATAAGACAAATAAGCAACACATAGATAGAAAAACTAGTTGCACATGTCTTACACCATGCATACATAAAGGAGTTCCACAAGAACTAATAAATTTAAGTGTTCACAAGCTAAAAAGGTCGAAATAAGTGAAAACGAGCTCGTGACACCCACCCATGCAAATTCCCGAGAGCAACCTAATAGTTATCTCTCCCCCTTTGGCACCAAAGCACCAAAAAGGGAAAAAATCGGAACTACACGCCCCAAGGGTCCCAATCCGTGTAAGAGGAAGAAGCACCATCATGTTCTGGGCTCGACCACGTGATGATCTCGCCCTCGTCATCCTTGGCTTGCCATTCATCCCACGTGGGGATGTGTTGCTCGGACCCGGAAGGCACATCTTCCCCCTCGGCACGGCGGCAAGCAACCTCAACTTGGCGAGCCTTCATCTTCTCCTTATGGTCCTCATATTGATGTCTCTCAACTTTCTTGGATACATGGAAGATTTTCTTCATAGCACGAGCCATCCAAGCAAAAGAACCACCTTTGGAGGGTTTGGAGGGCTCGGCTTCATCCACCACTTCCTTCTCCTTCCTAGGTTTGAGCTTGTGGGGCTTGATAAGGAGCCTCTTGCTCTTGTGAGGGGTCCACTTCTCGGTGTCACCGAGATCATCAATGTCATTGTGCTCAAGCCACTTCCACACCACGATCCTCATGATCAAGGGAGCAAAGGAGATGTTCTTCTTCTTGCTAATCACATGCCATAGCTCATGCCAAATGAAGTCCATCACATCAAGCTTCTTGCCTTGTCCCTTCATTTGCATAGTGAGAACCATCAAGTTCTTCAAGTAGCCATGGATTTCATCAATGTTGCCTACTTTTGGATTGATTGTCTCACGGTAGATGCGGTGCATGATGTCCCAAGTGGGGTATAGGCCTTTGGAATCTCCATACCTCCACTTATCCGCACTATCCGGGTTGTAGAGGGGAGCAAGCTTCTCAACACCAAAAGCACTTCCTCCTTGGAAGTGAACACGGAAGTGAGTCTCATCAAACTCTTCCGGAGGAAAAGGGCCGAACTCTTGATAGTTGAGGGACTCGGCAATATCTTCCCAAGTGGCTTCAAACACTTTCTCTTTAGTCATCCACTTGATTCTTCTTGTTGTCTCATTGCCCATGTGCACGGTGGCTAAGAACTGAGCCACAATCTCCTCATCATAGTCTTGCTCAAGCTCCATGATGTGAAAGAGGTCAAATTCCTCACAGATTTCCAACGCTTCACCAAAGTAGTTGGGCTTGGACCTCATGAACTCAACGTTGATGTGGTGTTGTATCACGGTGTTGTCCTTTGGTTTCTTCAAAAGGATTTCCCGGTAGCATTCTTCTTGGAAGGTGTTGTGGAAGAAAGGATTGTTGCCGCGAACGGAGGGTATTTGATCCATACGATCAATCACATAGAAATCCACAGCTCGCTTTGCCACAAACTCGGGCTCACTGAGTTGACTAGCTGTTTTCGGGCGCTTGGGAAGGGACTTTGTTGATGCCGGGAACCTTCGGCGCTGCAATCCATCAAGGGCATCTTGTTCATCTGTGGAAGCGGTCCTTTGCTTCTTCCTACTCGCAACGGACTTGGTACGACCACTACCTGTGAATAGCAAGAGATGGAAAGCATATAGATGAGAATGCACAAATTTCATGAATTATGAACGAAGAACACGAGTGTACAAAATTCTAGGAAGAGTAAATCTAGAGGTAAAGTACCACATTTGGGTTTGAAGGTGCAACAATGAGTAGATGTAAGGCTTAAGACAAGCATTAGACCTAACTAGGGTTGCTCCAACAAATCTAAAATGGGAACTTTAAATCTAGCCTATAACTTTCCATGAAACTTCTACACAAGGTTCTTAATCCATAAAGAAGCATCTCTACCAACTCATTCACCACATATCCGAAGAGAAAAGCACTAATATCATCTCTATCCATCAACTAGATGAGAGAGAGGGATTTGGCTTACCGGAGCTCATGGTGAAGGATCGAGGAGGAGGAGAGAAGCTAGAGGCCTCCCGGAACGAGGAGCACAAGGTCCTAGGCCGGGGAAGGGCTCTTCCCGGCGGTGGAGTGGCCGGCGGCGGCGGGGATGTGGAGGAGAAGGAGATGGGGTTGGGTGAAAGTGAGAGAGTGCACTCTCAAACCGCCCAGCCCCGTGCCCTTGAGTCCAAATCTCCCGCGGCGGTAGTACCGCTCGGTCCAGCGGTAGTACCGCCCCGGTTCTGTCGGGCGCCCGAGCGCAACTGCCGCTGCGCCCGGTACTACCGCTGCATACAGCGGTAGTTCCGCTTGGTGCGACGCAGCGGTAGTACCGCTAGGGGGACCGGTAGTACCGGCGCCTGGGAAAAAAAATATTGTGGCTCAAAACGATGCCCACAACGCGTTTTTCACGCCGGTTCCGACCATCCACACAACCAAGATCATGAAACAAAGCATTTAGAGGTAGAAGGGCTTTAGGGAAGTGGGCTTAGGATAGAAACTCAAACTGAGAGTGGTACTTCACACGCACTTTGCAAAACGCGTGAAACTCAAGAAGACCAAAATGAGTGTGTTTCCCACAAAACCAAGATGAGGCAAAAGAAATCCACGAAAAATGTCATGAAAAACCAACTCTTCTTACAAGGAGAAGAGGGCGGTGGTCGATGCCACCATGTTGGAGTGTATGGCATGTCACCGCGAAGATATATCTTGGGTACATAACCAATCTCGTCATTTTAGCTCAATTAGACATAAAAATGAATATAGAGGTAAAAGAACACTCGCTATCGGCATAATGGGGGGAGGGATAGTCCAATGGATTAGGACGGCACTCCCCCTATGTCCATGCCAACACCTAGAACAAATAAATAGCTAAGATAGAGGTGTGCATGCAAGGTAGTCAACCAACGCTCCTAGAATCCACGATATTTAGCTCATGCCTCAAAAATGTGAACCTCGCTTCATCAAGTGGCTTCGTGAACATGTCGGCGAGTTGAATCTTCGTGGGAATATAACCAAGCTCAATGTCACCCCGGTTGATGTGATCTCGAATAAAGTGATAGCGAATCTCAATATGCTTCGTTCTTGAGTGCTCCACCGGGTTGTGACCAATCTTGATAGCACTTTCATTGTCACATAAAAGAGGCACTTTGTCACAAAGGACACCGTATTCCTTTAAAGTTTGCCTCATCCAAAGTAATTGAGTACAAGCACTAGCGGCCGCCACATACTCGGCTTCGGTGGTAGATAAGGATATGCAATTTTGCTTCTTGGAGGACCAACTCACCAAAGATTTCCCAAGAAATTGACATGCACCGGAAGTAGACTTCCTATCATCCTTGCAACCGGCCCAATCCGAATCCGTGTAACCGGCAAGAGAGAAGTTGGACCCCCTAGGATACCACAAACCAAACCTTGGGGTATGAACCAAATATCGGAAGATTCGATTCACCGCTATCAAGTGACTTTCTTTAGGAGCCGCTTGATACCTTGCACACACTCCTACACTCAACACAATATCGGGTCTAGATGCACAAAGATAAAGCAAAGAACCAATCATAGAGCGATAGAGTTTTTGATCGACATCTTTACCCTTTGGACTAAGTTCAAGATGGCATTTGGTGTCCATAGGAAACCTCTTCTCTTTTGCATCTTGCATCTTGAACCTCTTGAGCATATCTTGGATGTATTTGGCTTGAGAGATGAAAGTCCCTCCACTTAATTGCTTGATTTCAAAACCAAGAAAGAATTTCAACTCTCCCATCATAGACATCTCGAATCTATCGGTCATAAGCTTTGAAAATTCATCATTAAAAGCTTTGTTAGATGAGCCAAAGATAATATCATCAACATAAAGTTGACATATGAAAAGTTCCCCTTTTACCCTCTTTGTGAAGAGAGTGGGATCGATTTGCCCCACTTCAAAGCCACGGTCTAGCAATAGCTCTCTTAGGTGCTCATACCAAGCTCGAGGTGCTTGTTTGAGACCATAGAGGGCCTTATCAAGCTTGTAGACATGGTTTGGGAAGTGTGGGTCCTCAAATCCCGGAGGTTGCTTTACATATACCAACTCTTTTAAGGGACCATTAAGAAATGCACTCTTCACATCCATTTGTTGCAACTTAAAATTAAAATGAGATGCATAGGCAAGTAGGATACGGATGGACTCAAGACGAGCCACGGGAGCATAGGTCTCTCCAAAATCAATGCCTTCAACTTGAGAGTACCCTTGAGCTACCAATCTCGCCTTGTTCCTTACAACCAATCCATGCTCATCTTGCTTGTTCTTGAATATCCACTTGGTGCCAATAACATTGCGGCAATCCTTTGGTTTTTCTACTAGATTCCATACTTTGTTGCGCTTGAAGTTGTTGAGTTCTTCATGCATGGCTTCCAACCAATCCGGATCTTCAAGTGCTTCAAACACCTTCTTTGGTTCAATCATAGAGATATGAGCTTGATGTTCACTAAAGCTTGCCAATTGACTTCTTGTGGAGACCTTGCGAGATACATCACCAATGATGGCTTCAAGCTTGTGACACTTGATTTCCAAGTTTCTCTTGACTCTTTCTTGACGACGGGTTTCAATATCCCCATTGTTGCGTGGGATTTCGGCTTGATCACCTAGATCATCTGAGTCCCCGTCTTGACGGTCTTGATGAGCATTGCCATCTTGTTGCACATTTTCAATGATGGGAGAAGATGGATGCTCTTGCTCTTGATCTTGACTAGGGTTGAGAATAGGAGTTCTTGAGTCTTGAGAGACCTCTTGGTCAACTTGAAGACGAACTTGATCTTGTTCTTGGATAGGTGTCTCAATTGCTTCCCTAGAGGGTGCCACTTCAACTTGTGATGATGGAATCTCCACTTGAGTGGAGCTTGTACTTCCTTGAGGAGGCTCATGATGAATCTCGATGGGGCGATGAAATCCAACACCCATCCTTTGTATTGCATCTTGAGGTTCCTCGTTATCTACATCACAAACATGAAATTGCGCCACTTGGGAGCCGTCATTCTCATCAAACCTCACACTACAAGATTCTACAACTCTCCCTAAGGATTTGTCATAGACTCTATAAGTGTGAGAGTTTGCGCCATACCCAACAAGAACACCTTCTAAGGCTTTAACTTCAAACTTAGAAAGATGTACACCTTTGATTTTGTAGAAACACTTACAACCAAAGACTCGATAGTAGGAGATGTTGGGCTTGTTGCCGGTAAGCATTTCATATGGAGTTTCCTTCTTCCCTTTGCGAAAGAATAACCGGTTGGAGGAGTGACACGCCGTGGAGATAGCTTCGGCCCACAAGAAGAGTGGAGACTTAAACTCCGCCAACATGGACCTAGCCATATCCATAAGAGTCCGGTTCTTCCTCTCGGCTACACCGTTTTGTTGAGGAGTATATGCGGCGGAGTATTGATGTCGAATTCCCTCGTCGCTAAGAAACTCATTTAGGGTGTAGTTCTTGAACTCGGAGCCATTGTCACTTCTAATGGCCAATATGGGAAGATTGTGTTGACGTTGAACTTCATTGGAGAAATCGATGATGGTTTGTTGAGTTTCATCCTTCGTCTTGAAGAAGAAAACCCAAGTGAATCTTGAATAGTCATCGACAATCACCAAACAATATTTCTTCCCACCAAGGCTAGGTTGAGGTACGGCACCAAAAAGGTCAACATGAAGAAGTTCCAATACCCTTGATGATGAGATGATGGTCTTGCTTGGGTGGGGAGAATCATGCATCTTTCCTTCAACACAAGCCCTACAAAGACGATCTCTAGAAAAAGAAATATTCTCATTTAGTCCAAGAATGTGGCCACCCTTGTGAAGACTTTGCAAAGTTCTCATATTGACATGGGACAAGCGGCGATGCCACAACCACCCCACGTCGGCCTTTCCGAATAGGCATATTGCTTGAGTGTTGGTTGACCCCGAAAAGTCTACCACAAACAACTCATTTTCAACATGCCCAACGAACATGACCTTTAGAGTCTTGCTCCTCAAGAGTACCACCATATCAAGAGTAAAATAGACATCAAAGTTCATCTTATTAAGAGCACGAACGGACATAAGATTGTAACCTAGAGACTCAACAAGCATGACATTTACAAGGGTGATATCCCTTGCAACTACCACCTTGCCAAGACTCTTTACCTCGGCTTTGGACTTGTCACCATAAGAGACGGTTGAGTGATTTAAATTTGGTCTCAACTCCGTCATGATCTCCTTGCTTCCGGTCATATGACTAGTGCATCCACTATCAATCACCCATTTAGATCCACCGGAAGCATAGTCCTACAAGAAATCATTTCTTGCATTTAGGTACCCATTTTTCAATGGGTCCCTTTCGGTTAGCAACAAGGGTCTTAGGAACCCAAATAGAGTAGTCAATGTAACCATCATAAGGACCAACATATTTTGCATAAACATCGCCATAATAATCAACATAAAGAATGTAGTTGGGATTGTTATGCCCCGCAAAGTCACTACGAGTGGTCTTGCCCCTAGTGGCATTACCACTCGCAATGTTAGTCTTAGCTTGTGCCGGCTTGGTCTTGTTCTCCTTGGTGTTGCTCACCTTCTTCTTTGCCTCGGCCACATACCCAAGACCTTCCTTTCCTTTGTGTGGTTTTAGCTTAAACAAATAAGCAAAACCCTTATCATTAACTTTAGGAATAGAGGTCTTAGCATGATCCACCTTTAACCTAGCATTTTCTTCAATGACATTTTCATGAGCACGAGGAAGAATGGTTACGCTAGTTGAGCAAGTTTTAGGGAGTTGAGTTTGGAGTTGCTCATGTGACTTCACAAGGATGGAGTGGGTCGTTTTCAAGACCTTGTGAGCTTTATCAAGCTTCTCCATATCCTCAAGAAGTATAGCATTTGCAACCCCAAGTTCAACTTTCTCCTTTTTAATCACTTTATATTTGGCAAAAACATGATCTCTATCCTTAATGATTTTACTAATGATTTCATCATTTTTAGCATCAAGAGATTCAAGTCTTTCCTCTAGAGTGGTTCTATATTCACTTTCTTCATCAAGAGAGCTATTTAAGGATGCTATGGAAGCATTCAAGGAAGCAATGGTGAGAGAATCCTCTCTCTCAATCTTACTCTTTTCTTGAAGAAGTTCTTCGGCCGCACATAGTTGTCTCATGAGAGACTCAACATGTTCCTTGGCCTCACCTTGCAAGTTAGTCACAAAAGTATCGAAGGCAACTAGTTCCTTCTTAATCTCAAGACTAGATTGATCATGCATAGTCTTAGGAGAAGGGGATGATACCTCGGTGACATGAGCCATGAGGCAACGAGCGGTGTTGATGGAGAGGTTCTCATTGGGGGATTCAAAGAGAGATGATGATGAAGTGGAGACAATGGCCAATGCGGCTACCTCTTTGTTAGGTGCATCTTCATCTTCGGAATCACTTGTGGCATATTCCTCTTGTGCCACCAACACAATTCTCGGTGCCTTCTTGAAGAAGGGCTTTCTAGGTCTTGCGGGCTTCTTTTGAATCAACTTGGAGTGATCCTTTGGGATAAGCTTCCCACCATTTTGCTCACGGTTCTCATAAGGGCACTCTCTTATGTAGTGGTTCTTGTCATGACAATTGTAGCATGTCTTTGTCCTTGAGGCAAGCTCTTTCTTGCCACTTGTGTTGTTCTCTCGATCAACTCGAGCTTTAGCACTAGCCGGGTCATTCCAAAACACTCTTGTGGCAAGTGCAATGTGACCATTGAGGGCTTGCTCAAGATCATGTGGAGCAATGTTGCTTGGACAAGCTTCAACTTCATCATTGGCATCTAGGCAAGTCACTTTGGCCTTCAAGGCAAGAGAGGGACCTTGTCTCATTCCCATGGCCCTAGCACGGTTATCTTCGGCATTCTTGGTGGCAACCTTGGAGGCTTGAACTTCTTGCATAACTTCATGGGAAGACAATTGAAGGTAGTTGTATCTTCCTTGAATAGACTTCAACTCCATTGGCTCCGAGGGCAAGAGAGCATTCTCATACTTCCTCTTGACCCAAGCATCGTCAACATATGTTGCTCCCACATCATAAAAGGCTTTGGCAAGAGTCTTGAGTCTACCATACATCTCTTCATGGGTCTCGTTGTCAAGCATGTAGAAACCTTCGGCGGCATTGCTCAAAGATTCATATCTATTTCTCTTCATGCTTTCATTTCCAAGGAAGGCACGCTCAAGACAATCCCAAGCTTCTTTGGCGGTGGTGGCATGTAGAACATGATGCTTGTCGGTGTCGCTCAAGGAGAGTTCAATCATATGGAGAGCGGAAGCGTTTAGTTGCTTTTCGGCGAACTCTCTCTTGGTCATGTTGCTTGGATCCTCCACAGTGTATCCTTCTTCAATAATCCTCCAAAGCTCGATGGAGGCACTGTTGACATGAGATTTCATTGAGCGTTGCCAACTAGCAAAAGCTAATGCATTGAGCTTAGGTGGGGGACCTAAAGGGTTTATGCGGGTAGTAATAATTGGATCGGGAGAGTACCATCCCCGAACGGCATGATACTCTTCCTTTTCCTCATGCGAGTTGGGAGATGACTTAGGCTTATCATTTGCTTTCATCTCCTTCTCTTTTTGCTCTTTATTCTCCTTGGGTCCACCCTCATCGGAGTTAGAGGCTTTTTCAAGCGGGATGAAATCCGAGGGCTTGTTGTTAATGAGTTTATTGAGCAAGTCACGAAACTCATTAAACCTAGCATCCATGGAAGATGTCAAAGTTGTTTCCAAAGCTTTGATATCGGCCATGGATGCCGCGGTGGCTTGGTCCTTTTTAAGGGACTCATTAGCCTCGGCAAGCCTTGCGGTCTCATCCTCACTTTGTGTCATACTTCTCTTAGGCGGTTAAACCCGAAAAGAGAGCCTTAGCTCTGATACCAATTGAAAGGATCGGTATGACACCTAGAGGGGGGGGGGTGAATAGGTGCTAATTCAATTTTAGTTATTTTTCAATTTAGGCTTGACACAAAAAGTAAATTCACTAGATATGCAACTAAGGTGAATTTCCTATAAGACAAGCTAGCAACTAAGCAAGATATAATAAGGCAATAAATAAGGATAGAAGTAACCGAAGTGAAGACACGAGACGACAAGGATGTATTCCCGAGTTCCTCCCTTGAATGGGAGTACGTCTCGTTGGAGAGGTGTGAACCAACACAATGGTTCAACGGCCACAAAGGCCTCACCCTAATCTCCGGTGAACCGCACCACAAAGGTTTGGTCCACTTTCCACTATCGGAATCCTTCGAGGCGGAATCCGGAGCCTTTACAACAACGATACGGGGCACGACCCACAAAGGGCTTGGGGGCTCCCGAACAGCTACAATCTGTCACAAAGACAATAGGTAAGTACAACAATGGGCTAGGTTTCCTAGTGGAAGCCCTAGCAAGTGTTCCCTCAAGTGAATGAGGGGGAAAAGAAGAACGGCTCGGTGAAGATGTAGATCGGGGCTTCCTCCTTCAATCCTCCAAAGGTCAACGAGTTTGGGTGGGAGGATTGGGAGAGCTTGGAGCTTTTAGCTTTGCATCAATGGAGGTGAGAGAGTGTAGAAGCTCTCTTCTTCAAAGGTAGGTGAAGGGGTCCTTTTATAGCCCCTTCAAATTCTGGCCGTTTGGAGCAATAACTCCCGCAGCGGTACTACCGCTGGACCCGGCGGTAGTACCGCTGGGCCTTTGAATTCAGCCGTTGCCCGCTTCACGCGCTTCTGATAAGTCCAAACTTCACGCAGCGGTACTACCGCTCGGGAGGCCGGTAGTACCGCTGGGGAGAGCGGTAGTACCGCTCCGGTACCGCTGGAGGTACCGCTCTGAGAAACAGAAGGCCGAAAACGGCGGTACCTCCGGCGGTACCGCCAGCGGCATCTTGACTTCGCGCTGGTCCTGCGAACTTGTAAAAACACGCAGCGGTACTACCGCTGGAAGGGCCGGTAGTACCGCTGCACAACGGTAGTACCGCTCAGGTACCGCTGGGGGTACCGCACCGCGCAACAGAGCGCCGAAATCGGCGGTAGCTCGGGCGGTACCGCCAGCGGCGGTACTACCGCTGGAAGTGCCGGTAGTACCGCTGCGCAACGGTAGTACCGCTCAGGTACCGCTGGGGGTACCGCACCGCGCAACAGAGCGCCGAAAACGGCGGTAGCTCGGGCGGTACCGCCAGCGGTAGCCAAGGCCCGAGCATCCAGTGCAGCGGTACTACCGCTGATGCCGGCGGTACTACCGCTGCCTGGAGCAAGGCTTGCTAGATAGCTTTCGCAGCGCCCGTTTCGATCGTTTCCTTTTTGCTAGAATCTTAGATACACCCTGCAACTTTAATAGCCATGTTAGAACACATATTGTGTTGTCATTAGCACCAAAACAAGGGTCAATTAGAAGATGCTCTTTCACAAATCCCGCTGTTGACCCCTCGTCTCAACTACTCCTTTCCGATACCCAAAAGTATCACCGTTATTGTCATACTAAATAAGATACGGCGTTTGGTGCGATCAAAGTATCTTCCAGGAATAACAATAAGAGTTGGTCTCACGGTTTTAAGCCGTAATGACTATGTCCTATAAATACTGGGTATGTCCATCACATCGTTACTCCTAACGATATGACTTCCATTGCCGACCGGCGCCATGCCCTATGATCGGAAAACCTCGATCATCAATCGCGCAACGAAACTAGTCTTAGTAGAGGCTACTAGGGACCTGGTTGTTTATCTACCACACCTGTATTAATGTTTTCGCTTAATACAATTATAGCATGGTATAAAACATATAATGAACGATTGGGATATTGCCAATAAACTATGTTTATTAAGTGCCTCTAGGGCATATTCCCTTCAGTCTCCCACCTGCACTAGAGTAACACTTAATCTAGTTTACAACCTGGTAAAAGCTCAACACCCATAGCATCTTGGTGCCTGCTCGCTTCGTGGAAGAGGAATACAGTCAACAGATCTCGCACATTGAGACCTATATGTGCTTTGCAACACTTCTATGTCACCTAGTTTGACATAATCCCGTATCTTACAATGACGGTGAAATATATCCCAGTGGATGGAGTGAGACTCGAGCATTCGCGTAGCATGTGCCTTAAAAGTCTGAAAGATCTATTAAGGGACCACCTACGCTCGGAGAACTGCTCAGTCCAATCACACTTGCTACTTCTAAATTCGCGATATATTTCTATACCTATGTAGATTGTGCGACAGTGCATTCATATGCGACTTCGCAAACTAACCATGTCTATCTTTCAAAATAAAGGACATCTCCTATATGAGATTTCTAGTCGTATGGGTCAGTGTAATAACTTGCATCATCGTAACCGCTTTACGGCAAGTTGCCATTCCACTCTTACCCGTTACTAGAAAACCTATCTTCAGTTCTCACAGACACTGAAGAGTAAACTTAACGTTTGTTCATTGATCCACACAAGGATCACTCTAGAACCTGTTCTTGAACCAAGAACTCTGGTCACACCAAGTCGAGCTTTCAGCCTGATAGACTCTATGTGTGATACATAGAGAATGTCGAACATCATTTTCTATCACTGAAAAAGCCAAGATTAACTTAATCTTTTACCTAGTCATACAAGCAAGAACCTCTTTCTTCACTTGTCCTTTTCTGAAACACTTCAGAATCCTGAATTAGGAAATACTCCGACTTAAATGTTATTAAGCCCCCTCTGATCTATACAATTATAAATCGGATGCCTAATACTCCTAACTTCATTTCATAGAAAATTTAATCACTTAAATAATCCTTTACACTCTACTAGAGGATCTGTGTCATTCAATATGTTGTTACATACCAAATCACGAATGACACCTAGCTCCCACTCAAATATGCCTCCGCATACAAGATCAAGGAAAGCTACTTTGCTCCCACTCACTTCTTTGCAAATGTAGGTTTCTTCAACTATTTTTGGACAACTCCAAAATCTTTTGATCACATTATCAAAGTGAAGATTCCAGCTCCGATATGCTTGCTTCTGCCCATGAATGGACAACCGAAGTTTGCACACATGTTTAGCATCCTCAGGATTACAAACCATTCTTAATTACACTATTAAGAACCATGGTTTTCTCATCCATCTATCAATTTCTCATTCGAAATTATAGTTATTGCTAAACGACCCAGAATAGATGCCATCAAGAAGATCTCCCAAGTCAATACCTGGTAATCGTATATGGATTTTATTTCGGATCATAAATGACTTATAGCCATTTCTCGGACTTAGGTCCACCATCTCTTCTTCGTAGTTCATAGGTCTATCATATTCCATTAATATGACCTCCATAACAAGATTGTCGTAACACACAGTGTGGAACACAACCTCGTATGCCTACGCTCTCAGTATGAGCTCAGAACATCATGATCTTGAATCATTAGCCTTTTCAAGCTGTGGGGCCTGACACCGATTTTTTTTTCGATTGCGCCACTCTGATGTTTGGAGAAGAAGTTCACCAACTTCGTCTTACTCTACTTTCTTTCTCACTTATACCCTCGGACAAGAAACTATTTCTTTCGCAAGGTATATCCCGGCAAAGATTTTGCCTATGTCATGAGACATGTACCCAACTAACTCTTTAGGTAGGGTATACTACAAATATTAATCCATTTTAGGTTCGATTACATCGAAACACTAAGTTGCTGAAACGACAATCCAGGCTCAAAAGCCATGCCATCACTCGTATGGTATTGTCTCCATGGATTCAAATGGTTTCCCTATTTGCTAACGTGAGTGTTTACGTTTCTACCATATGACTCTAATGATTACAATAATTCGGTAAGAGATTTATTTACCACACACTATCCGATAGGGTGCGATTACGACGCCCTAACACACCATAACACTATGGTGTTCCATGCGACGTAATTTGTGGAACTCTTCTCACAAGTCTTCCAATGATGTGCCAACATTATAACTCAAATCTTCATTCCTCGATTTGCATCACGGGAATTTGATTTTCTTGTTAAGTTTATTTCCTACTTCATTCTGAACTTCGTTTGATCGAATCAAAAATTCAGACTAACATTACCCGGAGTGGATATCCATATATCTACTCGGAATATTCATGAAGTCTATGAAATAAAGACTTCCACTACACGTTAAAGTACTTCATTGATTCACATACACCCATATGCATGATTCTCAACAAGCTATACTCAAAACGTTCAGTGAAGTTCACGAAATAAAGGTCTCCACTATCCGTCAATTAATTCATTGAACCACATACATCTCCATGTATGACTATCAATAAGTTATATGCCCGTTTTCCGAAAACTGTGTCACAGTTACTTTGCAAGTGTCAAAAGATCAAATCTTAGGACTTGTAGGTCCATCCAGTGTGGAGCTAATGCATATAACATTGACATGACTAAACGGTAGTGCCACACATATGTGGTGTCTTTATTAAGTTTGTATCCTTTGGCATTAATATTATGAATGTGGGAGTTTCTACCATCTAAATTCAAATCGGCATATGATCATTACTTCATAAATATAGGACACCAATTTGTCACTATCATGTATGAACAAGTGTCTCGCTAGAGGAGACACACTCGTAACGATCATACCAACACCCGATTATAAAGAATTTATTCAAATGGTAGATCTAGAGGGAGAGTGTCTATGGCCGTCACAACAACTTGACTGCCATTATCAACACGCAATGTCGGCTCATCCTTTCAAGCTACTCAAGCAGTAAACCTAGTTCTTCACAAAACATGACCAGTTCAAGACTTAGTCACTACTGCGAGCACTTGCTTAGTTAAAACATTCATAACATGTATATCATATATACACCATCATCATTGATGACTTCCGGCGATCTGTTTCATCTTCTTGATACTTCCACCGTAATCAAGAACCATGAAGGTGAACGATTCCCCTTGCATGACACAGTCTATGACAGAGGATTTGCACTTGGCAACGATGTCTGTCATCCAGTGATTGAGCTGAGCGAGGCGTCTCAATGTTCATTAATCATGAACATATGTCATTAAGTATGACCGCCACGTGCTCCCTCAATGTGTGTATTCTCTTCCATCTTGGTTGAGAAGACAATCAGTCAACGTACTGACAAACTTCATCAACCCAACGTTTGGAGTACCCCGAGTTTAGCGACCATATCATATGTTCGCGATCTAAAAACTCGTACCCACCGTTGGTTCTTTATGACAGAGATCATAGCATACACTGGACTATGATGATATCATCCGCACAAAATCCGATAATCCAAATTATCTTTTGTTAGCGGAATCTCTGGGTTTATCTCCTAGCGGGTATTGTAACACAAAGAGCTAACGGTTTAAACAAGGAGTATCCTCAAGCTAAAGTATAAAACTATGGAGTTTGGACCCAACCTTTTAAGTTTCTCAAATCGCAGGAATGCGCCTAATTTGAAAAGATGCTATCACAATGGTTAATATCTACAAAGGTTTGCAAAACAGACTCTGTTCATTATATTCTGAGTTCTAATATTTTAGAAAATAACGATCCGAACTCCCACTCAAACGAACATCCCTCCTGGTCGTTTAAGCGATTACACGACCCCCATTCATTGCACCACCCCTCATCATCAGAGCCGGCGGCACAACTTCAAGAGTAGACAAAATCGTCCGCCACACCAATTTTGTGACTCGTGCTCGACCTTTCGGTCTTCCTGTTCCGAGGCCATATTTCTGAATATGCTAGGCTCGCCACCAAAGACCTCCACGCTGACGCTTGTGCAACATGGCTTACACCCACTGTATGCGAATGACGAGATGTCTGACACCCGATCATCACGGCCTGCCTCATAACGTAGAACTTTCTTGGTGGTGCGCGTTGGGGGGAGAACACTAGTGGTATTTTGAATGGATCATCTTATATAGCTACCGCCGTGTGACTAATGTATACTATACACATAATCACACAATATAAGATGCACACAAAACATCAAATGTAATGCAATGTGATATAGTCCATTGCGCCATGGTCTTCTTGGCGCCCGCAGTTTATAAACAATTTAATTAACCTACCTTGACCATATCACATAGCCCCTGCAAAATAAAGTTAGACGCTTCTACTTTATCTTTTGCATATTTTACGTGGCTCGGGGCTTTCGTAAATAGAACCGCTTCATACCTACGAACCTTATGACCACAACAACGATCCAATAATTGCATGTTTAAGCATCCCTTTCGGGCCCTCCATTGAAAATGCAAAGCCAACTAAAGAGAGAGAAACAGGCACCCGCCAGCCACAGATACGGTACAAGCCGTATGTCAGTAGTGGAACCAGTCTCGCGTAAGCGTTCGCTTAAAGTCGGTCCGGGCCGCTTCATCAACTCGATGCCGCTGGAATCACAAGTGCACGCTAGAGGGTAACAAATAACAGGAACGGTGTCCCCGTGCAGAACACGTGTTCTAACAGCGTACAGCTATATCTACGATAGATCGGCTCTGATACCACTGAAGGGGATCGTGTGCAGAAAACAAAAAAATTCCTAGCAACGATATTCTTAAACTAGCCAAGATCTACACTATGCAGATATAGTAGTACGGCGGAGATCGGAATACATACCCTCGTAGACCGAATAGCGGGGATTACGCTCCCGCACAAGCGTTGACGACGAAGACGACGTAGCCGACCTCTAGGTCGCGGAGAACTCGGCGCGACGAAGACGACGAAGATGACCCCGAGGTCGGGTGGAGGAAGTAGGCCTCCGAGTACCGCTAGCGCAGCACCTCGCAGGGCGTCACACACATACGGTGGAGACGACGGCCTCCGAAGCTCCAGTCCAGGACGAGCAGCGGAAGACTTGGACCGGAACACCAGCAGCGCGACAGCGGGCTATGGTGGAAGAGATCCCCCTCCTCTACTCGGCGCGGCTCCGACAAGGGAACCACGAGATCGAGAGAGAAATTGGGAAATAATTGGTGAATTAAAAGGCCAGGGGTGCCCTTTCTTATATAGGCTCCCAGGGGGAGCCAACCTTGCCAGCCAGGCAATGTGGGACTATCCCACATGCCTGGTTCGGCCAAGGCTGGTGCGCCGGCCCTAGGTGGGCCCCATTTGGCCCACCTAGGCCGGCCAAGCCTCCCCCACAAAATTCCCTTGAGGGTTTTCCCCCTCATGGGCCTTCTTTCGACCAGAAGACCCATTTAGGGAAATCAGCCTAAATAAATTCGAAAATAAATATATAAAATCATATTTGCATATTAATTACACTAATTAATATCAAACATAATATATATAATTTTTCCTAGCTCCGAAAACTCTTTCGGCGCTGCCCGATCTCCATCGGACCCCTCCCGGGACGCTCCCGGTGATCTCTTTCCTTTCCGGTTGTCTTGTCGAAACCCCTTAAGTGTGTTACCCTAACGGTTCGATATAATAACAGGTACGATCAAGACTCCTCTATGATCAACGACTAACTCGTAGGCCTGGACCCCATGAATTAATCCCTGTGATATAACGAATGACTTTCATTATCAAACCTAGACGTATAGTCTTAAACCCTTTGTCATGGCGATACTAGCGTGTCCGAGCATCATTCTCATATATCTCCATACCTAGCATGATCTCGTTACCGACATCGCTACCTTCTACTCGTCTATGATATTATGTCAGCTGGTGACCTAGTCACATGTTTGCAAACTCATTTGACATAATCTCACCGAGTGGGCCCTAGAGTATCTATCCGGCTATGCGGACTGACAAATCCCGTTGTTGACCCCTCGTCTCAACTACTCCTTTCCGATACCCAAAAGTATCACCGTTATTGTCATACTAAATAAGATACGACGTTTGGTGCGATCAAAGTATCTTCCAGGAATAACAATAAGAGTTGGTCTCACGGTTTTAAGCCGTAATGACTATGTCCTATAAATACTGGGTATGTCCATCACATCGTTACTCCTAACGATATGACTTCCATTGCCGACCGGCGCCATGCCCTATGATCGGAAAACCTCGATCATCAATCGCGCAACGAAACTAGTCTTAGTAGAGGCTACTAGGGACCTGGTTGTTTATCTACCACACCTGTATTAATGTTTTCGCTTAATACAGTTATAGCACGGTATAAAACATATAATGAACGATTGGGATATTGCCAATAAACTATGTTTATTAAGTGCCTCTAGGGCATATTCCCTTCACTTCGACCAAGCACTCGGGGGCTACTGACGTGGGGCTACCTTTCGACTAGCCCACCGTAAGGCACCTGGGCCGCGCCAAGCATGGAAAAGCCCACATAAGGCCCACTCGGGATACCACGTATCCTAGTCCAACTCAGTTAGGTCTTGTAACCTGCCATATATGTACCAACCGTCCGAGACCTGGCTACCTATAAAGCCAGGAGGGTTGTCCGTCCTAGAGGACACGCTCATAGCCACCACCACAAAACCCTAGCGAGATCACAATCTCGCCATTGTAATCGCTACTCGCATCAATAATCAGACAAGCATGAGTAGGGTGTTATTCTCCGGGAGCCTGAACCTGGGTAAAACCTTGCTTGTCAGCCGTCGTGATCACCAACACCTCTCTCTCTCCCCATCAATCAACCCGGGGTGCACAACCCTGAGATTTGCCGAGTTAACACCTCGTCAGCTGTCGACCACTAGGAGCACCAGGCGGAGTCGAAACACCTTGGCACCCACCGGCTGTCGGGGTGCCACGTCCAGCCGCGACACCGCCACAAGTGAGAAAGACATGTGGGCGGCGCAGCTTCGGGGGCTTCCTGAGGCGACCATGGTCTTGACGACAAGGTTGATAAGGGAGGTGGGGAAACCGGTATGCACCGGGAAGGACGACGTGCGGGATGGCAGCGGGCGGAGGAAGGCAAGGAGGCGGATGAGTGAGGGACGATTCAGAGGGCTAGGCATCACCGGTGGTGTGTGGTGCCGACGGTGATTTGCTTTTGGTGTGGAGAGAGAAATCTGGGAAAGAGGGAAGGAAGTGAAAAGGATGTAGAGAGGTTGCGTGCTTTGCGCGCGCTCGCCGCCCTCACCACGCTACGCCCCGATCACTGCAGCGCTCGTCCATCCACGCCCACAACAGCTCCTAGCGCCGCTCTGTGCTCACCAAGCTGCTCCACGCCCACCACACCGCCTTTGTTATCATCCACAACTTCGTTGGAGCAACCACTCTCGCCAACGAGCTCCACCGCCGACGGCTAGGTGGGGAAGAGAGAGGTTGCCATGTGAGACGAGAGCATGTGCGGTGTGTAGGTGGAGAAAGGGGTAGTCATGTGGGGTTGGAGATGGACAAGGACAAACAGAACGTACATAGCGAACGTCTTTTACATAACGCAAACTGACTTAAATTTGAATAAAAAATAAGTCGATCCAAACAGTTTGGTGTTGGCTTTTGTCCTTCCAAACACACCTAAATACGAACTGACTGAATGCGTTCATTGGTTATCCTATACTGAACCACATTTTGTTTTTGAACGTTAAAGCGTAAAAATAATTCAGGTAGCTGTCCTTGGATACCTCACGGGAGGGTGGAGTACTGGATGGCCATGGAGGCAAGTGAGCAGGTGGCTTTATGGAGAGCATCCGAGTTGTTGCCGTTTCAGTTAGTGGCGTACGAGCTGTGTGGATTCTTCTGTCCCTGCATGTATGAGGTGGGGGCTGTGGAGCAGCATTGCACACTGACCAAGCTGGGGTTGCTAGGAGTACTAGCTTTAGGTGTTGCCGGTCCGAGTACTTTGACTGATCAAGTCTGGATAATAGAGCTTATCCGACCAGACAGCAGTCCCCGCGATGGCCGTGGCGGACGAACACACCGATGCACACATGGATGGATATAATTTGGAACTACTCCTTCGGTAAGGAGTAGTTGTAATTGCACCTTATTATCGGATCTCCCATTTTAAAAAATTCAAAAAATATGAATTAAACAATGAACATAGATTTTGTTGTCGTCTTGTACACCCATAATTTTTGATCAAAGGACAAATGAAGTCGGAGTAGCGGTGATACATTCTTTTTTTGTTGTGCTGGTTACATATAGTTATATTTTAGACAAAAAATTGTGGGTGCACTGCCTTCTAGCGGAGAGGAGGGCGTGTTGTGGTGTTTGCGTCCTCGGCTCCCTCTACGGCTGGCCAATGGTGTCTTCGTCGGGGAGCTTGTGAGTCTATTGTCGTCCTCCTTCATCTGGTTGGAGATATGGTTGTATCCCTGCTATCAGTGGTGGTTCGTTCTTCGAGTTACTCTTTTGGTGTGCTGGTTCGTATGGACTGAAGATCGGAAACTTCCCGTCCACATATGTATCATGTGTCGTTCGAAACAAGGTTACGCCGGTGATGAAGCAACGCTGACACACCCTCAACTTGCATATGTAGTTTTAGCTGTTACTCCCCCTGTTTTTTAATATAAAATGTCTTAACTATTACACATGTTGTTTAGATATAAAAAATATACATATGAATGTGAAAAAAAATACTGAAACGTCTTATATTAAAAACTAAGGTAGTAGTAGGCCTGGACACGGTTTGCTGATTTAACCAGTTTGGACCTTGTTGATTTTTAAGTAAATCTGGTGCAAATTTTGGCCTTTGGACATTTAGAAAATAAAATAAACTAATGTATTATGTGCATCCAGCCTTGCCCCTAGGACCCCAAGGACACTTTTTGGATCAAATAACAACAAATAGGCAGCCAGCCCTAGGATTTGAAAAAGCGCCGTTTTAGCGCCGGCGCACCTAAGTAGAACCCAACTGGCCGGATTTGGCCTGGGCGATGTGCATGCAAAAAATGACTCTTTCTCCTACTTTTTCTCTAATTTACATGCAAAGATGTCTCCTACTTTTTCTATCCACTCCAAGTGCTCTCACCAAAAGCTTGTCTCTTCCCCCCCTCATTTTCCCTGCTTGGTGCTTGGGTGGTGTTTTGCGCCGTTTTCGTTCAATTTTGGATCCTGGGGGTCTCCAACGGTTGGAGATGCGGTATGCTCTCCCCTCATTTTCCCTGCTTGCTGCTTGGGTGGGCTACGACTGATAAACTGACCTCACTAGATTTTGATTTTGCACTGTTTTTACTCAATTTTGGATCCAGGGGTCTCCAACGACTGGAGATGCTGTTTGTGTTTTACACACCCCATTGGACATAGTTGTAATTTTCGATTCCTGTTGGGTGTGTTTCTGACTAATAGATTTAGGGTAGCTTTTATAGAAAAATGATATTACACCGTAGATAGGATTGAAAATGTAACTACAGATTTTTTTCCAAAGTCGAAATTATTAAAAGAAGTTTATG
Organism: Poa annua; assembly: GCA_026929855.1. Taxonomy (NCBI): domain Eukaryota; kingdom Viridiplantae; phylum Streptophyta; class Magnoliopsida; order Poales; family Poaceae; genus Poa; species Poa annua. The sequence continues at coordinate 78,677,859 of CM049430.1, read as the reverse complement.
AGCGTATATCGATTCTCCCCATTTTGAGCGTAGACACAACATAATTATAAATTTATTTCACTTATTTCACAATTTTGAAAAGCCCAAAGTGGACTGTCTGACAAGTGGTGTGGCCGCATCTATGGATGATGGAGTCGAGGCATCGTGACTGACGTACACGTACCCCACGGCACGCGTACAGCAACGGCCTCGGCGGTCACGCGACCCCACACCTGGCCCACCCTCCACTCTCCACTCCTACCCTCCTCCTCCTCCTCCTAGGTAATAAAGGGAAACAAATTAACACATAGCTCCATTGCCATTACTCGCTCTTCCTTCCCTTCTTCTCCCCTACCTCGCCTCCTCGCCTCCTTCCCATTGAAGTATCCGGACCGGAGAAGACCAGCCACCGGAGACTGTAAGCCAGCCACCGGAGGAGGAGGAGACGGATACCAGTCTCCCTGCAGGCTGCAGGGCCGGTAATGCTTCTCCAATCTCACCCACATCTGCTTCCTCGCCATTTTCCTTGTTAGTGTCTCTCTCCGGGTTGGGAGTTTTTATCACGCATGTTCTTTCTTCCGTAGACGTAGCTCCGGCATGTCTTTCCTTGGTGGGAGTAGTAGATTTGAAATCCGACGGGGGAGTTTTAGGGCTTTCTTGTTTCATACAGTATTGCGCTAGGACTCCTAGGCTAGGAGACTAGGAGTCGGAGACGGCATTCTTTGCTTTCTATTGCCTCGCAGCTGGGTAGATTTGTTTTCCGATGAACCAGCCTTTTCCCTTTTTGTTGTCTTCCGTTCCAAGGGGAAATAGGGTTTTCCTCCGGGCAGCCTTCTTTCTCTGTATGAACTACTGTAGTAGTATTACGTTAGAGATTTGATCTGTCTTTTTTTTTTGTACACTGCGGTTTTTTTCTTTCGGAAACCAGGGGTCTGCTTCAGCCCCCTTTTGGGCAATATTTTCTCTGATTCAGTGTCAAGCACCAGCAATCTGTCTTGTCTTCCTTTTCTCCACTCCCCACTCGTGAATCTTCCGTTTAACCAAAGTTAATATCTGACCCATGAGACTTTTTTTTGGAATTTATCCTGTCTTCTGTTTCAAACTAATCATCATCTCTTTACCATTTGCATTTGCAGAGAGCTCACGATGGACCTTCCGGACGAGGAGTTGCCACCTCCACCTCCTCTGCCTCCCAACGTGGTGCCCATCATAGCTGAAGATGCTGTTGCCAATGAACCGCAGCCTGAAAAGCCAACAAAGCCTAAGAGGCTCGTGATGACCAGGCCTGGATTGGGAAAGGAAGGACGGCCCATCCAGCTCCTTGCCAATCACTATAAAGTATCTGTGAAGAGTTCAGAGGACTTTTTCCACCACTACCATGTAAGTATATACGCTCTCCCTGGCTCACCACCTAGTATTTTCAAAAAAAAATACGAGTTTGCTAACCATGCTGATTTGGTACTTGTTGCTATACTATGTTGATTAGGTTAATTTGAAGTATGAGGATGATCAGCCAGTTGAAGCGAAAGGGGTAGGCAGGAAGGTGATTGACAAACTGCAGCATATGTACCGCGCTGAGCTCTCGAACAAGGACTTTGCTTATGATGGTGAGAAGAGCCTCTTCACTATCGGCGCTCTTCCGCAAGTAACCAATGAATTCACCGTGGTTCTGGAGGACATCGGGACTGGAAAGTTAGTTCTGCTCCTTGTGGACCTGCTTCCACGCTATCTGTCTCCGTCTAATACCATGCTCGCTCGGTGTTCCGTATAACTCATTCTTACTTGGTTGTAGGAGTGCTGCCAATGGGAGCCCCGGAGGCAATGACGGTAGCCCTGGAGGTGGTGACAAGAAGAGAGTGAAGAGGCCGTACCAGACAAAGACGTTCAAAGTGGAGCTGTGCTTTGCAGCGAAAATACCGATGGCCGCAATTGGGCAGGCCATTAGAGGACAGGAATCTGAGAACTCCCTGGAGGCGGTCCGAGTTCTTGATATCATACTCAGGCAGCGTGCTGCAAAACAGTACGTATCTTTGTGAATGTCTTTCTCCTACGATTCCTCTCTGCTTAGGCTTCTATATGACTTCCATGTCATGGCTATGGTTGATTCTTATGACCATACACAGGGGCTGCCTTTTAGTTCGCCAGTCATTTTTCCACAACAATCCTGATAGCTTTGTGGACTTGAGCGGTGGTGTGATGGGGTGCCGAGGATTTCATTCGAGTTTCCGTGGTACACAGAGTGGACTCTCCCTGAACGTTGGTATGCATCCCAAGCTATATTACTGCTGTATATAGCTCCATCGTTTACTTTGCAATGGCTACATCCTATTTTACATGGTCATGACAAACTTCTTTTAACCTGCAGATGTTTCGACTACAATGATTGTTAAACCTGGTCCTCTTATAGACTTTCTTCTCGCTAACCAGAAAGTTGATCACCCTAACAGAATTGACTGGAATAAGGTAATTTGCATCTTTAATGCTGTTGATAATATTGCATGAAATGTCGTCCAACCATATTCATTGTTATGGTAATTCTAATTTCGATGTTTGCCTAACAGGCTAAGCGAGCTCTCAAGAACTTGAGGATAAAAGCTGCTCCTACAAATTCAGAGTTCAAGATTGTTGGTCTGAGTGACAAAAAATGCAACGAACAGACGTGAGAATTCCTCTTTACCCTTTTATTCATTTTACCACTGCTTAAACAAATTAATAATTTGGAAATACTGTCCTATTATTGTTTCTAGATTGTCTACAAATTTATTTTTCTGTAAAAGTTACTGCTATGTATTGATTGCTTTCTGATTGGCATGTTTAACTAGGTTCCCATTGAGGCAGAGGAATGGTAACAACGGGGACGCTAATACTGTTGAAATAACAGTATCTGATTACTATAGGGTGCACAGAGGCATAGAGCTCAAGTATTCTGATAATCTCCCCTGCATCAATGCTGGGAGGCCAAAGCGTCCGACTTATTTCCCTGTGGAGGTTTGTTTCAGTTTTTGTATCCATCCTCAATGCCTCCTCCATTCTGAAATTTCATCCATTAATCTCAAGCCCTGGTTTGCATGACCAGCTTTGCACACTTGTTCCTCTGCAAAGATACACCAAATCTTTGTCCACTCTACAGAGGTCCTCACTTGTTGAGAAATCCAGACAAAAGCCTCAAGAAAGAATGTCAACCCTCAATGATGTGAGTTATGATCTAGATTATAGCTAACTGCAACCACATAATTCGCTGCTTTTAGTGATATTGGCAATAAACTGATGTTCATGCTACCCTGAATGCAAGGCCCTTAAACGTAGCAGCTATGACTCTGACCCCATGCTGAACGCATGTGGCATTTCCATTGCACAAAATTTTACTCAAATTGAAGGGAGGGTCCTGCAAGCACCTAAGGTTAGCGAGAATCCACCAAACTTAGCTTGCCATGCTCAAGCTTGATGTTCTTCTAAAGGTATCTAACTAATAACCCTTCTATCATGTAGATGAGAGCTGGTAACAATGAAGATTTCCTCCCACGCAACGGACGTTGGAATCTTGCAAACAAGGTCAGAACGTTTGCTCTTTCTAACATGTCTCTGTTACTTCTTGATCATAAATGAGCCTTCTGTTAATTTGTTGGTTCTTGTTTCTTTTTCAGAAGCTGGTTCAGACCTGTTCTGTCAAGAGGTGGTCGGTTGTTAATTTCTCTGCAAGGTGTGATGTTCAGGGTCTTGTCCGAGACCTCAAAAGGCTTGCAATTGGAAAGGGACTGGTATGTTTTACTTTCTCTACATCATCTTCAACTGTTCTTCTTTTCTATTGCTGAACTTTGATTGTTTGCAGGACATAGAGGACCCTCATAGTATAATTGAAGAGAACCCATCAAGGAGACGAGCACCTGTGTCAGTTAGAGTGGATGCGATGTTTGATCAGATAAAAGAGAAGCTACCTGGAGCACCCAGGTTCCTCCTGTGCCTTCTTCCTGAGAGGAAAAACTGTGAAGTTTATGGTTAGTTCATGTTCTTTTCTTGTCATTATTTTCCCTATAAGCATGCTTACCTGTTGCAGAATATATAACATGTATTTCCTTCAACCAGGTCCTTGGAAGAGGAAGTGTCTTGCGGAATTCGGCATTGTTACACAATGTCTAGCTCCAACAAGAGTCAATGATAATTACCTAAACAATGTGCTGTTGAAGATAAATGCTAAGGTTTGTTGACATGACCATGTTTATTTTTCTGTATTTTTTATTGGCAACTGTATATGCTTATGGAATTTGTCTTCTCGCGGTTGTTACTTAGCTTGGTGGGCTTAACACATTGCTTCAAGTTGAAGTATCCCGTTCAATACCTATTGTGTCAGAGGTGCCTACTATCATCTTGGGCATGGATGTGTCACATGGTCAACCTGGGCAATCTGATAGACCTTCCATTGCTGCGGTAAGAGGGATACATGTCATCTGGATGATTGCCAATTTTATAAGTGCTGTTATAACTCTACTTGTAACTGTGGCTTTTGATTATGTTTAGGTGGTGAGTTCTCGTGAGTGGCCTCTCATATCTAAATACAGAGCAACTGTGCACACTCAGTCTCCCAAACTAGAAATGATGTCCTCCTTGTTTAAACCACGGGGAACTGAAGATGATGGCCTCATTCGGTAAGATACTAAGATATGCCATTTGATCCAATCCAATCTCGAGCTCAGTTATTGGCAATATTGTGTGCATATGTCCTAGTATCTATGTTATGCTCTGTTGCACACCTTCCTAATGGGATGGTATCGTTGCACTTGTGACTTCCAGGGAATCGCTTATCGACTTCTATACTAGTTCTGGGAAGCGAAAACCAGACCAAGTTATTATTTTCAGGTATTATGTTATGAAATTAATTTTTGCAAATGCGGGTGCATTTCACAGCAAAACTACTGAAAATGGCTATTTCATGAGATTTTAACCACCATCCCATAACTCATGCTAATTTCAGAGATGGGGTTAGCGAGAGCCAGTTTACTCAGGTCATAAACATTGAGCTTGAACAGATCATCGAGGTAGTGTACTTATCTGATTTTAACATGCGCTTATTACAGTTCCAGTACTGATACCTATGTAACAAGTAATTACCGACGCTGTCATCATTTATCTACTTTTAACCGATGCAGGCATGCAAGTTCCTCGATGATAAGTGGGAGCCTAAGTTCACGCTCATTGTTGCCCAGAAAAACCATCACACCAAATTCTTTCTCACTGGATCCCCAGATAATGTTCCCCCGGGTAAACTCTATTTTTCCGTATCGACAAAGTCCCCTACTTTTCTTATGCAGTGAAACGTCATCCTTGTCATGTTATTTTCTGCCAAACAAAGTAAAAGGAAGTGCCAATGTCATTCTGTAGGGACTGTCGTGGATAAGCAAGTCTGCCATCCTAAGAATTTTGACTTCTACATGTGTGCACACGCTGGCATGATAGTAAGCAACCTATGCGTTCTGCTCTGTATCAATGCGGTGGTGTTGGTTTGCAGGTGTCTTTAAGTTACTGTGTGTTTACCTAGGTCTAATTGTTTTTTGTTTGGCCAGGGAACCTCGAGGCCAACACATTACCATGTTCTGCATGATGAGATCGGCTTCACAGCCGATGCGCTTCAGGATTTTGTGCATTCGCTCTCTTACGTGTATGTAGTCGACAGACGGTACCACTTGCCATTCTGTTAAAAAAATGTTGTCAAGCTTTGTCTGACCTTGTTGACGTGGCCTTTTCAGTTACCAGAGGAGCACGACGGCGATATCGATTGGTACCTGACACCACCCTCTAAGTATTTATCTTTGGCTACTAGCTATGCTGTCTTTTCCTTAAATTTATCCTGGTTTGGTTTGTTCTGCAACTCGTACAGTTGCTCCCATTGCCTATGCGCATCTTGCGGCGGCCCAGGTGGGCACGTTCATGAAATTCGAGGACACATCGTCGGACGGATCGTCGAGCCAGGGAGGAGGGCACACCTCGGTAGGCAGCGTCCCAGTGCCGGAGCTTCCACGGTTGCACGAGAAAGTGCAGAGCACCATGTTCTTCTGCTGATGCACGCCCTCTCTCTTTCGATATACTGCTGCTATGGGGGTGTTGTACCTGTGTTCTGGTCTGTGTGTATGAGAACTAAGCTTAGTTAAGCACCTTGAAACTTGTCTATATGGGTGCCCGCAGAACGAACCAGTTGGTCGTCTTAGCGTTGAACCTTGCGTGGATGATGATAATCAAGGATGTTTCTAGTACAGTGCTGTTACTGTGGTGAAGAATCTGTGATCAGTCAGTATGCAGGTTGTGATGGTTGGCAATTCTGATTATTGTGAAATGTGAAGAAGATGATCCTATCCTGTCCTGTGGCAACGTGCAGGTGAAAGCATGTTCAGTTTTTCAGTCTTTCCCGGAATGGTGGTTTCAGAAATGGATGGATTGAGTCCATGTATAATCTTTGGAGGAGAGCAGAGTGAGACAAACAAGGCAAATAGATGGATGGAAGGCTCTGATTATATACAATTTGTCAACGGGGTCGTGAGGAGGAAGAACGGAAAACCTGGGATTATGACGAGGAACATTCTCCTTTTATGACCACTGCACCTAACGGGTCGGTCCTTGTTTTTTTGTTACCATTTTCATTCCCTTCTGACATTTTCATACAATGAGTCTGGCCGATGGTGAGTTGGCTCTGGCCGATGGTGAGTTGGCGCCGGCGAGCTTGCTCCTGCACTTGACACCACCTAAACCCTAACTAGGGAACTATATCTAAAACACAATAACTAGGGAACTAGACCTAAAACACAATAAAAATTGACAACCGATCGTTAGAGCTAGGTCGGCTGGCTGGAAAAGGGGAGGAAGAGAGAGCGTCGGTTGTGGCCACGAGGACCATGTAGCCCTTGTTGGACCCTATCTGTCACGAACTTGCGGGCTTTTTGTTATTCGTGGCCGGGGAAGGAGGTGGATTAGCTGCCTCCTCCTCCCTTCTTTATTTGAAGCTAGGAAATACGTAGTGGCAGCGACTTAATAGTAAACTTTGCCGTGCATAGGCGACGCCGCCGGGGGGAGCATGGTCTCAATGGGAGCCAAATGTTCCTCCCCAGCTGCGGATCCTCCCTTCTTGGCCACATCCTTGTCGCGCTGTCGTTTGCGTCGAGCTGCATGCGTCGTGGGCTCATCTACCCCGCGCGCGTCTTCCGTCTCGGCCTCCAGCACTGCGTTAGCACAAGCCCGCACGACGGCCAAGAAACCAACCACCTTCTGCTGGTTCAACTCGGTGTGGGACGCCTGCATCACATCGTCCACGGAGTTGTGCACGACATGCACACCCTCCTACAACCTGCCGCCCCAAACTTCGGCTGCGTACACCTCCTCGTCACGGTCGATGGAACCGGAGTAGGCGGCCTCCATGGCCACCCTTGCCTGGAAGCCTCGGCTGAGGCGGTTGATGAAGCATTCCTCTCCATGCCAGGCTTGTCACTGTCCGGCGGGAGAAGCTGCCGCGATAGCGGCCGTGTGTGCTCATACACGCCCGCTTGACCGGATCTTGCGGTGGTATCGCCGGTGACCGCAGATGCATGCGGACGTGGACTAGTTCTCCAAATGGATCTGGTGTCCACCGTGTTTGGAGATGAAAGATCAGTTCTAGGGTTTTGGCACTGACACCCTTTTAAAGAGCTCTACCTACCACAGTTAATGAGGATAGGTGGTCGCTGAAGCCAAAATGACACACGGGTCAGGGGAGAACACGGGAAGAAAACATATATGGTCTACGCACGTCCGTGGCCGATGCAAATAAGGCTAAATTTGGGCCAAGAATGGGTCTCGGCAGACAATGTCCATTACCATCGCCCGTTGGGTTTTAAATTTAGTTGGCGCGGACAGAATCGGACACGGCAGACTCAATGGGTTCGGCCATTTCCTAATTGGATGCCCATATCTGGTACTCATGTAACCCATCTCTGGTACGCTTCCATCCGAAATAGTGAGCGCCTCGCACTGCCAAATGGGCTGCGCGTATCCTTCGTCGCTCGTCCGTTCTCCTCTTCGTCTTGATCGCATCAATAGCATCAGGGCATTGACGACGGCGAAGAGTGGTAGAGCAACACGCTGGAAGGTGGAAGGCCTGCCCACTGTAGTTGCACTCTGTTACTCCCCTGTTTGATGAGGCGTTCAACAAGCCGAACCGTAACCTGCAACTCTGTTAGTTCTAGAGGCAGGTCAGTGCTTAACACGTCTTTTGGTTCGAGCGCTCTCTTCAGCTCGAAAGCGTGCACCATCAGGTGAATACGAGCTGTCGCGGTCTCGTGGGCAGTTGTGGTTTGTAAGCCATCTTGCCCACCTTTTGTAGGAGTATAATCAGACAAGGCCCAGAGAAGTTGAATCCCAGTTTCTGCAATGACCTGATCACCACTGACGTTTGGACATGCTGTTGCTGTCTCAGATATCGCTCACTGCATATTTCCTATCACTTCGAAATATTATCCCCTGGCCTTCATACGTCGCTGCTCCCTGTCCAAATGTTGTTCGACCACCGGCATCAACAGGGATCCAGCTTGAGCATAGATCCACCGGATCACATCTGTATGCCCACGTTCTATATATACAACAAAAAGTCATGGCGTACGCCCTTAAAGGACCTCAATGGCGAGCTTCTAAAGCTGAATGGAATGAAGAGTCATACCATTAGTTAGCCTGTGGTAAACTTTTCCCCCAATTCTCTGGTTTGGCGTGAACCAACATCGTATGTAGTGTATGTCTCAAGATACTGGTTGAGAGCCCCGTCAGTTCAGAGGTGGTAGGATGAACTCAAATACGGCGTAGTATCAGCCAAACAGGACAAGTGTTGACGGAAATTACCTACATTTTCCATGAACACTTGTGCAATTGTAGCTGCCGTGAATGGATGTTTGATTGGAATGAAATGGCTAAAGTTAGTAAAACTTGTCGATCACCATCAAAGTAGTATTGTATCTGTAGACCCTTGTTGGTTTGATTCTTTGTACGTATGTAGCCATATCTGTTCCTATAGTAGACATCTTGAAGGGCATATAGTAAGATAGGTTTATTTTTTTATTTTGGGTTGGGTGTAAAAGATACAATAAGGTAAACAAAAGTGCAAACGTGGAAGTCCCAAGCGCTATGCTCTCTGGTAACAGCGCCAAGAAATATGCTTGATATTCGGAAATTGGGCAACGATAGTTAAAGCACAATTCATGAAAAGTATACAACCATTTTTATATTGAACTAGGGGAGCCAAAGGTTGAAAGTGTTATGTCTTTTCAGTTGTTAGCAACTAGCCGTGTTTGCACCAAATCATCATTTGGAGATAATTTACTAGCTATCGTCTTTTACAAGGCAATGATATCAATGGTAGAAAGAATTAAACAACTACATAAAATTAAATAACAATATTTAAAGACACGACAAAAACACTAAATTGAACAACAAGTAATATAAAAATTATAGTCATATGCTATCTAATCATGCAATAGGTTACCAGCGAGTTAAATCACAAGGCATTGCTGCGCATTACACCAGCAATACCCCTCTCACCACTATCATCCTCAACTCGCATCCCCTGGACTCCTACGGTATGGGTTTCCCTGTGGGTGTAGCGAAAAGTAAATGGGTCTTCGTGAATCCCCCCAAGTACGTGATAAAAAAAAGAGAAACCCTCTAACGTTGCTACACGTTGTATCTACCCGGTCCGATCCGTAGAATTTGTCACCAGATTTGAGCAGATCACGTACAAATATATATACGACTTTCGACTGCACATTACACTAGCAATACCCCTCCCAGGCTCCCACCACTATCATCCTGAACTCACATCCCCTGGACTCTTACGGTATGGGTTTCCCTGTGGGTGTAGCGAAAAGTAAATGAGTCTTCGTGAATCCCCCCAAGTACGTGATTGAAAAAACGAGAAACCCTCTAACATTGCTACATGTTGTATCAACTCATTCCAATTCATGAAAAGTATACAACCATTTATATATTGAACTAGGGGAGCCAAAGGTTGAACCAAGTAAGTGTTATGTCTTTTCTGCAGCTTTAGTTCTCAGCAACTAGCCGTGTTTGCACCAAATCATCATTTGGAAATAATTTACTAGCTATCGTCTTTTACCAGGCAATGATATCAATGGTAGAGAGAATTAAGCAACAACACAAATTAAATAACAATATTTAAAGACATGGCACAAACACTAAATTGAATAGCAAGTTATATAAAAATTAAAGGCATATGCTAGTTGCTATCTAATCATGCAATAGGTTACTAGCGAGTTAAATCACTAGGCATTCCTGCACATTACACTAGCAATACCCCTCCCAGGCTCCCACCACTATCATCCTCAACTCGCATCCCCTAGACTCCTACGGTATGGGTTTCCCTGTGGGTGTAGCGAAAAGTAAATGGGTCTTCGTGAATCCCCCCAAGTACGTGATTGAAAAAACGAGAAACCCTCTAACATTGCTACATGTTGTATCTACTCGGTCTGATCCGTAGAATTTGTCACCAGATTTGAGTAGATCACGTACAACTATATATACGACTTTCGACACTTTAATTGGATCGGAGGGAGTAGTGAAAATTGTATTGTGTGAATACTAACCACACGAAAATCTAGCCCCATGAAAGGATTTTTAGCCTCCAAACTGCTGGGACACAAACATGGGTGATCGCTGAAATTAATAGCATCATATAAAGATTGTTAAAGGTAAACTCAACACCCTCCTATTGCTGAGTGGAAGTCTAAAATAGGAGTATTTGGCCAATGGAAAAAAATAAAGGACATAACGAGGGACCAATGTGTAAAACTAAAATCTAGAAAAAAAAGGGAAAATAAAAATGTGGGGTTTGTAGGGAAGCACCGAACCATTCTTCCCACACCGGCCGCCTTTCTTTAGTTCTCCAAAGCCCTACCCCCCCCCCCCCCCCCCCCACCAGATAGATTCCGCCGAAGAACGCACACCGCCGCAAAATTGGACTCTGCGGAACAGAGGACGGATCGAAGGTTCATCAGAGGTATGCCTGCTCTCGATGACCGCCACCTCTTAAATTTTGTCGGTTATCGCTGCTGTCTGACCCTCGTCCCAGTAGCATTTGTTGGAATAGGAATAAGAAGATAGAATGGTGCTCTACCTATGTTACTTCAACCCCGAAGTCCACCGACCTATCTTGCATAATTTTGCACGGTTGGATGAAATGCGTGTCTTTTGTCTTTTCTTGATTCCACTGAGAAAAAGAATTGGGGGTTTGTTCGTTTACTGGATCAAATGTGGGTCCTTCTGGCCCTCTCATGATTAATGTGATTTTCCCTTTCTTAGAGCAAGTCCAGCAGTTCCCTCAAACCCTCTCCTATACGTTTTTTAGGGGAAAAAACTCAAAAACAACCGCCCAACAGTTCCCTCAACGCTCGCCTGATTTATAGGCGTCCCCTGATTCTGCTCGCTCGTCTCCCCTACAAGTAGGGGAGGTGGAAGACTCCCCTATCCCGATATTAGTGAGCTTTTTGACACTGCAGTATGCCGATATCCATGAGTTTTTTGTTTATTTTTTCAGATTTTGGTGATGGACAAGTTTTTGACACTACAAGTTAGCAGTTCCAGAGGTAGCCGTTGGATTACATTTTAGTTATACAGTATTTTTAAAATATTAAAAAATAGATAAATTTTTTTAAATAGGGGAGATGTTGAACATATTTTAGGGGAGATTATTTTATGAGCAATCCACTACATGGATATATAGGAGAGACATTTTAGGAGAACTGCTGGACTTGCTCTTAGTTCTTAGTTCGTATGGATCCCTACGAGTGTGATTCGATCCAATAGATGAATGCCCGACTGATTTCGTTTAGATCTACTAACCCAGATACCTGTGCAAATGTTGCAGGGACACCACAGCGCACCAATCAAATAGCAATGGCGTCAACCACCGAATCTATATGCACCACTCAGACGGTGCAAGGTACTCACCGGTTCCAGATCTGCCAGTTCAGTTACGGGAATGTTTGTGACGATGATTACATCCGCTCCGGCACCTTCAAGGTGAGGGGATTCGACTGGGTTATTGTATACTGCCCGGATGTTTATGACTATGGCGACAATTGCGAGGGATACATATCAGTTTACCTGGAGTTAATGAGCAAGTATGCAGAGGCGTCGGCCCTCGTGGACCTGAGGCTGATCAACCAAGTAACTGGAGAGCCATGTACAATATGTGCAGAGAATGAGGTACCGAATCAGTTCAAGTCTAGCAGCTTTGAAGAGGCTACCTGGGGGCGTGAAAAGTTTATCAGTAAGCATGCTTTGAAAGATTCAGTGTATATCCGAGATAACTGCCTTGTTATTGAATGTGTTGTTACCGTGGTAAGTGAACTAAGGGTGTCTGAAAACAAAGCATTCTGCGAAATTGTAGTCCCTCCCCCAGATGCACTAGAGCATTTTGGCAAGATGCTGAAGGATACATCCGGAGCGGATGTGACCTTCAAAGTTGGACCGGAAATGTTTCCTGCCCACAGGGCAGTGCTTTCTGCCCGGTCGCCAGTTTTCAAAGCGCAGCTTAGGGAACCCATGAAGGAGAAGGAGAATAACATGCGGCACATAACCATCAATCGTATGGAGCCGGCAGTTTTTGAGGCTCTGCTCCATTTTGTTTACACCGATTCCTTGCCTACAATGGATGATCTTGATAGAGCTGAAAAACATGCTGTGGTCCAGCACCTACTTGCAGCTGCGGTTCAGTATGATCTGGAGAGGTTGAAGCTTATTTGTGAAGGCATATTGTGCATGAGCCTTGATGTGGAGAATGTGGCTTTTATACTGCGCCTAGCTGATCAACATGACTGCCAGAAGCTCAAAGAAGCTTGCATCGATTTTTTGGTTCCTGCAGAGAGAGTCGATGCTGTGATGGCAACCCAAGGCTATGAGCATATTAAGTTATTTTCTCCTTCTCCATTAGCAGATGTGTGGGAGAAGAGTCGGCGTCCCCGCAGAAGTTTCCCTTAGGTAACATGTAAAAGCATTGCAGTAGAAGCAAGTATAGTCAGCAGATGTGTGCTGACTACTTTTGTCAACAGAACTGCTGTAGGTCTATAATGTGTTTTTAATGTACTGGGTATGTGCCAGCATGTATCTTATGAATGATGCATGATTATCGGTGTTTGTTGCGTCTTTTAGTTCTGCTTATCCACTCTTATCTGATTAGTTTACTGGCCTCCTTATGTGAAACGAGTGATTATCCGTGTTATACAGGATGGTTTCTAGTAAGCGGTAGCGCTGAATTGCTGACAGTTCTGTTCCGATCATCATACATGACATCAAATTCTATTCTTGTTTTTTTTTGTGTGGTATCCTTTCGTTTGATTTAAGGTCGGTTATTGTCATCTTGCATTTAGGTCGCAGACTTCTAACAGTTTTCTAGCAGTTCAAGTCCGTTGCTTCTATTTTTCATTACTAAAACGGCGAACTGCCACAAACGCAGCTGGCACTCTGCTGTTTGGTGTGGTGTCCTTTGCGGTGTGGAGAATTTATACCTGGTCCCTTGATTTGAAGATGCATCTCAAATTTTGTAAGGACATCTATAGCTATTCACTAAGATGATGTTTGGATGAGAAATAATCCTGCGAACAGATTCCTTTGATCGAATTGGCAGCAGCCAACCTCTTCTCAACTCTAGCGAACTTCGAAGTTTCTGATTAGTAATCAACTCTGAGTTTAATGTGACCTACAGTAAACTGAAAATGAATCCACTGACCATTGAAACTCAGTTTGTGGTTGTTGAACTATCCCTGCTAGTTTTAAAACCTGTACGTGTCAAGCAAAAACTGAATGGACAAAACCTCTCTACTGTATCCAGCTATAGACCATTTGCTCCATCTGGTGGATGAGAGCACTCAGACAAGGTCGAACGCTGAACGGTCTGTGTCGTCTTCTTTTGAACCACATCAATGGAGGGTTTATCTCTTGAGTGTGTGTTTGGTTGCTAAGTGCACTTTCCATGCACGGGTGGAGGGTTTATCTCTTGGCTCCAGAAGAATCGTCCTTTGCCGGGCAGGGAAAAGAAACACATAATCCATGCTAAGAAGCAATAACAAAAATTTAAAGACATCAATAAAAATAATTCCGTCTGATGTCTTTGATGTCGAGATTTTCTGTACACTTTTTAAAATCGTTCTAAAGTAGTTTTTATCACTTTTTAAAAAATTGTTCAACAATAGTTTCTGTTCAAATACCTATATTTGCTCAGCTTTATAAATTGTTCAATTTTTTTTCCGTTCATAGACTTTTTCTGTGCACTTTTTAGAAAAATGTTCAAAAATAGTTTCCGTTCAAATACCTATTTTGTTCACTTTTTAAAAATCATTCAATTTTTTTTGTTCATAGGCATTTTCTGTTCACATTTATAATAGTTTTCGGTCATAAATTTTTTCTGTTAACTTTCAAAAATCGTTCAAAAGTACATTTCGTTCACCAACCTTTTGTGTTCACTTTTGTAATAATTCAAAAATATTTTACGTTCAACACTATTTTTCACCTGTTAAAATTGCTCAGAAATACTTTTCATTCACCGCTATTTTCTGTTCACTTTATAAAACTGTTCAAATGAGATAAATGTTCAAATTAATTTTTTTTATTAGGATATGTGTTCTCTTTTTTGAAAATTAATCAGTTTAAAAATTATTCATATATTTAAATAGTAATATTTCAAATATATATATTCCTGTTTTAGAACGATTTTTGATTTTTGTTTTCCCATTATTTTACTGTAAAAATAAAAAAAAGAATAAAAATAAAAAGAGCACGGAACGAGTTGGTGGGCCGGCCCACCTCAAGCTCTCGGAGAGTACGCGCTCCGCCGCTCCCGCCTGAAGGGAGAAAAAGAGCTATTGCGAGCTGGCCTTTTTCTATCCATACCGAAGAACAAGAACAGAAGGTACCAGGCCGCCGCACCCTCGTCTCCTCCAGATCCCTCAAACCCTAAACCCCATGGATTTCTCGTGCGGAATCACGCTGTAGCATCGCCTCCTCCGCCGCCGGCAACATTGTAGGTAAGGACGATCTGGACGCCACGACGGCGCTTCCAACCACTCCCCCCGCCCCCCTAATATCCTTGCTCTGCCTAATCCAAGTAGCATTGCTTGAAATCCTAACAACAAGAAGTAAGCCAGATGCTACTAGTGGCTTTTCTTGATTGCTTCAATCTGTAATCCACCATCTTGTGGATACATTTGGATTATTGGATCAGATGCGTGCCTTTTCTCGATTCCCACTCAGAAAAGTAATTGGGGGGTTTGTTGTGTGTTTGGATGAAATATGTGCCCTTTCACGATTCCACCTAGAACTGGAATCTGGCATTGCTTCTTCCTTTTTTTTGTGCGGAATCATTAGTCGAATGTCGGATCGATTCTTGTAGATATATGTATTAACGAACACGCTTGTGCAAATGTTGCAGGTGCACCGGCAGCACAGTACTCAAAGCAGAGAGTAATGGCGTCGACCACCATGTCGTCCTGCACAGTTCAGTCTGTGCGAGGCACACACCGATTCAAGATCTGTCAGTATAGCTATGGGAATGTTGGTGCGGATGTTAATGCCGATGGTTTCATCCGTTCCAGCACCTTCAGGGTTGGGGGATTCGACTGGGCTATCCTGTACTACCCGCATGGTTACAGTGATGACAGCGAGGGTTTCGTATCGGTTTTTGTTGAGTTCATGAGCAAGTATAGGGAGGCGACAGCGCTCGTCGACCTGAGATTTATCAATCAAGACACTGGAGAGCCCTATTCCATGTGTTCGTTCTTTCGAGAGGATGAGGTACCATTTCGGTTTAAGCCCGACAGCTTCGGCGAGGCTACCTGGGGAAAAGAGAGGTGTATGAGACGGAGGTGTTGGCGAATTCAGTGTATGTCCGAGATAACTGCCTTGTGATTGAATGTGTCATTACTGTTTTGGGTCAATTAAGGGTGTCTGAAACTAAACCATTATGTGAAGTTGATGTGCCGCCGCCTGACGCACTAAAACATTTCGGAAAGATGTTGGAGGATACGTCTGCTGCAGATGTGACCTTTAGAGTTGAACGAGAAACATTTTCTGCCCACAGGGCAGTGCTTGCTGCACGGTTGTCGGTCTTCCGGAAACAGTTCAGTCAACCCATGACAAAGAAGATGAACTACATAACCATCGATCGCATGGAACCGGTAGTTTTCAAGGCTCTGCTCCATTTCATCTACACCGATTCCTTGCCTTCGATAGATGATCTCAGTAGAAATGAAAATAATGCTGTGATCCAGAGTCTATTTGCAGCTGCTGATCAGTATGATTTAGAACGGTTGAAGTTTGTGAGTGCACACATTCTATGCACAAATCTTGATGCGGAGAATGTGGCTGGTGTACTGTGGCTGGCTGATAAGTACGACCACCAGAAGCTTAAAGAAGCTTGTGTCGATTTTATGGATTCTTCCAAGAGAGTCGATGCTGTGGTGACAAGCCAAGGGTACCAGCTTTTGAAAAGAGGTTCTCCCTCTCCATTGGCAGATGCTTGGGAGAAGAGTAGCCGTGTTCGCAAAAGCTTTCATTAGAGATCAAGTAGAAGGTACAATGGTACGTTCTGAATGACCGGGTATGGTGAATGTAGCTCCACTGAAATGTAATGTACTTTGAGAAATCATCTGAGCTACCTGCCCTCGTAAGTCTCTCGCTTTTTGATAGAAACTGTTAATGTCATGTTGGCCATGCACCTGTACCGCTGTACCTGTGAAATGTTGGTCTTTAGATGCATGCCTTGGTCAAGGTATCTGTTAATATATTGTATATGCACCTGCAAGTATGTTCTGAATGATGTGCAATCATTTTGTTCTACTGGTTTTGATTTGGTCCATCTACTCACACTTTATCAACTGCTTTGGTCCTTCGCTCTGATTTGCAACGAGTGGATTAGCTTACTGTGGTTGATCTCTCCATGTAAATAAATCTGATTACGCTTGTCATTCAGTATATTTGCTGCTACGGGGCTGTGCTGACTGCTCAATGCCTATTGCCAGCTTCACATATAATGAGTGAAAATCCTTTGATGTTTTGTTGTTTTAGAGGCAATATGCTGTATGATAAAAAAGTGGTGGATTCTCCTGGAGCCAAATATTGCAGTCGTAGATCGATGAAGTAGTGTACCACCTAAGTCACAGGGTACTAGCAGTTGCAAGTCATTGAACTATGAATATGAAGTATGTTAGTTCTACCGTTTGTTCCCGATACAGCAAAACTGCCATCTTGCTGCCATAAGCTGTCTGTTGCGACTTTCCTCCCTTGAGTAGATGCATTACTGATTCCTTTAGCAATTAGCCTATCAGTTGAATATTAGTTTGTCCTGAAGGGGATCAAACTAACTGCCTAACTGGTCCTTTACCCGTCTTGAGTATGTGTCAATTGTTTCCCCGTTTCCTTATCCTCCCTGTATTTTATGTTTTTATAGACCTTTCATGTCAGGAACTTGGAATCTCTACTGTTTCATTTTCAGTCTTTTTAAAAGTTTTGCAAAAATTCTGGTGTACTGCATCAGAAGTAATGCACATTTGGACCTCTTTTCTTAGGCTTCCTCTATTGATTTATTATTTCTATTTCTTCTGTTCCTTTGACTTGTTGATCATGGCTAGTTGCTTGGATTTTTGTTGACTCTTGACTCTGACACGATTTGATTATATTTTCCTTTTGTATTCTTAGCTAATACTATGTTTCAGTAACACACTGTTTTCTTAATGTTCCATTTCCCATGTCAAAGCCCATGAGTAGTTCATGTTAATGGTCTTTATAAAGAAAGTCTCATTTGAATTAGAATGTTCCATACAGTTATCTGATGATTCTTCTGTAGGTTCGGGGAATCTTTCAGCTGAAGTCCTTACTTTACTTACAGTAGTTTCTGATGCATCAGCATTACTGTCGCTGTAGTTGCTAGTTTGTTGAAACGATCAAGGGCTCCCATTCACATAGGAGATGCAGCTGATAACACTAGTTGGTTTCCTTGAAGCAAAAATGAAAAAAAAGAAGGAAAGATTGACCAAGACCTAGACTCTTTCCTCGTAGATATATTAGGGCATCCACTATGTTGTCTATAAGGATGTCCACAAGCAAAAAGTAAACCTTATGGATGACCTTATACATACATAGTGAAGCTTGTCCATAAGTAATTTTTCTTATGGGTTGTCCATAAGTTTGTGGATGTCTATAAGCATTAAAATAACACTATCTAGTACATACAACAGTATACAATGATTTTTTATCACACCACTCATGACATGGTTGCTCTTACGCGTGGGTTCCAGCTTATGTACAAACTTATCCACATACTTAGTGATAAAATCAATAAGTTACTAGAAGTAGAAGAAACACAAACACATCCAAGTTTACGCATGATTTTATTTAGCTAAGGCTTACATGTTGGTTGAGATTTGTCATCATGGCACAGTTACGCTTCACACCACCTACCGCTGGGGGCGAGACCCAGTATGGGTCAGAGTTTGAGATACTGTGATAGATTGCTTAGTCATCATCAGGACATGTATAAAAAAGTTGGAAAAGAAAATGAAATTTCTTGCTGGCTGCCTCTGTCCTCTCTCCCGGTTCAGCTCAGCTCAGCTGCCAGCCGGAGCCGGTCGTGCGACTCTCTCTACTACAAGTCGTCGTCGCCGTCGCGGTCCATTCCCTTCTCCCGTGCCGTGGCTTCTCCTCCTCCGCCTTCTCTTTCATCAGCAACTCCTCCGGCGCCTCCTTGCTGCACGCCGCCGCCGCCGCGCAGATCCAGCTCCGGTTTTCTATCTTCTCTTCAGGTTTGTTTGTTTATTCGATCCCCTCCGCTACCTCTCCCCTCCTCCAATCATCTCTTTTGATTCACGCAACCGCCCGAGATCGATTGCTTTGTTTGCTTGCCCCCAATTGAAGAAAAGCTACGGGTTTTAGGCTTGATTAGCTCCCTTGACTATCGACGCCCAGTTCTTGCTTCTCCCCCAATGAATTTGAAGCTAGGTTCTGCAGACTATGAGTTCTCGGATCAATTCATACACTCGTACCTGCTTTGACTACCAACTCATACAGAATCCTTGCATTGCTGTCCACGAAACTTGCTACATGGTTGCCCTTTAAGCTAACCATAGCATGCTACATGGTCGCTTAATTATCTTGACTCTATGCTACATCATCGTTTCATTTTAGTCTTGGATCGATGGCTGACTGCTACGGACAGTACCCGAATTCTTATATTCAGATAATGAAGCAGATACCTTTCCATGAATTTGCTAAAAACAACACAATGCTTTACTCATGCTTAACTCATTGGTTCCAGCCAACAAACTCTGTGGTTTTGATCCTGTTAATTTGTGTTTCACAATCCCGTCTTTTTTCAACTTATATAGTACTATATGTGCTCATTGCCAACTTATATGCTATACTGGTGCTGTATCAGAGCCGATGTTAACAATAAACAACCATACATATGTAGATATATAATACCCCAATCCGTCATGTAATTTACATGCCTATGATATCCAGATTCTGAGTTTGTGTGGTATTTGCACAACTGGAAGATGGCTCAGCATTCAGATGGCGACCTGGAGGAGCACTCAACCGAGCTCTACCAAGAGGCTGCGTTTGAGGCCTTCATGTGCCCTCTCACCAAGCAGGTCATGCAGGACCCCGTGACCATCGAGACGGGCCAGACCTTTGAGCGCGAGGCCATCCTCAAGTGGTTCAGGGAGTGCAGAGACAATGGGAGGAAGCCCACCTGCCCGCTCACACAGAAGGAGCTCCGCAGCACCGACATTTCCCCCAGCATTGCTCTGCGCAACGTCATCGATGAGTGGAGGGCCCGCAACGAT
Source organism: Poa annua (assembly GCA_026929855.1). Taxonomy (NCBI): domain Eukaryota; kingdom Viridiplantae; phylum Streptophyta; class Magnoliopsida; order Poales; family Poaceae; genus Poa; species Poa annua. Next base: position 78,658,021 of record CM049430.1, on the reverse strand, counting down.
GAGAAGGAGCTCGAGAAGGCGTGTAGCGTCCTCAGCATGCATTCCGAGTCTGGAGAGGATGACACACTGCGTGCCATGGCGTACATCTCGCAGATATGCCAGAGGAGTGACGCCAAGAAGAACCTTGTGCGCAACCAGGGCATTATACCGGTGCTGGCGGACCTGCTCAAGAGCAGCAGCAGGAGGGTCCGGCTCAAGTCCATGCAGGTCCTTCGTGCCGTTGTTGAGGACAATGATCAAAACAAGGTTCTTTTCCCCCTCCGGATGGATTAGTAGATTGTCCACATTGATCCAATTTTTATGTGCTGTATAAGTAACCATATATGTTTGGTTTTTGCAGGAAGAGCTGGGGAAAGGTGATACGGTTCGCACGATCATAAAGTTCCTGTCGAATGAACATATCCAGGAGAGGGAACTAGCAGTTTCCCTATTGTTTGAGCTCTCCGAGTATGAGCCTGTGTGCGGAAGGATCGGTGCCGTCTATGGGGCTATACTCCTGCTGGTTGGTATGGGAAGTAGCAAGTCAGAGAACATGATGGCAGTGGACAAAGCGGAGAAGACGCTTAAGAATTTGGAGAAGTATGACACTAACATCAAGCAAATGGCTGAAAATGGCAGGCTTCAACCTCTCCTAACCAAGCTGCTTCAAGGTACATTTTTTCCAACCTGCCTTTTCTTCATTTGGCTTCATCTCTGCCATAGTTCTCCTATTTCTTAAACTTTCTGATACTCCGGTCCTTTGTTTTAAACTAGAAGTTTGTATTTTCCAGAATGAAATTTGGAAATAACATGGACCATTTCAGTGCTCAATATACATAGATGAGTTAATCTGTGGTACTAGAAGGGGAATGCGCGCGTTGCTGCGCGGCTGCCCAATAAATAATATGATGGGCTGAGTAAATATTAGTGTCTCATACATGACCAGCTAGAAATTCATACCTTTTTAGGAAAATATTGTACGCATTATTCCTAGCAACTTATAAACTATATATAATATAAAAGTAACAACTTTAAATTTGTTAATCTCTTAACGAGACCATCCCGGCAACTGGTTTGTATGACAAGCTAGAAATTCATACCTTTATAGGAAAATATTGTACGTATTATTTCTAGCAACTTATAAACTATATATAATATAAAAGTAACAACTTTAAATTTGTTAATCTCTTAACGAGACCATCCCGACAACTGGTTTGTATGACCAGCTAGAAATTCATACACTTTTAGGAAAATATTGTACGTATTATTTTTAGCAACTTATAAACTATATATAATATAAAAGTAACAACTTTAAATTTGTTAATCTCTTAACGAGACCATCCCGGCAACTCGTTTGTAGAGGCGGAGTAGTCATGCTAGGAAGGGCTAGTAGAGGTGCAACCGAAGGCAGAGTTACTGTATCTCGATCGTGCTCGTGCTTGCATGGAAGAATGAGGCACAATGAAAAGAGGAGGGTAGGAGGGCTGCTAGGGTGACTCGTTAGCCAGAGTCACAAAAGGGAGTCACTGGTAGTCGTGCACGGGAGGAGAGTAAGAACAACACTCATGTTGAATCCCTCCCGATTGGTGGTGCCCTTGAGCAGTGGTGGTGAATTTGTGGTCGAGTCGGTCGAGTTACGACGGAGTTGTCGGATTCGAGGCCAAATCGATGGGAGAAGAGGCAGTTGTGGTCACCGGATGAGAGATGTGATGGAAACATGAAAATTCTGATTGGTAGTCCCTCAAGGTTGAAACCCTCCCAATGTGTAGTGTTTGTACAGTGGTGGTGGATTCGCCGAATCGGTCTGAGTTGTGGCGGCACTGCTAGAATCGAAGCAAAGTCCATGTTAGAATAGGCGCGGTTGTAGGAGGTGTGAGCGCGATATAAAACTTCTGATTGGTAGTTAGCATTGTGCATGTTCACCTTTCTATTATTTAGCATCAGTTTGAATGTTTTATATTTGCGTTTTATATTTGCAACACTTGGTGTTTTTTTATTATAAGTGATAACAAGATTTGTATAGGTAGCTGCTGGAGCAAGATTTCGATATCAAATTATCTAGAAAGAGTTATGACCTAAAATAGGGAAGCTATTAAAGATGCTCTAAGAGAGGGGTAATACCGTAGTTTTGTATGCAGTAGAAAAAATAAGTTTTGTATTAAATTCAGCGGACACATCTTATTTTTTTATCTTGGTCTAAACTTATAGAATGTTGAGACGTGGATAAACTCTATTTTTTGAGATACTTTTTATATTAATCTGGATGGACAACTAATATTATTTTAACCATGGTTTAAACAAATAGGATGTTGACATCAACAAGGGAGGGCTATTTCTAGTGAGCTTAGTTCTTTGAAGGGATTAGGTGGATGAGCTTCTTATACAATTTTTTAAATGCAGGCGGGCCTGAGGTGCAGGTTACCATGGCTGAGTACCTCGGCGAGCTTGCGTTGGCTAACGACGTGAAGGTGGTGGTGGCGGAGCAGGTTGGGGTATTGCTTGTGAGCATCATCAAGACCGGTGGTCTGCCGGCGAGGGAGGCGACACTGAAAGCGCTGAGGGAGATGTCATCCAATGAGTCAAGCGCCAAGATACTGTTGCAGTCCGGCATCCTTCCTCCCCTTGTCAAGGACCTCTTCTCCGTCGGTGCCAGCAGCCATTTCCCCATGAGGCTGAAGGAGATCTCCGCCACCATCCTCGCCAATCTCGTCGCATCCGGGGCCAGTTTCCGCTCCATTCCCCTCGACGATGCCGGCAGACAGACACTCCTGTCGGAGGACGTGGTGCACAGCCTGCTTCATCTCATCAGCAACACCGGCCCCGCCGTGGAGTGCAAGCTCCTAAACGTCCTTGTCGGCCTGACCAGCTCCCCGGACACAACCCCTGATGTGGTGTCAGCGATCAAGAGCTCCGGCGCGACCATCAGCCTGATCCAGTTCCTGGAGGCCGCGCACCGGGAGATCCGCGTGGAGTCCCTCAAGCTCCTTCGAAACGTGTCACCGTACATGGGTGCCGAGCTCGGGGACGCCCTCGGTGGCCACCTGAGCAGCTTGCTCCGGGTGATCTCCGAAGGCGGAGGTGGTGGCGTGACGGAGGAGCAGGCGGCTGCCGTGGGCCTGCTGGGCGACCTCCCGGAGAGGGACTCGAAGCTGACACGGCAGCTGTTCGAGCTGGGAGCATTCGGGACGCTGAGCACGAAGCTGGCGGAGCTTCGGCGGGGCGCCATCCGCGGGAACCGGTACACGACGCCGCTGACAGATGGCATGGTGAAGGTGATGTACAGGCTGACGTGCGCGCTGCAGGAGGCACCGGACTACGTTGAGTTCGCCAGGGAGGCTGCGCTGGCGCCGCTCTTCGTGGACCTTGTGCAGGCGAACGGGCAGGACACGGTGCAGCTCTACTCGGCGATGGCACTTGAGAAGCTGTCCCTCGAGACGAGGAACCTCACGGCCATCCCAGAGCCACCGCCACCGGCAGCTTCTGGCTTACTGTTGTGCGCGTGTTTCTTTGGGGCGACGTCGTCGAAGGCGGCGGCGGCTGGAACTCGACAGGCGGGGGTATGCCGCGTGCACGGTGGGTTCTGCTCGCTTCGGGAAACCTTCTGCCTGGCGGAGGGTGGGGCTGGAGGGAAGGCAGTGGAGCGACTGGTGGCGTGCCTTGATCACCTGAACCCGGAAGTGGTGGAGGCTGCGCTGGCGGCGCTGTCAACGCTGGTGGGGGACGGGGTGGACGCGGCGGAGGGGGTAGTGGTGCTCGGTGAGGCGGAGGGGCTGCGGCCGGTGGTGGATATCCTGGTGGAGAACCGGACGGAGGCGCTGCGGCGCCGGGCGGTGTGGGTCGTAGAGCGCATCCTGAGGGTGGAGGAGATAGCTAAGGAGGTGGCGGCGGACCAGACGGTGGCGTCGGCGCTGGTGGAGGCTTACCGCAACGGCGACCCGCGCACCCGGCACACCGCCGAGCGCGCCCTTCGTCACCTTGACAGGATCCCAAACTTTTCCAGCGCATTCCATGCCCAAGCAAGACGCCCATGAAAACCCATCATCCTCCACTCTACTTGTTGTCATTCTTTCCTTTCCAAAAGGGGGGCCTCCTTTTTATGTTGTGCATGTCATTGTGTAAATGTTGTTTGATTTTGTTGGTTTACTCTCTAGGAGTTTGATTTTCTCTATGTAATTGATGTAAATTGTTAGCCAGATTTTGTGTATGCAATTGGTTACGGGTCTTGTAAAGTTGTAATCAGTTCTCACATTTTGAAAAGATGAGCTCAGCACCCCGATCAGCATTTTATTTCACTGAACAATAAAAGCTTTTATTCCTTAATGCATTTTACAGATAGAAACTTTTAGACATTGTCCTGTTCCTGAAGATAAGCAATGAATAGCTAAAGTAGTGAACTGAACTTTCAGAGCAAGTTTTTTTATATACTTTAAGAATTTGCTAAGCATTTTTATCTATGGGTAGTGTTTCTCGAAGAAAACCACATCTCTAGCAGATCTGTTAATAGGAGGCCGTTATTGTGGGCCGAATAGAGCCTCTATAATGACCCGATGTTTAAAATGACATGTTTTTTAAACACCAAATCATAGTACAACAACGACCTAGAATTTGTACCGTTTTTAGAAACATATATAATTAGATTGATTTTGTCCACAAATATATTTTTAACATCAAAGGCTCGGATCAGACAACGCTAGTCTTCAATTCAGGCGAGGGCTTCTTAGTGCGAAGCAACATATTCTCTTGCATGAAAGACCGGATTTGACGCAAGATGAATGGCGTTGGGGTTTTTCAAATGAAACCCGCAAAGGTAGGTCATAACACAGATTGAATTAGACCTTACTCAATCACTCATCGCTGGAAAAAGTAGAGCGATTAAGGCTAGGCTTGCGACTGGAGTGAAGTCGTAACAAGGTAGCCGTACTGGAAGGTGCGGCTGGTTTTCCTAAAAAAAACTGGGTACATTATCCCAAAATGTTCCATCTTCCTCGAAAAGTGGATTCGTTCCAAAAAAGTTCCAGAAGATGCTAATGGGAACAGTTGGTTCAAACTAGGAAGCTTCAGAGAAGTGCTCTTGAACTGGTGGAGTTCCTTGGCAGTCAGTGTGGGCGGCAGGGATATAGTTGATTGGTGGTCATTCATGTGAGGGAACCTTAGACAATTCTTGCGTGGTTGGAGCAGAAACCAGGGTAAAGATGCAAAGCAGACAAAAGGAGGTTTGTACCTTTTGTCTATACCTCGAGGAACAACTCCTGAACATCTTAAAGCTAGAAGAGGAATACTGAGGCAAAGAGGGAGGATTAAGTGGGTGTTGTGTGGGGATGCAAACACTCCTTATTTTCACGTCATAGCTAGCGGGAGAAGAAGAAAGTGTCCGATTTCTTCCCTTAGCACGTAGTCGGGTACGATAACTTCCAAGCAGGATATTCACGAACATGTGTATTGGGAGGAGGAGCTCCATCAATTGGTTATGTCGATGAAATCGGAGGCAATGTCTGGCCCCGATGGGTTTTCAGTCTTTTTTCTTCAAAAAGTGTTGGGACTTGATGATGCAGGGGGTGCTTCAGAACGGTATCATTATGGGAGAATTGATATCGTGTCCAAAACGTTAAAGCAAGCTCCTAACGCGGTTTTCTCACACATATGATGATGTCCCCTGCATATCTTGATAGTTAATTTCACATCCAATGTACAATGTTACTCCTACTAATTAATGTGTTGATAAAATTAAAAATATATGTTAATGTGTGTTTTTTTATCAATGCATGCATATAAATTTTAAGTTAGTACATGAATCTAAAATTTAACTTACATAAATCCAAAAATATTGATGTTTAAACATTTCGTGATGACGCATGGATCTTAAAATATTTTGAACGTTCCATATGTCTGGTTTTGAATTTCGGCAAGCTCCCCTTGGCAGCCAGGCTCAGCTTTTTGCAGGACGACTCTGCTGTGCGACGTACGACCTTGCTGATATGGTAACGTTTGAATGGACAAGCCCCACTGCACCGACCCGTCTGACACCATGGCCAGCATGATGCTTCCGTTCTAGCCTGGGTGATTTCTGTGCACCGCGTCCACCATAAGAAATAAAGCCTCTGCATCTCTGACACAAAAGAAAGAGAAGAAACGCAAACCCCAGGAGTATTTTTTAAATAATATTTTTTTAATTACAAATTCGGCTAGTAGTACGCCGCGCCAGAGGATTTTGAAAAGTAGCGCGCTATCGGTCCGAGCGGGCTGAAAGCTGGCTTTCGGTTTGCTCCGAGCCGAAAGGCTTCTGTCGGCGTGCTAGCCGACGAGAGCTGCATGCGCATCGCAGGTGGCAGGCGGGTCCCACCTCTTTCGGTCCGGGCGGAGGTGGCAGGCGGGTCCCATCACGGACGAGAGCCGTTGAATTATTTTGTTGGTGCATGCATTAGCGTAAATAGTGTAGATATTTTTATTGTCTGAATAATTTATTAGATGGATACGTTTATATTAGTCATTGTCTAGACATTTTACCCGTGGTAGTAATATTATATTTTGTCAGCTAGATTTAGTAATATTATTAAGTGCTCGTATAATGTTCGGTCATAAATAAATTTGTTTAGGTCATGGAAGTGGTTGATATTGTCGTGCACTATGGCGCCGGTAATGTCGGTGTAAATGATTCAGGTGTTGATTTGAGTGAATTTGGTAATATGTCGATTCAGCTTACAGATCAGATGAATTTAAGAATAGCTCTCATTCAGCAGTATTTCACAATGAATTTCGGGTTTGATCCTAATATCTAGATAGTTAAGATTCAGTCAATATGGAGCAAATCCCGTACAAATATTTTTCGGGAGTTGTTACCACTGGATCGGACAAGTCAGTGGACATCTTGGCTGGCATCATGCCAACATCGAGGTACACAACCAAAAATCTTGCTGGTGTTTAATTTGAAGCAGAACAATATGGAACACGGTGGCGAGGGTGCGGAGCATGGACAGAGTAGTGAGCATACTGGATCAGAAAATGTTGATTTGTTTGGCTCTATGGCAGATATTTCTGAAAATTATGAACCAGCACTTAGTAGTCAGTCCGCTGGATCAACGGAAGTAGGGGAGGCAGATGGGGATGAGCATTCAGGAACATTACAACAAGAGATGCTGAATGAAGATGAGGATGGGCTTGAAGAAGATCTTGATTCTGATAATGAAGAGGATGATGAGGAGGATGTTGATGATGTGCCTATTCCCGACTCCTGGAATGAGGACAAGTCGAACATGACAGTCGTGCATGACAAACCCTCTTCGTCATGGGAGTATCACATGAATAATATTCAAATCGGTGCTCAGTACAACACAAAGCAGCAGCTTCGGGAAGCCGTGATGTGGGCTTTGTCCACGCAAAGGGTTTTCCGGACTGAAGTCTCAAACAATCAATATTTGACTATGAGTTGTGTTGATATTAACTGTCCAGGAAGGGTGCATGGTCACTTACCCAAGTATGACGTGATGTGGGTGGTATCCGGTTTCGAGCCGCACACTTGTGAAATATCGAGTACAATGAGTGACCATCAAAACCTGACTTCAACTCTCATTGCACGCCTCTTGTATGATGAGATAGTGCGGACAAAAGATATGGTGGCGAGGAGCATTCAGTTGACAGTTAAGGCTAGATGGAAAACGAGCATTAAGTATGGAAAGGCGTGGGGAGCAAAACAGAAGGCTCTAAAGGAGAGGTTTGGGACATTTTATGATGCATATGATAATCTTATGGACAGATGACTTGGAGCGGGGCTTTCCCTCCTATGAGTCAGCCAATGCTCGGTTAGTATGTTTTATTTTTGTAACATATTATGCTTGTTCACAAATATCAAATACTAATAAACTATCATCTACATGTGGAGGTGGTTCCGCGTACAACTCTCCCCAGTTTGACCAGGAGCATCCAATGTACTATACCCCACCGCCCGCAACACAGGAGGAGGGCGAGGAGTTGCCGTTTCAAGGCCGTGGGATGCGACAACACCGCTCTCCGACACGCTTGTCACCTTCCGGACCTCGTCAGAGAAGACATCGCAACCATCTTCAGGCCGACGAGTAGCGATACTTTTATGTACGATCTATTTCTATCTATGTTGTACTAGACATATTTCTACGTATGTACCATTATATAGTAGACATTATGTATCGTTATGTACTAGACTTATTTCTACCTATGTAGCAATATTTGACATCTCCGTAACCGTTGTACATTGATACGTAAGATAAGATATAACACACCTCGAGTACATACCGATCAAACCACACAACAATAGGAAATGAAGGTAAAACTACTAATTAATAGATACTTAAAGAAAGATATAACATAATTAAGATTCTACCTATCTCCCATCAATGCAGCCTGCACCATCCACAGATTTAGCACCCTTGCCCTTCGACGATGATTCAGGCTTCTTGCCCACACCCTTGCTCGATGCTTCTGCCTTCTTCTCCTTGCCCTTACGCAGTGCTTCAACCCTCCTTTCCTTTGACGACGGCATGAAATCATCGTCATCATCGTTGGAGTATACACAGAGAAAGGAACGACCATACCTCTCACGTATGTCTTGAGTCCGATGAATCGGCTCATTGGTAACGTGCCTATCAAACTTATCTGCAAGACTCAAGATTTCAGCAGGATTTGTTTTGTGGTCCTATACGGAAACCCATCTCGGCATTGTCTCGCCCCAAGCAAAGCGAGATGTCTCTCACTACCAATAATTTTTTCAAGTGGAACTTCCCAACCATCTACCTTCAAATAGGTGGTAATCTTAGCCAGATGCTCGGATGCGGCTATATGAAACCCGGACACACACTTCTCACAAGGTACAATACACACCATGCTTGCGCTCTTGAGAGTACCCTGCTTAGCCTAGAGTGGTTTTTATAGGACAACTAAAGGTGAAAACAGTGGCGGGAAATGGTGGCGGGAGGAACAGGCGGGAACGCCTGGCGGGAGAAATAGGCGGGAACGCCTGGCGGGAGAAACAGGCGGGAAACGGCGGCGTGGGAGAAATAGGTTGGCAGGACTGAGCCGAAAGTTGGCTAGGTTCGGTTCTGCCCGGGCCGAAAGTGGCTCGACTGACACGGCCTGCCCCATTCCATGCATCCCTCGGCTTCTTCGAGGCCGAATGAGCCTTTCGGCCCCTGCTGGGATGAAAGTTGGCTTTCGGCCTGGCCCAAGCCGAAAGCTGCAGCTTTTGGCCCGCTCGGGACCGACGGCGCGCTAGTTTTCAAAATCCGCTGGCCGGCGTACTACCTGCCGAATTTGTAATTAAAAAAAATTATTAAAAAAAACTCCAAACCCTAGTCTCTCTCCCAGGACACCAGTTTCAGAATTCCGTCCACCACCGCGATGTCGCTCCGGCGCCTCCTCGGCCTCTCCGCCTCCGCCGCCGGGAACCTCCGTCGCCGCTCCCTTTCCACGACCACCGCTTCCCACCCTCCGTGGGCCATGATGGACTGCGTGTCGGTGGCCTACAACTCGGAGCCGCCAGCCTTCCACCTCGCCGAGCCCCCGCGCTTCTACCACCTGCAGATGCTAGGACACCTCATGAACACCAGCCCGGAACCCGGCCCCGAGAGCGACGTCAAGCAGCGCATTTTTTGCAGCCATGTCTCCTCCTCCAGCGGCGCTGATGGCCTCCTCCTCCTCACCTTCCTCGACGCCCGCCTCGATCAGTCCCTCATCCTCGCGCATCAGGGGACCAAGCAGGTGCGCCAAAGCACCTGCAAGGCCGTCGACGGCCACGTCCCTGACTACACCTACCTCGTCTGCAACCCTGTCAGCGGCCAGGTGCTCCGTGTTGAAGTATAGACATTACCGTTGTACATGACTTAGTCATAGCTTAGGCCTAGTCAATAGGAGTTGTTAGATCTAACAGAATAGCTAGCACGATCGCTATGCCATGACGCGCATGATCAGCCCCAACACTGTATAAATATGTACTATGTCAGTTGTGTAATTAAGCAGTAAGAGTAATAGAATTCAGTTTGATATCAGAGCCCATTCTCCTCTCCCCTCTCTCGTTTCTCCTGATGGCCTACAACGATCAGCTCGCCTCTTCCTCAAGCACCTCCGTTCAGCTGCTTCCCTCTTCTCCAACCACCGATGGCGTCGACATCACCCGCTACATCAAGTTCAAGCTGGACGCCTCCCACGGCAACTACAACAAGTGGCGCAACTTCTTCCTCATCGCCCTCTCCAAGTACAACGCGCGCAACCACGTCGAAGAAGAGACGGACCCTCATGTCGCCGACGCAGCATGGCGCGCCGCCAACGTCGACATCGTCCTCTGGATCTACGCCACGATCTCCGACCAGCTGCAGGACGTCATTCTGCAGGCCGACAACACCGCCTACATCGCCTGGCGCGCCCTCCACCACATCTTTACCGAGAACACCAAAGGACGTGAGATCCACCTCGACAAGGAGTTCACCAACGCCTCCCAGGGTGACATGACCGTCGTCGACTACTGCGTCAAACTCAAGAACATCGCTGATCAACTTGGCGACGTCGGCGCCCCTGTCACCGACAAAAAGCTGACCATGCGTCTCATCGCCGGCCTCGACGGCCGCTTCAAGATACATCAGGAGATCCTCGAAACCATGAAGTCGTTCCCCTCGTTCATGTAGGCCCAATCTTGACTCCAACTCGCCAAGGAAAAGATCAAGGTCGCCGCTACTGCCACCCCGCAAGTCCCTCACACCACCAGCACCGGCAACGCTGACCGTGGTTTTTGTTTCAACGGAAACTGCTACAACTGTGGGGAGAAAGGGCACATGGCGCGCAACTGCCCGCATGGCGGTGGACAACAGCAGCATGGCCGTGGGGGCGGTCGAGGTGGCGGCTCCCAGCAGTACGGCCGCGGCGGCGGCCAACATCACCAGAACGGCTACGGACAATACAACGACCACAACTTTGGTCCTGGCCGCGGGCGTAGACGCGGCGACTTCGGCGGCCGTGGCGGCTACAACCCTGGCTATGGTCACCAGCACCACAATGGCGGCCGCGGCGGTACATATTGAAGGGGATCGTGTGCAGAAAACAAAAAATTTCCTAGCAACAATATCCCTAAAACATGCCAAGATAGATTCTATGCACATATAGTAGTACGAACGGAGATCGAAATACATACCCTTGTAGATCGAAAACGGGGATTACGTTCCCGCACAAACGTTATCGATGAAGACCGACGAAGCCGACCTCAAGGTCGTGTAGAGGAAGCAGACCTCTGAGCACCGCTAGCGCAGCACCTCGCAGGGCGTTACACACGTACGGTGGAAACGACAGCCTCCGAAGCTCCAGTCCAGGACGAGCAGCGGAAGACTTGGACCGGAACACCAGCAGCGCGGCAGCGGGCTATGGTGGAAGAGATCCCCTCTCAACTCGGCGCAACTTCAACAAAGGGAATCACGAAATCGAGAGAGGATTGGAGAATTAATTGGTGAATTAAAAGGCCAGGGGTGCCCCTTCTTATATAGGCTCACATGGGGGAGCCAACCTGCCAGCCAGGCAATGTGGGACTAAACCCCACATGCCTGGTACGGCATAGGCTGGTGCGCCGGCCCCCTAGTGGGCCTCTTGTCCCACTTGGGTCGACCACCTAAGCCCCCACCGAATTCCCCTAGGGAATTTTCCCCTCTTGGGCCTACTTTCGCCCAGAAGGACCATTTAGGAAAATCAGACTAAATAAATTCGAAAATAAATATATAAAATCATATTTAGACATTAATTACACTAATTAATCAAACATATTATATATAATTTATACTAGCTCCAAAAACTCTTTCGTCGCTGCCCGATCTCCATCGGACCTCTCCCGGGACGTTCCCGTGATCTCTTTTCTTTCCGGTTGTCTTGTCGAAACCCCTTAAGTGTGTTATCCTAGCGGTTCGATATAATAACAGGTATGATCGAGACTCCTCTCCGATCAATGACTAACTTGTAGGTCTGGACCTCATGAATTAATCCCTGTGATATAACGAATGACTTTCATCTATCAAACCTGAACGTAAAGTCTTAAACCTTTTGCCATGGCGATACTTAGCGTGTCCGAGCGTCGTTCATAGATATCTCCATACCTAGCTTGACCTCGTTACCGACAACGCTATCTTCTACTCGTCTATGATTTCATATCTCCGTGACCTAGTCACATGCTTGCAAGCTCATTAGACATGATCTCACCGAGTGGGCCCTAGAGTATCTATCCTGCTATGCGGACTGGCAAATCCCATTCTTGACCCCTCGTCTCAACTACTCCTTTCCGATACCCACAAGTATCACCGTTATTGTCATACTAATTAAGATACGACGTTTGGTGCAATCAAAGTATCTTCCAGGAATAACAATAAGAGTTGGTCTCACGGTCAAAGGCGTAATGACTACGTCCTCCAAATCTGGGTATGTCCATCACATCGTTCTTCAACGATATGACTTCCATTTCCGACCGGCACCATGCCCTATGATCGGGAAACCTCGATCATCGATCGTGCAACGAAACTAGTCTTAGTAGAGGCTACTAGGGACCTGGTTGTTTACGCATCACACCGGTTATAGCATGACACAAAAACATATTATGAAGAAACGAGATATGATAAAGAATACACTTTATTAATTGCCTCTAGGGAATATCTCTTTCAGTCTCCCACTTGCACTAGAGTACAAATTAATCTAGATTACAACTTGGTAAAAGCTTAACACCCATAGCTAACTGGTGTTTTTCATGCTTGTCAAGCGGGAGAGGCTTCATCAGCGGATCTGCCACATTCAAATCCGTATGCACTTTGCAAATCTTCACATCGCCTCCTTGTACGTACTGACGTATCACATGGAAGCGTCGGAGAATGTGTTTGGCGGTGGAGTGAGACCTTGGCTCCTTGGCGTTAGCAATGGCGCTCGTATTGTCACATAAGAGGATCACGGGGTCTTGGACGCTCGGGAACACTCCGAGTTCAATGATGATCTTCCTTAGCCACACAGCTTCATTCGCGGCTTCGCAAACAGCAATGTACTCCGACTCCATTGTAGATTGTGCGACGATGGGTTGCTTCCCACTTCTCCAGCACACGGCGCCTCCATTCACCTTGAACACATAACCTGTCTATGACTTAGAGTCATCGGGGTATGAGCAGAAACTTGCATCCACGTAACCTGTTACGCCAAGTTCTTCATTGCAGCCACCATAGACAAGGAACATTTCCTTTGTCTTATTGAGATACTTAAGAATGCTCTTAACATTAATCCAATGCGCCATTCCTGGATTACTCTGGAAACGGCTTGTCAAGCTTAGAGCTAATGCCACATCAGGTCTACTACTTAACATTGCATACATAATCGATCCTATGGCTGAATCATAAGGATGTTTAGTCATATCGGCCCTATCCAGTTCCGTTACCGGACACTGTGCCTTTCGCAATGTTTTATTCTTGATAATCGGCAGAGAACCCTTCTTTGCCTTCTCCATACCGAAACGCTTCAGTATTTTATCAAGATAAGTACTCTGACTCAACGCTAATAGACGCCTTGATCTATCACGATAGATTTTAATGCCTAAGACGTATGTAGCTTCTCCTAATCCTTCATGGAAAATTTACTGTTTAAATATTGTTTCACGCTATTTAGAAGTTCCACATCATTCCCAATCAATATGTCATCTACATATAGTGCTAAGAACACAACCGAACTCCCACTCATTTTCTTGTAAATGCAGGTCTCTTCCAAATTTTGGACAAATCCAAAACCTTTGATTACCTCATCAAAGCGAAGATTCCAGCTCCGAGATGCTTGCTTCAATCCATAGATGGATCGCTGAAGCTTGCATACCTTGTTAGCATTTCCTGGATCGACAAAACCTTCCGGTTGTACCATGTACAACTCTTCCTCAATGTTTCCATTTAGGAAGGCTGTTTTGACATCCATCTGCCATATTTCATAATCGTAATAGGCAGCAACTGCTAACAAAATCCGAATAGACTTCAGCATCGCTACCAGTGAAAAAGTTTCATTGTAGTCAATCCCATGAACTTGTCGGAAACCTTTTGCCACAAGCCGAGCTTTATAGACGGTCACAGTACCATAAGCATCAGTCTTCTTCTTAAAGATCCATTTATTCTCGACAGCCTTGCGCCCTTCGGGAATATCCATCAAAGTCCACACTTTGTTATCATACATGGATCCTATTTCGGATTTCATGGCTTCTAGCCATTTCTCGGACTCTAGAATCGCCATTGCCTCCTTGTAGTTCGTAGGTTCGTCTTGTTCAATTAACATGACGGTGCAAACCATATTGCCATACCATTCTGGTGCGATCCGATATCTACCAGATCTACGAGGTAGAATACTTTCCTCGACAGTTTCTCCTACTCCATCCGCGGAGGACGTTTCTGGAATTGCTTCTGTTGCGCCACTCGGAATCTCGAGTTCAGGATCAACGATCTCATCGAGGTCTACCTTCCTCCCACATACTCCTTTCGCGAGAAACTCCTTCTCTAGAAAGGTACCGGTCTTCGCGACAAACGTTTTGCCCTCAGCTTGGTTGTAGAAGGTGTATCCAACGGTTTCCCGCGGACATCCTACAAAGACGACTTTCTCCGAATTTGGTTCGAGTTTGTCGGGCTGTAGTTTCTTAACATACTCCTCACAACCCCAAATCTTTAGAAACGATAACTTAGGCTTCTTGCCATACCATAATTCATACGGTGTCGTTTCAACGGATTTGGACAGAGAAATATTTAAAATGAATGCGGTTGTTTCTAACACATAACCCTAGGAGGATATGGGCAAATCGGTAAGAGATTTCATAGATCGGACACTATCCAGTAGAGTACGATTACGTCGCTCGGACACGCCGTTACGTTGCGGTGTTCCGGCAGGCGTAAGTTGGGGTACGATGCCACAAATCTTCAGATGTGTGCCAAACTCAAAACTCAAATACTCGCTACCACGATCGGATCAGAGGTGCTTGATTTTCTTGTTAAGCTGATTCTCAACTTCACTTTGAAATTCTTTGAACTTTTCAAAAGTTTCAGACTTGTGTTTCATCAAATAGATATAACCGTATCTACTCAAGTCATAAGTGAAGGTGACGAAGTAACAATAACCATTGCGTGTCGAAACGCTCATTGGTCCACACATATCTATATGTATGATCCCCAATAAATCGGATGCCCGTTCAACGAAACGTTTGAACGGTGTCCTGGTCATTTTGCCCATAAGGCATGGTTCACATGTATCGAGAGATCCAAAATCCAACGTGTAGTGTACCTGCACTTAAAATAAGGCAGATACATGTGTATAGTGCAAATCCCTGGATCGATTCATTTGCACACACAGTTTACGATGTAATATCACAACAAAGCGTCAATTTTATTACATCGATGATACGGAATTAGAAAATATTCATTACAAGTTGCATAGCATAAAGCTAGCTTTGAAATAGTACACAGCGGAAATACAATAGCAGTGAGTCTCTATCACTTTCATGCTGCCACAGGCGAAAACATGTTGGTTGTAGACTCGAAACCTATATACGAAACCTCACTCGTCATCTGAACAATCTGCAATAAGAAAAATATTGCAACAACGTGGGTCAGATTCCATTAAAAATGGAGTCTGGCAAGTGACACTATGGTGGACACTTAATGGAATAACTCTACAGCCTATATGCATATTTGGCTGGTGGAGTTCAAGGCTATTTTGCATAAAGCCAATTTTTCCTAACTCTTTGGAAAACACTTTTCTTCTATTCGAGACATCCGTGGCATGAAATCCACTGTCTCATTCTACCCTTGTTCACCCATCAAGTTTTATATTTTTGAAGTTGGAATGGTGGAATCCTCCGTTGACGTCCTCGTTCAGCTGCTCAAATTGTCCGTACCGGGGACACGGCTAAGTACTCAGATTTTTAACTCTGCAGAGGTTGTGCACGTTCACCATTGTACCCATTTCACCCAATTTACCCTTTACACACCATCTGTGATAAGGAAAGGAGAAGAATGAGACGAGATCTTTCAGAAACATTTTCCCTCCCACTCTGGCCTGACGCGCTCCACCTACAAATCCTCTACCACCACCTGTCAGGCCGGGGAGAGTCCACGCAGCTTAGTTGATCAAGCCAGAGCCCATATTGGCAATGGCTGCACGAGAAGCAATCTTCACTTGGAGTTCTTCAGATTCCTTTGCTCCTGGGTGGCCTTCCACAAGTGAATATTCCACAGGTAAATCCCCTGGGAACAACACTCAACTCATACAGCCAAGCAACCAATTTCCACCCAGGTGTTTGATTTAAACTTTGAAAGGACAATGATGTCGCCTAGAGGGGGGGGGGGGGGGTGAATAGGCGGTTTAAAACTTTTCCGGTTTAGGCTTGATAATTGCGGAATAAAACTAGATGTTTAAATTAACAAGCCGACAACCTAAATAAACTAGGCTCACCTATGTGCACCAACAACTTATGCTAAGCAAGACAAACAACAAGGTGATAGCAATATAGAATACTTCAAGCACGAAGGCTATCACAATGTAAAGTGCATAAGTAAAAGCTCGGGTATAGAAATAACCGAAGCACGCGGAGACGAGGATGTATTTCCGAGTTCCTCCTTGTTAAGGGAGTACGTCTCGTTGGAGAGGTGTGAACCGACACAACGGTTCAACAACCACAAAGGTTTCACCTTCTTCTCCGATGAACCGCACCACAAAGGCTTGGTTCACCTTCCACTATCGGAATTCCTTCGAGGCGGAATCCGGAGCCTTTCAACAACAATCCGGGGCACAACCCACAATGGGATTGGGGGCTCCCGAACGGCCTCCAACAACAATCCGGGGCACAACCCACAATGGGATTGGGGGCTCCCGAACGGCTTCAAGTGACCACACAAGGGTCCAACCACCACAAAGGCGTCTAGGGTCCAAGGACCCAAGAGTAACAAGTTCACAAGTTTTCAACTTCCACGAATCCTCGTGGAGAGCACACCGATGCACCAAATGCAAAAGGCAAGAGCACAAGTGCTCAAATCCTTCACTCTCAAATTCCAACAAAGCAACAAATGCTTATGGGGGAATAAGAGAGGAAGAACAAAGAGGAGATGCACCAAGAACTCCAAGATCAAGATCTACAAGGTTTCCCTCACATAGAGGAGAAATCGATCGGTGGAAACGTAGATCAAGATCACCTCTCACTTTCCCTCAAATATTAGCAAGAACCATGGGAGGGATTGAGAGGAAGAGCAAGCTTTACAAAGGGCAACAATGGAGGAGAGAGAGGAGAAAGACTTGCTCTAGAGCTTGTCAACCATTGGGGAAGAAGGCCCCTTAAATAGCTCAACTCAAAAATCCAGCCGTTGCAGCACTTCTTGTTCCGCAAGTGCGGTAGTACCGGCCTAAAGCCCGGTAGTACCGGCCCTGCGGTATCTTCGTCAACGCAGAAAACCGAGCGCGCGGTACTACCGGGGAAAAATACCCCGGTACTACCGGGCCCAAGTGCTGGGCTCCAACCCCGGTACTACCGGGTCCATCCGTGCCAAAACGCCCGAAAAACCAACTTCAGAGAGTAGTACCGCAGAGAGCCCGGTACTACCGCAGCGAGCCCGGTACTACCGGCTTACTGCGGTACTACCGGAACAAAACTCTCCGGTACTACCGGGCCTGTCCGAACACCAAAAACACAGCTATAACTTTTGCAAATGAACTCCGAATGAGGTGAGACCAACTCCGTTGGAAAGGTACCGACAAGGAGAAGGCTACAAAAAGTGAAAATATTGCATCCCATAAATAGAGTAAAATCACCACACATGGCAAGGTGTGGGACTTTCCTCACGGTTGAACCGGCAATATTTCCGCCACCGAAAACGCAACTAGTTTTCCAAGGTAAAACCGTTTTCGATGAACTAGAGCTTGACATGGAGATGAACCAAGCTCTAATTCCTCACCACCATAAAAGCCAAATAAGAACCAAGAAATATGATATGCCAAGTATGCAAAGGTTTGAGCTCTCCACAACGATGCGATCAAGTTACTCACTTGAGAGCCCCTCTTGATAGTACGCCGTCTATCCTAAAACCCGGTCTCCCACTAACACCATGAGACCGGTAAAATAGAAAACCTATCAAGATCATACCTTTGCCTTGCGCATTCCACTTGAGCTCGATGATGACGATCTTGACTCTCTCAAGTTGAAACACCTTTCTTGATTGTGCTTGCTAGCACATGCTTGATGAAGACTTCTCCAAATGCTCCCCCATACTCCATTATGGGAGGGCCTCGCTAAGCATCGTCTTCATGACTCCTTTGCAAGCTTCAATCAAATGATATCTTCGAGATGCATCATATTGATCTTGCGCTTCATCTTCTTCTCTTGATATGTATGATGGCTTGGGGTAAAACATGATTGATCACTCAATCTTCTTTTCCAAGCCATACTTGCAATAAGCTCAACTCTTCACATGACCATTCTTCATATAAACCCTTGAGTAGAGCATTGATCATCATGTAAACTACTAGAGTCCAACACATGAACTCCAATCTTTTCCTATGGACAAGATCTACAAGTATATCTCAAAGCAAACATTAGGCCATAAGGATTGTCATTAATTACCAAAACCATGCATGGGGACAACCATGCACTTTCAATCTCCCCCATTTTGGTAATTGATGACAATCCATTTTACGAGGGTTTATATAATGAATTTAAGCAACCATGCAACACAAAGAGCAAGGATGCAAGAGAACCGCAAGAGAACAAACCCATATTCTCTTAAACCCTCTAAATTTCTCCCCCATTGGCATCGATTGCCGAAATGGAAAGAAAAACTTAGAAGGCAAATATAGTGAGAGCTCCCCCATAATGTGTGCATTTCTCATAATATGAGTGAAATCAAATGCACATATCCAATGACGAGTAGATGGAGGGAGATCAAACTATATAGAGGATCCAAAGATTGCAAAAGAATATCAAATGGAAAGATACTTCAACGAAAGAAGCAAGCAATCAAAAGGATCCGAAAAGTGTTCTAAATATCATGAGGGAACTCCCCAAGGTACGTGCATAAATAGGATTTGTATTTCAATATAGTGTGCACAACATGGAATCCTCACTCCCTCCTAGATGAATTCGAACACAAGCTCATGCAAGAGAATGTAAATGATAAAGGAGGCAAAACAACTTTCACCTAATAAAATGTTTTGCAACAAGAGCAAGGAGCGGCAAATAAAAGAATGGGTGTGAGATACAAAGACATTTTAGGAGACTAATACAAGGATGAGCCAAAGCATCAACATAGTCTTTCAAAAAGAGTTGCACATAGTGCATATCATGTCTTTCCCATACCCCCACACCAAAAGAGATAAAGCAAATAGCTCCACAAGCTTAGTAAAATGCAAAAAGCATAGCACAAAAAAATGAAGCTTGTGCCTTTTAGAAACCACCAAAGAATCAAAAGCAAAAAGAGGTGGTCACTAAAGAATTGGAATATCAATTAAAGATGTAACTTTTCTTATGTGTATAAGTTTCTAAGTAGACACGAATCACTAAGATATGGGTCTACAAATAAACATGTACACACAAGATAGATACAAGGGTAAAGAATCATGATATCCAAGAGGAAGTCATAAATACACCAATAAGATCTTTGCTTAATAACATAGCACAAAGCCGAATTATATCTTAACGGAATATAAATGAACTTCCAACACATACTCATCATAGCATCAAAAACTATCCACGAGGGATAAAGGTTAACAAATGGATGCTCCGAGTAAGATAACAAGTATCCCAAAAGGCAAATGATTTTGAAAAATCCAATATTGACATACCAATTGAAAGGACAATTGAAAGGACAAAGATTTTGAAAATTCATCAATGTTGCACATGAGAGACTTTAAGTAGAAAGTGCTAGATTGACATAATTGGGATCGATGAATCATAGAAATGAATATATAGTCCTCTTATATGTAATCATCCCGGCTTACTCACATTTGCAATAAAGACGTTTTGCAAGAATCAAATTAATTGCAACAAAAAGATTCATGCCAAGATACAACCTACACAAGGTTGAAAACTAGAAATGTATGCATGAGGTAGATACTTGTTACCGAGATAGCATTGGTGATGTATAGTATAAGAGTTAACGATCATCCAAACTTGGCTCCATTAAGCACATGGTGACAACATCTTCCTTTTAGATGAGACAAGCTTCCAATGCATCTCCACATGTACCTAAAACAAATTCAAGTACAAAATGGTACCCAAACTCATTGGGTCCAAAGTAGTTAGAGCAACTACAATACATAGGACAAACTCCACATAAATATGTGCATATTAATGTGAAATTGAATTTCATGCACATCTTAGCCATATAGGATTTGATGGAGTTTATCCTATATATTGGTTCAACGAAAGTAAGCATGCCAAAGAAATACATGTAGTAAATATGCATGCACAAGACTTTCAAGAACCAAAAGAGATATAATTTGGACAAAACACCAATTAAACCAAGAAAGCACACACAAGTGCGACAAGAAAAAGAATTGTCCAAATTATATCAAAGGCCCAAATCAACACATGATTGAAGAAACCACTTTGAAAAGATACCACATGAAAGCAAGAAACCAATTGAAGAAAATAACATCAAATAATAAACCAAACCCTCTACACTTTTCATGATGGCACAAAGTGACAAAACGAAAAATGTTTGTCTTCCAAAGAGACACGTCATCGGGATCAAATACCAAATGAAGACAACTAATGTTCGAAAGCACATAGGATTGCTCCCCCAAGATGTGTGCATTATTTATGATCTTGCATTTGAATACAAAATGCACACAAATGAGATCATCACTCTCCATATATATATTTATATAGATATTCAAACACTAGTCATATTCAAGAAAGGTAAGAAATTGCAATACCAATTTAAAGAACGATGTTCCACTCAAAGTAGGATAGCTTCCCAAAGAATAGTGCATTATCAAAAAGTATGACTTTTGAATGTCAATGCACAAGAATTGGATCATTGCTTTTCCCAACTCAAGAAAGCACAAAACAAATTTCAAGTAGAGCAATAAAGTATCCAAAAGATACAAGGAAGACAAATAAGAGTTAGATCAAAAGCAAATCCTTGGCAATCAAATAAGGCAATTCAAAGCAAGAGCCAAAGTGAATATGATCAACATATTTACCCCCAAATATGATTATCACTTGTCAAGACAAGTAACGTATGGAGATATTTCTCGGTGGTGGATTGCAAAGATATATTCAAGATCATATTCACAAAACATAAGCATGAGGCAAAGAATAGGAATTAAAAGCCATGCTTAGATAGATATTCTTGATAGATTCACAAATCATGTGATAATGCAAAGCAACTCCAAGGAGTAGCTTGAATCAATTGGCTTCCCAAAAAGATATATGAGAACATATTTAGGGAAAGCCATATCAAGAACATCCTCCACAAACAAGATCCAAAAGAGTGAGAAACAAAGAGCATTTAAGTAAATGGGAACTTGTTTGAGCAACATGCCACATAGGAATAAGATAATTAGCAATATCAATTCTAGGTGGCAAAACCTCACATTTTCACATTTTCTAGGCTTGTAATATGCACATAGCTTATTACTCCCCCATAATGTGATAATCCATTTATTTTAACACAAGAGGCAGACAAAAACAACTAGAGAAATTAATGGACATTATATAATTTGAATTTCTCATGAGCATGACATACCACAAAGAGAATAGATAATATTGATATATCAAAACTAAGTGGTGTTCCTCATGTACACACATTTTTAGGATTGTGAAGTGCACGAAGCATATCACTCTCCAAAAATGGATAGTCCATTTATCTCTCAAAGAGAGCCAACAAGATAAGATATGATATAAAAGCAATAAGGCTCAAAACAAGTAGATGGTGTGCAAACCAAAATACACATGCTTGATTTCTCAAGATAAGTAAGTAGAGAGCACAACACATACAAACACTAGCAAGGTACAAAACCTAACACATGCAAGGGTGCAAGCAACTTTCAATGTATATATGATTTAAATAAAAGTTACCGCAAGGAGGAACATTGGATATGAGATAGAACAATATAATCCATATGACTTGACTTGAGAGAATATAATTGATGAAGATCCCTTAATTCTTCATAGTGTAGCCAAGTCTCCAAAGCCCTCCAACAACGCCTATTGATCAAGTTTTAGCTTGTTGGTCCCCAACCAAGTTGGGTCCTAAGAGGTTAGTCACAATAGGTTTGGCAACCCAAATGGTTCTTTTCTTGACACCACTTTGAGTACCAACATATTTGGCAAACACATTGCCAACCTTATCCTTTCGAAGAGAATAAACATCATTAATTATAATGGGGTTGGATAAGGTACCATTTGTGCATGAAGAAGCAAGGTGACCCTTCTCACGACATAGGTAGCAACATCTACTTCCTCCTCTCTTCTTAGTTGGAGTCTTGACTTGAGGAGGGGTAGCTTGATTCTTCTTGGGAAGAGACCGTTCTTCAATTTGAGGAGCTTGAGTTTGAACTTGAGGTTTCTTCCCTTGTTGCTTATCACTAAGAGCCTTCTTCTTCAAAGGGCAAGATCTAACATGGTGCCCTTCAACTTTGCACTTGAAGCAAACAATCTTGGCCGAATCCTTGACTTGTTCTTGGCCCTTGTTCATCTTGTTAACCTTGGACTTGTTCTTGATATTGGAGTTGAATCCAAGTCCACTCTGATCATTGGGGCGTCTTTGAACACTCAACATATTGTCAAGTGTGGACTTCCCAACATGACGCTTTTCCAAGTCTTTCTTCAAAGAAGTGACTTGGGCCTTGAGCTCATTTAATTCCTCTACATGGTTAGTATCAACAAAAACACTAGAGGAAGTAGACGCTTCATTGTTAGAGCAACAAGGTATGGAAAGTAATTCATCACAAGATGTAGAAGCATTGTGAGTGGATGAATCACTCGGACTAGCACATGGCAATAAGGCATTTCTAGAAGAAGTTGTGCCAATATCCACATGAGGCTCACAAGATGTTACCTTTGTAGAGATAGCCTCATGAGCTAACTTTAGCCTAGCATGGGATGCTAGAAGATCATCATTAGAGCTAGAAAGCTTTTCATGACTTTCTTCCAATTTCCCATACTTACTAGATAGCAACTCAAGTTGAGCCCTTAGCTCAATATTCTCCTTCAAAATAGATGCTTCACAAGAAGTGGAGTTAGTAGCACAAGCATCATTAACATTAGAAATGGAAGAAGACAAATTGGTAAGCTTATCATTCTTAGATAGTTGAGTTTGGAGTTGATCATGAGACTTGATGAGGAGAGAGTGTTCACTTTCTAAAGCCTTGAGAGCTTTGTCAAGTTTCTCTATGTCCTCACTTAGTCTAGCATTGCCAACACCAAATTCAACTTTTTCCTTTTTAAGCACTTTATATTTTGCAATAGCATGATCTCTTTCCTTAATGATTTTAGCAATGATAAGATCATTTGATTCATCAAGAGATTCAAGTCTCTCCTCAAGAGACACTCGAAGCTCTTGCTCTTCGTCAAGGGCATTCTCTAAGGATGCTTTTTCAATAGCATCTTCTCTCTCAATTTTACATTTTTGCTCAAATTGAGTATCCAAATCCTCAATGGTTTCTATACATTTAATACCATGAGCAACAATTTCACATAGAGAAGAGATTGCTTCACTACCTTTGGGAAGAGCACCAAGAACATTTTCACCCTTCTTGGTTAAGGTTTCAATGTCAAAATCTTCTCCATGAGGATCCTCAACCACATCATCACATATTTCGGGATTCGAGGTAGAAGTTACCTTGGAATCCTTAGCCATGAGGCAAACATGATTAATGGGTGAGGAGGATGAAGAATTACTTGAAGCACCATTGTCGTCCATGTCTTGTGCCAACAAATGTTGGGATTCCTCTACATAGTTAATCATGCAAATACTAGAGGATATAGAAGCATTATTTTCATGACAACAAGAAATAGAGAGCATATCATCGTTATATTTAGTTAAGCAACTATTACTTGATATGCGAGGACCATCAACTCTAGCATGTGTGCCATTTGGAGTGCTAGAAGAGTTTAAGTCCAAAGATAGAACATTGCAATGTGATAGAGAAGAGGTATAACCAAAAGTAAGTTCACCATCACCAATGCAATTTCTATCACCACTCACCATATCATTACCTTGTGTCAAATCACATGTTGGTGGAGTGGAAGAAGTTGTGAACTCATCACGGCCGGAGGTGGAGGGAGAACAATCATCCTCAATAATTTTGGACACTTCATATATATCTTGAAGCTTGGTCCAAAGCTCATGTGCATTTCGAAAAGGCATGATTGAAGCAAGAACTACATCGGTCAAAGCACATATAAGACCATTAGTAACTTGAGTCTCGAGATGAGAGTTTATCTCATCCTCTAAAGATAACTCTTGGGAATCCTTTGGAGGAGATAAACTCACATCTACAATCCTCTTCATATAATTTGGACCCATGGCCCTAAAAAGATTAAGCATGCGAATTTTCCAAACATCATAATTTGTGCCATCGAATATGAAAGTGGGATCGTGCACTAATTCTCTAAACGACATCTTTTACTCTCTAGGCGGTAAAGCCCAAAAAGAGAAACCAGGCTCTGATACCAATTGAAAGGACAATGATGTCGCCTAGAGGGGGGGGGTGAATAGGCGGTTTAAAACTTTTCCGGTTTAGGCTTGATAATTGCGGAATAAAACTAGATGTTTAAATTAACAAGCCGACAACCTAAATAAACTAGGCTCACCTATGTGCACCAACAACTTATGCTAAGCAAGACAAACAACAAGGTGATAGCAATATAGAATACTTCAAGCACGAAGGCTATCACAATGTAAAGTGCATAAGTAAAAGCTCGGGTATAGAAATAACCGAAGCACGCGGAGACGAGGATGTATTTCCGAGTTCCTCCTTGTTAAGGGAGTACGTCTCGTTGGAGAGGTGTGAACCGACACAACGGTTCAACAACCACAAAGGTTTCACCTTCTTCTCCGATGAACCGCACCACAAAGGCTTGGTTCACCTTCCACTATCGGAATTCCTTCGAGGCGGAATCCGGAGCCTTTCAACAACAATCCGGGGCACAACCCACAATGGGATTGGGGGCTCCCGAACGGCCTCCAACAACAATCCGGGGCACAACCCACAATGGGATTGGGGGCTCCCGAACGGCTTCAAGTGACCACACAAGGGTCCAACCACCACAAAGGCGTCTAGGGTCCAAGGACCCAAGAGTAACAAGTTCACAAGTTTTCAACTTCCACGAATCCTCGTGGAGAGCACACCGATGCACCAAATGCAAAAGGCAAGAGCACAAGTGCTCAAATCCTTCACTCTCAAATTCCAACAAAGCAACAAATGCTTATGGGGGAATAAGAGAGGAAGAACAAAGAGGAGATGCACCAAGAACTCCAAGATCAAGATCTACAAGGTTTCCCTCACATAGAGGAGAAATCGATCGGTGGAAACGTAGATCAAGATCACCTCTCACTTTCCCTCAAATATTAGCAAGAACCATGGGAGGGATTGAGAGGAAGAGCAAGCTTTACAAAGGGCAACAATGGAGGAGAGAGAGGAGAAAGACTTGCTCTAGAGCTTGTCAACCATTGGGGAAGAAGGCCCCTTAAATAGCTCAACTCAAAAATCCAGCCGTTGCAGCACTTCTTGTTCCGCAAGTGCGGTAGTACCGGCCTAAAGCCCGGTAGTACCGGCCCTGCGGTATCTTCGTCAACGCAGAAAACCGAGCGCGCGGTACTACCGGGGAAAAATACCCCGGTACTACCGGGCCCAAGTGCTGGGCTCCAACCCCGGTACTACCGGGTCCATCCGTGCCAAAACGCCCGAAAAACCAACTTCAGAGAGTAGTACCGCAGAGAGCCCGGTACTACCGCAGCGAGCCCGGTACTACCGGCTTACTGCGGTACTACCGGAACAAAACTCTCCGGTACTACCGGGCCTGTCCGAACACCAAAAACACAGCTATAACTTTTGCAAATGAACTCCGAATGAGGTGAGACCAACTCCGTTGGAAAGGTACCGACAAGGAGAAGGCTACAAAAAGTGAAAATATTGCATCCCATAAATAGAGTAAAATCACCACACATGGCAAGGTGTGGGACTTTCCTCACGGTTGAACCGGCAATATTTCCGCCACCGAAAACGCAACTAGTTTTCCAAGGTAAAACCGTTTTCGATGAACTAGAGCTTGACATGGAGATGAACCAAGCTCTAATTCCTCACCACCATAAAAGCCAAATAAGAACCAAGAAATATGATATGCCAAGTATGCAAAGGTTTGAGCTCTCCACAACGATGCGATCAAGTTACTCACTTGAGAGCCCCTCTTGATAGTACGCCGTCTATCCTAAAACCCGGTCTCCCACTAACACCATGAGACCGGTAAAATAGAAAACCTATCAAGATCATACCTTTGCCTTGCGCATTCCACTTGAGCTCGATGATGACGATCTTGACTCTCTCAAGTTGAAACACCTTTCTTGATTGTGCTTGCTAGCACATGCTTGATGAAGACTTCTCCAAATGCTCCCCCATACTCCATTATGGGAGGGCCTCGCTAAGCATCGTCTTCATGACTCCTTTGCAAGCTTCAATCAAATGATATCTTCGAGATGCATCATATTGATCTTGCGCTTCATCTTCTTCTCTTGATATGTATGATGGCTTGGGGTAAAACATGATTGATCACTCAATCTTCTTTTCCAAGCCATACTTGCAATAAGCTCAACTCTTCACATGACCATTCTTCATATAAACCCTTGAGTAGAGCATTGATCATCATGTAAACTACTAGAGTCCAACACATGAACTCCAATCTTTTCCTATGGACAAGATCTACAAGTATATCTCAAAGCAAACATTAGGCCATAAGGATTGTCATTAATTACCAAAACCATGCATGGGGACAACCATGCACTTTCAAACTTAGTAGACTTTATCTTTTTCATCAAAATAGTTTTTGCATAGCATCACTATTCTACTAAGTAATTTCATAGGAACCTAGACACAGGGATAAAGAGGTCTATCATGGCTTGCATAGCAATTCTATCCTACACATACTTATAGAAAATACTCTACTCATGCATAGAAATAATAGGACTTTTATGGGAGTGTGCCACTTGCCTTTGTACGATGTCGTTGTTCACACACTCATTTCCACAAAGAACGTTGCACTCCGTTTAACTATACAATGAAATAACATAACAAATAAACAAACAAGTTCACAACACAAGGCATACAAAAACAAAAATACAAAACAAAGTCTCCACATTAATTAGGTCAAGCTTTATCACATAATTCAATATGCAAAAAGAATTGATGTGATGAATAATGGTTTTAATGGGCTGGTCTTAAATAGAAATTTATCACACATTAATTTGGTCAAAAATATTTAAATCAAACTTAATGGTCTTAAAAGGCTTTTAATACCACTGAATTACCTTAAAACACTGTTAAGACACTTTAAATGTTCTACCATCAGTTTTAATTGTTTTCTATAATTACAATTTTATTCAAAACTTATAAACAATACTACTGGTCAAAAGATATAGTTTGTGACATTTTGCAAAAAGAAACATATTAACATTATTCCTAGTATTAAAGTATAACAAAAATACTTAAATTACGCCTCTGCTTTTTAAACCATCAAAAATAATGCTCAAAATTATTTTCTAACAGGGGCATAAAACTACACATATTTTAAGGTTTCTAAAACTATTTTATTTACAAAAATTGGATTTATAGAATTAAAGATATACCAAATTTACTCAAATTGCTCATTTGCAATTTAAATAAATTTAGACTACAAAAAAATGTAAATCAACATAACCAAAGTATTCTACATGTCAGGGGCTTTCCAATGATATTTAATTTACAAATTTGGAACTTATAGAATTAAATCAATACCTAAAACAATGTTTTACACGTGTGTGTAAATAACAAGTTAGTGCACGATTAAAATACAAGTTTTTATTATACCACTGTATTCTACACGTTCATACGATTCCATAAACTACAAATACATTGAAAACGGAGTTACGGTTGAATTGAAAACGGAGTTACGGTTGAATTGATATGAATTTCTAAAGTTTGACTAAAATCTGTCCGAAGTCAAATCCGAAAATAAAAAGGTTTTGACACATGGGAAAATTTGTAAGGCCAAAATTATTTGTTTGGACATAACATGGTGGTCTCATCTAATAAATTAGAAATATTATACGGATAAGATTAGACTATTTTGAGAGGCTCACCGACAAGAACGATTAGTGCCGGTGTCGTAGAGAGAACATGACGCGGTTAGATGAGGTGGTCGATGTTGACGGTCAAACACGACCTCCGGGAAGTAGTTGATGAAGTTGTCGTAGATGTGCACACGGACGAAGCAAACACCATGATGCGGTTGATACGACGAAGGAGATGGTGTGGTCGGCGTCATCGGTTGCGTACTGAGACAGCGTGACCGGAGTCGCGGCGGTGGACGACGCTCTCGGTCGAGCGTGTTCTCGAGTATTTGACATGCGGGAAAATTGGCAAAAATTAAATAAAAATGCAGGAAGACACATAGATCACGAAGGACATCATGCATGGCAAGGCCTCACCTCGTCGGGATCTTGCGTAACGCTGCAACGTTGCTCGGGCTTCGTGGTGGCGCGACCAACTGCGATGAAATGATGCAAAACCATGTCCTGGACAAAGGCCTTGATGGGGGGAATCTACTGGTGCAAGGAATTGTGTAGGGGATCATCGTAGAAGACAAGATCTGACGATGAACTCGGTTTGGGGCTGAGCTTGGCATGGTTGGTGCGAGCTGTATAGGCATCCTTTAGGAAAAGTATGAGGATGAACATGATGGAGGATGCAGAGGGGCACGAAGTGACGCGCTCGGATTTTTGTGAGATGGTCTGAGGAGGGAGATCGGGATGTGAATGTCTACGGGTGGCATTTGGTTCACGAGGTTGATGTGCATGTTTAAGGCAATGAAATCGGAAATAAACTCCCGGGATGGAATGCCCATCGAATATGGAGTAACTTTCGTGTTGAAGTCGAGGAGAAACGGCCACAAAATTGATGACGAAATTGAGGAGGAAGAGAAACACCATGTCAGTTACTGGTTCCTGTAAGGCACGTACGTACGTACGCTCGGGAGGTCGAGGAAGAAGACCGGCCCGGGCCCGGGCCAAGATTCGGCCCAGCTAGAAATAGAAAAGAAAGAAAAAAGAAAATGGGCTGCGAGCGGAGAAAGGAAAAAAGGGAGGGGTGCGGTAGCAGCTTGCTGGGCTTTGGCCCAGTAGGCCTGTTCCTTTTTTTTTACGTTTATCTTTTATAGTTTCTGGTTTCTTATTTATTTCATATCTTTTGATTTGAGTGTCCAAATAAAGTTAAATAAATTTGTAAAAATTTGTAAAAACAATATCTTTGTGTTAAACCAGTTGTGGGTATGTTTTGAACACTTTTCAAAAATAATAATTTCGAATTATTTATTAAATGCAATTTGAGACTTTAAGTCAAATTTGCAATTATGACTTAATAAAATTTATTTTTTTGCTAAATAAAATGTATACAAATACAACACTTATATAAGTTTGAAATTAAGTTAATTAAACTCATTTTCCAATATTAAAACATTTGGCTTCAGTACAATATTTAAATGACATAACACATCTATTTGAATTGACAGGGAAATATAGAGTATTCATTTTTAATTCAAAATATTTTGTGCACCATTAAGTTTCATAATATGATAAATCATTTGAAAACTTTATGACATAACTTTTGAATAGGTTTTAGATTTAATTCATTTCTTATACTGGAAAATATATTCATGAAAATCATTTTATGTTTTGAAAATGAATGAAAATTATTTAAGCTAATGAAATGTTTATTTGGATGATTCATTCTAAAATAAATGAAGTTATTAAAGTTATAAACTACACTTTGTTTTGAACTTAGTTGAAAGAATTGAAACCATGTGACAAATAGATCATGTTTTAAATAGTTGTAATATTATTTTAATTTATGATTAGCTATGGTTAAGGTATTTAAATCGAATACTTACAAAGAAACTTTGTATTACATGAAAATGGTTTGAAGGTTGGGAAATCATTTATCAAATTACATATTGAGGTTTAAGAAATACAATGGATAATATAATGTTTAACCAAAACAACTTTTGAAAATAATAATTATTTGAGATATTTAAATTAATAAATAATTTAGAAATTGCTATGAAGTCTTTTATGGTTGGCTTTATTATTCATTTAAATGTTTTATTTTAATCAAACAAAAGTTTTTAAATTTTAGTGATTTTTAAACATTCCAAAATATTGGGATGTTACACAACGAGTCCAAAATTCCAGCGGAGTGAAGTTTCTTCATGCGCTTTATACCAATATGACCGAAACGGCAATGCCACATATACATGGCGGTATCATCACTACACTTAATCCGTTTGGCTTTTATATTATGGATGTGAGTACTACGATCGAGATTCAACAAGGATAAACAATTATTCTCGGGAGCATCAACATAAAAGATATCATTCATATAAATAGCACAACTGCTTGATACTGATTTAAATAAATAACCATCTTGTAATAGGAAAGACCCAATTATAATGTTTACACTCAAGGATGGTACAAAATAACACTTATTTAAAACCAAAACTAATCCCGATGGTGGATGTAGAGGGAGCGTGCCGACAGCCACCACGCCGACTCTCGATTCGTTGCCGACGCGCATCGTCACCTTACCTTAGCCAGCCGCTGTTTATTCCTTAACTCCTCCTGAGAGTTACATATATGAGCAACAAAACCGGTATCAAATACCCACGTGTTGCTACAGGCGGATGTAAGGTACACATATATAACAAGTATATCAAATATACCTTGCTCTTTGTCGACTGTCTTGCCAGACTTCCTATCCTCCAGGTACTTGGGGCAGTTGCGCTTCCAGTGACCTTTTCCCTTACTGTAGAAGCACTCCACGCCATCTCTGGGACCAGATCTGTTAGTCTTGGGCTTGGCAATCAGTTTGCCCTCCCTCCTGGACTTCAAACTCTGCTTTCCCTTGCCACCGGATTTCTTAAAATCAATGGTCTTGTTGACCATCAACATCGTGTGCTCCTTCTTAATCTCCACCTCAGCAGTCTTGAGCATCACGAACACTTCACCCAGGGACTTAGCCATGCCCTACATGTTGTAGTTCATGACGAAGCCTTTATAGCTAGGGAGCAACGATTGCAGCACCCTGTCAATCGCCAGCTCATCGGGAATCTTGCATTCCAGAGCATTTAGGCGTTGAACGTAGCCAGACATCTTGACCACATGCTCGCTCACACTGCTATGCTCCTCCATCTTGGCCGAGAAGAAAAGCTTAGAAGCTTCATATCTCTCAGCCTTAACCTGCGGCGCGAAGACAACCTTGAGATCAGAAATAATCTCAAAGGCGCTCATCTTCTCGAAGCGCTTCTGCAAGTCGGCTTCCATGGCGTAGAGCATGCCACTCTGGACAAAGGAAAAATCCTCCGATCTGGTCTGGAAGACCTTCTTCTCATCCTTAGAGGCTTCATCTGCGGGAGGGTCACCTATGGCGGCCTCAATGACGTAGGCCACCCTATGGGGAGTGAGGAGGATCCTCAGGTTGCGGAACCAGGACATGAAGTTTGACCCATTGTGCTTAAGTTTTTCTTGCTCAAGGAACAAACCTAGGTTAAACGAGGGGCGAGACATCTACAATGGATTTTGCAACAACATAAGACTTTGTTCATAATAATTTTGAGTTATAGTATTTTTATAAAATAACTAACATAACTCCCACTCAAGCGAACATCCCTCCTGGTCGTTTAAGCGATTACACGACCCCCATCCATTGCACCACCCCTCATCGTCAGAGCCGGCATCACAACTTCAAGAGTAGACAATTGTCCGTCACACCAATTTTGTGACTCGTGCTCGACATTTCGGCCTCCGTGTTCCGAGGCCATATCTGCATATGCTAGGCTCGCCACTAAAACCTCCACGATGATACTTGTGCAACATGGCTTACACCCACCGTATGCGAACGACGATATGTCTGACACCCGATCGTCACGGCCTGCCTCATAACGTAGAAATTTCTTGGTGGTGCGCGTTGGAGGAAGAACACTAGTGGTATTTTTGAAGGGATCATCTTATATAATTACCGGCGCGTAACTAATATATACTAATATATATAATCACACAATATAAGATGCACACAAAACATCAAATTTAATGCAATGTGATATAGTCCATTGCGCCATGTTCTTCTTGGCGACCGCAGTTTATAAACAATTTAATAAACCTACCTTGACCATATCACATAGCCCCTGCAAAATAAAGTTAGACGCTTCTACTTTATCTTTTGCATATTTTACGTGGCTTGGGGCTGTCGTAAATAGAACCGCTTCATACCTACAAACCTTATGACCACAACAACGATCTAATAATTGCATATTTAAACATCCATTTCGGGCCCTCCATTGAAAATGCAAGACCAACTAAAGAGAGAGAAACTGACACCCCCCAGCCACAGATACGGTACAAGCCGTATGTCAGTAGTGGAACCAGTCTCGCGTAAGCGTACGCGTAAAGTCGGTTCGGGCCGCTTCATCAACTCGATGCCGCTGGAATCACAAGTGCACGCTACAGGGTAGCAAATAACAGGAACGGTGCCCCCGTGCAGAACACGGGTTCTAACAGCGTACAACTATATCTACGATAAATCGGCTCTGATACCACTGAAGGGGATCGTGTGCAGAAAACAAATTTTTTCCAAGCAACGATATCCCTAAAACATGCCAAAATCTATTCTATGTAGATATAGTAGTACGAACGGAGATCGGAATACATACCCTTGTAGACCGAAAACGGGGATTATGTTCCCGCACAAACGTTGTCGATGAAGACCGACGAATCCGACCTCAAGGTCGTGTAGAGGAAGCAGACCTCCGAGCACCGCTAGCGCAGCACCTCGCAGGGCGTTACACACGTACGGTTGAAACGACGGCCTCCGAAGCTCCAGTCCAGGATGAGCAGCGGAAGACTTGGACCGGAACACCAGCAGCACGGCAGCGGGCTATGGTGGAAGAGACCCCCCTCTCAACTCGGCGCAACTCCAACAAAGGGAATCACGAAATCGAGAGAGAATTGGGGAATTAAAAGGCCAGGGGTGCCCCTTCTTATATAGGTTCCCGGGGGGGAGCCAACCTGCCAGCCAGGCAATGTGGGACTAAACCCCACATGCCTGGTGCGGCATAGGCTGGTGCGACGGCCCCCTAGTGGGCCTCTTGGCCCACTTGGGTCGGCCACCCAAGCCCCCACCGAATTCCCCTAGGAAATTTCCCCCTCTTGGGCTTACTTTCGCCCAGAAGGCCCATTTAGGGAAATCAGCTTAAATAAATTCGAAAATAAATATAGAAAATCATATTTAGACATTAATTACACTAATTAATATCAAACATATTATATATAATTTATTCTAGCTCCGAAAACTCTTTCGTCGCCGCCCGATCTCCATCGGACCTCTCCCGGGACTTTCCCGGTGATCTCTTTCCTTTCCGGTTGTCTTGTCGAAACCCCTTAAGTGTGTTACCCTAGCGGTTCGATATAATAACAGGTATGATCGAGACTCCTCTCCGATCAATGACTAACTTGTAGGCCTGGACCCCATGAATTAATCCATGTGATATAACGAATGACTTTCATCTATCAAACCTGAACGTAAAGTCTTAAACCTTTTGCCATGACGATACTTAGTGTGTCCGAGCGTCGTTCATAGATATCTCCATACCTAGCTTGACCTCGTTACCGACAACACTATCTTCTACTCGTCTATGATTTCATGTCTCTATGACCTAGTCACATGCTTGCAAGCTCATTAGACATGATCTCACCGAGTGCGACCTAGAGTATCTATCCTTGTAACGCCCCGGGAGTTATCCCCAATTAGATTTTTTGTTTTCTTTTTTGCATCATCATGACATCACATCATCATGCGTTTGTCACTTCTTTTATTTTATGACATTTAAATTTTAAACTCCCTTTAAATTAAAAATCACAGAATTTGAATTCAAATGCATTTCAAATTAATTAAAATGTGTATTTTAAATCTTTTGCAAATATTATAAAAACTAGTTTATTAAATTGCCTATTTAAAACAAAAAACTATTTTGTAAAGTTTTCTTATTTAAATTTATTTTCTATTTTGTTTTAAAATACAAAAATAGAAAAGAATAAAGAGAAAAAGAAATAGCAGGGGAAAAATACTCCCTGGGCCATCTCGCCTCTTCTCCTGGCCCAGCCCGATCCTAGCCCGGCCCACTCCCTCCTCCTCCTGTCGTCTTCCTCGCTTTACAGCGAGGCAGAGACAGCGAGCCATGGCGCCCACCTCCACCTGCTCCCTCCTCCTCCCCTCCTTAAAGCCGAGCCGCGCCTCCCCCAAGCCCTAACCCTAGATCGCTCCTCCCTCTCCCTCCTGCGCCGCCACCATCTCCTCTTCCACTCATTCTTCTCTGTTTCTTCCTCGCCCCAAAAAAAAATCACCAGAGCCTCCGCCGCCGCATCGCCGTTCCTCCGACCGTCCCCTTTCGTCCTCGTCACGCCATCAACTCCGCCCCGACGTGCTCCGTCCTCGACGCCAGGAGACGAGCCACGCGCGCCTCCGACGGACCCTTCTTCCCGATGACGAACACCACGGGCCGAGCGTCTTCTCCGGCACCGGTCAGTCGTTTTCGTCGCCCTCGAGTCTCCCCGCCTCGCCATCAGCACCCCCTCGGTGAGCGGCTTCACCTCCGACTCCTCCCCCCTCTTTTACTTGCCCCTGGAGGTCCAATTGCCGGCGCCGGAATACTCCCCGCCACGGCCATGGCGTGCCCGCACGAACTCGAGGACCAACACGAACACCCCGCACTCCCCCGTCCCTTCCGGGAATGAAAACGGAACCCCCGCGCAGCTCCGTGCCCACGCAGCACACCCACGCACGGAGCGCCGCCCGGAAAAGGTCGCCGGCGTCCGGTTGATACCGCCGGTGTCCTCTGTCTTCTTTTTCGTTAGTGAGAGAATTTTTAGTTTCGTCAGTAGTAGCAACGCTAGGTTTGGTTCAAAAGCAAAGACGTCTCATTTCTGTTCAACAGCACGATCTAGCCCTCTGGTTAGCGCGTCCGTCGCTCCGCGCTCCCGGCGATGCGAGTTCGAGTCCCCCCCGGGCGCGTTGAGAAAAAAGCCCTCCTTTTGTTTTTTTTCCTCGCGTCCCTAACAGGCATGGCCCGTGCGTCAGTGACCGCGGGCGCAATCACACCCACGCGCGCGCCAGCGTGGCATTGGGACCCGCACGTCATTGTCTCGGGTCAACACCAGGCGCGGTAACAAACCTTCCAGATCCAGATCCGGATGGATCTTTGCGGAGAGCCCCCTGGGTTCTCTGGTTTCGTAATAAAACCCTCCCCAACACTGTTTCCATCACAGACAGGTCCTGTATTTTGCAGAAAGAACCCTAAAACTAAAATGCTAATAACTTTTAATTTATAACTCCAAATAAAATAATATTTATATGTTTTTATATCAGAAAAATGCAATGAATATTAATATGTCATTTATATGCCATTTTGCATCTGTTATTTTAATTGCTTAGTGTAATTTATTTGTTGCACCTAAATAATTAAATATGGAATGTGTTTGGGCTTTATTCAATTATTGCTCTATTCCATTTAATTTAATTAGATCACCCATGCCATGTGTTACCATATTAACCAACATTTAATATTGTTGAGTAGATAAATAACTCGCACCTAAATATTATTTCTCGGGGTTGCTTTCCCGTTTAATTTGGATTAATTGCATTGTTTTGCATCTTGCCATGTCATGCATCTTTCTCATAGGATCATGCTGAATCTTTTGCCGTAGTTGTAAAATGCATCTTTTACGCTTTCCAGTGTTTGTTGCTTCTTCGCGGATAAGACGTTGAGATGTGTGAGCAACGACAAGATCTGCTTCCATGCGGGATTCCAGGCAAGCAAAGTTTGCTTGTTTACCTATACATTGTATTTAATTCCTGTCGTTGATCTCTGCTACCCTAGTATTCGATTCTTTATCGCGATCCCATCACATGTTATCCTGCAGCCGATACAGCTTTATCCCCACATCCCATCACCTTTTGTATGTTTATCTGTTAGCCTTGCGAGTCGTAGTGCATGCTTAGAATTGGTTATGCGAGTCGTCAGTTGGTCTTTTATTTCATATGCTTAGCTTGATAGATTATTCTACCTTAATAAAATGTTATATCATATTGGGGTAATATAATTAAAAGATAAGGCACCGGCGGAAGGCCTTGCGAGGTGCTTTGTTCTGCTAAGTGTCGACCTAGGAACTGAGATCTTGCTCCCCTAATCCAAGACTGAGCGCACTAACCACTTGTGGGAGGCCCTATGGAGCCCCCCCTCGACTTTGACTGGAACTTCAACTTGTCCGGGAGCCACACCTAGTTCGGGTTTTCCATTTGTCTCATATGCATTGATGATACTAGTGTAGTATTTTACTTTGGCGGTGTGCCTTGTTACATGCATATAGGGCGCGGCCTGTTGGTGCGGAGGGGTGTGTCCTGCGGGAGTCCGCACCTTTTTGGCCGGGACCAGCATAGCTCCCGTGGCTCCTAGACTTGTTGCGGTGAAGGAAAAGAGTTGGGTTGAAAGGCCCTAATGTTTCTGACTGGGTTGATCATGCGAGTATGGGTCCAGTAGTGCACCCATGCAGGGTATAATCTTATCGATGAGCCGCGTCCGCGGTTATGGACAACTTGGTGCGTTGCCGACTAATGAGATCTAGACAACTTACATCTAATCATTGTTAATTATTTTGACTAGTAATATAGAATTACTTTCACAATAAATGGTAACTAAAACTGTTCAACGTGTGAGTTTCCCGAATTGCTTCCTCATACTTGGTTGAGGGGGTTAATCCGAGAATGGGTTATGTTTGGTGTTAGTAGTAGTTGGTTATCTTATGCGCTCTCTTATCCCTCTCTGATTAGACGGAAGTTATAGCGTGTCTCTCTAGGTTGCTAGTGCTGCTGCCGCTAAGTCCACCTCCCCTATATTTTGGGAGATGGTGTAGAAAGTAGGCAAGTCGGTTTTGCATGCCAGGGAGTGCCCTGACCCTCTTTTGGGATGTGCTTTATGTGCAGTCAACAGGTTTGAAGTCTGACGACGTTAGCTTGGGAGTCCCTCCGGCTTGGCTGGGCAGGGATATGGCGCCATCGCTTATCTTCAGGACTCTTAGTCCAATTTGCTTCTTATCCTTAGATGGATACTATTTTGCTTCCGCTGTTATTTGTATCTTTGTATTGTAACATTTGTATCTTGACTCGTTCGAGTTGTTGTTGTATTTTTATCTTCTGTTGTATTTGTGGATGTATCGGAACTATTGTAATGTTATCATAATTCCACCCACATAATGCGCATGTTTCGGCGTGCACATTATGTCTGGTGGGCGACCTAAAATCGTTATTATGCGGATTTCGGCGGGAACGCTTAAATCTACATAGTACCGATTTTCGGGCGTCACAATCCTGCTATGCGGACTGGCAAATCCCGCTCTTGACCCCTCGTCTCAACTACTCCTTTCTGATACCCAAAAGTATCACCGTTATTGTCATACTAATTAAGATACGACGTTTGGTGCAATCAAAGTATCTTACATGAATAACAATAAGAGTTGGTCTCACGGTCAAAGGCGTAATGACTGCGTCCTCCAAATCTGGGTATGTCTATCACATCGTTATCCAACGATATGACTTCCATTGTCGACCGGCACCATGCCCTATGATCGGGAAACCTCGATCATCGATCGCGCAACGAAACTAGTCTTAGTAGAGACTACTAAGGACCTGGTTG
Source organism: Poa annua (assembly GCA_026929855.1). NCBI lineage: Eukaryota > Viridiplantae > Streptophyta > Magnoliopsida > Poales > Poaceae > Poa > Poa annua. The sequence continues at coordinate 78,620,067 of CM049430.1, read as the reverse complement.
TTTACGCATCACATCCGTATTAATGTTTCCGCTTAATACGGTTATAGCATGACACAAAAACATATTATGAACAAACGAGATATGATAAAGAATACACTTTATTAATTGCCTCTAGGGCATATATCCTTCACATATGTCCCTCCCAACGCCGCTAGCATCCTCGGTCCCAGCCCCGGCGCCCACTCTTAGGTGTACACCATGATGCCGCACCTCCCCGCGCCCCCGATGCAGCAGCAGCAGTACATGCAGCCCACGATGTAGCAGCAGCAGTACATGCAACCCTCTCACGACTACTCCGCTATGGTCCACTCTGCACCAAGCCACGTACAAAGCTTCCCCCACGGCGTCGATTGGTTCATGGACACCGGCGCGACCTCACACGTCACCAACAGCCAGGGTAATCTTACCTCGTGTCATTCCCCTACAAACATTAATTCTCGCAGTATTGTTGTCGGTAATGGGTCTACTATGCCTATCTATTATGTAGGATCTACCACTCTCACACCCCACCCCCTTTCATCTTAAAAATGTTCTCGTTTCTCGTTTCTCCCTCTATGGTTAAGAATCTGATTTCGGTGCGTCAGTTCACCCGTGATAATTCATGTTCTATTGAATTTGACCCAAATGGTTTCTCTCTGAAGGACCTCGCAACCCGGAGCACTCTTCTTCGGTCCAGTAGCCGTGGCGACCTCTACCCCTTCTATGGCGACCTCCACACCCCAAATGCAGCTCTGACGGTCACCACCACTCGTGATCTATGGCACCGCCGATTGGGTCATCCTAGTGATGACAGCCTCTCTCACATATCCCCTAGCTTTCCCGAACCATGTAATGCTCCTAGTAATAAATCCCCCACGTGTGAAGCATGCCAATTAGGAAGGCAGCCTAGACTATCATTTCCCACTTCTTCTAGTTTTACTACTATTCCCTTCCAACTTATTCATTGTGATTTGTGGACATCACCGATTTGTAGTTTCTCTGGTTATAAATACTATATTATTGTTGTTGATGATTTCTCTCACTACTCATGGGCGTTTACTTTGCGTTACAAATCCGACACTGCCTCCACTCTTCAACGATTCTTTGTTTACACTAAAACACAATTTAACAAAACAGTTCAATGTGTGCAATGCGACAATGGCGGTGAATTCTTAAACAATGAACTACGCTCCTTCTTCTCTACAAATGGCATCGTTTTTCGCTTCTTTTGCCCACACACCTCTCCTCAAAATGGAAAAGCCGAAAGAATGTTGCGAACCACAAATGACATAGTCAGAACACTTCTAGTCCAAGCAAAACTCCCACCTCAATTTTGGGTTGAGGCTCTACACACTGCTAACCACTTAGTTAACATTCGTCCATCTAGGTCCATTCATCACCACACACCCCACTTTAGACTACATGGCCAACACCCTACCTATTCACACCTCCGCACATTCGGCTGCCTATGTTATCCAAATCTTTATGCAACCACCCAACACAAACTTCAACCACGCTCCACACGTATGTGTTTTCATAGGGTATCCACGGGAACACAAAGGTTTTAGGTGCTTTGACCTCGCAACACGTCGAGTTATCGTGTCCCGTCACGTTATTTTTGACGAAGGCCAATTTCCTTATCAACCCCCAAACACTGCCACACAACACCCTACGGATCCTCCAGCCACACCAGATCCCGCCCAAATTCCCTCCGGGATCCGCATCCAACCCATCCCGGCCTCTGGCCCCGCATCTCCCTCGGGATCCGGCACGATCGGATCGCCAGACGCGTCCACAGCGATCTCCACTCCCCAATCATTGCGCACATGCGCATCTTTCTCGCCTGACGAGCCCATCAGCCCCACCAGCTCGCCCCCGACCACTCCGACGCCGCCACGACGAGCGAATCTCCCGCGCCATGCTGTCCTAGTAGAGCCACCCGACAACGCACACAAGATGAACACTAGAGCTAAAAATGGCTATCTGATGCCCAAAAGACTCTTTAGCCTTTCCACCCCCACTGTTTCCTCCCATATCTCACCGATTCCTTCCTCTTATAGACAAGCACTGAAAGATCCCAATTGGCAGGCAGCAATGCTCGATCAATATAATGCGTTGTTACGGAATGACACTTGGTCTTTGCTCCCATGCCCTGTAGGTGCGAACGTGATCACCGGGAAGTGGATCTTCTGGCACAAGATGAACCCATATGGCTCTCTCGCAAGGTATAAGGCTCGTTGGGTGCTACGCGGATTCAATCAGCTAGCCGGGGTGGATTACGACGAAACGTTCAGCCCGGTTGTAAAACCGGTGACGATCCGAGTGGTTCTTTCGATCGCCACCGCTCAGACTTGGCCTATCCAACAGATGGACATGAAGAACGCTTTTCTGCACGACATACTCGTGGAGACAGTCTACTGTCAGAAGCCTTCAGGTTTTCTTGATGCAGCCCTACCCCATCATATTTGCCGTCTCAACAAATCCTTATACGACCTCAAGCAAGGGCCAAGAACCTGGTTCCTTCGCTTCACCACCTACCTCCTATCCATCGGCTTTGTTGCCTCGCGCTGTGATTCCTCTTTGTTCATATTTCGTCGTGGTGATGAGCTTGCCTATCAACTCCTATATGTCGACGACATCATTCTGACAGCAAATAAACCTGCACTTCTTCAGTCCATCATTGCTGCCATGTCCTCTGAGTTCTCCATGACAGATCTCGGAGACCTGCATCATTTCCTCGGCATCAACGTTCACCGCAATGCACAGGGCATGTTTCTTTCCAGCAGCAATACACGCTAGAGATTCTGGATCGTGCAGACATGCTGAACTGCAATCCCCTGTCAACACCTGTTGAGACTCGCTCCAAACCATCGCTTTATGATGGCTCTCCGATCGCTAACGCTTCCAAATACAGAAGTCTCGCTGGCGCACTCCAGTACCTCATCCTTACCCGCCCAGATATAGGCATATAGCCTATTCATTTCAGCAAATATGCCTCTTCATGCATGCACCCATCACTGCTCACTTCCGGCTGATCAAATGTGTGCTCCGTTATCTGAAGGGGACATCACATTATGGGTTGCAGCTGTATCGCTCTTCCTCTCATGATCTGTTAGCATACAACGATGCTGATTGGGCGGGGTGTCCGGACACTCGCAAGTCGACATCTGGTTTCTGTGTGTTCCTTGGCGATAATATCATCTCATGGTCATCGAAGAGGCAAGCCACTGTATCTAGATCAAGTGCAGTCGAATACCGAGCGGTCGCAAATTGTGTTGCCGAGTCCTGCTGGCTGCGACAATTACTGACAGAGCTGCATCGACCGCCACATAAAGCAACAGTTGTTTACTAGCGACAACATAAGCGCCATGTACCTCTCCAGCAACCCGGTTCAGCACCAACGCACCAAGCATGTGGAGATCGACCTGCACTTTGTCCGAGATCGTGTGGCGCTTGGAGAGGCCAAAGTGTTGCACGTACCATCTTCTTCGCAATTTGCTGATGTTTTCACCAAAGGGCTGCCGACGACAGTGTTCTGCGACTTTCGGTCCAGCCTGAACATCTTTCCATTCGATGTTCAGACTGCGAGGGGATGTTGAAGTATAGACATTGCCGTTGTACATGACTTAGTCCTAGCTTAGGCCTAGTCAATAGGAGTTGTTAGATCTAACAGAATAGCTAGCACGATCGCTATGCCATGACGCGCACTATCAGCCCCAACACTGCATAAATATGTACTCTGTCAGTTGTGTAATTAAGCAGTAAGAGTAATAGAATTTAGTTCTCCATGTCCCCAACATCGGCAGCACCACCAAGGTCCTCGCGAGCACCGCATGGGCATCCTCACCCAATCCGACCGCGTCGACAGCCCCCCTGACAGGTTCGCCGTCACCCAGCTCTCACTACTAGATATTGCAATATAGCCGAGGGTCAATTTACCGTCGGCTATTTAAGTTTACGGTCGGATATATTTATAAGCGACAGTGTACCGTCGGCTATCTCCCGTCGGCTATGCTCGGTCGGCCATTACATTTATATCCGACGGTACGGTCGAGTAACATATTGCCCCACGGTAATACGCCGGCGGTGAACTGTCGGGCATATTCTAGTCACCAGCCGCATATTAGTAACTTGACGACTCATATGAACGACGGTTACCCATCGGATATATATTTTCCGAAAGTTATTTTGTCCCCGTCAGTTTTTGTAATGGACAGTACATTTGGCCCAATTAAAGTAGACCATCATCGTCAATTTGTAAACTACCATTTGGATCTATATGACAGATTAGGCCCATTTTGTTGACCTACTTCTTTGTTCGTTTATATAAATCTCATGTTGTTATATTACAGCTATGTCGGCATGTCGCACAAGATTTCTAAAATCCCAATTGATATACTTTCATTTAACCAACCTCCTGTCAACCAAGATTTCATACAAAACATTCATAACGACAAAGTAGATTCAAAATTATAGAGTTTTCACATATTGCGAATTTACATTTGCAAAAGAAAATGTCATCACAATATTACAAGATCCAGCGCGTTCATCTGACTTTGTCTGCATCTGGCGATGGCAGGCCTATGCTGGCGGTGGAGGGACGCTTGGGATCAGTCGGATCAGGAGCCTCCGCGACATAGAGTGACATGAGCTGCTCGCTCTGTTGCTGTCTTTCAGGCATCCTATAGAGAAACCGAAACAAGATAATCAGAGAAAACGATACAGAGAGAGAGCACGGGACGAGAGAATAACTACCATCTAAATCAGCTTTTGTTCTTTCACGCATCAATGCTTAACATGGATTGATCTTGTGGTCGTGAAAGCTGCACTCCGCGGCTTTTGGATGCAAGTACTACAAAGGGGAATCTGCTTCCATTCAGAAGATCTGACAGCAATTGATTAGTAGTGGGAAAGATAAATCTGGTTGATTAGCAGTTAAAAATATGACTATATGTGCCAGACACATCCACCATCGATCTGATCTTGTAGCGCTATGGGCGAGTGCAGATTTTAGAGGAGACAAACGACTAACGGATGCTTACTAGACGAGATTGATTATCTCTCGGGCGGATCTGGAGATTCTGCATGCTCAGGTCTCCTTCTTGCAGATATGCAGCGGCGCCATCCTCTGGTTAAAGTCGGCATACGGCGTGATTCGGCTTCTCGCGCAGAGCAGACGGGCGATTCACCGCCGCCGACCTTGAGCATGAGACAACGGCGATGCGACAAGTGTGGGAGGCGAAGATCTGGATCCTGGAGGTCGTATGAGGAAGGCAGACGGGAGGTGTGACTGCGTGAGTAGTGGAGGAGAAGATTGGGGACGTGCATATATAAGATAACCACATGGCCTATTTATTTGTCGACGCGGCCTAATTTCCCGCGCGGTGGGAGTTATCTAAATTTGACCATATCAACGCAGGCACGGCGCTGCTGCGTGGGCCGCCAAAAATATCAAAGTACTAGTTGGATTTGTGCTTTGATTCCTGAATATGGGTTGCGTGATCTCACAACCTCTTGAAGACATGATATCAATATCGGTTGCATGATCTCACAACCTCCTTACTAGTTGCGTCAACCACTTAAACATAGTATAAATTTGCAATTCATTTGTACGAATTTAAATATGCAACAATACATTTCCAAATATTATTTAAGCATTTTAGCCCTGGTGAATAAAATAACCGAGGGGCACCTTCACCGTCGAGAATCATTATTAACCCTCGGCTATTAATCACATATGACCGACGGTTAGCAATTGACCGTCGGATATTACAACTAACCGTAGGCTATTTCAAGGTAATATCCGAGTGATGTTTCATACCCGTCGGTCATTTCTAAAACCGTCGGTTATATGCGGTAATAACCGAGCGGTAAAGTAAAACCGTCGATTATTCGTGGCACCGTCGGTCATTAGTACAATAGCCGACCGGCCGTCGGGTAAAAATATGTACCGCCGGAAATAAGGGGATTTCTAGTAGTGTCTACGCGGAGAACAACATGGTCCGGTTCCTCTCGGAGACAGGAAGATGGGAAATTGTAAAGGGCGCGCCTTGCCAACTCCCGCCTTCGTCGGGTGGGACGGCGAAAATTCAACCCTACAACTACATGTGAACCCACCAACCATCGTGACCGTCGAAAGTTGCTGGACGAACAATGATGATGGTTGATGGGTTCGTACCGTCAAAAGTCTTTCGACTAGCGCGAATCGTAAAGCACAACCAACGGTGATAATGGTTGGAGGGTTCGCACATAGTTTGGGTAATCACTACGTTGGTGGGACAGGGGGAATATACCAGTCGACGCTGGCCTTTGGCGGGCGGCTGTTGTGGGTGGACATCGGCTGCGGAGCCGTGACGGTCGACCCCTTCAGCGACCGGCCGGACACCCGCTTCGTCGAGGTTCCCAAGGGCAGCGTGCTGCCGGCGCCGCCGCCGGGCAGCGCGCGCTACGAAGAGGGGAAAGTGATGGGCAGGTACCGGCGAATGGGGGTCAGCGAGGGGAAGATGCGCTACGCAGAGGTGTCTCAGCGGGAGCGGTTCATGCTCAGCTCCTTCGCGCTCGACGAGGAGTGCGGCGGCGGCGGCGGCTGGACGCTGGAGCACCGGGTGGCGCTCACCCGGGTCTTGGCGGATGCCGGTGACCACCCTTGGCTGCCCTTGCGAGGGACGCCATACATTGCGGTTCTTGACCCACTGAACGTCAGTGTCATGCACCTCACTGTGGGTGAGCACATCGTCACGGTGGACATGTGACAAAACGATGGCTGGAATGATGCTTGAGACCACATCGTTTACATGTTGATATAGGCGCTAAGGCCGTGTGGTACAAGGAGTCGTATCCGTATAAATCTCATACGGTATACAGAAATATATCAACTAACTATTACATTTAACACTCCCCCTTAATCTAAACCTTTTGAAAGGTTTAGATTACACTTAAACTCAGCTAGCTGTTTTACAGGAAGTGGCTTTGTGAAGCCATCAGCAACTTGATCTTTGCTTGAAATGAACTTGATGTCCAACAAGTTTTGAGCAACCCTTTCTCGAACAAAGTGAAAATATATCTCAATGTGTTTTGTACGAGCATGAAAAACTGGATTTGCAGACATGTAGGTAGCACCTAAGTTGTCACACCAAAGACAAGGTTTTTCCTTTAGTTTAACTCCAAGTTCACCAAGGAGAGTTTCAACCCAAATTAACTCTGTTGTAGTATTTGCTAAGCCTTTATATTCAGCCTCGGTGCTAGACCTGGGCACTGTAGCTTGTTTTCTGGCACTCCAAGAGATCAAGTTTGGTCCAAGAAATATGGCAAAACCACCAGTGGATCGCCTATCATCAAGAGAACCTGCCCAATCTGCATCAGAGAAAGCACTGAGGAATGTGGATAGTGACTTAACATATGTTATTCCAACTTTCACAGTATCTTGTATGTATCTCATAATACGCTTTACAGCTGTCCAATGTGGTTGGAGCATGAAGGAATTGACAAACTTTGTTCACAGAATAAGACAAGTCTGGACGTGTCAATGTCAAATATTGCAATCCTCCAACAATTTTGCGATACTCAGTGCTATCTAGAGGACCCAACGGTGTACCATCAGTGAGGGACAATTGTTCTGTAGATGATAAGGGTGTAGGCGTAGCTTTGCAATCACTAATATGAACCTTTGCAATTAAATCAGTAGCATATTTCTCTTGAGTCAGAATCAACCCATTCGGTACCTTTTTTACCTCAATACCAAGGAAGAAATGTAGGTCACCTAGATCCTTAATAGCAAAGTGCTCATTGAGATTTCGGAGAAGAACAGTGATGGCCTCATCTGAAGAGCTTGTTACTATAATGTCATCAACATAGATTAACACATAAACCGTGATACCAGACTTGTTGTAAAGAAACAATGATGTATCAGCCTTTGATGGTACAAAATCGAGACCACTTAACCTGGAACTGAGCCTAGAATATCAGGCTCTAGGTGCTTGTTTTAGTCCATAAAGAGCTTTATCAAGCTTGCAAATGTGATGCGGAGCCTGGGGATTTTTAAAACCTAGGGGTTGTTTCATATATACCTCCTCTTCCAGAACACCATGTAAAAACACGTTCTTGACATCTAGCTGTCGTAAACTCCACCCTCAGGAGAGAGAAAGTGATAAGACAGTTATGATGGTAGAAATCTTAACTACAGGACTAAAAATATCCTCATAATCAATGCCATACCTCTGTTTGAACCCTTTTGCAACCAGTCGTGCTTTATATCTATCAATAGAGCCATCTGCTTTCTTCTTTATGCGATATACCCATTTGCAGTCAATTAGATTCCTATTGCTGCTTGGATGAACAAGGTGCAATGTCTTATTTTCAATCAATGCATCATACTTCTCTTGCATTGATGGACGCGGGATCATTTAACGCTTCTATGAGTGTGTTTGGTTCTCCTGTAGAAGAGAGCAAACCATATCGAACACAACCGTCTTTATATAATTTTGGTTGATGTATACCTTTCTGAAGACGTGTACGAACACCAGGTGGTGGAGGAGCTGGTACATACGGAATATTTAAATTTCATCATTGGAATTTTCAGCATCTTCGGAATGTGCAGCATGGGATCCCTCTCCACTGCTGGCCACAAAGGATCCCTTGGAGACAGCAGGGGACAGGACAGGGGACAGGGAATCTGTCTCCCCGTCGTCAGACGCGCCAGCGCCAGGCGGCGAAGCGCGATTCGCTGCATGGCCGCGGACCCCAGTGGGTGTGTGGACTCCGCCCGCTCCAGATGCGCTAGCTCCAAGTGTCAACGCGCGACTCACTGCATGGCCGCGCACCCAGCGCCAGACGCGCTGCGCGACGGAGGAGAACGTGGGAGGATGAGTCTCGGGATCGGAGGCAGAACCTTTCGAATCTGCATGGCTGTTTGTGCTGGTTTCGTCATCTTGCGCGGGAATTTCAACATGAATTTCTAAGCCGTTTCTTGATCATTTTGACTGAATTTTTCATCAGGTGATGCATCTTCCTGCAACACATTAGTAACAGGCACAATAGGAACCAAAAGGTCATCAATATTTTGTACACCTTCATCAGTAGATGATGTGGATGATGGAAGAAGTAGAATTTGTTGTTTGAGAAGAGTACCGGCATTAGGATGAAGAGATGCAAAAGGAAATACATTGTCATCAAAGACGACATCACGAGAAATATAAATTCTACTGGTGGAGACATCTAGACATTTGATACCTTTGTGACGGGGACTATATCCAAGAAAGACGCATTGTTTAGAACGTAAGGCAAGTTTTCTTTTGTTGTAAGGTCGTAGATTGGGCCAACAAGCACAACCGAAAACTCTAAGGGCGTCATAATTAGGTGTGACATGAAGAAGTCGTTCAGTTGGGCTTTCAAAATTTATAACTTTGCTAGGAAGCAAGTTAATAAGAAAGGTAGCAGTGACAAAAGCCTCATCCCAAAATTTTAAGGGCATGGATGCATTGGCTAGAAGGGCAAGACCAACTTCAACAATATGACGGTGTTTTCACTCGGCCGAACCGTTTTGTTGATGAGCATGAGGACATGAAACATGATGTGTTATGCCAACTTTTTGAAAGAAATCATTTAATTTCTCATACTAGCCTCCCCAATCTGTTTGCATTGTCACAATTTTCTTAGCAAACTTACGCTCAACATATTGTTGAAAATTAAGAAAGGCTTGATAAACACCAGAACGCTTCTTAAGCAAATATATCCAAGTAAATTTACTAAAATTATCGATAAAGCTTACATAATAGACATGTTTTCCCACAGAAAGGGGGGCAGGACCCCATACATCAGAGAATACTTGCTCCAAAGGAGCAGTAGAAACACTAGAAGATATGGGATATTGAAGGGGATCGTGTGCAGAAAACAAAAAAATTCCTAGCAACGATATCCTTAAACTAGCCAAGATCTGTTCTATGCAGATATAGTAGTACGAACGGAGATCGGAATACGTACCCTTGTAGACCGAAAGCGGGGATTACGTTCCCGCACAAACGTTGTCGATGCAGACCGACGAAGCCGACCTCAAGGTCGTGTAGAGGAAGCAGGTCTCCGAGTACCGCTAGCGCAACACCTCGCAGGGAGTCGCACACGTACGGTGGAGACGACGCCTCCGAAGCTCCAGTCCAGGACGAGAAGCGGAAGACTTGGACCGGAACACCAGCAGCGCGGCAGCGGGCTATGGTGGAGGAGATCCCCTCTTTCTCTTGCTCGGCGCGGCTCCGACTTGGGAACCACGAGATCGAGAGAGAAATCAGGAATTAATTCGTGAATTAAAAGGCTGGGGGTGCCCCTTCTTATATAGGCTCCCAAGGGGAGCCAACCTTGCCAGCCACGCAATGTGGGACTATCCCCACATAGCCTGGTTCGGCCAAGGGGGTGCGCCGTCCCCCTGGTGGGCCCCTTGTGGCCCACCTAGGCCGGCCACCAAGCCCCCACCGAATTCCCAAGGGGGTTCCCCCCCCCCCTCTTGGGCCTTCTTTCGTCCGGAAGACCCATTTAGGGAAATCTGCCTTAATAAATTCGAAAATAAATATATAAAATCATATTTGCATATTAATAACACTAATTAATATCAAACATAATATATATAATTTTTCCTAGCTCCGAAAACTCTTTCGGCGCTGCCCGATCTCCATCGGACCTCTCCCGGGACGCTCCCGGTGATCTCCTTCCTTTCCGGTTGTCTTGTCGAAACCCCTTAAGTGTGTTACCCTAGCGGTTCGATATAATATCAGGTATGATCAAGACTCCTCAATGATCAACGACTAATCCGTAGGCCTGGACCCCATGAATTAATCGCTGAGATATAACGAATGACTTTCATCTATCAAACCTGAACATGAAGTCCTAGACCTTTTGCCATAGCGATACTTAGCACGTCCGAGTGTCGTTCCATAGATATCTCCATACCTAATCCCGACCTCGTTACCGACGACGCTATCTTCTACTCGTTCATGATCGCATGTCTCCGTGACCTAGTCACATGCTTGCAAGCTCATTAGACATGATCTCACCGAGTGGGCCCGAGAGTATCTATCCTGCTATGCGGACTGGCAAATCCCGCTCTTGACCCCTCGTCTCAATACTCCTTTCCAATACCCAAAAGTATCACCATTATTGTCATACTAAATAAGATACGATGTTTGGTGCAATCAAAGTATCTTCCGGGAATATCAATAAGAGTTGATCTCACGGTCAAAGGCGTAACGACTACGTTCTCCAAATCTGGGTATGTCCATCACATCACTCTCCAGCGATATGACTCTCATTGCCGACCGGCACCATGCCCCATGACCGGAAACCTCGATCATCAATCGCGTAACGAAACTAGTCTTAGTAGAGTCTACTAGGGACCTGGTTGTTTACGTATCACACCCGCATTAATGTTTCCGCTTAATACGGTTCTAGCATGACACAAAAACCTATTATGAACAAACGAGATATGATAAAGAATACACTTTATTAATTGCCTCTAGGGCATATCTCCTTCAGATATGGCAGTTGGTGACTCTTAGCAAGCTGACAAGAGTCACATACATATGGGGTACTTTCTGTGGTGTAAGCTATTTTATTTTTCCTAAGAACTTGTTGAACGACATATGAAGAAGGATGTCCTAAGCAACGATGCCATGTAGAGGATGATGGCTTTATTGTGACGAAGGCTTGCTTGGAGGTCTCGTGGAAAGTGGGCACCAAGGGATATAGACCACCATAGAAAGGGCCCCTAAACAGGATTCTTCGAGTTGCTTGGTCCTTGCTTAAAAAGAAGAAAGGATGAAATCCAATAAACACATGATTATCAAGGGTAAATCGATGAACAGAAACTAGATTTTTGGATGCAGTTGGAACATGAAGGATATTTTTGAGGTCAAAGGAGCCATGAGGTGTACTTAATATTGAATTACCAATGTGACTAATGGCCATACCTGAACCCTCAGTTCTGCGAACCGCTTCTTGTCCATGGTATTTGTTTGCAATGAGGAGCTTGCTCAAGTCGCTAGTGATGTGATCAGTGGCTCCTGTATCCGGATATCAGTTTGGGTCCACTCCATATGAGGCAAGGTGTGCAGCTTTCACCCTTTCTCTGTCTTCCTTCCTTTTCTTGTCATCTTCGTAGCGCCACCAACATTAACTGGTAGGGTGTCCATGCTTCTTACATATCTGACAGTCCGTATCCACGTATCGACTTGGTACACGATCTGGTCGGCGCCCACCACCATCATTACGGCGGTAGCGATCACCATCATTGCGTTGATCAGGCCGGTGCTCGTCACGACGCCAGTTGTTGCTGCTGATTCAGTCATCACCACCTCCACGGTAGCGATCGCCATCACCACCTCCGCGGTAGCGCTCACCATCACCACTGCCACGGTAGAAGCTGGAGTCAGGGCTGCGCCCACGAGGAGGTGAGTAACCACGAGGAGGTGGAGTGCGGGCACGCATGCGATTAGCCCCTCGGCGAGCCAGATTTGCCGAGGAGACAAAAGAGCTGGTTTCTTCAACGCCATTGCGCATCATACCCGCAGAGCTGTTCATAAAATTCATCCAGTGTGGTGCTTGGGTTTGCATTGATGGATGTAATGAGCGAGTTGTATTCTGTCTTGTCCAGACCATGCAACAGGTAACCTAGGAGTTCATCCTCTCCAACAGGTTTTTCAGGGCTGAGAGCTCAGCAGAGAGCAGAGAAGCCCTTCATCTTGGTCTAGTACTGGTCAGCGGTCATGGTGAGTTTTTTGTGTCGTTGAGTTTCTCACGCAGATGCTGGGCCTTGGTGCGAGAAGCTGTCTTGAACATGGAGTTAATTGCTGTCCACGCAGCAGCGGTACTGTCCATGCCGAGGACATGAGACAAGATCTCCGGTGACAACGAGTTCAGCAAAAAACAAAGCACATCCCGGGCGATCCACACCACATATGCAGGATTTTCAACGAGGATCTTCTTCTTGTCAGAATCTTTAACTTCAACGGTCTTCGGCGGCGCACAATCGGACCCGTCGAGGAGGCCCATGACGTTGGCACCACGGAACGCCGGGACGATCAGAGCTTGCCATAGGAGGAAATTGCTCCTCGTGAGCTGCTGCGACGGAGGAGAACCCAGAGCATTAGCAAGAGAAACACTTGACGGTGATGAACTCATGGTGATCTTGACGATGGCTTCGGGATGGTGTTTTGGTCGCGGTGGCGGCGGCTTTTACAGCGACGGCGGCGGCGAGATTGTGTTGTTTCTTCTGGAGGATGTCTTGATCGCGACGACGGCAGCTTTTTTAGCGGTGGCGGGGGCGAGATTTGTTGTTGGTTTGGATGTTTGGGTGTGGTTTTTGGTTTGTTGTTTGTGTGCGCCGACGGCAGAGGAAGCTGCGGTGGCGCTGATGTGGTGTTTGATGTTCTCTGGCGACGGCGGCGGCTGGAGAGCGGCGGTGACGGCAGTTAGGTCATGGAAGGAGGGTGCTCTGATACCATGACAAAACGATGGCTGGAACGATGCTTGAGACCACATCGTTTACATGTTGATATAGGCACTAAGGCCGTGTCGTACAAGGAGTCGTATCCGTATGAGTATACATAAGTATATCAACTAACTATTACATTTAACAACATGGACATGGGGAAAGTGATGGGGAGTTATTTGCGTGAGGAACGTGACGCTTTCGTACCATGTGTTCTTCCACCGTGGCTTGGATCAAGTCGGATCCCTTCTTCAGGTAATAATCGCTAGCTAGATTGTATGTTTTACTTACATGTGTGCTCGGAGGCTAAAGTGCAAATTGGTTGGCTTACTGCAAGCTGTAAGGTTTCTGTCCGAATCTGCTGTTTGTGAATTTCAGATTTACAATGCATGTCCTACATACTCTCTCTATAATTTGGTGCTAGAAAGACAATTGCTATGGTGTATCCTCAGTCACTTCTCTACACTTCGTAGCTTGTTTACTGCTCTAGTATTGTCTTCAAGAAAAAAGAAATTCCTCTGATTAGCCTCAAGTTAGGAATACATCGCCCTGAACTCTTGATAACCTGATGTGTGTCAGTGTGTACTGATTTTGTTCGCTTAGCTCGATTGTTACTATGTGCAGTTTACAAAAATCGGCACCAATACAATCTGTTTTTTTGCTTATGTTTTGGCTGATGTTCGAATCTAGAACATTCATCTGCAGAACCATTTTCAGGCAAGGACATCTCACAAAACCAGTGTTTCGCCGACGTCTGTGTTCATTCACAGCTTCAGACAGACAAGTGAAGAGATGCAGCATACCAGAACCAGGCTACCATCTAATGTATCGTGTGTACCTTCTCTTATAAATCCATTGTTGTAGATGTATACGTGCACTTGTTCATATGCCTCTTTCTCTACGAAGTATACTTGTATTGAAATGGCTAAACAATGGTATGCACATTTTGCTCATTGCTAATATGTATTGCCTAGCGCCATCCTACATAAAAACTTGTTTAAACTAGTAATATTTTCGGAATTGGAGACTAATTAAAGAATTGCATGTTATGCCATCGATGCTAAGACTAGTCCTAGTGGGGAGTATCATATAGTGGTATTATGCATATGATACTACTCTATGTTACTATGTTAAAAGTGGGTGGTAACATAGATGTAGTATCATATAACCATGCATTTATTAGACTATACACTCATCTTATCTCGAAATCCGCTATGTTACGGTATCTACCTATGATACCAATACTACTTCTCTCCTCATTAATTACTTGCCACATCATTATTTTTGTCTATGTGGCACTTATGTTACTACCTATGATACTCCCACTATGACTAGTCTAAGTGTTGTTAGGCATATAGTCAGATCCAAGTCCCCACATTACTCCGCAGAATGGTTTCTTTTATCGAAGTGTGCTCTATAACTTGTTCTTCTGCTCGTACATAAATTTTGGTACTTAGCTTGCCAGACACTAAACATTATCAGTTTGTGTTGTAGCATAGACCTCATTACCTGAAAAACTATTAATTTGGCAAACCAATAATTTAGGAACAAAAGAATAAGTAGCTTTATTCATTATGATGACTTGATGACCGCTTGCTAAGAGCATGAATGATGTCTAGCTTTGTCACTACAAGGATCATTTTATTTCCTTTTTCCAAAAATATTATGGCCAAGTGGTCAAGCTTTATCATTATGCAATTATGTGCTGCAATTAACATGGATAGGAAACAAATATGTTATTCCGGCGCATAATTCACTTTTTTTTATTTACTTCCAATTTTGTAAACCTACAACGATGGACTGCTAGTATACATGCAAAAAAAAAGGACTACACCGCCGAAAAAAGGACCACTTCTGTTTCTGCTAACTCAACTCAAGAGGTTCCTTGAACTATATATTGCTCACTCTTCGTGTGTTTATACAAAGTCCCTAATGCTTCCTTTTATAATTTTCAGGTTTCTACGAGTAAAAGATAGAGGCCATGTTATGATCAATTAGGAAGCTGATGCTGCTCAACTTTCGTTTTTTTGTAAAATCTGGAGAAGTTTGGGTTTCCTGGACTCTGCTAGCCTGTGAAGTTACCGTAGCTCGTTTTGGGAGCACTAATTTGGCGAGCTGTTCAGAATCTATTGTTTACACTAGAACAACATTCAAGTAGAATCATTGAGTTGAACTAGCATGTTATGACCATCGCCAGAACAGCATGCAACCTTGGTTTAATTGAGGACAATACGTACGCTCATCTTTTCGCAGGGAGCTGCGTGATTATTTGTGTTATGGAGAATATTACTGTATTTGGGGATGTATCTCTGCCTAACCTTGCTCTACATTATGAGGTGTGATGATCTGTTAACTGATTGGTCGGTCGTTGTCTGACGATAAAAGATAGGACCATAACCATACTTATACGAGTGTTCAGGACGTGTAAAATCCACAACTAGGAGGACCCACTCCTATTTTAAAAACCGTTGATGTTGTATCAAGATGTGTGCGGTATATTTTATAGTCAACACCTTGAATTTTGAACATTTGTCTTCAAGAACCAGTCATGACAAATCGTTTGTTTTCATCATCAAAGAGTACATTTTCGATTATGAATTAACATAATTTTCTGATTAATATGAGTTAACATAATTTACAAAAAACACAAACTCATGAATACAAATATTTCAGATAGTTTCTATGGACTCATAATTTGTGGATATGTGTGTATTCATCAAAATTCAGGAAATGATTTTATTTTCGTTAATATGTATGTTTATGGAAACATATTTTTGTACTAATAAAATTAACCAACATTTCCAAAAAATGTAAACATATTTTTTTATTAACAATATTAACCAATATTCATTTTTATATACCATGGTGGACTGCAGTCTGATTTGTAAAAGTGCAGAGTTTGTTTTGTAAAATAATAGTCAACACCATAGAATGAATCTTGATGCAAGATCGATGGTTTTTTAGACTAGGAGGGGGTCCTCTTAGTTGTGGTTGCATTTTCGCGAGTGTTCATTATAGAACTATACTACACTTACACACGCACAGTAAATGTGAACAAGAAACCTGGCGGAGCATACATAGATTTGTAAAGCCCGCGCGTCACACCAAATTAAAGAGCGAATGGAATACGTTGCGTAGCTTGCAGCACGAGTCTAGACTTCCTCCGTATGGTGATGCCAAACGACTCGGACATGTCGAGCTCCTGATCACCGCCGCGAGGAAGCTCCCAGTCGAAGTGGTAGAGGAGGCTGGCGAGCACGAGCTCCATGTTGGCCAGGCCGAGCCCCATGCCGGGGCATATCCTCCTGCCTGCACCGAAGGGGATGAACTCGAAGTCCCCGCCCCTGAAATCCACGGCGGTGGTCGCCTCAAACCTCTCCGGCTTGAACTCCTCAGCGTCCTCCCAGTAGGCGCCATCCCTGCACATCGCCCAAGTGTTCACCATCACCTTCGTTCCCTCGGGGATGTCATAGCCCATCACCTCGCACTGCTCCCGGCACTTTCTGGGCAGCAGGAACGGCACCGGCGCGTGCAGCCGCAGCGTCTCCTTGATCACCAGCTGAAGGTAGCTTAGCTTTCCCACGTCGCCCTCCGTGATCTTGTTTTGCCCCTTGAATGCCTCCCGGAGCTCCGTCTGCGCCTTGTGGAGGAGATGCGGTTTCCTTACCAGCTCCGACATGGCCCATTCCAGTGTCGTGGCTGAAGTCTCGCTCCCCGCAGCAAAGATCTCCTGGAATATATAATAGCAAGTGTAAGTAAGTTGCATGGAGAAAGTGTTGTGAACTTCTTCTGATCGACGTGCGTGCTTGCTTAGAGTATGCATGGAAGATTAATGTGGACTGTGGTGGAGATTAGAGAATGGGAGGGAGTAACCAACCATGATGACGGTGGTGATGATCTCGGTGGTGAGGGCGCTCTGCACGCCGCCGTCCCTCTGCACTCTGAGCAGCACGCCGAGCAAGTCCTCCTCGCTCTCGATGGCACCATCGGCGCCTGCAGTACGCTCGAGGATGATGTCCTTGAGGATGTCGCGCACCTGTTGGTTACACCGCTTGGCCTTGCGAAGCCCGCCGCTGAGCCATCCCGCCAGCGTCGACGAGGGGAACATGTCGGCCAGGTTGAAACCGGCGGTGAGCTCCAACGACTCCTCGACCACGCGTAGAAACTCGTCGCGCCGCTGGCACCGGCTGCCTATGGCCGACCGTACCACCATGTCGCTCATCATGCGCGATAACCGCTCGCCGATCACGACATCGGCGCCGACGCCGACGTTGCCCGAGCGAGCACACTCGTCGGCTATGGAGCGGACAAGGCCGCCGGCCTCATCCTCGCGGATGTGGCGGAATGACTGGACGCGGCGAGTGCTTAGGAGCTCGAGGACACAGACACGGCGAAGCTGGCGCCACAGGTCACCGTATTCGGAGAAGAGGATGTCCTGCCCGCCGCGGCTGAAGACGGCAAGCGTGGGCGTCAGGTGGCGGCTAGCGAAGGAGGTGTCGTGCGTCTTGAGAACCTCCCGGGCGGCCTCAGCGGAGGAGACGACCAGCGTGGGCACGACACCGAAGCGGAGCAGCATGAGCGGGCCGTGCCTGCCGGAGAGGTCCCGCAGGGCCCGGTGTGGCAGGTCGCCGTAGCGCGACAGAAGGACGTGGTGGAGGCTGCCCAAGAGCGGCAGCTTCCATGGCCCGGGCGGTAGCCGCCTTCCTGTTCCTGGCGCGGAGGAAGTGTTAATCTTCTTCACGACTTGCTTGACGAGTAAGAAGATTAACGAGACAAGGAAGCCGAGCAGCGGCAGTGATGCAACAAGCTCCATTGAACGTTCAATGGAGTAGGCAAATGAGAAACTAGTGTACGAGCAAGAAGATTGTTTTTGTTGCATGAATTAAGGCATGATACGATCACGTATTTAAAGGCCCGGCATGGCTCTGGCCCAAGAGAGGTCGATCAAAGCCGTCAGTTGGTCGTTGCTTGGCTTTCACCGTCAGTCAATGCCGTATCCAGCATTAAAAAAACGGCCGTATTCACGAACACAACTTGGCTACACGCCAGTGACTTTCTTGGCATGGTCAGTACATGTGACTGACTGTTGACAATATGGGCCAACAGACATTTGTTTCGCTACAAAAAGAATCCAGGACAGCTAGAGGCTGGTCAATACATGTGCTGTCGAAAACAATTCAGACACAATCACACAACCCTTTGTTCGTGCAGTATTTGACAACTAGAGTGGACTGCCGTTCAGAGGAACAACTAGACTGATAGCAAAGGAACTTACAATATTCAGAGATGAAAACAGTCAACCTTTTGTCCCTGAACTATTGAGGAAGTCTACTTTTCATTCTAAACCTTCTATTTTGTCCAAAACGGACCTTACACTCTTACAAACTAGGCAACTCCCTTCAGACTAACTCATATGCTGAAGTTTTATTGTTCGTGCACCGCCGAAAAATGTCGATGGAAATTACCGTTGAAGAATTCAACGAATAACTATTTACAGCAACTACTGTGAGGAAATTAGAGTGAAGAGCAAAGAGCCGGGCCGGAAAATTGCCGTTAAAATGTGCCATCAAAGGATTTTGTCACCGCCGAAGTTGAAAATACTTGGCTAAGAATTACCGTCGAGGAATTCACATCGAATTGGAGAAATACGGTTAGAAAAATGTGGCTATCAAGAAAAAAGGAGGTAAAATAATACGGAGACGTCGACAAATCGACATCAATTTTTCATAGAGAAGTACGATTGGGAAAATATGTCGGGAAATGAATGAAAAAAGGATAAATAATATTGACATGGATGTAGGATAACCACAGTTGAAAGACGTCGCACCAAATTGCCTAGTTCACCGAAAACCAGTAAGAAAAAGGAGCAACTTTACCTCAATATATGTATATGCTACTTTAGACTTGTTGCTACCATCATTCCAACTCAAAGTGAACAACCGATCAACAGATGACACTTGGAACCTTTGTAATAGTGCAATTCGAAATTAAACTCATACTGGACAACTGAGACATCAAACCAAAATTAATGTGACATAAACGAGAATGCCAAACACTGGTATCATCATAAAAAACACCACATATATGTTTGATTGGCTTATTATAAAAAACCGAAAGTGATAAGTAGAACAAACCTCCGCACTCAGTAAATTGTCCAAACTTTGACACTACTACTTTATTAAAATCCGAGACTAATTTAAACCCATCTCTGCATTGAAAGGAACCGCTAATGAGATTCTTGTTCATAGTAGGGACATGTTGCACGTTCCTCAACGACATGATCTTCCCCGAAGTAAATTTCAAATGCACCGTGCAAACACCATGAACAGAAACATGTAATACATTGCCCATTAGGACGGAAGAATCCCGAGCGACCTAATAAGAAGTGAACATAGAGATGTCAGCGCACACATGAATGTTAGCACCCGTATCAATCCACCAATATGGAGAATGAAATACTGAAAGCACATTTGGTAAATCACCATACCTATCAGTATTGCTAGCGGTCACGATTTGGGTAGTCTTGGCTCTATTCCCTTTTTTGTATGTACGATCTGTGCAGTACACAGAGAAGTGGACGAGCTCTTCAAAGGTATAGCATCTTAGATCAGATTTGTTCATCATCATCTTCTTCTTCTTTTTGAAGGAAGTAGGCTTGACACGTACATTAAAATCATGGTTGTACTTTCCTTTGTTCTTGTCGTGACTATGGTTCTTCCGCACCATGTTGGCGCTAGACAGACCTTCACCACCTCTCGCACCAGCATCCTTAGCCTGAGCCTTCTCGTCAACATCAAGAGACGCTATCTATGTAAAAAAAAAGACGATATCAGGTTATCAACCGATATCTCCTGTCTCTTGTGTTTGAGAGTTGTGATGAAGTTCCTCCATAAAGAGGACAACTTTACAATAATGCTCAAGTGAGGCACACTTAAGGTGCTCAAACTCCTTAGCAATGCATTGTATCTCATGAGCCTGTTCGACTACTGAACGGTTGTTAACCATCATGTAATCATGAAAGTTCTCCATGATGTACAGTTCACTGCCAACATCTGTACACCAAACTTAGCGTTCAGTGCCTCCCAGAGCTATTTTTCATCTTAAATATGCATGTACACGTTAAACAACTTGTTATTAAGAGCACTCAGAACACATCGAACAAAATCAAGATTGGTTCTCTTGAACTTGTTATGATCATCGTAAGATATAGTTCTTTCAGGTAAACCCTTACTAACCTGGAATACTTTCAGAGATTGCAACCACATATTGGTCTTATACTGCCACCTCTTAAAGCTCACACCGGTGAAATTGTCCGGACTTAGCGCATCATACATATGTCCCATGTTTAACTCACAAAATTGCCTATAATAATAAGGTTTTTGGATTGTTGAATAATTAGGCAATAATTACAAGATTGATTTCAGAATGTTAAACATGACCGCAACAACTACTGACATGTGAAACACGAATATACTAGATGTACTAATCAACATGGACAACAGCAAGACATCTACAAACACATCCATATTAAAACAGCACATCAAAACGTAACAAACATACCGATTGGTAGTAGATGAAGAAGTTGTTGGAGCAGCGAGGGAATCCTCTTCTCAGAGAACACGGCGTTGGAGACGAGTCGCCCACGGACCCGGAGATCGTCCAGAAAGACGAGTCTTTATGAAGAACTTGAACAGACGCGCTAAGCGCATCCCAAAAAACTTATTTGACCTCTCCCGTACAGTATCACAAGGACGAGAGATTCCGAGACCTGTTGTCTCGTTCGTCGGTGCACGCCGACGCACGGGGTGGAGTAGACTACGGTGGCAGCGTAAGTAGAGAGATTGGCAAAACCCTAGATGGCTTTCGGTGTGTTCTGCGGCGCACGCAGTGCAATGCATTATATTGTGCCGCTCGGGAAAACCCTAACAGGTACAACGTGGCCTAAGTCCACGGCACGCACGGTCGGTTACAATAGCACACGATCTGGGAGCGATCCAAACCGACTAACTGAGATGTGTCCGTCAAAATCGTTTTGCCAGAACTACAGAACAAAAGCTCCGTTGAGAGGTTCCGGAGACTTGTTGTCCCATTCGCTGGTGCACGCAGACGCACGGGATGGAGTAGACTACGGTAGCGACGCAAGTAGAGCGATTGGCAAAACCCTAGATGGTTTTCGGTGTGTTCTGCTGCCCACGCAATGCATGGCATTATATTGTCGGCTCAGGAAAACCCTAACGGTACAATGAGGGCAAAGCTCACGTCACGCATGGTCGGTTACAGTTGCCCACGATCAGGGAGCGACCCGAACCGACTAACTGAGACACGTCCATCAAAACATTTTTCCAGAACTGCAAAACTAAACCTCGGCTCGGTGAGATTCCCGCAACTAAATCTCGGGTCAGCGAGATTCCCGTCACTCGTGTCGTGACGAGACGGGCGGTACGTGCGTGCGGCGGCATAGGAGGAGGGGCGCGTGAGAGAGCTCTTGTTCTCACATGATTAGCAAGTAGCACAACACTCCACCTTATAAGATGGTGCCACTCTTCTCCAACGGGCAGTATGAGACTAAACATTAGGTCCCCACTCCACTCCTATGATAGGTTTTGATATTTTCTAAAAAAAATCTTGTTGGGTTGCCCACTAATGGGCCAATTTAAGACCATATATGACATCGTTGCAAATTAGATATCCATCTTGCTGCCATAAGCCGGTTGTTGCATTACAATATTTACAGATGCATTACAATCTATTTTCACGACAGTAGATTAGTTCATCTTTGTGTCTAAGCCCTTGCAATAACTTGATTGACCTTCTTACTAATTGCCTAACTGGTCCTTGTTGTTTAGGGAATAAACTGGTCCATTTTTACACGTGTATAACCTGAATAGTGTGTCAGAAACTTAGAATCGCTTTTGGTTGCAATTACTTCATTGTCCCCTTATAGTAACTTACTAAATCTCTATTTGTTGATATTCCGTCTTAATGTCTGTCTCTAGGGTGTAAACGGATATGATAATTTCCGCACCATATCCGATTCCGAAACCGTTTTCAGCAATCTATATCCGGTTTTAAGAAATCCGATGGATAAGGATATCCGATTCCGAACTTGACACACGGATATGGTATGGAAAATAGCCTAAAATATGGATTATCCGAAATTTAAATTGGATTATCCGATGATTTGAATCCGAATAATCCGATTTTCTACCGAAATGTCTAGTCTAATATAGCATAATTTGTAGCTAGTAAGTTGTCGAATTCGTTAGTCAAACAACATCTCATTTAAATAGTCATTATAAAGACTATGAATTACAAGTTTGTTAGTTATTAGGTTATCGAATAATTATTTTTGTAGGTATGGTTGTACTACTACATGTACCAATCCGATTAATTTTGTTACCGCTCCAAATCCGTCCTGTTTCTGCCTCCGAATCCGCCATCACGGATATCCGCATCTGAACTCGCATCCGATACTTATCCGATCCGCACCGAATCCGATGAAAAATTATGGTAAAGGATATGATAAAGACAAAATCCGATCCGATCCAATCTGTTTACACCCCTATTTATCTCTCAAGTTCATCTCAAAACCCATGTATTGATCGATTGAAGCAGAGGCTAGCTGGAGAGAGGCGGGGAGACCGACCAGGGCATGCATGAAAGTTGGTACGAACTTGGATTAAAAAAACCTTGTCCGTTTGCAAATCATCTCACGATCGAACTTTATATGTCCATAAATGGTCGATGGCTGTTTTGAATTCGGATTTCAGTTTTAAATTCACGACGAGTTTCATCTAGAATCCAGCACGTACACAAACATCAAACGACACACTTGGTAAGAGCTCACTGTTTTTAGCCGTGTAGTAGTAAGAAAAGAGCTTTTGCAACTTGCGTCAGTGAAAGCTTGACTCTCCGTGTATATAACCGACGCCGCGCGCGCAGCTCTGCGACCACATCGCAGACGTGCACGTTCTTGTCGCCACGACTCACGCACGCATAACTCGATCCGATCGACGAGCAGGACGTCAATGGCGGCACCGCAGCAGAGATTGACAATGGCGACGGCTTCTGCTACTGCCCGGCCGTCTGCGGCGGGGGTGCTCGCGTTGAAGGCATCGTCCTCGGCCATTGCGGCGCAGGCGCCGCCCAACCTTGCGCTGGATGCCCCACGGACCACGTCTCTCCCCACGGCGGGTTTTCCCAGGCTGACGACGTCGTCGTGCACGCCGGAGACGGAGGAGGTAGGGCACTTCTTCAAGATCAACAAGTACAGATTGCTCACGGAGTTCCTCGGGGTCGGGAAGTTCGTGACGTCCGGCACCTTCAACGCAGGCGGTCACAGCTGGCAGGTCCTCTTCTACCCTGCCGGCTCCCACCCCGCCGCCGACGGCCAGCACCACGCCTCCGTCTACCTGCAGCTTATGACGCCCAATGTCGAGGTCAAGGCGGTGTTCGATCTGAGCCTGGTGGACCAATCGACTAGACAGACGCACTCTCTGTTCGACGTCAGCGGGGGGAGACCCGCCGTGTTCCGTACTTTTCCGACCATGCGGGCCGTGCCCCATCCGCCGCGGTGCTGGGGCGTGCCGTCGTGGAAAGCCAGCAACCGCGAGAAGCTGGCGTACATGCAGAACGGCAGACTCATCATCGTGTGCAACATCACCGTGATAAAGCTGCCTCGCGTGCCGGAGACCAGGCCGCTGATGCGGCTCGAAGCGCCGCCGCGGGGCCTTACCAACGATTTCAGCAAGCTCCTGGAGGAGAAGGACGGGAAGGACGTCACGGTGCGCGTCCGAGGAGAGGCCTTCCCTGCGCACCGGACGGTGCTCGCGGCGCGGTCCCCGGTGCTCAGGAAGAAGCTCCTGGACACGCAGGCGCCATCGCCTGTTGAGATAACCATGGGCGACGACATGGAGCCCGCGGTGTTCAAGGCTATGCTGCACTTCATCTACACCGACGAGCTACCTGCCGACGCCGAGGGCAGGGGCGACGAGGCGGCGGAGTTTGTGCGGCGGCTATTCGTCGCCGCGGAAGGGTGCGGCATCGAGACGCTCAAGGGGCTGTGTGAGAGCCTGCTGTGCCGCAACCTCAGCAAGCGGACACTCAAGGCCATCATGGAATTCGCCCAGCGGCACCAATGCTACAAGCTCACGGCGGCGTGCGTGGCGCTCCGTGGCAACCTCAAAAGAGATCCTGAGGATGAAGGTACTGAAGATGTAGGCGCGGGACATTCTGAAGCTTGCAAGCGGCTCAAGAAAGAGCTCAAGAGAGACCCTGCGGATGAAGATACGGGAGATTCTGAGAGTTGCAAGACTCTCAAGAAAAACCTCAAGAGAGCCCCTGACCCTGAGGATGCAGTAGCAGGAGATTCTGAGTCTTGCAAGCGCCTCAAGAAAAATTAGCACGAGCTGTTCTTTGTCACCTTTTTGATTTGAAGATGTTCGCATAGAGAAATTATTCAGACTCTGTTTGCCTGTCGCTACTGTTTAATTATTGGAAAATTCCTGGGATCGCGCTCCATTTCTATTGTCATCTCATCTGGTTGGTTTCTAACATCACTAGATTATGCTCCCATCCGCAATGTAGTGTACAAAGGTTAAAGTACTTAGAAAAAGGTTTCCCTTCACGAAGGTCCACGCGAACGCTTCTGACACGTGTTGAAATTTCATTCGCTCTCGCTCTCACCTCCTCTCTGTACGTGACAAATGACGGCGTGGTGCGTAGAGTGTTGTTTGCGCATTTATTTTGAGATTCATTTTTTTAAATAAAATATCTTGAGAATCATTTATCAAATTTACGAATCGTTTTCACTTTTGAACCCCTCGTGTCGAGATATTTCATACTAGATCCATTGTTGATAGGTTTCGACAAACTTTTTTCTGTACTTTGAATTGTGTATAGTTCGTACAACCTGATATGTATACTTGTACGTCCAACTGAATCTGATTATAGTTGTACTATAACCTGATCTGTATAACGTGATGTATTTAGTTGTACGTTCAGCCCGAACTGTACAACCTGATGTGTCTAGTTGTAGGACTTGATCTGTACAACCTTACAACCTGATATGTATAGTTGTACGTTTGATTGATCTGTACAACCTGATATTAGTTGTACGATCTGATCTGTACAACCTGCTCTGTATATTTGTATGTTTAACCAGATCTGTACAACCTAATCTGTATAGTTGTACATCTGATCTATAAAATCAGATCTGAAATTTTGAACGGGATCTGTCATGCGCGCGCGGGAGTCGTTGGGTCGGATTTGCGTGTCCCCACGTGGCGAGACCTTGAGCGCTACGAGCGGAAATAGATCTTCGCGAATGCCGACCGATACACGTACACAGCTGCTCTAGCAGCTACCGTAAATAGGCCCAAAAGTGAATAACGCGACATGTTAGACATGTAATATGACTCATATGATATGGTACGGTGTAGTACACCGACCGGACTCGTATATCCTTATATGCCACGGTGAGGGCTCTTCTCAACTCTATATAACACGTATCACGAAGCCCTAACGGGTTATCGTTTCCGCTTATATGGTATCAGAGCCTATGCTCTTCCCCTAGCACCACCAAAAATCTTATCGATTGCAAATGGGTATATCGTATCAAGAAAAGAGCAGATGGCACTATTGACAGATACAAAGCTCGCCTCGTTACAAAAGGTTTTAAGCAACGTTATGGTATTGACTATGAAGATACATTCAGTCCAGTTGTGAAGGCAGCCACTATTAGAACTGTCTTAGCTATTTCAGTTTCCCGAGGATGGAGCCTGCGGCAGCTAGATGTCAAGAACGCGTTTCTCCATGGTGTTCTGGAAGAGCAGGTTTACATGAAACAGCCACCTGGTTTTGAGGATCCTCGTTTCCCAAATCACATTTGCAAACTTGACAAAGCTCTTTATGGATTAAAACAAGCACCTCGCGCTTGGTTCTCTCGCCTTAGCTCCAAGTTGCATGACCTTGGATTTGCTCCTTCAAAGTCCGACACATCTTTGTTTCTCTACAACAGATCAGGCATTACCATACTCTTACTCATTTATGTCGATGACATCATTGTCACAAGTTCCTCCGATCAAGCTGTCACATCTCTTCTTCGTGATTTGAATGCTGATTTTGCTATCAACGACCTTGGTGATTTACACTATTTTCTGGGTATTGAAGTCAAGCGTGTTGATGATGATCTCTTGTTAAATCAGGAGAAATATGCCTCGGATTTGCTTCACAGGGTCGGTATGATACATTGCAAAACTGCACCGACCCCCTTGTCTCCTACCGAACCATTATCTCTTGCTGATGGTGAGGTTCTTGACGCCAAAGACAGCACCAAATATCGTAGTATTGTGGGTGCTCTTCAATACCTTACACTTACTCGTCCTGATCTGTCATTTTCTGTGAACAAAGTTTGTCAATTCCTTCATGCCCCCACAACAACACACTGGACTGCAGTCAAGAGGATCTTACGGTATGTTCATGGAACACTCAAGTTCGGCATATCTTTTCAGAAGTCCCCATCCACACTTTCGAGTGCCTTCTCTGATGCTGACTGGGCTGGTTGCCCCGATGATCGTCGCTCCACAGGTGGTTTTGCGGTCTTTTTTGGTCCCAACCTTATATCTTGGAGTGCTCGCAAACAAGCTACGATGTCTCGTTCCAGTACTGAAGCTGAGTATAAATCTGTGGCCAATGCTACGGCAGAGATCATATGGGTTGAAGCATTGCTTCGTGAGCTTGGCGTTGTTCTCACACAACGTACCTGTCTATGGTGTGATAACTTAGGTGCCACATACTTGTCTGCCTCGCACAAAGCACATTGAGATAGATTTTCATTTTGTGCGTGAGCGAGTAGCCAATAAAAGGTTAGATATTCGGTTTATATCTAGTAAGGATTAAATAGCTGATGGTTTTACCAAGGCCCTTCCTGTGAGAGGTCATCATGCATTTAGGCGTAATCTGAATCTACTATGTAGTTCAGATTAAGGGGGGTGTTAGACATGTAATATGACTCATATGATATGGTACGGTGTAGTACACCGACCGGACTCGTATATCCTTGTATGCCACGGTGAGGGATCTTCTCACCTCTATATAACACGTACCACGAAGCCTTAACGGGTTATCGTTTCCGCTTATACGACATACGCTCCCGTTCGGTTTCTCGTGTCCGTAAAGCACGTCCGGCCCATAAACATCTTTCGGTGGCCCGTAACGAGCCCGTTTGGCACGGTATTATTTTGCTCGGCTCCCCGGATCCGAGCGCAAACCCTATCCCCTACGCCGCTTCTGCTCGCGAACTCCGCCGCTGCCGACGACCAGCACTCAAGCCCTCCACTACCACCGCCTAATCCACACCGCCGACAACGCGAATCACTCCCCCACGTTGAGATGGAGTCCGGACCACCACCCTCCCCGCCGCGCTACGACGCCCGTGGCCAGCTCCTCAAATTCAGCGTGCAGCTCCGAGCGAGTTGCTCGGTGGGAGCGAAGAAGCGGGCGGCAAGGCGTTTCACCAATTGGGACACGTCGGTGCCTCCCTCCCTCGCTCTATACACCGGCGCATCGTCCTCGGGGGCGGGGACCAGCTGATGTTGCTGCCGTCACCGCTGCACTCCCACTCCATCTGGAACAACTCCGAGGAAACCAAAGAGGATAGCGACAGTGATTAAGTTTGTCGCGTCCGACGCTTCCGCAAGGTTGCAACGACGACCGCGAGCTGGAAGAGGCCCTCCGCCTCATCAAGCGCCAGAAAGCGGTGCAACAGCTCCAGCAACCCCAAAAGGCGGAGGAGCGCATGCGGAGCCTGAGGTCTTCGTCATCGACGACTGAATGACACTGCCGCCAGCAGTAGGCATCGCCACCGCCATAGGTAGCTAGGAGGCCTGAATGCGTTCTTGCTGCTTTTGCATTGTAATGTCGATAATGATCACGTTGCAAAACTACTGTTCTAGTGACTATGATCACGTTGCAATTTAACTTTGGAACTGTCTTTTTTCTCTGAATTTTCCCGGGAGTGAAAAGAGCGCAAAAATTTAATAAGTTCAATCTATGATACAGTAGCTGCACTACCCACGAGTTTTTTCGATTCGGTGAACTGAACTTGTCTGTTATACGATAGCTGCTAGAACTGCTCTTAGAAAACCACACAAATCACCCTCTCAGGGTACTTTACGCGTTGCAATTTTGGCCTAATTGGCCCATACCAAATTTTATTTTCACAGTTTGTATAAATCTCCGAACTCATGAGGCCTATTCATAAATGATAAGAAACGAGACAAAAGTTTTGTACTAATAAATTGCCAGCTGATTGTTCCCTCCTGATTATGCTTAGAATAGTCCTTACAAACAACAAATACTGTATTGCTCTCATGGTTTTGACTCGCTTACCAGCACTAGATTACATTAGACGAGGCAGCAAGGAAACACTATGTACTAGTACAACTTCCATTCTAAAGACTAGACCAGATTTTTCGGATTCATGACATGCCTCTGGGGTTCAGAAGAGTAGGACCAGACCAGGTCCCAGATTACAGCTGAATGACTTGACTCAAAGGAGATAACTCATTTATGTTAGAAATCATGTTCTCATCAACCTCCAGCCTAGTAATGAGTTCAGGAAAGGAATAAGAGGGTGCAATTGCTGCAGTTGATTCTTGATTGCTTGGCTTGTTTGATGTGCCTGTGGAGGACGGAGAATCCTCCTTTCTGAACAGCTGTGTCATGATATCAAGGCAAGGCTTTAAATCGTCCTCACTCTGTGCTTTTGTCAACTTACCAAGCAACTCATTCATCTTTGCGTTTCTCGCCATTTGCTGCTTTATGCTTAACTTCACCAGCTTCCTATGGTCATCTGGATTTTGGCCAGAGGAGTTCGCATCCTCACGTGCACTATCCCTCTCTTTTAGTTTCTTCAGCTTCTGAGTCAATACAGTGGCAATCCTCTCTTTAAAGCCATCAGCTTTTGCACAATCAGATTTTAACCTCACCTTCGCCTCAGAGATCATTATTTCCATCCTTTCTTCAGAAGAAGTTGCTTCAGTTTCATGTTCACCAGCACCATCTTCTGCGAGATAGAATGTTTCCTCCAGTAGTCCAATATTCTGTGTGTACCTATCGTATGCTTCATTTTCAACATCAACATCTCCTTGCATATGTTCCTTTAGCTTCATAAACCTCCACTTGTGTATGCTTGCAACATCCTACAACATAAGTACTTCAAGTTTTTAATCACAGGAACATACAAAATTATTCAAAATAATGAAACAGGGTGGAACAGCAGAGAACCTTCTTGGCAAAAGACTTTCTTGTTCGAAGTGAATTCAGAAAATGATGGGGAAGCTTTTGTATAGAAGAAAGCCTTGATGAAGAACTACGGCACATGACAAGCAAGCATTAGAACAATGATCCTTTTGCAGTGTATGAATTTTTACTAACAGCTTCTGAAGGTTACCCAGTTACAGGTGAATTGGTCAATGGTTGGTCTGACGAAGGGCTATGAGTTGGTAGTGTCTTCTCTGGCAATGTGTTGATCGTTTTTAGAACTGCCATGATAAATGTAGCAAAAAAGGATTAGTGCTATATTTCTAAAATATAAGAGTTCAATGACAAACTACTATATTGTATAATAGAAATGATACTGCGTGAAAACAATGTAAAAGAAATTAGAAATCAAAATAATGGAGTTCAGAGGCAGATTTAAACAGTAGCATAAGCACATACCACGGCCATAAGCAATTCTACTAACATAATAATAATAACCCCTTAATTCTGCCATGAAAAGTAAAGGAGAGTGCTTGGATACTAACTTCCCAGGACCTATAAAGCAAGCTCTCTAGCCTTTGTTGGCTAGACTAGGCTTTTTGAAATTGCAATTATAACCTATGATTTGGGGATTGCTTGCTTCAGAGCGAAAAATATTTTCTCATTGGAATGGGGAAAATCATGCACTCTCCTTGTGGTGTTAGCATTTTATTCAGCAACACACTTCAGTCCAGAACCTCCCTCGGGTCTATTCTTGTTTATCTTCACCAAAACACTTCAGTTATCCATATTAAAAACACACACACACTTCAATTATTTGCTACAATAATTATACCAGAGGCCTTTCCCAGCGAGCCCACGAGAGATCAAACATAAGCTCAGTTCTTAACCAAACTACTGGCTACTTGAAGTTGCCAACTGTCATCAAAGGTAAAACAACAAAACATCAGCCCAAATGAAGATGGCTTGGCTAAGATTGATTATCTAGTCTACCTAAGATAGAGCAAGCTCCAGCCGTCTAGGGAACCAAACAAATCCTGAACTATAGAACCATTAAACTAGTGTGGTTGAATGAAGAGGAAAGCTAGCCCAGCTAAGATAAAGCTCATCTTGGCCAAGGGAGAAACAAAACCTTAATTATAACCAACGATGAGAGGGGCTAAAACCAATAGGCTGGGCCAAATTAGTGAAGGTGTTGTGCAGATACTTGGATAGAAGCTTGCTAATTGCTCCTGATTCGCTAGTGCA
Source organism: Poa annua (assembly GCA_026929855.1). Classification (NCBI taxonomy): domain Eukaryota; kingdom Viridiplantae; phylum Streptophyta; class Magnoliopsida; order Poales; family Poaceae; genus Poa; species Poa annua. Next base: position 78,589,106 of record CM049430.1, on the reverse strand, counting down.
ATTCATCGAAGAGGATAGAAGAAATATGTACTGCAGCTAGCAGCAGTACTATTTGACATTACCTATTCTCGAAAGAAAAAAAACTATTTGACATTACCGTGTATGTGGCAAGGGTTCTGGGCTGTGAAGCAGCAGCTCTTGCAACACTGGAAGGGGCACCTGAAAGGCCAAGCAACGCGTGAATTCCACGAACCTGGCAAGGACACGGAACCTCTAAGATGAGAGGAGCTTGACGAATCCTGGCCCTTCTTACCGGGAGCGGGCGACGTTGCCGCACTGGATGCACTTGGGCTTGTTGAGCCCGCGGAGGTTGGGCTTGGGCATGTCGAAGCCGGCGCCGGGGGGCGGCTTCTGCGGCGTCCCATTGCCGTTGGAGACCGCGGGGGCGGGGGCGGGGGACGGAGCGGGCGCGGAGGAGTCGCTCGCCGCCTTGCCGCTGGAGGCGGGGGACGACGCCGCCATCGAAACCTAGAGACGTGCGGCGGCAAGGTCCGGGCCGGGAGGAGGAAAGCGGCGTCTCCGGTGACTCGTCGCCGGCGGGACCGGGCGCTCAAATTGGACGCGGGTTGCAGCTAGGGCTACAGCCGATTTGGGGATTTCGCATGCTTTACGCAACAGGCCTTGTAGTTTAATTCGATCGCAAACAGGTCCTTATCTTGACTTTTTTTCCTGCGGCCGAGAATGTTTTTTTTTAATTGATAAGCGGTCGATCCTGCCGTAGATTTTTTAAATAAATGAAATTTATTGATATCATGTCAGTACCAAATACATTCAGACTTAACAATATATTGCCCTAACGGCTCTACGGATGCACACAGCTAAAAAAGAAAGAAGAATTACAAAAAACACAAGTCCCGCTGCAACGATCTACTCCTTAAGACAACAACACTAAACAGCTGCTCAAGGTGACGAAACACCCAGCCAATTCTTCATCGCCACGAAGACACAAAGCACAGGTGCTAATCCCCAGATCTCGCCTTTCATGCCATTCTCCGCCAACACCATGGAACGGGAAAGCGTGTTTCATAATATTAACAGCCAACAGAGCTTCAAAGCGTTCCCTCTGACCGAATATCTCCAGGCATGAATCGCCCAATGAGTTCACCGGCGGAGCCTTCCGAAACACGACCGTCCAAAAAGTTCGATGGTGACCAGCATCCGGTAGATCTTCATCTTGGCGTGAAAAAGAACCAAGAACCACCGCCATTATTCGCGAGACCGACAGGCCCACACACCGCCGGTCGCCTCCAAGCGGGAGAGATCAAAGATGGAAGGGGACAGTCAAGGCGCAAGGCTACAGATGCCGAGTGATTTGAAGACACACCAGATCCCGCCGCCCCGGCCTAGGCTGAGCACGTCATGACGTCAAGCCAAGATTGGATCTCAGCCCAGATCGACTCGATGGCCGAGCTTACCGCAAAGCACGCGGACGTGCGGAGGGCGCACCATCTCCTCCACAACGGCTCGCCGGAGGAGGGCCTCAGACGCCGGCCAGAGACGGTTGCGTCGCCCCATGCCCTTACCAGCAGAGAGCACCTCCCCATCCCATCCGCCGGCCAGCGAGAAGGGCGCCGCTCCAACTGGACGGAGGGTGGGCGGGCTGGCTAGGGTTAGAGGATGGGAGGGGTGCGGCTCCGTGGCGTTAGAGGTTTTTTTTGTACCGAAAGATGCTTTTCTTGCCCGATTAGATAGAAAGAGTTATAATTACAAAGAATAATTGCCTTCAGGGTCTTGCCGTGTGGGCAAACCTCCACTGCTCGATCTCTTCCCACACAAGATGGGCAACTAAGTCCAGCTGGAGCGCGGTTTCTAAACACCCTTCTGTTCCGCTCTTTCCAACATCCACACATGGCGTAGATGAAGTTGCCGCTAGCCTCCCGTCTCCTCTCCTTCGGGTTCCCGGCCAACATGTCGTCCCACCATCCATCAATGTCATACCCTAAAGGAGGTGGTGTGTTTCCAATGGAACTGTTCCAGTCGAATATCTTCTCATGCACCGCAGTCGTGAATCTACACTCAAGAAGCAAGTGTCATACCGATTCATGGTGAATTCGGAAAAGTTGCAAATGGGATCGTGACGCCATCCGTGAATCGACAAATTGCCCGTTGTGAGTATCTTGCCGTGAACGGTCAACCGTGCAAAAAAAACTACATTTTGGCTCTACTTGAGACTTCCAAATCTTTGCTGCCCTGAACGGAGGGCATGCACCAGAGAAGATTATCAAATCCATAAAATTTAACTAGTGCAGAAGAAATAAACCCGAATAGACTACCCTTAGAATCGCCCCATTGGCCCATATTGAGATAAAACAACGAAAGGGCCATTTAGGCGGTGCTACGATCTTTGCATGTTGCAACGAACATGTTTTAACTACTCTTTTCAAAAGACAACTTTATAATGAAAAAACAAGCTTATAGTATAAAAATTCCTCTCACAGACATTGCTTTTCGTGATTCAAAACTACTTTTTTCTTCAAAGGTACTAATGAGATCAGATGGTTGTTTATGAGAGACCTCAATTGAGACCCTGCGGGTGAAGATACGGGAGATTCTGAGACTCGCAACTCTCAAGAAAAACCTCAAGAGAGCCCCTAAGGATGCAGTAGCAGGAGATTCTGAGGCTTGCAAGCGCCTCAAGAAAAATTAGCACGAGTTGTACCTTTTAAATTTGAAGAAGTTAGCATAGAGAAATTACTCAGACTCTGTTTGGTTTAATTATTGGGAAATTCCTTGGATCGTGCTCCATTTCTATTTACATCTCATCTGGTTGGTTTCTAACATCCCTAAATTATGCTCAATTCCCATCCGCAATGTACATCATTTTCATTTATGGGTTGACGACTTTTAGAAAACCACACAAATCACCCCATCAGTGTACTTTATGCGTAGAAATTTTGGCTCAATTGGCCAAATTTTATTTTCAAAGTTTGTATAAATCTTCGAACTCATGTGGCCTATTCATAAATGAAAAGAGATGAGACAAAAGTTTTGTATTAAATTGCCATCTAACTGTTCCTTCCTGATTATGCTTAGAATTGTTTTTTTTTTACATACGCCTTCCACAGGGGAGCCGGGTTCCATTATAAGTACACTCTAAACCAAAAAGAACCAAAAGAAACCGACGAACTTAAAGAGTAGCAACCACGGAGCTGGCTCGACCACGCAGGGATCGGAACACCAAGCTCAGAAAGTTTTAGAAGAACTCCGACCTACACTTCAGAGGACTACGGTGGACGATATATTTACATAACCAGGTCTAGCCAACTCTAGCCAAGTCACAGCCAAACACTTCCCAGGTTTTTGCTTGCAACCTTCCTGCTTCACGCAACGCAACATCAACTTGTTTAGTCCGATTGTCCGAGTCATCAGCAACATCCTCCAATCTGGCGGCACCCGCACGTCCTAGATTTGCACTCCCCGAGTTGGACGCCAGCGCCACTTGTTGTATGCGAGAAACACCTTCGATCAACATCTCTTTCTCCGCCTCCTTCTGCATACCTGCCCAATAACGCATAAGAACACCCATGTAACAAACTGGTGAAGAGATCAATTTCTCTTCAAAACAAGCCCCGTTACAAGTTTTCCAAACTGCCCAGCATAAGGAGGCGATGCACACAACATGCAGATTAGTATAACCAGGCAAAATTTTCGCAATCCACCCAAAGTATTGGGTAAAGCAGGTTGGCCCATTGGAGACCCCTAGAGCGTTACTAATGGTACTCCACACGAACACGGAGGTAGGACATTTAAAAAGTAGATGAGAAATAGTTTCATCTTCCGAACAAAATCTACACGTGTAGTTGCCCACCCACTTTCTCTTTTTCATGTTGTCCTTAGTAGCAATTGTGTTGTGCCAGATCAACCACATCCAAATTTTAATTTTGAGAGGAATTCTGGCTTTCCAAAGGTATTTAAAAGACCTATCAGGCCCACTAAAGGAGAGCCTTTTGTACAAAAGATTTCACGGAGAATTTACCACTATTAGTGAATTTCCATTAAGGGATATCCCTACCCTCCCATAAGGCAACTGCCAGTAGAGAACTTTATAACCTAGCAGCCTGTGCATTAGCTGTGGGATGAAGCCATCTCCTAAAGGTCATACCCCACCCTCGCATGGGGTATACTTGGACTCCCATCTCGTCGTGTCCACACCGGCGACCGTGAGATCCGCCGTCCCGGCGTCGCATGCATCGCCGCAGCCATATCTAGATCTTCGACTTCTCCATCCGATTATGCTTCGAATAGTTCTTACAAAAAACAGATACTACTATATTGCTCTCATGGTTTTGACTCGCTTGCCAGCACTAGATTACATTAGAGGAGGTAGCAAAGAAACACTAGATACTAGTACAAGTTACATTCTAAAGACTAGACCAGATTTTTCGGATTCATGACATGCCTCTGGGGTTCAGAAGAGTAGGACCAGACAAGGTCCCAGATAACAGCTGAATGACTTACTCAAAGGAGATAACTCATTGATGTTAAAAATCTCCTGCTCTCGTCAACCTCCAGCCTAGTGATGAGTTGTGGAAAGGAATAAGAGGGTGCAACCGCTGCAGTTGATTCTTGGTTGCTTGGCTTGTTTGATGTGCCCGTGGAGGAGGGAGAACCCTCCTTTCTGAACAGCTGTGTCATGATATCAAGGCAAGGCTTTAAATCATCCTCACTCTGTGCTTTTGTCAACTTACCAAGCAACTCATTCATTTTTGCGTTTCTCGCCATTTGCTGCTTTATGCTTAACTTCACCGGCTTCCCATGGTCATCTAGATTTTGGCCAGAGGACTTCACATCCTCATGGGCACTATCACTCTCTTTTAGCTCTTTTAGTTTCTTCAGCTTCTGAGTCAATACAGTGGCAATCCTCCCTTTAAAGCCATATGCTTTTGCACAATCAGATTTTAACCTCACCTTTGCCTCAGAGATCATTATTTCCATCCTTTCTTCAGAAGGAGCTGCGTCAGTTTCATGTTCACTAGCACCATCCTCTGCGAGATAGAATGTTTCCTCCAGTAGTCCAATATTCTGTGTGTACCTATCATATGCTTCATTTTCAACATCGACATCTCCTTGCATATGTTCCTTTAGCTTCATAAACCTCCACTTTTGTATGCTTGCAACATCCTACAACATAAGTACTTCAAGTTTTTAATCACAGAAATATACAAAATTATTCAAAATAATGAAACAGGGTGGAACAACGGAGAACCTTCTTGGCAATGGACTTTCCTGTTCGAAGTGATTTCAGAAAATGATGGGGAAGCTCTTGTAGAGAAGAAAGCCTTGATGAAGAACTACGGCACATGACAAGCAAGCATTAGAACAATGATCCTTTTGCATTATATATGAATTTTTACTAACAGCTTCTGAAGGTTACCCAGTTACAGGTGAATTGGTTGATGGTTGGTCTGACGAAGTGGTAGGAGTTGGTTGTGTCTTCTCTGGCAATGTGTTGATCGTTTTGAGAACTGCCATGATAAATGTAGCAAAAAAGGATTAGTGCTATATTTCTAAAATATAAGAGTTCAATGACAAACTACTATATTGTATAATAGAAATGATACTGCGTGAAAACAATGTAAAAGAAATTAGAAATCAAAATAATGGAGTTCAGAGGCAGATTTAAACAGTAGCATAAGCACATACCACGGCCATAAGCAATTCTACTAACATAATAATAATAACCCCTTAATTCTGCCATGAAAAGTAAAGGAGAGTGTTTGGATCCTAACTTCCCAGTACCTAAAGCAAGCTCTCTAGCCTTTGTTGGCTAGACTAGGCTTTTTAAATTGCAAGTATAACCTATGTTTTGGAGATTGCTTGCTTCAGAGCGAAAAATATTTTGTCACTGGAATGGGGAAAATCATGCACTCTCCTTGTGGTATGAGCATTTTCTCCCCCAACACACTTCAGTACAGAACCTCCCTCGGGTCTCTTCTTGTTTATCTTCACCAACACACTTCAGTTATTCACATTAAAAAAAAAACACGCTTCAGTTATTTGCTACAATAATTATACCAGAGGCCTTTCCCAGCGAGCCCAGGAGAGATCAAACATAAGCTCAGTTCTTAACCAAACTACTGGCTACTTGAAGTTGCCAATTGTCATCAAAGGTAAAACAACAAAACATCAGCCCAAATGAAGATGGCTTGGCTAAAATTGATTATCTAGTCTACCTAAGATAGAGCAAGGTCCAGCCGTCTAGGAACCAAACAAATCCTGAACTATAGAAGCAGTAAACTAGTGTGGTTGAATGAAGAGGAAAGCTAGCCCAGCTAAGATAAAGCTCATCTCAGCCAAGGGAGAAACAAAACCTTAATTATAACCAACGATGGGAGGGGCTAAAACCAATAGGCTGGGCCCAATTAGTGAAGGTATTGTGCAGATACTTGGAAAGAAGCTTGCTAATTGCTCCTGATTCGCTACTGCAATTCATCCAAGAGGATAGAAGAAATCTGTACAGCAGCTAGCAGTAGTAGTATTGGGCATTACCGTGAATGCGGCAAGGGTTCTTGGCTGTGCAGCAGCAGCTCTTGCAACACTGAAAGGGGCACCTGAAAAGAAAACCAACGTATGAATTCCACGAACCTGCCAACGACATGAAACCTGTAAGATGAGAGAAGCTTCACGAAAACTGTAAGATGAGAGAAGCTCCGGAAGGCCCCAAGAGCCCAAAAACCGCCAGATTGGGCCCTTTTTCCATCGGGCGTTCCCAGGCCGAGCCCGGCACGCTGGGGGCGCCGGAGGTGGGAAAAAGGCGCGTGAAACGGTGAGGGGCCGGGCTGTAAGCGCCTTGACGAGAAAACGCGTGGTCTTCTTCCTCATCTCCTCGGCTTCCGCGCCGATCAAGACGCCTCCGCCCTGTCCGGTCCCACGCGCCGGAGATATGGCGCACTACTGCCGCCCGGCCTCCTCGCTTTCCACGCGTCAAAGTTATGGTGCACCGACGCACGGGTGGCATGGCATCCTCCTCCTCGACGTCGCAGCCCCACTCCTCTGATGGCGGCACACCGACCACCCCTCTGATGCCGGTGAAGCAGGAGGCGATCACGCCTCCTCGCCGCGCGACGCGGTACACGCCCACGTTTCCCTTACGGCAGGACGCGCATCAAGACGGAGCCATTGTCTCCACTTGCTCGCTGTTCAACGAGCACCGCGCCGATGCCGCCCACTGGCCACCTCCGCGTGTCGAAGGAGCCTGGCCTCCTCACGTCAAAGAATGAGAAGAAGCCGGAGTGGGCACCGGGGGGGTTATCATCAAATCTCCCCGCGGAGCCTCAACGACGCCGAAGCCGGGCCCTCCCAGCACCAGGCGCCGCCCAGCGACGCCGATTTAGTTTAAGTTTAGTTCAATGAAATTCGGCTAAGTTTGAATGGATTTGTCCAAAAAAAATTGCACAAATATGTACAAATTCCACGAACCCGCCAAGGACACGGAACCTCTAAGATGGGAGAAGCTTGACGAATCCTGGCCCTTCTTACCGGGAGCGGGCGATGTTGCCGCACTGGCTGCACTTGGCGTCCCATTGCCGTTGGAGACCGCGGGGTCGGAGGACGGAGCGGGCGCGGAGGAGTCGCTCGCCGCCTTGCCGCTGGAGGCGGGGGACGACGCCGCCATCGAACCCTGGGGACGTGCGGCGGCGAGGTCCGGGCCGGGAGGCAGAAGAAGAAGAGGCTGGGGCCGAGCGCTTATCTGGACCTTTTGTTTTTCTGGGGCCCCGAGAACATTACCAAATCCATAAAATTGAACTAGCGCATAAGTACTAGTTGGCCCACCCAATTGCAAATGGCCCACCAAGAGAAACGGCCCATTAGCCCATATATACTGAGATAAAACAAAGAGAAGGTCATTTAGGCTTACACAGTCTAGGCCGTTTCCTGCACGGTTTTCTCATCAGGTCTAGTTCATCCACATTTTCTCCATCTACGGTTTACATATTTCAATAGCTTTTCCGCCTACGGACTTGCGACGCCGGTTCAATATTTATTGAGGATTATAAGATTTGATTCCATGTTATTAGACGATCTGTCGAATTTATTTTATATTTTGCATTGTAAAACTGTTCAAAAATGAAGATGAACGTAGACGTTGCAACTATTTTACGGTTCATGTTATTGATTTAATCTGGACTTTTATGGCTACTAGAAAGTGTTATCCCGATAAAGGAGGATGATATTTTCCTTTAAACGTTTGCGTGTTTGAGATATTCCTCTACGAAAAACAGGCTCATACGGCGACGTGCAAACACAATAAACGAGAGGTGTCTCGGCTCACCCCCCGTGTGGGCAACGGAGGCACGATAACCCCAGCGTTGTCCCAGCCCACACCTCATCCCCTTTGCCACGCAAAGCCCGTGTGTTGCCCTCCTCTCGTGGTGGACGTACTGGGTGCGATAATGGTGACAGATTTTAGCGGTCATGCGATCTTTGCATGTTCTTTTAACTACTATTTAAAAAAGGGGACTTTATAATGAAAAAAAAAGTTTATAATATAAAATTCCTCTCAGGAACATTGCTTTTCTTGATTCAAACCCTCTCTTTTTTTCAAAGGTACGAATAAGCTCAATGGTTGTTTTAAGAGATAATTTCTTATTTGACACGAGTTCAAATTATGGTTCTTATTTGGCCCCGCAAAAATGTCTTTCCTATTTGACACTTGGGTGTATTTTTTTTCCTTACACAACACCACTCTCGATTATGTTAGTCCCTTCTGTCACTTTTGTTTTTCTTTGACCAAATTACCCCTATATCCAATAGGCATGTTTTTTCTAGATATGCAGAAGAGTGACATATAAAAAAAGGAATTTGACACCTAGTGTCAGGTGTCAAATAGGGAGTTTTGGAGGACCAAATGAGGGACTGGATTTGAACCTAGTGTCGAACATGGACTTCACTCTTGTTTTAATCACCATCATAATGATGGATATGCAAGCGACCACGTAATCTTGAGTTTTACCAAAAAATAATTCTCAAATACAAAGCATTTTTTTAAAGCCCAAACTGGCCTTTTTGCGACACGATGTTATATATCAAAATAAGTCTCTATATGTTGGTATGTTTTTGAAAAGCTATAACTCTTAATGACACAAACTTATTTTTCACTAAAATAATTCTCAACTTCTCGGTCCATTCTGCAAGCAATTTCCGCACAAATTGGTTTTTCCTGGTAAAAAGTTGCTTTTCAAAATGTTGCATTTCTAAATTTATTGGTACGTGCCATTGAAATTGTGAACATTGTTTTTAAGTACCATGTAATACTATGAAAACCAATTATATACTGGAAATTTGCTTCTTAACCAAACAATTCACAGTACTAGAAAATCATGTTTTTTACCAAGAATTGTTTTATGGTGATACAAAGTTGCTTTTAAGATATAATTATCAGTAATTGTTCATATGGGATCTAATTTCAAGAATCTCGTCGCGGGGAGCATGTGAAAATAAGTTTTGACTCAGACACCCGGTTTGAAACTCATGGATTTTTTTAAAATATAATTGGTCATCCTTGCAAACCCAAAAGAGTTAGGATTGGTTCGCGATTGCAAGCTGAAAAGAACGTGGGGTTTCTCTTCTTCAAACACACCGCACTGCGTCGTTGCACAGAAGAATTCCTATGCGCGCCACAGATGTTTTCTTCAGGTTAGCACACACGAACACATAAAATAGTTACATAAACACACACAATGACCAATCCTTCACATTGTCCGTCATGCTTACTGAGAGGGTAAGCCACAATGTTTCCAAAACAATATCACATCATACTACATCGAATCACACTTCCTACTGCGTACTGTTCCTAACATGAACAAGGTTCCTCAGCTCCTCAAATGCATCCATGGTCTCAGTGTCGAATCCTCCAGCAAACTGAAAATAAAATATTGAACTTCCCATTTAGAACATATGCAGAGCTTTAAATATTTGAGTAGAGAATACAAAGTCTGCAGAAGGTTTTCCCAGAAATAGCACAAACTAAGCAGAGGTTCTCAAGTACAGATAGCATGGAAACTGGTATAAAACTGAAATCAAGAAGACATATGCAACAGGTATGACAAGTAAGAACATAGTCATCTTTTAGAGTAACTGCTAATCTAATCTGCACCGGATCGATGCAGGCATAGGACTTTAGTTCTCTTATTTTAGGATAAGTTACTGCCACTTTGTGTTACCTGATGAATTCTGAAGGCAAATCTAACAGCCTGAAGCAACATATACTCCAGAGCTAGGTCCTTGTTCAGAGGTCCCATATACTGAAGTTCCATAGCCACTCTTTTCATGTACATGTTTGCCAATTTGACAGAGGCAAATTTTATCTGCAGTGACCAAGGAAATGGGTTACTCAAATGATATAAGGAAATATTACTGCATGCCTTTACACGCTGCTATTACATAATTACTAAGTATATTTGCCGGAACTTATAATATAGCCAGTAATTTAGTACCAAGTACTCAAACCTGCAGAGTGATAGTCCAATGCAGAAAAATATACACCATTTACCTTGCTAATTAGATTGTTGTCAAGCATCCAGTCGGTAGGAATGTTAAACTCCTTACACTGCCTCATCATTGCATCCCTTGTCCTCAGAACATTGTAAACACCTCGCTCCGTCCTGAATTAGAAAGGCCAATCAAATTTCAGTACTCAATATAGTTCTACAGATTAATTTTTCTTACAGTAAGGCCATACTTTTCAGACACTGTTATCATTTTCTTAAGTGCGATGTCACAGGGAAGGCGTGAATCGTCTTTATAGTTTGAAACTTCTGATTCTAATTTCTTTAGGTCCTGATAGCCAAAGGCTGCCTCTCGTAGAGTGTCCGCCTTCCTCTCGGGCCAATTGAAATGTTTCAGAACTGCTCTCTCATCCACCTTCAAGTAATGCAATTAAATGAAACTTTAGTGACTGCTGCAACTGTAAAGATTGCTCACGGAATGGTAGATATAGAAATATGCGTACCAGAAAACCAAGTTCATCATCGAGCCATTTCACAAATGCAACCACATCTTCTATATCTTTGTAAGCTGCATCAGTCACCTCCTTGATCAACGATTTCACAAATTCACCTTGCGTCTCAACATCCGCCTTGATCTGAAAATGGAATGACAAGTCAGTGTAGGAACAAGCTACTTATTGTTATCTATATTGTGTCATTTGGTCCAGTCTGGTTACTCTACTTACAGCCTGCAAATGTGAAGAACGGTTCTCAATTTCACCAATCATGCTACTCCGCACATTTGCAGAGTTAGCTGTTTCACATATTCCACCCCCAGAAGTATCTTTTTTTGAGTCCCTTCTCATGAGTGAATGGTAAAGCTCTGCAACTTGGGGTGCCCTCTTCATGACCCCAGTACTCCTTGCGGAAAACTTCGGTGGAGGGGGAGGCGGGGGAGGCCGTGGTGGATTTACAGTCGGTCCATTTGATGGACCAGAATGTGGCAGGGACACCGAAGGTCTTGGAGGAGGGTTTGGAATGCGTAGGGTGCGCTTTTCGACATCCAAGCATTGCGACTTGCATACTTCTGTCTTGCCAACAATAAATCTTGGACTATCAGATTGACCAAAATCATATTTGTCCATAAGAAGTTCACGCTTCTCCCTACTTGCCAGGTCCTTATTACAAGAGGCTGCTTCATCTGTTGCCTCTGGAAGGCAGATAAAGGTATCAGATTGCCTCCTCTTCACAATGTTCATGTCCAGTGTACATCCCTTTGATCCACCAAGTGAGTGCCTACGGGTTGGGCTTCGTGATTCTGTGGCTTCAACCCATGCTTTATCAAGAAGTGATTCCTTTTTAGATGTTTGACTATTGTTGTCATTCTGAGACCATTGCTTGATACGTTCGGCAATGCTGAATCTTTTATCATCAGAACAGTTGTCAGCATTTCTGCCATCGCCATCAGAACGATCATCATTACAGACCATAGCATCATTATAATCAATATCGGCCATTACTCTAGCTGCTTGATCTGAGCTACAGAGCTCATGACGTAAGCATGAATTGATCCACCGAAGATAAGCAAGCTCCTCAACCTCAGTTAACCGACTTATCTGCAGGCCCTCGACTTGCTTGCTCAAGTTCGCATTTGTGTGCCGCAACAATGAGGCTTCTGCTTGAACCTTTGCAACTATCTCGCTCTGGTGAAATAAGAAGGTTACAATAAAAGATCAGTTGAAATAAACTAGCAGTTTCTTTGCATACAAATGATCAAGTTCATGTAATAGTACCTCTGCATTCTTTTCAAGGACAGCCAATTTGGACTCTGCTGAAGAGAGCTTGATTGCAAGACTTCGTTTCTGAAACTGAAGCTCTTTATTTAAACGTCGCAGCTCAACAACCTCGAACTCCAAGTTTCCTGAACAAGATGCATTGTACCCATCTGTAACAGATGCCCGATTGCCATGCCCATCCAATCTTATAATGTCTTCATGCTGCTCCACCATAGAAGATAGAGCTGATAGCTGTTCCGACATGCTTGTTTTCTCAGCGTCTAATGAAGTTTTAAGCCGCGCAAGTCTATCAATCTCATTCTTGCTTGAATCAAGCTCCTTCTCGAGTTCCGAAACCCTAGGATTTTCTCTGCATTGCCGCAGCTCTGACTGCAATGCTGATTCTCTTTCCTTGGATTCACGTAGTTGTTCCCTGAGATGGTCCAACTCAAGAAAAAGATCACGAGATGCCGGGGACCTAATACCGTGACAATCAAAGACATGGGGATGAACTTGAGAACCAGCAGGTGAGCAGGGGAAATCTCCTATCAGAGATCTCTTAACCCTAGATTGGTATGCAATCTGCTGGTTGGTCTGGTTAATATTCTCCACACTGGCAAGAGGTGGCTTCTTGCTTGCAACGGCTGATGTCTTCTTGGTTTTCTTGTCAGCTGTGAAACCTTTCACAATCTGGGATCCCCATGATGAACCAAACTTGGGCTTGAGAGGATTTTGGTTGCTTTTGGAGTCAACCCTCGATCTGCATGGCTTTGATTGGTTGTCAAACATGATATCCTCTTTCATCTTCAGTCAAGATTACAACGGTCTGAACACCAAACATGCAACGGTGGCAGAACTTTACTACAGTGCTACACTGCCTGCAAATAAAAGGGGGTGGGAAATGTGAGTAATTGGTCCAGTAACCAGTGCCAGCACAATAATAGAAAAATAAACAGTATAACAAACTGCCCATGCTGAAGAACTGAAGGACAACCATATGTAATTATCCTTCTGACTTGTTCATACACATTAAATAAACAATCGAATCAACTAAATATATGGTCAAATGAGTCCGTATCGGCAAGACTCTAGGCAGGACCATAAACAAAGACTAAACTTGACAATGTCCTTGGTGGTTGCTCTGGGTTGGAAGGGATTAACATTTATCACTAGCATTGGAAGCTGATTTTATCTATCTCCCAATCTCGGTAGGCACCGGATTCCTAATCCTTTCTGCTCGGTCCTGGCACAGCCTATTTGCAAGAAAACGGCATGGCAAAATCGAACCTTCTCAAGACATCGAGCGTACCAAGTAGTATGTGGTGCTGCTTGAGATGAGTGATTCCTGTTCAATCTCACCTCGCATGCCGCCCGCCGGAACACAGCAGACCAGGGCGCGAAACCACTGGAGATTCTCGGAGTGCCTTCCGACGCACCTGAAAGCGTGCAAGAAAAGACGAATCTGAGCTCGAGCAAACGAAACCCCCATCAGAACCCAGAAACCCCCACCCAAAACCAGGAAATCCCAGCATCTCCCGACAGAAACGACTCCTAATCGAAACATCAGAGCAAGCTTCGAGCTTGAATCCGACCACGAACCTGAAAATCTCGAGGAAATCCGCAACCTTTTCGCCTCCCTCCCTCCTCGAAGCGGAGCTGAGCAGCTACTGAAGAAGGAAGAACGGGACGGGAGCAGAGTGGGAGGAGCGGGGGTGGATGCGACAAGACAAGAGCAAGGCGGGCTTCGGATGCTCTCGCCTCGTTCCTGCGCCCTCCTCCCCCTCCCCACGCGCGCTGGAACTTTTCTATAGAGCTCTCTCGCCGGATTCCGAGACAAGCTCGCGGAGTGTTCGAGGGTGCTGTGGTGTGCGCGTGGTTGATTTTGAATTTTGAAAATGAGGTGGAGACAAGGGCTAGGCTAGCAGCGAGTAGCCGTAGAGGCTAGCTAGGGGGACAGGGGAGACAGGCGGATGCAGTGACGCTGACAGATAGGGCCCGCTCTGCGACGATGGTCATCCGCTTTTCGTTCTGACTTTGTTGGTTTGGCTCACGTGTCTACTCTCCCCAGCTGCGTGCGTCCGCGTGTGCAGTGCTGCTGTTCGTCGTTGTCAGAGGCATCAAAGTCATTTTCGTAGAAAAACAAAAGTTTTCACTCAGGTAACAACAAAATGGATATCCTTACTAAAACTAATCTCCTTAGAAATAGAGCATTCTCCTTTCACAACATATACACATCATGATGAACCTCACTCATATTTCAATTTATATTTAGTTATAATTCACAATTTTAAATTTCCTAAAATCAAGCTCCCTTTGAATAGAGCCTTCTCCTTTTCCAACATGTCCACATCATGGTGGACCCCACTCATATTTTAATTTATATTTACTTATATTTCACAATTTTAAATTTAGTTTAATAAATATTCAATTGAATATATTATATATACATATGGGTGTACTTGTCTACTAAATTTTTGTGAAATAAGAAGAAATTCCTATCTTAAAAACAAAAAAAAAACAGCTTCATTTCCCCTCAAAATTTCTTTTTATGTAGACAAAAATATAAAAATTCTTGAGTTGTAGAATATGTACACGTAGTGGTATGTTTTATTTCAAAAAATTGAAAGCTAACCATGTCGTTTCGGTTAAAATGACATGCGGTGAGTTCGGAGCTATCAGAAAGATATCTGATAAATCTCTCTTATCTTTGCCTAGCGTTTAATATAGCGACATGCCGCTTGTGCTACACGGCACCGTTTCTTTCCCTCCGCCTCACTCGAGTCGTATTGTATCGAAAACAACCGTCCCTACACAAAATTTATCTTTCTCTTCACACACACCTCTACGCAAAATTTGCTCTTCTCTCCACACACCTCTGGCTTCGTCAAGCACTTGGGACTACATGACATCTAGGGGTGTAAACGGATCGGATCGAATCGGATTTTGCCTTTACCATATCATATACCATAATTTTTCATCGGATTCGGAACGGATCGAATAATGACCATCGAATAATGACCGGATGCGGATTCGGATGTGGATATCCCTAATGGCGGATTTGGAGGCGGATTCGGACCCGTAAAAAAATTAATCGGATAGACACGTGTACAATTCAATTGTCAAACCATATATACAAAAATAATTATTCGATAACCTAATAACTAACCCACTTGTAATTCATAGTCTTTGCAATGACTATTTAAGTGAGATGTTGTTCGACTAACGAACTCGACAACTTAGTAGCTGCAAATTATGCTATATTAGACGAGTCATTTCGGTAGAAAATCGGATTATTTGGATTCAAATCATCGGCTAATCATATTTAAATTTCTGATAATCCATATTTTAGGTTATTTTACATACCATATCCTATACCATATCCGGGTGTCAACTTCGGAATCGGATAACCTTATACCCCGGAATCCTTAAAACCGGATATGGATTGTTGAAAACGGTTTTGGAATCGGATATGGTGCGGAAATTATCCTATCCGTTTACACCCCTAATGACATCTCATACATGATGCCATGTGACACCATTTTTCTCCCTCCGACTGTGTCGAGTCGTATTGTATCGAAAACACGTCATTGATCTGACTTCTACGATCCTCATAGTACTTGCATGCAAACACTCATGTCGCCTCCCACAGTGGCCACCGCTATCACTGTTGCTATTAGTAGTGGTTGACTTTTCAATCCTAATGTCGCCCCTCAAATACATTGGTAACTTGCATGCTACATGCGCTCATACTATATGTCAAAAGAAGTGTATTTTTGCAATTCAATATATAATGGTTGGTGGTATTCATACCATTTAAATTTTTATAATTTAGTTTATACAATCTACATCTAATGCACAAATTAATATTGCATGTAAACAATCTCTTACTTCGCTCTATATTTTTGTGAATTTTTTAGTATTCATTGGTGAAATGTTCCTCTGTTTTTATATAGTACCGGTCGTATTCGATGCAATTTATTTAAATATGTTAGGACATAATTATGCCAACTATTATTAATTTGGGATAATTTATGTCAAAAATATAATTAATTTCATTATACTATAATCAATGACCATCACTATATGACCTCGAGGCCTAATATGTCTCTTTGAGTTTGCAATGTTCATCATACAATGTCTCTAGATTCTAAAAAAATGGATCAAATCATTACAAAATTTAAAATTACAACTAAATAATTATGTCCCTTCTCTACTTGTATGTAGTGATCAAGTTATACTATTTTTTCATCATTAATATTGTTTTATAAGTATGTTTCGTTCAAAATTCTTTTCCTTCTAGTATATATTCATATTCTGAATTGAAAATACATGCAAAGTAGCCAACGTTTTTGTGCCGAATTTTGTTGTAAATCAGTGTAAGTAGTATTAATTATAGAATCCTATCGATTGGAGAGAAAGAAAAGAGAACCGATAACGATATGATGTAGAAGGGCACTTAATTTTTCCTCATTCCAAAGCCAAAACAGGTCATTACTTGTTAATTGCACCCTATAGATCTAGATTACCTGGTTTTAGAGGAGTGACTAATAATCGTAGACTGTGGGAGTACTAAGTGTGCAGTTTATTCTTGTGATGTAGACATGCACTAGTTAGCAAAAGGTCTAATTAAACTATTGAACACAAATGTGTTAATCTTCTAGGCTTCTACTACCTCTATTTCTAAAATGATTCATGTACATAATAATACTCCCTCTGATTCATAATTAACGTCGCCAATATATCGTTTAGATTTTGTACTACCTTAGTATAATTTTCACGATGCTTATGCTTATATCGTAGAAATTTCGACTCGCAAGGTTATCGAATGATCAGGACCAGTCATGTCTATTAAACAAACTGCATCATAGTACTCGGGAAGAGGTTAGCAATCACACACATATCAGTACTAACGTTTTAGGCGTGGACATGTCTCCACGGCAAAGTTGATGACTCCTGCATCTCATGGCACTTGGCACCTTTAATCATTTGGAGTGATACAGGGACACTTATTCTTGTAATTATAAGAAGAATATATGCCACACAATGTATCCAAGACAGCACATGCTGGACAGGCCTACAAGTTTTGGACATTACCATGACCATGTGCATCATGGATCTGATTTGGGTGTAGAATCTATTGGTTACCTTTACTTCATGTCTAGTATATGCGTGAGTCTCATGACGAGCACGTGGCACTCCTATAAACTTAATGCACATCTCATATGTAGATTTAGTAGTTCCTTTCTATGTAAAAGTTCAATTAATTTGGATAGAGTGATATGATTGTTCACTTTGAATTTTATGAAACATTTTCACATGATTAACCCGAATAGTGATGTAGGATTCAAGTTGAAGTTAGAAAAAAATTGTAATTAACAATCCTCGAGCATTGTATACTTGAGAACTAAGATTGTTCGTATATATCAACCCTTTGTGAACCATAGAAAACACCTTTAAGTTGTAAATAATTCTCTTTTGTGGTTTCCCACTTATCCAAAGGCATCACGAGTGAAAGCATATCAAACGAAATAAGTACACATACATTTTAGAATCTATTTGATGATATTGTACCTACTTGAGTAATACATTTTTAAGAAACGATAAATACTTAAAATCGGAAGAAAAAATTGTGCTTAAAAATGTTTAAGAAAGCATATCTCACTGAGTCGGGGACTCATGTTTGAGAAAGGCTTGAGAGAGGCTTGAGAGAGGCTCCATGGGATATAATTTTTCAGAAATATGTTGGAGAAAATCAAACATGAGTCCCCGACTCAGTGAAAACATTTGATGCATCTTCTTTCCTCTCTTTTTCTCCTGTCCTCTGTGTTAGTTGTATAGCCGCCACTCTTGCCTCTCCTTAGCGTTGCGAGCAGAGCCCACTTCCAAAGGGGGCGTCACGTTGGTGTGCAATTCCCGCAAGTTGTTGGTGGCGCAGAGGCATGATGATGCGGTGCTGCGGAGACACGTTGCTCATTGTGGAGGTCCTCCCTTTGACAATCGTGGTCGGCTTGGGATGGCAGGAGTTCTCTCGTGCCTTGTGGCTCTATGTAGGCGGGTGTTGTGAATTTCATATCCAGACGAGGGTGATAGCCCAACCCTCAGATCCAGTCGGTGGCAAGCACTATCAGAGTTGCCATGCCCCCATGCGGGGTGAAATTTCACAAAAATAACCCTTTGGACAAAGTTTAACAAAAAATAACCCATTTTCAAAACTATTTTGAAATCTAACCCTTCGGAGGGTAGCGCCATGCCCCTCGGCGCTACCCTCAAGAGGGTAGCTCCAAGCCCCATGGCGCTACCCTCCCTGACTTAGTCAGCCGTTTTCGACATGCTCGCGATGGCATGGAATGAGGGTTCTACAGGGTAGCGACGGAGGCTGTGGCGCTACCACACAGAGGGTAGCGCCGCATCGTTGGGCGCTACCAAAAAGGGTTAGATTTCAAAATAGTTTTGAAAAGAGGTTATTTTTTGCTGAACTTTGTACAAAAGGTTATTTTTGTGAAATTTCACCCATGCGGGTCAACAAGATGTGTGGACCAAACCTTGTGCCGTCATTTTCACTTGCAGAATTTCTCGTGTATGTCGCATGTTGACTCCAAACGTGAGGATGATTTTGGTGGCTTCCTAATGGGCGCGCCACACCGAGCAACATCCATTTGATGGCTAGGTGGCGAGGTCATGTACTCAGGCATGGAATTTCCATCATTTATAGTGGCTTGGTAGCAGTGTCGTTGGTGTGAAGTTACACACATAAGCTCTGCGCTTGCTATGTTGGCAACGACGATGTGATGGTCTAGAGCGTTGCCTTCCTCTTTGGAGGCGCCATAGTCTAGTTCCAACACCAATTGAGCTTAATTGTTCTGCGAGCTAAAACCATAGATCTAATCTGTAGATTGCACATGAGCGACAACTTCGACAACATTGTTGGTCCTTTGATGTCCCTGTTACAGTGTTGTCTGCCGATATGAGATCCACGGAAGGGGCCTGTATTAGTGGTTTTAGGTGGTAAAGTTCACTGGTTTGATCGTCGACAAAGTTTGTGGATGAGCCTGATATGCTCTCAGTGAAAGTTGATTTGTGAGATTTTGGTCCACATTGGACCGTCTCGTTCCTATTTGACACAACTCACTCTGTTCGGTGGGCGTTAACAGTGGACAATAAAGCACATAAAACGCAAGAACAAGTTTGGCAAAATGGTTAGATTTCTTTCAAAATTGCCTCGATTTGATGCTGACCTGCTTTCCAAGAGTACTATTGCCAGGTCATAAAACGCAAGAAAAAGTCAGGAAGAAGAAAGAAAGATGCAGAAGAGGAAGAAAAAGTTTGCAGTGCAGGTGGTGATAGACTCCCAACAACAAACAATGCGAGTAATAAATTCTGAAGCTTCAGAGTCTGTCCTAGAGTTCAGTCACCTCGGTCGTGATCTCCTAGAGTGAGAAAGAGAGAGAGAGAAGGAGAAAAAAAAGGCAGAGAGATTGAGAGAGAGCGGAAGCAACAGCAAAGCAAGGACTTTTGCAACTCTACTTCTTCTCTTCTCTTCAGACCTGGTCCAGAACTCCGCCCCAACGACCCCCTTCCTCCCGTGTGTTCTCCTACTTCTCCTCCCGGACGGAGGCCTCTCTCCTCTCTCGTCCTGCTCGATTGGACTCCCTCCCTCCGCGCACACGGTGAGCTCCTGCCACCCCAGCTCCACTGCTGCATTTCCCGGCCGGTTTTCTTGATCTGGCTTCGCGGCCGCGGAACTTTTGTCGCGGTTCTTGGGTCGGATCGGGGGTTATCTCGTTCATGGCCATGCGTTTCTTGGACCCTGGGCACTCGTGGTGCTCGGTTGGGATTTCAGACCGCAAAAGTGCGATCTTGATGCGATCCGTGTCGGGAATTGGGTCGTTTTTCTTATCCACGGCGGGGGGCGGTGGATGCATTGCTTCGTGCTGCTCGACTTGTTCCACGTTTTGCCCCATTTTGTGATTTCTGAGGAATCAAATCTTCTATCGCCGTGCGTTTCCTACTGCTCTCCCTGGATCTAATGTGATTGCCGTGCCTGGAAAATTCCATCCACGGCGCATTCCCTCTATCTCGAGATCTTGCGCTCTTTGATTTCGATTTCTCCTTTTTCTGAATTCGAGATCATGACCGCCGTTTTGACTTTTGGAGCTGATTTTTTGCCAATTCGCTCCAGTCCTGTTTGGTATTGCAATGCTGGTCTTTCCCCTTTTGAGTTGGCTGCCCTGGATGATTTCGTGTCCTTGTGACTGACGCACGCTGTCTGCTGGTTCTGTAGGGATTCCACCATTGGCAGAAAGATCAAGGCGGTGGCGGCGAGTAGGGGTTCCACCGTTGCCCACTTGGTCTCCAGGAGAAGAATTCTTACATGATCCCTGTAAACAGGAGGGGAACTCAGCCTAGGGCTGGTAGATCTCTCTGCCCTTTTTGCTATTAGCCTATTGCTGTTGCTTTAGATATGTTTACACACCTAATGCCGTGACATTTTCACCCAAGAGTCCTTAAGCATGTGTCCCAACCTGTAGTAGTGACCATTGTTTATGGGGAGTGCTTATGTCTCAGGCGCCTTATTTTTTCTTAAGTCTCAATCGACTCAGAAAAGTGCAATTGCATTTTTCTGTGCAACTGGTGCATATTTTTGTGGGTGACTGAGACTTAAGAAATTCTCAGGCACCTGAGAATTAGCAAAACCGTTGTTTATGTTTAATTTGTCTATCCAATCCATGCCCCATGATACAAGTGATTTTTTCAATACTCCATCGGAAAAGCTGTAAAAAAATTAACTGTCAACGGGATTTGCTTGGTGTACAAGCACACGTTTTTAAGTGGATGTATGCTTATATGTATCAAAGGAACTGTGGTGTCTCAGACAGAAAGTTGAAATATTTTCTGGTGTTCCTTCTGCCTGAAGTAATGCATGTTATCTGAACGTTAAAGATGTCAGCTAGAAAGATCGGCAAGTTGAAGTAAAGCTATTAGGTGCAGTATTTGAACTGAAGTCAACTGGACATGTGCACCCATGCCTATTTATTCTTTAAGCAAAGTTGTCACACTGTTGCGATCGCATTTCATGCCAAGTTGACAGTATAGTTATTGGTTACTGTGTAACAGAGATAAATTCATTTATTTACGAGGTTCATATCTCGCTTTCATTGTGCTAAACCAACTAGGTTGCTTCGTTGGTCGATCATGCTCATATGCTTCAACTTAATCAACTAGCATTAATTTGTAATGATTACATGTATGGTTGTTTCCTTGATGGCCAATGTTCTTTTTTGGTTGATAGGGATGGAGTACTTTGATGCTAGACGTAAGCCACATAATGTTGGGAAAGTCATTGTGGCCCTGGTCGTCATAGCACTCTGTATATTTGTTCTGAAGCAATCTCCTGTTTTTGGTGGCAATAGTGTGGTAAGATGTCCACTATATCTTATCCTTTTTCCTCCAATCATATTCCTCAAGTTTGCTTTTGTTTATCAAGTTTTCTCACGCCTCACAATATAAATTGAAGACACATTCATCCACCTATAGAAATTGGCTCCCAAAACACCTTTTGGAGCTTCTTTCTCTTTTGTTTTCTATGCACTTCATCGAATAATTTATTTTAGTCTCAAGCAACTGTAAGGGAACAGAAAAGCATATGATGTCACATTGGTTATGGAATACGTCCTTCTATAATCAACATAAAAGTATGAGAGTTATTCTACTTTTCACCACACACATCTATACTCCTCTTAACCTAGCAAGCAAACGCTGAAAGTGACATCCTTCCAGGCAATAGTCATTGCAGTGGTTACGTTAGGTCATGCTACAACTTGAACTTCCATGATGTTTGTTGCCACTTCTTGGTGTGGCAAGTTGGACCTATAACAGATTTGAGCTTTCATCCATGAGATGGTGGTCGTATCTTGTGACAGCTAAGCTATCTGATTGCTGTTTGTCCTGTTGAAGAGAACTATTCAGTTAATTTGCAGATATAGATGTCGCACCTCTGAAATTACAGGTTATAATCTAGCACATTTGTTCTATAAGACGTCATAGAGACTGTTACTAGCAGTTAAGATGCTACATTGACTTTGTTCATTAAATTCATATATAAGTTGATTTACATATATAAATTTGACTCATGATGTGTATGTGGTGAAGCTGTGATATGACATCACTGGAGCTCAAGATTTTTTTTAGTTGCTATTAGATGAGCCAGACAAAATCATTTACTTACCAATTTAATTCGGTGTTAGATGAGAAAGTGAAGTGCGCATCAATTTCTGTTGCTTACACTTTCCATGCCAGGCTGCTAAGATTATCATAGCATTCTTATTCATAGGAAGTTACAATTATAAAAGGCTGATTCTGGTGTATATGCATCCTGCAGTTTTCTCGCCATGAACCTGGGGTTACCCATGTCTTAGTAACAGGAGGAGCTGGCTATATTGGTTCACATGCCTCATTACGTCTGTTAAAGGACAACTATCGAGTTACCATTGTGGTAATTCTGTTTTTTCTTTGTGTTGAATATCTGAAGTAATTTGTTCTGTGAATCTTCACCCTTGATGATGAATTTTGTTCATTCTTGTAGGATAATCTTTCTAGAGGGAACAAGGGAGCAGTAAAGGTTCTCCAAGAATTGTTTCCAGAGCCTGGTAGACTTCAATTCATCTATGCAGATCTCGGGGATCAAAAATCGGTATTCCTATTTACTTATTTATTTATTGCTTATAACACTACATTCATTTACTTCTTTTAAATTATATTGAAGTTCTTGTGTTTGGCTTAACCGGACTCCAGGTCAACAAAATATTCGCTGAAAATGCATTTGACGCTGTGATGCACTTTGCTGCTGTTGCTTACGTGGGTGAGAGCACAATGGAACCCCTTAGGTAAGCCATTGCCTTCTTGAGTTTGAGGGGGCCACTTACCCTGTTAAGCCCAAACAAATTCTTTTGTTGATCCATGGGGCACTGTAATGCTAACCCCTCAATCATGCACTTGATATGACTATGTAGTTCTACAGATAATTCGTGTACTGATTTGACAGGCTCAATTACTTTGCAGGTATTATCACAATATTACGTCGAATACCTTACTAATTTTGGAGGCTATGGCTTCTCATGGAGTCAAGACACTTATTTACTCTAGTACCTGTGCCACGTATGGTGAACCGGAGAAGATGCCTATAATAGAAACCACGCCTCAGGTATTTACTTTTATGCTGGCTTCTAGAAGTGCAGGTGTTTAATTTAAGATGGCCTTACAAATGGAATGTTTCTGGGTAATTGTTCTGTTTCATCTTCCTATTGCTGAGAAGGCTAACCCAAGCTTCTTCTTAATGTTTTATTCTTTAACTTCACTATTATTTGTTCCATGCAACCCGTCATATTTGTGGTATTATTTTTCTAATTAATTTATTCTGTATCTTGACATAGTTCCCAATTAACCCCTATGGAAAAGCAAAGAAAATGGCAGAGGATATCATACTAGATTTTTCGAAGAGAACAGATATGGCTGTTATGATCTTAAGGTAGGTTGTCTCTTGACTTAGAATTTCTGAGCACACAATTGATTTGGACTGACGTGAGAACCTCTGTCTTAGATACTTCAATGTTATCGGATCAGACCCAGAGGGAAGATTAGGTGAGGCTCCTAGGCCTGAACTACGAGAGCATGGAAGGATATCTGGGGCATGCTTTGATGCCGCATTAGGAATCGTTCCAGGATTGAAGGTACTTTTCTCTTATATATTGACTGGAGCAGGGTCCCTGGATAGTTTAGTCTTATGGCTTTATATCAAGTTCTGCATCTTTTGATTACAATATAAATGTAATACTTATGATCTTCTTGATGAAGTAGCACACTTGTTATGTTGAGTGTAATATGTGATTTAGGGGTAAAGCTGATGAGTTTTGACTAATCACTTACAGGTTAAAGGAACAGATTATCCTACAGCTGACGGAACCTGCATAAGAGACTACATTGATGTCACAGATCTAGTCGATGCTCATGTGAAAGCACTTCACAAGGCAGAGCCCAGCAATGTTGGCATTTACAATGTTGGCACTGGAAGAGGTACGACATTACATGACTTTTCTATCTGAATTTACTTAAATTGCAGTTAATTCTTTGACCACACAAGGACAAAGCATGTATTTTAATTAAATGATTGTAGTTTATATGGAAAATTGGCATAGAAGAACATACAAGGAGTCCTGGAACCAAAGGAATATTCTTTACTGAATGTTCATACTGGAAGAACAATTGAACTTGTACGTGCTGCTATCAACACTACTTGCTCTGATATTTGTATGATCCTCTCTATTCAGGTCGTTCCGTTAAGGAGTTTGTGGATGCCTGCAAAGAGGCAACTGGGGTTGACATCAAAATTGAGTACCTCAGCAGGAGGCCAGGAGACTACGCTGAAGTATTCAGTGACCCTACAAAGATAAACAATGAGCTCAACTGGACTGCTCAACATACCGATCTTAAGGAGAGTCTGTCGGTTGCATGGAGGTGGCAGAAGTCACATCCACGGGGCTATGGAAGAAACTAGATATAGCCCGCGGTCAATAACTCAACTGAAATCTCTGATACATATTGATTCTTTAGTTAGTGGTACAGGATCTTGGTGCTATACTCCTTCCCTCGTCTCTTTATTCTTGCTCTTTATGTTTCTTCTTTTCTCTGTTTTGAAATGTTTTTTTGCTGGTGGAAATATAATCGGCAATGCGGATATGCTGGAAATCCTGTAAGAGCAGATTGCTGATTGAAAGAAATGTACATTTCTTCTGCCATCCAAATCCGTATGGTTGTTAACAGAACTGGGCTTGAAATTCATGATGTCCTCAATGTTGGCTATGCAAGATATATTTTGCCCACGCAAGCTTGTACCATATAGTACTACAGTACTCATTTAACAACTATTATGACTCATGGGTTTCACATGTAAAATGCGTGCTATCCTGTAAAATTCGCATATTAATATGGCATGGCTCTATGAAGCATGGACTGCAACTGGGGACGAATTATCCTCCATCCCAACCAAAATTAGGAAGACATGTTTTGTAATTTCCTGAATTCGTCGAAGACAAAATCCTTGTAGGATTAAGGTCTTGAGTCAAAATCAGAAGAACAAAAGGTAGGTGCCAAACAAAATCAGCAGCCCTGACAGCAACAGGACTGCATCAGATGAGTACGTTATGTAAGGCATGCTTACATTTATGTAGGGTATCCATTGGATAATGAGTTCTTGCCAGCAGTTCGGTGAGGAGTGCCTTAGCAAAAAAAAGGAACAGAAATAGGTGACTGAACGAGCAACTTTGCTGCAGCAACAGGCGACCAAACCGGGTATGATCTACCGATGTACGCAACAAAACACATGTGGATTGGATTGTGCACGCACCTACCACCAGGCAACTATTTTTTGGCTGCCAAGCAAATTCTTCCAATTGGTTCCCCACAAAAAGGGTGTCTGCACCTATTTCATTTATGGTAAGTAGTTGGTTCATCATGGGGTTTTCATTGATTTTATTGTCAATATCTACTCTACTAACTACCCTCTGTTCCAAATTAGATGGCTTTCATTCGTTTAAAAATGAATGTATAAACTTGTAATATGTTTCACTTTTATATAAATGGAAATCATCTAATATGGAACGGAGAGAATACTTTTCAAACGGCCCTGCGAAAAGAAAAAATACCAATAAAAAACAGTACTCCCTCCTATTCATATTTGGTGTCACTAAATCGGATGTGTTTAGCATTTAAATATGTCTAAATACATCTAATTCACCGATAATTAATATGAATCGGAGTGAGTATGTTTCAAACGGATATATCGTAAATGGACAGTTACATGCTTACGACCAATACAATGAGCACTGAGCCTACATAATTAGTGTTAAGCCTACATGACACATATTATCCCATAATAACCAATAATAACAGGAACAACATAAAATAAGCCATCTCATAATCAACTATATAATCGAGGTGGAGAAAAGGATACAAGGTTTATCTGAACTTTAGATTCTTTAAACAGAACTCTTATATCATTTAGAGAGCATGTGTCTACGATCAAAACGGAATAGTGACCGACGAACTGAGTGATGCCACATTTGTTTTCATTTTCTTAAGAAGCGGAAACAAATACAGAAACCTCAGAAATAAATACATTATAAAAACACATACATACCAAAAATGGTATGGACAAGGGACCCCTTGAATAATGCAGAAAAACTCAAGCAAACCAAAAAAATGTCAAGTTTCTAAAAGGAAGTAAAATGTAGAATATATCATGATTATATAATAAGTGTACATAAGTTATCAACTTTAGCAACATGAAAAACATCCTCCCTATTCTCACAGTGCAACACTGAAATAGGGAACTGATGTCTACGCACGCTTCTATTCTTGTATACAGTGTTGGGCCTCCAAGAGCAGAGGTTTGTGAACAGCAGCAAGTTTCCCTTAAGTGGATCACCCAAGGTATATCGAACTCAGTGAGGTAGAGGTCATAGATAACCCTCTCAAGCAACTCTGCAATTAAGATACGAGAAGTCTCTTGTGTCCCTAGCACACCCAGTACACTTGCCAAGTGTATCGGTGCACTAGTTGTGCGAAGAGATAGTTAAATACAAGTAATATGAACGATTATAAATAGTAATTGCAATCTGTAATAAAAATGGCAGCAAGTAAACATGTATCAGAACTTGTTGGAAACGGTGTTTTAATGCTTAGAACAAGGCATAGGGATCCTACTTTTACCAGTGGACATTCTCAACAATGACATCAAAGTTAAATAAATAAACACTACTCTTAAACACTCTCATGTTGAATAATAAACACCATTCATTGTGTAGGTCTACAAGAGCATCCTCAAAATCAGAGTAAACTAACACCAACAATGTCATAAAGGAAATCACACACGGTGCACACACTGTCACCATTATAACCGTGAATAACTCCGGAGTTCATATTAAAGTAACCTCTAGAGTGCATAGTAGATAAAGAGTAGCATCACATATTCAACTAGATTACAAAGCTCATGATCACATAAAAGATCACATCATGGGAGAGAGAGATAGACCACATGGCTACCGTAGATCCCGCAGCCCCGGGGGAGAACTACTCACTCCTCATCATAGGAGTCAGCAACGGCGATGGAGATGGTGGTGGAGTCGATGGAGATGACTCCGGGGGCAATTCCCCGTCTCGACAGGGTGCCGGAACAGAGACTTATGTCCCCCGAATCTTGTCTTCGATGGCGGCGGCGCTCGGGACCCGTGGAGGAAATTATGAACATTGTGCAATTTTTAGTTTTTTTGGGGGTAATTATAGGCGAAAGAGCGAGGTCGGTGGAGGCCTGAGGCCACGTCACCACGTGCTCGTGCGGCCCCACTTCTGGTCGCGCCAGCACCTGGTGAGGGCGCCTCGGTGCCCCACTTCGTCACGTCTTCGGTCTTCTGAAACCTTCATATTCCAAAAATAATTTCAGGATGTTTCTTTTCCAATTCCGAGAATATTTTCTTAAGTACTTTTCTGAAACAAAAAACAACAGAAAACAGGGAACTAGCACTTTGGCATCTTGTTAATAGGTTAGTCCCAGAAAATGCATAAAACTATATAAAATGCATATAAAACATGTAAAAACATGGTATAATATAGCATGGAACATAAGAAATTATAAATACGTTGGAGACGTATCAGGAACATCTCAAGAGGGAGGTGATATGCGAGTACATAGGGACTAAACATGGTTGCTTCACATGCTTTTCCTTTTTTTAAATATAAAACTAAGGCCGTGACAAAATGGTCCCACTATAATTCGTTTGCATGTTGTCAGGGACGGAGCCAGCAATTGAACATAAGGGGGGCCGTGCTAGACTAATCAGTTTGTGTCATTTCTATGGAGGGGGATAAACTACCATAAACAATGAGCTATCATGTTCAATAATGCTAGGAAAATCATGAGCATAGGGGGGCGAGGGGTAGCCCCTGCTCGCCCCCCTGTCTCTGTCCAGCCTGTTGTCTTCGAAAAGCACCACATAGCAAAAAACCGTATTACCATAATCAGAACTTTTGTTTCCTTGGTCGTCCGACAGAATACGTTGTTATCTTTTGGTTTCCGCATAAAAAGTTTTTGTTTCTATTCCACAAAAATTTTATTTATACCTTTTCACGTAAAATTCGGAAAGTTTATGTACTGTTTTAATCCTACCCTATAAAACAGATCCTACTATGATGACTTAGATCTAGCCTTTTATCTCTTGAACAAGGTGAACAAAGTACTTTCCCACTTCATGAACTTTTGTTGAGCAAATCCACAATAGGAAACTTTCATACTACCCTAATTGCTTAGCATTTCCCAATAAACTCAAGAGTAGCGAGTACTCCAATGAATTAAAGGGGGTGCTTCGATGTTTTGGTTGAAATTTTGCTTTGTCGAGTACGGTTTGACAGTCTCTTGGCGATTGAGATGGAGTCTCCTTTTGTACGAAGGGAGGAGGCTTTGGGCCCATTGGTGGTGAATATGAAGTCTCTCTTGGACAGAGACCGCTTGGCGGTATCATATCAGTAAGAGAGACTCACCTTATTCAAGGAGGTTTCACGACATCTTGGCAATGAAGACATAACCAAGCTTTTTCAAGGACAACTTGGTGATATTTCAACACTGATGGCATAATCTTGCCTTTTCTGATAACCAATTGGTGGTGTCCTAGTGATGGAGACGAAAGTCCCTTTTTGGTCGAGGGTCGCTCGGCGGTGAAGATGGAATTTCTTTTGGTTGGAAATTCTTGACGACATCAGGATACCCTAGGTCCATCGACATGAATTCTGAAACACAAAACTAGCATTATTCTCGATAAGGCCGAGGCTGGCCAACCATCATCGGTCAGAACTAGGGGAGTCCAGAAGCTTATTCATTTCCCACACAATACCGCCATAGTCAACATAACGTCGCGATTGGTTGACCAAACCCTAATGTTAGGGATCTGACTACAATAAGGATTGCAGATCCAGGGTTCCCACCTCCTCCCGTTGCTAGAGATTCAACTATAGGAGGTGAGGACACGTCGATTGTCAGTCACGACTTATAAGCCACAAAGCATCTAATATGTGCTTTCGGCTTTTGTCTTTTGGCTTATACCATCATGTAACAATGTAAGTTAAAATCCAAAAGACAAAAGCCAAAATCTTATAAGCCAAAGTTAAAAAGTCAAAATAAGCCTAACCAAAGAGGGATGGGTTGTATCGATTCTACTTCTTCCAATCTTATTTGAACTATTGACCGTGTCCACAAAAGCTTTCGGCAGGAGGCCCTTCGTGTGTGTGTGTGTGGGGGGGGGGGGGGGGGAGGGAAGGTTTATTCCTACGACACTTATCAAATAGATTGATTCAACATGAAATCATATCTTCACACAAAAACAATATTTGATACAGTAGGATATAAGAGAATAGCTTGTGGAATAGACATAAAGCTCGTTTGGCGCCCATCATTTTATTTTATTTTAAAAGTGAAATGACCGAGGAATCATATAACACACAACATCCTTTTGTTGGAATTCCAAATAAAACGACATGTCCATTTTTATGTGAGTCAAACACCTTGAGTAGTTGTTTGTCACTCATCATTTTCATGAAATTCATTTCACATTTCATATCAAACGTGTTTGGATGTCATGAAATTGGAATGTCATTTCAATTGGAATTCCAAAAATGCACATGATATGCTAAGTCAATTCCTATCCTTAATGCTGCCATTTCTCTGGAATTCATTTCATTTGGAGGCGCTGTCATTTGCATGTTTTTTACAATGGAAAACGTAAACTTGGGAATTACGTTTTCATTCTAACGGGGAAAACAGTTTTTTTTTCTTTTCTTTTTTGGTGAGAGGATCGTATCTTACCACACCATTTTACGCACGTCTTCTTTATTTTATTTTCATCACGCCATCGAAGCCGAGCGGCATTGGCAAACGAAAAAGACGAGGCAGTGAGCGGTGGATTCGCGTCTCCAGGCGGTGAAGAAGATCCCGGCGGGCACCGGTGGTCTCGTCGTCCACGAACCGCCGCGCCGGCGGCCTCTGGTAACGCCATCAATCAGGTTCGATCTGCTGCCGCGGCCGGCGGCTCGCCTGATTTGGTGCGGCGAAGGCGGCTTCGATTTGGTGCGGCTGGGGCCCGATTGCAGTGACTGTCAGGGTTGTCTCGCAGCGGCGGCCGCGGGAGGGAGCGGCACGGTGACGTGCAGAGGCGGGCCTGATTGCGACGGCGGGCTGCCCCGGCGTCGTCCACGTGCAATCGCGCTCGCGCTGGGATCGGGCGCCGGATTGGAGGTGAGGGCTCTTCCCCGCTCTCTGCTTCGCCTCTTGGTTTGTGACGTGTACCGTCCGATGAGCTCGCCCAAGAACGGAATTTCTGATGATCGGCCTCTCGTCGTGGCTCTGCTTGCGATATACAGTTGGCGGTAACTAATTAGGCAGCCTTGGTTTAAGTGTAGATGACAGAATTGGATGGTAATATTTGCAGCACTGATCCGTCTAGTATGGACTTGTTGCTAGTGATTTATGTGTGCATTTTATGGACATCTTGTTTTTATTCGTAAAGGTCATTTGCAACTTATAACTTCTAAAGTGGCAGTGGACTGTTTTGTTATAAGTTGTGCATTATCAAGGATTCACGGTCAAGACACTAACTACTAGTTCCCGAGTCTTGTTCTAGAGTACGTTCTCTAAATATAATAGTCTCATCGTGGAGTGAGATATAGTGCGGTTTACTATAGTTACTTGTTGGTCCAAAATATCGTGATGTTACTAGGATAATGCTACATTATGTAATTGGTGTTGAATCCATGATAGCTTGCAAGAGGCTAGTGCTGTTATGACTTTGTCTTTGGATATGCTGGTCCAACTTTCCTGTGTTTGTTCTGTTTCTTGTATGGTGGTGGGTAAGAGATCAGATAGTTCAAGCTAGACATTGGACTATAGTCTATTAGTTTAAAAAATGAGAATCAAAAAAACATAAGGTTGTGAGTTGTAACTCAAATATCCGGGTGCCCTTTGACCGGTGGCAAGCTGTTTATTTTCAGTCGGATATCATTTCATCATTTTTATTTCTTGCTTCTATGAAGCTTTGCGTGGTGGGTGTGTATTGTTAATGTAAAGTGGTAAATATATACTAGTTTTCATTGACTGCATCTGATAATTCATAGCTGACTTTTAAATATGCTACTATCTGCAGTAACCTACAGAATTCTTAGGCGCAAATTCCTGTCGCTCGCGCATCATTGTCTTTACAGTTGTAAAGAATATATGGGCTGACTTTGGCATTTCATGGGAGGTTTTGAAGATGATGAACCACCATCAAAACGCGCAAAAGCATCCTCAGTAGAGTCAGCAAGTTTGTCAGACACTTTCTGTTATTTGAAATCCGCTAATCCTTTGGGAGGTGCAATGGCTAGACCTTTGTCTTCCCAAGGGAAAGAAGTTATGGTTGGCTCTAAAGGTGTTATTAAGAGGGATGAATTTGTGAGGGTAATAACAAAAGCTCTGTATACTCTTGGATATGAAAGAAGTGGAGCTGTTCTTGAGGAAGAATCAGGTATAACACTGCATTCCCCATCAGTGAATCTTTTCAGAAAGCAGGTGCTCGATGGAAATTGGGACAATGCAGTAGTTACCTTGAACACACTTGGCCTTCTGGATGAAAACACTGTGAAGTCTGCTGCATTTTTGTTATTGGAGCAGAAATTCTTTGAACTCTTGAGAAATGACAACCTCATGGGTGCTATAAAGACGCTGCAAAGTGAAATCTCCCCCCTTGGTGTTAACAGAAAAAGAGTTCACGAAATGTCAAGTTGCATAATTTCTTCTCCGCAAAACTGCTTGCTTGTTTCTTCAAAGCTTGGAACTGAATGTTCTAACTCACGGTTTAAGCTCCTAGAGGAATTGCAAAAAGTGCTCCCCTCTAGTGTTATGGTACCTGAGAGGAGATTGGAGAATTTAGTTGAACAGGCACTTACTGTACAACGGGAGTCTTGTTATCTTCATAATTCTATTGATGGTTTGTCACTATATATTGATCATCACTGTGGGAAGGATCAGATACCATCTCGAGCACTACAGGTAAGTGCTCATGCTGATGTTCTGTTTAAAAGCTTGCATCTATTGCATCTTTGACTATTTGAATAGTGTTTTAAATCAAGGTTGCATTCTTGCTGGTTGTCTGGACTGGTTATGCACCAACATAAGCTGTAGTGGCTAATGTTCTGCTCTTTGTTTGACCACTTATGTATTCTGCTGGTTCATCGCTTGGAAATTCTTCTTCTGTTTGTGTGTATGTGTGCGCAGTGCGCGTGCCCACATGTTTTACCACCATTATTACATACTTTGGTTTTGCTGCTGTTGAATAGTGCAAGTGTAAAACAGAGTCATCTTAACCGAAGAAGCAAAATTCCAATTTACTTGTTGCAATATATGCACATAGGAAGGTGTAATTCATTTGTCATAACATATAAACCTCTTAAACATATCTACAACCTCTTGAACTGTCTTGGCATTTGAATATCTTCGCAAATATATTTAGGTTGGAAAGGGTACATAACAGATTCAGATTAGCAGAGAAGAAATATTGGAATTACTGTTTTTGTTGGAGGGAACATAGATGTGAGTGGAAATTTCTATATTCACGAAACAAATGTATCAGCTGAGCTCAAGCTCTCCTGATGTGCCTCTCATTCCTAGGGTAAAGCAATAAATTCCTAAATTTTAAAACTGAAACTATGCAATGTTATGTTCTGTGTTGCATGAGGTCACACTGCTAGATGCATATCTTATCACCTGTACTAATGCCGAAAAAGCAATTGTTGCAGACTTTGTGTGCACACCGTGACGAAGTATGGTTTCTCCAATTTTCAAACAATGGGAATTATTTAGCATCAGCATCAAATGATAATTCCGCGATCATATGGAAGGTATGCTTCTGACTTTTGACATTTCTCATGTTGTTTATTAGTGCAATGACTTGCTCTCGCTTACATGAAATTGCATAATCTCATCCACATTTTTGTGTCCACATGCTCTGCATTTCTGTCTGAAAAAATAATATCTAGAATATTTTGCTATTTATGCAAAAGAAACCAAAATAAAGAACTGCAATTTTGAAATTATTAGTTTCATCGTAGCCTATTTGAGTCTGTACATGTTCTAAAGTACATAGAAGGAAGAGAAAACAGCAAATCAAGTTTATGTTAACTGAACCTCGATGGAAATATTCTGCAAAGTTCTGAAATTTTCGAATAGGGGGCAAAATTAAGTCCATGACCACAATAGAAATCGGAACACCTTTTAGATAAGCTAAACATCCATCACATGCATAAAGGCGAAGCTCCAGGGTCGTGGAGCTGTTTACTGTACTGAAACCAGATGAGACAAATACACTTTCATGTTCAGTGGTGATAGGCTACGAGAAAAGTGTCATACCACGTGAGCATGGAGCAAACCTGAAAAATGTGTTAATCAAATCAAATCTAATTGGTACTGAAGCCATACTCGTGTAGTTACTGATGACGACGGTGAAGGTTACATTTTGACTATCATGTTGGTTGTTGATGCAATACAAATCGATCTTCTGCTTGCTTGCAGTAATGTGAGTATTCATTTCCTAGGTCGATGAAGATGGAGTATTGCTGAAGCACATACTGACTGGTCATGAGAAACCAGTGGTGATGGTTGCATGGAGCCCTGATGATTGCCAGCTTCTCACGTGTGGAATGGAAGAAGCCATCCGGCGCTGGGATGTTGAATCTGGTGAATGCATTCATGTTTATGAAAAGCCTGGCCTTGGTCTGATGTCATGTGGTTGGTTTCCAGATGGAAAGCAAATATTGTCTGGCTTAACTGATCAAGGCCTTTGCTTGTGGGATTTAGATGGTCAACAAGCAGATTGCTGGAAAGGGCAGAGGTCATCAAAAACATCTGATTTTGCCGTGGCAAAAGATGGCAAACTTATAATAAGCATCAATGGTGATTGCACAATTCTTTTATTCAGTAGGGACACAAAACAGGAGAGACTGATTGAAGAGGAGAATACAATCACCTCATTTTCTCTTTCAGAAGATGGTTATTTCTTGCTTGTAAATCTTATAAATCAGCAGATTCATTTGTGGAACATAAGGAATCACCCTGTTCGAGTTAAACAGTACACTGGTCATAAACGCAGCCGGTTTGTCATAAGGTCGTGCTTCGGTGGATCTGAGCAGGCCTTTATTGCTAGTGGAA
Source organism: Poa annua (assembly GCA_026929855.1). Classification (NCBI taxonomy): domain Eukaryota; kingdom Viridiplantae; phylum Streptophyta; class Magnoliopsida; order Poales; family Poaceae; genus Poa; species Poa annua. The sequence goes on along the minus strand of CM049430.1, from coordinate 78,554,628 downwards.
GTGAAGATTCAAAGGTATGATGTATTGACTGTGGATGGAATTAAATTATGTTTTTGAACCAGTTCTATTATTTGTAAACAGACATATGAATGCTGAATTCTGGAATCTATGGTTATTGAGGAATAAAATAAAATTGAGGAGTTATTGAGCAAATTTACATGTGCTATCTTGCAAGTCAATGTTACTGGAGAACCTGTAGGCTATATTGGAACAGTTCTGAATACATCACCTTATTCTACTCTATCTAGCAAAACATGACAAGTTACTATGCACAAATTGTCTTTTCCTAGGCATTTTCCACCAACTTTTGTTCAGAATAAATTGCCTCATATTAATTAATGTTTATATCTCATGCCTAGTGATGTTCAAAGCATGCTGGGTAGAGTTAAGTTTCATTTGAACATGCATTACAATTTTGGGATAATTTTGTTTCGTCTGAAACGCTTCTACAAACTAGTGTATAAGAGTTGGGTTCTGTAAGCTAGCTTAGCAAAGCATCGATGTTTGGAGAGGTGACAAATTTACTGGTCTTAGAAATGTCATGGAAAACAATTGTCTCCACTTGTTTGCTTGGTTCGACTACTCAGTATCGTGCACTTTTCTTAATTTGTCAGGTCTATATATGGCACAGAGCTAGTGGAGACGTTATCGAGACCCTGTCTGGCCACTCAGGTGCGGTAAACTGTGTAAGCTGGAACCCTAAGAATCCACATATGCTCGCATCTGCAAGCGACGATCACACCATTCGCGTATGGGGGGTGAAGAAAGCCACTGCAAAGCATAGGGACCTTGGCAGCAGCAGCAGTAATGGGACCCACATCAATGGCAGCGCCAACGGCAATGGTTTGGTTCACCAGTGTAATGGGAGACGTGGCAAATGATCATAGCTCCTTTGGTAGCCCATGCAACGCTGTGATTTCCTTCCTCCAGGAAGTAGAACACCGTAGTTTAAACAAAGCCGCAGCACAGGTGTAGGGGAGTGAAAAACCACCTTGGTTTAACGCACAACATCTCCCTTATTCTGTCATCACCCGTCACATTTATTTCCCAATTCAAGATGAACACACATTCAGATATTTGCTGCGTGTCTAATAGGGTTTTTTTGCTCTATTTTTTCTTATGGTCGTGATATTGTTCCTGCTGTTAGGTCACATTTTTCCTGATTGCCTCGGTACCATGTCAAAACTAAATGAAGATAAATACCCCTCCCACAAAATATGTTGCATATAGTTGTAGCCAAAGTCAAAATTTGAAAAGTTTCACCAAGCTTATAGAAAATATCAACATCAAATTAATATTATTGGAAAAATATTTTTTATAATGGTTCCAGCAATATTGATTTGATATGGCAGGTTGACATTTTTCGGTTTAGTTGGTCAATCTTTTCAAAATGTGACTTTAATCACAATTTATATGCAACATGTTTTAGGAAGAATGGAGTGTGGAACTCGTAACTTCGAATTAGCTTTCCATCATGGAAAATGTGGATGAATCTGCTAGCATTTCAGACACATTCTTCTGAATTCTGATTGGTGGGAACAAAATAGGATAATCACCCGAAACATTGTTGTGACACATAAATCATATTCACCGCCGTTCTCAAAGCGACCCCCGCCCCCAGGCCAAATGGGGCAAATATCGGGTCTGATCGACCCAGAAAACTGTTTGACACCGTAGAGGCAGACCCCATAGTTGGGGGCCTGCCTCGCGCCACTAGACAACATTCGGGGGGCCTCTCATGTTGGTCAGCCAATTAATAGCGTCGTACAAGAGGCGCAAAATGACGAGCACTTCGTTGGGCGTTCCCAGGGCGACATGACGGCGTGGCGCCATCCACACGTGTTGCATTAACGTCAGTGCTAATGCCAACTTACACGCCATCATTTCGCCTTGCCCACACATTGCACATTAAACTGTAGGGTTTGATATACTAAAGACATTTTTTGTACTTCTACATGAACACGTCAAGACTATCTATAAAAACGTAATTAATAGATTGAACCTAGATCATATCAACAATCGACAACAAAAATAGATTGTCGATGAACCCTGTTGCAGACCCCCATCTAGGTGTATCCCTCCCAGTTCCGCTCCAACGGATCAAACATATGATCCCTCCACTATATCCACGAGTGAGGTCGTCCAATCCGTGCACCAATAGTGAGCAGGGGTGAATCTTTTAACTTAGTTAGTGGGTACACATGACACTCGGGTAATAGTTTTTTCTTTGCAAAATAACAATTCTCACGTTGTGTGGACCCTGCGAAGGATGACTTTAGTTGGGCACCCTAATGCTGAATTCTCTAGCTCCGCCTTTGCAGCTCAGAAAGGAACAACCTGTCGAAACGTATGTGGAGAAAGAGAGATAGAGAGAGAAATTCAACTCAACACAGGAGTTATGGGACAAGTGGGGGGCCTTCCCTTGGCTGTCGATGCGACCCTAGGGTGGGCTAGGTGGAGGGTCGCCACCCCAATCCTCGTCGCCGATCCCTCCTGGTTTGCCCCCAAGCAACTAGGTTGCAACCCTTCTGGGCTTTAGCCCTAGGGCCACAGACACCTCCGGACACTTCTTTTATCTCTGGTGTTTTTTTGAGAAAAGGAAACATCATATGCTTCCAATAAAAATCCAGGAACATCCGGAGTCTCCCAAAACTATTCCGATGATATTCTATTATGCTAATACCATATTTTACAGACAAAAGTTTGAACTAGCTAGTACCCTAAGTGTGCGACTAGGTTCATTAATGCACATACATGGTTGGAGCATTTTTTGGTCAATAACCAATGGTGGAACTCGGATGCCCATGATGGCTCATGTGCATACACGAAAAGTGCCAATCCTATTACTTCATGATACTAATGGTCTGTACAGTCATGACGCAAAATTCCGAACAAAATGACCAAAAAAAGCCACATCTTTTGACAGAAATATCTTGGAGAATTTTATTTGAGCACTTCCTTCAACACATTTTGGGAGAGACTTCCTTCAACAGTAATATTGGGAGCAGGTAAGAAAATAAAACAAATTAGGGAGCACAGTTACCTCGAACGCCCTAGGCCCAACACGCGCACTTACTTACTAGGCTTACCCGTTGCATGAGGCCCAGGCCCATATTCTGGAAGCTACCTTCCTAGGGTTTCCCTTCTTGTAACCCCCCAAAGCGCCGGCTCTCTCCCACTTCCCCCACTCCCACCACAACACACCGCCGCCGCCGCCACCGCCACAGCAGGAGGAGGAGGAGCAGCAGACGCAAGAAAGGAGGTCCCGCAAGGAGGCGACCCACCATGAGGGCCAAGGTAACATCCCAATCCTCACTCCCTAGCTCGTGCCCGAGATCCATGCCATGGTCGGCTTAGTTTCGTTCGTTCTTGGTCGGGGGCTGTGATTAGAAATCGAGGCTCGAGTGGCTTGAATCAGTGGGAAACCCTAGCGAGCCGACAGATCTCCCCGCTCGCACTTGTGCCCCCCGTTTCAACCGCGGCGGCTACGGCGCGGGCAACTCTTGCCTGTGTGGGATGGGATCCGAGGTGCCGCCTCACGGTTCTTGCGGCGGTGGTGGTGGATGCTTCTTGTCTCGTGCGACCATAGTTCGGTCGGTCGATCGATCGATGGATCGTGTGGGCTTGGTATCTCGTGTTCTGCTCTCCCATCCAGTGCTCGCGCTGCTCGTAGCCGTGCTGACGCCGCCGATGTGGGTGGTTTTTGTGCTCGCGTGTGCGTGTGTGGGTCGTCGTCCTGTTCGGGTTTCCCTGCCACGGTGAAGGTTTCTAACATACACTTGATATGAGCCCTCGTGATTATGAACTAGCTTTTCATGAAACACTGCGTTGATCTTGCATTCTGTTGCAGTGCTTGGTCGCATAGTGCTTTCTGTTGTCCGAATGTTACACAGTTGCACTTCTGTTCTAATGTGATCCTGGTGTTAAGATAGGTTACTTGGTCATATATTATCATATCCTCAATGTTTCTCTTGTCCGCTGATGCGATGAACATTTCTTTCTGAAGACCCTCCCATTTTGAACTAGCATCAGGACGTATGGTGTTGGATAAACTGCTATGCTCAACTGTTCTGTAGTTGCAGGCTTGTAGCATATGCAGTGTTTCTGCCAGGTTCACAACCTCTTTTAGGATAGGGTCACTTATTTTGTTTGTTGTCTTTTGTTGTTTTACTTTGTCCCAACTTATTCAACTTTGTTCACGACTTAAAATTGCAAGATCCCTGCATGTTCGTTGAGTTGAGTTGCTTGGTGTTCACTTTTGCAAACGAAACTGTCCAGTTGTCTCCTGCATCATCTATTGCTTATGTTATATTGCTGTTTCTCTAAGTGAACTGCTTGGTTCCCCTATTGGTCGGATACCCTTTTAACTTGTTCATCTTGTGATGATTCAGTGGAAGAAGAAGCGCATGAGGAGGCTGAAGAGGAAGCGCCGAAAGATGAGGCAGCGATCCAAGTAGGCTGATGGAGGTGGTGACGCCGTGCTAGCTAGCTATCCTTGTCTTCGGCTGGATATACCTATGTTGCATGGTTCCTGCATTTCTGTCGAGTTGCTTAATTCAGAAACCTGCACTATAGTGGGCCTGATATCGGTGCTTTTAGTTTTATCAGGAGTTTTGTCGTCTGGACCAATCAGCTGTCGTAAGAACTCTGTTGTGGAACTTTATTTGCTGCTTATAGTCAGCCATCAATTACTTCCTATGTTGGTTTGCGTCTTCTTGCTTCAAATGATCTGTCTGTTTAAAATGCTATTCGCTGATGCGTATGCTCAGTTGTTTGTTTGTGTTTTTTAAGGATGTTAGAATTCCATGCTTATAGCATGATTATGGCCTGACCTGATCTGCAAATCAATTTGTATATAGTGCTCTTATTTACTACCACTCCCCATTTGCTGTTTAGCTTTACAGTATGAACCCATCTTGAGCAATTTGCCCTGTATAGTATAACAATACCTGGATTGGATTTTAGCTTTTCCTCCTATTACTTCTTTTGCTAGACCAAGTGAATGAATCACAGTTAATTCCCAATTTTCTTAATCAATTTGTGTCACCATTTTCAAAAACCAATTTCTTCTGATGTACAGACTGTACAATGCAATTGAATTTGATTTGCTAGATCTCTGTTGAAGTTTGATGATGTAGTTGAAATGGAATCATGGACTGGGGTGGACGATGTTTGTATTTGAAATTAATTTCCTTTCTTGGTGAAGCTAACAAGCTATTTATATCCTGAAATCTATTTCCTTTCTTACTGAATTCATCAATAGTCGTGTACGGTTTAGTCATAGATTTGTCTGGTTTAGTCATTGATTTGTCTGGATATTAAATCATTTTAGTATGCCAAGTGCACGTACAACGTTGAATCTGGACTGAATATATACATGCAGTGATGTAGATGAATATTGTTTTGGGCGTTTAGCTTTTAAGTATATTTGAATAGATGCTACAGCACATTTTCCGATTCTCTCGTTCATTGATGGACACTGGTAGTCTTTGGGAAGTTTCAACTCTAAAACGGACCCTATCTAAGCGTTGCCAGCTTCCCTAGGACAATACTCAGAAACAATCTACTTCCTCCGTCCACAAATAAGTGTCTCAAGTTTATTAAAAAGTATGTCTAGATACATCTAATTTTTGACAAACTTGAGACACTTATTTTGGGACGGAGGGATTATAGAAAATCATTCACCATGATTCTGCAGTCCACAAATATGGCCGAACATGAAGTTGTGGAAAATCCTCTCTCCTTCGTTGTTTCAGTTACCTGCATACAATCAGATTGCATAATAATGCGGTTACATCCAACGAACTGAGCAAAAAACATGCCTCTCCTTAGAACATATGCTTTAGCCATGCTGCTTCCTGAATATGATCAATAGTTTGACAGGCTGCAATGATACATGAGCCTTTATCATCACTCTTAACAGCTCCAGAATTGTAATGAACATTGTAAGCAACATCAACATTTATTTAAACCTCATTTTTTGGTGGACATTTCCATCTTCTCTACGAATCACTTACGATGTCTTCCTCACCCTCAAATAATTTTTAGCTAGAGTGGCAATCGACATAGCTGACCAAGAACAAGATTGAACTCTTTCACGTCTACCACCATATATACCAAGCTCCAGCCAGCATCAATTCTACAAGACCGAAAAGACTCGGTCGGTCAGTGGAAATAATTAGTTATTAAATTCCCACCTAGCCCGACCCATGTGTTCTCGCTGCTTCATCAATCTCCTTGTCCAATCGAAGATGATGCCATACCTCTTTAGATCTCCTACATCGTGAACAAGATATGTCGAATATCTTCACTTCTTCTCTGCAAATGGGGAATCTACTTAGTTTACCAATATGCCAATTTGTCAAAACAACAAGACACATAATAATTCCCTGTATAGCCCTCCAACAAAAGATCTTAATCTTTGTTGGGAAGTCTAACTTCCATAGTTTCTCCCAGATTGGTACATTTGAGCCTTCTTCTTATGCTATCCTCAGTTCCTCTCCAAAGTGATGGTCGCATTGCAATTGCAAGTGGTAGGCAGATTTGACCCAAAAAGTCTCTGTTTTGGTGTCGTGCCCTGCCACAACTTCTGTACCTTGCGGTGCCGGTACATCAACCGCCAAAATAGCTTTCTGATCATAGTCTTATCGCATTTTCCTAGGTCAGTTAACTCACATACATTAGTAACAAGAATATTAGCTCTAGTAGTCATGGCCTTGCGGTGATGACTTGAAGGAATCTGCAACACACTCAGCGAAGTGTATGAACTTCTACTTTTTTTTTGTGTTGCATTAAGGTCTCCATCGGAATAATATCTAGCTCTCATTACACGGGCACAAACAAGAGTCTGGTTCTGGCAGAAATCGATATCACTGTTTAGCTAACATAGCTAAATTGAAGACATGAAAATCGTGAAACCCCATGTCAAGTTTTTTGCTTTGGAACACATAATTTCTACCAAGATTGCCAATGAATCTTCTTATGGTCAACATCATCACCCCACCAATATTGTGCGATAGCATCCATCGTTCCTTTACAAATGCGTTTTGACATTTTGAATACGGCCAGTGCAAACACGGGTATAGCTTGTGCAATTGCCTTCAGAAGAGTCTCCTTCCCTCCCATTGATAGTGTTTTTCCCTTCCAACCTGAAATTATCTTCCTAACCTTATCAATCAAATGTAAGTAACATGTGGTCTTATCTGCACAAATCATTGTCGAGATTCCAAGGTATTTATCATTCAACGATTCAGCTAGAATATCAAGCCTTTGGCACACCGCAACCCTTTTTCTACCTCTGTATTTCACCGAAAATCTGAGGGTAGATTTTGCCACAATTAATATTTTTTGAGCGAATTTTGCCACAATTTAATCATGCTATATTTATCATTGGCCAACAATTCTGTTTGACGGCCCAACAGGAGGCCCGGCATGCTCCCGGTCTACTTCTACCGAGCACGTCTCGAGCTCGAGTACTCTCGATCTCGAATGAACCACCTCTAATGGACGGCTCTGATCTACCCACCACCTCCGGCCCCTCCGCTGCTACCGCCGGCGGCGGCGACGGGACTCGGGAGACCACCGGGGACGGCGGCCCTGAGCATAAGGAAACGGGGCCCCATCCAGATCGGTGCGAGGCGCTGGCCGCGGCCATCGCGGGGGTGCTAGGCGGCGCGCTCGAGGAGCATGAGGCGCGCGCCGCGGCCACTGCCCAGAGCCAGGGCGAGCTCGCAGCCGCCATTGACCGCCTCAACGGAGGTAGGTGACCACCTCCTGCGTCTTCTCCCACGCCTTGGCCTCAAATTTACTTGCTTCCTGCTGCTAGGGCTTTGTGACTGGTTTGATTCATTTCAGAGAGGAATTAGCTTTGCTCTTAGCGAATCGGACTAATTGATAAGATGCGGCGGCTTAGTGAACTACTAAGGACTATCAGATTCAGTTTCTAGTTCTTTGAATTTTGTGGTAGAGTGTGATGTGGGTAACTGCATCAGCATTTTCAAACTGGAAGTCATGTTATTTTAAGTGACAATATAGACTATATATAGTAGTATGATTATAAGTGACACGATTGGCATTCTGGGTTCACTTGGGGAACCTAACGGTGGTACGGATTAACGAGAAATTGCTTCTATACCATTGACGAATGCCTCAATGTCTCATTTGGCATCAGACAAAGCGTTTGTGCTGATATACCAAACACAAAGCATTATTGTGCTTATTTGCCATCACCGGTTAAAAGTCTGCGTAACTCTTCGGTTAGATGGTAAATATATTTGCGAATTGCCCCTTGAAATTTTGTTTCTTCTAATTTCTTGGCCCTTGATCCGATTGTTTTTACAAAAAAAGAGTCTAAATCTGTTGTGTGCCATGGTGCCATTGGTAAATGGAGCTAGCTAGTCGAGGCAGAGCAGCAAAAAGAAGCTGCACGCAGAGACGGCGCACGTGCACGCCATGCTCGGAGACATCTCGCTCGAGGAGAAAGACCTCCTGATCGATAACTAGCGACTCTAGGATGAGCTCGACCATGTCTGCATGCTCGCGGAAAGTTCCTCGGCCGCTCGTCTCCGCCATCTCCTCCTTGATGAGCCTCCCGTCCTCGCTCCAGAACACGTCTCCAGCCTAGACCTTGCCGTTGGCACCACAAACGACTTCACAGGGAGGAGGCTCCTTGCCGGCATGAACGGCAGCGGCCTTGACGACGGCAGGCACTCGGGCGAGTGACGGCCTTGACCACACGTAGCTCCTGCGACGAGCGCCAGCTGCAGCTAGAACACGCAATGGCGGCAGCCTCCACCTCCCTGGATTTCTGGGCGACATGGGTGGAGAGAGAGGCGGCGCTGTTGGAGGTATGGGCGAGAAGGCTGAAGGCGCAGCGCATCCTGGAGCGGTAGCTGGGGAACATGTGGCGGGAGGGTCCACCATGGCGAGTCCGAGAATGCGGCGAGTCAGGAGCTTGGGATGCAACAAATTTCTTTCAGATGTGGATGCGGTGTTTTCCTTTTTCTATTCCAACCCCGTAGCCATTAACGAAAGAGTTAACATGTATTTCACGGTGATGGTAAATAAGATATTTTTTTTTTGCTTTGTGATTGGTATATAAGCACACACTTTATTTGATGGCAAATGAGACATTGAAGCATTCGTTAGTGGTATAGAAGCAATTTTCTCAAGATTAACTCCTTGTTTATTTGTCATTGCAACTTGCTAGGATAATTGATTTACCATTCATTATACTACCTACGAGAGATTGCTAAATTATGCTTGCAGTGTTGAGGCACATATGAACCTACCTTGAACCATGATGTGTAAATAGATGTATATAAAATGCCTCGACCAACACTGACTAATCCCCTGTGGCATTTTAATTAAGAAGAAACAACACATGTACACACCTTGCAGAGTACAGGCTCAAACTCAGATGACGGCGTTGGTGCGCACTAGGGAGCTCGCCACTAGCCAATTGGTCTATCCCCAATTCCCTTATCAGATGCATACCTCTAATGTTATTCAGATGCTCATTTTGTGGTTCCTATATTTTTGTTTTGAACTTAGTGCTGTTAATTTGGCATGTATATATTATTTCCAAGTTCCAACATGTACTGTCAGTACTTTTTTCTGAATCTGTTTGCGTGTCCCCCTCCCCGACCCCTCTCAAAGAACTATGGCTGAAATTTATGTAAACTTGTTTCACATTACATATACGTTTGTATATAGTATATACAAACAAAGTTCTATTGGCTACTGTGCATGGACGTCGTGAAGTTTATGACATTAAACTTATTGATTTCTGCAGAATTAGACAAACTATTGGAGAATGCACCCTCGCCGGTAATAGCACAACACGCAGCTAGGATTTCCTCTATCCGCAAGAGAGTTTTAGCACTCAACATGCTACTGAGGTCCATACAAAGACGTATAGATAATATTGATAGAATGATATCTACTGGTGTTACAAAAGGTATGCTTTTCACTGCAATAGCACTATTGTCTGATTCTCTATTTCACTACCAGATAAATCTTATGGATTATGTTACTCACATTGTGTTTTATTTGCAGACAATTCATCTCGTGTACAGTCGTAAAACAGAATAAAACTTTTATTGAGGTACATAACATAGTCTACTATCATATCATTTTTACAGAACATACTATCATCCCATTTGATATGTGCTAGTCATGATAAACATGAGTAAGCAACATCACATACAAATATTTTGATAGATTCCGGTAATCTGAATGTACTGCTGGAGATATAGGCCTTCTGATACTTTTGACAGATGATCAGTGATCAATCAGTCGAGTTGTTGTGGACTTGGATCCACAACGGTATAACTACAGTGCAGTCGATTTTGGTCCATCATGTTTGGCTTCACTGTCTCTGCTTCTTGCTGCTCCTCCACTGCCGCCTCTTGATGATCCTATGAGCTCCACCAAATGTTGTGGACTTGGTTCCACAACGGGATAAGTACTGTGCAGAAGATAACCAGACGGCATGGCTGTGAGGGATTGGGTAGACATAGGTTGAGAACAGAGTATAACCAGGGATAGACTAGATTGATTGTTCTTGCTTGATTCCAACGTGGATACATGTCATCCTTATATGATGGATGTTCAGGCCCTTGACCTCTCCTAATATGACTGCACCTAGACCTTTGTTATACAATCAGACTCTTTCCTAATCCCGTACCTTCCTAATGGACTCTTACAATACTTCTCTTTCATGGACTCCTCCAATGCTGGTACTCTTTCATGATACAGTGGACAGATGCCCACAACACAAGTAGTTCTGCAGAATTTGTCCTTTCATTGTTGTGTTAGAAACAAAACAATTTCGTATCTGAAATGTTACATGTTCATGCAGCCTTAGATAACTTAAGGTTTATAATAGCGGTTACATATGAAAACCCTTGTACTCCACAGTTCTATTTTAGTTACTGATTGTTGTCTCCTAACGCTACTGCTTTGAATTGCAGGATCTAGAAGGACGTTTCCAGTGTTGCCTGTCAACTGCACACCGTGTGTGTCTGCAGAATTGCCATCCAATAGCCAGTTGCAGGAGACATTATCACAAGAGGCTGTACATAATAGTGAGAGATAGTCGCAACAGCTCTCCAAATTCACGTCACCAAATGGCTTTAATTTTTTTAAGTTGTATAGTGGAAGTGGGAGTAATTTTTTTTTTCATTCAGAACAGTGTCTTCTCCTGGCATTGCTGACAGTGAAATGCACTACAGATGAACCATATTACGTTTGCACTCATGTACCATTTTCTCCTGAGGAATTAGTGTCAACATGTACAACAATCAATTTCATCTACTAAATAATATTTTCATCCACACTGGAAATTTGGGATAAATGTAACTATTTGTGCCTGTTGAAGATGGCAAAGACGTTGAATTCATCAATGATGTTGGCTGGTAGAAAGTACATATTCTTAAGGTGCTTTCTGACCAGGACTAATCCCAAATTGTATGTGCCTTTTTGTCCAAACAATGAAGCCTATCAATATTTTACTGCCATAGCGTGTCTGGCAAGTATGGACCTTGAAGAAATCAATTTTGAACGCTCAAGTTTCTTCATGCTGCAATCATGACAATATGAAAAAAATGAACAGGTAAAGACCTCGCACAACATAGTTTGGTTTCCAGGGCATTGGCGAACTAGTTAAGCATGAAAAGTTCTCTGAGTAGCTACATAACAGATTCCTGAAGAACTACTTGTTGAAGAGATTTGGTTGTTCTGGTTGACGAATCTTACAGATTACAGGCAAATAATAGTACATTTGTACTTAATAAGCTTCCCAAGATAACAATGAAGAAAATAACTAAATAATGAACAAAGTATGATGAACCTATGGTGTAAGGATTTACATGGGCCCCTATCTAGTGTTTCTCTCTAATTTTCTTCCAATATTACAACAACACCACCAAACCTTTTCTTGGTTTCCAGATTTCTATTGCCAAGGAAACACCTGGGATCTTCCATTCATGATTGTTTAACGCAAAGCCATCCCCAGGTGTTGACGCTTTTAACAAGTGCAGGAAGAACCTGCATTCATGGAGATTTCAAGGAGATGAGCATCAACAAGAAAGTTCCATTCACGTTAACTAACTGCTGTCACCTTTTTACCTGCAATATCTTCGTCACAAGCGCATGTAACCTTCTCTGTGGCCTTTGAAGGGTTTCAGATGCCTTTTGTTCTGAGAGCTACTCCTGGTCAGCTCACGCCGGGCTCGCCATGCCGACACATGAGAATACAACGAAGGGAACAGGAAGCAAAGCAGCAGGAGCAGCAAGATCACGGCGCATATAACCATCACATTGACAAAGCCATCTAGATTCGCGGGGTTCTTGTTCTGCTCAGTCCACGGCACGCCGCCAACATTCATACCGAAAACTGTGTAAAATAGCAGTGAAGATATATCCAAGTGATCAACATTTTAAACAGCCCCTGACCAGGAAATGGCCTAGTGATGGAATGTGAACTATGACAAGCAACAGCGAGAGCTTACCTCCAGTGACAATAGAGAGAGGGAGGAAAACTATGGACAGGAACGAAAGATAGTACAAGCTCTTGTTGATCTGTTCCGACTGCCAGCTGTCGAGGCTGGCCTGTAGCGTGGTCACTCTGCTTGTTATGAATCCAAGGTTTTCTTTGAGCCTCCTGAGGCGGCCAATCAAATCTTCGAGGGCCGCGATATCCCCGGTCGCAAACCAACTCTTGTTCGCGCATCTTTCCTTCAAACGGGGAAACACCTGTTCGCCGTGAGAAACCACCTGGACGAACAACATATTATCAGTTCTCTGACTCTTACTTGGTATGGTAAGCCATGAAACAACACACTGATTTTGATCTTAAGGTCCCATGGACACTCAGTTACATATATCATTGGACTACAGAGTACTTAAGTTCCTATTATATTTCGTGCAGAAATTTGAGAGAACTCAGCGAATACCTGAAGTAGGCGCTGTAAATCAAGGTGCATTTTGGGGAATCTCCTACCATCCAACAGAAGTTTCCTCATGAAGTGACCACCTGCAATAAAGATACATAAACATATCATGAAAACTGGCCAAGTCCCAAGAGACAGTGAAATACGATTTGTGAAGTGCTAGGTGAATATTTGCCATTTCATACCTCGTAGATATGATCCTTTGCTCAAACAAAGTAGACCATTTCTAGATATCAGTAAAATAATATAATATGATTATCACCTTACAAACAAATTTGACCAGAGGTTAATCAACTAGTAAAGAAAAAAAAATACTCCATTGACTAATATCTAGAAATTTGACCTCAGGTGATCCCGTCAGATATTAACCAGAGGTTCTAGAAATTTGACCTCCATTGACTAATATCTAGAAATTTGACCAGAGGTTCTAGATATTGCCTTCCATTGACATGAACCTATCTAGAATCTCAGATATCGAACAAAACTGGCCCAGCTACATGCAGGTGGGGTAGAAAAGATCTGTAGGGAAAGTACTGATCATGTGAAATAACACAATCTGGAGGCACTACTGTCACTACTCACTACTGATGGAATTTCAAAAAACAAAGTTACTGCTAAGTGCTAACATTACATTCCTAATCTACATTCAAACCTTTTAATTTCTACTTATCGTTATTCCAAGAAGTATCTCGTAGATGGAAAACACCATAACCATGTGGATCAAAACTTTGTTGCGAATCAAGCAATCTACAATTAATCCAAAATCATCAGCAAGGTCGTTTGACCATTTGGAAGTTCCCTCAATCCGCAGCTCCAATGCAAAATCAGCTGACAGCAACAAATTTGACAACCAATCGCCATTTCCTATCCATCAAGTTAAACTTCCAGCTCAATCAACACAACCATTTGCTTCATGTACTAATATAATAATTGGTCATCACCAACCAGGCAATCACATGGGCGTAAACATGAAGCTACTATCCACTCCTAACAAGATCACCAGATAAGGGAAAAAAAATGGGCAGCACCTTCAGTGGATAATTTAGTTTCCTTATGCTTACGATTACAGAGCCATGAAAGCAAGCTCAGCCTCGTACCTTTGTCTAGATGCAGCTCGATGTTGTCGATCTCCATCTCGAGACGCGTGACAATGTCATGTACGTGGTCGACGTGGGTGCCGAGGACGTGCACGAGGAGGTTGGACACCGTGCGTGGCACCGGGTTGTCGGTATGCGCGCCGTCGGCGTGGTTCATGGCTAGCAGCGACTCGAGAAGGCGCTCGTCGATGACGACTCCGCCCTCGACGGCGCGGCCGCCGCCGTGGCCGTCGTCGGCGAGGGAGGCGGCCACCCCGAGGGGCACCTCGGAGAGCAGCGAGGCCTGCGTGGTCCCGAACGCGAGCCGCGGGACGGCGCCGACGGACACGGTGACGACGGAGGTCTCGGTGACGCGCGCGGCGAGGCGGATGGCGAAGGCGCTGCCGAGCGGGCCGGGCGCGCTGACGCGGAGCATGAGCGCCCCGCCGCCGCCGTCCGAGACGCCGCCGCCGCAGTGCGGCCCGGACCCGACGAGCGCGAGGATCTCCTGGAGAGTGAGAGGCGGGCAGAGGAGCTCGATCAGCGCCTGCGCGTGGTGGAGCGGCTTCGCGGCCGCCCCGCCGCCGCCGCCGCCGGCGGGGAGCACCCGCGGGAGCTCCACGTGGTGCCACGTGAACGCCCCCGGCGTGGAAGAGGAGGGAGAAGGCGCGAGGTCCCACGGCGCTTCGAGGTACTGGCCCTCGCCGTCGAACACGAAGGCGTGCCGCGGCACGGCGCCGGACGGGAGCGGCTTGCCGACCACGGGGGATGGGGACGGGGACGGGGGAGGCGGCCCGCGCCGCGGCCGTAGCATGTTACCCTCCACGCGCGTGGAGGACTCTCCGGCGCCGGAGCCATCTGCCGCCATTGGCATCGCCGGCGCGGAAACAACAAGAACGGAACGAACTGGGAGAAGGTGGGTGACTCGGCGGGGATTATGTCATAATTCTCAGCTGTGTCGAGGACCTGACCGTAACATTTCAACGTACGGCCGGGTCCTCCTTGTAAACAACCACCGGCCGTCCGCGGGAGTTGTTAAGCTTAATCGGGGATGTTAGTTAGTTGTTGATTATAATAAGACACTGTTTTATTATTTTGTATGTATGGTCTAATCGAAGCTGGTAATCTTGGCATGAGTTTGACTATTTTTGGAATCTCTCCCTCAATGTTTCGTGTGCCGGTGTTGCCTGCCTGGATCACGATCTCTGCAATGCAGCTGTTATTTTCTCTCTTTGCCCAAATATTTCAAATTTGATGACAACGTGCAGGTCTAGTAGGTTGGAGCCGGTCAGTTTGCACGTTTCTGCCGGTGGAGGTTCAGACTTGGACTAGAATATTGAAAATTGAGTTGAATTAGTCCGAGGGCAGACAACTAAACTAGAGTAATATTTCATATACACATGGTATCCTTATATTTCTAATACACTTGGAATGGAACCATAAAACATGCACACCTCTCCTCCGCACCTAACCCACCTCCCTCAAATCTCAACCTCTTCCCCACGGTTGTCGGACAAAGCCTGCACGGTAAAGGCAACGACAAATCTCCCTTCCCCGCGTGTTAGGAGGATATGACAGGCGGTTCCGATCTAGCGGCGGTGCAGCTTGCTTGCAGTGCCGACCGGCAGTGTTCTAGCCGCGGTAGGCGGCGGGGACGACAAATGCGGAAATGAGATGCCGCGGTGGAGCTAGTCTAGCCAGCAGTAGTGATGGTCATGGGTTTGTGCGTGGTGGTCAGATCTGGACTAAGGGCCTTGCTCCACGCCCGGTGGGCGAAGGTTTCCCTCGCAGCGGGGTAGGATGGTCAGTGGTAGGCCCGGAGGCGCCACACCTGCTGCATTGATCTTCCTCCGCCGCCATGCCTTCTCAATGCCCGTGTTCGAGCTATCCAAGCCAGCTGGCTCAAATCATTTTAAAATAAAGGCCGTATGCATCGATCGATGCAGAGGCCGGGACTGCCCCTTTTCTAAAAAAAAAAAAGCTGGCTCAAATCAAATGATTTTCTCTGTCCATTCCGTGGTGTCGGTGTCCCGCTGGTGCGTGACCTTGGACGTCAGGGTGGCAGTCCCCGATGGTGCCATTGCACGCCTAACTTCACGGTAGGTAGAGCGGTGCCACATCCTTTTGGCTGCAAGGCAGGGAGGGGCGACATGGCTAAGGGTTCTAGCGTAGGCTGTGCTTCCGCACCAGCTAAGGGTCCTCTCTCGCTGATAGGGCTCTATGTGAAAACCCTAGTAAAACACACACGGTTGGGGCTTGGTCCTCTCCTCGTTTGAAGATGATTATGGACTTATGGTTTGGATAGATAGACCCCGTTGACAGACCTTGGAAAAAACTGCAGTGTTGATGTGGTCGGCCAAGGTCAGGTGTAGTTTTTCTTGCTTCTTCATGGTGATAATTGAGATACAACATGGTGAATGATTAACGAATGGCGCCAACGCGGAGAACATCGAGTGGCCCCCCTCCCCCCGTGACATCAGACCTTCGTG
Organism: Poa annua; assembly: GCA_026929855.1. NCBI lineage: Eukaryota > Viridiplantae > Streptophyta > Magnoliopsida > Poales > Poaceae > Poa > Poa annua. Next base: position 78,538,110 of record CM049430.1, on the reverse strand, counting down.
GATCCTATCGACCATCTGGAAGCAGTAAAAGACGGTTCACTAATGGGCTGGTTAATCACATTGCTGGCAGTCAGAGACGAATGTTTAACGGTAAATCGGTAATGAACTAATGATGCTTACCTGTCACTGTGCTTGCAGGCAGTGGAGACTATGTCAAGAAACACTAGAGTAGGGGTGGGAACGGAAGTCCGCGGCAGAGCAAAATGGGCAAGAACACACGTACAAGTCTTGCTTCCTGCGCCAACAATCGCGAAACCTAAATGAAAGGATCAAAATCATGGCTACCGAGCGCAATTTATTTTTATTTTTTTAGAATCTAGGGCTATTTTTTTAGGTGGGATTCCCTTTAGCTCTTTCAATTAGGCCTTTTTAAAAATAAGGAAAAAAATAATAATTCAAAAATTTGGTGTCTCCTAACTGGGCTTCCACTTCCAAAACTGGGCTTTGCTGAAATATCGCTGAATGAAGACATGGTACAGAAAAATAACAGCCGGCACATTATAATAATGATAAAAACTCTCGCATGTAAAAAACAAAGAGCCAATATATTCTCCCCTGCCTCCGCAACCCCCGCTACTAGATCCACCATTATCCAAGTGAAATAATTCGGGTAACAAAAAAAGCTCAAAGAAGAAGATAAAGATTTTTTTTAAAAAAACTAAGAACTAGGAGTGCGAAAAGGCGATGGATTGGGCAAATGAACCCTAAACCGAGCCCACAGTGAAAAGAACAATAGAACCCAAGTACAAAATTTAAGCCCAACATCAATTCTAGCCCGAGTCCAGTCCAAAAACTACACGGCCTAGGCAACAAGAAATATCTCGGCCGGATAGACGATTAGATAAAAATGGTTGACTCAGAATTCATCCACAAGAGAAGGATGACTCCAACGGACGCATCGAGTCCGTCCGCGTGTCAGTTCTTGTCCCCGCGAGGCAAAAAAATCAAGCTCCAACGGGGTGATGTAAACAGACATCGGCTCATTTTTTTTTCACCGTGACTAAATTTGGAACGAGTTTGCGTCCGAAATGGACGCACACTAACCTTTTTTGTGTCCACGCGTATCATCCTATGACCTGCGTGTTATTGGCTCAAACGGCCACCTACCCTATTAATTGTGAGCGGTGAAGCTCTTTAAAGGACACCGAGAGCTAAAGCCTAGGGCACAAACCCTAACTCCTTCGTCTCTAGTCACAGCTGCCACCACATCCCCTTACAAATTGAGCTCGCGATCACCGATGCCACCGCAGGACCTAGTCGACCAGACTGAGCTCGCACTTGGCTGCTATCGCGACAGCTTCTCCCGCCTGATAGTGACCAGCCCGGCCCGGGCTGGCATGATACCGCAGCCACCACCACGACATGTGTAAGAGGAGGAAAGGAGGGCCATAGAGGCCACCTACTCCGACGCCGTCGACCATGACAACGAGCTGTATGCCACCGGTGTCGTGGAAGTTTGGGGCCCCGGGTTGGAGGAGGGCGTCCAAGTCGTCCACGCCTCTATGTGGCGATGCAGGCGCCTGACATGGACCCGAATTCCCAGAGGGCGGCCGACCACTTATCCGCTGCGTGCGCTTGTGCCGATGAAGCCATGACGGACAATACGCATAGGAGTGCGGAGTCTAGGGCGCGCGTAGCTCGGCGCAAACGGCAACGCGAATGCTCCGATTGATGCCATCAAGTCCGTTGGCGGCGCTACGCTTTTCTCATGAATTTGGAGCTGCTGCGTATTTCGTAGCTTCGAAAGAAGAGAGGAGGATGAGCCAGCTAGTCCTCCACAAGGCCCGGCTATGTGTCCTGGAGGAAGAGCCATCAAGTCCATGGCCACAACCGGCGCTTCCAGCTAGTGTCCCCACGGCCGTAGCCGACCCCACCTTGACCTTACCCCTTCATCGGTCAAGTGACCTAGTTCCGGATTCAATGCGTCAGGCCCGTTGAGAGCAGTGGTCGAATAGTCAAATGTCTACCCATTCAGTGATTCAAACAGATAAAAAACGAATAAAATGCCGATCCGTTTGGTCGACCTGATGACCCACAAGTATAGGGGGTGTATTACCATACTTTCGATAAATAAGAGTGTCGAACCCAACGAGGAGCAGAAGGTGTTCACAAGTGGTTTTGATGAGGAATTCACTGTAAACACTAGCAGACAAGTTTTCAGTAGACTTTGATATAACGGAGAAATAAAGTGCGAGTAAATAGAGCGCGGCAATTATAATTGCAGCGAGTGTCCCAATCCTTTTGAGAGCAAAGGACAAGCCGATTTGTTTCCTTATGATGACCAAACGTTCTTGAGGACACACGGGATTTCTGTCTAGTGCTTTCGCTTTGTATTGATGAATAATCTTTAGTATTTAGATAAGTGTCGTGTGGGTGAACCTATGCTAATGCACCGCCCTTTCTAGGACTAATACGTACTTATGATTATACCCCTTGCAAGCATCCGCAAATACAAGAAAGTAATTAAGATAAATCTAACCATAGCCTTAAACTCTGAGATCCTGCGATCCATCGCGCATCGGAATACCAACGAGGTTTAGGTTTCTGTCACTCCGGCAACCCCACAAATGATAACCGAATACACAATGCATTCCCCTAGGCCCATAAAGGTGAAGTGTCATGTAGTCGACGTTCACATGACACCACTAGAAGAATGACACCACAACTTAAATATCAAAACATCAAATATTAATCAACATAGTTCACTACTAACATCTAGACTTCTCCCATGTCCTCAAGAACACAACGAACTACTCACAACACACCATAATGAACATGATCAGAGGTGATATAATGATGGATAACAATCTGAACATAAACCCTAATTCAACGGTTTCACTCAATAGCATCAATAACAAGAGTAATCAACACCATGAGAGTTTCCCCTATTAAATAAACAGAGTTTAGCCCTAGATGTTACAGCGGAGGGGATATAGGGATTACTTTTATTTTCATTTTTCTCTTAAAAGTAAAAGATAGGCTTTGAAATAGGAGTCATGAAATAATGCTGAACGGAGTGGATCGATGGAGATGACGGCGTCGGCGGTGGAGATGGTGGTGTTGGCGATGGTGATGGAGTGCAGATCGATGACAGTGATGATGGCGACGATTTCCCCCCTCCGGGAGGGAATTTCCCCGGCGGCAATGCAGCATGTCGGAGAGCTTTTCTCACTCTGTCTTCTCGGCCTCGTGGTGGTGGCGGAGATGGTTTCTGTCCTTCTGATAAATCTTAGGTTTTCGGGGGCATGATGTACGCAAAGGGGTACGCCAGGTGGTGGGCCAGGGCGCTCACACCACCTGCTCGCGCGACGGCCTAGGGACCTGCGCCGGGAGGTGGTGTGGGCCCCTTGGGCCCCACCCCGGGCTCCCCTTTTGGCCTCCTCGATGAAATAATTCATAAATAATTCTCAGTTGGTGACTTTTTTCTTTTGGACTTCGGAAATTTTGTATCTTGACGATGCTTTTTCCAGCAGAATTCAGCCTCCGGGATTCCATCCTCCAATGATAATCAATCATGAAAAATAGATGAAATAACATAAGTATCATCTCCAAATACGATATCTATATCAATGAATAGAAGTAAATTATGATATAAAATAGTGATGCAAAATGGACGTATCAACTCCCCCCAAGCTTAGACCTCGCTTGCCCCCAAGCGAAAACTGAACTCGGTAAACATGACCACAGGTTTATGGAGTGAAGTGTCGTTATAAAATATACGGACAAGAAGCATCACATGTACAAATGCACAAGTCATCTTAGATATTAACTCCGTTCATGCATAAATAAACTTGTAACAAGTAGAGGTAAACCACAGTAAAGTACATAAAGAAAACCATAGTTGGTGTTGGCAAACTTAGTCCTTGGCCAGAGAACAATGAGCAATTGAGTTTAGTTTGTAAAACAACCCTCTTTATAGGTTGATAGCACCAAAAATCAAATTTATTAGATACCAACAATGTGCTAAGCAAGAAAGAATGAAAGACATGATTAACAATACTAATGTATGAATGGTTGGATCACAATCAACTCAAATGCTTGCTTAAGATAGAAGGTGATAGGTTTACTGACTCAACATAAAGTAAATGATAGGCCCTTCACAGAGGGAAGCAGAGATACAAACATGTGCTAGAGCTTTTGGTTTTATAGCTTTTTGAAATCATATAGAGAGCATAAAAGTAAGTTTTAGCGGTGTTTGTTGTTGTCAATGATTCGTAACACAGTTCTTGTCATCTCCCATACTAAGCAAGTTAAGGGTGATTCCGATTATTTTTTAAAACAAGCCTTTATCATATTCATCTTCTTTTTCTCTTTACTTTCACAGCCATGACACTCCTCCCCACCTTTCTAGGCTAGCTGAATTCACGGGTGCCCACCAATCAATCTCAAACCATGGAGGAGTGCCTATATTTTTGAAAAACTCAACCTTTGATATTATAGTGGTCTGACCACCCCTTTGCAATATTAATGACGAGCAGATGTAGCATGCAAGTCATGGGTTACTCAATTAGTACGGAAGATGACAAACCCAACTATTATTTCCTCATGATCTAGTGAACATTGACACAAGTAAGGGATAGTAATTTTGAATAAAGATAGCACAAGAAGTATTTACTTGGAGTGGCGCAAAATACCACATAGTAGGTAGATATAGTGGACACAGATGGCAGGGGTTTTGGTTCAAGGTTTGGATGTATGAGAAGCATTCCCTCTCGATAAAGGTCTTTGGCTAGCAAGGTTGGGTAGCAAGCATAAGAGTTGAAGGATACAAAAAAACATATATGTAGTAAAAGACAATCATGCAATTCTTACTTGAAAGCACACACAATATTAAGTTGTGAATACTAAGCTTGTCATAGAAAAGTGAGAAAGATCAATGAATGCTATATTCTACATGTGATTCTTTTTCCTCTTAAGTCTCAAAGTATTGCAGCTACAGACCAATGCTAAGTTTGCCAAAGCCAAAAGATTTACTATATGTTCCCAAAGTGATCACCAATACTAAATGACAAGATCAATCATACATGATAAAAGTTGCAACCTAAAATAAAGTGTGCAGAAAATAAATGATAACTCATCAATATTCCATAATGGCAACTCACACCAAGGGATACATAGATAACCAACTAAAAGAGAGATACTTCCACATTGCAAACCATAATATAAGATAACTTCCATACTCATGATATGACACTACTAAAAAGTGAAGGAGATATGCCCTAGAGGCAAATAAATAAGTAGTATTTATTGCATTATCTCATAAGTTTATAATAGGTTTGTGTATTATGCTATAACTGTATTAATCGGAATTGTTAATACACGTGTGATACATAGACAACCAGGTCCCTAGCAAGCCTCTATATGAGCTAGTCCATTGGGCAACAGTTGATCGAGATTCCCGATCAAGGACAATGACGTCGGTTGACAATGGGGTCATCTTGTTAGTTGAATAAGGTGGTGGACATACGCAAAGTATTGCAATAAGATCGTATTACGATGTTTGTCATTTGCAATAGATAAGAGTTTGATAGCTTATTCCTTAGACCGTGAGACCGTACTTATTGTTGCTTCGTAGGAGTGCTTTGAGAGCATCAAACGTTGTGTCTTATATAGCATGACAATAACGGTGTCCATCTTGGGTATTCTGAAAGGGCATCGAGACGTAAGGATCAAGATCGGGATTTGTTCATTCTTGTAATGGAAAGATACTCTGGGCCCACTCGGTGATATTGCATCTATATAGCTGCGCAGCTTATGACTAGGTCATGGAGATGTAATATCGCAGACGAGTTAATAACCTTCGTCGGTAACGAGATACAGCAAAGGCATCGGTGTGTCTATGATCATATCTCAGACAAGGTAGTATCGCAGAGACAAAGGGAATGAATATCATACTTATGGTTCAACGACGATATTCGTGGAATGCACAGGGGTCGTCATATATTTCCAGGTATCCCTGACGATCATTGGTGAGCGGAGTGTCTCGACCATGTCTGGAGTGTTCCCGAACCGTAGCGTAACAAACTTAAGGTCTTAGCGACGCTAGGAGATAGGTTCTGGAATTTTATAGGTTTTTATTGGAGAGAAAGAAATGATCCGGAAAGAGTTCCGGTGGTCCGGAAGGAGTTCCGGGGAGCTATGGAAGGGTTCCGAGAATGTCCGAAAGTTGTTCGGGTGGTTCCGAAATAGTTTCGGAGTCATGGGATATTGAATTATATATAAATATATTAATTATGAATTAATGGGATTTTTATATTAATTTAATATTAATTAAATAAAGGAAAAAGGGGGGCTCCCACCTAAATGGGCCCAAAGAGGGCCCATGAGGGGGTGGCGCACCAAGCAAGGGGGCCTCAAGCCCCCTAGTCCGAATTGGACTAGAAGAGGGAGAGGCCCAAGAGGGTTCGGCCGAACCCCCCTCCCCTCTCTTCCTTTAGTCCCACATGGGGGAGCCAAGGGGGTTGGCACACCCCCTTCCCCCTTTATATAGCAAGGCATATTAATTGATTTAATTCATAGGAAATTCAGTTAATTCCCAATTTCTCTCTCGATCTCGTGGTTCCAAGTCGGAGCCGCGCCGAGCTGAGGAAGGGGGTCTTTCTCCACCTAAGCCATACCGCAGAGCGCCGTTGCTCTGCGGGATTCCAGATAAGATCTACTCCTGCGATTTCAGCTGGATCTGAATGACCGGGAGTTGTCGCTAGGCTCCGTATGTTTGCGAGTGCTCGGAAGCTACTCTGTTGAGGAGCTTGGGCGACGTCGTCTCGCCCCCTGCAGCCGCCGCGCCTCCCCCCTCTGCTGCCGGCGCGCCAGCCCCGGTGCTGGCGCTCTGCCTTCTTCCGCCCGATGCCCGTCGACGCAGATCATCGTCGACACCCCGGCGTCATCGACTCCGACATCGCGGCAAGTTCTCCGCGACCTCGAGGTCGGCTACGTACGACTTCATCGTCAACGCTTGTGCGGGAGCGTAATCCCCGCTATCGGTCTACATGGAGGTAATGTAACCCGTTCCGCCACCGTTATCGCATGTACTAGATAGATAGATCCTGGCTAGTTAGGGTTTCGCTCGCTAGAAAATTATTGTTTTCTGCACCGTAACCCCTTCAGTGGTATCAGAGCCGATCTATGCGTAGTACTGCTGGTACGGTTAGAACTCATGTTGAATGAGGGCGTCTTTCTTATATTTGCTACCCTCTAGCGTGCACTTGCGATGCCTTCGGTATTGAGTTGATGAAGCGGACCGGACCGACTTTACGCGTACGCTTACGCGAGACTGGTTCCACTACTGACATACGGCTTGCACCGTATCTGTGGCTGGCGGGTGTCTGTTTCTCTCTCTCTAGTCGGCAAAGCATTTTCAATGGAGGGCCCGAAAGGGATACTTAAACATGCAATTATACGATTGACGTTGTGGTACAAAGTTCGTAGGTAGGGAAGCGATTCTCTTACGAATAAGCCTATTTGCCACGTAAAACTTGCAAAACTAGATAAAGCTAGAGGCGTCTAACTTTGTTTTGCAGAGGCGTTATTTCATGTGACATGGTTACGGTAAGTTTTGATATTACTCGTACTGTCGAAGGCAATGGAGGGCTCTGTAGACTCGGAGTCATGCCAGGGCGCCGGGGGCCAGGCACATGGCGCCATGAAGGTCCAGGCGCATCGACCATGTCACATCGCACTTCATTGCATCATTATTGTGTGCTGTTGTGTGTGCATCCTATTGATTGCTTATATGCTAGATATACAACGGTAGCATCATGAATAGGATGATCCCTAACAAAATACCAAAATTGTGTTCTCCCTCGTTGCGCACCACCAAGAAAGTTCTACGTTATGAGGCAGGCCGTGATGATCGGGTGTCACACATCTCGTCGTTCGCATACAGTAGGTGTAAGCCATGTTGCACGCGCAGGTCTTCGAGGTTTGATTGGCGAGCCTAGCATACTCAGAGGTATGGCCTCGGAACACGGGAAGATCGAAAGATCAAGCACGAGTCATAGAGTTGTTATGATCGACATTTTATGTCCACCTTTGAAGCTGTGCTGCCGGCCGTGATGATCGGGGGTGGTGTAGTGGATGGGGGTCGTGTCATCGCCACTATTATTTTAGGGATAATATTCTTGGTGTGGTGTGTTTTGATAATGAGATTATAGGACTAAAAGTAGCCTACATATTATAAACTTAACCTTACCTCTTTTGCGATCACATCTGTAGACTACGCAACTATACTTCGGTTACTTCCTCAAAATCCCGGATGCTACATTAGAAGCCGACGGATCCAACTTCATCAGATGGTACAGGGGTTTTAGAAACATTCTCGAACACAACAACATTCTATATGTTCTCGATGAACCGGTAGGAGAAGGACCAGGAGATTCTGCTAGCGAAGAGGAGGAAGATGATTTCCGTAGGCGTCGAGACATATTCATTGAAGTGGAGATCACCATGACCGTATGCTTGGCACCCGAGTTGAAAGAGATGTTTCGACGCAAGGAGCCAAGCGTCATGATGGATGCGATAAAGACGCACTTCGGGGATGAATTAAAACGTGAGCAGTTCAGACAACTTAGAATGTTCCAGACCGTTCACATGGAGGAGCATACCCGTCTGAAGACACATTTGAAGAGATTGTATGACATCTACTTCCAGCTGACGATGGTCTTCGATTACTGGATGGCAGATTCTTGTGCCATTCGAACTGTCCTGATATCTCTAACTCCTAGCTATGAGAAGCATGTACGTAAGTACATTTTGAAAGCCGACGATATGAACTTCTACGTATTCATACGTGAGTTCCAGTCTCTGAAGGTTGATTCCATCGAAGGAGAGATCTTCGATGCTACAGGTATATATTTGATATATGCAGAATTATGAATTCGCCCATGGAATATGATGAAATTTTTGATAATTGCTCTGTTTGTGAAACAGGTCCTGATTATCACATATATGCGGCGCAGTTTGATATGACCTGGCGCTGAAGCTGGTAGTCAAGGAGTTGATGGCCTTTTGGTGTTCACGTCCTCAAGTTATCATAGTTATCATTAATAGTTTTTGATACGATCTTTTGTAATAGTGAGTGAGTGTGTGTGTCTTGATTGTTGCAAGACAAAGTTATTCATGTAATAAGACAAGTTCAGTTGTTTTATGTTATGGAACAAGTCAGTTGTTTTATCTTATGAATAAAGTTTCCACATCTCAGTTACATTGATTGTATGATAAGTATTCATAATTGTAGATATGATAAAATAGCTTGTCCCATGAACAAAGGTTCTATTGCTAGAATAAACACCGTCGAGTTTAGTCATAAAAGCAATGAAAGAAGTAATGGATGTTTCTGGTCCGTTTAAGTATTTCGAGTGCTGAGTTGATTAAGCTTGAAATCAAGTATTGAAGTTGCAATACTAGCGGAAATTAATTGAGTATCATTTTTAAATGATTGATTAATGGTGTTTATTGATTGATCCGAATTCCTCTATGACTTTGGCAAATAGGAGTATTTGCCCGATAAATCGTGGAGTCTGAGATTAATTTGATAATAGATCAAATGGGGTTTTTCAGAAGAAAGATTTGTGAACATTGTATTCACAGAATTCGATCAAAGGACAGTATTTTTGAATTATGTTTTCAACACAAGAGACTAGTGGAAATTTGCTTTACAGAATTATAATGTCATATATAGTGATATGTGGGGAATTATAATCATGCTCTATTTTTAATAAAGTCTGGCCTGTCAGAATCAGTCTTAGAATCTCCTAATACGTTCAAAACATTATAGTCGATGTCCACTTTAGAAAATAGATACTTTTCTCAACGAGAATTTGTAGGATCGACAGTAGTGTCGACATGTATATGATTATGCGATAATTCGGAATATACATGAGTGGTTCTTTGTAGATTGCTCGCATTGGATGAGAGTGTATTCCAAATAGAAACAAAGTTCAGTTTGTTGTCTATGTAATTCCGAGAAAAGATGACTTTTCAAATTATGGTTTATGGATTGAAATTGCAAGTTTGGAATAAAGTGTCAGATTTATGTTGGAAGATGTTCCAAAGAGTATATGTCTGTTAATGAAAGTTTAGTGATTAAGAGTGAGGGAGACTAGAAAATTGTTTTCTGCTTGCAATCCTCTTCATAAAGATCATAATATTTTCATGAAAGAAACTTCTAAATAAAGTGTTGTTATATTTAATATTGTTGTCAGGTCACAGCACTGTATTAAGTATTTCAGATCTTGTTGACAGATCAAGGTGCACTTTATGAATACAAAGAAAGTTGAGAAAATATCAGAATACGAACAAAGGTTTTTTGAGCCTGGAAATCCAAAGTTGCATTTGATAGGATTAAGAGAGTAATTGTTGCTGCAATTCTTATTAGAGGAATAAGATTGTTTAATCATCATATAAGGTGTTATATGAGAAATGTGACTATAAGAAAGACGTGGTAGCATGTCTTGTCAAGAAATGTGTCTTGCACAAGATCAAATTTGTTGACTACATTTATGTAGACATGCTTGAAGTCTGAGGGATTTGTATTAATGTAATACTATAGTTCGAATTGATGATAGATCAATGATTTTGGTTTGACCTAAATGTCGAATTAAGTGGGAGTCGTAATTGGTTTACTCAGGTGGAATATGTATGGAACATATTTTTGAGTGGGAGCTCAGAAACTCAAATGTGTGGATAACACGTTTTTGAGTGGGAGCATGTGTTATCAAATATGTGGAGACATAATTTGAGTGGGAGTCGAATTCATCTTGTGTAGTTAACACATTGTGAAACTGTACCAATAGAATAGGATGAAGTTGTGAAACTATTTGAAAGTTAGTGTCTATTTTGAAATAGAACGGGAATTTTAAATAGTTAGTCGAGTTGTTTTGGATTATATCTGAGGAGTCAGAATAGAATCAAAAGGATGGTCCTTTGAAATCCAATTGATCATTAAGATTAATGATGCATGAAAGTAATGGTTGTATGACATGTGGGTCTATTATGTAATATTAGACATCATACAGAAACCATATTATCTGCTCGATGAAATATAACCGATGTTCTTGGAATAAAGAACAGTTATGAAAGTAAATTTGGAATTTACTGGAAGTAGAAGTGCGTTAGTTCAGGGATTGACATTTGAATGTCAAGTTTTCTACTTTGATGTGAAAGTATGTAGATATCGCGAGTTTGTAATTGTTACAAGGGGCTCTGCATGGCTGAGTGTGTTTTTCAGGGCAGTTATCTGGTTAGTATAATCAGAGTAAGCGCTGGGAAGCAGAAGTCTCACTTAGTTACGGTATTTGCATATATGTTGTTAGACAACGTGATGATATCAAGCGAGTTGATACCAGTGAATCGCAAAAGCATGTACAATCATGGATTGTGCAGTAACACTTTTCCACGAGCAAGCATTATCAAATGATTCTTATTTGATAAGGGATTTTGATAAAGTAAAATGCAGCTAGTTTATTTGTACTCTAGTGCAAGTGGGAGACTGAAGGAGATATGCCCTAGAGGCAAATAAATAAGTAGTATTTATTGCATTATCTCATAAGTTTATAATAGGTTTGTGTATTATGCTATAACTGTATTAATCGGAATTGTTAATACACGTGTGATACATAGACAACCAGGTCCCTAGCAAGCCTCTATATGAGCTAGTCCATTGGGCAACAGTTGATCGAGATTCCCGATCAAGGACAATGACGTCGGTTGACAATGGGGTCATCTTGTTAGTTGAATAAGGTGGTGGACATACGCAAAGTATTGCAATAAGATCGTATTACGATGTTTGTCATTTGCAATAGATAAGAGTTTGATAGCTTATTCCTTAGACCGTGAGACCGTACTTATTGTTGCTTCGTAGGAGTGCTTTGAGAGCATCAAACGTTGTGTCTTATATAGCATGACAATAACGGTGTCCATCTTGGGTATTCTGAAAGGACATCGAGACGTAAGGATCAAGAGCGGGATTTGTTCATTCTTGTAATGGAAAGATACTCTGGGCCCACTCGGTGATATTGCATCTATATAGCTGCGCAGCTTATGACTAGGTCATGGAGATGTAATATCGCAGACGAGTTAATAACCTTCGTCGGTAACGAGATACAGCAAAGGCATCGGTATGTCTACGATCATATCTCGGACAAGGTAGTATCGCAGAGACAAAGGGAATGAATATCATACTTATGGTTCAACGACGATATTCGTGGAATGCACAGGGGTCGTCATATATTTCCAGGTATCCCTGACGATCATTGGTGAGCGGAGTGTCTCGACCATGTCTGGAGTGTTCCCGAACCGTAGCGTAACAAACTTAAGGTCTTAGCGACGCTAGGAGATAGGTTCTGGAATTTTATAGGTTTTTATTGGAGAGAAAGAAATGATCCGGAAAGAGTTCCGGTGGTCCGGAAGGAGTTCCGGGGAGCTATGGAAGGGTTCCGAGAATGTCCGAAAGTTGTTCGGGTGGTTCCGAAATAGTTTCGGAGTCATGGGATATTGAATTATATATAAATATATTAATTATGAATTAATGGGATTTTTATATTAATTTAATATTAATTAAATAAAGGAAAAAGGGGGGCTCCCACCTAAATGGGCCCAAAGAGGGCCCATGAGGGGGTGGCGCACCAAGCAAGGGGGCCTCAAGCCCCCTCGTCCGAATTGGACTAGAAGAGGGAGAGGCCCAAGGGGGTTCGGCCGAACCCCCCTCCCCTCTCTTCCTTTAGTCCCACATGGGGGAGCCAAGGGGGTTGGCACACCCCCTTCCCCCTTTATATAGCAAGGCATATTAATTGATTTAATTCATAGGAAATTCAGTTAATTCCCAATTTCTCTCTCGATCTCGTGGTTCCCAAGTCGGAGCCGCGCCGAGCTGAGGAAGGGGGTCTTTCTCCACCTAAGCCATACCGCAGAGCGCCGTTGCTCTGCGGGATTCCAGATAAGATCTACTCCTGCGATTTCAGCTGGATCTGAATGACCGGGAGTTGTCGCTAGGCTCCGTATGTTTGCGAGTGCTCGGAGGCTACTCTGTTGAGGAGCTTGGGCGACGTCGTCTCGCCCCCTGCAGCCGCCGCGCCTCCCCCCTCTGCTGCCGGCGCGCCAACCCCGGTGCTGGCGCTCTGCCTTCTTCCGCCCGATGCCCGTCGACGCAGATCATCGTCGACACCCCGGCGTCATCGACTCCGACATCGCGGCAAGTTCTCCGCGACCTCGAGGTCGGCTACGTACGACTTCATCGTCAACGCTTGTGCGGGAGCGTAATCCCCGCTATCGGTCTACATGGAGGTAATGTAACCCGTTCCGCCACCGTTATCGCATGTACTAGATAGATAGATCCTGGCTAGTTAGGGTTTCGCTCGCTAGAAAATTATTGTTTTCTGCACCGTAACCCCTTCAGTGGTATCAGAGCCGATCTATGCGTAGTACTGCTGGTACGGTTAGAACTCATGTTGAATGAGGGAGTCTTTCTTATATTTGCTACCCTCTAGCGTGCACTTGCGATGCCTTCGGTATTGAGTTGATGAAGCGGCCCGGACCGACTTTACGCGTACGCTTACGCGAGACTGGTTCCACTACTGACATACGGCTTGCACCGTATCTGTGGCTGGCGGGTGTCTGTTTCTCTCTCTCTAGTCGGCAAAGCATTTTCAATGGAGGGCCCGAAAGGGATACTTAAACATGCAATTATACGATTGACGTTGTGGTACAAAGTTCGTAGGTAGGGAAGCGATTCTCTTACGAATAAGCCTATTTGCCACGTAAAACTTGCAAAACTAGATAAAGCTAGAGGCGTCTAACTTTGTTTTGCAGAGGCGTTATTTCATGTGACATGGTTACGGTAAGTTTTGATATTACTCGTACTGTCGAAGGCAATGGAGGGCTCTGTAGACTCGGAGTCATGCCAGGGCGCCGGGGGCCAGGCACATGGCGCCATGAAAGTCCAGGCGCATCGACCATGTCACATCGCACTTCATTGCATCATTATTGTGTGATGTTGTGTGTGCATCCTATTGATTGCTTATATGCTAGATATACAACGGTAGCATCATGAATAGGATGATCCCTAACAAAATACCAAAATTGTGTTCTCCCTCGTTGCGCACCACCAAGAAAGTTCTACGTTATGAGGCAGGCCGTGATGATCGGGTGTCACACATCTCGTCGTTCGCATACAGTGGGTGTAAACCATGTTGCACGCGCAGGTCTTCGAGGTTTGATTGGCGAGCCTAGCATACTCAGAGGTATGGCCTCGGAACACGGGAAGATCGAAAGATCAAGCACGAGTCATAGAGTTGTTATGATCGACATTTTATGTCCACCTTTGAAGCTGTGCTGCCGGCCGTGATGATCGGGGGTGGTGTAGTGGATGGGGGTCGTGTCATCGCCACTATTATTTTAGGGATAATATTCTTGGTGTGGTGTGTTTTGATAATGAGATTATAGGACTAAAACTAGCCTACATATTATAAACTTAACCTTACCTCTTTTGCGATCACATCTGTAGACTACGCAACTATACTTCGGTTACTTCCTCAAAAGCCCGGATGCTACATTAGAAGCCGACGGATCCAACTTCATCAGATGGTACAGGGGTTTTAGAAACATTCTCGAACACAACAACATTCTATATGTTCTCGATGAACCGGTAGGAGAAGGACCAGGAGATTCTGCTAGCGAAGAGGAGGAAGATGATTTCCGTAGGCGTCGAGACATATTCATTGAAGTGGAGATCACCATGACCGTATGCTTGGCACCCGAGTTGAAAGAGATGTTTCGACGCAAGGAGCCAAGCGTCATGATGGATGCGATAAAGACGCACTTCGGGGATGAATTAAAACGTGAGCAGTTCAGACAACTTAGAATGTTCCAGACCGTTCACATGGAGGAGCATACCTGTCTGAAGACACATTTGAAGAGATTGTATGACATCTACTTCCAGCTGACGATGGTCTTCGATTACTGGATGGCAGATTCTTGTGCCATTCGAACTTTCCTGATATCTCTACCTCCTAGCTATGAGAAGCATGTACGTAAGTACATTTTGAAAGCCGACGATATGAACTTCTACGTATTCATACGTGAGTTCCAGTCTCTGAAGGTTGATTCCATCGAAGGAGAGATCTTCGATGCTACAGGTATATATTTGATATATGCAGAATTATGAATTCGCCCATGGAATATGATGAAATTTTTGATAATTGCTCTGTTTGTGAAACAGGTCCTGATTATCACATATATGCGGCGCAGTTTGATATGACCTGGCGCTGAAGCTGGTAGTCAAGGAGTTGATGGCCTTTTGGTGTTCACGTCCTCAAGTTATCATAGTTATCATTAATAGTTTTTGATACGATCTTTTGTAATAGTGAAGGAGTGTGTGTGTCTTGATTGTTGCAAGACAAAGTTATTCATGTAATAAGACAAGTTCAGTTATTTTATGTTATGGAACAAGTCAGTTGTTTTATCTTATGAATAAAGTTTCCACATCTCAGTTACATTGATTGTATGATAAGTATTCATAATTGTAGATATGATAAAATAGCTTGTCCCATGAACAAAGGTTCTATTGCTAGAATAAACACCGTCGAGTTTAGTCATAAAAGCAATGAAAGAAGTAATGGATGTTTCTGGTCCGTTTAAGTATTTCGAGTGCTGAGTTGATTAAGCTTGAAATCAAGTATTGAAGTTGCAATACTAGCGGAAATTAATTGAGTATCATTTTTAAATGATTAATTAATGGTGTTTATTGATTGATCCGAATTCCTCTATGACTTTGGCAAATAGGAGTATTTGCCCGATAAATCGTGGAGTCTGAGATTAATTTGATAATAGATCAAATGGGGTTTTTCAGAAGAAAGATTTGTGAACATTGTATTCACAGAATTCGATCAAAGGACAGTATTTTTGAATTATGTTTTCAACACAAGAGACTAGTGGAAATTTGCTTTACAGAATTATAATGTCATATATAGTGATATGTGGGGAATTATAATCATGCTCTATTTTTAATAAAGTGTGGCCTGTCAGAATCAGTCTTAGAATCTCCTAATACGTTCAAAACATTATAGTCGATGTCCACTTTAGAAAATAGATACTTTTCTCAACGAGAATTCGTAGGATCGACAGTAGTGTCGACATGTATATGATTATGCGATAATTCGGAATATACATGAGTGGTTCTTTGTAGATTGCTCGCATTGGATGAGAGTGTATTCCAAATAGAAACAAAGTTCAGTTTGTTGTCTATGTAATTCCGAGAAAAGATGACTTTTCGAATTATGGTTTATGGATTGAAATTGGAAGTTTGGAATAAAGTGTCAGATTTATGTTGGAAGATGTTCCAAAGAGTATATGTCTGTTAATGAAAGTTTAGTGATTAAGAGTGAGGGAGACTAGAAAATTGTTTTCTGCTTGCAATCCTCTTCATAAAGATCATAATATTTTCATGAAAGAAACTTCTAAATAAAGTGTTGTTATATTTAATATTGCTGTCAGGTCACATCACTGTATTAAGTATTTCAGATCTTGTTGACAGATCAAGGTGCACTTTATGAATACAAAGAAAGTTGAGAAAATATCGGAATACGAACAAAGGTTTTTTGAGCCTGAAATCCAAAGTTGCATTTGATAGGATTACGAGAGTAATTGTTGCTGCAATTCTTATTAGAGGAATAAGATTGTTTAATCATCATATAAGGTGTTATATGAGAAATGTGACTATAAGAAAGACGTGGTAGCATGTCTTGTCAAGAAATGTGTCTTGCACAAGATCAAATTTGTTGACTACATTTATGTAGACATGCTTGAAGTCTGAGGGATTTGTATTAATGTAATACTATAGTTCGAATTGATGATAGATCAATGATTTTGGTTTGACCTAAATGTCGAATTAAGTGGGAGTCGTAATTGGTTTACTCAGGTGGAATATGTATGGAACATATTTTTGAGTGGGAGCTCAGAAACTCAAATGTGTGGATAACACGTTTTTGAGTGGGAGCATGTGTTATCAAATATGTGGAGACATAATTTGAGTGGGAGTCGAATTCATCTTGTGTAGTTAACACATTGTGAAACTGTACCAATAGAATAGGATGAAGTTGTGAAACTATTTGAAAGTTAGTGTCTATTTTGAAATAGAATGGGAATTTTAAATAGTTAGTCGAGTTGTTTTGGATTATATCTGAGGAGTCAGAATAGAATCAAAAGGATGGTCCTTTGAAATCCAATTGATCATTAAGATTAATGATGCATGAAAGTAATGGTTGTATGACATGTGGGTCTATTATGTAATATTAGACATCATACAGAAACCATATTATCTGCTCGATGAAATATAACCGATGTTCTTGGAATAAAGAACAGTTATGAAAGTAAATTTGGAATTTACTGGAAGTAGAAGTGCTTTAGTTCAGGGATTGACATTTGAATGTCAAGTTTTCTACTTTGATGTGAAAGTATGTAGATATCGCGAGTTTGTAATTGTTACAAGGGGCTCTGCATGGCTGAGTGTGTTTTTCAGGGCAGTTATCTGGTTAGTATAATCAGAGTAAGCGCTGGGAAGCAGAAGTCTCACTTAGTTACGGTATTTGCATATATGTTGTTAGACAACGTGATGATATCAAGCGAGTTGATACCAGTGAATCGCAAAAGCATGTACAATCATGGATTGTGCAGTAACACTTTTCCACGAGCAAGCATTATCAAATGATTCTTATTTGATAAGGGATTTTGATAAAGTAAAATGCAGCTAGTTTATTTGTACTCTAGTGCAAGTGGGAGACTGAAGGAGATATGCCCTAGAGGCAAATAAATAAGTAGTATTTATTGCATTATCTCATAAGTTTATAATAGGTTTGTGTATTATGCTATAACTGTATTAATCGGAATTGTTAATACACGTGTGATACATAGACAACCAGGTCCCTAGCAAGCCTCTATATGAGCTAGTCCATTGGGCAACAGTTGATCGAGATTCCCGATCAAGGACAATGACGTCGGTTGACAATGGGGTCATCTTGTTAGTTGAATAAGGTGGTGGACATACGCAAAGTATTGCAATAAGATCGTATTACGATGTTTGTCATTTGCAATAGATAAGAGTTTGATAGCTTATTCCTTAGACCGTGAGACCGTACTTATTGTTGCTTCGTAGGAGTGCTTTGAGAGCATCAAACGTTGTGTCTTATATATCATGACAATAACGGTGTCCATCTTGGGTATTCTGAAAGGGCATCGAGACGTAAGGATCAAGAGCGGGATTTGTTCATTCTTGTAATGGAAAGATACTCTGGGCCCACTCGGTGATATTGCATCTATATAGCTGCGCAGCTTATGACTAGGTCATGGAGATGTAATATCGCAGACGAGTTAATAACCTTCGTCGGTAACGAGATACAGCAAAGGCATCGGTGTGTCTACGATCATATCTCGGACAAGGTAGTATCGAAGAGACAAAGGGAATGAATATCATACTTATGGTTCAACGACGATATTCGTGGAATGCACAGGGGTCGTCATATATTTCCAGGTATCCCTGACGATCATTGGTGAGCGGAGTGTCTCGACCATGTCTGGAGTGTTTCCGAACCGTAGCGTAACAAACTTAAGGTCTTAGCGACGCTAGGAGATAGGTTCTGGAATTTTATAGGTTTTTATTGGAGAGAAAGAAATGATCCGGAAAGAGTTCCGGTGGTCCGGAAGGAGTTCCGGGGAGCTATGGAAGGGTTCCGAGAATGTCCGAAAGTTGTTCGGGTGGTTCCGAAATAGTTTCGGAGTCATGGGATATTGAATTATATATAAATATATTAATTATGAATTAATGGGATTTTTATATTAATTTAATATTAATTAAATAAAGGAAAAAGGGGGGCTCCCACCTAAATGGGCCCAAAGAGGGCCCATGAGGGGGTGGCGCACCAAGCAAGGGGGCCTCAAGCCCCCTAGTCCGAATTGGACTAGAAGAGGGAGAGGCCCAAGGGGGTTCGGCTGAACCCCCCTCCCCTCTCTTCCTTTAGTCCCACATGGGGGAGCCAAGGGGGTTGGCACACCCCCTTCCCCCTTTATATAGCAAGGCATATTAATTGATTTAATTCATAGGAAATTCAGTTAATTCCCAATTTCTCTCTCGATCTCGTGGTTCTCAAGTCGGAGCCGCGCCGAGCTGAGGAAGGGGGTCTTTCTCCACCTAAGCCATACCGCAGAGCGCCGTTGCTCTGCGGGATTCCAGATAAGATCTACTCCTGCGATTTCAGCTGGATCTGAATGACCGGGAGTTGTCGCTAGGCTCCGTATGTTTGCGAGTGCTCGTAGGCTACTCTATTGAGGAGCTTGGGCGACGTCGTCTCGCCCCCTGCAGCCGCCGCGCCTCCCCCCTCTGCTGCCGGCGCGCCAGCCCCGGTGCTGGCGCTCTGCCTTCTTCCGCCCGACGCCCGTCGACGCAGATCATCGTCGACACCCCGGCGTCATCGACTCCGACATCGCGACAAGCTCTCCGCGACCTCGAGGTCGGCTACGTACGACTTCATCGTCAACGCTTGTGCGGGAGCGTAATCCCCGCTATCGGTCTACATGGAGGTAATGTAACCCGTTCCGCCACCGTTATCGCATGTACTAGATAGATAGATCCTGACTAGTTAGGGTTTCGCTCGCTAGAAAATTATTGTTTTCTGCACCGTAACCCCTTCAAAAAGTAAAAGATGAAAGATACTGGTGATACCGCGGCACTCCCCCCAAGCTTGGAACAAGCGAAGGGAGATGCCAATACCGATGATGAATTACTCCTTCGGTGACGATGGAGATGAATCCCCAATAAGCTTCTCAACCAAATCCTTCAGTTCGTCAATCTTGTAAGAAAGAGCACGGATCATCTCTGTGTTGTGCTCAATACGGCTCATGAATACATCAGCCTTCGAGTCCCAGCTCTTGGAGTTGTTTCCCCACTCCGCATCTTATTTCGAGTTCCTTTTCCCTGCATTGTTAGAACGATCCATATTCTAAAAGTTTGGCCGCATCACCTCAGACAACTTTTCAATTTGGTCTAGGTGGATTAAGTTGTGGAAGGCGTAGTTGGTGCTTGATGAAGATGTTCTTGGAGCCAGAAGATGACATGGAATTCTCCCTCTGGTGCTCATCCGTGCGCTCATCCTGCGGTTGGAGGGGTTCTCCACCACTCCAATGCTCGCAACGGTTGCGCGAAGGTGAGGACGCATGTCTTCTTCTTCCTCCACTTAGTCTTCGCTCTTGATGCCTTCCTCTAGCTTGGGATCTTAAAGCCCATCCTCCAAAGTCTTCTTTCCCTTGTCGTTGGCGGAGACCATGATGCCTTTAAAACTGGGAAAATATCTGGCAGACAACAGCTCGAAACAAAAACACGTCGAAAACACGATATACGGACCTCGGGGGGCCTCGGGTGACTTTATAGCAAAAATTTACGAAATAAAAGGAAGACAACAACACGAAACCGAGTAGGAGAGGAACTTTGAGCGATCCACACCGCCTTCTAGCGCGGCCAGCAAGGGCCCCGCGTCACGGGGTGGTGTGGTGGCCTCGGACTTCGTGTCCAGTTCGTTTTCGTCTCATATTTTTCCATATTTTCCAAAAATAAATCACAGTTAGCCAAAAATTAAATTTGCGGACTTTTTCTTACCAAAACTGTACCTTTTCGAAATCAGGTTCTGCGAACTCAGAAGTATTTTCTTTAATATTATTCTCTGGGGAAATTGCTTCAATAATATCAACATCTTCATTATAAGAATCTCCAGAAATATAATGCTTGATTCTTTGTCCATTTACCACTTGTGTAGAGTCATCCTTGAGCAAAGCAATTTTTATCGCACCCGAACGAAACACTTCCACAATAATATATGGTCCTTCCCACTTGGAGAGTAATTTACCTGCAAAGAATCTAAGACAAGAACTATACAATAACACTTTCTCACAAACATGAAATTCTCTCTTAAGGATTCTCTTATCATGCCATCTTTTAACTTTCTCTTTAAATAGTTTAGCATTTTCATAAGCTTAACTTCTCCATTCATCTAAAGAACTCAAATTAAGCAATCTTTTCTCACCAGCAAGTTTAAAATCTCTATTTAGTTCCCTCACTGCCCAATAAGCTTTGTGTTCTAATTCTAAGGGCAAGTGACATGCTTTTCCATAAACCATTTTATAAGGAGACATACCCATGGGATTTTTATAAGCAGTTCTATAAGCCCACAATGCATCATTTAATTTACTAGCCCAATTCTTCCTCGTTCTATTAACAGTCTTTTGCAAGATAGATTTAATTTCTCTATTTGATAATTCTACTTGCCCACTAGTTTGAGGATGATAAGCTGAAGCAATTCTATGATTAACACCATATTTAGCAAGAAACTGTTTCTAAAACCGCTGTACCATCTGATGAAGTTGGACCCGTCGGCTTCTAATGTAGCATCCTGGCTCTTGAGGAAGTAACCGAAGTAAAGTTGCGTAGTCTACAGATGTGATCGCAAAAGAGGTAAGGTAAAGTTTATAATATGTAGGTGAGTTTTAGTTTTATAATCTCATTATCTAAAACACACCACACCAAGATTATTATCCCTAAAAATAATAATGGCGATAACACGACCCTCATCCACCACACCACCCCCGATCATCACGGCCGGCAGCATAGCTTCAAAGGTGGACATAAAATGTCGATCACAACAACTCTGTGACTCGTGCTCGATCTTTCGATCTTCCCGTGTTCCGAGGCCATATTTCTGGATATGCTAGGCTCGCCAATCAAACCTCGAAGACCCTGCGCGTGCAACATGGCTTACACCCACTGTATGCGAACGACGAGATGTGTGACACCCGATCATCACGGCCTGCCTCATAACGTAGAACTTTCTTGGTGGTGCGCAACGAGGGAGAGCACAATTTTGGTATTTGTTAGGGATCATCCTATTTATGATGCTACTGTTGTATATCTAGCATATAAGCAATCAATAGGATGCACACACAACAACACACAATAATGATGCAATGAAGTGCGATGTGACATGGTCGATGCGCCTGGACCTTCATGGCGCCATGTGCCTGGCCCCGGCGCCCCGGCATGGCTCCGAGTCTACAGAGCCCTCCATTGCCTCCGACAGTACGAGTAATATCAAAACTTACCGTAACCATGTCACATAAAATAACGCCTCTGCAAAACAAAGTTAGACGCCTCTAGCTTTATTTAGTTTTGCAATTTTTTACGTGGCATATAGGCTTATTCGTAAGAGAATCGCTTCCCTACCTACGAACTTTGTACCACAACGTCGATCGTGTAATTGCATGTTTAAGCATCCCTTTCAGGCCCTCCATTGAAAATGCTTTGCCGACTAGAGAGAGAGAAACAGACACCCGCCAGCCACAGATACGGTGCAAGCCGTATGTCAGTAGTGGAACCAGTCTCGCGTAAGCGTACGCGTAAAGTCGGTCCGGGCCGCTTCATCAACTCAATACCGAAGGCATCGCAAGTGCACGCTAGAGGGTAGCAAATATAAGAAAGACGCCCTCATTCAACATGAGTTCTAACCGTACCAACAGTACTACGCATAGATCGGCTCTGATACCACTGAAGGGGTTACGGTGCAGAAAACAATAATTTTTCTAGCGTACGAAACCCTAACTAGCCAGGATCTATCTATCTAGTACATGCGATATCGGTGGCGGAACGGGTTACATTAACTCCATGTAGACCGATAGCGGGGATTACGCTCCCGCACAAGCGTTGACGATGAAGTCGTACGTAGCCGACCTCGAGGTCGCGGAGAACTTGCCGCGATGACGAAGACGATGACGCCGGGGTGTCGACGATGATCTGCGTCGACGGGCGTCGGGCGGAAGAAGGCAGAGCGCCAGCACCAGAGGTGGTGCGCCGGCGGCAGAGGTGAGGGGGGGCGCGGCGGCTGCAGGGGCGAGACGACGTCGCCCAGGCTACTCAAAAGGAGTTACATCCGAGCACTCACAAACATACGGAGCTTAGCGACAACCCCCGCTCATTCAGATCCAGCTGAAATCGCAGGGGTAGATCTTATCTGGAATTCCGCAGAGCAACGACGCTCAGCGGTATAGCTTAGGTGGAGAGAGGGGGCAAAACGGGCGGAGAAACAGCTCGGCCGGCCTGCAATATAATTAATTGTATTTTCCAATGAATTAATCCAATTAATATGCCTTGGTATATAAAGGGGGGAGAGGGCGTGCAAACCCCTTGGCTCCCCCATGTGGGACTAAAGGAAAAGAGGGGAGGGGGGGTATCGGCCGAACCCCCTTGGGCCTCTCCCTCTTCTAGTC
Organism: Poa annua; assembly: GCA_026929855.1. NCBI lineage: Eukaryota > Viridiplantae > Streptophyta > Magnoliopsida > Poales > Poaceae > Poa > Poa annua. The sequence goes on along the minus strand of CM049430.1, from coordinate 78,514,815 downwards.
CAATTCGGACTAGGGGGGCTTGAGGCCCCCTTGGTTGGTGCGCCACCCCCTCATGGGCCCTCTTTGGGCCCATGTGGGTTGCAGCCCCCTTTTCTCCTTTATTTAATTAATATTAAATTAATATAAAATATAATTAATTAATCATTAATATATTTAAATACTAATTAATATCCCATGACTCCGAAACTATTTCGGAACCACCCGAACAACTTTCGGACATTCCCGGAACCATTCCATACCTCCCCGGAACTCCTTCCGGACCACCGGAACTCTTTCCGGATCATTTCTCTCTCTCCAACAAATTCCTATAATATTCCAGAACCTATCTCCTGGTGTCGCTAAGACCTTAAGTTTGTTACGCTACGGTTCGAGAACACTCCAGACATGGTCGAGACACTCCGCTCACCAATGACTGTCAGGGATACCTGGAAGTATATGACGACCCCTGTGCATTCCACGAATATCGTCGTTGAACCATAAATATGACATTCATTCCCTTTGTCTCTGCGATACTACCTTGTCCGAGATATGATCGTAGACACACCGACGTCTTTGTTGTATCTCGTTACCGACGAAGGTTATTAACTCGTCTGCGATATTACATCTCCATGACCTAGTCACAAGCTGCGCAGCTATATAGATGTAATATCACCGAGTGGGCCCAGAGTATCTTTCCATTACAAGAATGAACAAATCCCGCTCTTGATCCTTACGCCTTGATGCTCTTTCGGAATACCCAAGATGGACACCGTTATTGTCATGCTATATAAGACACAACGTTTGATGCTCTAAAAGCACCCCTACGAAGCATCAATAAGTACGGTCTCACGGTTTAAGGAATAAGCTATCATATTCTTATCTATTGCAAATGACGAACATCGTAATACGATCTTATTGCAATACTTTGCGTATGTCCATCAACTTATTCAACTAACAAGATGACCCCATTGTCAACCGACGTCATTGTCCTTGATCGGGAATCTCGATCAACTGTTGCCCAATGGACTAGCTCATATAGAGGCTTGCTAGGGACCTGGTTGTCTATGTATCACACGTGTATCAATAATTCCGATTAATACAGTTATAGCATAATACACAAACCTATTATAAACTTATGAGATAATGCAATAAATACTACTTATTTATTTGCCTCTAGGGCATATCTCCTTCAGTCTCCCACTTGCACTAGAGTACAAATAAACTAGCTGCATTTTACTTTATCAGAATCCCTTATCAAATAAGAATCATTTGATAATGCTTGCTTATGGAAGAGTGTTACTGCACAATCCATGATTGTACATGCTTTTGCGATTCACTGACATCAACTTGCTTGATATCACCATGTTGTCTAACATCATATATGCAAATATCGTAACTAAGTGAGACTTCTGTTTCCCAGCGCTTACTCTGATTATACTAACCAGATAACTGCCCTGAAAAAACACACTCAGCCATACAGAGCCCCTTGTAACAATTACAAACTCGCGATATCTACAAACTTTCACACCAACGCAGAAAACTTGACATTCTAATGTCAGTCCAACAACTAACATACCTCTACTTCCAGTAAATTCTAAATTTACTTTCATAACTGCTCTTCTTCCAAGACCATCGGTTATACTTCATCGAGCAGATAATATGGTTTCTGTATGATGTCTAATATTACATAATATACCCACATGTCATACAACCATTACTTTCATGCATCATTACTCTTAATGATTAATTGGATTCCAAAGGACCATCCTTTTGATTCTATTCTGACTCCTCAGATATAATCCAAAACAAATCGACTAACTATTTAAAATTCCCGTTCTATTTCAAAATAGACACTAACTTTCAAATAGTTTCACAACTTCATCCTATTCTATTGGTACAGTTTCACAATGTGTTAACTACACAAGATGAATTCGACTCCCACTCAAATTATGTCTCCACATATTTGATAACACGAGCTCCCACTCAAAAACGTGTCATCCACATATTTGAGTTCCTGAGCTCCCACTCAAAAATATGTTCTTTACATATTCCACCTGAGTAATCTAACATTGACTCCCACTTAAATCGACATTTTGGTCAAACCAAAATCATTGATCTATTATCAATTCGAGTTTAATACAAACTACAGTATTACATTAATACAAATCCCTCAGACTTCAAGCATGTCTACACAAATGTAGTCAACAAATTTGATCTTGTCGAAGACACATTTCTTGACAAGACATGCTACCGCGTCTTTCTTATAGTCACATTTCTCATATAACACCTTATATGACGATTAAACAATCTTATTCCTCTAATAAGAATTGCAGCAACAATTACTCTCTTAATCCTTTCAAATGTAACTTGGATTTCCAGGCTCAAAAAACCTTTGTTCGTACTCTGATATTTTCTCAACTTTCTTTGTATTCATATAGTGCACCTTGATCTGTCAACAAGATCCGAAACAATTAATACAGTGCTGTGACCCGACAACAATATTAAATATAACATCACTTTATTTAGAAGTTTCTTTCATGAAAATATCATGATCTTTATGAAGAGGATTGCAAGCAGAAAACAATTTTCTAGTCTCCCTCACTCTTAATCACCAAATTTTCATTAGCAGACATATACTCTTTGGAACACCTTCCAACATAGGTCTGACACTTTATTCCAAACTTCTAATTCCAATCCATAAACCATAATTCGAAAAATCATCTTTTTCTCGGAATTACATAGACAACAAACTGAACTTTGTTTCTAATTGGTTTTGGAATACACTCCCATTCAATGCGAGTATTCTACAAAGAACTATTCATGTATACACCGAATTATCGTGTAATCATATACATGTCAACACTACTGTCGATCTCACGAATTCTTGTTGAGAAAAACATCTATTTTCTAAAGTGGACATTGCCTATAATGTTTCGAACATATTAGGAGATTCTAAGACTGATTCTGACGGACCACACTTTATTTAAAATAGAGCATGATTATAATTCCCCACATATCACTATATATGACATTATAATTTTGTGAAACAAATTTCCACAAGTCCTTTTGTGTTGAAACCATAATTCAAAAAATATTGTCCTTTGATCGAATCTTGTGAATACAATGTTCACTAATCTTTCTTCTGAATAACCCCATTTGATCTATTATCAAATTAATTTCAGACTTTATGATTTGTCGGGCAAATACTCCTATTTACCAAAATCATAGGAGAATTCGGATCAACCAATAAACACCATTAATTAATCATTAAAAATGACACTCAATTAATTTCCTCTGGTATTGCAACTTCAATACTTGATTTCAAGCTTAATCAACTCAGCACTCGAAATACTTAAATGGACCAAAAACATGAAGGGGATCGTGTGCAGAAAACAAAATTTTTCCTAGCAACGATATCCTTAAACTAGCCAAGATCTATTCTATGCAGATATAGTAGTATGAACGGAGATCGGAATACGTACCCTTGTAGACCGAAAGCGGGGATTACGTTCCCGCACAAACGTTGTCGATGAAGACCGATGTAGCCGACCTCAAGGTCGTGTAGAGGAAGCAGGCCTCCGAGTACCGCTAGCGCAGCACCTCGCAGGGAGTCGCACACGTACGGTGGAGACGACGCCTCCGAAGCTCCAGTCCAGGACGAGCAGCGGAAGACTTGGACCGGAACACCAGCAGCGCGACAGCGGGCTATGGTGGAGGAGATCCCCGACTCCTCTTGCTCGGCGCGGCTCCAACTTGGGAACCACGAGATCGAGAGAGAAATCAGGAATTAATTGGTGAATTAAAAGGCTGGGGGTGCCCCTTCTTATATAGGCTCCCAAGGGGAGCCAACCTTGCCAGCCAGGCAATGTGGGACTAACCCCCCACAGCCTGGTTCGTCTTGGGAGGTGCGCCGGCCCCCTGGTGGGCCCCTTGTGGCCCACCTAGGCCGGCCCTCCTGGCCCCCACCGAATTCCCCTAGGGAATTTTCCCCTCTTGGGCCTTCTTTCGTCCGGAAGGCCCATTTAGGGAAATCTGCCTTAATAAATTCGAAAATAAATATATAAAATCATATTTGCATATTAATAACACTAATTAATATCAAACATAATATATATAATATTTCCTAGCTCCGAAAACTCTTTCGGCGCTGCCCGATCTCCATCGGATCTCTCCCGGGACGTTCCCGGTGATCTCCTTCCTTTCCGGTTGTCTCGTCGAAACCCCTTAAGTGTGTTACCCTAGCGGTTCGATATAATATCAGGTATGATCAAGACTCCTCAATGATCAATGACTAACCCGTAGGCCTGGACCCCATGAATTAATCCCTGAGATATAACGAATGACTTTCATCTATCAAACCTGAACGTGAAGTCTTAGACCTTTTGCCATAGCGATACTTAGCACGTCCGAGCGTCGCTCCATAGATATCTCCATACCTAATCCCGACCTCGTTACCGACGACGCTATCTTCTACTCGTTCATGATCTCATGTCTCCGTGACCTAGTCACATGCTTGCAAACTCATTAGACAAGATCTTACCGAGTGGGCCCGAGAGTATCTATCCTGCTACGCGGACTGGCAAACCCCGCTCTTGACCCCTCGTCTCAATACTCCTTTCCAATACCCAAAAGTATCACCGTTATTGTCATACTAAATAAGATACGACGTTTGGTGCAATCAAAGTATCTTCGGGGAATATCAATAAGAGTTGATCTCACGGTCAAAGGCGTAACGACTACGTTCTCCAAATCTGGGTATGTCCATCACATCGCTCTCTAGCGATATGACTCTCATTGCCGACCGGCGCCATGCCCCATGACCGGGAAACCTCGATCATCAATCGCGCAACGAAACTAGTCTTAGTAGAGGCTACTAGGGACCTGGTTGTTTACGTATCACACCCGCATTAATGTTTCCGCTTAATACGGTTCTAGCATGACACAAAAACATATTATGAACAAACGAGATATGATAAAGAATACACTTTATTAATTGCCTCTAGGGCATATCTCCTTCAGTCTCCCACTTGCACTAGAGTACAATTTAATCTAGATTACAACTTGGTAAAAGCCTAACACCCATAGCTAACTGGTGCTGTTGATGCTTATCAAGCGGAAGAGGCTTCGTCAGCGGATCTGCCACATTCAGATCCGTATGCACTTTGCAAATCTTCACATCGCCTCCTTGTACGTACTGACGTATCACGTGGAAGCGTCGGAGAATGTGTTTGGCGGTGGAGTGAGACCTTGGCTCCTCGGCGTTCGCAATGGCTCCCGTATTGTCGCAGAAGAGGATCACGGGGTCTTGCACGCTCGGGAACACTCCAAGTTCGATGACGAACTTCCTCAGCCACACAGCTTCATTCGCGGCCTCGCAGGCAGCAATGTACTCCGACTCCATTGTAGATTGTGCGACTATGGGTTGCTTCCCACTTCTCCAGCACACGGCGCCTCCATTCACCTTGAACACGTAACCTGTCTGTGACTTACAGTCATCGGGGTCTGAGCAGAAACTTGCATCTACGTAACCCGTTACGCCAAGTTCCTCATCGCAGCCACCATACACAAGGAACATTTCCTTTGTCTTATTGAGATACTTAAGAATGCTCTTAACAGCTACCCAATGCGGCATTCCAGGATTACTCTGGAACCGGCTTGTCAAACTTAGAGCTAATGCCACATCCGGTCTAGTACTCAACATTGCATACATGATCGATCCTATGGCTGAAGCATAAGGATGTTTCGTCATTTCGGCCTTACCCAGTTCCGTCACCGGACACTGCGCCTTACGCAATATCTTATTCTTGATAACCGGCAGAGAACCCTTCTTTGCCTTCTCCATATGAAAACGCTTCAATATTTTATCAAGATAAGTACTCTGACTCAGTGCTAATAGGCGTCTTGATCTATCGCGGTAGATTTTTATGCCTAAAACATACACAGCTTCTCCTAAGTCCTTCATGGAAAACTTACTGTTTAAATATTCCTTCACGCTATTCAGAAGTTCCACATCATTCCCTATCAGCAATATGTCGTCAACATACAGTGCCAAGAACACAACCGAGCTCCCACTCATTTTCTTGTAAATACAGGTCTCTTCCACATTCTGGATAAATCCAAAACCTTTGATTACCTCATCAAAGCGAAGATTCCAGCTCCGAGATGCCTGCTTCAATCCATAGATGGATCGCTGAAGCTTGCACACCTTGTTAGCACTTCCTGGATCGACAAAACCTTCCGGCTGTACCATGTACAACTCTTCCTCAATGTTTCCATTCAGGAAGGCCGTTTTGACGTCCATCTGCCAGATTTCATAATCATAGTAGGCAGCTACCGCTAACAAAATCCGAATAGACTTAAGCATCGCTACCGGTGAAAAAGTTTCATCGTAGTCAATTCCATGAACTTGTCGGAAACCCTTTGCGACAAGCCGAGCTTTATAGACGGTCACATTACCATCAGCATCAGTCTTCTTCTTAAAGATCCACTTATTCTCGACGGCCTTGCGCCCTTCGGGAATATCCACCAAAGTCCACACTTTGTTATCATACATGGATCCTATTTCGGATTTCCTGGCTTCAAGCCATTTCTCGGACTCTAGACTCTCCATCGCCTCCTTGTAGTTCGTAGGTTCGTCTTGCTCGACTAGCATGACGGTGCAAACCATATTGCCATACCATTCTGGTGCGATCCGAGATCTACTAGACCTACGAGGTAGAACATCTTCCTCGACAGTTTCTCCCACTCCTTCCACGGAGGATGTTTCCGGAATTGCTTCCGTTGCGCCACTCGGAATCTCGAGTTCAGGATCAACGATTTCATCGAGGTCTACCTTCCTCCCACTTACTCCTTTCGCGAGAAACTCCTTCTCTAGAAAGGTACCGGTCTTCGCGACAAAAGTTTTGCCCTCAGCTTGGTTGTAGAAGGTGTACCCAACGGTTTCCCGCGGATATCCTACAAAGACGACTTGCTCCGACTTCGGTTCGAGTTTGTCGGGCTGTAGTTTCTTAACGTACGCCTCACAACCCCAAACCTTCAGAAACGATAACTTAGGCTTGTGGCCATACCATAATTCATACGGTGTCGTTTCAACGGACTTGGACGGAGCCCTATTTAAAATGAATGCGGCTGTTTCTAACGCATAACCCCAGAAGGACACTGGCAGATCGGTAAGAGACATCATAGATCGGACACTATCCAGTAGAGTACGATTACGTCGCTCGGACACACCGTTACGCTGCGGAGTTCCGGCGGGCGTAAGTTGGGGCACTATGCCACAACTCTTCAAATGTGTGCCAAACTCAAAACTCAAGTACTCTCCACCGCGATCGGACCGGAGATGCTTGATTTTTCTATTAAGCTGATTCTCAACTTCACTCTGGAATTCTTTGAACTTTTCAAACGTTTCAGACTTGTGTTTCATCAAGTAGATATAACCGTATCTACTCAAGTCATCAGTGAAGGTGACGAAGTAACGATAACCATTGCGTGTCGAAACGCTCATTGGTCCACATACGTCTGTATGTATGATCCCCAACAAATCCGACGCCCGTTCAACGAAACCTTTGAACGGTGTCCTGGTCATTTTGCCCATGAGGCATGGTTCACATGTATCGAGGGATCCGAAATCCAACGAGTGCAAGAGTCCATCGGAGTGGAGTCGCTTCATGCGCTTTATACCAATATGACCAAGACGGCAATGCCACAAAAACATGGCGGTATCGTCACTACACTTAATTCGTTTGGCCTCTATGTTATGTATGTGAGTACTACGATCGAGATTCAACAAGAATAAACCGTTATTCTCGGGAGCATCAACATAAAAGATATCATTCATATAAATAGCACAATTGCTTGACACTGATTTAAATGAATAACCGTCTTGTAACAGGCAAGACCCACTTATAATGTTTACACTCCAGGATGGCACAAAATAACATTTATTTAAAACCAAAACTAATCCCGATGGTAGATGCAGAGAGAGTGTGCCGACAGCCACCACGTCGACTCTCGATCCGTTGCCGACGCGCATCGTCACCTCATCCTTCGCCAGCCGCCTTCTATTCCGTAACTCCTCCTGAGAGTTACATATATGAGCAACAGAACCAGTATCAAATACCCACGTATTGCTCCGGGCGGATGTAAGGTACACATCTATAACATGTATATCAAATATACCTTGCTCTTTGTCGACCGTCTTGCCAGACTTCCTATCCTCCAGATACTTGGGGCAGTTGCGCTCAGGTGATCCGATGGTTACCTCCATCTTCTTCAGCTTGATTTCTAATTCGGCCACTTCGAGCATCTTCAGGATTTCCGACAGGGGTTTTGACGTCCCTTTCATGCCGTAGTCCACTATGGCGTTCTTATAGCTAGGGGGCAGAGAAATCAGCGCCCTATCAATCACCAACTCTTCTGGGATCACACTTCCCAGATCACTCAGAAGTCGAGCGCAGCCAAACAACTTGGCCAAGTGCTCACTGATATTGCCGTGCTCTTCCATCTGGGCTGAGAAGAAAAGCACAGTTGCCTCGTACGTCTCAGCCTTGACTTGTCGTGCAAAAACAACCATGAGTTCAGTGATTATTTCATAAGCACCCTTGTTCATGAAGCGGTTTTGCAGGTCAGCCTCCATGGCAAAGAGCATGCCACTCTGGACATAAGAAGAAATCTCCGCTTTTACCCCATGGACAATCCTTTCGATTTCCGGGGCAGTGCTGGGAAGATCACCTAAGGGGGAATCAAGGATGTAGGCCACCTTGTGGGTTTCAAGGATGTACTTCAGATCGCGGAACCAGGACACGAAGTTAGACCCATCGGTCTTAAGCTTCTCTTTCTCAATGAACAGGTTCAGGTTAAAGGAGGGGTGAGACATCTACAATGGAATTTGCAACAACATAAGACTTTGTTCATAATAATTTTGAGTTATAGTATTTTTAGAAAATAACTGACATAACTCCCACTCAAACGAACATCCCTCCTGGTCGTTTAAGCGATTACACGACCCCCATCCATTGCACCACCCCTCATCATCAAAGCCGGCGGCACAACTTCAAGAGTAGACAAAATCGTCCGTCACACCAATTTTGTGACTCGTGCTCGACCTTTCGGTCTTCCTGTTCCGAGGCCATACTTCTGAGTATGCTAGGCTCGCCACCAAAGACCTCCACGCTGACGCTTGTGCAACATGGCTTACACCCACCGTATGCGAACGAAGATATATCTGACACCCGATCATCACGGCCTGCCTCATAACGTAGAACTTTATTGGTGGTGCGCGTTGGAGGGAGAACACTAGTGGTATTTTGAAGGGATCATCTTATTCAGCTACCGCCGTGTAACACGCACAATCACACAAAATAAGATGCACACAAAACATCAAATGTAATGCAATATGATATAGTCCATCGCGCCATGGTCTTCTTGGCGCCCGCAGTTTATAAACAATTTAAAAAACCTACCTTGACCATATCACATAGCCCCTGCAAAATAAAGTTAGACGCTTCTACTTTATCTTTTGCATATTTTACGTGGCTTGGGGCTTTCGTAAATAGAACCGCTTCATACCTACGAATCTTATGACCACAACAACGATCCAATAATTGCATGTTTAAGCATCCCTTTCGGGCCCTCCATTGAAAATGCGAAGACCAACTAAAGAGAGAGAAACTGTCACCCGCCAGCCACATATACGGTACAAGCCGTATGTCAGTAGTGGAACCAGTCTCGCGTAAGCGTACGCGTAAAGTCGGTCCGGGCCGCTTCATCAACTCAATGCCGCTGGAATACACAAGTGCACGCTAGAGGGTAGCAAATAACAGGAACGGTGCCCCCGTGCAGAGCACGGGTTCTAACAGCGTACAGCTATATCTTACGATAGATCGGCTCTGATACCACTGAAGGGGATCGTGTGCAGAAAACAAAAATTTTCCTAGCAACGATATCCTTAAACTAGCCAAGATCTATTCTATGCAGATATAGTAGTACGAACGGAGATCGGAATACGTACCCTTGTAGACCGAAAGCGGGGATTACGTTCCCGCACAAACGTTGTCGATGAAGACCGACGTAGACGACCTCAAGGTCGTGTAGAGGAAGCAGGCCTCCGAGTACCGCTAGCGCAGCACCTCGCAGGGAGTCGCACACATACGGTGGAGACGACGCCTCCGAAGCTCCAGTCCAGGACGAGCAGCGGAAGACTTGGACCGGAACACCAGCAGCGCGGCAGCGGGCTATGGTGGAGGAGATCCCCGACTCCTCTTGCTCGGCGCGGCTCCAACTTGGGAACCACGAGATCGAGAGAGAAATCAGGAATTAATTGGTGAATTAAAAGGCTGGGGGTGCCCCTTCTTATATAGGCTCCCAAGGGGAGCCAACCTTGCCAGCCAGGCAATGTGGGACTAACCCCCCACAGCCTGGTTCGGGTTGGGAGGTGCGCCGGCCGCCTGGTGGGCCCCTTGTGGCCCACCTAGGCCGGCCCTCCTGGCCCCCACCGAATCCCCCTAGGGAATTTTCCCCTCTTGGGCCTTCTTTCGTCCGGAAGGCCCATTTAGGGAAATCTGCCTTAATAAATTCTAAAATAAATATATAAAATCATATTTGCATATTAATAACACTAATTAATATCAAACATAATATATATAATATCTCCTAGCTCCGAAAACTCTTTCGGCGCTGCCCGATCTCCATCGGACCTCTCCCGGGACGTTCCCAGTGATCTCCTTCCTTTCCGGTTGTCTTGTCGAAACCCCTTAAGTGTGTTACCCTAGCGGTTCGATATAATATCAGGTATGATCAAGACTCCTCAATGATCAACGACTAACCCGTAGGCCTGGACCCCATGAATTAATCCCTGAGATATAACGAATGACTTTCATCTATCAAACCTGAACGTGAAGTCTTAGACCTTTTGCCATAGCGATACTTAGCACGTCCGAGCATCGCTCCATAGATATCTCCATACCTAATCCCGACCTCGTTACCGACGACGCTATCTTCTACTCGTTCATGATCTCATGTCTCCGTGACCTAGTCACATGCTTGCAAGCTCATTAGACAAGATCTCACCGAGTGGGCCCGAGAGTATCTATCCTGCTACGCGGACTGGCAAATCCCGCTCTTGACCCCTCGTCTCAATACTCCTTTCCAATACCCAAAAGTATCACCGTTATTGTCATACTAAATAAGATACGACGTTTGGTGCAATCAAAGTATCTTTGGGGACTATCAATAAGAGTTGATCTCACGGTCAAAGGCGTAACGACTACGTTCTCCAAATCTGGGTATGTCCATCACATCGCTCTCTAGCGATATGACTCTCATTGCCGACCGGCGCCATGCCCCATGACCGGGAAACCTCGATCATCAATCGCGCAACGAAACTAGTCTTAGTAGAGGCTACTAGGGACCTGGTTGTTTACGTATCACACCCGCATTAATGTTTCCGCTTAATACGGTTCTAGCATGACACAAAAACATATTATGAACAAACGAGATATGATAAAGAATACACTTTATTAATTGCCTCTAGGGCATATCTCCTTCAAAACATCCATTACTTCTTTCATTGCTTTCATGACTGAACTCGACGGTGTTTGTTCTAGTAATAGAACTCTTATTCATAGGACACGCTATTTTATCATTTCTACAATTATGAATACTTATCATGCAATCAATGTAACTGAGATGTGGAATCTTTATTCATAATATAAAACAACTGACTTGTTCCATAACATAAAACAACTGAACTTGTCTTATTACATGAATAACTTTGTCTTGCAACAATCAAGACACACACACTCGCTCACTATTACAAGAGATCTTATTAAAAACTATTAATGATAACTATGATAACTTGAGGACGTAAACACCAAAAGGCCATCAACTCCTTGATTACCAGCTTCAGCGCCAGGTCAAATCAAACTGCGCCGCATATATGTGATAATTAGGACCTGTTTCACAAACAGAACAAGTATCAAATACTTCATCATATACCAAGAGGCGAATTCATAATTCTGCATATATCAAATATATACCTGTAGCATCGAAGATCTCTCCTTCGATGGAATCAACCTTCAGAGATTTGAATTCAGACACAAACTTATAGAAGTTCATATCATCGGCCTTCAAAATGTATTTGCGTACATGCTTCTCATAGCTAGGAGGTAGAGATATCAGGACAGTCCGAATGGCACAAGAATCTGCCATCCAGTAATCGAAGACCATCGTCAGCTGGAAGTAGATGTCATACAATCTCTTCAAATGTGTCTTCAGACAGGTATGCTCCTCCATGTGAATGATCTGGAACATTCTAAGCTGCCTGAATTGCTCACGCTTTAATTCATCCCCGAAGTGTGTCTTTATTGCATCAATCATGACGCTTGGCTCCTTGCGTCGAAACAACTCTTTCAACTCGGGTGCCAGGCATACGGTCATGGTGATCTCCACTTCAATGAATATGTCTCGACGCCTACGGAAATCATCTTCCTCCTCCTCGCTAGCAGAATCTCCTGGTCCTTCTCCTAACGGTTCATCGAGAACATATAGAATCTTGTTGTGTTCGAGAAGGTTTCTAAAACCGCTGTACCATCTGATGAATTTGGACCCGTCGGCTTCTAATGTAGCATCCGGGCTCTTGAGGAAGTAACCGAAGTACGGTTGCGTAGTCTACAGATGTGATCGCAAAAGAGGTAAGGTAAAGTTTATAATATGTAGGTGAGTTTTAGTTTTATAATCTCATTATCTAAAACACACCACACCAAGATTATTATCCCTAAAAATAATAATGGCGATAACACGACCCTCATCCACCACACCACCCCCGATCATCACGGCCGGCAGCATAGCTTCAAAGGTGGACATAAAATGTCGATCACAACAACTCTATGACTCGTGCTCGATCTTTCGATCTCCCCGTGTTCCGAGGCCATATTTCTGGATATGCTAGGCTCGCCAATCAAACCTCGAAGACCCTGCGCGTGCAACATGGCTTACACCCACTGTATGCGAACGACGAGATGTGTGACACCCGATCATCACGGCCTGCCTCATAACATAGAACTTTCTTGGTGGTGCGCAACGAGGGAGAACACAATTTTGGTATTTGTTAGGGATCATCCTATTTATGATGCTACCGTTGTATATCTAGCATATAAGCAATCAATAGGATGCACACACAACAGCACACAATAATGATGCAATGAAGTGCGATGTGACATGGTCGATGCGCCTGGACCTTCATTGCGCCATGTGCCTGGCCCCCGGCGCCCCGGCATGGCTCCGAGTCTACAGAGCCCCCCATTGCCTCCGACAGTACGAGTAATATCAAAACTTACCGTAACCATGTCACATAAAATAACGCCTCTGCAAAACAAAGTTAGACGCCTCTAGCTTTATTTAGTTTTGCAAATTTTTACGTGGCATATAGGCTTATTCGTAAGAGAATCGCTTCCCTACCTACGAACTTTGTACCACAACGTCGATCGTGTAATTGCATGTTTAAGCATCCCTTTCGGGCCCTCCATTGAAAATGCTTTGCCGACTAGAGAGAGAGAAACAGACACCCGCCAGCCACAGATACGGTGCAAGCCGTATGTCAGTAGTGGAACCAGTCTCGCGTAAGCGTACGCGTAAAGTCGGTCCGGGCCGCTTCATCAACTCAATACCGAAGGCATCGCAAGTGCACGCTAGAGGGTAGCAAATATAAGAAAGACGCCCTCATTCAACATGAGTTCTAACCGTACCAGCAGTACTACACATAGATCGGCTCTGATACCACTGAAGGGGTTACGGTGCAGAAAACAATAATTTTTTCTAGCGTACGAAACCCTAACTAGCCAGGATCTATCTATCTAGTACATGCGATAACGGTGGCGGAACGGGTTACATTACCTCCATGTAGACCGATAGCGGGGATTACGCTCCCGCACAAGCGTTGACGATGAAGTCGTACGTAGCCGACCTCGAGGTCACGGAGAACTTGCCGCGATGACGAAGACGATGACGCCGGGGTGTCGACGATGATCTGCGTCGACGGGCGTCGGGCGAAAGAAGGCAGAGCGCCAACACCAGAGGTGGTGCGCCGGCGGTAGAGGTGAGGGGGGTTGGGGGGGGGGAGGGCGCGGCGGCTGCAGGGGCGAGACGACGTCGCCCAGGCTACTCAAAAGGAGTTACCTCCGAGCACTCACAAACATACGGAGCTTAGCGACAACCCCCGGTCATTCAGATCCAGCTGAAATCGCAGGGGTAGATCTTATCTGGAATTCCGCAGAGCAACGACGCTCAACTGTATAGCTTAGGTGGAGAGAGGGGGCAAAACGGGCGGAGAAACAGCTCGGCCGGCCTGCAATATAATTAATTGTATTTTCCAATGAATTAATCCAATTAATATGCCTTGGTATATAAAGGGGGGAGAGGGCGTGCAAACCCCTTGGCTCCCCCATGTGGGACTAAAGGAAGAGAGGGGAGGGGGGGTATCGGCCGAACCCCCTTGGGCCTCTCCCTCTTCTAGTCCAATTCGGACTAGGGGGGCTTGAGGCCCCCTTGCTTGGTGCGCCACCCCCTCATGGGCCCTCTTTGGGCCCATGTGGGTGGCAGCCCCTTTTTCTCCTTTATTTAATTAATATTAAATTAATATAAAATATAATTAATTAATCATTAATATATTTAAATACTAATTAATATCCCATGACTCCGAAACTATTTCGGAACCACCCGAACAACTTTTGGACATTCCCGGAACCATTCCATACCTCCCCGGAACTCTTTCCGGATCATTTCTCTCTCTCCAACAAATTCCTATAATATTCCAGAACCTATCTCCTGGTGTCGCTAAGACCTTAAGTTTGTTACGCTACGGTTCGAGAACACTCCAGACATGGTCGAGACACTCCGTTCACCAATGACCGTCAGGGATACCTGGAAGTATATGACGACCCCTGTGCATTCCACGAATATCGTCGTTGAACCATAAATATGACATTCATTCCCTTTGTCTCTGCGATACTACCTTGTCCGAGATATGATCGTAGACACACCGATGTCTTTGTTGTATCTCGTTACCGACGAAGGTTATTAACTCGTCTGCGATATTACATCTCCATGACCTAGTCACAAGCTGCGCAGCTATATAGATG
Organism: Poa annua; assembly: GCA_026929855.1. Taxonomy (NCBI): domain Eukaryota; kingdom Viridiplantae; phylum Streptophyta; class Magnoliopsida; order Poales; family Poaceae; genus Poa; species Poa annua. Next base: position 78,499,702 of record CM049430.1, on the reverse strand, counting down.
TAATATCACCGAGTGGGCCCAGAGTATCTTTCCATTACAAGAATGAACAAATCCCGCTCTTGATCCTTATGCCTTGATGCTCTTTCGGAATACCCAAGATGGACACCGTTATTGTGATGCTATATAAGACACAACGTTTGATGCTCTCAAAGCACCCCTACGAAGCACCAATAAGTACGGTCTCACGGTCTAAGGAATAAGCTATCATATTCTTATCTATTGCAAATGACAAACATCGTAATACGATCTTATTGCAATACTTTGCGTATGTCCATCACCTTATTCAACTAACAAGATGACCCCATTGTCAACCGACGTCATTGTCCTTGATCGGGAATCTCGATCAACTGTTGCCCAATGGACTAGCTCATATAGAGGCTTGCTAGGGACCTGGTTGTCCATGTATCACACGTGTATCAATAATTCCGATTAATACAGTTATAGCATAATACACAAACCTATTATAAACTTATGAGATAATGCAATAAATACTACTTATTTATTTGCCTCTAGGGCATATCTCCTTCATCAATAACAAGAGAATAATTCATAGGCATTTCGTTACGTCTAGAGATATTACCAACTCTTTGACATTCATCACAAGATAAAATAAACTTTCTTGCATCTTTAAAGAGAGTAGGCCAATAAAAACCTGATTTTAAAACCTTTTGTACGGTTCTTTCTCCAGCGTATGTCCTCCATAAGCGCTACTATGGCACTTTCTCAATATCTCTTTTTGTTCATACTCCAGAACACATCTTCGCATAATACCATCAACTCCTTCTTTATATAAGTGTGGGTCATCCCAGAAATAATGCCTCAAGTCATAAAAGAATTTTCTTCTTTGTTGAGCTGAAAAGGTTGGAGGCAAATACTTCGAAACAATAAAGTTAGCATAATCTGCATACCAAGGACTATCTCGTGAACTCACTCTTATTGCAGCCAATTGTTCATTTGGAAAACTATGATTAATAGGTATAGGATCATAAGCAATGTTTTCCAATCTAGACATCAACAATGTATTGTCTAAATTTATCACAAGAAAATACAATAGCTATAAATTCTTTTTCAGTTGTAGCATAATTCTTTTGAGTATAATCAAGAGTCTTACTAGCATAATAAATAACATTTAAGTTTTTATCTATTCTTTGTCCAAGAACAACACCAACATCAAAATCACTAGCATCACACATAATTTCAAATGGTAAATTCCAATCAGGTGGTTGAACAATAGGAGCAGTTATTAAAGATTTCTTAAGAGTTTCAAAAGCTTCCTTACAATCATCATAAAAAACAAACGGTATATCTTTTTGTAAGAGATTAGTAAGAGGCTTTGATACCTTGGCAAAGTCTTTGATAAACCTTCTATATAAACCAACATGACCAAGAATACTACAAATACCTTTAACATCACGGGGGCAAGGCATTTTCTCAATTGCCTCCACTTTAGCTCTATCAACTTCAATACCTCTTTCAGAAATTTTATGTCCAAGAACAATCTCTTCATTAACCATAAAATGGCATTTCTCCCAACTAAGAACAAGATTAGTTTCTTCATATCTCTGCAAAACCTTATCAAGATTGTGCAAGAAATTATCAAAAGAAGTGCCATAGACGGAGAAATTGTCCATGAACACCTCCACAATTACTCACAAAAACCATGAAAGATAGCAGACATACATCTTTGAAAAGTAGCAGGAGCACTACAGAAACCAAAAGGCATACGCCTATAAGCGTAAGTACCATAGGGACAAGTAAATGTGGTTTTCTCTTGATCTTGAGCTTTAACAACAATTTGAGAGAAACCAGAATAACCATCAAGAAAGCAAAAATGAGTATTATTGGCTAATCCCTCCAACATTTGATCAATAAAGGGTAATGTATAATGATCTTTCTTAGTAACGTTATTAACCTTTCTAAAATCAATGCACATTCTATAACCAACAACTACTCTTTGAGGAATAAGTTCATCATGATCATTAGGAACAACAGTAATTCCACCCTTCTTAGGGACACAACGCACAAGACTAACCCATCTACTATTAGAAATAGGATATATTATACCAGCATCAAGAAGTTTTAATACCTCATTTCTTACCACTTCCTTCATCTTAGGTATTAGGCGGCGTTAATGTTCAACAACTGGCTTCGCATCGGGCACCATATTAATAGAATGTTGACATATAGTAGGAGAAATCCCCTTCAAATCATCCAAAGTATAACCCATAGGTCCACGATGTTTCTTCAATATTTCCAACAATCGTTCCTCTTCTTTACCTGAAAGGTTAGCACTAATAATAACAAGATATATTTTCTTATCATCAAGATGAGCATATTTAAGATTATCAGGCAAAGGTTTTAAATCAAAGACATGATCCTCTTTAGGTGGAAGTGTTTTACCCAAGTCTTCCACTTTTAAATTATTTTAAGAATAGGTTGATGGAGGAATATGTCCTCAAGTTCATTTCTTTCTTACATAAAAGTTTCATCCTCATGATCTTCCATAAATTGCTGAATGTAATTAGTAGGAGCAAGAGAGACAGAATCAAGTTGTTCTACTCTAAAATCTTCATTAGGCAATTCGGGTTCATAAGGTGTTTTTGCAAATTTCGAAAAATTGAATTCATATGAATCACCAGCAAATTTAGTAAGGATTTTCTCTTTCCTACAGTCTATAACAGCTCCATAAGTATTCAGAATAGGTCTACCAAAAATAATAGGACAAGTCTTACTAGCAGAAGAACCAAGTACAAGAAAATCAGCGGGATATTAAGTCTTACCACATAGAACTTCAACATCTCTAACAATACCAATGGGAGATATAGTTTCTCTATTAGCAAGTTGAATAACCACATCAATATCTTGAAGTTGGCCACAAAAGGTTCAACTTTAATTTGTTCACCAGGTTCTTTAGCTTTATTATCACTTTTATTAACCACACTAGCCATAAGAGAATGTTCTTTCACTTTAACAGGAAAAGAAATTTTATCAACATAAGGCTCAGGAATGATATGATCAACAATACTAACTTCAATACTTTTAGCTAAGGAACAACATGTTTATCTTTATAAGGTTCATGATATATTTCAAACCCCTTCTTGGGCAAACCGAAATAATCAGCAAAGGATTTATAATAATTTGCAACAACTTGAGAATCAATACCATAGGCATTATTCATATTTCGAAATACATCCGTGTCCATAAAAGTCTTAATGCATTCAAAGTCATATTCAAAGTCTCCCATGCTTCAGTATTTTCTTCAATACGATCAAGAAGATCTCATTTAAACTCCTTCTTATTAAGAGTGAATGATCCAGCACATGAAGTATCCAATAATGTTTTATCTTCAAACGAGAGTCTTGCATAGAAGTTATCAACAATAATATTACCAGGAAGCTCATGAATGGGACATTTGAGCATTAATGCCTTCAATCTCCCCCACGCTTGGGCAATACTCTCTGCATCATGAGGCCAGAAGTTATATATAGAATTACGATCTTGAAGAATTTTACTTGGAGGATAAAATTTGAAATAAAAGAGAGGTACAATTTCCTCCCATCCATGAGAATCCCTGTTCTTCAGCAGTTTATACCAATGCACATCTCTCCCACAAAGTGATATGGAGAATAATTTCTTCCTGACTTCGTCCATCGTAGTACCTGCACACTTGAACAACTCACATAATTCATGTAAATACAACAAACGATCACCAGGGTGGACAGTTGCATCCCAAAATAACGGTTATTCATAACACGTTTAACAATTTTCATAGGTATTTTAAATGGACAATATCATCAGGAGGTGCCTCACGTTCTACCTCAGCAGCGGTAGAAGACTTCCCAAACAGGAAGCAATATTTCTCTTCTCCATTATAAAGCAAATAAGGAGACAGAAATAAAAACAACACTTACATTTGAAGTTTTCCTTACCAATTCCTCTTACCAATAGCGCTTCACTCCCTGGCAACAGCGCCAGAAAATAGTCTTGATGACCCACAAGTATAGGGGGTGTATCGCAGTACTTTCGATAAATAAGTGTGTAGAACCCAACAAGGAGCAGAAGGTGTTGACAAGTTGTTTTGATGAGGAATTCACTGTAAACACTAGCAGACAAGTTTTCAGTAGACTTTGATATAACATAGAAATAAAGTGCGAGTAAATAGAGCGCGGCAATTATAATTGCAGCGAGTGGCCCAATACTTTTGAGAGCAAAGGACAAGCCGGTTTGTTTCCTCATGATGACCAAACGTTCTTGAGGACACACAGGATTTCTATCTAGTGCTTTCGCTTTGTATTGATGAATAATCTTTAGTGTTTAGATAAGTGTCGTGTGGGTGAACCTATGCTAATGCACCGCCCTTCCTAGGACTAATACATACTTATGATTATACCCCTTGCAAGCATCCGCAAATACAAGAAAGTAATTAAGATAAATCTAACCATAGCCTTAAACTCTGAGATCATGCGATCCCTCGCGCATCGGAATACCAACGGGGGTTTAGGTTTCTGTCACTCCGGCAACCCCACAATTGATAACCAAATACACGATGCATTCCCCTAGGCCCATAAAGGTGAAGTGTCATGTAGTCGACATTCACATGACACCACTAGAAGAATAGCACCACAACTTAAATATCAAAACATCAAATATTAATCAACATAGTTCACTACTAACATCTAGACTTCTCCCATGTCCTCAAGAACACAACGAACTACTCACAACACACCATAATGAACATGATCAGAGGTGATATAATGATGGATAAAAATCTGAACATAAACCCTAATTCAACGGTTTCACTCAATAGCATCAATAACAAGAGTAATCAACACCGGGAGAGTTTCCCCTATCAAATAAACAGAGTTTAGCCCTAGATGTTACAGCGGGAACATAGTGGATGGATGGAGGTGACAACGTCGGCGGTGGAGATGGTGGTGTTGGCGATGGTTATGGAGTGCAGCTCGATGACGGTGACGATGGCGACGATTTCCCCCCTCCGGGAGGGAATTTCCCCGGTAGTAACGCAGCCTGCCGGAGAGCTTTTCTCTTTCTGTCTTCTCCGCCTCGTGGTGGCGGCGGAGATTGTTTCTGTCCTTCTGATAAATCTTAGGTTTTCAGGGGCATGATGTATGGGAAGGGGTACACACGGTGGTGGGCCAGGGCGCTCACACCACCTGCTTGCGCGGCAACCCCAGGCTCCCCTTTTGGCCTCCTCGATGAAATATTTCATAAATAATTCCCAGTTGGCCACTTTTTTCTTTTGGTCTTCGGAAATACTGTATCTTGACGGTGCTTTTTCCAGAAGAATTCAGCCTCCGGGATTCCATCCTCCAATGATCATCAATTATGCAAAATAGATGAAATAACATAAGTATCATCTCCAAATACGATATATATCAATGAATAGCAGTAAATTATGATATAAAATAGTGATGCAAAATGGACGTATCACCACCCCGTTGAAATCATTCTAAGCAAAGTGGGAGACAAAGGTGGACTGGACTGGGCGATCTCTTGCAGGAACTAGACGCAGGACTTAGGGTGTGTACAGTTTTGGAATAAGGTGGAACCATTCCATTCCATCAGAGCGGATCCGTTCCATTCTTGTGTTCAGTTTAGACAAAAAATGTCATGGAACGGTTCAATTCCTGTGTTTAGTTTTGGAATTGGATAAGGATGGAATGGAACGGGTGAGAATGGAATCATTGCTAAACTTGAATAATTATTTATAAAATTGATTAATTATTCCTAATCTTGATTAATTATTGATAAACTTGATTAATTATTGCTAAACTTGATCCTAAACTGGATGATTAGCCGGCCGTTCCACCTCGTCCGGCCTAATCGGAGGAACCAATGCATTCCGGATCTAGAGAGAATATTCAATTCCGAGGAACCACTCCATTCGATTCCATTTTACGACCGAATACAAGAATGGACTCCAAGTGCGGAATCGTTCCATTCCATTCCACTTGGTTCCAAAACTGAACACACCCTTAGAGAGCATGCAAAAGGAGACATGGACGGAGGAAGGGGGGACGAGCAAGGGCTAAACCCCCCCTAACATGCAGATTTTCTTCCTAAACTCCCTACTAAACATGCTTCTAATGAGTGTGCTTAGCCAGGTTTGCCCCCTCCAAGCCTTGGGGCTGGCTCCGTCCCTGGAAGTAGATCAGGAGTTGGTTGTGCTAATTTTCCCTTAGATTTGCTGCTGGAGCCTGTGCAGTTAAGCGATGGAACTGTAATGCTTTCTTTAGAAGTAGATACTTCTCATGTAATCTCCTAACCAAAAAAGTGTCAAGCTCTAAACGAAATTATACTACTAACACACTTAAACAGTTCGGAGGGAGTACTTTGTGGCGGTTGCTTTATTTATAAACTGGGCTAGGGCTTCAGTTTGAAAGAGAGATCAAATATAGACGAAACGTTTTCCTCTGGTGGCGGCTAAGGAAGCGATATGAAGTTTAACCCTAGCCTCCACCCTCATCCGCATTGTCTCCATCGTCTCTGGGCACGTCTCGACGGGTCCCGGCCTCTTCTGCTTGCCTCTATAACGACGGGGAAAATGGGGACATATAAAACTTGCAATCGGTTGAAAGGGATCGTGTGTAGAAAACAAAAAATTTCCTATCAACGATATCCTTAAACTAGCCAAGATCTACACTATGCAGATATAGTAGTACGTCGGAGATCGGAATACATACCCTCGTAGACCGAATAGCTGGGATTACGCTCCCGCACAAGCGTTGACGACGAAGACGACGTAGCCGACCTCTAGGTCGCGAAGAACTCGGCGCGACGAAGATGACGAAGATGACCTCGAGGTTGGGTGGAGGAAGTAGGCCTCCGAGCACCGCTAGCGCAGCACCTCGCAGGGTGTTACACACATACGGTGGAGACGACGGCCTCCAAAGCTCCAGTCCAGGACGAGCAGCGGAAGGATCGGACCGGAACACCAGCAGCGCGGCAGCGGGCTATGGTGGAAGAGATCCCCCTCTCAACTCGGCGCAACTTCGACAAAGGGAATCACGAGATCGAGAGATAATTGGGGAATTAATTGGTGAATTAAAAGGCCAGGGGTGCCCCTTCTTATATAGGCTCCCGGGGGGAGCCAACCTTGCCAGCCAGGCAATGTGGGACTATACCACATGCCTGGTGCGGCCAAGCAAGGTGCGCCGGCCCTAGGTGGGCCCCATTTGGCCCACCTAGGCCGGCCAAGCCCACCCCCACCAAATTCTCTTGAGGGTTTCCCCCCCCCCCCATGGGCCTTCTTTCCATCAGAAGGCCCATTTAGGGAAATCAGCCTAAATAAATTCGAAAATAAAAATATAAATTATATTTAAACATTAATTACACTAATTAATATCAAACATATTATATATAATTTATTCTAGCTCCGAAAACTATTTCGTAGCTGCCCGATCTCCATCGGACCATTCCCGGGATGTTCACGGTGATCTCTTTCCTTTTCGGTTGTCTTGTCGAAACCCCTTAAGTGTGTTACCCTAGCGGTTCGATATAATAACAGACATGATCAAGACTCCTCTCCGATGAATGACTAACTCGTAGGCCTGGACCCCACGAATTAATCCCTGTGATATAACGAATGACTTTCATCTATTAAACCTGGACGTCTAGTCTTAAACCCTTTGTCATGTCGATACTTAGCGCGTCCGAACTTCATTCTCAGATATCTCCATACCTAGCATGTTCTCGTTACCGACATCGCTATCTTCTACTCGTCTATGATATTATGTCAGCTGGTGACCTAGTCACATGTTTGCAAACTCATTTGACATAATCTCACCGAGTGGGCCCAAGAGTATCTATCCGGCTATGCGGACTGACAAATCCCGCTATTGATCCCTCGTCTCAACTACCCCCTTCTGATACCCAAAAGTATCACCGTTATTGTCACACTAAGATATGACGTTTGGTGCAATCAAAGTATCTTCCAGGAATAACAATAAGAGTTGGTCTCACGGTCTTAAGGCGTAATGACTATGTCCTATATATACTGGGTATGTCCATCACATCGTTACACCTAACGATATGACTTCCATTGTCGACCGGCTCCATGCCCTATGATCGGAAAACCTCGATCATCATTCGCGCAATGAAACTAGTCTTAGTAGAGGCTATTAGGGACCTGGTTGTTTATCTACCACACCTGTATTAATGTTTTCGCTTAATACAGTTATAGCATGGTATAAAACATATAATGAACAATTGGGATATTTCCAATAAACTATGTTTATTAAGTGCCTCTAGGGCATATTCCCTTCAGTCTCCCACTTGCACTAGAGTAACACTTAATCTAGTTTACAACTTGGTAAAATCTCAACACCCATAGCATCTTGGTGCCTGCTCGCCTCGTGGAAGAGGAATACAGTCAAAAGATCTCACACATTGAGACCTATATGTGCTTTGCAACACTTCCATCTCACCTAGTTTGACTTCATCCCGTATCTTACGATGACGGTGAAATATATCCTAGTGGATGGAGTGAGACTCGAGCATTCGCGTAGCATGGGCATTAAAAGTCTAAGAGATCTATTAAGGGGACCACCTACGCTCGGAAAACTGCTCATTCCAATCACACTTCCTATTTCTGAAGTCGCGATATATTTCTATACCTATGTAGATTATGCGACAGTGCATTCATATGCGACTTCGCAAACTAACCAGGTCTATCTTCAAAATAAAGGACATCTCCTATATGAGATTTCTAGTCGTATGGGTCAGTGTCATAACTTGCATCATCGTGACCGCTTTACGGCAAGTTGTTTTTCCACTCTTACCCTTTACTAGAAAACTTATCTTCAGTTCTCATAGACACTGAAGAATAAACTTAACGTTTGTTCATTGATCCACACAAGGATCACTGTAGAACCTGTTCTTCAACCAAGAACTCGGGTCACACCAAGTCGAGCTTTCAGTCTTATAGAATCTATGTCTGATACATAGAGAATGTCGAACATCAATTTCTATCACTGAAAATGCCAAGATAAACTTAATATTTTACCTAGTCATACAAGCAAGAACCTCTTTCTTCGCTTGTCCTATTCTGAAACACTTCAGAATCATGACTTAGGAAATATTCCGACTTAATGTTATTAAACCCCTTACGATCTATACAATTATAAATCGGATTCCTAATACTCCTAACTTCATTTCATTTAAAATTTAATCACTTAAATAATCCTTTACACTCTACTAGAGGATCTATGTCATTTAATATGTCGTTACATACAAAATCACAAATGACACCTAGCTCTCACTCAAATATTGAAAGTGCATGGTTGCCCCCCATGCGTGGTTTTGGTAATTAATGACAATCCTTATGGACTAATGTTTACATTGAGATATTTTTATAGATCTTGTCCATGGGAAAATATAGGAGTTCATGTGTTGGACTCTTCAAGATGACATAATGACCAATGCTCTATTCAAGGGTTAATATGAAAAATGGTCATGTATAGAGTTGAGCTCATCGCAAGTATGGCTTGGAATAGAAGATTGAGTGAACAATCATGTTTACCCCCAAGCCATCTTACATATCAAGAGAAGAAGATGAAGAGCAAGTTCAATATGATGCATCTCAGAAGATATCTTTTGATTGAAGCTTGCAAAGGAGACATGAAGACGAAGCTTAGCGATGCCCTCCCATAATGGAGTATGGGGGAGCATTTGGAGAAGTCCTCATTAAGCATGTGCTAGCAAGCACAATCAAGAAAGGTGTTTCAACTTGAGAGAGTCAAGATCGTCATCATCGAGCTCAAGTGGAATGTGCAAGGCAAAGGTATGATCTTGATAGGTTTTCTATTTTACCGGTCTCATGGTGTTAGTGGGAGACCGGGTTTTAGGATAGATGGCGTACTATCAAGAGGGGCTCTCGAGTGAGTAACTTGATCGCATCTTTGTGGAGAGCTCAAACCTTTGCATACTTGCCATTTCATCTTTCTTGGTTCTTACTTGGTTTTTCTCCTTGTTGGGTTTTGGTGCTTGTTGTGATCTTCACGACAAGCCCAAGTTCACCGAAAACGAATTTCATATGGAAAACTTGTTGCGTTTTCGGTTTTGGAGGTTTTCCGATCATTCCTTTTTAGAGAGATTTTAACCTCCTCCATTTGGTTTTATCTTCCATTGTTGGACTATGAGGTTTATCTGCATGATCTTGTAAAGCTCTTCGTTGTGATTCCAACGAGCCAAAAATCATCGAAAACGGAGTCCGGATGGTAAAGATATTGACGTTTTCGTTATCGGTTTTGCTGCAGTTTTTCCTAGGCCGGAGTCTCCGGTCCTAGACCGGAGTTTCCGGTCTGTGCAGGACCAGAGTCTCCGGAATCAACGTTTTTCTCCAAACGTTGTTCAGCCCCTGCTGGGGGCGGAGTTTCCGGCCCTAGAGGCCGGAGTTTCCGCCCCTGGATGAACTTTCCGGCCTAGGGCACCGGAGAGTTTGCCCATGCCTCGGCGGTGTTGACAGTGTTCAGCCCCTGGTGGGGGCCGGAGTTTCCGGTCCTAGTAGGCCGGAGTTTCCGCCCCTGGCCGGAGTTTCCGGCCCTAGTGACCGGAAACTCCGGTGTGAAGTTTTCCTGCAACGACTCTTTTTCGTGGGACCTATAAAAAGGCCCCTTCTTCCCCAGAGAGAGCAACTCTTCCAAGCACGAATTTTCCCCCTCTCTCTCCTCCATTGTTGACCTTGGAAAGCTTGCCCCTCTCTCATTTCCTCCCATGATTCTTGCATATCTTTGAGGGATTTGAGAGAGGAGATCTAGATCTACATTTCCACCAATCCATCTCTCCTCTAAGTGAGGGGAACCTAGTAGATCTTGATCTTGGAGTTCTTGGTGCATCTCCTCTTTGTTCTTCCTCTCTTATTCCCCCATAAGCATTTGTTGCTTTGTTGGAATTCGAGAGTGAAGGATTTGAGCACTTGTGCTCTTGCCTTTTGCATTTGGTGCATCGGTGTGCTCTCCACGAGGATTCGTGGAAGTTGAAAGTTTGTGATCTTGTTACTCTTGGGTCCTTGGACCCTAGACGCCTTTGTGGTGGTTGGACCCTTGTGTGGTCACTTGAAGCCGTTCGGGAGCCCCCAATCCCATTGTGGGGTGTGCCCCAGATTGTTGTTGGAGGCCGTTCGGGAGCCCCCAATCCCATTGTGGGTTGTGCCCCGGATTGTTGTTGAAAGGCTCCGGATTCCGCCTCGAAGGAATTCCGATAGTGGAAGGTGAACCAAGCCTTTGTGGTGCGGTTCATCGGAGAATAAGGTGAAACCTTTGTGGTTGTTGAACCGTTGTGTCGGTTCACACCTCTCCAACGAGACGTACTCCCTTAACAAGGAGGAACTCGGGAATACATCCTCGTCTCCGCGTGCCTCGGTTATTTCTATACCCGAGCTTTTACTTATGCACTTTACATTGTGATAGCCTTCGTGCTTGAAGTATTCTATATTGCTATCACCTTGTTGTTTGTCTTGCTTAGCATAAGTTGTTGGTGCACATAGGTGAGCCTAGTTTATTTAGGTTGTCGGCTTGTTAATTTAAACACCTAGTTTTATTCCGCAATTAATAAGCCTAAACCGGAAAAGTTTTAAACCGCCTATTCACCCCCCCCCCCTCTAGGCGACATCATTGTCCTTTCAAATATGCCTTCCGCATATAAGATCAAGGAAAGCTACTTAGCTCCCACTCAAATATGCCTTCCGCATATAAGATCTAGAAAAGCTAACTTGCTCCCACTCACTTCTTTGCAAATACAGGTTTCTTCAACTATTTTGGACAACTCCAAAATCCTTTGATCACATTATCAAAGTGAAGATTCCAGCTCCGATATGCTTGCTTCAGCCCATGAATGGACCACTGAAGTTTGCATACATGTTTAGCATCCTCAGGATTACAAACCATTATTGTACTGATTACAACTCTTTCTTAATGACACTATTAAGAAACATGGTTTTCTTATCCATCTATCAATTTCTCATTCGAAATTATAGTAATTGCTAAACGACCCATCATAGATTTAGGCTTCGCCACTTGAGACAAACTCTCATGTGGTCAACTTTTGAATCTGTCGGAACCGTTTCACGACAAATCGATCCTTCTCAATGTCTATTCTCTCATAAAATTCCACATTCTAATAACATCCTAGATGCAATCAAGAAGATCTCCCAAGTCATTACCTGGTAATCGTATATGGATTTTATTTCGGATCATAAATGACTCATAGCCATTTCTCGGACTTAGGTCCACCACCTCTTCTTCGAAGTTCGTAGGTCTGTCATATTCCATTAATATGACCTTTATAACAAGATTGTCGTAACATACAGTGTGGAACACAGCCTCGTATGCCTACGCTCTTAGTATGAGTTCAGAACATCATGATCTTGAATCATCAGCTTTTTCAAACTGTGGAGCCTGACACCGAAAACACCATGTCTGGAGAGGAAGTCCACCAACTTCGTCTTGCTCTACTTTCATTCTCACCTATACCCTTGGACAAGAAACTATTTCTTTCGCAAGGTATATCCCGGCAACAATTTTGCCTATGTCTTGAGACATGTACCCAACTAACTCTTTAGGTACGGTACACTACAAAGATTAATCCATTTTAGGTTCGATCACATCGAAACACTAAATTGCTGAAACGACAATCCAAGCTAAACGCCACACCATTACTCATATGGTATTGTCTCCATGGATTCAAATGGTTTCCTTATTGCCTAACGTGAATGTTACGTTTCTACCATATGACTCTAATGATCGCAATACTTCGGTAAGAGATTTATTTACCACACACTATCCGATAGGGTGGAATTACGACGTCCTAACACACCATAACACTATGGTGTTCCATGCGACATAATTTGTGGAACTCTTCTCACAAATCTTCCAATGATGTGCCAACATTATAACTCACATCTTTATTTCCTCGATCTGTGTCGTGGGAATTTGATTTTCTTGTTAAGTTTATTTCCTATTTCATTCTGAACTTGTTTGATCGAATCAAAATTTCCAGACCAACATTACCCGAGTGGATATCCATATATCTACTCGAATGTTCATGAAGTCTATGAAATAAAAACTTCCACTACACGTTAAAGTGCTTCATTGATTCACATACACCCAAATGTACGATTCTCAACAAGCTATACTCAAAACGTTCAGTGAAGTTCACGAAATAAAGGTCTCCACTACCCGTCAATTACTTCATTGAACCACATACATCTATATGTATGATTATCAATAAGTTATATGCCCGTTTTCCGAAAACGGTGTCTTAGTTATTTTGCAAGTGTCAAAAGATCAAATCTAAGGACTTGTAGATCCATCCGGTATGGAGCTAATGCATTGACTATAACATTGACATGAATTAAACGGTAGTGCCACACATATGTGGTGTCTTTATTAAGTTTGTATCCTTTGGCATTAATATTATGAATGTGGGAGCTTCTACCATCTAAATTCAAATCGGCATATGATCATTACTTCATAAGTATAGGACAACGAATTTGTCACTAACATATATGAACAAGTGTCTCGCTAGAGGAGACACACTTATAACGATCATACTAACAGGCGATCATAAAGAATTTATCCAAATGGTAGATATAGAGGGAGAGTGTCTATGGCCATCACAACAATTTGTCTGCCATTATAACCACACAATGTCGCCTCATCCTTTCAAGCTACTCAAGCAGTAAACCTGGTTTTCATAAAACATGACTAGTTCAAAAACTTAGTCACTACTGCGAGTACTTGCTTAGCTAAAACATTCATAACATGTATATCATATATACACCATCATCATCGATGACTTCCGGCGATTTGTTTCATCTTCTTGATACTTCCAACGTAATCAAGAACCATGAAGGTGAATGATTCCCCTTGCATGACATAGTCTATGACAGAGGATTTGCACTTGGCAACGACGTCTGTCATCCAGTGATCGAGCTGGGCGAGGCATCTCAATGTTCATCAAGTATGACTGCCGCGTGCTCCTTCAATGTGTGTATTCTCTTCCACCTTGGTTGTGAATACAATCAGTCAACGTACTGATAAACTTCATCAACCCAACTTTAGGGGTACCCCGAGTTTAGCGACCATCTCATATGTTCGCGATCTAACAACTAGTACCCACCGTTGGTTCTCTGTGGCAGAGATCACAACATGCACTGGACTATGATGATATCATCCGCACAAAACCCGATAATCCAAATTATCTTTTGTTAGCGGAATCTCCGGGTTTATCTCCTAGCGGGTATGCAAAGAGCTAACGATTTAAACAAGGAGTATCCTCAAGCTAAAGTATAAAACTATGAAGTTTGGACCCAACCTTTTAAGTTTCTCAATCACAGGAATGCGCCTAATTTGAAAAGATGCTATCACAATGGTTAATATCTACAAAGGTTTTGCAAAACAGACTTTGTTCATTATATTTTGAGTTCTAGTATTTTAGAAAATAACTATCCGAACTCCCACTCAAACGAACATCCCTCCTGGTCATTTAAGCGATTACACGACCCCCATCCATTGCACCACCCCTCATCGTCAGAGCCGGCAGCACAACTTCAAGGGTAGACAATTGTCAATCACAACAACTCTGTGACTCATGCTCGACCTTTCGGCCTCCGTGTTCCGAGGCCATATCTGCATATGCTAGGCTCGCCACAATAACCTCCACGCTGACGCTTGTGCAACATGGCTTAGACCCACCGTATGTGAACGACGATATGTCTGACACTCGATCGTCACGGCCTGTCTCATAACGTAGAACTTTCTTGGTGGTGCTCGTTGGAGGAAGAACACTTGTGGTATTTTGAAAGGATCATCTTATATAATTACCGCCGCGTAACTATTATATACTAATATATATATAATCACACAATATAAGATGCACACAAAACATCAAATGTAATGCAATGTGATATAGTCCATTGCGCCATGGTCTTCTTGGCGCCCGCAGTTTATAAACAATTTAATAAACCTACCTTGACCATATCACATAGCCACTTCAAAATAAAGTTAGACGCTTCTACTTTATCTTTTGCATATTTTACGTGTCTTGGCACTTTCGTAAATAGAACCACTTCATACCTACGAACCTTATGACCACAACAACGATCCAATAATTGCATGTTTAAGCATTCCTTTCGGGCCCTCCATTGAAAATGCAAAGCCAACTAAAGAGAGAGAAACTGACATCCGCCGGCCACAGATACGGTGCAAGCCGTATGTCAGTAGTGGAACCAGTCTCACGTAAGCGTACGCGTAAAGTCGGTCCGGGCCGCTTCATCAACTCGATGCCGCTGGAATCACAAGTGCACGCTAGAGGGTAGCAAATAACAGGAAGTTCTAACAGCGCACAGCTATATCTACGATAGATAGGCTCTGATACCACTGAAGGGGATCGTGTGCAGAAAACAAAAAAATTCCTAGCAACGATATCCTTAAACTAGCCAAGATCTACACTATGCATACATAGTAGTACGGCAGAGATCGGAATACATACCCTCGTAGACCGAATAGCGGGGATTACGCTCCCGCACAAGCGTTGACGACAAAGACGACGTAGCCGACCTCTAGGTCGCGAACAACTCGGCGCGACGAAGACGACGAAGATGACCTCGAGGTCGGGTGGAGGAAGTAGGCCTCCGAGCAGCGCTAGCGCAGCACCTCGCAGGGTGTTACACACATACGGTGGAGACGACGGCCTCCGAAGCTCTAGTCCAGGACGAGCTGTGGAAGACTTGGACCGAAACACCAGCAGCGCGGCAACGGGCTATGGTGGAAGAGATCCCCCTCTCAACTTGGCGCAACTCTGACAAAGGGAATCACGAGATTGAGAGAGAATTGGGGAATTAATTGGTGAATTAAAAGGCCAGGGGTGCCCCTTCTTATATAGGCTCCCGGGGGGAGCCAACCTTGCCAGCCAGGCAATGTGGGACTATCCCACATGCCTGGTGCGGCCAAGCAAGGTGCGCCGGCCCTAGGTGGGCCCCATTTGGCCCACCTAGGCCGGCCAAGCCCCCCCACCGAATTCCCTTGAGGGTTTTCCCCCCATGGGCCTTCTTTCCACCAGAAGGCCCATTTAGGGAAATCAGCCTAAATAAATTCGAAAATAAATATATAAAATCATATTTAAACATTAATTACACTAATTAATATCAAACATATTATATGTAATTTATTCTAGCTCCGAAAACTATTTCGTCGCTGCCCGATCTCCATCAGACCATTCCCGGGACGTTCCCGGTGATCTCTTTCCTTTCCGGTTGTCTTGTCGAAACCCCTTAAGTGTGTTACCCTAGATATAATAACAGACATGATCGAGACTCCTCTCCGATCAATGACTAACTCGTAGGACTGGACCCCATGAATTAATCCCTGTGATATAACGAATGACTTTCATCTATCAAACCTGGACGTCTAGTCTTAAACCCTTTGTCATGTCGATACTTAGCGCGTCTGTCGTGGTATCGGCATAATTGATAGGAGACGGGGGTCCTCTAGCCTACGTATGGATTGTGGGGAAGAAGGTTGGTGTCGTCGAGGACGGGATTGAACACGGCGAGTTTATCCAGCTTCGGATCCCGCAGCGGTGGCGAGATCCTACGTGCTGCTATAATTCACTATGAGGCAATAGCCGTGAACAGGTTACAATGTGTATGATGCGTAGATGATCTTATTCAGCGTTGATGAGCTTGGCCCTAAAGGCCTCCCGGTGGCCGGCTTATATAGGCGGCCAGACCCCGGGTTACAAGGTAAGTACTTGGCCGGCAAGTAAACAGAGTCCTAGTTATAGTCGGCTTTGGTTGCCGCCTTCCATCTTGGGCTTGGTGGCTTGATGGGCTTCGGTCTGCTGCCTTCCTTGGACCGTCCGCCTACTTCCTTGTACGTCAGCTATCTGGGCCGCCCGGTAGGCATTAGCCTTACCACCCTTGGGCCACCCTAAACTAGCCGGATTGATCCATGTTAGAGATACCCCTAGTTGGTATATCCCCAACATTAGCCCCCAGAAAGGTTGAAATTCTCCAGGCACCGGCTTCTTCATTTTCTTGATCTTCAGTCTTGAACGTTGGCGGCTGCAGGACTTTAACCATTCTGAATATAATAGGGGTTGCGTGCCGGCTTGATCACCAGCGCGCGGCCGCCTTTATCCTACATGGGAAAGACGGCTGGCTTAACTTGTCGGATGACTTCTCGGAAAAGCCTTACCCTTACTGACAGGTCAAACTAATGTCTGATATATGACGTCATTTGGTCCACGACAGTTTTGAACTCAAATGTAACGAAATCGTGCATTGTCGGCCATACCACGGAGGCGGCCTTTGCCACGGAGGCAACCATGTTGTTGACGACAAGGTGATTGTGTCATGCAGGCGGTTATGTCGTTGACAACAAGACAGTCATGCCACGGAGGCGACTGTGTCGCTGACGATAAGTCGGCCAAGCTATGGAGGTGACCGTGTCGCTGACGACAAGACGGTCATGCCACCAATGTGGCTTTCTTGTTGACAATAGGGCTGCATATCGTGCAGCCCCGAAGTATCGAACGAGGGCAAATATTGATGTCGAGCCCCCGAGTGTAACATCCCAATACTTTGGAATGTTCAAAAATCACAAAAATTTAAAACTTTTATTTTAATTAAAATAAAAATGTTAAAATGCATAAGAGAATCAATTATAAATGACTTCAAGCATCTAGAAGAGTTCTAATATTTTAATTATCTTGGAAAGATCATTACTTCCAAAAGTTGATCCAAGTTAAACAATTTATTATCCATTGTAGTTATTAAACCTCAATATGTAATTTGACAAATGTTTTTACCATTTCACTAAAATAAAAGGGTTTCCTTATAAATATTTGTTTCCACCACTTAGCCTTAGCAATTCATAATTTAAATGGTATTTACAAGTGTAATTTTAAATAATTTAGAACAGGATCCATTGGCCCAATGGTTTTTCTTTAGTTCCACTGAGTACAAAAACATAGTGTTGAAACTTCAACCTATAGTTTATAACTTTAATAACTTCATTATGTTTTATATAAATGGATTATCCAATTACATTCCATTAGCTTAAAATGATCTTCTTTTATTTCCAAAACATAAAATGATTTTCAGGAGTATACTTTTGTTTTTAAATCTAAAATCTTTTCCAAAGTGGTTTGAAGCTTTCAATGGAGTTATCTTATGATAAATAAAATGGTGCCCAAAATACTTCAAACTAAAATGATTACATTACATTTTCTCTACTTAATTCAAATAGGTATAAAATGTGATTTAATAATCTATTAAAGCTAGATATTATGTAATAATAGAATATGAGTTTAGATAACTTAATTCCAAATCATATTTGAATATGGGTATTCTACAAATTTTTATTTAGCCAAAAGAAAACTTAATTTAATATATAACTACAAAATTGATATTTAGTATCAAATTGGTATTAAATGAATTTTTTTCAAAAATATTAAATTTCAAAAATGTGTAAAACATGCCCACAAATGGTTTAACTCAAAGATAATAATTTTACGAATTTTTAGAAATTTGTTTGACTGCTTTTGGACACTTAAATTAAAAGTTATGAAATAATGAAATAAAAATCAGAAAAGAAAAAGGAAGGGTGACGTCAGCGTGACGTCATCGTCGTCTTCCTCAGGCCGAGATTCACGCCCCGATTCTTTCCAAAAATTCGTCGAGGTTCTTGCGGGATTGGTTCCCTCCCCTTCCCCATTTAAAACCCCGCACCCTCCTCTCTCATCGCCCCTCAAAACCCTAAGAAATCCTGCCCCAGACTGCCGAAAAAAGCTCACCGGAGCAACGCGAGTCCGCCGCCGTTTTTCTCTGCTTTAGCGACGAGGTGAACACGAACGAGACCGAGACCCCCTCCTTCCTTTTTCCCCTGTCCTTACGCTCCTCCGTGACCCCTTGGTCGAATTTCTTCCGCAGTCGTTCGAGTGGAATGAGATCATCGACGCTCGCCGGCGTTTGAGGAAACCCCAATCGCGTCTCGCCACCGCCCGAGGACGCACGAGTTGATGTCGTCGCCACCATCGAGCCCGCCGCGCCGCACCGCATCTCGTCGTCACCACCGGAGGCTCGAGGAAGCACCGGAGCCACCGCGCCGTCCTCGACCGAGCCGCCGCCATCGTCTACCTCGTCTCCGGTGACCGAAAGCGCCGCCCGGTGAGCTTCTTCTCCTCTGTCCGTCCGATCTATCTCCAACGGTTAGGATTAGAACACTTAAAACGAATCGGTACGGTTCTTTTCTGGCCGAACGATCTGGATCTGACGATCCAGATCGTTTCACTTATCCACGTCAGCGACCCAGTCAGCAGCCACGTCAGGTCCAGTCAGCGCCCAGTCAGCGCCCAGTCAGCGCACACGTGGATATTAATTTCTTTTAATTAGATTAAATGGCAGTTTTGCAGAAAAGCCCCTGCCACTTAGAATTATCATAACTTTTTAACCCTTGACCCAAATAGGACAAATTTTATATCAAATTGAAGCCCTCGACAAGTAGAACCTACTGGAACATTTAAATTTCAAATTTGACCTAGTTTAAAATATTCAAATTTCAAATGGTGAATTTGAGTATTTTTGTAATAACTTTAAATCAGTAAATCCTAAAAATGGCAAATAAAATTGTTTGAGACACTTTATAAAATGTGTAATATGTTGCATCTATTATAAAATAAATTTGAGAATTATTTTGATGATTAAATTGTTGTGTGTTTATTTTGAATAGTTTGACTATTTTGGAACATGACTACTAATAGAAATACTAATTTTGATTTAATAAAATTACTATGAACTTAATTAAATGCCCTCTGCCTATCAACCCCATTTATAAATTTCGTTATAAATAATGATTGGAACAATTTAAAATGAATTTAAAGGTCAGAGACTAAATTTGATTTATTTTAGCACATTATAAGGTTTATTAATTAAATACTTATTACTCTGTACCAAAGGCATAACTAATTGTCCTTGTCCGGAGAAAGCTTAAATATATTTCATGACACTAATAAGTCAGTTTTGTTAAAACCTTTTAAATAGTTTCTCGTTCCTTTACAAGGGGTTTTAAGTGCATTTGGTTAATTAGGTGTTACTAAAAATGTGATTTAAAACATTATAACAATTTAAATAACTAAGTTGTTATTAATACTACAAACTTTGAAGTTGGAAATTAAAAATGTGTAGATATGAGAAAAGTAAGAAATTCTTGAATTTGAATTTGGTTAAGTTTAATTCTAAACATAATCTTGGGTAAATGAAATTAAGATGTTTACAGTTGTACTAAAGTGTTAAACCTTGCTTTTAAATTGTGATTAAATCTTCTTGATATCCCATTGTGCAAACTTTTGAATACCATTTCATTAGAAAACTTGGAAACACCCATACAACCTTCTCGAGTTGAAAGTGTTCTTTGACTCCAGACCATCCCTTGGCAAATCCCTAAACCCAAACACATTAATTCTTTTTGTATATTGAATTAGGTGACACCTTTGACCAAACCCTTCCAAGAAGACTCGTTACGCTTGTTTTGTTCAATATGTTTTGTGTTTGTTGAATTGCTTGTTTATTGGGTGTCCTTTTTACTATATAGTTTGAAACGGGGAGCACCCATTGACTTCGACAAGAGTGTGAGAGAAACGACAACTTTCATAAGGTAAGTGACTTCATAAAACACCTACTATTTTATTCTATTGCATATCTAGTGTTTTCAAACAATATTTGCAAAAGTAGTATGCATGATAGGTTTTTGGGAGATTGTAGTATGCTATGCAAACCTTTTAGGTTTCCCCTCGAAATTCCAGATTAGACCCATATTATAATTTAGTGGAAGCAACTGCTGCAAAAATGATTGTTTTATGGTTGATGTGATAAATGAAAATTTCCACTAAATTAATTTAACGCCTGGGTGGATTGGGTCGATCGAGGAGGTTTCAAGTTGAGTGGCTTCTCAGGGCCAAGTGTCATGGTTGTCTTCGCCCAGGGTAGTTTCTACTTACTTGGTGCCATGATATGCGGTGTTAACCTGAGTTGCTCACTTGTGGTAGACCACCGAGGGGTATGATATTTAAGTTTACACTGAGTCTAGTTGCTTATCGTGCAACCATTGGTCAATATGGGCTCTGTCTTGATGGAGTAAGTTGTTGTGGACCTGGGTCAAGAGATTGATGGTGGTAGAGTTGATAGGATGGTGGTAATCTCTTAGTATGATCATGGGAAAGCAACTTCTGAAAAGTCTCGTCTTGATCTTCTCCTTTTCCTTCTCACTAAAGGAGTGTAGAGGATAGTTTGGGTTGATTAAGTCTAATGGTGAAAGTGCACACCCTCTCGAGAGTTAAAACCTAAGATCTTAGCCGTGTCCCCGGCATCGGACAATTTGAGTAACTACACAAGGCTGTGTTCTGAAAATCTCCTCATCTCAAATTTCTTAATAAAACTTGTTGGATGAACATGTGTAGGAGACATGGACTTGTCTCGAGATTTGTCTCTGAAGGAGAAGGTATTGATTTAAGAAAATTGTTTATCAAAAGTAGGAGAAAATTTGCTTTGCGCAATAGCCTTGAGCTCCACCAGCCAAAATAAGCATATAGTTATAGTATAATAGAACATTAGGAATTTAAGTCACTTGCCACCACAATTCAATTGTGCTGACCCTTTATAGCGGGGCTGCAACTAAACCTTGCAGAATGTCCGAATGAGGAGTAAGGGGGTCGTCTTCGAGCTACAACCAACATGATTTGCCAGTGGCTTCATGAAGAAGATGTAGCTCCATGCTACCTTTAGTATTGCGTTTGAACTCTGAAATAAAGTGTGAACTATTTATTCAGCTAGCATTTCCGCTATGCTAAGTTGTAAGGATATTTGTTTTTGGATCATTTGTCTCGTTCTGTAATAAATTATGACATTGTACTGTGATATTACATCTTATTGGAGAATGTGAGACTTATGTGATCCAAGTCTTTGCATTATTCATATGTGCCATTGATTTCGTAAGCATGGGCACTACACCGAGTGTCGGAGTTTTTCTTGATCCGCCTATCTCCAGCCCCCAAGCGTTAAGTCGATGTACTCGGAAGTCGTCTCGACGCTTGGAAGAACTTGTGGCGTTGTAAGTCGATGATTGCAGTCCCGGAGGCCCGTGCCGGCTTGACTGAAAGACGGTTTGAGACATGATGAAAATGCTGCGATTGCAGCCCCCAGGTGTTAAGTATCCTGCATAGTACACATAGCTGCATTAAGATGTACTTTTAATGAAAGCTGAAGGCTTGAGCCGGTAGATTTTTAACAAACACTTAAGGGTTGTAAATTTTATATGGCCCGCCTTAATATTTATCTGGTTTATATGTTTAACTTTTCATATGTTAGCAGAACCTCAGCCGGAAACTTTAGCTGAGACAACCAGGGCTAGCACCAAATAGTTTAGAATCAGAGACAAATTAAATCCGGCATGTTCGTGCTAATGACATACTACTAGGTAACCCACATATAAACAATCAAATAACGGTATTAGGCGGTGCAAACTGATTGCCTAATTTGGCCCGGAGGCGACAAGTATCTAAAAGTTTGAACCATGCAGCGCAGAGCAAATATCAGGTAACTTAGATACTAAGAGGGATATGATCAAATGAAAAGACAAAAGATGGCATGATCTCAGAGCATAATGAGCAAACCACAGACTTTTATTTCATGACCATACATAAAATGTTAAGTGTATATAAACTTAGCTTTTTTGACGTTGATGTCGAGGAGGCGGGCGTGACGGAAGACGCCAGCCCCAGTATGTAGGCGGCAGCCCTAGTCTGAGAATATTTGTCCCTAGGATTCCGAAGATGATCCCATCAAGGCGGCGAGGAGTATGCGGCGGCAGTAATTAAGCCGAGATAATGGCGATCCATGTTAGCAATTAAGCCGGAACGCGACGATAAATGCGCCGACAAAGCGTCTTGTTACGTTAGCGATTAAGCTGAAACGTGGAGCTTTATTGTTTTGTACCAATCGATGTCTCCCCAAATTGATCAGGTTTGGGCGATCGGAAACAATAGCTTAGCAACTTCGCGATGAACTCATCTAAACCGTATATGAGGATGGCGGTGTCCCGCATAACATCTCACGAACACGGCGGTAAAGATAATATTGAATCACAAAACCAGACGTCGGAACGGATCCGAACATGGTATGAGTTGCGATGGATTCGTCAAACACGGATGTCGGAACAACCGTGACGTGACTTTCCTTGTAAGCTGGCTGCGTTTCCTTGTGATACACGATGATCAAGATCAGATCTGATGCTAAGTGATTAGCAGTACATGGATGCGATTAGCGCCCCGGCCGTGAAATCCATGTACATATTGCTAATTCACGCTGGATCTCTGTAGATCACGACTTGCCATATCAAAAGGATTTGGCCAGCAAGGTGTATATAATCGGAACGAATCCGTCTTGCCGCATGCGTTTCCATCCTGCGCGGGAATCGTCGCCTTCCTAGCTAGGCATATATGGGTTGCCATCATTTGGATGAAATAGGAGGCGGCGACAATTCTCATATCGATCTGTTCAGCTTAGATCTTACACGAACCGGAGAACGGATCAGCCCGCCGGATCGATCTGGCAGATGAATAGGATGTTTGATCGAGCCGGCCTGCCGGGGCAGAGTACACGGCTAGATGCTTTTATGACGTTCGATCATGCCGGCCTGCCGGAGCAGAGTACACGGCTAGATGCGATCCAGTCGCGTTGATGAAGACGACGATCGGAATCGTCGGCTGCGGACAGCCAATATTGTTCCCGCCTGGAACGTGACGCCAGAAACCTTATGCCCCACGGTGGGCGCCAACTGTCGTGGTATCGGCATAATTGATAGGAGACGGGGGTCCTCTAGCCTACGTATGGATTGTGGGGAAGAAGGTTGGTGTCGTCGAGGACGGGATTGAACACGGCGAGTTTACCCAGCTTCGGATCTCGCAGCGGTGGCGAGATCCTACGTGCTGCTATAATTCACTATGAGGCAATAGCCGTGAACATGTTACAATGTGTATGATGCGTCGATGAGCTTATTCAGCGTTGATGAGCTTGGCCCTAAAGGCCTCCCGGTGGCCGGCTTATATAGGCAGCCAGACCCCGGGTTACAAGGTAAGTACTTGGCCGGCAAGTAAACAGAGTCCTAGTTGTAGTCGGCTTTGGTTGCCGCCTTCCATCTTGGGCTTGGTGGCTTGATGGGCTTCGGTCTGCTGCCTTCCTTGGACCGTCCGCCTACTTCCTTGTACGTCAGCTATCTGGGCCGCCCGGTAGGCATTAGCCTTACCACCCTTGGGCCACCCTAAACTAGCCGGATTGATCCATGTTAGAGATACCACTAGTTGGTATATCCCCAACAGCGTCCGAACATCATTCTCAGATATCTCCATACCTAGCATGATCTCGTTACCGACATCGCTATCTTCTACTCGTCTATGATATTATGTCAGCTGGTGACCTAGTCACATGTTTGCAAACTCATTTGACATAATCTCACCGAGTGGGTCCAAGAGTATCTATCCGGCTATACGGACTGACAAATCCCGGTGTTGACCCCTCGTCTCAACTACCCCCTTCCGATACCCAAAAGTATCACCGTTATTGTCACACTAAATAAGATATAACGTTTGGTGCAATCTAAGTATCTTCCGGGAATAACAATAAGAGTTGGTCTCACGGTTTTAAGCCGTAATGACTATGTTCTATAAATACTGGGTATGTCCATCACATCGTTACACCTAGCGATATGACTTCCATTGCCGACCGACGCCATGCCCTATGATCGGAAAACCTCGATCATCAATCGCGCAATGAAACTAGT
The DNA here is from genome assembly GCA_026929855.1 of Poa annua. Taxonomy (NCBI): domain Eukaryota; kingdom Viridiplantae; phylum Streptophyta; class Magnoliopsida; order Poales; family Poaceae; genus Poa; species Poa annua. The sequence goes on along the minus strand of CM049430.1, from coordinate 78,474,848 downwards.
CTTAGTAGAGGCTACTAGGTACCTGGTTGTTTATCTACCACACCTGTATTAATGTTTTCACTTAATATAGTTATAACATGGTATAAAACATATAATGAACAATTGGGATATTGCCAATAAACTATGTTTATTAAGTGCCTGTAGGGCATATTCCCTTCATTGGTATTGTAGTTAGGTCTAAAAATAGTTTGGTCAACAACGAGGATATAAGTATGGTACGATGACGGTGTGCGGTATAAGAAAAAGTTTTCTTCGATCTAGCTTGGTCAACGTGATTGCATGCTTAGTTCTAGAAGATTCAGAACATTCAAAAGGTCAAGGCGAAGACTTCGCCTCTTTGAGCCGGTCCTTATGGTCACGTGTACGCCAACTTACCGGTTGTCGTCAACAAAGTTGGGTGGGCTCCACTGTGAGAGCCGCATCAACAACTGGTTGACGACACTCTGACGACTATAGTGTTACATGATCAGTATGGTCGACTAAAGGGGGCCACATGTTTGCCTGCCCACTCCCCTCATCGACACCATATGGCTCAGCCGTGCGAAACCCGCACGACGTCTACGGGGGCGGGTTGTTCATTTCCTCGCAGGGATAGATAGGTGCTACACATTACATATCTTGCGGAGGTACCATGTCATGTCTGTTGCTGGCAGGTGCAAAGACGTCAAGTCATGCTTGTTGCCGGTAGGCGTAAACACGATGTCTCTTGTCGAGACATCAAATCATGGTTGTTGTTGCTGGAGTGAATATAGTATTACAGTAACTGAAAGCGGGGTGGTATGAGACGTCATGACTTCCAATATCTCATCTGAATATCTGATGTTATCTTGCTAGCGGTGTTAGCCGGTCAAGATATGATTGTAGAAACGACTTCCACTACCAGAATGTCTATGCGTCTGCATCATGTCCTTGTTCAATGCTTGGTTTGGGGATTAAAACCCCGAAATCAACCTATGGTTGGACCGGTCAAAACATCAGCACTCATGCTGCGATCCCTTCTTGAAGGGTTAGGTTAGAAGTTGTGTACTTTGTTTGTTTTGGTATTTCAGTATAGAGTTTGTGTAATCTGGTGAATCTGTTGTTGTAAGCCATACAACATCCTTTTTTTATCTAGGTTGATTTTGTTATACTTTGATGCTTCGTATTTGTTGTGTGTATCAATCTATACAGAGACCGGAGGTTTATCCACCTTTCAAAAAAACACTGTGCCCCTAGTAAATTTTATTGCAAAAATAGCCCCTAATAATCTTGTCAAAATAAATTTAAGTTGGTTTCAGCCTTTTCAAGGCCTTGGGCTGGGCCCGGATTTGAATCGGCATCTTCTGCATGGGTATGACTTTCAGCACCACATGCTGGCCTGGTCACTAACTAGGGTTTATACTGCAGAACCATATCTCCAACGATACACATGGCTATCTGCAAGTTGCAAAACCTGAATTGCGGGAAAGAAAAACATATCTCTGCTTCCTTTGAAATGTGAAAAAAGGGAAGGCATCCATCATTCCCCGGTGGCCATCAGAGTCTTTTTACTGCACAGTTGTTTTCGAGCTTTTCAGCTCAAGAATCAGAGCCAAGTGCAAATTTGACTCAGCATGTCCAAGATGACCAGGAACACATCAGAAAGTAATTTAAAAAAAGGGAAACAGAAAGACTCGAAGAGATTCCAGGACATAATGCTTTTGCATTCCTTTTTGTTCAGAGCACATCATAGGCTAGGACATAGCCAGCATATTTACATTTCAGAAAGAAGCACAAACATGGCACATCTTAGAGATCCTTTCTTTTTCCCCTTTTCTCTCCTTGCCTCTTGTCCTACTGTTTCTCTTGTTTATATCAAGCTTCAAAACACACTTGATGTAACATTAGTTTGATGACGACAACGATGATACAAATTCACCAAGGGCATGCATCCTTAATCAAACCCCTGGGACAAACCAAGAAAATCTTCTTGGTCATCTTTTCCATGAGGTGACACCAACAGCCACATTGCTCACCTGAACACATAAGCAAAACAGTACAGAACACAGATATTAATTTTCTTAGTCAATCAGTGATTGAAAAAAGGAAAAATTTGATTCAAAGTAGCATTAGGCTACTGGTTTAGAGTCTTAGAGATGAAAATTTTGGTTCAAAGTAGTACGAGGCTACTGGTTAAAGATGAGGTTAATTACCAGCTTGCCTTTGTCATTCAATGTCCTGGGATTCTCCACCAGAACTGTTTGAGGCCGGGTATCCTGCAAGTTGCAACAACAAAGTTTAGCTGGAGAATAAAGCTGGCGGTGCCGTCATCGTCGTTGAACATTTGACATATTCAGGCAATACCGGTAAGGGATTTCAACTTGATAACGCACATGGTCCAGAGAATTTGAATGGTAGATTGGTAGCTAATCATCATATATTTTTATAGGTACTTGCCTATTTGAGAACTGATTCCATGGTGAAGCTATGGAGCAACCTGAACCTACCAAAGTGGTGATCCTTTCAGCAAATTTGATGCAAACGGGAGAGGGAGATCGCTTAATGCATGGTCCCATGTAATCCTGGACCACACAAATATCTATGCAAACCCCATCCTATATATGCAGGAAACTACCGACTATCCCTCCAGTAAAAACAAACTCTCAGCTCTATACAAGTTTGAGTCTGTGACCAATCCCAATAACTTCTTATACATCGATAATAAAATTTGAAAGTTTGACTGCATGCTTTGTAGGACTACATCGACGATCATAAAATTTAAGGAAGTAAGTTTAACTGCATGCTTTCCAGGACCGATCTTGAAACGTAGGAGTGGGTGTTAATAAGATATTTAGTACTCTTTAGATATTTCGTAGGAGGAAGCAGGAGCTTACGGGAGGAGCAGAGGAGCCCTGGCCTCTGGCGGGGTTGACGTGCCGGCAGGTGCCGCACTCCACGGTGGAGGCTCCCGGCGGGTACATGAGCGTCGTCCGGCAACGGCCGCACGTCAGGTGGGCGATCTGGTTCGCTGCCAGTCCACACATGGATATATAAGAATGTCAGTCCAGTTCAATGGAACAGGCTAAGTGCATCAGAATTGCAGTAGAAACACACGGCTACACACGAGACTTGCTGAAATGCTTTTAGTTTGTACCTGATCTTGTGGAGTTGAGACAGTTGCAAAGGGAGCAACGTATGTTGCTGGCTCCGCGGTTGTAGTAGAGGAGGCTCCGGCACCCGTTGCAGATGAGCTCCGACATGGTCGCCGTTGTCTCGGTCGCGTTGCACCTAGGCATGCCTGCAGATTACATTGCAGCTCGCATGAATTAGTTTCAGTTCTAAGACAAAGAAACAATAGTAGCATGCATATGCAGAGGCTGTCTGGAAGTAATTCTTCCATTATTTAATTTACGAAAACAAGAACTAAACTAGCTAGCAACCGCATTCTACTCTCTGTACATATTCCAGACCATGCCAAGATATGCTAGCTCCCCCAATTCCATCCTTCCCGGGAACGAAAGCATACATGCATGCGCATGAGCGCATGTAATCTAACATATGTATGATCAGGACATGTTTGCACCGATCAAACTGTTAGGCAACTGCAAGTTTGCAATGCGTGCTTGGTGCAACTACCTACGTCCCCCATGAGAAAGAAAGGGAGAGAGCAAGTCTTTTCTGGGAGCTAAAACCCTGAAGTTGCCAATCAGACCAACTCTCAAACAATCCAAACCAAGATAGGTGGTAACATTGATTACCAAGCCAAGAAGCGCTAGCAGGAGTGCGGCCTTTCTCTTAGCCCAAACGACAAGCTGGAATCCCTAGCTGCCGAAGGAGAGCTCGTACGATGTGTGTGTGAGAGGTTGAGGAGAGAGTGATGGAGGTCTACGGTGAGACGGCGTCTCCGGGGGCTGGATTTAAGGGCGAGGGTGGATTCGCTGGCTGGGGATAAATTCTGGGAATCGGGAGAAACCGCCGGGAGGGGGCCGGGTCGGCGGTGACGATGATCGGTGGTGGTGGAAGGGAGGGCGGGAGGGAAAGGGAAGGATGCTTTTCGGATATGGCCGAATTGCTAGCTCCTCCAATTCCATCCTTCGAGAGAGAGATTGCTTTGGTTCGTTTCTCTCTCTATCTCGTCGAATCTTTGCCCCTTCCTCACTCCTACGCGACGCGCCAATAATTCATTCATTCCACCCTTTGGATTTTCCTTTAGCTTAATCAGTGATCTAGTTTTGATTCGATGCCTCTCCCCCCGGCTGGAGTGGAGTCGATCGGCTCTCGTTTTGGTGGAGTCCGGTTTGAGTTCCGTTTCCCTCCCATCCAACGACTAATTAACTTCCCATCATATTCATATCGAGGTCGTTATTTTGCTACTCCATGCTACTACTACTGTTTACATGCAACTTGCACCCATGCATGAAAGAGACGTGTGTTTGGGAGGATTTCGGCTCAATTCGCACGGTCCCATACTCTCTCATATTGATCCGTCATATTGGTTCGATATAGATACCTATAGACCTAATATAAAACAAGAAAATAGACGCCAAGTATTTTTCTGAGAAGAACACTAGCTTCACTATGAAAGGGGAGTCAATGATCCGGGCAGCGGAGAGGTAGAGCTAGCATGTATTGATCGGTGTCATAGAACACCAACTGACTTTTACTATTCCCCTTTGTAATGAAGCGATGCTATTATCAATACAAAATGATACCGGTAGACTTAGAAAAATTATGCCAACAATCTGATTTTCTGTCTTCGCCGTTGTGAACCACGCCTCTGTACTACGTTGTGATCATCAAGATTATTATTTACCTCTCAACTCACATATAAAAGTAAAGCCACATGCATGGTACGCAATGCCAAGTATAACTTTCCTATTTTTTTGTCTTTCTAACTTGAACTTTTCAGGTCACAGTGTAGGCCATAACAGGTGGCCATATGTGTTTACTTTAAAACTTTCCTAGGTGTGTTGATTCGATGCAGGAAAATTAAACGCTAAACAATGCAAAAATAACGATCCGAACAAATTAGTAGTAACAGAAAGCAATGGCATTGATCAATGGAGGTAACATATTTTTTTCCTAGTTTTTTTCCTTGCCTTTTCTTTTGGTGGATCTGACCTGACAATATTTCAGTTTTATGCCTTGTTATTTCATAAAATCTGAATGAGTTTTGTGTCAAAAAATTTGCATTTATTTCTTAAGGATTTCTCAAGAAACAGGAAAAAAAAGGTTTGTTGTGATTATGTTCAAATATTACGGCTCTAACACAATCTAGTTATTATTCCGTAGCAACAAATTAACGTGCATTAAGCTCGTATACATTGTTGATGAAAAACTCATTTTAAATCTATTTTACACCAAGAACTATCAGGGCCAAAAACATTGGACATTTAACACACGTACACACATGAACGTGTAGTTTCAGTTATAAAATATTCTATATGATCAACTTGCGTCAATGAAATGAAACACTCATGTGGAGTATATGGTCAGCAAGGTGCATGTCACAAACCTAAACTTCGACGAGTTATGCAAGGCTTCTTGACTAGTACTCCGGCCCTCTATATCTATTCGGTAGCTTAAGTTTGGTACCAAAACGCCTTATACTTAATTATAGAGGGAGTAGTTTGTAATTTAGAAAATCCAGGCTCCTGCTAGAAACCTCAATTTGTAGACGAGGGGTTATCCAGAATCATGATTGACTTATCTCGATTATCCATCCGAATCTACTAAAAGAGAGAAATCCAAAAATAATACGCTAGTAAAGCTAAATTAAACAGTAAGTAACACGCGCTAGTATTGAGATTCTAGATGGAGATGGAGGGTGATGGGCAGGCAGGAGGAAGATGCATATATACTGTACCAAAAATCTGCGGCCACGTAGCCGTTTGCTTAGCCAATCACCTAGTGCCCTTTTAGCTTTCAGGTCGGTCATGACACGTCGGCGTCTGTTATTCGCGTCAAATCAGCAGGCCAGTGTCAAAGGCCACGTGGATGGTTGATATTGCATCCAAACGCCGTGCTGCACGACCAGAGGCATCCCCATCTATTGTCAATCATGCGCTGATGCATCTTGGGAAAAGCATAAGCTCAAAGTCAAAACTGAACAGGATATCGTGGTTCGAGAAGGACCATTCCGTTTTTTTTTCCTTGGAGCTCTCGTATTTTCTCGTCTTGTGTGGTATTTTAAACTGTTTCTTCATGAAAACTAGTTTTTTTGTGATTCGATAAGAAAATTGTCTGTTCCTCAACGCTACACTACATGCCGAGCCGCCCGGCTCTGTCGCCTAGATGACGAATATGACACGCCCTATAACGCCAGAGAGCCGCTCCAGCACACGCGAGCTCCAAGACTGCGCGCCCGTCGAGTCGCTAACTCTGTCGCACAAGTAATAACCAGAGCAGACACCCTAACCTAAGGTCTCTCGAGCCGCTGCTCCGAGTACAACTACAACACCACACATACGTCGAGTTTGAGGCAGCGTACCAAACAGGATAACGGGTATGTCACCCGAGCGACCAAAGCCGAGACCCACAAAAGATTATGCACCTCCAAACTAACCCCGAGTCCACGCCCCAGGCTAGCCGCCAATGGAACTCCACTTTTCTTTGGGAGATCTTCTATGTCCTCTACGGAGCGGAACATGAGCGGATTTGGTAGAATTATTCTGAACTTCTTGTTTTTTCTTGGGATCCAAAATCGGATGGAAGAATGAATGTCGATACAAGCAAAATATTATATCTAATTTGGGCATGTTATGGTACGTAATCAACCTCAGGTCAGAAACGGGCGTATGTGTTCAACATTATTTTTCCACAAAACTATGTAGATATACAAATTATAAACCGAGAAATTAACATGTGGTTAACTAAGCTTGTACATTCACATTGATAAAGCATTAGTCCTTATATACTTTAAACACTACAAGGTAATAATAAGAAACTACAATACAACACTAGCACACATTTGTACGTACCATCATAGACAAACATGACATCCATGTATCACTTGTTAATACTAAACTTTTACCAATAAATTGGATAACCGTGTTTTAAAGGCCGGACTACCCAGCTACGAAAAAGATTACCATTAATTATATATCGTCATATATTAACAATGCTATACGAGTAAGGCGACTTTACTTTTGTGCTCACTTGCTCTGTCCGATGAAAAATAAAACATAAAACATACATTTCAAAAAGTTCTGAATAAAATGCCAAGAAACATGTACAAGTGGCCTACATGCGTGCAAATTTGTGATGAAATGACATCTGTGCTGCTGTGTCTACAATGACAAAACCAATGCTCTAAAAAAAGATACCTGCTCCATTTTAAATAATAAAACATTGTACATATTTTAATATGAAATACACAGGTATTAACACAAGTAAATCTACGCACTAAAATACGTATATAGATACATTTAACTCAGATGCTTTTGAAACATCTTATATTTAGATATAGAGATAGTATATTTATAAATCTCATTTTAGCCGCTGATTTGAGATTTGTTATCCCACATCACGTATTACGTACGTACCCACAGACTCTCTTATTGTTACTTAGCACAAGATTTTTACCTTGAAATATATACTGTAAGTGGGAAACTCCATGGAGATATCACCTGACGAATGAAAAAGTACATCGAATCTAGGTATACGTGGAGCAGGTGTCTTTACTTGACCAAAGTATTCACACGGAAAAAAGTAGATGCGAATGTAAGCACATGATCCAGGACGTCCACGTATTTGTGTATCTGTGTCGACTGGTCGACTGTCAAGTTGCACATATTATTATGGTTGAGACAATTCCTGGATTTGATTTGACTGGAAAAAAGTAGGAACACCACGTAGCAATTCTTATCGGCAATGTTATCCGGCCACCCTTCTATATCTTTCACTCGTTTATTATTATTCCTTCGCATTTCCCAACATTCGAGAGGACTCATGCCTATGTACACACGTACACATGCACATATCTATTAGCTACTTGCCTACATTCATCGGCTGTATGTATGCTATATGTATAATGCTGAAATATTGCTCAAATATTAAGTGGGCCATTAGCCCATTTAGCAATTCTAGAAAAATCTCTAAATCCCATGTTGTTGTCATGGTAAATGGTGGGACTTTAGTCACGTACTGCTAGTTGAGTGAGATGTGCATCAACTTATATCAACTTATATACTGAGACATTCTACTACTAGTATGAGTTGGTATGAGGTATGAGAAGAATGGCTATGTACCGCACGCGCGCTCCTCCTCCGCCGCCCGCCTCGCCACGTCTCGTCACGACGCGCCGCGCCGCGTCGCGGGAATCTCGCCGAGGCGATGTGTTCTTTTTATCACGCAGGAATAAATTGTCAACGACACGAAACATTTTGTGTTGATTGTTAGCTGAAACGTTCTGTATGTTTTCAGTTTTAATGCCAACTAGATGACCGGTTGCGCCGCTGGCGCAGGTGCCGAACTGAGAACTGTAATGCAACCTTAAGTTTTGTATATTTTCCATATACTATTGTTTGTGTTCGCTACGGTTAGTATAGAGTTTATGGTTTAGGATCCTTAATTTAATTTATTCCCTAATTGGATAGATGACCGGTTACGTCCCTGACGCAGGCGCCCAAATCAAAACTGTGATGTAGCCTTAAATTTTATATATTTTACATATATTGTCGTGTGTGTTTATAATTCCCATGTTCATCATATGGCTATCATCGATAATTGTGTGAACACGCGTGTGAGTAATGAAAATGAATGCCATATTGGTTAAAATTATCATTATGCCGACGTTTGTTTAGCTCGGTTTTATACGGATAGTAACCTGAAAATGGTGAAGTTCTATGTATAAAACATCAATAAAGTAAAAGTGGATTTAAATTGATGAATGTACACAAACACAAATTACTTGATAATAGATGACCTACTCCAATATAAAGTAGTACGAATGTTTCGCATTGCACGATTGTCACAATGCTAATGGCATACTGATATTGCACTTATAGTTGAGAAGAAAATCTTATTCTACAGAATTATCTCATAGAAAAGAAAATACTTAGCGATTACTACGGAAACAAACCTTAGCCTACAATTCAACGATAGTTTAAAAACCGTTATCAAACCTTAGCCTACATCCCCGCCACCTCCTCCTCGGTCAATGTCCGTCGCCAAGGCATCCATCCTCAACTCCCCTGCAGCTAGTGTGAACGACAAACCAGACCAGCCTCGCGCGGTTTCTTCGTGATCTCCCTGACATCCTACTCGACACGGCTGCACCCGCTCCTCGCCGTCCAGTTGTTCTCTGTATCATCACACTACCCACATGAACACAGCGGGCACAAAAGTCTAAAGACGTATTATCCATGGAATAGAATGGTAGTTCCAGATTTCACAGATTTCATGGATGTCCCACCACAAATAATACCCTCCTTTTTTTAGTTAATTAGACAAAACATATTTGGTTATTTGTAGAATAAGAACATATCTTGAATTTTAGAACTGACCATATTCACATTAATAAGGTGTACTATATGTTTACGTACATGAGTACAACTATGAAAGACAAGAGATGGAGTGAGGGAGGGAATGAGAAAGGAGATGATGACTTCACCTCTGGGAGCTCATGTAGTCAAAACATGAGCTAAGTTTGAAACCATGGTAGCAAAATTATTAGGCATTGCATATGCCCGGACAATGCTATTCGTTGAACTCTTGCAGGAAAACCAGAGAGCAAGCTTGACAACAGTATGCCCAGGAAATGCCATTCCCTGAACTTCATAAAAAATTCTGAATCCTACAACATGACAACTGAAGAAAATTAGCCTTTTTCATATTTCTTGTCCAATTCCATATCTGAACACACCAGCTTCAAGTAAGACGCAACATTGAGGGCTATGTAGCTAATGCAGGAACTTCACACATGATGATTATGAAAGGGTTGTTATTCAAAAGGTACTAATATCTTTAGAATCTAGCTTCAAAAGGTACTAATATCGTTAGAATCTAACTTCCTCCACACATATACAAACTGTATCACAAAGTAATCTTATTCTTTTATGGAAGATAAGAGCTAAACATCTAATCTGGTTAAGCCATGGCATTTCAAATTAACTAAACTATAGATGACCATGTCATGGTGCTGAATATACTACCCTTTGGAGACACCCAAACAAATATAAATGTAGCACAAAGCTGAATCTATTTGAAATATCAATAATTGTTATAGAGAAGAGCATAATGTCTTTCTAACCATCTTGATACGTCTAGTCATTTTAGAACATATATGAATTCTAATAGTCCGTACTTTAAATTATAGTATTATACCACGAAAAGCGTTGTATAATAATATAATAGTTGTCACTTGTCCCGTGTGATAATCTTTATTCTTTGTTAGTTTGGTGAGAGTAGGCTTGTGGTCTCGCAGCGTACAGATGGAAACAAAACTGAAATAACTGGAGAAAACGTCAGGTGCACTGTGGAAAGGAATTAAACGTTGGTGGTCCAATGGCGCCATCATCTTCCTCTTCATTCTCTTCCTAGTACTATACCCCAATATCAATGCCACTGTAACAAAGCAAGAAATAGCAGCTTAATATACCACAGTGTCAGCATGTTCTAAGAAGCTATACTGCCTTACATTTGCAGCTACCGAAAACTACTTCATGGAAAGAACAGAGGATGATGATTCAGTGAGACTTACATCCCTGTAGGCAGAGTAATCGTACCAGCCATCTACAAAGTAAAGTGCGAAGGATCATCAGTAGGTTTGAGTGGAACATAACCAAGCAAGCTATACTGGACCTCTAAATAGCAACTGAAATGACCTGTAAAAAAGTCCTCAAATGTAAATAGTAAATCATTACTTATTGGATAGGTAGTTTTACCTCCAGAAGATTTAGGCAGATGAATTTCATCATGACCTGTACAAAACAAAAATTGGAGGCAATAAGGCACGCAACACCTGCACGACTCGACTCTAGCAGAGCACCACCATAAAGCTTAGATAGGTGAAAAAATGGAATAGCTATTGTGTGTACCTAATAGAAGACCATGTCATATATCACCCCCACAACCAATTAATGCATGGCTCAACCTTGAACCTCCTTTCACGGTGGTTCCTTGGTTAGAACACGAACATGAAGAAGACACTACACAAAATCGAGAGAAAATGTAACTATAATGTAATTGATCTAAGCACCAGATGAAGGGGTTACGGTGCAGAAAACAATAATTTTCTAGCGAGCGAAACCCTAACTAGCCAGGATCTATCTATCTAGTACATGCGATAACGGTGGCGGAACGGGTTACATTACCTCCATGTAGACCGATAGCGGGGATTACGCTCCCGCACAAGCGTTGACGATGAAGTCGTACGTAGCCGACCTCGAGGTCGCGGAGAACTTGCCGCGATGTCGGAGTCGATGACGCCGGGGTGTCGACGATGATCTACGTCGACGGGCGTCGGGCGGAAGAAGGCAGAGCGCCAGCACCGGGGCTGGCGCGCCGGCAGCAGAGGAGGGTGGCGCGGCGGCTGCAGGGGGCGAGACGACGTCGCCCAAGCTCCTCAATAGAGTAGCCTCCGAGCACTCGCAAACATACGGAGCCTAGCGACAACTCCCGGTCATTCAGATCCAGCTGAAATCACAGGAGTAGATCTTATCTGGAATCCCGTAGAGCAACGGCGCTCTGCGGTATGGCTTAGGTGGAGAGAGACCCCCTTCCTCAGCTCGGCGCGGCTCCGACTTGGGAACCACGAGATCGAGAGAGAAATTGGGAATTAACTGAATTTCCTATGAATTAAATCAATTAATATGCCTTGCTATATAAAGGGGGAAGGGGTGTGCCAACCCCCTTGGCTCCCCCATGTGGGACTAAAAGGAGGAGAGGGGAGGGGGGGGTTCGGCCGAACCCCCCATGGGCTCTCCCACTCCTAGTCCGAGTTGGACTAGGAGGCCCAAGCCTTCCCTTCCTTGTGGGGTGCGGTTTCCCCCTCTTGGGCCCTCTCAGGGCCCATTTAGGTGGGAGCCCCCTTTTTCCTTTATTTAATTAATATTAAATTAATATAAAAATCCCATTAATTCATAATTAATATATTTATATATAATTCAATATCCCATGACTCCGAAACTATTTCGGAACCACCCGAACAACTTTTGGACATTCTCGGAACCCTTTCATAGCTCCCCGGAACTCCTTCCGGACCACCGGAACTCTTTCCGGATCATTTCTTTCTCTCCAATAAAAACCTATAAAATTCCAGAACCTATCTCCTAGCGTCGCTAAGACCTTAAGTTTGTTACGCTACGGTTCGGGAACACTCCAGACATGGTCGAGACACTCCGCTCACCAATGATCGTCAGGGATACCTGGAAATATATGACGACCCCTGTGCATCCCACGAATATCGTCGTTGAACCATAAGTATGATATTCATTCCCTTTGTCTCTGCGATACTACCTTGTCCGAGATATGATCGTAGACACACCGATGCCTTTGCTGTATCTCGTTACCGACGAAGGTTATTAACTCGTCTGCGATATTACATCTCCATGACCTAGTCATAAGCTGCGCAGCTATATAGATGCAATATCACCGAGTGGGCCCAGAGTATCTTTCCATTACAAGAATGAACAAATCCCGCTCTTGATCCTTACGTCTCGATGCTCTTTCGGAATACCCAAGATGGACACCGTTATTGTCATGCTATATAAGACACAACGTTTGATGCTCTCAAAGCACTCCTACGAAGCAACAATAAGTACGGTCTCACGGTCTAAGGAATAATCTATCACACTCTTATCTATTGCAAATGATAAACATCGTAATACGATCTTATTTCAATACTTTGCGTATGTCCATCACCTTATTCTACTAACAAGATGACCCCATTGTCAACCGACGTCATTGTCCTTGATCGGGAATCTCGATCAACTGTTGCCCAATGGACTAGCTCATATAGAGGCTTGCTAGGGACCTGGTTGTCTATGTATCACACGTGTATTAATAATTCCGATTAATACAGTTATAGCATAATACACAAACCTATTATAAACTTATGAGATAATGCAATAAATACTACTTATTTATTTGCCTCTAGGGCATATCTCCTTCAGTCTCCCACTTGCACTAGAGTACAAATAAACTAGCTGCATTTTACTTTATCAGAATCCCTTATCAAATAAGAATCATTTGATAATGCTTGCTTGTGGAAAAGTGTTACTGCACAATCCATGATTGTACACGCTTTTGCGATTCACTGGTATCAGCTCGCTTGATATCATCACGTCGTCTAACAACATATATGCAAATACCGTAACTAAGTGAGACTTCTGCTTCCCAGTGCTTACTCTGATTATATTAACCAGATAACTGCCCTGAAAAACACACTCAGCCATGCAGAGCCCCTTGTAACAATTACAAACTCGCGATATCTACATACTTTCACATCAATGTAGAAAACTTGACATTCAAATGTCAATCCCTTAACTAACGCACTTCTACTTCCATTAAATTCCAAATTTACTTCATAACTGTTCTTTACTCCAAGAACATCGGTTATATTTTATCGAGCAGATAATATGGTTTCTGTATGATGTCTACTATTACATAATAGACCCACATGTCATACAACCATTACTTTCATGCATCATTACTCTTAATGATCAATTGGATTTCAAGGAACCATCCTTTTGATTCTATTCTGACTCCTCAGATATAATCCAACACAACTCGACTAACTATTTAAAATTCCCGTTCTATTTCAAAATAGACACTAATTTTAAATAGTTTCACAACTTCATCCTATTCTATTGGTACAGTTTCACAATGTGTTAACTATACAAATGAATTCGACTCCCACTCAAACTATGTCTCCACATATTTGACAACACACGCTCCCACTCAAAAACGTGTTATCCACATATTTGAGTTCCTGAGCTCCCACTCAAAAATATGTTTCATACATATTCCACCTGAGTAAACTAACTACGACTCCCACTTAATTCGACATTTAGGTCAAACCAAAATCATTGATCTAACATCAATTCGAATTTAATACAAACTTCAGTATTACATTAATACAAATCCCTCAGACTTCAAGCATGTCTACATAAATGTAGTCAACAAATTTGATCTTGTCCAAGACACATTTCTTGACAAGACATGCTACCGCGTCTTTCTTATAGTCACATTTTCATATAACACTTTATATGACGATTAAACAATCTTATTCCTCTAATAAGAATTGCAGCAACAATTACTCTCTTAATCCTTTCAAATGTAACTTTGGATTTCCAGACTCAAAAAGCCTTTGTTCGTATTCCGATATTTTCTCAACTTTCTTTGTATTTACAAAGTGCACCTTGATCTGTCAACAAGATCTGAAATACTTAATACAGTGCTGTGACCTGACAGCAATATTAAATATAACAACACTTTATTTAGAAGTTTCTTTCATGAAAATATTATGATCTTTATGAAGAGGATTGCAAGCAGAAAATAATTTTCTAGTCTCCCTCACTCTTAATCACCAAACTTTCATTAGCAGACATATACTCTTTGGAACATCTTCCAACATAAGTCTGACACTTTATTCCAAACTTCTAATTTCAATCCATAAAGCATAATTCGAAAAGTCATCTTTTCTCGGAATTACATAGACAACAAACTGAACTTTGTTTCTAATTGATTCTGGAATACACTCTCGTCCAAAGCGAGCAATCTACAGAGAACCATTCATGTATATTCCGAATTATCGAATAATCATATACATGTCGACACCACTGTCGATCCTACGAATTCTCGTTGAGAAAAATATCTATTTTCTAAAGTGGACATCGACTATAATGTTTCGGACATATTAGGAGATTCTAAGACTGATTCTGACATGCCATGCTTTAAAATATAGCATGATTATAATTCCTCACATATCACTATATGTGACATTATAATTATGTGAAGCAAATCACCACAAGTCTCTTGTGTTGAAAGCATAATTCAAAAATAATGTATTTTGATCGAATTTCGTGAATACAATTTTCACTAATCTTTCTTCTGAAAAACCCCATTTGATCTATTATCAAATTAATTTCAGACTCCATAATTTATCGGGCAAATACTCTTATTTACCAAAATCATAGAGGAATTCGGATCAAGCAAAACACCATTGATTAATCATTAAAAATGACTCTCAATCAATTTCCCCTAGTATTGCAACTTCAATACTGCATTTCAAACTTAATCAATTTTGGCACTCGAAATACTTAAATGGACCAAAAATTATCCATTACTTCTTTCACTGCCTTTATGACTAAATTCGATGGTGTTTGTTCTTTGGACACATAATTTTATCATTCCCGCTATTATAAATGTATATCATACGCATAATGTAATTGAGATGTGATGAAAATTACTCATAACATGAAACAACTACTTTGTTCCATAACATAAAACAACTGATGTGTTATATATGAATAATTATGTCTTGTAACATTCAAGACACCAAACTAGATCACATTCTCATTATTACAAAATGTCTTATCAAAAACTATTGATGATAACTAATATGATATCTCGAGGGCGTGAGCACTACTGGCCATTAACTTGCCATCACTTGTGCACTGTCACGTCACCCTTCGCCACATACTTGTGATAATCAGGGACTGTTTCACAAACAGAACAATTATCAAACACTTTTCATCAAGTATGAGAAGAATACATTTATATCTTCGTATATCAAATATACCCATAGCGTCGAAGAACTCTTCTTCGATGAATCAACTTTTAGAGATTTGAACTTGTTCACGAACGTGAAGAAGCCCACCGTGTCTCTATAGCATATTCACGCACATGCTATTCACAGCTAGGAGGTAAAGCGCAATCTCTATTGCACTGGAGTTCGCTATCTAGCAATCGTAGATATTCGTAAGACTGAAGTAGATGTCATACAACTTCTTCAACTGGGTCTCCAGACAGGTATGCTCCCCATGTGAATGGTCCGGAACTTTCTAAGCTGTCTGAACTTCTTAAGACTCAATTCATCTTTGAAGTGAACTCTGATCGTATCAATCACGACATATGGCTCCATGTGTTGAATACAACTTTCAACTCAGGTGCTAGGCATACGCTCATGACGACCTTCACTTCCATGAAAATATCATGATGCTTACGGAACTCATCATCTTGCTCCTTGCTATCAGAATCATCTGGTCTAACTCCTAACTAATGTTCTAGCACATATAGGATGTTTGTTGTGTTTGGAGAATGTTTCTAAAACCAATGCACCAGCTGATGAAGTTGGACCCGTCGGCTTCCAAGGTAGAATCCGAGCTCTTGAAGAAGTAACCGAAGTGTAGTTCCGTAGTCTCCAGATGTGATCGCAAAAGAGGTAAGATAAGTTTATAATATATAGGTGAGTTTTAGTTCTATAATATCATTATCAAAAACACACCACACCAAGATTATTATCCCTAAAAATAATAATGGCGATTACACGACCCTCATCCACCACACTACCCCCGATCATCACGGCCGGCAGCACAGCTTCAAAGGTGGACATAACATGTCGATCACAACAACTCTGTGACTCGTGCTCGATCTTTCGATCTTCCCGTGTTCCGAGGCCATACCTCTGAGTATGCTAGGCTCGCCAATCAAACCTCGAAGACCTGCGCGTGCAACATGGCTTACACCCACTGTATGCGAACGACGAGATGTGTGACACCCGATCATCACGGCCTGCCTCATAACGTAGAACTTTCTTGGTGGTGCGCAACGAGGGAGAACACAATTTTGGTATTTGTTAGGGATCATCCTATTTATGATGCTACCGTTGTATATCTAGCATATAAGCAATCAATAGGATGCACACACAACAGCACACAATAATGATGCAATGAAGTGCGATGTGACATGGTCGATGCGCCTGGACCTTCATGGCGCCATGTGCCTGGCCCCCGGCGCCCCGGCATGGCTCCGAGTCTACAGAGCCCTCCATTGCCTCCGACAGTACGAGTAATATCAAAACTTACCGTAACCATGTCACAGAAAATAACGCCTCTGCAAAACAAAGTTAGACGCCTCTAGCTTTATTTAGTTTTGCAAGTTTTACGTGGCAAATAGGCTTATTCGTAAGAGAATCGCTTCCCTACCTACGAACTTTGTACCACAACGTCGATCGTATAATTGCATGTTTAAGCATCCCTTTCGGGCCCTCCATTGAAAATGCTTTGCCGACTAGAGAGAGAGAAACAGACACCCGCCAGCCACAGATACGGTGCAAGCCGTATGTCAGTAGTGGAACCAGTCTCGCGTAAGCGTACGCGTAAAGTCGGTCCGGCCGCTTCATCAACTCAATACCGAAGGCATCGCAAGTGCACGCTAGAGGGTAGCAAATATAAGAAAGACGCCCTCATTCAACATGAGTTCTAACCGTACCAGCAGTACTATGCATAGATCGGCTCTGATACCACTGAAGGGGTTACGGTGCAGAAAACAATAATTTTCTAGCGAGCGAAACCCTAACTAGCCAGGATCTATCTATCTAGTACATGCGATAACGGTGGCGGAACGGGTTACATTACCTCCATGTACACCGATAGCGGGGATTACGCTCCCGCACAAGCGTTGACGATGAAGTCGTACGTAGCCGACCTCGAGGTCGCGGAGAACTTGCCGCGATGTCGGAGTCGATGACGCCGGGGTGTCGACGATGATCTGCGTCGACGGGCGTCGGGCGGAAGAAGGCAGAGCGCCAGCACCGGGGCTGGCGCGCCGGCAGCAGAGGGGGGTGGCGCGGCGGCTGCAGGGGGCGAGACGACGTCGCCCAAGCTCCTCAATAGAGTAGCCTCCGAGCACTCGCAAACATACGGAGCCTAGCGACAACTCCCGGTCATTCAGATCCAGCTGAAATCACAGGAGTAGATCTTATCTGGAATCCCGCAGAGCAACGGCGCTCTGCGGTATGGCTTAGGTGGAGAGAGACCCCCTTCCTCAGCTCGGCGCAGCTCCGACTTGGGAACCACGAGATCGAGAGAGAAATTGGGAATTAACTGAATTTCCTATGAATTAAATCAATTAATATGCCTTGCTATATAAAGGGGGAAGGGGTGTGCCAACCCCCTTGGCTCCCCCATGTGGGACTAAAAGGAGGAGAGAGGAGGGGGGTTCGGCCGAACCCCCCATGGGCTCTCCCACTCCTAGTCCGAGTTGGACTAGGAGGCCCAAGCCTTCCCTTCCTTGTGGGGTGCGGTTTCCCCCTCTTGGGCCCTCTCAGGGCCCATTTAGGTGGGAGCCCCCTTTTTCCTTTATTTAATTAATATTAAATTAATATAAAAATCCCATTAATTCATAATTAATATATTTATATATAATTCAATATCCCATGACTCCGAAACTATTTCGGAACCACCCGAACAACTTTCGGACATTCTCGGAACCCTTTCATAGCTCCCTGGAACTCCTTCCGGACCACCGGAACTCTTTCCGGATCATTTCTTTCTCTCCAATAAAAACCTATAAAATTCCAGAACCTATCTCCTAGCGTCGCTAAGACCTTAAGTTTGTTACGCTACGGTTCGGGAACACTCCAGACATGGTCGAGACACTCCGCTCACCAATGATCGTCAGGGATACCTGGAAATATATGACGACCCCTGTGCATCCCACGAATATCGTCGTTGAACCATAAGTATGATATTCATTCTCTTTGTCTCTGCGATACTACCTTGTCCGAGATATGATCGTAGACACACCGATGCCTTTGCTGTATCTCGTTACCGACGAAGGTTATTAACTCGTCTGCGATATTACATCTCCATGACCTAGTCATAAGATGCGCAGCTATATAGATGCAATATCACCGAGTGGGCCCAGAGTATCTTTCCATTACAAGAATGAACAAATCCCGCTCTTGATCCTTACGTCTCGATGCTCTTTCGGAATACCCAAGATGGACACCGTTATTGTCATGCTATATAAGACACAACGTTTGATGCTCTCAAAGCACTCCTACGAAGCAACAATAAGTACGGTCTCACGGTCTAAGGAATAAGCTATCACACTCTTATCTATTGCAAATGACAAACATCGTAATACGATCTTATTGCAATACTTTGCGTATGTCCATCACCTTAGACCCCATTGTCAGCCGACGTCATTGTCCTTGATCGGGAATCTCGATCAACTGTTGCCCAATGGACTAGCTCATATAGAGGCTTGCTAGGGACCTGGTTGTCTATGTATCACACGTGTATTAATAATTCCGATTAATACAGTTATAGCATAATACACAAACCTATTATAAACTTATGAGATAATGCAATAAATACTACTTATTTATTTGCCTCTAGGGCATATCTCCTTCACCAGATGCAAGCACGACATCTAACCTTCGACACCTCGTCCACGTGCAATAATGCAGCAAGCATCAGAAACCACAATGGTTTCAGGGTTGGGATATATCATGATTAGTTCAACCTCAACCTGCAATAATGCAGCACATCATAGGTAATCAAGCACAAAGAACCACTATTTGAAAAGAGCGGAGGCATAAATATGATTACTAAGCAAACCAAACAGCAGAACTCACACAAAACAACTGGTGCGCAGAATTACCTGCCACAAAACGAATTTATGCCAGGGAAATCCACATTGATAAACCAACATCAGGCCAAACTACCAATGAGCCCCATGTACCTGTCAGAGAGAAACAAAAGGTTGATCCTGTCATCTTGATAGTTTTACACACACAAGTTGTTCAAAGCATCCACCAGTCCAAAGTAGAGCTAGAACCAAATTTAGTGCAACTTTATATGATGAAACAAGTTGTTCAGAGAATTATAAGATCGATATAGTATTTCTAGTGCATACAGATATCTAGTCGCGGTGCAATGGACGGTAGCAAACGAACGCTCAGGATAAGCTGCCTCTGAGGGGATCTCACAACCCAAGGATTCTAGTAACATTTAAAGGAGTAATGTAGTCCATAAAAAATTCCTAAAGCAGAGGGAAAGATTGGGACCTGAGAGAGAAATGATGGTACCTTGCTCACAGGTGAAGCCATGGAGGAAGAGGTCGGGTAGGTTGCAGGTCCGAGCTGGTCCAGAACTCAGGTTTGAGCTAGGTCGAAGCTTGAGGAGGCTGCAGCCTGCAGGTCAGAGCAACAGGGCAGGAGAGGCGACGGGGAGCAGCCTCGCCATCGATCTCGCCCGGGCTACAGCAGCCTCGCCACCATGCCTTCTTCCCCTCCCCTCGTCCTCCTCGCAACCACAAGAAAATCACCTAAAAAGAGTACCATTTAGCTCTTTTCATGAAAAGGTCATATTTAAACACCACCACATATCTGATTTGGTTGCAATCTAATAAGCAAACAGTTAGATTTAAAGGCAGCAGGTATGAGCAAATGTCCATGTAGTCAAATATATTTTCAGGACTAACTATTGCAAGAACCAACGAAGACAAGCAACATGACGTACCTTGTTTAATAATATATTGGGATTGCATTCGATCCTCTGATGTATATTCTTTCTAGCGAGACAAATTAGCTCTTTTCATGAAAAGATCACATTCAAACAGCAACTCATATCAGATTTGTGTCTTCAGTTTATCAATCAACCTGTTAGATTAAATGGCAGCAAGTAATAGAAAACAACAATCCCAATTCACATGGTAACGAGCTAGCCAAGTAACACCTAATGCATCTAAAATATTGCAATCTAACAATCAAACTGTTAGATTTAAAGGCTGCAGGTATAAGAAAATGTCCATTTACAAATATATTTCCAGGACTAACTATTGCAAGAACCAACAAAGAAAAGCAACATGACGTAGCTTGTTTACTAATATATATCCAGGACAGAGGAGACGAACTTTTTTAGTCGATATGATCCATTCACATAATTTGGGGTGCAATCTATAAGAAGCGGGTGAATCAAAAAAATGGTGTAAACAAATTGGAGATGAGATTGTTCAAAAACAAAAGTTGAAGGATATGTGAATCATACCATT
Organism: Poa annua; assembly: GCA_026929855.1. Classification (NCBI taxonomy): domain Eukaryota; kingdom Viridiplantae; phylum Streptophyta; class Magnoliopsida; order Poales; family Poaceae; genus Poa; species Poa annua. Next base: position 78,453,884 of record CM049430.1, on the reverse strand, counting down.
CCCTGTTTTCTGTTGCTATCAACATCAGAGCTTCAACAGAGATAAATCTACCCATAGAATCAGCAAATTATGCATAAAAATATTTCCCCCATCACAATTTCCTGCAAACAATTAATCAAGCACTCCATGAGCATAACAATTAGCTATCATTTCTAGCGCGGAACCAAACTAAATACAAAATTATAGATACCAAATTCAACCTCCAACAACATAATAGTTGCATGCATAATTTTCCCACAACTGTAACGACGGCCAGCAGCCCACAACTGTTCTCTAGTGCGGAACCAACCAAAATCTATTAATGCGGAGATCTTACCTGTAACGACGGCCAGCAGCCCACAACTGTTCTCTGCAGCATGAGGATGCAAGCCAAAACCGGGGGAAGTCACCTGTGAAAAAGTAAAAATGATCAGACGAAATGAAAGAATTTCATGTGATACCTATATGATGCAGCGTATATCAGATTTTTGCCTAAATAAATGCCATTCTAACTGGAGCTAGCATGTCATATCATTCAAGGGAGACAAAAAAACTATCTTTTCTACACACAGCTAAACACATTTGTTGCTAGCTAAATACTGCTTCAGTTCATACACTAGTAGAAAACGAGCCTTTGGTTCACCCCTTTAGTCTCGGTTCATTTTTTGAACCCAGACTAAAGGGGTGAGAGCCACACCGCCGGATTTGTGAGGGACCTTTAGTCCCGGTTCGTGTTACGAACCGGGACTAAAGGTTCACCGCATGCGGCAGCAGAGGCGGGCCCCAGCGTCAGAACCCTTTAGTCCCGGTTCGTAACACAAACCGGGACTAAAGGTACTGACCTTTATCAGCTTCTTCCACCCCTGCTCACTCCATTTTTCCCACCGAGCCCGAGCTCAAAATCATTTCATATCCATTTCTTCTCCATTTCCTCTCCCCAAGACTAGATAATCCATAATATTTTACACCATTTGGCAAGATTGAAGGCACCCCACGGTTAGCCTCTTCATCCTCTTTCCGGCATTGCTTATTTAGCTCATTTTGCTCATTTCAATTTTTTTGTGCAAACAAGGTGTTCGATGTAATGCCTAAGTTATGATCTCATTTGTATATATGTGCAATTTATGTGTTTTAGTGTGGTGAGGAGCCTTATCGACGTCGATCGCCCGCGCCGTCCCGTCACCACCTCGGTGAGCCTCTATATTTTATTTTATTTTATTTTAAAAACATAGCTTTTATGATTTAGATGCATAGTTACTACTTGTATAATTTTCTAACTTGTATTATATGTATAGTGTCATGGTTCTGATATCCGTCCCCGTCGGTCCTCGTCCGGTCTATGATTCAGATGTGGTATATTTTCAAAACTATTTATTTCATTCTATGTTTCTGGCAATTATGGCGACCAACTTGACATAGAATTATTTTTATCTAGGAGGTAGTTGAACCTGACCCTATTGTCGAGTTTTTGGATAAAGAAAACAATGATTTGAAAGCAAAATTGAAAAGAAGTGAAGATCTTTATCTTCAATGCTTAGAAGATAAGATGAAATTAGAGCTCAAACTTGCCGACGTGGTCGATGGTAATGAGATCAAGATGGATGCAATGTGCTTGAAGATAAAAAGGATTAGAAAATATGCCATTAATCGGGAGGCTTGGTATCATTATGCTGTGGGTTCAGTATTTACCTTAGTTGCGATTTTGATCGCATTTGTTGTTGGATTTAAATTCTTTAGATAATTTTTATATTTGTTTCAGTTAATGTATGTTTTATGAGAACTATGTATTATCGCTTGTCAATACTCTACTCTTATTTTAATGGATGTTATTGTATTAATTAATTTTCTCTTACATATTATTTATGACAGTAGTGTAATAATGGGGTTCGATATACTTTTATGTAATACAGATGAACCGACAATGGATGTACGGTGACCGATGTTGTCCTGAGTTCATTGATGGCATGCATAATTTTCTCCATATGGCTGAGGCAAACAAGCCGAAGAACGGTTTTATTCGTTGTCCATGTAGTGCCTGCAAGAATATGAGTGATCACTCTACCTCAAAAGTCATTCACTCACACCTCTTGCATAATGGTTTTATGCCTGGTTATTATTGTTGGACCAAGCACGGAGAAACAGGGGTTATCATGGAAGAAAATGAAGAAGAGGAGGATAATGACAAGTATCCTTGATTCAGTGATACTACAATGGGAGAAGACGAAACTGAAGAAGATCCCATTATCGATGAGCCCGACGATGATCTTCGTCGGGCCATTCGTGATGCACAAATGGACTGTGGAAGTGAAAACGAAAGGTTGAAGTTGGAGCGTATGTTAGCTGATCACGCCAAATTGTTGTACCCAACTTGTCAAAATGACCAGAAAAAGCTAGGTACCACACTTGAATTGTTGCAATGGAAGGCAGAGAATGGTACTTCTGACAAGGGATTTGAAAATTTGTTAAAAATAGTTAAGAAGATGCTTCCAAAGGATAACGAATTGCCGTCTAGTACGTATGAAGCAAAGAAGGTGGTATGCCCTCTAGGATTAGAGGTGCATAAGATACACGCTTGCATTAATGACTGCATCCTCTACCGCGGTGAGCACGAAAAATTGAATGCATGTCCTGTATGCGGTGCTTTGCGGTATAAGATCGGGCGAGATGACCCTGGTGATGTTGAGGGCGAGCCGCGCCCCAGGAAGAGGATTCCTGCAAAGGTGATGTGGTATGCTCCTATAATACCACGGTTGAAACGTTTGTTCAGCAATAGAGAGCATGCCAAGTTGTTGCGTTGGCACAAAGAAGATCGTAAAAAAGACTTTATGTTGAGACACCCCGCGGATGGGTCCCAGTGGAGAAAAATTGACAGAGAGTTCCCGACATTTTCAGATGACGCAAGGAACTTAAGATTTGGCCTAAGTACAGATGGCTTTAATCCTTTTGGAGAGCAGAGCTCCAGCCACAGCACTTGGCCTGTGACTCTATGTATCTATAACCTTCCTCCTTGGCTGTGCATGAAGCGGAAGTACATTATGATGCCCGTGCTCATTCAAGGCCCGAAGCAACCTGGCAACGACATTGATGTGTACCTCAGGCCATTAGTTGAAGAACTTTTTCAGTTGTGGTGTGAGGAAGGTGTACGTGTGTGGGATGAGCACAAACTGGAGGAATTTGATCTACGAGCTTTGCTTTTTGTAACCATCAATGATTGGCCTGCTCTAGGCAACATTTCAGGACAGTCAAACAAGGGATACAATGCATGCACGCACTGTTTAGCTGAGACTGATAGTATACATTTAGGTAACAAGAATGTGTACCTAGGTCATCGTCGGTTTCTTGTACCCAAGCATCCGTTAAGGAAGAAAGGCAAGCATTACAAATGTGAGGCAGATCATCGGCCGAGGCCTACCCGCCCTTCTAGTTCTGCTATACATGATATGGTCAAGGATTTAAATGTAATCTTTGGAAAGGGTCCTGGCGGTCTCACTGTTCCGAATGACGCAAACAACCACGTACCCATGTGGAAGAAGAAATCTATATTTTGGGAGCTGCCATATTGGATAATGCTAGAGATTCACTCTGCAATCGACGTGATGCACGTGACAAAGAACATTTGTTGCAATTTGCTAAACTTCTTGGGCGTGTATGGGAAGTCAAAAGATGGGAAGTCAAAAAAAGGTACACCGAAAGGAAGGCAGACCCATCAACGTATGAGCGAAGAGATGCATCGAGACGATACTCATTCAGAGAATCAGCCAGGTCCTGCAAGCTACGCTCTTACTAAAGAAGAGAAGAAAATAATTTTTGAGTGCCTTCGCAGTATGAAGGTTCCATCTGGCTTCTCATCAAATATAAAAGGAATAATAAACATGGCAGAGCAAAAATTTCAGAATCTAAAGTCTCATGACTGTCACGTGATTATGACACAATTACTTCCGGTTGCATTGAGAGGGCTTCTACCGGAAAATGTTCGAGAACCCATTGTGAAGCTATGTGCATTTCTCAATGCAATTTCTCAGAAGGTCATCAATCCACTAACTCTAAAAAATTTAGAGAAGGATGTGGTCCAATGTCTTGTCAGCTTCGAGTTGGTGTTCCCACGACGCACCTTGTAGTCCACCTAGTCGAAGAGATTTCTCTTCTCGGTCCTGTATTTTTACACAACATGTTCCCCTTTGAGAGGTTCATGGGAGTCTTAAAAAAATATGTGCATAACCGGGCTAGGCCAGAAGGAAGCATCGTCAAGGGTTATGGAGCAGAGGAGGTCATTGAGTTTTGTGTAGATTTTATTCCTGATCTGAAGCCGATCGGTGTTCCTGAATCATGTCATGAGGGGAGACTGCATGGAAAAGGCACCCTTGGAAAGAAAGCAACAATATGTCAAGGCGGGGATTCTTTCACTCAAGCACACGACACCGTTCTACATAATTCCAGTTTGGTGGGTCCGTATGTCGAGGAACACAAGAATGTTTTACGCTCCAAGTACCCGGAGAAATCTGAAGATTGTATTGATGGAGAACACATGAAGACTTTCAGCAGTTGGTTAAAAAGACGTCTCATTAATGACACCAATGTTGAAGAACAGCTATACTTGTTGGCCACATCACCAGCTTCAACTATATTGACTTTTCAAGGGTACGAGATAAATGGAAATATATTTTACACAACCAAACAAGATAAAAAGAGCACCAACCAAAACAGTGGAGTACGCTTTGATGCAACAAACTGCAACGGGACAAAGGACACATATTATGGTTACATAGAGGAGATATGGGAACTTGACTATGGACCTACTTTTAAGGTCCCTTTGTTCAAGTGCAAATGGTTCAACCTACGAGGCGGGGTAGAGGTAGACCCACGATACGGAATGACTACAGTGGATCTCAACAATCTTTCGTACGAGAATGAACCATTCGTCCTAGCCAGTGAAGTTGCTCAGGTTTTCTATGTGAAAGACATGTCTACCCTACCGAAAAAAAGAAAAGATAAGCAAGCGAGTACATCATACGATGAGCCAAAGCGCCACATAGTTCTTTCAGGGAAAAGAGTCATTGTGGGAGTGGAGGACAAGACAGACATGTCAGAAGATTACGATAAGTTTCATGACATTCCGCCCTTTAAAGTCAACACTGATCCAAGTATCAAGTTAAATGAAGAAGATTGTCCGTGGTTACGGCGCAATCGGAAGAACAAGTAAACACTAGAGAGGGATATTATTGTTGATGTGTAATATCCGAATGCTTTGTATCAGAAGAACAAGTGAACTGAAGTATTTTGTAGATGCATGGAACAAAACACACGATTTCACCTGCATACAGCCCAACGGTGGCTCGTGAGTGCCTGCATATGAAATGCACCGTTGGACGTATGCAGGGAATCCAAATGCTTTGTATTCTGTCGATGAAGTAGAATGAGGAGACAATGACTGTCGAACATGTTCAAGAGGGGGCTATATATAGGGTCATGTGACTCACGAACTGGTCATGATAGTGCCCATCCAACAGCTCAGAATCTCTCAAAAGAAACACATCTCTTCATCCAACGGCTCACAAGTGCTTTAAAGAAACACACGATCCATGTGCTTCTTTAGTCCCGGTTGGTGTTACCAACCGAGACTAAAGAAGCACATGGATCGTGTGTTTCTTTCTAGTGCTTGTGAGACGTTGGATCTGAGGTGTGTTTCTTTTGAGAGATTCTGAGCTGTTGGATCAGCAGTATCACGACCACTTCGTGACCCACATGACTCGGTTGTTGTTACCAACCGGGACTAAAGAAGCACACGTACCTTATATATATCCCCCCTCCCGGACATGTTCAGCACTCAGTGTCTACTCATTGTAGTTCATTTTGGCAGCACACGGGTAGCAGAGAGCACTCAGTGAAGGCTGAAGGTGAACCCTCCCCTCGGCAGAGGCATCTCTGGGCAACCAGCGGCAAGACGTCTCTGATGATCTGCGACCGTTTCAAACGGTTGCATATCATCAGAGATGTCTTGTCGGACGGTTGTAGATCATCAGAGATGTCTTGCCACGGTCATTTGGCTTGGCTTGAAATGACCATAACTTGGTCATTTGGCTTGAAACTTCTAGATGTTCAAGGATTTGATTTTTTGAGGTGTTTATCATTTTTCCTAGCAACTAGTACACATATAAGGAGCCCATGCCAAAGGATTTGATTTTTTGAGGTGTTTATCACTTTATTACATTTTTTCTTAAAAACGATCAAAACGGTCGCTACGACTAATCATCGGAAGAGGTGATATTTTCTAGAACTATCAATGTTTCTGTGATATAACCACTAGTTGTGTGCCTTAAAATGATTTTTCCAAAAGTTTCAGACCAAACTATCAAATAGTTGTAGTTCAAATTTGAATTACTTTCGATAAATCAACATAAACTCAATTAACTAGGGGAAATTAGTTAGAATTCAAAGAAAAAACTCATACTTGGGGATCATCCATCATATCTGCACCACTCTTAGTGAAAAATAGTTGGGTGCCATTTGGAATCATATTTTCTGTACTCACTTCACAAAAAACCTCATTTTTTGCACTCAAAAAAAGGAAAATGATATTTATGAAAATAATTTGAAGAATCCCTTTGGCATGGTTGTTTAATATACCAATATGCACATATGTGTGGAGTATGAGATCTTTATCACAAACTATGTCGTCGAAATGACCATAACTTGGTCATTTATCTTGAAACTTCTAGATGTTCATACATGATAGACCTTTTTGTGAAGCCTTTTTTTGTAAATGTAGGCAAAAATCAAGTTTATCATTTTTCCTAGAAACTAGTACACATATAAGGAGCCCATGCCAAAGGATTTGATTTTTTGAGGTGTTTATCACTTTATTACATTTTTTCTTAAAAACGATCGAAACGGTCGCTACGACTAATCATCGGAAGAGGTGATATTTTCTAGAACTATCAATGTTTCTGTGATATAACCACTAGTTGTGTACCTTAAAATGATTTTTCCAAAAGTTTCAGACCAAACTATCAAATAGTTGTAGGTCAAATTTGAATTACTTTCGACAAATCAACATAAACTCAATTAATTAGGGAAAATTAGCTATAATTCTAAGAAAAAACTCAAACTTGGGGATCATCCATCATATGTGCACCACTCTTAGTGAAAAATAATTGGGTGCCATTTGGAATCATATTTTATGTACTTACTTCACAAAAAACCTTAAAACATAGAAAATGATATTTATGATATAATTTGAAGAAATCACCTTGGCATCTTAAAATGTTAGAAAATATAAAACAAAACATAAAAATAAACTAGAAACCAAAACAATTCAAAAAATAAGTAAACCAAAATAAGAAATAGAAAAGTAAGCAATTCAAACAATTTAAAAGAAAACAGAAACAAAAATCAGTAAAAAGAAATAAGGAAAAAAGAACCCTTTAGTCTCGGTTGGTAACACCAACCGAGACTAAAGAGCTAAAGAGCCGCGCTGGGCTCCAGCCAGAACCCTTTAGTCCCGGTTGGTAACTCCAACCGCGACTAAAGACCCTTTAGTCTCGGTTCGTGGCTAGAACCGAGACTAAAGGTATTGTCCGCGCCGGTTTTGGGTGGTCGTGGCTCAAAATTTTCTTATCTTTCCCAAATCTTCCAAAGCACCGTCGCCCTGCCGCTCCGCCTCGAGGTCGCCGCGCCGTCGCCCTGTCGCTCGCCGCGCCGTCGCCCTGCCGCTCCGCCTCGAGGTCGCCGCGTCGTCGCCCTGCCGCTCCGACGCGCCGCCGCGTCGTCTGCTCCCCACGGCCCTACAACGCCGCCCACCACGCCGCCGTCCAGTGCCTCTGCACACCACGCCGCCGTTCAGCGCCGGTATGCCTAGCTAGTTCAGTCCCCTCCCTCCCTCGGGCTCCCTAGCTAGCTTCCACGCCGCCCTCCGGCGCATTAGGGTTATAGAGTTCATGCACTGATTTTTCAGTCCACCTATTATTGAGGATAAAGTTTATTATGATTATGATATGCATCCTATATATGATGATTATAATGATTGTTATGAATGTTTTACTCCCACTATCACTAATAAGAAGGATTTTACTTATGTGGAGAGTATTAATACTTTTATGCTTGTAGATCATGAAAGACATGCTCTATGTGATAGTTATATTGCTGGATTTATTCATGATGCTACTGAAAGTTATTATGAGAAGGGAAAACATGGTTCTAAATATTTCAATATTATTACATGCCCTCTCTTTAAGTTAAAAGTATGGAAATTGCTCTTTTTTTATCTTCCTATGCTACTTGCTTTGTGTTCCAATGATTTATTTTCTTACAAGATCCCAATACATAGGAAGTGGGTTAGAATCAAATATGTTTCATATTTCCCCTCGATGCTCTCTTTTGCGTTTTAATCATTATTCCTATGTGAGCATCATTAAAACTATCATGGCTGTCTAGAAAACAGATTCCTGATCTTTACTGGGAAAAAGGTATAAAATCACAGAAAAGGAAAATTGACTTGATATTTTACGACCGAAATATTCAGTTATTAATACACATTTCATTAGTTTGAAGTTTTCTGATTTGAGCACATAAGTGCCTCTGAAAATTCACTCTTTACGGGCTGTCCAGTTTTTGACATATTATGTCTTTATTTTGCATTACTCTCATTACTTGTGTTTTGTGTGGTTCTTTTGATCAATGAGCAATACACAACCTTAGTAACAATAGCTAATGTTTAGAATCAACTCATGATATGTCTTTGCTGTACTTACTGGTTGTGTATGTTGTGGAACCAGAGGCATAATTACCTACGGTAATACCCAATTATTTTGATTCAGTTGATATGTTTGAACAATGATGACACAAAACAAAGAGCATGGAAGCAAATGCAACTTAATCACGGCAATTTTTCTGATTTCCTTTTATCATTCATGCTTCCATTTGCTATTTGCTATTTAATCACGGAAATCTTTGTGCATTTGCTATTTCACTGGCAATGCTAACTTGTTGTATCAGATGAGGCTTTTTATGAACTTCGGTCGACTCATGCGTTTATTTGCTAACTTGTTGTGTTTGACTCTTATATCTCTCTGTGACTCAATGCTAATTTGATTGATATATAATTCATTATACAACTTGCAGGAGGTCTGCTGCTCGGGTCCTTGTGTCCACGGCTTTTCAGGAGGTCTTGCTTCAGTGGCTATCTTTGTTTTGTAAATTGAGATGATTGTAAATGTGTTAGATATGAAATTGTAATATATGATCCGTATATATATTATGGTGTGTTGGATATGCAAATTGAGATGATTGTAAATGTGTACGAAAAAAGATGATTTTGTGTTAGATATGCACAATTCTAAAATATGATCCATATATATAGTTTTGTGTTAGGTATGTAAGATGAGCACACACTGTTTTCTTGGCTGCCACCTTGTTGTGCTATATGATCCATACTTGTTGCAATTATTGTACTTGTATATGTTTTTCAGATGAATAAATGTAAACTTGATTATAATGCCCGAGCTATGGATTGCATGTAGAGCTATGGAGCCCTTGCGAGACGAACCGATAGAAGAACCACAATTTCAACGAGACGAAGAGATGGAAGACCAAATGGAACAACTTATTTTTAATGATGCCCGAGCTGGAGGAGATGTAGATGATTATGATTTCGACCAATTTTTGAACGACTTTGGAATCGAGTCACAAGACTTTGATGTGGTGATAGCAAACTCCGGCGGAGAGGTGTATATGTGTTTATAATAAATATGGCGATATGTTGTTGTTAACTACATGCATTAATTGATTTATGTTGCATTTATTAACGACTTATTTTTCTTTTAGCCATCCGGATCGAGCAAATCTGCAAAAAAGCAGCCACCATGTGCTCCTCGAGGCAAGCCAAAAAGAATGACGAGCGAGGATCCAAAGTTACCGATTGAGGAAATTGCTGATTCCGGCGAACCGCTCGAACCAAAACAGAACCGCAACAAATTTATAAGTCAAGTTGGAGTTATTGTTAGGGACATGATCCCAATCAGCATACGCGAATGGAATAAGCCGGCGGTCGCAGATGTGGACGACCCATGTTATGTCCACCAAGTTCTTAAGGATTTGGTCTATAACACGCTGTTGTCACATTTCACCCTCCCGCCAGATCTCTCTAAAGTGAAGAAGGACAACCTCAAGAAGTGGACTCTTATTAAGATGGCGGAACAATTCCGGAACTGGAAGAAAAAGTTATGGAATCAATATGTAGAAACAAAAGAAGTGCCAGATTTCAGTGGAGCACAAGGGAAGAAGTTAGAATCTGAATGGGTGGCGTTTAAGGCGTATAGGGAATCACCTATGGCTGTGGCCCGATCGACGATAAATAAATTGAATGCTGGGCTGAAGGAACACCACCATACATTGGGGACAGGTGGCTACAAGAGCGCCATTCCTAAGTGGTTAGCCTATGAAGAAAAACTGCTTCAATCGGGGGTCCGTCCACAGACACTTGACTGGCCCGAGAGGTCGAAATTCTGGTTGTTCGCGCATGGGGCAATGTTGGACCCTAAAACCGGAGAGATTATTGGAAGGGGAAAATGGAAGGTTCTCGTTAATCGTATAAAAAAGAAGCTTGAAGAAGCAATTAATGATGTTCGCAATGGTGTGTTCAAACCCGATAGAGAGGATGACGAGCTGACACGGGCACTGGGGAATCCTGAACATGTTGGACGAGCTCGAGGCTTTCCTGGCGGTGCTACGTTTAAGACTACGTGGCCGGAATCCGCTCACACTTATAGAAGCCGTAGCAGAGGTAAGAAGAAGGAGGCCGACCGGATATTACAATTGGAACGTGAAATGAAGGAGCAACGGGCGGAAATAAAAGCATTGAAGGAGCAAAGAACGGAACCTCAGGAGCGGCACCAATTAGACCATGAAGCACATGCCGCCCCATCTCAGCGTAGAAGCAGCGTTTGTTCCACGCGTCAGGTCGACGTTGGTGCCTACCCAGTGGATGACATCACAGAGCCTACAGGTTGTGAGCTACATATAGCAATGCGAAACATAACTTTGAAGGTGGCGGTGGGGCAAGCTTTAGTGATTCAACCTGGAGAACTCTACCATTGTGGTCAAATTCCAGATGGCTACGCTCGTGTCGGGGTGGACGAAATTATGCCGGGATTTGAATCCTTGGAACTTGAGTTACCTGGAGGTGACGAGGAGAAAACGTTGGCAGACGTCAAGCATGCCTTCGCCCTATGGCCCAAGAAATACATCGTCCTTTCAGAACAAGCAAAGTACACTCCTCGTTCTAGGAGTCCAGCTCACCAGCCAAGTCCACTCTTCCTCGAGAGGGATCAAAGACGGAGTCCATCTCCACCCCATCAGCAAGGCCCACACCTCCCCGATAGGGACCCCAGCCCGAGTCCATCTCCAGCTCAACAGCAAAGCCAACCGCCCCCCGAGAGGGTTCCTAGCGCGAGGCCATCGCAGTCTGTGTCAGTCCGCCAGAATGTTAAGTCGCTCTCGAGTAGGCGCCAGTCTGGTTCTCCTGTTAGGAAGAAACCTAGAAAGCAGAAAACACCGCCGCCTACTCCAAAGTTACCTTGGGAGAGAACCGTCGAGGAAAACGATATCGCATGCAAAGAACATACGGATGCCTGGCTTGCTGGCGTGAAACAGAAAGCGTTAGCGAAACAATTGCCTCCTGCAAAATTTACTGCCGGAATTCCTCAGGAAAAAATTGACCGTTGCATCGATGCCCTATACAACCCCCCACCATCGCCGCCAACAGACTATGATCGCAACATTGGTAAGTCATATGACGAAGAGATGGATGATCGATCGAAAAAAGGGAAACAAGTTGCCCAACTCGGAGAACAAGACGCACAGTCGCCCCCCCCCCCCCCCCCCCCCCCGCTCAAGGTGCTTGATGACAGAGTTCTCAAAAACATCAATGTGCGGGAGCTGGTATATTCGGGAGATGATATCCCCTTCGCGGATGTTGTTCGTACTTATGTTCACGGGGAGAATTTTGTTGACGGCGACTTACCCACAAGAATGCGTCAATTTCAAGCCTGGTACAAGGATACCGTAAAGGAGACGAATAAAGTCGCTCTCATGATGGCAGTTAAGGAAGAGCATTATTTCCAAGAATACTCTGTTGTCCTTTACTTCGCCGAAATCTTTCAGTTATACAATCTCCGGGCCCTCGACAAAGGCATCATGAGTTCCTATTGTCTGTAAGTCATCTATTCCTGTAATTTAATGTTTTAATTAGCTCTACTCGTTCATTGTCTGTGATAATCCTCTCTATAATATTTTGTGTGCTTTATTACGCAGAATGAAGATGCTCGAATGCAAGAAGAAGAAAATCAACCACATTGGGTTCATTGACCCCTCTATAATGCATGAAGATAACATAATTGATCCAATACTTAACAAGGATACACCGGGGAATTGCTAATGTTTTTCAAGCGACAAGCTTACAAAAAATATATATTATGGCCTTACAACTTCAAGTGAGTGTTACTGCTTATTACACATTCTATTTTTCTCACCCGATGTTAAGTTTAATTGATTAGTTATGCATGACTATTTATAAACGTGCGCAGCTACCACTACATTCTTATCGTTATTGACTTGCGGAAAGGAGAAATTGTTGTCCTTGACTCGTTAAGAAGATTCCCTAAACAATACAAGACCTGTTTTGATTTGGTGGCAAGGTACTTTCTTTTCTTATCGCCTCTTTCGTTCATTTCCTAATATCAAGGAATTTATGACTCATTCATTCAATTTCTTGTCATGCAGCGTTTGGAAAATGTTCCTCGCGGAACATCCAAACAGTGGATGGCCAGAGAAACTGCGCTGGCGTACTAACGATGTAAGTAGTACTATAACTAGGCCCATGCACCATTATCATACTTTATTATTATTTGATTAAATTTTATTCTTCTATAGACTTGTCTTAAACAGCCAACCGGGACTGATCTATGCGGATTCTTCGTTTGCGAGTACATGCACACTGTGGTCAACGAGAGTTTGAAGAGCAAAAGAAGTATCGAAGTACGTAAAGCTCTAGTCACAACATTATTTTTGTATCATCAATCGTGATGAGTTTTATTCATTTCATATCTCATGTATTCATTGTGATATCATTTTTTTACAGTTGGCAAGAAAGCGCAACGAGTTACCAATAAAGACCCGCTTCAGGGCAATTGCAGAGGAGTTGACGGGATTTTACCTCACCGATGTCATACCGGAGACCGGAGAGTACCACTATTTTGACTAGTGCGGACATGTAATATATAGTGATCTCCATGTAACAAAATATTTCTAAGTCTCTGGAACCGGGAAACGTGATATTCATGTACCACGCGTACTTAAATGTGTATGTGTTATCAACACATGATCTTCATGTAATTGTATATATGCATGATGCAACTTCATCTAGGTTCGTATAATAATTTATACGTGTTTTTCGCCCATCGAAGCTGTAGCATCCGAAACCCCTACCCCCGACGCATCGACATGGTACCATCCGAAACCCCCTACCATCACACATCGACTATAGTATCGACGTGGTACCATCCGAAACCCCCTACCGTCACGCATCGACGTGGTACCATCCGAAACCCCTACCCAGAAAACCGGTAGAAATAAAAAAAGTAAACCCTGAAATGAAAAAAGCAAAACCCTGAAATGTAAAAAAAATAAAAACCCTAGTCCCGGTTCGTGTTACGAACCGGGATTAAAGGGTTCGCCCCCCGCACGCCCTGCCGCGGCCACGTGCTCTGCGCTCATTGGGGGGGGGGGGGGGCTCCGGTCCCGGTTCGTGTTAAACCGAGACCAAAGGGTCAGGGGACTCTATTCCCGGCCTGACAGTCCCGGTTGCTACACCGGGACTAGAGCCTGTCTGGAACCGGGACTAGTGCCCCTTTTTCCACTAGTGATAGAAAGCTAAACATCAGAAGCAATAAAGGTAAACATATGTTTCAGTAGGACCCATTTACCAAATTTAGCAGTGACAAAGCTAAACATAGCATTGGTAATCTTAACTACAGCAGCCTCGCCATCGATCTCGCCCGGGCTACAGCAGCCTCGCCATCGATCTCGCCCGGGCAACAGCAGCCTCGCCACCATGCCTTCTTCCCCTCCCCTCGTCCTCCTCGCCACCATGTCGCCAGCCATCCGAGACGCCATGGAGTCGAGTGCCCGCGGCGTCGGCCGTCCGTGCCGTTGTCGCCGAAGGTCTCGTGGTCGACTTCCATCTTTGCCATGTCCGCCTGACAGAGAGGAGGTGAGATGGGAGGCAGAGAGAGAGCACACGTCACGCCTGACTCCTCTTCGCTCGCGCCGACCGAGGCCGCCTCCTTGCTCCTTCTCCTCCGCGGCAGCAAAGACCGGCGGCGGAAGCGGGAGAGAGGAAGGGGCGGGAGCGTGCAGCGCGGCGGCGGCGGCAGATGAGCAACCAGCTGAAGGTCCTCAGTGCTCGAGCTGGAGCCGGCGATGGACGCGATCCGCTTGGGGGTGTGGGGCTGGAGGAGGAGGAGCAGCAGCAGGCCGCAGCGGCGGCGGCAGCGTGCGCTGGGAGGAGGGGAGAGACGCGGCGTGCGCTGGGAGGAGGGGACGGGAGAGACGAGTGGCTGGGAGGAGGATATGGTTTGACCCCAAGAGCTCTGCCCTTTCACGGCGTGGAGAGACGCGACTCCACCCACCACAACGGTAAAAGAAGAACCGCAGACGAGGACGCATTCGACGCTGCAATCTAGACCCGAGCGAATACCGCCCCACCCATCAGCGACCTAGCTTGACCGGCAGGAGGCGAAGCAGGAGGTGAAAAACGATGACAAAGGAGATCGAACGGCCGAGGCGCAAAGGGCGGTCGACTGTTTGCCCTCCTGTGGACGGCCAGGATAAGCTGCCTCGCCCGGATGGCTGAGGAGCCGGGTAGCGCAGGGACATTTAAAGGAGTAATTCATTACGCGCGTTTCGGCTGGTAATTTGCCTCCTGCGTCTGTGCCTATGTTAGCGAGAGGTCGCTCCTCTCCGTCTACACGCAATACACATAATAGACAGAAGAACCCATCTGCCCACAGCCGCCACCATCGTTCCTCTAACCTGTTGCTGCCATCGCTGATCCCATCCCGTCCGCCGCGTACACGGTCGACGGGAGAGCAGGCCTTCGAAACCCCGCCTATTCGTTTCCTGTACGGGAGAGGGGCGATTAGGTTTTTGGGGAGCGTCTGCTACGCGACTGCTCGCCAATCTTCATCCACTACATCCGCTACTTTGCCTACTTCCTCTACGTCTGCCGCGGCGCCTTGATCGTCATCATGAGCACCGACACCGAGATCGAGAAGGCTGCTGCAGAGAAGAGGATCGCCGACGAAACTGCTTCCTCTTCAGCCAATTGGCCAACCGCCGGGTATAATATGTTTATACCTCTCCTAGTTATTTGCTTGTTTACTGTACTAGCGATTTGTGTAGATGTATCTACTGTATGTCTAGTACACGATTACACTGCTAAGTTTCAGTATGTCATTAGCACCATATGCGCTATGATTTTAGTTAATATTTGGATTAATATAATCGGAAAATTGCTTATATACTCAACAATCCAAAAACCTAATTTGTGTAGGCAATTTTCGGTCAATGGTTTTGTTGCTGCACTGAAACCAGTCCCGTTTACGGGGACATATTTTAAGCGTTGGCAAACCAAAACCATCTAATGGCTCACTGCGATGAACGTGTTCTGGGTCGACGGTGTCACTCCCACTGAAACGATTACTCCTGAACAGGAGAAGGCGTTTAGAGATGTCACCGTCGTCTTTATTGGAACCGTTCTGAGCGTGATCGGACATAAGTTGGTTGACGCATATTTACATGTGCGGTTTGCCAAGGACTTGTGGGAAGCGCTCGAATATAAATTTGGCGCAACCGATGCCGGAAGCGAGATGTATACCATCGACCAATTCCATGATTACAAGATGGTTGAAAAACCGTCCTGTATTGGAGCAGGCTCATGAGATACAATGCATCGCCAAAGAACTTGAGCTTCTTAAGTGTGATCTACCGGGAAAATTTATCGCGGGATGCATAATCGCTAAGCTGCCTAATTCATGGAGGAGCTTTGCCACTACTCTGAAACATCAGAGACGTGAATTATCTGTTGAGGATGTCATTGGCCATCTGAATGTTGAGCAGAATTCGAGGGCAAAGGACTCGCATGGAAAAGGCGAAGGTACTTCTGCTGCCAATATGGTACAGAAGAACTTCAACTCCCATAAGCACAAAAGGAAAATTATTGTCCAACAGAATACCGACTTCAAGAAGAAGGGTAACAAATCCTTCAAGAAGAATAAGAAGAAAGGTGCATCCTACACCTGTGGTTCAGATGAACATTGGGATCCTAAGTGTCCCAAGAAGTTCAAGAAACCAGGACAAGACTCAAAGTCTGTCTACATGATTGTGAGCAACAATGAGAATGATGCATCCGGGTACGCCAATTTGTTTACTGTATTTTGGTTAGTCAGTGTACCAAATGGTGGATTGACACGGGTGCAGATACTCATGTGTGTGCTGACATTTTATTGTTCTCTTCTTATCAGCCCACATGGAACGGATCCGTATTGATGGGGAATGGAGCGAGTGCTTCTGTTCTTGGTGTTGGCACGGTCGATCTGAAGTTTACTTCGGGACGGATCGTGCAGCTCAAGAACGTGTAGCATGTCCCTGCCATCAAGAAGAATCTTGTTAGTGGCTCCCTTCTATTTAGAGAAGGGTTTAAGTTGGTATTCGAGTCTAATAAAGTAGTTGTTACAAAATATGGATTGTTTGTTGGAAAATGTTATGAATGCGGAGGCATGTTCCGCTTTTCTCTTGCTGATTTCTGTAATAAAGTCGTGAACAATATTCATTCGAATGTTAATGAAACAGAAGTTTGGCATTCACGTCTTTGTCACATTGGTTTCGGTTGTATGACGCGGCTAGCAAAACTAAGTTTAATACCATCTTTCACTTTAGCCAAAGGTTCTAAATGTCTCTCGTGTGTTCAAGCAAAGCAACCTTGCAAGTCTCATAAAGCTGCAGAGGAAAGACACTTCGCACCGTTGCAACTTATACATTCTGATCTTTGTGAGATGAATGGTGTTTTGACTAAAGGTGGAAAGAGATACTTTATGACACTGATAGATGATTCCACTAGATTTTTCTATGTATATTTGCTAAGTACTAAAGATGAGGCTCTACACTAGTTTAAAATCTATAAGACAGAAGTTGAGAACCAACTTGAAAAGAAAATTAAACACATCCAGTCTGATCGTGGTGGAGAGTACTTCTCTAATGAGTTCGACTCTTTCTGTATGGAACATGGCATTATTCATGAGAGGATGCCTCCCTATTCTCCCCAGTCAAATGGGGTTGCCAAACGAAAAAACCGTACTCTAACTAATTAGGTCAACGCCATGTTAGATACATCGGGATTATCCAAGGCATGGTGGGGGGAGGCGCTATTGACGTCATGTCATGTCCTGAATAAAATTCCAACAAAAGATAATGAACTCACTCCCTATGAACAATGGGAGAAGCTGAGAAGGACAACACTCTCATACTTACATACTTGGGGCTGTTTGGCGAAAGTCAATATGCCGATCCCCAAAAAGCGTAAGCTTGGACCCAAGACCATGGACTGTGTTAATTTGGGCTACGCTAAGAATAGCGTTGGCTATTGATTTTCGGTAGTAAAATCTGAAGTACCTGACGTGAAGGTCGGTACAGTTATGGAGTCTAAAGATACTACTTTCTTTGAGGATGTTTTTCCTATGAAAGATATGCAAAGCACTTCTAGACATGAATCTGAGGAAACTCCTGAACCTGCCATTCCCTATGAAATATTATGAGCAAACCAATGATGAAAATCCTGAGAAGGATGATGAGGAAACCCTTGGTAGGGGCAAGCGACAGAGGACTGCAAAGTCCTTTGGCGATGATTTTCTCGTGTACCTTGTGGATGACACTCCCACTTCTATTTCAGAGGCTTATGCATCTTCGGATGCAGATTACTGGAAAGAAGCTGTCCGTAGCAAGATGGATTCCATCATGGCTAACGGTACATGAGAAATTACGGAACGTCCCTATGGTTGTAAACCATTGGGATGTAAGTGGGTGTTCGAAAAGAATCTTAGACCCGATGGTACGATTGAAAAGTACAAGGCTAGGCTTGTGGTCAAGGGCTATGCCTAGAAAGAAGAGGAAGATTTCTTCGATACTTACTCATATGTTGCCAGACTGACCACCATATGAGTTTTACTCTCGTTGGCGGCCTCGCATGGTCTTCTTGTCCATCAAATGGATGTTAAGACAGCTTTACTAAATGGAGAGCTAGACGAGAAAATCTATATGCAACAGCCAGATGACTTTGTATTACATGGTCAAGAAGGAAAGGAATGTAAATTACTGAAATCTTTATATGGCCTGAAACAAGCGCCTAAGCAATGGCATGAGAAATTCAATACAACTTTAACCTCTGTTGGTTTTGTTGTTAATGAAGCTGACAAATGTGTATACTATCGCCAAGGTGGGGGCGAAGGAGTTATACTGTGCTTGTATGTTGATGACATACTGATCTTTGGGACCAACCTCAAAGTCATTAAGGAGGTTAAGTCTTTTCTATCTCAGAACTTTGAGAAGAAGGACCTTGGTGTGGCTGATGTTATTTGGAACATCAAGCTACTGAGAGATAATGAGGGTGGGATTACACTTTTGCAATCTCATTATGTTGAGAAGATTTTGAGTCGATTTGGATATTCGAACTGCAAAGCTTCTCCAACGCCTTATGATCCTAGTGTGCAGATTCGAAAGTTCAATGGCACAGCTAAGGATCAACTGAGGTACTCTCAAGTAATAGGTTCTCTCATGTACCTAGCTAGCGCGACAAGGCCTGACATCATGTTTGCTGTGTGCAAACTTAGCCGGTTTGTTTCCAATCCGGTTGATGTGCATTGGCATGCTGTCAAAAGAATTGTGCGCTATTTGAAAGGTACTAAGAACTACGGACTTCACTATTCCGGAAGTCCGTCAGTGCTTGAAGGGTACTGTGATGTGAATTGGATCTCTGATGCTGATGAGATGAAAGCCACAACAGGGTATCTGTTTACCCTTGGAGGTGGTGTTGTTTCCTGGAAGTCTTGCAAGCAAACGATCCAGACGAGATCGACAATGGAAGCAGAATTAACAGCATTGGACACATCTGGTGTCGAAGCGGGATGGCTTCAAAATCTTTTGATGGACTTGCTAGTGGTTGAAAAGCCAGTTCCGGCTATCGTAATGAATTGTGATAACCAAACATTGATTGTTAAGGTTAAGGGTTCAAAGGACAACATGCGTCCAACAAACACATAAGAATGAGATTAATTTTTTTCAGAAATTTAAGAAACTCCGGAGTTATAGTGTTGGATTATATCCTGTCGGTTAAGAATCTGGCAGATCCCTTCACCAAAGGGCTATTACGTGTTGTGATAGAAAATGCATCGAGAGAGATGGGTATGAAACCCACATGAGTTGCCATGGTAGTAACCCAACCTATGTGATCGGGGATCCCGTGAATTAGGACCCGCGAAAACAAGTTATTGGTTAACTGAAGAGAGTAAAATATTTACTAACCCACTCCGTTGGAAATGCAATACTCTCGGTAACTGTATGGCAGGTTGATGTATGTCTTAATGTGTTCCAAATCTTTGCATAAGCAAGACGCTATCCTACAGAGCGATCTTTGGAGGAACACACCTATATGAACCTGACTGCTGGTCATAGTCTATGAGATTAGGGTGATCTCTAGTAAGTTCATGAATAGGTCAGAAGTGACTAATATGCTCCACCCGAGAGGTCAGCCTTCGGCAGCCTAGTACTGGTAAGACAGTTAGTGAAACTACTTTACGCCAAACTGACAATTCAAGGCCTAGTCCATTGTCAGTTGTGAAGGAGTGTAGCTGATTGCTCTAGGTAGAGTTCAACCTTAACATGTCTCTACTGAAAATACTGGTATATCAGTGTTTGAAACGGATAACAAAGATCATGAACTTTGAGATCTGGTAGGGGATTTCTGAAATATTGCCCAAATATTGAGTGGGCATTTGGTCCATTTAGCAATTTCAGAAAAATCCCTAAAGCCCATGCTGTTGTCATGGCAAGTGGTGTGACTTTAGTCCCATACTGCTAGTTGAGTGAGATGTGCATCAGCTTATATACTGAGCCATTCTACTATTAGTATGAGTTGGTACGAGGTATGAGGAGAATGATTGTGTATCACATGTGCGCTCCTACTCCTCCGCCGCCCGCCTCGTCACGACACGTCACGACGCGCCGCGTGTTGCGGGAATCTCGCTGAGCCGATGTGTTCTTTTGTCACGCAGTAATAGAATGTCAACGACATTAAACATTTTGTGTTGAT
This sequence comes from Poa annua, assembly GCA_026929855.1. Classification (NCBI taxonomy): domain Eukaryota; kingdom Viridiplantae; phylum Streptophyta; class Magnoliopsida; order Poales; family Poaceae; genus Poa; species Poa annua. The sequence continues at coordinate 78,433,492 of CM049430.1, read as the reverse complement.
TGTTAGCTGAAACGTTCTATACGTTTTCAGTCTTAATGGCAATTCATTACGCGCGGCTGGACATTTGCCTCCTGCGTCTGTGTCTATGTAAGCGAGAGGTCACGCAATACACAGAATAGACAGAATAACCCATCTGCCCACAGCCGCCACCGTCGTTCCTCTAACCTGTTGCTACCATCGCTGATCCCATCCTGTCCGCCGTATACACGGTCGACGGGAGAGCAGGCCTCTGAAACCCCGCATGTAACATCCCAATATTTTGGAATGTTTAAAAATCACTAAAATTTAAAACTTTTGAAAGCATTTAAGTAATTTTGCTTTGGAAAGGAAATTTTAAGCATTGCATGCATGCATACATGAATCTCATCATTCATCATTTTATTAAATCTTAAAAGGGTTTAAATTAAAATCCATTATATTTCATATTGCTCTAAAAATATTTATATTCTATTATTCTACTTTTATGCCAAAATAAAGGAGAATGATTTCAGCAAAATAATTTTAAATAATCTAATTTCAAACATATTTGAATATGGGTAATTTCATAAATTTTATTTAACTCCAAATAAATTATTAAATCCCTTATTTCAAAGTTAACCTAAAATAGGTAAAATTGTATTTTATGGATATTTCAAAATAATTATTTTTCAAAAAGTTTCAAAACATGCCCACTATTGGTTTAAAGCATAGATATGAATTTTACAAATTTTTAGAAATTGATTTGACTTTATTTGGAGTTATAAATCAAAAGATATAAATTAAATGGAAAATCAGAAAAAGAAAAATGCTGACGTCAGCGATGACGTCACGGTCGTCTTCAACCTCCATCCGAAATTTCCGCCCCCGATTCCTTTCCAAAATCCGGTGGATTCTTCGCGATTTTGGTTCCCTCTCCGGCCCATACTTAAACCCCACTCCCTCCTCCGTATTTCCCCCACACAAACCCTAGCTATAGCGCCGCCTGGCCGCCGCAAGAGCTCGCCGGAGTTCGTCGTCTCCGCCGCCGTATTCCTTCGTTCCCGGCAAGGTGAGCCACCTCCTCGCGCCCGTGACCCCCTCCCCCTCTTTCCCTCGACGACGCGCATCTCTCTGATGTTTCCCGTGCTTGTTCATGCGCCAGATGAACGAGACCGTGCTCGACCCGAAGGTCGCCTCCGCAACCACCACTCCGACCACCCCTCCCCGGCGCTGTGAGATGAACCCGACGCTGCCACGACGTCCACTGGCCTCCTCGTGACCAGCCGCGCTCCGCCGTCGCCTCTGTTCGTCCGGGGGAGCACCCCAACGCCGAAGCCGTCCTCGCCCGAGCCACCGCCGCCGTCTCCTCCATCTCCGCCGACCATCCCGCGCCGCCCGGTGAGCCTTTCCTCCTGAGCCGTCCGATCTGCAACCAACGCCCGAGATTAGATTCATTTAAATGAATCGGTACGGCCAGATCTGGACCATCAGATCTAGATCCAACGGCCCAGACCCAATCACTTGATCCAGTCAGCAGCCACGTCAGCTCCGCGTCAGCAGCCCAGTCAGCACTGACATGGAAAATGAATTTTTTCGATTTAGATAATTGGCAGTTTTGCAGAAAAGCCCCTACATATTCAAACCTTCATAACTTCTTATCCACTTATCCAAATTTGATAAATTTTATATATTTGGAAAGCCCTTGATATGTAGAATATTTTAGAACTGCCAAAATTCAAATTTGACTAAGTTTAAATATTCAAATTTCAAATGGTAGATTTGAGTATTTTTGTAATAACTTTAAATCTATAAATCCAAAAATTGCAAATAAAATTGTTTTAGAAACTTTGGAATATTTGTAATATAATGCCTCTGTTATAAAATAAATTTGAGTAGTATTTGGATGAATTCATAGTTATATATTTAAAATCGAATAGTTGAATATTTTCAACATAACTTTTAATATAAACATTATTTTTGGATAAATCCAATTGCAATAAATGTATTTAAATCCCCTCTGTCTATTAATACTAATTATAAAATTTTGTTATAAAAAATTGAATCACATAAAACTTTAATCTTATATTCATTTCTTTATTATATTTTGTGAAAATAGAAATGAATTAAAGTGCAATTATAACTTTATGCATACTTTATAAATATCACAAAAATTAGTACTATGTTCCTTGTGATTTAAAATTGCATTTCATGCATAGAATATTTTATTTTGTAATTATATTCCATAAGAAAACTCCTTCCCCATTTTCTCTAAGTTAGGATTATTTCCAACTTAGTATTTTGGTAAAAGTGTTATGCACTAGATACTTAGGATTTTCAACATGGAGCTAGAAGACCAATGAAGGACTTAGAAGAAAACAGACTCGGTGAGGATCACAAGATGTCAAGCACTTAGAAGAAAGGTGAGAAGAAGTTCAAGAAGGCCAACCTCCCTTCTATTCTCTAAGTCTTTCTCTCTGTCCTTTCTTCTTCTCTGAGACTTCATGAAGACTAAGTAAATCCAAGACTAGCCCAGGTGATACAAAAATCATCAAGTCTGAAGATTATTCAAGTCTACCAAGAATTCAATCAAGACATCACTAAGGAGAATACTACAAGTCTGGAGATGAAGCCTGGAAGATAATCAACATCATTTTCTTCTATCTTTCCTAATCTTGACTTAAAACAATTTTTTATCATGTTATTACCATCTTGAAGTTTGTTGGATCCTAGCGGCATAGTGAGATGAAGCGGCCTGGAAACTAACCTTACATGTCCACGTACATGAGACCTGTTCCACAACTTAAGTGGTTGGCCGGGTGTCTGTCTCTCTCACTATAGTGAATATCCAATTTACAAAGAGTTGTTGATAATTGTCGATCACCTTAAAGAATAGACTTAGTATTTTCTCTAAGTAATTTTGCACATCATGCATAGCATATTTTTGTATTGTTATTTTGGTTTGTATGTTTATGTGTGTTTTGTTCGATGTGTTAGAAATTTCGGAGGGAAACAACAATTGTTGCAGCTGATGTTGCTATTCTTCTTGTTGCCAAGGCAAGTGGCACCCCCCCCCCATAAAATTCCTAAGTATTTTTATGCATGACTTAGTTACTTTCCTATGCATGTGTACCACTTAGTAGAATTTGCTATGCAAGACTTTAGAATTCCCTATTCCATCGTGTCTAGGTACCTATGAAATGACTTAGTAGAATTTTCATGCTATGCAATTGAAGAAAGGTTTTACAAAATCTTAAGTGGCTACTCAGGATCATGTCTATGAGGGTTTTCACCTGAGATAGTCTTTACTATACTTAGGATCATAGTATGTGGGGGTTTTTACCTGGGAGTGCACATCACTAAGTTAATGAATCATCTGGGTGGATTGGTTGTTTGGTTTATGTTGAGTGTCTACTCAGGACCATGTCCATGAGGGTTTTCACCTAAGATAGTTTCTACTATACTTGGGATCATGAATGTGGGGGTTTTCACCTGAGAGCACACTTGTGGATGGCCACCCAGGAACAAAGGGATGTGAGAACTAAATGGAGAAGATTGTGAAGAACTCAAGGAGAAATATTTTAAGTGAAGACTACAGCTGATCAAGGAACATGGAGGAATCCCAACATTCTAATTTATTAATAAAATTTTGATAAACAACAGTGGACTACTCAGGACCATGTTCATGGGGGTTTTCACCTAAGATAGTTTCTACTATACTTAGGACCATTGAATGTGGGGGTTTTCACCTGAGGGTACACCTAAGGACGTGATATCTTTTGGTTCACTGGAACTTGCCAGTGTTGCCAATTATGATGTTAATAAGTTTGTTTTACAAAGAGTTAGGTAAAACTGGCTTTATGCAAAATAGTCTTGAACTCCACCAGCCAAATATGCATACAGGCTTTAGAGTTATTTCCATTGAGTGTCCACCATAGTGTCACTTGCCAGACTCCATTTTAATTGAATCTGACCCACTCTGTTGCAAATCATTATTTGTTGCAGAAATATCTGACGAAGAGTAAGGAATACGTTTTGGGTTTCGAGTCTGCACCAACATGTTTTCGCCTGTGGCGTATCATGAAGATGGAGGCTCATTGAAGATTTATTTCAGCTGCTTTAGTGTTTTGAGCTAGCTTTAAGCTATGCAAAGATGTAACGAACTATTTATTTTACCAAGTCTGTATTATTTGTGTAATATTGATACAATGTTGTGATATTCATCGTAAACTGTGTGTGCAAATGAATCGATCCAGTGATTTGCACTATACAAAGGTATCTGCCTTATTTAAAGTCCAAGTACACTACACCGCATCTCCGTTTCCTGTACGGGAGAGGGACGATTAGGTTTTTGGGGAGCGTCTCCTACGCGACTGCTCGCCAATCTTCATCAACTAAGTCCGCTACTTCGCCTACTTCCTCTACGTCTGCCGTGGCGCCTTCATCGTAATCATGAGCACCGGCGTCGAGATCGAGAAGGCTGCTGCAGAGAAGAGAATCGCCGACAAAGCTGCTTCCGCTTCGGTCAATTGGCCAACCGCCGGGTATAATATGTTTATACCTCTCCTAGTTATTTACTTGTTTACTGTACTAGCGATTTGTGTAGATGTATCTACTGTATGTCTAGTACCCGATTACACTGCTAAGTTTCAGTATGTCATTAGCATTATGTGCGTCATGATTTTAGTTAATATTTGGATTAATATAATCGAAAAATTGCTTATATACTTAACATATAAGAGCATCCATAGGGCATGCACGCTTGATGGGGCGCTTAAAAGTTGAAATGTTTTGTACTAGGTGTTTTCCAAGCGTACGTGAGACTTCTTCGTGTACTAGGAAGAAGTCGGGGATGATGTGCGAACCGTTAAAAGGTCGGGATGTTTTCCCCTAGCGGCTTCTAGGTTAGCGCTGCATTGTAGATGCTCTCTAATTTAGATACCATGAGTTAGACATCCGCTTTTTTATCAGACGTTTACGAAAATGCCATATGGGCTCGTTATGAGATTATAGGTTACTTTTTTTCTACGATTTTTGCGCTACCCTGTGATTTCTGCTGCATTGGTATGTGGTACCGCCGGCCATCAGAGCCAGGTGTGCCGTCTGTTGGCTTTATTTCCTTCTAATACGTTGGCCTGTGATGGCGCCCTTTTGTGTGGCTGGTTGCCTACTGGCGTTGTTTCGATGTGCCACGTTGTATATCAGTTGTTGAGCGGTATGGGCTTGTAAGTTCTATGCTCTCTGGGTTGCATGTGATATTGTGATTAAGCTGCATGGACACTAAAATCATTCGTGTGTGAAAGCGGTGTGCCGTTTGGTACATTTACGGTTTTCACACAATTATCTGGCTCTGTTTTGGTTTTTTGTTTTCTCGTTTCTAAGCTGTATTTTAATAATTGAATACTGGTTTTTAGACTCCCACTCTTGATTTGCTGCTGCTCTTTTTTGTTCTCCTCGAGTTGTTCTTCCTGTTCCTGAGACATGCGTTATTCGTTCTTCGTTCTCTACATGATTGCATTGGAACTTCTCCACGCGTCTCCAGCATTAAACTGACACGTCACTTTGCAACCACCCGTCGCTTCCCGGCGTTTGCCACCATTTCCCGTCGAGTTTCAAGCCCCCGTATGAAATAGTACGTCTTGCTAGCCGTCATAAAAAACAATGGTTTGCCACCTCCCTACAGCCTAGGCCACCATGATCGCAGTCGCGTGAGCATGCGCCACCGTCGCACCCAACACCTTCGCCATAAGATAACAACGATGAGAAAGAAGAGGGGGAGGAAGAAACGAATATACAGAGAAGAAGGACGAAGATCAGGAGGAGGAGTTGTAGCCCTACTCATTGGAACAGACGACCATACTGGTCAACTACAACACTGCACACGTCAGGAGAGGCTTAAACGCAGCGCACACCGCATTCGAAGGAGGCGCACCATTGGGCAACGCTCAAGGCAGCGGTAACAACGAGGCTAGCATGTGAGTGGAACTTTGCGCTAGACGACAATTCACGGCGGTGAGGCTCACTTCAGCGGTTAGCCGGCCATCATCGACATATATTACTTTTTAGTTTTAGTTTCAATTTTGTTGTACAATATTTTAAATTGAATATAATTTAAGCCGTTAGTTTAAAATTGAATGTTCAAAATTTTAACAAATATTATGTGAGGCACCGCTGGCAGCTGCCCTTTTCGATCCGCACAAATGTGTGACACCCTCCACAGGTGAATATTTCAAAGGCGTCAGATACACATCCGTGCCAGATGCTCGAAATTGCCCCATGCGGCCGGCCAGGCTGAGAGGAATGAGAGCATTGATGTAAGGGGCCTTTAAAGAACCCTCCTCCGGACGCTAAAAACGCACTCAGCGGCACCGCTCAAAACTTTGCCCTAAGCCATTTGGGCCGTCAAATTTAGAGGCCCTCTCGAGGGCGCTGGACATCAGTTCAATACCCCCACTGCCAAGGGTGGTAAGCTCGTCATATATACAAACCACGCTAATGGTGCTTGCAGAAGGCCGTTTGGCTGCCATAAATGGTGAGGTGTTTCCGTAGGCGATGAAGGGACAAGACGGTGGTGCGTCTATTGCACGGGTACTCCAGTCTTTCCTGGCTTCCCAAGCGCCCGCGCGACGTAGATATGTCACGATCATTAACTCCAAAATGACACGTGCTCACCCACCGCCACTTCCCGTCCAGCGCGACCGCTTCCCACCTCTATTTCCCGTGTCGACCATCACCCGACGTGTAGACAGCACAACACACCACATCGACTATAAAGAGCACCCCCGTCGTGCAGCCAACACACCACATTGTCGCACACCACACCACCGTCACACACCACACCATGGCGAGAGGCCGTGGCCGTGCACGTGTGGTGGTCATGGGGGGGGGGGGGGCGCGGCGGCACTGTCTTGCCGTCGGAGTTTCCCTCACCATCCATTGAAGACTGATTCTTGGAGTTGTGGCGGCTTTGAGTTCCGGGGGTGAATAGAAGCTCGTAGACAGGGTGCCACGTGCACCGCATCTGAGGATGGATGACTACGAGAACGGCAGCTGGGCAGTGTAGACGTTCATTAGTGACCGGGGGGTTTTGTATGTCGCCAAAGGATGGAAGACATTCGCCGCAGAGGTATTGGCTCTTCATCAAGATTTTTGACGGTACTTTATGTCGGAGGGAGCCTGTCATGTATAGCGACGATGACGGCGAGCGGGTCTTCAACAAGTTGCAGTTGTAGTAATACCAACAGCTTATAGTTAAGTATTAAAGTGCAAAAATAAATAAAATTTTCTTTTGGGGTGTGTCTTTAGGGGGCGCCGGTGTGGGCTACGGTCTCAATTTGATTGGACACCTATCTGCGGGTCCTTCAATTGATACTTCCGTAAGGTGAGCTTGTGAAGCAGTTTCCATATATGCAGTCTTATCTCGTAAGAGTCAATTTACACTGAGATAAAAGTACATCTATCTAACAAGAATCTTGAGCCGATATGGCGAAGGTAATAAATAATGGTTCAAGTAATATTTGTCTAATATAAAGTATGCCTGTTGCATGCGTTATTTACCACAGATCGATGTCGACAAGCATATGTGTAAAGCTACAAGATATTTTAAGGTAAGCTAGCTATGAATATATATAGGCCGATAGTGACTGATTTTTGCATGAATATGCATTGATCAAATCGTGGAGAGATATATACTCTTCGCCACGTAACCCGGTCGGCTAGCTACATGCATGCACAAATCAGAAGTCGAATGATGATATTTCTTTTCTGGGAGGATCTCTTGATATTTTGAAAGTGCAACTGTTTTTAAATTTGCGCTGTGTATGGGAATATAAATAATGTGATACACACGTCGACGAAGCATTATATGAGTTTCCAAATGTTTTCTTTTGAACGAATCTAAGCAAAACATCAGTGGTGGGCATGCTTAATTAAGAGAAAGACGAAGCAACAATTATGTTATAGTTGCGTAAATGCTAAAGCATATATAATCTATAATGGTCCAAAGTGGCCGAAAGGCTCCACGTCGAGGGGCCATTGCCAATTTCTATAATCTCTTCGTTAACTCGCTTTCTTAGGAATCTGATTAATTTGATCGGAAAACCAGTTTTCCGCAAAGACCCACATACTATATACTAGTCAATTAAATCTCACTGGCTCATCCTTAAAGAAATAGAAACTTAAACACAAGTGCTTGGAAAAGATCAACATTGTCTTTTCTCTTACACTCATCGGCGGTGCATGAAAAAATAGTCACGCAACTTGCAAAACCAAAAAACCGGGCACTCAAGTTGGCATGTTTTCGGTCTGGTTGATGGTTTTTGACCAAATCGGTCACGCGTAGGGTGGGCCCCATCTGGAAGTGACAACAACCACTGGCGGATCCATCTTGACCCAGCCGGGTGCACAGGACCGGGAGGAGAAAAAATCATATATAAATCAGTAATTTTTCACTATATATGCACCCCAAAAGATGTTTTAAATGTGTTATGTGTGCACCCTGGTTCCAGATGTTCTAGCTTCGCCACTGACAACAACACAAGGTAAGAAAGAGTGCGGACAGTTGATAGACTTATCTGCACATGTACAAAGGTTGAAATATCACCGGTGCCATTACTCGAGAGACACCTGGCAACCAGCGGCACAACATCCTGAACATGTTCAATCTAAAAACTAGCGTCCAGGGACGGCAGACCGACCAGAATAGCTGGTCCACGGTGCAACGTGTAGTAAAAGCCGAGCGATACGGCAGGAAGGAGAGAGCAAGGACAACGTTCAAGAAGATGACGGCAACGCGAGATCACATCACGAGCTGCGCGTGCTAACTTTTTTTAACCTGGTCTGATATAATTAATGTTACGTAAGGTAACAACTTGCATTTTCCTAGAACCAAATGCAATAATATTATAGTACATGTACTGGTGAAAAATATGGAAAAGATCGGAATCTCCTGTCCACATGCAGTCCCGCCGGTGGAGCGGCAAGCGGAGAAGAAGGAACCCATGGCCTTGCTGGCGGGAAACGGCGCAACGCGTCACTTCATTTTGCCTACTTTCCGTCTTTTAAGCGCACCTTTGAGTTGTCATTTTTTTGTACTTTCTCTGTCTCAAATTATAAGACGTTTTAGTAGACTAAATTAACCTACTAAAACGTCTTATAATTAGATGCGGAGGTAGAAGTTATGAATGTCAAGTAACATATGGTTAATGGTCGGGCTTATTAGAAGTTAGCTAATTATTCGCATGAGCTTTTACGTTGCTAAGTTTCTACCACATGCGTTAGGTATATATTCTCAATTGGCTAGCCAGGTAGGAGCTAGTTTGACAATCGGTAGAGATGGACATGCATTAACCACTAAATTAATTCACCGCAATATTATGATTTTGGCAAAGTTCAAACATGTGAAGCACACCGTCAACGAATGTAGACAATTACGACCAGGCCCGGGAAAGGTAACCAGATGAGAAAAGGATATATGCATAGATGTACTTTTAAGAGATGATGTGCACCTGTGAATCTCTAATAAGGTTTAGCTAACTATAGTGTAATGATTGTGTGCAATCTCGAGCGGGCTAGTTGGTTGGAAAGCAATGACAATATGGAAGAAGTACAATTCATCTCTGATCAAAAGGGAACTTCCCATTTGGGAAAAAAGAAATCTCTGGCCAAAAAAACAGATTGGAGAAATACAATCCAAGCAACTCGAACAAGCATTTTTGTGGGAATACTCTATGCACTTTACTTCTTTTCGAGAAAACATATATACACATATTATTAATTTATGGTGTAAAACAAGACATAACAATTGACTTCTTTACTTACTGTATATAGTACTATATTAGTTTAAAACTGCGACACTTATATCGGATCGGACGTATTATGTTAAAGGTGTACACTTGTCCTCTTGTGTTTGGGTGATTTATCATGTAAGAAATCCCCTTTAACATCTACAGACATAATTATATCTCTCTGCTCACTAAGAACCGGTACTATTGGTCGGTAGCTCCTCCCCCCTCCGCCTGACAACCTTTCATTCTATTATTTCTCTTCCAGTCGTTTACCCTTGTGCTCTCATTAATTTTCTCACAAAACTTCAGCCTGAAACACAAATCACAAGTCATGGGTCAACTTTGCCAAAAAGAAAAAAGTCACCGGGTGGAAAATACGAAAGTAAGAACTTTGTATGATTGGAAGGTTTTGATCTGTATCGATAGGATTACTCAACGCATTAAGGCGTGGTATCTAGTGTGGGTACTATGGGTGCCATGGCACCCCCTAAAAATTTGCAACAAGATGTATATATACCTTGCCATATACACCGACACTAGTTCTATAACAACTTAAAGCCCATTTTGGGACTATTTATTGGAGTTTTGATGATGTTTAGATAGAACAAGTTATATTGTCTAAGGTGTATTTCCTACCATTTTTTAACCGGTGTACGTTCTGAATTTGTGCTCATCATATATTGTATTTTGTAAATGTGGCACCCCCTGTTTTAAGACGCTAGATCTGCCACTGTTATCCAGTGGAATGTTACAACTAAAAGTTCCCATTACTTCCAGATCAGCAAAACAGTGAATAATCTCCAAGGATGCATGTTGTGTGTAGCAGAGATCAGACATGAAGTGAGGAAACTAATTCTATTTTAGGTAAAAGGCAAAGTCTATTACATCAACATAGAGTTTACAATGTCATTACAAACCAAATGTATCCAGTACCAAAATATTTAGCTAGCTTAGAAACACCATGTTTCGTCTTGTACTGATCTGCAGAAATCTACACTCAGATAGTTGCTAATTGACAAGTGGCAAGGACAACCATCCATCCTTGTTGAAGCAAGCTTCAGTGTTCTGGAGACTACAAGCCTAAACCTCTTAGGTAAGATATCAATCTACACCAATACATGACATATATTACCATATATGCAAACATTTTTTTTTGCAGCATGCATGACACTAAAGGTGCTCAAGCTCAAAATGTCCGTTTTTCCATCTGTTTGAGTAGTGCTAAAAAACAGAACAAATCAAAAAAAGATCTACCTCACAATATCTCCTTCATAATTTTACACAAAATCTAGGACCAATGACCCAACAACGAAATTAAATTTCTTCCAAACAAAGAATCTAATAAGCGATAGTCGCACAGCCGATGTGCCAATGAATCGAGTCCTGCCATAGGCCCAAGTCGGTATTTTCATCTCTGAAGCCAAACTTCAAGCCACCGCTTTCAACATGGACATGACACATACATTGACTTTACTGATGCGGCTGGAGGGCAGAGCCAAAATTTGACCATACGGAGGCGAGGTGACGCGAAGAATTTTGTGCTGATGTCATTCTTCTAAATTTGCCGGTGGCATTATCTATTGCTAAGAGTTTTTCTCTGTTCTCGTAAAGGGAATTAGTAGAAAGTCTTTTTTTTTGTAGGTAGTGTAAAGTCATTTGTGTCATGTTGTTTCCTAGCTCCGTCTCTTGACGAAAAATACAATGATATAGCTCAACATATATAACACAAAATATAAATTAAGTCTTAATAGCAACACAAAGTAGAGGGGTTGAAAAATTGGTGTGTTGTGTGCAGATCTATGGTCAAATACTGGACACATCATCAAGGTGATCATGTTTATTTTTTCCATGTGCCAAATTCTCAATGAAATTTATCTCTAATCAGAAGCTTTGTGATCACTGAAAAGGAAGCCCTATCTATATAGCACATCATATCTTGAGTCCTAGATCTCCCCGGTTGCATTGGCCAGAGGGCGGCGTCTGGCAGCGCGCCTGTCTGGAAGCCATGAAGATTGTGGTTGTCAGGGTGATCTACGGTGATTTATCAAAATAGATTAGGTCGGTAGGTAGAGACGTGAGCGGCGGCTGTGAGGCGAGTGAATTGTGAAGTTGAACTGTCGAGCCCATGATCAAAAGGAACATAACATAGATTGTTTCTCATACTCGTTAAATTTGACAGGGAGAAACACACAAGATAAGCAGTGTGATGGCTAGATTGGGCCTCCATTGCAGGCATCTTGTAGATCCTCGAACCGCATCTACACAGCACACCCAGATTGGCGCACACTTGTACGCAGCACAATGGGAAGACACATTTCTACGCCCATTGTGCCCCATGCATCCGTGTGACTGAATCTACCTCCATATAGTCTATCTGCATCGTTCGCGTCCGGCGACCGCACAGACTCTTGTATTTAGGGACGAAAACATAGCATATGTGGACATAAATTAGAATATTTTATATCTTTACGGAAGTGGAAACGAATACAGAAACCTCATAACAAATGGAAGCAGATATTACCGGAAACAGATAAAGGTGCAAACATAGGAAAAATGATGTTTACCGAAACTAAGAGACCCCTCGAATAATGCAGCAAGTTATTTTTAGGTCTGCTGAATTCGGACATCACCGCATAAAAATGGAAGGAAATGTCCGTATTACCAGAACGGAAATTCTATTTAAAGACGGAAAGGTATGTATTATCAGAACATAAATTCTATTTAAAGAAGGAAAGGTTTGTATTACCGGAACACAAAATCCATTTCCACGATCGTTCAGCCTGAATAAAAAGTTCCATTTTCATTTTATCATTGATGTTTTCACACTTTCGTTATGTTTCCATGTTTCTACAGAAAAGTCGATAAGTTTTTGTTGCTTTCATCCCTAATATTATTGTGTGCATAATGGAAAATAATATACTCAAATATGCATCTGAAAAGGAGCGTGCATCGGGTTTTTTAAGCATGAGAAGTGTACATATTTCTTGCACACAAAATTACAAGTGCATACAGTAGAACCAGGGTTTTAGATTTCGGCCGAGATAAACGAAATTCCGCCGAAATCCGGCAATTCCAGTCAGGGTAAAAGTATTTTCCGTACGAAATCCTTCGAAATTTGGTTAATTTTGTCATATATATTCATAAAAATTAGGTTTAAATAAAATCTGCTAAACAAAATCAAATTGCGGTTATTTATTGTTCTAAATTTACAATTTTGGTTCTGTCTTTTTGTCCGAAATTTCACCAAAATTTTCGAAATTACCGATTTGGATTTTAGTTTTGCAGCTTTTCCAGTCCTGAACGGAATGGCCGGATTTCAGAATTTCAAAAAAATTGGTGAAATTCTGGACAAAAAGACAGAGCCAAAATTTAAAATTTTAGAACAAGAAATAACTAGAATTTGATATTTTTGAGCAAATTTTATTTAAACTTAAATTTTATGAATACATTTTACCAAAATTGCCCAAATTTTAAATGATTTCGGCTCGTAAATACTTTACCGGTCCTAACTGGAATTGCCGGAATTCGGCGAAATTTCATTTATCTCAGCCGAAATCCAAATCCGGTACAACCCCGTCTATAACAAATTATAAGACACTCACAGTGCATACATTCAGGTAGCACAACGTTTTACAATTCGTTACAAAGGAATTACTATTATTTAGACAGAGACATGCACGTCCATACTATTTAAGACTAGTCATAGTGGGAGTATCATAGGTAGTAACATAAGTGCCACATATGCAAACATGATGATGTGACAAGTATTTAATGAGGAGAGAAGTGGTGGTGGTATCATAAGTAGATACCGTAACATAGCGGATTTCGAGATAAAATGAGTCTATAACCTAATAAATGCATGGTTATATGATACTACATCTAAGTTACCACCCACTATTAACATAATAACATAGAGTAGTATCATATGCATGATACCACTATATGATACTCTCCACTAGGACTAGTCTAATTGCATACTATATGTCTATACGTACCTAAATGATCATGCCCTTAAGAGAATCCAGTAAGATCAGCACTATATACAGCAATATATTCGGTTTGCATTCACGTACCCGAGTTCGATCGTCCTTTTGAAGAAATTGCGTAAAAGCAATCCAACTTTACACATATTGTTTCGTGGCTAGCATCCATCCGCTTATGACAATTCGACACACAAAATCGGAAACCTAATGCTCTACGAACCGAGTAGAGATCATCGAATCGCCGACTCATGTTACGCCCTTTATTTTCCACGGAACGTTCAACCGATGACAATATATTCGATCAGTATATATGTATACTTAAACTAGATCTTTCATGATGGGGTAGCTAGTTGCGGAAAGGGAGAGATATCTCTGGTAGTAAATAAATGGGGAAAAAAGAACGGGATGAGGCCAATTACGTGGCAAGGCTAGCTTTACATCCAGGTCAAATATTCGCCATATCATCTTGTAGAAACGAAGGGAACACGGTAATGCATCTATACATTTCATCGATTAAAGTTCTGGCTTTCCTTGCAGGTATATACAGAAAGACACAACACACCAGCGCCGCATATATGCCTTCCCGTGCGGCGTCATCTCCGCCCTGACACAACACGCGAGCAATGACGACATTACGGAAGATTTATTAAGTTCTTAAACTTGAAAAAACAATCTCCCAAATTGCGACCCTAATGATGTCCCATTTTCACCATTGGTTTCGTTGCAACAAGATTTCATAAACAAAGTCTCATGTCTTGATATGTTTAATCTTGTTTCTACCGATAATTGTCAGATTAATGTAACTTACTATAGGCTGGTTATCACCAATAGTTACTAGGTCAGTAACTTTTTTTTACCAAACTGTATGATGATAATTTTAATTTGGCAATATCACGGCACACCCCTATGATATCCTTCCCTGTCAAGTAATCCGCGTATTGTATATCAAATTTTGGTTAAGCAAAAACCTTGCAGAAAACATGTACACTATTTGGTTCTGGACGAAAGGACTTGTCATTGTACTTTTGACTTATGCATACAAAAGGCAATTTCTTGTATTACAGACTGCTTTTCGATGTTTAAAGAGAACTAAGAACATATGTACCGAGCATGCAACACGCAGGCGCAAGTCTAATCATCCTGTCACATGAACCTATGTGCGTGTCGAATTCATGAGTCACTCCATAGTTACTCACAAAGCTGGACAGAATCAGGGAATCTGTCAAAACTTATCCCATGGTACACATTCAGATTGTTCTTCGATGATAGAGATGGGTAAAAGATGCATATCTAATCAACAGGAGTTTCTCCACGATCTTAACTTAGTTCTTTTGAAGATATGTTAGGTCTGTTCAATGTTATCCACCAGGAACTTGGTATTTACTTATGAACTTTCTAGCAAACATTTTTAATTATTTTTGGTGAACTTTACAAACGGCCGCACACACACAGGCAGCGTCTACTAACGGTCGAAGAGCATCGTGATTCACAAGATCATTTTATGTACTTTCCGTTATCGATGAGAATGTTTGCCATGGAATGACCCACACACATGGCCATAGTTTAAATCCTTATAAACCGAGATACATCCACCACACACTTATAGCACCACTTGTTAAAAAACACTTACCACCGTACCAAAAGTTAACTCTCTGTCTTTCCTAAAGACATCGCGGACAATTAGGCGCCTACATATGCTTAGCACACCCGCGAGCATACTGAAGATCAGAGTTTGGGAGCTTCAAAATTGACGAAGCCGCCGCTCACAGCTCGCTATTGACTGAAAAATCACCTCTCCCACAAGAAAAAAATCGTATAAAATAAGATGCACATGTTGCAAAGCTGAGATTTATCTCACTAGCTAGCGGGTACAACTATCCTTCTAGATATCCAATCAATGGTTGGTTCTCATATATCACTAATAAAAAATAGCCTTATGGACACCACCATTAGAAACAGGTTGCAGAAAAAATTGCCTGAGCAAATGAGAGTGGCCAAAACTCACCAAGGGACATGCACATTGGCAATAGAGATTTTTGAATGTCTGAACAACGTCTGAAACAGCCATTTGATTGTATTCATATTTCCGTGGCACCCCAAGATCCCACCGGCTGGATCTTTATATATACGGTCACCCTCGTTACTCTCAGGGTATGTTCAGTTTTGGAATGTGATGGAATGGAATGGAACCATTCCATTCCATCAGAGTGGAACCGTTACATTTTTGGGTGTTCAGTTCGGACTAAAAAATGTCATGGAACGGTTCCATTCCTGTGTTTAATTTTGGAATTGGATGAGAATGAAATGGAATGGGTGAGAATGGAATCATTGCTAAACTTGATTAATTATTTCTAATCTTGATTAATTATTGCTAAACTTGATTAATTATTGCTAAACTTAATCCTAAACGGGATAATTAGCCGGCCGTTCCGCCGAATCGGTCGGACAGGTGCATTCTGGATCTAGGGGGAATATTCGCACCACTAAATTCCATTCCACAACTGAACGCAAGAACGGGCTCTAGGTGCGGAACCATTCCATTCCGTTCCACCTCGTTCTGGAAGTGAACACACCCTTACTCAATTCCCACTCTCTCTAACCCGACCACTATTCTTGCTTTCTCTCTCAATCTTGTTGCTCTCGATACCAGCACCCTTTGTCCTGTCCACGTATCCCACCGACGGAGGATGTGTTTTGTCATCATCCAACTACCCAAGTAACCACAACGGCCACATTGCCTACCACGCTAACCCTGTCACCAATTGCTCCCATCGCCTGACGAAGTTTGCCACCTCCGCCGACCTTTGGCCCCTCAATCTGAAGAGGATGAGCAAACTAGTACATGGTGGTAACACTCAGCACATGAAATATCATTCACAATGCTCATGTTTAATGTCAAAACAAGTGGGAATGATGCCCTCCACAATCGGGCCACCACTGGGATGGCCATATTGACAACTGTTAAAAAAGAAAGGTCACCAACGTCAATAGGCAACATGCTCTGCAGATAAATCTAGTTTCCGATGTGAACATCTAAGCTAATAGTGGAACATAAATAGTTATTGCGAATGTGTACATGACATTATATATCATTATGTAACCCTTGAAAAAAAACACATGTCACTCTCTCCCCCACTCTCCCCATCTGGATGTGGAGTGGTGGCGCTGCTCGTAGTGACATAGCTCTCGTGCACCTCTTAGGCCAGAGAGTGCATCCGGCGTGTGAGGGAAAGACACCTCCTACTTATCTCCTCTTCTGCTACCTATGATGGTCCCAAGGAGGAGGTGGCCCACCGTGTGGGTAGGAGGAGCGGGGGTGAGGCGATCTGCGCGATGAGAGGAGTCCTCTGTGCCACCACTATCTGACGTCGGAGCGAAATCTCCTTTGGTTATCATTTTGGCCTAATTTGTTGGTGCTCAGGATCATGTAGCCTTGGAATCAAGAAGGAAATTAAAAGGCGGGACAAAATGCATGGTATGAGTCATCGGTAGTGCTGATATGCGTGGGAGGAGCGGTAGAGGGAATGGACGAAAAGAAGTCCAACGAAAATGTAACTAAATCATCCTCCTGGATTGGCCAGACTTGAGGATGGCGACTCTGACCTCCTGCCAACTCCAAGGTATATATCATTGTGTCAGTGGACGACATGCCAATGAATCGGAGTATATCTAGTTTACATTGTTCTTGGTCTTCATGCTAGTTGTTGATTAAATCATGGCATGCTTATTAATCGATTTAGCTCTACAATGCTACTGCTGACTTTGTCGACATGGTTGATAACTTAGATTTATCTATATTATTTTTTCTGGTAAAAGAGCTATATCAAGTTTAATTTCATAAGTTTGTGTCTTGTTGATATCTCTTTATTTGCTACTACTTTTGTTATTTACTTGCTACATATTCTGTTATATCTTTAAGTCAATTTGGTCTGTGAATTTTTTTGTGTATCTATATTGGTCTTTTGATCATGCTATCAACTGGATTTATAGTATAGTGACATGTACAATTTTAGGTATAGTAGCAACCAATGATGAAACTTTCAATATATGTATTACCGTGTGGCAACCCTTGGCTGTAAATGGCGAGGAATAATTAAAAGCAAAAAATACACCGCGTGTTTGCCACGGAAATCCTCCAAAACTTGATAGAAATTCTAGATGAAATAACTTGTGAACCGTACATCTGAACTACAAATGATTTCGCCATCATGTTTCATGCATTGATATTTTCAAAATTAGATATCATGGTGACATGTTTTAGCGGATTTTGTCTGTACTTCGGTATTAATAGTATTGCACTTCGAATTTTAGTGTACTTGTACTTCTGGGTTTTATTGTACTATATACTCCATAGTGGAATTTTGATGATTTTCCATTAGTGTACTTTTTACTTTAGGATTTAGTATATTCATACTTTTTTCCGCTTTTGGTATACATGTACTCTGTGATTCGGTTAGTGTTCATCGGAATTCGGATTTAATATCATTATACTTTCAATTTTAGTATACTTGTACTTCTAATATATTTGTACTTTGTATTTCTGTTAGTGTAATGTGTACTTGACTAAACCCATCAATGCATGTGTAATTTTGCTAAAACAAATTAATGAATCCTTCACTGCATATATGATTTAGTCATCTCATCAAGCTGGACAAGCCATTACTATTCTTCTTTGTTAATTTCTAGATTCATAGCAGTAGCATATCATGTTACCAAACATGTACTCCCACCATTTGAAAGATGATGTCGCTAAAATGGATTAATCTAGCACTAAAATATGTCGAGATATGTCTATTTTGACAACATCCTTTTCGGGACGGAGGGAGTATATATTGTAGCAATGATGAACACGATCTGGTTATGTAGTGAAAGCTCATCCACTGTACAAATAATCATTGTTAATCTTTTTGGGTAGTTACTAGGCAATTATTGCTGATTAATGTTTTTAGTATATGTTGGTTTCAAGTCCCCGCCAAAAAAAAGTATTGTTGGTTCGAAGAATATGATCTTCGAGTAATTACGAGGCATTTTATCACGAGAAAATTGCTCCTATACCATTGACAAATTCGTCAATGGCTCATTTGCCATCGAACAAAGATGCAATGCTCATATACCAGCTACAAACGAATTTTAGTGCTTATTTGCCATCGCCGTTAGTCATCCGTGAGTACACCTCCGTTTTCATGTCAGATTTTCCATTTATTCCAGTCTTGCCCTCAGTTTAGAAAAGGAATAAGAGAAAAAGAAAAAAGAAAACAAAAGGAGAATTTGAGAAGGCACGAGGCCCAGCAGTCCAGCACGCACAGCCGCACAGAACCAACACGCACGCACGTGCTCGAGCAGGCATGGCGGAACCGCCGCCGCCGCTCCCCCAGCCCCGACCGCCGCTCCCCCCGTCCCGGCCGCCGCTCCGTCGACCTCGGCTGGCGCTCTCTCTCCCCCAGCCCCTGCCGCTGATCCACCTAAACCAGTATGTGCCACCTCCCATCAAGTTCCCCGGAGACTGCTCTCTAATGGAGGAGCTACCGGCGGCCATCCCCCAGCCCTTGCCGCCTCTCTCCCAGCTCCAGCCGCACGTTCCTCCATCCCTCTCCTCTACTGCATCATCAGCTCTGACCTCTCCCCTCGACCACGTCTCCCTGAACCCTAGGGTTGGCGATTTCGGCGAGGTGGAGAGCGCAGGGACGGCCGAGGCTCCGTCTGTGGATGCATTTGAAGAACCTGCTTTGCTCGAGATTTCCAAGCCCGACGAGGAGGACGGCCTGGCTGACGAATCCACATCTCTCGCTGCACTTTGTGCTAGGTAATTTCTTTGATCCTCTCTGTTTTTGCTGCAATTTAGATAGGAGTGCAATATTGACATGGTTGTATCATCCACAGGATGATCCAATCGTGTACTTACACGGTAGAGGTGAAGATTTGTGGCGGTGGAACTAAAATCGGTGGGGATTCTACAATTAGCTGGCAGATTGTTGAGGGTACTAGCACAAGCATGAAGGATCTGCTTGCTAGCATTGCTGGAACTTTTCCTCTATTTTCAGAGCAGAATATAATTCTTGAGTATGTTGACTCCATTAGTGGCAAAAAATTCTGCGTGTCAAATGATGAAGAGTGCCTGAAAATGTATGAGTCTTTTCATCGAAATAGAAGTGGAAATTTAATCATCAAACTTTCTGACCCAAGTGATAATGTTGATGTGCATTTTACTCCTTTGGATCGAACACCATCTGTAGCTAGTGAACCTAGTCAAGCAAGTAATGTAAATGATGAAGCTAGTCAAGCACTGCCTAACCTAATAGATACATATCTTGCCAATCCACATGAAGAATATGAACATGTTGGTGTAGATGAGGAGGACCAATACTCAATTGGTAGTGCTGGTTCAGATAGTGATGATGAGCTAGGAGAAAAAGACATACCAAATAGTGAGCCTGTAGAGGATAGCAGCGATGATGAGGAGTGGGTTGCAGAAGATGCTAGACCAGATGGTATTCCAGAAATAGCTTATGATAAAGAAAACCCACCAATGCATGTTGACGCAAAGTACCCTAATATTGAAGAGTTCAGGTTGGCAATTGCTACATACGCCATAAAGAAAGAGTTTGAATTTATGGTTGAAAAGAGTGAACCTACTCGATTCAGGGCTCATTGTCGCCGGTCAAAAGATTGCACATGGAGAATTCATGTTGGGAGGTTGGATGATGAAGTAACTATGGAGGTATATATATTATTTGCATATTTTTGCTGTTATAAAATGGAGTTGACTCTAATTTTGCAACACGTTACTTATTGCATGTTACTTATTGTAGGTCAAAATTCATTCAGAGAAGCATACGTGTTCCAGTACAAAGAAAAAAAGAAGCAGCGAAATGCTTCAAAGGCATGGGTATGTGAGAAAGTCATGGACTGGGTGAAAGAAGATCCTAGTGTTCGCCCAATGGAGTTACGGAGGAGACTACATGACAAGTACAAGATCAGGATTGATTACACGAAAGTATTCAGGGGCAAAGGGCTAGCAATGGCTAAGCTGTTTGGTGATTGGGATGATTCTTTTGACAAGCTGTATGCCTGGAAAGCTGAGGTTGAGAAGAGATCTCCTGGAAGCATAGTTGCGATTGACAATATGGAGTACGATCAGAAAAAGTATTTTATACGGATGTTTGTTGGGCTGAAGCCTTTGTGTGATGGATTCTTGGCTGGATGCAGACCTTACTTGGCGATAGACAGCACTCATTTGACAGGTAAGTATAGAGGTCAGTTGGCTACTGCTTGTGCTATTGATGGGCATAATTGGCTATACCATGTAGCCCATGGAGTTATTGATGCAGAAACTACAGAAAGTTGGGTGTGGTTCTTGGAGAAGCTTCGTGAGGCTATTGGCTCTCCTCCTGGCCTAGCCATATGTTCGGATGCAGGAAAAGGAATTGACACTGCAATTGAACAAGTGTTTGAGTATGCAGAACATAGAGAATGCATGCGTCACTTGGTTGTGAACTTCAAAAAAAAGTTTCATGGCAAAGTTTTTGACGACCATTTGTGGCCAGCTGCTTATTCATGGACTCCTCAAGCTTTTGACTATCACATGGCAGCCATACAGGAGAAAAAGGCTGCTGCAATTGCATACTTAAACACGTACCAGCAGGCTATGGTCAAGGAGCAAATATTCACCCTCCTCGAAAGTGGATTATGTGACAAATAATTTGGCCGAGTGTTTCAACAACTGGATCCACAAGCACAAAGGTATAATGTTGTTTCAGCTCATGGACAAGATCAGGAGAAAGATTACAGTTAAGCATGAGAAGAGAAGAAGGATAGCTAGAAAATTTCAAGGTCGACGCATACTTCCATGTGTCATGAAGGAGCTGAATGACAAAAGTAGGGGGCTGGACATTGAATATGACAGAATAGATGACATGATTGCAGATGTGAGCGAGAGTGCTGCGCTAGGTGGCAAGCGACACATTACTGATCTAGCGAATAGGACATGCACATGCAGGGCATTTCAAATCTCTGGGAAGCCTTGCAAACATGCAATTAGCTTTATAACTGGAATTAGAGGGGTCAGCATAGAAGATTTTGTTGATGACTATTACAGTGTTGCCAAGTTCACTCCAGCTTATGCACATATTCTTCCTGGCCTAACCGACATGTCCCAATGGCCATGTGTGACCAAAGAATTCTTTTTAAACCCCCCAATCCTTAGGAGGGCCCCTGGGAGGCCAAAGGTACAAAGGCATAAAAGTGGTGCTGAGAATAGCAAGGGCAAAGGAAAGAAGGGCCAGCACCAATGTCCAATTTGCAAGGGCTATGGCCATAGATGGCAAAGCTGCAAAGATGCAGCTCCTGAAGCACTAGAAGCCTATAGTGAAGTAGCAAAGCAAAAAAGGTAGTTTATTTCAATATTTCCGAGATCTCTTTCTATTCCACATTAATCTTGTCTTTATGGTGCTAATATGTGAAACTCATGCAGGGACAAAAGAAAGAAAAAATCCAATACAAAGGCTCTACCAGCATGTCCAAATGAAAATGAAGCTGCATTACCTCTACTTCTATGTTCAAGTGACGCAATTGAAGACAATGTTGCTAAGTTGACATCATCAAAGACTATCTCTAAATCTACAAGGTACCAAAGCTGTTTAACCTTTACTGAAATGTTTCTTTTACAGTGTATAAGTTAGCAACACTAATCCCTCCTGCAATCTACCAGCATGGCCATATCTATTGCGCCTGACAGCCCTGCAATGGGCACACGAAGCAAGAAGACGGTTGCATCCCACAGCCCTGCAATGAGCACTCGAAGCAAGAAGAGAGTTGTGCCTCAGAGTCAAGCAATGGCGACTCGAAGCAAAAAGAAGTTGAAACTGTGATAGTCTCTGGCAGTTCACAAATTATTTAACTATCGCAATTCTTCATGTCTATTTTGTTCAAGAGACTATGCTTATGTGAACAACCAACTCTCAGGTTGTGGTCTTTTGGTAGGGATGTTAACTTAGTCTATGCATGACTGAAATGGTGTTTGCTGATGTGAACTTTGATGAGTATTATTCTGTAGTTGAAATATAAATATGCTGATATTGTTATATGTGCACTGTTATTTTGCTAAAATGCTGAAAATAGAGGCAAAATGCTGTCAATTTTTTTGCTATGTTGCTTATTTGCCATTGAGGGCAAACCAGTCACTTTGGCCTCCAAAAACGGTGACTTAACCTGGTTCTAACAGCTGATGGCATATAAGCACTAAAATTCGTTTGTATCCGGTATATGAGCACTGCAGCTTTGTTCGATGGCAAATGAGCCATTGACGAGTTTGTCAATGGTATAGAAGCAATTTTCTCTTTTATCACTACTACCCATTGTGTTTGTGTCGTAGGCAATGCACTCTCCCCTGGTTCCTCCCACACCACACCACACCCACACCCACACATCCATCCTCCTATATAGCAACGACCCAACACACACGGCCTATATGATGGTACCCATCCTTTTCACCGCATGATGTGTATTCTCCATTCACCCAGCTTCCCCACACTCTCTGTTTGCACTTCACATCTCGTACATCTCAGCTAGGCTAGTGAGAGGTCCATGCATGGTTGTACATCATCAATGGCGGTATCATTTGAGAGGAAATGGAGCAAGAAATAAGTCTCCATGCATTTAGGACTAGCCAGTACTACTAGCTTGGTTCCTCAGCATTGTGAGAGCAATGGCCGGCGGTGGCATTGTTGCAAAGGTGAGCTTAACTGGGATACGATATGGATGTGCCTGGCTCCCTGTATGCCACTCATCTAGAGCAACACCTTTCTAATAAGGTTGCCTGCGATGGCTGGCGTGCACGAAGCCAAGCATATCAGAACCCTCTCCCTCTCCTTTGTTGGTTAGGGTACTTGATGTTGCTTGTTTATCTCTGTTAAGTAGTTGGTTTTCCCTGCATTACCAAATGTACTATGTGTTGCTGCTAAATGTTTTTTACTGAACAATAATATGCTGCGTTTTTATTAAATAAAGGTGTTTCCCTAGCTCCCTCCACAATTCGAGATCACATCTTTAGCACTTTTAGCATTTTTAAAACATCTGATTACTTTGTTCCAATTAATTCCCACTTGAGCTACCAGTGAAAAACAAGACTCCACTCGTCATTTCACGTTTTCGAGATTTAATTCCCTCCCACAACAATTTTCAAAGATTCAATAGATTTTTTCCTTAAGGCCGTACAGTAGGTTTTCCTACTGCCTATATTTTACAAATATATAGAAGGATACAAAGCTAGAGGCTAGTTGTTAGCAGTTAGCTAAAACAAAGGCACCAGTCCCTCTACAAGAACTAAGTTAAATAAAAGACGCAACCTGCATTGCATGCCAAAATATGCCTTTTGGGTAGCTCTATGCAGCAGAACACAGTAAAGGTTACTAATATAATAATCTCCATAGAGAAAGGTTGATGAACCACATCTTTTAGGCTTGATAGTATGATTATTTTTACATAACACTTCCTTCCTTGGATGCAAAGGATCCTTGCACGTTCCAAACAAAAAACGGAGATTGAGAATTTGAACATTTAACTTGATTAATGGCATCACTTATACTTTCCTAACCATATGTTCGTGAAAACTGAAAACGAACAAGTAATTCATATGATATCTAGTTATATTATTTTCAAATAAGAAAATTAATAGATATGTGTGTACCAGTGGTCAAAATGTAGGTTATGTGCATCATTATGATGCAGAGGCCGGGGCAATGCTCCCATTTTGAAGAAGAAAAAAAAGTGGACAAAATGTTGAAGTATCTATTCTCAAATAGATGGAGTAATTCACCAACTTTGGGAGGGGGCACATGATGTCCATTGCTCTCTTCATGACGCCAATGATTGATCCTCTTTGAACAAACGATGAATAAATCAACCCTACATAGTACTAGCCTGAAATAGTTATCGCCGGACGATTCAGGTATCGGTCGGCTGGCTAAGTGGCTGCTTCTGCATACTTTAAAACTTTACCTCAGCATATGTTCCAGCAAAACCGTGCCAAAATACACGTAAGCATTCAATGAATGGAGGCCAATGCATATATACACATGTGGTTATCAGCAACTTGTGACCAATCATGGACCCGAATTATTGGAGGCCAAGCCCTGACACTGGCCGGCAACTTACTTTTCCCACGTTAAACTGGTTTATTTTTTTTGGATAACCCGGCAGGAGCTCTGCCTATTTCATAAAAGATGGGAAGATAACCTAATGCAAGGTTAGGAGGGGTATGTTAGAGCATCTCTGACATAAAAAACCGGAAACCCTTCAAACTCCGACGACTTTACGGGCCGAAACCTTTTTTGTGCCGTAGCAGAGCCCGTAAACGTCGGGCGGCCTGTAAAGGGGATAAGGGCGCCCGTAGATTAGGACCGCCGAACCCTATTTATGTCGGGTTCCTCACTGTTCCCCGTTCGAAAATCTTATCCACCACCGCCGACGAGAAAATAGCCCCCCCCCCCCCGTCTTCTCCGACGAGAAATCCACCGCTGGTGACGTAGATCTTGCCGCCACAACAGCTGCGGGATGGCACCCAAGCGCTCGAAGTTGAATCTATGGAGCCGCGGCGACATATTCGGTGACTTCTCCTACGAGAAGCGCAAGGAGCTCGCCGAGCAGAAGCGGCTTGCCAAGAAATTCATGAAGAAAGAAAGCCTGATCCCGCGGTCGTGCTTCAGGCGCGAGGTGGAGGAGTTCGACCGGATGCGATGCAAGCGTGAGCTCGAGCTTGCGCGCCGCCAACGCGCGCAGAGGCGAGGGAAGCTCGAGTGGCGCCACGAGTAGCTCCACCGTGCCACTTCCTCTTCCTCCATCAGACGCCTTCGTACTGCTCCGTTCGGTCCCCGACGAGATGGTCGACTCCGTCAGTGCCCTCGTCCTGCTCCGTTCAGTGGTCATCGACCTCGTCCTACTCCAAAATTAGAAAATTTGCAGTTCCGTTTAAGATTTCTACTATGCGACGATGGCAGTAGTTGCGAGCAGGATTGTCAAAAGGTGAACATAGTCAACGCCACGAGATGCACAAGCGAATAGGATGATGCTCTAAAACATAGTCAACGCCACTTCCATTTAGGTAAGCCGCTCCCCAGGAATCCTCCGGTTTCGCAACTTGGCAACTTCTACACATTCCACATCATGTAGATCAGATTGCCGCAACGAGCTTTGGCAGCATTGTTCGGCTTCGGCACAGCACTGATAAGTCCATTCCACCAGTCCTGAAGCGATGTGGTCAAAGAGTGCGTAGTGACTTTCGGATGATCTGGCCATCACACAAACATACAAAGTCACAGTGTCCAACAAGATCTCATATCTGCTTCGATGGCAGAATCAGCCACCTCGGTCTACAGCAGTTTAAATTTTGTGGACAAACATGTTGCATTCAACACGATAGCGCCACACTCCATCTCAAGTTTTGTTGGCGGCATCGACATTCGACAACCTCGGCATGTAAGCCAGATTATAATTTTGGGTGAACTGATTGGTGCGTGAAGCACAAATAGTGCCAACTGGGTCGCCTAATGGCACCACCTTCGTCTTAGCTGTCGGCATCGACAGCCTCGGCCTACAGGCCAGGGTGAGATGAAGCACAAGGCTGCTACTGCTGCCGAGAGGTACTACAGCACAAGCATGTTACCAACCTCAGTGTATGCAGTGGGAAGAATCCACCTGACTCCAGTGTCTAGACAAGGTAGAAAATGCCAGAGGGCGAGCGCTATACAGAGTCGATGCAGGTGCATGGTGGCGCTCAGTCAGGGAACTGTATGCGTTTGCCATTGCCTGGCCTCTGAGAAGGTCCAGATCTTGCAGCCCATCCATGCATCATGCAGGAAAATGTTCGGCCATGCAGCAGACGGAACCACATGTGCAGCAGATGAATCATGCAGTGACATCTGAGCAGTGGTGCCAAAAGGTACAAGGACTGTTAGTGTTATGTGCGTGGTATGCAGCTGTGACACTGCAAATGGTGAAAAAATCACAGTAGGGGTTTAGTTACCCTCTTTCTACAGGCTACTTGGCGGGACCAAGGAAAATGTACAGCAAGAAGATGTCTACTTGGATCTGAAGAGAGCATAAACTTGTTAGGAATATAGATGGTTTCCTTGGCTCACGATTGTTGCAATTAATCCCCTTTGAGCTGTTGAGTGTTGACACTCCAATGCCAATGCCTCTCAGAAACAAAAACAGGAAGAGAAAACTACCATATATTTCACTAGTCTCATCACTGGTGGGAAACAACCACCACTCACTACCATATATTTCACTAGTCTCATCCCCTTTGAGCTGTTGAGTGTTGACACTCCAATGCCAATGCCTCTCAGAAACAAAAACAGGAAGAGAAAACTACCATATGTTTCACTAGTCTCATCACTGGTGGGAACAACCACCACTCACTGCTAAGAACTTCCATTGACAATGAGCGAGGAATAAAGATTTAGCTATACAACATTTTGGTTCATCCCGTTTGTGATTTCTCGGAATACCCGCAACCGGTTTTGGGGCCTCCATGGTCTTGTGCTCGCCGCGTTCTTAGGCCCGCAGCTCGTGGCCTCGGTGTGACTGGCACCCCTGGAGTTCTCATTATCACCAAATGGCAGCTGACCGCCGAAAAGTGAGCGCTGAGCTGTGCTGCTTCTCCATGGTGTTTTCTCGGTGCCTTGAGGTCTCTCACTGAGATGAACCGTGTTAAGCCTTTGGCATACTCGGTTGCTGTGATCTTGAACCTTCTGCTGCTTCCATGCTGGAGCAGTCCTGACAAACTTCCGGTTCATGTTCTCATCAGTCAAGATTTTGGAGTCGTTCCGTCGCCATGAACCTGCTGAGGATGAACTCTGTAGCTGAACACCTGCGACTGGGGTTTTGAGGCTGCTGCTTTCCTGAGATGATGGTGGTGTTATGCCCCTCTGCTCACTTGCACGTTTGTTGCTCTCGCCTTGTGCAGTAGTGTTAGTGACATCGCCCAGTTTCTGTTCATCCTCGTCCACCATGTCAGCCCATGTTTTTCTAGCCCCAGCAACAAAGCCCTTCCCCTCTTGCATGGGATTCTCACTAGCATCTTTGGCGCCACTAGAGTTTGGCAAGCATTCTGCAGTGCTAGGATTCTGAACTTGATTCTCTGTGCTAATATTTGTTTTGTCCTTCTCAATCAGCCGCTTTCGTAGTTTCTCAAGCAGAGACTGTGGTGTGGCAGCATCGTTGAACAGTCTAGAAAGATCTTGGTACTCCTCCTGACACTGCCCATTTTTCTCTCCATCAGTTGCAACCATAAATTGTGGTTCTTTACGCTTCAACTGAGTAATCGGAGAAGGAAGTGCTTGTGGGTTGCAGTCTTCATGCTTATCTGTATCTACTGAAACTGAAATTTCTGGTTCTTCAGAATTTAATTCACTTGAAGAAGTAGAGAGTATTTGTGAATGTAGACATTCAAGGTTCTCCACATCAATAGCAAGAGAAATCCGTGAATCTTTAGACTTCATTTGAGTTATGGGAGAAGGGAGTGCTTGGGACTCAATTTCTCTAAGAACTTCAGTAGCCCGGACAAAAGATCTCACATGGTTTTCATCATTGCAGTTGTAAGGTATAGATTGGAGAAGGTATTTAGCTTCAGCTACCTTTCCAATCTTCATCAAGCAGATGGCTAAATTACACTCTTTGTTATAATCAGCTTCTATAGCAAGAGCTTGCCTGGGTTAAGAGACATCAAGTCAGTACCAGGTGGATTTAGTTGGATGAGCTTTATTGGAAATGATGTATTATGTATATGATATTATGACTGAAAACACAAAGTTCACTTCTACTAGTATCAGCAGTTATCAGTGCTTAAAACAGTCATTTCTGCATCCTTGATGTGGACTGAGAAACTACAGTGGTACCAAAATATTTATTCATATAAATAACACCAGACCTAGGATCGAATTTGAAGAAAAAACATGAATCCTTTGTAACGAAGTTCATATCAGCTTTATAGGTTCATGCCCAACATAGAAATACCTGTAGAGCATTTCAGCTTCCTCATAGTTCTCAGACTGCATATAGGCCCAGGCTAGGTTACCCAGCAACCTTCATAACAAAGCAGAGACTTAGAATGGTGCGTGCAGGTGCAGGTCAAATGGATATGAGAAATATTTTTTATACCTGGCCTTTTCATCCCTCAGAGAGAGATAGACTAATCTTCCATGAGATTTAGACAGCTTTGTTTTCCACCGACCAGAAGCTAGATCCTCATCAACCATTCTCAGCTTCACTGTCAGCATTTCAACCTGCTCTTTTGTCCTACCACATTTCTGGTTTAACATAAAAATGATTTGTTTCAGAAAACAAGAGACTTGGCTGAATATTTTCATCCACAAATCCTGTGCAGGTTTATTATTGGCTGACGAAATATTCACATGGATTTGTGCAATATATTAAAGATTTCAAGATCTAATAGTATAATCAAACCCCAAAACTGGGAGTTCAGCAGAAAGATTTAGCTGGTATACGTAAATTTAAATGACTGAAATACCTTGTACAAGTCAATAAGAATATTGTCAAGGGAGTCCTGAGCTTCATTAGGACAACGGTCACGGAAGGTTCTTATCGCTTCGATGGCCTCTTCAGCCCTATTTGCTTGTTTCAGTACCGTAGCCATATCCTTCAGTGCACTCTCAATTCGTTCACCACTGTTAATAGCCGCCCAGAACAATGGAACAGCCTTGTTTGGATCCTTTTCAATTAGCTAGAATAATAGAAGCAAGGTGATGAAACAAAACGAACCACAAATTTCTCTTGCAACAGCTTCTATGATCAAGAGCTTCAATGCATCTTGATTTACAAGTCTGTAAGTGCTACAGAACTAGAAATACAGTGCCAAAATAAAGGTAAAAAGTATAGAAGTATTTCAGCTTATAACGTGTTAAGAAAAGCAAGACTTCAGGCAGAATGAGCATCTGCTACAGATACCGTCAGAAACAAACATACGGCATGACAGCATCGAAACTTATCAAATAGTTTCAATGCAATCTTTAAATACAATACATTTCTGGTAATAGGACACCTAGTCATGTAAAAGAATCAACCCTTTCGTGCCACTTCTTTTTCCAAATTATCCTATGAGTCGCATTATTTGTCCCAGGGTTAATCTATCTTCAGTTCTTCACCTTTCTCTATTGTTGTTCAGTTAAAAGATATCCTGATACAATGGAAGATATCCTGATATAGTGATATTTCACTGGAAAGAACACTAAGCTTAATGGGTGAATTCGGCATCTAACAAGATTCAGCAAGCCAGTCAGCGCAGAATACCATTACAATGCAATTAACAGAACAATGATATCTTAAGTCTTAACGACGATAAAAGTTAACGAATTGACTTGATTATATCCACATCATATATTTATTGATATATACCTATACCAGGAAACTGGATGCTAACGAATTTTCACAAGAGAACGTTGTAGACTTAATAACTGAGGCAGCCAGGTAGCAACTGTGCAAGCCAAGGAAGATAGAACTGATTGTTATCAGTGGCAAACTGGGGGGGAACACGCTAGTAGCAAATCGAGTTCTCTGAGATATTTCAGTTCCACATCATTCTGACAAGAATAGGCTACACACATCCCTGCACCCAACCTAGAACTACAATGCTGGAACCAGAAAAAATTCATCACCACCTGCATATCCATTCATGAACCAAAATACTAGGATCGTCTCTAGCTAGCCCAGTTGTTGATCTATCATATCAGTTACATCTACTTAGCCACCCCGATGGAGAACGGCAGGAACACAGATAGCACATCGCTCATTTTCGGACCCTGAAAACGAAGAAATCGGACCCGAGGGATTTACCTGCGCCTGCTTCGCCCGGACGTACGGCGAATCCGCCGCCGGCGGCGCCCTCGGCGGCCGGGAACACCCGCCGCCGCCGCTCGGCAGAGGCGTCACCGCGAGGGGGCCCCCTCCGCTCGCCGGCGGGGTGACGCGGTAGGAGGAGCAGCAGCCGGCACTCATGGGCGGCGTGAAGTGGCTCCCCGATCCGGCGGGGGTAGTGCCGGGGCTCCACCCCGCCACCGCGCCCCGCGGCGACGTCCACGGCGGCAGCCGCCGCCCGCCGCTCGGCATGGCGGAATTCCGTCGAGCACCTGGCTTGCGCGTTCCCCCTCCCTCCTAGTAGAAACAAAAAAAAACACCAAGTCGGATGTCAATTTCCCCTCTCGAAGAACGATCTTCGACGGCAAGAGGTTGGGTTTCTGGAGTGAACACAGTCCTTCGGGTGAGAAGAGAATTCATTCCCCCCACAGATAAGAATTCTCCAAAAATAGAAACATCTCGACAGATCAAGAGAAGGATCGACTAACCCTAAGACCGGCGACGAGGAGCTGAGGTCGGCCTTGATCGAGAAACCCTCACCTCCGATCGGGACGGCCCAGTCCGCCGGCGATCCGAACACCAGAAGCCTTCGTCGGAGCGAGCGATGGACGAACAACTATATATACTGACGGCGGCGGGCGAACTGGAGAACCGGAGGAAAATTTTGAAATGGATGGAGGGAGAGGGAGGGAGGTGGCTGGGCCGCTGACGTGGACACGGCCTGGGGCCCACAGTTTGCCGTCGTGGACGTCGCGTCACGGGGTTCCCGTTCGTTCGTGCCGTCGTGCGCAGCGACAAACACTTAAATCACACTCGGTAGGAGTAGTAGTAAGTGCAGCTCATGCGTGTCGTGTGATGGTGGTATCGTGTGGTGCATGTAATGCGTAGCACCAATCGATTGGCTTTGCACTTGCGTTAATGCACGCACACGATGCATGCGTTGCTCATGTTTTTACCTTGGTCTGTGATTCCTATGTCTAAGAAAAATAGATAAAAATTTACTTTGGTCACTACATCAATCCACAAACTGGGTAGTTGTTTATATCTAGAAGATGTTTTTACTCCCTCCCTATTTTGGGGTTTGTAAGTCCTCTTCGAATTTTGAGTCCTCTTCAAAGATCTGACAAGCAGTAAGTAGGGCTTTACACCGAATGGTCCGAACCTGGATAAATCGCTTTGTGTGCTTGATCCTTTGAGTTTGTTCTGCCACGTTCAGAGTTTAAGAAGTTTTCGTGCCCACCGCAACGAACAAAATACAGGGATAAATCGTTACAGGTGCCCACCTCACCGACATGCGACAACTACCAAAAACCTCATGGATACTCTCCCTGCTTCTCAAATGTTTTCTTCTAGAGGGTTCACCATAGCCGCCTTCGAGATCTTGTCAGATGGCATCGATGGACGAAGTAAATGAGAAAGAGGTATTCGTCACTTGCAAAGCAGCGCTGGAGGTTCCTCTTGTTCGTCGGCGTTAGCTGGTGGTCGTCAGCGAAGATGAGTGCATCTTATTAATGCTTCCTCTATAAGCTTGTTGCTTTGAGTATTTGTGTTGTAGCATATATTTTGCCCAATCCCTCATGTTGGCAAGGTGTTGGAGGATTGGATAAGGAAGAATATGTTCTTGTTACAGGTTTGGAGTTGGGTTTGGAGTTGCTGCTAGACTGTGTTTGGATGCTCTCCTTCAAAGGGCAACCGAACACTAGGTGATGGTGCCACCTCGTAGGTAGTCTATTTTCAACAAGGAGAGGTTTAAACCCCGACATTTCCATCAAATTGATGCACATGACATCTTTATTATTAAAGCAGAATGTGTGGTATGGTGTTACACGATAAATGGTGTCACACTTCAGTTGCCCTCACATTTCAAATTAATTACGTTGCTCTGCCACCTATAGGTGAAGATACCAGTTTATAAACAAAATTATCTCTAATTACGCTACTCTATCACCTATAAGTGAACACTGGTTTAGAAAAAAAGAACCCAGATCCTTCTAAACCATAGGTGCGGCATCCCCTAACGTACAAAACAATATATAGAAACGGAAAGTAAAAAAACAACAGAAACCGATGTTTCAACCACACGTTCCTATCTTCCTATCTTCATGGTCTTAACAAAATTTTCAGATTTACATATGAAATGCCACCGCATTCAACAAACCATCACATGCAAACTAACCTCACTCTTATTTCTCTAACAACCACGTGCCATCCCGGCAAAAAGATCTGCGGTAATCTCATTATCCACGCAAATTGTTAGAAGTAGATTGAGAGGAAACGAGAGAGAGACAACAAATGATTCAACGGTTGCTTTCATTGATGATGAATGGGGCTATATACAGCACCCAACAAGCAGTTACAAAAGGGGTATGTCGGTTGTGCAAACCGACATATTATAAGCAGGGATTACATGATTAATTAAAGTAATTAATTAAATCCTAACACTCCCCCTAATCTATGCTTGTCCTTGCATGTGTTCATCATCTTGAAATAGTCTCCTCTAAAACCCTGTGGGAAAATATGAGGAGAGTAGTATGTATGATATGCTGCTAAAGCTCCTTAAATTCCAGTGGGAAATAAGGAGAAAATGATGCAGCATACAATATTTATTGTCTCTTTGATAACTCTATGAGAAAACCTTAGAAAGGAAAAACCCATAAGTGAGTTTAGAGAACAATAAATATGCCTTGTATTCTTCCTGTAAACCCCAGTGGGGAAAACAGGAAGTATGACATATGATGTTTGAAGTTCTCCCCCAAAAACCCTTTGGGAAAAATGTGAAGAGAATTGTATTGGATATGTTGTTAAAACTCCTTTAAAACCCAGTGAGAAAAGTAAGGAGAAAATGATATAACATATAATGATTATTGTCTCCGTTAACTCAATATGAATGAAATACATAGAGTTTAGACAATAATAAATATGTCGTGTATACTTTCCCAAAAACCCCGGCGGGGAAAATAGAAAGTAAGACATATGATCTTATGTTGATATTACCTCATTAAAAATCTTGATGAGAACCTGGAAAGTAAACTCATAAAGGGAAAAAGAGTGTAATATGATGCTTTGAACATGTTACTGTTCAGGAAGGTTTTCCCCCTGACCCTTGCAAATCATGAAGTCGTCGAATAACAATCCCATGAATTAATTTCTGGAATATTATAGTTGGTAGAGACTTTGTGAATATATTAGCGAGGATATCGCATGATTTGAATTGCAAGATATTTATTCCCCGACTCTTGAGGAGTTCATGGGGATAAAACCGTTTAACACAATATGCTTGATGATATTGCTCTTTATGTAACATGTTTGCACATGTGCAAAACAAGTAACATTATCTTTATAGATAGTGGTAGGTGATTCGAGAGAACCAATACCACATGAATAATGTGTGTGATTTATCATTCCGTGAAGCCACATGTATTAACGTTGCTTTGTATTTCAGAATGATTGGTAGGTGTAGTCACCAAAGTCTGTTTTGAAGACATCGATGGGGTGACAGTTACCATGTAGATACACACTATGGGGATCATTCAAGTAGCCAACATCAGTGTATCATGATGATATTGGAGTTCAGATTTCTCTGAAATACAAGAACATGTCATGTACTGTGTGGTGCCTTGGAGATATCGAAAGATATTCTGGATTCCCAACTAATGGTTTTGGTGGGTTCAATGGCACAGTGATATGGAACTATAAGTCCCAATATTCCTTCTACACCATCTCGTGGTTTGATAGAATCTTTCTCTACGTCTAGAGATCGAACAGCCGACATGGGATATAGACATGACTTGTCCATTTTAGGTTTCTCCAATATTTAGAATATAGCCATCTTGGTGTACCATAATACTTGAGTGAAGTAGCCCGACTTGTAGTATCAAGCACTGTTTGGGTTAACCAAATCCTTCATCTCAAAATTCTGTCTTTTAGATGATCACGTGTTTCATCATTGACGAAGTAATCCTTGTGTCTGACAAATACGCATGGGTAATCATCATTATAGGAGTAA
Organism: Poa annua; assembly: GCA_026929855.1. Lineage (NCBI taxonomy): Eukaryota > Viridiplantae > Streptophyta > Magnoliopsida > Poales > Poaceae > Poa > Poa annua. The sequence continues at coordinate 78,398,894 of CM049430.1, read as the reverse complement.
TCCTTGTGTATAAGGAACTCACTACGTCCGTTGTAACAAAATATACCGACAACGAGCCATGCAATGACTCACTGATTCTACACAATGCATGTTGCATTTACATTTTGATTTGGATAGAGATTCCACCGGGAACCATACATGCTCAAATCTAGTGATCCACATGAAATCTAGTCACTACATCTATCAACTGCATAAATAGACAATTTGCACTGCAATGATATAATTATCGGAAAATTTTGAGGTTTTCAATCCTCTATGGAGAGCAGGTCTCGAATCTCTGCGGAAACCCGACCTTATGCTACAAGCCTTGCTTTCTCACCACCTTGTTGTTCTCATTCCATTTATAGAAGAAAACATACTGAATCCCGTATAGAGAATTCAATTGGAGGAGCGAGGCTAATTCTGCTTGGATTGCATCCTTTGTTTATTTCAGTCCGAGCGAGTGGTTTACACTCTGCCATGGCCATGGTATTTGGACCTGAATCATTGTGGACATTTGCAATCATACAAGAGAAATGTTTGTCGACAATTGTAGGCTTTTGTTACATAATTCTCCATAGTTGATATTGTAGGAGGAAATCTCATGCACCTATGATGACTCGTGATTTCCCAATACGCGTGAGTCCAGGTGTTCCGATGTCCCAGCCAGTGTGTGCTAGCTGAAGCTGGGGTTGTGGAGGTTTCCTTTCCACTGGGTGTATACTACCCATAAGGTGTTTGTCAACGCTAGGTTGACTTGCATTTACTGATTTAGAGGATTTCTCCCCAATTGTCTTTGTTGCTTGCAAAAAGCTGGATCCTGGTCAGATGCCGTACTACTCCCCCTCTTTTTATGAAATAGGGAGTTGAGTGGTTTTTCTTGGTACCTCCACTCTTTCAGGCGCATTTCTAGCCGGATTAGGAGTTTGTGTAACGCCCTAAAATCGGTACTATGTAGATTTAAGCGATCCCACCGAAATCCGCATAATAACGATTTTAGGTCGCCCACCAGACATAATGTGCACGTCGAGACATGCGCATTATGTGGGTGGAATTGTGATAACATTACAACAGTTCCGATACATCTACAAATACAAAAAAGATATAATTACAACAACGACTCGAACGAGTCAAGATACAAATGATACAATACAAAGATTCAAATGACAGCGGAAGCAAAATAGTATCCGACTACGGATAAGATGCAAATTGGACTAAGAGTCCTGAAGATAAGCGATGGCGTCATATCCCTGCCTAGCCAAGCCAGAGGGATTACCAAGCTAACGTCGTCAGACTTCAAACCTGTTGACTGCGCATAAAGCACATCCCAAAAGAGGGTCAGGGCACTCCCTAGCAAGCAAAACCGACTTGCCTACTTTCTACACCATCTCCCAAAATATGGGGTAGGTGGACTTAGCGACAGCAGCACTAGCAACCTAGAGAGACACGCTACAACTTCCGTCTAATTAGAGAGGGATAAGAGAGCACATAAATAAACAACTACAAGTAACACCAAACATAACCCATTCTCGAATTAACCCCCTCAACCAAATATGAGGAAGCAATTCGGGAAACTCACACATTGAACAGTTTTAGTTATAATTTATGGTGAAAGTAATTCTATATTACTAGTCAATTTAATTAACATTAATTAGGTGCAAGTTGTCTAGATCTTGTTAGCCAGCATCATCACCAAAGTCGTCCATAACCGTGGACACGGCTCATCGATAAGATTATACCCTGCAGGGGTGCACTACTGTACCCATACTCGTATGATCAACCCAAGCGAGCATCAGAGCCTCTCAACATGACTCGTTCCTTCACTACAGCAAGTCCAAGTGCCACCCATATGAATTGTTACCCGCGTCAGGAGTCCGGCCGAATCTCAATTGCGGACTCATTAGTTTGCGACTACGCCACCATGCGGCTCAAACCACAGTAGGAACTATCCGCTTCGTGTCGTACCGCACCTATATGACCCCCCGTATCAAATAACCTCTCATCATCTCATCATCATGCACATGCATATGAGAAAATGGAAAACCCGAACTACTTGTGGCACATGGACAAGTTGTAGATCCGTTCAAAGTCGAGGGGAGCTCCATAGGGCCTCCCACAAGTGGTTAGTTCGGTCAAAATTGGATCCGAGGACAAAAATCTCAGTTCCTAGGTCGACACTGAGCAGAACAAAGCACCTCACAAGGCCTTCCGCCTCGTGCCTTATCTTTTAATTATAATACCCCAACACAAGATAGCATTTTATTAAAGTAGAACAATCTATCATACTAAGCAGATGAAACATAAGACCAACAGACGACTCGCACAATCAACTCTAAGCATGCGCTACGACTCGCAAGGCCAACAGATAAACAAAAAACAGGTGATGGGATGTGGGGATAAACCTGTATGGGCTGCAGGATAAACATGTGATGGGATCATGATAAAGAATCGAATACTAGGGTAGCAGAGATCAACGGCAGGAATGAAAGACAATGTATAGGTAAACAAGCAAACTTTGCTTGCCTGGAATCCCGCATGGAAGCAGATCTTGTCGTTACTCACGCATCTCAACATCGTATCCGCGAAGAAGCAACAAACACTGGAAAGCGTGAAAGATGCATTTTACAACTACGACAAAAGATCCAGCATGATCATGGAAGAATGATGCATGACATGGCAAGATGCATTCCGAGATGCACTTAATCCAAATTAAGCGGAACCGGGATTCCGACAATTAATATTTAGGTGCAAGTTATTTATTTACCAGCAATATTAAATGTTGGTTAGCATGGCAACACATACCATGGGTGATCTAATTAAATTAAATGGAATAGGGCATTATATATTTATTACCCCACACATTCCATATTGAATTATTTAGGTGATTTGCTACACCCGCAAACCCAAGAAATGCATCACATGCAAGTATGATGCGATATGCTCAAGATAGATGATATTTAATAAAATAGGTATAGGGTTAGGGTTCGCACGTTGGATGGGGAGAGATAGGGTTCGAAACCGACGTCTTCGGTCCGTAGAGGAAGTAGTCGTCGTCGTGGAAGTAGTCGTCATCGAACCGGGGCATCGTCGTTTGTCGGTGTCGTGGAAGTGGTCGGGGTAGTTTCCGTATTCGGTCATCCCCGTTGACGGGCGCGTGGACGGAAGAGCACGTAAAAGGACACCGGAAGGAGGCGCACACGGGCGCGCACCGCAACACGGACACGGGCGGTCACGGGAATGTGGCACCGGAAGAGGACCCGCACGCGCATGTAGCAACACCTCGAAGGGTGGACAACTCGGACACAAAAACGGAACGCCGGGGTCTTGCGGGAATTTCACCGAACACCTTGCGGGTGGCGGACATGGAGATGCCAACGGACGGAGAACCAGGCTAGGACGGCGCGGCGTGGGGCGGCGGCGGCGTGCACGTGGCCGGGAAGAGGAGGCGACGCACGGGGCGGAGCACGGAGGAGCGAGGGTGACGGCGGGATGGAGGAGCGCGGCGGCGGCCGAGGTGGGCGGCGAGCACGGCTCGGGAGCGCGGCTGCACGCGCGGGCGGCGCACGGGCGCGGCAGGGCGGAGAGCGGCGGAGAGCGGCGGCGTGGCGCGCAGCGCGCGACGGCGGCGACGCGGCGTGGAGGTGGCCGGAGGGCGCAGGCGGCGTCCGGAGCAGGGCGGGGCGAACGGACACGACGCGGGCGCGGCGAGCGCGCAGCGGGGCGGAGGCGGCGCGGTGGCTGGGGGCGACGCGCGCAGCGGCGAGCAGGGAGGCGGCCAAGGCGCAGGGGAGGCGGCGACGCGCTGGCGCGGCGCGCTGGCGGCGGGCAACAGCGGCCGGACGGCGGTGCAGGTGCGGGAGAGGCGCGTGGAGGTCGGGGGGCCGGGGAGCGCCGGCGGCTCGGGGACGGCGACCGGCGGCGCGCTGCGGCGGCGGGAGGCGCAGGCGGCCGGCGGCCAGAGGCGGCGTGCTGGGGCGCTGGAGAGCTCGGGCCGGCTCGGGCTGATTCGGCTGCGGGGATTTCTCCCGTGCGGGACGAGCGGGGAAGAAGGAGAGAAAAGAAGGAAAGGAAGGAAGAAAAGAAGGAAAGAAAAAGAAGAAAGAAAAGAAAAGAAAAAGGAAGGGGGAAAAAGAAAAGAAAAGAAAAGAAAAGGGGGTGGAAGGACTTTTTGCAAAATTCCCAGAAAATAGAGGAGGGTGGTTGCAAATTTTTAGGGGGTGGGAAAACAATTTTCCAGGGGGAAACCTAGGGTTTGGGGTTAGATGGGCTTGGGCTTTTATTTCTCTTCCCTTTATCATTTTCTGTTTTATATTTTTAAAACAAAATAGAAAAAGAATTTGAACACGAAACCTTTACAAAATATTTTTAGTTTTCAATAGACAATTTAATAAACTAATTTTTAACATTTGCAAAAGATTTGAAATATCACAATTTTAATTAATTTCAAATGCATTTGAATTTAATTGTGGAAATTTAATTTAAATGCAACAAATTAAATTAATGAGATGCAATGCGATGCCATGTCGATGCAAAAAGAAAAACTCACAAATCAAAAGGGGATAAATCCCGGGGCGTTATAGTTTGTAACACCTTTGAGATCAGTAAATGAATATGGCAGGTTATTTGCAAGTGATGCAAATTTGTGAACCTGAACATAGAGTCCAGATTCTTGAGTACGTGGATATGAGGAGGAACGTGAAATCCCAATTGATTTCCTGGCATTCAATGTGGTACTTGAAATCTCCCCCTAATGCCTGAAAATAATCCTCCTTAAACATAAGCAATCAGCATACTGGGTTCTGAATACATCCCTGATAAGGGGTTCAGAGTACTTGTTGATTGACGGAGTTATGTACCCCACATAGATCCCTCATATGTGGGCCCATGATGTACGTTGCGTTGGTGAGATCGGTACGCGTGAAGCGCTTCCAAAATTACGCAGATGCGAAATGCTCGGAGGATTTCCACGTAACAATTGCAGAGGGGAAGTACTGCGATATGCAGTTAGTCAATAGTGTGTAAAACTGCATGACACCAACGTGAGTTGGCAAATTGCAACTCATTAACACCGGTCATGCAATGAGAAAATCCTTTTGATCAGAGATATAACCAAAAACAATTGTGTATGGACACATAGGACACTGTGCTGAAATTCGATCCTCAGAGTCGTGCACTAAATAGTGGAGGCATGTGAAGAGAATTCTGCAACAATATTTGTCCATTCGAATTGATTTAATTCGATTTTAGTCCTAAGAATGGTTGGTTGATACCACAATATCACCTTGAATGTGTTCAAGGGGCTGATGTGATCCGTTGGTACAATATGTCCAAACTAAATCTCATGAATAGGAAAGTTTTAACTCATGCCAAACATGACCGATGGAATTGCATTATATGCAACATGTGCTACGAGAGGATGTACGTGTAGTGCAATCTAGACAATAGACTGGGTACATTCTCATATACTTGTTCCACATCCATCGGATTGACACTCGTAGAAATCTATATATAGAATTGAAGAAGTTCCAATATGAAAATCTTTATCAGATATATAGAATGTATTCAATCTTGTTTATATCAGAGTGTTGATACAATATGTGTGTTCTATTACAACAACACAAATGAACATTAATAGATTGACCGCTAAGGAGATAGTGGGACTAGAAGAAGTCTCAAACCTGTGAGTGAAGGGGATCGGGTGCAGAAAACAAAAAAAAATCCTAGCAACGATATCCCTAGAACATGCCAAGATCTATTCTATGCAGATATAGTAGTACGAACGGAGATCGGAATACATACCCTTGTAGACCGAAAGCGGGGATTACATTCCCGCACAACCGTTGTCGATGAAGACCGACGAAGCCGACCTGAAGGTCGTGTAGAGGAAGCAGACCTCCGAGTACCGCTAGCGCAGCACCTCGCACGGCGTCACACACGTACGGTGGAAACGACGGCCTCTGAAGCTCCAGTCTAGGACGAGCAGCGAAATACTTGGACCAGAACACCAGCAGCGCGACAGCGGGCTATGGTGGAAGAGATCCCCCTCTCAACTCGGCGCAACTCCGACAAAGGGAATCACGAAATCGAGAGAGAATTGGGGAATTAATTGGTGAATTAAAAGGCCAGGGGTGCCCCTCTATATAAAGGCTCCTAGAGGGAGCCAACCTTGCCAGCCAGGCAATGTGGGACTATCCCCCATTGCCTGGTGCGGCTGCACATGGTGCGTCGGCCCCTGGTGGGTCCCTTTTGGCCCACCTGGGTCGGCCCCATGGCTCCCACCGAATTCCCCTAGGGAATTTTTCCCTCTTGGGCCTTCTTTCGACCAGAAGGCCCATTTAGGGAAATCAGACTAAATAAATTCGAAAATAAATATATTAAAACATATTTGCACATTAATTAAACTAAATAATATCAAACATATTATATATAATTTATTCTAGCTCCGAAAACTCTTTCATCGCTGCCCGATCTCCATCGGACCTCTCTCGGGACGTTCCCGGTGATCTCTTTACTTTCCGGTTGTCTTGTCGAAACCCCTTAAGTGTGTTACCCTAGCGGTTCGATATAATAAAAGGTACGATCAAGACTCCTCTATGATCAATGACTAACTCGTAGGCCTGGACCCCATGAATTAATACCTGTGATATAACGAATGACTTTCATCTATCAAACCTGAACGCAAAGTGTTAAACCTTTTGCCATAGCGATACTTAGCGTGTCCGAGAGTCGTTCCATAGATATCTCCATACCTAGCTTGACCTCATTACCGACAACGCTATCTTCTACTCGTCTATGATTTCATGTCTCCGTGACCTAGTCACATGCTTGCAAGCTCATTAGACATGATCTCACCGAGTGGGACCTAGAGTATCTATCCTGCTATGCGGACTGGCAAATCCCGCTCTTGACCCCTCGTCTCAACTACTCCTTTCTGATACCCAAAAGTATCACTGTTATTGTCATACTAAATAAGATACGACGTTTGGTGCGATCAAAGTATCTTCCAGGAATAACAATAAGAGTTGGTCTCACGGTCAAAGGCGTAATGACTACGTCCTCCAAATCTGGGTATGTCCATCACATCGTTCTCCAACGATATGACTTCCATTGCCGACCGGCGCCATGCCCTATGATCGGGAAACCTCGATCATCGATCGTCCAACGAAACTAGTCTTAGTAGAGGCTACTAGGGACCTGGTTGTTTACGCATCACACCCGTATTAATGTTTCCGCTTAATACAGTTATAGCATGACACAAAAATCTATTATGAACAAACGAGATATGATAAAGAATACACTTTATTAATTGCGTCTAGGGCATATCTCCTTCAGTCTCCCACTTGCACTAGAGTACAAATTAATCTAGATTACAACTTGGTAAAAGCTTAACACCCATAGCTAACTGGTGTTTTTCATGCTTGTCAAGCGGGAGAGGCTACGTCAGCTGATCTGCCACATTCAGATCCGTATGCACTTTGCAAATCTTCAGATCGCCTCTTTGTACGTACTGACGTATCACATGGAAGCGTCGGAGAATGTGTTTGGCGGTGGAGTGAGACCTTGGCTCCTTGGCGTTAGCAATGGCACTCGTATTGTCGCAGAAGAAGATCACGGGGTCTTGCACGCTCGGGAACACTCCAAGTTCGATGACGAACTTCCTCAGCCACACAGCTTCATTCGCGGCTTTGCAAGCAGCAATGTACTCTGACTCCATTGTAGATTGTGCGACAATGGGTTGCTTCCCACTTCTCTGGCACACGGCGCCCCCATTCACCTTGAACACATAACCTGTCTGTGACTTAGAGCCATCGGGGTCTGAGCAGAAACTTGCATCCACGTAACCTGTTACGCCAAGTTCTTCATCGCATCCACCATAGACAAGGAACATTTACTTTGTCTTATTGAGATACTTAAGAATGCTCTTAACAGCAATCCAATGCGCCATTGCAGGATTACTCTGGAACCGGCTTGTCAAACTTAGAGCTAATGCCTCATCAGGTCTAGTACTCAACATTGCATACATAATCGATCGTATGGCTGAAGCATAAGGATTTTTAGTCATATCGTCCTTATCCATTTCCGTTACCGGACACTGTGCCTTCCGCAATGTTTTATTCTTGATAACCGGCAGAGAACCCTTCTTTGCCTTCTCCATACCGAAACGCTTCAGTATTTTATCAAGATAAGTACTCTGACTCAACGCTAATAGACGTCTTGATCTATCTGAAGGGGATCGTGTGCAGAAAACAAAAAAATTCCTACCGACGATATCCTAAAAGCATGCCAAGATCTATTCTATGCAGACTTAGTAGTACGAACGGAGATCGGAATACGTACCCTTGTAGACCGAAAGCGGGGATTACGTTCCCGCACAAACGTTGTCGATGCAGACCGACGAAGCCGACCTCAAGGTCGTGTAGAGGAAGCAGGCCTCCGAGTACCGCTAGTGCAGCACCTCGCAGGGAGTCGCACACGTACGGTGGAGACGACGACCTCCGAAGCTCCAGTCCAGGACGAGCAGCGGAAGACTTGGACCAGAACACCAGCAGCGCGGCAGCGGCCTATGGTGGAGGAGATCCCCTTGCTCTGCTCGGCGCGGCTCCAACTTGGGAACCACGAGATCGAGAGAGAAATCGGGAATTAATTGGTGAATTAAAAGGCTGGGGGTGCCCCTTCTTATATAGGCTCCCAGGGGGAGCCTACCTTGCCAGCCAGGCAATGTGGGACTAATCCCACATGACTGGTTCGGCTCTGGAGGGTGCGCCGGCCCCCCTAGTGGGCCCTTGGCCCACTTGGGGCAGCCCCTCCTGGCCCCCACAGAATTCCCCTTGGGAATTTTCCCCTCCTGGGCCTTCTTTCGTCCGGAAGGCCCATTTAGGGAAATATGCCTTAATAAATTCGAAAATAAATATATAAAATCATATTTTCATAGTAATAACACTATTTAATATCAAACATAATATATATATATTTTTTCCTAGCTCCGAAAACTCTTTCGGCACTGCCCGATCTCCATCGGACCCCTCCCGGGACGTTCCCGGTGATCTCCTTCCTTTCCGGTTGTCTTGTCGAAACCCCTTAAGTGTGTTACCCTAGCGGTTCGATATAATATCAGGTATGATCAAGACTCCTCAATGATCAACGACTAACTCGTAGGCCTGGACCCCATGAATTAATCCCTGAGATATAACGAATGACTTTCATCTATCAAATCTGAACGTAAAGTCTTAGACCTTTTGCCATATCGATACTTAGCACGTCCGAGCGTCGTTCCATAGAAATCTCCATACCTAATCCCGACCTCGTTACCGACGACGCTATCTTCTACTCGTTCATGATCTCATGTCTCCGTGACCTAGTCACATGCTTGCAAGCTCATTAGACATGATCTCACCGAGTGGGCCCGAGAGTATCTATCCTGCTATGCGGACTGTCAAAATCCCGCTCTTGACCTCTCGTCTCAACTACTCCTTTCCGATACCCAAAATTATCACCGTTATTGTCATACTAAATAAGATACGACGTTTGGTGCAATCAAAGTATCTTCCGGGAATATCAATAAGAGCTGATCTCACGGTCAAAGGCGTAACGACTACGTTCTCCAAATCTGGGTATGTCCATCACATCGCTCTCCAGCGATATGACTCTCATTGCCGACCGGCGCCATGCCCCATGACCGGGAAACCTCGATCATCAATCGCGCAACGAAACTAGTCTTAGTAGAGGCTACTAGGGACCTGGTTGTTTACGTATCACACCCGCATTAATGTTTCCGCTTAATACGGTTCTAGCATGACACAAAAACCTATTATGAACAAACGAGATATGATAAAGAATACACTTTATTAATTGCCTCTAAGGCATATCTCCTTCAGTCTCCCACTTGCACTAGAGTACAACTTAATCTAGATTACAACTTGGTAAAAGCTTAACACCCATAGCTAACTGGTGTTGTTCATGCTTATCAAGCGGGAGAGGCTTCGTCAGCGGATCTGCCACATTCAGATCCGTATGCACTTTGCAAATCTTCACATCGCCTCCTTGTACGTACTGACGTATCACGTGGAAGCGTCGGAGAATGTGTTTGGCGGTGGAGTGAGACCTTGGCTCCTTGGCGTTCGCAATGGCACCCGTATTTTCGCAGAAGAGGATCACGGGGTCTTGCATGCTCGGGAACACTCCAAGTTCGATGACGAACTTCCTCAGCCACACATCTTCATTCGCGGCCTCGCAGGCAGCAATGTACTCCGACTCCATTGTAGATTGTGCGACTATGGGTTGCTTCCCACTTCTCCAGCACACGGCGCCTCCATTCACCTTGAACATGTAACCTGTCTGTGACTTACAGTCATCGGGGTCTGAGCAAAAACTTGCATCTACGTAACCCGTTACGCCAAGTTCTTCATCGCGGCCACCATACACAAGGAACATTTCCTTTGTCTTATTGAGATACTTAAGAATGCTCTTAACAGCTATCCAATGCGGCATTCCAGGATTACTCTGGAACCGGCTTGTCAAACTTAGAGCTAATGACACATCCGGTCTGGTACTCAACATTGCATACATTATCGATCCTATGGCTGAAGCATAAGGATGTTTCGTCATTTCGGCCTTACCCAGTTCCGTCACCGGACACTGCGCCTTACGCAATATTTTATTCTTGATAACCGGCAGAGAACCCTTCTTTGCCTTCTCCATATGAGATCGCTTCAGTATTTTATCAAGATAAGTACTCTGACTTAGTGCTAATAGGCGCCTTGATCTATCACGATAGATTTTTATGCCTAAAACATACGCAGCTTCTCCTAAGTCCTTCATGGAAAACTTACTGTTTAAATATTCCTTCACCCTATTCAGAAGTTCCACATCATTCCCTATTAGCAATATGTCGTCAACATACAGTGCTAAGAACACAACCGAGCTCCCACTCATTTTCTTGTAAATACAGGTCTCTTCCACATTCTGGATAAATCCAAAACCTTTGATTACCTCATCAAAGCGAAGATTCCAGCTCCGAGATGTCTGCTTCAATCCATAGATGGATCGCTGAAGCTTGCACACCTTGTTAGCACTTCCTGGATCGACAAAACCTTCCGGCTGTACCATGTACAACTCTTCCTCAATGTTTCCATTCAGGAAGGCCGTTTTGACGTCCATCTGCCAGATTTCATAATCATAGTAGGCAGCTACCGCTAACAAAATCCGAATAGACTTAAGCATCACTACCGGTGAAAAAGTTTCATCGTAGTCAATTCCATGAACTTGTCGGAAACCCTTTGCGACAAGCCGAGCTTTATAGACGGTCACATTACCATCAGCATCCGTCTTCTTCTTAAAGATCCACTTATTCTCGACGGCCTTGCGCCCTTCGGGAATATCCACCAAAGTCCACACTTTGTTATCATACATGGATCCTATTTCGGATTTCATGGCTTCAAGCCATTTCTCGGACTCTAGACTCTCCATCGCCTCCTTGTAGTTCGTAGGTTCGTCTTGCTCGACTAGCATGACGGTGCAAACCATGTTGCCATACCATTCCGGTGGGATCCGAGATCTACCAGACCTACGAGGTAGAACATCTTCCTCGACAGTTTCTCCCACTCCTTCCACGGAGGACGTTTCCGGAATTGCTTCCGTTGCGCCACTCGGAATCTCGAGTTCAGGATCAACGATTTCATCGAGGTCTACCTTCCTCCCACTTACTCCTTTCGCGAGAAACTCCTTCTCTAGAAAGGTACCGGTCTTCGCGACAAAAGTTTTGCCCTCAACTTGGTTGTAGAAGGTGTACCCAACGGTTTCCCGCGGATATCCTACAAAGACGACTTTCTCCGACTTTGGTACGAGTTTGTCGGGCTGTAGTTTCTTAACGTACGCCTCACAACCCCAAACCTTCAGAAACGATAACTTAGGCTTTTGGCCATACCATAATTCATACGGCGTCGTTTCAACGGACTTGGACGGAGCCCTATTTAAAATGAATGCGGCTGTTTCTAACGCATAACCCTAGAAGGACACTGGCAGATCGGTAAGAGACATCATAGATCGGACACTATCCAGTAGAGTACGATTACGTTGCTCGGACACACCGTTACGCTGCGGCGTTCCGGCGGGCGTAAGTTGGGGCACTATGCCACAACTCTTCAGATGTGTGCCAATTCAAACTCAAGTACTCTCCACCGCGATCGGATCGGAGATGCTTGATTTTCCTATTAAGCTGATTCTCAACTTCACTCTGGAATTCTTTGAACTTTTCAAACATTTCAGACTTGTGTTTCATCAAATAGATATAACCGTATCTACTCAAGTCATCAGTGAAGGTGACGAAGTAACGATAACCATTGCGTGTCGAAACGCTCATCGCTCCACACACATCTGTATGTATGATCCCCAACAAATCCGACGCCCGTTCAACGAAACCTTTGAACGGTGTCCTGGTCATTTTGCCCATGAGGCATGGTTCGCATGTATCGAGGGATCCGAAATCCAACGAGTCCAAGAGTCCATCGGAGTGGAGTCGCTTCATGCGCTTTATACCAATATGACCAAGACGGCAATGCCACAAAAACATGGCGGTATCGTCACTACACTTAATTCGTTTGGCTTCTATGTTATGGATGTGAGTACTACGATCGAGATTCAACAAGAATAAACCGTTATTCTCGGGAGCATCAACATAAAAGATATCATTCATATAAATAGCATAATTGCTTGACACTGATTTAAATGAATAACCGTCTTGTAACAGGCAAGACCCACTTATAATGTTTACACTCAAGGATGGCACAAAATAACATTTATTTAAAACCAAAACTAATCCCGATGGTAGATGCAGAGGGAGCGTGCCGACAGCCACCACGTCGACTCTCGATCCGTTGCCGACGCGCATCGTCACCTCATCCTTTGCCAGCCGCCTTCTATTCTGTAACTCCTCCTGAGAGTTACATATATGAGCAATAGAACCAGTATCAAATACCCACGTATTTCTCCGGGCGGATGTAAGGTACACATCTATAACATGTATATCAAATATACCTTGCTCTTTGTCGACCGTCTTGCCAGACTTCTTATCCTCCAGATACTTGGTGCAGTTGCGCTTCCAGTGACCCTTCCCCTTGCAGTAGAAACACTCCACGCTAGCTCTGGGACCAGACCTGTTAGTCCTGGGCTTGGCAGCCAACTTTGCCTCCCTCCGGGACTTCCAGCTCTGTTTTCCCTTGCCACCGGACTTCTTGAAATCAACGGTCTTGTTGACCATCAACAGCGTGTGCTCCTTCTTAATCTCTACCTCAGCAGTCTTGAGCATCACGAACACTTCACCTAGGGACTTAGCCATGCCCTGCATGTTGTAGTTCATGACGAAGCCTTTGTAGCTTGGTGGCAACGATTGCAACACCCTGTCAATCGCCAGCTCATCGGGAATCTTGCATTCCAGAGCATTCAGGCGTTGAACGTAGCCAGACATCTTGACTACATGCTCGCTCACACTGCTATGCTCTTCCATCTTGGCTGAGAAGAAAAGCTCAGAAGCCTCATATCTCTCAGCCTTAGCCTGCGGCGCGAAGACAGCCTTAAGATCCGAAATGATCTCAAAGGCGCTCATCTTCTCAAAGCGCTTCTGCAGGTCGGCTTCCATGGCATAGAGCATGCCACTCTGGACAAAGGCAGAATCCTCCGATCGGGTCTGGAAGACCTTCTTCTCATCCTCAGAGCCATCATCTGCAGGAGGGTCACCTATGGCGGCCTCAATGACGTAGGCCACCCTATGGGGAGTGAGAAGGATCCTCAGGTTGCGGAACCAGGCCATGAAGTTTGACCCATTGGTCTTAAGCTTTTCTTTCTCAAGGAACAGACCTAGGTTAAACGAGGGGCGAGACATCTACAATGGAATTTGCAACAACATAAGACTTTGTTCATAATAATTTTGAGTTATAGTATTTTAGAAAATAACTAACATAACTCCCACTCAAACGAACATCCCTCCTGGTCGTTTAAGCGATTACACGACCCCCATCCATTGCACCAGCCCTCATCATCAAAGCCGGCGGCACAACTTCAAGAGTAGACAAAATCGTCCGCCACACCAATTTTGTGACTCGTGCTCGACCTTTCGGTCTTCCTGTTCCGAGGCCATACCTCTGAGTATGCTAGGCTCGCCACCAAAGACCTCCACGCTGACGCTTGTGCAACATGGCTTACACCCACTGTATGCGAACGATGAGATGTATGACACCCGATCATCACGGCCTGCCTCATAACGTAGAACTTTCTTGGTGGTGCGCGTTGGAGGGAGAACACTAGTGGTATTTTGAAGGGATCATCTTATTCAGCTACCGTCGTGTAACATACAATCACACAAAAATAAGATGCACACAAAACATCAAATGTAATGCAATGTGATATAGTCCATCGCGCCATGGTCTTCTTGGCGCCCGCAGTTTATAAACATTTTAATAAACCTACCTTGACCATATCACATAGCCCCTGCAAAATAAAGTTAGACGCTTCTACTTTATCTTTTGCATATTTTACGTGGCTTGGGGCTTTCGTAAATAGAACCGCTTCATACCTACGAATCTTATGACCACAACAACGATCCAATAATTGCATGTTTAAGCATCCCTTTCGGGCCCTCCATTGAAAATGCGAATACCAACTAAAGAGAGAGAAACTGTCACCCGCCAGCCACAAATACGGTACAAGCCGTATGTCAGTAGTGGAACCAGTCTCGCGTAAGCGTACGCGTAAAGTCGGTCCGGGCCGCTTCATCAACTCAATGCCGCTGGAATACACAAGTGCACGCTAGAGGGTAGCAAATAACAGGAACGGTGCCCCCGTGCAGAGCACGGGTTCTAACAGCGTACAGCTATATCTACGATAGATCGGCTCTGATACCACTGAAGGGGATCGTGTGCAGAAAACAAAACATTTCCTACCGACGATATCCTAAAAGCATGCCAAGATCTATTCTATGCAGACTTAGTAGTACGAACGGAGATCGGAATACGTACCCTTGTAGACCGAAAGCGGGGATTACGTTCCCGCACAAACGTTGTCGATGCAGACCGACGAAGCCGACCTCAAGGTCGTGTAGAGGAAGCAGGCCTCTGAGTACCGCTAGCGCAGCACCTCGCAGGGAGTCGCACACGTACGGTGGAGACGACGGCCTCCGAAGCTCCAGTCCAGGACGAGCAGCGGAAGACTTGGACCGGAACACCAGCAGCGCGACAGCGGGCTATGGTGGAGGAGATCCCCTTGCTCTGCTCGGCGCGGCTCCAACTTGGGAACCACGAGATCGAGAGAGAAATCGGGAATTAATTGGTGAATTAAAAGGCTGGGGGTGCCCCTTCTTATATAGGCTCCCAGGGGGAACCTACCTTGCCAGCCAGGCAATGTGGGACTAATCCCACATGCCTGGTTCGGCTCTGGAGGGTGCGCCGGCCCCCCTAGTGGGCCCTTGGCCCACTTGGGGCAGCCCCTCCTGGCCCCCACCGAATTCCCCTTGGGAATTTTCCCCTCTTGGGCCTTCTTTCGTCCGGAAGGCCCATTTAGTGAAATCTG
Source organism: Poa annua (assembly GCA_026929855.1). Taxonomy (NCBI): domain Eukaryota; kingdom Viridiplantae; phylum Streptophyta; class Magnoliopsida; order Poales; family Poaceae; genus Poa; species Poa annua. The sequence continues at coordinate 78,383,357 of CM049430.1, read as the reverse complement.
CCTTAATAAATTCGAAAATAAATATATAAAATCATATTTGCATATTAATAACACTAATTAATATCAAACATAATATATATATAATTTTTCCTAGCTCCGAAAACTCTTTCGGCACTGCCGGATCTCCATCGGACCCCTCCCGGGACGTTCCCGGTGATCTCCTTCCTTTCCGGTTGTCTTGTCGAAACCCCTTAAGTGTGTTACCCTAGCGGTTTGATATAATATCAGGTATGATCAAGACTCCTCAATGATCAACGACTAACTCGTAGGCCTGGACCCCATGAATTAATCCCTGAGATATAATGAATGACTTTCATCTATCAAACCTGAACGTAAAGTCTTAGACCTTTTGCCATAGCGATACTTAGCACGTCCGAGCGTCGTTCCATAGATATCTCCATACCTAATTCCGACCTTGTTACCGACGACGCTATCTTTTACTCGTTCATGATCTCATGTCTCCGTGACCTAGTCACATGCTTGCAAGCTCATTAGACATGATCTCACCGAGTGGGCCCGAGAGTATCTATCCTGCTATGCGGACTGGCAAATCCCGCTCTTGACCTCTCGTCTCAACTACTCCTTTCCGATACCCAAAAGTATCACCGTTATTGTCATACTAAATAAGATACGACGTTTGGTGCAATCAAAGTATCTTCCGGGAATATCAATAAGAGCTGATCTCACGGTCAAAGGCGTAACGACTACGTTCTCCAAATCTGGGTATGTCCATCACATCGCTCTCCAGCGATATGACTCTCATTGCCGACCGGCGCCATGCCCCATGACCGGGAAACCTCGATCATCAATCGCGCAACGAAACTAGTCTTAGTAGAGGCTACTAGGGACCTGGTTGTTTACGTATCACACCCGCATTAATGTTTCCGCTTAATACGGTTCTAGCATGACACAAAAACCTATTATGAACAAACGAGATATGATAAAGAATACACTTTATTAATTGCCTCTAGGGCATATCTCCTTCACTATCATGATAGATTTAGATGCCTAAGACGTATGCAGCTTCTCCTAAGTCCTTCATGGAAAATTTACTATTTAAATATTCCTTCACGCTATTCAGAAGTTTCACATCATTCCCAATCAGCAATATGTCATCTATATACAGTGCTAAGAACACAACCGAGCTCCCACTCATTTTCTCGTAAATGCAGGTCTCTTCCAAATTTTGGACAAATCCAAAACCTTTGATTACCTCATCAAAGCAAAGATTTCAGCTCCGAGATGCTTGCTTCAATCCATAGATAGATCGATGAAGCTTGCATACCTTGTTAGCATTTCCTGGATCGACAAAACCTTCCGGTTGTACCATGTACAACTCTTTCTTAATGTTTACATTTAGGAAGACTGTTTTGACGTCCATCTACCAGATTTCATAATCGTAATAGGCAGCAACTGCTAACAAAATCCGAATAGACTTAAGCATCGCTACCGGTGAAAAAGTTCATCGTAGTCAATCCCATGAACTTGTCGGAAACCTTTTGCGACAAGCCGAGCTTTCTAGACGGTCACATTGCCGTCAGCATCAGTCTTCTTCTTAAAGATCCATTTATTCTCGACGGCCTTGCGCCCTTCGGGGATATCCATCAAAGTCCACACTTCGTTATCATACATGGATCCTATTTCGGATTTCATGGCTTCAAGCCATTTCTCGGACTCTAGACTCGCCATCGCCTCCTTGTAGTTCGTAGGTTCGTCTTGTTCAATTAACATGACGGTGCAAACCATATTGCCATACCATTCAGGTGTGATCCGAGATCTACCAGACCTACGAGGTAGAATACTTTCCTCGACAGTTTCTCCCACTCCATCCACAGAGGACATTTCTGGAATTGCTTCCGTTGCGCCACTCGGAATCTCGAGTTCAGGATCAACGATCTCATCGAGGTCTACCTTCCTCCCACTTACTCCTTTCGCGAGAAACTCCTTCTCTCGAAAGGTACCGGTCTTCGTGACAAAAGTTTTGCCCTCAGCTTGGTTGTAGAAGGTGTATCCAACGGTTTCCCGCGGATATCCTACAAAGACGACTTTCTCTGACTTCGGTTCGAGTTTGTCGGGCTGTAGTTTCTTAACATACGCCTCACAACCCCCAAACCTTCAGAAACGATAATCGGTAAGAGGCTTCATGCCATACTATAATTCATACGGTGTCGTTTCAACGGATTTGGATGGAGCCTTATCTAAAATAAATGCGGTTGTTTCTAACGCATAACCCCAGAAGGACACGGGCAAATCGGTAAGAGACATCATAGATGGACACTATCCAGTAGAGTACGATTACGTCGCTCGGACACGCCGTTACGCTGCGGTGTTCCGGCTGGCGTAAGGTTGGGTACTATGCCACAACTCTTCAGATATGTGCCAAACTCAAAACTTAAATACTCGCCACCACGATCGGATCGGAGGTGCTTGATTTTCTTCTTAAGCTGATTCTCAACTTCACTTTGAAATTCTTTGAACTTTTCAAAAGTTTCAGACTTGTGTTTCATAATTAGATATAACCGTATCTACTCAAGTCATTAGTGAAGGTGACGAAGTAATGACAACCATTGCGTGTCGAAACACTCATTGGTCCACACACATCTGTATGTATGATTCCCAATAAATCCGACGCCCGTTCAACGAAACCTTTGAATGGTGTCTTGGTCATTTTGCCCATAAGGCATGGTTCGCATGTATCGAGGGATCCGAAATCCAACGAGTCCAAAAGTCCATCGGAGTGGAGTTTCTTCATGCGCTTTATTCCAATATGACCAAGACGGCAATACCACATATACATGGCGGTATCATCACTACACTTAATCCGTTTGGCTTCTATGTTATGGATGTGAGTACTACGATCGAGATTCAACAAGAATAAACCATTATTCTCGGGAGCATCAACATAAAAGATATCATTCATATAAATAGCACAACTGCTTGATACTGATTTAAATGAATAACCGTCTTGTAACAGGCAAGACCCACTTATAATGTTTACACTCAAGGATGGTACAAAATAACACTTATTTAAAACCAAAACTAATCCCGATGGTAGATGTAGAGGGAGCGTGCCGACAGCCACCACGTCGACTCTCGATCCGTTGCCGACGCGCATCGTCACCTCATCCTTAGCCAGCCGCCATCTATTCCGAAACTCCTCCTGACAGTTACATATATGAGCAACAGAACCAGTATCAAATACCCACGTGTTGCTCCGGGCGGATGTAAGGTACACATCTATAACATGTATATCAAATATACCTTGCTCTTTGTCGACTGTCTTGCCAGACTTCCTATCCTCCAGGTACTTCGGGCAATTGCGCTCAGGTGATCCGATGGTCACCACCATCTTCTCCAGCTTGATTTCTAATTCGGCTACTTCGAGCATCTTTATGATTTCCGACAGGGGTTTTGACGTCCCTTTCATGCTGTAGTCCACGATGGCGTTCTTATAGCTAAGGGGCAGAGAAATCAGCACCCTATCAATAACCAGCTCTTCTGGGATCACACTTCCCAGATCATTCAGGAGCTGAACGCAGCCAAACAACTTGGCTAAGTGCTCACTAATATTGTCGTGCTCTTCCATCTGGACTGAGAAGAAAAACACGGATGCTTTGAACCTCTCAGCCTTGACTTGTCGTGCAAAAACAACCATAAGTTCAGTGATTATATCATAAGCACCCTTGTTCACGAAGTGGTTTTGCAGGTCAGCCTCCATGGCAAAGAGCATGCCACTCTGGAAATAAGAAGAAATCTCCGCCTTAACCTCAAGGACATATCTTTCGATATCCGAGGTGGTGTTTGGAAGATCACTGTCGTGGGATTGTCACGGTAGATGTTACCCGGAGGTAACTTGAGATGTGGGGCATGGCGGCTCTGGCGCTCAGGAGATTGTCTAGCTCTGCGGGGAATAAGAGGTTTTTTACCCAAGTTCGGGTCCCCTCGGTGGAGGATCCCTACGTCTTGCTATAAATCACTGATATGATAATATGTTACATGGTGCGCCAATGGCGATCGCCGGGTTTCCATGACTCCGGCGTGGGAGCTCTCTCTTGGGAGCTCTCTCTATTTTGTCTATCTTACTTGGCTTGACTATGGCTTATCGTAGCCTCTCTTGGCCTATTTTTCTATGACCTAGGAGCCCGGTTATATAGACATCCGGGTCTCCTGGTTTACATGGTAAGACTACTTGGAGTTCTACTCTATCTCGTCTTGTCTTTCGTATCCTCCAAGTCTTGGGCTCCGTGCTGAATACTGCCTCTGAGTCTTCTAGAGCCTTCCTTCTCTGGGTCTTCCTGAAACCTCTCCCAAATCCAGGTTTCGTCTGACACCCGAATCCGGGTTTCGCCTGACACCTCACCCAGATCCGGGTTAGCTTCCTGGCCGGGTTATGATACTGCCGGGTTATGATTCTGCCGGGCTATAATTCTGTCGGGTTATGAAATGAGCTCTCCGACCCAAGTGTAACCCTGCTCATGTGGAGTGCAGGGTAACCTCGCCCAGGCCTCCTGCCTGCCGGGTTACGCTTCCCTCTTCATGGGCCTACCGGGTTATCATTCCCCCAACAATCAACTAAGGGGGCATCAAGGATGTAGGCCACCTTGTGGGTTTCAAGAATGGACTTCAGGTCGCGGAACCAGGACATGAAGTTAGACCCATCGGTTTTAAGCTTCTCTTTCTGAATGAACAAGTTTAGGTTAAAGGAGGGGTGAGACATCTACAATGGAATTTGCAACAACATAAGACTTTGTTCATAATAATTTTGAGTTATAGTATTTTTAGAAAATAACTAACATAACTCCCACTCAAACGAACATCCCTCCTGGTCGTTTAAGTGATTACACAACCCCATCCATTGCACCACCCCTCATCATCAGAGCCGGTGACACAACTTCAAGAGTAGACAACTGTCCGCCACACTAATTTTGTGACTCGTGCTCGACCTTTTGGTCTCCTTGTTCCGAGGCCATATCTGCATATGATAGGCTCACCACCATAACCTCCACGATGACGCTTGTGCAACATGGCTTACACCCACTGTATGCGAACGATGATATGTCTGACACCCGATCATCACGGCCTGCCTCATAACATAGAACTTTCTTGGTGGTGCGCGTTGGAGGGAGAACACTAGTGGTATTTTGAAGGGATCATCTTATATAATTACCGCCGCGTAACTAATATATACTATATATATAATCACACAATATAAGATGCACACAAAACATCAAATGTAATGTAATGTGATATAGTCCATTGCGCCATGGTCTTCTTGGCGCCCGCAGTTTATAAACAATTTAATAAACCTAGCTTGACCATATCACATAGCCCCTGCAAAATAAAGTTAGACGCTTCTACTTTATCTTTTGCATATTTTAAGGGGCTTGGGGCTTTCATAAATAGAACTGTTTCATACCTACGAACCTTATGACCACAACAACGATCCAATAATTGCATATTTAAGCATCCCTTTCGGGCCCTCCATTGAAAATGTGAAGACCAACTAAAGAGAGAGAAACTGACACCCGCCAGCCACAGATACGGTACAAGCCGTATGTCAATAGTGGAATCAGTCTCGCGTAAGCGTACGCGTAAAGTCGGTCCGGGCCGCTTCATCAACTCGATGCCGCTAGAATCACAAGTGCACGCTAGAGGGTAGCAAATAACAGGAACGGTGCCCCCGTGCAGAACACGGGTTCTAACAGCGGACAGCTATATATACGATAGATCGGCTCTGATACCACTGAAGGGGATCGGGTGCAGAAAACAAAAAAATTCCTAGCAACGATATCCCTAGAACATGCCAAGATCTATTCCATGCAGATATATTAGTACGAACGGAGATCGGAATATATACCCTTGTAGACCGAAAGCGGGGATTACGTTCCCGCACAAACGTTGTCGATGAAGACCGACGAAGCCGACCTCAAGGTCGTGTAGAGGAAGCAGACCTCCGAGTACCGCTAGCACAGCACCTCGCAGGGCGTCACACACGTACGGTGGAAACAACGGCCTCCAAAGCTCCAGTCCAGGACGAGCAGCGGAAGAGTTGGACCGGAACACCAGCAGCGTGGCAGCGGGCTATGGTGGAAGAGATCCCCCTCTCAACTCGGCGCAACTCCGACAAAGGGATTCACGAAATCGAGAGAGAATTGGGGAATTAATTGGTGAATTAAAAGGCCAGGGGTGCCCCTCTATATAAAGGCTCCTGGGGTGAGCCAACCTTGTCAGCCAGGCAATGTGGGACTATGAACGGATAGACGTCGCCTAGAGGGGGGGGGGGTGAATAGGCGATTTAAAACTTTTTCCGATGAGCCGGAATATCCGGTCCAAGAATGACCCAGAAATTCCGGTATGCTTGATAAAGGCGGAATAAAACTGGAGGTTTACTTTAACAAGCATACAACCTAGATATAAATACTAGGCTCAACTATGTGCACCAACAACTTATGCTAAGCAATACAAGTAACAAGGTGATAGCAAGATATATGACTTCAAGCACGATGGCTATCACAATGTAAAGTGCATAAGTAAAGGGCTCGGTTATAGAAATAACCGAGGCACGCGAAGACGAGGATGTATTACCAAGTTCCACCCAAAGGGTGTACGTCTCGTTTGGAGAGGTGTGCGCAACCACAACAGGTTAGCCGCAACGCCACAAAGGCTCACCTTCTTCTCCTGATGAACTCAACCACAAAAGGTTGCGAGTTCACCTTCCACTATTGATTTCCTTTGGGGCGGAGATCAAATCCCGTACAACTCTTGAGGCACACACCCACAACTTAATTGGGGGCTCCCAAGTCTTGAGGCACACACCCACAACTTAATTGGGGGCTCTCAAGTGACCACAAAAGGTCTTAACCACAAAAGGTCTTGGCCACAAAAGGCCGGCCACAAAAGGCGTCTAGGGTCCAAAGACCCAAGAGTAACAAGCTCACAAGTATCACCACCACGAATCCTCGTGGAGGGCTCAAACCGATGCAAATGCAATGGCAAGAGCACACGAAGTGCTCAAGTCCTTCACTCTCAAATTCCAACACAACAACAAATGTTTATGGGGGAATAAGAGAGGAAGAACAAAGGAAACCACAAAGGAGTCAAATCCTTCACTCCCAAATCCCACCAAAAGCAACTAATGCTTATGGGGGGAGAAGAGAGGAAGAACAAAGAGAAGAACCACAAAAGAACTCCAAGAACTAGATACACTAGGTTCCCCTCAGTTAGAGGAGAGATGGATTGGTAGGATTGTAGATCTAGATCTCCTCTCAACTTTCCCTAAAGAATATGGAAGATTCAATGGAGGGATTGAGAGGGAAGTGAGATTTCCAAGGTCAACAATGGAGTAGGAGAGAGGGGAAAAACGTGTTGCCTTGGATTTTCTGGGGAAGAAGAAGGGGAGGAGTATTTATACCCCTCCAGAAATATAGCCGTTGGCTATTTCGACACTCGGAAATTCCGGTATAAGTGAGACTCGGAAATTCCGGTCAACCGGAAATTCCGAGTCCATGAAATTTTCGAGCTGAAATTCCGGCTGGAGTCAGAACCAAAACCAAACTTTTCCTTAGCCATTTCTCGAAGGCTTTTCTGGGTGCACTCGGAAATTCCGGTAGACGGAAATTTTCGAGCACAATTTCCGATTGGAGTCAGAACCCTTTTTCTCCTTTCCTTAGCCATTTTCTTGGATCAGCTGGGGAACCGGAAATTCCGGTAGAGCGGAATATCCGGCCCCAATAATCAGAATCAGCAAAACACTGAAACGAAAACTGCTATAACTTTTGCAAATGAACTCCAAATGAGGTGAGACCAATTTTGTTGGAAAGATAGCGACGATGCGCACCCAACAAATAGAGTAAAATCGACACACATGGCAAGGTGTGGGACTTTCCTCACGGTAGAACCGGCAATATTTCCGCCACCGAAAACACAACAAGTTGTCCAAAGTAAAACCGATTTCCATGAACAAGAGCTTGACATGGAGATGAACCAAGCTCTAACTCCTCACCAACATAAAAGCCAAATAAGAACCAAGAAACATGATATGCCAAGTATGCAAAGGTTTGAGCTCTCCAAAACGATGCGATCAAGTTACTAACTTGAGAACCCCTCTTGATAGTACGCCTATCTATCCTATAGCCATATCAAGATCATACCTTTGCCTTGAGCATTCCACTTGAGTTGGATGATGACTATCTTGATCTCTTCAAGTGGTTCATCTTTCCTGATTGCGCGTCCAAGCACATGCTTGATGAAGACTTCTCCAAATACTCTCCCATGCTCACAATGGGAGAGTCTCGCTTAGCTTTATCTTCATGTATCCATTGCAAGCACCAAGCATAGGATCTCTTCAAGAAGCTTCTCTTGGTCTTGGTCTTGCACATCTCACCTTGATGACGATCACCACATGACGTCATCCTCCATGAGCTATATGAAATCTTCATTTGATGCAATCCCATGGGAAGATACCTAACCTTATATAAAGATACCACACACACATATATCATGGGTTAGTTCACAAATCTATGCGGACAAGTGTTTACCATCCCAAGAGATACATGATCGCTCTTGGTATATCTTGTAGCTTTGTGTGTTGATCAACATCTTGATCAACCTTGTATCTTCCAACATTTCTTCACTAACATGATGTCTTGAATCCTTCAAGACATACTTGCAATATGCTCCACTCAACACATAAGCTTCAAGAGTCCAACACATGAACTCCACAATTCCATGGACATGATCTATAATGATATCTCAATGCAAACATTAGTCCATAGAGATTGTCATTCAATTACCAAAACCACACATGAGGGAAAATGCTCTTTCAGACTATCCCCCATTGCCTGGTGCGGCTGCACATGGTGCACCGGCCCCTGGTGGGACCCTTTTGGCCCACCTGGGTCGGCCCCATGGCTCACACCAAATTCCCCTAGGGAATTTTCCCCCTCTTGGGCCTTCTTTCGACTAGAAGGCCCATTTAGGGAAATCAGCCTAAATAAATTCGAAAATAAATATATTAAACATATTTGCACATTAATTACACTAATTAATTTCAAACATATTATATATAGTTTATTCTAGCTCCGAAAACTCTTTCGTCGCTGCCCGATCTCCATCGGACCTCTCCCGGGACGTTCCCGGTGATCTCTTTCGTTTCCGGTTGTCTTGTCGAAACCCCTTAAGTGTGTTACCCTAGCGGTTCGATATAATGACAGGTACGATCAAGACTCCTCTATGATCAATGACTAACTCGTAGGCCTGGACCCCATGAATTAATCCCTGTGATATAACGAATGACTTTCATCTATCAAACCTGAACGCAAAGTCTTAAACGTTTTGCCATACCGATACTTAGCGTGTCCGAGAGTCGTTCCATAGATATCTCCATACCTCGCTTGACCTCGTTACCGACAACGCTATCTTCTACTCGTCTATGATTTCATGTCTCCGTGACCTAGTCACATGCTTGCAAGTTCATTAGACATGATCTCACCGAGTGGGCCCTAGAGTATCTATCCTACTATGCGGACTGGCAAATCCCGCTCTTGACCCCTCGTCTCAACTACTCCTTTCCGATACCCAAAAGTATCACCGTTATTGTCATACTAAATAAGATACGACGTTTGGTGCGATCAAAGTATCTTCCAGGAATAACAATAAGAGTTGGTCTCACGGTCAAAGGCGTAATGACTACGTCCTCCAAATCTGGGTATATCCATCACATCGTTCTCCAACGATATGACTTCCATTGCCGACCGGCGCCATGCCCTATGATCGGGAAACCTCGATCATCGATCGCGCACCGAAACTAGTCTTAGTAGAGGCTACTAGGGACCTGGTTGTTTACGCATCACACCCGTATTAATGTTTCCGCTTAATACGGTTATAGCATGACACAAAAACCTATTATGAACAAACGAGATATGATAAAGAATACACTTTATTATTTGCCTCTAGGGCATATCTCCTTCAGTGAGTTGAGGTGTCTTCAACCATCATGTTCTCCGTGCCCATAGGGTTATGTGACAGTTGGAGAGTCACGGTCTTGCTAGGTCCAGGAGGAACATCTAGCGAACAACCAAAACTTCCTTGGTGTTATCTGGAAGAAGGTTGAAGTGAGCTTCAAACCTTTTCCCTTGAGCTCATTTGCGTCGTTGCGGTTGCTGATACAGAATGGCCAGATGTTTTGTGGTCTTGCACTTATTAGTGGGATGCGTGTAGCAACCACACTTGTTGCAAAGCTTAGTTTTGGTCAAACTCAGGGCTTTGCGATGCATTTACCACAGTCTGAGTTTCTAGGCTTATGTTCCGATTGTGCTTTTGCTTACCATTGAAGTTCGAAGGCTTCCCGTTGAAGGCACCATCAACTTTTCGTTAACTCGCGACATTCATATGAACTACAGGTAAGGTTGGGAACAACTAGGCGGTGAGAGTCATTCTTAATGAGAAGCTCATCATGCTTTTCAGTCTGAAGTAAAATATGAATAAGGTCGGAATAGACATGGTTTTCGCGAGCACGGTACTGGTGCTGGAGGATCCTGTCAGATGTGAGCATAGTAGATAGAGTTTTCTCTATCTTTTCCACATAGGTTCCTTCCCGTGAAAGCGCAGTTTGGAACTGATCTTGTGAACGTCGTGATTGTACTCTTCGACTGACTTAAAATCCTGGAGTCGGAGTTGACTATAATCATGAAGTGCTTCAGGCATGATAATGCCTTATGCTGTTCACACCTCGAATTGAGGGCATGAAACAAGGTAATATGGGATTTCGCCCTAAGAATTGGATGAATATGGTGCCTTATGATGTACTTGGCGTCATATATTTTTCTCATATGTCAGCGGCAGCCGGGGGTGGTTCCACCGCGGTTTGGATTGGACGCACTATTCCACGGGACGCAAGGGGGTTCTTGATGTTCATGGGTAAACCAGAGAATATAATTTACATTCGGTAAATCAAATTCATCATGGTTATGTTGTAATGAACTATGTAAAATAGATGAATATTCAAGAAATTGGGTTTGAATTCATCAATGTGAACTTCAAATTGTTAAGCATGATATGTTGTAGATAATCTTCAAAATAAATTTTGGACTAGATCTATCAGCATTAGTGGAGTATAGAATATCCACGTTTCAAATGCCTTATGCCATAACTTAATTAAATGTTTAGGAGATCACACAGGCAATCATAATATCAAAAATGATAATATGTAAGCTTAAATAGCAGGTGTAGATAAAATCTACACACTACCTCATGATTCCAAAACATTAATTTGAAGAAGTCACTTAGAATTTTACATCTCAATTTATGCTCGTATCAAGTCAAAGGGCTCAATTAAGACCATGAATTGATCTTATTCGTAAGAAATTGAAATCTCAATTACGAATGAATTTTAACATGTAGAAAACATGAAAATGCATTACATCACATATATGATCTGGAATATATATAACTCTACAGATCAAAAGTACTCAACTAAAACAGTTGTAAAACAGAATTTAAAAATGTAGAACTGGATACTGTTAAAGAATTTGATGTTCCTAACTAATGTGGTAAAGTAAAGGACTACTAGCAATTTTTTGCTAGTACGCTGTGGCTGTACGTAGCACATGGCGGCCATCGCTTGTCATACTAAATGCTCTGGTGAACGAATCGAGAGGATACGGAAACGACCGGGGAAAAGAAAATCCACAATTTGCTCGTTCCCCATTCTTCCGTCGTGACCGAGACGAAGGAAAGAACGGCTGATCGCACCACCTCCGCGCACGAGACGGAGATGCTCCGTCCTCGACGGCAGGCGTCGGTGATTGGAGGTGCGGTGCCACGACAGAGTCGGCAACCGCGGCACTCGTGAAGGGCACGCCGGAGCCGCTGTCCTCGCCGCATGTTGGGCGGCTAGCCCGCATCGCAAGGATGCAGCAACTGTATGTCCTCTGCCATGTCGGGGCCGTGGTCTGCGCCGCCTCGGGTCTTCACCATCACTGGCGGCGGCGCTAGGAGACGCGGGGCCGAAGGATTCGGCTGCCGGTGTCGTCTCTCCGCTAGGACCCATGGCTATCGAATCCTTGTAATCTTGATCTTATACAGGAAGCCAAGAACAAAATCGAGTAAGTAGCACCTGATGTGTCTCTTGTTGTAGTTAGTTAAGAACTCATTTTGTATGATCTGATTTGATATCGAGCTACTCTTCGAGTCACATGCCAATTGCTCTTTATTCTCTGCTATGTCGCTGTTCTTTCTTCTGTGTAGAATCTGATCTTATTCCTTGCTCTACTCCGGCGAGGTTTGCCGATCAGATTTTGCACTCTTGTTCTGGTGGTCTATTGCTCCCTTGGAGAGCTACGTGCGTGATAACGTGTTAGAAGTAGATTGAGAGGAAACGAGAGAGACAACAAATGATTGAACGGTTGCTTTCATTGATGATGAATGGGGCTATATACAGCACCCAACAAGCAGTTACAAAAGGGTAGGATTTTTCTTTACATCCGACGTTTAGTGTCCGAAACCTGTACGACATGGAAATCTGACGTTCGTGGTTCAAAAGATGAAGCAAAGGAACGGACCAAGCAATCCGTCGGACGTATGTCGGACAAAAAACGTCGGATGCCTAGCAGTTCTCGTTACAAAGGGGTATATCGGTTGTGCAAACCGACATATTACAAGCAGGGATTACATGATTAATTAAAATAATTAATTAAATCCTAACACAAATAAATCAGTGACAAGGAAGTGTCAACACTTTAATACCCGTAGCAAGTATACGTATAGAGCAGCGTCCTGTCTTTTCGGCCGCTCAAAATGTTGTGTAACAGATTTATTTTTATTTACTAACACATACGTTTGCTGGAAAGACATGCATGGCGACCAGTCGGTAAAGTGGGCAAACCCAACATCACTGGCAAGATGGTTAGGAGGATGGTTGTATCTCCAGCCCACCAGAGTTTAAACCCCAGGTTTGACGCTGGTGTTTCTCATTTAGCCGGAATATTCTTTCAGTGGGAGGCGACGTTCCCGTCGACAGCGAGGCGTCTGTGATAACTTCGTCAATCTCAAGACCCGCCGGTTCAGTCTCTCGGAGGTGCTCATAGGGGTAGGGTGTGCGTGTGTGCATTCATAGGAGGTGAGTGTGTGCGTGTATATGAGCGCTTGCGTGCTTGCGTTGTACTGTGTTTCTCAAAAAAAAACATCACCACGCGTCGACGCATGCACTTTTTTAGTTGCACGTAGTAGTTTGCTAAGGCCAAAAGCCAAATGTTTGTTAGGCTCACGATGAGTCAAATGGAATTGATCATGCCAAAACCTAAATGTTTGTTATGCCTCGTCTGAATGTTATCACGAATATTATTATTTGGCTGCACGTGACATTCGACAGTAGGTTTCGCGCTCGATAACGAGCTAGTCTACACAAAGGAAAAACGCCTCGCTCCCAATCTTCAGCTCCTTGGCTCGACATCGCTTGATATTCACACACCCTTGTGTACCGCTTCATGAGCGAGCAGACACCCCTCAACAAGGTCGCCCTCCACCACCCTCCGTTCCGGCATCCAGAGGACAGCGGCAACGTCTTCCCACTCTCTCTCCCTGCCGCTCTCTCTCCCCGCCACATCTTCTATCTTCCCTCTCTGCTGCACCTGCTCTCTCCCTCCTCTTTGGTCTCTCTTTGTGGTTGTAGGATCGGGAAGATTGGACAGAGCTGACGGTGGGCGCACTTGCATCCCTAGATCCGGCGCTCCTTCTCTCTCTTCCCCTTCCATCTCATTCGACTCTCATCTCTCTATGTGAGGTTGCAAGTCTGCACTATAGATTGAGAAGCAGGATATGGTCGTGGGAAGGCGTGACGGAATCAGATCCCAACTCGTTTTTCCAGATACGGTTAGACATGTTCTTTGTAATCCTTTATATTCAGTTAAGAACAAGTATAATAAGGTCCAGTCAGCAGGTTATAAGGATTTAAATAATATATTTGTGCTTACATGGAAGAGAGGAGAGAGAAGTGAAGCGGCTCTCATTCAAGAGCCAGCTGCATCACGTGCTCCTAGGCATTATGTGAGAGTGTAAGGTGGGTCATATATTGATAAATTAGTCCATTCATATATTCAACTATTATACATGATGGTTATAAGCTAACTATAGGTGAAGTGGCAATGACTTATAGCGAACAACCGGCTATACTATTAACCATGCTCTAAGGACGACAAGAAAAGATGTACAGTTGACATCAGCAAGACACAAGCCTTACCTCTCTATTGCCTCCACGATCTGTTTGTGACTCAACCGTATTTTTGATGTGTTATACTTGTACCTATGATGCGATTAAGATGTGCTGGTTCGGTAAACATGCTTTTGATGACTATTCGAGTGTATTATATATATACATTGTTCTGTATTTGCTTGTTGCCGCAAATACTAGATTGTTGTGGTTGTTGCATACTCCTTTTATACATTTACATTATAATTGAAGTCTTGAAATACTGCAATTCATCATTTAGACCATCCAAACACCATTTAACATTCAATCTCAATATCTTATTTTGGTTTGAATATCTAATACATTCAAACAGAAATATTAACATTCAGCCTCAATACCAATATCCTAGATATTGAACATTCAACCCAATATAATGTCTAGCCTCTCAATGCAAACATCCAAACGGAGCACTGGGACTCGACTCAAGGGTTATGAAGAGATGTGGCTGCCTAATCTTGTGCTTACATATTCCCCTTGAGTAATAAAAAAATATACATCCTCCCTTTTACAATATGAGATGTTTTAGATGGGGTACATATTGTCTAGATTCAGCTGTGGGCATCTTTATGCCGGGGAATCTCGCACCCCTTTTTATTTTATTTTGTCTAGATTCAGACTAAAAAGAGTGAACTAAAATATGTTTAGATATATGTGTATAGATGTGAATGAAGAAAAGTTCTAAAATATTATGAAACGGAGGGAGTAGTTGTTTGTGTAACAAAAGAGAGATGGGAGTAGTTGTTTGTGTAACAAATGAGAGATGCTCGACAAAGCTAGCTGCCTTTATTCTTTGGTGTATGTGTTAGTTCATTTGAGCCAAAAAAGATATAGAGATTACAAAGATGAGAAGAGTTGAGCGATTTGGCTTCAAGAACTGTTCCAGAACCTCAAGTCGGCGTGTCAAGGTTGCATGATGAGGAAACTAAATGGACGTAGAGCGTCTAGTTAAATATATACAAGAAGGGGCAAGTAATACAAAATACTTTCATTTGATCGCAAATGGAAATCATCGAAAGAAAAGTTCAATAATAACAATATAAGAAACAATCATAGGAGAGAACAACCAGAAAGTTTTCATCGCCAAATATTATAATAAATTATTCGGAGTACCGGAACTGAATTACTTCTCAATGGTGAAGAGAATAATGTGAACCTGCCCCATATATCTCCAATTGAAAACAAAATTTTAACATTGACATTTTAGAGTATGAGGTGCTTGATGCTATCTCTCAAATGGAACGTAATAAATCTCGAGGGCTAGGTTGTGTGCATCATCACAATGTAGAGGCTGGAATTTTGTTCCATTTCTAAAATAAAAGACACGTTCTTTGATGAGTTCTATCAGAAGTTTTGAGAGGTTCTCAAAGTTTACATAATGAATATGTTTATTCAACTTCAATCAGGAGAATTAACTCTATTCAAAATAAATTTTGGTGTAATTGTCCTTTCGCCTAAAAGGAGCATGCTAGCAATAATGAATGTTGTGCAGAGAGGTGATCTTCTCCGTGCAGTTGGGAAACCCTAAGAGGAAGGTGTGATGCGCACAACATGAAGTTTTCTCTCAGTTATGAAACCAAGTTTATCAATCCAGTAGGATATGGAGGCTCTTCTGAATGTTGTTGAATCTGACTTTGGCAGGTCGCACTACCAGTGCCAACAACGAACGTGGAACCTGCACATAACACAATAAAGATAGTTTGCCCCAACTTAACAGTGAGGTTGTCAATCTCACTGGCTTGCTGTAACAAAAGATTAGACGTATAGTGTGGAAGATGATGTTTGTAGTAGGTTGTATTATCAATGTAAAAGAATGGACCGGTGTCCATAGTTCACTAGTGGTGTCTCTCCATAAATAAATAATATCATACATAAGGGTAAACAAATTACAGCTAGGCAATTGATAAAATAAAGAACTACATAATGATGCATATGCTTGTCATGGGGTCCAGTATGAGATTCATTTGGGCATTACAACAATATACATAGACCATTCCAACCGTATCTATGACTAACAATCCACCTTTCGGTTAGCGTCTGCACCCCTTTCAGTATTAAGTTGCAAGCAACAGATTATTGCATTAAGCAAAGTGTGTAATGTAAGTAATACAATTATCCTTAGACAAAGCACTACTGTTTTATCCCAATTAGCAACAATACATTCACAGTCTTAGAGGTTGATGTCACTCCCCCAGATAAAATGAAGACATAAATACCCCTCTAGAAGTCACAACCATCTACTTGGGCAGAGCATCTACTAGTAACAGAAAGCATGCAAGATCATAAATAGCACACACGTAATATATTATGAAGCAAATGGCATAGTATTCAATATTCATCGAATCCCAACAAACACAACATGTAGCATTACAATAAGATGATCTTGATCATGGTAGGCAACTCACAAGATCTAAACATGATGGCTCAAGTGGAGAAGACAACCATTAAGCTACTGTTATGGACCCATAGTCCAGAGATGAACTATTCACGCATCGTTCCGGAGGCGTGCATGGTAATGTAGAGCCCTCAAGTGATGATTTCCCTCTCCGGCAGGGTGCCGGGAAGAGCTCCTGAACCCTCCCGAACTAGGGTTGACGACAACGGCGGCGGCTCTAGAACTTTTCGTGGAATTTTGATCGGGTACTTAAGGTTTTTCCGTCCGGGGGGGGGGGGGGGGGGGGGTTATATGCGGAAGGGAAAGGTCGGTGGGCGCCCGAGCAGCCCACACCACGTGGTGGCGCGGCCAATAGGGGAGTCGCGCCAGCAACAGGTGTGGCTGCCTCGTGGCCCTCCTCCGTCTCCTCTTCGGTGTTCTGGATCCTTCTGGGGGAAATAGGGATTTTTAATTTTGTTTCGTGCAATTCCAAGAATATTTCCTTAACAACTTTTCTGAAACCAAAAACAGCAGAAAAACAGGAACTTGCATTGTGGCATCTTGTTAGTAGGTTAGTCCCAGAAAATGCATAAAAATGATATAGAGTGTATATAAAGCATGTAGCAATTGGTATAATATAACCATGGAACATAAGAAATTAGAGGTACGTTTGAGACGTATCAATGAACAGTATGGATCGATTTGACTACTCAATGTAAGCTTCACTTTTTTTTACAAAAGTAAGGACTAATTTGGTCACCTCAATTGTAACAAAGTAATTTGGCCTACTCAATCTACCTTCATTTAAGGGAGGCACATTTAGGAAGGTGTGTAGTCTTGTATGAAACCAACCATAAAATTCATGGTAAAAAGGATGGAGTTCTGTTTAAAATTCACTCTGAGTAGGCATATGATAAAGTATAATTGTCCTTTTTTAGAACAAGCTCTTTGTATGAAAGGATTGTCATCTCAATGGCGAGATTGCGTTGAGTTCATTCAGGGTGGAAGTGTCGGAGTTCATGTAGCTGATGATATTGTGTCCACTGCTTCCTAACCCTAAAACACAAGATCCTTTATCTACAATATCGTTCAATATTATGGAGACATGTTGGTTGTTCTTATAGCAAGGGCAAAGGAAGATGCCCAGGTTAAATATAATTTACCCCACCTAGTCCAAGGGGAGGGTGGGTGGTCTCCATCCCATGTCGACGATACAGTTTTGTTCTTAGAGCATGATATTGCAAAAGAGGTAAATATGAAGCTTATTTGGAAAGGAACAGCTAGGCAAAAAATCACTCCAGGCAACTTTGTTGTTGGTAACGGCCGACAAACAAGGTTTTAGGAAGATTTCTTCGATGGGTGAAAAATATTAGCACTAATATAGCTCGTCATAAAAATGTGGTGGTTGTGGATGTGTTATCATCTTCACCTCCCCATCTCCAGTTTCAGGGAGATCTTCTAGGAGACGAACTAGAGGCCTCGATGCATATTATGGAGAGGTTGATGAATGCTAATCATTTGGAGATATCCGACTTGTTTAAATGTAATCCATTGGGCAATGGCCTGTTCTCAGTTAAATCATTGTATGTTGATCCATTGAATGGTCACACAAGATTTTTCTGTTAATACTCGTGGAAATTAAAGTTACTACTGAAAATAAAGATTTTCTTATGGTTCATCATAGACACATCCTTTTCAATAAGAATAATCTTGCAAAAAGAAGCAAAAAAATATGTTGCTTTGTGATAAGTATATGGTGTTAGATTCATTTTAATTTTAATATACATCATCCTAGAAGCATTGCACATATATCAAGTCACATATATGTATCAGGGTTCCGGAGCGATAATGTTTTTAGCGAGGCCAAAACTCCTCACTTTTTATGGGCCACTTGCATAGAATATATCGGATCCACAAGTCATATATTCTTCGACCATCCGACAACATATTCATATGGCGTGTGAATGTACCCGGTTATCGACGATCATACGGGCTTTCTTAACCACGACAGAGATGGCGGCATACTAAGGATTGAAGGTTAGTTTAGTATTTTTTTGGTTGGCTGGTTATCATTTGCACATATGTGATCCCTAGATTGTAATTGTTTAATACTGATACTAGCTACTTATTTTCAATGGAAAAATGTTGTGCATCATTTTGATGCAGAGGTTGAGGTTATCCCATTTCTATAAAAGAAATATGTTGTCATCAAGTTGTGCCATGACCTAAGAAACATGTCGTACAATAAGTTATACTACCAACGAAAAGGATGTGATCGCCATTGTCGGGGGGCTGCCCCCCGGGTAGGGGCAGATCCCGGTATATTATAATGAATATCAACAGTGCTTGACCTTTGGCGACAGCAAGGGACACCTCCTGGTGTGCCGAAAGGGCAACCTGACCCTTAGGCACTGGAAGAGGGCAAAGTGCCTCCTGGCAACCGCAAGGGTCAGCTCTGTCAGCTATAAATAGACACCCCCAGTCCTCACAGTCGCAGCACAAGCATGAGCGGGTGGTTCCTCTAAGAACTAGCTTCTCGAAGATGTCTTTGCTGGTAGGCTAAGACATCTTCGGGAGGCTAGGCCTAGAGATACTCATCCTGAGACGAGCTCGGGCGTCTCCGGGAAGGATCCCGGATCTAGGACTCCGGGGAGACTTCCGGGTGGAGGTGTACTCGGCTTTACCGAATAGGTATTCCGGGTAAGTATTAACCGGAATGTGTGTCTCGGTCTTGATCTTGTACAGGAGGCTCAGTGGCAAGCAAGGAGGTATCCGGAGTAAGGCTCCCGGTAGACCGTCAGCGGTCCGTAGCAGGCTTTCCCGTTTATAGCGGGGGGAAGTACCATTCCGCCGGACACGGAAGCATGGTCACCTCCCGCCTGACACGGAAGCATGGTCACCTCCCGCCTGACACGGGAGCGCGTCAGCCGGTACGAGCGTGGTACGACAAGACCTGACATGCCTAGCCCGGCAATCCGGAAAAGGCTATCCGGGATGGGCAAGGACATGTCTTGTCTCTGACAAGGGGACAATGATGATGCAGGACGGCGCCTGCCGTCCTTAACGAGATGATGACGAAGGGGCTACACCGGATAATCCGGCGACTAGGTCGCACTAGCCGGTGACGACATCCCGGCTAGGCCTGTCCGGTGGGGTCAAGCCAAATTAGGGTTTCCGACCCTCCTGGCCGGACCTCTATAAAAG
This sequence comes from Poa annua, assembly GCA_026929855.1. Classification (NCBI taxonomy): domain Eukaryota; kingdom Viridiplantae; phylum Streptophyta; class Magnoliopsida; order Poales; family Poaceae; genus Poa; species Poa annua. The sequence continues at coordinate 78,363,537 of CM049430.1, read as the reverse complement.
GCGCCATAACTGCTCCTGAGAGGGAGAGACCAACTTGAGAGCCAAAGCTATAGTCACATTTACTCTTAGAGCAGTTACTCCTCTTCACCTTGAGTTCATCTAGTTCTTCGTACTTCATCCTTTGGCAGATCTTGTAGCAAGTTGTAGTCCTTATATCACCAATATATAGAGAGGAAAGGCAGGAGTAGGGGTGTTACCTCCTCACGAGGGCCCTGAACCTGGGTATATCGTGTGTGTGTTGTGTGCCTTCGAGCATTTGTTTGTATTTGTTAGATCTTCCCCTTTGCACTTTGTTCTTGTTCCCTGTTCTTGAGAGATCTCGGTTTTACCGGGATCCTCCCCGTGTGAGCTCTCCAGCTCGCTATCCCTCCCCGGATCCACCAACGTCCATCGGCCCCACAAATTAGCCATCCTATGGCATCTGCCGTGACACCACCACGACAGTTGGCGCCCACCATGGGGCACACAGAGGCGTTGGCTGGTATACACATACGGACGGGCTCCCCCGTTCGTTTCGACGTTCGGGTTCTCTCTGGCCTAGTCGTAAGACTGGGAGAGATGGACTTCGTCTGCGACAATGCAGGATGTTTCCGGAACAGACCGTTCCCGGTAAACGGGTGTCTCATCGATTTCGGTGGTTTCACCACCTACGTGGCCACCGAGGTCGTCCGTAGCTATCCGGACGTAGTCCTGGAAGCTGAGGATCCTCCCATGCTCTGCGCAGCTCGGGGTCTGCGTGCCGATCGCCCCCCGAGTTCCGTCGCAGTGATGATGGTCGCGGCAACCGAGGAGGAATATCAAGATGCTGATGGTGATACTGACGGCCAGCCCCGTTTAGCCAAACCCCCGCAGGAGAGGCCTGCGGCCCGGGATGGAGATCCGCAGTCATCCCATCCGCGACGTCGTCCGGATCCCCTCTCGGGACTCGTGGCAAAATTGGCTGTGCCGGTAACTACCGGAGCAGATGCGCAGGCCACGTCGGCTGAGTTAGAGGAGCAGCGGAAGTTGCTACTCGCTGAGGCACAGGAAATCGCCGAGATCCGCCGCGAGCTCAGCGCTAGCCTCCGGGAGTACAATGCAGCACACGGATTCCCTAAGATCGACTCCCGGGAGAAGCGCATTGCAGATCTGCGCAAGAAAGGAAGAATGGTGAATGAGGAGCTGGCTGGTAGAGCCACCACCAGTAACACAGGGAGTCGGATTTCTGCGGGAAAGCCGGTGTACAGCTCACCGGCGAAGACCCTTAGGGCCGCCGAAGCCGCCATGGCCGAGTTGGCAGGGCTATCCGGTGAAGCCCTGCGCAAGCAGCAGGAAAGGGTGAACGAGTTGGTGATAGAAGCCAATCGACAGAATCTGGCCTTCAAGAAGAAGCACCCCGGGGCAGGATCCCAGGTGTACTCGGCCAGACCCGACAGCCAGAGGTCAGATGGGGAGGCCTCTTCCCCACATCCAAGCAGAAGCAAGAGCAAAAGCAAGAGCCGGAGCCGGAGTCGAGGTTCCGGAAAGAACAAACAGCTAGAGACGTATGACCCAGCTTTCGCCGGTATCCAGCAAGCCGGGCAGGTCGGGCAGCGCAACTCGGGACAGGCGGGAAGTACCCGTGGGGATGGTAACCTGGGTGTAGGAAATAATAACCCGGCTAGCCGTGGTAATCCACCCCGGAATCCTCCGCACGTTCAGGGAAACCCGCAGAGGGAGGTCGTCTCCGTTCCCCAGCAGGCCCTGGTCCCTGCACAGGACAGGCTCAATGATGGCAACTCAAGGTTGCAGCAGCTCGGATATCAACCGGACGAGAACCCTTTGGGATCTCGGATAGGAACCAGGCAGTTGAACCCGGCAGACGCCAGATTCCGGCTCGACCGGATTCACCAGTCCGAGTTGGTGGAAGAGCAAGGGCCTCCGGGACCTGCCTGCTTTGGACCTCCGGGACCGGGACCTATGACGGTAGGAAGAAGCCGGAGGATTGGCTGACCGACTATGTAACTGCAGTAAGCATAGCCGGTGGAAACAGACGGTGGGCGGTACGTTATGTACCGCAGATGTTGGAAGGACCAGCCCGAATCTGGTTGAACAATCTGAGAACTGGCAGTATAGACTGCTGGTTAGATTTTGAAGAAGCATTCATCAGTAACTTTACCAGCACGTACAAGAGGCCCAACAGGCCTCAACAGCTCGCCATCTGTAGGCAAAGGAGCAATGAGATGGACCGGGAGTACCTTACCCGGTGGAGCAATATTCGCAACTCTTGTGAAGGAGTGGTGGAGGCGCAGGCCATCTCCTGGTTCGCGCAAGGATGTCGGCATGGCTCTATGCTGTGGCAGAAATTGCAGAGAAAGATGCCAACAACCTTGGCAGAAACCATGCGCATCGCCGACACCTATACGCTTGGAGATCCCATGCAACCCCTGGTGGATGTCGGAGACTCCAACAGGAGGAATGCGGGACCTCAGCGTTCGGGACCGAGCAGGAGCCATGATCGCCAGGAGTTCGGCCACAAGAGGAATCAGCCCGAGTACCACCATGCCGCGCAGCATGTCGCAGCAGTGACCCGGGAGCAGGAGGATGCCGGCAACAGCCAGCGTCAAAACACAAGTGGCCCGGCTTGGGGTCAAAGTCAGGAGGTGCAAAAGACTTGGGTGGAGCAGAAGAAGCCCCTGACGTATGAGGAAATGCTGAACAAGCCATGCTGCTACCACACTCTGGAGGCCAACAAGCCCGCAAACCACTCTACTCGGCAGTGCAGCTGGTATCAGCGCACTTTACAGGAGGGCAGCTCGGGAGGTATTCGGCCGAGTGCTCCGGCATCTCGGCCCAATATTCCGAGACCCCCTCCTCCGACATCGGGGGCCAACAATGTCCGACTTCCCCCTCCTCCGAGAGGACCTCCACCTCGCCCAGTGAATGTGGTGCACACCCGGAACGACAACAGCAACCAAGGAGGACAACAACAGGGTAACTACCGGGAGGCACATCAGAGCTATGTGATCTTTGTGACCGAGCCCACTGACCGGAAAAGTGTGCGGCAGCGTGCCCTGGAGGTGAATGCTGTGATCCCAGCAGTACCCAAATTCTTGCACTGGTCCGAGATGGAGATTACCTGGAGTCGGAAGGATCACCCCCGGGTTATGCCCAAGCCGGGAGCGTATGCCTTGGTAGTAGACCCAACTTTTGTCGGACCCAACCTCAACGTCCGTTTCAGCCGGGTTCTAATTGACAATGGCAGTGCCATTAACATCATGTACAAGGACACGATGCTGAAGTTGGGAGTATCCATGAATACCCTGCTGCCCACCGAGACAACCTTCCACGGCATTGTGCCCGGAGTCTCTTGCTCGCCCATGGGAAAGATCTGGGTTGAGGTGCTATTCGGAACCCGGGAAAACTGCCGAACCGAGAGCTTGGAGTTCGAGGTCGTGGACCTCGAGAGCCCGTATCATGCACTGATCGGCAGACCGGCCCTTGCCAAATTCATGATCTCAACTCATGTAGGCTACCTCAAGATGAAGATGCCGGGACCTAACGGTGTAATCACCATCTCGGGAGACCACAAGCTCTCCATGGAATGTGCCTCGGCGGGATCGTGCTTGGCAGAATCTCTGGTGATCGCGGAGGAGAAGAAGAGGATCCAGCAGGTGGTGGCGATGGCCAAGACCTCCCAACTCGGAATGCCCGGGATGGTGAACCCGGAGCAGGGGGCGTCATTTCAGCCCCCCAAGGAGACCAAGAAGGTATGCGTGGACCCCAGCAACCCGGAGCGCCAAGTCATCATTGGCAGCAACCTGGACAGCAAATAGGAAGGCGAGCTCGTCGACTTCCTCCGTGAGAATCGGGATGCCTTTGCGTGGTCGAGTGACGATCTGCAAGGCGTCCCGAGGGAGTTGGCTGAGCACTCTCTATTTGTTCGACCGGATGCGAAGCCGGTGAAGCAACCAACTAGGCGCCTCTCGGATGAGAGAAGAGCTGTTGTCATGGAACACCTAGCCATACTGCTGGCCGCCGGATTCATCATGGAGGTGCTGCACCCGGATTGGATTTCGAATCTGCTGGTAGAGAAGAAGAAAGATGATCCCCTCCTGCTTAAGGTGTGGCGCATGTGCATCGACTTCACTAACCTCAACAAGGCATGCCCGAAAGACCCCTTTCCGCTGCCCCGGATAGATCAAGTGATAGACTCCACTGCTGGGAGTGAGCTTTTAACTTTTCTAGATGCTTATTCTGGTTTCCACCAAATACCTTTGAATCCGGATGATCAATTAAAAACCGCTTTTATTACCCCTTACGGGGCTTATTGCTATCGTGTTATGACTTTCGGATTGAGGAATGCTGGTGCTACATACCAGAGATGCATGCAGAAATGCTTGCATGATCAGATAGGTCGGAATGCCGAGGTCTATGTCGATGACATAGTCATAAAAACAAAAGAAAAAGCCTCACTAATAGATGATCTGAGGGAAACATTCAAGAACCTAAGAAGATTCCGGATGAGGTTGAATCCGGATAAGTGCAAATTTGGTGTTCCGGCAGGGAAGCTACTCGGTTTCCTCATCTCAAGCCGGGGAATCGAGGTCAACCCGGGTAAAATTCGTGCTATAGAGAGCATGTAGTTGCCTGTGCGTCTCAAGGATGTGCAGAAGTTTACCGGATGTCTGGCGTCCCTAAGTCGGTTTGTGAGCCGACTTGGGGAGAAGGCCTTGCCTCTGTACCAACTGATGAAGAAGAGCAAGACATTTGTTTGGACCCCGCAGGCGTATGCGGCGTTCAATGATTTGAAGAGAATGCTCTCAACAGCACTAGTGTTGGCATCCCCATTGCCCAAGGAACCTATGCTGTTGTATATTGCCGCAACCAACCGAGTAGTCAGTGTGGCAATGGTTGTAGAAAGGGAAGAGGGGGGCAAGCTGATACAGAGGCCGGTGTATTACCTCAGTGAGGTAATCTCGGAATTTAAGCAGAATTACCCGCACTACCAGAAGATGGCATATGGGGTGTACATGGCAGTGACCAAGCTCAAGCACTACTTTCAGGAACACCCGATCACAGTGGTATGCGAAGCTCCTCTCGCCGAGATCATCGGTTGCAAGGATGCTAGCGGCCGGGTAGCCAAATGGGCCATCCAGTTGTCGCCATACGCTCCGGCGTATGAGAGACGTGACGCCATCAAGTCGCAGGCGCTGCCGGACTTTTTGGTGGACTGGGCCGAGATGCAGTATGAACCTCCGATGCCGGATTACAATTTCTGGAGGATGCATTTCGATGGCTCAAAGGCTAAGATCGGATTGGGTGCCGGAGTGGTTCTCACCTCCCCGAAGCAAGATGTACTGAAGTATGTGCTGCAGATCCATTTCCGGGCATCCAATAATGTCGCGGAGTATGAGGCTTTGGTTCACGGATTGAATGTCGCCAAGGAAATCGGAATCCGCCGGATAGAGTGCTTTGGTGACTCGGACCTCGTAGTCCAACAGGTGTCGGGAAATTGGGATGCTCTTGATGCAAACATGGCCTTGTACAGGTTTCATGTGCAGAAAATTTCCGGATTTTTTGACGGGTGCGAGTTCAAACATGTGCCCAGAGGAGAAAACGAAGCAGCGGATGTCTTGTCCAAGCTAGGATCATCCCGGGATGCCATCCCACCCGGGATAGCCCTAGAACATCTGAGGAAGCCATCTATTCAACCATCACCCGAGTCAGAATCTATCTTCATCCCCAAGGAGCCTGGTTCAGATGCCGTACCCATGGAAGTAGATGTCGGGAGCATAACATCGAACCCGGGGACTGCGTCCCAGTGCTCGGAGAGGCAAAGAAAGATGATGATAGAGGTGATGTCGGCAGAACCAATGGACATAGACACTCCCGTGTTCCCGGTTAGACCAGTCCCGGGATGGGCAAAGCCTATTATGGCTTACATCTTGGAGGGAACTCTCCCGGAGAATGAGGTGGAAACCCGGCAAGTACTGCGGAGATCAAAAGCATACACTGTCATCAATCAAGAGCTGTACAAGAGAAGTGTCACCGAAGTACTCCAGAGATGTGTGGAACCAGCAGAAGGACAAGAGATGCTGGTGGAAATACATCAAGGGGAGTGCGGACATCATGCATCATCCCGGGCCCTGGTGGCAAAGGCGTTCCGGCATGGGTTCTACTGGCCTACTGCATTACAGCAAGCAGAAGATATTGTCCGGAAGTGTGGGGGATGTCAGAGATTTGCTCACCGGATACACATGCCGGCGTCAGCACTGAAAACAATCCCCATCACTTGGCCATTCGCAGTATGGTGTTTGGACATGGTCGGACAATTCAAGCCGGCAAGGGGCAATATGACACACATACTTGTCATGGTGGACAAATTCACAAAGTGGATAGAGGTCAAGCCAATCCGGAAGTGCGATGGACACACCGCTGTGCAATTCCTGAAAGACATCATCTTGAGATACGGATACCCACACAGCATTATCACAGATAATGGAACAAACTTTGCTGTGGGGGAGTTCGCTCGATTTTGTGCTGAAAAGGGAATCCGGCTGGATGTAGCATCAGTCGCACACCCGGAAGCAAATGGGCAAGTCGAAAGAGCAAATGCCTTAGTCTTAGCTGGCATCAAAGCTCGCTTGATCGAACCACTATTGAGAACTCCGGGATGCTGGATAGAGGAATTACCGGCAGTATTATGGGGTCTCCGGACTACACCGAATAGATCTACCGGGTACACCCCATTCTTCATGGTATATGGAGCTGAGGCAGTACTCCCAACCGACATACAATATGATTCTCCGAGAGTAACAATGTTCACCGAAACTGAGGCAAAGGAGGCCCGAGAAGATGATGTTGACCTACTCGAAGAGGCCAGAGAATTGGCACTATCTCGGTCTGCAATTTATCAGCAAAACCTCCGTCGCTATCATAGCCGGAAAGTACACCCGAGGGTGTTCCGAGAGGGGGATCTGGTGCTGAGGCTCATCCAACGCACGGCAGGAATGCATAAGTTGTCACCTCCATGGGAGGGACCTTTCGTGATAAGCAGGGCATTGCACAATGATTCCTATTACCTTGTAGATGCACAGGAAGCTAGGAAAGGTGTAACGGACAAATCCGGTGAGGAAACCAAACGTCCATGGAATGTAGCTCTACTTCGCCCCTTTTTCGCTTAAAGGACTCGGTGTATGTGTATCTCAATTTCAATATTTATGGAAGTAAGGCACCCCGGGAGAAACCCGGGGACTGCCTGGTGCTGTGCCCCTTATTACTTCTGTTTTGTTAAGCTTGTTTATTATTCTTTACCGGCATCCCGGGAAGGAACCCGGGGACTGCCGGATAGTTATTTTTTGTATTGAGCGCATGCCGGGAAAGTTCCGAGTTCGATTCTCAAGGACAAAGTAATGTATGTCATGTGAAATCATCTTGTGACTCGACTGACGAACGCCGAAATGGTAGTCAAGAGCAAAGAGAGGGAAGGTGGGAAACACGAAAATGGTCTCGGGGACTTGGAGCAGGAACTTATCCGGCATGCTTGTTTTTACTAACTTAGTTGTTTTTTATGTCGGGAATCCGGTTAGTAGGAACTCGGATTGTTTTAAGTAATGTATGCCGTATGTGGAGTTTTGTGACTCGACTGTCGAACGCCGAAATGGTAGACAAGAGCAGAAATTACCTAAGTACGGTAAACATGAAAGGCAATTCGGGAACTAAAAGCTGTGTGCATTGACATAAGTTGTTCGAATAAATAGTTAACAGTGAAACAGAAATAACATAAGTGTACGATACATCTTGCACCCGGCATCCCGGGGATTTAACGAATTTGCTACTACGTGTTTTAAGCAGTGGGGGAAGTAGGCTTCTCGGCGACGACTTCCGGAGCAATGACCTCGGGAACGACGACCTCGGGAGCAGGGGCAGCAGCAGCAGCGGGAGCAGCGACGGGGGCGACTTCAGATTCGGTGACGGCAGCGATACTCGGGGCCTCGGGAAGCACCTCGGTCTCGGGGACCTCCGGTCTTGGCGAAGTCGCCGCATCCTGGGAGACCACCTTCTCGGGCGCGGCACCGGAAGCGGCGTCGTCTCCTTCCGGGGATTCGTCTTCCGCATCGCCGGAAACGGCATCGTCTTCGTCGTCCTCGTAATCTGATTCCGAGTCGGAAGGGATGACGCTAGGGATGAACGTACGGAAGCTTGACCACGCAGCGGTGCGATGCGCCACCTCTTGTCGGCGCCGGACCTTCTCCGGATCGGTGACCCACGAAGAGACCGTCCGCAGGCGCAGGATCGCCTCCAGATCGAGACCCTCGTACCAGCTGAGTACTTGGGTCAAGACCTGGTCGGCGCCAGCTCGTGCACCGGAAAGCTTCCATGCGTGGATGCGCCTCCCGGCACCCCGAAGTGCGCTTGAGAGCTCGGGCAGCGAGAGCGTCCCCCGGATACTTGGCCACAATGCGCCGTGGACGTGGACCGCAGCGCTGAGCAGATCCGTCCCGATAGACCGGAGGGGTAATATCCGGGCCTTCAGGGCGACGAGGTGATCCTCGATGTCCCAGTCATCCGAGATGGGACCCTTCCCGGCGCGCTTCTCGCGGAAGACGGCAACAGCTTTGGCAGCAGCTTCCCGGGAGTGCTCAAACTCTCCTTTAAAAAGAAGAGCTGTCAAACGGCTAAGTCATAAGAAAAGCAACAACAAATAAAGACAGTAACAGGAGAAGAGGGATGTCGGATAACTCACTGTTGAGATCCCGATTCAACACGGTGAGTTCGTTGAGCCAAGAATCGGAGCGCGACCGGAGAAGACCCAGCTCAGTCTCGGCGTTATCCGCACGCGCCACCGATTGGTCCAAGGTCTCTTTCTGCTTCTTGGTCGCCTCGATGAAGCGCGTCTTCATCTCGGACATAGCAGCCTGGACCTTTCCGAGCTCCCCGTTCAGCCGCGCGATCTCGGATTGCGCGGTGGAAAGAGCAGTCTTCTGGTCCACCGAGATCTGGCGCGCTGCGTCTCGCTCTTCCCGGAAGCGCTCCTCGGATTTCTTGGATTGGCCGAGTTCAGAGAGAACCCGGTTGAAGATGTTGCGGCGTTTTTGGCTGCACTCCTGGAAGCAAGACAAAGAAGGCAAAGTGAGTATGGAAAAAGTGTAAAAAACACAGGTGAGAGGATCTCGGGGACTCGGTGTCCGAGTCGTGAATTTTTCTCTAAGATTGGAACCTAGTGATCTGCTATTCGGTGGAATCTAGAGCACTAGGCACCAATCTCGGGGACTAGTGGTGGAGAAAATTTTGAAGCAACCTATCCGGTTGGGAGGATCTCGGGGACTCGGTGTACAAGTCCTGGATTTTTCTCTGAGATTGGAACTTAGTGATCTGCTATTCGGTGGAATCTGGAGCACTAAGCACCAATCTCGGGGACTAGTGGTGGTGGAAGGAACAAATGCGTTTTTCGAAAGAAGGAAAGCTTACCTCGCTTACTCGGGTGACATCCAGCGCGGCCACCTGGAGAGCATGCAGGGCTTGAGCGCTGCGGCTCGGGCCTGCAGCGTGCAAGTCCCCTGCAGTCTCGGAAGCGTCGGCGGCAAGCCAGGCCTTGTTGAAGTCATCAACAACCCGAATGCCGGAACTGCCGGCAGCGCGGGTGGCAGCAACATCCCGGGATCCTGAAGATACAAAGGAGCTAACCGTTGCTCGCAACATCCGCAAGGCAGCAGTAGGGATCTCGGCGGGAGGCGGTGGTAACGAGGAAAACGTACCCGGGCGCAGCACCAAGTCCTGAGACGACGGTGTCGGGGCAGCTGCGGGTGGGGCAGAAGGCGTTTTATGCCCAGCAGCCTTGCCGCGAGACTTGGGAGCTTGCTCTGCTGGCCGGGAGGAGGCGGTAGGCTGTTTCTCCGGGATGGCCTTGGGCGCGGCTGGCCGAGAGGCTCCACTCGCCGCAGGTTGCCGGCGAGGGCTAGCGATCTCTGCCTCCAGTCCGGGAACCCGGCGCGGGCTATCCGGAAGAACAATCTCTCCCGAGGTGGTCGTGGCCTGCACCGCGATCTCGTCGATCACCAGAGGTGCATCCGAGGTCGCGACGCTTGCCGGTGCGGCGCCGGAGGCGGCGGCTTCATTTCCTCGAGCAGAAGGGCGAAGAGGTGAAGGAGAGGCCCGAGCCGGGCTAGGAGTCCGAGTTCCCGGGGGAGGAGGAACAGCAGGTGTCGGGAGCTCGAGCGCGTCACTGAAAGAAACTATCTTAGTAAAGGTTGTGGAGAAAACGAAGTCAAATAACATGAGGCAAGAAAGACGTACCCGGAATCCACAAGGGGAGGACCCCTCTGCCGGCGCCGAGGAGGCTTCTCGGTCGTCTGCTTGCTCGGTTTACTCTTCTTGGGGGGGTTGCCGGAGGCTTCAGCCCCATCGGTGTCGGAAGCCGCGCGCTTCCGGCTCTCGGCACGTTTGGTCCCGGTTGACGGTTTCGGAACCACAGCTGAGGCCCAATTCAGAGGGAGAGCGTCAATAACATCAAGGATCTCGCAGTCAATCTCATCTTCATCATCCGAAGAAATAGAAACCGTCTCTGAAGTTGAAGGGTTACCCGGGGCCTTAACGAAGGGGATGGCGAGATGGTCCTCGCCGTCGGGATCCTCTCTCGGCATCACGTCCGGTCTCGGGAAATCCGGAGCGTAGTTCCCGTTGAGGTGGACGGCGTCTTCTTCGTGCTGACGCTCGAACAACTGCGCAAACAAATTAGGTCGTGTCGGCGTCCAGGTGAGCGCATGTACGAAGGCGTAGGCATGAAAGACTGATATAAGCACCTGGTCACATGGTCTTTTCCGGGATCCCCCTATGACCCCCCAACTGTAATCCGCCGTCATCTCCGTCCGGGCAATAGCTCGGACACGACGGACGATCCCCCGTGGGTTAGCCCAAGGATACTGGTCCTAGTGGGGTCGAAGTTCCCGGACATGTGGCACATCTTGTGCACTCGGTTTTGAAGGGGGCAGACCCGGCGGACAATAAAGCAGCGCAAGAGATCATCCCCGGTCATATCCTGGGTTAGCACTTGCAGAACATCGTGCATGTATCCGATCTCCTCGGTGTCGGGAAGATGCTTCCAGCGGCCGAATTCGCGCGGAGGACCCATGACGAATCCCGGAGATTGATGAAGTCCGGGTTCGAGGATCCCGGACCATCTCCCGAGAGCTCCCGGTTCTTCACGTAGAAGAAGCTGCGCTGCCATTTCCGGCAGGACTCTAATCCCTTGACTATGGGGAATCCGGAGTCCGCGCGAGGGATGACGGTGGCCGCTCCGCAATCGACCAAGTCTTTTACCTTCTGATCCGGATTGGGGATGGCTTGTCGGCGAAGGATAAAGTACTTGGCCCAGAGATCCACAAAGGGCCATATGCCGAGATACGCCTCCGCGTAGGTGGTGAAGACCGAGAGCATCATGATGGCATTGGCGGGAAGATGGTGAGGTTGGACGTCGTACGTGTCGAGGAAGTCGCGGAAGAAGGGGCTAGCCGGAAGCCCAAACCCGCGCTCAAAGTGCGATAGGAATACCACGAATTCCCCGGGTTGGGGTTCCGGCGCAACTTCCTCTCCCGGTAGACGGCTCTCGACTTCCGGAGGAATCCGGTGAGTCCGATACAGCCAGTCAAGATCCGACTGCTTCGTCTCGGACCCATCCCAACACCCCCGAGCACGTTCTTCACCCATGTCGGAGAAGTAGGCAGGGGTATCCGGGCTACTCTGCAGACGCAGCGGCGGTTAGTCGGAGTTGGTCTACCGAAGAAACGAGGATCTCGGGGCATAAACTGCTAAAAACTACCGGATTCATGGGAAGCAAGATCTACCGTGGGTCGAATAATCAAAACTAAATGAAGGAAAAGTGGGTCGCGCTAAACTCAAGCGAGACACGAATAAGGGTGACCAATATACATCCTAGCGTCACGGTGGTTCTTCGCCGTACGCCTCGTGCGCGCCGCTCGAATGTGGTCGCCGGCGGCGGCTCAACCGCGCTGGTGCTGGGGCACGGCCGGAATCGGGCAGTTATCCTACCGAAGAAACGCATCGGGGAGGAGAGACTCACCGGTGAACGAGGAGATCGGTGACGCGCGAAAGGGACGGCGGGGTGTGAACTCCGGCAAACGGCGAGCGCGATGTCGTACGGGCGACGAGCGCGGCGGCAACGACGAGCTCGAGACGGTGGAGAAGAGGAAGTGCGAAGAAGAAGAAGTGAAGGAGACCGTTCCGGTCCCCTATTTATGGGGGGGGGGGGGGGGGGGGTTCTGGAGCGGTTTACGTTTTTCCCGCCCACGATCTCCACGATCGTGGGTGGGATCTGTGCCGCGAGCCACGTGGCGCTATCCGAAGCGCTCGATCCGGTCACACCGAGGGCCACACAGCCCCAACGGTTCGATTCCGGATCGAATGCGGCTCCCCGGCGCGGGAACCCAAGCGACACCGTGCGTGCGCAGAAGCACTCGAGTGCGCCTCTGCGCAGACGGGACGTCGGGTGGGCCCAGGCTCACTGTCTCGAATTCATCGGGAGATCAACGGTCAAGATTCGCAGAGATGACATTACCCGGTCGCAGGCTTCGCCTCCCGGTTAAGACCATCTCGGTGAGAAGATCTCGGAAGGAATTAATTACGGCATGGAATAAAAGGATGGTGTCAAATGTTCTCGGAAGAGGGTTTGTTATTAAAGCTGATCCCGCACATCATCCGGGGTCGCTGTGCCGCACCAGCTTCGGGGACTAGTGTCGGGGGGCTGCCCCCCGGGTAGGGGCAGATCCCGGTATATTATAATGAATATCAACAGTGCTTGACCTTTGGCGACAGCAAGGGACACCTCCTGGTGTGCCGAAAGGGCAACCTGACCCTTAGGCACTGGAAGAGGGCAGAGTGCCTCCTGGCAACCGCAAGGGTCAGCTCTGTCAGCTATAAATAGACACCCCCAGTCCTCACAGTCGCAGCACAAGCATGAGCGGGTGGTTCCTCTAAGAACTAGCTTCTCGAAGATGTCTTTGCTGGTAGGCTAAGACATCTTCGGGAGGCTAGGCCTAGAGATACTCATCCTGAGACGAGCTCGGGCGTCTCCGGGAAGGATCCCGGATCTAGGACTCCGGGGAGACTTCCGGGTGGAGGTGTACTCGGCTTTACCGAATAGGTATTCCGGGTAAGTATTAACCGGAATGTGTGTCTCGGTCTTGATCTTGTACAGGAGGCTCAGTGGCAAGCAAGGAGGTATCCGGAGTAAGGGCTCCCGGTAGACCGTCAGCGGTCCGTAGCAGGCTTTCCCGTTTATAGCGGGGGGAAGTACCATTCCGCCGGACACGGAAGTATGGTCACCTCCCGCCTGACACGGAAGCATGGTCACCTCCCGCCTGACACGGGAGCGCGTCAGCCGGTACGAGCGTGGTACGACAAGACCTGACATGCCTAGCCCGGCAATCCGGAAAAGGCTATCCGGGATGGGCAAGGACATGTCTTGTCTCTGACAAGGGGACAATGATGATGCAGGACGGCGCCTGCCGTCCTTAACGAGATGATGACGAAGGGGCTACACCGGATAATCCGGCGACTAGGTCGCACTAGCCGGTGACGACATCCAGGCTAGGCCTGTCCGGTGGGGTCAAGCCAAATTAGGGTTTCCGGCCCTCCTGGCCGGACCTCTATAAAAGGCGCCATAACTGCTCCTGAGAGGGAGAGACCAACTTGAGAGCCAAAGCTATAGTCACATTTACTCTTAGAGCAGTTACTCCTCTTCACCTTGAGTTCATCTAGTTCTTCGTACTTCATCCTTTGGCAGATCTTGTAGCAAGTTGTAGTCCTTATATCACCAATATATAGAGAGGAAAGGCAGGAGTAGGGGTGTTACCTCCTCACGAGGGCCCTGAACCTGGGTATATCGTGTGTGTGTTGTGTGCCTTCGCGCATTTGTTTGTATTTGTTAGATCTTCCCCTTTGCACTTTGTTCTTGTTCCCTGTTCTTGAGAGATCTCGGTTTTACCGGGATCCTCCCCGTGTGAGCTCTCCAGCTCGCTATCCCTCCCCGGATCCACCAACGTCCATCGGCCCCACAAATTAGCCATCCTATGGCATCTGCCGTGACACCACCACGACAGCCATATCGGGGAGCCCAACGTGTTTATAAACTTCTGATGCAAATGGGTTGATGCTTAGAAAAATTACGACATACTTGTGTCGAAAACCAATGGACGACCTTATGGGCGGGTGGACCTGTAACGAACCAGCGAACCAATGGAGAGATCCTACCATGCAGGAGGAAGTACATACATGACCACAATGTGATGTGAAGTTGAACTATGCAGTAAAGAATGGTGATACTTTTGGACGGAACGATAGACAAATCCGATGATTTTTTTTAGAAAATTTAGCAAGGTGCCACAGTCTTGATAAGTGATGCTAGAGAAGGACATACATGGTTATATCATACAAAATACTAGGTGAGAAAATGGATGTGCACATCAATTGATGTAGAAAGCAGTGGGGGAATCCCTACAACGAGTTTTTTTTTGAAATAATGGACTTGAATTCGCGTCTGTAAGAACTTGAAATTGGGTGGCTGGATTCTATCTCCACTCCATTAGACAATGGAGCTAGGCTCACTTATTAAAAAAATACTCCCTCTATTCCTAAATGTAAGAGCTATAGTTTTTTGAGAAAAAATCCAAAATATATTGTTTACAACAATTTTTTGATGAATTTACCGATGAAAAAGTGAGTTTCATTCTTGAACGGAGTGAATTTATGGATTGTTTTCATTTGTTGTCTATTAGGGAGTCCTCTCATCTAAATTTTGTCTAAAACAAATGAGTCCATAGTCTGTCAAATACGCATGTCTTAATATCCGTGCAGAAAACTATAGCTCTTACATTCAGGAACAGAAGGAACAGAGGGAGTAGTTGATTATTTCATAATATATTAGTATAGTATACTTTTATGTCAGCACACATAACTAGGAGACCCCGTAGCATAGCTAGTGGTCATAAAGAGTTGCAAGGTTTACAAAATTCGCATATTAACTACTAGTACCTTATATATAAAAGTGCGTCTGATTCACCTTCAATTTCAGCGTCCACGTCGCGCGAAAAACGCTAACCGTCCGATCGACGCGTTGTACGGTTCAGATGCGTTCAAAACATACCCAAATCGTGCGATACTATAGCTCGGGCCTCTCCACCAATCAGGGTGTGACACGTCGTCCAGTCACCGCCCAGTGGCCTCTGGTTCCACCGGTCACCGCGGCTTTTTTGCAGAGAAACGCCTCACAGATCGAACCATCAACCTGCAGTACAAATATTAACGCTGCGAAGGAGCTATTCGTAAATTTAAAAAACCTCAAATACTTTTTTGCAAAACAACACAGCACATGCTCCCTTCTCCTTCCCTCTCGCGTGTGCCGCCGCCTCCGCCGAGGTCGCCGCCATCACGCCTGCGAGCGCCCCGTCCGCCACCTCCTCTCCGACTTCCTCCCGTCCTCCGCGCAGCACCTCTCCGCCGCCGATCTCCTCAAGCTTCTCTACCAGCACGACCTCGCCTCCCGCCTCGCCACCGCCGTCTCCTCCGAGGCGTCCCCCGCCTCCACCGCGGCCTTCCTCTCCTCCTACCTCGCAACCATCGTCTTGGAGTGCATATTGGCCGGCCAGCGAGCGAGAAGGACATGGGCGATAAGAATCCCACCTCAGCTCAAAGTACGTGGTTGCCCAACCCCAAATCCAAATCTTTTTCTCCCCAAATCTCACCTGGCTGCAAAAATGACTCTTCCTCTTTCTTGAGTTGCAGCCAAGTAGGCAGCGTTCGTCCTTCCGTCTAGCAGCAGCTCCTTCTACTCACTACAGTCACCTCCACCCTCCTCCAACAGGTTATATACCACCGCTACTGCACTTCGACAATGAAGGATCCTTCGTTGTATTCAATCAGAACTGTTCTGTATGCAACATTACAGTGGATAATTTACTTGCATATTATCAGGCTTATACTGTTTTTTTCAGGAAAATCATCTCTCTTAATCTGATAGGGGAGAATGGAGTTCAGTTCGGTCTGATTTTAGTTTGGGTATGTGCAAGTCCTTCCCCACCTATGCAGAAATTCTTTTGATTCTTATGTGCCACTTATGTCTCAGTAAAGACGAATCATGTAGTTCTCAAGCTACAGATTGAGGAATTTTTGTTAGAGATGAGTAAAGACGAATCATGTAGTTCTCAAGCTACAGATTGAGGAATTTTTGTTAGAGATGACATTTCCATTCTATCCGGTTGAATTCCTTTAAGGAGCTCATGAAGAATCCTCATGATGATGACGAGCAGTGAGCCATGTTACTGCAGCTGCAGTGTTAATCTGAGTGGAGCTCTGCTTTCCTGCTCATGGGGCAAGGTTGAATTGTTTGGAAGAGAAAGTTCAATCTAAAAGCATCATTAACATTACACTGCAGTTCACTTATGCGTCCATTCTGTATTGGTGAGAGAAATAGCTGCAGGAAATATGAGGCTGATTGTTTATGTGGTCTCATGTAGTTACAAATTAGCTGCTATCAACATGTTTAACCAAGGTGGCATGTAGATTAGACTATTTTATGTACTGTAAAATATATAATCAACCTACAAGTTTCAAATGTATATTTGAGCTCGTGCTGGTTCAGTAATTTTGTTTAGACACTGCCAAAGATATATAGTTGTTATGTGCTAGAGTAATCCTTGCTTACTGCTAGAATGTTCTAGACTAATCTTTATGCTGTAAGATAGAGTAGAAGTATATACCATCCTGACTAGCAGTAGAAGCTTGTAGAAGGTTGTAGAAAAACTAGCTACAAAAATCTAGTTGTAGAACGTTGTAGAAGGTTGTAGTCACCAACCTTGTACTCCTATGTATACCCCTATGTAATACAAGCAGCAGTATCTTTTGCAGCATATAGAGAACACCTTCCACATAGCCTAAGTCTAACAGTTGGTATCAGAGCGCTAGGTTAGGAGAGGCCAAGTTAGGAGAGGATCCTAAGAGATGTCAGCTCCAGTTCAGGGTGCCCGCATTCCGTCTCACCAGTCGCGGCGCCGTTCCCCTTCACCACCACGGAGAAGACCGCGCCACCACGAGGCTGGAAGGCGCAAGGTCGTTGTCAAGCGTGTCGTGAAGGAAGTCGGCAGCGGCAATTACCCGACGTTGACGCGGACGAACTACACCGAATGGAGCCTCCTCATGAAGGTGAAGCTACAGGCTCGGGGCATTTGGGATGCAATCGAGCTCGGCGCCGCCGACTTCCAGGAAGACCGAATGGCGCTAGAGTCCATCCTGCAAGCTGTCCCACCAGAAATGGTGTCCGACCTGGCTGTCAAGCGGACATCAAAGGAGGCGTGGGACGTGATTCGAGGCATGCGTGTTGGTTCAGACCGCGTACGGAAGGGCAAGGTGCAACAGCTGAAGAAGGAATTTGAGATTATCTCATTCCGCGATGGTGAGTCCATTGATGATTTCGCGTTGCGCCTAACCAACCTCGACACAAGCCTCGCCACGCTCGGAGCACCTATCGACGAAACTCAAGTCGTCGAGAAATTCCTACGAGTTGTGCCACCTAGGCTATCGCAGATAGCCCTTGCGATCGAGACCCTCCTTGACACTTCTGATATGTCGTTGGAGGAGGTCACCGGTAGGCTGAAGGCAGCCGAGGACCGTCTCGAGTCACCGGAGCCGCTGCGGGAGCAAGGAAAACTTCTGCTCACCGAGGAGCAGTGGAAACAAAAGATGAAGGAGCGCCAAGGAGGCAGCTCCTCCAGGCCTGCGCGTGGCAGTGCACAACGACGACGACGGCCACCGCGTAAGAATGGTGGAGAAGGTGGAAACGACTGTGAAGTTCCTAGGGACAGCCCACGCAATGATGGATGTCGCAACTGTGGTCGACGCGCCATTGGACCAAGGACTGCTGGCAGCCTAGGAGAAACGGGAACAAGGCCTACTTAGCCCAGGCAGAGGAAGATGATGAGGAGCCTGCTCTCCTCATGGCGCAGGTTTGTGAAGATCCAGCCCCACCCATGAAGGAGCAGCAAAGCATCGCTCCAGCCCCAGCCATGGTGGTGAAGGACAACACCGCTACACCTCCGCAGCACGCCTCACTTCACATCGACGAACCGAAGGCAAAAACCTACCTCGGGACAAGCAATGATGAGGAGTGAATGGGGGGCTGGTACCTCGACACCGGTGCCACAAATCACATGACAGGCTGTAGCGACGTCTTTGCTGAAATCGACCGAACGGTCACCGGCACCGTCAAATTTGGTGACGGCTCGGTTGTTGAAATCAAAGGACTCGGCACCATCATCTTTGTTGGCAAAAACGGTGAACACAAGGCTCTCAGTGGTGTCTACTACATCCCACGGCTCAAGAACTCAATCATCAACATTGGACAACTCGATGAGAGTGAAGCAAGCGTGTTAATCAGGAAAGGTGTGCTTCGAATATGGGACCAGCAAGGTCGACTCCTTTTTCGGGTCCAGCGCGGCCGGAATCGCCTCTACCTCCTCCATCTTGAGGTTGCCCGACCAATTTGTCTCTCCGCTCGCCGTGATGATGTTGCTTGGCGTTGGCATGA
The DNA here is from genome assembly GCA_026929855.1 of Poa annua. Lineage (NCBI taxonomy): Eukaryota > Viridiplantae > Streptophyta > Magnoliopsida > Poales > Poaceae > Poa > Poa annua. Next base: position 78,344,981 of record CM049430.1, on the reverse strand, counting down.
GCGATTTGGACATCTAAACTTTGAGGCTCTGGAGAAGATGGGACGCCTCGCCATGACACGTGGGCTGCCACATCTAGAGCATGTGGAGCAGTTATGCGACACGTGCGTCATCACCAAGCATCGCCGGAGTGCTTTCCCTCGGCAAGCAAGGTACCGTGCACAAGAACTACTTGAGCTCGTCCATGGAGACCTATGCGGTCCTATATCTCCTGCAACACCTGGAGGCCGGCGCTACTTCTTGCTGTTGGTGGATGACGTCACTCGCTACATGTGGGTGATTCTCCTAGCAGCTAAGGACAATGCATCAGATGCCATAAAAAGAGTTCAGGCAGCAGCAGAACCTCGGAGCGGACGCAAACTGCGTGTATTCCACATGGACAACGGGGGTGAGTTCACCTCAACGGAGTTTGCCGCCTACTGTGCTGATGAAGAAATCGAGCGCCACTTCTCCGCGCCATACGCCCCGCAGCAGAATGGCGTCGTTGAGAGGCGGAACCAAACGGTGGTAGCAATGGCGCGTGCTCTGCTGAAACAAAGGAGTATGTCTGCTGAATTTTGGGGGTAGGCGGTGAGCACTGCTGTTTTTTTGCTGAACCGAGCTCCCACCAAATCTCTAACTGGAAAGACGCCTTAGGAGGCGTGGCATGGCCGCAAGCCGGCTGTCCATTACCTTCGAACCTTTGGGTGCTTCGCATATGTCAAGGACCAGGGGAACCTACGCAAGCTTGACGACCGTAGCTCTCATGATGTCTTCATTGGCTACGAGGATGGAGTAAAGGGGTACAGGCTGCTGGACCCAGCAACGAGGCATGTTCGTGTCGCCCGTGACATTATCTTCGATGAAGATCGTGGCTGGGATTGGGCAGCAGGCGGCAGCGAATACTCTAGCATCAATTTTGACGTAGAGTACATCAGCCGTCCTGCCATGAGGGCACCCAGCCATGCGCATAGCTCAGGAGAGGACATATCTGCATCGGCGAGACACGGGGCTCAAGGTATGTCAGCCAACACACCACCATCGCCTCCACCTACACCAGCAGCAAGTGCTACAACCCCAGCCACTCCAGAGTTCGTCACGCCACTAGCGGATGACGATGATCGACTCAACGATGCACATAGCGACACACCAGTTCGCTATCGCAAGGTTGAAGACCTTATTGGAGAAGAAGAACCAGTGCCATGGCTCACACCGCGCAACCTTGACTGCGAGCTACACTTGGCCAACACAAGGGAGCCATGCTCATTTGCAGAGGCTGAGCAGGACAAGGCATGGCAGGCAGCCATGCGCGAGGAAATCGAAGTGGTGGAGCGGAACAACACATGGGAGCTCGTTGATCTGCCACACGGGCATCGACCAATAGGCCTGAAATGGGTCTATAAGTTGAAGAAAAACGAAGCCGGTGAAGTCATCAAACACAAAGCATGGTTGGTTGCTCGTGGCTTCGTCCAACAAGCAGGCGTAGACTTTGATGAAGTCTTTGCTCCGGTTGCTCGCATGGAATCAATCAGGTTGCTGCTTGCTCTCGCTACCCATGAGGGGTGGCATGTCCACCACATGGACGTGAAATCAGCCTTTCTCAATGGAGAATTGAAGGGGGAAGTATATGTGAAGCAGCCACCAGGTTTCATCGTCAAGGGAGAAGAAGGAAAGGTTTTACGGCTGCACAAGGCCCTGTATGGCCTGCGGCAGGCGCCAGGAGCATGGAACGTGAAGCTTGACGGCACGCTCAAAGAAATGGGCTTCAAGCAAAGCGAGCATGAGCACGCAATATACCGGCGCATCACCAGCAATGCAATATTGCTCATTGGAGTATATGTGGATGATCTGATCATCACAGGTTCTTCCAAGGGAGCAATCGAGAGCTTCAAGGACGAGATGAAGACAAAATTCCAAATGAGTGACCTTGGATTGTTGTCCTTCTATCTCGGAATTGAAGTCCAGCAACATGCCAATGGCATCAGCCTATGTCAAGCACACTATGCCTCTCGCATCCTTCAGCTGGGAGGAATGGAAGGATGCAATCCAGCACACACCCCAATGGAGGAGCGGCTCAAGCTAAGCCGTGAAAGCACAGCAAAAGAGGTGGACGCTACAGAGTACCGGCGGATCGTTGGCAGCCTCCGCTATCTTGTCCACACCAGGCCAGACCTAGCATTTGATGTTGGATTCGTGAGTCAATTCATGGAACGACCCACCAAGGAGCACATGATGGCTGTGAAGAGAATTCTTCGCTACGTCGCTGGCACGATCAATATGGTCTTCACTACAGACGGAAGACAAATGAGGTACGTCTGATTGGTTATAGTGATAGTGACCTGGCTGGCGACATTGACACAAGGAAGAGCACGAGTGGCACATTGTTCTTCCTCGGCAACTGCTTGGTAAGTTGGCAATCTCTCAAGCAGAGGGTGGTTGCTCAGTCTTCCTGTGAGGCAGAATATGTAGCAGCCACAACTACAGCAAATCAGGGAATTTGGTTGGCTCGACTTCTTGGTGAGCTTCAAGGAAGGAAAGCTGAGACAGTTGAGCTCAAGATAGACAGCAAGTCTGCCATAGCATTAGCCAAAAATCCAGTCTTCCACGAGCGCAGCAAACATATCGACATTCGGTATCACTTCATCAGAGATTGCTTGGAAGATGGAAGCATCAGCACCAGCTTCATCAACACATCAGATCAGCTCGCAAACATTTTGACAAAACCTTTGGGGCGATTGAAAGAGCATTTTCCCTCATGTGTGGTTTTGGTAATTGAATGACAATCTCTATGGACTAATGTTTGCTTTGAGATATCATTATAGATCATGTCCATGGAGTTGTGGAGTTCATGTGTTGGACTCTTGAAGCTTATGCGTTGAGTGGAGCATATTGCAAGTATGTCTTGAAGGATTCAAGACATCATATTAGTGAAGAAATGTTGGAAGATACAAGGTTAATCAAGATGTTGATCAACACACAAAGCTACAAGATGTACCAAGAGCGATCATGTATCTCTTGGGATGGTAAACATTTGTCCGCATAGCTTTGTGAACTAACCCATGATATATGTGTGTGTGGTATCTTTATATGAGGTTAGGTATCTTCCCATGGGTTTGCATCAAATGAAGATTTCATATAGCTCATGGAGGATGACGTCATGTGGTGATCGTCATCAAGGTGAGATGTGCAAGACCAAGACCAAGAGAAGCTTCTTGAAGAGATCCTATGCTTGGTGCTTGCAATGGATACATGAAGATGAAGCTAAGCGAGACTCTCCCATTGTGAGCATGGGGGAGTATTTGGAGAAGTCTTCATCAAGCATGTGCTTGGACGCGCAATCAAGGAAAGATGAACCACTTGAAGAGATCAAGATAGTCTTCATCCAACTCAAGTGGAATGCTCAAGGCAAAGGTATGATCTTGATAGGGCTATAGGATAGATAGGCGTACTATCAAGAGGGATTCTCAAGTTAGTAACTTGATCGCATCGTTGTGGAGAGCTCAAACCTTTGCATACTTGGCATATCTTATTTCTTGGTTCTTATTTGGCTTTTATGTTGGTGACGAGTTAGAGTTTGGTTCATCTCCATGTCAAGCTCTTGTTCATCGAAATCGGTTTTACTTTGGACAACTTGTTGCGTTTTCGTTGGCGGAAATATTGCCGGTTCTACCGTGAGGAAAGTCCCACACCCTGCCATGTGTGGTGGTTTTACTCTATTTATGGGATGCAATATTTCCAACAAAATTGGTCTCACCTCTTTTGGAGTTCATTTGCAAAAGTTATAGCAGTTTTCGTTTCGGTGTTTTGCTGATTCGGATTATTGGGGTCGGATATTCCGCTCTACCGGAATTTCCGGTTCCCCAGCTTATCCAAGAAAACGGCTAAGGAAAGGAGGAATTTGGTTCTGACTTGAACCGGAAAATCAACTCGGAAATTTCATTTACTCGGAATTTCCGAGTGCACCCAAAAAGTCCTCCAGAAATGGCTAAGGGAAAGTTTGATTTTCAGCTCGGAAATTTCATGGACTCGGAATTTCCGGGTAACCGGAATTTCCGAGTCTCACTTATACCGGAATTTCCGAGTGTCGAAACAGCCAACGGCTATATTTCCTAGAGGGGTATAAATACCCCTCCCCTTCTTCTTCCCCAGAAAATCCAAGGCAGCACGACTTTCCCCTCTCTCCTACTCCATTGTTGACCTTGGAAATCTCACTTCCCTCTCAATCCCTCCATTGAATCTTCCATATTCTTTAGGGAAAGTTGAGAGGAGATCTAGATCTACAATCGTAACAATCAATCTCTCCTCTAAGTGAGGGGAACTTAGTGGATCTAGTTCTTGGAGTTCCTTTGTGGTTCTTCTTCTTTGTTCTTCCTCTCTTCTCCCCCATAAGCATTAGTTGCTTTTGGTGGGATTTGGGAGTGAAGGATTTGACTCCTTTGTGGTTTCCTTTGTTCTTCCTCTCTTATTCCCCCATAAACATTTGTTGTTGTGTTGGAATTTGAGAGTGAAGGACTTGAGCACTTCGTGTGCTCTTGCCATTGCATTTGCATCGGTTTGAGCCCTCCACGAGGATTCGTGGTGGTGTTACTTGTGAACTTGTTACTCTTGGGTCTTTGGACCCTAGACGCCTTTTGTGGCCGTCCTTTTGTGGCCAAGACCTTTTGTGGTCAAGACCTTTTGTGGTCACTTGAGAGCCCCCAATTAAGTTGTGGGTATGTGCCTCAAGACTTGGGAGCCCCCAATTAAGTTGTGGGTGTGTGCCTCAAGAGTTGTACGGGATTCGATCTCCGCCCCAAAGGAGATCAATAGTGGAAGGTGAACTCGCAACCTTTTGTGGTTGAGTTCATCAGGAGAAGAAGGTGAGCCTTTGTGGCGTTGCGGCTAACCTGTTGTGGTTGCGCACACCTCTCCAAACGAGATGTACACCCTTTGGGTGGAACTCGGGAATACATCCTCGTCTCCGCGTGCCTCGGTAATTTCTATTCCCGAGCTCTTTACTTATACACTTTACATTGTGATAGCCTTCGTGCTTGAAGTCATATATCTTGCTATCACCTTGTTACTTGTATTGCTTAGCATAAGTTGTTGGTGCACATAGGTGAGCCTAGTATTTATATCTAGGTTGTATGCTTGTTAAAGTAAACCTCTAGTTTTATTCCGCCTTTATCAAGCATACCGGAATTTCCGGGTCATTCTTGGACCGGATATTCCGGCTCCTCGGAAAAAGTTTTAAATCGCCTATTCACCCCCCCCCTCTAGGCGACGTCTATCCGTTCAGCGAGTGAAGTTTCAGGAGCTGCGTGCTCGAATTGGGATAGTCCAGATCAAGTCAAGATCGAAGAGCAAGGATTAGGGGGAGAATTTTTATAGTAATCCTTGCTTACTGCTAGAATGTTCTAGACTAATCTTTATGATGTAAGATAGAGTAGAAGAATTTACCATCCTGGCTAGCGGTAGAAGCTTGTAGAAGGCTGTAGAAAAACTAGCTATAAAAAACTAGTTGTAGAACATTGTAGAAGGTTGTAGTCACCAACCTTGTACTCCTATATATACCCCTATGTAATACAAGCAGCAGTAGCTTTTGCAGCATATAGAGAACACCTTCCACATAGTCTAAGTCTAACATTATGCATGTCTATTATGTATTTTGTAGAGGTTGTGGACACTGGAGGAACTGTGGGAGGATGTGGGGTTGCCCATACTACTTGGGATTCTGGGGTATTTGTACATCTCTCTCCCCTTCTATTTCTCTTGCATGCTTTACTGTTATAGGGGCCTTTCAATCTGCCTACTACTCAATGCTCATATATGATGAAACATGAGTTTGCTTTAGTAGAAAAAAGGGTCAGTTGTGGTTAAAGACTAATTGATTTCAAATAAGGTTCTAAAGATAAATTACAAACAAAGCACCCATGCATTTGGTTTAAGTTAGAAAAAAATTATTCTGTCGTCATGAAGCTATCATGTTTCTATGACGTGAAGCAATATTTTGCTGCGACTTGCACAGTATAACAATACAGCTTTTTCTAATGAAAGTTTCAGAGAAAAATGTCATCATTCCAGCCTTTTTGAAATAGTTTTCCTGGGATACCATCGATATGTATGTATATGGTATCGATATGTATGTATATATATGTACAGCCATCCCTAACTGTGCATAATAACAAAAGGTTTTTTCTAACTACATTACAAACTGTATGAAATTACATCAGGATGAAGTTTAAACTTATGTACTCCCTCCGTTCCGTAATCCAAGAGCTATAGTTTTTTTGCACGGTAATTAGCGCACGTTTATTTTCTGTTGAGATGTTGCATGTGGTACTTAGATTAGATGGAAATAACGATTAGTTTTTCTCGAAAATTAGCTGACCGATCAAACAAACTCCATATTTTCATGAATTCCGTCAATTTGTGCATGCGGGGAGGCAGCAAAAACAGGCGAAGCCCATTCATTTTGAAACAGTTGTCAAAAAACTATAGCTCTTGGATTACGGAACGGAGGGAGTATCTTTTACTATAAAATCATGTTTTCAGACATAAATCTTTTTACATTTGCTATAGAAAAAAAGACTAGCAAGCCAATAATTTAGAGCATTATTTGTGAATCCTCACAATTTCTCATTGATAGCACAGTCAGCTGGTTGGAGCTCTCTAGACCTAGGACTCTCCAGTACTCTTCTCTTTACCCTGTTTCATTTCTTTTGATACTTTCATATAATGTCTTCCAACGCACTCTGAGAACATGAGAAGTGGTCAGCTATACATAATTGCATGTCTTAGACGTATTCTAAAAATTCAGTATACTTGCATCCTCTTAGAATGGAAGAATGGAAGCTCTACTATAGATGAATCAACACCATTGAAACAAAATCTGGGAGGTTGTTTGGTCGTGGCCCATGTTTCGATAGCCTTCAGTCTGAAGTTCTGGATGTTAAAAGTATTTCTAAATTCTGAACCATCTCTAGGCCTCCTTTGCATATTATCAGATCTAAATACGGAACCATTAGGTTTACCATATCCGCTTTATTTTAAACTGATTCACCATATTATCTGATATAAAGATTAAATTGTTGGCTCTGATCATTATTTATCATTCCGCACATTTGTTTCTGCAATCATAATCGTGGTTGGACTTAAATGTTCTATGTTGTTTTGTAATCAGAGTTGCCGCACATAGTTGTATAAAACCTGCACTTTGATGACAATGAGGTGATCGCAGACAGTAAAACCGACCTTTGGAAATAAGAGATGGTAAGCTATTACTTATATGCCACATTATATGCCACATTGTCTGATTGGTTTGAGAAAATTACAGTCTCGCTGTTTAAATAACTCACTAACTCATCTTCAGTTTGTTCATAAAATAAATAGTGAATCTGATCTCGAGGTCCCTAATAATGCTCCATTTGCGCACACGAAAATGACATGAGTCATATATCGTGTGAGCTGTACGCGGCGTTCTTCGGGATTTGTCACTATATTTCCATAACATCAAAGAAGCTGAGGGTACATGACGACGTTGTTCTTGCTGTATTCTTTGATTTATTTTATTTTTTCTGTTCTGTTATGATGCAATATAATTGTTGATTTTTGGTATGTTAATTTAGTTGAGGTCATTTCCTGAAATATATCTAAACGCATAAGCGATCAGTTTGTAATATTTGTACTCGGAAAATATCTTTTTCACACCATGTAGAAAAATCGAAAGATGTTGTTTCTTCGATAACTTCCAAGGCAACATGATACTCACAAACTTCCTCGATTCCTCTGCAAGACATAGATGACACATTAAACACCGTATAAGCAAGTATTTACCCTAGCCTTGGGAATCTGAAATTTTAAGATAAATGCAAGGATATTTAGTTCCTCCCTTTGAAACTGATGTAGGTATTCATATGATCGACTAGCTGTTTTTTCATAGGAGTTCCATATGTTATAGTTCTATAATTAAATCATGGTATAACTTCCCACATTTGAATGATGGCAAGATAAGAATATTCCAGTGTGAGCTTTATGATATTTTCTTGATGGTGTAGTAATCCTCCTTACCAAGTTTTATCTCCTATGGCAAAATATTTCTTGATTCTGATCAGGTTTTATGTTACATAACTTGTTTTAGCTATTGACCATCTACACATGCTGGGAGTACGAAACTTGGACCTAGAAGTCAGAAAATGTCTTGCATCGAACAACTGGGGTTGGAGCTACGGGTTACTCATATGATAAGTGATGTATTGCCCCATTAGAGGAGATGCCATGACAAGGTATAATACATTCAAAATTATTGCCTTCACCTGAGATATCGTGTTTTAAAATTTGATGATATACATAATCTATTTGAATGTTCCTCCGCATGAAGCATGGACATTATGCCTCATAGTATAGCTAACAACAAAATAACTCCATGATCTCCCATCCTAATGTTCCCTCTCTTAATAACAAATTGGCTTACTAACTATATTTACGAGAATAAACACAATTAACAGCCACACGGGACACGCCACACCATACCTAGTACGTCTTAAGAGGAGGACGGTGCCGGCGCCTGCGCCGCCGACAGCGTAGTGCCCTTGGCCCTGGTTGCACCCACATTCTTGACGAGCACATAGAGGACACCCATGATCTTATCCAGGTCGCCGTCTTTCGAGAGCAGGTCCTTCTTCCTCCTGGACGCTCCCTCCCGCCGGCACTCCTCGCAATTCCACACGACGGAGTCGCTCTCGGTCCTGGCGATGAAGCTCCGCACCTGGGCGAGGTTGACGGTCTTGCGACCGAGGCGCGCGGCTGCGTCCTCGATGTTGGCCGCGCAGGTGTCCATGCACCACCAGGCGCCGTCCTTGATGCCCTTCTCTTCGGTGCGCGCGAGCGCGGCAGCCGCGGCGCTGCTCTTCGCGGCAGCGCGGACCGCGGTCTCAGCGAGCGCATTCGGGTCGGCGGCCTCGCTCTCCGGGCAGGCGGCGAGGACGGTGGCGCAGTAGTCCGGGTACGGCGTGTCGGCGCATACCGTCTTGACGTCGGCAGAGACGACGGGAGATGCTGCGCGGAGGAGGAGGAGGAGGAGGAGGAGGGAGATGGAGAGGAGGGTCCTGCGCCATCGCGTCGCCATGGTAAGGTGAATGCGAAGTTTGCGTGGAGCCATAGCCTATATATAGCGGAGCTGCCTCCTTCGGCCAACGGCCGCGCTGCACGCATGAACCGGTTGTGGTGTCACCTAGCCGCATGCGCTCTCCACCTGTTAAATTAATTGAATTGTCCAGGCTCCAAGCCAGCAATCTGGGTGGGGAATCCGGTGGTAAATTAATTTCAATTTTCACAGTCATATAAAGCATCAGACATTTGTTCCCATTGTTCATGGCATGATGTACAGAGACAACTCTGACTATCAGGTGACTATGGATCTACTACTCTTGTTTTGCAGTTAGTCCAACCGGAAGTCGTTGGTGTCGAATCATCTTCTGCAACTGCAAGCCCATCGATGATCATCTCCATCGTCTCGACGTACCTCGGCATGTAATGGTCCTTAATCATAGATCGCGCGAGCCGGATCTTGCCGTACGTGCAGCGAGGTGTCTCGTACAGGGCAACACCCGCGTTCTGGCTGTCTTGTTCTTCTGATGCCGGCGATGCAACCATGTGCAGGATTCGTCCTGGCGGGTATAACTGGCGATGTGCAGGCACCTGAGAGGTGGTCGACGGCGATCTTCGAAGGGCTTCACCAGCCTGCAGAGGTTGTTTCTTCACTAGATTGCCCACGTCTTCTGAATGTTTCATCTCAGCCTGGAATGCCAAACCAAATTAATTAACTCCTCGGTACATGATGATATACATATACAGAGGTGAGCATCTCAACAGTTCATCTTGTACCTCAGCTATGCGAGGTTGCAGCATATCGACATCTGCAACCTTACAACTTGGACCGGATGCAACGTAGGATCGCAAGAAATTCACGGAGTGATTTACGAAACTCACGATTCTTTTCTGCCGAATATGTTCCTGGAGCTCAGGTGCCCACGATGATGCCATAACCTGCACATATTTTATAGCAAATGCAGAGATGTGAGGCTTCTGCAGATAAACTGTATATAGTAGACACAACCTTTTCACTTCTGCAGATAAACTAGGTGTCCATGCGGGTACCTCTGTGCGAAGGCTGGCAGCTGAGACCTTGCTAAGAGACGGCACCAGATCGTTTCTGTTTATTAGAGTGGTAACAAAGTCTCTGCTGGATTCAGCCAAGTCCCAGGTCATGCAAGCAGCTGGACAGTAGCAGTTTTCGATATGTTAGTGTGTATTATCCATCTGTAGGAAATATTCTTAAGCAATTGGAACGAGAAAAAAGGCACCACGAAATTGTCTCAGATATTAGTTGCTCTGTTTCAGACTAGTGATTCTTTAGCATATCAATTGTGTAGAAGGTGAAGTTTCAGTCTTTTGTCGAATGAACTACATACAGTACCTGGTCCAAAAGCAATACAAGAAGATGATGATAAATTCTTGTTCTCTCGTAGTATGCATGTTAAAATTGCTGCAATAGCAGCACCCATTGAATGCCCAATGATCTAAAAATGAAACAAGATGTTATTATTTCAGTTAGCAAAATATCTTGATGGAGCAATGACATTCTTTTGTTAGAGTTTATCGAGATGACTCATATTGGCAACTGCCTTACATCACTGCCACATCGCGGTGCTATTTTACTGTTATAAGTTGACTCATCATATTATAAAGAGAGAAGTATCACTCATCTGGCACAGGTTATTTGATTAGTCACCTTAATTCTGTAGTCTGGAAATAGCTCGACTGCTCTGCTGAGGTAGGGAATGGCCTGATCCGCAACCCAGCGAGCTGCTGCAACCATTCCGCAGTGTGCATGCCCAAGCACTATACTAGATCCACGGCCTTCTTGTGACGCTGCATGATGAAACGGAACCTCCGCAGCAGTTGCCGCCGTCAGGCGATCTTTGACACTGATAGCCCCGCGGATGAAAAGGAGGAAGCATCGGGTACTTTCGTCGCGGACAACCGTGAATTTGGGTTTCATAAGCTACATAACAGCACTCAAGATTTACTTTCAGAATCTGTACTAACATGGTCAGCAATTCGGTGATACATGCCTTTGCCTTGGACTTCCTTATGAGAATATCACTCTGGACATATCCACCAAACTCTAGGAACACTTCATAAGGCTTCTTTGAGAAGAACATGCAGAGTCTCAGGTTTCTGAGAAGCGCGATCAGCTCTTGCCTTGCACCAGGACCTTCTAAGGGCACACAGTTGATACCTGCATACTCATGCTGCAGATTTCCCTAAAAAAATGAGTAGTTAATCAGAGAAGAAGCAATATATTTTCGTCAACAAATAATGTCAAACCAAATTTGCCGGGTCAGTGAAGTGCCTGATGCATTGCTGAAATCACAAGCATGATCACAGAAAACCAGATCGAAAACATTTAGGCACGTGTAGTGATCACCTGGAGGCGCATGTAGTGGCTGATCCCGAAGGCGATGTCCCCGATCGGCCACTTACCCAGAGTTTCCCGGAACGCGAACGTCACCGTTTTGGATGTCACGGCCGCCGCCTCCCTCCAGCTCGCCGGCGCCCTCTCCGGCCACCTTTCCTCGCTTTTCCCCTCGACGTCATTCCGCCAGCTACGCTGCCGCCTCGGCACCTTCTCCGCGCCATTGGAGGACAGACGCCCCGATAGCACGACATAGACCAGCGCTGCCGTCTCTGCCGCCGACGATGCCACCCGCTTGGCCCCCATTTCTTTGCGTGGGGTGGCGGGAGCAAGCTGCAGAGGCGCCTAGATATGGAAGCTGGGGTTTTTGGGAGGGAGGGACACAACTGCCCCTGTCATTTCCTGGTTTATATTTGCATTTCCTTAGCACAGACTTACTTAAACTTACTTTACGAGCGGAGATGAGAAATAAAGTGGTCACTAATCATCTGGAAGACACTTTGGACTCACTGAGTTGCTCCGTCTACTTAAAAAAAATCAAAAATCATACTTATATGTTTTTAAGAAAAAAAACTGAAAAAAATAATCCGCATATTACCAATGATGTATCCCACAAACACGCAAATTCTCGATTTAAAATACTTTATTTCTAGGCTAAGAAATCTCTACTCCTAATCATTACTGTAATATTGCATATACAAGCTCAGAAAGCAACAATTACCAGAACATCTGTCACCGTGAGAGGTTATATTGGGAATTAAATCCCCTCGTAGGGGTATATGCGGAGTGCTTAAGGCTGATGCTGCGAAGGATAGACTGGATATTCCAATAGCTCCAACTAAAGATGCCGGCTTCATTCAGCGCTCGTCAGGCCGATTGCTAGAAAAATGGATCAATGAGAGATCCAGCATCGCACTCGGGCAGTGGCCGTGCTACGTGGTTTATGATGTCAACTGCGATATAAATCTTTCCTGCTACTTATAAAAATATATCTAAGGAAGGTTTTAATAAGGCGTCCTGTTTACTTAATATATTACTGATTTTTTTTTAAAAAAAATCTCATGTAAACTACTCCTTCCAAGGTCATAAGACTTGGATATTTCAAGAGTAAAATCCATTGATGGTTACCGTACTCGACCTTGTGACCCGCTACTAGTGCAGAACATGCATCCTGTCCCGGGCTGCAAGGACAATTTGTCCCGGGCGTGGCGTGCACCTGGGACAACGTGTTCGAGACAAAAGGGAGAGCTTTTTGTCCCGGTCACGCCACGATCCGAGATCAAATGCCACTCCACGTGGTTGTGGGAGCGAACTTCTGGAGCAAGACCTTTTGTCCCGATTTGTATTACGAAGTGGGACACTATGTTTTTTTTCTGTTTCATTGTTTCTATTTCTTTTCCTATTTAATTTCATGTTTTCTGTTTTCCTTTTTCTTTTGTGTTTTCTGTTTTACTTTCTTTTGTGTTTTGTTGTCGATATTCCTATTTCATTTTAAACAAGTTTCGTAAACAAATTATACGCTAATATATAGGACTTGGTGTATAGAAAAATTATCATTATTACATGGAGTACTCTGAAACTAATATTTACAACCGGGGTGATCATTAGATCGATGACATAGAGGCACTAGACCCTACTTTGGAGCTGCCTTAGTACTGCATTCGGCCACCCTCTTTGGAGCTGCTTGAGTAATGCATCTGGCCCCCTTCTTAAGCACATAGTACATCAGAAAGTCTGACAGTCCCTCCCAAATTGGTAGTAGGCGGACCTTTGCATCTAGCGAGTTCCTGATCATCACAACATCAATATATCAATCATCACAAAATTAATTTTATTTGAAAAGTGAACAAAATAGATGAAACAAGTTTGAATATATTGTTTACGTACACGATTCCATTCTCCCTGCCGCTCATTGATGTGCGAACGAATGAACTCGCAGACATAGAATCCCCATAAATTAGTGCATGTTGCCGCTTCACACACTTTAAGAGAGAATATGATAGGATCCAATAAAATAATAATAGAATATACTGAAAATGGTATTGAGAACTATAATTAAAGAAATGCACAAACCTGAAGGGGTTACGGTGCAGAAAACAATAATTTTTCTAGCGAACGAAACCCTAACTAGGCAGGATCTATCTATCTAGTACATTCGATAACGGTGACGGAACGGGTTACATTACCTCCATGTAGACCGATAGCGGGGATTACGCTCCCGCACAAGCGTTGACGATGAAGTCGTACGTAGCCGACCTCGAGGTCGCGGAGAACTTGCCGCGATGACGAAGACGATGACGCCGGGGTGTCGACGATGATCTGCGTCGACGGGCGTCGGGCGGAAGAAGGCAGAGCGCCAGCACCAGGGCTGGTGCGCCGGCAGCAGAGGGGAGGGAGGCGCGGCGGCTGCAGGGGGCGACACGACGTCGCCCAAGCTCCTCAAAAGAGTTGCCTCCGAGCACTCACAAACATACGGAGCTTAGCGACAACTCCCGGTCATTCAGATCCAGCTGAAATCGCAGGAGTAGATCTTATCTGGAATCCCGCAGAGCAACGGCGCTCTGCGGTATGGCTTGGGTGGAGAGAGATCCCTCCTTCCTCAGCTCGGCACGGCTCCAACTTGGGAACCACGAGATCGAGAGAGAAATCGGAAATTAATTGTATTTTCTAATGAATTAATCCAATTAATATGCCTTGCTATATAAAGGGGGAAGAGGGCGTGCAAACCTCTTGGCTCCCCCATGTGGGACTAAAGGAAGAGAGGGGAGGGGGGGTTCGGCCGAACCCCCTTGGGCCTCTCCCTCTTCTAGTCCAATTCGGACTAGGGGGGCTTGAGGCCCCCTTGCTTGGTGCGCCACCCCCTCATGGGCCCTCTTTGGGCCCATGTGGGTGGCAGCCCCTTTTTCTCCTTTATTTAATTAATATAAAATATAATTAATTAATCATTAATATATTTAAATACTAATTAATATCCCATGACTCCGAAACAACTTTGGAACCACCCGAACAACTTTCGGACATCCCTGGAACCATTCCAGACTTCCCCGGAACTCCTTCCGGACCACCGGAACTCTTTCCGGATCATTTCTCTCTCTCCAACAAATTCCTATAATATTCCGGAACCTATCTCCTGGCGTCGCTAAGACCTTAAGTTTGTTACGCTACGGTTCGAGAACACTCCAGACATGGTCGAGACACTCCGCTCACCAATGATCGTCAGGGATACCTGGAAGTATATGACGACCCCTGTGCATTCCACGAATATCGTCGTTGAACCATAAATATGATATTCATTCCCTTTGTCTCTGCGATACTACCTTGTCCGAGATATGATCGTAGACACACCGATGCCTTTGTTGTATCTCGTTACCGACGAAGGTTATTAACTCGTCTGCGATATTACATCTCCATGACCTAGTCATAAGCTGCGCAGCTATATGATGCAATATCACCGAGTGGGCCCAGAGTATCTTTCCATTACAAGAATGAACAAATCCCGCTCTTGATCCTTACGTCTCGATGCTCTTTCGGAATACCCAAGATGGACACCGTTATTGTCATGCTATATAAGACACAACGTTTGATGCTCTCAAAGCATCCCTACGAAGCATTAATAAGTACGGTCTCACGGTTTAAGGAATAAGCTATCATACTCTTATCTATTGCAAATGACAAACATCGTAATACGATCTTATTGCAATACTTTGCGTATGTCCACCACCTTATTCAACTAACAAGATGACCCCATTGTCAACCGACGTCATTGTCCTTGATCGGGAATCTCGATCAACTGTTGCCCAATGGACTAGCTCATATAGAGGCTTGCTAGGGACCTGGTTGTCTATGTATCACACGTGTATTAACAATTCCGATTTAATACAGTTACAACATAATACACAAACCTATTATAAACTTATGAGATAATGCAATAAATACTACTTATTTATTTGCCTCTAGGGCATATCTCCTTCAGTCTCCCACTTGCACTAGAGTACAAATAAACCAGCTGCATTTTACTTTATCAAAATCCCTTATCAAATAAGAATCATTTGATGATGCTTGCTTGTGGAAAAGTGTTGCTGCACAATCCATGATTGTGTATGCTTTTGCGATTCACTGACATCAACTTGCTTGATATCATTATGTTGTCTAACAACATATATGAAAATACCGTAACTAAGTGAGACTTCTGTTTCCCAGCGCTTACTCTGATTATACTAACCAGATAACTGCCCTGAAAAACACACTCAGCCATACAGAGCCCCTTGTAACAATTACAAACTCGTGATATCTACAAACTTTCACACCAATGTAGAAAACTTGACATTCAAATGTCAATCCCTTAACTAACGCACTTCTACTTCCAGTAAATTCCAAATTTACTTTCATAACTGCTCTTATTCCAAAAACATCGGTTATATTTCATCGAGCAGAAAATATGGTTTCTGTATGATGTCTAATATTACATAATAGACCCATATGTCATACAACCATTACTTTCATGCATCATTACTCTTAATGATCAATTGGATTTCAAAGGACCATCCTTTTGATTCTACTCTGACTCCTCAGATATAATCCAAAAAACAACTCGACTAACTATTTAAAAATTCCCGTTCTATTTCAAAATAGACACTAACTTTTAAATAGTTTGACAACTTCATCCTATTCTATTGATACAGTTTCACAATGTGTTAACTACACAAGATGAATTCGACTCCCACTCAAATTATGTCTCCACATATTTGATAACACGAGCTCCCACTCAAAAACGTGTTATCCACATATTTGAGTTCCTGAGCTCCCACTCAAAAATATGTTCTTTACATATTCCACCTGAGTAAACTAACATTGACTCCCACTTAAATCGACATTTTGGTCAAACCAAAATCATTGATCTATTATCAATTCGAGTTTAACACAAACTACAGTATTACATTAATACAAATCCCTCAGACTTCAAGCATGTCTACATAAATGTAGTCAACAAATTTGATCTTGTCCAAGACACATTTCTTGACAAGACATGCTACCGCGTCTTTCTTATAGTCACATTTCTCATACAACACCTTATATGACGATTAAACAATCTTATTCCTCTAATAAGAATTGCAACAACAATTTACTCTCTTAATCCTTTCAAATGCAACTTTGGATTTCCAGACTCAAAAAGCCTTTGTTCGTATTCCGATATTTCCTCAACTTTTCTTTGTATTCATAAAGCGCACCTTGATCTGTCAACAAGATCTGTAATACTTAATACAGTGCTGTGACCCGACAGCAATATTAAATATAACAGCACTTTATTTAGAAGTTTCTTTCATGAAAATATTATGATCTTTATGAAGAGGATTGCAAGCAGAAAACAATTTTCTAGTCTCCCTCACTCTTAATCACTAAACTTTCATTAGCAGACATATACTCTTTGGAACACCTTCCAACATAAGTCTGACACTTCATTTCAAGCTTCTAATTCCAATCCATAGACCATAATTCGAAAAATCATATTTTCCTCGAAATTACATAGACAACAAACTAAGTTTTGTTTCTATTTGGTTTTGGAATACACTCTCATCCAATGCGAGCAATCTACAAAGAACCACTCATGTATATTCCGAATTATCGCATAATCATATACATGTCGACACTACTGTCGATCCTACGAATTCTCGTTGAGAAAAATATCTATTTTCTAAAGTGGACATCGACTATAATGTTTCGAATATATTAGGAGATTCTAAGACTGATTCTGACAAACCACACTTTATTTAAAATAGAGCATGATTATAATCCCCACATATCACTATATATGACATTATAATTTTGTGAAGCAAATTTCCACAAGTCTCTTGTGTTGAAAACATAATTCAAAAATATTGTCCTTTGATCGAATTTTGTGAATACAATGTTCACTAATCTTTCTTCTGAAAAACCCCATTTGATCTATTATCAAATTAATCTCAGACTCCATAATTTATTGGGTAAATACTCCTATTTACCAAAGTCATGGAGGAATTCGGATCAAGTAGTAAACACCATTAATTAATCATTAAAATGACACTCAATTAATTTCCGCCAGTATTGCAACTTCAATACTTGATTTCAAACTTAATCAACTAAGCACTTGAAATACTTAAATGGACCAAGACATCCATTACTTCTTTCATTGCTTTTATGACTAAACTCGACGGTGTTTGTTCTAGTAATAGAACTCTTATTGATAGGACACGCTATTTTATCATTTCTACAATTATGAATACTTATCATACAATCAATGTAACTGAGATGTGGAATATTTATTCATAAGATAAAACAACTGACTTGTTCCATAACATAAAACAACTGAACTTGTCTTATTACATGAATAACTTTGTCTTGCAACAATCAAGACGCACACACTCGCTCACTATTACAAAAGATCGTATCAAAAACTATTGATGATAACTTGAGGACGTGAACACCAAAAGGCCATCAACTCCTTGACTACCAGCTTTAGCGCCAGGTCACATCAAACTGCGCCGCATATATGTGATAATCAGGACCTGTTTCACAAACAGAACAAGTATCAAATACTTCATCATATACCAAGGGCGAATTCATAATTCTGCATATATCAAATATATACCTGTAGCATCGAAGATCTCTCCTTCGATGGAATCAACCTTCAGAGACTGGAACTCACGTACGAACTTGTAGAAGTTCATATCGTCGGCTTTCAAAATGTACTTGCGCACATGCTTCTCATAGCTAGGAGGTAGAGATATCAGGACAGTCCGAATGGCACAAGAATCTGCCATCCAGTAATCGAAGACCATCGTCAGCTAGAAGTAGATGTCATACAATCTCTTCAAATGTGTCTTCAGACAGGTATGCTCCTCCATGTGAATCGTCTGGAACATTCTAAGCTGCCTGAATTGCTCACGCTTTAATTCATCTCCGAAGTGAGTCTTTATCGCATCCATCATGACGCTTGGCTCCTTGCGTCGAAACAACTCTTTCAACTCGGGTGCCAGGCATACGGTCATGGTGATCTCCACTTCAATGAATATGTCTCGACGCCTACGGAAATCATCTTCCTCCTCCTCGCTAGCAGAATCTCCTTGTCCTTCTCCTAACGGTTCATTGAGAACATATAGAATATTGTTGTGTTCGAGAATGTTTCTAAAACCCCTGTACCATCTGATGAAGTTGGACCCGTCGGCTTCTAATGTAGCATCCGGGCTCTTGAGGAAGTAACCGAAGTATAGTTGCGTAGTCTACAGATGTGATCGCAAAAGAGGTAAGTTAAAGTTTATAATATGTAGGTGAGTTTTAGTTTTATAATCTTATTATCTATAAACACACCACACCAAGATTATTATCCCTAAAATAATAATGGCGATGACACGACCCCCATCCACTACACCACCCCCGATCATCACGGCCGGCAGCACAGCTTCAAAGGTGGACATAAAATGTCGATCATAACAACTCTATGACTCGTGCTCGATCTTTCGATCTTCCCGTGTTCCGAGGCCATACCTCTGAGTAAGCTAGGCTCGCCAATCAAACCTCGAAGACCATGCGCGTGCAACATGGCTTACACCCACTGTATGCGAACGACGAGATGTGTGACACCCGATCATCACGGCCTGCCTCATAACGTAGAACTTTCTTGGTGGTGCGCAACGAGGGAGAACACAATTTTGGTATTTGTTAGGGATCATCCTATTTATGACGCTACCGTTGTATATCTAGCATATAAGCAATCAATAGGATGCACACACAACAGCACACAATAATGATGCAATGAAGTGCGATGCGACATGGTCGATGCGCCTGGACCTTCATGGCGCCATGTGCCTGGCCCCCGGCGCCCCGGCATGGCTCCGAGTCTACAGAGCCCTCCATTGCCTTCGACAGTACGAGTAAAATCAAAACTTACCGTAACCATGTCACATAAAATAACGCCTCTGCAAAACAAAGTTAGACGCCTCTAGCTTTATTTAGTTTTGCAAGTTTTACGTGGCATATAGGCTTATTCGCAAGAGAATCGCTTCCCTACCTACGAACTTTGTACCACAACGTGGATCGTATAATTGCATGTTTAAGCATCCCTTTCGGGGCCTCCATTGAAAATGCTTTGCCGACTAGAGAGAGAGAAACAGACACCCGCCAGCCACAGATACGGTGCAAGCCGTATGTCAGTAGTGGAACCAGTCTCGCGTAAGCGTACGCGTAAAGTCGGTCCGGGCCGCTTCATCAACTCAATACCGAAGGCATTGCAAGTGCACGCTAGAGGGTAGCAAATATAAGAAAGACGCCCTCATTCAACATGAGTTCTAACCGTACCAGCAGTACTACGCATAGATCGGCTCTGATACCACTGAAGGGGTTACGGTGCAGAAAACAATAATTTTTCTAGCGAACGAAACCCTAACTAGCCAGGATCTATCTATCTAGTACATGCGATAACGGTGGCTGAACGGGTTACATTACCTCCATGTAGACCGATAGCAGGGATTACGCTCCCGCACAAGCGTTGACGATGAAGTCGTACGTAGCCGACCTCGAGGTCGCGGAGGACTTGCCGTGATGACGAAGACGATGACGCCGGGGTGTCGACGATGATCTGCGTCGACGGGCGTCGGGCGGAAGAAGGCAGAGCGCCAGCACCAGGGCTGGTGCGCCGGCAGCAGAGGGGAGGGAGGCGCGTCGGCTGCAGGGGGCGAGACGACGTCGCCCAAGCTCCTCAAAAGAGTTGCCTCCGAGCACTCACAAACATACGGAGCTTAGCGACAACTCCCGGTCATTCAGATCCAGCTGAAATCGCAGGAGTAGATCTTATCTGGAATCCCGCAGAGCAACGGCGCTCTGCGGTATGGCTTGGGTGGAGAGAGATCCCTCCTTCCTCAGCTCGGCGCGGCTCCAACTTGGGAACCACGAGATCGAGAGACAAATCGGGAATTAATTGTATTTTCCAATGAATTAATCCAATTAATATGCCTTGCTATATAAAGGGGGAAGAGGGTGTGCAAACCCCTTGGCTCCCCCATGTGGGACTAAAGGAAGAGAGGGGAGGGGGGGTTCGGCCGAACCCCATTGGGCCTTTCCCTCTTCTAGTCCAATTCGGACTAGGGGGGCTTGAGGCCCCCTTGCTTGGTGCGCCACCCCCTCATGGGTCCTCTTTGGGCCCATGTGGGTGGCAGCCCCCTTTTTCTCCTTTATTTAATTAATATTAAATTAATATTAAATATAATTAATTAATCATTAATATATTTAAATACTAATTAATATCCCATGACTCCGAAACAAGTTTGGAACCACCCGAACAACTTTCGGACATCCCTGGAACCATTCCAGACTTCCCCGGAACTCCTTCCGGACCACCGGAACTCTTTCCGGATCATTTCTCTCTCTCCAACAAATACCTATAATATTCCAGAACCTATCTCCTCGCGTCGCTAAGACCTTAAGTTTGTTACGCTACGGTTCGAGAACACTCCAGACATGGTCGAGACACTCCGCTCACCAATGATCGTCAGGGATACCTGGAAGTATATGACGACCCCTGTGCATTCCATGAATATCGTCGTTGAACCATAAATATGATATTCATTCCCTTTGTCTCTGCGATACTACCTTGTCCGAGATATGATCGTAGACACACCGATGCCTGTGTTGTATCTCGTTACCGACGAAGGTTATTAACTCGTCTGCGATATTACATCTCCATGACCTAGTCATAAGCTGCGCAGCTATATAGATGCAATATCACCGAGTGGGCCCAGAGTATCTTTGCATTACAAGAATGAACAAATCCCGCTCTTGATCCTTACGTCTCGATGCTCTTTCGGAATACCCAAGATGGACACCGTTATTGTCATGCTATATAAGACACAACGTTTGATGCTCTCAAAGCATCCCTACGAAGCATTACTAAGTACGGTCTCACGGTTTAAGGAATAAGCTATCATACTCTTATCTATTGCAAATGACAAACATCGTAATACGATCTTATTGCAATACTTTGCGTATGTCCACCACCTTATTCAACTAACAAGATGACCCCATTGTCAACCGACGTCATTGTCCTTGATCGGGAATCTCGATCAACTGTTGCCCAATGGACTAGCTCATATAGAGGCTTGCTAGGGACCTGGTTGTCTATGTATCACACGTGTATTAACAATTCCGATTTAATACAGTTACAGCATAATACACAAACCTATTATAAACTTATGAGATAATGCAATAAATACTACTTATTTATTTTCCTCTAGGGCATATCTCCTTCAAAACCTAGCAATGACTACTTACCACTTTTGGTTTAAAAGTAGATCCTTATGTATACCTTTGTGGATTCTGGTGAACTTGTTGTAAACCCTGCACGATATAGAGAATGATTAAGTAAGTTATTAATTACCCTATATTAGAACAGAACAGACCAACTACGATAATGATTGAAATTACCTCTAGATCGTCAGTTGCAATTCGAGTAACTTCTCAACTTATTTGCTTAATGGGTCGTATATGCATACTTTTCCCTTTCAATTTGAATCTCAAGCAGTATACAATGATATCTGCGCATGTTTATATACGTCAATAACTTATCAAATACACTTAACATCGAATAAGCAAGTTAGTGAATATGTATAGGACAGTAAAGAACTCACTCGAAGTTGTAAGAAAGTAGTATGTTGGTTTTGTAATATTGCGGCATTAAGTATGAGAGCAAAAGCTCCTCCAGTTCTCTGGATAATTTAATATACCATGATGGTGAACTCGATTTGGGTCAATGAACCCAATGTTATTATCAAGTCTAAACTTTCGAGCTTATATAATCTTCAGTCTGCATAATAATACAATAATAGATTAGAAAAGAATTTAGCGATGAGGATAAATTACAGGCTATGAAAAACAAGCTAGGCTAGAGAATTAATGACATGCATAATTTAATCACTTACTAACAATAGGAACTCATGATAGATTTCTCGAGGGAGTCAAGGTTGAATAACTGGAATAATTCCCTGAGCTCAATTTGAAGCTCATCATCACCTGGGTCATAATAAGACTTTTGAATTTTCACATAGATCCAGTTTTCTTCAAAAGGACCGTGAAAGACATGTATCAGTCATGTAATTGGTGCATTCTTGCTGATAAGATACGCAGCTTAGAAGGGTCGATCAGAGGCTACCCTCTAACATATTTCCGCGCCGATTCAGCAAACCCGACATTGTCGCCCGATTGTAAGGCGCCAAGTGCTGAAACAGTGATACCTATTTATGTAGCTTGCTTCTCAATTGGTGTATCTACACCACAAGGCAACACTCTGAGCGGGCCGACCGATTGTCCCGCCTGGATTCCGAGCTGGGGAACGTCTCTATTCTTGGTTGCATCCGCAACCTGTTTTCGTTCTTTCGGTACTCTTCTAGATGTACGCACCAGAATGCATACATAGTCATCATCCATATTCTTCTGATACTGTAATGGCTCCGTAAGAAATGCCCAAGCCCATTGTATCGCTTCCGGAGAATATACTGGCTTTGGCGGAGGCAACTTTGGTGCCATTTGTCTTCTGGTATCTTCACGGACCCATTCATCGATCTCCTCGCTAGTTTTATTAATATTTAAAAGAGCCACAAAGTGTTACAAAGAAACACATTGATCAACAAAAAGCTGACTTCACAGTGAAAAGTGTTACTACACCTACAAGTTTGATGAAGAGGGTGGACTTGATAGGAGTCGTGTCCTCTCACATCAGACACCTATGAACATTATCTATTATCTGAATCTAGAATGCAGACACCTCACCAAGCAACCCAACAACGAGCAGGAAGCATAAATCGGTCCAACATACCCTCACCCTCAACACACCTTACATAAGCATGATCAAAAACCGTTGTTGTCGTCTTCCGCCAACGACCTTGCTATGCCTATCATCGACACGACCATGACACCTGACAGCGCCACCACCATGTGCACGTCCACCATCATGTGTCTAACGTTCATACTATGTTGCACTATACGCTGATACTCGTCGAACGCTCCACCTCCAGCCCACTCCATATGTCATCTGCTCCCAAAAAATGATGACCTTAGGAGGAAGAGCGACAGGAGCCGCTATCCTCTCATATGGGAGACCTAGATCTAGAATATCCCCTAGACTAAGGGAGGCGACTGACTGGAATGAGGTTACATTGGACAAGGTAATGACATGAAGCGATGCCGCCATTGTCCTCGAAGATCAAGGTCAAGACTCAGTTTTCACCAGCATTCACGTCTCGCCAAACTCATCATCGGCTCAACCATTGTCGAAACTTGCTGTGGGATCCACAAGATCCAGCACTTGCAGGCCACGCACCAACCGACCACTACAGCGCGGCACCACTTTGTGACGCCCCAAAATCGGTACTATGTAGATTTAAGCGATCCCGCTGAAATCCACATAATAACGATTTTAGGTCGCCCACCAGACATAATGTGCACGCCGAAACATGCGCATTATGTGGGTGGAATTGTGATAACATTACAACAGTTCCGATACATCCACAAATACAACAGAATATATAATACAACAACAACTCGAACGAGTCAAGATACAAATGATACAATACAAAGATTCAAATGACAGCGGAAGCAAAATAGTATCCGACTACGGATAAGATACAAATTGGACTAAGAGTCCTGAAGATAAGCAATGTCGCCATATCCCTGCCCAGCCAAGCCGGAGGGATTCCCAAGCTAACGTCGTCAGACTTCAAACATGTTGACTGCACATAAAGCACAACCCCAAAGCGGGTCAGGGCACTCCCTGGCAAGCAAAACCGACTTGCCTACTTTCTACACCATCTCCCAAAATATAGGGGAGGTGGACTTAGCGGTAGCAGCACTAGCAACCTAGAGAGACACGCTATAACTTCCGTCTAATCAGAGAGGGATAAGAGAGCGCATAAGATAACCAACTACTACTAACACCAAACATAACTCATTCTCGAATTAACCCCCTCAACCGAGTATGAGGAAGCAATTCGGGAAACTCACACGTTGAACAGTTTTAATTATCATTTATGGTGAAAGTAATTCTATATTACTAGTCAGGTTAATTAACAATGATTAGGTGTAAGTTGTCTAGATCTTGTTAGCCAGCATCATCACCAAAAAGTCCATAACCGTGGACACGGCTCATCGATAAGATTATACCCTGTAGGGGTGCACTACTGGACCCATACTCGCATGATCAACCCAGTCAAAAACATTAGGGCCTTTCAACCCAACTCTTTTCCTTCACCGCAACAAGTCCAGGAGCCACGGGAACTATGCTGGTCCCGGCCAAAAGGGTGCGGACTCCCGCAGGACACACCCCTCCGCACCAACAGGTCGCGCCCTATATGCATGTAACAAGGCACACCGCCAAAGTAAAATACTACACTAGTATTGATGCATATGAGACAAATGGAAAACCCGAACTAGGTGTGGCTCCCGGACAAGTCGAAGTTCTAGTCAAAGTCGAGGGGGGCTCCATTGGGCCTCCCACAAGTGGTTAGTGCGCTCAAAATTGGATCCGAGGACAAAATCTCAGTTCCTAGGTCGACACTTAGCAGAACAAAGCACCTCGCAAGGCCTTCCGCCGGTGCCTTATCTTTTAATTATAATACCCCAATATAATACACCATTTTATTAAGGTAGAATATTCTATCAAGCTAAGCATATGAAATAAAAGACCAACTGACGACTCGCACAACCAACTCTAAGCATGCACTACGACTCGCAAGGCTAACAGATAAACATACAACAGGTGATGGGATGTGGGGATAAAGTTGTATAGGCTGCAGGATAAACATGTGATGGGATCGCAATGAAGAAGCGAATACTAGGGTAGCAGAGATCAACGGCAGGAATGAAAGACAATGTATAGGTAAACAAGCAAACTTTGCTTGCCTGGAATCCCGCATGGAAGCAGATCTTGTCGTTGCTCACACATCTCAACGTTGTATCCGCGAAGAAGCAACAAACACTGGAAAGCGTAAAAGATGCACTGTACAACTACGGCAAAAGATTCAGCATGATCATATGAGAATGATGCATGGCATGGCAAGATGCACTTAATCCGAATTAAGCGGAACCGGGATTCCGACAATTAATATTTAGGTGCAAGTTATTTATTTACCAGCAATATTAAATGTTGGTTAGCATGGCAACACATGGCATGGGTGATCTAATTAAATTAAATGGAATAGGGCATTATATATTTATTACCCCACACATTCCATATTGAACTATTTAGGTGATTTGCCACACCCGCAAACCCAAGAGATGCAACCCATGCAATTATGATGCGATATGCACAAGATAGATGACATTTAATTAGAAAAAAAGGTTTTATGGTTAGGGTTTGGGTCCGTACGTCGGATCGGGTGAACTAGGGTTCGAAACCGACGTCTTCGGTGCGTAGAGGAAGTAGTCGACGTCGGGGAAGTAGTCGTCGCGGAGCCGGGGCATCGTCGTTTGTCGGTGTCGTGGAAGTGGTCGGAGTCGCCGTACTCGAGCATCATCATTTGCGGATCACGGTCTTCCTGGACACGCACGAAGGCGGCCAACGCAGAGCGAACACAGACGAGACGGACACGAAGAGGAGTCCTTGTCGACGGTCACGAGCACGTAGAACTTGTCACGGTCGTCGTTGTGGCGGATCTTGTCGGTTCACGGACACGGAGGAGCACGGGAAGCACCTCGAAGGGTGGACAAACACGGTCAACAAGAGACGCCGGGGTCTTGCGGGCATTGCGTCAAAACCTGGCGGGCGTCGGCGGCGGAGTGCATGCGGCCGGAAATAGAAGAACGCACGGCGGCGGCGACACGGCGCGGGCGGATGCGGACGTGCGGGCGGCGGCATGCGCGGGCACGGGCGGACGCGGCGGCGGCGGTCGGAGGCGGCGACGCGGCCGGCGGTGGAGAGGCGGCGCAGGGTGCGCACGGCGCGCACGGGCAGCGCGGGCGGCGCCCTGGCGGGGCACGGCGCGCTTGGGCTCGGGAGGAGGTGGTGCGGGGCGAGCAGCTGCGGGCGCGCGCGTGGAGCGTGGCGCAGGCGGCGGCAGAGGCGAGCAGCGGCCGTAGGCGGGCAGCTGCGGCCGGGCGGCGGCCGGGGATGCGGCTTGGCGCTGGCGGTGGCGGCCGGGGAGGCGCGTGGGAGGCGAGGTCGACGGGCGCGGTCGGCCGGCGGCGGGGAGGCACGGGGCGCGGGCCGGAGCGCTGGGGGCGCTGGGGCGTGCGAGGCCGGAGCAGGGCGTGGAGGCGGCCGGGGAGCGGCGCGCTCGGGACGCGGCGGCCGGCGCTGGGGAAGGCGAGCGGAGCAGGGGGGCGACGGCCCAGGGGCGGCGCGCAGCCGGGCTGGCTCGGTGCGGGAGCACCGGCTCGGGAGCGACGGGAGGAGCTCGGGCGTGCGGTTCTCCCGTGCGGGTGCGGGAAGAAGAGAAAGGAAGGAAAGGAGGAAAAAAAAGGAAAAAGAAAAAGGAAGAGAAAGAAAGGAGGGGAAAAAAGAAAAAGAAGGGGTGGAAGATTATTTTGCAAAAGTCAGAAAAAGGAGGAGGGTGGCTGCAAAATTGCAGGGGGTGGGAAACAATTTTCCAGGGGAAACCCTAGGGTTTGCTTAGGTGGGCTTTGGGCCTTATTTGTCTCCTTTTAATGTTTTCTGTTTTATATTTTTAAAACAAAATCTAAAAGGAATTTGAATACGAAAACTATAAAAAATATTTTTAGTTTTAAATAGACAATTTAATAAACTAATTTTTAATATTTTTAAAAGATTTGAAAATAACACATTTTTAATTAATTTGAAATGCATTTGAATTTAATGATGGGAAATTAATTTAAATGCAACAATTAAATTAATGAGATGCAATGTGATGCCATGTCGATGTAAAAAAGAAAACACACAAAAATTAAAAAGGGATAAATCACAGAGCGTTACAACCACCATGCCCGAAGCCGCTAACTTGACGTCCTTGGGCTGCAGGTCAACCCCACACCGAGACGTTTGTTACCGCCGGATCTGGGAGACGTGCCTGCTTAGCCAACAAAAAATGTCCAAAAATAATGGGTCTTGTGCTAGTATTTAATGACTTTTCTTTTGCAAACCCGAGTAAAGAATGATCGTGAGTTTCGTGAGAGGTTTAGAATGAACAGGCAAGTGTCCATGAAGTACTGCGAATGGTATTTGATACTATGATGACTTTTTTGAATTGTAGAAAAATCACACCGGACATTTTGGATTCTCATTGATTCTGAATTACATGATTATTGGGTTTTTCACGGTGTCTTGTATATAGCGTTCCCGTGTCCTATGTGTGAATCCACATGGTGCCGCTAGGCCTTCTTCCCACCTTTTACGAGTGCCGCTAGGCCTCGCCAATATGGTGTTTTATACGACTATGTCCTATGTGTGAATCCACATGTGCTGTTAGCCCTTCTTTCGACCGTTTACGCTAGACCTCACCTATATGGTGTCGGATATGTGTTTGATTTCCATTAAACCAAACTCATTTTGTAAAAAAAACTGAGGTGGGGCGGATATGCTCTCACTCACGAAACTTATGAGGTCTATCCAATGCAGTGGGACTGATATCTGCTCAAGTGGGTGGGTCATCAGGGCATGTACAATGGTGGAGAATGCATGCCTTGTCATTTAATGAAGATAAAATTATAAGTTGTACAATGTATTATCTTTTATTATTATTTTTAACAATTAATGAGAATTAATTATATTTTAGTAAAAAAAATAAATTTTAAAGTGAAGACAAATGGTACAATGATGAATTAGTCTTCTTTTATTTAATACAAATACGGTCTTCCCTTTATTTATCTTCTCTTCTTCATCCTCTCTCCTTCATCTACGTGTCAACGTTAAGGGAAGACTGACATCACGTACATGTCCTTCTAACCTTTTTTAAAAGAAAAAAAAAAGCATCCTACCTAAACACTATCTGTCGTTTTCCATTTCAACGAATGCTGATGACGACGGATTAGTTGCCAATTAATCGGAAAATAGACTACAAAAAATATCCATTCGGTCCAAGCACAACACTCCGATAGAATTGACGTCCTTTTCCGAACGAAGAAGAAAAAAAAATAAGGATCTCCTCTGTGAGCTTTGAGCCTTTGACTCATCCTGTGTCTCTCACACACCCGAGAAGAGAGGAACAAACGGCGGGAGGGAGATGGGCAGCGACGAGAGCGGCGGCTCCCCGGCGGGCCCCAGGTCCTGGGAGGGCGGTGTGATCCTGGGCGTGGACGGCGGCACCACGAGCACCGTCTGCGTCTGCCTGCCCGCCGCAATGCCGCCTCCCGAGGCGCCCGCCGCCGTCCCCGTGCTCTCCCGCGCAATAGCCGGCTGCTCCAACCGTAACTCCGTCGGAGGCAAGTGGTAGTAATCGTTTTCCTGAGTCCGCGTAATTCGGGGGGAGGGGCGCTTGGATCATGCCCTGTGTTAAAATTTGGATCGTGTCGTGGGGCTTGATGATGAGATGATCGGTCTCCGGGCTATAAATCTAACGGATTTAGGGTGTCCTTGCGTTGCGTGCAACTAGCCTTGCGTAATCGAGGCGAATTAGTGCTAGGATGTTCCCGATATGACGAGAGTTTCAGGGATGCAGATGAGCTGTCCGTCCCCATAATTGTGCTAATGAATTATTCTGAATCATTGTTCCAACCGGTGTTGGTCTATTATTTGTTCTACTGTTCCATCATGTTTGTTACTATCAGCTATACACCTTCCTACTTTTCAATCATCTGATGAAGTTGTTGAAGAGAAAGTACCATTACCTGTGCTAATGATGGTGTCTACTGAAGACCAAAAAAAGGATGTTGCCTATAGAGTAGTGTGGTTATTTTTACTGATGATGAACACATCCATTTTATGTGCTATTTGGACTTCTAAAACATAGAACAATAGAAAATCATTATGATATAATCTTTGTTTAAGTTCCACCTTGCTTTTAAAGGAAGGAAGGACCATGCTTGACCAGAATCTATACGCGTATTGTGTACGTGCGTCTTGTGGTGTAAGGTATTTATTTAAATCTTGGGAATGTCTTCTGAGTGATACATCTTAATATTTGTTCTCTCCATGTTGTAATACGGGTAGCATCATATGGTCCAATTCTTTGCTCAAGACATACTGATCGCTTTGTTTTTTCGCTCTCCAGAAGCCGCTGTCTTTGCTCAAGACGTACTGATTGCTTTGTTTTTTTTTCAATTTCCAGAAGCCGCTGCGCTAGAAACTCTAGAACAAGTCATGTCACAGGCCCTCACAATGGCCAGCAGAGATCGTTCTGCTGTTGTTGCAGTTTGTTTATCTGTATCTGGAGTGAACCATCCTACAGATCAGCAGAAGATGCTGGATTGGATCCGGTACACTCCTTTGTATACAGCTCTTAAAATGCATTCCCCAAAAGAAATTGCTATAATTTTTGTCCATTGAAACTATTTGATTTCAGTTCAGAGAGATTCTGATATTTTTCTGAACGTTTACTGAAAGCTCAAATGGTTTAACCAACTCGTACATCCGTGATGCAATAAAAGAGTTTTGGTGTTTTCCTGAAAATGCCATTATGAATACAGTTGAATGGTAACTCGTTGTTTGTTCATTCACACATAATTCTGAATGACACAATGCAAACAAGGCATTTCTGAATTTCTGCTGCCATTGCTAAGTGAGCCCTTCTGTAATCCAGCAATCAGTTCCCTGGTGATGCCAAGTTTTATGTGGAAAACGATGCGGTGGCAGCCTTATCCAGTGGTACAATGGGAAAGCTACATGGCTGTGTATTGATTGCGGGCACAGGAAGCATTGCTTATGGGGTCACCGAAGATGGAAAAATAGCGAGAGCAGCTGGTGCTGGTCCCGTTTTAGGCGACTGGGGAAGGTAAGTTGCATTCTTCATGAAGAAGGGCAATAATCTAAATAACACCTAAGAATAATGCAACATTCTGTAGGATTTTGAATGTCTGAACAGATATAACTGACACTAATTTAAGTTGCCATTTACTCTTTCCTCAGGGAGCTCATATGTGATTTCAAACATGAGAATGTGATGATATGTTTTTTATTTCTTAGGAAATAGGCATCTTTATAAATTGAGCATGACATGTTAGACTTTGCATGAATAGACAGAGAAACTGTTAATCTGTGAACTGCACGAATATCATACACCCTCCTGACAAGTGCTTGCCTATATTTACATTTCAAACATTGTGAAACCCTAGAACAATGAATGGATGCATTCTGAAAGACTGAGAAATGACTGAGAAACATATTGATTTTATTTCAATAGGATAACCTGACACAAAGGAAAACATAGTTGACTACATGTGTACATTAATGCAGTGGATATGGCATTGCTGCACAGGCCCTCACAGCAGTAATAAAAGCACACGATGGGCGTGGACCACAAACTAATCTTACAAGAGCGATCATTAGGAAGCTTGAAATTTCTTCACCAGATGAATTGATTGGGTAAGTCCTCTCTACATACTCTAGTCTCTAATGTTCACTAATCTGTAGGCATTGTTATAAACGTAATTTGTATTTACTGATAGCCCAATGGGAAAATATATAGTACACATGACTTGGGAGACAAGAAAGTAAATCTGTACTAATACGGACTCCTAGACATATACTGATACTCCTTAACAGGCACCATCCTGTTTTAGGAGACTTTACTATTTTGCTGCTAGCGCTGTTGTTTGGCACCTTATGTTTTTTGGTCATGTGTTACATCTAATCAGCTAGATTGATTAATTGCTAAAAACTACATAACTAGAATAAAGCTATTACAGATCAATTGCGTGAAGAATTATAATTGTGTGCAGCACTTTCTGTGACAACAGAAGCCATGTTATGGTGCAGCATGTTGCATCAGTCTATAGAGATACTTAATTTACCAGGCTTGCACACATAGTAGACAGACCTTTGCTATTACTTGTAGATTTAAGCATTCTCATTTTGACTAGTATAAGTTTTTGCTCATTTCAAGATTTAGCTTGTTATTGTTCTTACAAGTGTTTATAAACTCTTACAAATATCACATCATATTGTTCAAGAATCAAGTATATTTCACTGGAAACTTAAATCTTTCATGTAAATTTTTCAGTGCTTTACCTGATAGAACTACTGAGATTTGGAATCTTGTACTTAGTTCTGATTCGCTCATTTACCTGTCTGGCATAGGTGGACATATGCAGATCCATCTTGGGCCCGTATTGCAGCACTTGTTCCTGTGGTGGTATCTGCTGCTGAAGAGGGTGACGAAGTAGCAAACACGATACTGCATGATTCAGTGCAAGAGTTGGCTGATAGCGTTGTAGCTGTTGTTCGGCGCCTTACATTGTGTGGTGAAGGTAATTATCATGTTGGTTGTGTATTTGTGTTGCACCATCTGCCATTTTCCCAGCAGGTCTAAGTTAGTTGTCATGAAACTAATGGGGAGCCGTATATTTGCAAAGGTCGAGTAGCATTTTTGAGGTTTCTGTCATGAATTAGCAATAGTTAAGGTCTCAACATCGTACGCACATCAAGCAGTCTGCTTGATCCAACCAGGGAATTCTTGCTTATGACATTTCCTGATATGGTAAACCACACAAGCTGATTAATAAAAACCATGGGTTGTTATAGGCTTAGAGCTTTGTAATATTACATTGTTAATTATGTGATTAGTGATTCAAACTGATACTAAGTCATTGTTGTGTGTAACTGAAGGGCCTTTTTTACTCTACAGATGGCAAGGACCAATTTCCTCTTGTATTAGTGGGAGGTGTCCTCGAAGGCAATAAGAAATGGAACATCAGTGGTGAGGTCATAAAGTGCATTTCCGAAGTCTTCCCAGGTGTCCATGCAATTCGACCCGAGGTCAGTTTAATATCTAATATACCCTGTCATAAGAAGTCTATTTATAGGCATGCAATTCTCTGGAGATTGAACATGAGGAGAAATTGGACAATTTGGTATACTATCAGTTTATGTTATTTGAAATCCAAGTTTTCATTTTAGTACTTCCTCTGATCCGTTTTAATGGTCGTGGGAAATGACCTAAGAATGTACAAACTCATAACACAAGTCCCGTCAGTTATTTGGGGTCAGAGGGAGTAGTTTAAATGATGAATGATTTCTTTTGGTATTAATAGTTGGAATAACATTAGTAAACATTTCTGTCACCAGCAAAGCAATGTTCAGGAACTATGCATTGCAGTGTTAAAAATGGTTTTATGACTTGGTTCCAGGTGGAACCGGCAATTGGTGCAGCATTGCTTGCCTGGAGCCATGTTCGTAAAGAGTCGAAGCTGGAAAACGGAAGCTGATTCCGTCATCGACGAATACCATTGCGCATAACAAAGTTGGCCAGACAAATGAGTGCTAAGATGTGATGGTTCCAAAGGCGCATTCACTTTGTAAAAAAACAAAGGTGCATTCATCAGCGCCAAGCCTGCTGATGTGTAAAGAATGATCTGGCACTATAGGTGGGGAGGAGGGGGGTGTGATTGTACAATTGTGATGTAAGTAGGTGCCTTGTTCAAAGAATTGATTGCTGGATCTTGTATTCGTACTCTGATATGTGCTATGTTTGCTTTGCTTTCACGGGAGAACCATGTACCAGTGTATCATGGATAGTTCATTCTCTGGTGTATACTGTGACTCGTTCAGATCATTGAAATGCTGGAGCTTCACCATTTCGCTTTGAGTTTCCTAAAAATCTGCTCGCGTGCCATCATGCACTTGCATTTGGCAGGGAGAAAGTGAATTGTGAACCGGCCACATACAAACCAGGCAGCGCCACATGGCGGCGCAGATGATTTTCCACCACGTGGAATGGTGGAAAGTACACGTGGCTAGTTTTAACAATACAATTCATAGGGGCCATTTGGACAATGCAATTCGACATGGGTCATATTCGTAATACAATCCTCAGGTGCGGCACAACACCACCTTCCCCCATCTGGTGTGGCTGGATGCACATCCCTCCAGCTGCATTGGTGGGAGGAGACACGTGCCACTTTGCTATCTTTTGGTCGGGATAGATTTGGCAATCAATTTGAAGTGGGGTATTTTTTTACAAAGACAATGTGAAGAGGGGTATATTTGTATGAAACTTAACCTCGAAACTGAACCATGTCGGTATGAATAAACTCGTACAAAACTGAAACTCCACTGAAAATGAATACTCCCCTGCAAAAAAGAGAAGAAAAAAAGGAACTCCATTGAAAATGGTAGATGAAGAGAAGAATTTCCCGTAGGGAATGCTGCCATTAATGAATATATTCCTTCAAAAGATGGAGAAAAGATCTTTCATGTGGTTGCTGGGGCCTGAAACTACAAATTGCTACGCGGTTGCATGCACTCGGCCTTCAGCTTCTCTCTCTTAATTTTCCCTGTGGTGGTCACCGGGAACGGCCTCTTCCAATGATAATATACTCTTGGCACCTTGAATCTGTTCCAAATAAGATCAGAACAGGTTACCGGTCACTAACTATGAAGTATCACTGAATAAAGGAGAAATTTTTTAACATGATTTGCAATAATCATTTGGCTCCCAGGTACTGACTTATGAGTCCTTTGTCTTCTAAATTTAGAAAAGTCATGCTACAAAGTTTCAACATAAAAGATTTGGAGAAAGGAAGCAGGTTTACGTGCACTGATATACTATAAATCTGTAATATTTGTGTTTTTTCTCACTTGTAGTCTACAGAAAAAGAAACAAGAATGTTCACAAAAAAAGGACGAGAAGCTAACACAGCAAATTTTGTTTTGATTTTTGCGCACCATGCAGAAATGCATATTCACCACGAAATTTTCCAAGTGCATATAGTTGTGCTCAAGAACTGTTTGATATGTCGATGTAATTCCTACCAGGAACATGATTTGGTTTGTTTTTTCAGGAGAACGAACATGATATTATGTTATAGTTCGATAGCTTCATAATCAATTTGTCTTGAGGTCTGGTTGTTATATGCTTCCTACTTGCTAGCTACTATTTCCGTATTTCGAACATAATAAAATATTGATTAAAAATAAAGACCATATTTCTCCTGACACGATTAGTTATTAAGATATAAGAAAAAAATGAAGTGTCCCTCGTGTTTATTTAGAGTTCAGACCATGTATCCTTAGATAAACCTGAATGTTAAAAACGTCTATCTGCGCACCTGAAAAAACCTTGTTAGTGTACTCTGCAGAAAATAAATGTAGACATTAACTAGATGCATTAATATATAGCATGTTTTTGTTGTTTTTTTGCACTGTTTAAGACCTGATCCAGGGGTTTCAAGCAGTTGATCATTCTACTCCAGATATGGTGATTAAGATTGCTAACCTGCTCAGATTTTTTATCCTGCAGTGTTCTTGAAGGATCCGAGCCGACACTTCTTTGCCTTCTCCTTGGTGCTCAGCTCTTGCATCAACCCACCTCCAGTCATCCCTGATGCTAACACACGCAACAATTTTCTCCCCAAGGCGACTATCCGGTACACCAAAAACCACGGCTTTAGCTACCCCTGAGTGTTGTGACAGAACTAACTCTACCTGCAAATATTTGAGATGTTGATCATTAGACATGGTTAGCTTTGAAGAGAAAAAACCATACAACTAGTATATCAGCTTGAGAAGATTTAAAGAACACAGTAAAACAATCACATACACCAGTAAAACAATAAGCACCTCTTCTGGGTAAACATTTTCCCCTCCGCTTTTGATGCGGCCTTTTTGTCGCCCCATGAGCCATAAATTACCGGATCTATCTATCCATCCAGTGTCCCCGGTGTCAAGCCATCCATTCTTGACAGACTCCAATGTGTCAAACGTTTTGTTCCCCCAGTATCCAACCATTGTATTCAAGCCTCTTGACAAGATTTTCCCCATGGGTGAAGAACTACCGTTACTATCATCTCTACCAATTCGTATCTCCACATGAGGTGCTGGCTTTCCAACACAAACACCTTCAGATTGGTTGCGCAATTCTTTTGTGGTTTCTTGAAGCTCTGAATTGTTGATAGGCATGAATGTCAGAGATGAGCATGCCTCGGTCATCCCTGATAAAAACAAGTTCAGCACTCAGACAAAAAATGTTACTGCTTGCAAGCATAAAAATGAATGTTGGTGAACATAAATTGCAGATAATGTGAAGGGGCATTTGGTGGTAAGAACATAATACCATAGGCTGAAAAGATTGCAGAATTAGTAAATAAGCAAGAAGCTCCATTTATCAGCTCATCTGACAACCCACCACCACCATTGAGGATCTTGGTCACCGTCCCGCACCCTAATATCTTGTTTTTCCTGGACGTGTACCAAAAGTCAACAAGAAACCATGCATTGCTAGGCTTTTAGGTTCTACTTTACCGCTACTGCTTACCAAGCATAGGACAGTAGGTCAGCCATGATTGCAGGAACGGTGATGAAACAAGTCACTTTGTGTTCATGGATTGCATTGATAGCCGATTTTGCGTCAAATTTAGGAATCAGGACATGGCAGCCTCCAGCCATCAGGGTGGCCAAGCATGAAGAGATCCCTCCGATATGGCACAGAGGGGCTGTATGTAGGTAGACCTGTAAACATGCATTTTCACTCTAATAGCATCAAACTTAAGAGTCTAGGAAGTAGTGTATGAAGTTGGTCAATAATAGGGTAATGTAATCTTCATGAGAACTATGCTAGTACATGGACCGGAAAGCATACATCATCCTCACCGTAGCCGACAATGGCGATTTTCGCAAGGGATTGAACGATCAAAGATGTATGGCTTATTGCTACGCCTTTTGGCTGTCCAGTAGTTCCTGAATTACGACGGCGCATCAGATGAAATGTTGAAAATACTCTACAACTGCAGATAAAATCTGAATACATATCGAAGCAAAGAGCTAGCCCTGAGCTTTTTTACCAGATGTGAAGCATATCAAAGCGACATCCCTTGGAGCCGACACGGGCTCCATCGCCATAGTTCCTCTGTAGCTCCTCTTGATATGATCAACTGACGCAACTGAAGATGACATGCTGAATAATAACTGAGTGGTCGATCAAAAAAAGGAAAGAAAATAGGTATCTTGTCCATCTTTTGAATACTAATTCAAAACAAAACAAAACAAAAACTTACAATTTGCAGCTTGGCTGGTGCTGACAGGGTCCCCCATTGTGAGGTAAAGACCGATGGTTGAGAATCTCTCGCTCTCCGTCAAACGGCGCACCCATTCGCTGAAACCATAGTCAAAGATGAACGCCGATGGCCGCACGAGCTCCATCGCCTGAGCCGCCTCCTCGAAGCTCTAAACCACAAGAAAGAGGACACCATTCTTTATTTCCCATTCTTCAGAAGAAAGGGCTATGAGAACTGAGTGATAGCTCAGTGGCAAAGACAGCGAGTGTGCGCGCATCTCACCTACCTAACAACATAAAGTCAAGGGAGGGATCATTCCCCCGTTGACCACGTTTTTAGAAGAAAGGGCTATGAAAAACTTGTGAAGCAAAACGAGTTAAACTGTAGTTGCATTTGGAAGATTGCAGCTCATATTATGACGGATGTGATGTGATTGTATGCTCTTGATTAGGGGACATAATAGAAGAATGCCCTTACCCAGCGGTAGTTGAGAGGGGCGATGACTGCTCCGATGTAGGGGATGGCCAGCAACAGCTCCATGTAGTCAACGCTGTGGATAACCAACATGAAAACTTGACTATAGATGCTGAAACGAACGATCGGCCGGAGAGCAAAGCGGGTGATGACCGTAGGTTCTACGGATGTAACCTTCTGCTTTAGGTACCTGTTGAAGCCCACGACGGCGACGACGTCGCCAGGACGGACACCACGCTCCGAGAGGCCGGCGGCCAGCCTGCACACATCGTCGACGAGCTCCGCGCCGGTGAGGCGGAGGGTGCCGGAGACGGCGACGGCGGCGCTGGCCCGCCTGGCGAGGATGCCGCCGAGGCAATGGGCGATGTGGCCGCTTGACATGGCGTCGCCAGATGGCGGGACAGGCGGGTAAGGTGAGCTCTGGTCCGACTGTACTTGAGAAATGCGAACCCAATCCAAAGAACGCTACTTGTTTGGCTTCTAGCACCAGAGCCTAGCACGCCCAACCAGGCTATATTTTTTAAAATAATACTTCCTCTGTTTTTATTTAGTTTACGTATCACATATATTTTCATATTATATACATTTTGTATTTTACATATAAATAAGTTTTTCTTATATTCTTGGTTAAACTTGATAAAGTTTGACTTTGACTAAAACCAAAACGTGAACTAAATGAAAATGGAGGGAGTATCATTTCTGTAAAATAAAATAAAAAAAATACATGTTCCAAAAAATATATAAAAATATTACACCCTCGGCCGAGGCGTGGTCGATAGGACTAATCAGCCACGACGTGGTCGACCAGTCTTTAGACATGATTTAATCAAGTTAGCTTTTGCACCATCTTCTGTATTGTTCAGCTTAGATTTTACCAACTGCCTGGTCGGCCACGCCGTGATCGAGGATGTATTATTTCTGTAAATTTTCAAAATATGTTTTTCAAATTTATTGAAAAATTATTATTTAAAACGATTAGCCCCAACCAGAATCAATGCACACAGTGCACCAGAAATAATGATTTTTCAGTTTGCAATCGGAAATTAAAATAAATAAGTTTGCGCGAAACTGCAACAAGTTCATCGCACCAAGCTATCATATATAGAGATAATCTTGAACTAAAAATTACATATATACGGTTACTTTCTTCACCGGCCGCCGCAGCGTCCACGCGAGTTCGTGCTTCTACGATTCAAGCCGGGTCGAAGCACCGGAGATGTAATTGTTTATCAATTTCATAGCGGCAGAAAGCTCTTCATCGACGAGAGGTCGGTCCGCTTAACGGCTAGCACCACAGTGCCTGTCACCGCCCACGGACCACCACCTCAACTTAAAACAGCACCGAATCGGCGTTCTTACAACTTGAAAACGGTGAGGACAGGTTTTCATATATTTCTAAAGAACAAACTAATGCATAAACTCACCGGAAAGAAAAATAGAATTGTTAAACGTTGACACTACAACTTTCATGAAAACAGTGAAAACCCAATTCGCCTGCCACCCACGGAGAATATAACCTCCAAGGGCGGAGGATTTGAACATGGGGGGCAAGATGAAAATATAGCATGTCTTTAAAGTATCCAAGAAGATTTACCTCAAGGTCTCGCCATTAGTTGTCCTAGTTTAATTTGGGATTTCAACAAATGACTCAACAAAAATAAATGAAATTTCGCATATCAAATTTATCGGGATTAATAACACTATGTGATAGATTGTTCTGCTATATCTCTTCGATTGCATTTGTCTTTTCATTTCTAGAGTTGGACACTGAACCAACCAGATAGAAATTGTTACTCCCTCCAATCGCTAAAAATTGTAGCGAGCTTGCCTAGCTTTTGTATGCTAAAAATTGTAGCGAGCTAGCCTTCTTTTGTATGTAATAAGACAGTGAACCAAAACCTTTCTATACACAGGTCACCGCCACCGCCTCTGTTTCCTTCCGGTCCCAAAATGACCTTTGTGTTTGCTTTCATATATGTTTAAAACAATTAATGCATAAATTACCTGGAACGAAAACTAGGATTGTTTTCAGGAAGGATTAACGCAGTTTCCATGATGTAAACAAAAAACATCTTCCCGTTTCAATTAAGTTAGTAGAGCATCTTCCCGTTTCAGTTAAGGTAGTTGAGCAGTTTCGCTCTACAAACATTTGGCACAGTAATTCTTAGAACAAATATAATCCTATGAAACTATTCCCCAATCATGCGAATCAATATCCAAGATAAGAATAAACAGCACAGCAAATACCGAAATAACAAGGACAATGAAATAACGATACCAGATTCGAATACACAGTAGGAAACACCATAACAAATACTTGTCCGTTAAGTATAAAAACTTAGTGTTCAACACAAACAAAACTTGCTACTTTTTATGACAGCAATATGAGGGGCACAAAGCTTAGTCATCGAACAGACTGAAGCCCATCTCTCCATCAGACTCCTCCTCAGGCTCATCCTTCTTCTCCTCCTCCTTGGGGGCAGCAGCAGAACCACCGCCTGAGGCGGCAGCAGCAGTAGGGGCAGCGACTGCAAACTTGCTGGGGTCCTGCAGAGAGAAGAAAAGAGAGTTGATATTTAGGAATAGTGCATTGCCAAAAAAGTTAGCATAGATAGTTAATGAGTATAAGATCAAATATTCTACAAACAACAAACAAGAATCAACAATTCAGATTTTCAATACAGAAAACATGACCAGATGTCTTGGTGACATGTAGGGAAAATAACAGATTTCAGATAATATGTAACTCTTGAGAACAGAAAGTACGTTTACTAATCAATTATGACTTATGAACGCATGAACAAAATATGTCAAAAAACAACCAAAATGAACAAACAAGACATCAACTTAAGTCATTTTAACCTATTGATTTTATGAATCTGATTTCAGATAGATCAGTAAGATGAATGAGATGGTTTGTAATTACCTTGAGGTACTCCTTGATCTTATCAGCATGTGGGTACGAGTAATCAGTCTCCACAGCAACAGCAAGGACGTTCTTGTAAGCATTGAGGAACATGTGTGGTGCAGCAGCCATGGTAGGGTATGAGATTGCCAGGGACAGTGAGGCAACCATAGAGACACCGGACGCAAACTTGTCCATAAGGTCTGCATCAGTGAGGTCTAGAACCTCAGGGGTGAAGACAGACCCACTGTCATACACATTGCTGATAACCAGCCCATAAGAGAACGGGCGGATACCCAGCTTGGCTAGCAGGGCAGACTCAGAAGAGCCCACCTTGTCACCCTTCTTAATCAGCTCGACAGGGGTGATAATTTCCACAGTACCCTTGTTAATCTTGGTGGGGATGTTAAGCACCTGAAATAAAACAGCACAAGTGAGAACTTATGATGAACACTTGGTACAACAGGAGGTTCACACCAATGAAGGTGATCATAAAAATCCTTACCTGGAAGAAGGACGTCTGGGAGGGATCCAGACCAGTGTTGCCAGGCTGAACCACAACATCAACAGGAGCAACTAGCCCAACACGAGCAGGAGCACCAACCTGTAGCACAACACAAACATTTCAGGGTCACGGAAAATAACAAGATAAACATGCACTGCATGTTACTAATCAACAGATAAATTCTAGAACAAAGATACAAAAATGTAAAAAGGAAGAT
The DNA here is from genome assembly GCA_026929855.1 of Poa annua. NCBI lineage: Eukaryota > Viridiplantae > Streptophyta > Magnoliopsida > Poales > Poaceae > Poa > Poa annua. The sequence goes on along the minus strand of CM049430.1, from coordinate 78,304,326 downwards.
AACAGCTGAAAAAGACTTAATTATAAATATTCAAACATAGCTAGAGTTCCTAGCTGCAGATAACTAACAACTCACATCTGAATAATACTGGGAGTCAATTTGCTAGCCGAATTGAGAGATTCTAAACACAGATTGTACTAACAACCAAAAAGGGGTATGGCACCATCCACCGATATCTATAGGTAAACAGCATTTCAATACTCTTTATCTCAAAACAGACATAATCATCATTGCAATGCATATTCCTAGCATTTTTTCCAATACAAGTTCAGCGCGTCCTAAATCTTAGAAACATGGCACAACAGGTACTAGCTCCTTATCAGTACATTTTTATATAGTGCACACCAGGACCAAATACTGAGCCAAGAAAGGTTTTAATAATTACTAACTTATCCATTAAATGGAAAACTACGGTTCTGGAGATTTCTACGTGTGTTCTCAATTTACAACTAATTAAACAGTATATATCAATAACACAGAGAGTCCGGCGTGAATTTTACCTTGTACTTGGCGACTTCCTCACGAACCTCCTTGAGGTCACCCTTGGTGAAGATGAGGCCAACGTTACCCTGCAATTCGACACACCTATTTCAGCACACAAATCGCAACAGCGAATATGAATCACAGAACATAACGTGGACACAAATCCACGGAGGGGCTTACGATGAGGAGGTTGCTGAGCTCGAGGTAGTCCTTGTTGCCGGTCTTCTCGGCGTGGACCTTGATGCACCGGCGGATGAGGGTGTTCTTGCCCATGAGGACGATGGAGTCGCCGCGGAGACCCTTGCGGATCTCCTGCAGCTGGGTGGAGCCGACATTGTCGGCGACGGCGATGAGCACCTTGCTGTACTCGTCCAGCAGCGAGCAGAGCTTCTTGTCGTACGCGATCTTCTTCTCGGCCTTGGTCCTCTTGATCGCCATTGGATCGACTAAGAGCTAACAACCTAGAATGCTAAATCTGTGTGAGATAGAGAAGAAGAGGACCAGGCTCAGGGGGAGAGCGAGGCGGACTGCTTGCGGCGGCGGCGTCGCTTTAACCTAGGGTTTCAGGTCCAGGGATTGGGTATTTATAGGGTTTGCGTTAGGGTTGCTGTGCCGGGAATGGGTCTACTGGGCTTGCGAGAAATGAATCTGGGCTTACATATGGGCCTTTTGGCTGGAAACACCCAATCGGAATATTATTGCAGAATAAAATTTTATGTACAATCCAGGTGACCTGATGGGACTGAAAAGATATAAAAACCCAGCTTTTGCAACAACAAAAAACTCTAGGCAAAAAAATTAAATTACAATTCAGACGAGAAATACTCCTTCAGCAAGATGTTTCACCGCCTTCTATGCCACCATAGCGGACACCCAAAAGAACGTGGATAACTCACTTCTTCACCCGAATTCGACACCACTCCGCACACCTCCAAATAGCTTTACCAAGTTAAGGCCATTAGCTATAGTACCACCCAAGACACGACCATCGTTCATCCACACGTGACGACCCAAAACTGTTAGCCTTCAGCTCCAAGCCCAACACATGATTCACCATCTTTCGGTTGTTACCGACGTACACTATCGTCTGCATGCACTTTTGAACAACATCGAGATCTGCTTCAGCGTTGGAACGAGTGTCATTGCAATGGTGTAGCCCGAAGACACAACTCCACTACCCACGCAGTCTACAACCCAGATTAATCACCGGCCACATAGTACAACACCGCATTGGAGGAGGATATAAAACTCTTTTATTCATCGCCATTATCGCTTTCACCGGAGACGAGACGTCGAGCGGCAAAAAAAACTAATCTATATAGAGGCCCTAAACTAAAGTTGACGGCAAGTGCCATAGGAGAGTAAGCTCATTTTTCTCTCCAGGCGGCACTACGTGTTGAAATGTATTCAATACAAACCTCGAAATTGGAAATATTTTGATTTGATTTGTATGTCAAATGGATTTGGAATGATAAAAGAAGAGATATATGAATAAAATTAAGTTTAAAAGACTCAAGTTTAGGGAGTCTGACTTTGCACACAGTCTCTAAGTTTCTAAAAAAATATGGTGTATTGTACAATTTTCAGAGTGAAAAGTTAGGGAGTCTGCTAGAGATGCTCTGACATACGTCCGATGAAACAATGAGAATATGTGATGAAACCCTGTTTGAAAAGGAATATGTGATGAAAGTATGAAATATGATCCAAAAAGATGCGAACAAAGCCAACACCGGATGCACTTGCAACATACTTTACTGTGCGGCTGTCAAAAACTTAGGATCGGGTCTCAGCAACGCTTTTGTCTTGGGACCATTCATTCATAGGTGGTGGACTGGTGGTAAATATGTAAAAAGCATCTAACAAGTTCACCGGCACAAAATCAACTGAGTTCTGAAGCGATCGTCAGGGTTCAGAGAGAGACATGGAGCTAGGTCTCTATGGGCAGGTTCTTCTTGTGTCTACTGAGTTTCAGCCGTGGTGTGGCATCAGCCTTGACCATGGCCAGCTTGTCGTCGTCGCCGCTCATCGGCGTTGTTGCTGTAGCGGGAGCAGCGTCCTTGGTGCTGCAGATCTGTGGTTTCACACTGCCACCAAGGCCGAGGGAGAACAGCCTGCTCTTGCCGACGCTCCTGCTCCGGCCCAGCCTCTCTATCTCCTCCCTCATGGTGGAGCACTCCTTCTCCAGCTCAGCCACCCGCTGCTTCATGCCGTCCATGCCCTCGCGCAGAGACTGGTTCTCCCTGGCAGCCAGTGGCCAGCCGACGCTGCGGTGTTGTTCACCAGAGATGGGCAGGCCAAGCTGCCTTGAGCCACCCTCGAGGTTCTCCGAGATCATGAGGCACTCGGCGATGGAGCTACGAAGCTGGAGCTGCTCGAAGAAGAGTACCTGCACGATGACCCGCAGAGGGAGACGCTCATTCTGCGCCGCATGGGTGCAAGCCTCCAGGGATAGTTTTTGGCAGTCCATCACACGGCAAAGCTCCTCCTTCTCCGATTCCGGGAGATGGGGATGCGCCTACGTACAGAAATGAAAACGAAACATAAACATCAAGAAGGTGAACCTAAGATTCAACATCAAACATTACTAGCTATATGTTTCTTTCAGTTGTATGGACGCTTTATTCATGGAAGTTGTAAGCAGTAAACCCCATGTTCGCGCAACCTAAATAATTAACCTATTGGCTGTTTCTTCAAGAACACATGTTTATTATGTAAAAAAAAACATGTTTATCCCGTGGTGCAAGCTGGAGGATAGAAAACTAATACTATTTAGTTCTACCGAGAAAGGATTTTGGAACTACGAACAGAACACCTATCCACCAGCACTTTCAAATATAAATCGACAAGAAGTTACAAGGGTAGGAAGAACTTTAACTACAAGTGTGTTATTATTGTGTTCATGGAAACAAGGAGAAGAAATAGAAAACGCTTTACCTTCAGATAAATGTCAACAGCACGATAAAGTCCATCATCTATTGGCCGAGCATAATCTGGTATGGCAGCGGCCAAAGAGCGAAACTTTGGCAACTTTAGGTTGGCATCTGGTGCAACTTCAGCTAGGTAGCCATCAATCAACTTAGCAACCATAGTTATCGGCAGTAGAGATGGAGAAGCTAATAGCTGCCCATCATCACCAAGGCCAGAGAAAGCTCCACCAGTTTCTTGATCCATTGCCAAGAAGTGGTCAAGAATCCTATGGACGCAATCCACATCATAGAGCGCTTCAATAGATTCAGACATATTCGTTATCAGAAGATCTTCCAGAGTGGCCTTGTCAAGCTGCAAGCCTATCCGTCGCTCCAAGTTGGACACACAGGAGGAGCTGGCTTTAAGAATGATAGCTGTGCGCAGAAGACCAAACAGCAGCTTGCAAGATGTAACACCCCTTTGGAAAGGCAACAGCCTATCGATCTCCTCAAGAAGATACTTTTGCTCCTCTTCAGAAGGCATGGCCGTTAAAGTTGTCACTGAAAGACAGCTGCTGACATCGCTAATGCTTTTACGTCGATTTAGACCAGGTAAACGCCTCTTGGCATAATGGTTAAGGGATCCAACGATAATGTCCTGATTGACGCCTCGGTATTCCATGGCTGAGATTACCTTCTTGTACAATGGAAGACTTAAGCATGAAACATCATCATACCACCAATCTGAACTGCAATTTCTTGGCCTAGCTCCAGTGCTAATACCATTCCACAAGAAGCTCCCTCCAGGACTCTGTGTGGGACCACCATACTGGACGACTGGCCAGCCACATACATCGGGGTCATTACATGATTTAGTTGCAACCGAGTCAATGCACCTCTTAACAACTTGCAATTTTTCAGCAAGACCAATGACGCCGTCGCAAGTATGAAGTGCCTTAATTGAATCTTTCCAGCTTTTGAGCACTGTCTGGGTAAGGAAGTTCTCAGTCTGCGCAATCAAGTTTCCCTCAGCAATATCTTCAGTCATCTCGAGATACTCAGCAATGCAGCGAAGGTGCACAACATTGGAGGAAGTCAATTCAAACTTCACACCATAGCAGAACCTAGCAGCTAGCTCAAAAGCCTTTTCTCCACCAGGAATATCAGATAGATCAATGGCACAACTATCTTCTCCATTCTCAAGTTTCTCTCTGATGAGACGTTCCAGAAGGCCACTCTTTGATAATAGAGGAAACTGCAAAACACAGATGCATCGTTACAAAGTAATCTCGTTCGTGCTTCGCATATATGTACATCTATTTTTGTCAGTACAAAAAGTTACCTAGAATCAGACAATATAAGTTGCACGGTGCTAACCAAATAATACGTGAATCACAGAAATGCTTTAGTGAACTTATTAGTCAAATATTTACCTTGTGGAGATGAAAAGATTGCTCCGTAACTACCACAGTTATGTCACTAGGAAGACCAGTAGTGCAATACCTACATAATGAACATACTTCCATTAGTAATTACTTTGAGTAATATAATGTGCTTACACGACTAAAACTGAAGAAGATGGACTTACATGAATATAAGTATGTAAATTAATTTAGCAAAACCACATGAGATAGTTTTCAGATGATTCAAGTTTCCTATACACAAATGTGAAGAGCTTGAATGAGCTGCATTTAGCTCCACCATCAGCTCAATCTCAATTTAGCAATTGTATCTCACTAGGTGGGGGAGTAGATGTAGAAAGCCACCACACTCCAAGTCCCCATAGGCTCAGATTTGGGTCCCATTTCTTTCAACTATTTGAACATGTAATTCTGTTAAATGTTCCAACATTTTTGTTTCTGAAAAAAAATCTTTTGGTTCTGTTCAAGCTCATCTATGGAGTGCAGTTAATCTTAACGCGCTACATAACCCAACTGACTAACGACATACTACCACATTAGCCCTAGCTGTATTCGTTAAGATGGAAAAACTTAGGAACGGGTCGATGTGTTATCACGAGGGTCAGCTTCAAGAAATGTTAATGTGCTTGACTTCCTAGACTAAACTTGTTTAAACTGTATATACACAAATATCAAATGTCGACAAAATAAAATAATAAAACTATACGAATTCTATCAATAGAGATAGAGGACTTTAAATACTGAAAAGATCGTCGAACAATAGTGTTGCAGCAAGCCAGCAGCACTATGGACAGTTTGGGACACGACAAGCATATATGACTATTTGACTCAATGGTAAGTGTTGAGCAAGTGATATGGCTAAAAAGATGGCTCCTAGGGAAGCCTATAATTTAGGATAAAAGAGACAGTGTAAGAGATTAACTATAAGCCTTTTAAACTGCAACAAAAACAATCTGAAGTTTCAGATTTGCAGCAGTGTATTTGCATACTCCAGGACCAGTATCTGACAATGTACTGCTCACCTTAACTGTGACGAGGGAACATAATTCGAGGAAATAAGTATGACCCATATAGTGCTTATGCATGTGCAGCACCAACAAGTACCAAACATAAGATTGATCGGGCCCAAAAGTCACGCAAGACAATAATTCTCACGGAAGGGGGAAATAAATACTGATCCAGGACAGACATTCTGCACTGTGAACACTCTATTCACCAACCAATGCTTTCACCTAAATAACTACCAAAATTGGTAGGTTCTATTTTCCCACAAATAGATGGGAGTCCTCTAACACGGCATGAGCATAGAAAGCATCGAAATGAAAATCTTAGCCCTAATCGTATTAACAGGCTGTATGGAGATAATTGGTCATGAGTCCTTCCAGAAAGGTGTGTCAGCTTAAAAACAAACAAAAAAAGGTTTTAGTTTTCATAGCATCCCCCATCCGCAGGAGTTAGTTAGCATATTATAATCAGCGCCCCAGATGAAGCCAAGAGGATGAGGTTTGGCTTTGGCCATGGGTGGATGGGAGCTTGTAGTGGTACATATGGCACCTAATCAATCATTTTCCACCTTCTGAAAGAATTTATGGCACATTCCTACCCGATCGTGCCCAGTCTCACACAGACAAACACTTAAAACAATAATTATGGCAGCAATTACAAGCAAAGCAAGCAATCAAAACACTGGACAAACTGGGAAGTGAAGCAACTCTTGGCTAGCACGAGGAAGTGAGGAACTACACAGAATAGACATGGCAGAGCAAGATGCTTGCGGAAATAGATGACGGAGATAGAGGCTGTTCATACCAGTCATGGCCCTGCTTCCTGAACACATCAGGCCTTGATCCCAGCTTCAGACAGGCCATGCTAGCGCTTCCAGTTCCCAGTGGAGGCCGCACTGCATCAACGGGCCAGCCGGTTCCTTGGGGTCAAAGGCAGAGAGATTCCAGCTTCCTGGACACACCCGTAGAACCCAAATCCTCGAGAAAGTAAAGAAAAGAAGGGAAAAAAGCACTTTCCCCACAGACAGAACCTCCCTAAATCTAGTCTAAAATCACCCAAGCGGCCAGTACGATGTGGGAGCCGAAGAGCATCCAGATTACGCGGAGCGCCGACACGAGGTTGCACATCTACCGCCGGCGAAGATATTCCGCTGATCCGCAGCCCCTCTCGATCGAAACGTCGAAAAAGGAAGGACCTTTGAAGGATTCTGATACCTAAACCCACCCCAACGGATTAGCACTCCTCAAATCTCCGCCGACGCAGGAACGCTCACTCGGATTCTTGCGCCCAAGATCCCCAGAACACGAAAGAGAAGGAGAAAAGGTAGAAGAATTTGCGGCCGGTGACTGGTGATGCCGCCGGAGGAGGAGCGACTCGCGACTGAGTGAGGGGGAGAAGAAGGTTTATTGGTTTGTTTATGGGGGAGGCACACAGGGTGGGGGTGGGGGACTGAGGAATGTCGTGGCACGGCAGGGAAGGGGATCCAAGAACATTCTTTTCCTTGGCTGGCTCACTGCTCGCTGTGTGTGGTGGGCTTCACAGTTTCCTATGGAATAAAAGGACGGAATGGAAGGAGATGGCGGAGGAGGAAGGAGGTCAGGGTGTGGGCCCACAGGCCAACTACAGCACGCTGCAGGCCCAGAGTCCATTTTGGCTGCATCCGCCTCTGTGATTTTTTTTCTATTCTTCTTGGCAGACTTATGATTTTTGGGACTGTCTCACTCATTGACAACCAAGAAATGGGAAGAGGAGGAGATCTTTGGATTCAGAAACTCAGCCGGCAGGAGCTAGAGGAAGGTCAGCCAATTTCTCTTAAGTGTATGCAACATTTTTCTCGTTATCTCGTATAAAATCATTTGAAATCATTGCAACAAAAAAACATGGTCACGCAACGAATCACAAGTGGCTTCAACAAAAACAATATAAATTGGTCACACTCAGGGCAATCCGAAATTTAAAAATGCAACATACCAAAACAATATTGATATCAACAAACATTTTCAAAATAAATATTGATATCAACAAACAAACACACATTACAGAGAAGAGTTCTGGTTCGTAATATTATTTTTTTCCAATAGTTGAATTATTCTGCCTCTACCTCAAAAGATGCATAATGGTTTGTACATAACAGCCAGTGGCGGAGCTTGCCAACACTGATTTGGGGATAGAATAGATGATTTCTTGGGGGGGGGGGGGCACACAGTCTGGAAAGCAAAATCCTTCATGCATGTACAAATCTTGAGGGGTCGTGCCCCACTCAGACCGTCTGACATGCACTAAATTCATCCACTAATACTATCGATAACTAACAATATCGAATAGATGTAAACAAGCAATGTCAACTTGCCAAAATCAAGTTCACATGTAAACTGCAAATATTAACTATGTATATGAAGTACGAAAGGACATGTACCACGTGGATTACAGACGGTTCATGATGGTTCTAAATTCTAGACACCGATATTATTTTCTTAAGAAAATGCATGGAAAGCTAACTTTGATGATATATCAAAGTGGTGTTGGAATTAAACTTCGTCCTTTTTGTTGAACACTAGCAACCATAAGATCCTTGTGAGAAAAGTGTCAAAGTAAAGCGGAAAAGAAGAGCCTGATAAGTTGTGTGGAAAAATGAAACGCAAAGTGTGACTATGGTAATCAGATTACTGGACCATTTGAGCATAGTAGGTGTCAAGGTATTGCCAATGTAAAAGTTCTTTGAAAACACGTATTATGGAGAATACATACATATGTCATTTAAATCCAATAAAAAATTTAAGGAAATTTCCATTCCAAAAGAAATGGGTAGTTCCATTAATAGGTTTCGTAGGAGCTAAAAATTGGAACGAAATGGTAATATTCCTACGTTTGTATTGAGACATGGAATTGATGGATTTGATTAATATCATATCTTAAATACATATTTTCACCGCTAAACAACAACACTGAACAACTCACAATTGGACAATAATGTATACAAAAAATATAACTTTGCAACAATTTTTACGAACTACAACAAACTATGTAAAGTAAAACAAAATTTTGAAAATACAAATTGGCACCACAAACACGTGTAATCAATAAAGGAAGCAAAACAAAATAAAACATCAAAATACGGATTTGTAAAGGACATGGTTTGTTTTTAAAATATAGTGTTATTTGGACGATACGAAATGCCAGATATTACAACAACAATACAGCGCCACACTCATTTTTTTCGTGTCATTATTTTTTTTCTCTCTTTTGCATACTTTACATTTTATGTACAAACCATATAGTGATAGCGGTAGAATCTTGAGTGGACATTAGAAGCTCGTGGGATCCAGTGACCCCTCTATTTAAAATACTAAAAACATATTTACAATGTTTTAAAAATAAGAAACACAATTCTCCACGATAATGTACAAATGCAAACACACAAAATGATAATTTAAAATATTTTATATCCATAGGTATAGTAAATTATCAATTTTGTGGATCTGTTTATATCTACTTTCAAATCTCCAAAACATAAATATTTTTTTCATTTCTATTTAGCCCATAATTTATATAAACAGTTCACATTGTGATTTTGCATACTCTTGTAGTAGGATACATCGTTGACTACATCCAGATTCCTTTTTTCCAGATTCTTTAACTTATAAATATTATTTTGTATATTAAAAAATATAAAGGGGTCACTGGGCAAAAATGACTTTTCGTACGATCTTCCGTTGTTTAAGAAGAAACGAATTTGATCTCTTGCCAAGGACCTGGGTCCGGCTGAACCAACCAGGTTTCGGCCCCTTGGATGCAGGCCCACCAACATGTAACACGTGTCCTTCCCTTTATCACCTCCGTCCTCCTACTAGCCCAGCGAAATTTCGCGCCATCCCTTCCTCTCATTCCTTCCCCTGCTTCTCCCGACCGCGACAATGTCCGTCGCGTCCATGGCCATGTCGAGAGTTCTCATCAACACACCACATCGTCCCGACAATCTACACCATCTCCTCGTGTCGCCGAGCTCGCTGACACTTGTCCCTCGCGGGCCACCGGCGACACCTCTGCTTCTCCCTCGCGGCGGGCCGGCGAGGAGGATCATGCCCGTGTGCCCCAGGCACGGTTCCGGGGGATCGGACGACCTCGTTCCCACGCCCAGGTCCGAGCGCACCATGACGGCCTTCGGCCTGGCCAGCCTCTGGGTGGGCCTCGTCGTCAGTGTGCCGGCCTACTACCTCGCCGGCAGCCTCGTGGACCTCGGCATGTCGGCCGCCCAGGGTGTCGCCACCGTCGCGTTCGCCAACCTCGTGGTGCTCACCACGCTTGTGCTCACCGCCGCACCGGCGGTCACGCACGGCGTGCCGTTCCCGGTGCTCGCGCGGGCCGCGTTCGGGGTCCGCGGCGCGCACGTCCCGGCCCTTCTCCGCGCGCTCATCGGCTGCGGATGGTTCGGGATCGAGTCGTGGATCGGCGGCCGTGCCGTCTTCCTCCTCCTTCCCGCGCGGCTCAAGACGTACGCGCCGCTGCTGGCGCCGGTGCCCGGGCTCGGGGCCTCGGCGCTCGAGATCGCGTGCCTCCTTGCCTTCACGGCGGCGCAGCTCGCCGTGATCATGCGCGGCATGGACGGCATCCGCAAGCTCGAGCAGTACTCCGCACCGGTGCTCGTCGCGCTCACCTCCGTGCTGCTGGCCTGGGCCTACGTCTCCGCCGGCGGCTTCGGGACCGTCCTCTCGCTGCCGCCGCGGCTGGCCGGCGACGAGTTCTGGAAGGTCTTCTTCCCGGCGCTCACCGCAAACATCAGCTTCTGGTCGACGGTGTCCGTCAGCATCCCGGACTTCGCGCGGTACGCACGGAGCCAGGCGGACCAGGTGCTCGGCCAGGTCGGGCTGCCCGTGTTCATGGGCCTGTTCACCTTCGCCGGCCTCGCCATCACCTCCTCCACCGAGACCATCTTCGGCCGCGTCATCTCTGACCCGATCGAGCTCCTCGGCCTGATCGGCGGGCCAGCGACCAAGGTCTTCACCATCGTCGGCATCAGCCTCGTCATCATCACGACCAACATCGCCGCCAACGTCGTCGCGCCGGCCAACACGCTCGTCGCGCTCGCCCCGCGGACCTTCACGTTCGCCAAGGGCGCGCTCGCCACGGCCATGCTCGGCATCGCGTTCCAGCCGTGGCGGCTTCTCAGCTCCAGCGAGAGCTTCGTCTTCACGTGGCTGCTCGGCAACGCGGCGCTCATGGGGCCCATTGGAGGCGTCATCCTCGCCGACCACTACCTCGTGAGGCGTACCGCGCTGGATGTAGACGCGCTCTACTCTGAGGAAGCCGGCAGCACCTACTACTTCCAGGGCGGATTCAACGCCGCCGCGATGGTGGCGATGGCGGCAGGATTCGCCGCAGTCGTGCCGGGGTTCCTGCACAAGGTAGGGGTGCTGTCGAATGTGCCCAAGGCGCTCGTCGTGGCTTACGACAATGCCTGGTTCGTCAGCTTCTTCGTCGCCGGCGCCCTGTACTGCTTGCTCTGCCTCCGGAGAGGGGGTGAAGTAAAACAACAGCGCAGTGCTACTTACTGGTAGAGCGGGTTTCATGATGACACTAGACAAGTGTTGGCATAAGCCATGGCGTGTACGGAGGACACGGCGTGAGCGCGCCCGGTGTCGAGTCCGTGCACGGCATGGCGTGTGCCCGGCGCGTCTGTGTGCGTCGTGTTAGGGTCGTTCGAGTCGTATGCGTGCGTTGTATCCGTGTGTGTTTGTTACTTCCTCCGTGCAGAAATATAAGACGTTTTAGGAATGGTTCTGACCAGGTGAAAATTACCCAAAAGACGTTTCTGCCCCTATTGTTCGCTTAAATTACATGGACTACCCTCCCGAAGTGATACAACGAACCGATCAGATCAATACAGCAGCAAATCGCTGTCGCTAGATACAGTGAACGGATCGCCATCGAACCAGCGACACACCAGATTCAAAATTTGAATCCGCCATCGCCCAGATCCTCAACATCAGGATCATCGCCTGGGCTTCTTTCTCTACGCTTCTTCCTCTCGCGCGTCCAGCCTTGCCTCGCCCAGATCCTCGACATCAGGATCGTGGTTGCACGCCAGCTCTCGCGCGCGTCCAGCCTTGGCTCGCCCAGATCCTCGACATCAGGATCATCGACTGGGCTTCTTTCTCTACGCTTCTTCCACTCGCGCGTCCAGCCTTGCCTCGCCCAGATCCTTGACATCAGGATCGTGGTTGCACGCCAGCTCTCGCGCGCGTCCAGCCTTGGCTCGCCCAGATCCTCGACATCAGGATTGTGCTTGCGCGCCAGCTCTCATCCTGTTGTTGCAGAGCACCGACGAAGGAGTAGAGCACGCCGGCTCCCACCCAGCAGCAGCACACCGGCTGCCGACCAGCAAAAGCTGCACGCCGACTGCCGCCCAGTCCCGTCACCATCAGCATACAGTTCCCACCTTGTTGTTGCAGAGCATCGGCGAAGGAGCAGAGCACGCCGGCTCCCACCCAGCAGCAGCACACCGGCTGCCGCCCAGCAGCAGCACGCCGGCCGCCGCCGAGTCCCATCGCCATCAGCATCCAGCTCCCACCCAGCCTGGCCAGTTTTGGTCCAGAGGAACACAACAGCCATGTTACTGCTCGATCTAAATTTCAGTCCACCTCTAACACAAGAAGAAGAGAATGGCATCATACCCGGAGGAGGCGATCACCAGGTCGAAGCACAATTTGGCATGAATGTTGACGTCAATGCCCCAGTTGTGGCTGCAGGTACACATTCAAGAATCATTTTCAGTAGTTTTGTCATCCTTGTTCATTCAGAGGCAACCTGCAATCACGTCAGAGGATAGTTTAATTGCTGAGGCACTTGTGTTTCATGGCTGGTTACAATCACGTCAGAGGATAGTTTAATTGTCGAGGCACTTGTGTTTCATGGCTATATAACCAGATCATTAGGCTTGCATGTCCAATCAAACAACTTCTATTTTTTTTTTGTTAATGCAAGAACAAGTACTCCAAGATGAACAAGTACTCCAAGATGAACTAATGCAAGAACAAGTACTCCAAGATGAACAAGTACCCCAAGATGAACAAGTACTCCAAGATGAACAAGTACCCCAAGATGAACAAGTACTCCAAGATGAACTAATGCAAGAACATGTTGTTGCAGGTATATAGAGTAAATGCACTCTCAGTTTCTAAGCACTGCAAGCATAAGCAAATTAAGAAAACATTCCAGCAAGCAACTTTTATTTTATTTATTTTGTTACTTTTCCTCTTGTAGGTCTCCAGCAACAAAAGAAAACAAGAAATTCATTAACTGATCAGCAAAGATATGCAGCTTATGTGTCAATGCACACCTTGTGCATGAGCCGAGGAGGCAAATTCAAGAAGAAGGACAAGCAAGACATAGCAGATTTTTTCAAGGCAGATATTCAAATCATACAAAGAATATGGAAAGATGCGATGCGGCAAATTGCACAAGGTTTAGAAGTGAATGTTGCCTGCAAAAAGAAGGGGAGATGTGGAAGGAAGCCACTTGATATTGACTTATCAATCATCCCCACAATTCCACTAAATAAAAGGTCTACAATCCGGTCACTTGCTTGGCAGCTGCAAGTGAAGCCTTCAACTCTGTACACCAAATTCCAAAAAAAACAAATTAGACGGCACACAAGTTCAATAAAGCCTCCCCTAACAGAGAAGCACAGGAAGACCAGGGTCCAGTTCTGCGTAGACATGGTCGATGAAAGTACAAGAAGAAATGGAGACCAGGAAAGCTACCTTTTCTACGACATGCACAGATTTTTGCATGTTGATGAAAAATGGTTTTACATGACCCAGGACGGCAGGAACTACTACTTGCTACCCGAGGAACCAGATCCAATAAGAACTATACCTAAGAATTGCATTGGCAAAGTCATGTTCCTTGCTGCCGTGGCTAGACCACGATACGACAGCGAAGGTAACATGACATTCGATGGGAAAATTGGCATTTGGCCATTTGTAACAGAGGTTGCAGCACAAAGAAGAAGTGACAACAGGCCAAAGGGGACACTAGAAATCAAGCCACTAACAGTGAAAAGGGATGTCATGAGGGAGTACTTCATAGAGAAGTTACTACCTGCAATTGTAGAGCTTTGGCCTAAAGAAGATGCTGGCAAGACAATTTTCATTCAACAAGATAATGCAACTCCGCATATCTTGCCTAACGACCCAGTGTTCATGGAAGCTGTGGCCAAGACCGGACTGAAGATCCAAATCATTCAGCAGCCAGCCAACAGCCCGGACTTGAACATACTTGATCTAGGCTATTTCAGGTCTATCCAATCCCTCACAAATACTCTAACCCCAAAAAATCTACGAGATCTTATTCAAGGTGTGGAAGATGAGTATGATGGATATGATTCTTCCATTTTGAATAAGATTTTTCTGAGTCTAATGACATGCATGGCAGAGATAATGAATAATGATGGGGGGAATCAGTACAAGACACCTCACGCCAACAAGGCAAGGTATGAAAGGCTTGGTCAGCTAACTTCAAGACTTAATTGCCCTGCTGACGTCTACGCACGAGCTCTGGAGTTTCTAGGACAGGAAATGCACTAAACATATTTCAACAGAAAGCAAGAAAGAAACTCTACAGCAAGCATGCAAGAAAGAAACTCTACATCAAGCAAAGCAAGCAAGAAAGAAACTCTACATCAAGCAACTTGCTGCTCCTCCAATAATGCAAGCAAGAAAGAAGTACAGTATTGTATTGTGTTTGTATAAATATCTTGTATTGAGTACTGTTGTGTACTTGAAGTATTGTATTGTGTTTGTTATGGAATCTGGTTGTGTACTGTACTTAAAGTATCTCGCAGTCTATTCCAACAGCTACTTGAGTATCACATTATGTTCAGTGAAATGGCAATGGAGTATCACATTTTCTTTCAGTGAAGCAAGTGATTATTTACTGCGAGCAGCAGATCATGCACTACAACAGCTACTCACACCAAAAAGTAATGTATTGTGTATGGAGTAATGGATATAGTACAAGGTGTATTTACTGCAATACAAATATAAATACATACTCCATGACAATACAAATAAGCAAGGAACAATGATGACAATTTGCAAAAGGCAAAAGTTCAGTTCATGCTAAAGTTCAGTGGATGACAATTTGCAAAAGGCAAGCACTAATCTACTGTAATCAGTCAAGCACTAATTAACAAGCTCAAGTATTCGGTACTGCATCCAACAAGCACAGAGAGCAATACAAAGATAAGTGGACAATAGATAGAGGAGAAGCAGTGTATACCAAGGCAGGCACGCACATGGCAGCAGTTACAACTTCAATAGCAAATCACTCATGAATGCAGCCTGGACCTGGAAGGCGCAGGCATCCTCAGTCGGCTTCTTCTCGCCCAGGCCATGGGCGACCACAGATTGCAGCCTGCGCAGGGCCCAGCATCCCCTGATCTTGATGCTCTCGAGCGCAGAAGCCACCATATTGACCTCGGATATCTGCTTCGGCACTGAACCAGAAAAGAACTCGTATCACCACTGTCGACAGAGGTGAGGACGACGAGATCTTCATCCGTATCCACCGCTCCGCTCCAAGTCTGGTGCTGCTCCACATCTACTCCAGCACCGGAGCACGCAGATCGAGCGCTTCTGTCGACAGAGAAACGAGGAGTAGCACCTCCGTCGACAGATCCAGCGCCGAAGCACGCAGATCCAGCGGTAGGGCAAGTAGATCGAGCGCCTCCGTCATTGAGAAGCTCGTCACCGGCTCGAAAAATTGAATCTTTGACCAACAGATTCGGCGGCTTGAGAAGACAAACGGTGTGGTGTGTTCCCCGGAGAAAGGGGGCGGTGTGGAGAGGTGACAGGGGGCGGTCGTGTAGGCGTCGGTGGCGGTGGTGCAGGCGTTGGGGGCGGTGGGGGACGACGACGGGGAGAGTGAGAGGGAGCGGTGGGCGACGACGACGGGGAGAGCGAGAGGGAGTGTTTGTCGACAGGGGAGCGAGTGGACGAGAGCGAGCGACGTACGCATCTGCGGGAGGGTAGAACGGGAAAGTTAAAAATATTTTGTACGTGCCAAAAGTTGTATACGAAACGTAAAACGTCTTATAATTATGAACGGAGGAAGTATTAGTTAGCGAGGTGGGAGGAGGACCAAATCTCTGCAGCGCAGCCGCGTTGTCCGGCGTTCGTGCGCGACATGGACGCGGCGTGCAGAGCGTGGCGTGAGTGGGGTGCGTGGATGCGTGAGTGCGTGTCGTGGGCACTGGCAGGAGCTCGTGCTCCGCTATTGCTACGAGGATTGAGCTCTAGCTGAATATACAGAGAGAAGGTGTTAGTGTGCCACATTCAGTTTCGTCAGGTTAGAGTTCATCCCCTACCTCTGTCCGTGAGTTGCGAGTGAGGGCAGGAGAGAGCTGCAACAACAACGAGAACAACAATATATTTTTTGACAAAATAGTGAAAAAAATAAGTAAACAAGACGGCACGTTCACACATCTCGTAGAGTAATATTCTTTTACACAGTGAAATCAGCCACATATAGCTGTGCAGACCTTATTTCTCTACTTCTTTTATCAATCAACATTGTACTGTTCAATATATGTTGGTTCATACAAAAAAAAGAACAAAAATGTATTGTATTATCTTATGTGTGATTTTTTTAGATCAAAATTATACTCGTACTGTGGACCATCTTTTTCTGCCGCAAAGCCCATAGAAATAATAAGTACCTTGTCGACAAAGCATGCAATGGTCCGATGGTAATTAAGCGGTTTATCTCCCCAAGAATGAGAAGTTTGAAATCATCGGCACGCCATTCGTGATCAGATGAAGTACGCGGTGCAATGAAAATCTTGAATACTTTACACTACCGAAATGTACTATCAAAACGTTTTATATTTAGGTACAAAGTGAGTAGTTCCTAAAACCAACTTTCCAAGATCCTTTTCAAGAAAAAGTTAATTCATTTTCCACGAGGATGTGTTCCAAGAAAAATGATTATAACATACCTTAAATTAGATATGATCACTTTTGAAAATGGAAAAGTAGAAGACGTGTCTAAAGACCAGGCTGACCTAAGCCAAGTCAACTGGAGTCAGGGGAGGGGGGGGGGGGGGGGTATCTTGGAACCTTCACTTTTTTCCCTTCTCTTCTTCTTATTTCCAAACAGTAACACACAAAAAATTAGAATTTCGCACAACCTGTCAGTGAAGTTTTTATTACTCCATCATCGCATGATAACACCACAGTTATCTCACTAGGAAGACCAAAGTTTAGAGACTCGAAAGGGTTGAAATAGCAATTATGTATTTGCATAGCATGCATATAAAAATGCCGAAAAATTTGGCGCGAAAAAGACACAAAAGGAAACAACTTTCCAACACTTTTATTGTACTTTTCATTTTCAGCTATTATGCAATCCGAAAATATAAAAACATATTTGTTTCTTGCATTTACAATAAAAAACCCAAAAACATTTGTACTTCTTATTTTTACTTTCCTTGCCTAGTTATAGATTATTTTTATTATTATTTTTATTTATTCTCCTTTTATCTCAGTTTATTAATACTAAACCTTGTGCTTGACAACCACACGGTAGCGTCGGGGGGCACAAGAAAAAAATACTTTGTTTTGTAGGTTGCTGGAAGAAGGGAGGAGTATATTCCTCCGCTCAATTCCCACACTCGAGTCACGCTTGTGTGGAAAACCACCCTTTGATATAACACTCCGCACTAACTTCAAGCAAGAAGTTGTTGCGGGTGTGTCGACAGGGAGAGATGGTGGAGGCCGAAGGGAAAGGAAGGACGTCGTAGCGGTTCTTCCATCCTTCATCGGGAGACAAATGTCCCGTAGACATTGCATATCCTAGATGAGATGAATTCCGTCGTGCTTGGTTGCATCCTTCCGATGGGAGAAAAATTACACCATTGCGGGGGCTGCATCCTCAGTTCAATGGAGGAACGCATATGTAAGCTTGGAAGCATGTCAAGCTTGATGGGGAGTTGCGGTTGGTTGTGGAGGCAGGGGTAGTGGTTTGGTGTGTAGGCTGAGCGAATCCTTGGTTCGAGCTATGCGGGTGAGACTACCGGCGAAAACCGTACTTCGGCTGTGGGCGGAGTCGTCAATGGCATTCGCTCCCTCGTTGGACACATCAATGTAACAGTTTCCACCTTGCCTTTCCCGACATACTTCAGCGAAAACCTTGACTTAGTACTCTAGATCGGACGATGACGACTATCCGGCATCGTTGTCTCTCTTCCAGGCATCTTAGTGTGTGTTTGTTTGGGCTGTTAGTGGCTGGCTGTGATTGGCTGTGATGTTGTCTGTGGAAAGCTGCGGTGTAAGAAAAGCTGTTGTTCTGAGTGTGAGTGTTTGGCAATGAGCTAGTTGTCTGGCTGTAATCTGTAGAATTATGTAAACTATCCTTACGGTTGGAGTCATGGAAACGGGTATTAATGATTTATATGTAATAAATAACTAAATTCTGAATAAAATATTCACAACATAATTATCATGAATATATATTTATCCTACTAGTGCACATACATATATGTTATGACATCTTCAACGGCCTAATTCTACCACGAGTGACGGGAAACGGCGTCACGTGCGGCAACGCGGGAAACGGCGAGCAGGAAGCCGGTGTAGTAGATGTGGCGGCGCTAATGCTACTGCTACTGCCGTCATTGGCAGTGGCCTAATTTGCGTCGGGCCGTTGGGATAACTCCCGACGCAAACGAAAATCGGCTAGAAAGCAACAAATTTTTGGTTCGCGACCCATTGTGAACGGTCCAATCGGACGAGAAGTATGAAATCAAAGAAAATGTGCTACCAATTACTGTATCAGACTAGTACTGAACTCTGACTTGTGAGTAGCACGCTGATGCAAAGAAAAAGAACCAGTGAAAAAGGTACTAGTCTCACCCGTCGTGGGGTGCCGTGCGATAGAACCGGAGAAAAAAGGAAACGAAAATGCGGGGCGCTGCCGCGCAGCGTACCTGTTCGGTACTCAGGTGGCAGTTCCTGAGTAAATACGAGGAAGAGAAAGGGCAAGGAACAATACCTGTTCGCTCTAAAATGATCGAAGCTCGGGAAGCACCTCCTCTACGTGCTTTTTCTCGTATGTGGGAGGAGGACCAGCTTCGGTAAAAGCCAACTGCAACGCCCAAGCGTTTGTTTCGTTAGGCCGGCTTATTTTTATGGAAAGCATGTAAAAGCCCAAACAAACACACCCTTACTGACAATGCGTGTAAGCCGAAAAACGTCCCATGTATGGTTTTTAATCTTGTTTCTCTCATTAACTAAATCAACTTTTCAATCTGATCATGCCACAACTGGTGTTGACCAGCCATGAGATGCCAACTCCTCCCGTCCAAGTGGCCACCCGAGATCTCCATGAAACGCCACGTCAGCTGGCTACACTTGCAGTCCGACGTGGCAGTGGCGGACCTACAGGGTATGCCGGGTGGGTCGTGGCATACCCTGCAGACCGGCCCATATACGTAGTACTACTAGGATGCAATCGTACAATCGTACGAGGCTCGAAGAGCAGTTAGCGCCGGCTTGCGATCTATCTGCAGGCGCCCAACAGCACAGATTGATAGATCTTGGTTTGCGTATTAGCGTCAGGCTTCAGGCGTCGGTGTTCGTACGAGCAGCCACGCCGCCGCTCTCGACCATCGAGGGACGCCCCCAGTAGCCCTCCGTGCAGTGGCCTTCGTCCGCCATCCGCCAAAGTCAGTAAGCCAGATGGATTTATACTGCATACAATGTTTGATCGTCCAACAGCTAGCTAGCTACGTAGACGAGAAATCGTTTGCTGATTGATTTGTAATTTGTTATGCGTACAACTTTGGATATTGAGGATCATAACAAAGTAGCTGAATTTGGAAAGTTCTACCTTCGCCGTCTTGCCGCAGTCGTAAACCAAAGAGTTTGTATTTCACTAATCATCAGGTAATCTATGAGGTTGGGTACATTTGTACACAATTATTAATATATGAAAAGATAAATATCGCAGTCACCTTGTTTTTTTGTTTTTTATCTCAAACATTTTATCTACTCCGTATAAAGACATTGCGTCTCTTTTGCAGACACTGTGGCGAAAAAGGTTGGCGCTGCTTCAATTCCTTCTCCAAACGAATCTTTAACAGAAGAAGCATAGCCTGACAAGTCTAACTAGTATATCGTAAGTTTCTTGTATGCATATTTTGGACTATTACTATGGGTTTTGAACTATTTGTGTGATAATTTATGCACCTTCCGCGTTTAACTTTTAGTTAAATATTATGTATTTTTATATCATATTAGAATGCAAATTCAAGTTGGCAAACATATTTTTATTAAAATAGCAAAAAAAAAAAAATTTAGATGGCATACCCAATAACAAAATCCTATGTCCGCCACTGCGACGTGGCTAGCACGGTCCGGACCACACTAGATCGCCGGATCGGCAGCCAATGAAGCGTGGACTCCTCTCTCCAACGTCGGAAGCCGGCCGCCCGGAACCAAACCCAACCAAAAAAGAAAGAAAAAAAAGTCCGCATCAGGAGCAGGCGCCGGGCGGCCACGACGCCTCTCCATTTCCCCCACCACTCTCCGACCTCCCCGCGCGCATCTCCAACTCCGCCCGCCTCCGATCCCACGCCACCTCCCCGCTCGCTAGATCCGGCCGCACCCCCGCCGCCGCTCGCCGGCGGCAGGCGCCTCCCCTCGCCTACGGCTTCACGGCACAGAGATCGCCGTCTTCGCCCACGGCGCCGGCGGGACTGGCCACGGGCTGCGTGCGGACCGCTGAGCGAGGAGGGCAATGGCGCGGCGGTGCCGGCCGTCGCACCTGGTGTTCGCGGCGGCGGCGGCCTACCTCATCCTCATCTCCCTCAAGTTCCGCCGCGTCCTCGACATGGCCACCTCCGACCTCGACCCCGCCTTCTCCTCCCCGTCCTCGACCGACCACCTGCCGCCGCTCCTCCTCCTCCCGGGCACCACCTCCTCCTCCTCCTCAGTCACCACTCCCAACGCCACCACCTTCACGGTCCAGCCCTTCTGGCACCGCTACGACCGCGTCTCCCTGCCCGACATCGCCGCGCGCAACCGCTCCGCGCTCGACCGCATGGCCGACGACGCCTGGTCGCTGGGGCTCGCCGCCTGGGAGGACGCCGCGGCCTTCGCCGGGGACCCCTGGGAGCTCGCCGCCGCCGACGCCCACGCCGCCTCCGCCGACAACAAGTGCCCCGCCGCGGTGTCCGTGCGCGCAAGGGGCAGGGTCGTCTTCCTGCCCTGCGGCCTCGCCGCCGGCTCCTCCGTCACCGTCGTCGGCACGCCCAGGGCCGCTCACAGGGAGTACGTGCCGCAGCTCGCCAGGATGCGCCAGGGGGACGGCACCGTGCACGTCTCGCAGTTCATGGTCGAGCTGCAGGGCCTGAGGGCGGTCGACGGGGAGGACCCGCCCAGGATACTGCACCTCAACCCCAGGATCAGGGGGGATTGGAGCCAGCGACCCATCATCGAGCACAATACATGCTACCGGATGCAGTGGGGCGCAGCGCAGCGATGTGACGGCTTACCTCCGGAGGACAACCAAGACAAGGGTACATTCTGCTCTTCTTTCTTCAATCCTAGCTTGCATCTTACCACGTTATTTTCCGAGGGAGCATCCCTTGTCAAACTACCATCCTTGCTAATACTTGCTAGTCGAGATATGGGAAGACAAATTACTTGCATTGTCAAATTAATGCAGTGGTATTAAAGCCATATTGCGGCCATGTTTCTATTTAGAACTTGTTAATCATTACTACTGTTGTAGCGTTATGGGGGCCACTTGTTACAGCTGCTTCTAAGTTCTAGCCCATGGATCGAATGGCTATTGTTTACTCAATCAAAGTATCAAAGAGCCCAACACATGAGGACTTTTTTACCAATGCATTACGAACTCTGAGACTTCAATTTTGAGGACATTGCCTGTTAGAGTAAGTAATGGGCCTGGGCCCATTAGTCTTAAGGGTTTACTTAGGGGTCAAGTAAGCCTTGCTTAGGAGTCAAGGAAACCCCTCTATATAAGGAGGGGAGATGTATCAATCTAATCAAGCAAGAATTCAGAGGAAAACCCTCCCTCTTGCCCGGCCGTGGGACAGGATCCCCGCGGCCGGCGATCCAGCGCGCCCTCGCATCTCTCTCTCCCTTCCCCCTCAAACACTAGCAACCATAAACCCTCCCTCTTGCCCGGCCGTGGGACAGGATCCCCGCGGCCGGCGATCCAGCGCGCCCTCGCATCTCTCTCTCCCTTCCTTATATAGAGGGGTTTCCTTGACTCCCAAGCAAGGCTTACTTGACCCCTAAGTAAACCCTTAAGACTAATGGGCCCAGACCCATTACTTACTCTAACATTGCCATTTTGCTATAGATTCCTATTTTACATGTATATGAGATGACAATGTTAGAGCTTTAGTGCGTCTCACGTTTGAACAATATCCATTTAAACTAGTACCACTATTAATCACACTTCCATATAGACATACAATTCTATGATTATTCATCAGTACGTTAATATCTACCATGCATCAGCATGTCAGAATTATAAAGAATTATGAATAGCTCTATGGAGTATGGAAAATTTCTTGCAATTGCGTTGGGATTTTACCTATTGGTTTTTTTTCTTTTGTCGGAAAGCACTTGCTTTCACATCCGGCCAAATATAACCTAATATGATGTCCGACACTTACTTTGTCAAGCCATTAATTTATCTTTTCACAAGTTATGTTCCTTTATGCATTGGAGGTGCTGCCCCCCATCATACCTTGTTGACTAATATTTTGAAGTAATATGAAGGTTTATTCAAGCTATCAATATTTTATTTTTTGGAACATTCATTTTAGTTACTACTTTTTATTGCAAAATGAAAACCTTAAGGTGATAGCTTCTCTAGTAACAATATGTCCTTTTATCCTCAGGCTAGCATATTTGGCTAAAACCTACAATTTCATATTTTTGGACAGTCGATGGGTTCACCAAATGTGAAAAGTGGATACGTGATGATATCGTTGACACAAAAGAATCCAAGACAACTTCATGGCTAAAGAGGTTCATAGGGCGTGCGAAGAAACCGGCAATGACATGGCCATTCCCCTTTGTAGAAGACAGGCTGTTTGTTCTTACAATACAAGCTGGAGTTGAAGGTTTCCACATATATGTCGGTGGCCGCCACGTGACATCTTTCCCTTATCGACCAGTATGTTCTTTATATATGTTCATCCTGCTGTCCTTTTTATAATGATATTTAGAAGAAACACTAATTGGTAAGGGCGATCATTTCCAGGGATTCACTCTGGAAGACGCAACAGGATTATATGTTAAGGGCGATGTGGATGTCCATTCAGTTTATGCCACTGCTCTTCCCATGTCCCATCCCAGTTTTTCGCTTCAGCAAGTCCTTGAGATGTCAGATAAATGGAGGTCCCAACCACTGCCAAGTGGTCCAGTATACCTATTTATTGGAATACTCTCGGCATCGAATCATTTTGCTGAACGCATGGCTGTGAGAAAAACTTGGATGCAAACTTCAGAGATTAGGTCTTCTAAAGTAGTAGCACGATTCTTTGTTGCACTGGTAAGCAAGTTATGCATTCAGAATAAATGATATCTTCGTGGAAAGTGTCAGTGTCCTTAGTTTTAGATTTTTTTATCGGCATTAGATATAGCTTCACCAGCCTTGTAATTTTATCTACTACTGAGAACGCGGCTGTAGCCTAGTGACTAGGGTCGCAGTGGCGGACCTAGTGACCAGGGGTCAACTCGTGTTGGGAGCGGAATTTCTGGAATTCTCACAATGGTGGGCTTCTATCTATTAAAATACCTCCAAGGGCTAGTCTTGGTTGGGTTCAATTTTATCTCCAATGTACATCGTAGTCAAAAATATACTATTAGCACAGTGGTTACTTAATTATCTTGTTTACCACATGCACTCCAATTGTGTGAAATATCAGTACTTCAGTAGCATGCTTATCATGTCGTAAAGGAAAGAAAAATAAATGTTCTCCAGGAAATGAATACATGCAGTAATGTTGTTCATAACAAATTGTGGTTGCAGAATTCTAGGAAAGAGGTCAATGTGATGCTGAAGAAAGAAGCGGAATACTTTGGAGATATTGTCATTTTGCCGTTCATAGATCGTTATGAACTGGTAGTTCTTAAGACGATCGCTATTTGCGAGTATGGGGTGAGTCCCTTTGCTATTATCATCTTCTGTTACTTCTGCTGCAGTTATGCCATCGTTGTTCGGCAATGCCAACTATAAGCTGTAAATCTGTACTCAATAAATGGTAATGGCCTTATTGCCAGAGGTACAAATTGGTCACCCTTAGGGTATCCTCCAACCCCTCTAGTTCATTTGTTTGAACTAAAGAACGTTGGCGGGTACCCTAAGGATCACCAATTTGCACCTGTACTTGTTGCTTATCATTTATCAACAGAGGTGATATAGGCCTGAGCTTAAAGTTATAGCTGCTTGAAGCTTAAGCCCTACCAAGAAAGTTGTTGCTAGAGTAATTATTTATAAATGACATGGAACCCACTTTGGAGTGAGGAGCTTAATTACCTTTCATGTAACTCCTTATGGGTCACTTATAGGAGAAGTGGAGCCCTCCAAACAGGGATTATAGTCTATGGGTATCATGAAAGTTACATGAATACTAGTCGCTATGTACAGTGAACTATATAACGAACCTGACATATGTTCATCATATCACCTTGCAGGCCCAGAACTTGACAGCTGCCCATGTCATGAAATGCGACGATGATACATTTGTGAGGGTAGATGTGGTTCTTAGACACATCAAGATGCACTCCTTGGACAAACCACTATATATGGGAAACCTTAACCTCTTGCATAGACCATTGAGAACTGGGAAATGGGCAGTTACGGAGGAGGTATTGTCATAAAAAAAACAATAACCCTAAGTTAATCAACTGATTATTTTAAATTCATTTATTTATTATTGTTTTGGAGCTCATGCAACCCTGTGATTTAATGTGTTACTGTTACCTGAATCTTTTTTTAACAAAGAAAGTTAATCTCACAAATTTGTGAGCTGTGTTTCACTGCCTTCTTAAAGGCTGAGGCAACCACTTCTGTGGTATAAGCACCAAGTCTAGGAAATGGATGTTCTTGCTAAATCCCCACCATGAACTTGTATTTTTGCTTATACAATTTCAATCCTTTTTGTGTGACATATGCGTTACTATCTTCATTGTGATTTCTACTCATATCAAATGCAGGAGTGGCCTGAAGATATCTACCCACCTTATGCAAACGGCCCTGGCTATGTAATTTCTGGGGGCATAGCAAAATTCATCGTATCTCAGCATGCCAATCAGAGTTTAAGGGTGAGCCTCCATTGATGTTACGTACTGCCTTTTGATAACTTGTACCGTGTTGTGTCAATCGCTCTTGTTTTTGGCTATGCCTTGCAGCTATTCAAGATGGAGGATGTAAGTATGGGACTATGGGTGGAGAAGTTCAATTCTACTATGCCTGTCAGGTATTCTCACAGCTGGAAGTTCTGCCAGTACGGTTGCCTCGAGAACTACTACACGGCACATTATCAGTCACCAAGGCAAATGATATGTTTGTGGGACAAGTTGGTCCGGGGTCGCCCATCCTGCTGCAACTACAGATAGCGAGATGCGATCTATCATTCACTTGGTAGTCAGCATTCCTTCTATCCCAGCCGGTGAGTTTGGCTGGCTGGTGTTCTATTTTTTGACACGAATCACCTATGGATAGCTTAGAGGCTGCTGCTCCGCTAGCTCGGTTGAAGAGCTTACATTGTTGTGAGGTTGAAGCTTGAAGATTAGATAGGAAGCTGCAACCCTCTGGTTTCATATATTTGCCTGATTTACGTTCTGTCATCGCTGTAGCATCGAACATGCCACTGTTGTAAATTGATCCCAGTTTTCTTCAAGGGAGATAAATCCCATTTTGACGTAGAGGATGTCATCAAGATATTCAGATGCATGACTGTTCTTATGGTAGACCAAATGGTCGCATGCTAACTGTCTCAGTCTCCATGTGTTAAATCATCGTAGTTTTTTCTCATTTATGATTACCGATTATTTTCTTCCCCTCACACGGTGGGGTATCACATCGCTTGGAGTTCTGTTGTCAACTTGTCACCAACGTGCCTGCGGCATGAACTATCGAGTCAAACTCAAATTTACATACATCAGAAAAATTGACGTAAGTGCATTTGTTGATATTGAGAATCACCATCAGAGCTACCTTCAAAAGAATCACCATCAGAGGTGTTAGCATACATATTTACACCAATGTATAGGATCTTGCCACCCAACAAGCTGTGGCTTCGAATTTGGCGAATTATGTCATGTTTTGAGTTGCTTTGCATAGTTTATTTTACAGTACTTTTTTAGACTGCAGAAAATGTGGAGATGTCAGTATTAATGCTTGAACCAAATGTGCATTTTTAGACTTTAGTCTTCTCCGGCGGGAGGCTGTCCATTACAATGGCTGCGCTGCGACTTCGACTGCCAAGAGCCCCTGCCACCGCCACTCTCACCGGCGTTGCCGGCCGATACGTAGAGGATCCCCCATCGCGCCGCGCCAACACGGCGCACCTAAACGCGCTGCTCACGTCCTACGGCCGCCGCGGCCGCCTCCGCGACGCCCAACAGCTGTTCGACCGGATGCCCCTCCGGGACGTCATCTCATGGACAGCGCTCCTCACCGCCTACGCCGTCAACGGCGACCTCGCCTCCGCGCGCCTCGTCTTCGACGACATGCCCCGCCGCAACGCCCCCTCCTGGAACGCCCTGCTCTCCCTCTACCTTCGCGCGGGGCAGCCAGCCGCCGCCCACGCGATCTTCTGCAAGATGCCGGCCAGGAACGGGGTGTCCTATGGCGCCGTCATCTCGGGGCTCGCCAGGGCAGGGATGCTTCGTGAGGCCGAGGCCGTGTATGCGGAGGTGCCGCGGCGGTGGCGTGACCCAGTAGCGTCAAACGCGCTGATGGCTGGCTACTTGAGGGCCGGGGAGCTTGACATGGCGCTCAGGGTGTTCGAGGGAATGACGGTGAAGGATGTCGTATCTTGGAGCGCAGTGGTCGATGGGCTCTGCAAGCATGGAAGCTTGTCGGAGGCGAGGAAGGTGTTTGATACCATGCCGGAGCGGAATGTGGTGTCGTGGACCTCGATGATCCGTGGATACGTGAAACTTACGATGTTCAGAGATGGTCTGTTGCTGTTCCTGAACATGAGAAGGGCAGGTGTTCAGGTTAATACGACGACACTCTCAGTTGTCCTAGACGCTTGTGCTGAGGCCAGCCTCGTCAGAGAAGGAGTTCAGATTCACAGTTTGATCATAGCAATGGGCTTTGAAATGGATGTTTTCTTGGGTGACTCAGTAATCATCTTGTATTCCCGGTTTGGTTGGATGCTTGATGCTAGAAGGGTATTTTCTTGCATGGAGCGGAAAGACCTAGTATCATGGAACTCGTTGATCACAGGCTATGTTCAGCATAACATGGTCGAAGAAGCACATGTGCTGTTCAAGTTAATGCCTGAGAAGGACGCTGTTTCTTGGACATCAATGGTTGTTGGGTTTGCTAACAGGGGTTGGATGAGGGAGTCTATTGAACTTTTTGAGCAAATGCCAGGAAAAGATGAGGTTGCTTGGACTGCAGTTATTTCTAGCCTCATTACAAATGGAGATTATTTAAGTACAGTGCGGTGGTTTTGTCGCATGGCACGAGAAGGGTGCAAACCTAATACAATAGCTTTTAGTTGTCTACTCAGTGCTCTGGCCAGCCTGACAATGTTGAATCAGGGAATGCAAGCTCATGCTTATGCAATCAACATGGGATGGGTATTTGACTCTTCTGTTCACACTTCTTTGGTATCGATGTACGCAAAATGTGGAAAGTTGGCTGAGGCTTATCGTGTTTTCTCAAGCATTGGCAGTCCAAGTCTTATCGCTACTAATTCTATGATTACAGCATTTGCCCAACATAATTTCGCTGAAGATGCATTTAAACTTTTTACCAAAATGCACAATGATGGCCACAAGCCTAACTATGTGACATTCTTGGGAATTCTGACTGGCTGTGCACGTGCTGGTTTGGTTCAACAAGGTTATAAGTACTTCGAGTCAATGAGATCAGTCTATGGCATTGAACCAAACCCTGACCACTACACATGTATGGTTGATCTTTTAGGTCGTGCTGGCCTCCTAGCCGAAGCACTGGAAATGATTAAGTCAATGCCCCAGAATGATCATTCTGATGCATGGGCAGCTTTGCTCAGTGCTAGTAGTCTCCACTCTAATCTTTCTGTTGCAAAAATAGCAGCGCAGAAGCTTCTTGAGATGGATCCTCATGATGCAACAGCTTACACCGTCCTGTCAAATATGTTCTCTTCTGCAGGGCTGAAGGATGATGAAGCAATGCTAAAAGGTTTACAGTTGTCCAACATGGCATGTAAAAACACTGGCTATAGCCTTATTATACAGGATAAGGTCGCATAAAAGAGAACATATAAGGAACACCTCTAGAGTTATAGATCTAGGTAACTGGCAGGTCAAGAAAAAAATATAAAACTATACTGCAACTGCTCTAATGCCAAGGGTTGGCGTGATTTTGTTGACATGCTGTGCTTGTCTGCATACACAATGTTGTGGCATGGAAACTGAGATGACTTAGGAAACAAGTCACATGAACATGTGCAGTCCATATTTTACTGCACTTGGAAGGTCGATGACCGTATGGACACAACTCATCTGCTACCGAGAAGTGCTTGAGAACAAGCACCTGCTGGCTTCTGTGTTTCTTAAATCCCTTAAATCCAACAAGGTTCTCCACTGAGAAAAGTGTAAGGTTGATTCAAATGAGACAACTGTGACCAAGGTAATTGTGTTATTTATCTTTTATTGAGATTTCCTTTCAGCATTAGAAGTTTGCAAACTCTTTAAGATAGGCTTATGGGGGAGAAGAGGGAAGAGGCACAGCTGCACAACATGGAGTTAGATGATGTGTTTCAGAAGGAATAAGGATGCATTTTTCCATGTTCTCTTCAGTAAACTTATGATTTATCTCTGTTGGTATATTATCAACATGGTAGATGTTGGAGGAAGATTTGCATGCTAGATATATTATGTCTTCATAGTGACTGGAATATGCTGAACAAACTCCTAGATGCTGTTTTATCGCTCATGCCTAATTCAAAAAGGTTTTGTAAAATTTGAATTTGTCCAGTGTAAATTGCTAATAACAGTGGGGAAGAGTCAATTTTTTTTGTGATGATCATGTTGCCAGGTTTGATTATCTTTATTTTATCCTAGTTTCGTTTCTGCATACATTTCCCCAGACATTTTCTCGTGCTCTGCGCTACTCCTTAGTCATGTCAAGATCATGACATTTATTATATGATGTTAGGTGAGATGTTTTAACCATACATATCAGCACAAGAACCATGACCACTCTAATACTTAACCAATTCGCTTCAACTTTATCACTTACCTCTTTTTCATCGGCAGGCTTGATGAGATCCCATAAATAGAACAAAATTTACAATTTGACTAGAATTTCCATCTTGTTGTGATCTATGGATCCACTTCTTCTTTCAATCATCTTATGCTCATGGATCCTTGCTGCAGTGTTTTGGAGAAGATTCAACAGGATGAGGCTAAGGCTTCCACCTGGACCTCCAAGATGGCCAATCTTTGGGAACCTTCTCCAGTTGAGTCCTCTTCCCCACAAGGACTTTGCTCGATTTTGCACCAATTATGGCCCCCTTGTCTATCTCCGTCTCGGAACCATCGATGCCATCACCACTGATGACCCAGAGGTCATCCGTGAAATACTTATCCGGCAAGATGAGGTCTTTGCTTCACGGCCTCGGACATTGGCTGCTGTCCACCTTGCCTATGGGTGCGGCGATGTGGCTCTTGCTCCACTGGGGCCAAACTGGAAGAGGATGAGGAGAGTCTGCATGGAGCACCTGCTGACCACCAAGCGTCTTGAATCTTTTGCTGCACACAGAGCTGAGGAAGCGGAGCACCTCTGTCAGTTTGTATGGGCTAAATCCGAGTCGGGGAAGCCTGTGAATCTCAGAGAGGTTCTCGGGGCCTTCTCAATGAACAATGTTACGAGAATGTTACTAGGGAAGCAGTACTTTGGGCTGCAGTCAGCAGGCCCTGGTGAAGCGATGGAGTTCATGCACATCACCCATGAGCTGTTCTATCTGCTGGGCCTGATCTATCTTGGGGATTACTTGCCTGCCTGGAGGTGGGTCGATCCATATGGATGCGAGAAGAAGATGAGGGAGGTTGAGAAGAAGGTGGATGATTTTCACCAGAAGATAATAGATGAGCACAGGAAGGCAAGGGAGGCCGGGAAGGGTGCATCCCTTGATGAAGATGGTGATGATAGCAAAGAGATGGACTTTGTTGATGTGCTGCTTTCCTTGCCTGGTGAGAATGGGAATGAGCACATGGATGATGTGGAGATCAAAGCCTTAATGCAGGTATCCTTTACTGTTGCTACATACCCTCAAGTTCATTTCATTTTAGCTAGTTTGGTCTTTTAATCTAGGCTACACTTTGTTTATGTTCTGTCAACATTTGCATCAGCTACTCTAGAAACTGAATGTGAGTTCCTAGTTGCTGTTCAATCATATCCGTAAAATCGAGCCACACAGAAGTTCTTTTACCTGTCTTTCTTATAACAGAGTAGGAAATGCACTGTTTGATTTCATAGCAGGGTTTAGATTTTGCCATTATTTGTCTCTTGTACCAAGGAAACCACCATGTTATTTCTGTTGTAGATTATGTTGAATTAAGTTTCTAGACATGCTTAGGCCCTGAAAAACATAGGAATTGGAAGTAAAACTGAAGGTGTGAAGAGCCAAAATCATACTCCCTCCGTCCACAAATAAGTGTCTCAACTTTATAAAAAAGAAGATGTATGTCTAGATACATCCATGTCTAGATACATCTTCTTTTTGACAAACTTGAGACACTTATTTATGGACGGAGGGGGAGTACATTATATGTTACTATGATTATTGGTCGGATGTGACTTCCAGTGTGAGAGAAACCAGGCTGAAAGTTCACATTCTGATTAGACAAAATCCTCCATGTGTATACGCAGGACATGATCGCTGCTGCTACCGACACTTCATCAGTGACCAACGAGTGGGTGATGGCCGAGGTGATCAAGAACCCGCGCGTCCTCCACAAGATCCAGGAGGAGCTCGACGCGGTGGTCGGCCGCAGCCGCATGGTGGTGGAGTCTGACCTCCCCCACCTGACCTACCTCCGCTGCGTCGTCCGGGAGTCCTTCCGGATGCACCCGGCGGGGCCGTTCCTGATCCCGCACGAGTCCCTGAAGCCGACGACGATCATGGGCTACGACATCCCGGCGCAGACGAGGATCTTCATCAACACCCACGCGCTGGGCCGGAACCCGCGCATCTGGGACGACATCGACGAGTTCCGGCCGGAGAGGCACCTCCCGGCGGACGGCGGGCGCGTGGAGATCAGCCACCTGCCGGACTTCAAGATCCTGCCCTTCAGCGCCGGGAAGCGCAAGTGCCCGGGGGCGCCGCTGGGCGTGATCCTGGTGCTCATGGCGCTAGCAAGGCTCTTCCACTGCTTCGACTGGTCCCCGCCGGACGGCCTCCGCCCGGAAGACATTGACACCGACGAGGTCTACGGGATGACCATGCCCAAGGCCAAGCCGCTCATCGCGGCCGCTCAGCCGCGCTTGCCGCCTCAGATGTACGGCTCATGTCCTAGCCATGGCATACAGATGTAGGCTCGAGCAAAGCAAAGATCCTATAACTACTCGTAGTATATACCACAAGAATGGTGAACGAATTACATATGTTCTCTGACAAATTACAGAACACGATGAACTGAATGATTTCTTGATCATGAACTGTCCCCTCTTCTCTGGATTTTTTAAAACTTGATCTGGATCTTTCTTTCACTAGGTGCCGTGTAACTGATTAAGTTTTTCTCATGCACGAAATCTCTTTGAGTAAATAACCGAGCTACCTTCTTGGATGCACGCATCTATCTTAGATGGTACTAGTATTGCACTATCGAGTAGTTATTTGACGAACAACCATGACATAGTGCGAGTGATAGCTGCATGCCAAGCATCATCTTCTGTTACAGAAGGCTGTCGTGGCCTTCATACAGCATCGAGTTCTGCCATATAGTGTTGTAACAGACTAACCATCTCATCCATTCTTGGCACACAAACACACACGGCAATGAATGAGTTTGGCATCGGCCTGGATCACCATGCATCTCCACGCTATAAAAGGCCCACAGAGTCACACTCCATGATCACAACTTCACAAGCTCCTCAAGAGAAGAAGAAGAAGAAGCAGAGCAACGGTAGCTAGCTAGAGAAGATGAAGGGCACCGTGGCGGCGGCTGTCGTGGTGGCGGCACTGGCCGTAGTGTTACTGGCAGAGGTAGGCCACGGCGCGGTGACCTGCGTCGAGGTGGACGTCAACCTGCGCCCCTGCGTGGACTACGTGACCGGCAAGGAGGCGAAGCCGGCCGCCCCGTGCTGCCAAGGCGTGAAGCTCATCAGGGCGCTGCCGGCGGGGACGGCGGAGAAGCGGCTCGTGTGCGAGTGCATCAAGAAGGCGGCGGCGCGGTTCGACGGGCTCAAGAACGACGCCATCCGCGACCTCCCGGCGGCGTGCGGCTCGCCTCTGCCATTCCCTCTCTCCCTCGACTTCGACTGCAACACGTGCGTAACCACCTCATCAGACATTGCTATCGCATATTCTAGATATTTTTCTGTGCTATTGTTGGACAATTTCAGCACAAATGGTATTAGAATTATTTTAAACATACCATGCGTTTTGTGCTAGCATCTCTAATTAATCGTTGTTTCTCACTCTGCGTGTTTTGGTTTCTTTGTTGCAGCATTCCGCGAGCATGAGCTAGCGCACGCCCCAAGATGGCGCCTATGAATGGAGCAAGACTGCAAGAGAGAGATATAGATAGATAGAGAGGGGTATCTGGCTTCACTCTAGCTACGTGAAGCTGCTTGAGAATATGCATATGCTCTATCTGATATTACCATCTTAAATAAAGAAGATGAAATCCAGCACATGCCCGTCCTTTGATTTTAGCTCTGCTAACTTTTTAACGTATCGGTTTCAAGAAGGAGAGGTCAAGTGACCAAATACAACGCGTTTACGGCACATGCGTCGGCAACGCAACCCACCGAAAAAGAAAACAACACGGATCACTCGCCAACCCTCCACCGCTCTACGTGTCCTAACACACCCCTAAAAAGCCCTGCTGCCCTCCAAAGGTCTGCCTCTGCTACCACCATCCTGATCGCGGCCTCCACTGAAGGCGATTGACCTTGGAAAACCACATTGTTCCTGTGCTTCCACAGGCTCCAACAAATTAATGCAACCGCTGTCCACAGGTCTTTGGCATCCGTCCCACTGTCCTCCTTAGAAGAGAGCCACTCCACCAGTCGAACTCCATGGGCTGGGATCCAGTCCGCCTTCCCCCATTTCCTCAAGAAGAAGGACCAAACTTCCCTCACAAGGACGCACCCGAGCACCCGAGCAGGAGGTGTCTAATAACTTCTTCCTCCTGGTCGCAGAAGGGGCAGGCAGCCGGGCGGGGGAGGCCTCTTCGCCCTAGGCGGTCGGCCGTCCAACATCTGTCCCTCAAGGCAAGCCAAAGGAATATCTTGCACTTGCCCGGGGCTCGCGACTGCCAAATCTGTCGAGCTCCTGACATCTCTATTTTGCCTTCGAAGAAGGCTCGGTAAGCCGATCTAGCGGAGTACTTATGACTAGCCTCCCAGTTCCACTTAAACTCATCGGCGACACCCTCAGAGAGGGTGAAAGCCGCCACACTGTCTGCAAGGAGCAGCAGCTCCACTATCTCTCTGGCATCGAGGTCAGGAGGAACGTCCAACAGCCAGCCACCGGCCAAACCCTCGATGACCAACCTTGAGTCCTTCGCGCTCTTCGGCACCTTGAGGAGGATGTTTGGGGCCAAGTCCCTCACGCGCCCTCCCGGCAGCCATCTATCTGTCCAGAAGAAAGTGGACGTTCCATCGCCCACGACCGAAGTGGTTGCCGCCTCAAACAGTTGCCGAACCACTCGCGGGACCTGAATGTTGAATTCCCTCCACGGCTTAGAGCCATCCACCCTACTGAGCCAAAGCCATCTAGCTCTGAGCGCGTGATTCATCAGCCTCAAGTTTGGGACACCGAGCCCCCCATGCGTTTGGACATACAGACTCTCTCCCATGCCACTAGGCAATGGCCTCCACGGGCGTCCTTACGCCCTGCCCAGAGAAAGCCCCGGATGATCTTCTCAATGGCCACCAGCGTTTTTATCGACAAGTCCAAGGACATCATGGCAAAAATGGAGACCGCCGAAAGAGTAGTCCTAACCAACTCCAGTCGCCCTCCACGGTTTAGCAACCCTGCGCGCCATTTCGGGAGGTGGTTTGCCACATTATCCACTATGTACTGAAGTTGGGCGACCGTCGGCTTGCGAAGGGAGAGCGGGAGGCCCAGGTACCTCAAAGGAACGGGGAGCATCGGGCATCCCAGTTCTTGTGCCACCAACTCGGTCTCAACGTCTCCACAACGAATGAGGTGGGCCGAGCACTTGTCAAGGTTGACTCTCAAACCAGAGGCCACCCCAAAGTCCTCTAACAACTGCGAGAAAACTCGGAGGTCCCTTTGAAAGGGTCAGAGGAAGGTCACCACGTCGTCCGCATACATCGACGTCCGATGCCTCAATCCTGTCTCTGACATCCGAGTCAAGAGTCCACAGGCAGTGGCCCTCTCCACCAGCAGGTGCAACACTTCCATGACCAGAATGAACAACTGCGGCGAGAGCGGGTCCCCTTGCCTCAGTCCACGCCTGTTGAAGATTTTGCTACCGGGGTGTCCATTAAGAAGAATCCGTGTGGAGGCCGAGGAGAGCAGTGCGCAAATCGTCGCAAGAAGGAGGTCTCCAAAGCCCATCTTCCTCAACACCTCCAAGAGGAAGGCCCAGTCCACCGTGTCGAAAGCTTTGGTGATATCTAGCTTCAGGAGGACCGCAGGAGTCCTTAAACTTTGGAGCTTGTGCGCCGTACATCGTGCCATCATGAAATTGTCGTGGAGGCATCTACCACGCACAAACGCACTCTGATGTGCACCCACGAGCTGCGGTAGGGAGGGAGTAATCCTGGAAGCAACTACTTTAGCCACCAGCTTGGCGATACCGTGTATCAAGCTGATGGGTCGGAAGTCTTGCACCTCTTCCGCCCCCGCCTTCTTTGGCAACAACGTGACGAGCGCCTGGTTTACCGCACCAAATCCACGGGCATCGCGGCGAGAAAGTGAGTCGAAAGCCGCCATAACATCTCCTTTGATGATCCCCCAACATGCCACAAAGAATCTGTTCGAGAACCCATCTGGCCCAGGGCACTTGTCCAGCGGCATGCTCCGGATCGCATTCCACACCTCCTCCTCTGAGAAGGCTACCTCCAGGTGAGAGAGATCCATCGTGGGGAGCTGCAAGAAGTCTAGGTCTAGTGATCGGTCTCTATCCACCTCTGCCTCGAGTAGGTTATCAAAAAAGGAATCCATGGCCTCGGTCTTGGCCTCGTGCTCGGTCTGTCGAACTCCATCTACCATGAGGTGGCCAATGAAGTTCTGTCTCCGTCTGTGGCTCGCATGCATGTGAAAGAATTTTGTGCATGCATCACCCTCCCGCAGCCATAGCACTCTCGCCCTCTGCCTTGCCATGGACCGCTCCGCGAAGCCATACCCAGTAGCTTGCCCTTAAGGATCTTCCTCAGCCCCCTTCAGCCTCCGAGAGTGGCCTGGACTCCATAGCCACATCGAGGCGCAAGATAATCTCATTGGCCATCAGGATCTGCAGTTTAATATTGCCTATGAATCGACTGCTCCACCGTGCCAAGCATTTGGCCGTAGCTCGAAACTTGAGATCCAACCTCTTGAAAGGGTTGACCTCGCGTTCCACGGAAGACCACGCCTCTTGGACCACGTCTAGGAACCCTTCCGCCTTCGTCCAAAAAGACTGGAACTGAAATCTACGCCCCAAATGCAAGTCCGGGGCTAAGCTCAAGACGAGGGGGCAGTGATCGGACGGCCCCGAGGAATTCGCTGATAGGAAGGCATCCGAGAAGCACTCTTCCCAGTCCACAGTCGAGAAGACCCTGTCTAGCTTCTCCATGGTCGGTTGCTGACGCTCGTTCGACCAAGTGAAGCGTCGGCCATTGAGGTATATCTCTTTCAACTCTAAGATCGACAAGGTATGTCGAAATCTACCCATCATGGCACGGTGAAGGACATCCTGGTTTTTATCCTCCGGGTCGACGATGAGGTTGAAGTCCCCTGCAACCAACCACGGGCCTACATGGAGGTCCCTAATATCTCGCAACTCCTGGAGGAACGCCTGTTTTTCGACCGGGCTCTGGGGACCATAGACTCCAGTGAACCACCACGCTTGCCCCCCTACGATTGACACACTTGCCGTCAAGGCGTTGGCTATCAGATGGGGGTTGGTAATCGTGACAAACTCGGATTGCCACGCAAGCAGAATACCGCCACGGGTGCTAACTGTCGGCAGGTAAAAGAACCCATCAAAGGCCACGCCAAGACATTCACGCACAACCTACACCGTGATCACCTCCATCTTTGTCTCTTGAAGGCAAACAATTTTTGCCCCAGTGGCGGTCATCGCCTGAAAGATGACCGCCCGACGAGCCACCGAATTGAGTCCACGCGCATTCCAAATGGCAATCACTAGATCAAGGTCCAACATAGTTCGGATTACAACACAAATCAAAGAGCGAAAGCCAACAAGCAGCTAAAACAGATACAACGCCTAAACCAGGCACTCCACCGGCAGGTCCTCGGACACAGGCAACGCCTCAGGTAACCACCCGAACAAACTCAGGATCACGTCGATGTGCTGCTGCGGTAACGGCTGGCTGAAGAGGTCCAGATACGCGGCTAAGGCTTCCTCACCAATGGTCTCTCCCTCCCTGGCGATCTGGAGGCGCGTAATCAGTTCCCTTTGCTGACGCTTGACTGGAGTCCCAGCCTTGAACTTGTTGCGCTGCCTGCTGCTACGCCGAACGGGCCCGGTGTGGATCCGCTTGGCACGGCTACGCCGCGCCGGCCTGTGCAGAATCGGCGCCACCTCCTTGGTGGCACAGGCCCTGAACTGGTCCAAATCCAACGTGACGGCGTCCACAGCCAAGTCTGGCCCATCCACTGCAGCGCGCTGCTCGCCCGGGACCACAGTTACCTCCCGGGTCTCCTCATCTGAGAGACTGACCGAGAAGTAGTCCAAGACCGAAACCGGGGATCCACCTCGCGCCACATCCTTCGGCGTCCAAGCCGGAGAGGCCAAGGAACCATCGTTGACAGACGAGAGTAAGCCTACGGAGGCAAGCAGGAGGTCCTCCCCGGTCTCATGGCCACGTGCCACAAAAGCTCCATCCACAGCAGAAACTCTAGGAGAGAGAGTGCTGCCAAAATTTTGAAAAACTGGGAGGGAAATTGGCTCCACGTCTTGGTCAAGACGGGCCAAAGGATCCATGACCGAAGCACCATCAGCTTTCCCAGGCTGGACCGAATCCTCAGCACTTTTTCCCCAGGAGACCACGACCGAACGACCGGCCACCAACCCCACGCCACGCGGTAGTTTCCTAATGGCCAACTCTGCTTCTATCAGCATTGGATCCCAGCGACTAGGGACGGGCGCGGGCTCAGTTTCACGCAGCGACAAAGAGGAAAAAGGCAGTGGGTCCCGCTCGTGCACGTCAGCGACCACTTTGGGCCCAGCTTCGAATGCGTCTTCGTCTACCTCCGGACCAGGCGCTCTCTGCCGGCCACCATGGTGCCTACTCTCGCCGGCGGCGTCATCGGAACGGCGTCCCACGCCGCGGCCATCTCGCGACCTCCAACCGCGGTCGGCCGGGGGCGCGAACCGCACCCCGCGATCACGGCCGCGACCGTCGTCGCCGGGTTCATCCCGTCTGCCTCCACCTCTGCTAGGCGAGTGAGAGCGGGAACGAGAACGCGAGCGCGGCGGGCGCGGCGGGTTCCACATGTCCTCCACCCGAGAAACAGAGATGCGGATGATGTACTTGAGCATCGTCTTCTCCAAAGGGATCAACGCCTCGCCGGGCAGAACCAGACCTTCATCCTCCTCCATGGCGTCGTTTGGCTCTTCAATCCACAGCTCTTTTTCGGCCGGAACGCGATCCAGGTCAGTGAGCCATGCGGTGACCTCGAAACGGCGCATGTCGTCCCCACTGGCCGTCCCCGTGCTAGGGCGCTCGATCCAAACCGCCGACGGGCCGAGGAGCGCCGTCGCCGTCTTGATCTTCCACGCGTGTGCGGGGATGCCCACGAGCTCAAAGGAAGCCCGGTAACGCATGGAACAACTGGTCGCTTGGAGCTGACGGTTCCAAGGCGAGAATCGCAGAGAGAATCCATGCCCGTCCACGACGCCGGCCGCGGCGACCTCATCTTTGATCCTCCTGCTGGTGAAGCTGAGTAGAAAATCCGCCGGCCAGTAGTAGTGGACAGAGAAGTTCTGCTCCGCTCGCGGCACCGCCTCCGCAACTGTCCTTGCCACTTCGTCCGTCGACACCCGAGCACGCCCACTGTTGTGGATATATCAACTAGGGGTATAACCAGCATGGATTAATCCGGCTAGTCCAGGGTGGCCCAAGGGTGGTAAGGTCGAAGCCTGCCGGGCGGCCCAGATAGCTGACGTACAAGGAAGTAGGCGGACGGTCCAAGGAAGGCGGAAGGCCGAAGCCCATCAAGCCACCAAGCCCAAGACGGAAGGCGACAACTAAGCCGGCTAGGTCTAGGACTCTGTTTACTTGCCGGACAAGTACTTGCCTTGTACCCTGGGGTCTGGCCGCCTATATAAGCCGGCCACCAGGGAGCCTTTAGGGCAGACGCTTCAGGGCGCATCATACACATTGTAACCTGTTCACGGCTATTGCCTCATAGTGAATTATAGCAGCACGTAGGATCTCGCCACCGCTGTGGGATCCGAAGCTGGGTAAACTCGCCGTGTTCAATCCCGTCCTCGACGACACCAACCTTCTTCCCCACAATCCATACGTAGGCTAGAGGACCCCCGTCTCCTATCAATTATGCCGATACCACGACACCCACCAGAAACGAACGCCACCAGGCTCCAGCTGAGCGCCGGTTATGTCGATCTCCTCGGAGCGGGGAATCACGACCACTTCTCGCCGTGGGGCCACGCCAGCCGCCAATAGACCGGAGCGCGACTCCGAAGAGGGCACCGGCGAAGTCGGGCGAAGAGGCGGGCGCGGAACCTCCACAGTGCGCTCCGGCCGGAGAGGAGGGAAGTCCTCACTCTCGCGACCCGGAGCCCAGCGCCCAGAACTCTCTGCAGCGTGGCCACGGCGATCTCCACCACGCTGGTCTTCCACCCCGGCTGCAAGACGGGCAAAGGGGGCGGGACGGATAACCTCGCTGCGAACGCCGCCATGGCCCGCGTCCCCGCGTTCTCCCAGCACCACGCTTGCACGAGCTCGAGACGCCGCCGACTCGGGACCTGCGAGAGGCGAGGCTGGCATCCGCATGCCGATACGGTCATGCACCGGAGCGCGCCTCAGCACCTCCACCACGGCGCCTCTCTGCACCTCCACCACGGCCCTAGGCCCCTCACCTCCCCGCGCTAACCTCGGCAGCGGCGCACGCCGCACGTGGCAGTCGCGGGCGTGGTGGCCTTCGCCCTTGCACCGGAGGCACACCGTGGGATTGGTGCACTCCCGCGAGATGTGCCCAGGTCTCTCCCAGTTGAAGCAACATCCCGCGAGGTCGGGAGGGAGATCCTCGCGGATGACCAACGCCGGAAGCTGGGGGCCACGGCGGCGTCGCGGAGCATCGCTCCCATGCGCCCACGGCCGAGGCCCAGCCCCAGCGGGAGCGACGACCAGAGGAGGGGCGGGCTCACGCCGCGGCGCCTCAGCCACAGCGGGAGCGGCAGCCAGCGCAGGGGCGGGAGCAGCGCTCCCATGCGCCCACGGCCGAGGCCCAGCCCCAGCGGGAGCGACGACCAGAGGAGGGGCGGGCGCACGCCGCGGTGCCTCAGCCACAGCGGGAGCGGCGGCCAGCGCAGGGGCGGGAGCACGCTGCAGGGTCTCGGCGACTGGAGCGGGCGCCGGCCTGGAGGAGACCGAACCCGGGGAGGACGGCGGCGGACGGGCCCCCGGCGGCAAGCCGCTCCTCAGCACCTCGCAGTAGGAGCGAGGGGAGACCTCGTCCTCCTCGGAGGAGTAGTCAGCCCACCTCCGCACTTCAGACGAGTTCGGGGATGAGGCCGCTGGCGAGAACTGCGCGGGGGGCGGGGAGGAGCTCATGGCCGGAGACGAGGGTGGGGGGAAGGGAGGGATGTGGACGCCAGGGCCGGAGTGGCCGCCGGCGTGAGGCTGGGTGGACGCCGCCGCCGGAGTGGCAGACGGCGGGAGGAGCAGGTCACGCTCTCCTCACGCTCTCCTCAGATCCCTCTGCTAACTTATATCATCGCAATTCATAGAGAGGAACATAACTAATCTTTGACATACTACAAAATCAACAAAGTTTACTCCAAAAAAGTATGCCCATTCCACGATGCAAACTGGATGAGTGAAAAACACACAATTAACTTTTCTTTTTTGCGAAAACTTCGCTCCCACCATTCAGCAATTTCTCGGGCACCCATGCCAGATCTATTTTTTTCTGTGAATCATGCCATATGTAATTATTCTTCCGTCCAACAGAACTAAACTGGTAGTATCAGCAGCAAAAACGTTATAAACGTGGTAATTAACATATTCCATGTCGGTGAGTATAGAACCGGTAGTGGATGGTGGATCATCTCCATAGTAGAGGGATAACCAATTTACAACCTTTTCGTCCTATGCTGCCATGAGCCGGAATGGGCAATGCACATGATCTTCCGACATGTATGGTTAAAGACGGGCTAAACCCTTAGACCCCGCTTGGTATGTCGTTTATTAAACAAAATGATCGGATGGAATTACGGAGCCTTGGACCTCCGGCAGAAAATATGAGAAAGCTCTGTAAAGTATCCCACGACGTAATTTGTAGCGGCAAACCAAGGGGGGAATTAGTGTAGACTTAAATTATACCACTTATTTATGAAATTATGATAGTGCTTACCTATTCAAAACTTTGTGCCACGTTTTACCTAGAACTCGTTACAATGTGTCAAAAAACACCCAATTTTTGCTAGAGCGCACGAGGCAAAAAATTAAGCTAAATCTCAGTCACATCCAGAGCCGCTAGAACAACGCGTCGAGATTCGTGGTGCACGGTTTTTGCCGTTTGGACCTTTTTTCAATTTTCTTTTGTCTTTTTTCTTCTATGTTTTTTATTTCCTTTTTGTTTTTTCCTTTCTTTTATGTGTTCTTTTTCCCTTTTCCTTTTATATATTTTTATGTTTTAACGATTTTGAAATGATCATTTTAAAAATGTTCTAATTCGAAAATTATATATTTTAAAATGTTCAACTTTGAAAATTGTAAAATATAAAAATTGTTCAGATTTGAAAATGGTTCCTTTCAAAATGTTCAAATTTGAAAATTGATCAGATGGTAAAATTTTCACATTTGAAAATAGTTCATTTAGAAGTGTTTTAATTTGAAAAAAAATTCTAGTTTAAAACCTTCAGATTTTTTTTATGTTGAAATTAAACTTTCATTTTTTTAAAAATAATTCGAATTGAAAAATTGTCCTAGGGGATGAGATCCTTTGTAGCCTCAGACAGTTCAAATACAAAAATTGATCAGATGGTAAAATTGTTCAGATTTGAAAATAGTTTATTAAAAAATGTTTAAATATTTAAATTTATTTAAATTTTAAAAGAAGTTCAGATTTTTGTTTGTTCAAAGTAAAAACTTTCATATTTTGAAAATAATCCGAATTAAAAAATTGTCCTAGGGGATGAGATA
The DNA here is from genome assembly GCA_026929855.1 of Poa annua. Taxonomy (NCBI): domain Eukaryota; kingdom Viridiplantae; phylum Streptophyta; class Magnoliopsida; order Poales; family Poaceae; genus Poa; species Poa annua. The sequence continues at coordinate 78,262,487 of CM049430.1, read as the reverse complement.
CTCGACAAGAAGCATAAACTAGCCGAATGTGTTCTCCCAACCAGCACGATCCAACACTTGGCCACGGTGCTCGATCATCTCCCGCTCACTCGCGAGTTGGAATTGTTTCCCTCTAGTCTGTCTCCTCTAGCACCACACTTATTTGGGATACTTGTGCTTGAGATTTTTTTTTTGAAAATCACTTGTGCTTGAGAAGTTTGTGCGATTTTCTCGAGAAAAGATAGTAGGGAATGATTTGATTCGATAAGAAGACAGAAATTCGTTGCTAAAACACGACGCTAGTTAATTATACTAGGATTTGAATCGTTCGGTATAATTTGTGTTTGATTGGAAATCGATTGAATGTTACACTGCAGGTAACGTGTGTATTTCTGGAGTTATTAGCACTGTATAAAAAGCCAAAAATATCTTGGTCACAAAACTAAATAAATGGAAAACATTACATATCAACAGTTGGACACAACCATGTACTGTAGTACGGTACGTACACATGAACACATACATCGGAACGAACAAAATAATTAAAGAATCAACAACCATAATAAAGAACTAAAGAATCCGTCCCAAACCTAAACCTAGAAACAATCAACCAGCGTGGCGTGGCTCCGGCGCCGTGGCCTGGTCAGCCGCTCCAGCCTTCTGCTGCTCCTCCTTGATCCGCTGGAGCACGCGGAGCCTGAGAGCCTGCAGGCTCTGTTGGTATGCAATCAGCTCAGCCATCTCCATGTTCGGGATGTCCTCCTGGCTCTTCCTCACCGCCTCCATAAGCTGCTGCGCCGGGCCGCCGGTGCCGCTCCCCGACTCCGGTAGCTCAACCGCGGCCTGCTCCTCGCTGCCGCCGCTTCCGGCAGCCGCCGCCATGCCAAGCGCCATACTACTAAGCTCTCGCTGGTGTTCTTCGAGTGCGACTCTACACGATGAAAAGTACGTAGCGTAGGTACGGGTGGAAGGTCTCTATATACACGGCGGGAGGCAGAGTGCCGAGCCGAGACGGATTAAGAATTAATTAAGATACTGTATTATCCGTGAGTAGAACTTCGCCGTGTACGTGGCCGTATATAATGTATCTGGCGCAAGTATCGGACTCGGACACCGATGGAAGGAGATCCCCCCAGCAGCACTACCCTTCTTCCTCCGATCCGATCCTCGTCGGTCTGACGGCGGCCTGCCTGCCACCGAATCCAAAAAATGGCCACCGCGCGCCGACCATCGTCCCTCCTGGATCCTCTTCGATTCCGAGGCAGACATCGTCGACAACTGGGACTTCAACTACACCACTGCCCTAGCGCGGAACGACAGCCGGCAGCTCATCGTGGTGACCCTATGCCCCGCCCACCCGCCGATCCCCTCCCGCCTGACCGTGCACCGGCGTCCCAACCAAGTCTTCCTCCAGAAACCCTGCATTGTCTGCACGGCGGAGGGCTTCCTCCTCCTCCGCGTCGCCATCGCCGGTGGTGGAACCCCAGCCCCTGCAGGCCGCTCCAACCTCTGGGCCCGGACCCGAGGCTACATCGTCAAGCAGCAGATGTGCGACTACTTCATCTACAGGGCCACCGGCGGCAGCGGCCCCTCACTGAAGCTGCTCCCCAACCCGCACCCCCGCTTCTTCTGTGACGACGAGGCCGGCCTCCATTCCCAGAGCGACGACCAGTTCACCGTCGCCGCGCTCTCTCCAAGTACCAGATCAGCCACCGAGTTCCAGCTCCACCTCTTCAAATCCAAGGACTGGCAATGGACCACCGTCAATGTGCTGCTGGATTCGCCACAGGATCCGTTCCTGGTACCCATCGCTTACTACAACGCATACAGGCTCTCCCACCATATGACAAGCACCGTGATCACTCTCGGAGGTGCGGGCGGCACCATCGGTTGGGTCGACCTCTGGCGCGGCATCCTGCTGCGACGTGCTCTCGGACAACCCGAAACTCCGCGGCCTGCCGATGCCTCCTCCGACACCCGAGAGGATGTCAGACCCAGATGAGGCCGGTCTCGACTGCTGTCCTAAGCCTTATCGGGGCATCGCTGTCACAACGGAGAATCGCCTCAAGGTGGTTGAGTTGCAGGTTTCTGGATACCGTGTACGTCCTCACAATGACCCTGAGACGAGAAAATGACAGATAGCTACTACCAACTTAGGGACAGTTGACACATAACTACCGACATTGGGGCATGGTCGTGACGCGGAGCACCGATCTCGCGTGTTTAGTAGTTTGACGCTAGTTCTGACGAGGCTGACCCACTGTTAGGGCCGACGTGGCCAGTCGTTACGGAATCCCGTTACGTCTGTCTGTTAGGGCTCGGGATATGAGGGCTGGCGAGAGAAGCTACCCGTTCCCCTCCTCCATTTCCTCCATTGCTGCGTTGTTGGGTCTCAGACCTCCAGATCCCCGCTTCTCCTTGTCACGCTCAGCCGCCGCCGGTCCCTCCGCTCCCGGCCCCGACTCGCCCGCCGCTGCCGCCGCCGCCATGGTGTCCTGGAGCGACGGGGAAACGTCCTCGATCGGGCCGATCTCCGACAGTGATGAGGTATGATTTCCTCCAAGAACTAGGGTTCATCACGATATGTCGTCGGAGATTTTTGATTTAGAAGAGATTTAGCTGTTTGTGCCTCTCTAATATTCGATTGCAACTGTGATTGTAGAGTACAAACTGCGTGTATGATTCAGATTTTTGCGCTTAGCCGACGATGGTGGGGATGATGGAAATGAGGCTGTGCTCTGTAAGTGTGGATTTGTAGCTAAGAAGTTTGTGTCGTTTGAGCGGTACAACACGGGGAGGCGGTTCTTAGCATGCGAAGGGCACGAGGTGATGTACTGTCATTTTGGTTTGGTTTTCAGTGCACTATGTTTGTTGTTTTAATTTGGTTATCTGGATTTTGTTGTTTTAGGAAGGACATAAGTGCAGCTTTGTGCATTGGATTGATGATGTATGCCCATAATCTATGAACAAAGCTATGGCAAAGCTCTGGGACACAATAACAGAAATAAGAGAGGGAAGAACTGAGGATGCAATTGATTGGATGGGAGAGAAGTTTGCCTTATCTGATCAAGTTAAGAAGCTGCAAAATGACCTTAGGAATTGCCAAGCAGAGGTGGCAAAAGAAGTGGGGGAGAAGCAACTCATTCTAGCTCACAAGGCCAAGGTTGAACAAGCTCTGATGGAAGCCATGGCTGAGTTAGAGCAGAAGAGGATCACTGATGCTACAACATGTAAGATGCACAAATGGTTACTGATCAAGGCAGAAAAAGAGAGGGATCAGTTGAAGGAAGATAAAAGGAAGCTGGAATTTGCTATTTCTGACTTGCTGAATCAGAAAGATAAATATAAGGCAAGATTCAACAAGATTAAATAGTTGTCTGATATCTGATGGTGCAATTTGGAATTGTATGTGAATTAAGGTTGTTGAACTTAGACCTATTTGGTTGTTTAATTCCTGAGATGTAATCTGGTACACTGTGAGAACTTTCTATGTAGAATTGTATGTGATGTGATGTTGTTGAATTATTATGATATGTTGATTCCAAATTATATCTGAATTATGGTGCATCATTGATGTTTTTGAATTCTGATTTGGATGCATTTGTTAGAGGTGGAAAGGTCTCGACAACTCGTCGAAAAGTTGTCGAGATCTTTTTGATCCATTTGTTAGAGGTGGAAAGGTCTCGACAACTCGTCGAAAAGTTGTCGAGACCTTTTTGATCCATTTGTTAGAGGTGGAAAGGTCTCGACAACTCGTCGAAAAGTTGTCGAGACCTTTTTGATCCATTTGTTAGAGGTGGAAAGGTCTCGACAACTCGTCGAAAAGTTTTGATCCATTGGGATGCATAGGGAAACCATAAAATGCACATAAATAGTACCAAATGATCTAGAGTACATAACAGAACCAAAATAACATCTGGAGTACATAACATAACCAAAATATAAGGTTTAACATCAGGAGTTCTTTCCAACATAATAGAGCCAAAATGAAGATCTTTCCACCTCAACCATCTAGAGGACCAACATTTGGATCCCTTCCAGATGAAGCATTAGCCCCTGCAGTGAAATATGCCATGAAACCTCTCTCTCTCCTTGGAACTGTACTAGATGATGTAGTAGGACCTTGATCACTAGTTGATCTTGGAGGAACAAATGAAGTTCTTGCTGCACTAGGAGCTGGTTGTGGCCTTTCTGTAGAAGAATTTGACTGAGATGGTTGAGTTGCAGCACCACTTGGGCCAGCTCCATCAGGAATGGTTCAGTTTGCCTAATAAAATGACAACACAAAGGAAATTAGTATTTCACTTTATAGAAAACAGCTAGTGTATTCCCTAACTGCCCTCAAAGTTATTACCTTGTGCTGGCTTTTCTCATTGCAAGATCAGGCCTCAGTGCTTTTGAACAGCTAGTATATTTGTGTCCTTGCAGTTTGCAGTTGCTACAGGTTATGGTGGCCATTCTTGAGTTCTCCTTGGGTTTAGGAACCTCAAAATTTCATTTTCTTCTTTTCTCCTGTCTTCTCCCTTTGAGGTGATCTTTGAAAGCTGGTGGAATTATGTCCTCAGTATCTGTTTTTGTCCATCCATGTTGTTGTGGCATTGGATATAAAACAGGCTTGTAGTTTTTCATGTACACTTCCTTGGAAAAGAACTCAACAACATAGTCTTCTGGATATTCACCTGCTTTGTAGATGGCATTGACTGCATGATTGCAAGGCAAACCAGACAAATCCCATTTCCTGCAAGCACAAGTTCTTTTAGCCAAATTAACAGAGTATGTGTGATCACCACTGGCAGCCTACCACAGTCCATCATCTGCCCTTTTTGGTACACAATTTCTTGCAAACTTCTTCATCAGCTCAAGCCTCTCAGCATAGTGTGGTGTGATCTCCCAGCTAGAGTTCCTTGCACCAGCTCTCTTCTCATCAAACCTGACCATGTGCTTGTCATAGATACCTACAAGCATTGTCATAATTGGTTTGTTTCTTTCATCAAGGATATATCTATTAAAAACTTCACTCAAATTGTTGTTGACTAAATCAGTTTTGCAGTTGGTGTCCATGGCCCATCTTGCCCAAGTGTGCACAGGTATATTTGATAGCCACTGCCAAGCTTCCTCACACTGCTTCTTCATTTCATCTATTCCTTTGTCAAATCCAGCTTTGGTGTATGAATAAGCTGCAGTGTCCATGCACTTCTTCAGTTCTTCTCCTCTGAACCCTGATGTCTGAAAGTTCGCATAGATGTGCCTAAGACAAAACCTTTGAGGGCAGTTAGGGAATACAGTGGTCACAACTTTGATTAAGCCTTTCTGCCTGTCTGACATTATTGTGTAATGTCCAAACTGGTCTTCTTCTCCACCTAGAGCCTCCTTCAGCTGCTCCAGAAACCACTTCCAATTTTTTGTGTCTTCTTTATCAACAATTGCCTAGGCAATTGGGTATATATTGTTATTACCATCTCTGCCAGTAGCTGCTAGTATTTGAGCTCCAGTTGTTAACTTAATAAAGCAACCATCCAACCCAATGAATGGCCTACACCCTTCAAGGAATCCTATATTTGCTGCACTCACACAAAAGAAGAGGCCATGAAATCTTGGCTTGCCACATATGTAAACATGCACCCCTCTCTTGATTAACTCATGTTGTTCCTCTGTTGGGCCCCTGACAGTGGTGACAATGCATCTGGATCCTGAATTTGTATCAATCACAATTTGTAAATAATCTCTTTGTCTGAAGTACTGCTTCTTGTGATCTCCCAAAACAAGTTCTCTTGCTTTTGTATTTGCCCTATAAGCCATCCTCTTTGGCACCTCCACACCAAAATCTTTTCTAGCCTTGTCAATTAAAGATATGATGCATGTGTTAGGATCTGATCTAAACTTGTCGACATAGTTCTTACTGAGCCAATTGCTGTTAACTCTGGTGCTTTTTGGCTCTGTAGCCTTTTCAACTGATATGTGGCTTGAGTACGTGCTACATTTCTCTTTGTTGCTCTTCAGAGGGGACATAACAATAACTTGCTTCCTATGGTCCCTCATCACTGTTAACACCAATTTCTTTGTTTTCTCATATTTTTTTTACCATTTCTTCAACTTGGCGATTGCTCTCAACTAACCGAAGTCCATTCAGCACCTCCCCTTCTTCTTCACATAATAAATTGAATCACACAGGCCATATCCTTCCTTCTCAATCAGTCCCAATAGATTCAGAAACCTAATATAAGAATGACACATTTTTGATTGCACAAAACTTTGCCCGTCGAACTGAATGAAAAGATCCCACATTTCTGAATATTGCCTAAATTGAAAAGTAAATTAATCGGTTCCGTTCGAGCTACGATTCGACATTGCGTAAACCACACTAAAAAATAGCTAATCTGGGATATGAGATGTGAGATTTCATACCCGTAGTCGGGAAGGTAGTGGCTCAGCGGATCCCCGACCTCCGCCACCGACGACATCTCCATGGACTCGCGGTCGAGCTCGGTTTCCAGATCGATGCACATGCCCGGCCTCGATCCACCTCCGCCGCGCCCGCGCCTAGCTCCGGTGACTCCTCCGGTGCAAGACCCGGCTCCGCCGCCGCGGCCTCGTACGGTCGCCATTTCTGTCGCGGGAGGAAAACAGACAAGCTCCTTCTCTCGCTAGCGAGCCCTAACGGACAGACATAACGGGATTCCGTAACGACTGGCCACGTCGGCCCTGACAGTGGGCCAGCCTCGTCAGAACTAGCGTCAAACTACTAAACACGCGAGATCAGTGCTCCGTGTCACGACCATACCCCAATGTCGGTAGTTATTTGTCAATTGTCCCTTAGTTGGTAGCTCCGCGTCAACTCAGCCCCAAATCTGGTAGCTATCTGTCATTTTCTCCCCTGAGACCGACGGCCCCGACTTTAGAATCCATGGCTGGAAACTCACAATGCATAGCAACTCCAAGATCGCCACCACCCATGACTGGGAAATCGATTACGCCGTGGAAGCTTCTGACATCAGCATTGATGAAGCACTGCATTCTGAAATGCTGCGTTGCGGGTTGCTGCTTAAACCACAGGCCAATGGGGATGCAGGGCGGAAGATGCAGAATGTGCACACATGGCAACCTGTTCCTGGCCTTGATGACGATGAAGGTATTGTTTACTTGACCACACGGAGCAAATTCCTGCACCCCAAGGGATGGCTTCTTGCTGTTGACATGAGGGAGAGAAGGGTACAAGCTATGGCTACTATTGAAACTGAACGAAGCTTGGACCCGTCGCTTGCATTCAGCACTAGTAGGATCTCCAGTTATATTAATGCAGCTGTTCCAGGTAATAGCCCCAAATTCCATATTTTGTTATTCCCTTAATTACGATGTGCAACCTTTAAGATAAAAATGGTAGTAATAGACTAGCATTACACTAGCTCATGTTTTGTAAACTGCTATATATTTACTGTTAAGGGGTAATGAATTGTTTGAATATATATGGTTATACTCCCTTCGTTTCAAAATGTAAGATGTTTTACCTTTTTTTTTGGGCCATATGTATCTACCCATGTTTTAGTGCAAAGTTTACATGAATCTTACATTTAAAGATGTCTAGATACATATGGCCTATAAAAGAGGTAAAACATCTTACATTTTGACACAGAGGGAGTAGATGAGAATTAAAATTATGTTCAACCATGCCATATTTTTTATTTCTAAACAGTGAAGCTATTCTTTTGAATTGTGTTAGGGGTTATTGAATTGTTTGATCATTGTAATGGACAAGATTTAAAACTATGTTCAACTATGTAGACCTTCAATTTCTAAATAATTGCACTATTCTTTTTAACGGTGCTTGCTTTCTTTTATACTTTTAGCTCGTTCAGTTGAGGATTGTTATAGTTCCTATTGTTTGATCATGGTAACTCTATGGATGGTTGTACTGTCAGTTTTAGTTGGGTTTATGTGTTTCATTTTGTTAGTTGCAAATTGATATTTCAAGTTTTAGTTGCAATCTGTGGATGGTTGGACATGAGTTCAATTTACCCTACAAGTTGTTGTATGATGTAATTTTATGCCACGATTCCTTCGAAGAGAGAATTTAGGAAAACCATAATAGATAGTGATAGATTTTATACAATTCAATTTAGTGCTTGTATTAAGGGTTTGATTAGAAATGTCTTTAGAGAGTTCACATTTAGTGCACAAATTCTAGACTATTGCATGGTGGTACCCTTTAGGATCTAGTAACGTTGGAATAAGGAAGTTTGTTGTCTTCGTTACCATGGAAGTTAAAGTTATCTATTATTTATTTTTTGGCAGTGTATCCAGTCAAAATTCTTGACTTATGGTATTTTCCATTTGTACGTAGTTAAATTATAGTTGCATCGAATTATAGTTGCTCCTTCAAATATTTAAGATGCCTTTTTTGGTTTAAATATCATTTCATCTGTATCGAATTATTTAATTTCTTTCTATAAGACACTTACTCTTGTAGACCATTCTAAAACTTTAAGTTGCGTGGAAACAATTTAACACTGAAGGATTACTAAACTAATCCATTATCTGGATAATCCAGTTATTTCCACATGTGTTAATGTGGAACATGCAAATACATTAACTATTTTGTTTGATAGATATGAAAAAATTATGTCCACTATTTTTCTTAATGTCATCACCAACTTGATTCAACGGATTTGTGTGGATTCTTTGTTTGATGCCCACCATATTAGCATGGTGATGGCTTGCTTGGTCTCACCGGAGGTATCAGTTGAGGTAGTAGTGAAGGAGATATGCCCTAGAGGCAATTAATAAAGTGTATTCTTTATCATATCTCGTTTGTTCATAATAGGTTTTTGTGTCATGCTAGAACCGTATTAAGCGGAAAAAATTAATGCGGGTGTGATACATAAACAACCAGGTCCCTAGTTTCGTTGCGCGATTGATGATCGAGGTTTCCCGGTCATGGGGCATGGCGCCGGTCGGCAATGAGAGTCATATCGCTAGAGAACGATGTGATGGACATACCCAGATTTGGAGAACGTAGTCGTTACGCCTTTGACCGTGAGATCAACTCTTATTGTTATTCCTGGAAGATACTTTGATTGCACCAAACGTCGTATCTTATTTAGTATGACAATAACGGTGATACTTTTGGGTATCGGAAAGGAGTAGTTGAGACGAGGGGTCAAGAGCGGGATTTGCCAGTCCGCATAGCAGGATAGATACTCTCGGGCCCACTCGGTGAGATCATGTCTAATGAGCTTGCAAGCATGTGACTAGGTCACGGAGACATGAGATCATGAACGAGTAGAAGATAGCGTCGTCGGTAACGAGGTCGGGATTAGGTATGGAGATATCTATGGAACGACGCTCGGACGTGCTAAGTATCGCTATGGCAAAAGGTTTAAGACTTTGCGTTCAGGTTTGATAGATGAAGGTCATTCGTTATATCACATGGATTAATTCATGGGGTCCAGGCCTACGAGTTAGTCGTTGATCATAGAGGAGTCTTGGTCATACCTGTTATTATATCAAACCGCTAGGGTAACACACTTAAGGGGTTTCGACAAGACAACCGGAAAGGAAGGAGATCACCGGGAGTGTCCCGGGAGGAGTCCGATGGAGATCGGGCAGCGCCGAAAGAGTTTTCGGAGCTAGGAAAAATTATATATATTATGTTTGATATTAATTAGTGTTATTAATATGCAAATATGATTTTATATATTTATTTTCGAATTTATTTAGGCTGATTTCCCTAAATGGGCCTTCTGGTCGAAAGAAGGCCCAAGAGGGGGAAAAATCCCTAGGGGATTCGGTGGGGGGCCAAGGTGGCCGGCCTGGATGGGCCAAGGGGCCCACCAGGGGGGCGGCGCACCAAGGCTAGCCGCACCAGGCATGTGGGATTAGTCCCACATTGCCTGGCTGGCAAGGTTGGCTCCCCCTGGGAGCCTATATAAGAAAGACACCCCTGGCCTTTTAATTCACCAATTAATTCCCGATTTCTCTCTCGATCTCGTGGTTCCCAAGTTGGAGCCGCGCCGAGCTGAGGAAGGGGGGATCTTTTCCACCATAGCCCGCTGCCGCGCTGCTGGTGTTCCGGTCCAAGTCTTCCGCTGCTCGTCCTGGACTGGAGCTTCGGAGGCCGTCGTCTCCACCGTACGTGTGCGACTCCCTGCGAGGTGCTGCGCTTGCGGTACTCGGAGGTCTGCTTCCTCTACACGACCTTGAGGTCGGCTTCGTCGGTCTTCATCGACAACGTTTGTGCGGGAACGTAATCCCCGCTTTCGTTCTACAAGGGTACGTATTCCGATCTCCGTTCGTACTACTATATCTGCATAGAATAGATCTTGGCATGCTTTTAGGATATCGTTGGTAGGAAATTTTTTGTTTTCTGCACACGATCCCCTTCAGTGGTATCAGAGCCGATCTATCGTAGATATAGCTGTACGCTGTTAGAACCCGTGCTCTTCACGGGGGCACCGTTCCTGTTATTTGCTACCCTCTAGCGTGCACTTGTGTATTCCAGCGGCATTGAGTTGATGAAGCGGCCCGGACCGACTTTACGCGTACGCTTACGCGAGACTGGTTCCACTACTGACATACGGCTTGTACCGTATATGTGGCTGGCGGGTGTCAGGTTCTCTCTCTTTAGTTGGTCTTCGCATTTTCAATGGAGGGCCCGAAAGGGATGCTTAAACATGCAATTATTGGATCGTTGTTGTGGTCATAAGATTCGTAGGTATGAAGCGGTTCTATTTACGAAAGCCCCAAGCCACGTAAAATATGCAAAAGATAAAGTAGAAGCGTCTAACTTTATTTTGCAAGGGCTATGTGATATGGTCAAGGTAGGTTTATTAAATTGTTTATAAATTGCGGGCGTCAAGAAGACCATGGCGCAATGGACTATATCACATTGCATTACATTTGATGTTTTGTGTGCATCTTATATTGTGTGTATAGTATACATTAGTTACATGGCGGTAGCTGTATAAGATGATCCCTTCAAAATACCACTAGTGTTCTCCCTCCAACGCGCACCACCAAGAAAGTTCTACGTTATGAGGCAGGCCGTGATGATCGGGTGTCAGACATCTTGTCGTTCGCATACAGTGGGTGTAAGCCATGTTGCACAAGCGTCAGCGTGGAGGTCTTTGGTGGCGAGCCTAGCATACTCAGAAGTATGGCCTCGGAACAGGAAGACCGAAAGGTCGAGCACGAGTCACAAAATTGGTGTGGCGGACGATTTTGTCTACTCTTGAAGTTGTGCCGCCGGCTTTGATGATGAGGGGTGGTGCAATGGATGGGGGTCGTGTAATCGCTTAAACGACCAGGAGGGATGTTCGTTTGAGTGGGAGTTATGTTAGTTATTTTTCTAAAATACTATAACTCAAAATTATTATGAACAAAGTCTTATGTTGTTGCAAATTCCATTGTAGATGTCTCGCCCTCGTTTAACCTAGGTCTGTTCCTTGAGAAAGAAAAGCTTAAGACCAACGGGTCAAACTTCATGGCCTGGTTCCGCAACCTGAGGATCCTCCTCACTCCCCATAGGGTGGCCTACGTCATTGAGGCCGCCATAGGTGACCCTCCTGCAGATGATGCCTCTGAGGATGAGAAGAAGGTCTTCCAGACCCGATCGGAGGATTCTGCCTTTGTCCAGAGTGGCATGCTCTACGCCATGGAAGCCGACCTGCAGAAGCGCTTTGAGAAGATGAGCGCCTTTGAGATCATTTCGGATCTTAAGGCTGTCTTCGCGCCGCAGTCTAAGGCTGAGAGATATGAGGCTTCTGAGCTTTTCTTCTCAGCCAAGATGGAAGAGCATAGCAGTGTGAGCGAGCATGTAGTCAAGATGTCTGGCTACGTTCAACGCCTGAATGCTCTGGAATGCAAGATTCCCGATGAGCTGGCGATTGACAGGGTGTTGCAATCGTTGCCGCCAAGCTACAAAGGCTTCGTCATGAACTACAACATGCAGGGCATGGCTAAGTCCCTAGGTGAAGTGTTCGTGATGCTCAAGACTGCTGAGGTAGAGATTAAGAAGGAGCACACGCTGTTGATGGTCAACAAGACCGTTGATTTCAAGAAGTCCGGTGGCAAGGGAAAGCAGAGCTGGAAGTCCAGGAGGGAGGCAAAGTTGGCTGCCAAGCCCAGGACTAACAGGTCTGGTCCCAGAGCTAGCGTGGAGTGTTTCTACTGCAAGGGGAAGGGTCACTGGAAGCGCAACTGCCCCAAGTACCTGGAGGATAGGAAGTCTGGCAAGACGGTCGACAAAGAGCAAGGTATATTTGATATACATGTTATAGATGTGTACCTTACATCCGCCCGGAGCAACACATGGGTATTTGATACTGGTTCTGTTGCTCATATATGTAACTCTGAGGAGGAGTTACGGAATAGACGGCGGCTGGCGAAGGATGAGGTGACGATGCGCGTCGGCAACGGATCGAGAGTCGACGTGGTGGCTGTCGGCACGCTCCCTCTGCATCTACCATCGGGATTAGTTTTGGTTTTAAATAAATGTTATTTTGTGCCATCCTTGAGTGTAAACATTATAAGTGGGTCTTGCCTGTTACAAGACGGTTATTCATTTAAATCAGTGTCAAGCAATTGTGCTATTTATATGAATGATATCTTTTATGTTGATGCTCCCGAGAATAACGGTTTATTCTTGTTGAATCTCGATCGTAGTACTCACATCCATAACTGTAACATCCCAACATTTTATAAATGCTCAAAAATCACAAAAATTTAAAACTTTTGGTTATGATTAAAATAAAATATTAGAATGCATAAGAAAAACCAATTATAAATGTTTTCAAACATGTTGAAAGAGTTTAATAATTCAAATATCTCAGTTTAACATTATTTTCAAAAGTGGCTTCTAGTTAAACATTTCATTTCTTATTGTATTCTAAAAACCTTAATATGTAAAATTGACAATGGTTTTTATAAACTTCAAACCATTTCATTTAAATAAAATAGTATAATTGCCAAATGATTTTCATCCATTTTACTAAATTCAAATTTTAATTTTGGAATTTATAAGTTTATGTTTCATAACTTTAAAACTTCATAGGTTTTATAATTAATGAATTATCCAAATAAAGACTTCATTAACTTAAATGATTTTTCATTTATTTTAAAAACATGAAATGATTTTTCCTGAATATATATTCTGTATAAGGAAAGATTTAAATCTAAAATCTTTTCCAAGGTTTTTATGAAGATCCCAAATGAATTATCTTAATATAAAATATAGTGGCTCACAAACCATTTTGAAATTAAAATTTAATTTATCTTAATTCCTATCTCCTTAAAAATAATTATATTTAGTTATTTTACTATAATACCAAAAATGGAAAATGAATGGTTATTGAGAAGAAATTAAATAACTTAAATCCAAACATATTTGAATATGAGTATTTTACAAATTTCATTTAGCCAAAAGAAAACTTAAATAAGAAATGGTTTCAAATTTGATTTTAAATGTCAAAATTGGTACTAAAACCAATAATTCAAAATTAATAATTTTAAAAATTATTCAAAATAATCCTACAACTGGTTTAAAACAAAGATAATAATTTTACAAATTTTTAGAAATTGATTTGACATCATTTGGAGTTATAAATCAAAAGTTATTAAGAAAATAGAAAAATCAGAAAAGGAAAAAATCTCTGACTGCGGGACCCACCTGTCAGGGGGGTCGTCTTCAACCTCTGCTCAAATCGCGCCCGAGAAATCCGCCGGCGATCCCCTTCCATTTTCGAGCCGTGATCAACGCGAGCGTTTCCCCCTCTGCCCCCTACAAATACCCCAGATCCTCCACTCCCTTTCCCCCCTCAAAAACCCTAGAAACCTCGCCACCGGGCTGCTCGAATTGGAGCCACCACCGCCGCCATTTCCGCCGCCGTTTCTTTGGATTTCGGTGAGCACGATCAACCCCGAGCTCCCCCTCGTGCCTTCTACTCCTTCCCTTGACCGTGCGCGTCCGTCTGACATGGTCGTGTGTCCTTTCAAGCGCCAGGTCGACGATACCGTGCGCAACCGAAGCACGTCGCCGCCACCCGCGACTCCGGCAAGCAAAAGGAGGAGAAGGGGGGGTACACCGGAGCTCATCACCGCGCCAACGACTTCGCCTCGACGCCCTCTACCCGTAGGTATGACCCGCTCGTCTCGGAACACAGTAGAACACCGGTAAAGGCTGTTGCCGATGCGTCGCCGCCGCGGATGGAGGTCACCGGAGTAACTCCGGCCGGCCGCGCCGCTAGTTTTTGGGTCAACACCCCTGGACCGTCCGATCTATCCTGTGCGACCCAGATTAGAAGTTTTAATCAAAACGGTACGAACAGATCTGGACCGCCAGATCCAGATCTGACGGCCCAGATTCTTTGACTTATCCACGTCAGCGCCAGAGTGTCAGCCCAGTCAGCGCACAGTCAGCAGCCACGTGGAATTTGATTTCTTTTAATTAGAGTAAATGGCAGTTTTGCAGAAAAGCCCCTGTCTATTCAAACTATTATATCTTTTTCTCTGTTTATCCAAATACAAATATTTTTATATATTTGGAAAGCCCTTGACTTGTAGAATATTTTGGATCTACCAAAACTCAAATTTAAATTAGTTTAAAATATTCAAATTTCAAATGGTAAAGTTGAGTATTTTTGTCATAACTTAAATCTGTAAATTTAAAAATTTCAAATAAAATTGTTTTAGAAACTTTAGAATAATTGTGAATTGATGACACTGCTATAAAATATTTTTGAGTAATGTTTGAATAAATTCATAGTTACATATGAATAGTTTGAGTATTTTCAACATAACTATTAATGGAAATACTATTTTGATTTAATCAAATTGCTATATATTTAAATTAAATGCTCCCTGTCTATTAACACTATTAATAAAATTAAGTTATAAAAATATTAATCATAGAAAACTTTAATCTTACCCTTTTATTATTTTCTCCAAAAATCGAAATTAATTAAATTGCAATTAAAGCTAAATGCATACTTTATAAAATATCACAATTTTTGTATGATATTTTTAGGATTTAAAAATGCATTGCATGCATGACTTATTTTCACATGTCGTTATAATTCCCAAAATAAGACTCCTCCCCCATTTTCTCTAAGTCAGAAATATTTTCAAAACTTAGTATTTTCAACATGGAGCAAGAAGACCAATGAAGGGCTTAGCCAAAACAAGACTTCAGAAGAATCTCCAAGAAGTAGAAGCACTTAGAAGAAAAATCAAGAAGAAGTTCACGAGAAAGTTACAAGTATGGAGAAGATTTCTAGAAGACCAACTACATCTTTCTTTCTATCTTTCCTCTCTTTCCTAATCTTATCTTTCACTTTAGACATAAACGTTTTTGATCTTGTTATTACCATCTTGAAGTTTGTTGGATCCTAGCGGCATAGTGAGATGAAGCGGCCTGGGAACAAACCTTACATGTCCACGTACATGAGACCTGTTCCACAATTTAAGTGGCCGGCCGGGTATCTGTCTCTCTCACTATAGTGAATATCCAATTTACAAAGAGTTGATAATAATTGTTGATCACCTCGAAGAATAGAGCTAGTATTTTCTCTAAGTATTTTTCACATCAGAATTAAGCCATTAGAGTGCTTATTCAAGATGATATAAAACAAAATATTTTATTCAGATGATGACTTTAGTCCTTAGACATTTTGACCAATCCATTTCCTTGCATTAACTTAAAAGATTTTCATGGCATGACATACATTTCTAGTCCTTAGAAATAAATTGCATACCATACATGACAAACTTTCCCTAGAAGTTTACAAAACTTGTTTGTTCACTATGAATGTGTATGTTTGTTTGTTGATTGTTGTTTTGTTGTTTGCTTATATTGTATAGATTGAACGAAGAGCAAAACGTTCGTTGTTGAATAGAGCTTGTGAACAAGGACACCATTCAAAGGCAAATGACACACCCCCATAAAAGTCCTATTATTTCTATGCATGAGTAGAGTATTTTCTATAAGAATGTGTAGGATAGCGTTGCTATGCAAGCCATGATAGATCTCTTTATTCCCGTGTCTAGGTTCCTATGAAATCACTTAGTAGAATAGTGATGCTATGCAAAAACTATTTTGATGAAAAAGATAAAGTCTACTAAGTTTTAATCAAACACCTGGGTGGAAATTGGTTGCTTGGCTGTATGAGTTGAGTGTTGTTCCCAGGGGTGTTACCTGTGGAATATTCACTTGTGGAAGGCCACCCAGGAACAGAGGAATCTGAAGAACTCCAAGTGACGATTGCTTCTCGTGCAGCCATTGCCAATATGGGCTCTGGCTTGATCAACTAAGCTGCGTGGACTCTCCCCGGCCTGACAGGTGGTTGTAGAGGATTTTTAGGTGGAGCGCGTCAGGCCAGAGTGGGAGGGAAAATGTTTCTGAAAGATCTCGTCTCATTCTTTCCTTTCCTTATCACAAATGGTGTGTGAAGGATAACCTGGGTTGAATGGGTACAATGGTGAACGTGCACAACCTCTGCAGAGTTAAAAATCTAAGTACTTAGCCGTGTCCCCGGAAACGGACAATTGAGCAGCTGGACGATGATGTCAACGGAGGATTCCACCATTTCAACTTATAAATTTAAAACTTGATGGGTGAACAAGGGTAGGATGAGACAGTGGATTTCATGCCACGGATGTCTCGAATAGAAGAAAAGTGTTTTGTAAAAAGTTAGGGAAAAACTTGCTTTCTGCAAAATAGCCTTGAGCTCCACCAGCCAAATAAGCATATAGGTCATAGAGTTATTCATTTAAGTGTCCACCATAGTGTCACTTGCCAGTTCCATTTTAATGGTTCTGACCCACGTTGTTGCAATATATATCTTATTGCAGACTGTCCTGATGATGAGTGAAAGTTTTACTAAGGGTTTCGAGTCTTCAACCAACATGCTCGCCTGTGGCACATGATGATGTTTGGGGACTCCACGAAGAATAAATTTTCCGTTGTTTACTCTGTTTACTGCTAGCTTTATGCTATGCAAATTTGTAATGAATATTTTCTAAGTCTGGATCAGCGTTGTAATAAATTGATACTTTGTTATGATATTACATCGTAACTGTGTGTGCAAACGATTCGATCCAGGGATTTGCACTATACACAGGTATCTGCCTTATTTAAAGTGCAGGTACACTACAATAACATAGAAGCCAAACGGATTAAGTGTAGTGACGATACCGCCATGTATTTGTGGCATTGCCGTCTTGGTCATATTGGTGTAAAGCGCATGAAGCAACTCCACTCCGATGGACTTTTGGACTCGTTGGATTTCGGATCCCTCGATACATGCGAACCATGCCTCATGGGCAAAATGACCAAGACACCGTTCAAAGGTTTCGTTGAACGGGCGTCGGATTTGTTGGGGATCATACATACAGATGTGTGTGGACCGATGAGAGTTTCGACACGCAATGGTTATCGTTACTTCGTCACCTTCACTGATGACTTGAGTAGATACGGTTATATCTATTTGATGAAACACAAGTCTGAAACGTTTGAAAAGTTCAAAGAATTTCAGAGTGAAGTTGAGAATCAACTTAATAGGAAAATCAAGCATCTCCGATCCGATCGCGGTGGAGAATACTTGAGTTTTGAGTTTGGCACACATCTGAAGAGTTGTGGCATAGTACCCCAACTTACGCCAGCCGGAACGCCGCAGCGTAACGGCGTGTCCGAGCGACGTAATCGTACTCTACTGGATAGTGTCCGATCTATGATGTCTCTTACCGATCTGCCAGTGTCCTTCTGGGGTTATGCATTAGAAACAGCCGCATTCATTTTAAATAGGGCTCCGTCCAAGTCCGTTGAAACGACGCCGTATGAATTATGGTATGGCCAAAAGCCTAAGTTATCGTTTCTGAAGGTTTGGGGTTGTGAGGCGTACGTTAAGAAACTACAGCCCGACAAACTCGAACCGAAGTCGGAGAAAGTCGTCTATGTAGGATATCCGCGGGAAACCGTTGGGTACACCTTCTACAACCAAGCTGAGGGCAAAACTTTTGTCGCGAAGACCGGTACCTTTCTAGATAAGGAGTTTCTCGCGAAAGGAGTAAGTGGGAGGAAGGTAGACCTCGATGAAATCCTTGAGTGTAAACATTATAAGTGGGTCTTGCCTGTTACAAGACGGTTATTCATTTAAATCAGTGTCAAGCAATTGTGCTATTTATATGAATGATATCTTTTATGTTGATGCTCCCGAGAATAACGGTTTATTCTTGTTGAATCTCGATCGTAGTACTCACATCCATAACTGTAACATCCCAACATTTTATAAATGCTCAAAAATCACAAAAATTTAAAACTTTTGGTTATGATTAAAATAAAATATTAGAATGCATAAGAAAAACCAATTATAAATGTTTTCAAACATGTTGAAAGAGTTTAATAATTCAAATATCTCAGTTTAACATTATTTTCAAAAGTGGCTTCTAGTTAAACATTTCATTTCTTATTGTATTCTAAAAACCTTAATATGTAAAATTGACAATGGTTTTTATAAACTTCAAACCATTTCATTTAAATAAAATAGTATAATTGCCAAATGATTTTCATCCATTTTACTAAATTCAAATTTTAATTTTGGAATTTATAAGTTTATGTTTCATAACTTTAAAACTTCATAGGTTTTATAATTAATGAATTATCCAAATAAAGACTTCATTAACTTAAATGATTTTTCATTTATTTTAAAAACATGAAATGATTTTTCCTGAATATATATTCTGTATAAGGAAAGATTTAAATCTAAAATCTTTTCCAAGGTTTTTATGAAGATCCCAAATGAATTATCTTAATATAAAATATAGTGGCTCACAAACCATTTTGAAATTAAAATTTAATTTATCTTAATTCCTATCTCCTTAAAAATAATTATATTTAGTTATTTTACTATAATACCAAAAATGGAAAATGAATGGTTATTGAGAAGAAATTAAATAACTTAAATCCAAACATATTTGAATATGAGTATTTTACAAATTTCATTTAGCCAAAAGAAAACTTAAATAAGAAATGGTTTCAAATTTGATTTTAAATGTCAAAATTGGTACTAAAACCAATAATTCAAAATTAATAATTTTAAAAATTATTCAAAATAATCCTACAACTGGTTTAAAACAAAGATAATAATTTTACAAATTTTTAGAAATTGATTTGACATCATTTGGAGTTATAAATCAAAAGTTATTAAGAAAATAGAAAAATCAGAAAAGGAAAAAATCTCTGACTGCGGGACCCACCTGTCAGGGGGGTCGTCTTCAACCTCTGCTCAAATCGCGCCCGAGAAATCCGCCGGCGATCCCCTTCCATTTTCGAGCCGTGATCAACGCGAGCGTTTCCCCCTCTGCCCCCTACAAATACCCCAGATCCTCCACTCCCTTTCCCCCCTCAAAAACCCTAGAAACCTCGCCACCGGGCTGCTCGAATTGGAGCCACCACCGCCGCCATTTCCGCCGCCGTTTCTTTGGATTTCGGTGAGCACGATCAACCCCGAGCTCCCCCTCGTGCCTTCTACTCCTTCCCTTGACCGTGCGCGTCCGTCTGACATGGTCGTGTGTCCTTTCAAGCGCCAGGTCGACGATACCGTGCGCAACCGAAGCACGTCGCCGCCACCCGCGACTCCGGCAAGCAAAAGGAGGAGAAGGGGGGGTACACCGGAGCTCATCACCGCGCCAACGACTTCGCCTCGACGCCCTCTACCCGTAGGTATGACCCGCTCGTCTCGGAACACAGTAGAACACCGGTAAAGGCTGTTGCCGATGCGTCGCCGCCGCGGATGGAGGTCACCGGAGTAACTCCGGCCGGCCGCGCCGCTAGTTTTTGGGTCAACACCCCTGGACCGTCCGATCTATCCTGTGCGACCCAGATTAGAAGTTTTAATCAAAACGGTACGAACAGATCTGGACCGCCAGATCCAGATCTGACGGCCCAGATTCTTTGACTTATCCACGTCAGCGCCAGAGTGTCAGCCCAGTCAGCGCACAGTCAGCAGCCACGTGGAATTTGATTTCTTTTAATTAGAGTAAATGGCAGTTTTGCAGAAAAGCCCCTGTCTATTCAAACTATTATATCTTTTTCTCTGTTTATCCAAATACAAATATTTTTATATATTTGGAAAGCCCTTGACTTGTAGAATATTTTGGATCTACCAAAACTCAAATTTAAATTAGTTTAAAATATTCAAATTTCAAATGGTAAAGTTGAGTATTTTTGTCATAACTTAAATCTGTAAATTTAAAAATTTCAAATAAAATTGTTTTAGAAACTTTAGAATAATTGTGAATTGATGACACTGCTATAAAATATTTTTGAGTAATGTTTGAATAAATTCATAGTTACATATGAATAGTTTGAGTATTTTCAACATAACTATTAATGGAAATACTATTTTGATTTAATCAAATTGCTATATATTTAAATTAAATGCTCCCTGTCTATTAACACTATTAATAAAATTAAGTTATAAAAATATTAATCATAGAAAACTTTAATCTTACCCTTTTATTATTTTCTCCAAAAATCGAAATTAATTAAATTGCAATTAAAGCTAAATGCATACTTTATAAAATATCACAATTTTTGTATGATATTTTTAGGATTTAAAAATGCATTGCATGCATGACTTATTTTCACATGTCGTTATAATTCCCAAAATAAGACTCCTCCCCCATTTTCTCTAAGTCAGAAATATTTTCAAAACTTAGTATTTTCAACATGGAGCAAGAAGACCAATGAAGGGCTTAGCCAAAACAAGACTTCAGAAGAATCTCCAAGAAGTAGAAGCACTTAGAAGAAAAATCAAGAAGAAGTTCACGAGAAAGTTACAAGTATGGAGAAGATTTCTAGAAGACCAACTACATCTTTCTTTCTATCTTTCCTCTCTTTCCTAATCTTATCTTTCACTTTAGACATAAACGTTTTTGATCTTGTTATTACCATCTTGAAGTTTGTTGGATCCTAGCGGCATAGTGAGATGAAGCGGCCTGGGAACAAACCTTACATGTCCACGTACATGAGACCTGTTCCACAATTTAAGTGGCCGGCCGGGTATCTGTCTCTCTCACTATAGTGAATATCCAATTTACAAAGAGTTGATAATAATTGTTGATCACCTCGAAGAATAGAGCTAGTATTTTCTCTAAGTATTTTTCACATCAGAATTAAGCCATTAGAGTGCTTATTCAAGATGATATAAAACAAAATATTTTATTCAGATGATGACTTTAGTCCTTAGACATTTTGACCAATCCATTTCCTTGCATTAACTTAAAAGATTTTCATGGCATGACATACATTTCTAGTCCTTAGAAATAAATTGCATACCATACATGACAAACTTTCCCTAGAAGTTTACAAAACTTGTTTGTTCACTATGAATGTGTATGTTTGTTTGTTGATTGTTGTTTTGTTGTTTGCTTATATTGTATAGATTGAACGAAGAGCAAAACGTTCGTTGTTGAATAGAGCTTGTGAACAAGGACACCATTCAAAGGCAAATGACACACCCCCATAAAAGTCCTATTATTTCTATGCATGAGTAGAGTATTTTCTATAAGAATGTGTAGGATAGCGTTGCTATGCAAGCCATGATAGATCTCTTTATTCCCGTGTCTAGGTTCCTATGAAATCACTTAGTAGAATAGTGATGCTATGCAAAAACTATTTTGATGAAAAAGATAAAGTCTACTAAGTTTTAATCAAACACCTGGGTGGAAATTGGTTGCTTGGCTGTATGAGTTGAGTGTTGTTCCCAGGGGTGTTACCTGTGGAATATTCACTTGTGGAAGGCCACCCAGGAACAGAGGAATCTGAAGAACTCCAAGTGACGATTGCTTCTCGTGCAGCCATTGCCAATATGGGCTCTGGCTTGATCAACTAAGCTGCGTGGACTCTCCCCGGCCTGACAGGTGGTTGTAGAGGATTTTTAGGTGGAGCGCGTCAGGCCAGAGTGGGAGGGAAAATGTTTCTGAAAGATCTCGTCTCATTCTTTCCTTTCCTTATCACAAATGGTGTGTGAAGGATAACCTGGGTTGAATGGGTACAATGGTGAACGTGCACAACCTCTGCAGAGTTAAAAATCTAAGTACTTAGCCGTGTCCCCGGAAACGGACAATTGAGCAGCTGGACGATGATGTCAACGGAGGATTCCACCATTTCAACTTATAAATTTAAAACTTGATGGGTGAACAAGGGTAGGATGAGACAGTGGATTTCATGCCACGGATGTCTCGAATAGAAGAAAAGTGTTTTGTAAAAAGTTAGGGAAAAACTTGCTTTCTGCAAAATAGCCTTGAGCTCCACCAGCCAAATAAGCATATAGGTCATAGAGTTATTCATTTAAGTGTCCACCATAGTGTCACTTGCCAGTTCCATTTTAATGGTTCTGACCCACGTTGTTGCAATATATATCTTATTGCAGACTGTCCTGATGATGAGTGAAAGTTTTACTAAGGGTTTCGAGTCTTCAACCAACATGCTCGCCTGTGGCACA
This sequence comes from Poa annua, assembly GCA_026929855.1. Classification (NCBI taxonomy): domain Eukaryota; kingdom Viridiplantae; phylum Streptophyta; class Magnoliopsida; order Poales; family Poaceae; genus Poa; species Poa annua. Next base: position 78,240,015 of record CM049430.1, on the reverse strand, counting down.
TGATGATGTTTGGGGACTCCACGAAGAATAAATTTTCCGTTGTTTACTCTGTTTACTGCTAGCTTTATGCTATGCAAATTTGTAATGAATATTTTCTAAGTCTGGATCAGCGTTGTAATAAATTGATACTTTGTTATGATATTACATCGTAACTGTGTGTGCAAACGATTCGATCCAGGGATTTGCACTATACACAGGTATCTGCCTTATTTAAAGTGCAGGTACACTACAATAACATAGAAGCCAAACGGATTAAGTGTAGTGACGATACCGCCATGTATTTGTGGCATTGCCGTCTTGGTCATATTGGTGTAAAGCGCATGAAGCAACTCCACTCCGATGGACTTTTGGACTCGTTGGATTTCGGATCCCTCGATACATGCGAACCATGCCTCATGGGCAAAATGACCAAGACACCGTTCAAAGGTTTCGTTGAACGGGCGTCGGATTTGTTGGGGATCATACATACAGATGTGTGTGGACCGATGAGAGTTTCGACACGCAATGGTTATCGTTACTTCGTCACCTTCACTGATGACTTGAGTAGATACGGTTATATCTATTTGATGAAACACAAGTCTGAAACGTTTGAAAAGTTCAAAGAATTTCAGAGTGAAGTTGAGAATCAACTTAATAGGAAAATCAAGCATCTCCGATCCGATCGCGGTGGAGAATACTTGAGTTTTGAGTTTGGCACACATCTGAAGAGTTGTGGCATAGTACCCCAACTTACGCCAGCCGGAACGCCGCAGCGTAACGGCGTGTCCGAGCGACGTAATCGTACTCTACTGGATAGTGTCCGATCTATGATGTCTCTTACCGATCTGCCAGTGTCCTTCTGGGGTTATGCATTAGAAACAGCCGCATTCATTTTAAATAGGGCTCCGTCCAAGTCCGTTGAAACGACGCCGTATGAATTATGGTATGGCCAAAAGCCTAAGTTATCGTTTCTGAAGGTTTGGGGTTGTGAGGCGTACGTTAAGAAACTACAGCCCGACAAACTCGAACCGAAGTCGGAGAAAGTCGTCTATGTAGGATATCCGCGGGAAACCGTTGGGTACACCTTCTACAACCAAGCTGAGGGCAAAACTTTTGTCGCGAAGACCGGTACCTTTCTAGATAAGGAGTTTCTCGCGAAAGGAGTAAGTGGGAGGAAGGTAGACCTCGATGAAATCGTTGATCCTGAACTCGAGATTCCGAGTGGCGCAACGGAAGCAATTCCGGAAACGTCCTCCGTGGAAGGAGTGGGAGAAACTGTCGAGGAAGATGTTCTACCTCGTAGGTCTGGTAGATCTCGGATCGCACCAGAATGGTATGGCAACATGGTTTGCACCGTCATGCTAGTCGAGCAAGACGAACCTACAAACTACAAGGAGGCGATGGCGAGTCTAGAGTCCGAGAAATGGCTTGAAGCCATGAAATCCGAAATAGGATCCATGTATGATAACAAAGTGTGGACTTTGATGGATATTCCCGAAGGGCGCAAGGCCGTCGAGAATAAGTGGATCTTTAAGAAGAAGACTGATGCTGATGGTAATGTGACCGTCTATAAAGCTCGGCTTGTCGCAAAGGGTTTCCGACAAGTTCATGGAATTGACTACGATGAAACTTTTTCACCGGTAGCGATGCTTAAGTCTATTCGGATTTTGTTAGCGGTAGCTGCCTACTATGATTATGAAATCTGGCAGATGGACGTCAAAAGGGCCTTCCTAAATGGAATCATTGAGGAAGAGTTGTACATGGTACAGCCGGAAGGTTTTGTCGATCCAGGAAATGCTAACAAGGTGTGCAAGCTTCAGCGATCCATCTATGGATTGAAGCAGGCATCTCGGAGCTGGAATCTTCGCTTTGATGAGGTAATCAAAGGTTTTGGATTTATCCAGAATGTGGAAGAGATCTGTATTTACAAGAAAATGAGTGGGAGCCCGGTTGTGTTCTTAGCACTGTATGTTAACGACATATTGCTGATTGGGAATGATGTGAAACTTCTGAATAGCGTGAAGGAATATTTAAACAGTAATTTTTCCATGAAGGACTTAGGAGAAGCTGCGTATGTTTTAGGCATAAAAATCTATCACGATAGATCAAGGCGCCTATTAGCACTAAGTCAGAGTACTTATCTTGATAAAATACTGAAGCGTTTCCGTATGGAGAAGGCAAAGAAGGGTTCTCTGCCGGTTATCAAGAATAAGATATTGCGGAAGGCGCAGTGTCCGGTGACGGAACTGGGTAAGGCCGAAATGACGAAACATCCTTATGCTTCAGCCATAGGATCGATCATGTATGCAATGTTGAGTACTAGACCGGATGTGGCATTAGCTCTAAGTTTGACAAGCCGGTTCCTGAGTAATCCTGGAATGCCGAATTGGGTAGCTGTTAAGAGCATTCTTAAGTATCTCAATAAGACAAAGGAAATGTTCCTTGTGTATGGTGGCTGCGATGAAGAACTTGGCGTAACGGGTTACGTAGATGCAAGTTTCTGCTCAGACCCCGATGACTGTAAGTCACAGACAGGTTACGTGTTCAAGGTGAATGGAGGCGCCGTGTGCTGGAGAAGTGGGAAGCAATCCATAGTCGCACAATTTACAATGGAGTCAGAGTATATCGCTGCTTGCGAAGCCGCGAATGAAGCTGTGTGGCTGAGGAAGTTCGTCATCGAACTTGGAGTGTTCCCGAGCGTGCAAGACCCCGTGATCCTCTTCTGCGACAATACGGGTGCCATTGCGAACGCCAAGGAGCCAAGGTCTCACTCCACCAAACACATTCTCCGACGCTTACATGTGATACGTTAGTACGTACAAGGAGGCGATGTGAAGATTTGCAAAGTGCATACGGATCTGAATGTGGCAGATCCGCTGACGAAGCCTCTTCCGCTTGATAAGCATTAAAAGCACCAGTTAGCTATGGGTGTTAAGCTTTTACCAAGTTGTAATCTAGATTAAGTTGTACTCTAGTGCAAGTGGGAGACTGAAGGAGATATGCCCTAGAGGCAATTAATAAAGTGTATTCTTTATCATATCTCGTTTGTTCATAATAGGTTTTTGTGTCATGCTAGAACCGTATTAAGCGGAAACATTAATGCGGGTGTGATACGTAAACAACCAGGTCCCTAGTAGCCTCTACTAAGACTAGTTTCGTTGCGCGATTGATGATCGAGGTTTCCCGGTCATGGGGCATGGCGCCGGTCGGCAATGAGAGTCATATCGCTAGAGAACGATGTGATGGACATACCCAGATTTGGAGAACGTAGTCGTTACGCCTTTGACCGTGAGATCAACTCTTATTGTTATTCCTGGAAGATACTTTGATTGCACCAAACGTCGTATCTTATTTAGTATGACAATAACGGTGATACTTTTGGGTATCGGAAATGAGTAGTTGAGACGAGGGGTCAAGAGCGGGATTTGCCAGTCCGCATAGCAGGATAGATACTCTCGGACCCACTCGGTGAGATCATGTCTAATGAGCTTGCAAGCATGTGACTAGGTCACGGAGACATGAGATCATGAACGAGTAGAAGATAGCGTCGTCGGTAACGAGGTCGGGATTAGGCATGGAGATATCTATGGAACGACGCTCGGACGTGCTAAGTATCGCTATGGCAAAAGGTTTAAGACTTTGCGTTCAGCTTTGATAGATGAAAGTCATTCGTTATATCACATGGATTAATTCATGGGGTCCAGGCCTACGAGTTAGTCGTTGATCATAGAGGAGTCTTGGTCATACCTGTTATTATATCGAACCGCTAGGGTAACACACTTAAGGGGTTTCAACAAGACAACCGGAAAGGAAGGAGATCACCGGGAGCGTCCCGGGAGGAGTCCGATGGAGATCGGGCAGCGCCGAAAGAGTTTTCGGAGCTAGGAAAAATTATATATATTATGTTTGATATTAATTAGTGTTATTAATATGCAAATATGATTTTATATATTTATTTTCGATTTTATTTAGGCTGATTTCTCTAAATGGGCCTTCTGGTCGAAAGAAGGCCCAAGAGGGGGAAAAATCCCTAGGGGATTCGGTGGGGGGCCAAGGTGGCCGGCCTGGATGGGCCAAGGGGCCCACCAGGGGGCGGCGTACCAAGGCTAGCCGCACCAGGCATGTGGGATTAGTCCCACATTGCCTGGCTGGCAAGGTTGGCTCCCCCTGGGAGCCTATATAAGAAAGGACACCCCTGGCCTTTTAATTCACCAATTAATTTCCGATTTCTCTCTCGATCTCGTGGTTCCCAAGTTGGAGCCGCGCCGAGCTGAGGAAGGGGGGATCTCTTCCACCATAGCCCGCTGCCGCGCTGCTGGTGTTCCGGTCCAAGTCTTCCGCTGCTCGTCCTGGACTGGAGCTTCGGAGGCTGTCGTCTCCACCGTACGTGTGCGACTCCCTGGGAGCTGCTGCGCTTGCGGTACTCGGAGGTCTGCTTCCTCTACACAACCTTGAGGTCGGCTTCGTCGGTCTTCATCGACAACGTTTGTGCGGGAACGTAATCCCCGCTTTCGGTCTACAAGGGTACGTATTCCGATCTCCGTTCGTACTACTATATCTGCATAGAATAGATCTTGGCATGCTTTTAGGATATCGTTGGTAGAAATTTTTTTGTTTTCTGCACACGATCCCCTTCAAGTAGAACACCTTATTTTCCTTATACAAACATATTCTTATATACGGTACACTTGAAAATAATGAGTAGGGTCTTAATCAATATCTAAGACCATTCAACGTCAAGATGAAAAAATCGATGATGATTGGCCGGTTGTATAAACTGACTTGGAAATAATGAGTAGGGTCTTAATCAATATCTACGACCATTCCACGATAGACCGGATTATCAACAACTATGACTTAGAATCAGATGGAAAAACCGACTTCGTTCTGTTGTTCTATAGTTGAAAATCGACTCTAATTGTTGGTTATGTATTAGTGCTCCATGCCAGGAGGCAAATCCCCCAACCATGTCCATTAGTTCCTCCGGCGGCGACGATGAGGAGCGAAAAGGGAAGTGGGAGGGGACGGGGTGTTTGGCCCCCTTGATTGTCCGGAGGAGACGATGCCAGGGGAATGTTTCGGTCCAACACTCCTGTTCTTGCACCATCAACTCATCACTGTTAGCACTACCAAAAAATCTCATCTTCTTTTTTTAAGAAACACAGTATAACGCAAGCGCTCATATATACACGCACACACTCACCCCTATGAACGCACACACGCACACCCTACCCCTATAAGCACTTTCGAGAGACTGAGCCGGCGGGTCACTTTCGAGAGACTGAGCCGACGGGTCAGGTCTTAAGATTGACGAAGTCACCACACGCGCCTCGTTGTCGACGGGAACGTCGCCTCCCACTGAAAGAATATTCCGGCTAAATGTGAAACACCAGCGTCAAACGTGGGGTTTGAACTCTGTTGGACTGGAGATACAACCATCCTCCTGACCATCTTGCCACAGACAAGTTCTCGTCCAACACTCCTGTTCTTGCACCATCAACTCATCACTATTAGCACTACCAAAAAAATCACATCGTTATTGGCACGGTATAAAAAGCCAACTATATCTTGTTCACAAATAGTAAACGGAGAAATATTACATATCAACAGTAGGACATAAGCATACACCTATGTTACACGTGACCGCATCCATCGGAACGAATAAAAGAATTAAAGAATCGCAAGTCCAGAACCAAAATAATAAAGAATTAAAGATTCCTGCCTAAAGCCTAGCAGTACTGTAGAAACAATCAACCGGCACGGCGTGGCTCGGGCGCCGTGGCCTGCTCAGCCGCTGCGGCCTTCTCCTCCTCCTCCTTGATCCGCTTGAGCACGAGGAGCCTGAGAGCCCGCAGGCGCTCCTGGTATGCAAGCAGCTCGGCCATCTCCATGTCCGGGATCGCCTCCTGGCTCTTCTTCACCGCCTCGATAAACTGCTGCGCCGGGCCGTGGCCGCCCGCGCGCGCCGGGGACACGACGGTGCCGCTCGCCGACTGGGGGAGCGTAACGTCGTCGGCCTGCTCCTGGCTTCCGCCCGCCGCCGCCATGCCTAACGCCCGGTTGCGAACTTGCGAGATCGACGTCAGAGAAAACTAGAGTAATGGCGGGGCGGAGAGAACTACGCTCGCTTGTGTTCCGCGAGTGCAATCCTACGTGGTGAAAACTAGAGTATGTACGTACCGGGTGGAAGGTGTTGGCTTTATATTCACGGACGGAGGCGCAGTGCCGAGCCGAGATGGATTAGGTGTAATCTGGGTGGTTAAGTTTGCTTAATATTAGTACTCCACTTTACTTTGCGATAATAATCCGAGTAGAACTAGAACTGGTGTTCAGATCAGACTCTGCTTGTTTTTCGTCTGTGGTCGTAAACTCGTAATGTATGATCTGGAGCAAGTTTCGGACACAGAGTCTCGGACACCGATGGCGAGGTTCAAACCGTGAAACTTCGCGTTCAATGCGCGTCAAAAGAGGTGGTTCGGTGGAGGAGATAGAGTGGGCTGGCAGGACCAAATTGAACAGTATATCGCAGCCTATATATTGAACAAACAGGTTATACAAGGAGGCTAGTATTTTGCTGGTCCTTGGCTCCCTCTAATTTTTAAAACTTAGGGCATCTCCACTCGCCCTCTCCCACGCTCCACAGGAGGCCTTTTTAGCGCCGACGGAATCCAAAAACGTCGTTTTTTCACCAGCCGCCCCCAGAAATCCAGTTAGCGCCCAGCCCACTGGGTTCGGCCTGGAGGGTGAAATGGCGCGAAACACGATACGGGCCAACGCTGCCAGCGACGTGGGAGAAAATGGCGCCAACAGAAACCGCCAGTGTTTGTCTTCTCGGCTTCCGCGTCGGTCAAAAGCTGCTGGAGTAATGGCGGGGCGGCCAGTGAGTTCCACCAGTCAAACGCTGCCGGAGTTAATGGCGTGACGCGTTCACGCGGCCCACAGTAATGGCCACCCACCGCCACCTCTTCGACTGGCCGCGCGACGCTATAAAATCCCCCGAGTCTCGCCGCCCATCGTCATTCCTCTCTCGCCGCTTCTGCCTCACAACTCTCTCCTCCCCTCCACCACCGCGACCTAGCCATGGCCTACAGCCCCGCTGACGCCGCCGCGACCTAGCCATGGCCTACAGCCCCGCTGACGCCGCCGCCACCTCCACAAGCATGAGGCCTGGGCGCTCTACTGTGCGGGCTACCCATGCCCGCCGGACATGCGCGTCCTCAGCGCCTCCGCCGGGCAGGGGGCGTGGCAGCTGAGCGTTGGAGGCATCCCTGTGCCCCCTGTTCCTGCCGGCGAGCAGTTCAGGGCGGCGATCCACGAGGTCCGTGGCATCCTCAATCCGCACCAGGCCGCCGAACGCCGCTGGAGGGCAGACAACAACGATGGCTTCTGGTCGGAGTATTTCCGGCGCCGCCACGACGAGGACGTCACCGATCGCGGCAACAACGGCCCAGTGGAGGGCCGCTGCAACTCCACCGGGCGCAAGCGGTGGTGGGGCGGCGAGCACCGGACCCTGCCGTGGGTCCTGGACTACATCGAGCGTGGCAACGAGCCCCGGCTAACGATGCCGCCGCGCTCGTGGATGCCGCGCCGGATGGGCGCGGGCTCCTCGTCCTCCTCCTCCTCCGGCGCCGCCACTGCGCCGACGCTGGCGGGCACCAGGTACGCCCCGCTCTCTCCTCCACTGGCGGGGACGAGGTACGCTTCGCTCACCCCCCCCACTCCTGAACTCCGGGCGCCCTGCGCCTCGCAGCGGCGCCCTCCGCATCGGCGAGCCCCGCACCACCGCGGCGCACCGGCAAGCATCTCCCCCACGCCGCGTCAAGCCGAAGTGCGAGCCGGAGCCGGAGGAGGTGTGGCCCGGCTTGAAGGAGGCCCAAGAAGCCTCCTTCAATACCGTGCAGCCGGCGGACCCGGCGTTCGCCGAGAAATGGAGCCTCGGCGAATACACAGAGCAAGAGCTGGAGCGCCAGCGCCAGCTCCTCGCCGAGGTGGAGGCGAACCGCACTCGCGCCGCCGCCCGCCGCCGCATTCCTTCCCCCTGCCGCCCCCGCGCCGGTCCCGTATATCATCCTCGACGTCGACAGCCAGGAGGAGCCCCAGCGGGCCCTGCAGCAGAGCAGGTGGTACCGCGACGACGGCGAAGGCCCGAGCAGGTGGGGCAATGACGCGGGTGCAGGCCCGAGCAACCTGCGCAAGGACGACGACGGCGGCGACCCCGACTACAGCCAGGTGATCGCGGCCAGCCTCGGCCTGTTCGACTATGCGCTTAGATCGGCTAGTTTTTAAATTTAAGTGTTTTTAGTTCAATTTTGTACTTTGTCACCGTCCAGTTTGCGCTGAATATTTAGTAAAATCGTCACTGTTTGTGCCAAAATAATGTTCACACCGTTTTTGAATTTTATGGGCCGAACCTTGGGCTGGTTTCGCGGCTGGTAAACGCGCCCCCGGGTTCCGGATTCGCGCCGTGACGGGCGTAAAAATCCGGCGTTTTGAGCCCTGGGGCGCAACGACTGGACCCTTACACCTACTAGTAACCAACAACCACTACCGTAATCCGTCTCTTTGCCGACCTTTCTCAAGTGTGCACTCGGCAAAGACGATTTTGCGAAGTGTCATTTTTTCGTCTTTTTTCGAACACTCAAGAGAGAGAGAGAGATTATGAGATGTCTGTAAAAGTTCGGCATTCAATATTCTTTTTAACGGGTGGTGGTAAAAAGACAATAGCAAGTATGTTGAGTGTTCTTGAAGCGAAACCGTCGACAAATCCTTGTAAAAAAAGAAACATTCGACAAATCTCCCTACCAACCAACCGTCGCCATGTTGCGGCGCCTTGGCGAGAACTCTCATTATCTTAACTTTTATATTATAGAATGGTAAATGAATGTTTTCACATAAAAGGTTGTGACTTAATTCACATTCTTCATTGTGGATTCTAAATTAATACTCTCCACAGACTTATCTACACATTAAAATACGTCTAGATACGCCCATATCTAGACAAATTTGTGTCAATTATTTCTGATTGGAGGAAGTACTACTTAGTTCGTAAAGAATGCTTTATTATAAAACTTGGTTTGATTAATACAAAGTTGAAGGTTTACATTCTAAGTTAAGAAACTTCTTGGACTATAATCCAATTATGAAGCATGTACTACTTAAATTTCAATTTTGACTTTTCATATCTATAATCAAATTATATATGAGCCCATGCTAACATGTTTTAAGTGAAGGGGATCGGAGGCAGAAAACAAAAAGAAAATTATCGGCGATATCCTTAAATAAGTTAAGATCTATACTATGCAGATATAGAAATACGGCGGAGATCGGAATACATACCCTCATAGACCGAATAGCGGGGATTATGCTCCCGCACAAGCGTTGACGACGAAGACGACGTAGCCGACCTCTAGGCCGCAAAGAACTCGGCGCGACGAAGACGACGAACATAACCTCGAGGTCGGGTGGAGGAAGCCAACCTCCCAGCACCACTAGTATGGCACCTCGCAGGGAGTCACACACATACGGTGGAGACGACGGGCTCCGAAGCTCCAGTTCAGGACGAGCAGCGGAAGACACGGACCAGAACACCACCAGCGCGGCAACGGGCTATGGGGGAGAGATCCCCTCATCCTCCTCGGCGCAACTCCGACAAAGAGAATCACGAAATCGAGGAGAAATAAGAGAATTAATTGGTGAATTAAAAGGACAGGGGTGTCCCTTCTTATATAGGCTCCCGGGGGGAGCCAACCTTGCCAACCAGGCAATGTGGGACAATCCCACATGCCTGGTGCGGCTAGGGATGATGCGCCGACCCTAGGTGGGCCCCATTTGGCCCACCTAGGCCGGCCAAGCTCCCCCACCGAATTCCCTTGAGGGTCCCCCCCATGGGCCTTCTTTCCACCAGAAGGCCCATTTAGAGAAATCAGACTAAATAAATTCGAAAATAAATATATAAAATCATATTTAAACATTAATTACACTAATTAATATCAAACATATTATATATAATTTATTCTGGCTCCAAAAACTATTTCGTCGCTGCCCGATCTCCATCGGACCATTCGCGGGACATTCCCGGTGATCTCTTTCCTTTCCGGTTGTCTTGTCGAAACCCCTATAGAGTGTTACCCTAGCGGTTCGATATAATAACATGTATGATTAAGACTCCTCTCTGATCAACGACTAACTCGTAGGCCTGGACCCCATGAATTAATCCTTGTGATATAACGAATGAATCTCATCTATCAAACCTGAACGTTAAGTCTTAAACCCTTTGTCATGGCGATACTTAGCGTGTCCGAGCGTTGTTCTTAGATATCTCCATATCCAGCCGACCTCGTTACCGACATCGCTATCTTCTACTCGTCTATGATATTATGTCAGCTGGTGACCTAGTCACATGTTTGCAAACTCATTTGACATAATCTCACCGAGTGGCCCTAGAGTATGTATCCGGCTATACGGACTGGCAAATCCCGCAGTTGACCCCTCGTCTCAACTACCCCCTTCCGATACCCAAAAGTACCACCTATCATTGTCAAACTATATAAGATATGACATTTGGTGCGATCAAAGTATCTTTTATGAATAGCAATAAGAGTTGATCTCACGGTTTTAAGGCGTAATGACTACGTCCTATAAATATGGGTATGTCCATCACATCGTTAAACCAACGACATGACTTCCATTGCCGACCGACGCCATGCCCTATGATCAGAAAACCTCGATCATCAATCGCGCAACAAAACTAGTCTTAGTAGAGGCTAATAGGGACCTGGTTGTTTATCTACCACACTTGTATTAATGTTTCCGCTTAATACAGTTAAAGCATGGTATAAAACAAATAATCTTAACTTAGGAAAATATTCCGACCTAATGTTATTAAGCCCCTTACGATCTATACAACTATAGATTGGATGCCTAATAGTCCTAACTTCATTCATAGAAAATTTAATCACTTAAATAATCCTTTACCCTCTACTAGAGGATCTGTGTCATTTAATATGTCGTTACATATAAAATCATGAATGATACCTAGCTCCCACTTAAATATGCCATCCGTATATAAGACTAGGGAATTTCTTTTAGCTCCCACTCAAATAAGCCATTCGCATATAAGATCAAGAAAACCTACTTACCTCACACTCACTTTTTGCAAATGCAAGTTTCTTCAACTATTTTGGACAACTCCAAAATCATTTGATCACATTATCAAAGTGAAGATTCCAGCTCCGATATGCTTGCTTCAGCCCATGAATGGACAACTGAAGTTTGCATACCTATTTAGCATTCTCAGGATCACCAAACCATTATTGTACTGATTACAACTCTTTCTTAATGACACTATTAAGAAACATGGTTTCCTTATCCATCTATCATTTTCTCATTCAAAATTATAGTAATTGCTAAACGATCCAGAATAGAATTAGGCTTCGCCAATTGAGACAAAATCTCGTTGTGGTCAACTTTTGAATCTGTCGGAACCGTTTCACGACAAATCGATATTTATCAGTGTCTACTCTCCCATAAAATTCCATATTCTATTAACATCCTAGATGCCATCAAGAAGATCTCCCAAGTCATTACCTGGTAATCGTACATGGGTTTTATCTTGTATCATATATGACTCATAGTCATTTCTCGGACTTAGGTCTACCATCTCTTCTTCGTAGTTCGTAGGTCTGTCATATTCCATTAACATGATCTTCATAACAAGATTGTCGTAACACATAGTATGGAACACAACCTCGTACACCTACGTTCTTAGTATGAGCTCAGAGCATCATGATCTTGTATCATCAGCTTCTTTCAAGCTGTGGAGCACGACACCGAAAACACTTTCGGTTGCGCCACTCTGATGTCTGGAGAGAAAGTTCATCAACTTCGTCTTGCTCTACTTTCTTTCTCACTTATACCCTTAGACAAGAAACTATTTCTTTCGCAAGGTATATCCCGGCAACGATTTTACCTATGTCGTGAGACATGTACCCAACTAACTCTATAGGTACGGTACACTATAAAGATTAATCCATTTTAGGTTTGATCACATCAAAACACCAAATTGCTGAAACGACAATCTAGGCTCAAAGCCATGCCATCACTTATATGGTATTGTCTTCATGGATTCAAATGGTTTCCCTATTATCTAACGTGAATGATGCGTTTCTACCATATGAATCTAATGATCACAATAATTCGATAAGAGATTTATTTACTACACACTATACGATAGGGTGCGATTACGACGTTCTAACATATTCCATGCTACGTAATTTGTGTAACTTTTCTCACAAGTCTTCTAATGATGTGTCAATATTATAACTCAAATCTTTATTTCTTCGATCTGTATCGCATGAATTTGATTTTCTTGTTAAATTTATTTCCTACTTCATTCTGAACTTGTTTGATCGAATCAAAATTTCCGGACTAACATTCCCTGAGTGGATATCCATATATCTACTCGGAATATTCATGAAGCCTATGAAATAAATACTTCCACTACACGTTAAAGTATTTCATTGATTCACATACACCCATATGCACGATTCTCAACAAGTTGTACTCAAAACGTTCAATGAAGTTCACAAAACAAAGGTCTCCACTACCCGTCTATTACTTCATTGATCCACATACATCTATATGCATGACTATCAATAAGTTATATAGCCGTTTCTGAAAACGGTGTCTTAGTTATCTTGCAAGTGTCAAAAGATCAAATCTTAGAACTTGTAGATCCATCCGTTATGGAGCTAATTCATTGACTATAACATTGACATGAATTAAACGGCAGTGCCACACATATGTGGTGTCTTTATTAAGTTTGTATCCTTTGGCATTAATATTATGAATGTGGGATCTTCTACCATCTAAATTCAAATCGGTATATGATCATTACTTCATAAATATAGGACAACGAATTTTTCACTAACATATATGAACAATTGTCTCCCTAGAGGAGACACACTTATAACGATCATACAAACAGGCGATCATAAAAGAATTTATTCAAATGGTAGATCTAGAGGGAGAGTGTCTATGGTCATCACAACAATTTGTCTGCCATTATAAACACACAATGTCGCCTCATCCTTCCAAGCTACTCAAATAGTAAATCTGGTTTTCATAAAACATGACTAGTATCAAAAACTTAGTCACTACTGCGAGTACTTGCTCAGGTAAAACATTCATAACGTGTATATCATATATACACCATCATCATTGATGACTTCCGGCGATCTGTTTCATCTTCTTGATACTTCCAACGTAATCAAGAACCATGAAGGTGAACGATTCCCCTTGCATGCCATAGTCTATGACAAAGCATTTGCACTTGGCAGCGACGTCTGTCATCCAGTGATCGAGCTGAGCGAGGCATCTCAATGTTCATCAAGTATGACCATATGTCATCAAGTATGACCAATGTCATCAAGCTTGACTAGTGTCATCAAGTATGACTTCCACGTGCTCCTTCAATGTGTGTATTCTCTTCCATCTTGGTTGAGAAGAAGAACAATCAACGTACTGATAATTTTTATCAACCCAACTTTATGGGTATCCCGAGTTTAGCGATCATCTCATATATTCGTGATCTAACAACTCGTACCCACCGTTGATTCTCTATGACAGAGATCATAGCATACACTCGACTATGATGATATCATCCGCATAAAAGCTGATAATCCAAATTATCCTTTTGTTAGCGGAATCTCCTGGTTTATCTCCTAGCGGGTATTGTATCACAAAGAGCTAACGGTTCAAACAAGGAGTATCCTCAAGCTAAAGTATAAAACTATGAAGTTTGGACCCAACTTTTTAAGTTTCTCAATCGTAGGATTACGCCTAATTTTAAAAAAGCTATCACAATGGTCAATATCTACAAAGGTTTTGCAAAACATACTTTGTTCATTATATTTTTAGTTCTATTATTTTAGAAAATAATTTCAAGAACTCCCACTCAAACGAACATCCCTCCTGGCCGTTTCAGCGATTACACGACCCCCATACATTGTTTCAAACGAACATCCCTCCTGGCCGTTGCAACATGGCTTACACCCACTGTATGCGAACAGCGATATGTCTGACACCCGATCTTCACGGCCTGCCTCATAACGTAGAACTTTCTTGGTGGAGCACGTCGAAGGAAAAACACTAGTGGTATTTTAAAGGGATCATCTTATATTTCTGCCGCCGTGTAACTAATATATTATAATATATAATCACACAATATAAGATGCACACAAAACAACAAATTTAATGCGATGTGATATAGTCCATTGCGACATGGTCTTCTTGGCGCCCGCAGTTCATAAACAATTTAATAACCCTACCTTGACCATATCACATTGCCCCTGCAAAAAAAGTTAGACGCTTCTACTTTATCTTTTACATATTTTACGTGGCTTGGGGCTGACGTAAATAGAACCGCTTCATACCTACGAACCTTATGACCACAACAACGATCCAATAATTGCATGTTTAAGCATCCCTTTCGGGCCCTCCATTGAAAATGCAAAGCCAACTAAAGAGAGAGAAATGACACCCGCCAGCAACAGATATGGTACAAGCCGTATGTCAGTAGTAGAACCAGTCTCGCGTAAACGTACGCGTAATGTCGGTCCGGGCCGCTTCATCAACTCGATGCCACTGGAATCACAAGTGCACGCTAGAGGGTAGCAAATAGCAGGAACGGTACCCCCGTGAAGAACGCGGGATATAACAACGTACAACTAAATCTACGATAGATCGGCTCTGATACCACTGAATGGGATCGAAGTCAGAAAAAAAAATTCTTATCGGCGATATCCTTAAACTAGCCAAGATCTATACTATGCAGATATAGAAGTACGGCGGAGATCGGAATACATACCCTCGTAGACCGAATAGCGGGGATTACACTCCCGCACAAGCGTTGACGGCGAACACGACGTATCCGACCTCTAGGTCGCAAAGAACTCGACGCGACGAAGACGACGAAGATGACCTCGAGGTCGGGTGGAGGAATCCAACCTCCCAGCACCACTAGCGTGGCACCTCGCAGGGCGTCATACACATACGGTGGAGACGACGGCCTCCGAAGCTCTAGTCCAGGACAAGCAGCGAAAGACTTTGACCGGAACACCAGCAGTGCGGCAACGAGCTATGGTGGAGAGATCCCCTCATCCTCCTCGGCGCAACTCCGACATAGGAAATCACAAAATCGAGGAGAAATAAGAGAATTAATTGGTGAATTAAAAGGCCAGGGGTGCCACTTCTTATATAGGCTCCCGTGGGGAGCCAACCTTGCCAGCCAGGCAATGTGGGACAATCCCGCATGCCTGATGCGGCTAGGGATGATGCGCCGGCCCTAGGTGGGCTCCATTTGGCCCACCTAGGCCGGCCAAACCCCCCCACCGAATTCCCTTGAGGGTTTCCCCCCCCATGGGCCTTCTTTCCACCAGAAGGCCTATTTAGGAAAATCAGACTAAATAAATTCGAAAATAAATATATAAAATCATATTTAAACATTAATTACACTAATTAATATCAAACATATTATATATAAATTATTCTGCTTCCGAAAACTATTTCGTCGCTGCCCGATCTCCATTGGACCATTCCAAGGACGTTCCCGGTGATCTCTTTTCTTTCCGGTTGTCTTGTCGAAACCCCTATAGAGTGTTACCCTAGCGGTTCGATATAATAACAGGTATGATCAATGACTAACTCGTAGGTCCTGGTTCCGCGATCTGAAGTCCATCCTTGAAACCCACAAGGTGGCCTACATCCTTGATTCCCCCTTAGGTACAAGCCGTATGTCAGTAGTGGAACCAGTCTCGCGTAAACGTACGCGTAATGTCGGTCCGGGCCACTTCATCAACTCGATGCCACTGGAATCACAAGTGCACGCTAGAGGGTAGCAAATAGCAGGAACGGTACCCCCGTGAAGAACGCGGGATATAACAACGTACAACTAAATCTACGATAGATCGGCTCTGATACCACTGAATGGGATCGAAGTCAGAAAAAAAAATTCTTATCGGCGATATCCTTAAACTAGCCAAGATCTATACTATGCAGATATAGAAGTACGGCGGAGATCGGAATACATACCCTCGTAGACCGAATAGCGGGGATTACACTCCCGCACAAGCGTTGACGGCGAACACGACGTATCCGACCTCTAGGTCGCAAAGAACTCGACGCGACGAAGACGACGAAGATGACCTCGAGGTCGGGTGGAGGAATCCAACCTCCCAGCACCACTAGCGTGGCACCTCGCAGGGCGTCATACACATACGGTGGAGACGACGGCCTCCGAAGCTCTAGTCCAGGACAAGCAGCGAAAGACTTTGACCGGAACACCAGCAGTGCGGCAACGAGCTATGGTGGAGAGATCCCCTCATCCTCCTCGGCGCAACTCCGACATAGGAAATCACAAAATCGAGGAGAAATAAGAGAATTAATTGGTGAATTAAAAGGCCAGGGGTGCCACTTCTTATATAGGCTCCCGTGGGGAGCCAACCTTGCCAGCCAGGCAATGTGGGACAATCCCGCATGCCTGATGCGGCTAGGGATGATGCGCCGGCCCTAGGTGGGCTCCATTTGGCCCACCTAGGCCGGCCAAACCCCCCCACCGAATTCCCTTGAGGGTTTCCCCCCCCCCCCCCATGGGCCTTCTTTCCACCAGAAGGCCTATTTAGGGAAATCAGACTAAATAAATTCGAAAATAAATATATAAAATCATATTTAAACATTAATTACACTAATTAATATCAAACATATTATATATAAATTATTCTGCTTCCGAAAACTATTTCGTCGCTGCCCGATCTCCATTGGACCATTCCAAGGACGTTCCCGGTGATCTCTTTTCTTTCCGGTTGTCTTGTCGAAACCCCTATAGAGTGTTACCCTAGCGGTTCGATATAATAACAGGTATGATCAAGACTCTTCTCTGATCAACGACTAACTCGTAGGTCTGGAACCCATGAATTAATCTAAAAGAGCATTTTCCCTCATGTGTGGTTTTGGTAATTGAATGAAAATCTCTATGGACTAATGTTTTCTTTGAGATATCATTATAGATCATGTCCATGGAATTGTGGAGTTCATGTGTTGGACTCTTGAAGCTTATGTGTTGAGTGGAGCATATTGCAAGTATGTCTTGAAGGATTCAAGACATCATATTAGTGAAGAAATGTTGGAAGATACAAGGTTGATCAAGATGTTGATCAACACACAAAGCTACAAGATGTACCAAGAGCGATCATGTATCTCTTGGGATGGTAAACACTTGTCCGCATAGCTTTGTGAACTAACACATGATATATATGTGTGTGTGGTATCTTTATATGAGGTTAGGTATCTTCCCATGGGCTTGCATCAAATGAAGATTTCATATAACTCATGGAGGATGACGTCATGTGGTGATCGTCATCAAGGTGAGATGTGCAAGACCAAGAGAAGCTTCTTGAAGAGATCCTATGCTTGGTGCTTGCAATGGATACATGAAGATGAAGCTAAGCGAGACTCTCCCATTGTGAGCATGGGGGGGTATTTGGAGAAGTCTTCATCAAGCATGTGCTTGGACGCGCATTCAAGAAAGATGATCCACTTGAAGAGATCAAGATAGTCATCATCCAACTCAAGTGGAATGCTCAAGGCAAAGGTATGATCTTGATAGGGCTATAGGATAGATAGGCGTACTATCAAGAGGGGCTCTCAAGTTAGTAACTTGATCACATCGTTGTGGAGAGCTCAAACCTTTGCATACTTGGCATATCATATTTCTTGGTTCTTATTTGGCTTTTATGTTGGTGAGGAGTTAGAGCTTGGTTCATCTCCATGTCAAGCTCTTGTTCATCGAAATCGGTTTTACTTTGGACAACTTGTTGCGTTTTTGGTGGCGGAAATATTGCCGGTTCTACCGTGAGGAAAGTCCCACACCTTGCCATGTGTGGTGATTTTACTCTATTTATGGGATGCAATATTTCCACTTTTTGTTGGGTGCTCATCGTCGCTATCTTTCCAACAAGCAGTTTTTGTTTCGGTGTTTTGCTGATTCGGATTATTGGGGCCGGATATTCCGCTCTACCGGAATTTCCGGTTCCCCAGCTGATCCAAGAAAACGGCTAAGGAAAGGAGAAAAAGGGTTCTGACTCCTGTCGGAAATTGTGCTCGGAAATTTCCGTCTACCGGAATTTCCGAGTGCCCCCAGAAAAGTCCTCCAGAAATGGCTAAGGAAAAGTTTGGTTTTGCTTCTGACTCCAGCCGGAATTTCAGCTCGGAAATTTCATGGACTCGGAATTTCTGGTTGACCGGAATTTCCAAGTCTCACTTATACCGGAATTTCCGAGTGTCGAAACAGCCAACGGCTATATTTCCTGGAGGGGTATAAATACCCCTCCCCTTCTTCTTCCCCAGCCAATCCAAGGCATCACGTTTTTCCCCTCTCTCCTACTCCATTGTTGACCTTGGAAAGCTCACTTCCCTCTCAATCCCTCCATTGAATCTTCCATATTCTTTAGGAAAAGTTGAGAGGAGATCTAGATCTACAATCCTACCAATCAATCTCTCCTCTAAGTGAGGGAAACTTAGTGGATCTAGTTCTTGGAGTTCCTTTGTGGTTCTTCCTCTCTTCTCCCCCCCCATAAGCATTAGTTGCTTTTGGTGGGATTTGGGAGTGAAGGATTTGACTCCTTTGTGGTTTCCTTTGTTCTTCCTCTCTTATTCCCCCATAAACATTTGTTGTTGTGTTGGAATTTGAGAGTGAAGGACTTGAGCACTTCGTGTGCTCTTGCCATTGCATTTGCATCGGTTTGAGCCCTCCACGAGGATTCGTGGTGGTATTACTTGTGAGCTTGTTACTCTTGGGTCTTTGGACCCTAGACGCCTTTTGTGGCCAAGACCTTTTGTGGTGAAGACCTTTTGTGTTCACTTGAGAGCCCCCAATTAAGTTGTGGGTGCGTGCCTCAAGACTTGGGAGCCCCCAATTAAGTTGTGGGTGTGTGCCTCAAGAGTTGTACGGGATTCGATCTCCGCCCCAAAGGAGATCAATAGTGGAAGGTGAACTCGCAACCTTTTGTGGTTGAGTTCATTAGGAGAAGAAGGTGAGCCTTTGTGGCGTTGCGGCTAACCTGTTGTGGTTGCGCACATCTCTCCAAACGAGACGTACACCCTTTGGGTAGAACTCGGGAATACATCCTCGTCTCCGCGTGCCTCGGTTATTTCTATACCTGAGCTCTTTACTAATGCACTTTACATTGTGATACCCTTCGTGCTTGAAGTCATATATCTTGCTATCACCTTGTTACTTGTATTGCTTAGCATAAGTTGTTGGTGCACATAGGTGAGACTAGTATTTATATCTAGGTTGTATGCTTGTTAAAGTAAACCTCTAGTTTTATTCCGCCTTTATCAAGCATACCGGAATTTCCGGGTCATTCTTGGACCGGATATTCCGGCTCCTCGGAAAAAGTTTTAAATCGCCTATTCACCCCCCTCTAGGCGACCTATCCGTTCATAATCTCTGTGATATAACGAATGACTCTCATCTATCAAATCTGAACGTTAAGTCTTAAACCTTTGTCATGGGGATACTTAGCGTGTCCGAGCGTCGTTCTTAGATATCTTCATATCTATCTGAACTCGTTACCGACATCGCTATCTTCTACTCGTCTATGATATTTTGTCAGCTGGTGACCTAGCCACATGTTTGCAAACTCATTTGACATAATCTCACCGAGTGGGACCTAGAGTATCTATCCGACTATACGGACTCACAAATCCCACTGTTGACCCCTCGTCTCAACTACCCCTTCCGATACCCAAAAGTATCACCTATCATTGTCACACTATATAAGATATGACGTTTGGTGCGGTCAAAGTATCTTTCAGGGATAACAATAAGAGTTGATCTCATGGTCTTAAGACGTAATGACCACGTCCTATAAATAGGGGTATGTCCATCACATCGTTCAACCAAAGACATGACTTTCATTGCCGACCGGCGCCATGCCCTATGATCGGAAAACCTCGATCATCAATCGCGCAACGAAACTAGTCTTAGTAGAGTCTACTAGGGACCTGGTTGTTTATCTACCACTCCTGTATTAATGTTTCCGCTTTATACAGTTATAGCATGGTATAAAACATATAATAAACACTTAGAATATAACCAATAAACTATGTTTATTAAGTGCCTCTAGGGCATATTCACTTCATTAAGTTCTGACAAGTTTTAGATACCATTTTATTTTTCCTAATAAAAATCTAGAAAATACAAAATATTTTTAAGATAAAAGTGGTGAAATTAATTGGCATTCCTCATTATGGATAGTAAAAGAAAGCCTACTTCCGAGATCAATTACAAAAATTGGCCCATTGACACAAAATTTGTTTTGGGTGTTTCAAAGTAGGAAATTTAAAATTAAAAAATGGATATTGTTTTTCCTAATATACAACTCTAGAAATGATAAATAAATGTGATGGTTTTATTTACATTCCTTACTATAAATGCTAAAGAAAGATTCAGTTCTAAGATCAGCTAAAAAGTGATGCTTTCCTAACATCAAAGGAAAAATAATAATAATACTACTCTGCCTGACTGCCTTGACAAAACACTCGGCAAAACACTTGTTGAGTGTCCCATCTAGAACATTCGTCATACATGGCCTCACCGTCACTTGTCATCAACCGCGGCGAGCATGGACACTTGGAAATACTCTTTGCTGCGTGTTTTCATCTTTACCTGGTGGTGTCATCTTTACCGAGTTTGGCTTACTACACACTCGGTAAAGCAATGACTTTCTTGTGTATTTTTCAATTGCTAAGTGAATTTCTCTCTTACTCATGTCAGGGGAGAGTTTTCCGAGTGTCCGACAAGATTGATTTAGCAAAAATGGCTACATTCAACAAAATATCGTTTCAGATAATGAGATAAGTGATACGGGGAAAGATGTTTTCATGATTAGTTACACCACATGACACATGGGTACCAGCGCCTCACTAAACACATAGAAATACTCTTTGCTGAGTGTTTTCATATTTACCTAGTGGTGTCATATTTACCGAGTGTGTCGTAATGCACACTCGATAAAGTAATTATGTTCTTGTGTATTTTTGTTTGCCAAACGAATTTCTCTATTACTCATGAAAGGGAGAGACTTTTCTGGGTGTTTGACAAAATTTATTTAGCAAAGGTGACGACATTCGGCAAAATATCATTTCAGATAATGAGATAGATGAGTCGAGAAAGAGTATTTTTCAAGATTAGTGACACCACACGACAAAATAGGCTACAACACATGGGCACCAGCGCACCCAATATTAAAAAAAAGTTCAAAATTATGGAGTTGGTATTCGGGCAAACATTATCAAGTATTTTAACTGTAGAAAAATTTCACCAAACATAACTTGTATTGCACCTTGTGTCAAAATTTTGGCTAAAAGTTGCATTATACATAAGTCGACTTGCAATTTTTTTATGCGAAATCTCTACTATATAATACGGCTTGGGGTTACATTACGTCGTGGCCATTTTGCACTTTAGTCCTCCAGCTTCTGCGCAATTAACCCGCAGTCCAAACTTAAGTTTCCCTCTTTTTATTTTAGTCCCTGCCGCTTGGTGGGAAGGGGATCGAGACGGGACAGCAGCAGCGGACGGAAAGCTCGCCTCCTCCCCCTCTGCCTGCGCCGGCCTCCACGGAGGATTCGCAGCCGCACGGCGCCGTCCGCGCCGGCCTCCACGGACGATGTCCGGCCGCCCATCGACTCCAACTTCCCCGCCCGGACGGAGGACGGCATCAGGGACGCCACGTCCGACACGGTGCGCCGTGACAGCATCAGGCTCTCCAGCCGCTCCCTGGCGCCCACGTGGAGCGCGCCGGACCACGTCTTCCCCTGCTTCCCCTGCTTGAGCGCGGTGAGCTGAAGAAGGCGGTGGCGGCGAGGACGGGGCTGCACCCGGCGGAGCAGCATGTGACGTACAAGGGGCGGGAGCGGAGCAACTCCGATTACCTGGATGCGTGCGGCGTCAAGAACAAGTCCAAGCTCGTCGTCTCCGAGGACCCGGCCAGCCTCCAGCGCCGCTTCATCGAGCGCCAGAGGAGCGCCAGGGTCGAGAACGCCAACCACGCCATCGCCGACATAGCCCTCGAGGTCGACAGGCTCGCCGACCAGGTATTTATCTGCATTAGAACTCTCTGTTTCTTCACCAGTTCACCACCAACGATCACTGACAGGACGAGTTCTCGACAGTCAGTTTAGCTAAATCTCTCTGAAATAGGATGTTCAGGAATCAGGATACAGTCCTTACCTGAACCTTTTTTTGCTTTACCTTTCCTGGTCCTTATGTTCTTGTAATTTACACATATTTCTGATACAGCTGAAGCCACTGCTGAATTTCTACCTAATGTTGGAAGGGAAAAGGGCAAACGCAAATCAGTAACATTTGTTCTACCGGATGATTCTGAAGTGGTTACTCCAACAGATACCAATTTTGAGCACCATGATGACATAGGGACTGATGAACATTTCAACACCTTGCCTCAGCAAACAGTTCAAAAGGTAAGTCTGCTAGAATTTGCACTTGTGATTAGATTTATTTTTTCAAGAACTCTACTCTTACTTTGTTAATGTTTTCAGCATTTTAATACTGAAGAACAACTTCCAGATGATCAGAAATATACTGACAAGGAGAGTAAGTACCATGAAGGAGTGTCATCAGATCGTGGTGTTAGAGAACAACCAAAACTGAATGTTGGAAAAGTAGATTTATCTATGAAACTGAGAAACAGGGGAAAAATATAGGAAGTTGGGGTATCTGAGCATATTACTGACGAAGAGTACGCTGAACCTTCACCAGCTACTCACAGAGTTCGTCAAAAAAGAACAAAAGGTATCTGGCTAAAATAACATCAACACCCATATACAAAGCATCAGTTTCACATGATATGAGCTCGTAACTCTTGCAACTTTGGCCTTTGTAGTTTCAAAAGTTCAAACCTTACTGAAAACCTGATCATGAGATAGATCGCATGAAGCTAAGTGTGACTACATGGTGTGTTCGGGAATTAGGATGCAGTCCTAATCTGAACCTTCTTTTTTTTGCTTTAGCTTCAGTGTAAGATTGCGGAATATGTTGTATTGTATTGATACTAGATTGATTAACATGAGCCACGATGGGCTGTATATAAAGGGGTACAAGACTTGGAGACTACGAAACCTAATAGAGATAGACTTGGATTACAATCCTAATACTACCAAATATAGCTAAATCGTACTGTACTCTAACATCCCCCCGCAGTCGGATCGGTAGTAACGCGAACAACTGGAGTGTTGCGGACGGTCTGACTGGAGCATAATCCAAAGTCTCGAACTGAAGAGGAGCCGAGTTGATAGCCCTTGATGCCGATGTCGATGTAGCCGAGTTGTGGGCGCTGTAGTTGTGGTCGATGTTGCAGTTTGTTGAGAAAGTTGAGGTAGAATTTTGCTGGAGTCGATGTAGTTGAGGTAGGCGGCACGCCTTGCCAAGCTTGCCAGACTTGGGAGCGCGTCGGGGACAAAGGCACGCGCCGATGTTGCCAGTACCGGGCATGCGAAGAAAGGGATCACCATTAACCATGCGAGCCAGAGTCGGATGAAGAAGCAGAGGAGATCTCCATGGTCTGCGGCGCGTAGCGCAGATTTTCGCCGTTTGTTGCCGGAGTAGACGAAAAATAAAGTTGCAACTAGTAAATTGTGCTAAATACAACTCTGACGGCAAGGTTGTGGTGGACGAAGATGGCGTGGTGGTTGTTGAAGACGTTTGTTGAGGTAGGCGATGTAGAGGTAGAAGATGTCAAGGTGTTGTTGAAGTAGAACTTGTCGGCGATGATGACCACGAGCGTTTTTTGGTGCAGCCCTGTGTTGACGGCGAGACGATGAAGACGATTTGGTGGCGTAGATTGGCCGGGGAAGATCAACTAGCTTGGAGCCCATCCGTCCATGTCCCATACGAACATGCAAACATGGGGTCGCTTCTTACATGCAGCTTGGTGCCTGGATGACTGCTGGCGGCCGGGTGGACGGACAATCGCGCGCTGCTGTTCTTTGATGGGATCTGCTGGCTTTTTCACCGGGACTAGATGTATTTTGGTGGCTAAAAAGAAACCGATATAATTGCAAAACGAAATTGGCTAAACGTACGAACTGATTTATTGAAATTGGAAGAAAAACTAACTACGAGATGCGACGCCCCCGTAGCAACCATGGATGAAACATGTCGCTCTTGAAATTTCTTTCTTCTTTACAAATTGGGATTGCCAAGAAGTGGCAGATCACGAAGAACTGAACCCAGCTCAACTGCATCACAAATTCAATTGCTCGACAAAGAACAAGGAGCGGTTGCTTGTGGGTGCTACCATAGAGTAGCTTTTTCTAGAAGAACTTGGAGCAGCTAGCTCTAGCTGCATTTTATACGGTGGTTCGATTAAAATACACGTATCCTTGTTGTATTACAGATATCTCTAAGTTGTTGAATCTAAATGCGCTCCGGTATTGCTATATCTCTATTCAAGATTTCCGAATAATTGTAATGTAAACTTGAACTATGTTTTTTTAGAAAAGGGAGTCCCGGCCGTAAATTTAATAATTTGAATTATTGCTGATTTAACTTGCACTCTAATGTTTTTGTTCAAATTCATATTGTTGAATAAGTAACAGCTACAGTACAAATTTGGGTTTTCTGGAGTACTCGCCATCGCCCCACCACGAACCACGCTAACCGCTCGATCAGCGCGAGTGCAAGACTGAACGTCCACATCGAGAACAGGGGCCTACCATGCACATTATCTATAGTACAACATATTTTATTATTAGCCTTTATTATTCTGGTGTAAAAAACAACAAGTGAATTTGATCTTGTTTTGTTACGCCTGACATGGTTGCGAATGCTTGCACCTAGAGCACCTGTGGACGATGCCCTCGAGCCGGTGGACGCACCGCCCCGGATGTGACATGCATTGCGATGACAGGTGCACCCTAGAGAACGCACCGGTATTCCTTTTTATTCATCTGCACTATGTGGGAGAAGAATAAGTTCGCTCTCGACAGTGTTTGAGCGACTGATAATATAGTTTAAAAGGCACATTTTTTCAACCGGTGCAACGCACGGGCATTCTTCGAGAACCCCCAGCTGATGACGGCCTCGGCGCTCCGAACAACTCTCGTCTCCGTGTTCGAGGAGCCGGACGTACGACCTCTCAGATCTGCAGAGCTAGGCTTCCATGGACGACTATGCCTGCTGTGCCTCGTGCACGGCGTGGCTCCGTCGGTCAGCATGTTTGATTCAGGGACGGCCGGTTGGACTGCGCGTGTATGTATCCATCTGCCATCTCCTCTGAATTCCATGAAGCAGATGCTGGAGTTTCTTGACAAGGTGATGATGTCGTTCTTGAATTTGTCTGCGAAGAGGTTGGGGGCGACCAACCGTGAGAAAATCAGAGAGTCTGCTAGCTCTAGCCAGTCAAGTAACTGTCAGCTCCATGAAACATTTTAACCGGCCTATCAAATATCAAGTAGTAGGAAAAATTGGCATATTTTTTGGAGCGCTATCAAAGCTGGAAGAGCAAAAAAGCCAATGAAATAATACCAAGTCACTGTGAAACATTCTTGTTAAATATCGGCTGACCAAGATGGGCATAAGGGCATTGCTGCATACTAGGTCTTTCCAACAACTTAAAGTGATGTGCTTAATGCACCACATCTGATGAGGACATCCCACATGCTGATACATCCGCTGCACCTACAACAACAATACAAGGACCTATCACACGAGCTCGTGCACAACAACTTAATTATCAGGTACTTTCGTTTCTTGGAATCAATCCTCACATACATGAACATATGATGCTGCCTAAATCAGATGTGTTTGTCATACTTAGGAATGATGGCCCTAGCAAGGATGAGAGGGACAAACAGTGGAGCATGATCTCGCATGAAGAGGATTGAAGATGATGCCACTAATGGAGAATTCGTACATTCAAGCAACCATAGAGAGAGGAGAAGACTTGGACGAAATATACTTCATATTTTCGTCCATATATTCGTATGGTGCTGCGTCACCTTTTAGTTATGGGCCAGGCCCATGTATTTTCGTCCAAATTAAGTGTGAGAACAATTAGAGTCCGTATAAGTGGAAGGAAACCGACTTAGGGTGGAATTCGAACCCAGTTTCCAAGGCTGGCCGACTCCCCCTTCGTCCCTGCATATATACCCCGTTTAGGTCTTCGTTTAGACGTGTATTTAGTTTAGTTTAAGACTTAGCCATTGCTATTCTTCGCCAAAGACTCTAGTGTCGGTCCAGACCTATTGTACTTCGCACTTGCAGAATCCCACATATAAAGCTTTCATCTTTATTCCGCAATATCTTGATTGCATCTATAATTCTTGCTAGTTCTTCGATCGCTTGCAGGAATTGATCTACGGATCAGGTTGATCTAGCTCCGGCGAGATCAATAGCCTCAGGAAGTTGGTGTAGCGATTGCATTGGCGTAACGTCTCGCACGTTTGTAGTCGGATCGTCAACGTCGACCTCCACCCAAATCGTTAGCTACCGTCTCATCGAAAGATCGGGCAACCTTACCCTATCAAGTGGTATCAGATTTCAGGTTTATCGGTGAGATCTTAAAGTTTACTAGTGTAGATTGCATCTGTTTTTCTTCCTACAGTCCACTAAAAAGCCAAAAATATTAGGGATAGATCTTCTCCTAGAACAATTTCGAGCCTTTGCATCTTTTCTTTTCAGTTTTTGCATTGTTAAATTCGTGTCTGCATCGTCGTGTCGAGTGCTGGTCGTAGCGTTTTGTGAAGGGGTTACGGTGCAGAAAACAATAATTTTCTAGCGTACGAAACCCTAACTAGCCAGGATCTATCTATCAAGTACATGCGATAACGGTGGCGGAACGGGTTACATTACCTCCATGTAGACCGATAGCGGGGATTACGCTCCCGCACAAGCGTTGACGATGAAGTCGTACGTAGCCGACCTCGAGGTCGCGGAGAACTTGCCGCGATGTCGAAGTCGATGACGCCGGGGTGTCGATGATGATCTGCGTCGACGGGCGTCGGGCGGAAGAAGGCAGAGCGCCAGCACCAGGGCTGGTGCGCCGGCAGCAGAGGGGGGGGGGGGGGGGGGGGAGGCGCGGCGGCTGCAGGGGGCGAGACGACGTCGCCCAAGCTCCTCAAAAGAGTAGCCTCCGAGCACTCGCAAACATACGAAGCCTAGCGACAACTCCCGGTCATTCAGATCCAGCTGAAATCGCAGGAGTAGATCTTATCTGGAATCCCGCAGAGCAACGGCGCTCTGCGGTATGGCTTAGGTGGAGAGAGACCCCTTTCCTCAGCTCGGCGCGGCTCCGACTTGGGAACCACGAGATCGAGAGAGAAATTGGGAATTAATTGAATTTACTATGAATTAAATCAATTAATATGCCTTGCTATATAAAGGGGGAAGGGGGTGTGCAAACCCCTTGGCTCCCCCATGTGGGACTAAACAAAGGACATGGGAGGGGGGGTTCGGCCCCCACATGGGCTGGCCGAACCAGCCAATGGGGCCCACCCCCCTTTGAGGTGCGGCTCCCCCTCTTGGGCCCTCTTAGGGCCCATCTAGGTGGGAGCCCCTTTTTCCTTTATTTAATTAATATTAAATTAATATAAAAATCCCATTAATTCATAATTAATATATTTATATATAATTCAATATCCCATGACTCCGAAACTATTTTGGAACCACCCGAACAACTTTCGGACATTCTCGGAACCATTCCATAGCTCCCCGGAACTCCTTCCGGACCACCGGAACTCTTTCCGGATCAATTTTCTCTGTCCAATAAAAACCTATAAAATTCCAGAACCTATCTCCTAGCGTCGCTAAGACCTTAAGTTTGTTACGCTACGGTTCGGGAACACTCCAGACATGGTCGAGACACTCCGCTCACCAATGATCGTCAGGGATACCTGGAAATATATGACGACCCCTGTGCATTCCACGAATATCGTCGTTGAACCATAAGTATGATATTCATTCCCTTTGTCTCTGCGATACTACCTTGTCCGAGATATGATCATAGACACACCGATGCCTTTGCTGTATCTCGTTACCGACGAAGGTTATTAACTCGTCTGCGATATTACATCTCCATGACCTAGTCATAAGCTGCGCAGCTATATAGATGCAATATCACCGAGTGGGCCCAGAGTATCTTTCCATTACTAGAATGAACAAATTCCGCTCTTGATCCTTACGTCTCGATGCTCTTTCGGAATACCCAAGATGGACACCGTTATTGTCATGCTATATAAGACACAACGTTTGATGCTCTCAAAGCACTCCTACGAAGCAACAATAAGTACGGTCTCACGGTCTAAGGAATAAGCTATCATACTCTTATTTATTGCAAATGACAAACATCGTAATACGATCTTATTGCAATACTTTGCGTATGTCCATCACCTTATTCTACTAACAAGATGACCCCATTGTCAACCGACGTCATTGTCCTTGATCGGGAATCTCGATCAACCGTTGCCCAATGGACTAGCTCATATAGAGGCTTGCTAGGGACCTGGTTGTCTATGTATCATACGTGTATTAATAATTCCGCTTAATACAGTTATAGCATAATACACAAACCTATTATAAACTTATGAGATAATGCAATAAATATTACTTATTTATTTGCCTCTAGGGCATATCTCCTTCAGTCTCCCACTTGCACTAGAGTACAAATAAACTAGTTGCATTTTACTTTTATCAGAATCCCTTATCAAATAAGAATCATTTGATAATGCTTGCTCGTGGAAAAGTGTTACTGCACAAACCATGATTGTACATGCTTTTGCGATTCACCGGTATCAACTCGCTTGATATCATCACGTCGTCTAACAACATATGTGCAAATACCGTAACTAAGTGAGACTTCTGCTTCCCAGCGCTTACTCTGATTATACTAACCAGTTAACTGCTCTGAAAAACACACTTAGCCATGCAGAGCCCCTTGTAACAATTACAAACTCGCGATATCTACATCCTTTCACACCAATGTAGAAAACTTGACATTCAAATGTCAATCCCTTAACTAACGCACTTCTAC
The DNA here is from genome assembly GCA_026929855.1 of Poa annua. Taxonomy (NCBI): domain Eukaryota; kingdom Viridiplantae; phylum Streptophyta; class Magnoliopsida; order Poales; family Poaceae; genus Poa; species Poa annua. The sequence continues at coordinate 78,210,925 of CM049430.1, read as the reverse complement.
TACCAGTAAATTCCAAATTTACTTTTATAACTGCTCTTATTCCAAGAACATCGGTTACATTTCATCGAGCAGATAATATGGTTTCTGTATGATGTCTAATATATACATAATAGACCCACATGTCATACAACCATTACCTTCATGCATCATTATTCTTAATGATCAATTGGATTCCAAAGGACCATCCTTTTGATTCTATCCTCACTCCTCAGATATAACCCAACACAACTCGACTAACTATTTAAAATTCCCGTTCTATTTCAAAATAGACACTAACTTTTAAATAGTTTCACAACTTCATCCTATTCTATTGGTACAGTTTCACAATGTGTTAACTACACAAAATGAATTCGACTCCCACTCAAATTATGTCTCCACATATTTGACAACACGGGCTCCCACTCAAAAACGTGTCATCCACATATCTGAGTCCCTGAGCTCCCACTCAAAAATATGTTCCATACATATTCCACCTGAGTAAACTAACTACGAATCCCACTTAATTCGACATTTAGGTCAAACCAAAATCATTGATCTAACATCAATTCGAATTTAATACAAACCACAGTATTACACTAATACAAATCCCTCAGACTTCAAGCATATCTACATAAACGTAGTCAACAAATTTGATCTTGTGCAAGACACATTTCTTGACAAGACATGCTCCTGCGTCTTTCTTATAGTCACATTTTCATATAACACTTTATATGACGATTAAACAATCTTATTCCTCTAATAAGAATTGCAGCAACAATTACTCTCTTAATCCTTTTAAACGTAACTTGGATTTCCAGGCTTAAGAGCCTTTGTTCGTATTCCGATACTTTCTCAACTTTCTTTGTATTCATAAAATGCACCTTGATCTGTCAACAAGATCTGAAATACTTAATACAGTGCTGTGACCCGACAGCAATATTAAATATAACAGCACCTTATTCAGAAGTTTCTTTCATGAAAATATTATGATTTTTATGAAGAGGATTGCAAGCAGAAAACAATTTTCTAGTCTCCCTCACTCTTAATCACTAAACTTTCAGTAGCAGACATATACTCTTTGGAACATCTTCCAACATAAGTCTGACACTTTATTCCAAACTTCTAATTTCAATCCATAAACCATAATTCCAAAAGTCTTCTTTTCTCGGAATTACACAGACAACAAACTGAACTTTGTTTCTATTTGGTTTTGGAATACACTCTCATCCAATGCGAGCAATCTACAAAGAACTACTTATGTATATTCCGAATTATCGCATAATCATATACATGTCGACACTACTGTCGATCCTACGAATTCTCGTTGAGAAATATATCTATTTTCTAAAGTGGACATCGACTATAATGTTTCGAACGTATTAGGAGATTCTAAGACTGATTCTGACAGGCCACACTTTATTTAAAATAGAGCATGATTATAATTCCCCACATATCACTATATATGACATTATAATTATGTGAAGCAAATCACCACAAGCCTTTTGTGTTGAAAGCATAATTCAAAAATACTGTCCTTTGATCGAATTTCGTGAATACAATTTTCACTAATCTTTCTTCTGAAAAACCCCATTTGATCTATTATCAAATTAATTTCAGACTCCATAATTTATCGGGCAAATACTCCTATTTACCAAAATCATGGAAGAATTCAGATCATGCAATAACACCATTGATTAATCATTAAAAATGACTCTCAATCAATTTCCTCTAGTATTGCAACTTCAATACTGCATTTCAAACTTAATCAATTTTGGCACTCGAAATACTTAAATGGACCAAAAATATCCATTACTTCTTTCATTGCCTTTATGACTAAATTCAATGGCGTTTGTTCTAGCAATAGAACCTTTGTTCATGGGACAGGCTATTTAATCATATCTACAATTATGAATACTTATCATACAATCAATGTAACTGAGATGTGGAAACTTTATTCATAAGATAAAACAACTGACTTGTTCCATAACATAAAACAACTGAACTTGTCTTATTACATGAATAACTTTGTCTTTCAACAATAAAGACACACACACTCGCTCACTATTACAAAAGATCGTATCAAAAACTATTAATGATAATTATGATAACTTGAGGACGTGAACACCAAAAGGCCATCAACTCCTTGACTACCAGCTTCAGCGCCAGGTCACATCAAACTGCGCCGCATATACGTGATAATCAGGACCTGTTTCACAAACAGAGAAATTATCAAAAATTTCATCATATTCCATGGGCGAATTCATAATTCTGCATATATCAAATATATACCTGTAGCATCGAAGATCTCTCCTTCGATGGAATCAACCTTCAGAGACTGGAACTCACGTATGAACACATAGAAGTTCATATCGTCGGCTTTCAAAATGTACTTACGTACATGGTTCTCATAGCTAGGAGGCAGAGATATCAGGGCAGTCCGAATGGCACAGGAATCTGCCATCCAGTAATCGAAGACCATCGTCAGCTGGAAGTAGATGTCATACAATCTCTTCAAATGTGTCTTCAGACAGGTATGCTCCTCCATGTGAACGGTCTGGAACATTCTAAGCTGCCTGAATTGCTCACGCTTTAATTCATCCCCGAAGTGTGTCTTTATCGCATCCATCATGACGCTTGGCTCCTTGCGTCGAAACAACTGTTTCAACTCGGGTGCCAGGCATACGGTCATGGTGATCTCCACTTCAATGAATATGTCTCGACGCCTACGGAAATCATCTTCCTCCTCTTCGCTAGCAGAATCTCCTGGTCCTTCTCCTACCGGTTCATCGAGAACATATAGAATGTTGTTGTGTTTGAGAATGTTTCTATAAACCCTGTACCATCTGATGAAGTTGGACCCGTCGGCTTCTAATGTAGCATCCGGGCTCTTGAGGAAGTAACCGAAGTATAGTTGCGTAGTCTACAGATATGATCGCAAAAGAGGTAAGGTTAAGTTTATAATATGTAGGTGAGTTTTAGTTCTATAATCTCATTATCAAAAACACACCTCACCAAGATTATTATCCCTAAAATAATAATGGCGATAACACGACCCTCATCCACCACACTACCCCCGATCATCACGGCCGACAGCACAGCTTCAAAGGTGGACATAAAATGTCGATCATAACAACTCTATGACTCGTGCTCGATCTTTCGATCTTCCCGTGTTCCGAGGCCATACCTCTGAGTATGCTAGGCTCGCCAATCAAACCTCGAAGACCCTGCGCGTGCAACATGGCTTACACCCACTGTATGCGAACGACGAGATGTGTGACACCCGATCATCACGGCCTGCCTCATAACGTAGAACTTTCTTGGTGGTGCGTAACGAGGGAGAACACAATTTTGGTATTTTGTTAGGGATCATCCTATTCATGATGCTACCGTTGTATATCTAGCATATAAGCAATCAATAGGATGCACACACAACAACACACAATAATGATGCAATGAAGTGCGATGTGACATGGTCGATGCGCCTGGACCTTCATGGCGCCATGTGCCTGGCCCCCGGCGCCCCGGCATGGCTCCGAGTCTACAGAGCCCTCCATTGCCTCCGACAGTACGAGTAATATCAAAACTTACCGTAACCATGTCACATAAAATAACGCCTCTGCAAAACAAAGTTAGACGCCTCTAGCTTTATTTAGTTTTGCAAGTTTTACGTGGAAAATAGGCTTATTCGTAAGAGAATCGCTTCCCTACCCACGAACTTAGTACCACAACGTCGATCGTATAATTGCATGTTTAAGCATCCCTTTCGGACCCTCCATTGAAAATGCTTTGCCGACTAGAGAGAGAGAAACAGACACCCGCCAGCCACAGATACGGTGCAAGCCGTATGTCAGTAGTGGAACCAGTCTCGCGTAAGCGTACGCGTAAAGTCGGTCCGGGCCGCTTCATCAACTCAATACCGAAGGCATCGCAAGTGCACGCTAGAGGGTAGCAAATATAAGAAAGACGCCCTCATTCAACATGAGTTCTAACCGTACCAGCAGTACTACACATAGATCGGCTCTGATACCACTGAAGGGGTTACGGTGCAGAAAACAATAATTTTCTAGCGTACGAAACCCTAACTAGCCAGGATCTATCTATCTAGTACATGCGATAACGGTGGCGGAACGGGTTACATTACCTCCATGTAGACCGATAGCGGGGATTACGCTCCCGCACAAGCGTTGACGATGAAGTCGTACGTAGCCGACCTCGAGGTCGCGGAGAACTTGCCGCGATGTCGAAGTCGATGACGCCGGGTTGTCGATGATGATCTGCGTCGACGGGCGTCGGGCGGAAGAAGGCAGAGCGCCAACACCAGGGCTGGTGCGCCGGCAGCAGAGGGGGGGAGGCGCGGCGGCTGCAGGGGGCGAGACGATGTCGCCCAAGCTCCTCAAAAGAGTAGCCTCCGAGCACTCGCAAACATACGGAGCCTAGCGACAACTCCCGGTCATTCAGATCCAGCTGAAATCGCAGGAGTAGATCTTATCTGGAATCCCGCAGAGCAACGGCGCTCTGCGGTATGGCTTAGGTGGAGAGAGACCCCTTTCCTCAGCTCGGCACGGCTCCGACTTGGGAACCACGAGATCGAGAGAGAAATTGGGAATTAATTGAATTTCCTATGAATTAAATCAATTAATATGCCTTGCTATATAAAGGGGGAAGGGGGTGTGCAAACCCCTTGGCTCCCCCATGTGGGACTAAACAAAGGACATGGGAGGGGGGGTTCGGCCCCCCACATGGGCTGGCCGAACCAGCCAATGGGGCCCACCCCCCTTTGAGGTGCGGCTCCCCCTCTTGGGCCCTCTTAGGGCCCATCTAGGTGGGAGCCCCCTTTTTCCTTTATTTAATTAATATTAAATTAATATAAAATCCCATTAATTCATAATTAATATATTTATATATAATTCAATATCCCATGACTCCGAAACTATTTCGGAACCACCCGAACAACTTTCGGACATTCTCGGAACCATTCCATAGCTCCCCGGAACTCCTTCCGGACCACCGGAACTCTTTCCGGATCAATTTTCTCTCTCCAATAAAAACCTATAAAATTCCAGAACCTATCTCCTAGCGTCGCTAAGACCTTAAGTTTGTTACGCTACGGTTCGGGAACACTCCAGACATGGTCGAGACACTCCGCTCACCAATGATCGTCAGGGATACCTGGAAATATATGACGACCCCTGTGCATTCCACGAATATCGTCGTTGAACCATAAGTATGATATTCATTCCCTTTGTCTCTGCGATACTACCTTGTCCGAGATATGATCGTAGACACACCGATGCCTTTGCTGTATCTCGTTACCGAGGAAGGTTATTAACTCGTCTACGATATTACATCTCCATGATCTAGTCATAAGCTGCGCAGCTATATAGATGCAATATCACCGAGTGGGCCCAGAGTATCTTTCCATTACTAGAATGAACAAATCCCGCTCTTGATCCTTACGTCTCGATGCTCTTTTGGAATACCCAAGATGGACACCGTTATTGTCATGCTATATAAGACACAACGTTTGATGCTCTCAAAGCACTCCTACGAAGAAACAATAAGTACGGTCTCACGATCTAAGGAATAAGCTATCATACTCTTATCTATTGCAAATGACAAACATCGTAATACGATCTTATTGCAATACTTTGCGTATGTCCATCACCTTATTCTACTAACAAGATGACCCCATTGTCAACCGACGTCATTGTCCTTGATCGGGAATCTCGATCAACCGTTGCCCAATGGACTAGCTCATATAGAGGCTTGCTAGGGACCTGGTTGTCTATGTATCACACGTGTATTAATAATTCCGATTAATACAGTTATAGCATAATACACAAACCTATTATAAACTTATGAGATAATGCAATATTACTTATTTATTTGCCTCTAGGGCATATCTCCTTCATTTTGACCTTTAGAGTTTCGAGTTTTGTTTATATTCGTCTCGCCGCCGCACCGCCGCCACCAAAAGATAAAACCTAGACGCACCATCCACCATACCATCTATTCCGCCGCGCCACTGCCATCCTTTCCATCTATAACCGCCACCACCATCCACCATACCATCTATTCCACCGCGCCACCGCCATTCTTTCCATCTATACGCCGCCGCCATCCGTGCCGCCCCCATTTTCATACTTCAAGTCGTGTTCAGATTTGTTGTTTACTTTCCCTACAAGCTTTGTGCTCATATCCGATCCAACCATATCTCATATTCGTGTTTGTTTCATACTAGTTTCGGTGTTTGTTTCGTGTAAAATTAGGTGCAGTAAAAAAAAATTGCAAAAAAAAAATTTGCCCGAAAAAAGTCAAATCCACATCCCAGTCGGGTTGACCACGATTTCTACTAGTCCAGTCCGAAATTAGTCCGAATTGAGACAGTTTTTTACCACAACTTTGACCGGCTATAACTTTTGCATACGAAATCCGATTTAAGCGATCTTTACCTTCAAAGTTTCTAGATTTTAAAGCGCATCCAGCCCTAACACCTTTGGCGTTTGCAGCCTTTCGGACTGCTCAGAATCCCCCCAAAAAGGCCGGGAAGGGGGACTTTTTCCCACTTTTGTGTTTCAGTTTTGGCAAATTTCTGTGATCTTCACTTATATCTCGCTTTTGAGCTATTCCAGTGTGCGAGTTGTCGCGGCTTGACTCCGTTGGTGTTCTAGGCTCGCGTCTCTAGTTCGGTCTAGCCTAGGACCAGCACGGTACCGTCGTTGAGCATGTATTCAACTTGTTGCATTGCTGTTTTGAATTGTTGCTACAGATATTCACAGCCACCTACAGCTCCACATACTCCTACACCGTGCGTTGACACCACCTGGTAATCGCTACCCTCAATCTTCTCGAAACTTGATCTCCTCGGTGGCAAGTCACCACCTGCTGTAGGGTAAGAACGAGTAAGAGTATTGGTTTGCTTGATAGATAGAGTGTTGTTGCCACCACCTTTCTGTGCCACAACCGCCACCATCTAGTTGTGTTTTTGTGTTTTGCTTTCTAATCATGACAGGTCCGGCCAAAGCAACCGACCCGGAGCTGATGACCATCCTGGAGCTCCACACCCACTTCACGCACCTCGTCACAGACCATATACAGGACGTCGACAAGCGTTTCGGGGATAACATGGAGAAACTAGACGGCCTCGACACATCCTTCACTGCCAAGCTCGACAAAAAGTTTTAGGAGCTGCTGCGTCGCCTCCCACCACCGAACACCTCCGGCCGCGCCCAGCGTGTACCTCTCCATCATGCCAACACATCGACTGCGGGTGCTTCGGCTAACACGAGACGACATGACGAGTATGAACCAGAGTACGAAGGAGAGGATGAATATGACGATGAATAGGACAACGCGAGCGAAGTTCCCCAACCTGCAGCTGGACGTCCACGAGTGCACAGACGCAACGCGCGTCCCGCTCCACAGCCGCTGGTACGTGACGATGACCATGTTGCCAAACTTAAGTTGAACGTTCGCCTTTTGATGGCCGTTATAATCCCGATGCGTACCTCTCTTGGGAATTAGAATTAGAACAACGTTTTTCATGCTTAAATTATCCTGAGGAGCAACGTGTTAGCGCTACTACTTGTGTGTTCACTAGTTTTGCTTCCGTTTGGTGGTCTGAATATTGCCGTTTGAACCATGCTAATCCACCTACTACTTGGACTGAATTGAAACGTGCTATGCGTACTCGCTTTGTTCCTCCATATTATCAACGTGACTTGCTCAAGAAATTAACTCGTTTAGAACAAGGAAAAAATTCCGTAGAAGAGTTATCAGGAATTACAGACGGGCATGATTCGTTGTTGTGTTGTAGAGGATACTGAAGCTTTACTTGCTAGATTTTTTGGTGGGTTAAATAAAGAGATTCAAAAAATTCTGGAATATAAGGATTATGCCACTATCACTCGTTTGTTTCATCTTGCTTGCAAAGCTGAATGTGAAGTGCAGGATCAGCGAGCCGCAGCACGGCCTAATTTTTCTGCAGGGCGTTCTACTTCATGGACACCACGAACCCCGTCTACACCGTCACGGACTGCTGCTCCGACTCCTACCACTACCGCCCCCACACGGTCTACATCGTTTTCGTTTCCACCATTTGCAGCCAAGAGTACACCTGCGGGACCTGAAGGGAATATGCCCTAGAGGCACTTAATAAACATAGTTTATTGGCAATATCCCAATCGTTCATTATATGTTTTACACCATGCTATAACTGTATTAAGCGGAAACATTAATACAGGTGTGGTAGATAAACAACCAGGTCCCTAGTAGCCTCTACTAAGACTAGTTTCGTTGCGCGATTGATGATCGAGGTATTCCGATCATAGGGCATGGCGCCGGTCGGCAACGGAAGTCATATCGTTAGGTGTAACGATGTGATGGACATACCCAGTATTTATAGGACATAGTCATTACGCCTTAAGACCGTGAGACCAACTCTTATTATTATTTCTGGAAGATACTTTGATCGCACCAAACGTCGTATCTTATTTAGTATGACAATAACGGTGATACTTTTGGGTATCGGAAAGGAGTAGTTGATACGAGGGGTCAACAGCGGGATTTGTCAGTCCACATAGCCGGATAGATACTCTAGGGCCCACTCGGTGAGATTATGTCAAATGAGTTTGCAAACACGTGACTAGGTCACCAGCTGACATAATATCATAGACGAGTAGAAGATAGCGATGTCGGTAACGAGATCATGCTAGGTATGGAGATATCTGAGAATGATACTCGGACACGCTAAGTATCGCCATGACAAAGGGTTTAAGACTATACGTCCAGGTTTGATAGATGAAAGTCATTCGTTATATCTCAGGGATTAATTCATGGGGTCCAAGCCTACGAGTTAGTCGTTGATCATTGAGGAGTCTTGATCATACCTGATATTATATCGAACCGCTAGGGTAACACACTTAAGGGGTTTCGACAAGACAACCGGAAAGGAAAGAGATCACCGGGAGCGTCCCGGGAGGGGTCCGATGGAGATCGGGCAGCGACGAAAGAGTTTTCGGAGCTAGGAAAAATTATATATTATATGTCTGATATTAATTAGTGTAATTAATATGCAAATATGATTTTATATATTTATTTTCGAATTTATTTAGGCTGATTTCCCTAAATGGGCCTTCTGGTCGAAAGAAGGCCCATGGGGGGGGGGGGGACCCTCAAGGGAATTTTGTGGGGGGGCTTGGCCGGCCTAGGTGGGCCAAATGGGGCCCACCTAGGGCCGGCGCACTTGGTTTGGCCGAACCAGGCAATGGGGGATAGTCCCACATTGCCTGGCTGGCAAGGTTGGCTCCCCCTGGGAGCCTATATAAGAAGGGGCACCCCTGGCCTTTTAATTCACCAATTAATTCCCAATTTCTCTCTCGATCTCGTGGTTCCCTTGACGGAGCCGCGCCGAGTAGAGGAGGGGGATCTCTTCCACCATAGCCCGCTGCCGCGCTGCTGGTGTTCCGGTCCAAGTCTTCCGCTGCTCGTCCTGGACTGGAGCTTCGGAGGCCGTCGTCTCCACCGTATGTGTGCGACTCCCTGCGAGGTGCTGCGCTAGCGGTACTCGGAGGCCTACTTCCTCCACCCGACCTCGGGGTCATCTTCGTCATCTTCGTCGCGCCGAGTTCTCCGCGACCTAGAGGTCGGCTACGGCGTCTTCATCGTCAACGCTTGTGCGGGAGCGTAATCCCCGCTATTCGGTCTACGAGGGTATGTATTCCGATCTCCACCGTACTTCTATATCTGCATAGTGTAGATCTTGGCTAGTTTAAGGATATCGTTGGTAGGAAAAATTTTGTTTTCTGCACACGATCCCCTTCAGTGGTATCAGAGCCGATCTATCGTAGATATAGTTGTACGCTGTTAGAACCCGTGTTCTGCACGGGGGCACCGTTCCTGTTATTTGCTACCCTCTAGCGTGCACTTGTGATTCCAGCGGCATCGAGTTGATGAAGCGGCCCGGACCGACTTTACGCGTACGCTTACGCGAGACTGGTTCCACTACTGACATACGGCTTGTACCGTATCTGTGGCTGGCGGGTGCCTGTTTCTCTCTCTTTAGTTGGCTTTGCATTTTCAATGGAGTGCCCGAAAGGGATGCTTAAACATGCAATTATTGGATCGTTGTTGTGGTCATAAGGTTCGTAGGTATGAAGCGGTTCTATTTACGAAAGCCCCGAGCCACGTAAAATATGCAAAAGATAAAGTAGAAGCGTCTAACTTTATTTTGCAGGGGCTATGTGATATGGTCAAGGTAGGTTTATTAAATTGTTTATAAACTGCGGGCTCCAAGAAGACCATGGCGCAATGGACTATATCACATTGCATTACATTTGATGTTTTGTGTGCATCTTATATTGTGTGATTGTGTGTATAGTATACATTAGTTACACGGCGGTAGTTATATAAGATGATCCCTTCAACAAAAAAAAAACCACTAGTGTTCTCCCTCCAACGCGCACCACCAAGAAAGTTCTACGTTATGAGGCAGGCCATGATGATCGGGTGTCAGACATCTCGTCGTTCGCATACAGTGGGTGTAAGCCATGTTGCACAAGCGTCAGCGTGGAGGTCTTTGGTGGCGAGCCTAGCATACTCAGAGGTATGGCCTCGGAACAGGAAGACCGAAAGGTCGAGCACGAGTCACAAAATTGGTGTGGCGGACGATTTTGTCTACTCTTAAAGTTGTGCCGCCGGCTCTGATGATGAGGGGTGGTGCAATGGATGGGGGTCGTGTAATCGCTTAAACGACTAGGAGGGATGTTCGTTTGAGTGGGAGTTCGGATAGTTATTTTCTAAAATACTAGAACTCAAAATATAATGAACATAGTCTGTTTTGCAAACCTTTGTAGATATTAACCATTGTGATAGCATCTTTTCAAATTAAGCGCATTTCTGCGATTGAGAAACTTAAAAGGTTGGGTCCAAACTTCATAGTTTTATACTTTAGCTTGAGGATACTCCTTGTTTAAACCGTTAGCTCTTTTGTGTTATAATACCCGCTAGAGATAAACCCGGAGATTCCGCTAACAAAAGATAATTTGGATTATCGGATTTTGTGCGGATGATATCATCATAGTCCAGTGTATGCTATGATCTCTGCCATAGAGAACCAACGGTGGGTACGAGTTATTGGATCGCGAACATATGGTCGCTAACTCGGGGTACCTCTATAGTTGGGTTGATGAAGTTTATCAGTACGTTGACTGATTGTCTTCTCAACCAAGATGGAAGAGAATACACACATTGAGGGAGCACGTGGCGGTCATACTTAATGACGTATGTTCATGATTAATGAACATTGAGACGCCTCGCTCAGCTCAATCACTGGATGACAGACATCGTTGCCAAGTGCAAATCCTCTGTCATAGACTATGTCATGCAAGAGGAATCGTTCACCTTCATGGTTCTTGATTACGGTGGAAGTATCAAGAAGATTAAACAGATCGCCGGAAGTCATCAATGATGATGGTGTATATATGATATACATGTTATGAATGTTTTAGCTAAGCAAGTGCTCGCAGTAGTGACTAAGTCTTGAACTAGTCATGTTTTGTGAAAAACCAGGTTTATTGCTTGAGTAGCTTGAAAGGATGAGGCGACATTGCGTGTTGATAACGGCGGTCAAGTTGTTGTGACGGCCATAGACACTCTCCCTCTAGATCTACCATTTGAATAAATTCTTTATGATCGGGTGTTGGTATGATCGTTACGAGTGTGTCTCCTCTAGCGAGACACTTGTTCATACATGATAGTGACAAATTGGTGTCCTATATTTATGAAGTAATGATCATATGCCGATTTGAATTTAGATGGTAGAAGCTCCCACATTCATAATATTAATGCCAAAGGATACAAACTTAATAAAGACACCACATATGTGTGGCACTACCATTTAGTCATGTCAATGTTATATGCATTAGCTCCACACTGGATGGACCTACAAGTCCTAAGATTTGATCTTTTGACACTTGCAAAATAACTGTGACACCGTTTTCGGAAAACGGGCATATAACTTATTGATAGTCATACATGGAGATGTATGTGGTTCAATAAAGTAATTGACGGGTAGTGGAGACCTTTATTTCGTGAACTTCACTGAACGTTTTGAGTATAGCTTGTTGAGAATCATGCATATGGGTGTATGTGAATCAATGAAGTACTTTAACGTGTAGTGGAAGTATTTATTTCATAGACTTCATGAACATTCGAATAGATATATGGATATCCACTCGGGGAATGTTGGCCTGGAAATTTTGATTCAATCAAACAAGTCCAGAATGAAGTAGGAAATAAACTTAACAATAAAATCAAATTCCCGCGATGCAAATCGAGGAATGAAGATTTGAGTTATAATGTTGGCACATCATTGGAAGACTTGTGAGAAAAGTTCCACAAATTACGTCGCATGGAACACCATAGTGTTATGGTGTGTTAGGGCGTCGTAATTGCACCCTATCGGATAGTGTGTGGTAAATAAATCTCTTACCGAATTATTATAATCATTAGAGTCATATGGTAGAAACGTAAACACTCACGTTAGCAAATAGGGAAACCATTTGAATCCATGGAGACAATACCATACGAGTGATGGCATGGCTTTTGAGCCTGGATTGTCGTTTCAGCAATTTAGTGTTTCGATGTAATCGAACCTAAAATGGATTAATCTTTGTAGTATACCCTACCTAAAGAGTTAGTTGGGTACATGTCTCACGACATAGGCAAAATCATTGTCGGGATATACCTTGCGAAAGAAATAGTTTCTTGTCCGAAGGTATAAGTGAGAAAGAAAGTAGAGCAAGACGAAGTTGGAGAACTTCCGCTTCAGACATCAGAGTGGCGCAATCGAAAGTGTTTTCGGTGTCAGGCTCCACAGCTTGAAAAAGCTGATGATTCAAGATCATGATGTTCTGAGCTCATACTAAGAGCGTAGGCATACGAGGTTGTTTTTCCACACTGTGTGTTACGACAATCTTGCTATGAAGGTCATATTAATGGAATATGATAGACCTACGAACTACGAAGAAGATATGGTGAACCTAAGTCCGAGAAATGGCTGTGAGTCATTTATGATCCGAAATAAAATCCATATACGATTACCAGGTAATGACTTGGGAGATCTTCTTGATGGCATCTAGGATGTTGATAGTATATGGAGTTTTATGAGAGAGTAGATATTGAGCAGATTCGATTTGTCGTGAAACAGTTCCGACAGACCACATGAGACTTTGTCTCAAGTGGCGAAGCCTAAATCTATTCTGGGTCGTTTAGCAATTACTATAATTTTGAATGAGAAATTGATAGATGGATGAGAAAACCATGGTTCTTAATAGTGTAATTAAGAATGGTTTGTAATCCTGAGGATGCTAAACATGTGTGCAAACTTCGGTTGTCCATTCATGGGCAGAAACAAGCATATCGGAGCTGGAATCTTCACTTTGATAATGTGATCAAAGGATTTTGGAGTTGTCAAAAATAGTTGAAGAAACCTAAATTTGCAAAGAAGTGAGTGGGAGCAAAGTAGCTTTCCTTGATCTTATATGCGGAATGCATATTTGAGTGGGAGCTGAGTAGCTTTTCCTTGATCTTATATGCGGAAGGCATATTTGAGTGGGAGCTAGGTGTCATTTGTGATTATGTATGTAGCGACATATTGAATGACACAGATCCTCTAGTAGAGTGTAAAGGATTATTTAAGTGATTAAATTTTCTATGAAATGAAGTTACGAGTATTAGGCATCCGATTTATAATTGTATAGATCAGAGGGGGCTTAATAACATTAAGTTGGAGTATTTCCTACGTCAGGATTCTGAAGTGTTTCAGAAAAGGACAAGCGAAGAAAGAGGTTCTTGCTTGTATGACTAGGTAAAAGATTAAGTTAATCTTGACTTTTTCAGTGATAGAAAATGATGTTTGACATTCTCTATGTATCACACATAGAGTCTATCAGGCTGAAAGCTCGACTTAGTGTGACCCGAGTTCTTGGTTGAAGAACAGGTTCTAGAGTGATCCTTGTGTGGATCAATGAACAAACGTTAAGTTTATTCTTCAGTGTCTATGAGAACTGAAGATAGGTTTTCTAGTAACGGGTAAGAGTGGAATGGCAACTTGCCGTAAAGCGGTTACGATGATGCAAGTTATTACACTGACCCATACGACTAGAAATCTCATATAGGAGATGTCCTTTATTTTGAAGATAGACATGGTTAGTTTGCGAAGTCGCATATGAATGCACTGTCGTATAATCTACATAGGTATAGAAATATATCGCGACTTTAGAAGTAGCAAGTGTGATTGGACTGAGCAGTTTTCCGAGCGTAGATGGTCCCCTTAATAGATCTCTTAGACTTTTAAGGCGCATGCTACGCGAATGCTCGAGTCTCACTCCATCCACTGGGATATATTTCACCGTCATCGTAAGATACGGGATTATGTCAAACTAGGTGACAGAGAAGTGTTGCAAAGCACATATAGGTCTCAATGTGTGAGATCTATTGACTGTATTCCTCTTCCACGAGGCGAGCAGGCACCAAGATGCTATGGGTGTTGAGCTTTTACCAAGTTGTAAACTAGATTAAGTGTTACTCTAGTGCAAGTGGGAGACTGAAGGGAATATGCCCTAGAGGCACTTAATAAACATAGTTTATTGGCAATATCCCAATCGTTCATTATATGTTTTACACCATGGTATAACTGTATTAAGCGGAAACATTAATACAGGTGTGGTAGATAAACAACCAGGTCCCTAGTAGCCTCTACTAAGACTAGTTTCGTTGCGCGATTGATGATCGAGGTATTCCGATCATAGGGCATGGCGCCGGTCGGCAACGGAAGTCATATCGTTAGGTGTAACAATGTGATGGACATACCCAGTATTTATAGGACATAGTCATTACGCCTTAAGACCGTGAGACCAACTCTTATTATTATTTCTGGAAGATACTTTGATCGCACCAAACGTCGTATCTTATTTAGTATGACAATAACGGTGATACTTTTGGGTATCGGAAAGGAGTAGTTGAGACGAGGGGTCAACAGCGGGATTTGTCAGTCCGCATAGCCGGATAGATACTCTAGGGCCCACTCGGTGAGATTATGTCAAATGAGTTTGCAAACACGTGACTAGGTCACCAGCTGACATAATATCATAGACGAGTAGAAGATAGCGATGTCGGTAACGAGATCATGCTAGGTATGGAGATATCTGAGAATGATACTCGGACACGCTAAGTATCGCCATGACAAAGGGTTTAAGACTATACGTCCAGGTTTGATAGATGAAAGTCATTCGTTATATCTCAGGGATTAATTCATGGGGTCCAGGCCTACGAGTTAGTCGTTGATCATTGAGGAGTCTTGATCATACCTGATATTATATCGAACCGCTAGGGTAACACACTTAAGGTGTTTCGACAAGACAACCGGAAAGGAAAGAGATCACCGGGAGCGTCCCGGGAGGGGTCCGATGGAGATCGTGCAGCGACGAAAGAGTTTTCGGAGCTAGGAAAAATTATATATATTATGTTTGATATTAATTAGTGTAATTAATATGCAAATATGATTTTATATATTTATTTTCGAATTTATTTAGGCTGATTTCCCTAAATGGGCCTTCTGGTCGAAAGAAGGCCCATGGGGGGGGGGGGGGAAACCCTCAAGGGAATTTTGTGGGGGAGGCTTGGCCGGCCTAGGTGGGCCAAATGGGGCCCACCTAGGGCCGGCGCACCTGGTTTGGCCGAACCAGGCAATGGGGGATAGTCCCACATTGCCTGGCTGGCAAGGTTGGCTCCCCCTGGGAGCCTATATAAGAAGGGGCACCCCTGGCCTTTTAATTCACCAATTAATTCCCAATTTCTCTCTCGATCTCGTGGTTCCCTTGATGGAGCCGCGCCGAGTAGAGGAGGGGGATCTCTTCCACCATAGCCCGCTGTCGCGCTGCTGGTGTTCCGGTCCAAGTCTTCCGCTGCTCGTCCTGGACTGGAGTGCTTCGGAGGCCGTCGTCTCCACCGTATGTGTGCGACTCCCTGCGAGGTGCTGCGCTAGCGGTACTCGGAGGCCTACTTCCTCCACCCGACCTCGGGGTCATCTTCGTCATCTTCGTCGCGCCGAGTTCTCCGCGACCTAGAGGTCGGCTACGGCGTCTTCATCGTCAACGCTTGTGCGGGAGCGTAATCCCCGCTATTCGGTCTACGAGGGTATGTATTCCGATCTCCGCCGTACTTCTATATCTGCATAGTGTAGATCTTGGCTAGTTTAAGGATATCGTTGGTAGGAAAAATTTTGTTTTCTGCACACGATCCCCTTCAGGACCAGCCTGAGTTCGTCGTCGTCCATGGCTTCTACGGGCAAGACTAGCACCATTAAGTGCCGCAAATGCAGCGGGCTTGGTCACTTTGCACGCGAATGCCCCTCTGCGCGTGTGATGATTGCTCTTGATGATGGTGGATCCGACTCCGCCAGTGACTATGATGAAGATATGTTGGCTCTTCTCGCACACGAGGAGCAATGCACGGCTGCACCCACGGCACAAGATGCCGAATACATGGCTGCAGAACATGCGGAGCGATACCCGAGCTTAATTGCGCATCGCGTTTTGAGTGCACAAGTGACAAAAGCAGAACCAAGTCAGCGCAATAATCTGTTCCATACAAAGGGTGTTGTCAAAGATCGATGCATTCGCATTATTATTGATGTAGGTAGCTGCAACAATTTGGCGAGTATTGAGATGGTGGAGAAGCTCTCTCTCTCACGACACGAGCTCATCCTCGTGTGCATTTTACTATTGCTGCATACTCTGATTATGTTGAATGTGATGTTGTTCCTATGCAAGCATGCGCTCTTTTACTTGGTAGATCATGGCAATTTAATACAAATTATGTACATCATGGTAGCACAAACCAATATTCTCTTGTTCAATGATAAACCAATTGTGTTACTTCCTATGTCTCCTGAAAATATCTTGAAAGATGATCTTGCTCGAGCTAGTAGAGCACATAATGAGGAGAAAAAGCTGAGTGAAAATCAGATTGTTGCAAAAGAATTGATGCCTTCTGAGAGTACTTCCAACTCTGATCCGAAACATGCTAATGAAATTCGTTTGAAAAGTACTTGCTTACTTGCTAGCAAATCTGATATTTCTGAAATTGATGTGAGTACTACCGCCTGTTATGCTATTGTTTGCAAAGAGGTGTTGTTTTCTTTTGAGGACATGCCTCCTTCTTTGCCACCTGTGGTTGCTAACATTTTGCAGGAGTTCGTGGACGTTTTTCCACAAGATGTGCCTCCAGGATTGCCACCTATTCGCGGAATCGAGCATCAAATTGACTTAATTCCTGGAGCATCACTACACAACCGTGCGCCATATCGAACCAACCCGGAGGACCAAAGAGATTCAGCGACAAATTCAAGTACTACTTGATAAAGGTCATATTCGTGAGTCTCTTAGTCCATGTGCTGTACCTATTATATTGGTTCCTAAGAAAGATGGTTCATCGCGCATGTGTACTGATTGTAGAGCTATCAATAATATTACTATTCGTTATCGTCATCCTATACCACGTTTAGATGATATGCTTGATGAATTGAGTGGCTCTACCATGTTCTCTAAAGTTGATTTGCGTAGTGGTTACCACCAAATTCGGATGAAATTAGGAGATGAATGGAAAACAGCGTTTAAAACTAAGTTCGGTTTATATGAGTGGTTAGTAATGCCTTTTGGTCTCACTAATGCACCTAGCACCTTCATGAGATTAATGAACGAAGTTTTGCGTAATTTTATTGGACGTTTCGTGGTGGTTTACTTTGATGATATCCTCATATATAGCACATCTTTAGAGGAACACTTGGATCATGTGCGTGCTGTTTTTACTGCTTTACGCCATGCACGTTTGTTTGGAAATATTGAGAAGTGCACATTTTGCACGGATCGAGTTGCTTTTCTTGGCTTTGTTGTTACAGCACAAGGTATTGAAGTTGATCAAGCCAAGATTGAAGCAATTTGGAGTTGGCCGCAACCTCTAACGGTCACCCAATTGAGGAGTTTTCTCGGACTCGCTGGATTTTATAGGCGTTTCGTCTGAGATTTTGGATCCATTGCTGCAGCACTTTATGAGCTTACAAAAAAAGATGTTCCCTTTGTTTGGGGCGATGCACAACAAGATGCTTTCATGTTACTGAAAGAAAGAAAGGTTAACTCATGCTTCTTTGTTGCAACTTCCTAATTTCAATAAGACTTTTGAAATTGAATGTGATGCTAGTGGTATTGGATTAGGAGGTGTGTTATTACAAGAGGGCAAACCTGTTTCATATTTTAGCGAAAAACTAAGTGGGCCAAGTCTGAATTATTCTACTTATGATAAAAAATTATATGCTCTAGTTCAAACATTAGAAACTTGGCAACACTATCTATGGTCCAAAGAATTTGTTATACATTCTGATCATGAATCATTGAAGCACCTTCGTAGTCAAGCTAAGTTAAATAAACGACATGCAAAGTGGGTCGAATTTATTGAGTCTTTTTCTTACATTATTAAACACAAAAAGGGTAAAGATCATATTATTGCTGATGCTTTGTCACGTCGTTATACAATGCTATCTCAGCTTGACTTCAAAATATTTGGATTGGAAACAATTAAGCAACAATATGTGCATGACGTTGAATTTAAACATGTGTTGCAGAATTTCAAAGAGGGCAAAACTTGGAACAAATTCGTCCTCAATGATGGGTTTGTGTTCCGTGCTAACAAACTATGTATTCCGGATAGCTCTGTTCGTCTTTTGTTGTTACAGGAGGCACATGGAGGAGGTTTGATGGGTCACTTTGGAGTAAAGAAGACGGAGGATGTACTCGCGACACACTTCTTTTGGCCACGGATGCGTAGGGATGTTGAGAGATTCGTTGCTCGCTACACTACATGTCAAAAAGCTAAGTCACGTCTTAATCCCCATGGTTTATATATGCCTCTTCCTGTTCCTTGTGTACCTTGGGAGGATATTTCGATGGACTTTGTTTTGGGATTGCCTCGTACACAGAAGGGGAGGGATAGTATTTTTATTGTTGTGGATCGGTTTTCCAAGATGGCACATTTTATTCCTTGTCACAAGAGTGATGATGCTGCACATGTTGCTGATTTATTTTTTCGTGAACTTGTTCGTTTACATGGTGTGTCCAATACTATTGTTTCAGATCGTGATACTAAATTTCTTAGTCATTTTTGGAGATGTTTATGGGCTAAATTGGGGACGAAATTGCTGTTAGTACTACATGTCATCCCCAAACTGATGGACAAACTGAAGTTGTGAATATAACTTTGTCTACTATGTTGAGGGCTGTTCTAAAGAAGAACTTAAAATTATGGGAAGATTGTTTACCTCATATTGAGTTTGCTTATAATCGTTCAATACATTCTACCACAAAAATGTGCCTTGAAGTTGTTTATGGTTTTATTCCTCGTGCACCAATTGATTTATTACCTTTACCATCTTTGGTGCAAAATAATTTAGATGCTTCACAACGTGCTGAACTAATAATCAAATTGCATGCTACTACTAAGGCCAATATAGAACATATGAATGCTAAATTAAAAGTTGCTGGTGATAAGGGAAAAAAACATGTTGTGTTTGATGTTGGAGATCTTGTTTGGTTACATTTGCGCAAAGAACGTTTTCCTGATTTGCGTAAGTCCAAATTAATGCCACGAGTTGCTGGTCCTTTTAAAGTGTTACAAAGAATTAATGATAATGCATACAAACTTGAGCTTCCTGCGGAATATGGTACTGTAAGCCCTTCATTAACATTGCAGATTTGAAGTCATACTTGGGAGAGGATGATGACATTGCGTCGAGGACGACTTCATTTCAAGAAGGGGAGGATGATGAGGACATCCCACATGCTGATACATCCGCTGCACCTATAACAACAATACAAGGACCTATCACACAAGCTCGTGCACAACAACTGAATTATCAGGTACTTTCGTTTATTGGAATCAATCCTCACATACATGAACATATGATGCTGCCTAAATCAGATGTGTTTGTCATACTTAGGAATGATGGACCTAGCAAGGATGAGAGAGACAAACAGTGGAGCATGATCTCGCATGAAGAGGATTGAAGATGATGCCACTTATGGAGATTTCGTACATTGAAGCCACCATAGAGAGAGGAGAAGACTTGGACGAAATATACTTCATATTTTCGTCCATATATTCGTATGGTGCTGCGTCACCTTTTAGTTATGGGCCAGGCCCATGTATTTTCGTCCAAATTAAGTGTGAGAACAATTAGAGTCCGTATAAGTGGAAGGAAACCGACTTAGGGTGGAATTCGACCCCTTTTCCAAGGCTGGCCGACTCCCCCTTCGTCCCTCCATATATACCCCGTTTAGGTCTTCGTTTAGACCGGATTTTGTTTAGTTTAAGACTTAGCCATTGCTATTCTTCGCCAAAGACTATAGTGTCGGTCCAGACCTATTGTACTTCGCACTTGCAGAATCCCACATATAAAGCTTTCATCTTTATTCCGCAATATCTTGATTGCATCTATATTCTTGCTAGTTCTTCGATTGCTTGCAGGAATTGATCTATGGATTAGGTTGATCTAGCTTCGGCGAGATCAATAGCCTTAGGAAGTTGGTGTAGCGATTGCATTGGCGCAACGTCTCGCACGTTTGTAGTCGGATCGTCAACGTCGACCTCCACCCAAATCGTTAGCTACCGTCTCATCGAAAGATCGGACAACCTTAACCTATCAATATTCATCACAAAAACATGAACAACGGTATAGTCTATTGGAGTTGGAGAAGATGTTCTAATGGTTAAAATTATTGTTGTAGGAAAGAGACTTATGATCTATGAATCTTACTATTTCACAATAAGATAGGCAAACACACATCTACAAGTATCTTCATAACATGTTATTTTATTTGTTTGGAGCCACGCGGCAGCCGTTCTATGCTTATTTAGACAACTAGCATGTAATCAATTTGGCCCGTTGCAACGCACGGGTATTTTACTAGTACTTTGTAATTTGTATTATGACCTAAACGAAATTGACAAATTTACAAACATTGATAGTCATTTGGCCATGCGATCAATCGAGCAAAAGAAACGCTATTCTATGGAGCTGACCTTGCCGCTCATCCAACTGCCTCAAGCGGACCTCGAGGTCCTTCCTCAGCGCGACAGCTTCTTCCATCTCGCGGCTGCATGCGGAGATCAACGCCGCACGCCGCAGCGCCCCGGGCACTCTGGTTCCGCTCCTCCGTTGCGCTTCGCCCATCAGCCCAGATACGATACTCGCCGTCCAATCGTCGTGATTCATCAGCTGCCTGATCTTTGCCACCTCGCTGCTGCCCGCGTCTGCGCCGGTAGGCGTCATGTGGTCGTCGGAGACGGCAGGAAGGTTGAGGTCGATGTTCACCGGCAGGTTTCTGCGTTCGCGCGGGAAGTTGAGCCTCGCGCCATTCCCGCGGATCCGGCGGGCTGCGCGGTCGTACGCTCGACCGGCCTCCTCGGCGCTGCCGTACGTGCCAAGCCACACGCGCCGCCCTTGCCGAGCGTCTCTGATTTCCGCCGCCCACCTGCCCGATGGCCGCCGGCGGACGCCTCTGTACTTGGAGGTTTTGGCGCCGGCTACGTGGCGCCGCCTGGAGCCCCCAGCGACGGAAACGTCTCCTGGGCTGGTGCTGATTGCACCGGTGAGGGAAAGGAGGTGCATTGGGGTCCGCGTGGCTGCAGAAGACACGTCCCATTGATGCTCGCCGTCATCGTCTTCCTCTTCGAAGAGCTGGAACTCCGCCTCGAACTCGTCATCGGTCGTGGCAGCGGGCTTCCTCTTCCTCTTGCCGGTGTTCTTCCTCTCCTCCGAGAACGAGAAGTAGGCGTTCGGACAGAGCACTGCTACCGTCAGCCGTCGGCGCACCCGATCGGGGCTGAGGCCCGCGAGGATCGCACCGCCGCACATGAATTCTTGTCTGACGACCCCGCCGCTGTTTGCAGTTCCGCTCCTGGAACTGAAAGTCTTTGCTCTTGCATTTGCGTGGAAGCTGTATATATATATAGAGAGAGAGACTTGGACAGGTGCCCGGTGGCTGGGCCGTCTGCTTAAACCGTGGGCCACTGGTTGCCAATCTTGTGGGCGACCTTGGTTTGTGTTCAGTACTTCAGTTTCAAATGTCGTCAAATTGTGAACCTTTTTCTTCTGTGTCTTGCTGATGAATTGTACTATGTATACCGTTTTTGTTATAGTTGTGAACTGCACCTTGTTTGACTGTCTTGATTAAAACTCCATGGATAAAATGCAGATGCGCCTTGGAAACAAAAGAAACCACGGGCAAAAATACCACATGCATGGCAGAAAGAAGGAATGCCAAACCATGGGCTCTTTTCAGCCCACAGCCTGGCTGTGACCATTCTGGGTTTTCTACTCATGTAAGTACACCAACTGTCCTCGTTTTTTAAAAAGATTCCGAAATCCATTTTCCGCTTCAGGTCATCACACCAGCGCAAAACACATACATTGCTACTAATAGCATCCCAGCTCAGTTCACGGATTCCTCATTTGCTCTTATCAGTTGCCTCTTCTCTGTCGAGGGTGATAATGTCTGATAAGACTGTATTTAGCCCATCACAATTCATATACACATATGATCGATCTGAAGACTGTTTCTTCTCTCCTCCAAGTTCATTACTTCAGAGTCAGGAAGGAGATGATACATCCCTGTGCTTTACATGTAAGTTATCATCTCTTTATCTCGTCTCTTCCTAGTTCCTCCGTTCACCATGTGTGTGTGTGTACTGCGTAGGATATATGTTGTTCTATTTTGGTGGTGACTTTGTGCCTGTGGAGTAACAATATCTTGCACAAAGAACTTGTTTTCTGAACGTGCAAGTAAATTCATATAAACAAATCCAAATTCATTCGCATTCGGCCCAGAGAGAAACATTTAGTTATTCGTATGGTCAAATAGTCACGGTAGTACTTCAAGAAAAACAACAGGTGATAGTCCTGTTGATCCTTCGCCTTCTTGTAATGGCCCCGCAATTGTAAGGACCAAAATAAGAAAAATCAAAATCAACAGGGCCGAGAACTCTGCGATGTTCCTCCAGATGTGCATGCAAAATTCTCAACTATCCAGATACTGGACGACAAGGTGCAGGTAGGCATGCATCTTTATCTGAAAATTGAAGCCCGGGCGATTTTTTATGTATCAAGAATTATATATGGCAGAGCCGGTCTTTGTATGAAGAATCATGAACAAAACCAGTTCATCATGTCATATGCATTACCGGAATCAGTGCAAGCAGTGGTTTTGTAAAAGGAAGGATTAGGTTGCATACATTTGTTAATTGAAGTTTATTTGATTGGCTCTCAACTTGTAGCTAAACCATGCAAAGAACGAAGGCCATACCAACTCACTTGGTACTATATTTTTCTTGGAAAGGGACAACCTGCCTGGTATTTAGACTGTATCTTTGCTTCAGAATCCGGCTTAAAGTGTAGCACGAGTCGCTGTCATAGCCACATGGATACGAGAGCAATATGAGCAAGTTGTGCAAATTGCATCCTAAAATATGCCATTTCAGCGGCTCATGCACTACAGGAGTAACAGCTCAGCCCGACGGCAAACAGCACAGAAACCCTCGGCCTAAGTGAGCCCGACGGCCACCGTCGGCCTAAGTCCGTCGGGCTGTGATCCATCGGACTCACGCCGTGGCTGTCGGGCTCGCAAATGTCGTCGGGCTAGTAGTGAGCCCGACGGTATAACCGTCGGCCTTACAACTAGAACGCCGACAGCAATGTCGTCGGGCTCATAGATGGCTCTGCCATTTTTTTAAAAAATTATTTTTTTTCAAATTTTTTAATTATTATTTTAACTCCAATTTAGTCATATATTTAATCTCATATCACACACTTAATCATAATCTTAACTCAAACTATTCACACTCAGTTAAACTTCCCAGATGGTCACCCATCCTTAGAGTGCTACAGGCCAAGCACGCTTAACTATTGAGTTCTATTGAAATGAGATTCCAGTTGAGATGTCAGACCTTGTTGCTATTAGTATGATAGCAATCATATTAACCCTCATCTGAGATATTATACTTTTTAATCTTTAAAATTTCAAAAATAAGATTTGAATGAACAAAATAACTATGTTTAATAATACTTGAATAATAATAATAATCAATTATTTTATTTTTGTTTTGTCTTTTCCATTTAATAAGAAATAATTCATATCTTCATATTGATATATCAGAATTTAATAAATAAAATGCCTATGTCGATCATAAAAATGAGAGGAATCCAAATATGACATTCATGTCATCATTTTCATAATGATGCATAAAGTAAATTAAAGAGGCGAATTTAGATAGAAAGTAAGGAAAATCCTCATATTCAGATATTATCCATAAAATATGTTCTACTCTTTGTGAAAATTAAGTGGGTGTCATTTTGGACTATATTTTATGTACTTGCTTCACAAAAAAAGTCATTTCTGACACTTAAAAATGGAAAATGATATTTCTAAAAAGAATTTTGAAAATCGCTCCGGTGACATTGTTTCCCATACCATGACACACATATGTGCTGAATATGGTCACTTTATCACAAACTATGACATGATAATGGTCATACATTGGTCATTTGTCTTGAAACCTATGCATGTTTATAGATGTTTGACATTTTTGTGAAGTTTCGTTTTGAAAAGTTTGCCAAAAATCAAGTTTATCATTTTTCAAGTGTAACCACTACTTGTTGACGGTTCTATGTTGTAACCACTATTTGTGTACCTTAAAATTATTTTTGTAAGAACTTCAGAGCAAACTATCACACAGTTGTAGTTCAAATTTGAATTACTTCCGGAAAATTGACATAAAGTCAATTAAAGAGGCGAATTTAGATAGAAAGTAAGAAAAATCCTCATATTCAGATATTATCCATAAAATTTGTTCTACTCTTTGTGAAAATTAAATGGGTGTCATTTTGGACCATATTTTATGTACTTGCTTCACAAAAAAAGTCATTTTTCACACTTAAAAAATGGAAAATGATATTTCTAAAAAGAATTTTGAAAATCGTTTTGGCGACGTTGTTTTACATACCATGGCACACATATGTGCTGATTATGAGCACTTTATCACAAACTATGACATGATAATGGTCACACATATATGTTAAAACTATTGCATATTTGTATATTATTGATATTTTTTGTAAAGTTTTATTTTAAAAAGTTGCCAAAACTCAAGTTTATCATTTTTCTAAAAACTAGTACACGTGAAAAAACTTCATGCTAAAGGGTTTCATTTTTTTAGTATTTTTTCATATTTTTTTTGAATGTAATCTAATTTGTTGAAAAAAACTGAAAAACTGTATAGTGAGCCCGACGGTAATACCGTCGGGCTTACAATGTGATTAGATAAACGCCGACGGTACTGTGAGCCCGACGGTGGCCGTCGGCCTTACAACTATGACGCCGACGACAAAACGACCCCGACGGTTTTTTCGTTTCGTCGGTTTCACGTTGTGACGCCGACGGCCCCCGTCGACGTTGAAATGGCCGTCGGGCTGAGCTGTGTTTCCCGTAGTGATGGAAACTACCGTAGGCGGTAGCCCTTAGGTGCCCACCGGATTGAGAGGTGGGTTTTGCACTCATGGGAAAACAGATTTTGGATGAAGAAGAGAGAATTGTTTTTGAACCACTCCATGACATGTGTCTTTATGTCCGCCTTTTTCATGATTTAAATGCACCGAGGCATACCATTTTACCTGTACACGCTAATCCACAAAAAAAGAGAAAGTGCATCCAAATACTCATAAGCAAGCGACAAAGCGCAAAAGTAAAATTAAGGAACAAAATGGTCCACAGTTGCCTAATGACATGCTGGTGCACCAACTCAGAGCAACAAATAGTAGCTCGAAGACTAACTCCTCCAATTGTTTGATTCCCAATGCCATCGCCTTCCCTAAATTCCGCTCCGTTCACATGCGCCAACGATTGTCCCCGTGAATGATCCGAAGAAAATATACTGATCCACTGCATCGCACAGTATACCGTCAGAACATAGCGGCGTCCATGGGAAACTCGTCGAAGCTCCAGAGGCTAACCCCGTCCATGCCATTGTTCATGCTGGTGACATTAGCGTCGCCGACGAAGAAGCTGTCGATGGATCCGTACGTGTCCGAGCAGGGGAGCTGGAACAGCAAGAACGGATCGAACCCAAGCTCGTCGGCAAACCCCAGCGCGGGGTCCCCACCGCTCCCCTCCGACGAGTCTTCATCAACCATTGTCTTCTTCGCCGGGCTATCCGCCAAGCAGCTCTCCATGGCCGCTGGCAGCACGGCCGTAAGGTCGAGGTAGGCGTCCATGTCAACAGATGCCATCAGCTCAGGCTTGACGGTCACCACACCCTGCTTGGGCGGTGCATGTGCCTGTACCGCAGTAGCAGAGTACGCCGTCGCCGGCCGCGGCGCGGTTCTGTGGCGTGGGCGCGCCCCGGCCGCGGCGGGGAAGTTGACCTTGGCCTTGCTGCCGCGGAGGCGGCGGGCGGCGACGTCGTAGGCCCGGGCGGCATCATCTGCCGTGTCGAACGTGCCGAGCCAGACGCGGGTGCCCTTGTACGGGTCGCGGATCTCCGCCGCCCACTTGCCCCACGGCCGCTTCCGGATGCCGTGGAGCCGGCGGGCACGCTTCTTCTTGCTTGCCGACCGGCCATCATCGTAGGCTGCAGAGAAATCAACACTAATTGTACAGTTCATGATCGGATACTAGTCGATAGATGGAACGACGAGATAAGTTAGGAGGAGAGAATGCAGTCTTGGATGCGAAAACGACATGGTCGTCGTCATCCTTCTCCTCTGCCTGCAGGTCGAAGTCGTCATGGAAGTCCTCCAAGGCAACCTCGAAGTCGTCGGCCTCGGCGACGCTGCCGTACTCGTGCCTCTTGTTACCGACGCCTTTCCTGGACTCGGACCTCGCCGGCCACGCACGGCCCGCAGCCACCTGCTTCGACGCACCGCGCGCGGTCGGCGGGATCAGCTCCGCTAGTATGGCGCCACCGCACATTTCGTGTTCTCTCTTGGTGTCTCCCCACTTCCTCTCCGGTATTCCTTCTCCTCTCTTGTGCGAAATGTCACCGAGGGTGGGAGATGGACGTATTTATAAATGTTAGAAATGAAATTGATTGTGAATGAACTGTCGCTTTCATTGATCACGGTTTCATGCATCTTGGCAGTATCGGTTACAAGGCGCTTGTACATCTATAGTGGTTCATAAAATATATATCCAATGTTGCCAAAAATCCAATGTGACACAATAAGTAACGAAGAGAGACGGTACTCACATAAAACTAGATATTTTAATAGCAAATAAATCTTATACATGTAATTATGGTGGAATTCTACAAAGTAATAAATAATATGTGGCTATCATATTATTACTACATGAAACTATGCACTATCTCTACTATGGCTCCGTTTGGTTTAGCTTTTCCACCTGCTTCACGGTGGCAAACGCAGAAGCTGAACCAAACACGTTTTTTGCCGCACCAAATTCTCGAAACGCAGCAGCTTTTTCACGTACAACTCCCGCAGTCCCTAGCGACCAGCTTCCATCGCGGTGGCGATCAGTTTTTGGGAAAAATTACCCACTGCCATCGAATAAGTCATACCGGTTCACGTTATATTCCCTATCCACCCCAAAAACCCTCTCGGTTTCACATCTACACTTGAGAAAAAACAGGCTTCAGGCGGCTAGGGTTCCAGCCACGGTCTCTCGTCTACTCGCCGCCGTGCAGACTGGAGAACACCGCCTGGACCGGCAAGTAGTCGAAGCATTACCTGAGACCTGGCCGGAGGTAACTGATCCCGTCCATCCCTCTCTCTCACTGTATCTAGGAAATAATAAGGCCGATCCGCGGCACACTAGCGCTGACTTGTTGTCTGCGTATTCTACCTAGTTCTGTATGTACGATCATCGAATCATATGTCATGTTTGCCGGTAGCAATGAACACAGAGCGCTCGTGTCTTTGTATATGTAGCTAGCCTACATGCAAATCTAGCAACTTACATACATGCAAAGCTAGCAGGAGTTTGAGGCGCTTGTGTATGTAGCGATCGTTCGTGTCTTGTATATGTAGCTAGCTTCGATCACTCATGTCTTTGTATGGCAGGAATTTTTATTTTTAATCTTGTTTCTTGTACGGTTGAGTTAGGAAGAATGTCAGGAGCAATGGACATCGATCCAATTAGCTGCATTTTTCATATCTAAATATGTTATCACACCGGTTAGTTTCACATAGGATATGTAGATAGTATAGTAACCCCCAATGTACTATGCTAATTTTATTTTCATATGCAAACATCCAATTGAAATCATTGAAATATTCATTTGGTTGACTGAAGTATGGCCGAGAAGGCTGAGAAGGCAGTCTGGGATGAAGCAAACGTGGTGCACTTCATTGCTATTTGCAAACAAGAGATTAATAATGGGAACAGACCCTTAGGTTTTTTCAGTACCATTGGTTGGAAAAACCTTGTAGAGAAGTTTGAAGCAAAATCTGGAAAGAAGTTAACAAAGACTCAATTGAAAAATAAATGGGACAATATGAAGAAAGAATATACATGGTTCATGGAGTTAAAAAATGCTGCTACTGGACTTGGATGGATGATACAAAGCAAACTGTTGATGCTTCTAAACAATGGTGGGATGAACATATTCAGGTAATAATAGTACCAGATTTCTCCTTTTCAGCAATTATGTATTTATGTTTTTGCATAATATCTTATATATATATATTTAATTTCAGAGATGCAACAATCCCGAGAAAGGTATCAAATGCAACCATATGAGGTATAAGAAGCATGGACCGAAGCATTTGGATGATCTGCACGCAATGTTTGATAAGATACATGTAACTGGGGCTACCGCAACCTGTCCGGGAGATATATCCAGCGATGAATGTAGTGATGAGGATGTGGATGTGGTAAAGAAAACTGATGATCTAGAAGTAAAGTTGGATTCTTTGAAGAAACCAAAAGAAAATAAAAAGCGCAAGGAACCCTCTAATGCCAATGAAGAGAAAGATGAGAAGAGCCCCTTCTTTCGATTGTACAAAAAACATGTCAGAAGATAGGAACTGCAGCTGATAAGATATCCTCAAGTGTTGCAGCTTCAACCAACAATGTACCTAGCATTGCAGATGTTATGCAGATGGTGAAAGATTGTGGGGTGGAAGAAGGAACTGCTTTAATGCACACAACCACTACGATGATCGTGAAGCCCGAATTTAGGGAGATATTTGGCTTGCTTCAAACAAAAGAAGGACGGTTTGATTTGCTGTAGAGAGAGTATGAGAATTAGACGAAGCACGCGTACTGAGAACCATTTATGTCTTACCGTGTGAACCATTTTATTTATTGCCGTGTAAACCATATGTGTCTTGTCATGTGAACCACATTTTTTTTGGTGTGTGAACCATTTATGTCTTGTTGTGAATTATGTTGCTGCCCTGGTTTTATGAAGTGATGGTCTTACCGTCCCTGCAATGATTTTAACTCGAACATATTTATATGTGTGTAGATGGATGCTAGCATGGCCAAACAAGGACAAGAGAGACTTCAATATCTTGCTGAGCTTGCCGAGCTTGCGCAACAGGCTGCCATCCTTGGGAACATGGGTAACCTCTATACCGAGCGATATTTGCAGAAAGATTCATATAGGGAAGCTCCTGAAACTGGACTTCAATGGGTTATGAGGTGCTTTGGTCGTCATAGATATTTTTACAAAATGTTTCGCATGACCCCTGAGGTGTTCACAACACTCCATGACTTGCTGGTCTCTAGCTATGGTTTGAAATCAACCACTAATGTGTCATCCGTTGAGTCACTAGCCATGTTCTTATGGATTGTTGGAGGCCCGCAAGCATTTGCACAAGCTGAAAACCAATTTACAAGGTCACTATGGACGGTCCACACCAAGTTCAAGGAAGTATTGTCATGTTTGCGTAAATTAGCAAGAGACAATATCAAACCAAGAGATACTACTTTTAGTACAGAGCATTCGAAGGTTAAGGAAGATCGTTTTTGGCCTCACTTCAAAGGCGCAATTGGTGCTATAGATGGATCGCATGTCCCATGTTTAGTTCCTAAGGAAGAGGTGGTTAACCACACATGTCGTCATGGATATACATCTCGAATGTGCTTGCTATATGTGATTTTGACATGAGGTTTACCTTTGCGGTTGCTGGTTGGCCGGGATCGGCACATGACACAAGGATCCTACATCATGCATTAGCAAATTTTGCTTCTTTTCCTCTAGCTCCTAAAGGTATAAAATAAATATCCATGCCTCAAATACTGTCATTTTTATTTTATATGCTCACTTTATGTTAATTTCAGGAAAATACTACCTTGTTGACTCCGGTTATCCAAATCGAGCAGGATACCTTGCTCCTTTCAAAGGGAGTACATACCATCTACCAGAGTTTCGTCTTCGCCGTGGGCGTCCACCTCAAGGGAAGTACGAGATATTCAATTTTCTACATTCATCACTTCGTAATGTCATTGAGCGTGCATTTGGCGTCTTGAAGCAAAAGTGGCGTATATTGAAGGCCATGCCAAGTTTCTCACCTCGTACCCAGAAGCATATAATTCTTGCTTGCATGGCGTTGCACAATTTCATCCGCGATAGCAAATTGCGTGATAAGGAGTTTGATAAGTGCGATCACGATGAGGATTATGTACCTGGAGCAGCACCTGGAACACCACACACACAAGGGGATGACGTTCTGGAAGGTGAGAGTGAGGAATCCATGAACGTTATCCGAAGTAGGATAGCCGATGCTTTGCTGGCGGCGAGAGCGGAATAGGATATCTATGCTGAGAGAGGACATTATCATGTCAACCACGTCTTTTGGGTGATCCATAAGTCTTTTGTAATAATTTGAGACATCACATTCTATTCATAATATATATAAATGTTATACAATATAGAAATTAAAAAATATGACCTAAAATGGTCATTTAAATATCAAATAGTGCATATGTCGACATTTTTCGACAATTTAGCGTAGAAACAATATCTCCAAGTGTAAGGGGTATTATAGACGCTTCTGATCAAACCCACAGTTCACAGTTGTTATAGCCAAACGACTTTCAGAGAATCCACAGTTCTTAACTGACAGCAGCTTTTTCGCAGTTCACAATTTACAACAGCTTTTTCAAAATCCACAGCTCAACCAAACACACCCTATATCTGTACTATATAATATCCCTTACGGGGGACGTACGTCGCGGCGTTTTTGCAGATTAACCCTCCAACTTTTGTGAAAATAAACCGCAGTCCAAAAGGTTGGTACTTTTTCATTGTAGCCCCTGAACCCGGTGACGAGGTGGTAACTCGGCAAATCCCAGGGTTGTGCACCCCGGGTTGATTGATGGGGAAAGAGAGAGGTGTTGGTGATCACGACGGCTGACAAGCAAGGATTTACCCAGGTTCAGGCTCCCAGAGGATAACACCCTACTCCTGCTTGTCTGATTATTGATGCGAGTTGTGGTTTACAATGGCGAGATTGCGATCTCGCTAGGGTTTGTGGCGGTGGCTATGAGCGTGTCCTCTAGGACGGGCAACCCTCCTGGCTTTATAGGTAGCCAGGTCTCGGGCTGTTGATACAGATATGGCAGGTTACAAGACCTAACTGAGTTGGACTAGGATACGTGGTACCCCGAGTGGGCCTTCTGTGGGCCTTTCCATGCTTGGCGCGGCCCAGGTAGCCTTACGGTGGGCTAGTCGAAGGGTAGCCCCACGTCAGTAGCCCCTGAGTGCTTGGTCGAAGCGCAGCGTCGGGCAAAGGACTTCCTCCTCCTGGACGCGCCATTGGATTGCTTGATCTTGAGCTTGAACTCGATTTCTTCAGTTGAACAGGCCTCTCCCGATGGGAGTAACCTTTGCAGTCGAATTACTTTGTCTTGTTCTTCATGTGAAGCTTGCTTCTATTCGGCCTGTTGGCTTACTTGTAGATTTAATTTCGGCTGCTTGAGCTTACTCAATTGTCTTTTCCACCCGAATGGATGTTTCGGGTTCTCAGATTGGCACTCTGTCTTGTTCCTGAAAACGATAGTTAAAGAAATTCGACTCCGGCCGTTGAGTGCTTACAGAGGATGCTTTAGTCGTTAATGCTTCGACTGAGTCTATTGGGAGCGCGAACAGTGCTCCCGATGGGAGTAGCCCCCGAGATTAAGCTGAATTGCTTGTAATTGAGGTTAATCTCAAAAACTTCTCCGTCGAAAAGAGATCTCTGATACCCTCCCGATGGGAGTGACGTTTAGGAACTCGCTGATGGAACCACTGTCCTTTTTTATTTGAGTGCTCATTCAGCCCGACGGCCTACTTGGTGGATTCAACAAACATATCGAGTATTTGCTCAGCCAAACGGCCTACTGCATTGTTGGACCTGTATGGCGCAGCCCCCGAATGTTCGAGTGACGGCCTAGGTTTTCTTGTTGGACCTGTATGGCGCAGCCCCCGAATGTTCGAGTGACGGCCTAGGTTTGACTTAGACCTGTGCGGCGCAGCCCCCGAGTGCTTCGGGTGGCGGCCAAGGATTTTTCGAGGTATACCTGTATGGCGCAGCCCCCGAGTGCGTCGGGTGACGGCCTAGGTTTGACTTAGACCTGAGCGGCGCAGCCCCCGAGTGCTTCGAGTGGCGGCCAAGGATTTTTCGAGTTATACCTGTATGGCGCAGCCCCCGAGTGCGTCGGGTGACGGCCTAGGTTTGACTTAGACCTGTGCGGTGCAGCCCCCGAGTGCTTCGGGTGGCGGCCAAGGCGAATTTGTTTGTGACCTGTGCGGCGCAACACCCGGGAGAGCATCAGGTGTGGCCGAGGCGAATTTGTTTGTGCGCGGCGGACTGGAGTCGACGCGGCAGAGTGGTGCCGTAGAGGCAGCCGACGCGGCGGACCGGAGTCGACGCAACGCAGTGGTGCCGTAGAGGCAGTTGACGCGGCAGACCGGAGTCGACGCAGCGGAGTGGTGCCATAGAGGCAGTCGACGCGGCGGACCGGAGTCGACGCGGCGGACCGGAGTCGACGCGGCGGAAATAGTTGACGCGGCGAAATGGTGCTGTAGAGACAGTCGACGCGGCGGACCGGAGTCGACGCAGCGGAGTGGTGCCGTAGAGGCAGTCGACGCGGCGGACCGGAGTCGACGCGGCGGAGTGGTGCCATAGAGGCAGTCGACGCGGCGGACCGGAGTCGACGCGGTGGAGTGGTGGCGCAGAGGCAGTCGACGCGGCGGACCGGAGTCGACGCAGCGGAGTGGTGCCGTAGAGGCAGTCGACGCGGCGGACCGGAGTCGACGCAGCGGAGTGGTGCCGTAGAGGCAGTCGACGCGGCGGACCGGAGTCGACGCAGCGGAGTGGTGCCGTAGAGGCAGTCGACGCGGCGGACCTGAGTCGACGCGGCGGACCGGAGTCGACGCGGCGGAGGTAGTGTGGTGCAGGGAGTCGAAGCGGCGGACCGGAGTCGACGTGGCGACGCAGCGGAGTTGACGCACGATGAGGCTACCTGGTTTTTCCTCTTTCTCTTTTCTCCTTCCTGATTTGACCGACCGTGCGATCAAGATTGGTGTAGTAGACTCGATCCGCGCAGCCGTTGCTGAGGTTGAAGATGTAGTCGACGCAGATGCGACCTTCGCGGGTGCAACAAATGCGATCTTTGCGGGTGCAACAGATGTGATCTTTGCGGGCGTGGTAGATGAGATCTTCGCGGGTGCGACATATGCGATCTTCGCGGGTGCGACAGATGCGATCTTCGCGGGTCTTGATGAGGGCGGCGGTGGATTCGCCGATGCGGGTGCTCTGTCCAGATCGGCGTACACCGAGCGGCGAGCCGGAGGGTGGAGGACGTACTCGAAGGAGCCGAAGCGGATCAACTCCCTGGCGACGCGGACGTCGGTCTTCATTGCGGATGGAGCCGGAGCGTTCCAACACTTTTTTGTCTTCCCACAGACGGCGCCAATTGACGAGGTGTTAACTCGACAAGCCCCAGGGTTGTGCACCCCGGGTTGATTGATGGGGAGAGAGATGAGTGCAGGTGGTCACGACGGCTGACAAGCAAAGATTTACCCAGGTTCAGGCTCCCGGAGGATAACACCCTACTCCTGCTTGTCTGATTATTGATGCGAGTCGTGGTTTACAATGGCGAGATTGCGATCTCGCTAGGGTTTGTGGCGGTGGCTATGAGCGTGTTGTAACGCCCCGGGATTTATCCCCTTTTAATTTGGTGTGTTTTCTTTTTTTGCATCGGCATAACATGGCATCGCATCGCATTAATTTAATTTGTTGCATTTAAATTAAATTTCCCACAATTAAATTCAAATGCATTTCAAATTAATTAAAAATGTGTTATTTTCAAATCTTTTAAAAATGTTAAAACTTAGTTTATTAAATTGTCTATGCAAAACTAAAAATATTTTGTAAAGGTTTCGTATTTAAATTCCTTCTCGTTTTTGTTTTAAAAAAATAAAACCGAAAAGTTTTAAGTGGAGAGAAATAAGGCGCAAAGCCCACCTAAGCCAAACCCTAGGTTTTTTCCCCCAGAAATTTCTTCCCACCCCCTGGAAATTTTGCAGCCGCCCCCCTCCACTCTTTTCTTTTTCCTTTTTCCACTTTCCCCTCCTTTTTCTTTCTTTTCCTTTTTCTTTTTCCTCTTTTCCTTTTTTTTTCTCTTTCTTCCTCCTTGCGCACGGGAGAACCTCATCCCGCAGTCCCAACCTCCCGAGCCGAGCGACCCCTCGCGCCTCCTTCCCCGCGCCGCCGCGCTCCCGGCCGCCTCCGCGCGCGCCTCCCCTCGCCGCGGCGCCGCCGCCATCCACCACGCCCGCGCCCCCGGGTCGCCGCTCCCCGCCGCCTCCACGCCATGGCCACCGACGGCCCGAGCTCCTCCACCTCGCCGGCGTCGCCTCCCTGCTCCGCCCCATGACGCGCCACCGCGCCGTCCTCCGGCCTGCGCCGCTGCCACGCACGAGCCCTCTCCTCCCGAGCCGGCCTGGGCTCGCCGCCCTCGCCTCCGCCGCCTCCCGCCGGCCGTCCTCGCCGCCGCCGCGCCGCCGAGCTCCTCCCACTGCGCCGCGCCCCTGCTGCTGCCCGCCGTGCGCACCGCACGCTTGCTGTCCGCGCCCCCATGCCGCAGCTCCCCCCGAGCGACCCGCCGTCGCGCTTATCTGTCTCCCGCGCCGCGCAGCCGCGCCGCCGCTCGCCGCCGCGCGCCCTCGACGTCGCCTCCTCTTCCCGGCCACGTGCACGCCGCCGACGCCCGCCAAGTGTTCGACACAATGCCCGCAAGACCCCGGCGTCGCCTTTTTTTTGTCCGAGTTGTCCACCCTTCGAGGTGTTGCTACATGCGCGTGCGAGTGCCTCCTCCGGTGCCGCGTTGTCGTGACCGCCGTGTCCGTGTTGCGGTGCCCGCTCGTGCGTTTCTCCTTCCGGTGTCCATTTGTCGTGCTCCTCCGTGCCCGCGCCCGTCAACGAGGATGACCGAGTACGACTACTTCCCCGCCACTTCCACGACACCGACAAACGACGATGCCCCGGTTCCGCGACGGCTACTTCCTCGACGTCGGCTACTTCCTCTACGAACCGAAAACGTCGGTTTCGAACCCTATCTCTCCCGATCCAACGTGCGAACCCAAACCCTAACCCTATGCCTCTTTTATAAAATGTCATCTATCTTGTGATTTTCGCATCATAATTACATGTGTTGCATCTCTTGGGTTTGCGGTGTAGCATTTCACATAAATAATAATTATGCAATGTGTGGGGTAATAAATATATAATTCCCTATTCCATTTAATTTAATTAGATCACCCATGCCATGTGTTGCCATGCTAACCAACATTTAATATTGCTGGTAAATAAATAACTTGCACCTAAATATTAATTGTCGGAATCCCGGTTCCGGTAAATTTGGATTAAGTGCATCTCGCAATGCATCTTGCCATGTCATGCATCATTCTCACATGATCATGCTGGATCTTTGCCGTAGTTATAAAATGCATCTTTTACGCTTTCCAGTGTTTGTTGGTTCTTCGCGGATACGACGTTGAGATGTGTGAGCAACGACAAGATCTGCTTCCATGCGGGATTCCAGGCAAGCAAAGTTTGCTTGTTTACCTATACATTGTCTTTCATTCCTGCCGTTGATCTCTGCTACCCTAGTTATCGATTCTTGAACTGCGATCCCATCACATGTTTATCCTGCAGCCCATACAGCTTTATCACCACATCCCATCACCTGTTGTTTGTTTATCTGTTGGCCTTGCGAGTCGTAGCGCATGCTTAGAGTTGTTTGTGCGAGTCGTCTGTTGGTCTTATGTTTCATCTGCTTAGTATGATATATTATTCTACCTTAATAAAATGTTGTCGTATATTGGGGTATTATAATTAAATGATAAGGCACCAGGCGGAAGGCCTTGCGAGGTGCTTTGTTCTGCTCAGTGTCGACCTAGGAACTGAGATTTTGTCCTCGGATCCAATTTTGAGCGCACTAACCACTTGTGGGAGGCCCAATGGAGCCCCCCTCGACTTTGAACGGATCCGCAGCTCGTCCATGTGCCGCAAGTAGTTCGGGTTTTCCATTTGCTCATATGCATGTGCATGATGATGATGATCGATGAGAGGTTACTTGATACGAGGGGTCATATAGGGGTGGTGCGTACGTAGCGGACAGTTCCTACTGTGGTTTGAGCCGCATGGTGCGTAGGCACAAACTAATGAGTCTGCAATTGAGATTCGGCCGGACTCCTGACGCGGGTAACAACTCATATGGGTGGCACTTGGACTTGCTGTAGTGAAGGAATGAGTCGTGTTGAGAGGCACTAACGGGTTGATCATGCGAGTATGGGTACTGTAGTGCACCCCTGCAGGGTATAATCTTATCGATGAGCCGTTGTCACGGTTATGGACGACTTTGGTGATGATGCTGGCTAACAAGATCTAGACAACTTGCACCTAATTAATGATTAATTAATTTGACTAGTAATATAGAATTACTATCACAATAACTGGTAACTAAAACTGTTCAATGTGTGAGTTTCCCGAATTGCTTCCTCATACTTGGTTGAGGGGGTTAATTCGAGAAGGGGTTATGATTGGTGTTAGTTGTAGATGTTTACTTTATGCGCTCTCTTATCCCTCTCTGATTAGACGGAAGTTGTAGCGTGTCTCTTTAGGTTGCTAGTGCTGCTGCCGCTAAGTCCACCTCCCCTATATTTTGGGAGATGGTGTAGAAAGTAGGCAAGTCGGTTTTGCTTGCCAGGGAGTGCCCTGACCCTCTTTTGGGATGTGCTTTATGTGCAGTTAACAGGTTTGAAGTTCGACGACGTTAGCTTGGGAATCCCTCCGGCTTGGCTGGGCAGGGATATGGCGTCATTGCTTATCTTCAGGACTCTTAGTCCAATTTGTATCTTATCCGTAGCCGGATACTATTTTTGCTTCCGCTGTCATTTGAATCTGTGTATTGTATCATTTGTATCTTGACTCGTTCGAGTCGTTGTTGTAATTTATCTTCTGTTGTATTTGTGGATGTATCGGAACTGTTGTAATGTTATCACAATTCCACCCACATAATGCGCATGTTTCGGCATGCACATTATGTCTGGTGGGCGACCTAAAATCTTTATTATGCGGATTTCGGCGGGATCGCTTAGATCTACATAGTACCGATTTTAGGGCGTCACACGTGTCCTCTAGGACGGGCAACCCTCCTGGCTTTATAGGTAGCCAGGTCTCGGGTGGTTGATACAGATATGGCAGGTTACAAGACCTAACTGAGTTGGACTAGGATACGTGGTACCCCGAGTGGGCCTTCTGTGGGCCTTTCCATGCTTGGCGCGGCCCAGGTAGCCTCACGGTGGGCTAGTTGAAAGGTAGCCCCACGTCACCCGGCGTTTTTGCAGATTAACCCTCCAACTTTTGTGAAAATAAGCCGCAGTCCAAAAGGTTGGTACTTTTTCATTGTAGCCCCTGAACCCTATCCAACACAAAAATGCGTGCGACGAGTGGAGAGTGGTTATCGAGCTTGGCGGCGGAGGAGCGCTGCACCTTGACGACGAGGACGGCGGGTTACATCAAGACGTGACTGAGGACGCGCGCCATCCTTCCTGACGGCGGCAGCGGCGGCGGCGGCGGAGGAGGAGCGCTACACCTCGTCGACGGGGACGGCGGGTTACATCCAGACGTGACTGTGGAGTTGACCGCGTTCGTTCCCGCGTTCTTCATGGAACCAGAACAAGGACTTCGATAGTTACTCGATTCCTCTGGAATCGAGTCTAGCAAGGATTGTTCCATTTAATTTCTTGCATCCTGGTTCACGAAAATTCAGCCGCAGACCCTACAAAATCCTCACAAATCGATCGGACAAATCCATCCCCATATCGAATCGAACTCGATTCCTCCCCAGATTGCTCGATTTTCTAATGAAAATCCACCCATATATATCCCTTGTCTCGATCTCACGAGCTCATCGAAGTTCACTACAATCAAGGCCCGGCTCGGCGAGATCGACCGGCTTCGCAAGGACCATCTCGAGCCGGCGAGCTCTCTGTCTCGGCGTGATTCTTTTATGCTTCACTGGGAGAATCGGCACTGGGCGGCGAGGGCCGGAGAAGGGCGAGCAGAGCCGCGCACCCAAGCTCCGGCGCAACCTCGAGTTCCCCCGATCATCATCCTTGTTGTTGTGCATCGGAGCTCCGAGGGAGAGCGCCTCTGAACGGATAGACGTCGCCTAGAGGGGGGGGGGGGGGGGTGAATAGTCTATTTAAAACTTTTTCGAGGAGCCGGAATATCCGGTCCAAGAGTGACCGGAAATTCCGAGTAGCCGGAATATCCGGTACACAAATGACCCGGAAATTCCGGTATGCTTGATAAAGGCGGAATAAAACTAGAGGTTTACTTTAACAAGCATACAACCTAGATATATAAACTAGGCTCACCTATGTGCACCAACAACTTAAGCTAAGCAATACTAGTAACAAGATGATAGCAAGATATATGACTTCAAGCACGAAGGCTATCACAATGTAAAGTGCATAAGTAAAGAGCTCGGGTATAGAAATAACCGAGGCACGCGGAGACGAGGATGTATTCCCGAGTTCCACCCAAAGGTGTACGTCTCGTTTGGAGAGGTGTGCGCAACCACAACAGGTTAGCCGCAACGCCACAAAGGCTCACCTTCTTCTCCTGATGAACTCAACCACAAAAGGTTCGAGTTCACCTTCCACTATTGATCTCCTTTGGGGCGGAGATCGAATCCCGTACAACTCTTGAGGCACACACCCACAACTTAATTGGGGGCTCCCAAGTCTTGAGGCACACACCCACAACTTAATTGGGGGCTCTCAAGTGACCACAAAAGGTCTTGACCACAAAAGGTCTTGGCCACAAAAGGCCGGCCACAAAAGGCGTCTAGGGTCCAAAGACCCAAGAGTAACAAGCTCACAAGTAATACCACCACGAATCCTCGTGGAGGGCTCAAACCGATGCAAATGCATTGGCAAGAGCACACGAAGTGCTCAAGTCCTTCACTCTCAAATTTCAACACAACAACAAATGTTTATGGGGGAATAAGAGAGGAAGAACAAAGGAAACCACAAAGGAGTCAAATCCTTCACTCCCAAATCCCACCAAAAGCAACTAATGCTTATGGGGGGAGAAGGGAGGAAGAACAAAGAAGAAGAACCACAAAGGAACTCCAAGAACTAGATCCACTAAGTTCTCCTCACTTAGAGGAGAGATTGATTGGAAGGATTGTAGATCTAGATCTCCTCTCAACTTTCCCTAAAGAATATGGAAAATTCAATGGAGGGATTGAGAGGGAAGTGAGCTTTCCAAGGTCAACAATGGAGTAGGAGAGAGGGGAAAGTCGTGCTGCCTTTTATTTTTTTGGGGAAGAAGAAGGGGAGAGGTATTTATACCCCTCAGGAAATATAGCCGTTGGCTGTTTCGACACCCGGAAATTCCGGTATAAGTGAGACTCGGAATTTCCGGTCACCCGGAAATTCGGTCTAGAGAGACTCGGAAATTCCGGTCACCCGGAAATTCCGGTCTAAGAGAGCTCGGAAATACCGGCTGGAGTCAGAAGCAAAACCAAACTTTTCCTTAGCCATTTCTGGAGGACTTTTCTGGGGGCACTCGGAAATTCCGGTATATGGAAATTTCCGAGCACAATTTCCGACTGGAGTCAGAACCCTTTTTCTCCTTTCCTTAGCCGTTTTCTTGGATGAGCTGGGGAACCGGAAATTCCGGTAGGGCGGAATATCCGGTCCCAATAATCCGAATCAGCAGAACACCGAGACGAAAACTGCTATAACTTTTGCAAATGAACTCCAAATGAGGTGAGACCAATTTTGTTGGAAAATAGCAACGAAGACTACCCAACAAAATCACCACACATTGCAAGGTGTGGGACTTTCCTCACGGAAGAACCGACAATATTTCCGCCACCAAAAACGCAACAAGTTGTCCAAAGTAAAACCGATTTCGATGAACTAGAGCTTGACATGGAGATGAACCAAGCTCTAACTCCTTACCAACATAAAAGCCAAATAAGAACCAAGAAACATGATATGCCAAGTATGCAAAGGTTTGAGCTCTCCACAAGAATGCGATCAAGTTACCAACTTGAGAGCCCCTCTTGATAGTACGCCAATCTATCCTATAGCCCTATCAAGATCATACCTTTGCCTTGAGCATTCCACTTGAGTTGGATGATGACTATCTTGATCTCTTCAAGTGGATCATCTTTCTTGATTGCGCGTCCAAACACATGCCTGATGAAGACTTCTCCAAATACTCCCCCATGCTCACAATGGGAGAGTCTCGCTTAGCTCCGTCTTCATGTATCCATTGCAAGCACCAAGCATAGGATCTTTTCGAGAAAACTTCTCTTGGTCTTGCACAACTCATCTTTTCTTCACTAAGATGATGTCTTGAATCTTCAAGACATGCTTGCAATAAGCTTCAAGAGTCCAACACATGAACTCCACAATTCCATGAACATGATCTATAATGATATCTCAAAAGCAAACATTAGTCCATAGAGATTGTCATTCAATTACCAAAACCACACATGAGGGAAAATGCTCTTTCAGCCTCCAGCAGCATGGGAGCGAGATCGGGAAGCAGCTGGCAAGCTAATGGAAGGGAGCAGCTGGCGAATTTTGGCAGAGCCGGGGAGCAAATTGGGGAGCGGAACAATAGTTTCCATCCCGGACCTCTCCATTGATGCGAGTTCGCATCGAGGCGAGCTCTCCGTCTCGGCGCCAGCAATGCGCCGCTGCTGCCGGACCTCTTGAAGTGCTCTGATGTCTTGGTGGCCCCAGGCGGAGGAGATCACAGGCGCCGGCCAGCCTCATTCGCTCACGACGCGAGAAAACCAGCCGCAAAAGAAGATTTAGATGATCTGCTTACCGTATTTGATCCAAGCTTTTTTTAGCCGATTTGATCAATTTCTATGCGGTGCATGAAGGGGATCGTGTGCATAAAACAAAAAAAAATCCTAGCAACGATATCCTAAAAGCATGCCAAGATCTATTCTATGCAGATATAGTAGTACGAACGGAGATCGGAATACGTACCCTTGTAGACCGAAAGCGGGGATTACGTTCCCGCACAAACGTTGTCGATGAAGACCGACGAAGCCGACCTCAAGGTCGTGTAGAGGAAGCAGACCTCCGAGTACCGCTAGCGCAGCACCTCGCAGGGAGTCGCACACGTACGGTGGAGACGACGGCCTCCGAAGCTCCAGTCCAGGACGAGCAGCGGAAGACTTGGACCGGAACACCAGCAGCGCGGCAGCGGGCTATGGTGGAAGAGATCCCCCTCCTCAGCTCGGCGCGGCTCCGACTTGGGAACCACGAGATCGAGAGAGAAATCGGGAATTAATTGGTGAATTAAAAGGCCAGGGGTGCCCCTTCTTATATAGGCTCCCAGGGGGAGCCAACCTTGCCAGCCAGGCAATGTGGGACTATCCCACATGCCTGGTTCGGCCAAGGCTGGTGCGTCGGCCCTAGGTGGGCCCCATTTGGCCCACCTAGGCCGGTCAAGCCTCCCCCACAAAATTCCCTTGAGGGTTTCCCCCCCAAGGGCCTTCTTTCGACCAGAAGGCCCATTTAGGGAAATCAGCCTAAATAAATTCGAAAATAAATATATAAAATCATATTTGCATATTAATTACACTAATTAATATCAAACATAATATATATAATTTTTCCTAGCTCCGAAAACTCTTTCGGCGCTGCCCGATCTCCATCGGACCCCTCCCGGGACGCTCCCGGTGATCTCTTTCCTTTCCGGTTGTCTTGTCGAAACCCCTTAAGTGTGTTACCCTAGCGGTTCGATATAATAACAGGTATGATCAAGACTCCTCTATGATCAATGACTAACTCGTAGGCCTGGACCCCATGAATTAATCCCTGTGATATAACGAATGACTTTCATCTATCAAACCTGGACAACTAGTCTTAAACCCTTTGTCATGGCGATACTTAGCGTGTCCGAGCATCATTCTCAGATATCTCCATACCTAGCATGATCTCGTTACCGACATCGCTATCTTCTAGTTGTCTATGATATTATGTCAGCTGGTCACCTAGTCACATGTTTGCAAACTCATTTGTCATAACCTCACCGAGTGGGCCCTAGAGTATCTATCCGGCTATGCGGACTGACAAATCCCGCTGTTGACCCCTCGTCTCAACTACCCCCTTCCGATACCCAAAAGTATCACCGTTATTGTCACACTAGATAAGATGCGACGTTTGGTGCGATCAAAGTATCTTTCAGGGATAACAATAAGAGTTGATCTCACGGTCTTAAGGCGTAATAACTATGTCCTATAAATACTGGGTATGTCCATCACATCGTTATTCCTAACGATATGACTTCCATTGCCGACCGGCGCCATGCCCTATGATCGGGAAACCTCGATCATCAATCGCGCAACGAAACTAGTCTTAGTTGAGGCAACTAGGGACCTGGTTGTTTATCTACCACACATGTATTAATGTTTCCGCTTAATACAGTTATAACATGGTGTAAAACATATAATGAACGATTGGGATATTGCCAATAAACTATGTTTATTAAGTGCCTCTAGGGTATAATCCCTTCAGTCTCCCACTTGCACTAGAGTAACACTTAATCTAGTTTACAACTTGGTAAAAGCTCAACACCCATAGCATCTTGGTGCCTGCTCGCCTCGTGGAAGAGGAATACAGTCAATAGTTCTCACACATTGAGACCTATATGCGCTTTGCAACACTTCTATGTCACCTAGTTTGACATAAACCCGTATCTTACGATGACGGTGAAATATATCCCAGTGGATGGAGTGAGACTCGAGCATTCGCGTAGCATGCGCCTTAAAAGTCTAAGAGATCTATTAAGGGGACCACCTACGCTCGGAAAACTGCTCAGTCCAATCACACTTGCTACTTCTAAAGTTGCGATATATTTCTATACCTATGTAGATTGTGCGACAGTGCATTCATATGCGACTTTGCAAACTAACCATGTCTATCTTCAAAATAAAGGACATCTCCTATATGAGATTTCTAGTCGTATGGGTCAGTGTAATAACTTGCATCATCGTAACCGTTTTACGGCAAGTTGCCATTTCACTCTTGCCCGTTACTAGAAAACCTATCTTCAGTTCTCATAGACACTGAAGAATAAACTTAACGTTTGTTCATTGATCCACACAAGGATCACTCTAGAACCTGTTCTTCAACCAAGAACTCGGGTCACACCAAGTCGAGCTTTCAGCCTGATAGACTCTATGTATGATACATAGAGAATGTCGAACATCATTTTCTATCACTGAAAAAGCCAAGATTAACTGAATCTTTTACCTAGTCATACAAGCAAGAACCTCTTTCTCCGCTTGTCCTTTTCTGAAACACTTCAGAATCCTGACTTAGGAAATACTCCGACTTAATGTTATTAAGCCCCTTCTGATCTATACAATTATAAATCGGATGCCTAATACTCCTAACTTCATTTCATAGAAAATTTAATCACTTAAATAATCCTTTACACTCTACTAGAGGATCTGTGTCATTCAAGATGTCGTTACATACAAAATCACGAATGACACCTAGCTCCCACTCAAATATGCCTTCCGCATATAAGATCAAGGAAAGCTACTTAGCTCCCACTCAAATATGCCTTCCGCATATAAGATCAAGGAAAGCTACTTTGATCCCACTCACTTCTTTGCAAATGTAGGTTTCTTAAACTATTTTGGACAACTCCAAAATCCTTTGATCACATTATCAAAGTGAAGATTCCAGCTTCGATATGCTTGCTTCTGCCCATGA
The DNA here is from genome assembly GCA_026929855.1 of Poa annua. Lineage (NCBI taxonomy): Eukaryota > Viridiplantae > Streptophyta > Magnoliopsida > Poales > Poaceae > Poa > Poa annua. The sequence continues at coordinate 78,166,564 of CM049430.1, read as the reverse complement.
ATGGACAACCGAAGTTTGCACACATGTTTAGCATCCTCAGGATTACAAACCATTCTTAATTACACTATTAAGAACCATGGTTTTCTCATCCATCTATCAATTTCTCATTTGAAATTATAGTAATTGCTAAACGACCCAGAATAGATTTAGTTTTCGCCACTTGAGACAAAGTCTCATGTGGTCTGTCGGAACTGTTTCACGACAAATCGAATCTGTTCAATATCTACTCTCTCATAAAACTCCATATACTATCAACATCCTAGATGCCATCAAGAAGATCTCCCAAGCCATTACCTGGTAATCGTATATGGATTTTATTTCGGATCATAAATGACTCATAGCCATTTCTCGGACTTAGGTCCACCATCTCTACTTCGTAGTTTGTAGGTCTATCATATTCCATTAATATGACCTTCATAACAAGATTGCCGTAACACACAGTGTGGAACACAACCTCGTATGCCTACGCTCTTAGTATGAGCTCGGAACATCATGATTTTGAATCATCAGCTTTTTCAAGCTGTGGAGCCTGACACCGAAAACACTTTCGACTGCGCCACTCTGATGTCTGGAGAGGAAGTTCACCAACTTCGTCTTGCTCTACTTTCTTTCTCACGTATACCCTCGGACAAGAAACTATTTCTGTCGCAAGGTATATCCCGGCAAAGATTTTGCCTATGTCGTGAGACATGTACCCAACTAACTCTTTAGGTAGGGTATACTACAAAGATTAATCCATTTTAGGTTCGATTACATCGAAACACTAAATTGCTGAAACGACAATCCAGGCTCAAAAGCCATGTCATCACTCGTATGGTATTGTCTCCATGGATTCAAATGGTTTCCCTATTTGCTAACGTGAGTGTTTACGTTTCTACCATATGACTCTAATGATCACAATAATTCGGTAAGAGATTTATTTACCACACACTATCCGATAGGGTGTAATTACGACGTCCTAACACACCATAACACTATGGTGTTCCATGCGACGTAATTTGTGGAACTCTTCTCACAAGTCTTCCAATGATGTGCCAACATTATAACTCAAATCTTTATTTCCTCGATTTGCATCGCGGGAATTCGATTTTCTTGTTAAGTTTATTTCCTACTTCATTCTGGACTTGTTTGATTGAATCAAAATTTCCAGGCCAACATTCCCCGAGTGGATATCTATATATCTATTCGAATGTTCATGAAGTCTATGAAATAAATACTTCCACTATACGTTAAAGTTCTTCATTGATTCACATACACCGAAATGCACGATTCTCAACAAGCTATACTCAAAACGTTCAGTGAAGTTCACGAAATAAAGGTCTCCACTACCCGTCAATTACTTCATTGAACCACATACATCTCCATGTATGACTATCAATAAGTTATATGCCCGTTTTCCGAAAACGGTGTCACAGTTATTTTTGCAAGTGTCAAAAGATCAAATCTTAGGACTTGTAGGTCCATCCAGTGTGGAGCTAATGCATATAACATTGACATGACTAAACGGTAGTGCCACACATATGTGGTGTCTTTATTAAGTTTGTATCCTTTGGCATTAATATTATGAATGTGGGAGCTTCTACCATCTAAATTCAAATCAGCATATGATCATTACTTCATAAATATAGGACACCAATTTGTCACTATCATGTATGAACAAGTGTCTCGCTAGAGGAGACACACTTGTAACGATCATACTAACAGGCGATCATAAAGAATTTACCCAAATGGTAGATCTAGAGGGAGAGTGTTTATGGCCATCACAACAACTTGATTGCCATTATCAACACGCAATGTCGCCTCATCCTTTCAAGCTACTGAAGCAGTAAACCTGGTTTTCACAAAACATGACTAGTTCAAAACTTAGTCACTACTGCGAGTACTTGCTTAGCTAAAACATTCATAACATGTATATCATGTATACACCATCATCATTGATGACTTCCGGCGATCTGTTTAATCTTCTTGATACTTCCACCGTAATCAAGAACCATGAAGGTGAATTATTCCCCTTGCATGACATAGTCTATGACAGAGGATTTGCACCTGGCAACGATGCCTGTCATCCAGTGATCGAGCTGAGCGAGGCGTCTCAATGTTCATCAAGTATGAACATATGTCATTAAGCATGACCGCCACGTGCTCCCTCAATGTGTGCATTCTCTTCCATCTTGGTTGAGAAGACAATCAGTCAACGTACTGATAAACTTCATCAACCCAACTTTAGGGGTACCCCGAGTTTTAGCGACCATATCATATGTCCGCGTTCCAATAACTCGTACCCACCGTTGGTTCTCTATGGCAGAGATCATAGCATACACTGGACTATGATGATATCATCCGCTCAAAATCCGATAATCCAAATTATCTTTTGCTAGCGGAATCTCCGGGTTTATCTCCTAGCGGGTATTGTATCACAAAGAGCTAACGGTTTAAACAAGGAGTATCCTCAAGCTAAAGTATAAAACTATGAAGTTTGGACCCAACCTTTTAAGTTTCTCAATCGCAGGAATGAGTCTAATTTGGAAAGATGCTATCACAATGGTTAATATCTACAAAGGTTTGCAAAACAGACTTTGTTCATTATATTCTGAGTTCTAGTATTTTAGAAAATAACTATCTGAACTCCCACTCAAACGAACATCCCTCCTTGTCGTTTAAGCGATTACACGACCCCCATCCATTGCACCACCCCTCATCATCAGAGCCGGCGGCACAACTTCAAGAGTAGACAAAAGTCCGCCACACCAATTTTGTGACCCGTGCTCGACCTTTTGGTCTCCCTGTTCCGAGGCCATATTTCTGGATATGCTAGGCTCGCCACCAAAAACCTCCACGCTGACGCTTGTGCAACATGGCTTACACCCACTGTATGCGAACGACGAGATGTCTGACACCCGATCATCACGGCATGCCTCATAACGTAGAACTTTCTTGGTGGTGCGCGTTGCAGGGAGAACACTAGTGGTATTTTGAAGGGATCATCTTATATAGCTACCGCCGTGTGACTAATGTATACTATACACACAATCACACAATATAAGATGCACACAAAATATCAAATGTAATGCAATGTGATATAGTCCATTGCGCCATGGTCTTCTTGGTGCCCGCAGTTTATAAACAATTTAATAAACCTACCTTGACCATATCACATAGCCCCTGCAAAATAAAGTTAGACGCTTCTACTTTATCTTTTGCATATTTTACGTGGCTCGGGGCTTTCGTAAATAGAACCGCTTCATACCTACGAACCTTATGACCACAACAACGATCCAATAATTGTATGTTTAAGCATCCCTTTCGGGCCCTCCATTGAAAATGCAAAGCCAACTAAAGAGAGAGAAACAGGCACCCGCCAGCCACAGATACGGTACAAGCCGTATGTCAGTAGTGGAACCAGTCTCGCGTAAGCGTAAAGTCGGTCCGGGCCGCTTCATCAACTCGATGCCGCTGGAATCACAAGTGCACGCTAAAGGGTAGCAAATAACAGGAACGGTGCCCCCGTGCAGAACACGGGTTCTAACAGCGTACAGCTATATCTACGATAGATCGGCTCTGATACCACTGAAGGGGATCGTGTGCATAAAACAAAAAAATTCCTAGCAACGATATCCTAAAATCATGCCAAGATCTATTCTATGCAGATATAGTAGTACGAACGGAGATCGGAATACGTACCCTTGTAGACCGAAAGCGGGGATTACGTTCCCGCACAAACGTTGTCGATGAAGACCGACGAAGCCGACCTCAAGGTCGTGTAGAGGAAGCAGACCTCCGAGTTCCGCTAGCGCAGCACCTCGCAGGGAGTCGCACACGGACGGTGGAGACGACGGCCTCCGAAGATCCAGTCCATGACGAGCAGCGGAAGACTTGGACCGGAACACCAGCAGCGCGGCAGCGGGCTATGGTGGAAGAGATCCCCCTCCTCAGCTCGGCGCGGATCTGACTTGGGAACCACGAGATCGAGAGAGAAATCGGGAATTAATTGGTGAATTAAAAGGCCAGGGGTGCCCCTTCTTATATAGGCTCCCAGGGGGAGCCAACCTTGCCAGCCAGGCAATGTGGGACTATCCCACATGCCTGGTTCGGCCAAGGCTGATGCGCCGGCCTTAGGTGGGCCCCATTTGGCCCACCTAGGCCGGCCAAGCCTCCCCCACAAAATTCCCTTGAGGGTTTCCCCCCCATGGGCCTTCTTTCGACCAGAAGGCTCATTTAGGGAAATCAGCCTAAATAAATTCGAAAATAAATATATAAAATCATATTTACATATTAATTGCACTAATTAATATCAAACATAATATATATAATTTTTTCTAGCTCCGAAAACTCTTTCGGCGCAGCCCGATCTCCATCGGACCCCTCCCGGGACGCTCCCGGTGATCTTTTTCCTTTCCGGTTGTCTTGTCGAAACCCCTTAAGTGTGTTACCCTAGCGGTTCGATATAATAACAGGTATGATCAAGACTCCTCTATGATCAACGACTAACTCGTAGGCCTGGACCCCATGAATTAATCCCTGTGATATAACGAATGACTTTCATCTATCAAACCTGGACAAATAGTCTTAAACCCTTTGTCATGGCGATACTTAGCGTGTCCGAGCATCATTCTCAGATATCTCCATATCTAGCATGATCTCGTTACCGACATCGCTATCTTCTACTCGTCTATGATATTATGTCAGCTGGTGACCTAGTCACATGTTTGCAAACTCATTTGACATAACCTCACCGAGTGGGCCCTAGAGTATCTATCCGGCTATGCGGACTGACAAATCCCGCTGTTGACCCCTCGTCTCAACTACCCCCTTCCGATACCCAAAAGTATCACCGTTATTATCACACTAGATAAGATGCGACGTTTGGTGCGATCAAAGTATCTTTCAGGGATAACAATAAGAGTTGATCTCACGGTCTTAAGGCGTAATGACTATGTCCTATAAATACTGGGTATGTCCATCACATCGTTACTCCTAACGATATGACTTCCATTGCCGACCGGCGCCATGCCCTATGATCGGGAAACCTCGATCATCAATCGCGCAACGAAACTAGTCTTAGTAGAGGCAACTAGGGACCTGGTTGTTTATCTACCACACATGTATTAATGTTTCCGCTTAATACAGTTATAGCATGGTGTAAAACATATAATGAACGATTGGGATATTGCCAATAAACTATGTTTATTAAGTGTCTCTAGGGCATAATCCCTTCAATGCACTCAGTAGTCAGTAGTGCTAGCCGAAAAAACAAGCCACGTGAAGAATAGGGAGCGACGGAGCGTGGTGTGAGGATAAGAAACGTGCGGTGGAGGGCCTCCACAACCCTACTAGATGGCCCTCCTGCAGGGAGGCTAGGTGTCCCATTGTTTGTTCTGAACTTTTAACTTTAATGTTGTACGATTATTTGACTTATTATGTAAACTATTATTCTAAAAAAAGAATGATCCTAAACTTTGCCTTCTTGGCTTCCTGCGTGGTACAAAATTTGTTTCTCTAAACTATTGTCAGAGTTAGTAACAATTAGATGAAAATAGATGTTAAAAAACAACTAGATGGAAATAGGATTAAAGAAATAGAGACAATAATAAAAAGGTTATTTTTTGAATTTTTAAATCGACCTTTTTTTATTATGTTGCAGCATCGCGCGGTCATCTCTACAATATAATACGGCCTAAGGTGTCCCGTACGTCCAGGCACTTTTGCACTTTAGCCCCTAAGAAATTCCGAAATCAACCCGTTGTCCTTTGTTAAGTGACCTACCGGTTCGGCTGTATCGTCTACGCTCGCTCCTGACACCGACGACGAGCAGGGAGCTGGGACCCACACGCCGGTGCAGGCGCCGCACGCAAGGTGATGTGGCCGAGAACGCCGAGGCTGGACTCCGGCACGAGCAGAGCCGGTGCGGCTCAGAAGTCGTCGTTGGTGAGGAGAACGAGGCGGGGGTTGACGATAGGCTGCGCGTCGAAGACGACGGCTTGGGCTAGAGCGCGGCGAACATGGACGAGGCGGTGGCGGCCTCGGCCTGGAGCGCGGAGGCGCTGAGGTCGTCCCTCGCGGTGGTCGCCCAGATTTGACGAAGTCGAGCGCCGCGAGGCTGTCCGCGTTAGTGTGGTGGATGGCAACATCCCGCAGCACCGCGAGGCCGTCCGCGGCCGTGTGGTCCGCCGTCATGCCGGCGGTCAGCGCGTCAGCTGGAACGCGACCAGGGCACCGGAGTCGGCAGCCTCGGTGGAGGGGATAGAGCCGGATGGCGTGTAGCAGAGCCGGAGGCGAAGACGGCGCCAATGGCGGCGACGGAGGATCGAGAAGATGCACTACTCCCGGGGTCCTGCTCTTGCAGGGATGGCCAGCGGCTCGTGGGGCCAGGTCTCCGAGGCCGTCGAGCGTGGCGTCCGTCCACGGCGTCGCGGATGGATCTCGGCCTCGGCGTCGCGGTCAGCTCCGTCGAGAAGACTGGAGAAGGACTGAGCAGAGGCACGGAGGCTGGCCGACCAGGTGCTAGCTGTGCAAAAGACGACCCGGATGGATGGGTACCTGCATCTAAAAAAGAGAGGGATACGTGAGATCTGCCACCTACCCTCGACCAATAAGAGTAGAGACACACGGATTTTATGCTTCCTTAGACATGTTGTGAGCCGTTGGATAGTGATCCCCTTGAATGCTCTGGCAAATCAGCACACATTGTTTCTTTGTCGTGTGTCAACACACGGTAAAGATGTTTTTGTTTTTTAATATAAAGCCATTTAAATATGTAAAATTAGATAAAATCGAGAAGATTTCTAATATTTATGTATTATATCATCAAATGTGGAACATTTTGCGTGAAAATTGGATGAGTGCCATTTTGCACCATATTTTATGTACTTTCATATATAATTCAATATGGGCATATTAATTCGATATAAGCCGGCGTCAGAATTCTTGCATTATTTGATTATTATGTAAGGTAATAAAGCAAAGTGTCACTGCTAAGTATTTACGCACAACATTGCAAACCTAGCCTTGCATGATTGTAGTTTTGCATTTTCCCATGGTTGTCATGTATACTCCTAAAAAAATGTTCGGTAATATTTTCATTATACTGCCTGCATTTTTTCAGTCTAAATAGTTAAGTCAATCCAGCATTGCAGCTGACACAAAATAAAAGCTCTTGCAGGAGCTAATCGATTAGTAGAGCATTTAAAGACTCAAGGTGTATGTGTTGCTCTGGCTTCCAACTCCCGAAGAGAGAACATTAGAGTAAAGATCTCTTATAATTCAGATAATGCGCTACATGTATATAAACACAATTATTAAATTATTTAATTAACCCGTAGTAATCACACGGGTATTTTGCTAGTAGTTCTAGTATGAATAGTATTATATACGGGTATTAATTTATACTCTCCGCTAAGACTAGTCTATAAAGTGCCGGTGAGACTGAGATACCTGTATAAAGTTTTGGTTGGTACACACCCCCGCATATTAGCACCACCATCGTCATCCCCATCACGGCGGGGTTCTTCTCAGATTGTTCCCGCTGCAGCACTACGATAGTCTCTAGGATGGCATGCTGTTTCAATACTCGATTGTAGTACTCGTACGTGATAAGCTAGACTAGGACAGTAGGACACGTGATCCTGATGGAGTGATGGATCAGGATTCCAGTAACGTGAAGCAGCTAGCTTGCTCTTCTCCGATCAGAAGTCTCGCCATGTTCTGTGTGTATGACACCGCCACATCTGTACGCCGCCTGCATGTCCCTGTTGGACGTGAACCTGTTAGTGAGTTGTGTTGAAATATTAGGCACAATTTTCACGATTAATTTTAGTATATTAAACAGTACTACAGCAGCTATTATCATGTTAATCTCGTAAATACTAGATGTATTAATTAACATGAACAACAGCAAAACGTCTACATACATAGACATACTAAATCGGCACATCAGCACGTGACGAATGTATCAAACAACTGTACATGAAGTAGTCGTCGTAGTTGTTGCAGCAGCAGCGAGTCCGGCGACGTCAGCAGCTTCCTGAAGGCGATGGCGATGTTGTTGACGAGCAGCCCGCGAGTCCGGCGAGCGTACAGGAAGGCGAGCCGTGATGAAGAGAGCTTGAGAGCAGTCGCGTGGAGCGCTTCACAAAAACCTTATTCGCCCTCTCCCGTACAGGATCACAAGGACGAGGGTTTCGGAGACCTGTTGTCCCGTTCGCCGGTGCACGCCGGCGCTCAGGATGGAGTAGACTACGGTGGCGGCGCAAGGCACGAGGTGGCAAAACCTAGATTGGTTCTTTGAAGCGCACGCAGTGCCCGACTTTATATAGCGCGGCTAGGGAAAAACCCTAACGGGTACAACATGGGCCAAGTCCACGTCGCACACGTTTAGGTCGGTTATAGTAGCCCACGATCCGGGAGCGACCCAAACCGACTATCTGTGACGTGTTCGTCCAAACCGTTTTTCCCAGACTGCAAAAATAAAGCTCGGCTCGGCGAGATTCCCGCAACCCGCGGCGCGTCGTGACGAGACGGACGGACGGGCGGTGCGTGCGTGCGAGCGGCGGCGGAGGAGGAGGAGCGCGTGAGAGAGCCTCATGTTCACACAAACTTATCAAGTAGCACAACACTTCACTATATAAGGTGGTGGCACTGAAAGAACATTTCTTAATCCCTAGTATTTTGAGTGTTAGTTAACAATACCAATGATGTACTAATCCTATTGCTAAGTATTTCAGTTTGTGTGAGTAGCATACCACATATCCCAAAGACAAAATGTAGAGAAAAAGAGTTTCTGGAATTTTCCCAGAATCGGAATATTGGAGCCGGAAATTTCCAGGATCGGAAATTCCGGGTCTCCTATATCTAACAGAAAAATGGCTAAGGAAAAGTTAGAAAGTGATTCTGACTCAAACCGGAAATTCAACTCGGAAATTTCATTGACTGGGAATTTCCGAGTCACCCAGAAAACCACTCCAGATTTGGCTAAGGAAAGAAGAGAAAGTGGTTCTGACTCAAACCGGAAATTCAACTCGGAAATTTCATTGACTCGTAATTTCCGGGTCACCCAGAAAACCACTCCAGATTTGGCTAAGGAAAGAAGAGTAAGTGGTTCTGACTCCAACCGGAAAATCAGGTCGGAAATTTCACCGACTCGGAATTTCCGGGCAACGCTCAAAAACTTGAAGAAATTTGGCTAAGTCAAGATGTAGAAGACGTTCTGATCTCAACCGGAAATTCAACTCGGATATTTCACAGAACCGGATATTCCGAGTGACCCGGAATTTCCGGGAGTCACTTATACCGGAATTTCCGGGTCTTCGAGGCACCCAACGGCCAGATTTTGGGAGGGGGTATAAATACCCCCTCACTCACTCAAGAACAACAAGCTCTCAGATTTTCTCTCTCCTACTATTCTTGAAAGCGCAAATCATCAAGATCTCCCAATCCCTCCACCCAAATTCGTTGATCTTTCGAGGATTGGAGGAGAAGCCCGGATCTACATCTTCACCGAAGGAATTTGCATTTCCTCCCCATTCACTTGGGATTTCGTGGCTAGGTTTTCCAGTGGGAAAACCTAGTTAACAATTGTTGTAATCTTGGTGTTGCTTTGACCTTTTGTGGTCCTTGACCTGTTGTGGTCATCTTGAGAGCCCCCAATTAAGTTGTGGGTGTGTGCCTCAAGCATTTGTAAGGGATTCGATCTCCGCACTAAAAGGGGATCAATAGTGGAAGGTGAACTCGCAACCTTTGTGGTTGAGTTCATCGGAGAAGAAGGTGAGCCTTTGTGGCGTTGCGGCTAACCTGTTGTGGTAGCGCACACCTCTCCAAACGAGACGTACACCCTTGGGTGGAACTCGAGATTACACCTTTGTCTCCGCGTGCTTTACTCGGTTCCCCTTATCATTACTCCCTTACTTGCTTGTCTTGTTAGCTTATTTATCTTGTTATTGTTTAGGTTGTCATTTATGTAAATTCACCATAGTTGCATATCTAGAGAATTTACCTTTCTGTTGAGCCTAAATTTGAAAAGACCTAAAATTTGTAATAGCACCTATTCACCCCCCCCCCTCTAGGTGCCGGATTCCCGTTCAATTGGTATCAGAGCCTTGTTCACTTTTAAGGGCTTAACCGCCTAAGTGCAACGATGACGGAATCCGATGCCGAGAGGGCCGCCCGTGAGAAATTAGAGGCGGAGAAGGAGGCGTTAGCCAAAGGGGCAACCATGGCCGATCTTATAGATATGAGATCGTCCTTGGAGGCCCAACTCCTCAAGATGAATGATATGCTCATGACACTCTTGAAATCTAAGGAGCCCGGGGATACTTCTCCCTCTCCTCCTCCTAAGGATCATGGTGAGAACTCTAAGGAGTCATCTTCGGATGGGTCCAAAGATGTTCCTCCAAGTGTTTCCCTTGAGAAGGCGGAAATGGATGAATCACCTAGCTCCTCTTACACCCACAAAGGAGAGGAATTTCATAATGTCAACCATAATTACTCTCCTAACCCTCCTATCCCTCACCCTCATGTAAACTTTAGAAGTGATCCTCCTAAGCTCAAACCTACTCATTTCTCTCAATGGCAATTTCTAATGAAGTATCATCTATGTAGTGCCTCCATTGAGCTATGGCGCATCATTGAAGAAGGATTCAAGCCCCATGATCCAATCAACTTGACAAGAAGAGAGGTGGTTGATAGCCAACTCAACGCCACCGCTCTTCATCAACTCCAAATGGCCGTTGGAGAGAAGGACATGTCGCTCATTCAACAATTCTCCACCGCCAAAGAAGTTTGGAATGCTCTTTCCGACATCTTCGTCGGGATTGAGAGCATGAAGAAGAACCGGTATGATGCCTTATGCAATGAGGTGGAAGGGTTCTACAAGTTGGATGAAGAAACTCACGAGGACATGTACCGGAGGTTGGTGTTGGTTGCTAACTCCTTCAAGAACCTCGGGGCGGCCTACATTGATGACGCTTGGATCAAGAGGAAGTTCGTGACCGCTCTCTTGCCCTTTGAGGAAACGGATTTGAAGACACTCCAAGGGAGACATGACTTCGCAAAGATGACATCCAATGAAGTCATGCAAGAGATGACCGCATACAAGGTGGCCTCCAAGATTGCACAAGATGCAAGAGCTAGAGCCATAGGGATGCACAAGCATGCCTCAATTGCCTTGAAGGCCACCGTTGAAGAAGAGGATGAAGAGGAGTATGATGATCAAGTCGAGCTATCTAGTGAGACTATCTCAAGTACTCTTACTCAACACATGGGTCTTGCGGCAAGAACGTTTTGGAAGAACCCCGGAAGGACCAAAGCAAGGATTGACAAGAAGTTTCCCCCCAATGGAGGAAAGGCAAGCAACAAGGTGAGGCTTTGCTATAATTGTGATGACAAAAGCCACTTTGTTGCAGATTGCCCATGGGAAAGAAGAGAGGATCATGGTGGGAGGCTCGTGGCCAAGACGAAGGGCAAGGGGCCCATGCCCATGAAGAAGCCCTACTTTAAGAAGAACCAAAAGATTGTCTTGGTAACTCAAGAACAATATCCCACCGATGATGACGATAGTGATAAGGAGGATACTCCAACGTAAGTGGCCGCACTAGCCATTTCTTCCACACCTCCGTCACTCTTCTACTCACCAAACGAAAGCCCCATTGTCAAGAATGAAAGATGTCTTATGGCAAAGACATCCGAGGTAAAATTATCCCCCACCTCCATATCCCATAACATTGATGATGGTATGAGCCTAGAAGTCAAGGAAGAAATTATTGCTTTTGATAAATTCATGACTAACTTGCAAGGAGAAGGAAAGAAACACTTTGGCTCAATTATGAGTCGTATAGGTGAGCATGAGGATGAGCTTGAATTAAAAGGTGAGATTGAGAGAGAGGATGCACACGCTAAGGTGTCCCTCCAATCCTCTCTCGAAGATGAACAAGAAGCTCATGCTCTTCTCAAGGAGCAACTTGCTAAGATCACTAAGGATCGTGATCTTTACTTTGCTAAATGAAAACTGTGCAAAATGAAAAGTCCGAGCTTGTAGTTGCTCATGCTAGACTTTGCGAAGACTTCGAGTCACTTGAAAATACTCACAAGGTATTGACAAGTGATCACGAACGTTTCCTCAAGTCTCGTGATCAACTCCAAACTCGGATATCTATTCTTGAGAAACCTAGTACTTCTACTTCTTTGAATACTAATGCAAATGTTGTCAAGGATAAAGCTAGGGTCTTGTTTGTTCCCTCCATGGCAACCAAGCCCAAGACCTCCCTTGATAAAGGAAAGGGGACACTCACTACTCCTCTTCATGAGCGAGTGCCCCAGAAGGGAAGGTAAGGTCTAGGCTATGTTGCTAAGGAGAAGAAGAAGATGATCAAGAAGAAGACCAAGCCCGCACAAGCCAAGAAAGATGATATAGCAAGTGGAAATGCCACAAGGGGCACTCCCACTCGTGATGACTTTGCGGGCATATCTAACCCCAATTATGCTTCATATGTTGATTATTATGGGGATGTCTATGCTAGATACATTGGTCTTTTTGATGGTTACATTGAATATGCTATTTGGGTCCCAAAGACCCTTGTTGCTAACCAAAAGGCACCCATTGCAAAATGGGTACCTAAACCAAAGAATTGATTGTGTGTAGGGCCTTGCTTCCGAAAGATCGAAATGGATAATTGATAGTGGGTGAACTAGTCATATGACCGGAAGCAAGGAAATTGTAACGGAGTTGAAGCCCAATGATGATCAAATGACTGTTACATATGGTGACAATTCAAAGTCTAAGTTGTAGGGGATCGTGTGCAGAAAACAAAAAAATTCCTAGAAACGATATCCTTAAACTAGCCAAGATCTACACTATGCAGATATAGAAGTACGGCGGAGATCGGAATACATACCCTCGTAGACCGAATAGCGGGGATTACGCTCCCGCACAAGCGTTGACGACGAAGACGACGTAGCTGACCTCTAGGCCGCGGAGAACTTGGCGCGACGAAGACGATGAAGATGACCCCGAGGTCGGGTGGAGGAAGTAGGCCTCCGAGTACCGCTAGCGCAGCACCTCGCAGGGCATCACACACGTACGGTGGAGACGACAGCCTCCGAAGCTCCAGTCCAGGAGGAGCAACGGAAGACTTAGACCAGAACACCAGCAGCGCGGCAGCGGGCTATGGTGGAAGAGATCCCCCTCCTCTACTCGGCGCGGCTCCGACAAGGGAACCACGAGATCGAGAGAGAAATTGGGAATTAACTGGTGAATTAAAAGGCCAGGGGTGCACCTTCTTATATAGGCTCCCAGGGGGAGCCAACCTTGCCAGCCAGACAATGTGGGACTATCCCCCATTGCCTGGTGCGGCCACACATGGTGCGCCGGCCCCTGGTGGGCCCCTTTTGGCCCACCTGGGTCGGCCCCATGGCTCCCACCGAATTCCCCTACGGAATTTTCCCCCTCTTGGGCCTTCTTTCGACCAGAAGGCCCATTTAGGGAAATCAGCCTAAATAAATCCGAAAATAAATATATAAAATCATATTTTGCATATTAATTACACTAATTAATATGAAACATAATATATATAATTTTTCCTAGCTCCGAAAACTCTTTCGGCGCTGCCCGATCTCCATCGGACCCCTCCTGGGACGCTCCCGGTGATCTCTTTCCTTTCCGGTTGTCTTGTCGAAACCCCTTAAGTGTGTTACCCTAGCGGTTCGATATAATATCAGGTATGATCAAGACTCCTCTATGATCAACGACTAACTCGTAGGCCTGGACCCCATGAATTAATCCCTGTTATATAACGAATGACTTTCATCAATCAAACCTGGACGTATAGTCTTAAACCCTTTGTCATGGCGATACTTAGCGTGTCCGAGCATCATTCTCAGATATCTCCGTACCTAGCATGATCTCGTTACCGACATCGCTATCTTCTACTCGTCTATGATATTATGTCAGCTGGTGACCTAGTCACATGTTTGCAAACTCATTTGACATAATCTCACCGAGTGGGCCCTAGAGTATCTATCCGGCTATGCGGACTGACAAATCCCGCTTTTGACCCCTCGTCTCAACTACCCCCTTCCGATACCCAAAAGTATCACCTATCATTGTCACACTATATAAGATATGACGTTTGGTGCGATCAAAGTATCTTCCAGGGATAACAATAAGAGTTGATCGCACGGTCTTAAGGCGCAATGACTATGTCCTATAAATACGGGGTATGTCCATCACATAGTTACACCTAACGATATGACTTCCATTGCCAACCGGCGCCATGCCCTATGATCGGAAAACCTTGATCATCAATCGCGCAATGAAACTAGTCTTAGTAGAGGCTACTAGGGACCTTGTTGTTTATCTACCACACCTGTATTAATGTTTTCGCTTAATACAGTTATAGCATGGTATAAAACATATAATGAACGATTGGGATATTGCCAATAAACTATGTTTATTAAGTGCCTCTAGGGCATATTCCCGTCAGTCTCCCACTTGCACTAGAGTAACACTTAATCTAGCTTACAACTTGGTAAAAGCTCAACACCCATAGCATCTTGGTGCCTGCTCGCCCCGTGGAAAAGGAATACAGTCAATAGAACTCACACATTGAGATCTATATGTGCTTTGCAACACTTCTATTTCACCTAGTTTGACATCAACCTGTATCTTACGATGACGGTGAAATATATCCCAGTGAATGGAGTGAGACTCGAGCATTCGCGTAGCATGCGCCTTAAAATTCTAAGAGATCTATTAAGAAGACCACCTACGCTCGGAAAACTGCTCAGTCCAATCACACTTGCTACTTCTGAAGTCGCGATATATTTCTAGACCTATGTAGATTATGCGACAGTGCATTCATATGCGAATTCGCAAACTAACCATGTCTATTTTCAAAATAAAGGACACCTCCTATATGAGATTTCTAGTCGTATGGGTCAGTGTCATAACTTGCATCATCGTAACCGCTTTACGGCAAGTTGCCATTCCACTCTTACCCGTTACTAGAAAATCTATCTTCAGTTCTCATAGACACTGAAGAATAAACTTAACATTTGTTCATTGATCCACACAAGGATCACTCTAGAACATGTTCTTCAACCGAGAACTCGGGTCACACCAAGTCGAGCTTTCAGCCTATAGACTCTATGTGTGATACATAGAGAATGTCGAACATCATTTTCTATCACTGAAAAAGCCAAGATAAACTTAATATTTTTACCTAGTCAAACAAGTAAGAACCTCTCTCTTTGCTTGTCCTATTCTGAAACACTTCAGAATCTTGACTTAGAAAATATTTCAACTTAATGTTATTAAGCCCCTTCTGATCTATACAATTATAAATCGGATGCCTAATACTCCTAACTTCATTTCATAGAAAATTTAATCACTTAAATATTCCTTTACACTCTACTAGAGGATCTGTGTCATTCAATATGTCGCTACATACAGAATCACAAATGACACCTAGCTCCCACTCAAATATGCCTTCCGCATATAAGATCAAGGAAAGCTACTTAGCTCCCACTCAAATATGCCTTTCGCATACAAGATCAAGGAAAGCTACTTTGCTCCCACTCACTCCTTTGCAAATGTAGGTTTCTTCAACTATTTTGGACAACTCCAAAATCCTTTGATCACATTATCAAAGTGAAGATTCCAGCTCCGATATGCTTGCTTCAGCCCATGAATGGACCAACGAAGTTTGCATACATGTTTAGCATCCTCAGGATCACCAACTCTTTCTTAATGCCACTATTAAGAAACATGGTTTCCTTATCCATCTATCAATTTCTCATTCGAAATTATAGTGATTGCTAAACGACCCAGAATAGATTTAGGCTTCGCCACTTGAGACAAACTCTCATGTGGTATGTCGGAATTGTTTCACGACAAATCGAATCTGCTCAATGTCTACTCTCTCATAAAATTCCATATACTATTAACATCCTAGATGTCATCAAGAAGATCTCCCAAGTCATTACCTGGTAATCGTATATGGATTTTATTTGGATCATAAATGACTCATAGCCATTTCTCGGACTTAGGTCCACCATCTCTTCTTCGTAGTTCGTAGGTCTATCATATTCCATTAATATGACCTTCCTAACAAGATTGTCGTAACACACAGTGTGGAACACAACCTCGTATGCATACGCTCTTAGTATGAGCTCTGAACATCATGATCTTGAATCATCAGCTTTTTTAAGCTGTGGAGCCTGACACCGAACACACTTTCGGTTGCGCCACTCTGATGTCTGAAGAGGAAGTTCACCAACTTCATCTCGCTCTACTTTCTTTCTCACTTATACCCTTGGACAAGAAACTATTTCTTTCGCAAGGTATATCCCGGCAAAGATTTTGCCTATGTCGTGAGACATGTACCCAACTAACTCTTTAGGTAGGGTATACTACAAAGATTAATCCATTTTAGGTTCGATTACATCGAAACACTAAATTGCTGAAACGACAATCCAGGCTCAAAAGCCATGTCATCACTCGTATGGTATTGTCTCCATGGATTCAAATGGTTTCCCTATTTGCTAACGTGAGTGTTTACGTTTCTACCATATGACTCTAATGATCACAATAATTCGGTAAGAGATTTATTTACCACACACTATCCGATAGGGTGTAATTACGACGTCCTAACACACCATAACACTATGGTGTTCCATGCGACGTAATTTGTGGAACTCTTCTCACAAGTCTTCCAATGATGTGCCAACATTATAACTCAAATCTTTATTTCCTCGATTTGCATCGCGGGAATTCGATTTTCTTGTTAAGTTTATTTCCTACTTCATTCTGGACTTGTTTGATTGAATCAAAATTTCCAGGCCAACATTCCCCGAGTGGATATCTATATATCTATTCGAATGTTCATGAAGTCTATGAAATAAATACTTCCACTATACGTTAAAGTTCTTCATTGATTCACATACACCGAAATGCACGATTCTCAACAAGCTATACTCAAAACGTTCAGTGAAGTTCACGATATAAAGGTCTCCACTACCCGTCAATTACTTCATTCAACCACATACATCTCTATGTATGACTATCAATAAGTTATATGCCCGCTTTCCGAAAACGGTGTCACAGTTATTTTGCAAGTGTCAAAAGATCAAATCTTAGGACTTGTAGGTCCATCCAGTGAGGAGCTAATGCATATAACATTGACATGACTAAATGGTAGTGCCACACATATGTGGTGTCTTTATTAAGTTTGTATCCTTTGGCATTAATATTATGAATGTGGGAGCTTCTACCATCTAAATTCAAATCGGCATATGATCATTACTTCATAAATATAGGACACCAATTTGTCACTATCATGTATGAACAAGTGTCTCGCTAGAGGAGACACACTTGTAACGATCATACTAACATGCGATCATAAAGAATTTACCCAAATGGTAGATCTAGAGGGAGAGTGTCTATGGCCATCACAACAACTTGATTGCCATTATCAACACGCAATGTCGCCTCATCCTTTCAAGCTACTCAAGCAGTAAACATGTTTTTTCACAAAACATGACTAGTTCAAAACTTAGTCACTACTGCGAGTACTTGTTTGGCTAAAACATTCATAACATGTATATCATATATACACCATCATCATTGATGACTTCCGGTGATCTGTTTCATTTTCTTGATACTTCCACGTAATCAAGAACCATGAAGGTGAACGATTCCCCCTTGCATGACATAGTCTATGACAGAGGATTTGCACTTGGCAACGATGTCTGTCATCCAGTGATTGAGCTGAGCGGGGCGTCTCAGTGTTCATTAAGTATGAACATATGTCATTAAGTATGACCACCACGTGCTCCCTCAATGTGTGTATTCTCTTCCATTTTGGTTGAGAAGACAATCAGTCAACGTACTGATAAACTTCATCAACCCAACGTTTGGGGTACCCCGAGTTTAGCGACCATATCATATGTTCGCTATCTAAAAACTCGTACCCACCGTTGGTTCTCCATGGCAGAGATCATAGCATACACTGGACTATGATGACATCCGCACAAAATCCGATAATCCAAATTATCTTTTGTTTGCGGAATCTCCGGGTTTATCTCCTAGCGGGTATTGTAACACAAAGAGCTAACGGTTTAAACAAGGAGTATCCTCAAGCTAAAGTATAAAACAATGAAGTTTGGACCCAACCTTTTAAGTTTCTCAATCACAGGAATGCGCCTAATTTGAAAAGATGCTATCACAATGGTTAATATCTACAAAGGTTTGCAAAACAGACTCTGTTCATTATTATCTGAGTTCTAGTATTTTAGAAAATAACTATCCGAACTCCCACTCAAACGAACATCCCTCCTGGTCGTTTAAGCGATTACACGACCCCCATCCATTGCACCACCCCTCATCATCAGAGCCGGCGGCACAACTTCAAGAGTAGACAATTGTCCGCCACACCAATTTTGTGACTCGTGCTCGACCTTTCGGTCTCCCTGTTCCGAGGCCATATTTATGAATATCCTAGGCTCGCCACCAAAAACCTCCACGCTGACGCTTGTGCAACATGGCTTACACCCACTGTATGCGAACGACGAGATGTCTGACACCCGATCATCACGGCCTGCCTCATAACGTAGAACTTTCTTGGTGGTGCGCGTTGGAGGGAGAACACTAGTGGTATTTTGAAGGGATCATCTTATATAGCTACCGCCGTGTAACTAATATATACTATATATACAATCACACAATATAAGATGCACACAAAACATCAAATGTAATGTAATGTGATATAGTCCATTGCGCCATGGTCTTCTTGGCGCCCGCAGTTAATAAACAATTTAATAAACCTACCTTGACCATATCACATAGCCCCTGCAAAATAAAGTTAGAGGCTTCTACTTTATCTTTTGCATATTTTACGTGGCTTGGGGCTGTCGTAAATAGAACCGCTTCATACCTACGAACTTTATGACCACAACAACGATCCAATAATTGCATGTTTAAGCATCCCTTTCGGGCGCTCCATTGAAAATGCAAAGCCAACTAAAGAGAGAGAAACAGGCACCCGCCAGCTACAGATACGGTACAAGCCGTATGTCAGTAGTGGAACCAGTCTCGCGTAAGCGTACGCGTAAAGTCGGTCCGGGCCGCTTCATCAACTCGATGCCGCTGGAATCACAAGTGCACGCTAGAGTGTAGCAAATAACAGGAACGGTGCCCCCGTGCAGAACACGGGTTCTAACAGCGTACAACTATATCTACGATAGATCGGCTCTGATACCACTGTAGGGGATCGTATGCAGAAAACAAAAAATTTCCTAGCAACCATATCCTTAAACTAGCCAAGATCTACACTATGCAGATATAGAAGTACGGTGGAGATCAGAATACATACTCTCGTAGACCGAATAGTGGGGATTACGCTCCCGCACAAGCGTTGACGACGAAGACGACGTAGCCAACCTCTAGGTCGCGGAGAACTTGGCGCGACGAAGACGACGAAGATGACCCCGAGGTCGGGTGGAGGAAGTAGGTCTCCGAGTACCGTTAGCGCAGCACCTCGCAGGGCGTCACACACATACGGCGGAGACGACGGCCTCCGAAGCTCCAGTCCAGGACGAGCAGCGGAAGAATTGGACCGGAACACCAGCAGCGTGGCAGCGGGCTATGGTGGAAGAGATCCCCCTCCTCTACTCGGCGCGGCTCCGACAAGGGAACCACGAGATCGAGAGAGAAATTGGGAATTAATTGGTGAATTAAAAGGCCAGGGGTGCCCCTTCTTATATAGGCTCCCAGGGGGAGCCAACCTTGCCAGCCAGGCAATGTGGGACTATCCCCCATTGCCTGGTGCGGCCACACATGGTGCGCCGGCCCCTGGTGGGCCCCTTTTGGCCCACCTGGGTCGGCCCCATGGCTCCCACCGAATTCCCCTAGGTAATTTTCCCCCTCTTGGGCCTTCTTTCGACCAGAAGGCCCATTTAGGGAAATCAGCCTAAATAAATCCGAAAATAAATATATAAAATCATATTTGCATATTAATTATACTAACACTATGTTTGGATGTTGGAAAACTAGTCTGGAATTGAATTGGAGAAGGAATTCCAAATCCAGGATGGAAAGGAATTGGCTTCCGAATTCAATTCTGCTGTTTGGGTGTGTTCAGAATTTCCTGCTGGAAACAGAGGCATGTGACCAATTCCAATTCCCGTTTGGATGTACAAACCATGGAATTGGATGTGTTGATGGTTTTAGACAATATAAACTTTTGTACATGCATGAAAAATAATATGTACGTAGTACAATGTTTATATATTATTTTTCACACATAATAACATTAAAATCATTTAAATAAGACACAGGAACATCATGCAGGTGACCAAAAAATTTAGTACGAACCTCAATTTCAACATATAATCTATTTTTCATGTCTCTAACAAATAGGAAAAGTGCACACATCATGTATCACACATAGCGCACACAGAGTTTACACCAACCACCACATAAGGTAGAACATCAAGGCAAGGTCAAGAGCCATGGCTACCTGAAGTTCTTGGGGAGCGCCATGAGTGCTTCGAACAAGCGCTCATTGACGATCAACTTCCCGTAAGCTCTGAGCATATCAGAATCCTCCAAACCTTCTACCTTTTTGAGTGCATCAAGGATTTCTATTGGAGGAGTCGCCTTTGGCATCGGTAGTGGCTCAGCTGTCTTCAAAGATTCATCAAACGATGTTCTCATTTGTCCCATCATGCACAAGATAGCATCACCAGTTCGTTGCCTCCTTTGAGGCACCTCGGGAGATTCTTCAACAACTGGAGTATTTTGTTCTTGAGCACATTGACCCCCCGTCCTAGCACCTGCACCATTCGCATGGTCTTTTGAATAAATAGTCTCAATATCACTCCAGTTATGCACTACCTTGGTCCTATAGGCACGTGCATCCTTGTTCGCCTGTCGAATAGACACAAATATTGGAGTTGATATTGAGGGTGCAAAAGTAACCACAAAGCAAAATATAGAATTAGATACCTCCACATAAAGAGTCCAGACTTCGTCACTGTCAACAGTAACCTTGTTGGTTTCCCAATCCCATCCAAAACCACTCTGGGCAAGCATCTTGCTAATGATCTCATAATGCTTATCAAACGTTTTGATTCTTCCAACAATGTTGTCCTTGGTGATGTCAACATCACATTTCTCCTTGACATGCTTAATGCAAGCAGTGTACACATGTGGCTTCCAACCATTTTGAGCACGATCACCAATGTTGTGGTGCTCAACAAGGACAGCCAACAATGCCGCGTCCATCTCAGTAGTCCATGTAAGGTAACTCCTAGGTTTCCTCCCTTTTGGTTCAGCCATGCTTCTACAAGTAAGGTATAAAATTGCAAGTATGATACAAAATAGCAAGGTAAAAAATAGCAAGGTACGCAACAGTAAGAAAGATAAATCATAAATATTAGTTTCAACCAAGCACACAAGGTACAAAATATCACACAATATAGCACCATCATCCAGCTAGCACAAAATAAGGCATCATCTACCCAAATGCCGATGTATCTACTAAATCTCCTGCTCTCCACGCGCAACAAGATACTCAGCATACATATCATCAGCGAATTGTTGCCTAAAATTGGACCATTCGGTAGTTTGTTGGACACTTCTAATTAAAATAGCATCATCTGTAGGTTCAGGGCCTGTAGCTGCTAGTTCAGCGTCGACTTCCGGCAATAGCAAATCATCCCTCTCATGTTGCCTATCCCTTGCATAGTTGTGTAACACACAACACGCATTAATAAGTCGAATCTGCGAACATATATTTCATTGTTAGCATTTGTTGTTTCATGTTTAATAATTTTAATACCTTATGGTCACATATTACCTGGTCCTCTATGGCAAAGTAAGAACAAGCTCGCAAAATGGCCCATTTTTTCTTCAACAATCCAAAAGTTCTCTCCACTACATTTCTAGCCCAAGCATGACGCAGGTTATACAACTCTTCTGCATTTTGGGGACCTAGAAGACTTGCAGCCCACTCTTTCAAGTGGTACCGCGTGGATCTGAATGGAGATAGAAATCCCGGGCCATTGGTGTAGCCAGCATCAACTAGGTAGTACTTTCCTATTATCAAATAAATATGTTAGCTAACAATTAAATATGAGAAGTAGAAAGCCAAGAGGAAGGTTCGTACCCTGTGGTACAACAAATGCATCTTGGCGATCGTTTCTCATACCATCTTTCAGCACTCTCGAGTCTGATGCCGAGCCCTCCCAACCAGGTAGAACATAAATAAATTTCATGTTCCAATCAACCACACCTAGCATGTTAGTACTGATTTCTTGTTTTCGGTTCCTATACCTCCCTTTGTCAGCAGTTTTAACATACACAGGAATATGACACCCATCTAGTGCTCCAAGTACATTACCAAACCACTTCCATTTGTAATCGTCGGGAGGGTTCGCTGAAGGATCAGGAAGCTTGATAAACTCTCCAGTGAGAGACAGGGTGGCCGATAACACAGTAGAGAGGCGCCTACTGATAGTCTCTATGGACCGCTGATACGAGCCACCCAAAACTCTCATTTTGATTCCATGTCCAACAACTTGTAGGAACATAGCGACATTTTCTTCTACCGTCACATAGATGTTATCTTTGAGACCACACTTCTCACGGAACATAGCACAAAGGTCATAGAAGTTCCTTTTAGTTAACCTTAGATTATCATAGCAAGCTGCCTCGGACCCATTATACATTTTTTTAAGATGTACTTTCTATATGCAACCTTTTCCTCAGCATCACTGAAACATCCTAGGTCTCTAGGTGCCCTTTGCGTACTAAGATAAGGAAGTGCCATGCATGACATCTCGAACCACATCTTTTTCAACAAGATCCTTTTTCTTTTTCTTCTTTTGTTCTCTTCAGTAATGTAAGCAACCAACTCTTGTTGAGACATGATAATGCTAGAATGCACACAATGTTATTCAGAGCATAGACATTCAAATACAAATACGCATAAATTAAAACGAAATGCCATATGAAAAATTAAAGTCGTCCGTGGGATTTAAACTCAAAATTACGAACATAACAATCCATAACTTAAAGTGCAAGTTCAGTGCTTTAAGGAATTAGCTAGAACAATAGGTAACTGAACCTACTAACCAGATCGAGGCATCACGTTCAGACTAGATACGTGATACAACACATACGATTTAATGAGCTACCTATTCCCTCAATATCTCAAAGGTTCACGAACTAAGGGCACAAACAAGCTACAGAGAACAGATAACTAGCAGGCTCGACACTACTGAAAATCCACAACATGAAACGATCAAGATGGATCCCAACTTCCTGTACATAGCCAAACAAGAAGCCATCGAACCTAACCACAATCCTACCGGCTGGAACGAAGGAAAGATGAGGGCACCGGCCAAACCGAACCTCCAGCTTCTGCCACCGGCCGTCATGGCCACAACCGTCTGAAATTAGGGTTTGGGTGGCCATGGGCGCAGCCGAGAGGTGTCCTGGAACGGGGAGAGGCGGCCGGGAAGGGAAAGATGAGGGTAGGGAGGAGGGATTACCGGCTGCTGCGGCGCCTGGTGGCTGCAGGGTCAGGCGGCTGCGGCGCCGCCTGGTGCTGCAGAGTCGATCGGGGCGGATGTTTCTGTGGAGGCGAAGCGGTACGCGGTGTGCCTTCTTTCCGTGCAATTCCGAGCTAAGGAGTTTGGAATTGAGCGAGGCAGCGGGACGCTTGCGGGACGGAGGGCTCGGAAAGTTTTGCTAATTCCACCCTTTAATTCCATGACCACCCCAAACGTGGGAAAGCGGGCCAGCAATTCCAAATTGCCAATTCCATGCCAGTTTTCCAACATCCAAACACAGTGTAAGCATATATACGTGAAGCAGCTAGCTTGCTCTTCTCCGATCAGAAGTCTCGCCATGTTCTGTGTGTATGACACCGCCACATCTGTACGCCGCCTGCATGTCCCTGTTGGACGTGAACCTGTCAGTGAGTTGTGTTGGAATATTAGGCACAATTTTCATGATTAATTCTAGTATATTAAACATTACTATAGCAGCTACTATCATGTTAATCTCGTAAATACTAGATGTATTAATTAACATGAACAACAGCAAAACGTCTACACACATAGACATACTAAATCGGCACATCGAAACGTGATGAATGTACCGAACAACTGTAGATGAAGTAGTTGTCG
This sequence comes from Poa annua, assembly GCA_026929855.1. NCBI lineage: Eukaryota > Viridiplantae > Streptophyta > Magnoliopsida > Poales > Poaceae > Poa > Poa annua. The sequence continues at coordinate 78,142,384 of CM049430.1, read as the reverse complement.
TAGTTGTTGCAGCAGCAGCAGCGACGGCAGCAGCTTCCTGAAGGCGATGGAGATGTTGTTGACGAGCAGCCCGCGAGTCCGGCGAGCGTAAAGGAAGGCGAGCGTGATGAATAGCTTGAGAGCAGTCGCGCGGAGCGCTTCACAAAAACCTTATTCGCCCTCTCCCGTACAGGATCACAAGGACGAGGGTTCCGGAGACCTGCTGTCCCGTTCGCCGGTGCACGTTGGCGCTCCGGATGGAGTAGACTACGGTGGCGGCGCAAGGCACGAGGTGGAAAAACCTAGATTGGTTCTTTGAAGCGCACGCAGTGCCCGACTTTATATAGCACGGCTAGGGAAAAACCCTAACGGGTAAAACATGGGCCAAGTCCACGTCGCACACGTTTAGGTCGGTTACAGTAGCCCACGATCCGGGAGCGACCCAAACCGACTATCTGTGACGTGTTCGTCCAAACCGTTTTTCCCAGACTGCAAAAATAAAGCTCGGCTCGGCGAGATTCCCGCAACCCGCAACCCGCGGCGCGTCGTGACGAGACGGACGGACGGGCGGTGCGTGCGTGCGAGCGGCAGCGGAGGAGGAGGAGCGCGTGAGAGAGCCTCATGTTCTCACAAGCTTATCAAGTAGCACAACACTTCACTATATAAGGTGGTGCCACTGAAAGAACATTTTTTAATCCCTAGTATTTTGAGTGTTAGTTAACAATACCAATGATGTAGTAATCCTATTGCTAAGTATTTCAGTTTGTGTGAGTTGCATACCACATATCCCAAAGACAAAATGTAGAGAAAAATAGTTTCTGAAATTCTTCCCATAATCGGAATATTGGAGCCGGAAATTTCCAGGATCGGAAATTCCGGGTCTCCTATATCAAACTGAAAAATGGCTAAGGAAAATTTAGGAAGTGGTTCTGACTCAAACCGGAAATTCAACTCGGAAATTTCATTGACTGGGAATTTCCGAGTCACCCAGAAAACCACTCCAGATTTGGCTAAGGAAAGAAGAGAAAGTGGTTCTGACTCAAACCGGAAATTCAACTCAGAAATTTCATTGACTCGGAATTTCCGGGTCACCCAGAAAACCACTCCAGATTTGGCTAAGGAAAGAAGAGTAAGTGGTTCTGACTCCAACCGGAAAATCAGGTCGGAAATTTCACCGACTCGGAATTTCCGGACAACGCTCAGAAACTTGAAGAAATATGGCTAAGTCAAGATGTAGAAGACGTTCTGATCTCAACCGGAAATTCAACTCGGATATTTCACAGAACCGGATATTCCGAGTGACCCGGAATTTCCGGGAGTCACTTATACCGGAATTTCTGGGTCTTCGAGGCAGCCAACGGTCAGATTTTGGGATGGGGTATAAATACCCCCTCACTCACTCAAGAACAACAAGCTCTCAGATTTTCTCTCTTCTACTATTCTTGAAAGCTCAAATCATCAAGATCTCCCAATCCCTCCACCCAAATTCGTTGATCTTTGGAGGATTGGAGGAGAAGCCCGGATCTACATCTTCACCGAAGGAATTTCCATTTCCTCCCCATTCACTTGGGGATTTCGTGGCTAGGGTTTCCAGTGGGAAAACCTAGTTCACCATTGTTGTAATCTTGGTGTTGTTTTGACCTTTTGTGGTCCTTGACCTGTTGTGGTCATCTTGAGAGCCCCCAATTAAGTTGTGGGTGCGTGCCTCAAGAGTTTGTAAGGGATTCGATCTCCGCCCTAAATGGGGATCAATAGTGGAAGGTGAACTCGCAACCTTTGTGGTTGAGTTCATCGGATAAGAAGGTGAGCCTTTGTGGCGTTGCGGCTAACCTGTTGTGGTAGCGCACACCTCCCCAAACGAGACGTACACCCTTGGATGGAACTCGTGATTACCCCTTCGTCTCCGTGTGCTTTACTCGGTTCCCCTTATCATTACTCCCTTACTTGCTTGTCTTGTTAGCTTATTTATCTTGTTATTGCTTAGGTTGTCATTTATATAAATTCACCATAGTTGCATATCTAGAGAATTTACCTTTGTGTTGAGCCTAAATTTGAAAAGACCTAAAATTTGTAATAGCACCTATTCACCCCCCCCCCCTCTAGGTGCCGGATTCCCGTTCAATTGGTATCAGAGCCTTGTTCACTTTTAAGGGCTTAACCGCCTAAGTGCAACGATGACGGAATCCGATGCCGAGAGGGCCGCCCGTGAGAAATTAGAGGCGGAGAAGGAGGCGTTAGCCAAAGGGGCAACCATGGCCGATCTTATAGATATGAGATCGTCCTTGGAGGCCCAACTCCTCAAGATGAATGAGATGCTCATGACACTCTTGAAATCTAAGGAGCCCGGGGCTACTTCTCCCTCTCCTCCTCCTAAGGAGCATGGTGAGAACTCTAAGGAGTCATCTTCGGATGGGTCCAAAGATTTTCATCCAAGTGTTTCCCTTGAGAAGGCGGAAAAGGATGAATCACCTAGCTCCTCTTACACCCCCAAAGGAGAGGAATTTCATAATGTCAACCATGATTACTCTCCTAACCCTCCTATCCCTCACCCTCATGTAAACTTTAGAAGTGATCCTACTAAGCTCAAACCTACTCATTTCTCTCAATGGCAATTTCTAATGAAGTATCATCTATGTAGTGCCTCCATTGAGCTATGGCGCATCATTGAAGAAGGATTCAAGCCCCGTGATCCAACCAACTTGACAAGAAGAGAGGTGGTTGATAGCCAACTCAACGCCACCGCTCTTCATCAACTCCAAATGGCCGTTGGAGAGAAGGACATGTCGCTCATTCAACAATTCTCCACCGCCAAAGAAGTTTGGAATGCTCTTTCCGACATCTTCGTCGGGAATGAGAGCATGAAGAAGAACCGGTATGATGCCTTATGCAATGAGGTGGAAGGGTTCTACAAGTTGGATGGAGAAAGTCACGAGGACATGTACCGGAGGTTGGTGTTGGTTGCTAACTCCTTCAAGAACCTCGGGGCGGCCTACATTGATGACGCTTGGATCAAGAGGAAGTTCGTGACCGCTCTCTTGCCCTTTGAGGAAACGGATTTGAAGACACTCCAAGGGAGACATGACTTCGCAAAGATGACATCCAATGAAGTCATGCAAGAGATGACCGCATACAAGGTGGCCTCCAAGATTTCACAAGATGTAAGAGCTAGAGCCATAGGGATGCACAAACATGCCTCCATTGCCTTGAAGGCCACCGTTGAATAAGAGGATGAAGAGGAGTATGATGATCAAGTCTAGCTATCTAGTGAGACTATCTCAAGTACTCTTACTCAACACATGGGTCTTGCGGCAAGAACGTTTTGGAAGAACCCCGGAAGGACCAAAGCAAGAATTGACAAGAAGTTCCCCCCAATGGAGGAAAGGCAAGCAACAAGGTGAGGCTTTGCTATACTTGTGAGGACAAAAGCCACTTTGTTGCAGATTGCCCATGGGAAATAAGAGAGGATCATGGTGGGAGGCTCGTGGCCAAGACGAAGGGCAAGGGGCCCATGCCCATGAAGAAGCCCTACTTTAAGAAGAACCAAAAGATTGTCTTGGTAACTCAAGATCAATATCCCACCGATGATGAAGATAGTGACAAGGAGGATACTCCAGCGCAAGTGGCCACACTAGCCATTTCTTCCACACCTCCGTCACTCTTCTCCTCACCAAACGAGAGCCCCATTATCAAGAATGAAAGATGTCTTATGGCAAAGACATCCGAGGTAAAATTATCCCCCACCTCCATATCCCATGACATTGATGATGGTATGAGCCTAGAATTCAAGGAAGAAATTATTGCTTTTGATAAATTCATGACTAACTTGCAAGGAGAAGGAAAGAAACACTTTGGCTCAATTATGAGTCGTATAGGTGAGCTTGAGGATGAGCTTGAATTAAAAGGTGAGATTGAGAGAGAGGATGCACACGCTAAGGTGTCCCTCCAATCCTCTCTCGAAGATGAACAAGAAGCTCATGCTCTTCTCAAGGAGCAACTTGCTAAGATCACTGAGGATCGTGATCTTTACTTTGCTAAATGAAAATTGTGCAAAATGAAAAGTTCGAGCTTGTAGTTGCTCATGCTAGACTTTGCGAAGACTTCGAGTCACTTGAAAATACTCACAAGGTATTGACAAGTGATCACGAACGTTTCCTCAAGTCTCGTGATCAACTCCAAACTCGGATATCTATTCTTGAGAAACCTAGTACTTCTACTTCTTTGAATACTAATGCAAATGTTGTCAAGGATAAAGCTAGGGTCTTGTTTGTTCCCTCCATGGCAACTGAGCCCAAGACCTCCCTTGATAAAGGAAAGGGGACACTCACTACTCCTCTTCATGAGCGAGTGCCCCACAAGGGTAAGTAAGGTCTAGGCTATGTTGCTAAGGAGAAGAAGAAGATGATCAAGAAGAAGACCAAGCCCGCACAAGCCAAGAAAGATGATATAGCAAGTGGAAATGCCACAAGGGGCACTCCCACTCGTGATGACTTTGCGGGCATATCTAACCCCAATTATGCTTTATATGTTGATTATTATGGGGATGTCTATGCTAGATACATTGGTCCTTTTGATGGTTACATTGAATATGCTATTTGGGTCCCAAAGACCCTTGTTGCTAACCAAAAGGCACCCATTGCAAAATGGGTACCTAAACCAAAGAATTGATTGTGTGTAGGGCCTTGCTTCCGAAAGATCGAAATGGATAATTGATAGTGGGTGCACTAGTCATATGACCGGAAGGAAGGAAATTGTAACGGAGTTGAAGCCCAATGATGATCAAATGACTGTTACATATGGTGACAATTCAAAGTCTAAGGTGTAGGAGATCGTGTGCAGAAAACAAAAAAATTCCTAGCAATGATATCCTTAAACTATCCAAGATCTACACTATGCAGATATAGAAGTACGGCGGAGATCGGAATACATACCCTCGTAGACCGAATAACGGGAATTACGCTCCCGCACAAGCGTTTACAACGAAGACGACGTAGCCGACCTCTAGGTCGCGGAGAACTTGGCGCGACGAAGACGACGAAGATGACCCCGAGGTCAGGTGGAGGAAGTAGGCCTCCGAGTACCGCTAGCGCAGCACCTCGCAGGGCGTCACACACATACGGTGGAGACGACGGCCTCCGAAGCTCCAGTCCAGGACGAGCAGCGGAAGACTTGGACCGGAACACCAGCAGCGCGGCAGCGGGCTATGGTGGAAGAGATCCCCCTCCTCTACTCGGCGCGGCTCCGACAAGGGAACCACGAGATCGAGAGAGAAATTGGGAATTAATTGGTGAATTAAAAGGCCAGGGGTGCCCCTTCTTATATAGGCTCCCAGGGGGAGCCAACCTTGCCAGCCAGACAATGTGGACTATCCCCCATTGCCTGGTGCGGCCACACATGGTGCGCCGGCCCCTGGTGGGCCCCTTTTGGCCCACCTGGGTCGGCCCCATGCCTCCCACCGAATTCCCCTACGGAATTTTCCCCCTCTTGGGCCTTCTTTCGACCAGAAGGCCCATTTAGGGAAATCAGCCTAAATAAATCCGAAAATAAATATATAAAATCATATTTGCATATTAATTACACTAATTAATATCAAACATAATATATATAATTTTTCCTAGCTCCGAAAACTCTTTCTGCGCTGCCCGATCTCCATCGGACCCCTCCCGGGACGCTCCCGGTGATCTCTTTCCTTTCCGGTTGTCTTGTCGAAACCCCTTAAGTGTGTTACCCTAGCGGTTCGATATAATAACATGTATGATCAAGACTCCTCTATGATCAACGACTAACTCGTAGGCCTGGACCCCATGAATTAATCCATGTGATATAACGAATGACTTTCATCTATCAAACCTGGACGTATAGTCTTAAACCCTTTGTCATGGCGATACTTAGCGTGTCCGAGCATCATTCTTAGATATCTCCATACCTAGCATGATATCGTTACCGACATCGCTATCTTCTACTCGTCTATGATATTATGTCAGCTGGTGACCTAGTCACATGTTTGCAAACTCATTTGACATAATCTCACCGAGTGGGCCCTAGAGTATCTATCCGGCTATGCGGACTGACAAATCCCGCTGTTGACCGCTCGTCTCAACTACCCCCTTCCGATACCCAAAAGTATCACCTATCATTGTCACACTATATAAGATATGACGTTTGGTGCGATCAAAGTATCTTCCAGGGATAACAATAAGAGTTGATCTCACGGTCTTAAGGCGCAATGACTATGTCCTATAAATACTGGGTATGTCCATCACATCGTTACACCTAACGATATGACTTCCATTGCCGACCGGCGCCATGCCCTATGATCGGAAAACCTCGATCATCAATCGCGCAATGAAACTAGTCTTATTAGAGGCTACTAGGGACCTGGTTGTTTATCTACGACACCTGTATTAATGTTTTCGCTTAATACAGTTATAGCATGGTATAAAACATATAATGAACGATTGGGATATTGCCAATAAACTATGTTTATTAAGTGCCTCTAGGGCATATTCCCTTCATAAGGTAATAGGGCTCGGCAAGGTGGTAGTGGCACCGGACATCACACTTGTGAATGTTTTGCTTGTCGAGTCCCTAGGTTTCAACTTGATCTCCGTCCATTCTTTAACTTGTTTGGGTTATACCGTTTTCTTCGAAAAGGAGATGGTTATCCTCATGCGGAGCAAGTCTCTCAATGTGTCTTTCATTGGGTACATTGAGAATGGGCTCTATGTGGTTGACTTCTCCGGAGTCACCACTTCCCATACAATGTGCCTATTCGCTAAGGCGGACTTGGGTTGGCTATGGCATCGCCGACTAGCCCATGTCAACATGAGGACTTTGCAAAGTCTCCACAAGGGTGGCCATATCCTAGGACTAAAAGACTATGTTTCTTTCTCGAAGGATCGAATGTGTAGGGCTTGTGTTGAAGGAAAAATGCATGACATTCACCATCCAAGCAAGACCATCATTTCTTCAACAAGGGTTTTGGAGCTTCTCCATGTTGAAGCTAGTCTTGGTGGCAAGAAATATTGCTTGGTGATTGTTGATGACTATTCAAGATACACATGGGTTTTCTTCTTCAAGTCATGCTTAAGAAGTAAGGGTTGCTTGAGCTCAAGGGTGCTTCTACCCCAATGCAAACCAAATGTCACCTTGAGCTCAACCCCAAGGGTAAGGATGTGGATCAAAAGGTATACCTCTCCATGATTGGATCTCGCCTCTACCTTTGTGCATCTAGACCGGATATAGTGCTAGCCGTAGGAGTGTGTGCAAGATATCAGGCGGCTCCTAAAGAAAGCCTGATATGGCGGTTAAGAGGATCTTTAGATATTTGGCTTATACCCCAACCTTTGGATTGTGGTACCCCAAGGATGCACATTTCTCGTTATGTGGGTACACGGATTCCGATTGGGCGGGAGATCAAGATGATAGGAAGTCAACCTCCGGCGCTTGTCAATTTATTGGGAGGTCCTTGGTAAGTTGGTCTTCTAAGAAGCAAAATTGTATATCTCTCTCCACCGCCGAAGCCGAGTATGTTGCCGCCACAAGTTGTTGCACTCAGTTGCTATGGATGAGGCAAACTTTAAAGGAGTACGGAGTCGATTGCGACAAAGTGCCTCTTCTATGTGACAACGAAAGTGCCATCAAGATTGCATACAACCCGGTGCAACATTCAAGAACTAAGCATATTGAGATCCGCCATCATTTCATAAGAGATCATGTGGCCCGAGGAGACATTGACTTATCATATGTGGGCACAAGGGATCAATTGGCGGATATCTTCACGAAGCCCCTTGAGAAAGGAATGTTTTGCTTTTTGAGGAATGAGCTAAATATCATTGATTCGAGGTCCTTAGCTTAATCGCTTGCACACTCACCTAGGGTGTAATTGCATCTTATCTTGTTTAGATGTAGGCATGGAAATAGGGGGAGTGCGGTCCTAATACATTGGACCATCCCTCCCCCCATTATGCCGATAGCAAGTGTTCTTTTATCTCTATATTCATTCTTATGACTAATACACTATATATGAAAGATGGTGGGATTCACCCCAAGTTCTGCGTTCCACGTCACCCGGAAAACGTCGGTCGTCCGATCGGCGCGTCGGACGGCCCAGATGCGCCCACAGAAACCCTCCAACAGTGGTTACTGTAGCACGCTCTTCCGCACCAATAGCGTGCTGCCACGTCGCCCGGTCACCAGCCCGCTGCCTCCGGTTCCGCCGGTCGCATGGTTGTTTTACACAAAAGCATTCGAACAGTCCACACTGCGCTCCGCAGTCCAACAAAATAACACAGCGAGTGACTTCCGCGCAAAATAGGAAAAAACCAAGGACTTTTCTGTAAAACGCCCCGGCAGATCCCCCGCGCCCCCTTCTCTCTCTCGCGACCGGGAGGCCGCCGCGCTCCGCTCGCCCCCGCGGCCCTCCTCTCCCAAATCCAAACACACGATGAGGTCCGCCGCTACTTCCTCTGCTTCCACGCCGGAGGACTGGCTCCTCTGATTGAGCCGAATCCGTGATTTGCGTGTTAAATCTTGGTTGTTCATAGTAGTTCCCGGTTGGATTCCCAGTGGGATCTAACACCGCCCCGCTCCAATCTTCCTCCGTGTGGCTGCCGCTGCCCCGACAGTGCCGCCGCCAACCTAACGTTCTTCTTCTCCGCCGCTGCAGCCGCCGACGCCCAGGCCGCCGCGGAGGAGAACGACAGGGAGGAGGCGTCCTACACCGCCAAGACGCACGACGTGCATCTCGGCATGGTGGGCTTAGCCAAGGACGCGATCCTCAAGCAGTGTCGCCGGATGCGCCGGAGGAGGCCGCTCTCCTGCCTCGGCGAGGAGGAGCAGGCCGCCATCCTTCTCATAGCACTCTTCCCCGCCGTTCTTCCACGAAATTCGTCGCCTTCCAATCGGCCCCGAGCTCGATCGACTCAACCAACAGCCTTGACGTGAGCTTCTCTTCCAATTTCCTACCTCTCCCTAATTATTTGGTTTCTCTAAGTCGTTCCCCTGCGACGACCTGAGCTATTCCGCCATGAACGTGAGCTTAAGCTCCTGTTTTTGGAGGCGCTGCTCCTCCCTGCCTCCTGAACCACACGCTCACGGTAACAGAATCCCTTCATCACCTTCTCTGCGGCCCAGGACAACCATATAAATAATCCTAGACAAATAAATATGATTCTATGTGACAAATTGTTGCCTTCAAAATATGAGAAAATTGTGTGAAGTCTTAGTTTAACATGAGCTAATATTTTCTATTGCAAATAGTAATCAGGATGCAAAAGCTTCACATTATATTTGTGAGTGTACATTATATTATGAGAAATTCTACGAACAATTTGAACGTCGCCAACATTCTTTTGTACAAATAAAATCTGCTATTTTACATTTTCGATTCAGTTAGGGATATATATTTTGAACTAACCATATATATGTTGGTTCTTTTTTCTCTAATGTGTAGTTGGTCCATCAATGCGTGGATACCAAGGAGTTTTTGGAGGAAGATGTTTTCCAAGATTATATGCATGTTAACTCTTAAGATGGCCTAATTCTGATATTATTTCTTTGGACTGCGTCATTAAGCTTGTGGGATCTGAAGCATTACACATTCAGTTTCCGAGATTTAAAACATGTAATGTGAGTTTTCTTTCCTTACTTGAAAACCCATCATGGGAACTTTTCTTTGTGTCTTGCTGCAAATGTAAGCGCAGAGTTATCTTCTTAGTTCTTAGCGGTAAAGACTACAGGAAAATATATATGTCTTACTGTATTTTACTTTCAGCCCCAACCAAACTATTGGCCAGATGCCCTTTTCTGTGCAAAATGGACAACTCAGTGTTTAGAGTATATAAATAACGTTGGCTTAGTTGGCTTTGCATTTTCTTAACCATGTGCTGCAATGCTCACTAAAATAGAGAGAAGCAGCAGGCCTACAGGTATACCAGCAGATGTTAACACCACCGATTTGTGCAAGACTCAGCTATATAGCAGGGTTTTTGGTAATCCATGCCAACTTTATGCTTATTGTTGCATCAGTCATAGGAATGAGTAATCTCTTCGAAATTCAATCCACCCGGCCACTAGGAGTCAACAGTATATGTGTATATTCCTAGAAATTGTATGTCCATTCCTGAAAAGATTTTCTTATTTTCTGTTCATATTCCAGGTTTCATATAGTGATATTTCTCATTATCGATTCTTAAGTTCAAACTTTGTTAGCAATTAACTACTCCTGATAATCCCATATAGTAGACTATTTCTTAATTTTTTGGAATGAAAATGGTACAAATTGTAACTTCTATTGTTTGCTAACGTTCAGCCGGAATTGGTGATTATATTACTCTTTTTAACTGGAGGTACAGTACATGTTTTTGACTATTTTGCAGGCTTTCCCTGTGTTCTTTTCTTGGTCTCAGCTCCTTAATTACGACTTATGTATTAGTATGAAATGTAGATTCAAGGAAAACGTAGTTTGAGGCATGGCATTTGCATTTACTATTTACTCCACCGTAAACTATTTCTAGGTTTAATTCATGCCTCAGTGATTCTTACGACATGTAAAGTTCTCGGAATAGATATGGAAAAAGGGTATATGTAGTTATATTTTTATCACTATGGAGTTCTGGACCTGAACTCAGTTTAGGAATGGTCCAAGGAATAAAATTCTGGATCCTGTCTAATCTTTCACATCTAGGCTTCAAATCCATACAACTTGCACATAATACTCCCTTCTTCCTTTTCATGCACTTTCTTCCATATTTCATAGGTACACAATACAATACTGGATGGAAATTAACTGAAAAAGATTTTGTGAAATACGAACATTGCATTCCAGAAATTTAAGAGTGTTCACAGGTATAATTGTTGGCGTGATCCACTTTGAATACACGAGTTATTATATAAATTAATTATCTGTGTAGTATATTTTGGAGCATTTGTGATGGTACCACCTGTAGACTGCTATGCTTCAATGTAATCATTGTTTAGATGCCTATATCTATGATACTTTGTGTTTTGGTTGCAGTTTCGTTGCTGGATTTGATTTGGCGCAGATAGTCTTTCTTGATCAAGCCCTCTGTTTTGCTGATCTGAATTGGAGGATTGGCGAGGATTTCAATCTTTATCAAATGTAAGGTTGCAACCATTTATTCTAGCCACAAATCTACCAAAAAACATGATGAAAATTGTATTAAGTTATGCAGGTTAATGCTATTGGGAGCTGGGCATCATAGATTGGGGCTGATCTTGCCACATCCATTGATACTCAGCTATTCGAGCTAAATTCCTTCTTTACCGTTGCAGTTTTTCTACCTGAAAATTCATATTACACGGCCTTCAGGAATGTCACCCGCTTCTATATTTCTTCTAGGCTGTTTGAGACTACGTCAGATAATAATTCTCAGATTTAAGATATCACTTTGGAAATCAATTTATAGCTCAGGTTTCTACTCTTGAATGAAATGATGTATTAGATATTTTTCTTCATTGGTTTAATGACTTCAGCAAACACGTTTCCCCTTTAAAAATTAATGTGATCTCCATGTTATAAAGATAGCACAGTGACTACTACTTTTTCTCTAATCACATAAATTTCTATTAGTGGTTGCTCTTTTCTTATATTTACACTTGGCTGAATCACTCATATCATTTGTTGAATTTATCACGAATGAGAATGGACTTTCCAGGTAAGAACGATGCATGTTATTGGTATTTTTTTCAGGATCTATAATAGGAGTGCAGTACTGATTTGATATTGTTGCCAATACATTAGGATTATTTGCGTTATTTTCTAGCTCCCTTGCTTTCTTTTTACTTACGTGATCAACGGTCTTAAGGTTAAAGATTTTCAGATTTCATGGACTATAAATTTACGGTCCTTTAGATGCTCTTTCACAGTATTACCTGTATACTGGGTTGAATTTGTCACAGATGAAAATACAATTCGCAAGTATAAAAGGTGAAAATTTCGTGTCCCTAACACCTTATCCTATATAGGTGAAGCAATTACCGTTACTTCAGTGCAGAGGCATTTCAGATTTATGATACCAAAACAGGTAACTCTTTTTTGCTGAGAAGGAAATATTTATGAGTTTATCACTATGAAGTTGTGTGTTATTCTCCTACATGAAGATACATCTTCCCTGGCCTCTCTTTGCTAATTTAGTACTCCTACTAGCTTTTTACGAGTCAAAATAAATTCAGCATTTGTGCTTTAGATTGTATATGCAGAGCTAGCTGGGATCATCTTCAGTGTTCATGGCATATATTCAAGAATGCAGCTAGCCCGATGGCTCTTGATACTCCGGCCATTCTTTTTATTTACAAACTGGTGCATGTATCGTACATTGATTACTGCATGAAATCTGATGATCTAAGTCCAAAGGACTATTTATAATGGTCATTACAAACCTACCATCTCGGTACAGAAACAAGAACTTCCTCCCTACCATCTAAATATACCATCTTATTGGCCATCTTAAACACATATACGTTTAACTTGGTGTGTCCCAACATTTCTTGGCAGAAAAGGAATACCATATTGCTCTAATTCATCTATTAATTGTCATGTAGAGATATTCAGTTCACATACTGCGAGCATTCTGTCGTTAATCCAAATGTATTGAACCAGATGTTACTGCTTTCACAGGAGCATGTGGCTGCTATGGGTTCATAGGTCAGACCAACAAATTGGTGCATCTGCTCCTGGTATAGAGATGTATAACGATTGTGAATTACTTCATTTTTTTTCGGGACTCTCTTGCATGGATTACTCATGGAGCAGTGTTCCATCGATATGCATGTGATGTAAACCATGTATGTATATTTCGATTTGACAATTATGTATTATAGGTTGACCCATTATCTAAAACACTGAGTTTTGTCAATTTAGAATGTTCCTGCTATTTATCCTCCTGAACTGAACTTGATTTTGCTATTTTAAATTATAATTTGACATTAACAGCACAAGACATGGTTGGACTATCATTTTGCATTCTAACCTTCGATGTACGAACTTAAACCTGGTTATTTTATTGTTTGTTGCACTTCCATCTCATATTTCAAGCCAATTTTGTATAGATTTCACCTTTTGTCCAGAAACATTTCGAAGCTAACATCATTTCTAAATTCGAACTCAATGCTCAAATCAAACCATCTTATGCTCTCTCTCCTTACCTTTTATTTAGCTATAATATGACAATGTGTACAAGCTACTCCTGTGTAAGCCCTTCGTGATATAAGCATCTTTATCTACCTAATCTTATGCATGAATCACTTCAATATGAATTCCCTCACTACCTAATCTTATGCATGAATCACTTCAATATGAATTCCCTCACTATATATATATATTCTTTCCTAATTTTGAAAACACTCTATACTAATTACACTATACAAATTCACACTAATGTATTTAATACTACAACACATAGCAATGCAATTGGCGCGGCGACACGCCGCGCAAAGCTTCCTAGTGAGCTAAAACGACGAGTATTGGTTATTGGTTATGTACCCAAGATACATCTTCGCGGTGACATGCCATACACTCCTACATGGTGGACTCGGCCACCGACCTCTTCTCTTTGAAGAGTTGGTTTTTTTGGAGCTTATTGTTGCTATTTGCCCTCCTTTTCATGCATGTGGGAAACCTACTCAACTTGGCGCTTTATGTTTCGTTTTGGTAGTTGTGAGTTGAGTATGGTGTACCAGTGACAGTTTGGAAATCTATCCCAAGCCTACTTCCCCCTGAAAACATTTCTCTCTATTGCACACGAGTCATACATTTGAAAACTGGGATTTTAGTCCAGCAGGTCGGAATATCCGGTTCATTTATGAATCGGAATATCCGGTGACTCGGAATTTCCGGTGTAAGTTACACCCGGAAATTCCGGTCGGGCGGTTTTTCAAAAAAATATAAGGGCAGGCTCGGGGTGAAGGGCTCATTCGTGCCCTTCTTCCACCCCCGAACTCCCTCTCCTCCAACCGCAGCCCCTGCTGCTCCAAGATCCCTCCGGAGCACTCCGACCGCCGGGGAACCTCTTTCTCGGCCGGATCTGCTCCTCCTCCGCCCCGGGAACTCACTCCTCCAAGCAATGGCCTCAATGGATGAGGGTAACTTCACTTTTCCTTTTCCCTATGTGCTTGCACTAGGATCTTGATGTGGAGTTATTTGTTTCAAGATTGCTTGGTAGAGATTGTTCCTAGCATCATTCCCTGCCATCTACACACATTAGTTTTGCATTGTGTTGGATCGATCTAGTTTTAGACCGGGTCAATCTCAGATCTGCACTGTTTCTGTTTAGGTCGGAATTTCCGACTCAGCCTGACTCGGAATTTCCGGTTAAGTATGAATCGGAATTTCCGAGCTGAACACTGCAGTTTTAAGATTAACTCATGTTTAACTACATATGATTCATCAATTGCCTACCTAATGTGTGTATCATCTCCTGACTTGTGTGTACTTACCTTGTGCTACCCACTATGCTCAAATTCATAGGTTCTAGTGGGAGTCCGTCCTTCGCAGGGGCATCAAGGAACACCTCAAGGGCACTTGTTCACAAGACCCCTGTCGACAAGGGTAAGGGTCCTGCCTCCTCAAGTAACCCAGCTGGTCCAAAGAAGAAGAAAGATGTTGCTCACAGGCCACCATCCAAGAAAAGGAAGAATGCTCATGTTCCTCAACGTCAGAACTATACAAAGATGAACTCTGTTGAATACTCTCAGCTTCGACAAGGGGATTGGTACCTTAGGCCAAGGGACAACACTCTGGATGATCGCAACTTTTGGTGTCAAGAGCAAGAGTTCATACTCATGGACCTCTACTACTCTCTGTCGAAGCCCATTCGGCCTATGCATCCGTTTGACCTTGCAACTCTGCAGCAGAAAGCCTCTTTTGTTGAAGCTATACATATTGTCAAGACTATGGGCTTGGAGAGGCTGGTGCTCACTCGTTGTCCTTACAACTCTCAGCTTGTGATGCAGTTCTTTGCCACTCTTGTGATGAAGGGTGACTCAAATAAGACAATTAAGTGGATGACTGGTGAATCTTTCTGTGAGTCCAACTTTGAGGAGTTTGCCAAGGTTTTGGGCTACAAGTTTGATGGTGACAATCCTCAAGGCTATCGCATGCACCACCCTATCAAGCTCAACAAGAAGCAGACAATGCACTTATATGGTGAGGGAGCCACACCCGGCAATTCTCGAGACTTGCTTCCTCTTTATGATGTCCTTGTGCGCATCCTCCGTGAGAACATTGCACCAAGTGGTGGCAACAATGACAATGTGGTGACCCCTCTGTGCAACTTGCTCCTTCATGCCAACCGCATTGTGGAGGACCCTGACCCTGATGAAGACTGGAGTGTGGATGTTATGGATTACATCCACAATGAGATGTATGAAGCCATGACCACCAGGGTCACTATCCCCTATGCTCCTTACATCATGAAACTCATCAAGTTCAAGTTTCCTGACTATAACTTCAGTGATGATGAGTTGGAGCCGCATGACTTCAAGAAACTATATGAGAAGAAGACAGTGGTCAAGTCTCCTCCTGTGCCTTCTTCTAGCTCAGCTCAGGGTGGATCTTTTATGGGTGATGCTAGGAGGGCTGCTGCTCCTACTTATGTCTCGGCCACTCATGCGAAGGTGAAGAAGCTGAATTGGTTCCAACGCAACATCCTGTGCATGAATATGGACATCCGCAAGGAGCAATACACCGTCTACAAGGATCGTCGTCGGCTGGCCTACAATCAAGACTTGATCCTTCATCATGTGTCTGGCTCTCCTGCTCCTGCAGATCTCTCTGATCCCCTGACCTTTGCTCAGTGGAACCAGGATTCTTTGGCTCCTTGGACACAGATTGATCATGACCTTGGCGATAGCTCGTACACCACTGGACATGCTTATGATGATGATGAGGAGGAGGCAGATGATGATTATGATGATGAGGATGCAGATGATGATGATGAGGAGACTCCCTCGGACTGAAGACCTTCACGGGACGTAGCATCGCTCCTCTTCCTTTTTGGCGTTTAGATGCCAAAGGGGGAGAAGTTGCTCTAGTGGGACTTCGGGGATTTGCAGGGGTTCGGGCACAAGCATATGCGTTTACCATTTCTTTGCGCTTGTGTCCATTTATCTTATTTGTGGTTGTTTGTTAAACTCTTTTATTATCTATGTGTATTGATACAATGTTATGCTATCATTATCCTATGGTTGAGACTTCAAATTTATTGTGTTGGTATTCTCTTCATATCCTATATACACAAGGTATGAAACTCTATCTAGTCTCAAGTGTTACCATAACCTCACATTTTGTCTCCATACTCCTTTGTGATATCTTGTGTTTGTTATTATAAAATTGCTCCTATCCTTTGTAATTTTGTGTTTCATACATGCACTTGTTTAGGGGGAGCTATTTTCTGTCAAAAACATGATATTGCATTTTGTATCTTTGCAAATCTTGGTATTGTCATCTAACACCAAAAAGGGGGAGAATGAAAGAACATTTCTTAATCCCTAGTGTTTTGAGTGTTAGTTAACAATACCAATGATGTACTAATCCTATTGCTAAGTATTTCAGTTTGTGTGAGTTGCATACCACATATCCCAAAGCCAAAATGTAGAGAAAAGGAGTTTCTGGAATTCTTCCCAGAATCGGAATATTGGAGCAAGAAATTTCCAGGATCGGAAATTCCGGGTCTCCTATATCTAACAGAAAAATGGCTAAGGAAAAGTTAGGAAGTGGTTCTGACTCAAACCGGAAATTCAACTCGGAAATTTCATTGACTCGGAATTTCCGAGTCACCCAGAAAACCACTCCAGATTTGGCTAAGGAAAGAAGAGAAAGTGGTTCTGACTCAAACCGGAAATTCAACTCGGAATTTCCGGGTCACCCAGAAAACCACTCCAGATTTGGCTAAGGAAAGAATAGAAAGTGGTTCTGACTCCAACCGGAAAATCAGGTCAGAAATTTCACCGACTCGGAATTTCCGTGCAACCCTCAGAAACTTGAAGAAATTTGGCTAAGTCAAGATGTCGAAGACATTCTGATCTCAACCGGAAATTCAACTCGGATATTTCACAGAACCGGATATTCCGAGTGACCCGGAATTTCCGGGAGTCACTTATACCGGAATTTCCGGGTCTTCGAGGCAGCCAACGGCCAGATTTTGGGAGGGGGTATAAATACCCCCTCACTCACTCAAGAACAACAAGCTCTCAGATTTTCTCTCTCCTACTATTCTTGAAAGCTCAAATCATCAAGATCTCCCAATCCCTCCACCCAAATTCGTAGATCTTTGGAGGATTGGAGGAGAAGGCCCGGATCTACATCTTCACCGAAGGAATTTGCATTTCCTCTCCATTCACTTGGGGATTTCGTGGCTAGGGTTTCCGGTGGGAAAACCTAGTTCACCATTGTTGTAATCTTGGTGTTGCCTTGACCTTTTGTGGTCATTGACCTGTTGTGGTCATCTTGAGAGCCCCCAATTAAGTTGTGGGTGCGTGCCTCAAGCGTTTGTAAGGGATTCGATCTCCGCCCTAAAAGGGGATCAATAGTGGAAGGTGAACTCGCAACCTTTGTGGTTGAGTTTATCGGAGAAGAAGGTGAGCATTTGTGGCGTTGCGGCTAACCTGTTGTGGTAGCGCACACCTCTCCAAACGAGACGTACACCCTTGGGTGGAACTCGGGATTACACCTTCGTCTCCGCGTGCTTTACTCGGTTCCCCTTATCATTACTCCCTTACTTGCTTGTCTTGTTAGCTTATTTACCTTGTTATTGCTTAGGTTGTTATTTAGGTAAATTCACCATAGTTGCATATCTAGAGAATTTACCTTTGTGTTGAGCCTAAATTTGAAAAGACCTAAAATTTGTAATAGCACCTATTCACCCCCCCCCCCCCTCTAGGTGCTGGATTCCCGTTCAGCCACTCCTCTTAAGCTAGCAATGTGGGACTAAACTTTAGCTCCCACTCCACTCTCATGTGTGCTGCCATAAATGTGGGCCTTTGAGATTTCTGAAATTGCTTATTGGGCTACCCACTAATGGGCCCAATTCTAACAATCCCCCACCAGATCTCAAATCCCCATTTAGAGATATTTGCCAGACCTCGAGTCTTGTTTATATACCAGTGTTTCAGCAGAGACTGTTAAGTTGAACTTCTGCCTAGAACCTTGAGCTACGTCTATCGGCAACTTGAACAATGGACGAACCTTGAATTGCAAGTTTGGTGCTTCTAGATTTCACACAAAATCATAACTGGTATTTGGCTGCCAGTAGCCTACCCCGCGGGTGTAGCATATGCGTCATACTACCTGGTCTCTTCATGAGTTTACTAGAGATCACCCAAATCTCATAAATTGCGACGTTTAACAATTTGACTCATATAGGTGTGTTCTTTCAAGAATGCTCTATAGAACAGCATATTTACTATGAATAGCCAACAGAACCACATTAAGGCATGCAACCAACCTGCCTTAAAGATTTTGAGAGTTGTGCATCTTCACATAGAGAGGGTTAGGTAATAACTCTCCTTTGTCACACCACTAGCTTGTTCTTCCCAGGTCCTAATTCACGGGATCTCCGATCACATAGGTTGGGTTACCACTATGAAGTAACTCTCACGGGTCTCAACCCCATCTCCCTCGATGCACTTTCTATCACATTACGTGATAGTCCCTTCGTAAAGGGATCTGCCAGGTTTTTGTCTGTTTGAATATACGAAACAGTTATTACTCCGGAGTTTATCAATTTCCTGACAGACTTCAAACGTCTTTTAATGTGTCTTGATGACTTTGCGTTATCCTTAGCACTGTTCACTTTGACAATAACCGTTTGGTTGTCACAGTTCATAAGGATGGACGGTAATGGTTGCTCAACCACCGGCAAGTCCATCAAGAGCTCACGCAGCCATTCTGCCTCAACAGAAGATGTATCTAACGCAGTAAGTTCTGCTTCCATGGTTGACCTCGTCAATATGGTCTGTTTGCAAGACCTCCATGATACTGCGCCACCACCAAGAATAAATGCATATCCACTTGTGGCGTAGAGCTCATCAACATCTGAGATCCAGTTCGAATCACAATATCCCTCAAGCACAGCTGGGTGCCCTGAATAGTTGAACGGATAGACGTCGCCTAGAGGGGGGGGTGAATAGGCGATTTAAAACTTTTTCGAGGAGCCGGAATATCCGGTCCAATAGTGACCCGGAAATTCCGAGGCGCCGGAATATCCGGTCCAAGAGAGACCCGGAAATTCCGAGGCGCCGGAATATCCGGTCCAAGAGAGACCCGGAAATTATGGTATGCTTGATAAAGGCGGAATAAAACTACAGGTTTACTTTAACAAGCATACAACCTAGATATATAAACTAGGCTCACCTATGTGCACCAACAACTTAAGCTAAGCAATGCAAGTAACAAGATGATAGCAAGATCTATGACTTCAAGCACGAAGGCTATCACAATGTAAAGTGCATAAGTAAAGAGCTCGGGTATAGAAATAACCGAGGCACGCGGAGACGAGGATGTATTCCCGAGTTCCACCCAAAGGTGTACGTCTCGTTTGGAGAGGTGTGCGCAACCACAACAGGTTAGCCGCAACGCCACAAAGGCTCACCTTCTTCTCCTGATGAACTCAACCACAAAAGGTTCGAGTTCACCTTCCACTAATGATCTCCTTTGGGGCGGAGATCGAATCCCGTACAACTCTTGAGGCACACACCCACAACTTAATTGGGGGCTCCCAAGTCTTGAGGCACACACCCACAACTTAATTGGGGGCTCTCAAGTGACCACAAAAGGTCTTGACCACAAAAGGTCTTGGCCACAAAAGTCCGGACACAAAAGGCGTATAGGGTCCAAAGACCCAAGAGTAACAAGCTCACAAGTAATACCACCACGAATCCTCGTGGAGGGCTCAAACCGATGCAAATGCAATGGCAAGAGCACACGAAGTGCTCAAGTCCTTCACTCTCAAATTCCAACACAACAACAAATGTTTATGGGGGAATAACAGAGGAAGAACAAAGGAAACCACAAAGGAGTCAAATCCTTCACTCCCAAATCCCACCAAAAGCAACTAATGCTTATGGGGGGAGAAGAGAGGAAGAACAAAGAAGAAGAACCACAAAGGAACTCCAAGAACTAGATCCACTAAGTTCCCCTCACTTAGAGGAGAGATGGATTGGTAGGATTGCAGATCTAGATCTCCTCTCAACTTTCCCTAAAGAATATGGAAGATTCAATGGAGGGATTGAGAGGGAAGTGAGCTTTCCAAGGTCAACAATGGAGTATGAGAGAGGGGAAAATCGTGCTGCCTTGGATTTTTCTGGGGAAGAAGAAGGGGAGAGGTATTTATACCCCTCCAGGAAATATAGCCGTTGGCTGTTTCGACACTCGGAAATTCCGGTATAAGTGAGACTGGGAAATTCCGGTCATCCGGAAATTCCGGTCTAGAGAGACTCGGAAATTCCGGTCACCCGGAAATTCCGGTCTAAGAGAGCTCGGAAATTCCGGCTGGAGTCAGAAGCAACACCAAACTTTTCCTTAGCCATTTCTGGAGGACTTTTCTGGGGGCACTCGGAAA
Organism: Poa annua; assembly: GCA_026929855.1. Classification (NCBI taxonomy): domain Eukaryota; kingdom Viridiplantae; phylum Streptophyta; class Magnoliopsida; order Poales; family Poaceae; genus Poa; species Poa annua. Next base: position 78,121,829 of record CM049430.1, on the reverse strand, counting down.
TTCCGGTATATGGAAATTTCCGAGCACAATTTCCGACTGGAGTCAGAACCCTTTTTCTCCTTTCCTTAGACGTTTTCTTGGATGAGCTGGGGAACCGGAAATTCCGGTAGGGCGGAATATCCGGCCCCAATAATCCGAATCAGCAGAACACCGAAACGAAAACTGCTATAACTTTTGCAAATGAACTCCAAAAGAGGTGAGACCAATTTTGTTGGAAAGATAGCGACGATGAGTACCCAACAATTTTGTGGGAAATATTGCATCCCATAAATAGAGTAAAATCTCCACACATGGCAAGGTGTGGGACTTTCCTCAAGGTAGAACCGGCAATATTTCCGCCACCGAAAACGCGACAAGTTGTCCAAAGTAAAAATGATTTCGATGAACAAGAGCTTGACATGGAGATGAACCAAGCTCTAACTCCTCACCAACATAAAAGCCAAATAAGAACCAAGAAATATGATATGCCAAGTATGCAAAGGTTTGAGCTCTCCACAACGATGCGATCAAGTTACTAACAGGTACTCTCCCATCTAGAATTTTGAACAGGTAAGAGTATTAGAATTTAAAAGGAAAGGGAAAGATGCAAGACAAGATAATGTAAAACAATATTAAAGGAAATTTCAAAAATTTACTCATGTCTTGGAAACCTAGTTTAGTTAACTATTTAACCTTTGGGGTCTCAGTCCAATCCTAGGGGTTTCGAACCTACAGGCAACACAGTGCTCTGATACCATCTGTAGCGTACCTGCACTTTAAATAAGGCAGATACCTTTGTATAGTGCAAATCCCTGGATCGATTCATTTGCACACACAGTTTACGATGTAATATCACAACAAAGCGTCAATTTTATTACATCGATGATCCAGAATTACAAAATATTTAATACAAGTTGCATAGCATAAAGCTAGCATTGAAAAAGTACACAGCGGAAATACAATAGCAGTGAGTCTCTATAACTTTCATGTTGCCACAGGCGAAAACATGTTGGTTGCAGACTCGAAATCCCTTAACGAAACCTCACTCGTCATTTGAATAACCTGTAACAAATAAAATTTTGCAACAGAGTGGGCCAGATTCCATTAAAAATGGAGTCTGTCAAGTGACACTATGGTGGACACTTAAGGGAATAACTCTAAAGCCTATATGCATATTTGGCTGGTGGAGTTCAAGGCTAATTTGCATAAAGCCAATTTTTCGTACTCTTTTGAAAACACTTCTCTTGAAATCAAGACGAGTATGGCATGAAAACCATAAATCTCATCTTCCCTTGTTCACCCATCAAGTTTTATTTCTGAAGTTGGAATGGTGGAATCCTCCGTTGACGTCCGTGATTAGCTGCTCAAATTGTCCGTACCGGGGACACGGCTAAGTACTTAGTTTTACACTCTGCAGAGGTTGTGCACGTTCACCAGTGTACCCATTCAACCCAAGGTATCCTTTACACACCATTTGTGATAAGGAAAGGAGAGAATGAGACAAGATCTTTCAGAAGCATTTTCCCTCCCACTCTGGCTTGACCCGTTCCACCTAACATCCCCCTACATCTGCTTGTCAAGCCGGGGAGAGTCCACGCAACATAATTGATCAAGCCAGAGCCCATATGGCAATGGCTGCACTGGAAGCATTCGTCACTCGAAGTTCTTCAGATTCCTCTGTTCCCTGGGTGGCTTTCCACAAGTGCACGTACTCCAGGAACCATAGACATGGACCTGAGCATCCACTCAACTTCGCCGCCATACAACCAACCCACCCAGGAGTTTCATTAACTTAGTGGATGTGCACTCTCAGGTAAAAATCACCATGCTCACGGCACTAAGTAGAATAGAAATTCATCCTAGGCGACGGCAACCATGAGCACAGTCCTGAGTAGTCACTTAACATTTTGTAAAAACCTTTCATCCATTGCATAGCATCAATATTTCTGCTAAGTATGATATAGGAACCTAGACACAGGAGTAAGGGAATTTTACACGGGTTTAGCATAGCAATACTATCTTACACATGCATATAAAAATACACTAAGTAATGCTTATAGAAAATAATAGGAAGTTTATGAGGTGTGCCACTTGCCTTTGAATGTTGTCGTTGTTCACAACTCTTTTCAACGATACTCGGTACTCTCCGTTCAATCTAACAGTATAGACAAGCAACAATACAACAATCAACAGCAAGCACAACTCCACAATGCATACAACCACATACTAGATGAATAAATAGGTTTTATAAAACTTTCTAAGGAAAATATGTTTATGCATGATGTGCAAAATATTCCAAAGGCCTAGAAATGCTTTTTCATGCCATGAAAATCTTTTAAGTTAATGCAAGGCAATTAGGGTGGTCCAAAAGGACTATGGGCTAAGGTCATAAGTTGAGTAAAATATTTTGTTTTATATCAACTTGAATAAGCCCTCTAATGGCTTAGTCTTGATGTGTAGAAATATTTAGAGTAAATACTAAGTCTTTTGTTCAAGATGATCAACAATTATTATCAACTCTTTGTAAATTGGACATTCACTATAGTGAGAGAGACAGACAATCGGCCAGCCACTTAAATTGTGGAACAGGTCTCATGTACGTGGACATGTAAGGTTTGTTTCCAGGCCGCTTCATCCCACTATGCCGCTAGGATCCAACAACTTCAAGATGATAACATCATGATCAAAATTTGTTTTAAGTCAAATGTGAAAGACAAGATTAGAAAAGAGGGAAAAGATAGAAAGAAAGATGTAGTTGTCCTCCAGGCTTCATCTCCAGACTTGTAATATTCTCCTTGATGATGTCTTGATTGAAGTTTTGATAGACTTGATAGATCTTCAGACTTGGTGGTTCTTGTATCCTCGAGGCTGGTCTTGGATTTACTTAGTCATCATGAAGTCTAACAGAAGAAGGAGGGAGAAAGAAGAAAGAGGGAGAAAGACTTAGAAAATATTTCTGGTTGGTCTTCATGCACTTCTTCTTGATCTTCTTCAAAGTGCTTCCACTCCTTGGAGATTCTTCTGGAGTCTCGTTTGGCTAAGTCCTTCATTGGTCTTCCAGCTCCATGTTGAAAATTACTAAGTGTCTAAGTGTAGCACTTCACAAAAAATGCTAAGTTGAAATTATTTCTAACTTAGAGAAAACTAATGAAGAGGGGTTTTCCTATGAGAATAAAATATGCTATGAATGAAATGAAATTTTAAATCACAAGAAACATAAAAATAACTTTTGTGATTTCTTTATAAATAAGCATGAATTTATAAATGCAATTTAATTAATTTCTAATTTTGGGAAAATATAATAAAAGGAATAATTATAAGATTAAAGTTTTCTATGATTAAATTTTTATAATATAATTTAATAAATAGTGTTAATAGACAGGGGTATTTTAATTAAATTTATAGAAATTTACTTTAATCAATAATATTAATAGTTATGTTGAAAATAGTCAAACCATTCAAATTAAATATATAACTATGAATTCATTCAAAAATTACTCAAAAATATTTTATAGCAGTGGCATTAATTTACAAATATTCTAAAGTTTCTAAAACAATTTTATTTGCACTTTTTGGATTTATAGATTTAAAGTTATTACAAATATACTCAAATTCACCATTTGAAATTTGAATATTTTATTCTAAGTAAAATTTGAATTTTGGCCGATCTAAAATAATCTACATGTCAAGATCTTTCCAAATATATAAAAATTATTAAATTTGGAGTAGTGGTTAAAAAGTTATAAATGTTTTAATTACAGGGACTAATCTGCAAAACTTCCAATTAAAATTAAAATAGAAAATGATTTACACGCTGGCGCTGACGCGGATGCTGACCAGGCGCTGACGCGGATGCTGACGGGGCATCCACATGGCATCCTATGATTCGTCGATACCGGTTCGGATAAGTGATCAATTGGCAGCCGTTGGATCTCGATCTAACGGTGTAGATCTATTCTACTAAGTCTGGGCGGCGCGGTTCGCCGGAATAACTCCGGTGACCTAAATCCCGCGGCGGCGACACGCCGGTGACGCGCGTTTCCGATGATCTACAACCTAAAAGGACTAGCGGAGCGTACCGTGATGAAGAGGAGGTCTAGGCGAGGTCGATGGTGTGCTCGTGGTCCTCGGCGCTTCCTCGTTCTTCGGCAATACCTCGTCGGAGTTGCGCACGGCGGCGGGGAGCTTCGGTCACGGACGGATTGCTCGTCCTGCTGCGCAATAAGCTACCGCGCCAAGTCAGGGAGGTGCATAAGATCAAGGTGAAGCTAGGGGGGTGGATGAGAGGGGCTAGATCGATCGAAGCTCATCGGAAATTGTAGAAGACGCCGACGGCAATGGCGACACGGCGGAGACGATTGTGGGCAGCCTGGAGGGGATGAGCTAGGGTTTTCGGGTGCGGGAGAGGGCGGTGGAGGTGGGGTTTAAATAGGGGGCGTCAGGAGAACTTATCCCGCAAGAATCGTGGTGTATCGATCGTTTCCGGATCGGTCTCTTCCGGTTCATGAGCTGTTTCGTTGAGATACGGGAGGAGAGAGATGACGTGTGGGTCCCGCGCGTCAGTGAGAGGAGGAAGAAGATGGGCCGCTGCTGGGCTACTGCGCTGCGCGCGCGGGAGAAAGCGGATGGGCTTCGGCCCAGTTGGCTCGGGCTGTTCTTCTCTTTTTTTTTTTGACAAATCATTTTCTGTTTTCAAACTTTTAATTCAAAATTGATTTTTAAACTTAACCAAACCTTTTCAGAAAAATTCATAAAAATATGTTTTGGAAAGCTAATTTAATTTAGAACTTTTTGGTAGTATTCTTGCCCAAAATAAAAATTAATAAATTGGAATATTTTGAAAGATACAATTTAACATGTTTATGGAATAATTTCCAAAACAAACATATCAATAAATATTAAATTTCAAACTCTTATTTAATTTAAGCCACAAGATCAAATGATGTTTATGCATGAATGCATGAGTGCAATGCTTGCAATGCTTGAATTTTCTTTTCAAAGTAAAATACTTAATAGGTTTTCAAAAGTTTTTAAATTTTTCTGATTTTTCAAAATTTGAAAATTTCCAGGATGTTACATTGTCATTCAATTACCAAAACCACACATGAGGGAAAATGCTCTTTCAATAGTGAATTGCATAACTAATTGTACCGTTCAGATAGCGCATGACCCTTTCAAGTGCATGCCAATGATCAGTACCCGGGTTAGACATAAACCTGCTCAATTTGCTCACAGCAAAAGAGATATCAGGTCTCGTCGCGCTCGCAAGGTACATGAGTGAACCGACCACTTGAGAGTATCTTAATTGATCTCTCGTCTCTTTCCTGTTCTTTCTGAGTGTCACGCTGGGATCATACGGTGTTGGAAAAGGCTTGCTGTCTATAAAGCCGAGTCGGCTCAAGACCTTCTCAACATAGTGTGATTGTGTTAACGTAATCCCACTCTCATCCCTAATCAGCTTGATGTTCAGAATCACATCAGCTTGTCCCAGATCTTTCATATCAAAGCTCTTTGACAAGAAAGACTTGACCTCATTTATCACTATCATGCTTGTGCCGAAAATTAGTATGTCGTCAACATACAAGAATAATATGACACTATCGCCCCCACCATGGCGATAGTACACACACCTATCAGCCTCATTAATGGCAAAGCCTGCAGACGTTAACGTTCTGTCAAACTTCTCATGCCATTGCTTAGGTGCTTGCTTCAGCCCATACAAAGATTTTAACAATTTGCACACCTTTCTCTCTTCACCTTTTACTACAAACCCATCGGGCTAACCATATAGATTTCCTCTTCCAACTCACCGTTAAGGAAAGCTGTCTTTACGTCCATTTGATGAACGATCAGACCATAGGAGGCAGCCATGGAAAGTAGTACACGAATGGTGGTCAGTCTAGCGACATGTGAAAAGGTGTCAAAGTAATCTTCGCCTTCACGCTGAGTGTAACCCTTGCCTACAAGTCGTGCCTTGTACTTCTCAATAGTACCATCAGGACTTAGCTTTTTCTTGAACACCCACTTACAACCCACAGGTTTGCAACCGTAGGGTCGTTCAGATAATTTCCCAAGTTCCATTAGAAAGAATAGAGTCCATCTCATTATGGACAGCTTCTTTCCAGTCATCCGCATCAGGAGATGTGAATGCCTCTGCAATGGACGTAGGGGTATTGTCCACAAGGTACACAATGAAATCATCACCAAATGATTTTTCAATCCTCTGTCTCTTGCTCCTTTTGGGAGCTTCATTGTCATCCTTCTCAAGGACTTCCTCAACATGTGGTTGTTCAGAATAATCAACAGATGTACTAGATTCAGTAAATATCTCAGAAGAAATCCTAGCAGTGCTATGCATATCCTTCATAGGAAACATGTTCTCAAAAAATGTTGCATCACGAGATTCCATAATATTATCAACATGCATATCAGGTACCTCAGATTTAACTACTAAAAATCTATAGCTGATGCTCCGCTGAGCATAACCTAGAAAGACACAATCCACTGTCTTTGGTCCGAGTTTACGTTTCTTAGGAATTGGAACATTGACTTTCGCCAAGCACCCCCAAGTGCGTAAATAAGAAAGTGATGGTTTTCTCCCAGACCACTCCTCGTAAGGGGTCTTCTCTTTATTCTTGTTAGGAACTCTATTCAGGACATGACACGAAGTCAATAAAGGCTCCCCCCACCATGCCTTAGATAAACCAGCAGTGTCCAACATGGCGTTCACCAAGTCGGTCAGCATGCGGTTCTTCCTCTCGGCAACCCCGTTTGATTGGGGAGAATAGGGAGGCGTCCTCTCATGAATAATACCATGTTCCTCACAGAATACATCAAATATTTTGGAGAAATACTCACCACCACGATCCGACCTAAGATGTTTGATCTTTCTCTCTAGTTGATTTTCTACTTCGGCTTTGTAAATTTTAAAGTAGTCTAAAGCTTCATCTTTAGTTTGCAAAACAAATATATATAACAAAACCTAGTAGCATCATCAATCAAAGTCATGAAATATTTCTTTCCACCTTTTGTCAACACGCCATTCATCTCACACAGATCCGAATGTACGAGTTCCAGCGGTGCTAAGTGTCTCTCCTCGGCTGCCTTGTGAGGCTTTCGAGGTTGCTTTGATTGCACACAACTATGGACTTTGGCAATAGTGAAATTCGAAATTAAACTCATACTAGACAACTGAGACATCAAACCAAAATTAATGTGACATAAACGAGAATGTCAAACACTGGTATCATCGGAAACACCGCCACAAATATGATTTACTGATTTATTACAGAAATCTGAAAGTGAAAAACGGAACAAGCCTCCGCACTCATAACCTTTACCAATAAATTGTCCAAACTTTGACACTACAACTTTATTGGACTCCAAGACTTACTTAAACCCATCTCTGCATAGAAGGGACCGCCAACGAGATTCTTGTTCATAGTAGGGACATGCTGCACGTTCCTCAGCTGCACGATCTTCACCGAAGTAAACTTCAGATCTACCGTGCCAACACCATGAACAGTAGCATGTGATCCATTCCCCATTAGGACGGAAGAATCCTGAGTGGCCTGATAAGAAGTGAACAAAGAGATGTTAGCGCACACATGAACGTTAGCACCCGTATCAATCCACCAACATGGAGAATGAAATACTGAAAGCACAAATGGTAAATAACCATACCCATCAGTATTGCTAGCGGTCACGACATTGACAGTCTTGACCTTTTTCCCTTTCTTGTCTGCACGATCTGAGCAGTCCACAGAGAAGTGACCGACTCTCCACAGGTATAGCAAACTAGCTCAGACTTGTTCATCATCTTCTTTTTCTTCTTCTTGAAAGAATTAGTCTTGGCAGGTACATTGAAAGCACGCTTGTTCTTTCCTTTGTTCTTGCCGTGGTTATGGTTCTTCTGCACCATGTTGGCGCTAGACTGACCTTCACCACCTCTCTCAGCAGTGTCCTTAGCCCGAGCCTTCTCCTCAACATCAAGAGACGCTATCAGGTTTTCAACTGATATCTCCTGTCTCTTGTGTTTGAGAGTTGTGGCGAAGTTCCTCCATGAAGAAGGCAACTTTGCAATAATGCACCCAGCCACAAACTTGTCAGGTAAGGCACACTTAGCGTGTTCAAGCTCCTTCACAATGCACTGTATCTCATGAGCATGTTCGACTACAGAACGGTTGTTAACCATCCAGTTCACTGCCAGCATCTGCTACACCGAACTTAGCGTTCAGTGCCTCCCAAAGCTCTTTGCCATCTGAGATGTGCATGTACACATCAAACAGCTTGTTGCTAAGAACACTCAGAACGAGTCCCACAAAGGCAGTGTTGGTATCCTTGAACTTGTTCTGATCCTCGTGAGATATAGCTCTCCACAGGTATAGCAAACTAGCTCAGACTTGTTCATCATCTTCTTTTTCTTCTTCTTGAAAGAATTTGTCTTGGTAGGTACATTGAAAGTGAAGGAGATATGCCCTAGAGGCAAATAAATAAGTAGTATTTATTGCATTATCTCGTAAGTTTATAATAGGTTTGTGTATTATGCTATAACTGTATTAATCGGAATTATTAGTACACGTGTGATACATAGACAACCAGGTCCCTAGCAAGCCTCTATATGAGCTAGTCCATTGGGAAACAGTTGATCGAGATTCCCGATCAAGGACAATGACATCGGTTGACAGTGGGGTCATCTTGTTAGTTGAATAAGATGATGGACATACGCAAAGTATTACAATAAGATCGTATTACGATGTTTGACATTTGCAATAGATAAGAATATGATAGCTTATTCCTTAGACCGTGAGACCGTACTTATTGATGCTTCGTAGGGGTGCTTTGAGAGCATCAAACGTTGTGTCTTATATAGCATGACAATAACGGTGTCCAACTTGGGTATTCCGAAAGAGCATCGAGACGTAAGGATCAAGGGCGGGATTTGTTCATTTTTGTAATGGAAAGATACGTTGGGCCCACTCGGTGAGATTACATCTATATATAGCTGCGCAGCTTATGACTAGGTCATGGAGATGTAATATCGCAGACGAGTTAATAACCTTCGTCGGTAACGAGATACAACAAAGACATCGGTATGTCTACGATCATATATCAGACAAGGTAGTATCGCAGAAACAAAGGGAATGAATATCATATTTATGGTTCAACGACGATATTCGTAGAATGCACAGGGGCCGTCATATATATCCAGGTATCCCTGACGGTCATTGGTGAGCGGAGTGTCTCGACCATGTCTGGAGTGTTCTCGAACCGTAGCGTAACAAACTTAAGGTCTTAGCGACACCAGGAGATAGGTTCTGGAATAATATAGGATTTTGTTGGAGAGAGAGAAATGAGCCGGAAGGAGTTCCGGTGGTCCGGAAGGAGTTCCGGGAAGGTCTGGAATGGTTCCAGGGATGTCCGAAAGTTGTTCGGGTGGTTCCGAAATTGTTTCGGAGTCACGGGATATTAAATAGTATTTAAATATATTATTTATGAATTAATTATATTTTATATTAATTTAATAATTAAATAAATAAAGGAGAAAAGGGGCTCCCACCTACATGGGCCCTAAGAGGGCCCAAGAGGGGGAGCCGCACCACCTAAGGAAGGGGGGCTTGGGCCCCCTAGTCCGAGTTGGACTATGAGGGGGACAAGCCCATGGGGGGTTCGGCCGAACCCCCCCCCCCCCCCCCCCTTCCCTCTCCTCCTTTAGTCCCACATGGGGGAGCTAGGGAGTTTGCACACCCCCTCCCCCCTTTATATAGCAAGGCATATTAATTGGATTAATTCATTGGAAAATACAATTAATTGTATTGCAGGCCGGCCGAGTTGCTTCTCCGCCCGTTTTGCCCCCTCTCTCCACTTAAGCTATACCGCCGGGCACCGTTGCCCTGCGGGATTCCAGATAAGATCTACCCTTGCGATTTCAGCTGGATCTGAATGACCGAGGGTTGTCGTTAAGCTCCGTATGTTTGCGAGTGCTCGGAGGTAACTCTTTTTGAGGAGCCTGGGCGACGTCGTCTCGCCCCTGCAGCCACCGCGCCACCCCCCCCCCCCCCCTCTGCCGCCGGCGCACCCCCCCCCCTTGGTGACGGCGCCCCGCCATCATCCGCCTGACGCCTGACGCCCGTCGACGCAGGTCATCGTCGACACCCCGGCGTCATCGTCTTCGTCATCGCGGCAAGTTCTCTGCGACCTCGAGGTCGGCTACGCACGACTTCATCGTCAACGCTTGTGCGGGAGTGTAATCCCCGCTATCGGTCTACATGGAGGTAATGTAACCCGTTCAGCCACCGTTATCACATGTACTAGATAGATAGATCCTGTCTAGTTAGGGTTTCGTACGCTAGAAAAATTATTGTTTTCTGCACCGTAACCCCTTCAGAAAGCAGGCTTGTTCTTTCCTTTGTTCTTGTCGTGGTTATGGTTCTTCTGCACCATGTTGGCGCTAGACTGACCTTCACCACCTCTCTCAGCAGTGTCCTTAGCCTGAGCCTTCTCCTCAACATCAAGAGACGCTATCAGGTTTTCAACCGATATCTCCTGTCTCTTGTGTTTGAGATTTGTGGCGAAGTTCCTCCATGAAGAAGGCAACTTTGCAATAATGCACCCAGCCACAAACTTGTCAGGTAAGGCACACTTAGCGTGTTCAACCTCCTTCGCAATGCACTGTATCTCATGAGCCTGTTCGACTACAGAACGATTGTTAACCATCCTGTAATAATGGAAGCTCTCCATGATGTACAGTTCACTGCCAGCATCTGCTACACCGAACTTAGCGTTCAGTGCCTCCCAGAGCTCTTTGCCATCTGAGATGTGCATGTACACATCAAACCGTTTGTTGCTAAGAACACTCAGAACGAGTCCCACAAAGGCAGTGTTGGTATCCTTGAACTTGTTCTGATCCTCGTCAGATATAGCTCATTCAGGTAAACCCTCACTGGCCTCGAACACTTTCAGAGATCGCAACCACAACGTGTTCTTGATCTGTCATCTCTTAAAATCCGCACCGGTCAACTTGTCCGGCCTCAGCGAATCAGATAGATGTCCCATGTTTAATTCAGGAAATTGCCTATAACACATCTAAGGTTTTTGCATTGTTGGAATATTCGGCACAATTTCCATGATTAATTCTAGTATATTAAACATTACTACAGCATCTACTAGCATGTTAATCTCGCAAATACTAGATGTATTAATTAACATGAACAGCAGCAAAACGTCTACACACATAGACATACTAAATCGGCACATCGGCACGTGATGAACGTACCGAACAACTTTAGATGAAGTAGTCGTAGTTGTTGCAGCAGCAGCAGCTTCCTGAAGGCGATGGCGACGTTGTTGACGAGCAGCCCGCGAGTCCGGCGAGCGTACAGGAAGGTGAGCCATGATGAAGAGCTTGAGAGCAGTCGCGCGGAGCGCTTCCCAAAAACCTTATTCGCCCTCACCCGTACAGGATCACAAGGACGAGGGTTCCGGAGACCTGCTGTCCCATTCGCCGGTGCACGCCGGCGCTCGGGATGGAGTAGACTACGGTGGCGGCGCAAGGCACGAGGTGGCAAAACCTAAATTGGTTCGGTGTATTTGAAGCGCACGTAGTGCCAGACTTTATATAGCGCGGCTAGGGAAAAACCCTAACGGGTACAACATGGGCCAAGTCCACGTCGCACACGTTTAGGTCGGCTACAGTAGCCCACGATCCGGGAGCGACCCAAACCGACTATCTGTGACGCGTCCGTCCAAACCGTTTTTCCCAGACTGCAAAAATAAAACTCGGCTCGGCGAGATTCCCGCAACCCGTGGCGCATCGTGACGAGACGGACGGACGGGCGGGTGGTGCGTGCGTGCGAGCGGTGGCGGAGGAGTGCGTGAGAGAGCCTCATGTTCTCACAAGTTTACCAAGTAGCACAACACTTCACTATATAAGGTGGTGCCACTCCTCTTAAACTAGCAATGTGGGACTAAACTTTATCTCCCACTCGACTCTCATGTGTGCTGCCATAAATGTGGGCCTTTGAGATTTCTGAAATTGCTTATTGGGCTACCCACTAATGGGCCCAATTCTAACAAGTTGTGTGCGTAGTTGATGAGCATTTGGGTGACCGTTTCGAGGCCCTTGGACTTGACGGCCGATAGCAGTCGCTGGAAGAAATCGAGCCCAAGACCGGCGATGATGGACTTGCCCCCAGCAATTCCCTGGTCCCGGCGAGTCGAGCTCGACAAGCCCCGCCGGCGGCTTGAGCTGCCAGCTCTGTGCAGTCTAGACAGTTGACCGGGCGCGAGCTACTCCTTGGAGAAGTTACGTGTTTTTAACAAGGATGTTTTTTTTAAGATGGAACACTCGTATTCCATTAAGACATGACAAGATCGTCGGCCACCAAACGGGTTACAATAGTTGGGTAGCTCGTGGTCCATAAAACACTGCTATCAGGAGCTACACCAACACCCAAGGCCGCTAATTCATGAGCAGGCTTATTACATCCCCTCGGGACAAAAAGTCACATGTGCATCAATGAAGTTTAGACAAATCAGATACTACCTCCGATCCATAAAAAGTGTTGCCCATTTTGTACTAAGGCAGTACAAACTTTGTACTAGATGAGCGACATTTTTTATGGATCGGAGGGAGTACTTCAAATCACCCATAAGGACACCAAGTCATTGCATTTTGGAGATTTGCACAGTCTGTTTAAAATACAACTCGGCCAACACCCATTTGATCCGCAAGCTGAATTGCATTAGCAAGAGCTACCGTCTCGGCTTGGAAGGCATCAACACTATTCTCAATTGGACCAGCAGCAGCAAAGCATATACCAGCTTCATTATTTCTGCATATGGCTCCCCATACTCCTTTCTATGTCTGAATATTAAACGAAGCATCAACATTTATCTTATAAAACTCACCAGGAGGTGGAGTCCATCTGCGTACTGGCGTCATAGTAGTTTGTTGCTCATTCTTCTTCTTTTTCAGATGATACTGCCATTCATCTACCTGATACCTTACACTGAACTGGAATTGGTCAACCGACATACGTGTCTCACCATGGTTACCTCGATTTCTTTCTGTCCAGCAGCACCACATCAGCCCAATGGACAAGAGCTTCTCCCTCTCATTCAGATTTAGTATTTCTTGCAGTACTTCCAGAGAAGATTGGCATGGTAAGAGCTTTAGCCGGACATCCTGATCAAGAAGTAAACCTCGCCAACGCTGTTTGACATCTTTGCATTTTAGAAATAGATGTCCACCATCCTCAAACAGACGATGGCAAACTGCACATCTAGTGTCAAGTTCAACTCCTCGCTGAGCGATGTTCATGTATAGAGGATGGCTGTTATGTGCTAAGCGCCACATAAAGTGATGGACTTTTGGTGGACACTGTACTTTCCAGAATTTTGTTTACACTTCTGTTTTCAGAGCAACAGTTTCAAAACCTTGTCCTTCCTGTTTAATTGCTTCCCTTCTCTCCATTTCCACATGAACTTTATAAGAAGATTTGACAGTAAACATTCCTTTATTATCGAAATGCCACGCAACAAAATCTTCAGAATTTGAGCGTAAAGGAATACTAAGTATAATCTGTGCATCATCGTGATGGAAGTACCGATCAACTTGTGTTTTATTCCAGGTTAGTGAAGCTTCATCAATCAGTTCGGACACAAGCACAAGAGGGCATTCTTTGGTGTCGTTGGCCGGCGACTTGTATCATTAGGTATCCATGGATCCTCCCAGATTTTCACACATTAACCGTTTCCAATACGCCAAATAATTCCTTCTCGCAAAACATCTAGCCCTTTGAGTATACTTCTCCAAACATAACTCATGCCCACCATGGGTTGAGCTGCAAGTAGATTTCCGTCCAGGAAGTATTTCACGCGTAGCACACGCGCACACAAAGAATCTGGGGCTTGAAGCAACCTCCATCCTTGTCTTGCCAACATGGCCAGGTTGAAAGAATAAATCACGAAAACCCAAACCACCCTCCTCCTTAGGCTGCTTCATCTTTTCCCATCCTATCCAATGTAACTCTTTTTACCTCATCATTTAGTGACCACCAGTATTGGCACACCATTTTACCTAGATCATCACAAAGAGATTTGGTGGTATCAAAACAGGCCATGGCATAAGTGGGAATAGCCTGTGCAACAGCCTTTATCAAGATTTACTTTGCTGCGATTGACATTAGCTTTTCTTTTCATCCAATTATTTTTTTCCAGATTTTCTCCTTTATGTATGCAAAGCATGTCACTTTTGAACGCCCAATATAAGTTGGTAGTCCAAGATACTTCCCATTAGATTCTTCAGATCCAATCTCCAATGCTTGTAATAGTAATCTCTTAGTGCTTTTTGAAGTATTTGCACTAAACATGACTGAAGACTTGTCTCTGTTGATCATTTGGCCAGAACACTCCTCATATTTTTTCAGAATCATTTTGATGGTCTCCACACTCTGAATATTTGCTTCAAGCAACAACAGGGAATCGTCGGCAAAAAGAAGATGATTAACTCAAGGTGCCGTAGGAGCAAGTTTTATACCATTTATCAAACCATGTTATGTTTATGGTGATCCAAATTCATATGACGATATGGAGTGAGCGATTAACTTCGGAGCGAAGCGGAGGCCCGTCGCCGGGAGGCTTAGGTCGTAGCGTGTACGGATTATTTCCGAGTCGGATCACAACCGACTTAGAGTTTCTGCCCTCTATAAATACATCTTGCAAATCGTTTGTTGGGGTAAGTCATACATTGTAAACCCACGACGTTTGTAACCTCGCCCCGATATAGTGAAATATTCCTGGTTGGCGTCCGTGGTTTTTTTCTCTCCTTTGTTTGGAGAGGTTTTCCACGTTAAATCTCGTGTCCCCGTTGGTTTGATCGTTCCGCTATTTGTCGTTTCTTGCTATCTCTTTTAACAAACCATTGGCTTCAGCTTTATTTATCATGGATGAGAACCCCTCAGCACACAACAAGAATAAGTAAGGAGATATTGGATCTCCTTGTCTCAAGCCTCTTCCTGGAACGACTACTCTTGTCAAATCTCCATTGACTCTGAATCTGTATGAGACTGTTGACACGCATTTCATGATTAGTTGAATGAACATATTGTTAAACCCCATTTTTCTCATCACTCCTAAGAATGTCCACTCAACTCGATTATACGCCTTACTCATATCAAGTTTTATTACTCCTTAACTTTTCTTTTCTGCCATCAAGCCCTTAGTTATGAAAGGGTACGAAAAGATCTGGGCCATTGATGTGTTTAAGTTTGGTGAGGGGGTGTACCGAAGCAGAAACCTTGGTTTGAGGAGACGCATGTTATGAAGTTCAGTGTGAACATACGTCTGCTACATCCGTACCGCCCTCACAGATAAAGCCTCGGAAGCAGCCAGAGCAGAAGGCTCGCGAATGCAACGGAGGAGCAAGATCCCTCGTGAAATCAAATCAGATCAAGCAACGAAGGAGCAGGTTTGTTCCCCTTGTTTGATGCCCGAAAGCTTCATCCCAGCGGAGGTAATTCCACGCACCTGCCAGGACAGGCCAGGAATATGTTACGGACCTGAAATTTGAAAATAGCGGCCTTAGGACGCGTCCATGGACATATAGGAGGTCCAGCTGAAGATGCTCTTACGTTGCAGCCGTGCAAGTCGGCTAGCTATATGGTGTTCTGACGCTGGCCTCCTACCAGGCTATGAACAAGCAGCGCATATATGAACAAAACAATTGTATTGAATTGCCAAGGGGAGCACACATACTGTTACGGCAGGTCATTGGTCACATATACGTGGTCAAAGGTTTAATCCGTAGCAATATTTCTTTCACTCCGAAGAAGCTAAGTTGCATACCCTGCACCAAGACGGTCTTTCTAGTTTCTAAAGGGTGCATCTTACGTACATCAGCAGAACGTCTGTATCTCTTTGTCATATACGGAAGGGAGCTCAAAGTGGCGCCAAAAACTGAGAACGCCAGAATCCTATAGCCTCACAACATTTAAATGGTGGGTATGCCTACTTGCCTATACACG
The DNA here is from genome assembly GCA_026929855.1 of Poa annua. Lineage (NCBI taxonomy): Eukaryota > Viridiplantae > Streptophyta > Magnoliopsida > Poales > Poaceae > Poa > Poa annua. The sequence goes on along the minus strand of CM049430.1, from coordinate 78,105,825 downwards.
GGATCCATAGGAAGTCCCTATGCCAGATCTCATGGATGTACGCCAGACTATGCTCTTTAGTCTTGCATCGCCTCAGCTCTCTGCCTCCTTTGCCGGTGCGTCCACACGATCTGAATGTGGCGTGCCGCGAGGGTCCTCCAGTAGGTTGACTGGTACCTATTCAGGATGATGAAAACATCAGTAAACAAAACAAGATGTGGCCTTGCATGAGGAAGCTCCCACTCAACTTCCACAAGGACCACAAACAATAAGTCCCCAGCAGCATGATAGGTTCAAATAGCTTCCATGCTGACCAGCTGGATTAACACATATTTGCTCCCAAGCAAAAAAAAACTTCGCAGGATGGCATATTTGACAAGACAAGTCAACATTTTAGTGGATAAATCTACAATCTAGAAAAAGTTTTTTCTTTCAAGAAATAGGTAATGTTATTAATTCTGTAAAATTAGGCATTCAGGCCATGTCATTGTGAAACAAGTTAAAACTGAAGTACTTAGTCACAACTTCAATTGCACATATGAGAGAGCAGAATAAAAGTGAACAAGTAATTATAGCAGCTAAGCAGAAACTTAATGGAAACAGTTTCAGGCTATAACTAAGGAGGGCTACATTACTTACCTGATTGCAGCAACCACAAACGGATTACACAAGAATCTTGAAAATTCCAATATCACTTCTTCAAGATCACTGATCTGCAGTACGAAAGCTTCGGCGTTTGTTAAACATCTGATGGTGCGTGTCGGCATCCAGCGAATGCGATCAACATTTGTGTCTCCACCATCTGATACAATAGAAGTAATACTCAAAAACAAGATTAGTTGATCTCAAGGAAAAACAAATGAAAGACCAGGAAACCAGGGTAGACCTTTGTTCAGTGAAGGCTGCTCCAAGTACCACATAAGGATTTCCTCACCACATATAGCTCCTTTATGTAATAAAATTCTGCTTCCATCTGCAGCAATGCTTTCCACTTTACCCCGTACTATAAAGATCACCTTTTCGACATGACGACCCTGAGAAATAATGTCGGTTCCACTAATGTACAAGTTATGCTTTAACTTGTGACAGATAGCATCCCAGATTGGACAGTCCATAGTGAACAAGTGAATCTGTAAATAGACACACATCATGTTTCTCACGATTAATCTTATAGTTAACATTGGATGCTCGCAGAGAGCCATCATATTAAGACACAACATCAAAATGATTTAGACAGTTAGGCGTACATGTTACGTTAGGAGTAAATAAGGATTAATTTTGTATAGATAGGTGCATGTAGCATAAAAAGGAAAATGCCCTCCAGCCAGATACACATGTTGGAGTCTGAGAAGAACTTATCAGAAAATAAGCATGTAAGTGATCTCCCGTGTGTGATGGAGTCTATCTTTTGTTACAATAAACCCGCATGTGACACACAGAAACTTTGTGTCGGCACACATACTAGTAATGACCAAAATGCATGATCAAACCGTTTGCTCCTACAGGCACCGTATTTTCTCGTGTAAACCATCTAGAAAACTGACATATCTTTTACTAACCATGGTGGCTATCAGCGAAGACAATATTGAGAAGGTCAATATTGTGGAGCCAGCTGAGGAGGAGATAGGGGTTTTTCTTTTTCATTTGTTGGTAGAGTAGTTAAGAGTTTTTTTTACCAATAACCGATTTCAAAAGAACATGGATCCGAGCTGCATTATTATGTATCTGTCTATCATGTGTTATGCAGGTATATGATCAAGTAAAGTATGAGCACACGACCTATAAGAAAGATAAGTCTAAACATACATATTCCAATTATCGGAGTAGATATATTCATCTCTGAAGTAAGATTTCACGTGTCAAAATAAAGAAAAATCATTGGTCAAGATTAGATGGCGTAGCCAATGTCAATATCCATAATTGTCATTTCTTTTAAACTTGTCTTGCTTCAACTTTACTAAATTAATTCCTGTTTCCAACAAACTAGCCAGACTATGCCTCTGCCCGTACCGATTCACTGGGTGATGATTAATACTACTATAAACAAGAGTTAAAAATGATTAATACTATTATAAACAAGATTTATTGCTTGGGAGAGAAGTACAATTAAGTTAATCGATCTGATCTATGACAAGTAAAAGCTTCGATTTTAAGGCTTAAAACAATAAGTCTCTTCATGCCTATCACAAATCACAACTACTAAAGAAGAATGCATCCATGCATTGTCAGTGATTGTCACCTAAATTAAGATGGCAAGGGAGGAAGGCAAGAAATAGCGGAGATATTAAAGCAGAACCTTGTCAAGGAACATAAAGAAATGATGTTGTATATCCCTTTGAATATCCTCTGGTAAACTCATCAGTAGCTCTTCTTCATTCACTCCTCTTGTGGCCACCCAATTGAACCTTTCTGCATGTCTAACCCTTCTGCAGGTTCATGAAAATTTAAGTACCCTCAGCTTCAACATTTATCTCCTATAAGGCTATAACATGTGTTCATCGTCCTCTTTCCAAAACTATCTCACGTCCTAATTCTTGATCAAATACTAAAACCACATATTTGTGCAACGAAGTACCGGTTAGCAAACGTAGATTTACAAATCATTTTGCATGCATCTTATTTAAATTGGTGACCATTCATTTGGTCCAAATTTAGTGTTATGCGGCATATAACTGATCAGTATATACAAGATTGATTTGATGGCTAGAGATCTAACTTGGAAAGTGGAGCCTAAGTATTATGCTTGAGGTACGGTTAAAAATAAAGACCTAGGCAGACATACCATTCCTTGATCCTTCCACAATAGATCTTATTGTGCGTTATGAGTAGTGGTTTTGGTATTAGTATTTTTGCTTGCTCATTTTATTAAAAGCATGGAAACAAAGTTGGTCTCTCAGTCATGTAATGCCTGAGATATAGAACCTTCTCAAATCTTCTGGGAGTTGCCTGTGGCTCATCCATTGTTCAACATCATGCCTCCTAAGTTGCATGTCCATTTTCCTGTGAGTAAGGATAAAGTTGAAGTCCGGTGTTTCGATGACTAATGAACCATGATTCATGATCATTTGCAAATGTTTGAACTAGTTATCTTTCTATGAAGTCACCATGCACAAGAATTGAGATTTTACCATATCATACCAGTGTGTCCGTTCATTAAAAGTTTCCATTCAGAACGAAACAATCATGCTGTAAACAAGCCAGCCAATACTAGGATTTGAGGTCGGGTAAACTGAAACCCCATTGTAGCTAGCATCACTTATCACTATAACATTAACCTAATCATGTTGCACTTTCACCCTTTCTGTAGGTCAGCTAATACTAGCTCACCTTCGATTTTATTGCAAGTGGCAAATTCCATATATTAGGTTCCTTGGTGACAATGTAGCTACACGATCAATATCCCTAACTCAACCCACTGGTAATCCTTAAAACGACCCCAAATCCAACCTATATGCGCAAACCATTTAGAATTATCTTACAAGCTTATGCATTTAAGTCTAAGCTATTTAGGCCTATGAATTAGTTCGCAATGGAAAAAAACAGTGACATGCGATGAATAAACTTGCAGCACAATCACTAACCCTTTTCCAAGAGACTGGAGAAAGTTTTGCATGTTCCCAATAAGCAGTGCAAAGAGCAACAACCCCAATGTAATAATACCCTTCGTGAATAAAACCTCCCATATGAAGTAGCTTGGGACCAAATTCCCTGCTAATGTACTTATTTGCTGCAATCAAAAAATTGAAGATAAGATTAAACCGTCATATAGTTAGAACAGTAAAATGTACTCCCTCCGTTCCATGTTATAAAATGTTTCAGATATTTCAATAGAAACTAGATATGGATTGAATTGAGTGAAACTACACTGAAACATCTAGGTATATCCTAATCAGAAAAAAGCTAAAACATCTTATATTTTGGAACTACATCAAATCAAGTGAACATAGAGCAAATTACCTGAAACCCCCAAAATAATGAATACACGTAGCGATTAATGGCAGGTTCCAACGTTAGCATGACAGCTTGGTCATAGATCCCATACTTATAAGAACCACTTGTAGCATCAAAACAGGCTTGTGACATTGAGTCGCTCAACCACTGGTGCCTTTTTTCTCCAGCCTGTTCACTAATGCTATATCCACAATCTATAAACTTGGCACATGATGTTATGTTCAGCACAACACAAGCATTCTGTAGACATTGACTGACATTCTGCAATAAAATGTGAAGGAAACAAGCGATCATAATTGATATCTCAGGCAATATTTAAGAGTATTGTTGCATTGAGATATTAATGATCAAAGAGCAAAATGAGGAAGAAAGTACTCAGGTTGCAACCTTTTCAAATGCGAAGAAAAAACAAGTCCCCACATTGAAGATCATAATTAAGCTCAGAAAATCAAAACCTGTATATTTATCATATGTGCAAGCATGTCAATGAGCATAACATAATAAGCATAATTTTTTTGTTATCCTTTGCTTATTAACTAACAAATTTAGCGAGGATTTCATGACCACATTTATGGAATCAAATAAGGCCGCGGTTGTCTTTTTTGGTTCTCAATACCAGGTCCAAATTGAATACCGCATTTTTGCATGTTTACATACGTCCAAAATCTGTTAGTATTTCTGGAATACTAATTATACTTTGTTTGGGTTGCTGAATCCACTGGGGGGGCAATCAATTTTATTTTAACATAATTGGTAAACAGTTAGTTGGCTACTCAGTCATTGTCTTGTACGCAAGAGAGAAAAAAGGATGCATTATCTTCAATTTGAAGAAAAATACAGCATGAACAATTCAAAGAAACTGAAGGTGTGCCTAAACAAAAGTTCTATTTCATGAATGATGGTCACATATTGCACTATTACATAGTGTATCAATGAATTAGCAACTCGTTTTTCACTAGCAAAAATGTGTATCAATATGGCTATATGCTGATATTCCACGGGATTAATGCACACAAAGAGACTGACCTGTAGCCCAAAGTGATACCAACATGAACCAACAACATGTCCAGCCAAAACAAATAATAGAAAATTAACCACAAAGTTAGCCCATGCTGATTCAAAAATGAATCCATTAGCAGCTTGACCACTGAGCAATTGCACAAATCTGAAGACACGTGGGGCATACTGAAGAATAATTGTGGCACGCAACAATTTCTTCGCATAATTTGCACTGAATACCCCAAAGTACTTAGGGATAAATCGCATTGTCATGATCTACATGATGGAGGAAAGGAAGTGTCAAATGTTGACAACATATAAGCATTCTAAAAAATGTGAGTCTATGCTAACTACATATTTAATCAATGAGATTGCAAAAGCTTGTCGGTTTTCTACAACCAGACAAGTTCCTAAAACATATCTGCATATACATTTGTTGGCGTGTACCGTTACTCTCTTTCAATGGACCAAAGAGCAACATATGTTCATGTACAGGTGAAGGAAAATAGTCAAAGAGGACACTATAAAGAGACCAAACACATGATTAATACACTATCTGAGAAAAATATGCTAGAAAATATGCATTATTCCGCACTGCTGATTGGACACCAGTTTTAAAGTTTCTCAAATTATAGCGTTAGAAGCCTCTGAAAGCTTTGTGATCCCAACTCGAAGAATACTCATATTACTTAAGACAAATTGGCCAAAGACCTGGGATCTAGTTACCGGGACCAAACAAGAACAGCTAAGACTGAAACAGCTTCCCAGGAAATCGTAAGCAGAAATTTAGCAGAACAGGAAGTGTGATTTTTCCCCAAACAAAACACACCCTTTATTTCTTGTGCTCAGGATTACAACAGACTCTTAAGAATCCAACACACCCCTCAATATGGAACTGATACAACAATCATGCCCATCTTCAAACATCTTGGGCATGGTTGTTTTCTTCAAACATATTGCAACAACCATGCCCATCTTCAAAACCTTTTGCATTAAGGAAGACGCTTGTTTCAAATCAGTAGGTGAGATCTTCCTTCACATTTTCTTCTTAATTTATAGTGCTTACTGCTTAGGATTCATTACTACTGGACTCTTACTAGACCACGAACAGAGGCTCTTATGGACCCTAATACTATATTGCTAACCCAACAGAAATAAAGAATTCTAATAACTTGAATGAACATTTTTGCAGAAAAAAAGACAATGCATCTTCTGCGTAAGCAAAATAAACTGCCTGGTCACATTATTTAAAAGGCAACTTACTTCACATCCGAATATAAGAAACTCATATTACAGCAAACAGAACATACTGTACCTGAGGGAGTGGAAGCAAAACAAAGACGTCGACTGTGAAAGCACTGCAAAGATAGTGCTTAGCAATTTTCTTAGGGTCGTCAACCAAATCTCCAGTTCCAATTACTCTTGACTCTGGATCGACGTAGGCCATTCTAAACTGCAAAAGAAATCCATATCATGCATGTTGATCCATATTCTTGTGGTCCTTTAAACAAACAAAAGTCTCAAAGTTCTGAACATATTTTATGACAAGGCAGAGCTTAGGTTAGGGCCAAGGTGGGCTCAGGCCCCTCCATCTAAATGGGAATCTCAGAATTAAGTATCGAGGTAGCTACTTATACACAATCAAAACTACGTTGACAAGTTTATTTTACGTTTTTGTATAACAAAATAGTAAATAGGCCCCTGTACAATTTGGTGGCTCTGCCATTAGCATTAAGCGAACATAAATGTAAATCTCCATCATTAATAAGACCTCTTGGGTTATAACAGAACAAAAACAAGCTAAAACACAATAAGTGCTCATACTGCAGACTTAATCTACTATCAAGCAAACAATAGAATGGCATAAAACACTACCAGAGCCTAGTGAAAATAATTGCTTTAGAACCGGAAAGGAGAGTGTAATCAGTAAATCAAGGCAAAGTTCAGCTAATAACTAGTCATATGCTTAAGAAGGTAGATCAAACATTTATTTTTAACTATTATCTACATTGAAATATACCAAGCTAACAAACAAGGAGAACCATTGCTTTCGTTCGGTCATGTTTCGCTCATAAAATAACAGACTGTTATGCAACTTTCCTTCAGTCAGTGTTGGCCTCGCTGTAACTCTCCTTTTTCTCTAAAATTTGCGACTAGAGTGTGGTTAGAAAACAAAACAATCCCTATAAATGGAAGAACCTTCATACTGTCATGCACCTGATCGTTATTATATGGAGAAATTTTATGTTAATACACTGTAAATAGGAAATTTTTGGATAAAAGGATGACACCCTCGGTCCCTCGCAAGAACTCCTATCACCTTTTAGAAGGGAATTGAGATGTCACGAGAAAATAACTTTATGTCAATCATAATAGACGAGAGTTGCCAAGCTTCACTCATAGGAATAACTTGTAAGCTAATTCACAGAACTTAATACAATGTGGACCATGCATTTGTTACAAATGACAGGTTGAACCAGAGTTGAAATTTTGACCACACTAAACTGAAGTTTAAAAACCCTGACACCCAAAATCCTGATTTGACGCTGGTCTAACTTGTCAGTGGATTTTGACCATTGTTAAATGTAGTAATTCTTAATAATAAAAAGCATAGAAACCACTCAACAAACATGTTGAACTTACAGAAAGGTGACTGTTTTGATAGCCCGAAAACCTATTCACGAGAACAGTTTTTTTTGCACAGGATAGCTGCATAGTCATTTTGTAGACAAGAAAGAACATAAATAGCACAAATTATGTGACTATACATCACCTGAAGAAGCATGTGAAGAAAATAAATTGCATATGTCACACTTCTTGCGACAATTACTGCTTTCCCAAACTGCCAGCTGAATACTATGCACTTTTTATCCTGCACCACAAGAAATAAACAGGCACACTTATAGTTAACTTTGGTGTTCAGTCAAGGCTATATAATTCAGAATTCGGTAAGTAGCAATCTTGATATACACGAAGTTTAAGGTATTTACTTTGACTAGAGATTAAATATTCGGCCACTTATCTAAACATTAACACTGTGGACATTAATAAAGCTCAGAACTTGGAAAAGAGGATATAAACTTACCTTATCCATGTATGGTACAAAGAAAAGTAGTGGCTCGATGAAAATGGCAACTAAGCATGACATAGCGAAAAACCGATTCCATCGACGAACAGCCTTAGCATGTGGGTTCATAACTGGAATGTTGGGAAGGGATGACCAAATTTTATTCATCCAACCACCACCCTGGCCATACACAATATTGTGACATTACAAGATAAAGGAAAACATGTTAAACCACTGTCATCAACAATGAAGAAATAAAGTTGAAGCAATCAATTTAAGAAATAACTGGAACAAATCTTTATCACTGAAGATACAAGGTAGAGAAATGTCAAAACAACTAGGAATGTTAGTGTTGAAGATTGAAATCTCACCTTGTTATCAAAAGGAGCTGGACTTCTTTGGAGACTCAATTTGTTCTTATGGCAATCTAGGCAATCAGGATGATCACACTGTCCCAGGGATCCGGAATTCCTTAAGTTGTCATTCTTGGGAGCATGCCTAGCGGATCCAAATTGAGTGGGCCTCTGAACGATTGAAGGAGTAGCTCTGCGTCTGAAGGGGTTTCCACATGTACTATCTCTCACTGGTATACACAATGCTTCACTTCCGATGGGAAATCTTGGTAACTCCATAGCTCTTTAAGATCTATTATAATAAATAGTAGTCTCTTAGTGTGTGTGTGTGTGTTAGCTATATTTTGGTGAGATAATTATAACAGCATGTCAGATTTGTAAAGCTCCTCAACAACTATTGTTAACTTTGTGAAAGGTATGCAAAGTTCAAAAATGAATAGAGAGGAAATGGAATTAGAAAGGAGGGATGAATTGATTACTTGGCAGCTTGACTTGCTCTCGGCCTTTACTGTCCTGAGCAGGCGGGGAGTCTCGAAACACCTCTTTTCTTGGTAGCCTAACTCCCAAAGCTGTTTCAGTCCCTGCCCAAAATTCAACAATGGTTGGCCAATCAATACCATCAAACAGTAAGATAATTATGTGCCCGAAAAAATCCAAGCAACAAACCAAAACCACCACTGCTGCCACGCGATCCATAACGGACCAAAAGAACAACAAAATACACCTAAATAACTGTGAAATGAGGTTTACTATAGTGGCACAAGAGATAGAGCTGATGCCTGAATAAACCAACTGACAGCGCACAAACCAACTGTCGCAGATTTATATGCAGAAATGACCGGATAAATTTCCAGATATAGTAAAGGAAATTTGTGGAAGTAGCCAAAAAAAAAACAGCACGCACGATCGAGCGCAATTAACAAACCCTAACTCGACCAGAACCGAAAGCATCAACCCTAGCGAACGAACAATCCCGTCCACCACCCATCTGAAATTTCTACTGTAGAAGACACCTTTTCCTGCCTGTCCGATTCAGAAAACCCACACCAAACCCCCAAAAATCGCCGCAGATGAGGACAGAAAAGGGAATCGAAGTAAAATCGAAGCCCGTACAACAGAGCGCGCACGATCGAGCGCAATTAACAAACCCTAACTCGACCAGAACCGAAAGCATCAACCCTAGCGAATGAACAATCTCGTCCACCACCCAAAGGAAGCGAAGCACCAAATCAACCGACGGACCGGTGAAGGAGCATGTTCTAGAAGGTTCTGGGGGAGGAGGAACGAGAGGGGCTTACTGGTTTTGGGAGACGGCCGTGGCCGCGCTCTCCTCTCCCGCTCGGCTTCCCACTCACACCGCTGCCCTCTGGCTCTGGTTGGCGTCCACTGTACGCCTGGGGTTTAGGAGGGGGAGAAGGGGGTGGGAGTGGGACCCACCTGCTGCCGTACGCGAGATACGCCTCGTGCCAGGCCCCGCGGGGGTGATCAACGGTGCCGATGGATCCACGTTCGCGACGATTTGGGCGTTGCCGTTGGATGGAGTGGCCGACCAAGTCTGTGGAGTGTCTAGCCTAGACCAGTGGGGCCGGGCGTCCGATGAATAAATTCTTGCACCATTTCCCCATGCCTAATTGATAATCTCTGTCTATCTCTGTTTATTCTTGCGCTATTTTGAAGTGACAAGGTTGCTGACTTGATGCGTGGTTGCACTATTTTGAGTTGAGGATTCGGTGAGGTTGTTTGATGCAACATCTGATATCTTCCTGCAGGAATTAAACAAATCAACTTGGAACACCATCTCAAACGGTGTAGTTTCTATTCGAATATGCAATTTTCTTTTGAAACAAATGGGTACGCCAATTTCATCTCTTTTAGATTGCATGGTCGATGTCTGACTTACATTATGTACATAAAATATTTAGTTTGGCAATTCTGAAGAAAGAATTCGTAGATACGCAACTCCATCTAGACCATTTAGGCATAATGTTTATGACTTTGTTTTGTTTTAATATAAATAACATTTGCTTACATGAATTTCAGCAAGGGATACGAATAAACCTGCCAGATTTCAGCATGACCTGGGAGTTCATTATTCAACTAAGTAGTCCTCGGTGCTCATTTCATTTGAAGGTAGTGCTATACTTAGGTCTTCTCAATCAAGGCGGATAATTTTTAGCTGTCCTTCATTCAGCCAGTTGTTAAATATTTCTAGAGGTTGTTCTAATGATGTTCTAATACTACCATTAGCTGTGGTAGTAATCTATATTCACCTTATTGGTACACATATTTTATTTCAAACAACCATTAATATTTCATTGCTATATGTCTCCACGCATTCCCACAACATGTCGGGAATTGTCTATGTAGTTAAAAGAGACGACCATGGACCAAAAAATGGAGCAGGGGCAACGAATGTACAATGGTTTTCATTCAAGATCCACTTATGGCTAACTTTCTATTTTTTCCCTTGAGTACTAGGAAAGGAAGGAGGTAATCAAGAGTGAGATATCTTTACTTTCTTATGTTGTTCAGTATAAGGTAATTTAGCAAGTCATTTGTCAATGATAGATGGTTTTTACCGTTGCATCTAAATGATGTAATTCTATAGAAAAGGTACTAAAGATTTAATTAGCTTCCATTGAGCACTATGTGCATTTTCTGATAGAACGAATTTGATATTACTAATTATGTTTCCGTAACTATGTCATGTTAATAGCCATGCGGGACTGTCAATAACCAGATTGGGAATATTGTGTTTAATTTGCTTATAGTTAGAATTTAATCTCATCAATGTTGCTATTTGATAGAGTTATATGCATTTGCTTCACTGAGATGTCGCGTTCTGAGATTTGATCACATCCATAATTTGTTTGAATGTTCCTTCGTGCAAAGGGTGCCAATTAAGCCTCATAGTATAGCAGCCATTTCCCCATGCCTAATTGGTATTATTTGTCTATCTTTGTTGATGCTTGCACTATTTCAGAGTGACAAGGTTGCCGACTTGATGCGTATTTGCATTGTAGGGCATGTGAGACATGTGATTTCTGGACGGATAGACAGTGCTTCCTTCTTGATTCTACTCTTCGCTTCCACACGTCTATACCCATCCACTATACCTAACCTCCGTCTGAATACAATATTTGCTTGGTCACTATAGGGGAAAAGCTTTGACTTGAAATAAAAATTACCGGGATAAACAATCCAACCGATTGGTGGTTCCATGCTTGCAAACATGTTTCAAGAAAATGGTCTTCATAGGAAACACAAGGAGGTGCCCCAGTTGCCAAGGCACAGAACAAGATCAGAGGTAACAACTACTTACCAACTTAATTCTTTACTTCGTCCACAAAAATAAACGTGAACTTCCGCAATAATGACTTCTATATATGTAGGTATAAACTTTCAGTGAGAGCAGAGGATGTCTACTCTGAAAACTCAGCCGCCAGCGTAGTCGCCGATTCATGTTCTTCGGGAAGCAAGGGGTAGCTCTTACTTGACATGAGGCAAGCTTACTGGCTGCACAAGCAAGAGGCCGACCCGACTACACGCCTCCAGCAATCACGAATGTCAAGTTACCGAAACTGCTGCGGTTAACCATGTTAGAGTCGGTTATGGTTATGTTAATATTGTGTATCCCGTACGTATGCGTACGTGTATGTGTATCTGTCTATATATATTGATCATGTGGAGGCTTAGACCCCACGAAACCCTAATCAAACTTGGTATCAGAGCCTCCGGTCTCCCAACCCGCAGCCGCCGCCTCCCTCTAGCTCACGCCGCCGCCGCCGCTAGGGTTTTGCCCCGACGCCGTCGCAGCCGCGAGGTTTCGTCCTCCCACCCGCGCCATGTCGCTTCCAAACACAGGCGCGCTTCAGCTTTCCTCCTCCGCGGGCGCCATCTTCCCCGCGATGTCATCCATGGTCGTGCCTGCGCCGACCGTTCGCCTGGATCGCACCAACTCATCCTTTGGCGCGCCCTCATGCTTCCGAACTTCACGGGAGCTGGCCTCCATGGCTACCTCGACGGCACGGTGTGTGCGCCGCCGCAGATCATCACCGAGGGCACGGGCGAGGCCGCCCGGATCGTCCCCAACCCGGCCTACACCACCTGGTGGACTCAGGACCAGCACGTCCTCGGCCTTCTTCTCGGCGCCATGGAGCCGCCGGTCGCCGCCCAGCTCACCCGCCACCAGACGGCGGCTGCAGTTTGGACGGCGGTCCACACCATGTATGGAGCGTAGAACCGCGCCAACGTTCGTCACATCCGGCGGCAGCTGCAGTCGCTGAGGAAGAACGACGCGTCAGCCAGCTCGTACATGGACAAGATCAAGGAGCTCGCGGACATGATGTCTGCAGCCGGCTCTCCTCTCTCCGACGAGGAACTCGTCGATCAGATGCTCACCGGACTTGGTCCGGACTTCAACCCCGTCGCAGCTGCACTAGGGGTCAACAACGCCGCCATGCCTCTTGCCGAGTTCTACTCTCTCGTGCTCTCCTACGAGTCGCTCATGGTGGGGAAAACACAGACCGACGCCACCTGGAGCTCGTCGGCGAACGCCGCGTCGCGGCCAGGCCAGTTCGGACCCGCCGATCCGTTTGGCGGGCGCTCTGGGGGAGTGGGCCCCCCGCAGGGTGATCCGCCACAACAGCAGTACAGCGGCTCGGACCGCAACCCCTCCGCTCCGTATGGTGGGCAGGACGGCCAGGGCAATGGTCGTCCTCCAAACCCTGGCGGGCAAGGTCAAGGTCGCGGCGGCAAGCGCCAGCGCCCCCGGTGCCAACTTTGCAAGAACTGGGGGCACGAGGCCGATCAGTGCAGGAAGTACTTTCTGCAGCAGGAGTACAACGCACAAGGCCCTCAGTCGGGGAACGCGGCCTCGACTAGCTCTGGTGGTAACGGTGTCCACGAGCACTGGCATTTGGACACTGGCGCCACTGATCACCTGACGAGCGAGCTGGAACGCCTTCAGGTTCACGAGCGCTATGGCGGCAAGGATCAAGTTCAGGTGGCCAATGGTGCAGGTTTGTCAATTTCCCATGTTGGTCATTCCATCCTAGCCGGTTCATCTCTTAAATTGAAAAATATCCTTCATGTCCCACATATTAGCAAGCAGCTTCTTTCAGTTTATCGCCTTGTTTCTGATAATGACGTATTCGTTGAATTTCACTGTCATTTTTTTGTGTTAAGGACAAGGTCACGAAGCGCATCCTGCTCAGCGGTAGAAGCTCTGGCGGCCTCTACCCCATCCCGTTTGGCCACGTGCCATCTTTGCCGCGCCAGACCTCCTCTAGTGTCTGAGTCTCTTCGTCGCAGTGGCATCAGCGTCTAGGTCATCCATCAGCTATTGTCGTTCACAACATTGTTAAAAAGCATGAGCTTCCATGTCATTCGTCGAGTAATTCTGCATCGGTTTGTGATGCATGTCAGTGTGCTAAGAGTCATCAACTGTCCTGTTCAACGTCTAGTCGTGTTTCCACTATGCCTCTTGAATTACTTCATTCTGATGTTTGGGGCCCAGCTATTGGGTCCTCTGGTGGTTTCAAGTACTATGTCAGTTTTGTTGATGATTTCTCTCGTCTTTCTTGGATTTATGTACTTAAGCACAAGTCCGACGTGGAGGAAGTTTTCTATGCTTTTCAGGCGCATGTTGAGCGTCTTTTGGACTGCAAGATCAAGGCAGTTCAATCTGATTGGGGGGGTGAGTATCATAGGCTGAACCGGTATTTTCAGCGCACCGGCATAGTTCATCGTGTCTCGTGCTCTCACACCTCCCAGCAAAACGGTATAGCCGAGCGCAAACACCGTCATCTTGTAGAGACCGGCCTCGCTCTGCTTGCTCACGCGTCTCTCCCTTTGAGGTTTTGGGATGAAGCCTTCTTGACCGCGTGTTATCTCATTAATCGCATTCCTACTCCGGTTCTTCGTCAGGGAAACTCCTCTTTTCAGTCTTCTTAAAATTCAACCAAACTATTCCTTCCTTCGCACCTTCGGGTGTGCTTGTTGGCCGAGTCTTCGTAAATATAACTCGCACAAACTAGATTTCCGCTCTAAGATGTGTGTGTTTCTTGGCTACAGTACCATGCATAAAGGGTACAAATGTTTGGATCGTTCCACGGGTCGCATTTATGTGTCACGTGATGTTGTGTTTGACGAGACAGTGTTTCCCTATGCTACACCTGGCGTCACGGTAGATGTGTCCACTTTAGATCCTTTGGTCTCATATCCATCTACCGAACCGGCTTTGAATGATCACATGCGGAATTATGACTTATCGCACTTGGCTACTAATCCTCCTATGGGAGCTGTTTTTCCTGCGCAGGAACCCGTCGTCAGTTTGCAGCCGGTGATCGACGCCGCACCCCAGCATGGCCTCGGGTCGCTGCACCCCCGGACGACACCGCCTCGCCCGCCTCCAGCCCGTCTATCGCCTCCGGCCCATCTGGCGCCGAGGATATCTCCCGCGACTGCGCGACGCCCAGCAGTGCGACGCACAGTCCGGCCCAGCCCGCGACGCCTCTTGCTGGCTCACCAGCCGCGTCGCCATCCGTTGGGCCGTCCTCGCCTCCAGCGTCATCGTCGACCGACGTGCCTGAGGTGGCTCCTACTCCTCCAGGTCACGCTATGGTAAAGCGTGCCAATCCCCGTGGCAAGGAGTTCAAAGACGGCACGGTGCGCTATGATCCTCGACGTCGAGCCTTCTTTGCTGCCCCGACGTCTCATCGTGATGCTCTTCGTGAACCAGCGTGGCAAGCTTCCATGTCCGAGGAGTACATTGCGCTATGTCAGACGCATACGTGGGTTCTTGTACCGAGGCCTCGGGGAGTCAATGTGGTTGGCAGCAAATGGATTTTCAAGACCAAGCATAAACCAGATGGCTCTATCGACAAACACAAAGCTCGCCTTGTTGCTCGTGGCTTCACACAACAGCATGGTATTGACTATGGTGACACTTTCAGCCCGGTTGTCAAGCCGGCCACAGTACGTCTTGTGCTCTCCTTGGCGGTGTCTCGAGGATGGACTCTTCGTCAGGTGGATGTCAGTAATGCTTTTCTGCATGGGTCTCTGAGGATGTTTACATGCAGCAGCCTCCTGGTTTTGAAGATGTGAGGTTTCCCTCTCATGTGTGCAAGCTCCAGCGCTCTATTTATGGCCTGAAACAGTCTCCACGAGCATGGCATGCTCGGTTGAGCACTTTCCTTCTTGAGCTTGGCTTCGTCTCATACAAAGCCGACACATTCCTCTTTATATTCTCTCGTGAGGTGTTCAGATCTTCATGCTCGTCTATGTTGATGACATTGTTCTCGCTGGATCTACACCAGAGGTGGTCGATCGACTAGTGGAATCGCTGGCGTCGAAGTTTCCGATCAAGGATCTTGGTTGGCTGGAGTACATCCTTGGACTAGAAGCGTCCTATCAGTCTGGGGGGATGGCATTGACACAGCGTAAGTACGCTCTTGATCTTCTTCATCGTGTCAATATGGAGAACTGTGTGTCCACTTCTACTCCTCTAGATACCACTTTTCCGTTGACACGTGAGTCTGGAACCCCTCTTGGTGCTGATGATTCATTCCGGTACCGCAGTGCAGTTGGAGGTTTGCAGTATCTAACGCTCACGCGTCCTGGCATCTCATTCGCTGTTAATAAGGTGTGTCAATTCCTCTCACAACCCACAAGTTCTCATTGGGAGGCAGTCAAGCGAATAATGAGATATGTGAAGGGCACAATGGAGACCGAGCTGCAAATTCGCCGCTCTCCGTCTACTGGTATCAGCGTATTTACTGACGCTGACTGGGCTGGTTGTGTCGATGATCGACGATCTACCGGTGGCTTTGCTGTTTTCGTTGATTCGAACCTTGTGTGTTGGAGTTCGAAGAAACTGTTGAAAGAGCATTTTCCCTCATGTGTGGTTTTGGTAATTGAATGACAATCTCTATGGACTAATGTTTACTTTGAGATATCATTATAGATCATGTCCATGGAGTTGTGGAGTTCATGTGTTGGACTCTTGAAGCTTATGTGTTGAGTGGAGCATATTGCAAGTATGTCTTGAAGGATTCAAGACATCATATTAGTGAAGAAATGTTGGAAGATACAAGGTTAATCAAGATGTTGATCAGCACACAAAGCTACAAGATGTACCAAGAGCGATCATGTATCTCTTGGGATGGTAAACACTTGTCCGCATAGCTTTGTGAACTAACCCATGATATATGTGTGTGCGGTATCTTTATATGAGGTTAGGTATCTTCCCATGGGCTTGCATCAAATGAAGATTTCATATAGCTCATGGAGGATGACATCATGTGGTGATCGTCATCAAGGTGAGATGTGCAAGACCAAGACCAAGAGAAGCTTCTTGAAGAAATCCTATGTTTGGTGCTTGCAATGGATACATGAAGATGAAGATAAGCGAGACTCTCCCATTGTGAGCATGGGGGAGTATTTGGAGAAGTCTTCATCAAGCATGTGCTTGGACGCGCAATCAAGAAAGATGACCCACTTGAAGAGATCAAGATAGTCATCATCTAACTCAAGTGGAATGCTCAAGGCAAAGGTATGATCTTGATAGGGCTATAGGATAGATAGGCGTACTATCAAGAGAGGCTCTCAAGTTAGTAACTTGATCGCATTCTTGTGGAGAGCTCAAACCTTTGCATACTTGGCATATCATGTTTCTTGGTTCTTATTTGGCTTTTATGTTGGTGAGGAATTAGAGCTTGGTTCATCTCCATGTCAAGCTCTAGTTCATTGAAATCGGTTTTACTTTGGACAACTTGTTGCGTTTTCCGTGGCGGAAATATTGCCGGTTCTACCTTGAGAAAAGTCCCACACCTTGTCATGTGTGGAGATTTTACTCTATTTATGGGATGCAATATTTCCCACAAAATTGTTGGGTAGTCATCGTCGCTATCTTTCCAACAAAATTGGTCTCACCTCATTTGGAGTTCATTTGCAAAAGTTATAGCAGTTTTCTTTTCGGTGTTTTTGCTGATTCGGATTATTGGGGTCGGATATTCCGATCTACCGGAATTTCCGGTTCCCCAACTCATCCAAGAAAACGGCTAAGGAAAGGAGAAAAAGGGTTCTGACTCCAGTCGGAAACTGTGCTCGGAAATTTCCGTCTACCGGAATTTCCGAGTGCACCCAGAAAGCCCTCCAGTTTTGGCTAAGGAAAGAAGGATTTTTGGTTCTGACTCGAACCGGAAATTGTGCTCGGAAATTTCCATATACCGGAATATCCGAGTGCACCCAGAATAGCCTTCCAGAAACGGCTAAGGAAAAGTTTGGTTTTGGTTCTGACTCCAGCCGGAATTTCAGCTCGGAAATTTCATGGACTCGGAATTTCCGGGTGACCGGAATTTCCGAGTCTCTCTTAGACCGGAATTTCCGGGTGACCGGAATTTCCGAGTCTCACTTATACCGGAATTTTCGAGTGTCGAAACAGCCAACGGCTATATTTCCTGGAGGGGTATAAATACCCCTCCCCTTCTTCTTCCCCAGCAATCCAAGGTAGCACGACTTTCCCCTCTCTCCTACTCCATTGTTGACCTTGGAAAGCTCACTTCCCTCTCAATCCCTCCATAGATTCTTGCATATTCTTTAGGGCAAGTTGAGAGGAGATCTAGATCTACAATCCTACCAATCCATCTCTCTTCTAAGTGAGGGGAACTTAGTGGATCTAGTTCTTGGAGTTCCTTTGTGGTTCTTCTTCTTTGTTCTTCCTCTCTTCTCCCCCCATAAGCATTAGTTGCTTTTGGTGGGATTTGGGAGTGAAGGATTTGACTCCTTTGTGGTTTCCTTTGTTCTTCCTCTCTTATTCCCCCATAAACATTTGTTGTTGTGTTGGAATTTGAGAGTGAAGGACTTGAGCACTTCGTGTGCTCTTGTCATTGCATTTGCATCGGTTTGAGCCCTCCACGAGGATTCGTGGTGGTGATACTTGTGAGCTTGTTACTCTTGGGTCTTTGGACCCTAGACCCCTTTTGTGGCCGGCCTTTTGTGGCCAAGACCTTTTGTGGTCAAGACCTTTTGTGGTCACTTGAGAGCCCCCAATTAAGTTGTGGGTGTGTGCTTCAAGACTTATCTCGATACTCTAGCATCCAATGGTCTTATATGTGCTTTGAGCGATGTAGTACTTGCGGCAATCATGCCTTTTCGGAGCGCTCATGAATTATGGACAAAACTTCAAGATATATATGAGGTGTCCAACATTTCCAAGGATGATTGTCCTCCTTCCACATCCGGTCGTGATGAGCTCACGTCTTCCTCCACTTCACCGACATGTGGTTTGCCACAAGGTAATGATATGGTGAGTGGTGATAGAAATTGCAATCTTGATGGTGAATCCACTATTGACTATACTTCCCACCCATCTTATTGCAATGCTCTATCTTTGGACTTAAACACCTCTAGCACTTCAAATGTCATACATGCTAGTGTTGATAGTCCTTGCATATCATGTAGTAGTTGCTTAACTAAATCTCATGATGATATGCTTTCCTTGTCTTGTTGCCATAATCAAAATGTGTCTATTTCCTCTAGTACTTGTTTGGCTAACAATGTAGAGGAGTGCCAACAATTGTTGGAACAAGACTTGGACCTCCAAGGTGCTTCAATTGTCTCTTCATCGTCTTCATCCACTACTCACATTTGCCTAATGGCTAAGGAGTATAAGGTAGGTCCTACCGTGCACTCCAATATATCTCATGATGATGATAATGATGATTAAGGAGAAGTTTGATATTGTCTCTCATGCTCTCTTAAATAATAAAAATGCTCATGAGAACTTCTTAGAAATCATGACTACAGTTTTTGAGCTTAAGGAGACCTTTGAGGCTATGGAGACCCGATGTCATGAAGGATGGGGTCTTGCTCGTGATTCCACGGGTGAGGTCCACAATCTTGAGAATGCTCTTGAGGAAGAGCAAGAAACTCGGGTTGCTCCCGAGGAGAGATTGGAATCTAGTGAGGAGTTAAACAATGAAGTAATTGCTAAACTCACTAAAGAACATGACCATGCTATTGCTAAATGTAATGTGCTTAGTAAAGAAAATGCTAAGTTAAATAATGAGCTTGTCATGTTGTCTCCTTCCATTACTAATATTAATGATGCTTGTGCTACTAACTCCACTTTGTGTGAAGCATCTATTTTGAAGGAGAATGTTGAGCTAAGGGCTCAACTTGATTTGCTAACTAGCAAGTATGGGAAGTTGGAAGAAACTCATGAAAAGCTTTTTAGCTCTAATGAGAATCTCCTAGCATCCCATGCTAAGCTAAAGTTAGCTCATGAGGCGGTCACTATGAAGGTAAAATCTTGTGAGCCTCTTGTGGACACTAGCACAAGTTCTAGTACTAATGCTTTATTGCAATGTGCTAGTACTAGTAATTTTACATCACATACCATTGCTAAATCTTGTGATGAATTACATTCCTTGCCTTGTTGCTCTAACAATGTAGCATCTACTTCCTCTAGTATTTGTTTTGAAACTAACCATGTAGAGGAACTTAAAGAGCTCAAGGCACAAGTCACTTCTTTGAAGAAAGACTTGAAGAAGTGTCATGAAGGGAAGTCCACCCTCGACAACATGTTTAGAGTGCATCAACTTCCTCATGACAAGAGTGGACTTGGATTCAACTCCAATAACAAGAACAAGTCCAATGTCAAGAAGAAGCACAATTTCGTCAAGAAGAAGGGTCAAGAACAAGCTATTGATTCGGCCAAGATTGTGTGCTTCAAGTGCAAGGTTGAAGGGCACCATGTTAGATCTTGCCCATTGAAGAAGAAGCCTCTTAGTGAGAAGCAACAAGGGAAGCGACCTCAAGTCCCAACTCAAGCTTCCCGAGTTGAAGAACCTTCCCTTCCCAAAAAGAAAGGTAAAAGCCGACTTTGCTACAAATGTCGTGGGAAGGATCACTTTGCTTCTTCATGCACTCAAGGTACCTTATCCAACCCTTCTACTATTGATAATGTCCATTATCTTCGGAAGGATAAGGTTGGCAATGTGTTTGCCAAAGTTATTGGTACTCAAAGTGGTGTCAAGAAAAGAACCATTTGGGTTGCCAAGCCTATTGTGACTAACCTCTTAGGACCCAACTTGGTTGGGGACCAACAAGCTAAAACTTGATCAATAGGTGTAAGCGGAGGACATTGGAGACTTGACTACATCATGAAGAATTAAGGGATCTTCATCATCCATATTATCTCAAGTCAAGTCAAGTGGATTATATTGTCTTAGCAACAAAATTGGTCTCACCTCATTTGGAGACTTGGGTAGTCATCGTCGCTATCTTTCCAACAAAATTGGTCTCACCTCATTTGGAGTTCATTTGCAAAAGTTATAGCAGTTTTCTTTTCGGTGTTTTTGCTGATTCGGATTATTGGGGTCGGATATTCCGATCTACCGGAATTTCCGGTTCCCCAACTCATCCAAGAAAACGGCTAAGGAAAGGAGAAAAAGGGTTCTGACTCCAGTCGGAAATTGTGCTCGGAAATTTCCGTCTACCGGAATTTCCGAGTGCACCCAGAAAGCCCTCCAGTTTTGGCTAAGGAAAGAAGGATTTTTGGTTCTAACTCGAACCGGAAATTGTGCTCGGAAATTTCCATATACCGGAATATCCGAGTGCACCCAGAATAGCCTTCCAGAAATGGCTAAGGAAAAGTTTGGTTTTGGTTCTGACTCCAGCCGGAATTTCAGCTCGGAAATTTCATGGACTCGGAATTTCCGGGTGACCGGAATTTCCGAGTCTCTCTTAGACCGGAATTTCCGGGTGACCGGAATTTCCGAGTCTCACTTATACCGGAATTTCCGAGTGTCGAAACAACCAACGGCTATATTTCCTAGAGGGGTATAAATACCCCTCCCCTTCTTCTTCCCCAGCAATCCAAGGTAGCACGACTTTCCCCTCTCTCCTACTCCATTGTTGACCTTGGAAAGCTCACTTCCCTCTCAATCCCTCCATAGATTCTTGCATATTCTTTAGGGCAAGTTGAGAGGAGATCTAGATCTACAATCCTACCAATCCATCTCTCCTCTAAGTGAGGGAAACTTAGTGGATCTAGTTCTTGTAGTTCCTTTGTGGTTCTTCTTCTTTGTTCTTCCTCTCTTCTCCCCCCATAAGCATTAGTTGCTTTTGGTGGGATTTGGGAGTGAAGGATTTGACTCCTTTGTGGTTTCCTTTGTTCTTCCTCTCTTATTCCCCCATAAACATTTGTTGTTGTGTTGGAATTTGAGAGTGAAGGACTTGAGCACTTCGTGTGCTCTTGCCATTGCATTTGCATCGGTTTGAGCCCTCCACGAGGATTCGTGGTGGTGATACTTGTGAGCTTGTTACTCTTGGGTCTTTGGACCCTAGACGCCTTTTGTGGCCGTCCTTTTGTGGCCAAGACCTTTTGTGGTCACTTGAGAGCCCCCAATTAAGTTGTGGGTGTGTGCTTCAAGACTTGGGAGCCCCCAATTAAGTTGTGGGTGTGTGCCTCAAGAGTTGTACGGGATTCGATCCCCGCCCCAAAGGAGATCAATAGTGGAAGGTGAACTCGAACCTTTTGTGGTTGAGTTCATCAGGAGAAGAAGGTGAGCCTTTGTGGCGTTGCGGCTAACCTGTTGTGGTTGCGCACACCTCTCCAAACGAGACGTACACCCTTTGGGTGGAACTCGGGAATACATCCTCGTCTCCGCGTGCCTCGGTTATTTCTATACCCGAGCTCTTTACTTATGCACTTTACATTGTGATAGCCTTCGTGCTTGAAGTCATATATCTTGCTATCATCTTGTTACTTGTATTGCTTAGCTTAAGTTTTTGGTGCACATAGGTGAGTCTAGTTTATATATCTAGGTTGTATGCTTGTTAAAGTAAACCTCTAGTTTTATTCCGCCTTTATCAAGCATACCGGAATTTCCGGGTCATTCGTGGACCGGATATTCCGGCTTCTCGGAATTTCCGGGTCACTCTTGGACCGGATATTCCGGCTCCTCGAAAAAGTTTGAAATCGCCTATTCAGCCCCCCCCCTCTAGGCGACGTCTATCCGTTCAACTGTCTACTGTCTCTAGATCAAGCACAGAGGCAGAGTATAAAGCACTGGCAAATGGCGCTGCTGAGACTATGTGGGTAGAGTCACTACTCAAGGAGCTCGGTGTACTACAACAGCGTGCACCTATATTATGGTGTGATAATCTAGGGGCTACGTACCTGACAGCAAACCCGGTGTTTCACGCTCGTACGAAACACATCGAGATAGACTTCCACTTTGTGAGGGAACGAGTCGCTGCAGGTGCTCTGGAGGTTCGGTTCATCTCCACCAAAGATCAACTGGCTGATGTGTTCACCAAGCCAGCAACTAGACAGATGTTAGACCGATTCAAAACCAATCTAAACCTTGTATGTAGAAGTTTAGATTGAGGGGAGTGTTAGAGTCGGTTATGTTAATATTGTGTATCCCGTACGTATGCGTATGTGTATGTGTATCTGTCTATATATATTGATCATGTGGAGGCATAGACCCCACGAAACCCTAATCAAACTAACCAAGACACATATGACAAAGACCATGGACACTTGAGTTTGAAAATATCAGAAATAAAGCCGTATACCCTGACGCTTGAAGCCGGAGCATGAGCAGCAGAACTCGATCATGTATCACCTGGAAAGACAAACGAGGCAGCTGAAGATAAACATTCAGTAAGCACATGTTTTGCCGCAACGCCAGTCAAAGAGGCCCTAAGGTGCCCCTCTGCCTATGCAAGAGAGGTAACTAAATGCATATACCATTTTAATTAGTCTTCGGGACAGTAAACTCACTAAGACTAGTCATAGTGGGGAGTATCATAGAGTGGTATCATGCATATGATATCAGTCTATGTTATTATCTCTATAGTGAGTGGTAACATAGGTGTAGTATTATATAATCATGCACTTATTAAGGTAGAGACTCATCTTGTCTCGAAATCCGCTATGTTACGATATCTACCTATGATACACCATCACCTCTCTTTTCATTAAATACTTGTCACATCACCATTTTTACCTATTTGTCACTTATGTTACTCCTACTATAACTAGTCTAATCAATTTATTCGTCCCTCCTCTATACGGAAGACAAGCTTTGCTGCACCTGACAGAAAGAGACCGTATTCACCAACATAAGTAGAGGGTTCCAACAAAAGGTTTGTGTAAAACAACAACATGCCATCAATATGATTTAAGTAGACATGACCGTGATTCTCCGCTTCATTTTTTAGAGCAACTGCTCATGGCAAGGACACCAACATGCCCTTATTTCAAAAGGATCGAGCTAATTAGTTACATCTGGTAATACCTAATACTCACACGGTTAGCTTCAATGCCTGCACATCTTTTTAGTCTCTGAACCGTGCTCCCATGTTTACACGGTTCAGGTAAGAAGATGAGAGAAACGCCTGCTATGGAATCCAAAAGTCGCCATTAGATTCAGAGTTCTCCACGACAACAACATCTCCAGCTGAACTATTAGCTTAATCATGCTTCGCGTTTTTTATTTCGTCATGTATAATTATATCACTGGCCGATCACAAACTACCCTTCTACTCCTAATCTATGTATCAGTAACTCCTTCAGAGACCATGCATGCATAACTAATTATCCTACTCCAGGTTTACAATTTTGCTACACTTTCTTTAACTGACTAGCTTGTACTCTATCCAGAAACAATTTATGATATAACGGGCATGATCTGATAGGGCGCGGCCTGACGCGGCGCTAAATTCCCCTAGTAAAGCTTTATTGCATTGATGATTGCAGGTTAGTTCTTCGAGCTGACCAGGTTCTTCATGTGCACCCGACACACATGCATGGCCGCGTAGCCGGATCAAGGTGCGAGGATGCAGCGCGCCAGGCCCAACTCGGGCTCGGTGCCCAACTCGACGCTTAGAGCAGAGGACTTTTTTTTTAATAATACGATTTTTTATTACAAATTTGGAATCTAGCGCGCGGAATCTGGGAATTTCAAAACTAGGGCGCGGTCGGCGTGACCCGTGCCGATCGGCACGGGCCGTGCCGAAAAGCTTCTGTCGGCGGGACCCGCACCGACGGATGCATGCGGCAGGCGCTCGCAGGCCGGGCCCGCGCCTTTCGGCTTTATCCGCGCCGATCGGCACGGCCCGTGCCGATCTGGACCCCTGCGCCGCGGCTCCCTTTCCTTCTTCTCCCTTCTTCTTCCTTTCCTTCTTCTCCCTTCTTCTTCTTCCTCCCATCGACCCAAGAGCGCTGTGAGCTCAGTTCTTCCTTCCCCCACGAATACTCTGCCAAATCTTGCCCAAATAATTAGTGTGAGCAGTTTAGATTACTAGGAAACAAGAGAGGAGGACTAGGGCATCAAGGATCTGTCCATGCAGTAAATTTTGGTGGATTCATTTTAAAGAGAGGAGGTGAAGGATTGGAAGCAATGGAGGCCAACAATGGTGGATAGCAGTGGTGGGAGCTCGTGTTGGAGGAGGAGGTTTGGTGGTGGAGCAGTGGTGGCGGTAGATTGAGACCGGGAACGGAAGAAACGGGCTTTCCACGCGTCAAGGGTAAACCCTAAGTAATCACTAGATGAATCTTGTTTAGTATTATGTATGAGTTAGTTGTAAATTTTTTGTGTCGGTGGATGTGATAGTTGTAATGTACAAATAGTTTGTCGGTGGCTGTACAGTTGTATAAATAATTTTGTCCGATGGATGCGTCAGTGGGTGGAGGGTGGTTAGTGTGGCGGTCGATATTTATGGGTGTATGTTTGTTCTTTGTTATTATTTGAGGGCTATTAGAAATATTGGTAATATTTTGGGTGGTCGGCATATTTTATAGCATATTATTTGACGGAATTAATTTGTTTAGGTAATGGAAGTCGTTGATTTTGTTGTGCACTTCGGCGCCGGTAATGTCCGTGTTACGGAGACTGGGGTTGATCTTAGTGAATTTAACAATATGGTGATGCAGTTGCCAGACCCAGAGAGAGCTAGAATAGCAGCAGTGCAGGAGTTTTTCACTGGAAATTTTGGGTATAATCCTAATATGTTTACGGTTAAGATTCAGTCAGTGTGGTGCAAATCCCGTATAAATAATTTTCGGGAGTTGTTACCGCTGGATCGAACTGGTCAGTGGATAGCTTGGCTAGCATCATGTAAACGGCGAGCCACCCAACCAGAAATCCTACTGATATTTTATCCGAAGCAGAACAATTTAGAACAAGGAGGCGGAGATTTTCAGCATGGAGAGAGCAGTGATGCTACTCATTCAGAAAATGTGGACATTCCTGCACAGTATGAGCCATCACTCAGTGTTGAGTCGGAAGGGCCTCCGCCACTTGGAGAGGCTGATGCGGATGAGTATGAAGGTACTATGCAAAAAGAGATGTTGGCTGAAGATGAGGATGATGTTGCAGAAGATCTTGATTCAGGTGATGAAGATGTTGGAAATGAGGATGAGGTAGATAATGATGAAGAAGATAATGTTGGAGATGTGCCGCTTCCTGAGTCCTGGAATGTCGACACTTTGCCGATTCCTCACTCGTGGGATCTCGACAAGTCGAATATGACAGCTGTGGATGATGGATATCATCCGGCATGGGAGTACCGAAGGAAAAATGTAAGAATTGGAGTCCAGTATAACACAAAGCAAGAGTTGAGGGAAGCCGTGATTGAGTGGGCATTGTCCACGCAAAGGGTTTTCCGTACTGAGGTGTCAAATAGTCGATATTTGACTATGAGCTGCATTAATATTGATTGTCCAGCAAGGGTGCATGCTCACGTACCGAAGTACGACGTGCTTTGGGTGGTTTCAGATGTCGTACCACACACATGTGAGATCTCTAGTACGGTGCCGAACCATCCAAACCTGTCTTCAACTCTCATTGCACGACTCTTGTTCAGTGAGATAGTGCGGAAGAAAGACATGACCGCGAGAAGCATTCAGTTGGCAGTTAAGAGTAGATGGAAAACAAAAATTCTTTATGGGAAGGCTTGGAGAGCGAAGCAGAAGGCTCTAGAAATGAGATTTGGGACATTTTATGATGCTTATGATAATGCTGTCAAAATGGTTTCCACGTTGAGAGAGCGAAATCCTGGTACAGAGGCAACAGTCCAACTAGTAAAAATTCCTGGGCAGCCTCAGTTGGCTGTGTTTGGCAGGATGTTCTTCTCTTTCGCCATATGCATTGAAGCTTTTAAGTATTGCCGGCCAGTGTTGTGCATCGATGGCACATTTCTCACGGGCAAGTACAAGGGTGTTATACTTACCGCAATAGGTGTGGACGGCAACGGACAAATCGTTCCTGTTGCATTTGCCTTTGTTGAGAGTGAGAATTATGATAGCTGGTTATGGTTTCTGAGGCTGTTGAAAAGCGGTGTTGTGAAGGATAGGCCAAATGTATGTATTCTTCATGACAGGCATGCAGGTCTGTTGAAGGCAATCAGGAAACTAGAGCAGCCCGACGATGATGAACAAACTCCGTGGACTGATGTGCAGAGTCGATGGTGCATGAGACATATGGGTGCTAATTTTTATTCTTGCTTCAAGAGTAAACGTCTTATGAATCTGTTCAAAAGACTTTGCAATGTGAATCAGCAACGGAAGTATGACTTTTTATGGCAGAGGCTCACCGAATTCACGCAGAACCAGGTGAAAGAAAGAAGAGCTGCACAGGCGACGACAGTTGCTGCTCAGGTGGCGGCGGCACAAGCGGCAGTAGCAGAAGATTCAGAACCAGTTGGGTTGTGTGATTTGCCTGGAATTGATCCACCTGGCACAAAGAGGAAGAAAGGAGCACGCATCCGGAATTTTGAAGAATGGATAGAGAAAGAACCGCCAGTGAAATGGTCTTTGTTGCACGATGCACATGGAGCGAGATATGGCATCATGACAACCAACCTTGCGGAGATATATAATTTTGTCCTTCGAGGTAACCGTGGTCTGCCACTTACAGCTCTCGTCGAGGGGATTATGCATGGAACAATGAATTATTTCAGAGATAGACGTGTGGAAGCCGTGAATCATTGTCAGTGGTACCCTGGCACACCTTACTGTCGCAAGATAAGAACATACATGGAGAAGAAGACACAGAAGGCTCGGTTCCACAACGTGGTTCGAGTAGGTAATGAAGAAGCTAGGTATGAGGTGCGCCTCCCGACAGACAGATTTGGTGATAGCGTTCAGAGAACCCATGAGGTGTTCATTACTGACGGATATCCGCCAACTTGTGAGTGCACATGCAACAAACCCAGACTTCTTCACCTTCCATGCTCTCATGTGTTAGCAGTTTGTGGTCAGTTGGGTTTGCATGCAGCCACATTCGTGTCACCATATTACATGAAGGACGCACTGGTTCAAACATGGACCGGGGAAATGAGAGGTTTCCGAGTTGAAGGTAACTTCAACACGGTTGAAGAGGCTAATAGAGAAATCATTCCTCATCCAGCAAACATGCGGACTAGTAGAGGACGACGTCAGACACGGCGCATCCGGAATGATATGGATGAGTCTGAAGCAGGTGGTTCCACTCGTCAGTGCCTGCTATGCAATATGTTCGGCCACAAAGAGAAACATTGTACGAAATTCCCCCAAGGAAGGGGAAGAGCAAATCGTGGCTAGTACTGTGTTTTTAATCGTATTTGTAATAATTATGTACAATGGGACGATGTTGTTTGTTGTAGGGTATCTGTTTTAATTCGTATTTGTAATAATTATGTACAATGGGACGACGTTGTTTAATTCGTAGAATTGTTTAAAGTGGTATTTCTACTAGTATGTTCATGTTGTATAACTTTGCAGATGGCGGGTCGTGCTTTGCTTAGTGCCGATGTTGATTCAAAGCATCGTGCTAAGATATGGGAGTCTGGTGGGCAGCCACATCTTCTGCGTACTCGGACACCATCGATTAACTGGGAGTTGCATCCTGATTGGATTGATCGGTACGTTCGACGTAATAATTTTATATATTGTTTACACAGTCAAAGATTTTATTAACGGACTTCTAACAAAGTTCTTTTAAGTATTTGCAGGTTGACTTGGACAGGTCTATTACCGCTGGCACGTCTAGTTGAGAGCATCCCCGCAGGATGGGTACCCATTCAGCCCGATGAGGTAGACGGCGAGCCGAGGCAGATGCACCATGTTGGCACTACCAAGATCACGATGGACAGGTCACTGCTTAGCTGCTTAGTGGACCGTTGGAGGCCGGAGACCCACACTTTTCACTTCCCGTGGGGGGAGATGGCACCGACTCTTCAGGATGTGTCATATTTGTTGGGACTCCCTTTGGCTGGCGCAGTGCTTGGACCTGCAGATCCTCCCCCCGACTGGCATGAGGCCATGCAGGCACGCTTCGCAGGCGTGCATCCTGAGAACCCCATGTTGCCTGAGCACAAGCATGGTGTACCGCTGAAGTGGCTTAACAAGTGGCAGGTAAATGTTAATTATGTAGCGAGTTTACTTTCTCGGTGTATACTCCATGACTAACTTATTTAGTTTGCGCTTTCTAGGTACGGGCATACGGCATCCCGGTGGAGCACCTGACTCAGGAGCAGGTTACGAGGAGCCTCGAGGCGTACGTCATCTGGCTACTTGGCAAGGTGATGTTCACTGAGACTCATCAGGACACTATTACTGCTCGTTGGGTACCTATAGCACTAGAGATTGCAGCGGCACATACCCAAGAAGACATAGAGCAGCGGAGTTGGGGGTCTGCACTATTAGCTGCAACATATAGGGCTCTATGCACCGTGTGCACGAAGAACTCGGATAGCTCTTCGATACTGGGGTGTCCTCTACTTCTACAGCTCTGGTCTTGGGAGAGGTTCCCTGTCGGTAGACCCGACGTCGACGCGACCAGGCCCTGGGACTACAGACTCATGGATCACAACGCAGTTGATCTTCCCACATTTGGTAGTATGTGGGCATATAGAGAGGTACCCATTCAATACTCCATTACTTTGAAGTTAGGTTCTTCCAAATTTTAATGTTCAATTATTTATTACAATTACAATTGTTTGCAGAGACGATTTCAAGGTGATCAAGTGAGAAACTGCTACGTGATGTTCACTGAGTGGTTCGATCAGCTGCCACATCACCAGGTTATATGGGAGCCATATCACGAGTCGCGGATGCATGCACGATACCCCGGCGGGATTTCTTCTTTGTGCACCAGAGACCGTGCATACTGGATGACTACACGTCGGATTGTGTTCGACGTCTTGGTGGAGGAGATGTCGCAACACCGTGTTATGAGACAGTTTGGACTTCGCCAGTGGCCGGTGCCTCCTACTAGGGCTACACTTCCTCAGCACGTGCACAAGTAAGAACTACAACTTGTATTTAAAATGTGGGGTACTATTGTTGTTCTAGTATGTACTTATGCTATGTGTGCATTTCGCAGGAAAGGACGGCAGGGAGAGAGATCGCTCGCTTCTTATATGCAGACGATCCTACCATACATACAAGAATGGGGGAGTGCGACGGATCCGGCAAATTTATGGCCCGCGGACGCACCCTTTGTGCTTCCTGATTTTGAGGAGTACCTCCGGACGTACAGGCTCGCCTGTCGCACTCATTTGGTTACGAGAGCCGACCCTGTCGACCTTCCTGCGGCTGATATCACGGCCATGTACCCAACACAGGGAATCGGGGCTCGGGGAAACACAGCGGTAAGTGGTCTAGTTTCAGTACTCTACTACACATTGTACGTACTACAGTAAAAACATATCTGACACTTGTTTTATATTTTACAGGCCGACATCATAGCAGATATTCAGGCGGACGTCGATGCGTACTACCCCGTCGTTGGTGCCCAGCACCAGTCGTGGTTCAAGCGTCTACAGGACAAGCTACGACGTGCTTATGGTGTGCTCACATGCACCGATGCTGGGGACGTTGTTCCACGTCATACACCCCAGCGTCCCCCACGGCACTCCTCGGCACGGCTCTTAGGTGCCGCGCAGGTATCACTACCCCGTGACACCACTCGTCGGCACGATCCACGCCCACGTTTTACACCTCAGCAGAGTCCTGGCATACGCCCCACAGATCACACATTTGCGTCTACCTCTCGCCAGCCCGACGTTATCGACCCTGGTCCATCCCAGCCACCTCTTTCACAGATTCCAGTGTATGTGTCAGGTCCTTCACAGCCAACTATGTTTATGCCGGCAACTTCACACTCTCCATTGTTTATGTCGGGTCCTGCACAGCCTCCACTCTTTATGCCGGGTAGTTCATCCTGACAGGCACACACACCACCGTTCACCGGGATGCCATATTCGTACGGTTATGGGGGCGGACCACAGTTCGTTGGAGCATCACACCAGCCGCAGATGGCCAATCTTACGGGCCAGTACTCTCAACAACTAATGCACGGAGGTTAGAATTTTTAATTTCTCGTACATATATAATTTATATCCAGACAACTCACACTAACATATTATCTTGTGCAGGTGCAGATCAGATGTACAACTCTCCCCAGTACGACTTGGACACCACTCAGGCATACGCGCCTTCGCCACCGATGCCCACTCAGCAGACACCACCTCCGGAGACAGCCCAGCCAGACGACGAGCATGACGATGCGCCGTTGCAAGGCCGCGGAATGCGGCAACACCAGGCTCCCACGCGTTTGTCACCTTCCGGCCCTCGGCGAAGGAGGACGCGGTACCGTCGTCAGGTAGACGAGGACTGATTCTTTTACGTATCAGAGACATATGTATGCTACTTTTCCATGTACCGTAAGACCTATGTATGAGACATATGTATGCTACTTCTTTCCCTTGAGGCGCGAAACGGTACAACTACTAATTAAGCGATAAGATACAACAAACCTCGATTACATACCGATCACAACACACAACAATAGGAAATGAAGGTACAACTACTAATTAATCGATACTCAAAGAAAGATACAACATAACAAAAATTAAGATTCTACCTATCTCCCATCAATGCAGCCTGCACCATCCGCAGATTTAGTACCCTTGCCCTTTGACGATGATTCAGGCTTCTTACCCGCAGCCTTCCTCGATGTTTCTGCCTTCTTCTCCTTGCCCTTACGCACTGCTTCAACCCGCTTTTCCTTTGACGACGGCATGAAATCGTCGTCATCATCGCTGGAGTATACCCAGAGAAATGAACGACCATACCTCTCACGTATGTCTTGAGTCCGATGAATCGGCGCATTAGTAACATGCCTATCGAACTTATCCGCAAGCCTCAAGACTTCAGCACGGATTTGTTCTGGGGTCCTATACGGAAACCCATCTCGGCATAGCCTCGCCCCTAGCAAAGCGAGATGTCTCTCACTACCAACAATTTCTTCAAGTGGAATTTCCCTACCATCTACCTTCAAATAGGTGACAATCTTAGCTAGCTGCTCGGATGCGGCTATATGAAAGCCGGACACACACTTCTCACAAGGTACAATACAAACCATGCTGACGCTCTTTGAGAGTACCCCGCTTAGCCTAGAGTGGTTTTTATAGGACATTTGAGGTGAAAACGGAGGCGAGAAATGGTGCCGGGCGGGAGGAACGGGCGGGAAATGGTGGCGGGAGAATTTGGGCGGGAAATGGTGGCGGGAGAATTCTCGCGGGAAACGGTGGCGGGATAATTCTCGCGCGAAACGGTGGCGGAAGAATTTGGGCGGGAAACGGTGGCGGGAGAATTTGGGGGATAGGGTGGCGGGATGGCCGGAAAGGGAAATTCTGAGAACATTTAGGCATGGCCCATGCCGAAATGTGTTGGCCCATGCATCCGTCGGCATGGCTACTGCCGACCGAGGCTTTTCGGTACGACCCGTGCCGATCGGCACGGCCCAAGCCGACCGCGCCCTATTTTTGAAATTCCCTTATTACGCGCGCTAGATTCCAAATTTGTAATAAAAAATCGTATTATTTTAAAAAAAAACTCTAGAGCAGAGCACGACAGTAAGACGATGACCTCCATGCCGCTTGGGGGAGGGGGTCAAATGCGGCGGCGGCAGGGACAAATCACGCAGATAGTGATCGTGATTTGGAAGAAATATAATTCTTTGTTCTTTTTTTTATAAATTATAGTCGACGTGATCATAGTGGTCAAACCGCCACGCAGACAAGTCAACACTCGTCAGGTCAAATTAGGACATCTGATTAACAACTTGTAAAGATATAGAACTGGGAGGTGCATTTTAAAAGATTTATGACCCACTTAACACTTAGGTTAAAGTAAAACATGTGTTCTTAGAAAAGCTGAACGGTACTAACGGTTTCTACTAGCTGTTTGCATCGCATATACGCACCTACCTGTACCTTGATAGTGCAAAAAAAAGTTTTGGTTGAACGTGTCCTGGCTGTTTACGGCGCATACGTACCCACCTACCCGTATAGTGATACCCCTTCCTACGAGACAACGTATTTGCATCCATGTCCGACTCAATATACAACAGATTATTTAACACATCATATACAAATAGAGTACGGCTGCTGTGAGGAAGAAATTTCCACGTAAAGACCAAAACTAATTAAGCACACCGTCTGCTAAGCCCAACCCTTTGCACCTGAAGCGATGATGCCGGCGTGGGTGGAAGCATTGACAATTGTCCAACTGTGGATGGGCTTTCTTCTTGCACTCGTATGGATTGCGAGCCTTCCTTTCATCTTGGGAGCATCGGTAGAAGAAGAGAACGTGGTCGCAGCTGCATGGGTGCCGCCGACGTATGAGCAGCACACGATGGCGGTGATGGTGAGGGTGCCACTATCCCCCGTGGAGCGGCGGAGAGCGCCGGCGGCGGCCGTGAAGCTGGGGTGCTTCCCCTACTCCGTCGTAGGGGCGTCGGAGGTTTGCCCGATCTGCCTGGAGGTGTTCCTGCATGGGGAGATGTGCAGCGAGGTGCCCCCGTGCCGGCACTTGTTCCACCGGGACTGCATCAACGTGTGGACCAACACCAAAACTACATGCCCCCTGTGCAGAGCTAATATCGTGACCCGATTATGGCGAACGTCGATCAGCTCCTAATAATGATTGTATGGTTTAGCTAATTAGCGACAATTTGTGTATATATGCATGTGAGTTGGCATCTCTAGCTAGCCGCACGGTGCTAATAGTAATAATAATAATAATAATAATAACAATAATGGGGAACTTCAAGATGGTTGTACCGGATGATATCTCTATCGTCGATTGCTCATGTCAGAGTTATGAGTTTTCAAATGATGACGGGGTTGAGTTTGACTTTGCATCTGGTGAAGACTGTATACCGGATGATCGGTGTTCTGTAGCAGTTTCAGCAAACGGGGCCAACAACACAGGGGGATTTCTTCTTGCCGGTGCTCTTTGGACACAAAGTATATACTGACTTTCGGCAGTAGAGGATCTCTATTCGTTTTCTTCTTGAAGGCATTGTCTCGAGCTCAGTTGAACTTTGTTCGGAGTGAAAACCTTTGATCTATGGCGATGATGGTGTTAGTGCATGGTTACCTTTTTGGAGGCATCGTTCTTGAAGAACCTTTTTGCAGTAACAGGTGTGGCCTCTAGTGGGGCTAGTTAATTACTGTAGCTTCACTGATCAGTTCGGTGGACTTTTTCCTTTTGGTTATGTGCATCCTTAATTTATCTTGACATTATGTTATTGTAGAAGACTTGTTGATATATGTGGTACTAAATTACTAATATATTCTCTTTATAAAAAATGCTAATTGACATATGGAAAGTTCGTTGCTTTTTGTATGTCGGATCAACTGCTCATTTGTGTTGATCTCTGATGTTTGTAGGTTGTTTCGTTCATTTTTGTATCAAATCAATTTGATACCAACAACAACTTTTCTAAATGGCGTGTATTAATAAGGAAATAGATTGTTAATTACAATCACGCACGCTCAACACGCATATGTCGTCACACACTCCTCACCTCCTTGCAGAATCTAGCTTTTTTCGAAAATGGGAACGAAGTCTCAGCTGCAGCATCTACCTACATTATAAGCTACTATGTTTGCCTCTCGATGGGGCCAAGCCGACAAGAATGGGTGCCACGTGCGAAACTCTAAATTAGACTATCTCATTATAGAAAACTAAACTAATGAATAATTATAATGTATATGACATAACTTTACATAGTTATGGTAAGAATCATACATATTTATCCTAATTGAGTAATGCCTATTTGACTAACATCGTTCTAGTGATCTTTGAAATGAAACCTTATCCTCAAAATCAATCTCCCAACACTTCACCCTCAAGTTCTATTGTGGCCAAATCACCGAGAATTTGTTTTTTATGCATATAAGATTTATATAGCTTCAATTTAGAAAAGTTTTGTTATGCCGACAAGATAGTTATGGGAATGATCATCAAAACTCTATATGCAATACTTGCATTGGGCAAACAATCATGCCACTTTAATAATAACTTCAAAACTTCAACATGCCCCCACATTGTCTTGTCAAATAAAATCTTGAATAAAATTCAACTCAACGTTAGAATTTCCATATTTTAATGGCAATCTCAAGATTATCACAAGAAGATTTCAAGCTATTATTGTTCAATGAGGGCAATGCTTTAGAGGCAAATAAGAAACCGAAAACAATTCAGTAACCCTCATATCGGTCAAATCTCCTTGCGTCTGAGGAAATTACTTGATAACCAAGCGGTACAAAATAGTTGATTCCAAATGATTCCTCTTAAGCATGTGTGGCAAGATTTGTATCATCTGTTCTCATCGAAGTGTTTTTTATTTCTCTCTTTTTATGAAATTTTGTGTAGACGTCGAAATCAACTAGTGCATTGAGGAAACCCTTCAAACTAAAAGCAACGATGCAACTGGAACCGCAATAGTTGTTCCACCCACAGTGGTAGCAAGGAGAATGTGAAATCTTAGGCACAATTTTTCTGGCAATAAGGGGACCACATTAGGAAAAAGAGATCCAAACCCTTAAAGTCTCCACCTTTGCAGAGCCGAAATCAAGCATAACAAATGAGGGGAGAAAATAAATAGTCACCACTCCGACTTGTGTAGCAGCAGCTTCAACTCTTGCCGGGCAAAAACTCTCCGACAAAATGTATCAACATCAACAGAGAGAATGCACTATCTAGCCAGTCCACAGTGATGGCAAGAGAGGATGATAGCTCTTTGCCACCGAGGAGGGTCGTTCCAAGTCAGATTTGGACCCGGTATGAGTTAAATTATATCAAACTTTTAAGCTTACTTGTAACCTTTTTACTATCACTAGCAAAATACCCGTGCTTTGCCACGGGAGAACAAAGTCTGCATTCTATCTCACCTCCCTTTCTCGTTTCTTTTCTCACTAATCTCAAATACGACACCGAAATACAAAAAAAATTGTTGTGCAAATACGATTATGTTGTTCAACACTCTTTGATCCTGAATTTAAAGCTCCGCCTCATATCATGCTCGTTGTTTTGCATTCCGTTGTTTTCGTGAAAACTTCATCGTGCTGTACAGCTAGATACTTACGAAGATAAAAAAAACTATCATATGAGATCAGCTCTATATAGCAGTGATGTCATCTATAAAAAAACAATGATTAATGCAAGATTAATGAAGAACCCATAATTGGCAGCTCACAACATTGCCATCCATGCAGCTTCGTTTGTTGATACCTTTCTCGTGTCTCAGTTAACTTATTTTGTAGCTTGGCATTGGATTTGCACACTGCAACGAGGACGACATCACAATGTGTATTTTGTTGTTTGCTAATGGCTACAACGTGAGTTTCTTTCAGTGTGCTCTGTTTCTGAGCCTTGGTCAGGAAAGAGCAAATAGAAGAGTTCAGAAAAATGTACTTTAATTGATGCCAAAAATGACATTGTAATATACAGTTCTCAGCCATATCCTATTACACAACCATCACAAATTTACCTCATTTGCAAGATCGATACACACTAAACTGAAGGGGAAAAACAACACAACCTGCAGCCATCTCAGTCAGGGTACTGGTACTATACTTCAGATTGCAAAACAACAATACCTCCATCCAACGAGCCTTCATAAACTTTCCTTTGCATCGACCTTACCATGTACCAAAATGTATACCAATTGAATCAAATCCTATCCATATTTCCCCAAAGAATCAAGGCTCAGTTCCACCGCTACCCATGGAATAAATGTGAAGCAAAGGAGACTATGATCCGCTGTTCTTGGAAGATCCAGTCCCCCACCCCAGCTGTCGGCCGGCTGCCCGTTTCTCTTCCGCAGTTTCCGGGGGGAATTTCTCGTCGTTTATCCGGCCGACGGCGGCGCATAGCTCCGGTGCTCGCTCTGCCACGATTTAGGCCAGGCTGGGAGTTCTCGACGGGTTACTGAGCAGGCCCCTCATCCCGGACCTGTTTGATTGGTTCTGTGAGGAAGCTGGACCTTTGATTGGTTCTGCCAGCGCCGGTAGCCACGCGCTGCCTCGCGCGCCTGCTCCCCCTGTCACGCTCGCCCTGCCTCGCGCGCCTGTTCTCCTCGCCCCGCCCGCCGTGTGCCCTCCTCCGGCCCCGTCCGCCGCCGCCGGGAGCTCCTCGTCCGAGCGCTCGCGCCCTCCTCCCTCCCCGACCTCCGGCGACCAGCTCCGCCACGTACGGGCGCCGCTGCAGCCTGCCGTCACGAGCTCCCCCGACCTCGGCCTCCTCGACCTCCAGCGACCAGCTCCGCGTACGGCCGCCGCTGCAGCCCGCGTCACGAGCTCCCCTGACCTCGGCCCACAGCACCTCCACGCACATGGCTCCAACGCCAAAAGATCCTCCCGCCTCGCGCTCTAGGCGCTCAGGCATTGGCGGGGCTGCGCGGCCCAGGGCTTCCTCGCGCTCACCAGACGAACTCCCACCGACGGCCGGGGTTGAGATGCGAAATACAAGCGAGAGGAGAGAAGGTCAACTCTCGGAGTCGGAGGGGAACAGAGGACCCGTACGTGACTGCGGGTTGAACCGTTTTTTCACTTAGACCGAGTGCTGCGGAGTGCGGGTTGGTTCCCGTATTTTCCAAGGGGCTTTTTGCAAAACATGCAGCGACGTACGACGCCTCACCGTAATGAATATTATATAGTAGAGATAACGAATATTATATAGTAGAGATATTGTGGTATTAATGAAAATATTAATTGTACATTACTTAGTTAGAATTGTTTGAAACACATTAATGTAGCTAAACGTTAATTATTGCGTAATTGGTTATACAGTTGCAATGTATATCTGTGAAAATACATGTGAATTAAGCTAAACTGAATTTAATAAAGTTAATTACTATTTTGAGACACTGTCCCTTAACAAAATACAGTACTTAAATAGAATCACCATTAAATGAGAAAAAAGGACATAGATTCAAGATATGGCAGAAACACCTCTAAATAATGCTTTTAGAGGAGTTTTACCCGGTAACAAATGGGCATGTTTGTTACATTTAGTTCAACAGTTGATGGGTTGATGGGTATTGCCTTACTATACCAACCAGATGTTTTTGTATGGATCATCATTGGACTTGTTCCGGGTCAAGTCTATGAATTCGTGTGGCGACCCGGACCCGGTAGGATCTCCTGATGGCACCCGCACCCATTGGGTGTGGGTAGAGCTCAACCAAACCCACACCCATGTACTCGAATTTTAACCACACCCGCACCCGCACCCACGTCTGGGTACAAATTTAATACCATACCCGCACCCATGTGGGTACTAAAAACCGACGGGTAAACCCACTCAAAAAAACTCAACATGATATACTATATATTACGTATATGAAAATAACAACACTATGTAATTCGAAAATAACATTAATGAAGATGTTCCAGCCCAACATAACTACATAAGGTGCATAGAAGTATAACAAATATATGCAGCCTCAAGGTCCAGCCAGCCGCCATCGTTTATGGGTGTGTTGGGTATACGAGCAGTCCATCCTTAAGTCAAGTCAATGAGAAAGATAATTTCAGGGTGGGGTGTCTGGGTCGGTGTGATTTTTATTTTTCAGAATTACATAATGCATAATTTATGAACTCAAATGTGCGATATACCGGGTAGGTGGGTACGTGGGTATGGGTTTTGATCTACCATACCCGCACCCACAATACCCAACGGGTGCATATTTTTTACCATTTACTTAACCATGGGTAAAGATTTTATCACATACCCTCATCCTAATGGGTAAAAACCCACCGGTTATGCGGGTAATGGGTACCCATTGCCACTAGGATCCAACGTCTATGCGCATCCACTGTACTAGTCCCAAGAAATTGCACAATAAATGATGACCTAACCGGCAATATCAGGAACAAAACTATATACATCTGCAGGTATTGTAGGGCATGCTCATAGGAACAAGCCACACAATAGTTCAACTAACTTGATAGAGTAACGGGAAGTTAAAAAAATGAGTAACAGAGTCCTAAGATGTGGATAAAAACAGTAGTCAAGATCTTAGCAACCACTAGCGCTGACCTCCCCTCAATGGGATCATGATCGGCGATCATACCTGCGCAAGAAGCTGGACCTGGTAGATGTAGATCAAGCCGGCGGACGAGAAAGACTGAGGATTCAAACAAGTTAGGACCCTCACCGTCGTCCCACGAAACATCCGAACATCCCTAAAGCCGACGGTTTTGCCAAGAACAGCAGTAATAAAAATAGGGTCAACAAGCAACCTCTGCTCAACTTTGTAGGCCAATCGCCAAACTGTTTTTCCGTAAACAAAAACTCTGCTCAATAGTTTTTATAAGATGGCAGCTTAACAAACTTGGCGACAAAAAGTCCACTAGTTTGTGAAGTCACAGGATCGAATCGCAAGGTTTTCTGGATGCTGCCGCTTCTGCAGGGCCAACTATCAGCAGAATTGATCTTTAGAAGCTCTGCAGGTTACAGAGAGAACATGAAAGATCCATTATGGAAGTGATATGCAACATGCCATAGTGAAACCAGACATCAGAAAGTTTGTACCTGCTGAAGGATGTTGTGAAAGGAATTGCTGAACCACATTCTCGTTTTGTGCAATGGTCAAGCTGTTCAAAGACAAAGAAGTTAGTAATACGATGGTGTGAACTGTGAACTACACAGAAATTCCAAGTACGATGAAGACTGGACTAATGGAAAGCAATTGAGGATTAGATTTGCATGTGAAGAGATTACGCACCTACAAGTACTATAGACAAGTGATCCACCTGCTTTCAATAATTTAAAACCATTTCCAAGAAGCCCTAACTGCATACCAAAGGATGATCATAAAAATACAGTAAATACGAAATGATTTGCGTGATGATAAACATGGAATAGGATTTAAGATATAGATTGCTGGATCAGGTGCCAAACCTTCAAGCTGACATCAAGAATATAGTACCTGAAGATGGAGCAGGTTGCCAGTTCTTTCTGCTTCAAGTACACGCCGATCTAATGTTTTCCATCCCCAGAACTCAAACTTCTGAATGTGCTTTATGGATCCATCATGAGTACACTCTGCATCCACTAGGACCTGCATGCATTTCATCCAAATTAAGAAAGAAAGAAATAAGGGATGATAGAAGTTGGAGAATAAATTTCAGTAGAATATTGTGACCACCAAAATAAGTTGCATGAGATCGAATTCTATATACAAATGCTTCAGTACTCTTCTAGAAGGTGAAAATTGCTCCCTAAACAAAACAACTGAAAAGTACAGTTATTAGAGCAAACTGAGGGCCTAATTCAAACTAGATGTGGAGTTCGCTATAGCTTCAA
Organism: Poa annua; assembly: GCA_026929855.1. NCBI lineage: Eukaryota > Viridiplantae > Streptophyta > Magnoliopsida > Poales > Poaceae > Poa > Poa annua. The sequence goes on along the minus strand of CM049430.1, from coordinate 78,065,810 downwards.
CCATTCACTGCTACTGAACTAAATCATGCATATTTCCACATAAAAGCATCCAAGTACACTGATCAAAGTCATAGGGTACATGCGTGGTTAGTATTGTTCACACACACAAGGAAATACCTTGTCGTACCCAGATGTACAGGCATCATCATCAGTTGACGGACGAAGAACATAATGTTTTTGCAATCCAACTAATCCTGAATCTTTGCCATAGTATATCAGTTCAGGTTGGGAAGTTGATGGTGGATGAGGTGAACCAGCTGCTTTTGCCTTTTTAGACTTCTGTCTGTCTTTCCATGATCTCTTTGAAGTCCATTCTGAGAATATGTTTCCACTGTCCTCAATTCCAATAGAACCTGTGACAAAGAGCATCAAGTCAAGACGAATTAACCCATCTATGCATACAGAAGAAAAAAAAGAAAACGTGGGAATGGATTCTTCTGAAGAAAAATACCTTCCATGCTCCCCAGATTGAAGTCCACGGGCAATATAGAAAACGAAGTCCCATCAGCAACAAAGAGTCGACTACGATCTCCAAGAGAATACTTCTGCAACATCGTACGGCAGGCTGCAAGACGGTGGTTTGCGATATCAACACCAGTCAACGAACCTGTGCTGCCAAGTATATCTGCAAGCATGCAAAGCTTTGCACCTTGCATGTCATATGGGTGCAAGTTAATACGTTTCTGAATGAAAATCCCACAAATAACAGAAGTCAAACACAAGCTACAAGATCAATGGCAAAACTGTCCCGTAAAACTTAACAACACTATTTGAATTTAAAGAAAATCATTTTGGGGGAGGGGCAAATATGTGTTGGACTAACAATACTCCTACAACATTTGACCAATTGGGGAATAAATTCAACATATCAATCAAACTTTAAACCGACAAACAAAAGGATTGTAACAGCCTCCTCTCCTAGACACAATGTACTTATCATACTTGAAACTGTATGCTTGTATCATATCAAAGATCAACTATGTCTTGTCGTATTGGTTAATACATGTGTGGCACACCAAAAGTTCTGGTAAAGATGCGAGTTTATAGTTTTATACAGTAGACACTTAGCACTAAGAAAACACTGGTATAGTTTGCAACTTAAAGTTAATTACCTGGCGCAGCACAAAGGTCGAGAACATGGTCTCCTGGTTGAACATCAAGTGCTAAGATAGCAGCTCCAGAAGCTGCATCAATTCCATAGATCTGCAATGTGTTTAGAAGATGCTTAAGTGAAATGAAGTGGCAATAACAGAAGAGTGCATGATAAGGCTAAGGGCTTCTGCTACAATTTAAATATAATTGTGCTTCCTAGGCTGTATGAGAAGAATCCTTTTTAGATCAGGTGCCAACTAAAGTACCATCACATTGAACAGCTTCAGCTTAACTTGTACGATCATGGCACCGCCCCGCTGTTACCGATTTGAGGGCATTTTGAGTATATAGTGTAAAATATTAGGACAATTACAATTTTTTCATGAAACTTATTTTAGGATATCTTAGATATAGTATATTAACATACTCAAACCGATAAAGTATCACAAATACTTCCGTAAGGTGGTATATGAGACGTGGGTGTAGTTACACCCGGGAGTAGAAAGCATTTAACCTATATATATATATATATATATATATATATATAATACAGAAGTTCATAACGTCATCCGTGCTACAGTATGTAGGATGAACTATGAACTATCACATACAGCAGTTGACAAAGATCTAATAACGAGCACATGACATCATATAGCCTTTAACTAGAGGCACGTAATCCAGCATGCTTATGTTAGCGAGCAACAGAGCAGCTTCAAAATAATTGTAACAAAATGTTTCCTGACCTTCCCTTGCTGATAAGCCTTGGATCCAGCAATCTGGATTTTAGGTGGAATCGCGTAGAAATCCGGCAGCCACGAAACCTTTGTGAGATCACACTTGAGCTCGGTTTCGATCTCTGTCACGACCCTGGACTCCATGCCTGGTTTTAACCTAGGGATTTCAGAACAAAATCAAGATCACTCACCTTTGCTTGCATCCTTCATTGTGACGAACTGCTAGTGGACGGAAACGGGAAATATAAGAGCGGCGAGCCTCACCTGATGTAGCGCGGTATGGTGTCCGCCATGGAGTACATCATGGGGTCCAGGCCATTCTGGCCGAGGAATTCGAGAAAGGCGGCCGGCAGCGGCAGGGACGCCGGCGGCTGCTCTTCTTTGGGACTAGACGCTATGATTTCTGCAGAATCCATCACTCCAAAGACCCTGGAATCCTACTCAGTTTCGGCGGGCACCACCCAGAGAGGCCGGAGCGCCGCGGCGGCGGCGGCGGCAAGGTCGCCGGGACTGAGATCGGGCGCAGTACTCCCGAAGACGGTGTAGAGCAGAACTTTTTTTTTTCTTTTTGAGAGGGATACGGTGTAGAACTTGGTTGATCTTGACCGTACGTTTCAGATCTGACGCTCACGAAATCCCAGTTGCACAGCATGTGATGAACAAATAACGAGCGAAAAACAGAAAGCAGATTCACTTTGATGCTTCATATCCCAGGCAGCGCACCAACTTATCAAACTTTGAAACGGAACGGATGCTTTTCCACCGACAGTCCGAGCGAAACTAAATCCCAATATCACGGGGTATTGAAACGCAGATTGAATTTCAATATTCACGTTTAGATGTTTATGTATTTGAGACCCTTAATTTTTAAATTAGTTTGAATTTTAGTTCTTATTTGGGTCGTCAAATGATATAGCCCATTGTCTGATATATCTTGGTGCCCAGAGTATTAGCTAGCAAGATGTACTTCGTTTGTTCCAGGAGGCGGCGCGGGAGGAGGGAAGCGGTGGGACGAGCACGGGGAAATGAGCAAGGGGGTGGGCGACACGACACTCGCGGGTCGTGGATGGGGCCCACGCGTGGATTTTTTTTTCCTGTATGATCTCAGGCTGGCCGCAGTGTGAAGCTCGATTTCCATCTCTCAACTGAGCATGGGTGAGGGATTTTTTTGCATGAAGTGGGCATGGCCTAGAGGATGAAACCAGGCTACCAAACACCTGGAAATTGGGTGGCAGAGATTTTGTCAAATCAACGGGGCTACCAAACACACCCTAAATATGTAAGCGTTTTTAGATCATATTGGGATGTTAATTAATGCAAGACCCACTATACACTCTCACATAATTTTTTGGAGCTCATGTTGCGATCTTATTCTACAGCTTGTTTCTCTTATCTCTCAACTTCCTAAGAAAACAAACCCGTATAACTTTCTTAATTTAAACCTGCATTACTTGCTTATATCACTTACTGCACTTGCTCTCATAAGTGGAAGAAATGTGTATGGGTTGAAATTTGTGTGATAAGTTTAATTCCGTGTAGGATATCCCGGGACAAGCAAAGTTGCTCGGGTTATGTATCCCGGTCCACCATGAGTGTGTCTTTTAGCAGATCAACGTACGTACTAGCTCATGTCTAGTTTATGTTGTACTTCTGATATTTTTCTTGAAAAGTTTTTTTCATAAGGTAGGAAAATTGTATAATAGGAAACCTGTGCAATTGGGATATAATGTCTAAGGATGTCTTTGGATTGTAGAAATTTCATAAGAATTTTGTAGGATTCAATCCTTACGGGGTTTTCTATGGACTCCATTGGGATCCAAGGAATGGTGCTACCCAAATTCCTATGAAATGTATGGCTATGCTTCAATCCCATAGAAAAGTTAGGAAGTTACCATCCACTCCAACCTCTTTATAAGAAACCAGTTTTTAAGACTCAAGCGTGTAAGGATCGAGACACTTTTTCTTGTATTTTCCTACATTTTCTCCAAACGATTATTCTGGTTGTTTCCATGTGTTTTACGATCATATGTTTTGCACAAGCAAACCTGTGAAATTCTTGCGTTTTTCCTATTCATTTGCCTTTCAATCCCACAATCCAAAGAGGCTCTAACTGAATCCTATGGGAAGTTCCTTTAGTTGTGGTTAAAGATTTTTTTTTTCCATGAGGTTAAGATGTCATATTATTTTTCTATGAAGTTTACTCTACAAAAATCTTACGAGATTTTTCCTATAAGGTATGATCTTATAAATCAAATGGCTTCTGAAGAAAATTTTCCATAAGATTTCAATGCTACACAATTCATTGACTTTATTTTCTTTGAATCTGGCTACTCCATAACTTCAGCTGTCTATGCCTGTAAGTCTTATGAAAATCTTATAACAATATGTTAAAAATGTGTACTAAACTAGTGATGTAGTTTCATACTTTGAAACTATTGTATTGTTCATTAATCTTTGTGTTCACACACTATCCGGCTAATAATATTTGATCCATATAAATTGCTGTCCACGTCTAATTTGCGTTTGACGATATACACATCCAACTTTGAGATCCGAGGAAATATGGTTTCAGTCTTTCAGACATGGAACAAGTAATATCCAGTCCACATCCGCCCCGGTTTCAGCCCCTGAACACAAATAACTACCCCAAAATGAGGGAAAACAATATGAAGACAAATTCAAATGAATGCGTCATGTGAAATTATCGCCTGAGACATGCGTTAGCAGCAACTTTACTTCAAGTGTAGCACCAACACACACTGAGGCCCTGTCTGGACTCTGGAACCAAAATCACTCGAGTCATATAGGAACTTTACGAGAAACAAGGAAAATATCCATGCTCCAGCCTTAACAACTTACATAGCCCAAGGAACGAGTATTTTTCATAATGTAAATAGCTGCAATGTGCATACAGAATAGACATGAAAACATAGAAACTTTTGATATTTGATATTCGAAGGATATTTGAAGTAAGTACAATGTGCATACAGACATACTTCACACACAGGGTCCATGTTTGTTGACACCTCCAAAATAACAAGTGGACCAACAGAATCAGTTGACATTATGATGTGATTCCCTGTTCTGGACAAGTGTTCCTTACACACGGTCCATGTTTCTACAACAGTTCAAAGACAACACACAAATCTAGAGAACCTAATTGACCTTTATGATTTGATCCCCCTGTTATGGGCAATGATAGTACAAACCAGTATATGCTAACGTAAATGTATACATGTAACTTCTTACACATCATTTTACAAAATTACCAGTCTTCCTGTCAATTGGTAGGAAGAAAAGAATGTATACATGGAGAGCTGGCCAACTCATAGCAAAAGCGAGAACTCACTTCTCCTGGATTCAGCATCCGCAAAACCATCAGTATGTTTCGTGCATATGACGGATGCATGGATTGGAAACTGGAGTGTTTATTACCTTCCCCCCAAAATCTGTTCAAGATATCACTACTTTCAGTGTTATGAGGATTCTCTTGTAGGGTTCAATGGCATATCGACATGTTGATGGCTTCCTGGGTTGACTTTGCTGTTGGCACTCTCCTGCTGGTTTGTTTGGGGTTTAGCACCAAGCTTATGATTGTTATATGCGACAACACCTACTATGGCTGCACATTGCAGAAAAATGGATGGTCACAATCTAAATGCAGTTCTATGGTTGCACTTCTAAATGCAGTTCTTGAAAAAAAAAATGAAACGGTGGCTCGATGTTCCAGAATTCACAAGAAAATGTCTTGCGGAGAAATATCAGGTGCAAGATATAACAGGAATTATGAAGATATAAATAAGCCAGACAAATCAGTAGAATACCTATGGCATAGCCAACTATGTTTATGAAGGTAAGCTTTGTATCAGCAAAGATAGCAGCTGAAAGGAGCACCACACTCCAATCCCTCACAACTCCAGTAACACGAGCTGTCAGTGCACTTGTCCGAGATATCACGAGGAAAACTGACAGATTTAGTACGAAAGTGCACATGCAATTTAGGAACAGTGTAACTGGCGGGAAGTTCCATGAAACACTTGCATCCATCTTTGGCTTCTCTAAGAATAACCAAGGAATGAACAGGCAAAAAGCACTGCAGGAAAATGATAGATTGAATTAGAAGAATAAACAATATTTCAAGTAATTAATCGAGAGAGCTGTTGGACAAATACCTGCAGGGGCTCACATAGTACATCATGGATATCAAGTTCAGTTTAACACCCTTTTTCTTCAGAAATATCTCAATAAAGATGAGTCTAAGCGCTTCTGCTACAACTCCACCCATCTGGTACACCACTCCAACCCAGCTGATAGTAATTTCGCCAACAGAAGCCACGATAACTCCAACACTGATGACAGACATGATAGCAAGCATTTTACAGTTCATTTCTTCAAGGCCAAATGCTGTTCCAAGGAGAAACACAGCTACAGGCACTGTAATGCTCAACCAAAGGGTATATATCATCAGTTTCAGAAGTGATCATATCCTATGATTGTCCTTCCGAATCTAAAACCAAGAGAGTGCACATACTTATTGCCTTTAACATCTGTGCAAATGCAACAGATATGTACAGATATGCGCTGTTCCCTAACCAAAGTGTCATTGCAAACATTGCTCCAATTGGTATGACTGAACTGATGTATCTGAAATTTCAGGTGAGCTAGTTAGAAAAAAAAAATTTAATTACAGTACTTTATTATGAACTGAATAATGAACCTAACACAGCACAGGAAAGCAAAAATGGCTGCAGGTCCATGCTATAGACAAATAACAAAACGTTCTTTTCAGAGGAGCCAGACAGGAATGATGGAGAGCTTCTTGATGTGTGGCAGATACGAATTTAAGCTAAATATAGAAATTTAGGCCTTCTCAGAACAAACACATGCAACCTACTCGCTCGACAATTTGGATTTAAAACACCGCCCTCCAGTTGCCTAAGACTGTGATCCCAGAACTACCAATATTAGGAAGAGCCCACTGGAGTGGGAATTTGAAGTATAATTCCACCACGTGGGTTCCAGACCACATGAATGTGAATTTGGGTTTCTTTTAATTATACTGTCGGGTCTCCCTTAAATATTTCCTTCAAAAAACATCAAAAAATAGAACTGCTAATATAGATGATCACCATCATGGTCAAGAATTTTAAGCCTCTAACATGGCACCCGCTTCTCGCTAAATCGCAATCTTACATATGCTAAAGCTTGCTTGCTAATCTTGACAACTGAAGCAGACTAATTTATTTCAACAAACAGAAGAGATAGCCTGTTACTGAACTAAAAGTAGGTAATAAGCAACATTGTGTACTCACAGTCTCACAATCCACATTTATCTCCTTTCTTATAGATGCATTCACATATAGTCTTATGAGAACTAACCTCATTATTTAAGGAAGGGTCATTTTTGTCAGATCTTACATACAAATGCTAGAGTATGCTAGTGTTATACTGTTTATGCCAAAAATACATAAATTATCCTGATGGGTTAACACAACTACACAAGGAGAGGCAAGCATGTGGTGAATTGGTGATACGTCATGGAGCATGATATAGTGATATACTGATGGGGAACTACTGAGAGAGTAAGAAACTACTGTACAATTTTATGAATTTTGTATGATCCAAGACTCACACATCTGTAGTCATTCCCTCATCAATCTTTATGACCTGCATATTATCAAAATAAACAAAATAGTAAGTTTATGGATTTGAATGCCAAGATAGAAACTGGAATTTGGAACAAGTATGAAGTCTAAGTTGTGAAACAGATAAGAAATAGATAGGCAACCTTGAAAATCTTTGTAGCTGAGAAGCAGACTACTGATGAGAAGACCATATGCAGCAAAGTTAGTGCCACAGGATAGGGGAAGTTGATCTCCTTTGAGGATAACACCCACTGCGCATGAAGACAAACAAACACTTAACAGCACTGGAAAATACGAAAGTTTGCTAGAGAAAAAGAATCCACAAGTGCTTTTAAGCACATCAATGAGGTCACGAAGACACTCCAGAACTAGTAATCACAAAAGAAGTGTGTCACAAAGGTGTTCATCCAAAATTTGAAGCAAGGTTTATCAAAGTTTACACTTCTATTTGTACATACGGGAAAGCAAGAGTCACTCTTTGTACCCCAACCTCATGGAGGAATGTTGGTCTCGTTAGTATTTAGTTGGGCCAAGGAAATAAAGAGCGCCAACAGAACAACAGATAATGCTGACGAATATTGCAGTAGAACAAGAAGCTATCCAATTGATCCAACAAGATCAACTAAACCCTTAAGCCCCCCTTGTTTTGTACAATATAACAGCAAAGGCGAAATCAAATTACTTGCTACGGAAGGAGCTATGAGCTGTCATGAAAGAATCCGAGTTAACCCACATGCAAAAAAAAAATCCACATTGAATGAGTAACGCAACCAAGCAAAGAATTATTCCCAGATCTCAAGCTACTGAACTCGAAGGCAAAGAGATGTATCCAGAGCCTCCCCCTATACTCGACACATTCTAGCCAGTCAGATTGATGGTCTTCTCTTACAGAACAGCAATTCGTTCATGAAACTCACTTTGATGAATTATAGGAGCAATACTTCTCCTGAGAACCACGAAGACGATAAACCGAGACAACATCTCAAATACGACAACAACCCAAGCTCAAAATCGCCTCCCTGTGGGCTTAGCAATCACACCTCCTGGATCTGTGAGCGCTTTACTTACTCTGCAGCGCGCACAGAGATCCGATGCATCACTAAATTCTCCTTGTCCACACCGCACGCATTTTCGTCTAGTGTCTCCCAGTGCCCTCTTGAGGCCACGCGCCTTCGCTAGTTCTAGTCGTTTTACTTTGGCTAAGCTGTATGCCGCAGCATGTTACCCCTTTATATTTGGCAAGCTGTATGCCGCAGCATGTACTCTTGGTGAACTTTGCGGTTTTGTCAATTCGAAGCCGGGCAATAAAGCCCTTTTATCTATAAAAAAGTGTGCCCACGCATGGGGAAGCAGCAACCGCATCAGGCGGGCCATGCCTACGCCTACGAACTCGCGGCCGACGGCAAGGTAAAACCCTAGAAACCCGCGACGGCGCGGAGTCGCCGACGCGGCCTGACCCAGTGTGAGACCATACACGTCTCGCGACGCGTCACGGCGTCAGGAATGGGCAGCCGCAGCGGAAAAAACTCGCCGCGGCTGGCAGGATCGTGGGGGCTCAGGGCCGGGCCAAGGGGTGTGCAGAGTGTGCCGGCCATATTTCAATACACACAAACAACACTCCTATAAAATAAATTTGCATCAGACTTAATTTGACCACGCGAGCTCATGAATTTAGCGTCAGAGTGCACTTGTAACGTTTTCAGCCGGTTCCCCAACTAAATAACCGATCATTCGCATTCCCTCCTACTTTTCTAATAAAATGAGACAGTGTTGCCCGTTTAAATAAATTATAGTCAGTAATCTTGTAGGGTAGTAACTCCAATGGCTTGTTGATATGTATGAATTTCAATATTTTATAAGCAGGGCCAATTCCAAAATTTGGCACATGGTCCCAAAATTTGCCGGCCCGGCACTGGGGGGCGGGGCGGTGAAGCAAAATGGAATCCGGAAGAGGGGCTTAGGGGGAACGGAACTATGAAAGGCTTGCCTTGTTGAAGAAGATCTGGCCGCCGGAGATGGCGATGTAGAAGAGGAGGTGGAAGTAGGTGACGGCGCCGTCCCGCCACGCCGCCTTCCCCGCCGCGGTCGGCTGCTGCTGCTTCCCGCCATTTCTCTCCATGGCTGCTGGGCTCTTCTGGCTCGTTGCCGTGGAGGAGTGGACGGACGGAGGATTTCTCTCGCCGTCGGTCGGGAATTTTTGCGACCGACGGCGGTGGACTAGAGAAGAGTGCGTCGGTCGTGATTCGCCGGCCGAACGTGGTTCAGGGAACTGCACGGTGGGACCCACTCGCCGCTCGTGATCATGGGCCCACGGGTCAGTGGCGTTAACAGAGTCAAAGTTTAGGCAAGGGTTTGTTTGATTAGTGATGACATGGTCGCCAGGAAGTGGGAGCTTAATAGGCGAGTCAAAATGATTTCCCTAGGTCTAATCTTAGGCGGAAGCTGGTATATACTCACTGTGTACCACTATACACTAAGACGTTTTGGCACGCTAACGTCTTAGATTGTGGTATACGTAGGGAGTATATATGTAGGAAATAAGATCAACAGTTTACAGTGACGAACTATAACTGATATGGTATTATTTAGATATAAGAAAAGTGTTGGCACCCGGATTTAAAATCTGTGTTAATCGCATTTCAAAATGCTAAAGAATTCTGAAAAAAAAATTGTGCTCAGGCTTGATATTCTGGGCTCAACGAAGTTGTTAAAGAAAAATGTCATGTGTAAAACAGACAAAATGAGTGCTAAAAAAAGTCTTCTCACAAGATATCAGTTTTCAATGAATCTTGGCGAACGTATATAGAATGTAGAATTTTTTGACATTTGAAAGAAAAAAATGCACGCATATAGCATATACTCACATCTCAAAGTGAATTTCACATGGAATATTGTGTTTATTTTCATGAAGTCTCCTTGTTTTCTAGTGCGCACTATACAATTTTACGGTGTTTTTTCGGGATTACCACGATTTTTTATGTGTTCGGCAAGATGTGTGCGGTGCTTTGTAGCCAAATTTACCTAGCATGGTGTCTTTCATTAGCAAACTTCTGGATATGCATGACAAAATAAAAGTAGGTTTGGGAAGCCAATCCATCTTGAATCTCACGGGATTGATTGAATACCACAGATATTACCATCCAGAAAGTTCAAATCAATGAATATGTACAGTACTTCGAGAAATATGATAATCGGATTTCTGGTCAAAACCCTCCAAAATTTCTTCGGAAGCCCTTCGAATAAAAAGGCTCCACCAACTCAGATGAAAATGAGCAATGTTTTATTAACCCTCAATATTCCTGAAGATCTCAAGTCATGTGTTTTGCAGAGAGACGCTCATGCCATATTGACAAAATTATAGGGTGAGTAAAAAACTACCGCGAGTGCTTTGGACATCTTTACTTAGAGCAAAATTCCCCATCAGGTTCTGGCGGTCTGGCCTCTTAGGGAACAAATCATTCTACCCTGACGTTCTAGCATGTATCGTGCACCAAAGAGTCGTGCATGGAATGAAAATGGCTACTCTAAAGAGATGTTGATATCGAGGCTGGACTCGGTGTTGATTGTCTCCTTGTTCGTGGTTCCAGCAGGGTGGTCGGCACACTCCATCCTCAGCCTTAGATGAACTGGCTTCATAATGACCAGGTCCCTCGCATTTCCACGGTTCTTGGTCAGGAGCTCGACGCTGGCATGCTCCTCGCGGCCATTGCACTGGAGGGTCCTCTTGATCACGGCTTTCTGATCCCTGTGGTCGGCTTTTGTTCGGTCGATCTTCAGGTACAATGCTGCAGAGGCCACCAGCTGCAAGAAGAATAACAGCGTAAATGGATCTTTCTCAAGTGCTTTCGCTCCATCAGACAGGAAATTGTTTTAAGAGGAAGAATCATACCTCGCATGTCCCAGGGCTAACATTAACTGCACAAGTGAAATGCACGCTTTTCTGGTCTTGGTTACTTTCATCTGCAGGTTTATCATCACCTTTATGTGCAGCAGGTACCTCGGCAGCTTCAGAAAACGCTAGGTTGTCTATCTCATCGTACCATTGTTGTGCTATACCAACCTGATAACATGTGCATCAGGATGAAGGATACGCTAGGTATGGCAAACTAGGTTTGTAGCAACTTCACTAATGCAAAATCACAACGCATAAGAAGACAACAAGTATGATACCTTCTCAGAGGTTGTGTCTTGTCCGTCAGAGTCCGCAATCTCAGCACCAGATCCCCTTACTTGGCGCCAAATACAGCTCTCAACCAAAGGTGTGGCAAGCTCAGTATCAACTGGGATGTCTACAGAGACCTTGATGTTGCATCTTCCTGTTAAATTGAGTACCCTCAGTAACGTACCTATGTTAAACTGAATCTCATATCATATGGCAGTACGGTATGCCACCAACACAGAGAAAACGGAAATCAGAGAATCTCTTAAATTTATGCAATTATCTTCAGTAATCCACATCATTATCCAATTGTAAGGTTAATTTCAAATTTGGAGCTTATGTACGATGCAGTTGCACTACAGGACTAGATACTCCTATTTTAACTTGTGTTGTCAACTCAAAATCATTTGAAATTGAAAGCATGCTATTTACAAGAAATGCAGAAAGCAGATGTGATAAATATAAAAAGTATATATACCCTTTCTCTGCGGTAATAAGCTTTATGTGCTGCAGCCTTAAAGACCGCACAATCATAAAATTACTGCCAACAATACGGAAAAAAGGTTACAAAAAATGATTGATGAAAAGGTAGTTTTTGCATCCAACTAAGCCATAGCTTTCAACCAAAAGGCTTCAAAAATTGCAGGCTGCTTTGTAGCAGGGAAAATCACACATGGTCATATGGCACAACTGCAAATAGTACTATTATAACAAAGCAGGTTCTGTTGAATCCGGTGATTACCAGGGAGTACATTTACTTTGCGGGTATGCTCTTGAAATTGTCCGACCGAATGTCCCCTGCCAATTCATTACAAGACAGTGAGACATGACAAAATAATGCAACACACAGACTTTTATCAGCAGCAAATAAACTTCTATGCTTACTGCAAACTTGATGAAGATATGGATGCAGAACCGGAAACTCACCAGGTAGATACTCTCTCGAGAGGGCAAACAAACCAATATGGCAACCCAAGAACTCCAAGATTTGTAAAATGAATACTTGAGGTCCCCTTGGTATCCAAGTCATGCTTGAGAACTCTTTGACCGTCTTCAAGAAAAATATCACATTATTTATGGTACGATTTGACTGAATAAGCCCTAATAATAATAATAGTAATAATAATAAAGCTTATAGATCAACCTGTATCGCAGAAGACAATGTACTTCTGAAATCTTGAGATTGACGACACAAGTTCATCGCAGGGGGTCTTCTCCAACAGATTAGAATGTTCTTTATCACTTGATGACCCATTCATATGCATATCATTAAGGAGAGCACACCTCTCATTAATCATTTGCTGACATAACTCCATTGCTCCAGCTCTACCTTCACATCACTTTAACTCATCAATGAATGAAAAAATCAGTCCAATGTGTGTAACAAAAGAATTTGTACAAACCTCTTACAGTATCCTGTTTTTCACCAGTTGACATTCTCAGGATCAATGCTGTTTCAAAGCTGGAAATCATCAACATTATAAGAACTAAGATTGTGTAATACTAGTTAGGCGCTACTGTCCCAAACTGGAGCCAGCTACAGCCTACAGTTGACTTAGCATGCCTTGATGTGTGTATGAGGCATCAAGAAAAAAAAAATCAAGCAATACTACATCTAGTGAAGGCATCAAGGCACGCTTTTATTTCACAAATATCTTATGTTTTCCACACATGCATCAAAATGACAGTTACGAATTTACATAAATATCATTGAGCTTCACTGTCAAAATTAAAGCAAAACAAGAATCAGGTTGAACTGTGCAAGATTGACAACATGTCAAGCCCAAAAATGAATGACAAGCGCAACAAAGGAATGGTACATAACAATCCTGAGATAAGCCAAATCTCAGGTGAACTGAAGCAATATCGGAAAACCTACCACTAAATCAAATTGAGGTTGGAAGATGACATGATGGAAGGGAAGAAAAAGGCACATACTTGCGATCTGCTACTAACAAGTCATCCTCTGAAATTTGAAGTAAATGCCATGGAAACACTACTGAGTCTGCAGCAATATCTTGAATGTTAGCATCTTCTTTATGTGAAGTGTCTTCTTTTGTCAGACCAAGCTTATCAACAATCCAACTCCACATGCCACTATCTTTTTTATTAAAGACAGGATAAACTGTTTCCAGAAATCTTCTTCCAAAATCTGCTTTTCGAACTGCATGGTTCTGCAAAAGAATCAGAGCAGCTAGTCAGAACGCTTTGATACATGATTGATTATTTATGATTGCCATGGTTAGTCCTAGATCTTCGCTTGTAACAGATTTAGGAACAACAGCAAAACTGTAATTGGCACCTAAAACTTGGCATGACCACCTTGCTAACTTGCAGGTTATTCTAGATCTACTACTTGTGTGAAATTAAGAAATATATTGGCAACGAAAAGGTCATGATTGTGGATAATTACCTCTGAATCCACAATATATAGACAATCCTCAGCAGCATGGTAAAATGATGCAGCAGGGTGCAACAACTTGGCAGATTCAAATTCACCATCCTCAAAGCCTGGTAAGGATCCAATCTGCAAATTAAATCTAAATTATCATCCTGACTTCTCGTTCATACCATATGGATAAACTTAGAACCCAAGGGGAACAGGGACTCATGCTTACAGAGTCAGAAATCATCCCATCACTGTTGCTAATAATGATCCTATGGTGGTTACTGTCGGAGATAAAAATGCGGTCTCCGTCTTCATCAACTGATACGCATCCTGCAAAAGTTAAGTTGTATATTAGTATCACTTCTGGATCCCAAAGTTGAACCTTGTATTTAGTTTCAGTGGGACATTTTGTGATTGGGCTGCAAACTTGATGTTTAGTAACATAACTTACACAAGGGAACTAAGTACCTGGCTGATAAAGTAACAAGTTTCTGAAAGAACCTACATATGGCTCTTTGATAACCTCTTCTTTCTGCCAAGGAACTCCTGATTCTATAACAGTTTCAGATGGATTTGCACTCAATGCACTAAATCCTTTTGTGCCTGCATTTAATAACAAAATGGAGGTTTGAAAAATTAGCAAATACGAGAGCATCCACTTGCTAAGAAACATATCAGAGAAGCTTAAACCATAAAGAGATGTGCACAAGCAAGCTAACAATAATAGCATAAAACATATAGCTAATGCTATCGAGAGTTTACCCCTGATCATGAGCTCGGGATCTCCATCCAATTTTGCAAAGAGTGCATGATCCATAGAACCTTCAAATAGCAAGTAGCAAGCACCATTTGTCATCTGAACACTCATCAAAAGGATCATTCATGTTTTAATATTTGATACAATAACTGTAAGGCTCAAATAAATGGAATGCGGGTGTTGAAAAATTATGGACAGTGGGAGATAGATTACAAGGTTCAACACTAAGAAAATAACCAACTTCAGCGGGTTAATTCAATTGAAATAAGCGCTAAAGGGAAGCATTCAATCGTCCAATCCATATAGATTGCAGATAAAGAGTAGCCAGACATTAATATAGTCCATACATATCTGCAAAATTTGTTTGACGCAAATTTCATCATACATGACATTACACTGTATTCCTATTCTGTAAGTAGTTTGGTTTCACTTTTTCAATCACAATATTTAAAAATGTGCCTAATGATATCAGATGGACCATCCATAGACATACTGGATAGCTTTGATTCTCCCAGTGAAGACAGAAAAAAACATAGCATGTGTATCATAGAAATGAACTGCGTGACCAATGATCACAAAATATTTCTAAACTTCTCTAGTGACATGAAAACTGCAAGGATATTTGTCTTACGTTGGTAAAGTCTTTGTCTGACAGCATGACAGGAAAGGTAATATAGTCTTTCATTATTGTACGAACTGCTTGGCTTTGAGCGACTAAGGAACTAATATCACTCCCGTATTGCATAGCAAAAACATTCAGGTGCGGGTACCTACAATAAACAGATACTCAGAAAATAGATAGTTCAAGATTTTTACAAAATTAGAACAAGGCCATATTTTACACAAATACCTCTGTTGAAGATATTTCAATCTCTCAAAAGCAGCTGAATGTTTGTTCTGGCTGTCTAATGTTCCACATGATTCATACAGAAGAATAAGATATATTCCTTCTTGATTAAGGGTCTTCCAACTGCCATTCATGTCATTCAACCAACAATGATTTTGTCCTATATCATAAAAATTAGGAAACAATTAGAAGATAGCAATAACCACTAAAAAGGGACTGGCATATTGCATATGTACATTATCCTAGTTATGTACTTTGTATCACATGCAAGTCTATATCATATTACAAATGAAATTAGGTGCAATCGTATCTTTGGGACTTAATTTCTAATTGGTCATAGTCCTTCTTGTGTTTTGCGCTCTACGTAGTTTTGTTACTCGAACACTATGAACAAATACCACAACACTCCAGAGCATAGCGCAAGAGTGAAAACTGAAGTGCATCACTATCATCAAGGAATATGATATTATCGGCAGATGGAAATTAGGAACAGCATAGTTCTCCACCATAACCAGCAGAGCGGCCTAAGCCAACACAATAACGACAGCAACCAAACTACTATTAACAAGAACAAAAGTTCCACAATATAGCATGGCTATTACGTACCTTCGAGTGTCCCAAATGTGGATTTGATGAAATGCAGGAGTTCAGACTGCGAGGTGGATGTACTCTCATTTGAGGCCGTGGCCACGGAGCTGTGAGACAGAAGGGCGGCTCTGTTAAGACAGTCAACAGCTAAGACAAATTTAGAGAGGCGGCAACCCTACCTCAGAGCGTGGTGCGTCGCTCTCGTTGTAGTCGCATGCTGCCGCCGTTGGGAGACGGACCACCTGCACGGGCTCTTGCCGCTGCTGCAGGCACTGCTGGTGGCGGAAGCGCCGTGCCCCTTGGGCTGCTGCGGCCGGTGGTGCAGCGCCTCCGCAGAGGACGCGGAGGTGGACGAGAGGAGGCAAGATTGTAGGCGCGAGGAGAGCACCGCGGAGGAGGGATCGCGGGGACGCCTTAGGCGGCGGAGCACCGCGGCGGCCGAGGCCTGAGCCATTGGAGGAATTCTGCCGGCCGCTCTCGGAGGGGGTATTGGTGGAGGCCTTCGTCTTCGTGTGGCAAGGGGGTGTGGGATCGAACGGAGCCGCGCGCAGGTAAGCGGTGCCGGCGGCGGCCGGCAGTGGACGCCGCGGCGGGAGTAGGGGAGGTCGTAGGAGCAGGGTGAGTGGGGAAGACGAGAGAAGTTGGCTGGTTTTAGGTGGGCCGAAGATGCAGGTCCTGACTGGGATTAATGAACTTTAAGGCCTTGGAGACGGGAATTTGGGCTTTTAGTTTCATGTACGCAGGAGCCAGCTCAGATTGTTTAGTTCCAACTTGCTAATTCTCAAAAAAAAAACTTGCTAATTCTCAAAAAAGAAAATCTCAAAAAAAAGTTGCAATTTGCTAAGCTCATTTTAACGGCCAAAATATATTAGGTCGGATCGCATTGTCATTGAAGTAATCTTGCATGAGCTTGGCGTGGGCGCGTGGCGCTCGGCTCTATCCTAGTTGATGTAAGCACGGCCGAATTGTGATTCTAGCCTCGGTCGTCAAACATCATAATTCAAAATGATGGCCATGGATATCTCGACGTTGTCGTCATCCTCCTCCTCCGACGATGAATCGTCCATGATGTATTCCCTCAACCTCTTCATCTACATGACGGTGCCGGTCAAATTTGCAAAAGAAACAAACAAAAACGGCTAGAGATGCTCACCTACCGATGAGGTGATGATGGTGGCTAGACGGTCATCAGATGGGTGGGGAGGCGTCGAGGAGTGATGGTGCCTGCCTTCTACCGTCTTTCCTTCCTCTGGTGGCTCCCAGCTGCGACGAATCAAGCCCGACGGTCGCCGACTTTGGACAAATCGGGGCGGCGGCCGGTGAAAACTCAATCTCCTCCTTGATTCCATGGTGAGAAGCGGCGAGCGACAAAGGGGTGGGCGGTGCAAGGACCGGGGTGGCGGTGGAGGGGTACGGTGCTCACTGGCGGCGACGCCGGCGAGAATGGGAGCGGCGGGGGAGGAGGCGGGAGTTTTTCTCTAGAGTGGCGTCTGACTCCTATATTTACCCCTCTGTGACCGGTTTTACTCATCCGACTCCTAAATTTTTACTCCTCTAACCGTTTTGGGGATCGTTAGGTGTGTGTCTTAGAGATTTTTACTCCTCTAACTGTTTTTTGGGATCCATTCGAGATGACCTAAGCTTAGCTTGAGTGTTCAGAGCAGATGGTTGTAGTATTTCACCGACATAAAACGGGAGACATGATCAAAACACATCTTCAAAGTGACGATACCAAGATATATTCTCTCTCTACCAAATTGTCTTCCTCTCTCTCGGGACTTCACAGAAAAGACACACGCAGGAATCTGCTACTGTACTTTAGCACTCACAAAGTAGCAATTACCAGAAAACGATCAACCCATGAGCAGTTTCTTCAAGATCACGGCGGGCGGGGCGTTTCTAACGCGGAGTGGAATAAAGAGCTCTGATCGACGACGAAAGTCGCAAGAAGCTTCGCTGCCAAAAATCTTTTCTTCCGTGACGTGCGCATCTTCTTGCACGAAAGTATCATCGTCGATCCAAACCCTTAATCCGGTTCCATGGCTGTGCCTTCCTTGTTCCGATGATCTTTGATGCAATTTCCGAGAAAGAAAGAGAAGACGAGGAAGGAGCACTGGTCTTCCTCGTTCGCATGGTGTATTACTTGTAGATCGTTGCCTAAGCTAGCTACGTAGGTGAATATGGGTGGAGTGCTGAGCGCGCTGTTTGGCGGCCACCGGAGGGGACCGGCCGCGGCCGGGGCAGAGAGGATGACGTCGACGAGGAGCCGTGGACCGCTGGGCAACGGTGGCGGCGGCGGTGGTGATCACAGACATAGGACGATGCTAGCCAAGAAGTACTCGTACATACCCAATACCTACACCTCTCTCGAGCAGGTGATCGATCACCTGTGTACTTCAGCATTTTTCCTGAGAATTCTCGTTCTAGTTTCATCTTTCGGCTTGATTCATTCTTAGGTGGCGGCGGCGCTGCGAGATCAAGGCCTAGAGTCGTCGAACCTGATACTCGGGATCGACTTCACCAAGAGCAACGAATGGACAGGTGAGAATTAATTAACTGATGTTCATATGTGCACTCTGTATGTTCTTGTTTTTGCGTCCATCTGATGGCGAACTCGATTTGTTCGTTCAGGGAAGCGGTCCTTCGACGGACAGAGCCTGCACAAGCTGGGCGGCACGCCCAATCCCTACGAGGCGGCCATCGGCATCATCGGCAAGACCCTCGCTCCCTTCGACGAGGACAACCTCATCCCCTGCTTCGGCTTCGGCGACGGTCAGTCCATACTACATTGATCGACACACAACCGAGGATTTCAAGAGTTGTGATGTTCATATGTATGCTGCAGCGACGACGCACGACTACAACGTCTTCAGCTTCCACCCCGATAACTCGCCGTGCCACGGCTTCGAGGAGGTGCTGGCCTGCTACCGGAACGTCGTGACGCACCTCAGGCTATCCGGTGACCTCTGACGACCAACAACCCACAAACTCTGAAAAACTTCGTGCAGTTTTTGTTGTTGTGCTAATTCGAGACTGACTGCAAGCGGATCGATCGATCATTCGTGGCAGGGCCTACGTCGTTCGCGCCGATCGTGGAGGCGGCAGTGGACATAGTGGATAGGACCGGAGGGCAGTACCATGTCCTCGTCATTGTCGCCGACGGCCAGGTGCCTAAACTGAATCGAAAAACTTATGAGCCGACAGACTTATCTTGAAGAAAAAAATCTTGTACCCCGCCCCTTACTGTCAAAATCATCACATTGCAGGTCACTAGGAGTATTGATACAAGTGATGGTGATCTGAGCCCGCAGGAGAGAAGAACGGTGGACTCCATTGTCATGGCCAGGTGATCTTTCACAGTTTACCATTCTGTCAATGGACCTAGTTTCACTCAACAAAGTTTTGACTCCGCTTGGTGTGTTGATCAGTTCCTATCCGTTGTCCATCGTGCTGGTCGGAGTTGGGGATGGCCCATGGGAGGACATGCAGAAGTTCGACGACAGGCTCCCCACTCGCGCCTTCGACAACTTTCAGGTCAACATGCGTCACCACTGAACTTGATTCGAGCTCTGAACATGAACTAACGATCGATGCTGCACAGTTTGTGAACTTCGCCTCGATCATGTCGAGGAACGCGACGCTGCAGCAGAAGGAGTCCGCCTTCGCGCTCGCCGCGCTCATGGAGGTGCCCATCCAGTACAAGGCCACCATGGAGCTCGGCATCCTAGGCCGGTCCACGGGGAGGACCAAGACGGTCATGCCGGCTCCACCTCCGCTGCCGGCGTCTTCGCAAAGGCAGCCGTCGTCGTTGAGGCGGGAAGGTAGCGGCGCGAACGCCGTGGCGGAACCAAGGGAGGATCAGGTTCAGCAAACTGCCCGGGGTTATCTAACAAGTTTTGTTTTGTCACAAAAACCACCATTTTTAGATTTTCGATTGCAAGAAGGGTTCATTATGATCAGATTTGTTGAACAAACTTCACTTACACAGCGATGCATCTTTGTGTAATGTACATGCAGGTGTGCCCGATCTGCTTGACCAACGCCAAGGATCTAGCATTTGGTTGTGGCCACATGGTAAGATATACTACTACCAGATTCTCTTTGACAAACCACCACTTTCTGAGTTTTTCTTTTGCCACAAAAACCACAATTTTTAGATTTTTTGACTGTAGATATTGCAATGAAGCCACTAGTGAGTACGGACCACTGTATTTGGAGTATTTGGAACTTAAAACCCCCAAAATGTGGTGTTTTGTGAAGAAAAAAATATCAGAAGTGGTGGTTTTGTACAATTTACTCGTCCTTTTTTTTATGAAGCATGCAACTATGTGGAAATGTCTGTATTTACGACTTTTTGCTTGTTTGTGTGGAAACGACAGTGTTGCAGGGAGTGTGGGGAGAACCTTACCAGATGTCCAATCTGTCGAGAGACAATACGATCCAAGTTGAGGCTATACTCAGGCTGATTAATTTAAACCGAAAACATCTTCATATTTGCTTCAAATATGAAGCATTCTGCAAAGTAACTGTGTCCATCTTATTTATTTTTATAAGTGTGAGGTATGGGAAGCTCCATAACCATCATGTTCGTTAGATTTTCTTTTGTGTGGTTTCTTATGTACATTATCACCAATACCACGTACATAGAATAAAGGATACGACGAGAAGAGTGCTTTAGTGGGGTTTTGCTTTATAAGAAGTATAGATGACCATAAAATGGTCAAAACAATGCCAAAAATATATGCACCATATTTATTATTTTAGATAAGGAGATTGAGAACCCGACCACTGCATCAAAAAGATGCATACATGTTTTATTAAAATTTACTATTATTTTATGAATATTATTAAAATGTATTCAACAAAAGTTTGGCAGAAATACACATCAAACAAACCGAAACCACCACGCAAGGAGCAACACCTACCAATATGACAATGGGGCATGATAATGGCATCTGGAACTTATGCCTTAAACACACAAGTAACATCCCATCGGTTAGGCATAGCGAGTCACACTATGGTGAGCTAGGAGCACACATTTGGTCCAATAGACCCTCCGTGTGCACCTTATGCACAGTAGCTGTCATCACCGTTGAACCGTTGACCCATATTAAGAGCAAAGATCCACACTGTCCTCGCCAAGCCTGTCGTCGATGCCACCACGACATCGGATTGCGCCCCTGCCCTGCGTGAGTCCATCATGTCACATCAGACAGCGATATCCCGCTACACCATGCCGTCATCTACGCGGCATATCAACTCTTTTCCACCTCCTTCCTCATCCACCCAACACTTTCTCCAAAACGATGCTCTCAAGAAAGAGAGCGGCACTGAAAATTCCGCTACCGCCCGATCCAGAAGAACCGAGATCTAGGGTTTCTAGATATTTTTTATCTAATATTATTTTAAGAAATATTCAACAAATAGCACACGGTTACATTTAAAAGAAACATGTCTGTAAGGCTAATGTCGAAAGTGGACTTTCGGCAATGTTAGGGTCCAAAGGCTGGTTTAGGCATCCCCTACGCCCAAAAGGCACCTGAGGCTAACATACAAGTTTATTTCCTATGGCTAAAATAAAATTAACTCAACCGTTTGATATTTTGAGATAAAAAATTATAAAATATATGCGGGTCGACGAGTAGATTTTATTCCCGCAACTGATTCGAATTTTGTCGACTGTAACTTCTTAATTTTGGTTTGAAATGTAAATATTTTTTCGATGAATTTTGTTAAAACCAACCGATACATCTAGTAGTACCTCAACATTGAACGTGTACAAAACCAACCTACACATCAAATTCCTCATATTAATTACCAAGAAACTCCCCGCAGTATTCCTACGAAAAATAAATAAAACAGCAACAGAAACCATCGTGTCTCGCTGAGCAAAGGGAATTCCAGCTGTGTGTCACCGACATATGGGGCCAGCAAGCAGCTCGGATTCAATCCGGTTTCCTTTGCCGCCACCTCGCGATGCTCTGTTTTCCCCTGTCTCCTTCTTCCTTGCTCCTCCCGCTTCCTCAATCCCCATCCAGCAGCCAGCAGCGCTCTCGATTTTCTTGCCCTAACCTCCGATCGATCTCTTACGCGTCTTATTCCACGCCCCCGCTCATCTGATTCCTGCTCTCGCGCTTCGACTGCTCCCGCTCACGGCCATGGGTGCCACCACGGTGCTCCCATCGTCTCTGCTCCCACGCCGCTGCGCCAGGGCCGACCTCCATTCCTGCGCTCCACGCGCAGGCATCCACCCGATCTGTATGGCGAACCATGCTGCGCCAAAGAAGCCGACGACTCCCAGCTCCGTGCGCGGCAGCGAGCCTCCGGCGAAGCCTCATCTCGCGGCCGGCATCGTCATCGGGAGCAAGAATCTCCCCAGCTCGGTCCGCGGCGGAGATCCTCCGGCGAAGCGCGTGCGTGTTGTGGTCGAGCCCCATCTCGCCGCCGCCGCCGACAACATCGAGAGCAAGAAGCGCCTGAACGCCGCCGCGATCAACAACAAGAACAAGAACGAATCATCGCAGGTGCCTCTGCTGCTGCCGGAGAACGAATCATCGCAGGCGATGCTTGGCAACAACAAGAACGGAATGCAGGCGTGCCTGCCAATCCCAGGCGACAAGAAGAAGAGGAAGAATCGGCCACCTTCAACGGAGGACGACGACTTCGAGGAGCTGAGCCCACGGTCGTCCAAGCCGGCCAAGGACGAGATGGAGGAGCTGCCGTCACCGCGGGCCACGAACAAGATTATGGCGAGCTGCCTCCTGAAGCGGCGCCACGGCGCGCCCGGGCCCTCGGAAACGGAAGGGCAGACGATCATCTGTTGCTTGTGCAAGGAGCTCCCCGGGGATTCCCCATGCTGTCCTCTGCACCAGAACGTGCGCTTCTGGTCGTGGATGCTGGAGATGGGCGACGGAGAGATCCCGGCCGCCGGAAGCGGCGACGGCGTCGTGGTGCCCACGAGGCGTACAGAGAGCAAGAAGACGGTCCTCACGTACATGCGGTGGCGCAGCAGGGTGTGGATGCCGAGCCGCTTCTACCTCGAGCGGGCATGCCAAGGTGGAGATGGCGCCACAGGAGTAGCAGGACCTCTGGACACTTCGACTTCACTAGTTTAGACTATTAGTATTAGCATTGTAATCTTTTCTTGTCAAAACTGATTAGTGCTAAATGTGTGTAAAGCTGAAGCCTTCTCCAGTCACCATTAGCGAACTCGTCAAGAAGGCTCGTCAGGCCAAGGAACGCTCTGCTGCGGATGCCCGGCGAAAGGTGGAGCTGGTCGTGGCGACCGTGGAGTTCAATGATCCGTTCCTCGATGCGGCGGACGTGTTCATGTCCCTGCAGCAGCTCAGGGAAGCACGTCAAGTTGCTTATGCTGCCCAAGCTCGAATTATTGAGAAGGCTCGTCGGCGTGAGATGGAGTGCGCTCAGCTCAGGTGATCCAAGTAGAAGGAGTAGAAGACGAAACCGTCTCCAAATGTACTTATTAGCCGATCGAAACTGAGGAGCCGAATTGGATTAGTTACAGATCATCAACTGTGTAGTCTTAGTTGCAGTTGTCTAGGAGTATCACTGACATGTTTTTTAGTAGTGCGAATGAGAATATTAATTTTGTTGTTGATTTATGTACACCTTTGATGATCACAGTTGGTCTAATAATGTAAGGGAATTGTTTTGATTTAGGGTACTAGCAGTGACATTTCTGAAGCTAAGTTTTGGCTATGAAACAGTCTGGTTGGTTCAGCTATCTCCTGTTATTTCCTGCAATTTCCTGTCAATTTTTTATGTTCAGATATGGAGCTGAAGTGTTCCAACAACACCGTTTGTGCAAAAAGAGAGTGAAAACCGGAAGTGTCATTGCAATTCAGAGATGATTATAAAATTTTCATTTCACATATTTTCATTGCAAGTCACGGATAATGATAACAATGGCAGGCTTTATTTATTCAGACTTCATCAATACAATTACAACCAAAACACTAACCTGCATAGCCCATCCCAAAGCAATACACACTGAATCTCACTTCATTTTCATGACAAGTGATGATTTAGTTCGCCTCATCCCCTAATAAGCATTGCAAGTTATGGCAAATGAGGCAGCAACGAGAACTATTTCTATTTCCTTCTTCAAGCTCCATCCATTTTCTAAATATTGAGCCTTTTCTATTAGATTCTTCTCATGCTTCAGGGTGAATCTGCAACAAAGCTTCTAGAGTACGAACTTTCTTCTTCGGCCTCAAATTTCTGCTAAAAACTTCCCGATGAAGTTGTTAGAACTGCAATCACCCTTCAAATTGACCATATGTGTTGACCTGCACAATGACCTGATTTCATTCACAGGTGCAGAAGAAGAAGCTAGGAAAAAAATAAACAATAAAAATTTGGGTCATTTGCTCACCGTAGGGTCACAATGGACCAATCCTGTCATCTTCCGGTCCCAATGGTCATATGGCTCAGCAAGGGACTTCGCCATCGCCATCTTTATGCTTACCCCTGTAAACTTATTTGAAATGTTCAGAGGTAGCTTTCCCCTGCAAATTGCGAAAGCTTAGATAAACACTCAAGATATGGTTTTTCGGTGCCTTACTGTCAGGAAAAACATTTTGTGGATCTGAAGAGTAAACTGAACATTTGTTGTCTGAATGTCAGTGGCAAGATATGCAGTCTGTCGACTTGTGCTCTTGGGCTCAAACATGCACCCCGCTCTAGGATGATCTTTTGCAATAGTATGCTTCCAAGATGGTTTTACAGGTAAGCTCCAGGACTCTGCAGGTTTCACTACTCCTTGCATGTAAAAATAAGACAGTTTTGCAATGGTACCTTGAGCTTGCTGATGCTGATGCAGCGATAGCCCATGTCCCCAGCCGGACGTTCACCATTGTCTCGGGCTTGACCTCCAGGATGAAGAGCGGAACCTCCAGGTACATCCGGTACGCCGAGTTATTGTCGACGACGGCTCCAACGGTGACGGCCGTGGGCGCGCAGGCGGGGCTGACGCTTCCACCGCCGAAGAGAGCGATGTCGATCTCATCGAAGGCCCCAGGTGTCGCGAGGTACTGGACGGTGTATTAGAGGTCCTAGAAGTCGATGCGCTTGCCGGCGGATCGCTCGCTAGCGAGGACGCGGAGGCTGCTGTAAGCAAAGTCGCCGGTGACGATGACGCGGAGGAACTCCGCCCCAAGCAGGATGGTGAAGCCAAGATGGTCAAGTACGAGACTTCCGCTCCTGCGCTGTCTCCACGGACGGATCCCGTAGCACAACGCTCGACTTCGCCGTCGCCGTCCGGCTGCCGGAGCAGAGGGTTCCAGGGATTTGGGGTTATCCTGATGCATAGAAAAAAAGACAGACGAAAGAGCAAGGTCACATTCTTACCAGGGGGTTGTCCGAAAGGTTACTACAGGCCCGCCAGTGTGTTACTATTGACTCTTTTATAAATTTAAAAAGTGAATTATACAAGTATTTATCAATAGATCTTCTATTTTTCACTGATGTATCTTCCCTCCCATGAGTGTTATTTGTTCTAAATGACATTTGCAAACTTTCAGTCACTAATAATTTTTAGGAGAACTTTCAACCAAATATGGCTCCTCCCGGAAAACACGAGTTAGGATGGCGTTTTTGACGACCCAAACTTAGCCCAAAACAGCTACTCCCTCCGTCCAACAAAGGATGTCTTGAATTTATCAAAAAGAGCATGTATCTAGACATGATTTAGTGTATAGATACATACTCTTTTTTACAAAGTCAAGACATCATTTGTTGGACAGAGGGAGTATGTAATTTGACAAAAATCAATTCAAATGGCGTATCAGTATTTTTAATCGCACTACACTATAAAAACGCAAAATTCATCAATACAAATGGAGTGTTTCAATTGTCTTACCCCACCTCCAAAACACCAATGAAAATGATGTGTCTTCCTAGTCAAATAAGTCATCATGAATGCCGAATTTGGGAGAGAGTTGATCCGAAAGTTTTCTGAGAGATTATTAGTGCTTGAAAGTTTGAATGTCACATAAAAAATATATAACACCTCCTATTACCATTACCAGAAAACATAGGATAACGCAACAAATAAAAATGCTTATGTAATAGAGCTTTCAATTTAATGTCGTATATATGCTCCCTCTAGGAAAGTTTCCACCTCAATGAAAATAATGAAATTAAACCAATTTTTTTGTTTATATTAGGAAGGCGCCAAATATAAATTATTTATCACTGACGATCATTAATATAATCTCCTTATTGCTAATCTTCCATTTCATATCAAACTTTCTCGAAATAAGTTTTCGCCCCGCTTTATAAATAACGCCATAAACGGCCGAACTGATACACAGTAATGAGGAAACACACTTACACAAGAGATCAAGAATAAACAATAAAGCACAAGGAAAACCAAGACTTTGCACTAATGACATTGTGCTGAAATCGAGGGGAAATAACTCCACCACAATGCCCCCAAGATGATAACAGTGCGAAGCGCCGATGTCGAGGAGACCAACGGTCAAGGGTTTTCACCCAAAGCTCTCGTGCGGAAGGTGCACAAAACAACGCCTCAAGGAGGATTACGACATCCCACAGGCATGGCCGTCATCGGCGTACAAAGAGGGGTTTACACTCGATCTAACCTTCGCACACGCGCGCTATTGAAGCGCACGTTGTCCCCAAGACTGGCCTTCTTAACATGATTTGGGAGATGTCGAAACTGAGGTCTCCCGGTGAAAACAAATCCCTAACCGGTTGCGTCGATTAGAGTCTCCGACGCGTACCCCTCACTACACAACACTGGAGGTAACTATCCTATTTGGATGGCCCATTTCTTTTCCCACATCGATTTTTCTGGTTCTATGAACATTCTAGAAAGTTTTGGTTCAGCTTTTGGATTTATTCATTTTGGTTTTCAATCGCTATAAAAAATTTCGATTGTGTTCACCGGGATGACAGAGAAGAGGATCAGGGGAGTGATGTTCTTCATCAACCAACATGATGCGGATCTTTGGCTGCTACATCTTCCGAAGTACATCAATGGCAACAAAGATGCTATGTTGTTATGCATTATGGGAGGGGTTAGTCCGTCTTGTGGTACGAGTTCACCACATCCTGTTGAACCTCCTCAGTGGCGATCCAAGAGGGAGGCCATTTAACGACTCTGTTGCGAGTTTCATCCTTGACTCAGCCCCAAGTGGTGACGTTTGGTGTTGGTGCAGACGGCCGCGGCATCAGGCGCATCGTCTTCCCGGTGGAGAGGGACCGGATTACCGTTTATCATATTTAGATTAGATGAGATCCTTGCGCCTAAAAAAAAAAGATTAGATGAGATCCTTCCACCGTGCAAGAAAAGATTAGATCCTTGTTTATTCATCTATTGTCTCGTCTTCAAGGTTAGCTCTGGCAATCCCTAATCGATTGCGTCGGTTAGATGCTCGGTTAGATGCTCTGACTCGTACCCACTTACTACACAATGTTGTAGGTAAATGTGCTATTTGGCCGGCCATCTCTTTTTCAACATCGGGTTTTCTGGTTTTAGGAACATTCTAGAAAGTTCTGGTTCGACTTTTGGATTTACTGGTTTTCTCGGTTTTCGGTCGTTTTATACATTTTTGATTGTTTTTTCTTTCATTTTTAACTCTTTCGAAATTCATAATATAAAAATGTTCATTTTTTAATGGTTTGGATTTCAAAAAAGTACATATAATTTGTTTTTAAATGCTTCCGAATTAAAAAAATGGTCTTTAAGATTGTTCATTTTTAAAAATGGTTCATACATGGAAATGGTTAATTTTCAAAAAAAACTCTTCATTGTGTAAAATGGTTCATATTTTTCGTCTTTGAAATGGTCCAGACTATTATTTTTGAAAATGTTTTAGATTTAAATGATGTTCAAAATCTGAACCATAGGAGGAACTCCCGCACTATAGTGAAAATTGTTCGTTTTCAATAAAATGGTTAAGAAATCTAAACTAACGTGAAGAAGCAAAAGTAGAAGAAACGATAAGGAGTAAACCTGACGAAGCAGTAAATGGGCCGAGCCACGCCCACCAGAGAAACTCCCGCAGTATTCGTACGAAAAAACAACTCCAACAGAAACCATCGCGTCCAGCTCAGAAAAGGAAATTCCAGCTGTGTGTCACCGACATATGGGGCCAGCAGGTAACTCGGATTCAATCCGGTTTCCTTTGCCGCCACCTCGCGCTGCTCTGTTCTTCTTCCTTGCTCCTCGCGTTTCCTCAATCCCCCTCCAGCAGTGACCTCGGATCCTTGCCCTAACCTCCGATCGAGCTCTTCCGCGTCTTCTTCCACGCTCCCGCTCATCCAACACCCGCTCTCGCGCTCCGATTGCTCCCGCTCGCGGCCATGGGTGCCACCACGGTGCTCCCGCCGTCTCTGCTCCCGCGCCGTTGCGCCACTGCGGACCTCCATTCTTGCGCTCCCCGCGTAGGAATCCATCCGTCCTGTGTGGCGAACCCCGCTTCTCTCAAGAAGCCGAAGAGTCCCAGCAGCGTGCGCAGCGGCGAGCCTCCGGCGAAGCGCGTCGGCGGTGCGGGCGAGCCCCGCCCCAGTTCTGTCCGCGGCCGGGATCCTCCGTCGAAGCGCGTCGGCGGTGCGGGCGAGCTCCGTCTCGCGGCCGCCGCCGACAACATCGGGAGCAAGAAGAGGTCCAGTTCCTTCCGCGGCGGGGATCCTCCGGCGAAACGCGTGCGCGCTGTGGCTGAGCCCCATCTCGCCGCCGCCGCCGACAGCATCGGGAGCAAGAAGCGCTCGTGCCCTCGCAGCGACAAGGACCTGAAATCCTCGACGCACCGCGACGCCGCCACGATCAAGAACCTCGCGGAAAGCATGGAGCAAGCGAATCCTTCTTCCAGCACCATGAGCGACCTCATCGAGAGGGCTCGTCAGGCCAAGGCACGCTCTGCTGCTGAGGAGCGCATCGAGATCGAGTGTCGGCGGGCGAATGCCCGACGAAAGTTGGAGCAGATGGTCGCCACCGCGGAGTTCAACGACCCGTACCTCGATCCGGCGGACGTGTGCATGTTCCATCAGCAGCTCAGGGAAGCACGTGAGGCCGCTGCTGCTTCCCAAGCTCGAATCATTGAGAAGTATCGTCAACGCGAGATGGAGGCGCTGAAGAGAAGCGAAGGCAGGAATTAGCGTGCTCGGTGATCCAACCTGATAGCATTCCATTAGCTGATTAGAACAGAGGAAGCTGGTAGAAGTTACAAGTATATCAGCTGTGTTAGTCTTAGTTGCAACTGCCTAGGACTAGGAGTATCACTAGCATGTTTTTAGTAGTGCGAGTGAGAATATTCATTTGTTGTTAATTCATGTACACCTATTATGATCACAATTGATCTATCAATGTAAGGGATTTGTTTTTATGTAAGATGTCTTTCTCTTTTAAGCTTATGTATCTTCGCTCCAATTACCATTACCATAACAATAACAGGATTCCACAACAAAATAATAATGTTTCTGTAATTGAACTATTCAAGTGACTGTTTTGAGGAGAGTAAGGCGCCAAATGCCAGTTCTTTATTACCAAAGATCAACAATATCAGCCCCTCGTTACAAATAATTCATATGATAATAAAGATTGTACTTATGTCAACTGAGCAAATTAGCAGAGTATCCTCGGCTAGTAGTACCAATAAAACACCTATATATTCATATAGTAGTGAAATTCCTCTAACGTCTGAGTACTACTGTTCATGCCAGTGCAGATTTTGAATATCAATCAAATAGGGATATATAGCTTACATTCAAGTGTAGTTGCCCTCTTGCTAAGAATCCAGTGAGGCAGTGACAGTCCTGAATGTCTTGGAACGAACCCGTTTTCTTTTCATGCTAGTGCCCTGTAATTTGAGACTGCTAGTGCCCTGCCAGCATGCCAAGTACAACACTTGGATGTACCATTGGGCAACATCATTTCATAACAGATAACATACATCACAAATGTGATGCACTGTTATCCATATTTAACCAGCATCTTGCATTCTGATTGAACCAGTCTGTTGATTTTACCGAAAACTGCAGACACTTTAGGCATCAGACATTTTGATTTTGGTGGCAGGAAATTTGGCAAGCTGTGAGGAAGGCGTCAAACAAGTTGTTTTTTGGCTATGGATACAAGCACTATGCAGCTCGATTCCTTCATATAGCTGAAATTGTATGATACTGACCTCCGAGTTTAGGACCGAGTCAGTCGGGAGTAGTCTAAGACTGGCTGGAATTGTATCGCTCGTGTATGTACTCCCGACTCAGGAGTTCATATCTTGAGTCTAAACCATGATGCACCAAGACAGCGATAACATTTGGTAATCTGTACCACTGCATCTGGCAACCATAATCAGGACATATTTGCTCTGAGCATTTGAAAGCCTTGAGTATAAGTGTATAACCATTTGATCCGAGTAGCCCTAGTACAGCAGACGGCAACTCAGAAGTCAGAACAAACAAATCAATCTGTTTTGGTTCTTCTGCCTGACACCTTGCCTTGCTCTGCTGTCAGTCCACTTCAACCAGTCCAATCCTGCCTTCCCTCCGGGCTCCGGTGCACGCAGCGCATTCCCCTCAGCCGCCTCCAGCTTGCTCCTCCCGCTGGTCGTACGTGCTCTTCCTCACCGACCAAAGCTCCTCCGCCCCTAGCACGACGCCGCCCGTCTGCTCCCTGGACGCCGCCGCTTAACTCCCCCGCACCCTCCCAAAGCCGATGCCTTCTAGCGAGCATCCTGCTGCCGCCCTGCCGCCCACGCGCGCACGAACCGGAGTCCATCACCTCCACGCCGGCCCCCGGTTAACGTGCGCTCCGCCGCCGAGGGAAGCAGCCTCCGTCTACGAGGAGACGCTGCCCCCAAATGCTCGGTGGAGTTCTGCTCTACATGTGTCGCTCAGTTGCTGATGAGCTTAGGCCTTAGGGACCTGATTGCTTTTCTATTCTCTGTTCAAGATCCTTTTTGCAATTAATTTGGTCAAGTAAAACTTGCTATGCAAAAGTCTGCTGGGCTGCTGTCGGGCCAGTCTGCTGGATATGGCCCAACATGGTTTTGCCTCTCCGTTCTTGAAGGATAAGTATTTAAAACAGTTTTTAAATTATGTGGAGTTATTTTAAAAGGAAAAAAGAAAAGGAAGTTCTGTCACAAGAACATGCGTCACATGCCCACGAGCTCAAAGTATGGCAGCGCTTAGGAATTTCAGAAACAATTAATGATGTTTTATTGGACAGATCAGGGTCTATGGTCTTAGAGCATATGATTTTGAAGCTGGGATCTTGTTCTTCACTCCATGGGGTTGGATTACCGGAACTCATTCTAACAGGGGCATGGTACATTTGGTGGGAGAGGAGACAATTTATCCATGGGGAAGACCTCCAAGTTGTGCATTGTAGTGTCATGTCTATTGGTGTTCTTGCTATGAATTATTGACGGGCAAACAAGATACCAGTTGAGAGAAAGAAGGAGTCCTAGACGCGACCACCTGAAGGTACAGTGAAAATAAATGTGGATACAGCTTATAATGAAGACCAAGGTCGTGGAAGTTTGGGAGCTATTGCTAGAGATGGTGCTGGAAAATTCATTTATGCTTGTTCTAAAGACCTACCATTTGTTGCTGATGCGTTTATGGCCGAGGCCTATGCTCTCCGAGAGGGACTGGGTATGGCTAACTTTCTAGGGAGCAACAAGGTGATAATACAATCAGAAAATTCCCAGGTTATTGATACTATGAAGGATGGAGGCTTTTCGGCGACCTCTTTGACGGTGATTTTTGATGACTGTAATTTGTTGGCGATTGGTTTCAGGGAGATCACTTTCGAACATTGTAATCGAGAGGCCAATGAGGTGGCACACGAGTTAGCTAGGCATAGTTTTGATGCTCGTTTTGATTGTATTTGGGTTAATGATCCCCATAGCTTTATTTTGCCAAAACTTGTAAACGATGTAACTATATTTATCTGAGGCAGCAAGTTTGGTGACGCACTCTTTTCCTTCTAAGTTACCTACGGGGACTGTAAGGTTTTTAATGAGGCGGGCTTGCTGACCTAATATATTGTGGTGGAATTTAAAAAAAAAAAACATGCATACTTAAGGACAATAGTGAAGAGCATAGGAGCCATTTTATAACTATTTTTTTTCAAAAATCAACTACGAATTTTAGCACATCATTGTGCCAACATGCCAACAATTTTACCTTGTAGGTAGTCAATTTTATCGGTAATTAAAGGGGCCGAAGTGATAAATCTTTGTTATGTAACAGATCGAATATGTAATGATTTTACAACAATTTATGCGGACATATTGACCCATGCTGGGCACATTGGGAGGGTCAAATTCTTACACTGCCGAAGAAAAGCTAATACGGTGGCCCATGAGATAGCTAGGAACTATTTTATTTCGTGTAATTGGGTCGATGAATCGATGAACCCTAGTTTTATTCTCCAAACTCTTACGCGTTCTTTTCCTTACCAGGGTATCTAAGTGGACTGGAAGGCTTTTAATGAGTTGGCTTGCTGACCTAATATATCTGTGTTTTAATTTCAAAAAAACAAAAGGACGATAGAGAAGAGCATAGGAGCCATTTTATAACTATTTTTTTTCAAAATCAACTACAAATTTTAGCACATCATTATGCCAACATGCCAACAATTTTACCTTGTAGGTAGTCAATTTTATCGATAATTCACGGGGCAATTTACATGTTCACCATTGTGGGTGTTAGTGGTTGTACAAGTTTTGCGGTCACTTTGGCAGTGACGGTTTGGCACCTCTGGGATCACCGAAATGAGATCAGAAATGGGGAGGTGGGGAAACCACCATGCAGCCTAGCTTTGAAGATTAAATCGTACATTGACATGATTTTGCAGCATCTCTTCCTGCCACTGTCCAACCACTCGCGTGCGCCTGTGATTAAGGTTGATGTTGCTTTGTTCTCTTATTCAAATCGGATGGGGTCGACGTCTTGATCAGGGACCACAATGGCATTTTTCCGGCAGCTTGCAGCCAGGTTCTTGATGAGGTCACAATGCCAGAATTAGCAGAAGCACGGCCATGCGACGTGCAGTCACCCTTGCTCAGGATGAAGGATTGAACATAATTGTGTTAGTGTCAGATTGCCTCTCTCTCGTCCAGCGGATCCGATCTTCTCCTTGGGGTCGCTCCTTGGTGGGTGTCGTTGTGGAGGACATAAGAACCCTCGCGACATCTTACTTTGGTGAAATTCATTCATGTGAACCGTTTATGTAATAATTCAGGCATCTCCTTGCCCGTAGGGCTGAACTTTTCGTTGGTACTGTCTTTCGTCATTATCACCGGAGTCCATCCGGGACAAGCTGTGTATTGATGTTATTTGATCAATAAAGTGCTGAATTGCTAAAAAAAAACACCATAGTAACTGAGCCGTTACCTCAAAGGAAGGAGTAACTGAGCCGTTTTGGCGGAACAATACGGCAATGCAAGCCAGCAACGCACAGCGCATATCTAGCAGCTGTTATTGTTCTACTTAATTAATAATGACTTCAATTGGATTTGTACTTTTCTCTCTTGCTTCTGAACCGTTTCTGCAACACGCCCTTTCTTCTTCGACTTCTTCTTCTTGTTCGCCTGTATATATACACGGCCTCGCCGAAAGCATTTCTAACGAACAGTTTCCCTCAAGACAGCGGATCAAACCTCTGTGTTTCTCTTCTCTTTGGCTGCATCAGAACATAGAGAAAAAGGTTTCTTGGCACAAGAAAGAGATGGCATCAACCACTGTCAGATTCATCACCATCGCGTCTGCTGTCATGCTCCTACTGCGCTGCACTTACGGTACATCCACCTCTCCTTCAAGATCTTCCGAGTCCCGAACTTTTCTTCTTGAAGGTCTCTGCTCTGTTTTTGCTTACATCAATTGTTCTGTGATCTTTCAGCAGCAGCGCCACCAATCTTTCAGCAGAGACAGGTAAATCATCCTCCTAAACACCATCTGTATTTTTTTAGATAAACAAACAACATCTGTATCTTGCTCCAGGTGCTATGTTCTTCGGTCATGTAGTATAGTTTTGTAAATCATCACGTGTTCTTGGCTGCATGTAGTCAGTCAAGACGTGGTGCGTCGCCAAGCCTTCTGCCGACGATGCTGCACTGAGGGCCAACATGGAGTTCGCCTGCTCCGAGAGCGACTGCAGCGCGATACAAGGCACAGGAGGCTGCTCTGTCCGCTACGGCGGCATGCTGCTGTCGCGGGCGTCGGTGGCCATGAACGCCTACTACCAGGCCAACGGGAGGAACTCGTGGAACTGCTTCTTCAACGGCACCGGCCTCATCAGCCTCACTGACCCCAGTAAGCAGCCAGGAATCACATGCTGGCGTTTCTTCTTTCTGAATTATTTCCTTGCTGGTTCTTTCTCTGATTTCGTCTTTTGCAGGTCTAGGAACTTGCAAGTATGCATGACTCTAGAAGGATCACTGAAGCTCGACGAAATAAATAGTTTCTAGGATATGTATTTGTATATATGTGCAAATGCCCCCTAGAAGGCGCTGTGCTTTGTTTTCAGTATCAGAACTGCTAGAGTTTGAATCAAATCTGATTCGCAAAAAAAAAAAGAGTTTCAATCAAATCTAGCTTCAACGTTTGAGTCATCTTTAGAAATGTCGATTGTGTGATTTTCTTTAACAGTATTTTTTTCTTTCAATTCCACTCAATAATAAGTTCTTCCTTGGTGAGCGAAAAGGATGCAAGTACTAATTGCACGGTACTATGGGCCTATGGCAGAGCTCCTGCCTGTGATGGACAGCCAAATCCACATGACGCATAGCTGCCATGAAGGGCCAGCCAACCACATGGCTAGAACCCCAACAATAACGTATGCTTTGTATGATCAACTACAGTCCGCAAGCGCTCCTAACATATCTGCAGCCGCCGCCACTTCCGCCTCCACTTCATTCCCCCTCCCTTCGCTGGCGTTGAGAGGGGTGGGGAATCCTATCTATAAGTGGATTTTAATAAAAGTAGTGCTCAACAGTTTAGTGGTTAGAGTTTTGAGTCCTCTTCTTGATCGATGGACATGGAATCGTCTACCCAGCGTCAAAGGTGGTGTTAGGAGATAACTATGTCTAGTTTTGATTCTATAGATCTTGCTTCACTATCAATTTTTGCATTTTTCTCTTGGTTGCCATAAGGAGGTTTGTCCTTGTAATATATGTCTCGACTGTTATGTCCTCAATGTGATTCATACAGTCGGCTTCCAGCAACATCGACTAGGCTGTCTGGTTGTTTTTCCTTGAAATACTTCTCTTACAGATGTTGGTTGATTACTTCAATATGACTGCACATGATGTTGGCACTACGACCGATATTTATAGGTTTGTGGTTTGCTATCTTTGTTGTTCCACGAGTGCCTTCACAAAAGAGTTCAAGATTATGTCATGGAAGAAGATATGCTCGTTTCTTTTAGACTTCATTTTATAATTATTGTAGTCAGCTTATGTATATCTACCGTGTATTGTTCGCCCCTATAATATATCATGGTATTGATTGTCAAAAAAAAAGAAAAAAACTAACAATGACATATGCACAATTTAGAACCGAAACTATTTCAGGGTGAAGATATTACGAGGCTGAGCTTTTAACGCCTCATCCAGCAAGTACTCTCTGAATATCAACAAATAAGATAAAACAATATTGTTGGGGCGCTCCCCTATAGTTTACATCTCAAACACAAGTTGAAACAAGAGCTAAATTGTCTACAAATCTATCTGAGAAGGCATTAGGAACTACAAGAGAGTAACACCAGAATGTTGGCATTCATGCCCCCGCCAGCACCGGTTCAGTCACCTGAAATAGCAGAAAACTGAAAAGAGTAAACAAAATGCCTACTTCGTTATTCAGGACATGGTAGGTTTTTTCTGTATGAGTTCCAGAGCTTCTGACATAGAGCAAGTGTCAACAATGTTAAACGTCCATGATCCCATAGGTGTCCCAAGCAAGTGTCAACAATGTTAAGCCATCCACTATATTATGTTGTGTTAAGGCCTTGATGTATGAAGCATCTGGCAATACTACCCCAACTGAGCTTAAAGAAGAGAAACCCCAAAAAGAATTTGTCGACACTCCATTTACCGCATTTACTATGTATTGTAGTAAACCCCGACCACAAGGTCAAGATATACAGGAGCGTAAAAAATACTGCACGCAACGGAATAATCCAAACTGAAAACTCAATCACTAGGTGCTGCAAACAAACAATGAGCGCTGACGGTTCATTCATGTATATTTGAGGAAGGATGCCATCCAAACTTACATGCATAACTACTAATCTGCCTTCTTCAAGTTTATACAATTGTCTGTAGCTTCATTAAACAACGTTTCAACTTGTTGCAGTTCCAGTTCTGTGAAAGGGAAAAGATGCAGATAAGTTATGTATTTAATCAGTTGATAAGAACTTAACGTAAATGCAAAAATCCTAAAGAAAATGTGAAGTGTGTTACCAGCAGCTTCCAGTTGTTTCTGAAGCTCCAATCCCACAACTTCGTTCTCTGCCTGCATATATCAAGTTTATGTGATTAGTTGCAGGATAAAAACGAGCAAAATGTGGCTCTTAGGCCATGCACTTGTTGGCATTTGCCAAGACATGACGGAAAACTGATAATTTGGTGATGGGTACTGCAAAATGGCAGTCGTTTGCTGTAACATATTTGAGCTATCTTTCCCTATATACAAGTGCCGTGAGAGGTCACAATATCAAGCATCTACTTTTTCATCGGTTGTTCATTTCTAGCCTTCGGAGATAAATGTTTCAGGACAGGTCTGATGTGTGTCAGATCCAAAGACTACATTCTATTAGAGTAAGAATAGGATGTAAAGGTGGAAAATCATGTTCCCATGGTTGCCAGTACTTCTGGTGTAGGAGTGGTGCTACCACATCCCCTCTTTAGCTTCTCCTGTTTTCGTAAAATGTGAACTTAAACGTGCACCAGATGGTTTAGTTTGCTAGTTTTTGTACTGAAATAAAGGTATGGAAAGGGTGTTGTCAAGAATTGCAGGTGCATAATTCCATGTGTAACTATTTTGGTAAGTTAGCAGATGTTCACTGATGATAACATACTTCTGGATAAATCAAACTAATTTAACACGTATATTGTGATGATACACACCTGAAGCTCTTGAATTCTTTTCACCTGATCCTCTTCTGATGATAGTGGTAATGCCGCGACAAGAGCATCAAACTGCATGAAGGGGACAATATTACTTCCATCATGAGAACAAATTGGTACTCCCTCCGTTCCAAATTAGATGACTTCCATTTGTCAAAAAGAGCATGTATCTAGACACATTTCAGCACAACTATGGTCTCTTCCGAGATTAGCAAAACTGTGCTTCATGTTTGTGTGCTACAGATGGAAAACGGTGTGACATTCTCACTTGCTGCATCAATGATTAGCCCACAATTGCTGAAGGTGCCTGATTTTTTTAGTTTCAGGTAGAAGTGTAGAATAATACTAGGAGGGTATTATTAGCACAATACGACCTGAGAAAGGAGAAGGATACTGATCAGAATGTCCATGTAAGACACGAACACGCTGCTGTAGAAAGTGTTCTAGCACAACGACAGAAATGACAAAACACACGATTTTTTCACTCCACGAGCACTTACTTTTTTTAAGCATTACACATAATTATGAAGAACGAAATAGGAGCACTGATCATCTAACAGCCAGATCAGTCAAATCCAGTCCGTTCATATGACAGACCTAACACAACATGCCCAGCTA
Source organism: Poa annua (assembly GCA_026929855.1). Lineage (NCBI taxonomy): Eukaryota > Viridiplantae > Streptophyta > Magnoliopsida > Poales > Poaceae > Poa > Poa annua. The sequence continues at coordinate 78,027,859 of CM049430.1, read as the reverse complement.
GTAATCAGGAATTGTTAATTTCGTCATTCCGATAATCACACCTAAAGATGGAGGGAATACAAAATGAATAAACTATGCAGGCTGGACCTGTCTGAATTCCTCCGTTTTCCAATGAAAAGACCTAGGAATTCCTCTAGCGGATGACGAGCAGAAAATAAAAAAGGGGAAACTGCGAGAGGACACTGGATGCGCACCTTCTTCGCCGCGAGGACGAGCGCGTGGCTCATGGCCTTGGGTTGCTCGGCGAGGTCGAGCGCGGACTGGGGCGGCGCTTGCGGTGGCTGCGGCGGCGGAGGTCCGGCCGGCGGCGCACCGGGCGCGGGTGGCTTTGAGGCGGGGTCGTCGGGGCTAGGGTTCGGGTTGAGCGGGTCCGGGTAGCTGCTGGAGAGGCGGACGGGCGGCGCGTCGCGCTGCAGCGTGCCGAATGTGTTGACGGCTACCATGGCCATCTCGTTGAGCTGCTCCTGCAGCTGCGAGATGATGTCCATGGCTGCTGATTCCTCTTCTTCCTCCTCTCTTCTGCCTCCCCTGTTGCTGCTCTTCTTTTCCTTTGATTTGAAGGATCCGTATTTCTTTTGGGGCTCTCCAAAGTCGAAAGAAGGCAGAGGTTACTTGGAGGTTTTGACTGTTGGGCCATTTTTTTAACAAACAATATTTACTATTAAAGCAGAATGCGTGGTATGATGTCACAATCCAAATATTGTCACAAGCCAAATACCCTCACATTTCGAATTAATTACATGTCATGCCACCTATAATTGGATACCGGTTGAAAGAAAAACGTCGCGTAGCTGGCCCTCCCGACAATTGGTACGGAAAAAATCAATCCCATCGCCCTTCATACCCCTTCGTCCCGAACTCCCCAACCCCACGATCCCCAGTCCCCAATGTCGCCGTCCTCCCCCACGTCGCCGCCGCCCCTTTCGTGAGGCCACCGCCGCCGCCACCACTCCAGAAATCGATGGTGCTGTTGTGGCTGGACGTGGCGAGGGCGGCGGTGACGGGGACGGCCGGTGGCGGCGGCGCCGGGGCGGAGGCGGTAGAGGGGAAGTTGGTGCGGGCGGCGGCGCCGCGGAGGTCCCTGGCGGCCTCGCTGGACACGAAGGTGCCGAGACAGATCGGGGTCTTCTTGACCGGGTCGCGGATCTTGCCCGCTTACCGCCCGGACGGCGGCAAACAGGCAAACCGCCACGGATACCCCACCGGCCACCGCAATCGATTTGTTGCCGCCCGAGAGGACTTGCCCGTCGCTCGCGTGCCCAGACGGCCAGACCCGTGCATCCGAGTTGTTGTCTCTCTCCATGGCTGACCCAAGGGCAGCAGTTCAAGCTCACAGGGAGGAGGGCCCTGATGCAGACGAGGAGGACCGCGCACACAAAGGTCTACTACTTCGCTATCCAAGACAAGGTAAGGGTGCTGAATCAATACAAGATTCGTTAAGGTTCGTAGTGGTGGGTTATCCTTTTGATTTCAGATCCCGATTTTGATCTTGTAGCAGTGCATATGTTCTTACTGAAATTTGGACTGTAATTACCAGACATTTCGGTGAATTTCATATTAGCATATGAAGTGTTTACTTAAATAGGGCACAGTTGATTGCTGGAATGAGTCGTGAGTGCTAGCATTGTGCTCATCTGATAAGAAAATGGAACAATTTCCATTATGAGAAAATGCCTTTTTAGTCTAGATGATACATGTCCCGTGGGATGCTTAAATAACAACATATTTGCTAATGACAACTTTAATCATGAGCTGATAACATTGAAATGAAAATTATCACAAGTGTACATGCTAATCTCATTGCTATTGCAAAGGATGATTTGGCCTTACTGCGTCGTGCGGCCTGGTCGGCGAGCAGGATGAGAGATTGCAGTGCAAACTCGGCGGCCGCAACGAGCAACTCTCCCAGGTCTGGCCGTGTGAGCCTGCCTATGAGGCCTTCCACGGCGTAGATGATAGATCGATGCTTGAGTTCCTGTACGGACTCTCTGAATTGTAGTTCAGATGTCGTTGGTTCAGTAGATATGTTATGCAAGAAGGTTTAGAATGTCATTTTGATACACATTGTATGATTTTCATAATGCTAGGTCATGCAGGTTTATCCGGTAATGTTGTTTTCACAAAGATCCTTGTTGAGAATGAGATGAAATCATATAGGTAAATAAGTTTTATTTGATGAGAAGGGAAAATGTTATCACTAACCGTCAAAGTAATCGTCTGTTATGGACGATTGTTTCCAGCAGGGTGGCGATTTGAGGAGTGCAAAGACGCCACAATCTGTACAGGGAATTAGCAGGGAGAGATGCCTAAAGAGACGCAAGGAAGGAGTGCATGCCCGATTCAAACGGAGAGAAATAGTTTGACTGTGCCGATTATTCTGTCGGGAGCAAAGAGCATACCTAGACACCTGGGTGAGATCGGGTCACTATGGGAGCAAATCAACGAGCTGCAAAAATAGCTGCTTGAGAAGGAGGTGTTGAGGTATGCTGAGAGTACTTTGAGCGAGATGAATGCAGCGTGTTCAATCATTGATGATCAAAGGCGCCAAGTGCTGAGAAAGAGGCTTTGATCAAGTATACGAACTCTCAATGGCATAACATAAAAGGTGAGTATAAATGTTTGGTTCGATGCAATATTTAATATCGTGTTTTACAATATCCTTGTTGTTCAGACAATGTTGTCAACTCTTCATGCATGGAAGAAAGGCATCACGGGGTCGATGTCCTCGGCTCGGCATCTTCTTCCTCCCCTGCATCGCACGTCCCTTGTTAGATTCCCATCTCCTGTAGTTTCTCGCCCAAGGTCGCACGAGGGAGGGAGAAAATATCGCCTTTTCCATGATCGTGAAGTTGTAAGTCAACATATTTTTCTTAAAAGTTTCTGTTTAGTAGCTCCGCTGTGAGTTTTGGATCTAATACCGCAAGTTTAGATCACCGATGTCGCATTTGTTCACTTTGGACGGTAGTCTATGCGGTTCGCCGATGTTTGATCTCATCCATGGTGCCTTAGATTCTCTTCAGTGGTGAGACCGAGCTAGATGATTGCAGCACACGAGTCCTTGCAGGGTCTGATCGGTTGCTGGTAGACCAATCGTTCTGAGTATGGTGTGTAATGTGTTGATGCATTTGTTGGTTCTTGCAGACAGAGAGATGGCAGAAACGGTGTTCAACTGACCTGATTCTCTCCTGTCAGAGGTTGGACAATAAGTATTCTTCAGACCCGTCGAAATATGTGCACTTGTACGGCATAGTCCCGGAAGAAGTTCAAAATAGAACTGCAAAAGGTTTATCAAGCTACACAAATGGACATCTATGGGTCACGAGGTTCTTTACTTTCTCCTGCATAATTTATCACTTTCTATTGCAGCTTAATCAATATCCTAGGTATTGGTTACTCATATTTTTTGACTGTCAGGGCTATGGACTAGTTCATTCAGCACCGACTAATTCCTCTCTTTCAGGCCATTCACGTGTAATCAATTGGAGGAGCAGGTATTAATTTGCATAGTGGAGAATGGATGCGCATCAGTTTTAAAACTAGAGCACTCTGAACTTGCATCTTAGATATAATTTCTCTCATTCGACTGTACATAGAAGACATTTGACTGTATGTGTTCCCCTAGCTTTCTTTCCTACCTGCAGATTGGGAACAAAGCCTCAAATCAGGTGATATATCTTTCCCACTGAAATATATTTGAGTGCCATTCTCCAGGTACTAACTATTATGATGCATGATAGAAGATATATTTTCCGGTATTTTTATCTTTCCGTCTTAGAAGAGTTCTATCATCAGTTTTTATTACTATTTGCAATTTGAAAATCTTAAGACAGCTGAAATTATCTTACCATACGTGATGTGCCAGCTCTGACATAATGTGCTCACGTATCCAAATTCAGCTGATCACCGAATTTACAACAAAAATAGGAGACAATTTTCAAAGCATATGGTGTAAATGTTCTCAGATGTCCTTGCACTGTTAGTACTTGGCTTATTACTTGTCTGCATCTTCTGTTTTATCCAAGCAGGAGGTAATCTTACACTGGGACTAATCACAAGAGATGTCGATTGTTGTGGAGAGTGGATGCTCATAATGGGGTGACGGAGCAGGCGTTGACACCCCAACGCTTGATTTCACTGACTTGGTGGGAAGAAAAACTGGGTAGTTACTGAACATGTTGAAAAGAGGAATTACTGAATATGTCTGATAAAATACTTAATATGTTCTAATTTCCCCACAGACCTGGTAAACAGTGATCATGATGATTGCAATTAAAAATAGTATGCAATATTGTATGTATATATGTGATTGATTGATACCCATATGAATGTATGGTTGTATATTTGCATGTATATGTGCTTGATGTATGCTTATTATACGGGTAGCAGTAGGAAATATGTTTGCAGTTATGAAAGGACGAAGTCTTTGAATGGACATTTTTGCAACTTAGGATGTTCTATTTTCCCTAAAAAAATATGTGCTAAATAATAATTATCTCTTACTCGTGGGATTAGAAAAAAAATGGTGCAACCGGACATGTTCTTCCATCTGCTGATCCTGATCTAACTAATATTGGTATTGAATTATTTAATGTTTTATAGTTTTACTGATTCTTTATAATGTTCGAAAGGTTTTGGGATGCAGGAAACATAAAATTATAACATATACTTGGTGCTGACGGTTCCTTCTTTTGCCACTCCCTGTTTCGCTTCGCTATATTGAGTTGCACAACTATATAGTGCAAGAACGTTGTCATAGTGAGGATGAAGTGAGGATGCACATAGAAAGGAGGAAAGATGAGAGAAAATGAGAGAGATGTAACCACATAACATCATCAGCGTGTGGAGCAACACAATAGAAACAAGCAATCACATTTATGAGGTTCTAATTAAGTTAAATGGAATCTTAGTGTTTATATTATTTAACATATATGTGTCACAATCCCGTTGCAACGCACGGGCATTTAGCTAGTAATCTTAACATTCTTTTGTTACGATGCTTAACATGCTTAAAGCACCCACGTACATCCTAATTTTTATGAACACCTCCGGAAAAAAAAACTGACAAATCAAGTCTTAAAATTGACGAAATCACCGTGGACACTTCATTGACAATGAGAACGTCGTCTTTCACTGAAAATTATTTCAATAAAATGAGAAACACCAATACATGAAGTTTGAACTAGCTAGGATATACTACCCTCCTATGTGAAAAATATTTCAATTTGAGGACACTTCATTGTTCGATGAGAATGTGAAAACATTACGATTAAATGAGAAACACCCATTAAACGTGAAGTTTACACTAGCTGGACTATTTGGGCTATAACTACCCTCCTAACCATACTATAGATTAGTTCTTGATTAACACATAACACAAAAACATGTGATTACATCGCTTGACAAGTACTCCTAATCAACCTGTTCACATCGTTAAAAGATACTCCCTCTATACATAATATAATATCCTTGGACAAATATTAAGATATGAGTATTTTATAGATAATCCACTCATTTTCTTAAAAAAATTACTCTGACAGAAATTCTAATAGTGAGAAATTGAAAAAAAATCGTTAAATCTGTTCTTTATAGATCGGAACCCATTAATTTGTGGATGAGTAAAATGGTCCATAAATAAAAATATACCCTATATTTGGAATTTTTCTAAAAAAAATACACAACTTACATTTAGAAACAAACATGTGTCAACATACTGGAATCATTTCCTGCGCCACTGATATAATGTTGTACGTGTAGACGCGAACTTCGGACCACTTGTACATGGGACCAATGTGACCACAGGGCAAAAATTCTTAGTGTCGAATGGGATTCATGGCATGTCAAACATCGCATCGGTGACGTGTCCAACTAATACGCCACATATAGGTGGCGTGTAATGACGTGTCATCCCACTCCAACCGAAGTTGTGCCACGTGTATGAAGCCTCCGAATACACATCGCAACGCCATAGATTCTTACACTCCTTTGTTGCAACACTCACCTGAAGGGGATCGCAGGCAGAAAACAAAAAAAAAATCCTAGCAACGATATTATTAAAACATGTCAAGATCTATTCTATGCAGATATAGAAGTATAACGGAGATCGGAATACATACCCTTGTAGACCGAAAGCGGGATTACGTTCTCACACGAACGTTGACGATGAAGACCGACGAAGCCGACCTCAAGGTCGTGTAGTGGAAGTAGACCTCCCAGCACCGCTAGCGCAGCACCTCGCAGGACGTTACACACGTACGGTGGAGACGACGACCTCCGAATCTTCAGTCCAGTACGAGCAGCAGAAGACTTGGACCGGAACACCAGCTGCACGACAGCCGGCTATGCTGGAGAGATCCCCTCTCAACTCGGCGCAACTCCGACAAAGGGAATCACGAAATCGAGAGAGAATTGGGGAATTAATTGGTAAATTAAAAGGCCAGGGGCGCCCCTTCTTATATAGGCTCCCAGGGGGGAGCCAACTTGCCAGCCAGACAATGTGGGACTAACCCCCACATGCCTGGTGCGGCATAGGCTGGGGCGCCGGCCCTGGTGGGCTCCATTTGGCCCACCTAGTCCGGCCTCCATGCCCCCCACCGAATTCCCTTGGGGATTTTTCCCCCATGGGCCTTCTTAAGAAGGCCCATTTAGAAAAATCAGACTTAATAAATTCGAAAATAAATATATAAAATCATATTTAGACATTAATTACACTAATTAATATCAAACATATTATATATAATTTATTCTAGCTCCGAAAACTATTTCGTCGCTGCCCGATCTCCATCGGAACTCTCCCGGGACGTTCCCGGTGATCTCTTTCCTTTCTGGTTGTCTTGTCGAAACCCCTTAAGTGTGTTACCCTAGCGGTTTGATAGAATAGCAGGCATGATCGAGACTCCTCTCCGATCAATGACTAATTCGTAGGCCTGGACCCCATGAATTAATCCCTGTGATATAACGAATGACTCTCATCTATCAGACCGGAATGTAAAGTTTTAAACCTTTTGCCATAGCGATACTTAGCGTGTCCGAGCATCGTTCATAGATATCTCCATACCTAGCTGACCTCGTTACCGACAATGCTATCTTCTACTTGTCTATGATTTCATGTCTCCGTGACCTAGTCACATGCTTGCAAGCTCATTAGACATAATCTCACCGAGTGGGCCCTAGAGTATCTATCCTGCTATGCGGACTGGCAAATCCCGCTCTTGACCCCTCGACTCAACTACCCCCTTCCGATACCCAAAAGTATCACCGTTATTGTCATACTATATAAGATACGACGTTTGGTGCGATCAAAGTATCTTCCAGGAATAACAATAAGAGTTGATCTCACGGTCGAAGGCGTAATGACTACGTCCTACAAATATGGGTAAGTCCATCACATCGTTCCACCAACGATATGACTTCATTGCCGACTGGCGCCATTCCCCATGATCGGGAAACCTCGATCATCAATCGCGCAACGAAATTAGTCTTAGTAGAGACTACTAGTGACCTGGTTGTTTACTCATCACACACGTATTAATATTTCTTCTTAATACGGTTATAGCATGACATAAAAACGTATTATGAACAAACGAGATATGATAAAGAAATACACTTTATTAATTGCCTCTAGGGCATATCTCCTTCAGTCTCCCACTTGCACTAGAGTACAAAGTAATCTAGATTACAACTTGGTAAAAGCTTAACACCCATAGCTACTTGGTGTTTTTCGTGCTTGTCAAGCGGAAGAGGCTTCGTCAGGGGATCTGCCACATTCAGATCCGTATGCACTTTGCAAATCTTTACATCTCCTTCATGTACGTACTGTCGTATGACATGGAAGCGTCGGAGAATGTGTTTGGCGGTGGAGTGAGACCTTGACTCCTTGGCGTTAGCAATGGCACCCGTATTGTCGCAGAAAAGGATCACGGGGTCTTGCGTGCTTGGGAACACTCCAAGTTCAATGATGAACTTCCGCAGCCACACAACTTCATTCGCGGCTTCGCAAGCAGCAATGTACTCCGACTCCATTGTAGATTGCGCGACGATGGGTTGCTTCCCACTTCTCCAGCACGCGGCGCCTCCATTCACGTTGAACACATAACATGTTTGTGACTTAGAGTCATCAAGTCTGAGCAGAAACTTGCATCAACGTAACCTGTTACGCCAAGTTCTTCATCACAGCCTCCAAAGACAAGGAATGTTTCCTCTGTCTTCGTGAGATACTTAAGAATGCTCTTAACAGCAATCCAATGCGCCATTCCTTGATTACTCTGGAAACGGCTTGTCAAACTTAGAGCCAATGCCACATCAGGTCTAGTACTTAACAATGCATACATAATCGATCATATGGCTGAAGCATAAAGATGTTTAGTCATTTCGGCCTTACCATGTTCCAAATCCGGACATTGTGCCCTTCGCAATGTTTTATTCTTGATAACCGGCAGAGTACCCTTCTTTGCCATCTCCATACCGAAACGTTTCAGTATTTTATCAAGATAAGTACTCTGACTCAACGCTAATAGACGTCTTGATCTATCATGATAGATTTTAATGCCTAAGACGTATGCAGCTTCTCCTAAGTCCTTCATGGAAAATTTACTGTTTAAATAATTCTTCACGCTATTCAGAAGTTCCGCATCATTCCAAATCTGCAATATGTCATCTACATATAGTGCTAAGAACACAACCGAGCTCCCACTCATTTTCTTACAAATGCAGGTCTCTTCCAAATTTTGGACAAATCCAAAACCTTTGATCACCTCATCAAAGCGAAGATTCCAGCCTCGAGATGCTTGCTTCAATCCATAGATGGAGCGTTGAATCTTGCATACCTTGCTAGCATTTTCTGGATCGACAAAACCTTCTGGTTGTACCATATACAACTCTTGCTCAATGTTACCATTTAGGAAGGCTGTTTTGACATCCATCTGTCATATTTCATAATTGTAATATGCAGCAACTGCTAACAAAATCCGAATAGACTTTAGCATCGCTACCGGTGAAAACGTTTCATCGTAGTCAATCCCATGAACCTGTCGGAAACCTTTGGCGACAAGCCGAGCTTTATAGAGAGTTACATTACCGTCACCATCAGTCTTCTTCTTAAAGATCCATTTATTCTCGACGGCCTTGCGCCCTTCGGGAATCTCCATCAAAGTCCACACTTTGTTATCATACATGGATCCTATTTTGGATTAAAAGCCATTTCTCGGACTCTAGACTCGCCATTGCCTCCTTGTAGTTCGTAGGTTCGTCTTGTTCAATTAACATGACGATGCAAACCATGTTGCCATACCATTCTGGTGCGATGCGAGATCTACCAGACCTACACGGTAGAATACTTTCCTCGACAGTTTCTCCCACTCCATCAGTGGAGGATGTTTCCGGAACGGCTTTCGTTGCGTCACTCGGAATTTCGAGTTCAGGATCAACGATCTCATCGAGTTCTACCTTCCTCCCACTTACTGCCTCCGCGAGAAACTCCTTCTCTAGAAAGGTACCAGTCTTCGCGTCAAACGTTTTGCCCTCATCTTGGTTGTAGAAGGTGTATCCTACGGTTTCCCGCGGATATCCTACAAAGACGACTTTCTCCAACTTCGGTTCGAGTTTGTTGGGCTGTAGTTTCTTAACATACGCCTCACAACCCCAAACCTTCAGAAACGATAACTTAGGCTTCTTGCCATACTATAACTCATACGGTGTCGTTTCTACGGATTTGGATGGAGCCCTATTTAAAATGAATGCGGTTGTTTCTAACGCATAACCCCAGAAGGATACGGGCAAATCGGTAAGAGACATCGATAAGAGACATCATAGACCGGACACTATCCAATAGAGTACGATTACATCGCTCGGACACGCCGTTACGTTGCGGTGTTCCGGCAGGCGTAAGTTGTGGCACTATGCCCCAGACCTTCATATGTGTGCCAAACTCAAAACTCAAATACTCGCCACCACGATCGGTCGGAGGTGCTTGATTTTCTTGTTAAGCTGATTTTTAACTTCACTTTGAAATTCTTTGAAATTTTCAAAAGTTTCAGACTTGTGTTTCATCAAATAGATATAACCATATCTACTCAAGTCATCGGTAAAGGTGACAAAGTAACGATAACCATTGCGTGTCGACATGCTCATTGGTCCACCCACATCTGTATGTATGACTCCCAACAAGTCTGACGCTCGTTCAACGAAACCTTTGAACGGTGTCTTGGTCATTTTGCCCATAAGGCATGGTTCGCATGTATCGAGGGATCCAAAATCCAACGAGTCAAAAAGTCCATCTGCATGGAGTTTCTCTATGCGCTTTACACCAATATGACTGAGACGGCAATGCCACATATACATGGCGGTATCATCACTACACTTTATCCTTTTGGCATCTATGTTATGGATGTGAGTACTACGATCGAGATTCCACAAGAATAAACCATTACACTCGGGAGCATCAACATAAAAGATATCATTCATTGAAATAGCACAACTGCTTGATACTGATTTAAATGAATAACCATCTTGTAACAAGCAAGACCCACTGATAATGTTTACACTCAATGATGGTACAAAATAACGCTTATTTAAAACCAAAACTAATCCCGATGGTAGATGTAGAGTGAGCGTGCCGACAGCCACCACGTCGACTCTCGATCCGTTGCCGACACGCATCGTCACATCATCCTTAGCCAGGCGCCTCTTATTCCGCAACTCCTCCTGAGAGTTACAAATATGAGCAACAGACCCAAGTGTTGCTACGGGCGGATGTAATATACACATCTATAACCTGTATATCGAATATACCTTACTCTTTGGCGACTATCCTGCCAACTTTCTTGTCCTCCAGGTACTTGGGGTAGTTACGCTCAGGGGATCCGATGGTCACCACCATCTTCTCCATCTTGATTTCTAATTCGGCTACTTCGAGCATCTTCAGAATTTCCGACAAGGATTTTGACATCCCTTTCATGCCGCAATCCACGATGGCGTTCTTATAGCTAGGGGGCAGAGAAATCAGCACCCTAACGATAACCAACTCTTCTGGGATCACATTTCCCAGATCACTCAAGAGTTGAACGCTGCCAAAGATTTTGGCCAAGTGCTCACTAATATTGCCGTGCTCTTCCATCCGGGCTGAGAAGAAAAGCTTGGTAGCTTCAAACCTCTCAGCCATGACTTGCGTGCAAAAACAACCATGAGTTCAGTGATTATCTCATAAGCACTCTTGTTCTCAAAATAGTTTTGCAGACCAGCCTCCATGGCAAAGAGCATGCCACTCTGGACATAAGAAGAAATCTCTGCCTTAACCCCATGGACAATCCTATCAGTTTTTGAGGCGGTGTTTGGCAGATCACCTAAGGGGACTTCAAGGATGTAAGCCACCTTGTGGGTTTCAAGAAGGGACTTCAGATCATGGAACCAGGACAAGAAGTTTGACCCATTGGTCTTAAGCTTTTCTTTCTCAAGGAACAGACCTAGGTTAAACGAGGGGCGAGACATCTACAATGGAATTTGCAACAACATAAGACTTTGTTCATAATAATTTTGAGTTATAGTATTTTTAGAAAATAACTAACATAACTCACACTCAAACGAATATCCCTCCTGGTCGTTTAAACGATTGCACAACACCTCATCGTCAGAGCCGGCAACACAACTTCAAGGGTAGATTTTGTCAATCACAACAACTTTGTGACTCATGCTCGACCTTTCGGCCTCCGTGTTCCGAGTCCATATCTGCATATGCTAGGCTCGCCACAATAACCTCGACGTAACGCTTGTGCAACATGGCTTACACCCACTGTATGCGAACGACGATATGTCTGACACCCGATCGTCACGGCCTGCCTCATAACGTAGAACTTTTTTGGTGGTGCTCGTTGTGAAGGAGATATGACCTAGAGGCAAATAAATAAGTAGTATTTATTGCATTATCTCATAAGTTTATAATAGGTTTTTGTATTCTGCTATAACTGAATCGAAATTATTAATACACGTGTGATACATAGACAACCAGAGTCCCTAGTGAGACTCTATATAAACAAGTCCATTGGGTAACATGTGACGCCCGAAAATCGGTACTATGTAGATTTAAGCGATCCCGCCGAAATCCGCATAATAACGATTTTAGGTCGCCCACCAGACATAATGTGCACGCCGAAACATGCGCATTATGTGGGTGGAATTGTGATAACATTACAACAGTTCCGATACATCCACAAATACAACATAATATATATAATACAACAACGACTCGAACGAGTCAAGATACAAATGATACAATACAAAGATTCAAATGACAGCGGAAGCAAAAATAGTATCCGACTACGGATAAGAGGCAAATTGGACTAAGAGTCCTGAAGATAAGCAATGGCGCCATATCCCTGCCCAGCCAAGCCGGAGGGATTCCCAATCTAACGTCGTCAGACTTCAAACCTGTTAACTGCACATAAAGCACATCCCAAAAGAGGGTCAGGGCACTCCCTGGCAAGCAAAACCGACTTGCCTACTTCCTACACCATCTCCCAAAATATAGGGGAGGTGGACTTAGCGGCAGCAGCAATAGCAACCTAAAGAGACACGCTACAACTTCCGTCTAATCAGAGAGGGATAAGAGAGCGCATAAAGTAAACATCTACAACTAACACCAAACATAACCCATTCTCGAATTAACCCCCTCAACCAAGTATGAGGAAGCAATTCGGGAATACTCACACGTTGAACAATTTTAGTTACGAGTTATTGTGAAAGTAATTCTCTATTACTAGTCAGGTTAATTAACAATGTTTAGGTGTAAGTTGTCTATGATCTTGTTAGCCAGCATCATCACCAAGTCGTCCATAACCGTGGACACGGCTCATCGATAATATTATACCCTGCAGGGGTGCACTACTGGACCCGTACTCGTTCGATCAACCCCAAAAGCAAAGCCAGAAGGTAGGGCATCTCAACACGGCAAATCTCTTCTCTACAACCCATCCAGGGAACCGCATGATTGTGTGCACGGCTAATCAGGTCCAGTGCCCGCGGGATACGACCTTCATAGCACTCTAAGAACGTGCCACCCTATATGAGAATCGACTACTCCATCATCATGAGATCGTTAGGTAACCATATGCATGCATCAAATGGAAAGCCCGGACTAGTTGCGGCGCCCTGGATAAGAAGCGGATTAGATCGAAGCCGCGGGGGGCTCCATAGGGCCTCCCACAAGCGGTTAGTGCGCTCAAAATTGGATCCGAGGACAAGAACTGAGATCCTAGGTCGACACTTAGCAGAACAAAGCACCTCGGAAGGCCTTCCGCCGGTGCCTTATCTTTTAATTATAATACCCCAATATAGAACAACATTTTATTAAGGTAGAATAACCTATCATGCTAAGCAGGTGCAATTAAATAAGACATACAGACGACTCGCGCAAACAACTCTAAGCATGCGCTACGACTCGCAAGGCCAACAGATAAACATGCAACATGTATTAGGATGTGGGGATAAATCTGTATGAGCTGCAGGATAAACATGTGATGGGATCGCGATAAAGAATCGAATACTAGGGTAGCAGAGATCAACGGCAGGAATGAAATACAATGTATAGGCAAACAAGCAAACTTTGCTTGCCTGGAATCCCGCATGGAAGCAGAGATCATCGTTGCTCACACATCTCAACGTCGTATCCGCGAAGAAGCAACAAACACTGGAAGGTGTAAAAGATGCATCTTATAACTACGGCAAAGATCCAGCATGATCATATGAGAATGATGCATTACATGGCAAGATACAATACAATGCAGGTAATCCAAATTAAGCGGGAAAGCAACCCCGACAATTAATATTTAGCTGCAAGTTATTTATTTACTCCACAAATTAAATGTCCATTAACATGGCAAGACATGACAAAGATGATCTAGTCAAATTAAATGGAATGGGGCAATACATATAGTGATTTGCCCCACACATTCCATATTTATTATTCAGGTGATTTGCTACACCCGCAAACCCAAGAGATGCAACAAATGCAATTATGATGCGATATGTACAAGATAGATGACATTTAATAAAATAGGTTTTAGGGTTAGGGTTTGGGTCCGTACGTCGGATCGGGTGAACTAGGGTTCGAAACCGATGTCTTCAGTCCGTAGAGGAAGTAGTCGTCTTCGTGGAAGTAGTCGTCGCGGAACCGGGGCATCGTCGTTTGTCGGTGTCGTGGAAGTGGGCGGGGAAGTAGTCGTACTCGGTCATCCTCGTTGACGGGCGCGGGCACGTAGGAGCACGGCAACGGACACCGGAAGAAACGCGCACGGGCGGGCACCGCAACACGGACACGGGCAGTCGCGGCAACGCGGCACCGGAAGGGGCACACACACGCGCACGGGCAGCACCTCGAAGGGTGGACAAAACGGGCAACAAAAGTGACGCCGGGGTCGTGCGGGAATTCCACCGAGCACCTTGCGGGCGGCGAACGCGAGGACACCACCAGACGGAGAAAAGAGGCCGGCGCGGAGCGGAGCCACGGAGCGGAGGCACGGGGCTGCGTGGGGCGGAGGTGCGCGGTGGCAGCAAGGAGGCCGGGGCGCGGCGGCACGCGCGGGAGGCGGAGGCGGCGGCCCGGGGCGCGACACACATGGGCGCGCAGGCGCGGGCGGCGACTCGAGCTCGGGCCGGAGGGCGTGCGGCCGGAGGTGCAGGGGCGCGGCTGCGTCGGGCCGGAGGCGGCGGCGCAAGGGCGCGCGGCAGCCGGGGAAGGAGGTGCACAGGGCTGGGGAGGCGCGACGCGCGGGGTCGGGCCGGCGAGCTCGGCTGGCCGGAGGGAGCGAGGCGGCGGCGAGCGGCGTGGCCGGCGATGGCGGGGGCGCGGGGCGCGGCGGGCGGCGCAGGCCGGCTGACGCGGCGGCGCGTGGCGGCCGGGCTTGGGCGGCGGAGCAGGGCTCAGGAGAAGGTGGCGCGCGGCGGCGGCGTGTGCGTCGGAGCGCGGCGACCGGCGACCGGCGGTCGCGAGAGGAGCTCGGTCGGGCGGCCATGGATGGGGAGCACGAGCTTGGCTCGGAGCTAGCTTTTCCCGTGCGGGGAGAGAGAAGAAGAGAAGGAAAAGAAAAAGAAAAGAAAAGAAAAGGAAGAAAAGAAAAGAGAAGGAGGGGGGAAAAGAGAAAAGGAAAAAAAGGAGAAGTGGAGGGGGGCGGCTGCAAAAATTCCAGGGGGTGGGAAAAGTTTTTCAGGGGACAAAACCTAGGGTTTGGAGTTTGATGGGCTTGGGCTTTATTCCTCTCCCGTTTAACTTTTCGGTTATATATTTTTAAAACAAAATAGAAAACGAATTTGAACACGAAACCTTTACAAAATATTTTTAGTTTTCAAAGGACAATTTAATAAACTAGTTTTTAACATTTTTAAAAGATTTAAAAATAACACATTTTTAATTAATTTGAAATGCATTCGAATTTAATTGTGGAAATTTAATTTAAATGCAACAAATTAAATTAATGCGACGCAATGCGATGCCATGTCGATGCAAAAAGAAAACTCACCAAATTAAAAGGGGATAAATCCCGGGGCGTTACATAACAGTTGATCGAGATTCCCGATCAAGGAAAATGACGTCAGTTGACAATGGGGTCATCTTATTAGTAGAATAAGGTGATGGACATACACAAAGTATTGCAATAAGATCGTATTACGATGTTTGTCATTTATTATAGATAAGAAATATGATAGCTCATTCCTTGTACCGTGAGACCGTACTTATTGCTACTCCTTAGGGGTGCTTTGAGAGCAGCAAACGTTGTGTCTTATATAGCATGACAATAACGGTGTCCATCTTGGGTATCCCGAAAGAGTATGTTGAGACGTAAGGATCAAGAGCGGGATTTATTCATTCTTGTAATGGAAAGATACTCTCGGCCCACTCGGTGAGATTGCATCCATATAGCTGCGCAGCTTATGACTAGGTCATGGAGATGTAATGTCACAAACGAGTTAATAACCTTTGTCGGTAATGAGATACAACAAGGACATCGGATGTCTGCGATCATATCTCGGACAAGGTAGTATCGTAGAAACAAAGGGAATGAATATCATGTTTATGGTTCAACGACGATATTCGAAGAATGCACAGGGACCGTCATATGCGTCTAGGTATCCCTGGCGGTCATTGGCGAGCGAAGGGTCTCGACCATGTCTGGAGTGTTCTCGAACCGTAGCGTAACAAGTTTAAGGTCTTAACGACACCTGGAGAAGGTTATGGAATTTTATAGGATTTTATTGGAGAGAGAGAAATGATCCGGAAAGAGTTCCGGTGGTCCGGAAGGAGTTCCGGGAAGGTCTGGAGTGGTTTCGGGAATGTCCGAAAGATGTTCGGGTGGTTCAGAAAATGTTTCGGAGTCACGTGAGATTAAATAATATGTACATATATTAATTAATAGTATTTTATATTAATTAAAAATAAAGTAAAAAGGGGCAGCCCACCTAATGGGCCAATTGGGGCCCATTAGGGGGAGCCGCACCAAGGAAGGGGGTGGGGCCCATGGCTGGGTCGGCTGGCCCAGGCCGGTCGAAACCCCATCCCACCTCTCCTTTATTTAGTCCCACATGGGGGAGCTAGGGAGTTTGCACAGCCCCTCCCCCCTTTATATAGCAAGACATATTAATTGAATTTATTCATTGAAAATACAATTAAATTTGTAGTAGGCCGACCGAGCTGCTTCTCCGCCCGTTTTGCCTCCTCTCTCCACCAAAGCTATACCGCCGGGCGCCGTTGCCCTGCGGGATTCCAGAAAAGTTCTACCCCTGCGATCTTAGTTGGATCTGAGTGACCGGGGGGGGGGGGGGGGGGGGGTTGTTGTTAAGCTCTGTATGTTTGCGAGTGCTCGGAGGCGCCACATTTGAGGAGCCTGGGCGACGTTGTCTCGCCCACCCAGCAGCCCTACCGCCAGCGCCACCCCCCAGTCGCCGGTGCCACGCCATCTTCCGCCCGACGCCCGTCGACGCAGGTCATCGTCGACACCCCGACGTCATCATCTACATCATCGCGGCAAGTTCTCCGCGACCTCGAGGTCGGCTACGTACGACTTCATCGTCAACGCTTGTGCGGGAGCGTAATCCACACTATCGGTCTACATGGAGGTAATGTGAACCGTTCCGCCACCGTTATCACATGTACTAGATAGATAGATCCTGACTAGTTAGGGCGTTATTACGCTAGAAAAATTATTGTTTTCTGCACCGGGACCCCTTCACGTTGGAGGAAGAACACTAGTGGTATTTTGAAGGGATCATCTTATATATAACTACCACCGCGTAACAAATATATACTAATATATATAATCACACAATATAAGATGCACACAATAACATCAAATGTAATGCGATTTGATATAGTCTATTGCGCCATGGTCTTCTTGGAGCCCGCAGTTTGAACGGATAGACGTCGCCTAGGGGGGGGGGGGGGTGAATAGGCGATTTTAAACTTTTTCGAGGAGCCGGAATATCCGGTCCAAGAATGACCCGGAAATTCCGGTATGCTTGATAAAGGCGGAATAAAACTAGAGGTTTACTTTAACAAGCATACAACCTAGATATAAATACTAGGCTCACCTATGTGCACCAACAACTTATGCTAAGCAATACAAGTAACAAGGTGATAGCAAGATATACATAAGGAGACAACATGACAAGCTCATTATTTAACTTAGCATTTTCTTTACTAAGCACATTACATTTAGCAATAGCATGGTCATGTTCTTTAGTGAGTTTAGCAATTACTTCATTGTTTAACTCCTCACTAGATTCCAATCTTTCCTCGAGAGCAACCCGAGTTTCTTGCTCTTCCTCAAGAGCATTCTCAAGATTATGGACCTCACCCGCGGAATCACGAGCAAGACCCCACCCTTCATGACAACGGGTCTCCATAGCCTCAAAGGTCTCCTTGAGCTCAAAAAGGGTAGTCATGATTTCTAAGAAGTTCTCATGAGCATTTTTATTATTTAAGAGAGCATGAGAGACAATGTCAACCTTCTCCTTAATTAGATCATCATCATCATCATTAGATATATTGGAGTGCACGGTAGGTGATACCTTATACTCCTTAGCCATTAGGCAAATGTGAGTAGTGGATGAAGACGATGAAGAGACACTTGAAGCACCTTTGAGGTCCAAGTCTTGTTCCAACAATTGTTGGGATTCCTCTACATTGTTAGCCAAACAAGTACTAGAGGAAATAGAAACATTTTGATCATGGCAACAAGACAAGGAAATCATATCATCATGAGATTTAGTTAAGCAACTACTACATGATATGCAAGGACTATCAACACTGGCATTTAAGACATTTGAAGTGCTAGAGGTGTTTAAGTCCAAAGATAGAGCATTGCAATAAGATGGGTGAGAAGTATAGTCAATAGTGGATTCACCATCAAGATTGCAATTTCTATCACAACTCACCATATCATTACCTTGTGGCAAACCACATGTCGGTGAAGTGGAGGAAGTCGTGAGCTCATCACGACCGGATGTGGAAGGAGGACAATCATCCTTGGAAATGTTGGAAACCTCATATATATCTTGAAGTTTTGTCCATAATTCATGAGCGCTCCGAAAAGGCATGATTGACGCAAGTACTACATCGCTCAAAGCACATATGAGACCATTAGATGCTAGAGTATCGAGATAAGAGTTTTTCTCATCCTCTAAAGATAATTCTTGTGAATCCTTTGGAGGAGAAAAACCCATATCTACAATACTCTCTAAATTTGAACCCATGTCTCTAAAAAGATTAAGCATGCGAATTTTCTAAACATCATAATTTGTGACATCGAATCTATAAGAGGGATTGTGCACTAGATCTCTAAACGACATCCTTATCTCTAGGCGGTTAGACCTATTAATGAGATAACCTGGCTCTGATACCAATTGAACGGATAGACGTCGCCTAGAGGGGGGGGGGGTGAATAGGCGATTTAAAACTTTTTCGAGGAGCCGGAATATCCGGTCCAAGAATGACCCGGAAATTCCGGTATGCTTGATAAAGGCGGAATAAAACTAGAGGTTTACTTTAACAAGCATACAACCTAGATATAAATACTAGGCTCACCTATGTGCACCAACAACTTATGCTAAGCAATACAAGTAACAAGGTGATAGCAAGATATATGACTTCAAGCACGAAGGCTATCACAATGTAAAGTGCATAAGTAAAGAGCTCGGGTATAGAAATAACCGAGGCACGCGGAGACGAGGATGTAATCCCGAGTTCCACCCAAAGGGTGTACGTCTCGTTTGGAGAGGTGTGCGCAACCACAACAGGTTAGCCGCAACGCCACAAAGGCTCACCTTCTTCTCCTGATGAACTCAACCACAAAAGGTTGCGAGTTCACCTTCCACTATTGATCTCCTTTGGGGCGGAGATCGAATCGCGTACAACTCTTGAGGCACACACCCACAACTTAATTGGGGGCTCCCAAGTCTTGAGGCACACACCCACAACTTAATTGGGGGCTCTCAAGTGACCACAAAAGGTCTTGACCACAAAAGGTCTTGGCCACAAAAGGCCGGCCACAAAAGGCGTCTAGGGTCCAAAGACCCAAGAGTAACAAGCTCACAAGTATCACCACCACGAATCCTCGTGGAGGGCTCAAACCGATGCAAATGCAATGGCAAGAGCACACGAAGTGGTCAAGTACTTCACTCTCAAATTCCAACACAACAACAAATTTTTATGGGGGAATAAGAGAGGAAGAACAAAGGAAACCACAAAGGAGTCAAATCCTTCACTCCCAAATCCCACCAAAAGCAACTAATGCTTATGGGGGGAGAAAAGAGGAAGGACAAAGAAGAAGAACCACAAAGGAACTCCAAGAACTAGATTCACTAAGTTCCCCTCACTTAGAGGAGAGATTGATTGGTAGGATTGTAGATCTAGATCTCCTCTCAACTTTCCCTAAGGAATATGGAAGATTCAATGGAGGGATTGAGAGGGAAGTGAGCTTTCCAAGGTCAACAATGGAGTAGGAGAGAGGGGAAAAACGTGCTGCCTTGGGTTGGCTGGGGAAGAAGAAGGGGAGGGGTATTTATACCCCTCCAGGAAATATAGCCGTTGGCTGTTTCGACACTCGGAAATTCCGGTCAACCGGAAATTCCGAGTCCATGAAATTTCCGAGATGAAAATCCGGCTGGAGTCAGAAGCAAAACCAAACTTTTCCTTAGCCATTTCTGGAGGACTTTTCTGGGGGCACTCGGAAATTCCGGTAGACAGAAATTTCCGAGCACAATTTCCGACTGGAGTCAGAACCCTTTTTCTCCTTTCCTTAGCCGTTTTCTTGGATCAGCTGGGGAACCGGAAATTCCGGTAGAGCGAAATATCCGGCCCCAATAATCCGAATCAGCAAAACACCTAAACGAAAACTGCTATAACTTTTGCAAATGAACTCCAAAAGAGGTGAGACCAATTTTGTTGGAAAGATAGCGACGATGAGCACCCAACAAATATTGCATCCCATAAATAGAGTAAAATCACCACACATGGAAAGGTGTGGGACTTTCCTCATGGTAGAACTGACAATATTTCCGCCACCGAAAACGCAACAAGTTGTCCAAGTAAAACCGATTTCGATGAACAAGAGCTTGACATGGAGATGAACCAAGATCTAATTCCTCACCAACATAAAAGCCAAAAAGAACCAAGAAACATGATATGCCAAGTATGCAAAGGTTTGAGCTCTCCACAACGATGCGATCAAGTTACCAACTTGAGAGCCCCTCTTGATAGTACGCCTATCTATCCTATAGCCCTATCAAGATCATACCTTTGTCTTGAGCATTCCACTTGAGTTGGATGAAGACTATCTTGATCTCTTCAAGTGGTTCATCTTTTCTTTATTGCGCGTCCAAGCACATGCTTGATGAAGCCTTCTCCAAATACTCCTTCATGCTCACAATGGGAGAGTCTCGCTTAGCTTCATCTTCATGTATCCATTGCAAGCACCAAGCATAGGATTTCTTCAAGAAGCTTCTCTTGGTCTTGGTCTTGCACATCTCACCTTGATGACGATCACCACATGACGTCATCCTCCATGAGCTATATGAAATCTTCATTTGATGCAAGCCCATGGGAAGATACCTAACCTCATATAAAGATACCACACACACATATATCATGGGTTAGTTCACAAAGCTATGCGGACAAGTGTTTACCATCCCAAGAGATACATGATCGCTCTTGGTACATCTTGTAGCTTTGTGTGTTGATCAACATCTTGATCAACCTTGTATCTTCCAACATTTCTTCACTAATATGATGTCTTGAATCCTTCAAGACATACTTGCAATATGCTCCACTCAACACATAAGCTTCAAGAGTCCAACACATGAACTCCACAACTCCATGGACATGCTCCACTCAACACATAAGCTTCAAGAGTCCAACACATGAACTCCACAACTCCATGGACATGATCTATAATGATATCTCAAAGCAAACATTAGTCCATAGAGATTGTCATTCAATTACTAAAACCACACATGAGGGAAAATGCTCTTTCACCTACCTTGACCATATCACATTGCCCCTGCAAAATAAAGTTAGACGCTTCTACTTTATCTTTTACATATTTTACGTGGCTGGAGCTTTCGTAAAGAGAACCGCTTCTTACCTACGAACTTATGACCACAACAACGATCCAATAATTGCATATTTAAGCATCACTTTCGGGCCCTCCATTGAAAAAGCAAGACCAACTAAAGAGAGAGAGACAGACACCCGCCAGCCACAGATACGGTACAAGCCGTATGTCAGTAGTGGAACCAGTCTCGCGTAAACGTACGCGTAAAGTCGGTCTGGGCCGCTTCATCAACTCGATGCCGCTGGAATCAGAAGTGCACGCTAGAGGGTAGCAAATAACAGGAACGGTGCCCCCGTGCAGAACACGGGTTCTAACAGCGTACAACTATATCTACGATAGATCGGCTCTGATACCACTGAAGGCGATCGTAGGCAGAAAACAAAAAAAATTCTAGCAACGATATCCTTAAAACATGCAAAGATCTATTCTATGTAGATATAGAAGTACAACAGATATCAGAATACATACCCTTGTAGACCGAAAGCGGGATTACGTTCCCGCACGAACGTTGACGATGAAGACCGACGAAGCCGACCTCAAAGTCGTGAAGTGGAAGTAGACCTCCCAGCACCGCTAGCATAGCACCTCGTAGTGGAGACGACGACCTCCGAAACTCCAGTCCAGGACGAGCAGCGGAATACTTGGATCGGAACACCAGCAGCTCAGCAGCGGGCTATGGTGGAGAGATACCCCTCTCAACTTAGGGCAACTCCGACAAAGGGAATCACGAAATCGAGAGAGAATTGGGGAATTAATTGGTGAATTAAAAGGCTAGGGGTGCCCCATCTTATATAGGCTCCCAGGAGGGAGCTAACTTACCAGCCAGAAAATGTGGGACTAACCCCCACATGCCTGGTGGGCCCATTTGGCCCACCTAGGCCGGCCTCCATGCCCCCACCGAATTCCCTTGGGGATTTCCCCACATGGGCCTTCTTTCCACCAGAAGGCCCATTTAGGAAAATCAGACTTAATAAATTCGAAAATAAATATGTAAAATCATATTTAAACATTAATTACACTAATTAATATCAAACATATTATATATAATTTATTCTAGCTCCAAAAACTATTTCATCGCTGCCTGATCTCCATCGGACCTCTCCCGGGACGTTCCCGGTGATCTCTTTCCTTTTCGGTTGTCTTGTCCAAACCCCTTAAGTGTGTTACCCTAGCGGTTCGATATAATAACAGGCATGATCGAGACTTCTCTCTGATCAATGACTAACTCGTAGGCCTGGACCTCATGAATTAATCCCCATGATATAACGAATGACTCTCATCTATCAAACCTGAACGTAAAGTCTTAAACCTTCTGACATAGCGATACTTAGCGTGTCCGAGCATCGTTCGTAGATATCTCCATACCTAGCTGACCTCGTTACCGACAACGCTATCTTCTACTCGTCTATGATTTCATGTCTCCGTGACCTAGTAAAATGCTTGCAAGCTCATTAGACATAATCTCACCGAATGGGACCTAGAGTATCTATCCTGCTATGCACACTGGCAAATCCCGCTCTTGACCCCTCGTCTCAACTACCCCCTTCCAATACCCAAAAGTATCACCGTTATTGTCATACTATATAAGATACGACGTTTGGTGCGATCAAAGCAATAAGAGTTGATCTCACGGGCGAAGATGTAATGACTACGTCCTACAATATGGGTATGTCCATCACATCGTTCCACCAACGATATGACTTTATTGCCGACTTGCGCCATGCCCCATGATCGGGAAACCTCGATCATCAATCGCGCAACGAAACTAGTCTTAGTAGAGCCTACTAGTGACCTGGTTGTTTACGCATCACACCCGTATTAATGTTTCCGCTTAATTCGATTATAACATGACACAAAACCGTATTATGAACAAACGAGATATAATAAAGAAATGCACTTTATTATATGCCTATAGGGCATATCTCCTTCACCACCACCATGCCATGTCAATGCAGAGGCATCCAAGAAGCGCCCAACTGGTTAAAAACCATCCCCTTCCTAGGATTTCCCCTTGTCACCGCTCACACTTGAACGGATAGACGTCGCCTAGAGGGGGGGGGGTGAATAGGCGATTTAAAACTTTTTCGAGAAGCCGGATTATCCGGTCCAAGAAAGATCCGGATATTCCGGTATGCTTGATAAAGGCGGAATAAAACTAGAGGTTTACTTTAACAAGCATACAACCTAGATATAAATACTAGGCTCACCTATGTGCACGAACAACTTATGCTAAGCAATAGAAGTAATAAGGTTATAGCAAGATAGATGACTTCAAGCACGAATGCTATCACAATGTAAAGTGCATAAGTAAATAGCTCGGGTATAGAAATAACCGAGGCACGCGGAGACGAGGATGTATTCCCGAGTTCCACCCAAAGGGTGTACGTCTCGTTTGGAGAGGTGTGCGCAACCACAACAGGTTAGCCGCAACGCCACAAAGGCTCACCTTCTTCTCCTGATGAACTCAACCACAAAAGGTTGCGAGTTCACCTTCCACTATTGATCTCCTTTGGGGGCGGAGATCGAATCCCGTACAACACTCTTGAGGCACACACCCACAACTTAATTGGGGGCTCCCAAGTCTTGAGGCACACACCCACAACTTAATTGGGGGCTCTCAAGATGACCACAAAAGGTCTTGGCCACAAAAGGCCGGCCACAAAAGGCGTCTAGGGTCCAAGGACCCAAGAGTAACAAACTCACAAGTATCACCACCACGAATCGTCGTGGAGGGCTCAAACCGATGCAAATGCAATGGCAAGAGCACACAAAGTGCTCAAGTCCTTCACTCTCAAATTCCAGCAAAGCAACAAATGCTTATGGGGGAATAAGAGAGGAAGAACAAAGGAAACCACAAAGGAGTCAAATCCTTCACTCCCAAATCCCACCAAAAGCAACTAATTCTTATGGGGGGAGAAGAGAGGAAGAACAAAGGAGAAGAACCACAAAGGAACTCCAAGATCTAGACCCACTAGGTTCCCCTCACTTAGAGGAGATATGGATTGGTGGAAATGTGGATCGAGATCTCCTCTCTCTTTTCCCTCAAGAAATAGCAAGAATCATTGGAGGGATTGAGATATCTCAAAGCTTTGGAGGTCAACAATGGAGGAGGAGAGAGAGCACCAAAACTTGGGAACCATTGGGGAAGATGACCCCTTAAATAGGTTCCCAACAAATCTGCCCATTGGGGGCAGTTTTTCCCACTCGGGCCGGAAGTTCCGGGCTTACCCCGGAACTTCCGGACCCCCCAAACACCCCAAAACGCGCCCGAGAAGTTTTCTTAGGTCAAACCGGAAGTTTGGGCGGAAGTTTGGCCGGAACTTCCGGCCTAGGGCCGGAACGTCAACACGAAAACGATGATATCTTGACCATACGAACTCCGTTTTCGATGATTTTTGGCTCGTTGGAATCACCACGAAGAGCTCTATAAGATCATGCAGAGAAACATCATAGTACAACAAGTGAGGTTAAAACCAAATAGGGAAATGAAAGATCTCTAGATAAAAGAACAACCGATAAAACCTCAAACATAAAAAACGCAACAAGTTTTTCAAAGTAAAACCGTTTTCGATGAACTAGAGCTTGAAATGGAGATGAACCAAGCTCTAATTACTCACAAGGATAAAAGTCAAATAAGAACCAAGAAATATGATATGCCAAATATGCAAAGGTTTGAGCTCTCCGCAACGATGCGGTCAAGTTACTCACTTGAGAGCCTCTCTTGATAGTACGCCTATCTATCATATAGCCCTATCAAGATCATAACTTTGCCTTGAGCATTACACTTGTGTTAGATGATGACTATCTTGATCTCTTCAAGTGGTTCATCTTTCTTGATTGCGCGTCCAAGCACATGCTTGATGAAGACTTCTCCAAATACTCCCCCATACCCATAATGGGAGAGTATCGCTAGGCTCCGTCTTCATGTATCCATAGCAAGCTCCAAGCATAGGATATCTTCAAAAAGCTTCTCTTGGTCTTGCACATCTCAACCTCAATGACGATCACCACATGACGTCATCCTCCATGAGCTATATGAAATCATCCCAAGAGATACATGATCGCTCTTGATACATCTTGTAGCTTTGTGTGTTGATCAACATCTTGATCACCCTTGTATCTTCCAACATTTCTTCACTAATATTATGTCTTGAATCCTTCAAGACATAATTGCAATATGCTCCACTCAACACATAAGTTTCAAGAGTTCAAGACATGAACTCCACAATTCCATGGACATGATCTATAATGATATCTCAATGCAAACATTAGTCCATAGAGATTGTCATTCAATTACCAAAACCACACATGAGGGGAAATGCTCTTTCAATCTCCCCCATTTTGGTAATTGATGACAATCTCTTTTGAGAGGGTTTATAATATGGAATTTAACGAACAAGAATGGTTGCACTAACATCAAATACTACAAAGGTATGTGATGTTAGTCCATCCACATATATAGAGAAAACTCCCCCATAATTTATGCATGTGTGTATGAACATGAATTCATTGCATATATTATCGACCATTATCGATGGTGGAGTTTTCACTATATCTATAAAACGAAGCAACGAATGCAAAGGCAAGGAAGGCAAATACTTAAGAATAAACCAAATTACAAATCCAATTCCATACAACCCTCCAAAACTTCTCCCCCATTGGCAACGATTGCCGAAATGGGCGAAAAGCTTTGGAAAGGTAACATAATAAGACCTCCTTCATGATTTATGCATTTCTCATGATATGAGTGAAATCAAATGCACTTATCCAATGACGAATAGATGAAGGGGATCAAACTATATTGAGGATCCAAAAATTGCACAAGAAAGATATCAATTGAAATCCACTGGAAGGATACCAATTGCAAAGGGAGAAAGCATTCACAAAGAAGCAAGCAATCAAGGGATCCAAAAACCAATTGAGCACAAGAAGATGTTATGATAAGATCAACCAAGTGTTCTAAAAATTAAGAGGGAACTCCCCAAGGTACATGCACAATGAAAAGATTTGTATTTCAATATGGTGTGCATAACATGGAATCCTCACCGCCTCCTAGATAATTTTGAACACAAACAAATGTTGGGCAACAAGAAAAAGAAAGGGAAAACAAAGACTTGCTCAACCGAGAAAGGATGGGTGTGATATGGAAATATAATTTAGAGACTAAACAAGGACGAGCCTAAGCAACACCATAGTCTTTCAAATTATGAGGCACATAGTGCATATCATGTATTTCGCATACAAGCACACCACAGAGGATACATCAAATAGGATCACAAGCTTATTGAGAGGCAATGTTATACCAATAGAAAAACAAATCTTGTGCCTTTTAGAGATCACCAAAGAATCAAGAAAGAAATAAAATGTGATCACTAAAGATTTTGAATACCAATTAAATATGTAACTACCTTCATGTGTATAAGTTTCTAAGTAGACACTAAGTCCACAAAGAAACATGCACACACAATGTAAATACAAGGTAAAGAACATGGTATCCAAGAGGAAGTTATAAGTACACCGATAAGATTTTTCTTAAAAGCAACGCACATAGCTCAAATTATTCTTAGAGGGTATAGATGAACTTCCAACACCAAGTTCTCAAAGCATCACAAATACCCACATAGGATAAGTGATAGTTGGGATACTTCAAGACACAAAACAAATATCACATAAGGCAAATGATTTATGAGAATTCATCAATATTGCACATGAGAGACTTTGAAATGAATTTGCTAGATTAACATATTGGGGATCGGTGAATCATGAAGATGATTATATAAATCCCCTTGATGTGTAATCATCCCGGCTTACTCACATTAGCAATGAAGATATTTTGAAAGAAACTTTGCAAAAACCATATCAAATGCAACTTAGATAAACTCATGCCAAAGAACAACCTACACAAGGTTGAGAGCTAGAAGTATATGCATGAGTTAGATACTTGTTACCGAGATAGCATTGACGGTGTAGAAGATGAGAGTTCACAATCATCCAAGCTTGACTCCAAGAAGCACATGGTGAAGACATCTTCTTTAAAAAGAGGCAAGCTTCCAATGCATCTCCCATGTACCTAAAACAAATCAAGTACACTATGGTACCCAAACTAATTGGGTCCAAAGTAGTTAGACCAACTACAATACATAGGATAAACTCCACATAAATATGTGCATATTGATATGAAATAGAATTTCATGCACATCTTAGTCATTTAGGATTTGATGGAGTTTATCCTATATATTGGATCAAGGAAAGTAAGCATGCCACAAGATATACAAATAGTAAATATGCATGCACAAAACTTTCAAGAACCAAACGAGATACAGTTTGGACAAAACACCAACTAAATCAAGAAGCTACACAAAAGTGTGGCAAGAGAAGGATTTGTCCTCATTGTATCAAAGACTCAAACCAACACATGATTGGAGAAACCAATATGAAAATATATCAAATGAAAACAAGGTAAAGGCTAAACCAATGAACATAAGAAATAAAACAAGCAAACATGCTCGAAGGTTTCATCTCATCCAAGAAGGTACACTAAGAACCATGGGATGAGATAGCCAACTCCACAAAGAGGAGTAAGATTTCAACAAATAAACCAAGCCCTCTACAATTTTCATGATGGCACAAAGTACCAAGACGAAAAATGTTTGTCTTTCAAAGAGACATGTCATCGGGATCAAAAACCAATTGAAGATAACTAATATTCAATAACGTATAGGATTGCTCCCCCAAGATTAGTGCATTACTTATGATCTTGTATTTGAATACAAAATGCACATAAATGAGATCATCACTCTCCATATATATTGTTAAAGCATATCATGTTCAAGAAGAGCAATAAGATACCAAACCAATTTAAAGAATAGTGTTCTAAGGAGTATAGAGTAGCTTCCCCATGATTAGTGCATTATTTGAGATCTTGTATGTAAATACAAAATGCACACATGTGGGATCATTACCCTCCATATATCCTTTTGAGCACAAAGTTCAAGAAAAGCAAAAGACCCGATAACAATTAAAAAGGATGATGTTCTACTCAATGTAGGATAACTCCCCCAAGGATGGTGCATTACTTAGAATAAAGTCTTCGAATGTAAATACAAAACAATGGGTTCCTTGCTTTTCCTAACTCAAGAAAGCACAACACAAATTATGAGTAGAGCAACAAAAGGATACAAATGAAGCAAAGAGGACCAAAGGATGGTTAAACCTTTTGAGATACCAAACCAATTTAAAGAATAGTGTTCTAAGGAGTATAGAGTAGCTTCCCCATGATTAGTGCATTATTTGAGATCTTGTATGTAAATACAAAATGCACACATGTGGGATCATTACCCTCCATATATCCTTTTGAGCACAAAGTTCAAGAAAAGCAAAAGACCCGATAACAATTAAAAAGGATGATGTTCTACTCAATGTAGGATAACTCCCCCAAGGATGGTGCATTACTTAGAATAAAGTCTTCGAATGTAAATACAAAACAATGGGTTCCTTGCTTTTCCTAACTCAAGAAAGCACAACACAAATTATGAGTAGAGCAACAAAAGGATACAAATGAAGCAAAGAGGACCAAAGGATGGTTAAACCTTTTGAGATACCAAACCAATTTAAAGAATAGTGTTCTAAGGAGTATAGAGTAGCTTCCCCATGATTAGTGCATTATTTGAGATCTTGTATGTAAATACAAAATGCACACATGTGGGATCATTACCCTCCATATATCCTTTTGAGCACAAAGTTCAAGAAAAGCAAAAGACCCGATAACAATTAAAAAGGATGATGTTCTACTCAAAGTAGGATAACTCCCCCAAGGATGGTGCATTACTTAGAATAAAGTCTTCGAATGTAAATACAAAACAATGGGTTCCTTGCTTTTCCTAACTCAAGAAAGCACAACACAAATTATGAGTAGAGCAACAAAAGGATACAAATGAAGCAAAGAGGACCAAAGGATGGTTAAACCAAAACAAACTTGCCGATAGAATACTACAACTTAAGAACAATAGCCAATGTAAATATGATCAATAAATTTACCACAAATATAATTATCACTTGTCAAAGACAATGATTGTATGGAGACATTTCTCAGTGGTATATGACATATATGTATTCAAGATCATATTCACAAAACATAAGCATGTGGCAAAAGATAAGAATTGAAAACATGCTTATATAGAGATTCTTGATGACTTCACATATTCAATGATCATACTTAAGCATCAAGAAACTCTCTCACAAACAAGATACCGAAAGATGGGCGAACAAAATGCATTTAAGCAAACATGGAACTTGTTTGAGTACCATGCCACCTAGGAACAAGATAATCACAAATATCAACTCTAGGTGACACTACCTCACATGTTCACATTTTCTAGGCTTGTAATATGCACATAGCTTATTACTCCCCCATAATGTGATAATCCATTTTTTTTAACAAGAGGCAAAAGAAATCCAACAAGAGATAATTAATGGACATTAGAATTTGAATTTCTCATGAGTAAGACTTACCACAAAGAGAGTAGATGACGAGGTGTTAACTCCAGAAGTCCCAGGGTTGTGCACCCCGGGTTGATTGATGGGGAGAGAGATGAGTGCAGGTGGTCACGACGGATGACAAGCAAGGATTTACCCAGGTTCAGGCTCCCGGAGGATAACACCCTACTCCTGCTTGTCTGGTTATTGATGCGAGTTGTGGTTACAATGGCGAGATTGCGATCTCGCTAGGGTTTATGGTCGTAACTATATGCGTGTCCTCTGGGACGAGCAACCCTCCTGGCTTTATAGGCAGCCAGGTCTCGGGTGGTTGGTGCCGATGGCAACTACAGATATGGCAGGTTATACTTCCTAACCGACCTGGACTAGGTTACATGGTACCCCGCGTGGGCCTTCTGTGGGCCTTCCTGCCCTTGGCGCGGCCCAGGTAGCCTTATCGTGGGCTACCCGAAAGGAAGCCCCACGTCAGTAACCCCCGAGTGCTTGGTCGAAGCGTAGAGTCGAGCAAAGGACTCCTTCCTCCTGGACGCGCCATTGGATTGCTTGATCTTGAGCTTGAACTTGATTTCTTCAGCCGAACCGGCCACTCCCGATGGGAGTAACCTTTGCAGTCGAATTACTTTTCCTTCGTCTTCTTGTGAAGCTTACTATTATTCAGCCTATTGGCTTACTAGTGGATGGATTCGGCTGCTCGAGCTTACTTTGTTTGCCACCCGAATAATTTCTTCGGGTTCTCAGATCATCAGCCGATCCTACTTCGTTGGTGTCAGCTTTGAAGCTTACTACTCGAATCACTCTGTCGAGTTGCTCCAGTTGATTTTGGAGCCGTTGGCTTGATGACGTCACGGGTGACGATCTGTTGCACGCCTCTGTGCCCGATGGGACGTGACGTGGCGGGCCCCGCTGTCAGAGCTGACCGCGGTCAACAGTTGTCACGTCTCCGAAGTGGGCGCGAAATTTTCGCGGCATGATGATGACGCCTCGGTTTTCGTGCGTAGTGGACGAAGTGGGCGGTGACGGTTGGTTTCCTCGTGCGACACGTGAACGGTCGGATGTGTCTGCTCGGAGCCCTTGTTCTGTGGACGGTTGAGATGAGACTTTTCGAGGCATAAGTACTGCGTTTTGACGTTTGGGATTTCATCTTCTCCAATCGCTTTGTGCTCCCTTTCCTCTGCGCTCTACCATTTTCGCCGCCATCCAGAGCTCCGTGCAATCTGTCCGTACACCTTGCGCTGCCTCGCGGCACCATGGGCAAGCCGAAGAGCGCCGCTGGCTCCTCCGCCGCCGCCGATGAAGTCGGGCTGATGAAGAAGCCCGACGGCGACTGGCAGAGATCGTCGGTGAAGAAGGCCGAGGTGGAGCTCTTCCGCGCGCAGGGTCTGCTTCCACCTGCTGACCAAGTCCAGGTACGCGTTCCTGGCAAGGAGGTTTTCCCCACTCCCCGCGATGGGGAATGTGTTTGCTTCGCGGATTTCCTTCCGCGGGGCTTCGGGTTCCCCATGCACGATTTTGTGCGTGGTCTCCTGTATGCCTATGGGGTTCAGATCCACGATCTGACCCCCAATGGCGTCTTGAGCATCGCGGGCTTCATCGTGCTCTGCGGGTGCTTTCTGGGTGTCGCGCCCCATTGGGCGTTGTGGAAGTCGCTCTTCCTCGTTCGCAAGAACGTTGGGAGGAGCGGGTTGACCTTCCCCGTGGGCGGCTTCGGAATCGAAGTGCGTGGTGACACCGCGTACTTCCAGATGAAGAAGTGCGACTCCGTCCAGGGATGGCGTAGGAGATGGTTCTACGTCCAGTCGAACCAGGACGGCCTGGATGCATTCGACAACGGACGTGGACTGCGGAAGACCGGCGCCTGGGCGCACCCGCTGACTGCCGTGGAGAAGGAGGCCGTGCGGCCCCTGCTGAGCCTGCTGCGCGATCTGACCAAGACCCTTGGGCGCGAGGCGGGTGGCGTCTTCCTGATGGCCACCTTCTTCCGTCTTCGGGTGCAGCCACTCAGCGCTCGGCCTCACCCGATGTGGGCCGCCGAGGGCGTCAGCACCGAGCCGCTTGACGATGAGGAGGTGGAAACCAAAGTAAGATCCATCACCAACCTCCGAGTCGCGGACACGTGCAACGTCAAGTGCCCGATTGCTGCTTACGGGGCATCGAACCCCGTTCCTGAGGTGAGTCTTGGCTTGTTTTCCTTTTGTCTTTGCTCGACTTGCGTCTACTTTCTTCTTGATTCGACTTGTGTCTACTTGCTTCAGGGTCGGTCTCTGTTGGTCAGCCTTCCTCCTCTTCCGAGAACGGACCCGACGACGAGTCGAAGTTTGTCGAGGAGGAAGACGACGACGAAGAGATTCCCTCCGCACACTCTCCCCACGAAGAGGTGGAGGAAGAAGATGAAGTGGAGGAACCCGTGCGGAAGAAGCGGAAGCTCCCGAGTCGTGGCGACTCTGCCACTGCGTCGTCACCTGTTAAGGATGCCGACGTTACTCTGGAGGAGGTCGTCGCGACGTCGTCGGGTGCGCGGTCCTCGGGTGGCCGGGATGAGCCCCTTAATGTTCCTCCAGCCAGCTCCGCAGCTCCTCGTTCTTTTGCGCGAATGCCTTCGCCCTCCCTGGAGAGTTACGACGACCTTGGTACCCCCAGGTGAGCTTCTTTATGATGTGTGTCCTTTGAGTTGTGTTTTGTAGTTGCAACGTTTTAAGTTGACAAGTGTGCTCGTTTTCGCTGTAGCCACCGTTCTGGCGATGTTAGCTCCCCCCTTCGGGACGTGGAGCATACATCCGCCCCTTCGACTGAACTGGGGACTCGGGCGGTAGTGGAGAAGGTGCGTGCTGAGCCCGCTGGCGTTGCATCGTCTAGCCGCGTTCCTCCTTCGGCTTCAGAGGACCCTGACCTCCTGGACCACGTAAGTCCTTTATGCTTGTACTTGCATTCTTGGTTTTTCATCGGGTGCGTGATCAGCGCTCCCGATGGGAGTAGCCCCCGAAGGTGTGGGTGACTAGTATAGTCGCCCGCAACTTTATTAACATCTTGCTTTTATTTCAGCCGTACTACCGTCAGCAGCTTGACGCAGCCGCGGCTTATGTTTGCCTGGAGAAGGAGAGGGACCAGCTGCGTGCTTCTCTGGACCAGGCTACTGGGCGGGTTGATGAGCTTGAGAAGGCTCTACATGAGTCTCGAGAGCGGGAGCTGGCGCGGGTCGCCCAGGAAAAGACTCAAGTCGGTCGTCTCCTTTCACTCGCCGGTGTTCTTGGGGGTAAGTTTCGGCTTGATGCCTACTGTGTCTTGATCTTTTTCTTTGCCTAACCTTGAATCTTTTGCGCAGAGACTTGCGGTGGAGCTCCTCCGGAAGACGCGTCGAGTGACACGGTTGATTTGGCGACTGCTGTCGGCTTCCTCGATCGGGTCTGCGCCTATGCATCCGACGCGCTGAAGAAGTCTGCAACCTCGTTGAAGAAATCGACTGGAGCCCTCACTGTGGTGCACCAGAGTATCTTCCCGGGCGACCAGCCGCCGGCAGCCGTGGACGCCCTTGCTGCGCCGTTTGAGGACGCGACCACCATCGCCGATTTCACGCGGTCGCAGACGGTACGCGGCTCCGAGCTCACCTTCCAGCTCCTCTTAGGGCATCAGGTTCCAGGTGATTTTGAGAAGGTCGTCAGCGGCTTTCCCCGCAAACCTGATGGCCGAACTGCGTCGCTGAGTGGCGTGAAGGAGCGTGCTTCACAGCTGGCCGCGCAGCTTGTGGCACTCTTCGAGAGGGCCCTTGCTAAGGCAACTGAGGCGGCTGCCGCTCAGAAGGGTCGTTCCCGGTCGCAGTCTGCAGCCTTAGAGTAGGCGTAGCTTTAGGAATTCGGCAGTCGCCATGGTCTGTATTTTGAACTTCTTGCTTTGTAATGAATATTGTCCTACCAGGTCTTTTGGCCTTCAACATTGCTTTTGCTGACTTTCTTTCTGCCGAGTTTAACTGTGCTTCGCAGTCGTATGATTGTATTGACTCTGCGTATTCATGGCAGAATGCTGTGCGCGGTGATGCTTCGCCTTCTCCTGTGGCTGAGCCGAGTGGCACGGCTTCTTCTTCGGGTGCTCGCCGTCGTCGGGCGGCGCCGGCTCCTCCACGTAGTGTAAATGATCAGCGGATAATCACATACCTGAAGAACAAGGTGGTTGAGCTTGAGGCGACCCTGAAGAATACTGAGCGGCTGCTGCACCGCTCCCGGTCGCATCCTACGGCGGAGTTCTCGCGACGTGAGGATTTTTTGCTTGGGGAGATCGATCTGATCAGTCGGCAGTTGCAAGGTTTGTATCCTTTTGGCGGCTGCTGTCTTTGCTGAAGCTTGCTTGTTCTGACTTGCATTTTATGCGTGCAGATGTTAATCCTGATTGGGAGGCCGAGCGGGCTCGCGTTGAGGAGCGAGTTACCCGAGAGGCGTCCGGCGACACCTACGAAGCTCGGCAGTTCTGGGTGAACAAGTCGAGAGGGCGCGTCCTTGCCACCATGCTTGATCGTACGTGGCGCGCTGCTTTTCTTCTGGAGAACTGCCGGAAGACACTCTGGCACATCAATCGTGTGTACTTCCCGCATAACGCGCAGCCGAACGGGTTGTCCGCCTTGCTGGAGAGGTTTCACGATGGTGAAGGGCTGAAGGAGGTTGTCGACGCCCAACTTGTGGCTGGGGCGAACGCGGCGTTGGCATACGTCCGGATGCACCGGCCGCATCTTCCGCTCGACAGGGTGCTTGACGGCCTGCCTGGTGATGACGACTTCGACGAGACCTTAGCGGCTGCGCGCCGAATTATCAGGCAGGTTCAGGACCTGAGTGAGCGCCTTGTAGGTCCCCTCGATGCGCCGAAGGCCGAGCCTGCAGTTTAGAGTAGCTGTCGTCTGATGTACTGGGTTAGCTATAGAGGGCAAATGTGCTTGTGCAAGTCGTAATGTAATAGATTAAAATACTTGCGAGTCGTGAGAATTGATCTGCTTGCTCGAAAGTGTAAATGCCTGTTTTGATTTTCGACCTGTTTGGCGCAGTCGCCTAGTATGTTGGTCGACGGCCTAGGTTTTCCCAAGTGTGACCTGTATGTCGCAGCCTCTGACTTTATCAGGTGGCGACTTAGGATTTTTGTAACTTGACCTGTATGGCGCAGCCCCCGAGTTGCCCGAGTGGCGGCCTAGGATTTTTGCGAAGGCCTGCATGGCGTAGCCCCCGAGTAGGTCGAGTGGCAGCACAGGATTACAAGTGTCACCTGTTTGGCGCAGCCCCCGAGTATGTCGGGTGGCGACCTAGGATTTTGAACTTGACCTGTACAGCGCAGCCCCCGAGTGAGTTCGAGTGGCGGCTGAGGATTTTCTGAGAAGGCCTGTATGGCGTAGCCCCCGAGTAGGTCGAGTGGTAGCCTAGGATTACAAGTGTTACCTGTTTGGCGCAGCCCCCGAGTATGTCGAGTGGTGACCTAGGATTTTGAACTTGACCTGTATGGCGCAGCCCCCGAGTATGTCGAGTGGTGGCCTAGGATTTTTTGATTTATGCTTGTATGGCGCAGCCCCCGAGTGGTTCGGGTGGCGGCCTACGCTTTTCTTTAAACCTGTGTGGCGCAGCCCCCGAGTCGTTCGGGTAACGGCCTAGGATTTTAGCTTCCTCTGTGTGAAATGTAAAGGAGACAGATTTTCTTCAAATCAATTTATTGATTCTTGCGAACAGGCCGCCTCATTAAAACCCTTCCAGTCCCCTCAGGTACCCTGGTAAGGGAAAGAGTGCATCTGAAACCTGCCGCGCTGATTTTCTTGTACAATGATTGGGTTGAACTAGGCGTAGAACCGGCGGAGTTGTGCCACGTTCCACGGGTTGCTGCAGTCTGCTCCCGTCTTCGGGTCTTTCAGGCGGTAAGCTCCATTGCCGATTGCTTCTGTCACGATGTACGGGCCCTCCCATGGGGAAGCGAGCTTGTGCACCTTCTTCTGCTTGAGTCGAAGAACCAGGTCGCCTGCAACGAACGCTCTTGGTCGTAGCCTCCGAGTGTGATAGTTGTGCAGGTCCTGTTGATACACGGCTGATCGTGCCAGGGCGATGTCGCGTGCTTCATCCAGGGTGTCCCTGCTGTCTTCGAGTGCCTGCTTTGCATCCGACTCATCGTAGGCGACTACCCTCGGTGCGTCGAACTTGATGTCGCAAGGGAGGACCGCTTCTGCACCATACACCATAAAGAATGGAGTGTACTGGGTGGATCTGTTTGGCGTTGTTCGCAGACTCCAAAGGACCGACGGCAGTTCTTCCACCCATGCGCCCGCTGCGCGTTTTAGGGGCACGCGCAGTCGCTTCTTGATGCCGTTGCAGGCGAGGCCATTGGCTTTCTCCACTTGCCCATTGGATTGCGGGTGCGAGACGGACGCATAGCTGAGCTTGATCCCCTGCTCTGAGCAGAAGTCCTTGAATTCTTCGGCTGTGAAGTTCGAGCCGTTGTCGGTGATGATCCCATTCGGTACTCCAAATCTGAAGATGATTGACCTGATGAAGTTGACTGCTGTGGATGCAGTCGAACTTGTGATGGGCACGGCTTCGATCCACTTTGTGAACTTATCGACTGCAACCAGGAGGTGAGTGTGACCTCCGGGTGAGGATTTCTTCAGTGGGCCCACCATGTCCAGACCCCATTGCGCGAAGGGCCAGGCTAATGGTATTGTCTTGAGTTCCGATGCTGGCGCGTGTGGCTTGTTGGCAAATTCCTGGCACCCTGTGCATTTCTTTACTAGCTCCTCGGCGTCCTGCATGGCTGTCAGCCAGTAGAACCCGACTCGTAGTGCTTTGGCCACCAGTGCTCGACTGCTGGCGTGATGCCCGCAGATACCCGCGTGGATGTCGAGTAAGATGGCTTGGCCGTCGACTGGATCTATGCACCTTTGCAGGATTCCTGAGATGCTTCTTTTGTAGAGTTCTCCGTTGATGACGGTGAAACTTTTGGAGCGCCTGATGATGCGTTTCGCTTCGACTGGGTCAGTTGGTAGCTTCTGATGTAGTATGTACGCCAGGTACGGTCCTGTCCATGTGGCTTCGACTAGCATGACCTCCATGGGGACCTTGTCTTGGCTTGGCGGGTTGGCATCGCCTTTTGTTGTTGCAGCGCTTGCTGTATTCTGAGTCTTGATGGACCTCTGCGTGATGCACTCGAGGAAGACGCCGGGTGGGACTGGCACCCTATCTGAGCCCATGTTAGCAAGGACGTCGGCTTCCTCGTTGCTTTCACGGCCAATGTGGCGCAGCTCGCAGCCGTCGAAGTTGCCTTCCAATTGATTGTAGAGGTCTCTGTAGGCGATCATGTTATCGGCGATGGCGTCGCAGGACTTCATGGTTTGTTGTACCACCAGGTAGGAGTCGCCGTATATCATGAGGTGCGTGGCGCCGCAATTCTTGGCCATCCGCATGCCGTGGATCAGGGCCTCGTACTCGGCTTCGTTGTTGGACGACGTCGGAAAGTCCATCTGCATGACATACTTGAGCTTGTCGCCTTTGGGGGAGATGAGCACGACTCCTGCCCCGGCTGACATGAATTTCTTGGAGCCATCAAAGTACATTGTCCATGCGTTGGACAAGTCGGGGATATTTGGTAGCTGGGCTTCTATCCACTCGGTGGTGAATTCCGGGAGGACTTGGGCCTTGATGGACTTCGGGTGAGCATACTTCAGCCCCCATGGTCCTAGCTCGACAACCCACTTGGCGACTCGTCATGTCGCCTGTTGGTTTGTGAGAATGTCTGCTAGTCCAGAGGAGCTTACCACCGTGATCGGGTGCTCGGAGAAGTAGTGGACGACCTTTCTGGAGGTCATGAAGACTCCGTATGCCAGCTTCTGGTAATGAGGGTAGTTCTGCTTGGACAAGGTGAGTACTTCGCTAAGGTAGTAGACGGGCCTCTGCACCGGTTGACTGTGCCCTTCTTCTTCGCGTTCGACTACGAGCACCGTGCTCAACACCCTGTTTGTTGCTGAGACGTATAAGTACAGCGGCTCGTTTTCCAGTGGTGCCACGAGGACTGGAGAGGTTGTCAGGGTTTTCTTGAGATGGTCGAATGCGTCCTGCGCCTCTTGTGTCCACTCGAACTTGTCCGTCTTCTTCATCAGTTGGTACAAAGGTAAGGCTTTCTCCCCCAACTTACTAATGAACCGGCTGAGAGCTGCGACTCGGCCGACTAATCGTTGCACCTCCCGGAGCTTGGTTGGTGCTGGCATTGTGAGTATGTTATGCACCTTCTCGGGGTTTGCTTCGATTCCTCTTGCGGATACGAGGTACCCTAGTAGCTCTCCGGCTGGCACGCCGAACACGCACTTCTCTGGGTTGAGCTTGATCTGGTACACATCGAGTGCGGCGAAGACCTTGCGGAGGTCGTCGACTAGGGTATCCTCCTTTTGGGTCGTGACAACGATGTCATCGACGTAGACTTGGACGATCTGCCCGATTAGCCCCTTGAGACATGCTTGCATTGTCCGCTGGTACGTGGCACCTGCGTTCTTTAACCTGAACGGCATCGTCTGGTAGCAAAAGACGCCGTCGGGTGTGATGAAGGCCGTCTTCTCTTTGATCTCGACTTTCAGCCTGATCTGCTGGTAACCTGAGTAGGCATCCAGAAAGGACAGGCGCTCGCAACCTGCTGTCGAGTCGATGATTTGGTCTATCCGCGGTAGCGGGAAGTGATCCTTGGGGCAGCATTTGTTGACTGCGGTGAAGTCAACGCACATGCGTAGTTTCTTCGTCTTC
The DNA here is from genome assembly GCA_026929855.1 of Poa annua. NCBI lineage: Eukaryota > Viridiplantae > Streptophyta > Magnoliopsida > Poales > Poaceae > Poa > Poa annua. The sequence goes on along the minus strand of CM049430.1, from coordinate 77,989,035 downwards.
TTTTTCTCCACTAGAACAGGGTTGGCGACCCAGTCCGAATCCTTGATCTCTCGGATGAATTTGGCGTGCAGTAGTCTGTCCACTTCCATGGTGATCGCGTCTCGCTTGGGTCCTGAGAAGCGTCGCATGGATTGTTTGACTGGTCTTGCGTCCTTGTGGACTTTTAGAGAGTGCTCGGCGAGTTCCCTGGGTATCCCTGGCATGTCAGAAGGTTGCCATGCAAAGATCTTCTAGTTCTCACGTCGGAACTCGACGAGCGCGCTTTCCTATGCGGGGGTCAGACTAGATGAGACCTTGTCCGTCTTCCTGCTGTCAGTCGGATGGACTTGGTGGGTGACGGTGTCGTCATTCGTGTTGAACGCTGCGTCTTTGGCAGGCTTCTTGCGAGCTGGGAAGACGGTCTTGTCGTTGTCGGCTGATATGGCCTTGAAGTGCTCTTCGACTCCGAAGAACTCAGAAATCTTGGCGAACTCGCGGTCGCAGCTGTTGGAGAGCCCGAAGTCGCCGCGTACGGTGATCTCCTTTCGGCCCGGGCAGTTTTATCATCAGGTAGGCGTAGTGGGGTACTGCCATGAACCTGGCAAAGGTCAGGCGCCCGAGGATGGCGTGGTATTGTGACTTCCAGTCGACGACTTCAAAGTCTATCGACTCCTTCCTGAAGTGCTCGGGTGTACCGAGGATGACGTCGAGTGTGATTATTCCCATGGGCGTGATTGCTTGCTCTGGTACTATGCCGTGGAAGGTGGTTTCCGATTCCGGCAATTTTTCTGTCGACCTGTTCATTCTTCTTAGGGTGTCGGCGAATATGATGTTGCTGCCGCTGCCTCCGTCCAGGAACACCTTCTTCAAGCTGTAGTCGCCGATCAAGGCCTCAATCACGAGTGCGGCGTGCCCGGGTCGGTTTATCTCTGACGGGTGATCTGCCCTGGAAAATGTGATTGGTGTCTCCGACCCGCGCAGGTAGTCTGGTACCGCGCGCGGGCTGTTGATGGCTTGAAGTACTTGGCGTGTGATAATTTTCTGGCGCCTGTTCGACGGGGGTCCCTTCTGGATCATGTTCAGCTGTCCCCGTGCAGCTGGGTACGTGTCGGTTGCTGCCGACTGACCTTGTTGCTGTTGCTGTTGCTGCGGCTGGGGGAACGCTCCTGCCGCCTGCACCTGGTTGTTGTTTGCGGGTGCTGCCTGGATGGCTAGCTGCGGTGCCGCCTGTATGGCCTGTACTGGGGCGATGATTTGCTGCATGGCCTGGTATATCTTTCTTGCTTTGCGACAATCCTTCAACAGGTGGTTGGAACTCCATTTGCCTGTTTCCGGGTTGCGGAACGAGTGATGCTTACAGGGTTGCATCAGCTCCTCTGCTGGGGTCAACGGGCGCCTCCACTCGCGTTTCTGACTTCCATCATTGTGGCCGATGCTGCTGCTGCCACGGTTGTACTGACTCGAGCTGGGCTGCCGACTTTGGTCGTACTGTCGGGTGCTGTCGCGTTTGTCCTCACGGGGGGTTTCATAGCCCGCCACTACTAATTCGATTGAATCGTGGGTGTAACGTGGCCTCTTCTTTTGGCGTGCCTCACGCCAGTTGCTTGTTTCGCCCTCTTTTTTGGGGGAAGTTTCGCGGACATAGTCTTCTCCTTCGGCCCATTAGTTGGCTGTCTTCATGAGCTCTATTGTGGTCTTCGGCTGGAGCCTACCGAATTCCTCCCAGAGGTCGCGGCGAGCGACGCCGTGCATGAAGGCGTCCATCACTCGATCTTCTGATACGGGTTCCATGGTATTGCGGAGGAGTGTCCACCGCTTGATGTAGGAGCGGAGCGACTCATCCTTTCCTTGCTTGCAGGCCTACAACTCGATGTAGGTCGTTGGCCTTGCGAATGTTCCCGAGAAACTCTTGATGAAGTTATTCTGGAATTCTTCCCATGTTCGGAAAGAGTCTTTGGGTTGGCTTGTGAGCCACCCGCGTGCCGAGTCTGTCAACATGAGCTGGATGTACTGCATTGCCATAGTCGACGTTCCGCCTTGGCAGGTGCAAGCGATGAGGTAGTCTTCGAGCCACAATTTTGGGTCTTGCTTCCCGTCATACTTTGGTGTGCCGGCCGTCAACTTGAAGCCTTTAGGCATGCGGGTGTCGCGAATGTTGAAGCTAAAGCATGCCGCGCCACACGGCTCGAAGTCGCGGTCAGCATGGTCATCCGCGTTTGCCGCACTTGCCGAGCGCTCCTTGCGGTTGCGGTCCACCGTCTTCTGTGTCAGGACGTCGCGAAGGTCCTTGACTGGCTGTCGCTACGCCGCTGGGGTGCCCGAGGTTGTTGGTTCGTGCGCTCGGTTGCTTGGCCCCTTGGCCGCCAGAGCTTCTTCGATTGCCCTTATGGAGGCAATTTGTTGCTTGTGGAGAAGGGAGCGTGCGTCTCCCTCCGGTGGCCGCGTGAGCCGGAGGTATGTCTCGACTGAGATCAGGGCGGCATTCGCCGTCTTTGGGACGGGTATCCCGTTCTCATCTTCGGTGACGAAGGACGAGTCGAGGTTGCGGGTGAGCCTTGTTCGATCGGCTTCTGCCATGTGGGGAACGTGGGCTCTGGTTCGCCGTGCTCCTTGGTTAACCTCTGTAGAGGATGTGAAGGAGAGGGCGGCTCGCCTGGCACTCGATGCATCCGCGTCCCTTTTGCGCCTGAGCAGGTCGGCTTTTTCGGCGCGGATCCGTTCGCCTTCCTTGCGTAGCAAGTACTGGACCGCCAGGTGGTCTTCTCGAGGTGCGTTGGGTGGGGGGAACGTGCCCTCGTCCACATGCTTCATGGCTTGGATCGCCATGTCCCGTGTGATGACAAGTTTAGTCTGGTCCGGCATGTCCACCTCTAGCGGATATGCGGGTTCTTCTTCGTCGTCATGCGGTGCTGTGCCAGCCATGAAGACTTGCTTGGGGTAGACTTGAGTCGGAGAGTTGGTGCTGCCGCAGCTGCTTCTGTCGCCCGCTTCTTGCTCGGGGTCGAAAATTGCTGCAACGTGGCGCGCGGCGCAGTCGCTGTCGCGTCTTCTCGCGATCGTCCATGTGCTCACGCTCGCCGGGGCGAGTGCGATTGGCTTGGGGTAGACTTGGGATTTCCACGAAGATGAGGGCGCGCGCGACATGGCTGTCGGGCGCGGGCTCCTGGTTGCCCGTGCGGGTGCGACAGTCGAGGTGGATCTTGACTTGGTCGACCGCACGACCGAGGTTGGGGTAGTAGACTCGATTCGCGCGGTCGTTGCCGACATTGCCGATGTAGTCAATGTAGATGCCATCTTCGCGGGTGCAGCGGACGCGGCCTCCGTGGGTGCGGCAGATGCGATCTTCGCGGGTTCGGCGGGCGCAGGGGTTGCCGATTTAGGTGACGCCGTCGCGCGTAGCGCGGTAGTCGTAGACCTGAGTATACCACGACTATCGATGCAGCAAAATATGGAGCCGAAGGTGATGTGTATACCTTTGTCCAGATCGGCGTACACCGACTGGTGGGCTGGCGGGTGGAGGACGTACTCGAAGGAGCCGAATCGGATCGACTCCCTCACGGCGGACACGCCGATCTTTCATTGCGGATGGAGCCGGAGCGACCATGATCCTAGCACTTGTTTGACGTTCCCACAGACGGCGCCAATTGACGAGGTGTTAACTCGACAAGTCCCAGGGTTGTGCACCCCGGGTTGATTGATGGGGAGAGAGATGAGTGCAGGTGGTCACGACGGATGACAAGCAAGGATTTACCCAGGTTCAGGCTCCCGGAGGATAACACCCTACTCCTGCTTGTCTGGTTATTGATGCGAGTTGTGGTTACAATGGCGAGATTGCGATCTCGCTAGGGTTTATGGCCGTAGCTATATGCGTGTCCTCTGGGACGAGCAACGCTCCTCGCTTTATAGGCAGCCAGGTCTCGGGTGGTTGGTGCCGATGGCAACTACAGATATGGCAGGTTATACTTCCTAACCGACCTGGACTAGGTTACATGGTACCCCGCGTGGGCCTTCTGTGGGCCTTCCTGCCCTTGGCGCGGCCCAGGTAGCCTTATCGTGGGCTACCCGAAAGGCAGCCCCACGTCAGTAGATAATATTGAAATATCACTACTAAGTGGTATTCCTCATGAATACACATTTTAGGGTGGTGAGTTACCAAAAAGCACATCACTCCCCCAAAATGGGATAGTCCATTAAAATCCCTAAAAGATCCATTTAAGATAAAAACAAATAGACAAGAGGCTCAAACATACATGGTGTGCAAACCAACATACACAAGCTTGATTACTCAACATAAGTAAGTAGAGTGCACAACACATATGAAACACTAGTAAGGCACAAAACCAAACACATGCAAGGGTGCAAGTAACTTTCAATGAGTACATATGAAGTAAATACAAGTTACCGCAAGGATGAGCATTGGATATATGCTAAGACAATATAATCCAATTGACTTGACTTGAGAGAATATGAGTGATGAAGATCCCTTAATTCTTCATTGATGTATTCAAGTCTCCAATGTCCTCCGCTTATACCTATTGATCAAGTTTTAGCTTGTTGGTCCCCAACCAAGTTGGGTCCTAAGAGGTTAGTCACAATAGGCTTGGCAACCCAAATGGTTCTTTTCTTGACACCACTTTGAGTACCAATAACTTTGGTAGACACATTGCCAACCTTATCCTTCCAAAGAGAATGAACATTATCAATAGTAGGAGGGTTGGATAAGGTACCATGAGTACATGAAGAAGCAAAGTGATCCTTCCCACGACATTTGTAGCAAAGGCGGCTTTTACCTTTGTTCTTGGGAAGGGAAGGTTCTTCAACTTGGGAAGCTTGAGTCTGGACTTGAGGTTGCTTCCCTTGTTGCTTATTACTAGGAGGCTTCTTCTTCAAAGGGCAAGATCTCACATGGTGCCCTTCAACCTTGCACTTGAAGCACACAATCTTGGCCGAATCAATAACTTGTTCTTGGCCTTTCTTCTTGATGAACTTGTGCTTCATCTTGTTCTTGGACTTGTTCTTGTTGTTGGAGTTGAATCCAAGTCCACTCTTGTCATGAGGAAGTTGTTGCACTCTCAACATGTTGTCGAGGGTGGACTTCCCTTCATGACACTTCTTCAAGTCTTTCTTCAAGGAAGTGACTTGTGCCTTGAGCTCTTTGAGTTCCTCTACATGGTTAGTTTCAACACATATAGTAGAGGAAGTAGTAGCTACATTGTTAGAGCAACAAGGCAAGGAAAGTAATTCATCACAAGATTTAGCAATAGTATGTGATGTAGAATTACTAGTACTAGCACAATGCAATAAAGCATTAGAAGTAGAAGTTGTGCTAGTGTCCACAAGAGGCTCACAAGATTTTACCTTCGTAGTGACCGCCTCATGAGCTAACTTTAGCCTAGCATGGGATCCTAGAAGATCCTCATTAGGGCTTGAAAGCTTTTCATGATTTTCTTCCAATATCTCATACTTGCTAGTTAGCAAATCAAGTTGAGCACTTTGCTCAACATTCTCCTTCAAAATAGATGCTTCACATGAAGTGGAGTTAGTAGCACAAGCATCATTCACGATAGAAATGGAAGAAGACATCATGCAAGCTCATTGTTTAACTTAGCATTTTCTTTACTAAGCACATTACATTTAGCAATAGCATGGCCATGTTATTTAGTGAGTTTAGCAATTTTGAAGTTTTGAGACTCCATGATAGTTTCAAGTTGCTCTTGAAGGTGAGCATTAGTTTCTTGTTCATCTTCTAGAGATGATTGAAGAGATGCCTTTTCATAGGCATCTTCTCTCTCAATCTCACCTTTTAGCTCAAGAACATGCTCAAGCTCACTTATACGGCTCATAAGAGAGCCAAAGTGTTTCTTGCCAACTCCTTGCAAGTTACTCACGAAATGATCAAAAGCAATAATTTCTTTTTTGATTTCAAGACTAGTATCATCATAAACATCATCACCATGACATATATTGAAGTGCACAGTAGGAGATACCTTAAACTCCTTAGCCATAAGGCAAACGTGAGTAATGGATGAAGACGATGAAGAGACACTTGAAACACCATTGAGGTCCATGTCTTGTTCCAACAATTGTTGGGATTCCTCTACATTCTTAGCCAAACAAGTACTAGAGGAAATAGAAACATTTTGATCATGGCAACAAGACAAGGAAAGCATATCATCATGAGATTTAGTTAAGCAACTACTACATGATATGCAAGGACTATCAACACTAGCATTTATGACATTTGGAGTGCTAGAGGTGTTTAAGTCCAAAGATAGAGCATTGCAATAAGATGGGTGTGAAATATAGTCAATAGTGGATTCACCATCAAGGATTCAATTTCTATCACCACTCACCATATCATTACCTTGTGGCAAGCCACATGTAGGTGAAGTGGAGGAAGACGTGAGCTCATCACGACCGGATGTGGAAGGAGGACAATCATCCATGAAAATGTTGGACACCTCATATATATCTTGAAGTTTTGTCCATAATTCATGAGCGCTCCGAAAAGGCATGATTGACGCAAGGACTACATCACTCAAAGCACATATAAGACCATTAGATGCTAGAGTATCGAGATAAGAGTTTTTCTCATCCTCTAAAGATAATTCTTGTGAATCCTTTGGAGGAGAAAAACCCATATCTACAATACTCTCTAAATTTGAACCCATGTCTCTAAAAAGATTAAGCATGCGAATTTTCCAAACATCATAATTTGTGCCAACGAATCTATAAGTGGGATTGTGCACTAGATCTCTAAACGACATCTTTATCTCTAGGCGGTTAGTCCTAATAATGAGATAACCTGGCTCTGATACCAATTGAACGGATAGACGTCGCCTAGAGGGGGGGGTGAATAGGCGATTTAAAACTTTTTCGAGAAGCCGGATTATCCGGTCCAAGAAAGACCAGGATATTCCGGTATGCTTGATAAAGGCGGAATAAAACTAGAGGTTTACTTTAACAAGCATACAACCTAGATATAAATACTAGGCTCACCTATGTGCACGAACAACTTATGCTAAGCAATATAAGTAACAAGGTTATAGCAAGATAGATGACTTCAAGCACGAAGGCTATCACAATGTAAAGTGCATAAGTAAATAGCTCGGGTATAGAAATAACCGAGGCACGCGGAGACGAGGATGTATTCCCGAGTTCCACCCAAAGGGTGTACGTCTCGTTTGGAGAGGTGTGTGTTGGGGATATACCAACTAGGGGTATCTCTAATATGGATCAATCCGGCTAGTCCAGGGTGTCCCAAGGGTGGTAAGGCTGATGCCTGCCGGGCGGCCCAGATAGCTGACATATAAGCAAGTAGGCGGACGGTCCAAGGAAGACAGCAGACTGAAGCCCATCAAGCCACCAAGCCCAAGATGGAAGGCGACAACCAAGCCGACTACAACTAGGACTCTGTTTACTTGCCGGCCAAGCACTTACCTTGTAACCCGGGGTCTGTTCGCCAATATAAGCCGGCCACCGGGAGGCCTTTAGGGCCAAGCTCATCCAAGTTGAGCCACACTTCAATACGCATCATACATATTGTAACCTGTTCACGGCTATTGCCTCATAGTGAATTATAGCAGCACGTAGGATCTCGCCACCGCTGTGGGATCCGAAGCTGGGTATGAAGGAGATATGCCCTAGAGGCAAATAAATAAGTAATATTTATTGCATTGTCTCATAAGTTTATAATAGGTTTTTGTATTATGCTATAACTGTATTAATCGGAATTGTTAATACACGTGTGATACATAGACAACCAGGTCCCTAGCAAGCCTCTATATGAGCTAGTCCATTGGGCAACAGTTGATCGAGATTCCCGATCAAGGACAATGACGTCGGTTGACAATGGGGTCATCTTGTTAGTTGAATAAGGTGGTGGACATACGCAAAGTATTGCAATAAGATCGTATTACGATGTTTGTCATTTGCAATAGATAAGAGTATGATAGCTTATTCCTTAGACCGTGAGACCGTACTTATTGTTGCTTCGTAGGAGTGCTTTGAGAGCATCAAACGTTGTGTCTTATATAGCATGACAATAACGGTGTCCATCTTGGGTATTCCGAAAGAGCATCGAGACATAAGGATCAAGAGCGGGATTTGTTCATTCTTGTAATGGAAAGATACTCTGGGCCCACTCGGTGATATTGCATCTATATAGTTGCAGCTTATGACTAGGTCATGGAGATGTAATATCGCAGACGAGTTAATAACCTTCGTCGGTAACGAGATACAGCAAAGGCATCGGTGTGTCTACGATCATATCTCGGACAAGGTAGTATCGCAGAGACAAAGGGAATGAATATCATACTTATGGTTCAACGACGATATTCGTGGAATGCACAGGGGTCGTCATATATTTCCAGGTATCCCTATCGATCATTGGTGAGCGGAGTGTCTCGACCATGTCTGGAGTGTTCCCGAACCGTAGCGTAACAAACTTAAGGTCTTAGCGACGCTAGGAGATAGGTTCTGGAATTTTATAGGTTTTTGTTGGAGAGAGAGAAATGATCCGGAAAGAGTTCCGGTGGTCCGGAAGGAGTTCCGGAGAGGTCTGGAATGGTTCCAGGAATGTCTGAAAGTTGTTCGGGTGGTCCGAAAGAGTTTTCGGAGTCACGGGATATTGAATTATATATAAATATATTAATTATGAATTAATGGGATTTTTATATTAATTTAATATTAATTAAATAAAGGAAAAAGGGGGCTCCCACCTATATGGGCCCTAAGAGGGCCCAAGAGGGGGAGCCGCACCTCAAAGGGGGGTGGGCCCCATTGGCTGGTTCGGCCAGCCCATGTGGGGGCCGAACCCCCCCTCCCATGTCCTTTGTTTAGTCCCACATGGGGGAGCCAAGGGGTTTGCACACCCCCTTCCCCCTTTATATAGCAAGGCATATTAATTGATTTAATACACAGGAAATTCAATTAATTCCCAATTTCTCTCTCAATCTCGTGGTTCCCAAGTTGGAGCCGCGCCGAGCTGAGGAAGGGGGTCTCTCTCCACCTAAGCCATACCGCAGAGCGCCGTTGCTCTGCGGGATTCCAGATCAGATCTACTCCTGCGATTTCAGCTGGATCTGAATGACCGGGAGTTGTCGCTAGGCTCCGTATGTTTGCGAGTGCTCGGAGGCTACTCTATTGAGGAGCTTGGGCGATGTCGTCTCGCCCCCTGCAGCCGCCGCGCCTCCCCCCTCTGCTGCCGGCGTGCCAGCCCCGGTGCTGGCGCTCTGCCTTCTTCCGCCCGACGCCCGTCGACGCAGATCATCGTCGACACCCCGGCGTCATCGACTCCGACATCTCGGCAAGTTCTCCACGACCTCGAGGTCGGCTACGTACGACTTCATCGTCAACGCTTGTGCGGGAGCGTAATCCCCGCTATCGGTCTACATGGAGGTAATGTAACCCGTTCCGCCACCGTTATCGCATGTACTAGATAGATAGATCCTGGCTAGTTAGGGTTTCGATCGCTAGAAAATTATTGTTTTCTGCACCGTAACCCCTTCAGTGGTATCAGAGCCGATCTATGCGTAGTACTGCTGGTACGGTTAGAACTCATGTTGAATGAGGGCGTCTTTCTTATATTTGCTACCCTCTAGCGTGCACTTGCGATGCCTTCGGTATTGAGTTGATGAAGCGGCCCGGACCGACTTTACGCGTACGCTTACGCGAGACTGGTTCCACTACTGACATACGGCTTGCACCGTATCTGTGGCTGGCGGGTGTCTGTTTCTCTCTCTCTAGTCGGCAAAGCATTTTCAATGGAGGGCCCGAAAGGGATGCTTAAACATGCAATTATACGATTGACGTTGTGGTACAAAGTTCGTAGGTAGGGAAGCGGTTCTCCTACGAATAAGCCTATATGCCACGTAAAACTTGCAAAACTAGATAAAGCTAGAGGCGTCTAACTTTGTTTTGCAGAGGCGTTATTTTATGTGACATGGTTACGGTAAGTTTTGATATTACTCGTACTGTCGGAGGCAATGGAGGGCTCTGTAGACTCAGATCCATGCCGGGGCGCCGGGGGCCAGGCACATGGCGCCATGAAGGTCCAGGCGCATCGACCATGTCACATCGCACTTCATTGCATCATTATTGTGTGCTGTTGTGTGTGCATCCTATTGATTGCTTATATGCTAGATATACAACGGTAGCATCATAAATAGGATGATCCCTAACAAATACCAAAATTGTGTTCTCCCTCGTTGCGCACCACCAAGAAAGTTCTACGTTATGAGGCAGGCCGTGATGATCGGGTGTCACACATCTCGTCGTTCGCATACAGTGGGTGTAAGCCATGTTGCACGCGCAGGTCTTCGAGGTTTGATTGGCGAGCCTAGCATACTCAGAGGTATGGCCTCGGAACACGGGAAGATCGAAAGATCGAGCACGAGTCACAGAGTTGTTGTGATCGACATGTTATGTCCACCTTTGAAGCTGTGCTGCCGGCCGTGATGATCGGGTGTAGTGTGGTGGATGAGGGTCGTGTAATCACCATTATTATTTTTAGGGATAATAATTTTGGTGTGGTGTGTTTTTGATAATGAGATTATAGAACTAAAACTCACCTATATATTATAAACTTATCTTACCTCTTTTGCGATCACATCTGGAGACTACGGAACTACACTTCGGTTGCTTCCTCAAGAGCTCGGATTCTACCTTAGAAGACCGACGGGTCCAACTTCATCAGCTGGTGCATTGGTTTTAGAAACATTCTCCAAACACAACAAACATCCTATATGTGCTAGAACATTAGTTAGGAATTAGACCAGATGATTCTGATAGCAAGGAGCGAGATGATGAGTTCCGTAAGCATCATGACATGTTCATGGAAATGACGATCGTCATGAGCCTATGCCTAGCACCTGAGTTGAAAGTTGTTTCAACACATGGAGCCATATGTCGTGATTGATGCGATCAGAGGTCACTTCAAAGATGAATTGAGTCTTGAGCAGTTCAGACAGCTTAGAAAGTTCCGGACCATTCACATGGGGAGCATACCTGTCTGGAGACTCAGTTGAAGAAGTTGTGTGACATCTACTTCAGGCTTACGAATATCTAGGATTTCTAGATAGCAAACTCCAGTGCAATAGAGATTGCGCTTTACCTCCTAGCTGTGAATAGCATGTGCGTGAATATGCTATAGAGACACGGTGAGCTTCTTCACGTTCGTGAACAAGTTCAAATCTCTAAAAGTTGATTCATCGAAGAAGAGTTCTTCGACGCTATGGGTATATTTGATATACGAAGATATAAATGTATTCTTCTCACACTTGATGAAAAGTGTTTGATAATTGTTCTGTTTGTGAAACAGTCCCTGATTATCACAAGTATGTGGCGAAGGGTGACGTGACAGTGCACGAGTGATGGCAAGTTCATGGCCAGTGGTGCTCACGCCCTCGAGATATCATATTAGTTATCATCAATAGTTTTTGATAAGACATTTTGTAATAGTGAGAATGTGATCTAGGTTGGTGTCTTGAATGTAACAAGACATAATTATTCATATAGAACACATCAGTTGTTTTATGTTATGAAACAAAGCAGTTGTTTCATGTTATGAGTAATTTGCATCACATCTCTATTACATTATGCGTATGATATACATTTATAATAGCGGGAATGATAAAATTGTGTGTCCAAAGAACAAACACCATCGAATTTAGTCATAAAGGCAATGAAAGAAGTAATGGATATTTTTGGTCCATTTAAGTATTTCGAGTGCCAAAATTGATTAAGTTTGAAATGCAGTATTGAAGTTGCAATACTAGAGGAAATTGATTGAGAGTCATTTTTAATGATTAATCAATGGTGTTTTGCTTGATCCGAATTCTTCTATGATTTTGGTAAATAGGAGTATTTGCCCGATAAATTATGGAGTCTGAAATTAATTTCATAATAGATCAAATGGGGTTTTTCAGAAGAAAGATTAGTGAATGTTGTATTCACAAAATTCGATCAAAAGGACGATATTTTTTGAATTATGGTTTCAACACAAAAGACTTGTGGAAATTCGTTTCACAATATTATAATATCATATATGGTGATATGTGGGGAATTATAATCATGCTATATTTTAAATAAAGTGTGGTCCGTCAAAATCTGTCTTAGAATCTCCTAATATGTTCGAAACATTATAGTCGATGTCCACTTTAGAAAATAGATATTTTTCTCAACAAGAATTCATAGGAGCGACAGTAATGTCGACGTGTATATGATTATGCGATAATTCGGAATATACATGAGTAGTTCTTTGTAGATTGCTCGCATTGGACGAGAGTGTATTCCAGAATCAATCAGAAACAAAGTTCAGTTGGTTGTCTATGTAATTCCGAGAAAAGATGAATTTTCGAATTATGGTTTATGGATTGAAATTAGAAGTTTGGAATAAAGTGTCAGACTTATGTTGGAAGATGTTCCAAAGAGTATATGTATGCCAATGAAAGTTTAGTGATTAAGAGTGAGGGAGACTAGAAAATTGTTTTCTGCTTGCAATCCTCTTCATAAAGATCATAATATTTTCATGAAAGAAACTTCTAAATAAAGTGTTGTTATATTTAATATTGCTGTCAGGTCACAACACTGTATTAAGTATTTCAGATCTTGTTGACAGATCAAGGTGCACTTTATGAATAGAAAGAAAGTTCAGAAAATATCGGAATACGAACAAAGGCTTTTTGAGCCTGGAAATCCAAAGTTGCATTTGAAAGGATTAAGAGAGTAATTGTTGCTGCAATTCTTATTAGAGGAATAAGATTGTTTAATCATCATATAAGGTGTTATATGAGAAATGTGACTATAAGAAAGACGCGGTAGCATGTCTTGTCGAGAAATGTGTCTTGGACAAGATCAAATTTGTTGACTACATTTATGTAGACATGCTTGAAGTCTGAGGGATTGGTATTAATGTAATACTGTAGTTTGTATTAAATTCGAATTGATAGTAGATCAATGATTTTGGTTTAACCAAGATGTCGATTTAAGTGGGAGTCATAGTTAGTTCACTCAGGAGAAATATGTGAAGAACATATTTTTGAGTGGGAGCTTGGGAACTCAAATATGTGGATAACATGTTTTTGAGTGGGAGCTCGTGTTATCAAATATGCGGAGACATAATTTGAGTGGGAGTCGAATTCATCTTGTGTAGTTAACACATTGTGAAACTGTACCAATAGAATAGGATGAAGTTGTAAAACTATTTAAAAGTTAGTGTCTATTTTGAAATAGAACGGGAATTTTAAATAGTTAGTCGAGTTGTGTTGGATTATATCTGAGGAGTCAGAATAGAATCAAAAGGATGGTCCTTTGGAATCCAATTGGTCATTAAGAGTAATGATGCATGAAGGTAATGGTTGTATGACATGTGGGTCTATTATGTATATATTAGACATCATACAGAAACCATATTATCTGCTCGATAAAATATAACCGATGTTCTTGGAGTAAAGAACAGTTATGAAAGTAAATTTGGAATTTACTGGAAGTAGAAGTGCGTTAGTTAAGGGATTGACATTTGAATGTCAAGTTTTCTACATTGGTGTGAAAGTATGTAGATATCGTGAGTTTGTAATTGTTACAAGGGGCTCTGCATGGCTGAGTGTGTTTTTCAGGGCAGTTATCTGGTTAGTATAATCAGAGTAAGCGCTGGGAAGCAGAAGTCTCACTTAGTTACGGTATTTGCATATATGTTGTTAGACAACATGGTGATATCAAACAAGTTGATGCCAGTGAATCGCAAAAGCATGTACAATCATGGATTGTGCAGTAACACTTTTCCACGAGCAAGCATTATCAAATGATTCTGATAAAGTAAAATGCAGCTAGTTTATTTGTACTCTAGTGCAAGTGGGAGACTGAAGGAGATATGCCCTAGAGGCAAATAAATAAGTAGTATTTATTGCATTGTCTCATAAGTTTATAATAGGTTTGTGTATTATGCTATAACTGTATTAATCGGAATTGTTAATACACGTGTGATACATAGACAACCAGGTCCCTAGCAAGCCTCTATATGAGCTAGTCCATTGGGCAACAGTTGATCGAGATTCCCGATCAAGGACAATGACGTCGGTTGACAATGGGGTCATCTTGTTAGTTGAATAAGGTGGTGGACATAGGCAAATTATTGCAATAAGATCGTATTACGATGTTTGTCATTTGCAATAGATAAGAGTATGATAGCTTATTCCTTAGACCGTGAGACCGTACTTATTGTTGCTTCGTAGGAGTGCTTTGAGAGCATCAAACGTTGTGTCTTATATAGCATGACAATAACGGTGTCCATCTTGGGTATTCCGAAAGAGCATCGAGACGTAAGGATCAAGAGCGGGATTTGTTCATTCTTGTAATGGAAAGATACTCTGGGCCCACTCGGTGATATTGCATCTATATAGTTGCAGCTTATGACTAGGTCATGGAGATGTAATATCGCAGACGAGTTAATAACCTTCGTCGGTAACGAGATACAGCAAAGGCATCGGTGTGTCTACGATCATATCTCGGACAAGGTAGTATCGCAGAGACAAAGGGAATGAATATCATACTTATGGTTCAACGACGATATTCGTGGAATGCACAGGGGTCGTCATATATTTCCAGGTATCCCTGTCGATCATTGGTGAGCGGAGTGTCTCGACCATGTCTGGAGTGTTCCCGAACCGTAGCGTAACAAACTTAAGGTCTTAGCGACGCTAGGAGATAGGTTCTGGAATTTTATAGGTTTTGTTGGAGAGAGAGAAATGATCCGGAAAGAGTTCCGGTGGTCCGGAAGGAGTTCCGGAGAGGTCTGGAATGGTTCCAGGAATGTCCGAAAGTTGTTCGGGTGGTCCGAAAGAGTTTTCGGAGTCACGGGATATTGAATTATATATAAATATATTAATTATGAATTAATGGGATTTTTATATTAATTTAATATTAATTAAATAAAGGAAAAAGGGGGCTCCCACCTATATGGGCCCTAAGAGGGCCCAAGAGGGGGAGCCGCACCTCAAAGGGGGGTGGGCCCCATTGGCTGGTTCGGCCAGCCCATGTGGGGGCCGAACCCCCCCTCCCATGTCCTTTGTTTAGTCCCACATGGGGGAGCCAAGGGGTTTGCACACCCCCTTCCCCCTTTATATAGCAAGGCATATTAATTGATTTAATACACAGGAAATTCAATTAATTCCCAATTTCTCTCTCGATCTCGTGGTTCCCAAGTTGGAGCCGCGCCGAGCTGAGGAAGGGGTTCTCTCTCCACCTAAGCCATACCGCACAGCGCCGTTGCTCTGCGGGATTCCAGATCAGATCTACTCCTGCGATTTCAGCTGGATCTGAATGACCGGGAGTTGTCGCTAGGCTCCGTATGTTTGCGAGTGCTCGGAGGCTACTCTATTGAGGAGCTTGGGCGATGTCGTCTCGCCCCCTGCAGCCGCCGCGCCTCCCCCCTCTGCTGCCGGCGTGCCAGCCCCGGTGCTGGCGCTCTGCCATCTTCCGCCCGACGCCCGTCGACGCAGATCATCGTCGACACCCCGGCGTCATCGACTCCGACATCTCGGCAAGTTCTCCGTGACCTCGAGGTCGGCTACGTACGACTTCATCGTCAACGCTTGTGCGGGAGCGTAATCCCCGCTATCGGTCTACATGGAGGTAATGTAACCCGTTCCGCCACCGTTATCGCATGTACTAGATAGATAGATCCTGGCTAGTTAGGGTTTCGATCGCTAGAAAATTATTGTTTTCTGCACCGTAACCCCTTCAGGGTAAACTCGCCGTGTTCAATCCCGTCCTCGACGACACCAACCTTCTTCCCCACGATCCATACGTAGGCTAGAGGACCCCCGTCTCCTATCAATGATGCCGATACCACGACAGTTGGCGCCCACCGTGGGGCATAAGGTTCCTGGCGTCACGTTCCAGGCGGGAACAATATTGGATGTCCACAGCCGGCGATTCTGATCGCCATCTTCGTCTACAGCGAATAGATCGCATCTAGCCGTGTATTCTGCTCCGGCAGGCCAGCACGACCAAGCGTTGTAAAGCATCTACCACATCGATCTGGCTGGCTCATCCGTGTTGCCGACGTGCCCGATTAGATTTGGAAAGAGAGATAAAAGAATTGTCGTCTACTCGGTTTGTCTAGATGGATGATCGACTTGCTCTCAGGAGACGTGATCCAAGTCCATGACGATCCGGTGATGGTAACAATTCTCACGCCGGAGAGCTTCCGAGCTCATCCATCTGGGCGCTCGCTTCCAGGAGCCATCGTCCGTTTCCGGCCAACTAGGGAATCTGTAGCGTGCAGCGAAGCATGCAGATTCCTAAATCACGTCAACAAGCCATGCTCCCACGTGCTACGTCTCCTATGCTGGAAAATAGCTAGGCTAGCTACGTAGCGCGCATAAGCTGTTGGCAAGAAACATGACATGTTGTATGCAGACTACGAGAATTGATTCCAGCAAGTAAATCTTCTCGTATCTGATCAGACGGATATTTGTCTACGTTTCAATATCTTTTGTGTCAGGCGGTCAGATATTTAGTATATCTGCGTATTCAGCTATGACTAAATATTATGGTCAGAGTAAAATATTCAGTATATCTGTATCTTCGTCTTTGATCAAATAATTAATTCTACCGTATCTGTGATGTTAAGCGGGACGCCGCCATCATCACATATGGTTTAGATGAGTTCATCGCCAAGTTGCTAGTTGTTTTGTCCGATCGCCCAAACCTGATCAATTTGGGGAGACACCGATTGGTACAAAACAATAAACCTTCGCGTTTCGGCTTAATTGCTAACGTAACAAGACGCCTCACCGGCGCGTTCATCGTCGCGTTCCGGCTTAAATTGCTAACGTGGCATGATGCTAATTCAATATAATCACCGCCATCCGGTTTAATTGCTGCCGCAGCCTACTCGCCGCTTTGCTGGGATGATCTTCGGAATCCTAGGGGCGGATAATGTCAGCCTGGGGCTGCCGCCTACATCCTGGGGCTGGCATCTTCCGCCACACCCACCTCATCGACATCAACGTCAAACAAGCTAAGTTTATATACACTTAACATTTAATTATATGTATGGTCATGAAATAAAAGTCTATGGTTTGCTCATTATGCTCTGAGATCATGCCATCTTTTGTCTTTTCATTTGATCATATCCCTTTTAGTATCTAAGTTACCTGATATTTGCTCTGCGCTGCATGGTTCAAACTTTTAGATACTTGCCGCCTCCGGGCCAAATTAAGCAATCAGTTTGCACCGCCTAATACCGTTATTTGATTGTTTATATGTGGGTTACCTAGTAGTATGTCATTAGCACCAACATGCCGGCTTTAATTTGTCTCTGATTCTAAACTATTTGGTACTAGCCCTGGTTGTCTCAGCTAAAGTTTCCGGCTGCGGTTCTGCTAACATATGAAAAGTTAAACATATAAACCAGATAAATAATAAGGCGGGCCACATAAAATTTATAACTCATAAGTGTTTGTTAAAAATCTATCGGCTCAGGCCTTCCAATTATTCAGCTTTCATTAAAAGTACATCTTAATGCAGCTATGTCTACTATGCAGGATACTTAACACCTGGGGCTGCAACCGCAACATTTTCATCATGTCTCAAGCCGTCTTTCAGTTAAGCCGGCACGAGCCTCGGGGACTGCAATCATCGACTTACAACGCCACAAGTTCTTCCAGCGTCGAGACGACTTCCGAGTACATCGACTCAACGATTGGGGGCTGGAGATAGGCGGATCAAGAAAAACTCCGACACTCGGGGGCTCGACATCGATATTTGCCCTCGTTTGATACTTGGGGGCTGCACGATATGCAGCCCTATTGTCAACAAGAAGGCCACATTGGTGGCATGACCGTCTTGTCGTCAGCGACACGGTCACCTCCATGGCTTGGCCGACTTATCGTCAGCGACACAATCGTCTCCATGGCATGACTGTCTTGTCGTCAACGACATAACCGCCTTCATGGCACAACCACCTTGTCGTCAGCGACATGGTTGCCTCCGTGGCAAAGGCCGCCTCCGTGGTATGGCCGACAATGCACGATTTCGTTACATTTGAGTTCAAACTGTCGCGGACCAAATGACGTCATCTATCAGACATTAGTTTGACCTGTCAGTAAGGATGCGATCCCCCGAGAAGCCATCCGACAAGTTAAGCTAGCCGTCTTTCCCATGTAGGATAAAGGCGCCCGCGCGCTGGTGATCAAGCCGGCACGCGACCCCCTATATTCAGAATGGTTCAAGCCCTGCAGCCGCCAACATTGAAGACTGAAGATCAAGAAGATGAAGAAGCCGGCGCCTGGAGAACTTCAACCTTTCTGGGGGCTAATGTTGGGGATATACGAACTAGGGGTATCTCTAATATGGATCAATCCGGCTAGTCCAGGGTGGCCCAAGGGTGGTAAGGCTGATGCCTGCCGGGCGGCCCAGATAGCTGACGTATAAGGAAGTAGGCGGACGGTCCAAGGAAGGCAGCATACTGAAGCCCATCAAGCCACCAAGCCCAAGATGGAAGGCGGCAACCAAGCCGACTACAACTAGGACTCTGTTTACTTGCCGGCCAAGCACTTACCTTGTAACCCGGGGTCTGGCCGCCAATATAAGCCGGCCACCGGGAGGCCTTTAGGGCCAAGCTCATCCAAGTTGAGCCACGCTTCAATACGTATCATACACATTGTAACCTGTTCACGGCTATTGCCTCATAGTGAATTATAGCAGCACGTAGGATCTCGCCACCGTTGTGGGATCCGAAGCTGGGTAAACTCGCCGTGTTCAATCCCGTCCTCGACGACACCAACCTTCTTCCCCACGATCCATACGTAGGCTAGAGTACCCCCGTCTCCTATCAATTATGCTGATACCACGACAGTGTGCGCAACCACAACAGGTTAGCCGCAACGCCACAAAGGCTCACTGAACGGATAGACGTCGCCTAGAAGGGGGGGGGGTGAATAGGCGATTTAAAAACTTTTTCGAGGAGCCGGAATATCCGGTCCAAGAGTGACCCGGAAATTTCGAGTAGCCGGAATATCCGGTCCACAATGACCCGGAAATTCCGGTATGCTTGATAAAGGCGGAATAAAACTAGAGGTTTACTTTAACAAGCATACAACCTAGATATATAAACTAGTCTCACCTATGTGCACCAACAACTTAAGCTAAGCAATACAAGTAACAAGATGATAGCAAGATATATGACTTCAAGCACGAAGGCTATCACAATGTAAAGTGCATAAGTAAAGAGCTCGGGTATAGAAATAACCGAGGCACGCGGAGACGAGGATGTATTCCCGAGTTCCACCCAAAGGTGTACGTCTCGTTTGGAGAGGTGTGCGCAACCACAACAGGTTAGCCGCAACGCCACAAAGGCTCACCTTCTTCTCCTGATGAACTCAACCACAAAAGGTTCGAGTTCACCTTCCACTATTGATCTCCTTTGGGGCGGAGATCGAATCACGTACAACTCTTGAGGCACACACCCACAACTTAATTGGGGGCTCCCAAGTCTTGAGGCACACACCCACAACTTAATTGGGGGCTCTCAAGTGACCACAAAAGGTCTTGACCACAAAAGGTCTTGGCCACAAAAGGCCGGCCACAAAAGGCGTTTAGGGTCCAAAGACCCAAGAGTAACAAGCTCACAAGTAATACCACCACGAATCCTCGTGGAGGGATCAAACCGATGCAAATGCAATGGCAAGAGCACACGAAGTGCTCAAGTCCTTCACTCTCAAATTCCAACACAACAACAAATGTTTATGGGGGAATAAGAGAGGAAGAACAAAGGAAACCACAAAGGAGTCAAATCCTTCACTCCCAAATCCCACCAAAAGCAACTAATGCTTATGGGGGGAGAAAAGAGGAAGGACAAAGAAGAAGAACCACAAAGGAACTCCAAGAACTAGATCCACTAAGTTCCCCTCACTTAGAGGAGAGATTGATTGGTAGGATTGTAGATCTAGATCTCCTCTCAACTTTCCCTAAGGAATATGGAAGATTCAATGGAGGGATTGAGAGGGAAGTGAGCTTTCCAAGGTCAACAATGGAGTAGGAGAGAGGGGAAAAACGTGCTGCCTTAGATTTTCTGGGGAGGAAGAAGGGGAGGGGTATTTATACCCTTCCAGGAAATATAGCCGTTGGCTGTTTCGACACTCAGAATTTCCCGTATAAGTGAGACTCGGAAATTCCGGTCACCCGGAAATTCCGGTCTAGAGAGACTCGGAAATTCCGGTCACCCGGAAATTCCGGTCTAAGAGAGCTCGGAAATTCCGGCTGGAGTCAGAAGCAAAACCAAACTTTTCCTTAGCCATTTCTGGAGGACTTTTCTAGGGGCACTCGGAAATTCCGGTATATGGAAATTTCCGAGCACAATTTCCGACTGGAGTAAGAACCCTTTTTCTCCTTTCCTTAGCTGTTTTCTTGGATGAGCTGGGGAACCGGAAATTCCGGTAGGGCGGAATATCCGGCCCCAATAATCCGAATCAGCAGAACATCGAAACGAAAACTGCTATAACTTTTGCAAATGAACTCCAAATGAGGTGAGACCAATTTTGTTGGAAAGATAGCGACGATGAGTACCCAACAAATATTGCATCCCATAAATAGAGTAAAATCTCCACACATGGCAAGGTGTGGGACTTTCCTCAAGGTAGAACCGACAATATTTCCGCCACCGAAAACGCAACAAGTTGTCCAAAGTAAAACCGATTTCGATGAACTAGAGCTTGACATGGAGATGAACCAAGCTCTAATTCCTCACCAACATAAAAGCCAAATAAGAACCAAGAAATATGATATGCCAAGTATGCAAAGGTTTGAGCTCTCCACAAGAATGCGATCAAGTTACTAACTTGAGAGCCCCTCTTGATATTACGCCTATCTATCCTATAGCCCTATCAAGATCATACCTTTGCCTTGAGCATTTCACTTGAGTTGGATGATGACTATCTTGATCTCTTCAAGTGGATCATCTTTCTTGATTGCGCGTCCAAACACTTGCTTGATGAAGACTTCTCCAAATACTCCCCCATGCTCACAATGGGAGAGTCTCGCTAAGCTTCGTCTTCATGTATCCATTGCAAGCACCAAGCATAGGATCTTTTCGATAAAGCTTCTCTTGGTCTTGCACAACTCATCTTTTATTCACTAAGATGATGTCTTGAATCTTCAAGACATTCTTGCAATAAGCTTCACTCAACACATAACCTTCAAGAGTCCAACACATGAACTCCACAATTCCATGGACATGATCTATAATGATATCTCAAAGTAAACATTAGTCCATAGAGATTGTAATTCAATTACCAAAACCACACATGAGGGAAAATGCTCTTTCACTCACCTTCTTCTCCTGATGAACTCAACCACAAAAGGTTGCGAGTTCACCTTCCACTATTGATCTCCTTTGGGGGCGGAGATCGAATCCCGTACAACACTCTTGAGGCACACACCCACAACTTAATTGGGGGCTCCCAAGTCTTGAGGCACACACCCACAACTTAATTGGGGGCTCTCAAGATGACCACAAAAGGTCTTGACCACAAAAGGTCTTGGCCACAAAAGGCCGGCCACAAAAGGCGTCTAGGGTCCAAGGACCCAAGAGTAACAAACTCACAAGTATCACCACCACGAATCGTCGTGGAGGGCTCAAACCGATGCAAATGCAATGGCAAGAGCACACAAAGTGCTCAAGTCCTTCACTCTCAAATTCCAGCAAAGCAACAAATGCTTATGGGGGAATAAGAGAGGAAGAACAAAGGAAACCACAAAGGAGTCGAATCCTTCACTCCCAAATCCCACCAAAAGCAACTAATGCTTATGAGGGGAGAAGAGAGGAAGAACAAATGAGAAGAACCACAAAGGAACTCCAAGATCCAGACCCACTAGGTTCCCCTCACTTAGAGGAGATATGGATTGGTGAAAATGTGGATCTAGATCTCCTCTCTCTTTTACCTCAAGAAATAGCAAGAATCATTGGAGGGATTGAGAGATCTCAAAGCTTTGGAGGTCAACAATGGAGGAGGAGAGAGAGCACCAAAACTTGGGAACCATTGGGGAAGATGACCCCTTAAATAGGTTCCCAACAAATCTGCCCGTTGGGGGCAGTTTTTCCCACTCGGGCCGGAAGTTCCGGACCCCCCAAACACCCCAAAACGCGCCCGGGAAGTGTTCTCTGGTCAAACCGGAAGTTTGGTCGGAAGTTTGGCCGGAACTTTCCGGCCGGCCGGAACTTCCGCCCCTGGCAGAAACGTCAACACGAAAACGATGATATCTTGACCATACGAACTCCGTTTTCGATAATTTTTGGCTCGTTGGAATCACCACGAAGAGCTCTATAAGATCATGCAGAGAAACATCATAGTACAACAAGTGTGGTTAAAACCAAATGGGAAAATGAAAGATCTCTAGATAAAAGAACAACCGATAAAACTTCAAACATAAAAAACGCAACAAGTTTTCCAAAGTAAAACCGTTTTCGATGAACTAGAGCTTGACATGGAGATGAACCAAGCTCTAATTACTCACAAGGATAAAAGTCAAATAAGAACCAAGAAATATGATATGCCAAATATGCAAAGGTTTGAGCTCTCCGCAACGATGCGATCAAGTTACTCACTTGAGAGCCCCTCTTGATAGTACGCCTATCTATCCTATAGCCCTATCAAGATCATACCTTTGCCTTGAGCATTCCACTTGAGTTAGATGATGACTATCTTGATCTCTTCAAGTGGTTCATCTTTCTTGATTGCGCGTCCAAGCACATGCTTGATGAAGACTTCTCCAAATACTCCCCCATACACATAATGGGAGAGTCTCGCTAGGCTCCGTCTTCATGTATCCATAGCAAGCTCCAAGCATAGGACATCTTCAAAAAGCTTCTCTTGGTCTTGCACATCTCAACCTCAATGACGATCACCACATGACGTCATCCTTCATGAGCTATATGAAATCATCCCAAGAGATACTTGATCGCTCTTGATACATCTTGTAGCTTTGTGTGTTGATCAACATCTTGATCACCCTTGTATTTTCCAACATTTCTTCACTAATATTATGTCTTGAATCCTTCAAGACATAATTGCAATATGCTCCACTCAACACATAAGTTTCAAGAGTCCAAGACATGAACTCCACAATTCCATAGACATGATCTATAATGATATCTCAATGCAAACATTAGTCCATAGAGATTGTCATTCAATTACCAAAACCACACATGAGGGAAAATGCTCTTTCAACACTCCTCTCACTAATTTCTCCATCAGATGCGCCTCTTCTGCCGTCGGCAAGGTCGCCATTCGACTTGTCGCCTTCCCTTGTGCTTGACTCTTGCCGTCTGCAGCTTACGACACTGGAGGCACGCGTCCACATCCACCACAACACTCCATTGTTGTGCGGTTGCAGACTGCCGGAGGGCTGGACGATGAACACCACACAAGTCCCGGTGGCGCCGCCACTCGAAGAGCAAGAATGGCATGACTTCATCAATTGCCTCTGGCAAGGCATGTCATGGGATCAACGGATTCAGCCCAAGTACTCCATTTCATCACCCCATTGAGACGTCGTGGTGATGGCGGAGCACATGGCGAGGTAAGCAAGCGTCATTTAACCGATCTGTAGGGCATGGTACAAGTCCGAGGATGAGGGGCATTTCAATAATGGTGTATCCCACAAACGTGTAAATTTTAATTTTAAATTCCAAGCTGCACAAAATGGCAAAAGTGTGTATATGAGTATGCATATTTTTAAATATGTACATTTATCAAGTTTAGTTATTTTCGTGTAGACTCTAATTCAAATAATTTCACATTATGATTTTCCATGCTTCCGGAATACATCATTATCTATATTTTTTTATAATTCTTAGAAACTTATAAATAGTAGTTTGATTTTTTTAAAAATGAAAATAGCACCCTATCTCACGGCTCACATCAAAGACACTTCTTTCATTATACAAGTTCTCTTTATTTATAAACTTCTCGAGGTGCAGCAGCGGCCGGTTTAGGCCCAACAGGTCCCGAGTCCGCAGCCCGCACGCCACCGTACGTATTGAGGACGATTCCCTCTCTCCGCGTCTACTCTGCGCTTATTCCAAACGTGCTCCCCCCACCTCTCCCCCGTCGGCTGCGAGTTTTAGGGTTTCGGCTGCTCTCCCCTGCGACGCCGTTCTCCAATCTGCCGCCGGCATCCCGCATCCGCGCCCCCCCCTGGTGAGCTGCCTCCACCCTCTCCTCTTCGCTCCTCTCCAAATTCTCTCATACAAGTACAATATGCCCTCCCCACGAGGCCACGGCCGCAGCCACAGGAACGAGGCGGCGCGGCAGGGTTGCCCGCCGGATGACGGTTGGCCGGTCCTATATCCTGCCGAACTGGCAGTGAGTGACCCGGTGCCCGCCCGGTTCTCGGTGCGAAATTGGTGCCCGATCGGTGTAGCCTACGAGTCCCGCCCCGTGAGATCTAGTGTGGGTTTTACTTGTGTGGCTGTGTCCCGCCTCGTGCTTCTAACGGGCTTGATGGATTTTTTTAATATACCAACACCCAAAGGGCCAAAGCTGAGATCTTTGCGGCCGACGCCACGGTTTACGGGTTTATCTATGTGTGGTAGATCGGCGAGCTGTTAGATGGTGGGCCAAGTCTCAGGCATAGTTTCAATCACTTATGATTAACCTTGGTAGACTATGTGCGGTATCGCGGGCGTGTGTATAGCTGAATTTCTTTATATAGCCGAATTTGTTTGGTTTCTGCTGTTGATACCATATCGTTCTTGTCGGTATCAAGACTTCTGCCTTTGAATGCACGGGTGACGAAAGAGCTGTTTGATTCCTGTAATGCATAGTTCGCTGTGTGCAAGGGTCCTATAAACGGTGTGTTTGCTTAATGTTTTCAGTGGAGTGAAGTATAAGGGTCTATGTTTTGCTTATGATTAGTTTCGTCTATATCGCGCCTCTACAGACAGTTGGTTTTTCAGTTCTCCTTGTTCATATGTTGGTCGAAGGACGATGACTGGGTGGTCCTAGGTTCTGCCACCCTAGGAGTTACCTGGTTCTTGGCGTGAATTGGTGTCCAATTGGTTTCGCTTACGAGATCTGCCTCATGAGACCTAGTGTAGGTTTACTTTTGTTCCAATTGGTTTCGCTTACGAATTTAGGGTCTCGCCAACTCAATGGAGTTCATGTGTGCTAGTTCAGTGAGGTGTTAGATGTTTGGCTAAGTCTCGTCTTGTTTCTTTCTAGGCATAATTTAAGTCAGCTGTGATTATTTTATTAGTTTGCGGGCTTGTGTGTGTGTGTTGCTGAATTTGTGTAGTTCAGTGGTAGTGATACTATATTGTGCATGTCTGTTTTAGGACTTCTGCCTTTTGAATGCTCGGGTGACATAAAGTTGTTTGTATCCTGTAATGCATAGTACAAGGTTCCTATAAGGGTGTTCTAAGTCGTTGTAAAATGTTTTGGTGGCATTGAAGTAAAAACGCCTGCATGTTGCCTATGTATAGTTTTCTATACATCCCATCAGTTTGCAGTTTGCGTACGTTACTCAGTTATTCTCTAGTGTGTTCCTACCCATCAAAGGAGTTGTTTCGGGTTTTAACAAATTATTCTTTCTTTTCTTTGTCAGATGGAAAATAAGTTGAGTATAGTTCCATGATTTCTGTTTGGACATCAGAAGCTGTGGAGCCATTCTCTGTCATCTCAGGGAAACTTTGGAATTCAGTTTCAGGTATGTTATTTAGTGTCACACTGTCACATCTATTGTACCCTTTCTCATCGTGTACACATGGATACAATTTCTGTATTGATTGCACACCAGCATGCTATTCTGTGGGCCAACATGAGGAGTTCTGTAGGCCATTCTTCTAATAAATGTTTTTTTTACTGGAAATGTATAATGCCAAACAAGTGCAGCTAACCAACATGATTTTCCTTGATGTGTTGTTCATTTGGGTCTTTTTTTCTCGTTCATTTGTGACAATAATTTTCTGTCGGTGGTACATAACTGCCATGTTTAGTCATTTGTGATATGCAAAGACTGCTTTCTTAAAAAATCACATGGATGTGCTGTTAATGATGACCAAAACAATTTACAATTTGTGATAATGTTAAATCTTACAACCGAAGGTTTCTTGATTTTTTTTTATTCTCTACCCTGTAGACTAGCTCTCGTACTGACAAGAAACCTACTTTACTTGGTCGATGTTTGTCGTTTAGAAGAACCACAAAGGTGATCGTTTGGTACTTGGGCACGTTAAGTAATGTAGGTCTGTGGATCTAATATGCCTAGAAATCACTGAAGACAATCGCAGTAGGGAGAAAGCACAAAGGAATTCATGTGAGCTGATAGTTATCTTTCTCACATGCAGGATTATGTAAATGCCAACTTTTGGAGTTTCTGCCCTTTTGGTTTAGTCATCAAGACCCTAGCTAGCAATCATGTAAAGAAACAAACGAATTGTTAACTGCCACCAAGTTGGCGAAAACACTGGAACGCAGCAATTGAGGGGGCAGTAATGTCCGCGTCCAAGGTCTCTGCCGCTGGAGACAGTAGCAATTAAACCTTAACTATCCACCAAGTTCGGCAAAGCCGCTGGAACAGAGTAATTGAAGGAGAAACTTTGAAACAAGTTGATGCCCAAGAGTTCAGCGATTGCTGCTTGAAACATTCTTGATAGTCAGCCCTAAATTTGTAGATTTAGCTGTCTTGTGACTTTGTGAGTGTAGAAAGCAAACAGTGACAACGCCTGTTTACCTGTGAAATGTTGTTGTAAAGAGATAATTTTACATCAGAGGGTTGTTTACTTGTTTGTCTTTGGATTTCAATTGTGACTTGTATTATTAATCAAGAAACATTTCTGCCTTTGTGTGGGTATCCCTAGTGTTTTATGTCTGTTCATCTGGCTGTTCTTGGCTCAGCAGTTTCTGGGGTCAATTCGTTTAATACAAATCATTGTTGCATGCTTACATGTGTTTTGGTGGACAAATAGAGAAGACATGTGACCAAAAAGTTATGCCATAAATATTTCTTTGGGCATCTCTGTAAAGATCCCCTGTATCATGTGAAATTTGGAAGGCACATGTGACCTGTATGTACCACACATGATGACATGAGATTGTTGTAAGAAACTCTAAGAACATATCTATGAGTGAAAGTATATACGCCTCATAAACATAATTTCCATCGCCTGATCTGGGATACTACTTTGTTATACAACTATCTGTCAGTCAACTGTGTTCGCTGCATCATTGTTTCTCTTGGTGTTATTCTGCATATCAAAATCTTTTGCGTATATCATCCGTTTATGTTTCATCTACTTAGTAATTCGACCTGTATTCCTTTCATTGACTGCGGGTACCTCTGCCTGTCTCAAGCTTATATTGTTGAAGGAATGTTCTTTGGCTGATTATAACTCTATATACATATTCTTTGACTGTTTCAGAGAAAATCAGAAGAACATTTCTGGATAAGCTGCAAGGGACTTCCTTATTTGGATGACACCAACTACATCATCAGACTAATAAACAAAGGTTAAAATGAGTGGTTTTGCGAGGAAAGGGAGGTCCAAGTGGGACACAAAAGAAATTTCTTCTGATATTGTTGAGATAAGTGAAGATGATTCTCCTCCTAAGAAAACAGATGTTCGTCGTAAAGGTGGAGATTTGCTCCCTAGTCAGGATCTCACTAATGGAAAGCAGATTGGTGAATCCTCAAACCTAAAACCTGATGCCTTAATGCACCAAGGCAGTGCAGGACACGAGCAGGAACGTACTGATGGGTTAAATAAAGATACCAAGGAAAGGCAATCTAAAGTGTCATCTGATAGATGGCAGCCTCCTCGAATGGCTGATGAGGAGCATAATAATAATGACTGGGGTAAGTTGGCTTCGGAAAAGACAACCGGTAACCAAGGTATTAGCAAATATCCAGATGACAGAAGACGTGGCGATGGATGGGGCACCGCTGGTGGCCGTGGTTTTTCTTCGAGGGTTTCGTCTGGTCCAGATGCTGCATGGAGGCCGCGTACTCGCAGTCCATCTCCAAGAGGTGTTTGGAACAGGTCGCGCAGGTATAGTTGAAAAAGTAACTATTTTCCTTATGAGGAGAGTAATCAGCTTTCATTACTGCACATATGTTGGTACCTTGGTTATGTGTTCATGCATGTTGCTTGAATACCAACCTTTTGAGCTAATCTGGAGTTGAAATTTAGTTTTATGTTTTTAGATGGGTTATCCAAGATAGAATTTATGGTTATTCTAATACACAAACACCATATCTAAGCGTTGCAATATAAACTAGAAGAAAGAACTGCGATCATTATTTCTATTTTACCTGCTAGAACCTATAAGGCTATAATGTCCATATTGATTTGGTAAATGATGTGTCAATTTAAGAAATCCTCAATGTAAGAAATCCAAGATACCTCTGTAAGTTCTGGCAGTCTAAATTGAACTGCCAAAACTTCTTATATTTAGGAACATAGGTAGTAGAAGATAATTATTTGAAATATTGTTGAAAGATTCAGTTTTTACATTTACCTTTTCTCTGCCACATTTGTTTCTTTTAACAGGAACAGAAGTGGCTCCAGAAGCCGGAGCAGGAGCAGAGAGCGAGGTAGAGGCAGAAGTCGAAGTCCTTATTTTGACCGTGGATCTGAGTGGAGGGCTGAGAGAGGAAGAATATCTGGAGGACCTTCTTTGCTCTGCAGGGACTTTACAGCTGGTAGATGCAGAAGAGGCTCGAATTGCAGATTTCCTCATGAAGATGGCGGGCACAGGCAGTTCGAAGAGCATTATCCTGCAGATTCAAGGGAAAGGTTTGGCCATCAGAACAAGGATTTCATGGATCCACGAGAACCAAATGACTTTCCACGGGGCAGGCAATCTCGGGGTCATTATGATGATGGTACTTGGGAAAGATCTGAACCCCGAAGAGATTACAGATCTGCTGACCAATGCCATGAGTTTGTGAAAGGACGATGCAGTAGAGGTGCAAGTTGCCGATATGTTCATGATGATTCCACTTCTCATGTTGGATGGAGAGATGAGTCTAGGGAAATTGCTCATGGTAGAGGTGGCCCTGATTCATTGTATGGGAACAGGACCGAGCCCCGTAGAGAAAATAAAAGGCCCTGTAAATTTTTTGCTGAAGGTCGCTGCCGTCGTGGTGAGACTTGTCCATATCTCCATGAGGAAGCTCCCCAGAGTCAAATGGGACCAGGTGCACCTGATGAGCCTCCAAAATATGGTGATGGGCGTACAACAGAAGGAAATTACTCGAATTGGGGCGAACAAACTAATGCTGGACATGCAAGCTCTCATATTTTATCCAGAGATGACAGGGGAAACCCTGGTTCTCAGGGTACCACCAATACTACCAGAAGTGATACTGGGTATGTGTACAAAAACCGGCAACCGGAAGATGCCGGAAGGAGTCAGTACCAGATAATTCCTCATGAGGGTTTTAGTCCACAAGGACAAAACAAACCCGAAATAGCTGCTTCAAAACATCCACGGTTTTCTGCTCCAATCCAAACAAGCACAGATAGCCTAAACAATGACAAGGTATCCGGCACGGATGGTCAGCGTGTGTCTGCCACCACTGGCAATTTGAGTATGCAAACTGGGATGCATGCTGCTAATCTTTTAGGTGGGCAAAACTTGAGCCAAACAGCACAATGCCAAGATGCCGTTCCTCAAATTGCTGGGGCACCAACTCATTCAGTCACCAGGTCGCAGGATGCTACGTCCATATTGCCTTTTAATAGCCAATTGCACGAAAGCAACTTTTCATTTCATCCAAGCAGGCAAGATCAGTTTGTATCTTCTCAGGCAACTGCTAATAACTCGGGTCCTAGCATGCATAATCAGCCAGTACCTCCTTATATTGGACAGAACCAACGCGGCTATACTCAAACTTCACAGCCATTGCCAGATCTATCTGTATTTAATGGGCATAATTTCAGTGCCTCTGGTCAAGTTCCACAAGATCGTCTTATGTCTGTGCATGCTGGGCAGAGTCAGGCAACCATTGACATGTCCAATCCTAGCCAAGATAGTGGTCCTCAAAGCATGCAGAATACACATAATTTTCAGCCTGTTGCTCCAAATATGCAAATTCAGAATCAAACCTTGCAGGGGTTGTCTGGAGTGCCTAGCCAAGATAATGGTACTCAAAGCATACAAAACACAAATAATTTCCAGCCTCTTGCTCCAAATATGCAAATTCAGAATCAAGCCTTGCAGGGATTGTCTGGATTGCCTAGCCAAGATAATGCCACTCAAAGCATGCAAAATACACATAATTTCCAGCCTGTTGCTCCATATATGCAAAGTCAGAGTCACACCCTGCAGGGGTTATCAGTATTGCCAAGCTCCAGCTCAGCTGATATGCCTGGAGCTCCCGTTCCTCAGAACGTGGCAAGAAGTGAAGAAAACTATCGTCGTGCAGTAACATCACTGGCACATTCCCTCATAATGCAGCCTGGTACCACTGGACTACAATTACCCCAGCCTAATCTGAATCCGAACTTGATGATCAGTTCGTCTGGTGCGGCTGTGGATGTTCAACCCAATCCGTGGCCTTGGGCGCAGCAACAGGCAGGAATGGTCCAGCGCACACACTCTATTCCATCTGAACAGCAAGTTCCCCAGACATTTCAGGCACCAATGGCAGTTGGTGTTAGTAATGGTAACCCAGTGCTCTTACCCCACTCTGTTGTACCGGCTGGTCATGCTGCTACATCAGTAGTTAATGAAACCACCATGCCTTCAGAAAATAAGAAATTAGAACCCAGAGATACTGATGGCGAGGCTCCTGAAGATGGTGATGGTAAGAAGAATAAGGAGTCCAAGGCACTGAAGATGTTTAAACTCGCACTTGCGGACTTTGTCAAGGAAGCACTTAAACCTACATGGAAAGAGGGCCAGTTGACCAGAGAGGTTCACAAGACCATTGTGAAAAAGGTTGTTGACAAAGTTACAAGCACAGTTGAAAACGCCCCTCAAACAAAAGAGAAGATCGAAGTTTACATGTCCTACTCGAAGGAAAAACTAAGCAAACTTGTACAGGTCACCTCAGCTTTCTCATACACTACTCTTTTAACCTCAACGCCCTCTGAAGAACACTTGTACCTCACACGCCTTTCCACTAACTGGTTTGTCTCGCTTGCAGGCATATGTTGGCAAGTATGTCAAGCCGTAGCATTTTGCCAAATGGCGGCATCTCCTGACATGTGTTTTGCGCCATGTTTCAACGATTGGAAGCCCACCATATGTCCTCAAGAATTTAGGATCCTGTAAATTAGGGCCATTGTTAGGTTAAGCACAGGGTCTCTTTTTTGTTCAGTTTCGGTTGCTTTGGCAACGGCACCAAACGTTGCTTAGTGTATCTTTTGTGGAAACGCTCATCTGAAGCATGAGCTTTCTGTAGCGGTAGATTGTGCAAGCTGTGGGTCATCTTTATGAAGAGAAGGCTTCTTTGCATTCATGTAAAACTTGACTTAGCATACTGCAACCATGTAATAGCTTCTACTTGCAGCCATGTAGAAATTAACTTAGCATAACTGCCAATTCCAACTCCCTGCCCTTGATTGTTCCTTTTGATATTTTGTTCATTCTTCATGTTCTTCTTGATGCTCATATGCTTGGCATGTTGAGAAAGTAACACAGTCGTGCTGCACCATCTACCTATTTTTGCACTGAAAAATAGGCCCGTGCCACATGTGGGCTACCATTTAGATTCAGAATGGCCACGATACAAACCAATATAATTGGAGAGTTATGAGCTGCAAATCTCTGATATCTGTCCACTTAGAGCATCTCCAAGGCCCTTTGGGGGCCGGACACGAAAAACTTGCACCAGCGGCACCTCCCAAAACTTCGCTCCGAGCGATTTTGTGTACTTGGAGGCCATGCTGGGTGCTAGACATCGACTCCGGCATGGTTCTGACAGCGCTTGCCCGCTCGTCCTACACACGACGTGCCCGTCCTGTGTAAACAAACCAGGAGGCCGTTACGTCGCGTTTAATGTCGAGGCGATTAAACGATGCCACGCCGCATCACGCGTCGCAGACCGAAGCGACGCCTCCCAATAACGCCGCCTTGCTTCCAATGGCGCAGAAAGAAGCAACGCGTGCTGGAGTCGCAGCGTCGGCACCCTTGAACGGGAATCCGGCACCTAGAGGGGGGGTGAATAGGTGCTATTACAAATTTTAGGTCTTTTCAAATTTAGACTCAACACAAAGGTAAATTCTCTAGATATGCAACTACGGTGAATTTACCTAAATGAGAATCTAAGCAATAACAAGATAAGCAAGTAAGGGAGCAAAGGGTAAAGGGAACCAAGTGAAGCACGCGGAGACGAAAATGTAATCCCGAGTTCCACCCAAGGGTGTACGTCTCGTTTGGAGAGGTGTGCGCTACCACAACAGGTTAGCCGCAACGCCACAAAGGCTCACCTTCTTCTCCGATGAACTCAACCACAAAGGTTTCGAGTCCACCATCCACTATTGATCCCCTTTTAGGGCGGAGATCGAATCCTTTACAAACGCTTGAGGCACACACCCACAACTGAATTGGGGGCTCCCAAGAAGACCACAAAAGGTCAAGGACCACAAAAGGTCAAGGTAACACCAAGAGTACAACAATGGTGAACTAGGTTTTCCCACCGGAAACCCTAGCCACGAAATCCCCAAGTGAATGGGGGAGAAATACAAATCCCGTCGGTGACGATGTAGATCTGGGCCTTCTCCTCCAATCCTTCAAAGATCTATGAATTTGGGTGGGGGGATTGGGAGATCTTGATGATTTGAGCTTTCAAGAATGGTAGGAGAGAGAAAATCTGAGAGCACTCTGTTCTTGAGTGAGTGAAGGGGTATTTATACCCCCCCTCAAAATCTGGCCGTTGGCTGTCTTGGTCACCCGGAAATTCCGGTATAAGTACCACCGGATATTCCGGTGCCCCGGAATATCCGGGCCTTTGAAAATATCCGAGCTGAATTTCCGGTTGAGATCAGAACCAATTCTGAACTTGACTTAGCCGATTTTCTGAGGTTGACTCGGAATATCCGAGTCCTTGAAATTTCCGAGCTGAATTTCCGATTGGAGTCAGTGCCACTTCTGAATCTTGACTTAGCCAATTTTCTTGAGGCTGACTCGGAATATTCGGTTGGTGAACCGGAATATCCGGGTCCTTAAAATTTCCGAGCTGATTTTCCGATTGAAGTCAGTACCACTTCTGAATCTTGACTTAGCCAATTCTCCTGAGGTTGACTCGGAATATCCGGTTGGTGAACCGGAATATCCGGGTCCTTGAAATTTCCGAGCTGATTTTCCGATTGAAGTCAGTAGTGCTTCTGAACTTGACTTAGCCACTTTTCTGGGGATGACCCGGAATATCCGAGTTGGGGAACCGGAATATCCGGGTCTGGGAAGAATTCCAGAAACTCTTTTTCTCTACAATTTGGCTTTAGGATTTGTGATATGAGTTTCACCCAAACTGAAATACTTTGCAATAGGATTAGTATCATTGGTATTGTTAACTAGCACACAAAATATTAGGGATTAAGAAATGTTCTTTCAACCCTGCAGACGCTTCGTCGGCGTCAATGCGTGGCCAAGCGAAGCGGTGGCCGCGTTAATGTAGGCCACCTAACCCCGCTCCTCCGGCCGCTTTAAAACCCGACATAGCGCAACCCTTCTCTCGTCACACCAACACTTCTCCCTCTCTCTCTCCCCCAAGAACATAGGCCACCATGGCGGGCAGCCCTGGCGGGCAGCAACGCCACGAGCAGCTGGAGGAACTCTGACGTCGCAACGAGGAGGCGGAGATGACCAAGGCGTTCGAGCGAGCCATGTGGCGCGAGGAGGCTGAGAACGCTCCTCCATATGTGCTCTCGCTGGAGACCGCGCGACTGAGCAACCACCACCAGCTGCCGGTGCCCGATGACGCCACCCTTCCGGGCGGGTGAGTGAGGAGCACCGCCAACATTCCGGTGGCGCCGCGGCTCAGCGGCCAAGACCGCGTCGAGTTCGTCAGCCGTAAGTGGACAAAGATGCCTTACGAGCAAAAGCTCGACCCTAGGTACTCCATCTCGGCGCCCTACTGACACGCCGTGGTGGACAAGGAGTACGCGGCGCGTCGTAAGTGGCAACGAGAGCCGACGCCGGAGTTGTTGTCTTCAACGGACAACGACCGTGATGGCGAGAATGGACACGGAAGCGACGACGACGAGCTGCCAGCATCTTGGTCGGCAGCATCGCCGTCACCGAAGAAAGGGGTCGCGAAAGCCGAAGAGGCTTCCCATAAAACGCTCCGCCGCATGTCACGTTTATGAATCAAATACGGCGCCGACGAAGCCAGAGGCCTCAACCGAGGCTACGAGACCGTTTCTAAAGCCTGTAGCCGATTGGAACGGTGATGAGTGTTGGCCAGAAGTGAAGCGTCGTTGCTTCCCTGGCTTGGTTCGCATCTTCTTCCACTCGCCAGCCACGAAACAACATCTCTTCTCCTCGCCGGCGCGTGTAGCACATCATAGGCCTTCTCTCTCTCGCACCTTCTAGGTTTAGTTTGTTAAATCTTATTTAAATTCGAAATTGTAACTTTGTTTGAAGGAGATATGCCCTAGAGGCAAATAAATAAGTAGTATTTGTTGCATTATCTCATAAGTTTATAGTAGGTTTGTGTATTATGCTATAACTGTATTAATCGGAATTATTAATACACGTGTGATACATAGACAACCAGATCCCTAGTGAGCCTCTATATGAACTAGTCCATTGGGCAATAGTTGATCGAGATTCCCGATCAAGGACAATGACGTCGGTTGACAATGGGGTTATCTTATTAGTTGAATAAGATAATGGACATACACAAAGTATTACAATAAGATCGTATTACGATGTTTGTCATTTGCAATAGATAAGAATATGATAGCTTATTACTTAGACTGTGAGACCGTACTTATTGGTGCTTTGTAGGGGTACTTTGAGAGCATCAAACGTTGTGTCTTATATAGCATGGCAATAACGGTGTCCATCTTGGGTATCCTGAAAGAGCATCGAGACGTAAGGATCAAGAGCGGGATTTGTTCATTCTTGTAATGGAAAGATACTCTGGACCCACTCGGTGAGATTACATCTATATAGCTGCGCAGCTTATGACTAGGTCATGGAGATGTAATATCACAGACGAGTTAATAACCTTTGTCGGTAACGAGATACAACAAAGACATCGGTGTGTCTACGATCAAATCTCGGACAAGGTAGTATCGCAGAAACAAAGGGAATGAATATCATATTTATGGTTCAACGACGATATTCGTAGAATGCACAGGGGCCGTCATATACATCCAGGTATCCCTGACGGTCATTGGTGAGCGGAGTGTCTCGACCATGTCTGGAGTGTTCTCGAACCGTAGCGTAACAAACTTAAGGTCTTAACGACACCAGGAGATAAGTTCTGGAATATTATAGGTTTTTGTTGGAGAGAGAGAAATGATCCGGAAAGAGTTCCGGTGGTCCGGAAGGAGTTCCGGGAAGGTCTGGAATGGTTCCAGAGATGTCCGAAAGTTGTTCGGGTGGTTCGGAAATTGTTTCGGAGTCACGGGATATTAAATAATATTTAAATATATTAATTATGAATTAATTATATTTTATATTAATTTAATATTAATTAAATAAAAGGAAAAAATGGGGCTCCCACCTACATGGGCCCTAAGAGGGCCCAAGAGGGGGAGCCGCACCACCAAAGGAAAGGGGGGCTTGGGCCCCCTAGTCCGAGTTGGACTAGGAGGGGGGCCAGCCCATGGGGGGTTCGGCCGACCCCCCCCCCCCCCCCTCCCTCTCCTCCTTTAGTCCCACATGGGGGAGCTAGGGAGTTTGCACACCCCCTCCCCCCTTTATATAGCAAGGCATATTAATTGGACTAATTGATTGGAAAATACAATTAATTGTATAGCAGGCCGGCCGAGTTGCTTCTCCGCCCGTTTTGCCCCCTCTCTCCACCCAAGCTATACCGCCGGGCGCTGTTGCCCTGTGGGATTCCAGATAAGATCTACCCATGTGATTTCAGCTGGATCTGAATGACCGGGTGTTGTCGTTAAGTTCCGTATGTTTGCGAGTGCTCGGAGGCAACTCTTTTGAGGAGCCTGGGCGACGTCGTCTCGCCCCTGCAGCCGCCGCGCCACCTCCCCCCTGCCGCCGGCGCCTCCCCACCTTCTGCCCGACGCCCGACGCTCGTCGACGCAGGTCATCGTCGACACCCCAGCGTCATCGTCTACGACATCGCGGCAAGTTCTCCGCGACCTCGAGGTCGGCTACACACGACTTCATCGTCAACGCTTGTGCGGGAGCGTAATCCCCGCTATCGGTCTACATGGAGGTAATGTAACCCGTTCCGCCACCGTTATCACATGTACCAGATAGATAAATCCTGCCTAGTTAGGGTTTCATCTGCTAGAAAAATTATTGTTTTTTGCACCGTAACCCCTTCATTGTTAAATCTCGTTTGAATGATGTTTGAATAAATTTGTGTTCTGTTTATGTTATTCATCGGCAGCGGTTAGTGCGCCCGCAAGGTATTCGACCGTTTGCTCGCGTTTGGGGGGTGGTCCTTTGGGGAGTGCCGATGTTGACCGGACACATGTCCGACACCCCCTAAAGGAGGCCCAATTGGGGGAGGGGGGAGGGGGGGGGGGGGTTGCCAGACACACATTTAGAGGTCCCCGGTGGAGATGCTCTCACCTGCCGTAAAAGCCGACACAACCGGGATGGGTATGCTTAGTTAAACGAGCTAAGATCATCTCCACCGGCGCCCTCCAAACGGCCCCCAAAAGGCCCAATAGGGGTCAAGACCAAATAAACAACAACGCCGCAACAACACTCCCAAAGCTGTCCACCCGCCAAATCTGTGTCCGCACTCCTTAGCCCACCCACAAAACTTGGGGGCCTGCCTGAGGGCGTCGGACATTGTTTGGTCACCCCACTTGACAGGTGGCCCCCACCCGTCATTGAGACAAGAAGTCGTGTCGCCAGTTCCCAAACGACGTGACGCCGCTCGCAAGTTCCCAATGCGACGGGACACCGGACTGTAGGCCTAGCAGTAACTCCGGCGATACGACGCGACATGAAGCGTTAAATTCCAAGCCTTTTACCTCGCCGTGCACATCGCCTTGCCTCTCCGTGCACATCCCCTCTGCTCGCCTCGCCATGCACATCCTCCCCGTGATGGCTCGTGGCGGAGGCGGAGGGCGCTGAGGCCAGCCACGTGGTAGTCGAGCTCGCAGGCGCAAGCCGGCCTCACGTGGCCGCCTCAACGCCGCCAATGCCCTGCCTCCCTATTGTGAGGGCATGGAGGGTTGCAAGTTCATGGTGTCCCTTCGCAGCCGTGTCCGGTGCCGTCTTCACTTTCCTCGGTGCATCCGAGGCGATGCGACGGGTTTCTGGCTGTGAATGGATGGATGCCGCAATGGTCCGTCATGGTGTGGCGTCGGGCGAGACGAGGATGACTGTCAAACAGGTGGAGGTCCTTCGCCCGCCACCACCACGTCCAGCCCGGGTTTCGGCTTGTCTTCAAGTTCGACGGGGCTTCAACCCTCCTCGTCAAGATCTTCGAGCCGTGCAAGCGCAAGGCGGCCTGCTGCGAGGAGAGCGGGAGAAGGGGCGAGTCATGTTCTAGCGAGGAGGTCAGCAACGTGGGCATCCGCGCCGATGGTGATGACGACACAAGCTCATCGTTGGTGAAGCTTGAAGAGGAATCCGACTAGCCGGCGACGAGCTCTCTCCGTCTACGCCGGCCTGCTGCATCTCCCGTCTAGTAAGTTATTGAGAGAATTCCTGATTTGGCCCTTGCTTAAAATTTTCTTCCCTATTTGGCCATGTAAAATAAAATCTTCCCTTTGTGACATCTTAATATCATTTCTTTACTTATATGGCCCTCTAGTGCATTTTTAAACTCTTGCTATGATCATTGCTCGGGGTCGCCGTTTGGGGGGCGCCGTTGTGACACCCGCCCAACAAATTTGTAGACACATGTGTGGCGCCTCCAAAGGGGTCCAATTGGGGGGGGTGGGGGGTGGGGTGGGGCTGACACATATTTGATGGGTGCCCGTGAATATGCTCTAACAGATTATTTTGAGGAACATTCAGGCATTGAGACAAAATGTGTTGTTATCAACGTTGGAATCAGATTAATTTGCGCTAACTCTATCTAGATAGCAGTACTAGCTTATAGTTTCAAACCTAGATAGCTGGAAAGAAATAATCTTTGGCGCACCCTGAACGGATAGACGTCGACTAGAGGGGCGGGGGGGGGGGGGGGGGGGGTGAATAGGCGATTTAAAACTTTTTCAGAGGAGCCGGAATATCCGGACCCGGAAATTCCGGTATGCTTGATAAAGGCGGAATAAAACTAGAAGTTTACTTTTAACAAGCATACAACCTAGATAAAAATACTAGGCTCACCTATGTGCACCAACAACTTATGCTAAGCAATACAAGTAACAAGGCGATAGCAAGATATATGACTTCAAGCACGAAGGCTATCACAATGTAAAGTGCATAAGTAAAGAGCTCGGGTATAGAAATAACCGAGGCACGCGGAGATGGGGATGTATTCCCGAGTTCCACCCAAAGGGTGTACGTCTCGTTTGGAGAGGTGTGCGCAACCACAACAGGTTAGCCGCAACGCCACAAAGGCTCACCTTCTTCTCCTGATGAACTCAACCACAAAAGGTTCGAGTTCACCTTCCACTATTGATCTCCTTTGGGGCGGAGATCGAATCCCGTACAACTCTTGAGGCACACACCCACAACTTAATTGGGGGCTCCCAAGTCTTGAGGCACACACCCACAACTTAATTGGGGGCTCTCAAGTGACCACAAAAGGTCTTGACCACAAAAGGTCTTGGCCACAAAAGGCGTCTAGGGTCCAAAGACCCAAGAGTAACAAGCTCACAAGTATCACCACCACGAATCCTCGTGGAGGGCTCAAACCGATGCAAATGCAATGGCAAGAGTACACGAAGTGCTCAAGTCCTTCACTCTCAAATTCCAACACAACAACAAATGTTTATGGGGGAATAAGAGAGGAAGAACAAAGGAAACCACAAAGGAGTCAAATCCTTCACTCCCAAATCCCACCAAAAGCAACTAATGCTTATGGGGGGAGAAGAGAGGAAGAACAAAGAAGAAGAACCACAAAGGAACTCCAAGAACTAGATCCACTAAGTTCCCCTCACTTAGAGGAGAGATGGATTGGTAGGATTGTAGATCTAGATCTACTCTCAAC
Source organism: Poa annua (assembly GCA_026929855.1). Classification (NCBI taxonomy): domain Eukaryota; kingdom Viridiplantae; phylum Streptophyta; class Magnoliopsida; order Poales; family Poaceae; genus Poa; species Poa annua. The sequence continues at coordinate 77,949,786 of CM049430.1, read as the reverse complement.
TTTCCCTAAAGAATATGGAAGATTCAATGGAGGGATTGAGAGGGAAGTGAGCTTTCCAAGGTCAACAATGGAGTAGGAGAGAGGGGAAAGTCGTGCTGCCTTGGATTGGCTGGGGAAGAAGAAGGGGAGGGGTATTTATACCCCTCCAGGAAATATAGCCGTTGGCTGTTTCGACACTCGGAAATTCCGGTATAAGTGAGACTCGGAAATTCCGGTTACCCGGAAATTCCGAGTCCATGAAATTTCCGAGCTGAAAATCCGGCTGGAGTCGGAAGCAAAACCAAACTTTTCCTTAGCCATTTCTGGAGGACTTTTCTGGGGGCACTCGGAAATTCCGGTAGACGGAAATTTCCGAGCACAATTTCCGGTTCGAGTCAGAACCAAAAGTTCTTCTTTCCTTAGCCAAAACTGGAGGGCTTTCTGGGTGGACTCGGAAATTCCGGTAGACGGAAATTTCCGAGAACAATTTCCGACTGGAGTTATAACCCTTTTTCTCCTTTCCTTAGCCGTTTTTTTGGATGAGCTGGGGAACCGTAAATTTCGGTAGAGCGGAATATCCGGCCCCAATATTCCGAATCAGCAAAACACCGAAACGAAAACTGCTATAACTTTTGCAAATGAACTCCAAATGAGGTGAGACCAATTTTGTTGGAAAGATAGCGACGATGAGCACCCAACAAATATTGCATCCCATAAATAGAGTAAAATTACCACACATGGCAAGGTGTGGGACTTTCCTCATGGTAGAGCCGACAATATTTCCGCCACCGAAAACGTAACAAGTTGTCCAAAGTAAAACCGATTTCGATGAACTAGAGCTTGACATGGAGATGAACCAAGCTCTAATTCGTCACCAACATAAAAGGCAAATAAGAACCAAGAAATATGATATGCCAAGTATGCAAAGGTTTGAGCTCTCCACAACGATGCGATCAAGTTACTAACTTGAGAGCCCCTCTTGATAGTACGCCTATCTATCCTATAGCCCTATCAAGATCATACCTTTGCCTTGAGCATTCTACTTGGGTTGGATGAAGACTATCTTGATATCTTCAAGTGGTTCATCTTTCCTTGATTGCGCGTCCAAGCACATGCTTGATGAAGACTTCTCCAAATACTCCCCCATGCTCACAATGGGAGAGTCTCGCTTAACTTCATCTCCATGTATCCATTGCAAGCACCAAGCATAGGATCTCTTCAAGAAGCTTCTCTTGGTCTTGGTCTTGCACATCTCACCTTGATGACGATCACCATATGACGTCATCCTCCATGAGCTATATGAAATCTTCATTTGATGCAAGCCCATGGGAAGATACCTAACCTCATATAAAGATACCACACACACATATATATCATGGGTTAGTTCACAAAGTTATGCGGACAAGTGTTTACCATCCCAAGAGATACATGATCGCTCTTGGTACATCTTGTAGCTTTGTGTGTTGATCAACATCTTGATCAACCTTGTATCTTCCAACATTTTTTCACTAATATGATGTCTTGAATCCTTTAAGACATACTTGCAATATGCTCCACTCAACACATAAGCTTTAAGAGTCCAACACATGAACTCCACAATTCCATGGACATGATCTATAATGATATCTCAATGCAAACATTAGTCCATAGAGATTGTCATTCAATTACCAAAACCACACATGAGGGAAAATGCTCTTTCACACCCTTGGCGGTTAGACCACCCTAAGTAGTCCATAGATTATTTGAGCTGATTTGGGTTTTTAGTTTTTTCTTTTCTTCAGAGTTCTTGTTTTAAACTTGGACGTGTATAGCTAACGGCCGGCCGTAGCTTCGTGGTTATGAACGGCAGGACAAAAAAGGAAGGTTTCGGTCCCCCGTGTGACCCCTGCACGTTGGTTCATTGTTTCAAACGGCCCGTATGCATGTGGGTCAACTGGCGGTCCACACATCCAGCTTTGACAGCTTACCACATGCGCCTACTAAAAAAAGCACGTGGTCCATCGTTCCCCTCCTTTTACCTCGCGACAGACCCTTTTTGCCTGTTTTAATCCAGTCCTTCCCCCTTATCAACTGATGATTGAAGGTTGCTTACAAAACATCTAAAAAATTCCTACGATTCCAGTTTGTGTTGCCTATATTGGGCAACTACCATATAACTTACTTTTAATGGGCACTTAAATTTATCAGAAACTTGTTAAAATAGGCAATTAACTGCCCTATGACAGGAACTTATCCAAGGACATAGGAAAATTAGGACACCTGAATACAGACATGATGCGACCTACTCACTGTTAGTGGGCAATTAATTTTGCATGGAAAAAAAAGGAGCATGGTAGTTGAAAAAACAAATAGAAAGCATACTACGTAACTGCCCAAGATTTGTCTGAAAACACTACTTAATTAGTTACCTGAAACACTCCAATGTTTTGTCTGAAAAACACTATTTAGTTGCTACTTAATTGCCTAAAACAATGTTATGATCTGAAACACTCAAAAGTTTGCCTGAAAATCAGTACTTTGTTGTATGAAACACTAACACAAAGGTGTAGACAATTATTTAAGTTGCCAAAACCCTTCAATTTTTTCCTGAAAACACACTAGTTAGTTGCTCGAATATACTTCAAAAATGCCGAAGTAAGGATTTAAAATTTTGCCCCGAACCACTACTTAATTGCCAAGAACAAAGATTAAATTTGACTTAAACACTCCAAACTTTGCCTGAAATCGCTACTTTGTTGTGTGAAACACTATAAAATGGATAAACAATGATTTAAGTTGCCTAAAACACTCCAAATTTTGCCTGAAAAACACACTAGTTAGTTGCCCGAAACACTGCAAAAATGCCTAACAGGTTTAAAATTGGCCCGGACCATTACTTAATTGTCAAAAACTACGATTAAATTTGCATGAAACACTCCAAACTTTGCCCAAAATCACTATGTTGTATGAAAGGTCTTGCAAGAATATTCAGAGCAGAGGTTCCTTGCATAGAGCAACAAAGAGCATTAATTCACGACAATGAACAACAAGCCGCAGAACAACATGCAATATGATACATGAGTATTGAGCAAGATGAGCACTGCATCAAAACGCGAGCAGAGCACAGAGAAAGAAAAGAAGGGGATCGAAGGTTATGGCCAAAACAGAATCGAGAGGGGAGGAGAGTATTTGGGGGGCGGACAGTTGGTGTCACCTACAGACTTGCGGACTGCTGGCATAGGGGGTTTGCAGATGGCGGCGGCGCTCGACGGAGGAGATAAGGGCGGAGGGAGGTGGCGAGGATGGAGCGGCTGTCCCTGTTGCCAGCCGGAGGAGCAGGAGAAGCTAGGCCCATCCTGGAGTGCGAGGTGGACGAGGCTCCGTCGCCATCGTGGTGACCGGAGACCCGTCGCCACGGCAAACCTTAGGCCGTGACCGCTCGATCTGAATCACACCCGCTTGTCCCGGCTCCGCACCTCTACCGCCTTGCCGCTGCTCTGGTCTGCGCTTCCTCACAGTAGACGAGTGGCGGCGCAACTCCGTCTGCTCCCGCCTGATCTCTCTCTCCCGACGAGAATGGGAAACACACGAGGTGGGCGGAACTGCCGAGAGTGGTGGGTGCGGGATGACGAATTGCTGCATGCACACGCGGGGTGGGGACCTAGTCCGACCAGCCACCTGACGCAAAGATCGCAAAAGCATTCACAGATCGGACGGCGCACGCGTAGCCGTTGGCGACGACCGCATAACGCGCACGTGAGATAAAGCAATCGGGTTTAAACTTTGTGTTGTTTATCACTGTATCAGACGATGAGAAGGTACATGATCAGATTGCTTGGCAGTTTTTAGACTATTCACTTGCATGCAAATATTGATAGGCGCGCATGTGATTGGCCAGTGGTTCTATTTGTTAAATCAGCTTCAGCCAAATTAAAATAAATATATAGACACAGAGATGAGTTGTGTACTCCTCGACCACAGTCGTCGTGGACTTCCGTTACCTTGGCTTCGTTTAATTGGCATTCGAATCCTGCTTTAATTCGGCACTGACGTGGAGCGCGCTTGTTGGCCCCTTATCTGATACTACACGTGACCATGTCTTCTCCTCTCTTTGTCCTTGTAGGCGTCCATGCATATCCACCAAATACTGGACTTTTCGTTTTTATTATGCAGACGGACGGAGACGGTGTCCCAATCAGACAGATTCTCTCATGTCCTGTCCTGTGGCTGTGGGTGATGGCGACGTGGCAGGGCAGCACCGTGCTGCATCATCCACCCGCCGGTTCGATCGCAGAGGCAGAGACCCCCTACTCCAGCCACAGCCAGGGACTAGTTTTCTTTTCTGACGCTGAACGATGGAGGACGCACGGCGTCGATGGTGGCGTCTGGGTGTGTGGGTAGGTGAAAAGACGCCGGCGATGGCACATTCACCCGTGACTCCGTGAGGACCGTGCGGTGGAGCGATCGGCAAGGCGTCGACGTCTCAACGATCGGCAACTCCAGCAGTCGACGCCGTCGCGCGCCCGGCCGCAAGAAACGTGGACATCACCCGCCACAGGTGGTCTCTGCGAGTTTGCGACCCACGAGATCCGCAACATAGGGGTACGTACTCTCGCACGCAGCAGCCACGCGCCGACTGGGCCTGGAAGAGAGAGGGGCACGTCATCTCGCTCTCGCCTGCGCCGTCGCTCCGTAGGACACGTACGTCTAAATTGACCTTGATCGTTCAGAGCATAGTATACCCTCGCGTTTGCTTAGATTTTGTGTATGAGATCCTGTTTATACAAAAAATATGCATTTATTTATAATAGGCTAAGTAGCTATATACCATCTAAAAGCAAAGCGGCATAAATTGAATAATCCTAATGCCCCTCGTATCAGAGACTCCTTCAAGGTTCTTTCTTCTTCGTCGTTTATCTTCTCTATCTAAATGGGAGAACCCCACTACAAAGAATTCTCTCAACATGCAAGGTGTCCACCTCATCAAATATTTTGACCAATCCTATCCTACCACCTAAGCAAATCTGCCACTTAGTGAAAACGGAAAAAAATCATATGAATAGACAACGTGTATGTTAGTTGAATATACATTCTAAATAGATATTGAAAAAATTTGTCGCAGCAACATGCGGGGCATCACCTAGTTGTCTAAACATGGTTGGTGTGATTTCTTTGACAAATCTTGCCCGCACATTTTCGGGAGAAAGAATCAGCTACAAATTCCATCGGGGATTTAATTCATTTGTAGTGGGTATTGGGGTTGGTTACCACAATATTTCAACCGGTAACCAAATCCGTAGTTTATGCTACAAACATAAAAAAAATACACAACCGCCTGTAACAAAGATAATCAAAGATTATACTCCACACCACTCCCTCCATCACATGTCATGCTCATGGTGTCCAAGACAACATTTTTATCTCAATTTGTCTCATTGTTTAACATGCCTTGAATTTACCTCTGTTGTTATTCGTGTGTATATGATGTGTTTTTTGAAGGAGTATATAAAACCTCTTGAAAAAACTACTACCTCTGATCTCTAAGGCCCCGCTTGGTTCGCTGTTTTCTAGCGGAAACCGGCGGGATAAATTACAAGCCTGATTAGGTCCTGCTGTAATCGCGGAGCAGTTACATGGAAGCTCTGGAAATATCTTCCGGGACGGAAAGCTGCCCGACATTCCAAGCGAGGCCTAAAATGTATCGTAACCTCTGTTGTTAATTTTGTGTATATGCTCCGACATTTATTCCGGATCAGGTGGTATAAGATTTCATTTGACATCCATCATTTTAATTCATGTGGAAAATGAAGTGACATTTATTGGATTTTTATGAAATGTCGTATCGAATTCCAGGATAGCCAGACGAGTTTGGCCTGAAAATAAATTCTTCCGACTTGAAATCACGTGGTTTAAACACCAAGTCAAAAAGCCCATCCACGATGACCATAAAAAAAAAAAAGCCCATCCACGATCGCCTGCCCACCCACCACAACGCCCGGCGGAGGAAGACCCACGTAGCACCATCGACGTGGCAAACAAAACACACGTACGCTTTACACGACAGCCCTCCACAAAAAACATCAGATTACCCGAAACACCCCTGAGATACGTGCGGATTCGGGCCCACACCGGCGAGACAACCGAGGTCGCCCGCCGTCCGGACCGGTTCCCAGATCCGATGGGACCGGAGCTCGGCGCCCTCCGTGCACCCGGTCCACCAACGCCGACCCATCCCGAACGTGGTCCACACGGCTCCGGTCCCGTACACCGGGCTCACGCGTCCCACCAACCGCGTGCGAGGAATTCCCAGTCCGACCGGATTATATACCCGCCTCCCGCACCCACCCACACTCCGTTCATCCACCCTTTGTTAATTCAATTCAATCAGCCAAATTAACCAAACGCAATCCCCTCGGATTTCATCCTCGCCACCAGCCAAATGGCCGCCTCGGCTATCAGAAACCCTAGCCCCGCCGTCGCGGCAGCCGCCTCCGCCGCCTCGCTGCCCTCCTCCCGTGCGTCGGTGCTGCGGATGGCGTCCCGGAGGGGCGCGGCAATGCGGCCGGCAAAGGCGGTGGCGGCCGAGGCCTCCTCCCCCGTGGTGGCGGAGCGGGTGAACGGGGCGGAGGTGCCGGGGGCGGGCGTCGCCAGGCCCGACGCGCTCGGGAGGTTCGGCAAGTTCGGAGGCAAGTACGTCCCCGAGACGCTCATGCACGCGCTCACCGAGCTCGAGGCCGCATTCCACGCGCTCGCCGACGACCACGAATTCCAGGTAGAATTAACTCACCCCCGGGTTTACAGGATCTGGTGCCTCGGGTTTTAATTGCGAGACTCACCCTACTCGAGAGCATTTGGGCATCGTTTCGTGTTTAGGAGATACTCCATAGGACTAGGAGACGTCGAATTGAATTCTGACACTCCAATTTTTTGATGTTGCGCGAGTCACGGTACTCTGTTCGATGATTTTATTTATCCCGCATGTAGAATCCGAGGTTTTGCGGGTAAGTACAGTTTGATTTGATTATTATCCTCTGGTTAGTATGTTGCTAAATGCTGAGAGTCTGCGATAGATTCTACTTTGAAACGGGTGTTTTCGCTGTACAAGTATTTGATAAGTCCGCAGACTCGGCGTCCTTTGTCAGGACTCGCCTGGCGGTACAATGGATTTCAGTGTTCCACTACTTTGTTTGATCCGTTCATTTGACCAATCAGTACTCATGGGGCGGCGGAGACAACTGTTTGTGTGTGGTGTCAAAATAAAAGCATGGATAATAATTTTACTGTCAAAAATAAATGAATGGTTAGGTATGATATGGGACATAAAGGAATGTAGTATCTGTATTTTGACACCACATTCCTGCTGTTTGCAGAAAGAACTTGATGGTATCCTCAAGGATTACGTAGGACGTGAGAGCCCGCTGTACTTTGCAGAGCGCTTGACCGAGCACTACAAGCGTGCCGATGGCACTGGCCCGCTGATTTACCTCAAGAGGGAGGATCTGAACCACACCGGTGCCCATAAGATCAACAATGCTGTGGCCCAAGCTCTGCTCGCCAAGCGGCTCGGGAAGCAGCGTATTATTGCTGAGACTGGCGCTGGCCAGCACGGAGTTGCCACTGCCACGGTGTGTGCGCGGTTTGGGCTGGAGTGCGTCATCTACATGGGTGCGCAAGATATGGAGAGGCAGGCGCTTAATGTTTTCAGGATGAAGCTTCTCGGTGCAGAGGTAAGGACAAGAACCTTGTATCTTGTGCTTTCAGTTATACGCGAGGCCATTACTTGTCTTGTAACTTATGCGTTGTCAGATGCAGAATACTTCATATTATTCTTTGGAAAAATCTTGAAATGACATGCTCGTTTGTTTCTCATCATGTATCTGATGCATATTTTGCTTTCACAGGTGAGGCCAGTACATGCTGGGACTGCAACGCTGAAGGATGCTACCTCAGAGGCCATCCGTGATTGGGTCACAAACGTAGAGACTACACACTACATTTTGGGCTCAGTTGCTGGTCCACACCCATACCCAATGATGGTGAGGGAATTCCATAAGGTGATTGGCAAGGAGACCCGCAGACAGGCAATGGACAAGTGGGGTGGCAAGCCTGATGTGTTGGTTGCTTGCGTTGGTGGTGGATCAAACGCCATGGGCCTCTTCCATGAGTTTGTTGATGATCAAGATGTAAGACTGATCGGAGTGGAGGCTGCTGGTCACGGTGTAGACACTGACAAACATGCTGCAACATTGACAAAGGGGGAAGTTGGAGTTCTCCATGGATCTCTGAGTTATGTATTGCAAGATGCCGATGGACAAGTTATCGAACCCCACTCTATCAGTGCTGGGTAAATATTCTGATGTTTACATTCCAAGATTCTATTTTCTTACATTAAATGGCTAATTATCTATTGTTTCAAATGATAGGTTGGATTACCCAGGTGTTGGACCCGAGCACAGTTTCTTGAGGGATATTGGACGTGCTGAATATGATAGTGTGACAGATCAGGAAGCATTGGACGGTATGTCTCTCTACCAGTTATGTTTCTGTCTTGTCATACTTCACTTGCTATACAATCCTGCATACTGGTTGCAGGTTAATTTCATGTACGAAATGGTGATACTATCAGGCTTATACTCCCTCCGTTCTAAATTAATTGACTCAGATTTAGTACAAGTTAAACTAAATCTGAGCCTATTAATTCGGAACGGAGGGAGTAGTTCTTAATAACATTGTGAATGTTTGATTTTTCTTGATGTGAATGAAATAAATCGTTCATTAGGCCCTAAAGCTGCTGTAGATTACATGTGAATTTGGGTGGTCCGCTTTAGCCATTGCTGAAGGTTTAAATTGTTGAAAGCAGCAAGGCATCAGAACTTAGAAAGTGACAGTATTACCCAAACGTAACAAGTTGCTATTAAAATGTTCTGAATCAGTAGCTTGTAAACCTTCAGTAACAAGTTGCAGATGCCTTGGTGTACAAGATTGCAACATTGACTATATGCTTAACTGAATTACAAATAAATGCCCGTTAAAAAAAGAAATACAAATAATAACACATTTTTTGTTCAACGTGCTTTATCAATACTCCATCCGTTCCAAATAGGGGGCTTACAAATTGAGTAAAAAGGTAAACACTTTCTAAGTTTGACTAAATACATAGAAGAAAATATCAACAACTACAACATTTCATAATTACATTATGAAAATATTCTTATGGTGAATCTATTGATATTGATTTGGTATTATAGATCTTCAAGTCTTGTATATATATTCGGTCAAACTTAAAAAATGTTACTGTTTTACTCAATTTCTACACAACCTATTTGGGGATGGAGGGAGTACATTCTAATCTTTAACCATCTGAAGTTGCACACATGGTTGATGTTGCAATCTTGAATACTCCCCCTGGTCCGCAATAAGTGTCGCTAGTATAGGTACAAAATTGTGCTACCTACGTGAAAATCCCCAGACACTTAAAACGAACTGAAGGGAGTAATACAATGAACAATGAAGGCATCTCCAAGTGATTGAACATAGAAAAGTGACACGTGGTGTTATTTAACCCTCAGTCCTTCACTAACTCATGTTAAAGTTAAACACATGCTTGATGCTGCAATCTTTGATGTTGGCTGCAAGTGATTGAACTATAGAACATTAAGATGGGGAAGTCTTAAAAAATGCTACTCCTGCTATTTTGGTAACTTTCACATGCTCAGTTGCTCAATGTTAAGTGGTAGGCTTCAATGTTGCAACACATAATGGCGTGATACTGGGATTTTGTATATAGTATGCCAATTAGCATGCTGCTTTTAGGACTAGCTGCCTTAAGCCAGTTGGTTTGATTTCCCTAATTGGTTAAAAACAGTTTCCCTTATCATGCTGATCTCCACATGCAGCTTTCAAGCGCACCTCTCGGTTGGAGGGCATCATCCCCGCCCTGGAGACGTCCCACGCGCTAGCCTACCTGGAGAAGCTCTGCCCGACACTGCCTGACGGTTGTAGGGTGGTACTGAACTGCAGTGGAAGAGGAGACAAGGATGTCCACACAGCCAGCAAGTATCTTGACGTCTAGAGCTCCAGAGAGGCCAAACAGTGGTGTCTTTTCGATTAGGAGTTTTGAAAGCCAAAAAGGGAAACGGTTGCCAAGTGTTATGAGGTACTAATAATCCTGGGAGTCTTCCGGCTACTATAGCTAATTAGCTTTGTTTGTTGTTGTTATCGTATATCTGAAGAAGAACATGTTATATGTTGAAGTTGATGAATAAATAAATAAAGGCTCGCTGTGTGTCGTGCATTACTCTGAATCTGAGGTGGGTATGTTCGTTGCGGTAGTTCTGCTGGGATGAAACTGAGAAGACCCATTTGGATTGATGGATGCACTCTTCACCGATATAGTTGGTCCCCCCTTACTGCAACTTCGTGTAGTTCATGGCCTAGTTTTAGTGTGTCTGCATTTGACACGAGGTTCCGACCTTCACGAAATTTTGCAGTACCTCCTTTTTTTTGGGAGTACCGTGTGTCTGATTGTTGCTTCTGATGCTTTTCCTTTTCCTCGAAGCCTTATCGTCTCGGTTTGCAACTCTCTTTTTCTTCCAAAAGTTTTTTTTATCAGAAACATCCACCTTTATTAATTCGACGACATAGAGTTACAATCAGCTCCTAAGCTGTGATCTAAAAAAGCAGGTAGCTCGCTAATCTCATATAACACCGGTTTGATCACCGAACGATCACAAATCCTATTATTCCAGTGTTGAAGAACTTCACAGTCGACCTCAAAACGACTCACTGAAAACCTTGCTGAACTGAAAAGGCCACATCATCTCTCAATGCTAGCGCCTCAATAATCAAGGGGTCTGAAATCCCCTTATACAACTTACAAACCGCACATCTGAAGGAGTTATCATCTCTTGCCACCGCTCCTAGGCCGCCACATCTTCATCCTTCCTTAGGGCACCATTAGAGATTCAGATTTGATCTTAATGAAACCCGCACTGGTCTCTTACCACCTACATGATGGTTTTGTGACTTCCTCTTTGACTGCTCCCTTAAAAGTTTCAGAAGTTGCAGATTTCCTAGATCCACGCTCAACATCAGTTTTCCCACCGATTGTGATATATAACTCGAGGTGCCGAACAATTCAGCATACAAACCCATATTACATCAACTAAAGTCAAGGATCATCTACTAAGAATGACGCCACACAGGGCATCTAAATGGGGACGGGAGGAGGTGTGGAGGCGGTGCGACCAAAGCGCGATGTCGTCCGCGTTGTGGTGACCGGGTTGAAGGCTATTTGAAACACTTCAGAACCCGGTTCAATTCATAAAAGCACTTAGACCATCCACTATATGGAACCGGTTCAAACAAAATATTGTCAGAAGATGGAATCGTTGTAATTTTTTCACTATGTGTGACATCGTACGCAACAATGGGTCCTACACACAGTAAAGAAACTCTTCTTTACGTTGCATGTCCTACTTTCCTCCCTCACAAGCAAGCCTCTTTAGACTCGCATGCATTGAAAAAAACGATTCAAACAATTGAGTCGCTTTTCTTATCTGACAACATGCATCGGTTCACCACTATGTATGGAACCGAACCATAGGCCACCGTTGGTTTGCTTTTTCCGAACACTAGATCATGTAGGCGCGCGTTGCCGTGTCCGTCTATTAGGTAAATAGTTTGTTAGGACATCTCCTACGGGGCTGCTCAATTGCCCCGGATAGGCCGGATTTGAGCAGGCCCGGACAAAATCAGGCCCCTGTGGGGCTGCTCATTTGCACGAATCTGTCCACGTAGGGTCCGTGGCTGCTCAAACCTGGACCAAATTTGGTCCAGGTTTGAGCAGCCGTGGACACGACGCGGACGCGCGCGCGCGCCCCAGCCTCTTGGCGGTCAAACTGCCCGGCCCCACCGGTCAGTGACCCGTCGACCATTGGCCTCCCCCCCACCGGTCTTATTTAATGTGACCGCCGCCCCCACCGTCCCCCACACTGTTCCCCACCGCCACACCACCACCGCCACACTGACCTAGCAGCCACCACCGCCACACTGCCCTAGCCGCCATGGGGAAGGGGAGATGGTGGCTCGGCAAGGGCGCCAACGACCACGAGGCGGGGAGCTCTCGCCGCTCCTCGCGGCCTCAAGCGCCACCTGCATTGCCGCCACCGCCCGCGCCCGCCGCCGCACCGCGCGCCACCGCACCTCCGGCGGCTCCCCGACGCGTCCGGCCTTACCTCGGCAAGACGAAGTGCCAGTGGTACTGGGACAACGCGATCCCAGTACCATGGCCGGACGTCCACCTCTTCGAGGGGTGGCACCTGAATCCGGAGCGGATTCCGGTGCCGCCCGTCCCGAAGCGGGGACTCGAGAGGGAGGTGGAGATCCTCCGGCGGCGCGACCTGCTGCCGGACGACCTCCGCCACGACCCCGCCTGCGCCGTGAACAACTCCAACTGGGACACTTGGTTCCATGCCGAGCACGACCAGCGGCGGAGGGGGTTCTTCGGGGTGCGGCACGTCCGCGGCCCACCGCAGTACCCGCCGCCCTCCCCACCTCGCGGCGACAACAGGCACGCGCCGCCGCCGCCCCCGGGCGTCAAGATGGAGGAAGACGGTGACGACGCCGCCGCGGAGGAGGAGGAAAGGGCCCTCGCCCAGGCCATCGAGGAGTCCAAGCGGGAGGCGGAAGAAGCCGCCGCGGAGGAGGAGAGGGCCATCGCCGACGCGTTGGCCACCGTCGCCGCGCACCAGGACATGGAGCGGCAGGAGGCGCGGCAGGCGATGGAGGTGGAGGAGGAGGACCGCGGCGAGGTCCCGGACTGGTTCATGCCACTAGTTGGCATGCGCTGGCAGTGGACCGGGCCAGCGGACGGGCCGCCGCCGCCGGAGCAGCCCCAGACTCCACCGCGCCGCCAGGGGCTGCCCTCACACCTCGTTCAGGACCCGGACTACGTCATCCTTGAGTAGTCCGGTGTAGAAGTTCGGCCACCGGCCGCCACTGGCTTATCCAGTGGCTATTTTATGTATGTTTTTTTCTTTTTTTAACTGTTAAACAATGGCCACTGTGGCCCCTACGCAATCTAGGCTCGTGTCCGGCCTGAAATGAGCACCCCCGTGTTTCGACCCGTGTCCGCGCACTGTCCGGGGCTGCTCAAACGGACAAAACCCGGACCAAATCGGTCCGGATTTGAGCAGCCCCGTAGGAGATGTCTTTAGGAATAGAGAAAAATATATAAGGTACATAAAATTAGATTACCTTTCATAACAAATGAATAAATGACGAAACTACTTTAGTAGGATTAATATTCCATATGCAGCAGTACATATCAATACTCTTGCCATCTCCCAAATTTGATTTCGCATTCTTACTTCTTCCTGTACAACATCCTGTCTCTTATACAATCATCAAACTGTTTGCATTACTACAAAACTATAGACAGATCTGACCAAACATCATGCAATTCAAGGGTGAGGGCAGCATTTCTTTCCAATTTCACATCACATCCTGGATAAAATAGAACAAAAACATAACGGGGCATTGTAGCCACCAGCTAGCTAATATATCACAATAAAACTTAGGAACAAAATAACACATATCAGAAGCCTATCAGTCCTACAGGGAACCACGCCAACATAAATGCGAGCACGAAACTATGAGCACATACGGCAACAAAATGTAATCACCTGCAGATAGGGATTCAAACAGAAATATCTATATGATTGTGTAGCTACTAAATCTAATACCATTAGTTGGCACTTGAAATATTGCTAGAGTATTTCAATCTCCTGCAGATGGCTGGTGCTAGGTCGCTCGATGCAAGCGGCTCGCCAAACCGGTGGTCTCACTCTCAACCCTGCTTGATAATACTATGACATGAAATATCAAAACAAAGGGCTCGAATAGAAGGGAAGGGTATTCTGTGAGGCTAAGAGAGAAATTAATAGTGTTACCGTGCACAACTTTATTTTTTTAAATGCGGTTTTTGCCAGCTTCCTAATTTTCTGTTCTCGGAAGCTTCCATCCTGGATTGGTCATTATGAAACTTGGTGATAAATTTCTTGGATGTTAGAATAAAACCGCTCTACCACAGTCTTGGCAGTTCATCCCTACTTGACATGCAACCACATGTTACAAAAGTTTACAGTCTTAATGATGCGTAAATTGCAAGAAAAAACTGCAATTTAGACTATGCGTGAACACTGTACAAATAAATATGAACTGATTTCTATATCTTGATCTGTTATGCAATATGTAAAACAACTTCCTCTAAAACATTAAAAGATAAGTTTCCCATATCAATCTTGATAACGGCCTAGTGACCGAACATTCACCATTTGTGCATCTTTCAAGTAACATATATACATCCACTTTGTGTTAATCGACAAAATTTCGCATATTCAGCATATCTAGGTACTGAACCTAGAAATAGCATAAGCACATAAGCAGCAACAAAAGATACTTACCACCAGATGTTGATAATGTAACTTACTTAGGAATCCCCATGCCTACAGATCTCAAGCTAATCGTGAACCAACCTTGGTTAGTGACAATGTAAACTAAATATGAAACTACTGCCTGCGAGGTAATTTATAAAACATATTAAAATCACTAATGAGCATCACATGTTGAGGCATTAATGATTATAAACATAACCTTGTAGGTGAACCAAACCAAGGCAGATGAAGATAGCGACCTCGTCGGGCGGCGCCTGCACTGTCACAACAGTCGATCAAGGTTGAGAGTGAGATAGTCTTCCCGTGCAACTTGCTTGGATTTACATCGAATCGTTACAAGGAAAGATAAAAACGATATGCACAAACAAATATGATGAGTTAAAAGGATTAAATCAAAATAGGGGAGGATCAGAACATAGAGTTGAGGATGCAAATTGAGACGAGGAGTGTGGATACCTGCAAGAGGTCACATGCCGCGACCTCAGATGAATCCGAGGCTGGAGGTGGTGTACGTTCCATGTGTTCAGCTGGAGTGGCAAACCGTGCTTACCCTGTTGCCGACCGAGGAGGAAGTAGCAGAGAGCAGCAGCGGAAATACCTTGACAGAGAGAAAGAGAAGGACACGGACATCACCTCAGGCGGTCAGCATAGACACCAACACCGCCTGTGATGCTCTTGCAAGTTGAGCTCTGTGATGCACAAACAATAGCGCAATGGTTCGCCGGATATGGCACCTACAGGTTGGAAAAAGCGGTAGGCGGTAGGCGGGCGGTAACCCTCTGCCTAGCGCCTTGCCCGCTTAAGCGTAGCCTAGGCGTGGCTAGGCGTTTTGTTCAATCTCCGGTCAAACATGGGATTTCGTAATAATAAGAATAAAATAGTTCAAACAAAAACAAAGCAAACAAATATTATTGAATTATTGACGGTTGTAAAATAATCAGAGACCAAGAAACAATTCTGGTGTACTCTTATAAACCACACAAATCGTAAGAATAATCGCACCAACACATCATCTTATATATATATATATATATATATATATATATATATTAATGATAAATGATCAAAGCAAGTCTCGTGCACACAATAGTAATATAGTACTGAGTACTGACACATTGAGCTGACATTAATTTGCTGAATCTTAAGGAGTTTTAAAGAAACAAAAAAACAACATGACAGTTTGACACATAAAAGGACGATACGACAATAACTTAAGAACTTGACAAGGAAACTCGATCTCCTCAATAGTCATCTGCATCATCATCCAAAGGCATCCCTTCCTCATCATCAAACTCCTCTTCTTCAGACTCAAATTCCTCAGCTTCATACATCTCTCTTAATCTTGCACTTCTACGTGGCTTAGTCTGTTCATCAAGTTCCATTTGTATCCCTCTGGTACTGTCCATCTCTTCCTCATCCTCATCCCTATAGATGATCACAGCATAATCATCTCCTCCCTCAAAAAGAAAACCTTGAGCTTCGGTTGTTTCAGTAGAAAAGAGGACATCAGCTATCTTCTTTTCCTTGACCATTTGTTTCTTGGACATCATTCTCGAATTAAATTGTATGAAAGAAAGATCATTTAGGCGTTTTGTAGTCAGCCTATTTATTTTCTTTGTATGAATCTACAACATGAAAAACATGGGAATTAATTTAAAATTATTGACTGGCTGAAATGTGAGAATAATATGAGAGGAGAGAAAAATAATTAGGCAAACAAAATAAATATCAAGGTGCGAAATTTAAATAAATATATATATATATATTGCATAGCTTGGACCGGAAATACATACCTGCATTATAATCAAAGTTCTGACAAGTCCTCGCAAGCTTTTTTGCAAATGGTCCTTCCCTACTCTGGAATTTCCTCAGTTCCACATTGACTGCTTGATCTTGCTTGGAATCATCACCGTGATAAAAGGTCTCCACGCAGCTGATGAACCCTTCAGTTATTGTGCCATCATCAAAGATGTTAGTATCAACAGCATAACTATAATACAGCAAGTACGCAGCCAAGTGCAATGGAGAATCAAGTCGATCTTTCATCTTTTTCTCAACAACGGCAATAACATCTTTGTAACGGGACTCCACATTGCCATATGCTTCCTTGATCTGTTTCTTTGCCTTAACTATTTCTCCATAAACAAAACCCATTGATGGCTTGACATCCCCATCAACCAAACGTAGGACTTTTACCAAAGGCTCAAAGACAGTCAAGCAAAGCTTCACATCTCTCCAAAAAGCCATGCTCATAGGTCTGCCTGTTGCTGCCTTTCCCTTTCTTGATTTAACTTCTCTCAAAGTGTCCCATAGACTATCAACAACCATCTTTCTTAGCTGATCCTTCTTGTCCATAAGGCTTTCCAAAGTCAGATAAGCAGAAGCGAATCTAGTGACCCTTGGCCTTATTATCTCTTTTCCGGAAGAGAAGTGCCTCATGCAGTCCAAGGTCCTTGTGTGCCCATAGACAAAGATAGTGAATGCTTTTGCTTTGTCTAGTACCTTCATGAACAATGGAAGGTTTCCGATTCCTTGTAGCATCAAATTAATTGTATGTGTCGCACAAGAGCTCCAAAACATGTTTGGCCTCTTCTGCAACAATAGCTTCCTTACTCCCATATTGTTCGAGGCATTGTCAGTCACAACTTGCACCACATCTTCAGAGCCTATTTCCTCTATTGCTTCATCAACTAGTTCAAAAATGACTTCACTTGTGTGTGATACAGCAGACATCTCCTTTGACCTGATAAAACTTCATCCATCAGCACAATTTGTGCATAGATTCATTATGCTTCTCCTCTTCCTATCTGACCAAGCATCAGTCATAATGGAGCAGCCATTCTTCATCTTCTCAGCATCACGTTCCTGCAGCAAACTCTTCACTCTTGCATGCTCCTCACTCAGCAAAGTCTCCCGAAGGTCATGTTTAGAAGGGGGCTCAAATCCAGCGCCAAACCTCCCTATTGCTTCACACATTAACTTAAAATCATCATTATCACAAGCATTGAATGGTATAGCTGCAAATACAATATGAACAAGATTAGTAACTAAATAGTTAATATTGCAAAGTAGTGTATATTAATTAATGGACGTGAGGATATAAGTAATTACCATGGTTGTACACCCATCTAGCCACATACTGTTGCACTTCATGTGTTCTCTTTTTCCAAAGTTCCTTGTTGATCTTCTGCTGGTGCAAGGCTTCAACTTGAGTTAATTTTGGATCAATAGGACGTGCCCATTTATCAATGGGGCCTAACTTGTGTGGCTCCGAGCTTCCAACACAATTAGCTTCTTCATCTCCAACACGAGAAATATTCACACTTGCTCTAAGCTCTAGCTCCCGGACAGTCTTTTCCCTCATCTTCTTAGATGCCCCCTCAAGAGCTTTCTTGCACCTGTCTTTAGCTTCTTGTGAGCTTTTCTTGCATTTCACAACAACATTGCCAACATGAGCCACATGTTGCTTCAGACGATAAATACCTCCGATGCTCACATGGTTACAGAACATACACTTAACTCTATCCGGATTGGAAGGATTAACCAGACTCCCATACTCCCATCCTACATTATCAGACTTCCTCTTAAGGACATTCTATTCCTGCAATGTTGTTGTTGCATTCATCTCATACATCCTACAATATTCAAACAAACAACAAGAAATCGTTTAGGATTTGGCATCGATAATGCACAAACGAAAGGATCAAAGCTACTGATGTCCAGACCACAAGAAAACATCATGCCTACTAGGCAAACATCATCATCTTTCTAAGGCACAAGTGGAACATGACAATGCTCTCTATCGAAAAGCAGAATAAAAATTTATAATCATGATCGTGTACTTCATATTCAGGTCATGCCTTTTGCAAAAGAAAATGGAATTTAATTTAGAGTAGTTAACTTCCATCACACAAGCTTGTATTGCTTTAGAAAAAGAAGAAACATAGATTAATTAGTAAGAAATTTGAGGCATTGTGTGCATCCAGAAGAGCAGAGGCTATAAAATACATTCAGATCAGAACAGTATACGCACGAACTAGATGGATCAAACAACTGACTTAGTATAGATTGAGGCATAGTGATGCATCGGACTAGCAATCTAGATCAAATTAATGTTGGCGCATTTAAATAATCAATCTGACATACTACATGCGCACAAATGCATAGGGAAGAGACAAGAAGAGGTGTGACGGAGACCAGCTTACCTCACACGGAGGGGATTCAGGCTGTGCTGGCGCAGGTAGATCGCGAGGACGTAGATGCGCTCGTTCTTCATTCCGGCGGCCGGAGGAGGCAACGATGGTGGTACAGATCGAGCCGCCGACCTTTTGTTTCTTTCTGCAAAACCTAGCGACTCCTCCTATATAGGCGACTTCCCGCAATCTTCTCGCTACCTTTCCGTCTCTGATTTCAGCTCTGGAAAATTGCTCCAGACCGCCGAGCTCCGCCTGCTGCCGCCTCCTCGTCGCTTTTCCCCGCCTCCTCGCACGTAGGCGTGCGCTTTTCTCCGCCTAAGCGATGGGTCCACCTAGAGTTACTATTAGCCCCAAGGCTACGCGTTGGGCTGTCGCTTACCGCTTCAGCGCGCGTAGGCGTGCGCTTAATTCCGCTTTTTCCAACCTTGCCTGCAGCTGCAACGGTGTGTCATGGATGTGGTTCAACACATCTGAAAATGTTCAGGTCAGCTATTTCGTAGTATAGCATATTCTAGCTACAGTTCCGACAAAACATTTAATTGGCATATAAGAGAAAAATACACGTTCCAGGAAACGATTATTCGATCCACAACCGTGGATTTATGTGATTTTTGTTTCGATTATCCTACATCATGGAAATACTTACCCTTGTCAACGGAATTCTTTTAGCAACAAATTTGTCATCATGTGGACTGTAGCTAGTGGTCGGCCTAAATCTGTGCATAACAGATATATCCCTTTGTTAACTCAAGCATCGATATCCAACAAATAGGAAACAATATATGTTAATTCATCAACGTAATCTGCAAATCTTACACAATGATGCAGCATGCGATGTATTCCATCTCCGAGTGAGTAGTCCATGAACTCCCATCCCTTCCTGTTTTTATCATGCTTTCAAGTAAACTGAACAACAAGGAACAAAATCCAAGTAATAGTGAACGATCACACAACTAGATCGATATGGTTGGCAATCTAATGAAAGTAATTGGACTGTCCATAGCCGATAGATCAGAGGAAAAAAAACCTTCCAAAGTGTGGCGATCTGAAATAACGCCTATCCTCACCCACTCCTACAATCCAGCTCCAGCTCCTTGTGTACCTCGTCAACTCCTCACATCAGCTTGGAGGAAGAATACCGTCAACATAGCCAATAGATCAATGATTGTTCCTATGAAAAGATTACATAATAGATTAGTGGCGTGCAAGAATACTGCTGCAATGACAATAAGAAGCAGTTACTAAGATCTGCTAGCGAGGTGAGAATTATTGTGTGTATAATGTTCTAGACAATATCCAAACCATATACTCCATTTCTACCAGCACCATTAACCTTGCTTATTTTGTCACGAACTGGCAACGACCATATAACATGCGCACATAATAGTGGGAGTAAAGCTTTAAGTTAAAATGTGTTCAGACTTCAAAGGACTCAAAACGAGTTGGCTACTGCCAAGGGGTTAATGAAAACGTGTGCATGCCTACTGACAAGCAACGTGAATAATTTGTTTAGCAATATGCCGATTGGAGGGTCTTTAGAATTTTTTTTGTACCTCTGAAGTGATGAGCTAAGAATCGGTTCTGCTATGGCAGGGGCTAAGAAGAGATAAACACACTTGTAGTCGAATCTATCTCTAAGATAATATTGCCACAGTGCCATACGCATTATGCGGGAAACCTTCGTGAGGAAACTATCTTGACCGACAACACATCGATGGACATCAAATATGCACAGTCACGTATCTGTTTGTTAGTGTATCTCATGGCAAGTATAGGCGCTGTGGAAAGAAAATGCGAAACAGAACATTCATATTATTATGGGAGAAAATTATATTTTCCACGTTTAGAAATTTCAAGAACAGGCACCGCCGCAGGAAAAGAAAAAACATCAGAATTCAAATTACTTCGGGAGAATGAAATGTATAAGGGGGCAACAAGGTAAATGCAAAAATAAAATATTCATCCTACTGAAGGGGATCGTGTGCAGAAAACAATTTTTTTCCTAGCAACGATATCGTTAAACAAGCCAAGATCTACACTATGCAAATATAGAAGTACGACAGAGATCGGAATACATACCCTCGTAGACCGAATAGCGGGGATTACGCTCCCGCACAAGCGTTGACGACGAAGACGACGTAGCCGACCTCTAGGTCGCGAAGAACTCGACGCGACGAAGACGACGAAGATGACCTCGAGGTCGGGTGGAGGAAGTAGCCCTCTGAGCACCGCTAGCGCAGCACCTCGCAGGGCGTTACACACATACGGTGGAGACGACGGCCTCCGAAGCTCCAGTCCAGGACGAGCAGCGGAAGACTTGGACCGGAATATCAGCAGCGTGGCAGCGGGCTATGGTGGAAGAGATCCCCCTCTCATCTCGGCGCAACTTCGACAAAGGGAATCACGAGATCGAGAGAGAATTGGGGAATTAATTGGTGAATTAAAAGGCCATGGGTGCCCCTTCTTATATAGCCTCCCGGGGGGAGCCAACCTTGCCAGCCAGGCAATGTGGGACTATCCCACAGCCTGGTTCGGCCAAGGCAGCATGCGCCAGCCCTAGGTGATCCCCATTTGGCCCACCTAGGCCGGCCATAGCTCCCCCCACCAAATTCCCTTGAGGGTTTTCCCACCCATGGGCCTTCTTTCGACCAGAAGGCCCATTTAGTGAAATCAGCCTAAATAAATTCGAAAATAAATATATAAAATCATATTTAAATATTAATTACACAAATTAATATCAGACATATTATATATAATTTATTCTAGCTCCGAAAACTATTTCGTCGCTGCCCGATCTCCATCGGACCATTCCCGGGACGTTCCCGGTGATCTCTTTCCTTTCCGGTTGTCTTGTCGAAACCCCTTAAGTGTGTTACCCTAGCGGTTCGATATAATAACAGACATGATCGAGACTCCTCTCCGATCAATGACTAACTCGTAGGCCTGGACCCCATGAATTAATCCCTGTGATATAACGAGACTTTCATCTATCAAACCTGGACGTCTAGTCTTAAACCCTTTGTCATGTCGATACTTAGCGCGTTCGAGCATCATTCTCAGATATCTCCATACCTATCATGATCTCGTTACCGACATCGCTATCTTCTACTCGTCTATGATATTATGTCAGCTGGTGACCTAGTCACATGTTTGCAAACTCATTTGACATAATCTTACCAAGTGGGCCCTAGAGTATCTATCCGGCTATGCGGAGTGACAAATCCCGCTGTTGACCCCTCGTCTCAACTACGCCATTCCGATACCCAAAAGTATCACCGTTATTGTCATACTAAATAAGATATGACGTTTGGTGCAATCAAAGTATCTTTCAGGAATAACAATAAGAGTTGGTCTCACGGTCTTATGGCGTAATGACTATATCCTATAAATATTGGGTATGTCCATCACATCGTTACACCTAACGACATGACTTCCATTGCCGACCGGTGCTATGCCCTATGATCAGAAAACCTCGATCATCAATCGCGCAACGAAACTAGTCTTAGTAGAGGCTACTAGGGACCTGTTTGTTTATCTACCACACCTGTATTAATGTTTCTTCTTAATACAGTTATAACATGGTATAAAACATATAATAAACAATTGAGATATTGCCAATAAACTATGTTTATTAAGTGCCTCTAGGGCATATTCCCTTCAGTCTCCCACTTGCACTAGAGTAACACTTAATCTAGTTTACAACTTGGTAAAAGCTCAACACCCATAGCATCTTGGTGCCTGCTCGCCTCGTGGAAGAGGGATACAGTCAATAGATCTCACACATTGAGACCTATGTGTGCTTTGCAACACTTCTATGTCACCTAGTTTGACATCATCCCGTATCTTACGATGACGGTGAAATATATCCTTGTGGATGGAGTGAGACTCAAACATTCGCGTAGCATGGGTCTTAAAAGTCTAAGAGATCTATTAAGGGGACCATCTACGCTCGGAAACTGCTCAGTCCAATCACACTTGCTACTTCTGAAGTCGCGATATAATTCTATACCTATGTAGATTATGCGACAATGCATTCATATGCGACTTCGCAAACTAACCATGTCTATCTTCAAAATAAAGGACATCTCCTATATGAGATTTCTAGTCGTATGGGTCAGTGTCATAACTTGCATCATCGTAACCGCTTTACGGCAAGTTGTTTTTCACTCTACCCTTTACTAGAAAACATATCTTCAGTTCTCACAGACACTGAATGCTATACTTAATGTTTGTTCATTGATCCACATAAGGATCACTCTAGAACCTGTTCTTCAACCAAGAACTTGGGTCAAACTAAGTCGAGCTTTCAGTCTGATAGCATCTATGTCTGATACATAGAGAATGTCGAACATCATTTTCTATCACTGAAAATGCCAAGATAAACTTAATATTTTACCTAGTCATACAAGCAAGAACCTCTTTCTTCGCTTGTTCTATTCTGAAACACTTCAGAATCTTAACTTAGGAAATATTCCGACCTAATGTTATTAAGCCTCTTACGATCTATACAATTATAAATCGGATGCCTAATACTCCTAACTTAATTTCATAGAAAATTTAATCACTTAAATAATCCTTTACACTCTACTAGATGATCTGTGTCATTCAATATGTCGTTATATACAAAATCACGAATGACACCTAGCTCCCACTCAAATATACCTTCGGCATATAAGATCAAGAAAAAGCTACTTAGCTTCCACTCAAATATGCCTTCCGCATATAAGATCAAGTAAAGCTACTTTGCTCCCACTCACTTCTTTGCAAATGTAGGTTTCTTCAACTATTTTGGACAACTCCAAAATCCTTTGATCACATTATCAAAGTGAAGATTCCAGCTCCGATATGCTTGCTTCAGCCCATGAATGGACAACTGAAGTTCGCATACATGTTTAGCATCCTCAGGATCACCAACTCTTTCTTAATGACACTATTAAGAAACATGGTTTCCTTATCCATCTATCAATTTCTCATTCGAAATTATAGTGATTGCTAAACGATCCAGAATAGATTTAGGCTTCGCCACTTGAGACAAACTCTCATGTGGTCAACTTTTGAATCTGTCGGAACCGTTTCACGACAAATCGAGCCTTATCAGTGTCTACTCTCTCATAAAATTTCATAATCTGTTAACATCCTAGAAGCCATCAAGAAGATCTCCCATGTCATTACCTGGTAATCGTATATGGATTTTATTTCGGATCATAAATGACTCATAGCCATTTCTCGGACTTAGGTCCACCATCTCTTCTTCATAGTTCGTAGGTCTATCATATTCCATTAATATGACCTTCATAACAAGATTGTCGTAACACACAGTGTGGAACACAACCTCGTATGCCTACTCTCTTAGTATGAGCTCATAACAAGATCTTGAATCATCAGCTTTTTCAAGCTGTGGATCCTGACACCGAAAACACTTTCGGTTGCGCCACTCTGATGTCTGGAGAGAAAGTTCATCAACTTTGTCTTGCTCTACTTTCTTTCTCACTTATACCCTTGGACAAGAAACTATTTCTTTCGCAAGGTATATCACGGCAACGATTTTTCCTATGTCGTGAGACATGTAACCAACTAACTCTTTAGGTACGGTACACTTCAAAGATTAATCCATTTTAGGTTTGATCACATCGAAACTAAATTGTTGAATCGACAATCCAGGCTAAAAGCCATGCCATTACTTATATGGTATTGTCTCCATGGATTTAAATGGTTTCCCTATTACCTAACATGAATGTTACGTTTCTACGATATGACTCTAATGATCACAATAATTCGGTAAGAGATTTATTTACCACACACTATCCGATAGGATGCAATTACGACGTCCTAACACACCATAATCTATGGTGTTCCATGCGACGTAATTTGTGAAACTCTTCTCACAAGTCTTCCAATGATGTGCCAACATTATAACTCAAATCTTCATTTCCTCGATCTGTATCGCGGAAATTTGATTTTCTTGTTAAGTTTATTTCCTACTTCATTCTGAACTTGTTTGATCGAATCAAAATTTCCAGGCCAACATTCCCCGAGTGGATATCCATATATCTACTCGAATGTTCATGAAGTCTATGAAATAAAGACTTCCACTACATGTTAAAGTACTTCATTGATTCACATACACCCATATGCACGATTCTCAACAAGCTATACTCAAAACGTTCAGTGAAGTTCACGAAATAAAGGTCTCCACTACCCGTCAATTACTTCATTGAACCACATACATCTATATGTATGATTATCAATAAGTAATACGCCCGTTTTCCGAAAACGGTGTCATAGTTATGTTGCAAGTGTCAAAAGATCAAATCTAAGAACTTGTAGATCCATCCGGTATGGAGCTAATGCATTGACTATAATATTGACATGAATTAAACGGTAGTGCCACACATATGTGGTGTCTTTATTAAGATTGTATCCTTTGGCATTAATATTATGAATGTGGAAGCTTCTACCATCTAAATTCAAATCGGCATATGATCATTACTTCATAAATATAGGACAACGAATTTGTCACTAACATATATGAACAAGTGTCTCCCTAGAGGAGACACACTTATAATGATCATACTAACAGGTGATCATAAAGAATTTATTAAAATGGTAGATCTAGAGGGAGAGTGTCTATGGCCAACACACCAACTTGTCTGCCATTATCAACACGCAATGTCGCCTCATCCTTTCAAGCTACTCAAGCAGTAAAACTGGTTTTCATAAAACATGACTAGTTCAAAACTTAATCACTACTGCGACTACTTGCTTAGCTAAAAAATTCATAACATGTATATCATATATACACCATCATCATCGATGACTTCCGGCGATCTGTTTCATCTTCTTGATACTTCCAAAATAATCAAGAACCATGAAGGTGAACGATTCCCCTTGCATGACATAGTCTATGACAGAGGATTTGCACTTGGCAACGACGTCTGTCATCCAGTGATCGAGCTGAGCGAGGCGTCTCAATGTTCATCAAGTATGAACATATGTCATCAAGTATGACTGCCACGTGCTCCTTCAATGTGTGTATTCTCTTCCATCTTGGTTGAGAAGACAATCAGTCAACATACTGATAAACTTCATCAACCCAACTTTAGCGACCATCTCATATGTTCGCGATCTAACAACTCGTACCCACCGTTGGTTCTCTATGGCAGAGATCATAGCATACACTGGACTATGATGATATTATCCGCACAAAATCTGATAATCCAAATTATCTTTTGTTACCGGAATCTCCGGGTTTTTCTCCTAGCGGGTATTGTATCACAAAGAGCTAACGGTTTAAACAAGTAGTATCCTCACGCTAAAGTATAAAACTATGAAGTTTGGACCCAACCTTTTAAGTTTCTCAATCACAGGAATGCGCCTAATTTGAAAAGATGCTATCACAATGGTTAATATCTACAAAGGTTTGCTAAGCACATTTTGTTCATTATATTTTGAGTTCTAGTATTTTAGAAAATAACTATCCGAACTCCCACTCAAACGAACATCCCTCCTAGTCGTTTAAGCGATTACACGATCTCCATCCATTGCACCACCCCTCATCGTCAGAGCCGGCGGCACAACTTCAAGAGTAGACAATTGTCAATCACAACAACTCTGTTACTCATGCTCGACCTTTCGGCTTCCGTGTTCCGAGGCCATATCTGCATATGCTAGGCTCGCCACTATAACCTCCACGCTGACGCTTGTGCAACATGGCTTACACCCACCGTATGCAAACGGCGATATGTCTGACACCCGATCGTCACGGCCTGACTCATAACGTTGAACTTTCTTGGTGGTGCGCGTTGGAGGAAGAACACTAGTGGTATTTTTGAAGGGATCATCTTATATAATTACCGCCGCGTAACTAATATATACTAATATATATATAATCACACAATATAAGATGCACACATTACATCAAATGTAATGCAATGTGATATAGTCCATTGCGCCATGGTCTTCTTGGCACCCGCAGTTTATAAACAATTTAATAAACCTACCTTTACCATATCACATAGCCCCTGCAAAAATAAAGTTAGACGCTTCTACTTTATCTTTTGCATATTTTACGTGGCTTGGGGCTTTCGTAAATAGAACCGCTTCATACCTACGAACCTTATGACCACATCAACGATCCAATAATTATGTTTAAGCATCCCTTTCGGGCCCTCCATTGAAAATGCAAAGCCAACTAAAGAGAGAGAAATTGACACCCGCCAGCCATAGATACGGTACAAGCCGTATGTCAGTAGTGGAACCAGTCTCGTGTAAGCGTACGCGTAAAGTCGGTCCGGGCCGCTTCATCAACTCGATGCCACTGGAATCACAAGTGCACGCTAGAGGGTAGCAAATAACAGGAACGGTGCCCCCGTGAAGAACACGGGTTCTAACTGCGTACAGCTATATCTACGATAGATCGTCTCTGAACCACTGAAGGGGATCGTGAGCAGAAAACATTTTTTTTTCTAGCAACGATATCCTTAAACTAGCCAAGATCTACACTATGTAGATATAGAAGTACCACAGAGATCGGAATACATACCCTCGTAGCCCGAATAGCGGGGATTACGCTCCCGCACAAGCGTTGACGACGTAGCCGACCTCTAGATCGCGAAGAACTCGGCGCAACGAAGACGACGAAGATGACCACGAGGTCGGGTGGAGGAAGTAGGACTCCGAGCACCGCAAGCGTAGCACCTCGCAGGGAGTTACACACATACGGTGGAGACGACGGCCTCTGAAGCTCCAGTCCAGGACGAGCAGCGGAAGACTTGGACCCGAAAACCAGCAGCGCGGCAGCGGGCTATGGTGGAAGAGATCCCCCTCTCATCTCGGTGCAACTCTGACAAAGGGAATCACGAGATCGAGAGAGAATTGGGGAATTAATTGGTGAATTAAAGCCATGGGTGCCCCTTCTTATATAGCCTCCCGTGGGGAGCCAACCTTTTCAGCTAGGCAATATGGGACTATCCCACAGCCTGGTTCGGCCAAGGCAGCATGCGCCGGCCCTAGGTGGGCCTCATTTGGCCCACCTAGGCCGGCCATAGCTCCCCCACCAAATTCCCTTGAGGGGTTCCCCCCCATGGGCCTTCTTTCGACCAGAAGACCCATTTAGTGAAATCAGCCTAAATAAATTCGAAAATAAATATATAAAATCATATATAAATATTAATTACACTAATTAATATCAAACATATTATATATAACTTATTCTAGCTCCGAAAACTATTTCGTCGCTGCCCGATCTCCATCGGACCATTCCCGGGACGTTCCCGGTGATCTCTTTCCTTTCCGGTTGTCTTGTCAAACCCCTTAAGTGTGTTACCCTAGCGGTTCGATATAATAACATACATGATCGAGACTCCTCTCCGATCAATAACTAACTCGTAGGCCTGAACCACATGAATTAATCCCTGTGATATAACGAATGACTTTCATCTATCAAATCTGGACGTCTAGTCTTAAACCCTTTGTCATGTCGATACTTAGCGCATCCGAGCATCATTCTCAAATATCTCCATACCTACCATGATCTCGTTACCGACATTGCTATCTTCTACTCGTCTATGATATTATGTCAGCTGGTGACCTAGTCACATGTTTGCAAACTCATTTGACATAATCTCATCGAGTGGGGCCTAGAGTATCTATCCGGTTATGCGGACTGACAAATCCCGCTGTTGACACCTCGTCTCAACTACCCCCTTCCTATACCCAAAAGTATCACCGTTATTGTCATATTAAATAAGATACGACGTTTGGTGCAATCAAAGTATCTTCCAAGAATAACAATAAGAGTTGGTCTCACGGTCTTAAGACGTAATGACTAGGTTCTATAAATACTGGGTATGTCCATCACATCGTTACACCTAACGGCATGACTTCCATTGCCGACCGGCGCCATGCCCTATGATCGGGAAACCTCGATCATCAATCGCGCAACGAAACTAGTCTTAGTAGAGGCTACTAGGGACCTGATTGCTTATCTACCACACCTGTATTAATGTTTCCGCTTAATACAGTTATAGCATGGTATAAAACATATAATGAACAATTGGGATATTGCCAATAAACTATGTTTATTAAGTGCCTCTAGGGCATATTCCCTTCACCTACAACATTTTGTTGAGGATGAACGGCTCATTGCCTCACAGGCACCTGGAGAATAAAATACCCACATTAATTCAATCAAAATAGCCACTTGTGAAAACATATATATGAATTACCATAGCTCATGTAGTATTTGGTCAGTCAATCAACTGCCATAGATGTATCAGTTACAAGCAGACTTGAAGATAACATTTACACGCAGAATTGAAGATCAAACAATTAAAATTGAATAAGGGAGATGCAAATAGCAGAATCGGACATACATGCCTTGTCAAGGTTGAACGTTGAGAGATCTTTGAAGGCAAAACAGGTGAGCTCCACGCAATTGGTCTTGGGATTGTACTGGCGGATCGAATTCTAGACTTATGCGTGCCTCTTTCCGCTCCCGACAGCCGCCGTCTGCTCCAGCCATTTCCTCTCCTCCGCGTGCCGCTTCTCCTCCTTGGTCACCCGTCCCTTCTCCTCGGTCTCTCACCTCCGCCTCTCAGCTTCCTCCGTCTCGGCCGCCTCCGAAGATGAGAGAAGAGGCTAGGGTTCATGAGGTAAAGGCATTTGGGGGAAAAGAGCAGCGATGTGGCGGATTAGAACGAATGCGAGGAGTAGTGGCGGTGGCGGTGTCGTGGTATCAGCATAATTGATAGGAGACGGAGGTCCCCTAGCCTACGTATGGATTGTGGGGAAGAAGGTTGGTGTCGTCGAGGACGGGATTGAACACAGCGAGTTTACCCAGCTTCAGATCCCGCAGCATTGGGGTCCAACAAGTAGGCGCCCTTAATGGACGGCTTGTGCAAATGTTCCAGGAAAATATCCTTTGGTACCTTTTTGCGTTCTGACCCTAGTCTGGCAAGTGTGTCTGCCGCCTCGTTCTCGGCTCTTGGAACATGCCGGACTTTATAGCCCGCGAAGTTTTTGGCGAATTCGTCAACTTTGGCCCTGTATGCCGCCATTGTTGTGCTTTTCGCGTCCCATGTTCCGCTTACTTGTTGTGCGACCAAATCTGAGTCACCATAACAGAGGATTCTCTTGACGCCGAGGTCATTTGCCACGTGCAATCCGTGAAGTAAAGCTTCATACTCTGCGACGTTATTGGTTGCTGTAAAATGAATTTGCAACACGTAGCTGAGCTTGTCGCCTTTGGGTGTGCGTAGAACGACTCCAGCCCCCGAGCCTTTGAGCATCTTTGATCCGTCAAAGTGCATTACCCAATATTCTGACTTGGGGAGTATCGTTTCCTCCATGGTTTCTGTCCAGTCGGCAACAAAGTTTGCCAATGCTTGAGACTTAATGGCTGTTCGTGGTTTGTAGACTATATCAAAGGCGGCAAGTTTGATGCCCCATTTGGAAACTCGACCTGTTGCCTCTGCATTGTTGATTATGTCTCCCAACGGTGCCTTGCTGACTATTGTCACTGTGTGCTCCTGGAAATAATGCCTAAGCTTTATGGCGGCGAAGAATACACCATAAGCCAACTTTTGGTAATGTGGATACCTCTGCTTGGAGGCGGAGAAGACTTCACTGATGAAGTAAACCGGTCGTTGCTCAGACGTCGCGGCTTCGTTCTCTTTTCTTTCCACATCCAAGACAACGCTGACAACTGCTCCCGTTGCCGCGATGTAGAGCAGCATTGGTTCCTGCGATCGAGGTGCTGCCAATATTGGAGCGGATATGAGGGCCTCCTTAAGTTGCTGTAAGGCGGCATCTGCCTCTGCTGTCCACTCAAAGTTGTCGGATTTCTTCAATAGCCGGTAGAGAGGCATTGCCTTTTCCCCTAGGCGGCTTATGAAACGACTGACGGCCGCTGCCGACCGGCTAGGCGTTGCACGTCCTTCAGACAAGTAGGTCTGGATATGTTTTGGATGGCCTTGATCTTCTCCGGATTAACCTCGATCCCTCGTTCTGAGACGATAAACCCGAGCAGCTTGCCGGCTGGAACGCCGAAAACACACTTGGCGGGATTGAGTTTCATCTGGTACCTCCGGAGATTCTGAAAAGTTTCTTCCAAATCCTCTAGGAGATCTGCCTTCTTTTTCGACATCACCGCGATGTCGTCTACGTAGACGTGAACATTGCGGCCGATCTGTTCGTGCAGGCAATTCTGCATACAGCGCTGGTATGTTGCCCCTGCATTCTTCAGGCCAAAAGTCATCGTGATGTAGCAGAAAGTCCCGTATGGAGTGGTGAAAGATGTTTTCAGCTGATCCGACTATCTCATCTTGATTTGGTGGTATCCTGAGTAGGCGTCCAAAAAACAAAGCAGCTCGGAGCCTGCTGTGGAGTCTACGACTTGGTCAATTCTAGGCAGCGCAAAGGGATCCTTTGGGCAGCACTTGTTAACACCGGTATAGTCAATACACATCCTCAACTCTTTATTCTTCTTTGGAACAAGTACAGGATTTGCCACCCAATCAGTGTGCACAACTTCTTTTATGAAATTGGCGGCCTTCAGCCTATTTATCTCCTTTCCTATAGCCTTGCGTCTCTCATCACCAAAGCGTCTTGTTGCTTGCTTCACCGGGCTTGGATCCTTTTATGACGTTGAGTGAGTGCTCGACAAGTTCCCTCGGTACACCAGGCATGTCGGAAGGCGACCATGCAAAGATGTCACGATTCTCACGGAGGAACTCGACGAGTGTGCCTTCCTATTTGCTGTCAAGGTTGGAGCCGATGACGACTTGCTTAGACTTGTCGCCTGGGATGAGGTCCGCCTTTTTGGTGTCTTCTGAAGCTTCAAATGTCATCTTGACATCAATCTTTGGCTTGGGCATGGAGTTATCTGACTCCGCCTCAAGTAGTGCGAGTTCTTCCTTGTGGATGACTACTTCTGCGAAGGCGGCCATGCGACGCTCACACTCCTTGGCTTTCTTGAAGTTGCCGGAAATCGTGATGGTTCCGTTTTCTCCCGGTATCTTGAGCTTGCTGTATATGTAGCACGGCCTTGCCATGAATTTGGCGAAAGCCGGTCGTCCGAAGATTGCATGGTAGGCGCTTTTGAAGGGGACAACTTCAAACCGGAGGAACTCTGAGCGGTAGTTCTCCTTTGGTCCAAAAGTTACCTTCAGCCTAATGCTCCCCATTGACTTAGCTTGCCTGCCGGGCACTATGCCGCGAAAAGTGAGGTTGCTATGGTCAAGCTGATCCTCTGACAGGTTCATACGGCTTAGTGTGTCGTAGTACAGGATGTTGAGGCTGCTGCCGCCATCCATGAGTACCTTTGTGAGCCTGAAGTTGTCGACAATGGGATCGACGACAAGGGCGTACTTGACTGGGTGAGGAATGTGATCAGGGTGGTCGGACCGGTCCCAGGTGATCGCCGCCTCGGACCAGTTCAAATACTGAGGGACGTCCGGCATTGTCGCGTTGAGTTCGCGTATCTCCGCCTTATCCGCCTTAGCCGAAGGTGTGCCGACAAAGCACACGAGAGATTATTTGACCTTCGGATATGGTTTCTTTTTCTTGGCGGCCGCGTCATCTTCGTTTGAGATAGACATGTCGTCGTCATCCTTGTTGTCTTTCTTGTCGTACTTCTTTGACTTCTTTGACTTCCAGCCAACTGTGGGGTCCTTTTTGAAGTCGTCCATGAAACGACACTCGCTAAGCATATGGTTGACCTTGCCAAGTGAGGCGTGGATCGGGCATGGCAGAAGTTTTGCCTGTTCGTAAGTGATACGCGCCGCCTTAGGCCCTGAGCCGGCGTCGCGATTATCCTTCTTATTCTTCCACTTCTTTTTGCGGGCATTCCCTTGGAATGCGACAGCTACCTCGTTGGAAGGTCCGGCTTTGTCATCTGCCGCCTGCTTGCATTTTTTGCTTCGTTTTGGCACGATGCTGACGTCTGGATCATCGTCGAAGGCGTCGTCATCCGCTGCCGCCTATTGGGCGGCTAGGTTGAGCATCTCGCCAAGGTCCGTGATTTGCTCGCGGACGAGCCGATGACGGAGCAAAGACTTCTTCTGCAGGCCCGTGTTGAAGGCATGGATAGCCTGTGCGTCCGAAACACCATGACAGTTGGCCTTTTTGGAGATCCAACGGCTGACAAAGTCTGTCATGGTTTCGTCCGGCTTCTGAATACAGCGCTGCAAATCCGTGTAGGTATTTGGACGCTTGTATGTTCCTTGGAAGTGTTGGGAGAAAACCTTTTCCATGTCGTACCAACTATGGATAGACTTTTCTGGAAGGTTGTCGATCCAAGCCCTTGCCGTGCCTTCTAACATGAGAGGTAGGTAACGGACGGCAATATAACTGCTTCCGCCGGCAATTTCTATGGCCATGGCATAGTCGGCTAGCCATGAGTCCGGCTTAACGAGGCCGTTGTACCTATGACAATTTTTTGACACTGATGTCATGTCCTTAGGGAACGACTCTCTGCGGATGGCGTCGCCAAAGCACTTTGGACCAGAATATAGCGGCTCCTTCCCTCTTGCTATGTCTTGTAGGCGGTGTCGCGTGTCTTTTGGATCGAGCTGCTGTGCGCCTCTGTTTGCGTTTGGCTCGTCCTGTGCTGCCCGTCTTATGCTGCGCCTGGGCCCTTCTGCCGCCTCCTTCCTCTTGCTGCCGGTGCTACGCTGCGGAGACCGACTTCGATCTCTCCTGGGAGGGTCGTTACCGGCATCTTTTCTAGGCGGCAGTCCATTGCCCCGGCTACCGCCAATGTCGCGTCTTGGCTGGGCTGGAGGTGGCAGGTCTCCTGTGCTTCCTTTCCTTGAATTCTCGTCCCTCCTTGGTTTTGGCGGTGGCGTCTTCTTTGGAGGTGGCGTTGTCTTCCTTTTGTCGCCATGGCTACTGGAGCCGGACGGGCCTTCGGGGTCAGCGCCAATTGCGGCTTTGCACTTTCCTGACTTGGACTCTAGGTCTCCCCCGCGAGCATCCGCCATGTGGCCGTAGGAGTCAGCGCGAGCTTGTTGTTTGAGGGCCTTGCTCACGAAGTGTCTTGCATTGGCCAGCTTTTCCTCCGCCGTGCAAGTTTTGTCGTCTAAGGTGTCTAGCGCGGCGGCGGCGTTAATGATGGGGGTGCAGAAGACGACATCTCCCCTTCTGTCCACGCGTTGTGGTGCCGTGCGCCAGTCGAACCCGAGATCCCGAGCCGCTGTTGTTGCACGCGTTGGCAGCTCCTTGTCACGGCGCTTTTTGATGACCTTTTTTCCTCGAAGAGCCGCCGGCTTGTTTTAGCCGACATCTTCTCCTGTTCTTTCTCGATCTTCTTTGCAAGGCTCTCAACGTGCTCCTCTCTTTTTCGCAGGAAGTCAGAGTGCTTAAGCATGTTAATCCTAAACTCTTCCACTTTGTCGAGTGGGGTGTCTTTATTCACCGGGGTGTTTATGATTCGTCTACTTCTTTGATGACGGAGAGCAAATCCGTGGGTTTGCTGCTGCCGTGTAAAGGCCCTCCTTATTATAAGGTAGTGACCTCCTGTGTATAGTGCTAGTCCCTGGATCGACTTGCTAGCACACACAGTTTAAGATGAAATATCATATCATTGCATCAATATTCATTACACGATGATCCAGAAATAAAAGGGTTCGATACAAGGTGCATAGCTCATGGCTAGCTCAAACCTAAATAAACACACATCGGAAAGCAAATGGATAAGTGAGCTCCATCTTCATCATGTGCCACAGGCAAGACATGTTGGTTGGAGACTCGCGACCCTAACAATCCTTACTCTTCGTCAGAGGGTCCTGCAATGGTGAGTTGCAGCCCAAACTATATTGGGTCAGCACAATTGAATTGTGGTGGCAAGATGACACTTTAAAGCTGAAATTACTAAGACTATATCTACATGCATATTTGGCTCGGTGGAGTTGGTGGCTGATTTGCATAAAGCCAGTTTTGTCCTATCATTTATAAAAACAACTTTTCATCTTAGACAAAGAGTACCACTGATAGAAAACAGTGAACACCTTTGACAACAAAGAGTACCACCGATAGAAAACGGTGAACAACTTTGAAAACTACTCACAACGAGCACCACCGATAGAAAGCGGTGAGCTCTCCCAAACCCTTGTTCACCCATCAGATTTTATTATAGAAATTGGGATGAGGAGATCTTCAACATCTGCCCTGTCTAGTTGCTCAATTGTCCATAACCGGGGACACGGCTAAGTATACTTAGTTTTTAACTCTCGAGAGGGTGTGCACTTTCACCACAAGACCCAATCATTCCCTCGTCCATGTCAACCAATTATGAAATGGAAAAGAGAAGACCGAGACGAGACCTTTCCGAAGTAATTCCCTGAGTCACAACGCGTGACCCGAACCAACCTATCATCCCCCTACATCTGCTGGTCACGACGGATCGGGGTCTCACAACATGTATGGTCAAGACAGAGCCCATTTGACAAGTGGTTGCACTAGAAGCCACTAAACAAGGTGCATCTACAATCTCTTTAAGCCTGGGTGACTTTCCACATTTGTGCGATTCCACCAAGGGTAATTACCATAGACATGAACCATAGGCATGGACCCCCTGAGTAGCCACCCACCATGGTTCTCCAACCAGCACCCACGTAGTTCATTAATTAACTTCATTAATTTTTCCACTATTCAACTAATCAAAACATTTTTCATTGCTTGGCTAAGCATCCTACTAAGTGTTCTTTCTTCTAAGATCAGGGTGGGGGATAGCTAAACACTACATAGGAGCATAGCATAATATAGTAACTTCACACAACTCCTAACATGCATACTACAGAAAAACACTACTATGCATATAGTGAAAATAATAGGTGGTTTATGAGCGTCACTTGCCTTTTGGAAGTTGTCGTTTCTCACACTCTTTTCAATGAATACCGTTTCACTTCGTTCAATCTAAACGATAAAAGTGAAATACAATAAACAACAATTCAACAAACACATAACACAAAAATAAAACATCACAATAATGTGTTCAGCATTAGTTGTTTTAGTTCATTTATTTTATTGTCAGGTCTTATCACATAATTCAATCTACAAAAGAATCAATGTGATAGGACTTAGGGTTTGCTGGTTGTGGTCAGGGGATGGTCCAGAATTTAACTTGTACATTTCAATTTTGAATAGGTATGAATATTATTTCAATATTGTAATGTTTGGTCATGTTCAAAATAATTGCACTATACTTTTATCATAGGAAAATAATAACAGTTCCAAACTATGGTTGTGATTTAAGGAAGACACAAGATTTTAATCAACTTCACATGTTTATGAATGATATGGATCTAATGAAGTTTAGCATTGGCTCCTTAAAGACTATAGTTATTTTAGTGACATTTTGCAGAAGATTTCACATTAAAAATGATTTGTGGAATTTAAGTTATATCTAATTTACACAAGTTATATCTCTGATTTATAAAACCATATTGAATTAGACAAATCATTTCTAGTAGTAGCATCATGTTATACTAGTTGAAAGGTTTGTAGAAATATTTAATTTGCATTTTTAGGATCCATGAATTTATATTTATGTCAAATTTACCTAATTCTTCCATTTGAAATTTCAATACATATAATCTTGAAATCTAATAGGTTTTAAACATATCTTTACAGGTTTATATTTCAAAAGTTTTTGAGTAGGCTTAGTTTTATTACCTCTGGTCAAAAGATAATACTTATGTTATTTTTGTAAAAGAAACACTTTAATATGGTTAATAGAATTTAAACTATGTTAAAAACATACAATTAGGGTTTCTGATTTTTAAATTCAAATGACATTGCTAAAAATTAATTTTAACAGTGCAACATTATTAGACAGACCCTATAGTTTCTAAAAATATTTTATTTGCAATTTTTGGACTTATGGATTTGAACCTAGGTCAAACTTATTCAAATCTTCTATCTGAAATGTGAATTAATTTTAAACTAGTCAAATTTCAAATTGGACAGTTTCAAAAGATTATAAATGTCAAGAGCTTTCCAATGATATAAAGTTTGTCAAATTTGGATATGTGGATAAAAAGATATGATGTTTTGAAGTTACATGGGCTTTTTTTGCTAAATAACCATTTTATTTAAAATTGGGATAAATCTAGAAAATAAGTGATTTAGTTGTGGCCGTTGGATCTGGATTTAAGGGATGAGATAAGAAGATACCTATTCGCTTGGGTCTTCTAATCCTGGCCGTAGATGTGGGATCGGACGACTCTGGGGAGTTTGACCAAAACACGGCGGCGGAACTCGCCGGAGTTGGAGGGGATGGCTGCGCCAGCGTCGGGTGTCACCGGGGATTGCACTCCGGCGGTTTTTCGGACTTGTGACGATGTCAGAGAGGTGCGACGCGTCGAGGCGGAGGCGATGGTCACCACGGTGTCGTCTCGTGGGTCCCCGAGCGGCGACACAGCAAGGATCGAGGGTGCGGGCGCTGACGAGCTCTGGCGCGGACGTGCTCGACACTGCGGTGGTCCCCGGGCTCAGCTGAGGAGACGAGGAGGCGCGGGGAAACGTTGCGGAGAGGATTTGGTCGTCGAGGGTGCGCTTGGTTGGCCGGAAATGGCGAAGTCCAGCGGCGGCGACGGCTACTCCGGCGAGCAAGTTCTTCGTCTCGGACTCACGATTCGAAGAAGGGGAAGAGGGAAAAAGAAGCCGGGGTTGCGGGGGCTTAAAAGAGGCCTTGTGCGCGTCGTGGGGGGGGGGCTCGAGGGAGTGGGGAGTGGGGCGGGATCGTGGGGAGCTTTGCTCCGGTCGTGGGCAAGGTTAGAGGTAGGGGATGAACTCGGGCTGACAGGTGGTCCACACCTGTCGGTGAGAGAGAGGGAAGAGAGGGCCGCTGCTGGGCTGGTTCTGGGCTCGGCCCAGTTACTCTTTTTTTTCTAGTTCTTTTATTTTCTCTTTTCTGTTTTCTTATATAGCTTTTATTTTATTCATCCAAATAAAGTCAAATCAGTTTCTAAAATTGTGTGAAGATAATATCTATCCTTTAAAATATTTATGAAACCTTTTCCAAAACATTTGAAACTTGAAATTTACAAATATTGCCTCATGGTTTATTTGACACTTTTTGCAAAATTTAAAATAGAGTCTCAATTATGAAATTTAAATCTTAATAAAATTTAGTAAAATTTCACAAATGCATATGGTTAAAATAAATCTTTCCAAACCCATTTTCAAAATCAAACACTAGAATCAAAACTATATTTTAAGGATAGAGGATGTTCTAAATAGTTTTATGACTTTAAACATGGACTAGGGTTTATTAGGAATTCCAAATATAATGTTTTTGAATTAAATAACTTATACAAACATTTTGAAATATGCATACCAAAATAAGTGATGGTACTTTTACAAATATGGTGTTAGGATTAAATAAGTATTTAGGATATCTATTTATAGTTCAACACTTAAGTTTGAAAATAAAGTTAGTTGATTCAAATTAATATTATAAAACTTTGAATAAGTCATAATGAATCCTTTTTAGTTGCCCTTCTTGGATATTGATGATTTTTATTTTAATATAAAGTAAAAGTTTTAAATTTTAGTGATTTTTAAACATTCCAAAATTTTGGGATGTTACATGCCGCCTTTCTCGAGACCAGTTTTCTTTTTTCCGCGCACCTTGTCGGAACTTTCAATGAGTTGACCGGCAGTGGTGTCGCCGACATCTTCCACCGACTTGTTTTGCGTTTCAGAAGCAACTCGGGTTGACTCGTGACCGACGACAACCATCATAGCCAGCTTGTCAGGCATGTCAGTATCCGCTGTGCCCTCTGAAAGAGCCGGATTATCACTGGAAAAGCGGCTTTTGATCTTCTCCTCGAAGAGACTAGCATCATCATCAGAGTCAGAGTCTACGTTGACTTGAACGGTAGATCTGGATCCGGCATCTGACATCGCATCCTCCTGGAGAGCAGGGAGGATTGACTCAGGATCGTTGTTTTCCGGCTGGGAGTCGGATCCCAGTCCGCCAACTCGGACGAAGTGGAAATCAGATTCTGCCGACTCCTGGGAGAAGGCGGATTCAGATCCATCTTGTCGGTCGACTGCTTGGTCGAAGGGTTGGTGGGTGGGGTTGTAGAAACGCGGTAGGACGTACGCTTCTGGCCTGTACCCGATGAAGACATCGATCCCTCCGATCGGTACGATTGCGCATCCGATAAGGTAGTCGTCCGCCGGGAGCCAGGACTCATCCGAGTTGACGTAGCTGTGGCCGCCATACCTTGTGACGCGGCCGACGGCGATCTGCTTGCCCACGCCGCCAAGTGTTCCCGCCTGGAACGTGACGCCAGGAACCCTATGCCCCACGGTGGGCGCCAACTGTCGTG
Source organism: Poa annua (assembly GCA_026929855.1). Lineage (NCBI taxonomy): Eukaryota > Viridiplantae > Streptophyta > Magnoliopsida > Poales > Poaceae > Poa > Poa annua. Next base: position 77,910,837 of record CM049430.1, on the reverse strand, counting down.
GTATCGGCATAATTGATAGGAGATGGGGGTCCTCTAGCCTACGTATGGATTGTGGGGAAGAAGGTTGGTGTCGTCGAGGACGGGATTGAACACGGCGAGTTTACCCAGCTTCAGATCCCGCAGCGGTGGCGAGATCCTACGTGCTGCTATAATTCACTATAAGGCAATAGTCGTGAACAGGTTACAATATGTATGATGCGTATTGGAGCGTGCCCTAAAGACTTCCTGGTGGCCGGCTTATATCGGCGGCCAAGCCCCAGGATACAAGGCAAGTACTTGTCCGGCAAGTAATCAGAGTCCTACACCTAGCCGGCTTAGTTGCCGCCTTCCGTCTTGGGCTTGGTGGCTTGATGGGCTTCGGCCTTCCGCCTTCGTTGGACCGTCCGCCTACTTCCTTGTACGTCAGCTATCTAGACCGCCCGGCAGGTTTCAGCCTTACCACCCTTGGTCCACCCTGGACTAGCCGGATTGATCCATGTTGGAGATACCCCTAGTTGATATATCCCCAACAGGCGGCGCACAAGCGAGCAGAGAGAATCGAGAAGGGGAACGCGAGGGGGCGGCTGGTTCGATTGACGACGTCGCGGGCTGTACGGGCCCAAAGCAACCACAGGACACCAATTTGTTTTCTTGAGCAGCGTCCCCAGGGACCGGCCGAGCGGATCTAACGGCCAGGAATAGTTAGATCGTGAAAACAAACGGTTCTGAACTATGATGTTGTGAGAGGCATCGAATTTGACTCAGTTATAATATTTCTAATAGTGGATGGTCTTATAGAATAAACTCAGAGGTAGATTCAATGAGATGAGAGTTTCCACGGGAGCACGTACCAATAGTGGGGAATTATGGATGAATAAAATGTCTAGCTTGTATTGCAACATCTCCGAAAATACATATGTGGATGACCTCTCTCCCAAGACATAACAAAACAAAAAAAATTCAGAGTAGAAAAATTCCTACGTCCGCCGAGTGTACACTCCGAGAAAAAATAGGACTACGATCACTGGCATCTGGCGGAGAGGGCGTAGAGGTTGATGCGCACGTAGCTGGAGTAGACGAAGGAGACGTTGCCGTTCTGCCGGATGGTGTGGCCGTTGTTGAGGAGGCAGACGCCGGGGCGGACGACTCGGAGCAGCTTGGGGTCGACGGGGATGAGGGAGCGGAAGTTGCCGCAACGCAGGTGGATCTTTGAGATGGCGCAGGGCTCGCCGCCGGTGCACTGGTTCACCACGTCCACCCTGTACTCGTCCGAGCCGTCCCGCTGAGGCTCGCCGAGGCTCTGCCATATGAGGAGGTCCTTCTGGAGGTCGCGGCAAGGGCCGGCAGTGGCGGCGAAGGTCGAGGCCACAAGCACGGTGGCCATGAGCACAGCGATGGAGCAACGGATCGTCGTCATGCGCGCCGGCGGATCGGCCGGCGGATCGGAAGTCGAGAGGTAGCAAATACGATCCAATCGACTACGGTGCAGAAATATATATGGAGAGTGAAAAATCCTATGGAATGCTCATACTAGTAGGTATTTGGAATTGTTGGCTATTTAATTGGATGGAGTCGAATTTTATGCACGGATAAAAAATTTCATTCCCCTCAAACAGCGCAAAATGTTCCCTTGTGCGTATAATGCATAGTATAATTTGGTTTAATTAGTAACTCCCTGTCGCTTCCTTATTAAAAGCATCGTGTGGACATTTCAGACTTCTCTACGGTGAAAACCCATGATCTGCCTGGTTTTGATGGACAACAGCAGTGCTTGTACATTGTTGCCTTGCTGAATGTGTAGCTGTTGGAGAGCCTCTTTCGTCGTTCTATTTTATATGGGAGTGAGTGTCCACAAGACACACAAGTGCATATTCAGGGAATTCTCAAGTATGAAACTCAATGTTTTGAAGAGAAGTATTTAGTGCTTCCGGTTCCTAAGGGGAGCTTGAAGAATGGACAGTTTAAGCCAATCAAGGAAAAATTTGTGAAGTGTGCCAGTGATTGGATTGAAAAGTACATGTCTAGTGGTGCCAAAGAAACATTGATAAAATCTATTTTGCAGGCCCTCCCAACGTACGCCATGGGAATTTTTAGATTCTTAGTTGGTCTTCTTGAGGAACTTAACCATATTGTGAGAGATTTCTGGTGGGGACGAGAATAATCGCAGACGAATACATTGGATGTCTTGGGAGAAGGTGACCAGACCCAAAGCGCATGGCGGTATGGGGTTCAAGGACTTAGCCATGTTTAATCAAGCATTGCTTGTGAAACAGGCCTGGAGAATTATTGACAAGCCTGACAGTTTATGTGCGAGGTTATTGAAGGCCAAATTATTTCCCAAACGGTAACCTTCTGGATACTGCATTTATCTAGAACACCTCACCTTCGTGGCAGGGAGTAATGCATGGTTTGGAATTGCTTAAGAAAGGAGCTATATGGCGTATTGGTACGGGATCACATGTCAGAATATGGCGTGACAATTGGCTGCCGCGCTCGGATTCTCTCAAAGTATCCGGGAAGATGAAGGTAAATAGATTGCGATGGGTTTCTGAACTGATCAACCCTGTAACTCGATCATGGGATGAAGAGTTAATTAGAAAGATCTTTTGGGCTCATGATGCGGAAACAATTCTTGCTATTCGTCTAACACCTCGGGCGACTGAAGATTTTATTGCATGGAATATGGAGGACACATGCCAGTTTACGGTTCGGTCCGCTTATCGTCTCGCCCTACAACCGCGACTGGATAATCTAGCTACTGGACAATCAAGCTCCGCTCACCTGGGTGACCGTCCGGTGTGGGACTGCATCTGGAAACAAAGGTGCCTCAGAAAATTCGGGTATTCGGGTGGAAGGCGGCAACAAATACACTTGCTGTTATGCAAAATGTGCACCGGAGGATCAACGCTACTCTTCCCGTTTGTTCTATCTGTGGGCGAATGGAGGAGGACACTCACCATGCGCTGGTTTCAAGCACTTTGACGAAAGCGTTGCACGATGGTCTCCGACAACATTGGTCACTCCCTCCCGAGGGCGAATTCAGAAATTCTGGGAAGGAATGGTTCATTCAGCTTATCACTAATGCTTCAGCTGAGCTTAGAGTTAAGTTGTTGTTCATGTTTTGGCGATGCTGGCACCAGCGAAATGATATCGTCCATGGCAAAGGTGATGCTCCAGTTTCATCATCAGTTACTTTTCTACAGAACTATGTTACGGAATATGCAGCCGCGAACTCGTCGAGCCAATCACGTAGAGGAAAAGGACAGGTATACCCGAGCCAGATTAGACAAGTTGATCGACAGGAAGAATCACAGTGGCGACCTCTGCCCATAGGAACCCTGAAGCTGAATGTTGATGCTGGTTGGGACGCAGCGACTAGGAGAGCTGGTATAGGAACGGTGATCCGTGATGAGAAGGGGGGTGTGCTATTCTCCTCTGCAAGGCCCCTTCGCTATGTGCTAATGTGGAGGAGGCGGAAGCGAAGGCATGCCTAGAAGGGCTCCATCATCTCATTTCGATGCAAAAATTCCCTTGTGTTTTGGAGTCTGATTGCCTGCAAGTGGTGCAAAATATTACATCAAATATCCAATCCAGGTCGGCCTCTTGGGGTATCTATGAAGAAATCAAGGACTTCATCCGCAATTACCCGCTGTTGGAGATCAAGAAAATTAATAGGAACAGTAATCAGGTGGCCCATGCACTGACTCAATTAGGAAAGAGAGGGACGAGTGGTGTGTTTAGAATGTCTACTCCGAGCTGCGTCTCTGGTTTTGTTTTGAATGATTGTAAGAACTATAATTGCGAATAGCCATAAGTTTTTGACGCACTCTTTTCCTTCCAGGGTACCTAAGGGGGCTGGAAGGTTTTTAATGAGGCGGCTTACGTGCTAGTTATATTAATACAATCTTTCAAAAAAAATAACTATCAGTAATTCTGAATTTGATCAGTACCAACACCGTTTCTCAAATCTGTAGAAGTGGTAACGAATCTCATTTTTAATACTCTCTAGCAATCAGTTAGCCTCAGTAGGTCCAATCCTTCTACCCAAAATTGTAGTACAAGAGCGTCAGTTCCTCATCCCATCCTCACCAAACGCAACATCATCTCAATTATCAATTGCACATCTAGTTGCCTTTTTACTCGGCTATAATCTTCACGCCAGCATCCAATCTTTCATCTTGCTGTACTTCAGTTCATCCAATCTTTGGACCTCAATCTCAACCTAAATGTTGTGGAAAAAAGGTCAGACAAGAAACTAAAGGATATAAGAACATGATGTTGCTTCGTCTCACTTGATTAGTTATGTCCAGAGCAAGTGCTCCAGGTGAAGTCATGAACAGGCGTTGTATCGTTGCTAATGCTCTTACAGTCTTTACCGACATAATCGTTTAGGCTGTTATGAACTTCAGTTATTATGCTTAAATATTCCATCCCCAATACAGTTCAAAGACATGTACTCGTAATGTACTGACATGCTCAATTACCTTCTTCAGACTTACTCTCTCACTGTAGTGTCAAGGGAAATACATCTTACTCTATCACCATCAAACTATGTACGAGGTCGGGGATCTATCTGATCGATCCGCTTCGAAGCCATAGAGGCGAGGTGCCGAGGTCTGCTGGCGCTTGCTCATCAGAATTACAGATCGAAATAGAGCGGGTTTGGTCCTGTAGGAAGAAGCAGCGGGATCGGAGGAGATGGAGACATGGAGTCGTCACGGGTATCGTGGGGGGGGGGGGGGGGGGGGGGCAAGAGTTAGAATAGGATTGGGAAGTCAGGGATGCATCTTGAGGCCGGCCCACACCAGCGATCGATCGGGGAAAATGGAAGCCGGCGGAGGCGCCCCTTGCCAGTCATAGCCGCGGGATTTTCGGGCGAGTCCCAGCAAACTGGGTGCCGCTTGGAGCACAAGGTATGCGAGGAATCCGAGCACAGACGGCTACCAACCACGCTAGGCGGAGAATTGCAGCAGCACCTGCACGGAGTCGCCAGCTACCACCCGGCGGCGTAGGAGATTCTAGACAGGTGGTGCGCGGCGACACAGAAGGTGGGCGCACGAGCGGTGGGATGCGCATCACGAGGTAGGGGAGGAGCGGCGCTGGAGAGGTCAGAGCGGCGCGAAGAGATTCTAGAGGTCGGGGTGAGCTGCGCGCAGCGGCGTAGGAGGCGGGGGATGGATGGGCCCGGCTGCGCAGGAGGTCGGGGGTGGGCGGTGCGCTGTGCTCAGGAGGTCGGGGTGGCCTTGCGACGGCGTTTGAGGTCGGCGGGGCGGTGCGCTGTGGATTTCCCTCACCGAGCAGGGAGCAGTGTGCTGGGTCGTGGGGGAAGAGTGGAGGAAAAGATAGGTTTCTCTATTTCTTAGAGACGAACCGTTTTGTGTCAAAAGTGCAATAATATGTAATTTGGTAGGAGGGTAAAATCGTCCAAGAAAAAGGGTTGACGAAAAAATTGGCAGAATCCTTCCTGACTTTATATTTACTATTAAATGGGAGTTGGTACTTGGCACCCCTCTGGCAGGAAACGTCCCGCTCGAAACGTCCCGCTACGGCGCTACCCTCGCTACGGTTTGCTACGGTTCGCATGGGCTGGAAAAGGCGCACACGGCCCATTCGCTGCCCAGGATGCGTCCCCTCCCTGAAACCCTATCCCTCCGTGGTTGTGTGGCGGCGCATATGCTGGCTGGAGAAAGGGCGTCAGCCCACCATGGCAGCTCCTTCCTTCTGTCTGTCCCTTGCAATGACGAGCGTCGGGAGACTTGTATGGTCTGGGCAACCTGAGTACGAATAGGAGCAGCGATCAAATCATCACCTGGAAGAGCTCCTCCTCCACGCAGTTTACCGCGCCATAGCCCACAAGGAAGGGCTATTGCGATCCGGGGAAGCCCTTCACCTCGCGTCGTCGCACTCGCTGAAGGAGGCCGCGCCTGATGCAACGCCGTATCCCTCCCCTCCCTCTTGATCTCGATCCGTCTCCCTCCCCGAGTTTTCAGTGCCCCTGCGATCTGGATGAGCAAGACGGCGTCCTCTCCCCTCAAGCCCTCCTCACCAGCAGACGAATGTCCTGCACGTACGGCCGCGAAGGCCCTTGCACTGGGGCACCCGAAGATAGCACAGGCGCTCGGTGGCGCCGACATCCACAAACTGACAGCCTCGTGTTGTTTTCATCGCCGGCTACTGGGTTGATTGATGTTACTGCTGACCTGCTGTTGTTTAGCATGGTGGCCAGGAGTAACGGCCGGTGTCCTCTTGGAGAAGCACAGCCTGCCGCCACACACCGTTGTTGCCGCGAATTGGCGCACTGATTAGGCACACTGAAGCTTGGACAAGGTAGGATGGGAACAGACGGAGCAAGCAGCTCGAATAACATGCAACAATCAAATGGACAAGATGATGCTCTCGGTGAGAATGATGTGTTGGTGAGTTGCTAGCGAGGCGGGGCTATACTGACCGGTCACACTTTTGATTCAACATTCAGATTGTTGTTGCAGTGCAGATATTTTCTTGTCATAACTGAACATAGAAAGTGTGTAGCAGCTTTTTTCTTGTCATGACGAAAAATAGAAAATATGCAGCAAATTTCTTCAAGAAAAAAAACAGATTGCAATATTAAGCATGTCTAAATATGTTGTGAGCTACAGAAGCTTTGGTAAGACATTCAACAAGGATAAATTATCCTCTTTGTGCTACCTGTAAATTCATTTTTCTGTTCTGTTGTACACTATTGTGGCTTTAATTGAATGCTATCAAAAGTTATACTACTTCTTTCTGAAATTATTTATTTGTGCAGGAGGCATGAAATAAATTTGTTTCCTCCACAATATATAGTTGAGAAAAAAGGATGGCGGCAAGTGAGGGAGCTAGGTGGCTGATGAGGAAGAGAAACGGTATTCGCCATGACTCAGCGCGTGAACGGGAATCCGACACCTAGAGGGGGGGGGGGGGTGAATAGGTGCTATTAATTTTTTTAGGTCTTTTCAAATTTAGGCTCAACACAAAGGTAAATTCTCTAGATATGCAACTACGGTGAATTTACCTAAATGATAATCTAAGCAATAATAAGATAAGCAAGTAAGGGAGCAAAGGTAAAGGGAACCAAGTGAAGCACGCGGAGACGAAGATGTAATCCCGAGTTCCACCCAAGGGTGTACGTCTCGTTTGGAGAGGTGTGCGCTACCACAACAGGTTAGCCGCAACGCCACAAAGGCTCACCTTCTTCTCCGATGAACTCAACCACAAAGGTTTCGAGTCCACCTTCCACTATTGATCCCCTTTTAGGGCGGAGATCGAATCCCTTACAAACGCTTGAGGCACACACCCACAACTGAATTGGGGGCTCCCAAGAAGACCACAAAAGGTCAAGGACCACAAAAGGTCAAGGTAACACCAAGAGTACAACAATGGTGAACTAGGTTTTCCCACCGGAAACCCTAGCCACGAAATCCCCAAGTGAATGGGGGAGAAATGCAAATCCCTTCGGTGAAGATGTAGATCCGGGCCTTCTCCTCCAATCCTCCAAAGATCAATGAATTTGGGTGGGGGGATTGGGAGATCTTGATGATTTGAGCTTTCAAGAATAGTAGGAGAGAGAAAATCTGAGAGCTAGCTGTTCTTGAGTGAGTGAGGGGGTATTTATACTCCCCCTCAAAATCTGGCCGTTGGCTTTTTGGGCACCCGAAAATTCCGGTTTAAGTAACACCGGAAATTCCGTTCACCCGGAATATCCGGGTCTTTGAAAATATCCGAGCTGAATTTCCGGTTGAGATCAGAACCAATTCTGAACTTGACTTAGCCGATTTTCTGATGTTGACTCGGAATATCCGAGTCCTTGAAATTTCCGAGCTGAATTTCCGATTGGAGTCAGTACCACTTCTGAATCTTGACTTAGCCAATTTTTCAGGAGTTGACTCGGAATATCCGGGTTGGGGAACCGGAATATCCGAGTCCTTGAAATTTCCGAGCTGATTTTCCGATTGAAGTCAGTAGTACTTCTGAACTTGACTTAGCCAATTTTCTACGGTTAACTCGGAATATCCGAGTTGGGGAATTGGAATATCCGAGTCTGGGAAGAATTCCAGAAACTCTTTTTCTCTACAATTTGGCTTTAGGATTTGTGATATGAGTTTCACCCAAACTGAAATACTTAGCAATAGGATTAGTATATCATTGGTATTGTTAACTAACACACAAAACACTAGGGATTAAGAAATGTTCTTTCAATCTCCCCCTTTTTGGTGTTAGATGACAATACCAAGATTTGCATAGAAACAAAAGGCAATATCATGTTTTTGGCAGAAAATGGCTCCCCCTATATAAATGGAAGTAAGCAACACAAAATGACAAAGGATAGGAGCAATTTTATAACAACAACCACAAGATATCACAAAGGAGAAACGAGACAAAATGTATTATGGTAGCAATTGAGACTAGATAGATTTTCATACCTTGTGTATATAGAATATGAAGAGAATACCAACACAATCAATTCGAAGTCTCAACCATAAGATAATGATAGCATCAAACCATTGTCTCAATACATAGTTATCACATAAAGACATAAAAGGAGTTCACAAATAACTTAAAACACGATAAATGGACACAAGCGCAAATAAATGATAAACGCATAAGCTTGTGCCCGACCCTTTGCAAATCCCCGAAGAAGTCCTAGTAGAGCAACTTCTCCCCCTTTGGCATCGAAACGCCAAAAAGGAAGAAGAGCGATGCTACGTCCCATGGAAGTCTTCAGTCCGAGGGGTCCTCCTCATCATCATCATCACCAGCATCCTCATCATCATCATCCTCGTCATACTCCTCAGACTCTGCCTCCTCATCATCATCTTCCTCCTCATCATCATAGTCATAGCCAGTGGTGTACGAGCTGCCGCCAAGGTCCTGGTCAATCAGTGTCCACGGAGCCAAAGAACCCTGGTTCCACTGAGCAAAGGTCAGGGGCTCAGACAGAGCAGCAGGAGCAGGAGAGCCAGAAGCATGGTGAAGGATCAAGTCTTGCTTGTAATCCAGCTGACGGCGATCCTTGTAGGCATTGTATTGCTCTTTGCGGATGTCCACATTCATGCAAAGGATGTTGCGCTGGAACCAGTTCAGCTTCTTGACATGCGCATGAGTGGTAGGAACATGAGTAGAGGCAGCAGCAGCCCTCCTAGCATCACCCATGAAAGATCCACCTGGAGCTGATGTAGTAGAAGGCCTAGGAGGGGGCTTGACCACAGTCTTCTTCACATAAAGCTTCTTGAAGTCATGTGGCACCAAATCACTGCTGCTGAAGTTGTAGTCAGGGAACTTAAACTGGAGGAGTTTCATTATGTAAGGAGCATAAGGAATAGAGACCCTGGTGGTCATAGCTTCATACATCTCATTGTAGATGTAATCCATCACATCTACTCACCAGTCAATATCAGAACCCGAGTCCTCCACAATGCGGTTGGCGTGAAGGAGCAGGTTGCAGAGAGGGGTAACCACGTTGTCGTTGTTGCCACCACTCGGTGCAATGTTCTCACGCAGGATGCGCACAAGAACATCATACAATGGAAGCAAGTCACGAGAGAATCCAGGGGTGGCTCCCACACCATATAAGTGAGATGTCTCCTTCTTGTTGAGCTTGTAGGGGGTGTGCATGCGAGTGCCTTGGGGATTGTCACCATCAAACCTGTAGCCCAGTACCTTGGCAAATTCCTTGAAGTTGGACTCACAGCATGATTCCCCAGTCATCCACTTCATGGTCTTCTTCGAGTCACCCTTGATCACTAGGGTGGCGAGAAATTGCATAACAAGCTGCGCGTTGTAGGGACAACGGATGAGCACCAACCTCTCCAAACCCATGGTCTTGACAATGTGGATGGCCTCAGCAAATGCGGTTTTCTTCTGCAGAGATGCAAAGTCAAACGGGTGCATGGGTCGAATGGGCTTCGACAGTGAGAGATAGAGATCCACGAATATGTGCTCTTGCGCTTGGCACCAAAAGATGCGATCAGCGAGAGAGTTGTCTCTTGCGCTGAGGTACCAGTCCCCCTGCCTCAGCTGAGAGTAATCCACAGAATTCATCTTGGAGTAGTCCTGACGTTGGGGACTAGGGGCATTCTTTCTCTTCTTGGATGAGGGATTGCTTGCAACAGCTTTCTTCTTCCTCTGAGTTGCAGGGCCCTTTTCCTTGTTGACTGGTTGCTTGTGGACAGGTGCTCTACCTGTGTTCCTTGATGCCCCTGCGGACGGACTTCCACCTGAACCTGTGAATTTGAGCATAGAGGGTAGCAAAAGGTAAGTGCACACAAGTCAGGAGATAATACATACATTAGATAGGCATTTGATGAATTATATGTAGTTAAACATGAGTTAATCTTAAAACTGCAGTGTTTGACTCGGAAATTCCGGTTCAGACATGACCGGAAATTCCGGGGGACCGGAAATTCCGAGTCAGTCTGAGCCGGATATTCCGAGTCAGACAGAAACTGCGGATCTGAGATTGACTCGGTCTAAAACTAGATCGATCCAACATAATGCAAACCTAATGTATGTAGATGGCAGGGAATAGTCCTAGGAACAATCTCTACCAAGCAACATTGAAACAAATAACTCCACATCAAGATCCAAGTGCAAGCGCATAAGGAAGAAGAAAAGTGAAGTTACCCTCATCCATTGAGGCCATTGCTTGGAGGAGTGAGTTTCCGGGGCGGAGGAAGAGCAGATCCGGCCGAGAAAGAGGTTCCCCGGCGGTCGGAGAGCTCCGGAGGGACCTTGGAGCAGCAGGGGCGGTGGCTGGAGGAGAGGGAGGTCGGGGGTGGAAGAAGGGCACTAATGAGCCCTTCACCCCGAGCCTGCCCTTATATTTATGGACAAACCGCCAGACCGGATATTCCGGGTGTGACTTACACCGGATATTCCGAGTCACCGGATATTCTGGTTCAAAATGAACCGGATATTCCGACCTGCTGAACCAAAATCCCAGTTTTCAAATGGATGACTTGTGTGCAATAGAGAGAAATGTTTTCAGGGGAAAGTAGGTTTGGGATAGATTTCCAAACTGATATTGGTACACCATACTCAACTCACAACAACCAAATCGAAACAAAAGAGCCAAGTTGAGTAGGTTTCCCACATGCATGAAAAGGAGGGCAAACAACAATAAGCTCCAAATAAAATCAACTCTTCAAGGAGAGGAGGTCGGTGGCCGAGGCCACCATGTAGGAGTGTATGGCATGTTACCGCGAAGATGTATCTTGGGTACATAACCAATACTCGTCGTTTTAGCTCATTAGTCATAAGAATGAATATAGAGATAAAAGAACACTTGCTATCGGCATAATGGGGGAGGGATGGTCCAATGTATTAGGACCGCACTCCCCCTATTTCCATGCCTACATCTAAACTAGATAAGATGCGATTACGCCCTAAGTGAGTGTGCAAGCGATCAAGCTAAGGACCTCGAATCAATGATATGGAGCTCATTCCTCAAAAAGCAAAACCTTCCTTCCTCAAGGGGCTTCGTGAAGATATCCGCCAATTGATCCCTTGTGCCCACATATGATAAGTCAATGTCTCCACGGGCCACATGATCTCTTATGAAATGATGGCGGATCTCAATATGCTTGGTTCTTGAATGTTGCACCGAGTTGTAGGCAATCTTGATGGCACTTTCTTTGTCACATAAAAGAGGCACTTTGTCGCAATCGACTCCGTACTCCTTTAAAGTTTGCCTCATCCATAGCAACTGAGTGCAACAACTTGCGGCGGCAACATACTCGGCTTCGGCGGTGGAGAGAGATATACAATTTTGCTTCTTAGAAGACCAACTCACCAAGGACCTCCCAATAAATTGACAAGCGCCGGAGGTTGACTTCCTATCATCATGATCTCCCGCCCAATCGGAATTCGTGTACCCACATAATGAGAAATTTGCATCCTTGGGGTACCACAATCCATAAGTTGGGGTATAAGCGAAATATCTAAAGATTCTCTTGACCGTCACATCATGGCTTTCTTTAGGAGCCGCTTGATATCTTGCACACACTCCTACGGCTAGCACTATATCCGGTCTAGATGCACAAAGGTAGAGGAGAGATCCAATCATGGAGCGGTTACCTTTTGATCCACATCCTTACCCTTCGGGTTGAGCTCAAGGTGGCATTTGGTTTGCATTGGAGTAGAGGCACCCTTGAGATCAAGCAACTCGTACTTCTTGAGCATGTCTTGAATGTACTTTGCTTGGTTGATGAACGTTCCTTCCCTCAATTGTTTGATCTCAAATCCGAGGAAGAACTTCATCTCGCCCATCATAGACATCTCAAACCTGTCAGTCATAAGCTTAGAGAATTCTTCGCTAAATGCTTTGTTAGTCGATCCAAATATAATGTCATCCACATATAATTGACAAATGAAAAGCTCTCCATTAACTTTCTTAGTGAAAAGTGTGGGGTCGATTTCCCCAACTTGGAATCCACGGTCTACAAGTAGTTCTCTAAGGTGCTCGTACCACGCTCGTGGGGCTTGTTTAAGGCCATAGAGTGCCTTATCCAACTTGTAGACATGGTTCGGGTACTTGAGGTCCTCGAACCCCGGTGGTTGCTTAACATAAACAAGTTCATTTAGTGGACCATTTATAAAAGCGGATTTAACATCCATTTGTTGCAACTTAAAGTTATGGTGAGAGGCATAGGCAAGAAGAATACGGATTGACTCAAGTCGAGCCACGGGCGCGTAGGTTTCTCGAAAGTCAATGCCTTCAATTTGAGAGTAACCTTGAGCCACCAATCTTGCCTTGTTCCTCACCACCATGCCATGTTCATCTTGCTTGTTCTTGAATATCCACTTGGTGCCGATAACATTGCGGCAATCTTTGGGTCTTTCCACCAACTTCCACACTTTGTTGCGCTCGAAGTTGTTGAGCTCTTCATGCATAGCATCAAGCCAATCTTTATCTTCAAGAGCTTCAAAGACCTTCTTGGGTTCCACCATGGAGATGTGAGCTTGATGTTCACTAAAGCTTGCGAGTTGTCTTCGGGTAGAGACCTTGCTTCTCACATCACCAAGCACCTTGTCAAGAGATAGAGCTCTTAATTCTTGTGAGGTGCCAATCCTATTCAAGCGGCGGATCTCGATTTCCCTCCAAGTGGTGGGAGGAATCGCTTGATCATCTTGATCATTCATGTCTCCGCCTTGACTGATTTGATGGCCTTGATCAACCATTGGAGTGGTGTCCATTGGTGAGGGAGAGGGTTGATCTTGGCCTTGCGAACTGCCACCGGGAATGTCAGCAGGACCGGATATTCCGGGTTCAGGAACCGGAAATTCCGAACCACCGGAATTTCCGAGTCCATCTTGAACCGGATTTTCCGGTCCTCCGGAAATTCCAGGAGCAGCTGTAGAATCTTGTTCTTCTTCTTGGCTAGGTTCATTGGGCACGGTGTTGTCGATGGGTGTTTCTTGTGTTGGGGTGGTCACCACTTGTGAAGAACTTGGTCCTTGTTGATCAACCTCATAATAGAGTTCAACGGGGCGGTGGACTCCCAACCCCATTCTTCGGATAGCATCTTGAGGTTCATCATCACCTACACCGGAAACACCACTTTGCTCCACGAGGGAGTCGTCATTCTCCTCGAACACCACACTACAAGTTTCTATGATTATGCGCGAGGCCTTATCATAGACTCTATAAGTGTGGGATTCGGATCCGTAGCCCACAAATGTCCCTTCAAGAGACTTAGAATCAAACTTGCCCAAACGAACACCTTTGATGAGATAAAAACACTTACAACCAAATACTCGGAAGTAGGAGATATTGGGCTTGTTCCCGGTAAGCACTTCATAAGGTGTCTTCATGAGTCCTTTGCGAAAGAAGAGCCGGTTGGATGAATGGCAAGCGGTGTTGACGGCTTCGGCCCAAAAGTTGTGAGGGGACTTGAACTCGGCCATCATCGACCTTGCCATCTCAATAAGTGTGCGGTTCTTCCTTTCGGCTACACCATTTTGTTGGGGAGTATAAGCAGCGGAATATTGATGACGAATCCCTTCTTCACTAAGGAACTCGTTTAAGGTGTAGTTCTTGAACTCGGACCCATTGTCACTTCGTATCACCAAGATAGGGACATTGTGTTGACGTTGAGCTTCATTGGAGAAGTCGATGATAGTTTGTTGAGTCTCCATCTTCGTCTTGAAGAAGAAAACCCATGTGTATCTTGAATAGTCATCAACAATCACCAAGCAATATTTCTTGCCACCAAGACTAGCTTCCGGAATGGGACCAAAGAGGTCAACATGGAGAAGCTCCAAAACCCTCTTTGAAGAAATGATGGTCTTACTTGGATGGTAGATGTCATGCATTTTTCCTTCAACACACGCCCTACACATTCGATCCTTCGAGAAAGAAACATGGTCTTTTAGTTCTAGGATATGGCCACCCTTGTGGAGACTTTGCAAAGTCCTCATGTTGACATGGGCTAGTCGGCGATGCCATAGCCAACCCAAGTCCGCCTTTGCGAATAGGCACATTGTATGGGAAGTGGTGACTCCGGAGAAGTCAACCACATAGAGCTCATTCTCAATGTACCCAACGAAAGACACATTGAGAGACTTGCTCCGCAAGAGAATGACCATTTCCTTTTCGAAGACAACGGTATAACCCAAACAAGTTAAGGAATGGACGGAGATCAAGTTGAAACCAAGGGACTCGACAAGCAAGACATTCACAAGTGTGATTTCCGGTGCCACTACCACCTTGCCGAGCCCTATTACCTTAGACTTAGAATTATCACCATATGTAACGGTCATTTGATCATCATTGGGCTTCAACTCCGTTACAATATCCTTGCTTCCGGTCATATGACTAGTGCACCCACTATCAATTATCCATTTCGATCCTCCGGAAGCAAGGCCCTACACACAATCAATTCTTTGGTTTAGGTACCCATTTTGCAATGGGTGCCTTTTGGTTAGCAACAAGGGTCTTTGGAACCCAAATAGCATATTCAATGTAACCATCAAAAGGACCAATGTATCTAGCATATACATCCCCATAATAATCAACATATAAAGCATAGTTGGGGTTAGATATGCCCGCAAAGTCATTACGAGTGGGAGTGCCCCTTGTGGCATTTCCACTCGCAATGTCATCCTTCTTGGTTTGTGCGGACTTGGTCTTCTTCTTGATCTTCTTCTTCTCCTTAGCAACATAGCCTAGACCTTCCTTACCCTTGTGGGGCACTCGCTCATGAAGAGGAGTAGTGAGTGTCCCCTTACCTTTATCAAGAGAGGTCTTGGGCTTGGTTGCCATGGAGAGAACAAACACAACCCTAGCAATATCCTTCACAACATTTGCATTAGCATTCAAAGGAGTAGAGGTGCTAGGTTTCTCAATAGTAGATATCCGAGATTGGAGTTGATCACGAGACTTGAGAAGACGTTCGTGATCACTTGTCAACACCTTGTGAGCATTGTCAAGTGACTCGAAGTCTTCGCAAAGTCTAGCATGAGCAACTACAAGCTCGGACTTTTCATTTTGCACAATTTTACATTTAGCAAAGTAGAGATCACGATCCTTAGTGATCTTAGCTAGTTTCTCTTTAAGTAGAGCATGAGCTTCTTGTTCATCTTCGAGAGAGGATTGGAGAGACACCTTAGCGTGTGCATCCTCTCTCTCAATCTCACCTTTTAATTCAAGCTCATCCTCAAGCTCACCTATACGACTCATGATTGAGCCAAAGTGTTTCTTTCCTTCTCCTTGCAAGTTAGTCATGAATTTATCAAAAGCAATGATTTCTTCCTTGACTTCTAAGCTCATAGCATCATCAATGTCATGTGATATGGAGTTGGGGGATAATTGTACCTCGGATGTCTTTGCCATAAGACATCTTGCATTCTTGACGATGGGGCTCTCGTTTGGTGAGGAGAAGAGTGATGGAGGTGTGGAAGAAATGGCTAGTGCGGCCACTTGCGTTGGAGTATCCTCCTTGTCACTATCTTCATCATCGGTGGGATATTGCTCTTGAGTCACCAAGACAATCTTTTGGTTCTTCTTGAAGAAAGGCTTCTTCATGGGCATGGGCCCCTTGCCCTTCGTCTTGGCCACGAGCCTCCCACCATGATCCTCTCTTCTCTCCCATGGGCAATCGGCAACAAAGTGGCTCTTGTCATCGCAGTTATAGCAAAGCCTCACTTTGTTGAATGGCTTTCCTCCGTTGGGGGGAAACTTCTTGTCAATCCTTGCTTTGGCCCTTCCGGGGTTCTTCCAAAAGGTTCTTGCCGCAAGACCCATGTGTTGAGTGAGAGTGCTTGAGAGAGCTTCACTAGATAGCTCGACTTGATCATCACACTCCTCTTCATCCTCTTCTTCAACGGTGGCCTTCAAAGCAATTGAGGCATGCTTGTGCATCCCTATGGCTCTAGCTCTTGCATCTTGTGCAATCTTGGAGGCCACCTTGTATGCGGTCATCTCTTGCATAACTTCATTGGATGTCATCTTTGCAAAGTCATGTCTCCCTTGGAGTGTCTTCAAATCCGTTTCCTCAAAGGGCAAGAGAGCGGTCACAAACTTCCTCTTGATCCAAGCATCATTAATGTACTCCGCCCCGAGGTTCTTGAAGGAGTTGGCAACCAACACCAACCTCCGGTACATGTCCTCGTGGCTTTCTCCATCCAACTTGTAGAACCCTTCCACCTCATTGCATAAGGCATCATACCGGTTCTTCTTCATGCTCTCATTCCCAACGAAGATGTCGGAAAGAGCATTCCAAACTTCCTTGGCGGTGAATAATTGTTGAATGAGCGCCATGTCCTTCTCTCCAACGGCCATTCGGAGTTGATGAAGAGCGGTGGCGTTGAGTTGGCTATCAACCACCTCTCTTCTTGTCAAGTTGGTTGGATCATGGGGCTTGTATCCTTCTTCAATGATGCGCCAAAGCTCAATGGAGGCACTACATAGATTAGACTTCATTAGAAATACCCATTGAGAGAAGTGAGTAGGTTTAAGCTTAGGAGGATCACTTCTAAAGTTTACATGAGGGTGAGGGATAGGAGGGTTAGGAGAGTAATTATGGTTGACATTATGAAATTCCTCTCCTTTGGGGGTGTTAGAGGAGCTAGGGGTTCATCCTTTTCCGCCTTCCCGGGAACACTTGAGGTAACATCTTTGGACCCATCCGAAGATGACTCCTTAGAGTTCCCCGCATGTTCCTTAGGAGGAGGAGAGGGAGAAGTAGCCTCGGGCTCCTTAGACTTGAAGAGTGCCATGAGCATCTCATTCATCTTGAGGAGTTGGGCCTCCAAGGACGATCTCATATCAATAAGATCGGCCATGGTTGCCCCTTTGGCTAACGCCTCCTTCTCCGCCTCTAATTTTTCACGGGCGGCCCTCTCGGCATCGGATTCCGTCATCGTTGCACTTAGGCGGTTAAGCGCTTAAAAGTGAACCTGGCTCTGATACCAATTGAATGGGAATCCGACACCTAGAGGGGGGGGGGGGGGGGTGAATAGGTGCTATTACAAATTTTAGGTCTTTTCAAATTTAGGCTCAACACAAAGGTAAATTCTCTAGATATGCAACTACGGTGAATTTACCTAAATGATAATCTAAGCAATAATAAGATAAGCAAATAAGGGAGCAAAGGTAAAGGGAACCAAGTGAAGCACGCGGAGACGAAGATGTAATCCCGAGTTCCACCCAAGGGTGTACGTCTCGTTTGGAGAGGTGTGCGCTACCACAACAGGTTAGCCGCAACGCCACAAAGGCTCACCTTCTTCTCCGATGAACTCAACCACAAAGGTTTCGAGTCCACCTTCCACTATTGATCCCCTTTTAGGGCGGAGATCGAATCCCTTACAAACGCTTGAGGCACACACCCACAACTGAATTGGGGGCTCCCAAGAAGACCACAAAAGGTCAAGGACCACAAAAGGTCAAGGTAACACCAAGAGTACAACAATGGTGAACTAGGTTTTCCCACCGGAAACCCTAGCCACGAAATCCCCAAGTGAATGGGGGAGAAATGCAAATCCCTTCGGTGAAGATGTAGATCCGGGCCTTCTCCTCCAATCCTCCAAAGATCAATGAATTTGGGTGGGGGGATCGGGAGATCTTGATGATTTGAGCTTTCAAGAATAGTAGGAGAGAGAAAATCTGAGAGCTAGCTGTTCTTGAGTGAGTGAGGGGGTATTTATACTCCCCCTCAAAATCTGGCCGTTGGCTTTCTTGGGCACCCGGAAATTCCGGTTTAAGTAACACCGGAAATTCCGTTCACCCGGAATATCCGGGTCTTTGAAAATATCCGAGCTGAATTTCCGGTTGAGATCAGAACCAATTCTGAACTTGACTTAGCCGATTTTCTGAGGTTGACTCGGAATATCCGAGTCCTTGAAATTTCCGAGCTGAATTTCCGATTGGAGTCAGTACCACTTCTGAATCTTGACTTAGCCAATTTTTCAGGAGTTGACTCGGAATATCCGGGTTGGGGAACCGGAATATCCGAGTCCTTGAAATTTCCGAGCTGATTTTCCGATTGGAGTCAGTAGTACTTCTGAACTTGACTTAGCCAATTTTCTGGGGTTGACTCGGAATATCTGAGTTGGGGAATCGGAATATCCGAGTCTGGGAAGAATTCCAGAAACTCTTTTTCTCTATAATTTAGCTTTAGGATTTGTGATATGAGTTTCACCCAAACTGAAAATACTTAGCAATAGGATTAGTATATCATTGGTATTGTTAAGTAACACATAAAACACTAGGGATTAAGAAATGTTCTTTCAGCGCGACTATATGTGTTTCAGCTCAACTGTCATTTGGGTCCAATATATAACTATAATAAAACATAATTGATCTTGTGCCTGAAACTCTGAGAGCATCTAATAGTATCATGTTCTCTTACCTATCCTTTATTTGACTCTTTGTTAAAGCTGAAGTGCAGTCTGAATTGCTAATTACTAAATGATGTTAACTTACACTTACAGTTTCTTCATTTTATGACCATTAATTTCCCTGGGAGTAATTGCTATAGGGAGCGGTTGTCTTGATGAAATGAAATAATCTGCTTCTCTTTTTCCATATGATGATTTAATGGTTCCATGGCATGGATAATTGTATGCAAAAGCATTTGACGTTGGACCTGATGGGTCGTTATGTACCTATAATGTCGATGGCATGACCAAGTGTCTTCAAAGAAGCGCATGTCCTGGCCACTTGAATACTAGCAGAAGATCACAATGAGCAAGAAGAAAACATCATTGTTAGGCAAAGACAACGATGATCCGACTTATGCTTCCAGAGGACAGCTTGTTAGTTTTGAGTAGATATGACTATAAAATATGCTTGCTATCTCGTTTTGGAACTTGAAAAATTGTTTTAGCGAGTGAACTATAACATCTAATAATCGTGAATAAGATGAAACTTCTTTGGGTTTCGCATCTTAAAATGAACATGTATTTTTTCCATCCGAGATGGAATTTTATAATAATTTCTATTTTATTGATTGATTTTTCCTTGTTATATAGCAAATTTTAGCATAAGCTGGCTTAGCTTCTAAACATTTATTTTCGTGATACTCCCTCCGTTCTAAATAAGATGACTTGCATTTTCCATATGTGAATATATCTATACATATAACATGTCTAGATAATTTATATATGGATAAATCTATGTCATCTATTTTGGAACGGAGAGAGTATATGTGATAACCATGATACTATCAAATACGATTAGAAACATATAGTGAGTTCTCCTTTGAGAATATTGTTTTGCATGGGACATAGGAACTAAGTCTGAAGCAAAACATTATTCTGCGATGTTTGAGAGATGCATATTGATTTACTTTAGACCGGACACAACACACGGCTATTTTGATAAATGTAACATGTGTAACATTCAGTATTTGAACATTAAATACCTTCGGATTCATAGTTGCTTACGTAAGTCTGGACATTGTGCATAGTTTCATACCATGTTGTAGGATATAATCTAGACTGTATATATCTAAGTGTTTGACACTGAAGGTACTAATGTTTAAGTACTGATGTAGTCGTGTAGAATTGTAAGCAAAAAAAATGATTTTTCTAGCTATGGATGGAAGCATGTTGATCGCCAACAGAGCTAAACTAGAGCAAAGTAAAATCACAAGAAGGGAGAAACTACTGGTGATGCCATCGGCTCAGGAATAATCATCAATAAAATTTACTTCCTCAGTAACAATTACAAGACGTTGTGGTATCTGTACTTGTGCATGGCCAACGTCTTATAATTTGATACGGAAGGAGTATATAAGTATTTTCTTTGAGTGTAAGGCAATTTTGGTTGTGCACATAACTTAAGCCCTCTGATGGCACTACCGTTTCATATAACAATTCATCAGCTCAGGAGTTGTGCTCTATGTCCTTTTACTCTCCTTTAAGTTTAGTAAAATTTCAGTTAAGCAAAAGCATACGATAACTAGATCTTAATTAATGTGAGAACTGAAACAACATTATTTATATTTAGCTGAACCACATAAGCTTTCAACATGAGCTTACAACAATATTGATGTTGAACGTAACTGCAGTAATGAATGCTGATAACACAAATCATGCTCAGATAGTCATCTACCTAGATGACCACCAAGCACTATATATGACTTTTTAGATCATGCACTTATGTTTCACTACGGGAAGAGTGTTTGTTGCTTTTGAGCTTCTGAATATTTTGGATGCGAAAACAAAAAATGATAGTTCCGTACATCTTAAGAGAGAATAGATGCATCAATGACAATAAGGTCCGAGCCAGAATTTTGCTCCTAAAGATTTTGTATTTAACGTGATGGCAATCACAGTGCTATGCAACCAAATCATCGATGCTTAGTAAGTACATCCTTTTCCGATGAAAAAACAAAAAGACAATGCATCAACTTCAGCTAAACAATTATTTTCACTCAACTTACCCTCTTTTAGAACCTTGGGTTCTCGTGTGTTTATTTAGTTAGCAGACTGCGAAGAGTGGTACAAATACGTCGAACATTGCTTTTGTTATGATACGTAATACTCATTGGATTTTTTTTCCTTTTCCCAGGTTAAAATTTGCGGCTAAGCATGCCCAGACTTGGGTTACTCTCAAGCAGATGAAAATATGACCTAAGAAGAATCTGTGTTTGCAGTATGACTTCTATTGCCATGTACATATCAGCGGTTAGTGGGATAAGCGTGGAGTAGGCATTAGCAGTTACTGAAAAATTGACTCGACAAGGGAAGTGTATTTTACCATGTGCGAATGTCAAAATTATGCTGAAACAAATATATTTTACATCATTTTTTTATCAAAAGACATATTGTTGTTTGTAAATTTTATTTTAAAATATATTTTAAAAGTAAATTAACCGTAGCAACGCACGGCATTCAACTAGTTATTAGGTATAGATTGGAGTTTTTAGTTGAAAAAAGTGACATTTTTTAACAAATAGACCCGCATCCTTGCTGGCCACATCATAGCAGTGCAATAGATTCTTCGGAAGTCATGTTACAAAATAGATCAAACAAGGATTTTTTTTGATTTACAGCATTTTTCCGCAAGTTTACTGTCCATACGAGCTTCCCATTTTAGTTTGCCCATTGATTTAGATATGTGTGTTCATAGGAAAACTCTAGTGATTCATATATATTTTGAACATAAATTTCTAGTAATTCACATTTAGAAAGAAACACTACAAATTATATAGCGAAACGAAATGATGAGTTTCAAGAAAAAAATATGCCCTAATACTCCCATCGATACCTATTAATGGTCACATATTAATAAATTGTTAAAACTAGAGTAAACCAAACTAAAATTCCTCCATAAGAACATCCTAACTAGATCGAAACTCATGGGTTTTCCCTATTCACGTGAATTAGACACAAAAATTCACCAAATCCACTCATTTCCTTCATATTTCTGGATTTATATTCGAACAGCACACTAAAAACACTGAATAAAATTAAGTGAAAAACAAGAAAAAGCATCAACTCAACCAGATAATACGGGCTATGGGCGGATGGAAAAACAAGTCCAAATTAAATTGTTCCAAGCATAATACACAAATTATGCAAGTCAATGGAGCACAACATAACAAAACAGATGACAACGAAATTAACCAAACTGAAAATCTGTCTGCTTGTACATTAATCCTGAATCATCCTACAGACCAGAGCGACTAAAAGAGAAGTCAATACCCGAACCAACCGCCCTTGCAGAGTGTTGTTGCCTGCTTGCTTTTGAACTTTCATGACATGATGATCTAAGCGAGAGAATGATGCTAAGTCTAATATGAAGCAAAAACAAATTATAAATATGTTGATGGGTTGAAACTAGTTGATTAAGCAACACAACTCAGAGCCTATGACATGTTAATGCGTGCATTTATATGCAGCCATGATCGTAGGACCTAGGTTGTGTTCCTCTACAGTTTATCCCATCTTCTTGCTGATTGTGCTGTGCTTGCTACGAATTTTGTGGTGGTGGTGAATGGATTATGCTGGGGAAGGAGAAAGGGGAAAAGCTGAAGCTTATGCAATGCAAACAACACTTGGCAAGGACAGTCTGCGGTTCGTTCTTGACTCCCCACATCGCTAATTAAACCTCCGGATCCGCTCTTGATCACTCCCTTAATCTCCTGCGCCGCAACGAAAATTGGAAGGAAATCAAATCAGCGATTCAAAACAATCTTATGGATCCATCACGCGATCTTATGGAGTACCTACCAATGCGCACGACGGATGGGTCGATGGCGGTCACCGACCAGCGCAGGGTTCGGCTTCGTTATCCCCGGCGTTGACGACGACGGCGGCCTTGATGCGCTCGACGGTACAGGCGATGAGGCTGTTGACAGTGGCGACGGATCCCAGCGAGAGCTTGGCGGTGGGTACGGAGTCGACGAGGATCTGGAACGCCACGGTGAGGAGAGACCCACCGGCGTCCGGCGCGCCGGCCGGCCCATCGGGCAGGATAGCGAACCCTGAAGGCAGCAGTGCCACGTAGTCCGGGTCCCCGCCGTTGAGCACCACGTTCATGGCCACCACGTCCACCGGCGCGTACACCACGTACGACCCCGTCGCGTCTGTGCAGCACTCCTGTAGGATCAGCATGTTGCTCTGGTTCGAGTTCGCGTTCTGCAGAGCAATTCAGCATCAGCAGGTATGTCAACCATGGCTGTGACCTTGCATTGCATCACTGAAAATGTAATAATGGAGTAATGGGTATGTAGGTACTGACGTTGACACGGAGGAGGGAGACGGCGTTGCCGTGGTGGCTGCCATTGGCGATGTGGGCCATCTCCTGGACGATGCCGCCATTTGAGAGGATGTCCCACTCGCTGCGGGTGGAGTCATCGCGGAGGAAGCCGAACACGCGGGATGGAGGCACCGGGAGCCAGAAGGAGGTGGCAGCGTTGAGGATGATTCCCGGTGGGCGGCCGGGGTCGTCCACGCTCTTGCGGGTCATCACGCGCACGTCCTCCGCACCGCTGCCGGAGAGCGTCGTCCACTGGTGCGTCGTCGACGCCGTCACACCGCCGCAGAAGCTCGCTGTCATCCGCTCCGCCAGCTTCAGCATGCTCCTGCGCCCCTCCGCTGTCGTGATCACGTCGCCGCCGGAGGCGGGTACGGTTGCCATGGCGCTCGCCAGCCGCTCGCACTGCCGCTTCAGCGTCGAAGTCCACCTCCGCGCGCCGAACGCCAGCCCAGAGTTCACCAGGGGCTTGTATAGGTCGTGCACCATGGCGTCGTCGCCGGCCTCGACGTGCTCCACCCACGTCACCTTGGAGTACCCGTTGGGCATCTCCTGGATGAGGCACCCTGATGCGCGACGGCGGAAGTGACCACGCGCCGCGGCAGAACGGAGGCCGTCGAGGGAGACGTCGACTACGGCCCATGCGCCCCCGGGGTGCTGCTTGCAGTAGCGCAGAAACTGGGTGTCCCGTGTCGGCACCAGCGGCGATGGCATCTGGAACTCGGCGGACATGAGCTGCAGTGCGCCGTCGTGGTTTCCAGCGACGCCGGTGGAGAGCACTTCAAGCGTGGCCGCGCGGGACACAATGCTGGAGAAGAGCGCCGACCACTGGCGGACGTCCATGAGCATCTCAACTAGGCTGACGTGGTTCATGATCACCACGTCCGTCTCGCGCGACGCCTCGGAACGTAGCTCCGGCGACTTGGGGCCCATCGCGCCACGAGGGAAGGCACGCGCGTACTCATCCTCGTCAAGCACCTCGCCGTCGAGAGACGGGATCCACATCGGCTCGCTCAGTTGCGCCATCCGGACGAGCTCCTCCATGGCCGCCACGGCCAGCTCAATCACCAGCGGCTTGTCGAACTCCGCGCCGGCGAACATGCCTCCCAGTTGGTGGTCAAGCGTTGAGCGGCCAGAGGAGTGCGGCGGCAGCGGCGGGTACGCGGCGGAGGAGATCGGACCAGCGCCGGAGACGGGCTTGCCGCCGACGTACTTAGCAGCGATAGCCGAGATCCTGTCAATCTCGTCGCGGAGGCGCGCGTTCTCGATGCGCAGGTGGTGCTCGTCGAAGGACATCTCCCCGATGGCCGCCGGCCCGCCGCAGTTTGGGCACGACGCGTTGGCCAGAGCCTCCTTGTACCTCATATTCTCTGCCCTCAGCTTGTCGTTCTCCGTCCTCAGCGCCGTGTTCTCATGCCTCTCGTGCTGCGTCTGCACCACAGCAAATCAGCAATTCAGCAATTCAGCATTCCATTCCACCGATCGGATCGGATCATTGATCGTGCTCGTGCGCCATGAAAGCACAAGGGTTGTTACGTACCTTGATCTGGGTGCGCTTGTTCTGAAACCAGAACTTGACCTGGAGGGGCTCGAGGGCGAGGCTGCGGCTGAGCTCCTTGCGCTGCTTGTCGTCGGGGTGGGGGCACTCCTTGAAGAAGGCCTCGAGCTCCTGGATCTGGTGCTGGGTGTGACGGTGGTAACGCTTCTTCTTCCGGGGGTGCTGCCCGGCGGGATCTTCCTGCTCGTCGTCCTCGCCGGCGCCACCGTCGCCTCCTCCGTCCAGATTGTTGTCGCTGCCAGTACCTGACTTGCTCATCTCCAGCTCGTCGTTGTTGTTGCTACTGTTGTTGTTGACGCCGCCGTGTCCGTGAGGGCCACGGGCGTCGCTCTCGCTAGTCGCCTGCTGCTGGTGATGCTGGTTGTGTTGGTGCTGGGGAAGAAGAAGATGATGATCCATCAACTGATGTTGCAGCATTGCTGGGAGCTGGTGGTGGTGCACCCCATCCATCAAGTTCTGCATTGCATAAATCAGTACGATTTTTCATCATTCAGTTAAGAGTTCTGGACAATCAAGCTGATAAATTATGGGATTCCAAATCAGGCAAGAAATTAAGGTCGATTCAAGAAGGATTCTGCTAGTCTACTGAGCACTACATATTTCATTCTTGAGATGGCCTAGCAATTTTTAGTCATCCTGGGTTGATCAAAGGCTTGTCAATTTGCTTGTGATTTGATGTGTACATAAAATGGGGAAATCAAGTTATTTTCTGAAATGTGAGAATTCTGAAATGAGAGAAGATCAAAGTGATGAAACAAATTACTAATTGCACACGGAGTACCATATATTGAGCACTGACTAGGAAACTCCCGATGGACTTGCAATATTATGGAGGCATTCTACTAAGAGCCAGTATATATATAATTACCCAGAGAAATTGCAGGCTCAGAAATTGCTCGTGATAAACGAGGAAAAGCCAAGTTTGAAACGTGAGTGATTATCTAGGAAACCCAAGAAATAAAGTCTCTGGTATTGCTTCAGTTCTGAAGTAGAACTACATAAAATGGGGGAGTTGATTTTCAAGTGTGAGCAATTTGAAAGGAGAAATATCAAAATCAAGACACAAATATTAATTGCACATGGGGTACTAGCTAGTACTGACTAGGAAACACTGTTGCAAATTTTGGTAGTGCTACATATTTGGGGAGCAATTAATAAATAGTGGAAAACATATTAGGTTGGGAAAAAGGAGGTAGTATAGCACAACCCACACCAGCTAGCTTGAGAAATAAAGGAGGTGGGCTGAGGAAGCAAACAACTTAATGCTAGCTCCATCCAAGTGCAGGCGTGCACCAACCGTAGGCATGTGTGTACTGTGATGTATATATGTGTTCATTTCATTTCTCAGGTCAGATATGAAAGCAACACGAATTAAGCCTTGAGATATGGCATGAATGTTGAAAACCCTTTCTGGCTTTTGGTATTTAACTCCTAGTACCAGTAGCTAAGCTACTTAAATGCCATGCGTTCTTTTATTTTTTTGAGAAGTGAGTACCACTGCCACTCCTTTATCAACACTCGATGTAAAACAGATCATATATGGACAGAATTATTCAGTCAAGCGGAGGGTACAGACAACTAGCAAGTGCGAGAGAAAGCAAGGACAGATTAGTGCATGAACAATGCCATATGCATGCAGCCATGCAGGTCGGCATGTGATTTTTGTCACCGGCCTTGTTGCAGCAGCAGCTACATGGAACTAAAACTTCCATTTTCCTGAAAGAGTTCATACTAACTTGATACATGTATGAGGTTCAACTAGCAGATAGAACAAGTGGCAGAAAACCTGGCCGAGGGAGAGCGCGGAGGAGGAGGAGGAGGCGTAGGCGAGTCCGGCGCCGTTGCTCCGGCCGATCATGTTGCGGCCTGGGACCATCATCCCTCCGGGCATGCTATGTCTGATCTCCGGCCTTCTTCCACCGACAAGGAAACCCTAGCTAGAAACTCGGTCGCGCCATGCAAAACCCTCTTTCCAAGTCGCGTGCAGCTAGCTCGCAGCAGATCGAAGCTGCTAGCTGAACCGATCGACCGATCCCGGCCGGAGCTCAGATCTATCCACCTCTGCCGCCCCGACGATGGAGTAGAAGTAAAAGCAGAAGCGAGCTACTACACACACGCTTCTTCCCCGGCCGGTCGAGGTCGATCCAGTGCGACCTAGACGAAGCTGGCGCGAGAAGATGGATCGGGGAAGAAGAGGAAGAGGAGGGGAATGGATGGAGACGGTGGAGGGGAAGGGGCCGGAGAGAGGCCGGTGGAGGGGTGCGCGTATTGAATGGGAGGAGGAGTTATTGCGGAGAGTAGCTAGCGAGAGGAGGGTGCAATGGCATTCATTGCGGCCATGGCGTGGAGTTATGGCGCAGGATTGATGCCACCCCTCTCTACCCCTGTGAGGCATAGAGAGAGAAACTCTCCGCGGAGAGACTGTTGCTGCATTCCTGCTCGAGCTAGTAGCTATGGGAAAACATATTTTGAGAAACACAGTATTCAGTACATACGCGCGCATACATTCACCTTTTTTATGAACGCACGTACACACATCTTACCCCTATAAGCACCATCGATAGACTGAGCCGACAGATCAGCTTTTGAGATTGACGAAGTGACCACAGTCGTCTCACTGTCGACGTCGCCTCCACTAAAAAATATTCCGCCTAAATGAAAAATACCAACGTTAAAACTGGGGTTTAACACCCACCTAGCCATCTTGCCCCTGTCAAGTTCTCGGAAAACGTATTACAAATGTGCATCAGGCTGTATAACTTTACCTCTTTTAATACTCCCTCCATTTTTAATATAAGATGTTTTAGCATTTGTCCTAGATTCAGTGTGCATGTACATTCATTTAAGTGTACATCTAGTCAACATGCACACTATCTTAAACATCTTTTTTTTTAA
The DNA here is from genome assembly GCA_026929855.1 of Poa annua. Taxonomy (NCBI): domain Eukaryota; kingdom Viridiplantae; phylum Streptophyta; class Magnoliopsida; order Poales; family Poaceae; genus Poa; species Poa annua. The sequence goes on along the minus strand of CM049430.1, from coordinate 77,883,184 downwards.
ACAGAGGTGGTACATTTTACAATATGTATTCTCTATGAAAATGTAATCACTGGTAGGCTAGTAACTATTGGGAAAACATGCATTTATATTCCCTCCGTTCCAAAGGAGTTGCCATATAAATGAGAAAAAACGTCAATATTTTTTAAGTTTGACCAAATTTATATACAAATATAAAACATAATATTTTATATACTAATACAATATCAACATCAATATCAACATCACTTATATTTTCATAATGTAGTTTAGAAGTGTGGTTGTCGTCAATATTTTCTTCAACATTGTTAGTCAAACTTAGAAAATGTTGACTTACGTTACTAAATTTATAAGCCACCTAGTATTTTGGAATAGAGGGAGTACTGCACCGGTATGCATGCAGGACATCTGATTTTTGTTTCATCCTACACAACTGCAGGCGCGCGCGTACGTTTCGATTCGTAAAATTGTGGAAAGATGAGAGGTTGAGAGTACTGCGAGCTGTGGTAAACGGATCGGAGCGAGAGGCGGTTTAGGTCCATAATTTATTGCCTGCATGCACTACGCATGCATATGCATGCATGAACATCATGGGTGGAATGGTACACATTCTGTTCTCTACTGTTGTGAAGATCAAGTGAAGCGTAAACAAATGAGCAATTTTGCGTTGTTTAATTGGCCCGTTGACAATACTCACTCGTTTAATGCTGACCAAAAACTTCTTTAGAATGCACAACTCATTAGAGGCACCAAGCTGTCTGCAATTTTCATGAGATGACAAACTTGAAAATAAGGTGAGAATCAAGGGAACCGAGTATTTTTTTTTTATAATATGTTTTTATATCAGAATTTCGGATAGTAGCACATGGGGAGGCGAAATTTGAAAAATAGCACGCTGTCGGTCCCGAGCAGGCTGAAACTTGGCTTTCGGTTCCGTCCAAACCGAAAGTCGAGGGCTGCATGTGCTGCAGGCCGGGGCCCATGTCTTTCGGCAGGGAGCAAGCTGAAACTCGAGTTTCGGCCCGGAGCAAACCGAAACTCCAGCTGCACTGACCGTGATGGATATGGCCCGAGCGGCCCTGTCTTCTCCATCCAAGAAAGGAGGCCCAGGCGGATTCGACCTCCACCCACCTACCCCTTGTTCCGTCATTTCTTTTCCTTGTTAAAATTCAAGTGAGTTTCTATAGAGCCTGCCTTCTTATATGTGCATTATTTTTTGTTCGGCTCCAAAATTGCATCAGGAAGTTGGTCTTTTACATAATTAACATCATTTTTCTCCTTTTCATTTAAGATTCTTATATCAAGCTACACAAACTGAACATTTGGTTGGTTTTCCTTTTGTAAATAACTCTGACATATTTTGTCATGTTGCTTCACTACGCCCTGACTATATCATTTAGGTGTGATGTCTTATGGTTTGAACTGTAATACTTGACAATCAATCGTAGCGATTCTTGTATTCTCCTTCTTGAAAAGGAAAACAAGCAATGCTTAATCTTTAGCAGAGTATATCCCTGTTATGAATAGGTGTGCGTCAAAGTCATTGCACTAAATATTCAATTTTGCATATTTTCTCATCTTGCCGTTTACATCAGTTACACTTTAGGTTGTTGCGATGTTCACGAGTCATATGTTAAATGAGAAGGTTTAATGATGCAACAACATAAACTTGATGTTCACAGGCTATATATCGGTTTGTTGTTCTGCATGCTGGTCAATCATTCCTTTTTTTCTTCTCTTGTTTTTCATGCCCAATACATGCATATTATTTTCATGGTTGTACAATTCACTCTCTTTCTTTGTGCATGATCTACGAAACTCACAACCATGAAGATCCACGTTCTTCTACTTATTATTTGATTAATTTGCTTTCTCCTTGAGGTAGATAACCTATGACTATGAGCAAAAGTACCTAAGGAGATAGCCAACTCTCAGCTGGGATGAGCTATATATGGATGGGGGAAACCAGAGGGGTTGCATGCTATCCTGGATTCCTGGTCATGTGAGTGATGAAGCAGGTTCTAACTGAGAAGCCTGGTTGGAAAGGATAAGGGGAACTGGTTGACATGAGCAAGTTGGAGCAACCATGGAAAACCGGGTTGACAGGAGCATCTAAGATATATCGAGAAGATGGAAACGAAGGTTCATGTGGCATCGTACTTATTCCCTCAGCAATGGTGTCCACATGTCATATTTGTCTATCATTTCTTTGAGGATATGTTTTCACTTTCTTCTGGATGATGACAGTTTATATTAGTGCATAGGAATTGTTTTAGCATTTTTGTTACTTGACCCTCTGTTTTCTATGAAATGAACGACATTGCAGATACACATTAAAGTGAGAATTTTCGGTGCTCAACAATTTTTTTTAATCTACATGGCTTGACGCTTCTTTGGAACTCTGAATCAATATATTAATGGTTGCTATTGAGTGACCATTTGATCATAATTTACTTAGTGACATGACCAAAAAATCATCAAGTCACTGATTTATGATTAATAAAGTTCTATGGATCGTTTATTGATCTTTGGAACCTATCCCCTCATATACAAGCATTTGCACACCACTAAAAATTGAGGATTAACGTCCTTAGCTTTTTATGTGGCTACAAATATAATCAGTTCAGTACACTCTATTTAAGTCAAATTTGAGTAGGAGTTTCTCTCAGTATGATTTCTTGAGTTAAGTATATGTGGTGTGTAGTTTGAACTCCTCTACTTATGGGAGTTCTTGACAACCCATTTTTAATTAAGATCCTTTATTCCATCCCACTAATAGTTATTTGATTACTTGGTTTTTTTACTGCAGCTAATGACTATTTTGGAGGAATGGTAGCATGTACAGATCAGCGGTAATTAACCGCGCCCTCATTCATCCTGCAGTCATGCAGGCGAGGTGGTCACAGAGTCAGCGAAGCTGGTTGACGAGGGATGCCTACCAATGGTTACTAGACTAGGGTAAGAGTTATGAGGTAGAGAACGCGTAGTGTTGGTAGATTCGTCGGCTGACAAATGGGAGTTACCCAGGTTCAGGGCCCTAGACTGAGTTAACACCCCTACTTCCTGTCTGTCTATTATTGATTGAGAATATACGGCGAGTATAAGGGTCTAGCAAGATGATGATCTTGCTAGGGTTTTGTGGTTCTGATTGGGCGTGTTCTTTATCGGCCACCCTCCTGTCCTTTATATAGAGGTACAGGTCTCGGGTAGTAACCGAATAGGATTACATATATGGAAAGTGTAACCTACTATGTCTATCTATGGTAGAAGTCTTTGACTTGGGCTTCTGTTGTTGGGTTTCTTCAGTTTATTGACAATTGAGGTTTAGTCATTACGTGCACCAAGTACCCACACGAAGGGGTACCCGTTTGGTATAACCTCGTCATTAGCCCCCGAGTGCTTGGCTAATTCGGAGAATCGGTCATAGACTCACTTCACAGTGCACGTCTCATGTTTTATGCTTTTGACAAGATATTTTTGTGTTTTGTCTTTCGACTGTGAATTATGCCAAAGGATTTTGACTGAGTAGGCCTGGATTTGTTTGATGAGTCAAGACCAGTTAACTGCACTCGGAGAAAACCTTACTAGTCTTCAATCAGGTTTTGAGCTCTTGGGCTCGAGCCTGGTACATACCGGACAAACTCGACTCAGACCAGTCGATGGACTTACTGATATCGTTCTGTAATTTCAATTTGCTACCCAGCGCGTCCGCTGGGATTTCCATCGTATCTGTTGATACGGAAATATCTTTTTTTCGTTGGCATGTGGCTCGGTCGCGATCTGTCTGGCTAGATCCTGCACAGTCGACTGGTGCTTCCTGTTGCTATGTGGAGTGAAGAAGAGAATATTTGCAGGTACAACACTTTCTTTCGCACCTATACTTTTATGTTATTTGTTTGATCTAGCTTCATGAGTGTATTATGTGTCTGAGCTTCAGATAATAACAACATATCTAACCCTGATTGGATTAATTACTCCATTAACTTTTTTCAAGTATAATAGGTCATGTTGCTTATAGTCTGGTTCTCGACCTACTATCTTTGCATTGAGGGGTTATGTATTATCATGTTTGGAATTCGAGCCATTTTTGCACCTGTATGTCTTTAATTTTTGCAAATATTACACAATACGATGGAACTACACAATTGTGTATGTCTGAGTCTTTCCTTTTTTTTTTTGTTTATATGATTTTGTAGCCTTGAGTTTTGTAACACTATCATCACTGATATCACTCAACTCTTGAGTGTCTGATCTAGGATGGAAAAGGTGAAAATTGTAGCTACACTAATAAGCCACAAACTACCACTTCGACCATGCTAGTGGACATAGCAAGTATGGGGCGGATCCTCCCCTGGAGCATTATTCACCGGATCCACTTTTGCATCATCTGCATGTTCACCATAGGGGTGATTGATGTCCCACAAGTATAGGGGGGTATATCGCAATACTTTCGATAAATAAGAGTGTCAAACCCAACGATTAGCAGAAGGTGTTGACAAGTGGTTTTGATGAGGATTTCACCGTAAACACTAGCAGACAAGTTTTTAGCAGACTTTGACATAATAGAGAAATAAAGTGCGAGTAAATAGAGCACGGCAATTATAATTGCAGCGATCGGCCCAATCCTTTTGAGAGCAAAGGACAAGCTGGTTTGTTTTGTAATGCCCAATCCCGCAAATTATACAGTGATGCTGTGTGTCGGTGGTCATGCTACATAATCGAAGGTTACTGGGGTTACCACTCCCAGGCCGAGTAAACATCGGCAGGCGTGCTCGGCATGGATCATCGGCCACACAACCCTTCGATCATGCCATATCCAAAGCATAGCCCTCAAAGTATAATAAAGAGATCAAGACACCGGAACACCTGGCACATGACAGACCCTACGACTCAAGATAATATAGTTCAACTCTTATAATAGAGAAAGATAGCAAATATTACAATCAAAGGTCACTGATCCAACATTACAACAAGCGGAAGCAAATTAAGTTGTTCTAAACAACAAGATCCAAATATGGCCTAAGAGGCCTGCAGATAAACAGTTCCGTGCCAGCTGGTTCCGAGTTGCCCCAGGCTGCCACCCGGGAACCCCAGACTACTCGTCGATGTCAATAAAGAACCCACCTTCGAGATCGGTGAAGTCCTCCTCTGAAACAAAATTAAACAAGGTTGACTTTGACGAACTCAGCAAGATTATGAGCTAATATATGCTCGATGATTGGCTTTCAAGGTTTTATGGCTGTTTTGCATAAAGCTGATTTTGTTCATAAAACACGACTCCAAGGCATCGACTATCAGAATATTTTGGAAGAGGGGTAAGGAGTAACTCTCTTCTTTTGATCACTTTCTCATCATCAACCACCTGTTCTTCAAAGGCACCTCCCCGATTCACCCTCGAGGAAGTCAACCTTACAATCGTGAGTGGTACCTCTAGTACCCAGTTTTTAATCATTCCGTTAAAGTTATTCTATGGTCTCTGAATTCGTCACCAAGTCGTCCATAACCGTTGACACGGCTTTTCGAAAAGATTTATCCCTGCAGGGGGTGTACAATGTGAAAGTCGCCAGGTTCCCGAGGGACCTCCCAGCTACTTATCCATGCGTACCGTCCGACCCATTGCCTGTACATTTAGCTCTCTTCCGGGGAAAGCCGGTTGGGTGGGAGCGGCTACGACCTTTACCTCGCTTAGAACTAACCTAGGATCATCAGTGGCGGTAGGACAGGTTCAGTGCCTCCAACACCCTGCCCCGCGGCCACTCATTTTCCTAAACACCACCATCCTCATCCTAGTCTTGGCCACCATCTCAACACACGCGAAAATGGAAAGCCAAACTAGAGGACCCTCGGCTAGTCCGCCACAAGTTAGTCGGTCGACGAGGTTCCATATTCCCACACATGGTTGCACGCTCAACTTGGCTCGAAGGGGAGAACTCGCACTGAGGCGGCGAGAACGAGACAACCCACCACATCCCATGTGGCCTCTCATCCCCACCTTTTAGCATTTTATTATTTGTTACCACCATTTCTCCACCATCATCAGCGGAATTCCACATCCGATCCCAACATGAATATCCATCGGACTCATAAACATTTAACTAAGCATGGCTAAGCAACAACATAGCATAGTTAATTATTTCAGGCCATCAATACAAACCTATGGATAATAGGAGGGGAACAGGTAATGGCATTGGGAACTTAATGCAACTATAGGATACTCTAATCCAATAAAATTGACATTTGGAACCGCATGCAATATTATAGTGGAGAAAATAATTTGCGGAAAATAGGATAAGATATGCTCAGAGGGTGGGGATCACGCTTGCCTTGCTCAGCAGGCGGGTAATACTGGTCGTCGGGGTAATGTGGTGAGACCCCGAGTCCTGGATCTAACGATGCATCAAAACACCGGAAAGAACACAATCATTATATGCAGATCATATGCAATGCGCAAGCACATGATGGCATGACATTTTAATGCACTGAATTACTATAACAAGTATAGCAGTTTTTAGATGGGATGTCCTGAATAATTATTCAACAAGAGAGGAAATATGGTTCCATATTCGTGTTTATGTTCTCCTATGCTTTCAATTTAGGTAGAAATGCTTAAAATGATGTTGATTGTGTAGAACATGTGCTTATGAGCATTTTGACTTAGAGGGCACCATTTTTAACAATCCGAGAAAATTATAATGAATTGGAGCTACACATTTTATTTCTACTCCTTTCTTAAATTAACACAACAGCAAATACACTAACAGTATTGAAGATGTGGATCATACTAATAGACTCCATTTATTTTTCTGAGCATTTTGGTATATTATTTGCAAAGTTTGGACAAGTATTTTGAAAGATATGAATTTTCCAAGTTTTATTCAATTTTCTGTCCATTTATTTGTTTTTCAGAAAAAACGCCCGGGTCGTTTTTCACCGAGGGCAGGGCTAGGCCGTGCCACTGACACGCTGGGCCGGTGGCCAGGGTGGCGCTGACGCGGCGCGGGCGGGCGCTGGGCCACTGGCGCATGGGCCCGGGCGGTCAGCGCAACGCCGGAGCGCGGGGCCGTGGTGGTCGCCGGCGGCGAGGCGCACGGGCACGAGCCTCTACAACGCCAGGGAGCCCGCAAGTGGGCGTGTTTGACGCGCACGCGCACGGGGAACATTTCTAGGGCAGCGCCGCTACCTAAGGGTCGCCGGAGCGCAGCTAGCAGCGACGGCGAGCGGTGGCCGGCGGCGAGCTTCCGGGAATTATCGCCACGGAGCGTGCGCGGAGGAACGGAGGGCACAGTTGGGTTCGGGTGCTCACCCTCGTAGCGTGTGCATGCTCGGAGCGGACGGACGAGGGCTGTGGCGGTGGCGAGCTTGCTCGAGGCGCGGCGGCCGGAGTCGGGGAAGAAAAGGACGGCGGCGGCGATTTCGATTTCCTCGGCTCGATTCCTTCCGCGTGGAGGTAGGGTTCCGGCTCGGGAGGAAAACAGGGGAGAGGGGAGATATTTCGAGGGGAGGGAGAGAGCACGGGCTCGTGGTGGTCTTATCCTCCTCCCAGGGCAGCAGAGGGGGGCCCGGCGCGGCGAAGGAGAGCGCAGGACGGCGAGCGGGTGCGACGGGGACGAGCTCCCCGGTCGCTACAGAGGAAGAAGAAGATTTTTGAAAACCCCCCTGCCACTTTTCTTTTTCCCTCACAAACAGGTCCTTCTCCATTACAAAGAGACCCTTCTCTATTCCTTTTTAAAACCAGTAATACTTCTCTGATTTAATTGGGGCAGTTAACCACTTTATAATTTTTTTAGAAATTCTGGTAGCCTCCCCATACAGTGTAGAAGCTCCCCAAAAATTGGCATCTCTAAATAAATTTTTATGAACCACTTTTGTTCAGAGGGGTTAAGTAGGGCATTTTGCTCAAATTTCCAGATGTTGCTACTTTAATAAATTGGAGCCAGTGCAAATATAATATTTTGAACTCTTGGAACTTCCTTGACAAATATGCAAGATCCAAAGTATTTTGGTTTTTAGCAAGTGCAAACATATTCTTTGAACTCTTGGAACTTCCGTGACAAATATGCAAGATCCAAAGTATTTTGGTTTTTAGTAAGTGCAAACATATTCTTTTGAACTCTTGGAACTTCCTTGACAAATATGCAAGATTCAAAGTATGTGTTGAAGCCAGGTTGACATTGTGTTCTTTTCAATATAAGTGGTCCCCTTTGTGGGTGGTAGTAGCAAATTTATATTGATGCCATGATGCAATTAACACAAAAGTGGAAAAATTACACAGGTTTTTAGGTTCTCAACCTTGGGCTGTTACATGTTTACTTATGATGACCAAACGTTCTTGAGGACACACGGGATTTCTGTCTAGTGCTTTCGCTTCATATTGATGAATAATCTTTAGTGTTTAGATAAGTGTCGTGTGGGTGAACCTATGCTAATGCACCGCCCTTCAAAGGACTAATACATACTTAAGATTATACCCCTTGGAAGCATCCGCAAATACATGAAAGTAATTAAGATAAATCTAACCATAGCCTTAAACTCTGAGATCTTGCGATCCCTCGCGCATCGGAATACCAACGGGGCTTTAGGTTTCTGTCACTCCGGCAACCCCACAAATGATAACCGAGTACACGATGCATTCCCTGTCGTCGTGGCGAACAGACAGATGCCTACGGGTAGGCTAATTTGTGGGGCCGATGGACGCTAGGGGATCCCGGGGAGGGATTGCGCGATGAACTCGCGCGCAGGTAAACTCAAAAGACACGGTGACACAAATATTTACCCTGCTTCGGGGCTCTCGTGAGGAGATAAAACCCCTACTGCAGCATCTAACCTATTCGGTATATTTCCTCTCTTACTATCCGGGCTACAACATGCTCCATGAGCTGCTACACTTGCCTCCATGAGGTCTTGAGAGCAAATGAGAAGGGGGGAAATGAAGTGGTGGGGTGGTTGGTGCCCCCTCTCCCCCTCCCCTGGTGCCCTTTATATAGGAGAGCCCAGGGGACAAGTGGGGGACAAGAAAACAGAAAACACTGTTCACTGCGCACTGTTCACGATTTGACTGATGGGGTCTTGTCACACTGCTCACGACGTCAGCAGCAGTGTACTATAGTCACATCCGGGTACTGTTCAGGACGCACCGCAGTGTACTGTCGTCACATCGCGGGTACTGTAGTCATGCCGGAGGTGTCCTGGACTTTGTCTTTTCCTTGTCCACTAGCTCATGTCTTCAGAACTGTCCAAATTGGTTACCCGAGGCGAGGAGAGCAATCTGGTAATACACACCCGGGATGGAGGAACTCGGACCACCCCAGTTGCGGGCGATGGTCTTTTCCCTGCCGAATCGAGGGCGCGTCGGGATGTAGCAGCGCCGGAGAGGTTGTACTCGTCTAGACGAAGACGAGGGCGGTAGGTGCGCGTGCTGCCGAGCTCGTCCCTGAGAGGGCAACGTCGGGGATGGGGACGTTGTGACGCCAGGGGAGACGTGCGGGATGCCGGGGTCGAGCAAAACGATGCCGGGCGCCGCGACCGTGTCGGAGGCGAGGAAGTGCTGTGGGTTCCGGGGCCGGAGAAGTGGGGATCCGGGACGAACCCGAGGTTGAGGAAGATCTCGGACGACGCCGACGCGGCCGGTCCGGGGGCGCTGCCGAAGGTGGCGAGGTCGAGGTGGCGAGGCCGGGAGCGCCGAGCTGCGGCCGATGTCTTGGTAGATGCCGAGGAAGGGATGTCGGAGGCGCGGGCGTCCGATGTTGGAGGCGAGCTCGGGCGGCCAGAGGCCCGCCGCGATGTGGTCGAGGTGGACGCCGGGGTGCTCTGTGTCGGGGACGGCCGGGGTCGGGGTCGAGGGCGACGAGGCCGAGGGGGACGCCGGGGTGCGCCGTGCCGGGGACGGCCGGGGCCGGGGGCGTGCTCGGGCGGCCGGGATGCGCCGAGGTCGAAGTCGGGGGCGTGCCGAGGTCGGGGTCGGGGGCGTGCCGAGGTCGACGTCGGGCCGGGCGCGGGACACCAGAGTCGTCCGTCGGGGGCGTGCCGAGGTCGACGCCGGGCCGGGCGCGGGACGCCGGAGTCGCCCGTCGGGTGGCGCGGATGTCGGGGGCGTGCTATCGGGCGCGTCCGAGGGGAGGATGCCGGGGGCGAGCCCTCCGCCGCCGAGGCTGCAGCGAGGGTATGGCGGCATCCAAGCTGCGCGAGCCGGCAGGGGTGGCGAGGAGGCGCAGGTGCACTGGGAGCTGCCGGAGTTGGGGGCGGGGTGCTGGTCGCGGTGAAGATGCGAAGGAGAGCAGTTGAGGACGGGCCTGAGACGCAGACCCCACGTTTGACCGAGTAACTCCACGTTGCTGCCCCTGCTGGCCCAGTTAACAGAAAATCTCTGCCCACGCTTTGTCACATAGGGCCCATCTCCACTTTTCTTTCTCTTTTCTTTATCTCTCCCTTGTTAAAATACACTCTTAGCTGTAACACCGACATAGCAATTTTGTACCAACAACCCCAGAGCCTCCTCTCACACCTTTCCTATTTAAATTCCTCGGTTCCTGCAACATTAGCACAATAACCCCATACCTTCAGGGTACCGGGGAGGTACATCCTCGACACTAGTCCCCGAGTTTATGGGGGATTCACAGAATCGCGCATCAACTTAAAAATCAAATAGTTCTAGAGATTTTTCATACCGAAAGTCTTGTTAAAAATCACATCCCCGACACTAGTCCCCGAGGCTGCGGGGGACTCGCAGAGTCGCGCGCAGACTCATAAAAAATCCAACGTCACCGTTCTCACTTGCTCCACCGAGTACCTGCAAGAAATACAATCATATGCCGGTTCCTTAGCCACTCTGGGCGTTTTACCGACACAGATGTCTTCGGCCACCGCCGGTCTGACAAACACACAACACATGCCGGCGTTTAGCCACTCTGGGCGTATACCGACACGGACGCTTCATGTGCCGGCGTTTAGCCACTCTGGGCGTATACCGACACAGAGTCTCATGTGCCGGCGTTTAGCCACTCTGGGCGTATACCGACACAGACGCCTACGCACACAATGTCACATAGGTATCTCGGTATGTGGGTATGTCGGTATGTCGGCCACTCTGGGCATATCACACATGTTTCGGTATTGCTGCCACTCTGGGCACATCACAGGTGTTTCGGTATCTCAGGCGTTGCCTTTAGCGAACTTTGATAAACCTAAACAAATGACGATTTGGAAATATTGCCCGATGCCATGATACATTGGCGAACCGAAATAAACGGGGATCTGGGGCTATGGTATGATGCAGCGATATAATGGCGAGCCGACCTGAATAGCGATATGGAGATATTGCAGTATGCCATGATATATTGGCGAACCGAAATAAACGGGGATCTGGAAATTGTGCAGGATACCGCGATACGTGGGCCAACTGATACCACAGATCATATGCAATGTACCTTGAGGTAACAATAAATATAAGATGGATCTGAGATAACCGATATAATCAAGACTTTCGACATGAGTATCCTCGCGGAAAAACCGATATCACCTTTCAACGTTAGTTAAGACATATATATTTTAACAAGAATAAAGACAGAAAATAACTCTAGCAGCAAACCATGCAATAGTACAGAGGCTCGGTTTCCACCGAGTCCCCGGGTAAATTTTCAGATACGGCAGGAAGACAAAGGAGTACGGCAGTCCCTGAGTCCAGTTTCGGGATGCCGGCACACAAATGATACATCAAAAAGCAGGATACAACAAGCATATAAATAAATATAAACCGCGCTACTCCACCGACTAAGCATGCAAGGTAGAACTAAACAGTAAGCGAGTCCCCGGGTCAAGACATCTTGCTCCCGGGGAAAAAACTAACAGATGACAAAATAGGCACAACAGGGTAGTCCCCGGGTTACGATATCTCGTTCCCGAGTAAACAATTAAACTAAGCATGCATGGGCAGCTCCCGAATAAATCTAAGATAACATAATTGCAAGGTACATACGACGATACTCACGGAGCACAGGAGCGGTTTGGGGATGTCGGAGGCGACATAACCCGGGTAACTGGTGTGCAGCTGCCAGGGGTTTGTTGATGATAAGTGTCGGGGTAGGCGCCTACGGCTGGTGCCCGCGATGTAGGGATGCTGGTTCGGGATGTCAACGACCGGTTTCCGCGATGCGGGGAAGTCGATGACCTCCACCCGCGGTGCAGGGATGTCGGCGACCTCTACCCGCAGCGCAGGGATGTCGGCGACCTCTACCCGCAGCGCAGGGATGTCGGCGAACTCAACCCGCCGCGCAGGAATGTCAGCGACCTCAACCCACAGCGCAGGGACGTCAATGACCACTGCCCGCAGCACAGGGATCCCGGATTTAGGATCCCGGATTTTGGGACGCCGGCGACCGCTACCCGCGGCGCAGGATGTCAGTGACCACTGCCCGCAGCGTAGGGATCCCGGATTTAGGATCCCGGATTTTGGGATGCCGGCGACCGCTACCCGCGGCGCAGGATGTCAGTGACCACTGCCCGCAGCATAGGGATCCCGGATTTTGGGATGCCGGCGACCGCTACCCGCGGCGCATGATGTTAGTGACCACTGCCCGCAGCGTAGGGATCCCGGATTTATGATCCCGGATTTTGGGATGCAGGTGACCGCTACCCGCGGCGCAGGATGTCAGTGACCACTGCCCGCAGCGTAGGGATCCCGGATTTAGGATCCCGGATTTTGGGATGCCGGCGACCGCTACCCGCGGCGCAGGATGTCAGTGACCACTGTCCGCAGCGTAGGGATCCCGGATTTAGGATCCCGGATTTTGGGATGCCGGGTCCCGTCCGAAATTGTTCCTGCAAGCGCCACTGGGCCCCACGGTGGGCGCCAACTGTCATCGTGGCGAACAGACAGATGCCTACGGGTAGGCTAATTTGTGGGGCCGATGGACGCTAGGGGATCTCGGGGAGGGATTGCGCGATGAACTCGCGCGCAGGTAAACTCAAAAGACACGGTGACACAAATATTTACCCTGCTTCGGGGCTCTCGTGAGGAGATAAAACCCCTACTGCAGCATCTAGCCTATTCGGTATATTTCCTCTCTTACTATCCGGGCTACAACATGCTCAATGAGCTGCTACACTTGCCTCCATGAGGTCTTGAGAGCAATTGAGAAGGGGGGAAATGAAGTGGTGGGGTGGTTGGTGCCCCCTCTCCCCCTCCCCTGGTGCCCTTTATATAGGAGAGCCCAGGGGACAAGTGGGGGACAAGAAAACAGAAAACACTGTTCACTGCGCACTGTTCACGATTTGACTGATGGGGTCTTGTCACACTGCTCACGACGTCAGCAGCAGTGTACTATAGTCACATCCGGGTACTGTTCAGGACGCACCGCAGTGTACTGTCGTCACATTGCGGGTACTGTAGTCATGCCGGAGGTGTCCTGGACTTTGTCTTTTCCTTGTCCACTAGCTCATGTCTTCAGAACTTTCCAAATTGGTTACCCGAGGCGAGGAGAGCAATCTGGTAATACACACCCGGGATGGAGGAACTCGGACCACCCCAGTTGCGGGCGATGGTCTTTTCCCTGCCGAATCGAGGGCGCGTCAGGATGTAGCAGCGCCGGAGAGGTTGTACTCGTCTAGACGAAGACGAGGGCGGTAGGTGCGCGTGATGCCGAGCTCGTCCCTGAGAGGGCAACGTCGGGGATGGGGACGTTGTGACGCCAGGGGAGACGTGCGGGATGCCGGGGTCGAGCAAAACGATGACGGGCGCCGCGACCGTGTCGGAGGCGAGGAAGTGCTGTGGGTTCCGGGGCCGGAGAAGTGGGGATCCGGGACGAACCCGAGGTTGAGGAAGATCTCGGACGACGCCGACGCGGCCGGTCCAGGGGCGCGGCCGAAGGTGGCGAGGTCGAGGGTGAGGTGGCGAGGCCGGGAGCACCGAGCTGCGGCCGATGTCGTGGTAGATGCCGAGGAAGGGATGTCGGAGGCGCGGGCGTCCGATGTTGGAGGCGAGCTCGGGCGGCCAGAGGCCCGCCGCGATGTGGTCGAGGTGGACGCCGGGGTGCTCCGTGTCGGGGACGGCCGGGGTCGGGGTCGAGGGCGACGAGGTCGAGGGGGACGCCGGGGTGCGCCGTGCCGGGGACGGCCGGGGCCGGGGGCGTGCTCGGGCGGCCGGGATGCGCCGAGGTCAAAGTCGGGGGCGTGCCGAGGTCGGGGTCGGGGGCGTGCCGAGGTCGACGTCGGGCCGGGCGCGGGACACCGGAGTCATCCGTCGGGGGCGTGCCGAGGTCGACGCCGGGCCGGGCGCGGGACGCCGGAGTCGCCCGTCGGGTGGCGCGGATGTCGGGGGCGTGCTATCGGGCGCGTCCGAGGGGAGGATGCCGGGGGCGAGCCCTCCGCCGTCGAGGCTGCGCGAGGGTATGGCGGCATCCAAGCGGCGCGAGCCGGCAGGGGTGGTGAGGAGGCGCAGGTGCACTGGGAGCTGCCGGAGTTGGGGGCGGGGTGCTGGTCGCGGTGAAGATGCGAAGGAGAGCAGTTGGGGACGAGCCTGAGACGCAGACCCCACGTTTGACCGAGTAACTCCACGTTGCTGCCCCTGCTGGCCCAGTTAACAGAAAATCTCTGCCCACGCTTTGTCACATAGGGCCCATCTCCACTTTTCTTTCTCTTTTCTTTATCTCTCCCTTGTTAAAATACACTCTTAGCTGTAACACCGACATAGCAATTTTGTACCAACAACCCCAGAGCCTCCTCTCACCCCTTTCCTATTTAAATTCCTCGGTTCCTGCAACATTAGCACAATAACCCCATACCTTCAGGGTACCGGGGAGGTACATCCTCGACACTAGTCCCCGAGTTTATGGGGGATTCACAGAATCGCGCATCAACTTAAAAATCAAATAGTTCTAGAGATTTTTCATACCGAAAGTCTTGTTAAAAATCACATCCCCGACACTAGTCCCCGAGGCTGCGGGGGACTCGCAGAGTCGCGCGCAGACTCAGAAAAAATCCAACGTCACCGTTCTCACTTGCTCCACCGAGTACCTGCAAGAAATACAATCATATGCCGGTTCCTTAGCCACTCTGGGCGTTTTACCGACACAGATGTCTTCGGCCACCGCCGGTCTGACAAACACACAACACATGCCGGCGTTTAGCCACTCTGGGCGTATACCGACACAGACGCTTCATGTGCCGGCGTTTAGCCACTCTGGGCGTATACCGACACAGAGTCTCATGTGCCGGCGTTTAGCCACTCTGGGCGTATACCGACACAGACGCCTACGCACACAATGTCACAGAGGTATCTCGGTATGTGGGTATGTCGGTATGTCGGCCACTCTGGGCATATCACACATGTTTCGGTATCTCTGCAACTCTGGGCACATCACAGGTGTTTCGGTATCTCAGGCGTTGCCTTGAGCAAACTTTGATAAACCGAAACAAATGACGATTTAGAAATATTGCCCGATGCCATGATACATTGGCGAACCGAAATAAACGGGGATCTGGGGCTATGGTATGATGCAGCGATATAATGGCGAGCCGACCTGAATAGCGATATGGAGATATTGCAGTATGCCATGATATATTGGCGAACCGAAATAAACGGGGATCTGGAAATTGTGCAGGATACCGTGATACGTGGGCCAACTGATACCACAGATCATATGCAATGTACCTTGAGGTAACAATAAATATAAGATGGATCCGAGATAACCGATATAATCAAGACTTTCGACATGAGTATCCTCGCGGTAAAACCGATATCACCTTTCAACGTTAGTTAAGACATATATATTTTAACAAGAATAAAGACAGAAAATAACTCTAGCAGCAAACCATGCAATAGTACAGAGGCTCGGTTTCCACCGAGTCCCCGGGTAAATTTTCAGATACGGCAGGAAGACAAAGGAGTACGGCAGTCCCTGAGTCCAGTTTCGGGATGCCGGCACACAAATGATACATCAAGAAGCAGGATACAACAAGCATATTACGATATCTCGTTCCCGAGTAAACAATTAAACTAAGCATGCATGGGCAGCTCCCGAATAAATCTAAGATAACATAATTGCAAGGTACATACGACGATACTCACGGAGCACAGGAGCGGTTTGGGGATGTCGGAGGCGACATAACCCGGGTAACTGGTGTGCAGCTGCCAGGGGTTTGTTGATGATAAGTGTCGGGGTAGGCGCCTACGGCTGGTGCCCGCGATGTAGGGATGCCGGTTCGGGATGTCAACGACCGGTTTCCGCGATGCGGGGACGTCGATGACCTCCAACCGCGATGCAGGGATGTCGGCGACCTCTACCCGCAGCGCAGGGATGTCGGCGACCTCTACCCGCAGTGCAGGGATGTCAGCGAACTCAACCCGCCGCGCAGGAATGTCAGCGACCTCAACCCACAGCGCAGGGACGTCAATGACCACTGCCCGCAGCACAGGGATCCCGGATTTAGGATCCCGGATTTTGGGACGCCGGCGACCGCTACCCACGGCGCTGGATGTCAGTGACCACTGCCCGCAGCGTAGGGATCCCGGATTTAGGATCCCGGATTTTGGGATGCCGGCGACCGCTACCCGCGGCGCAGGATGTCAGTGACCACTGCCCGCAGCATAGGGATCCCGGATTTAGGATCCCGGATTTTGGGATGAGGACGACCGCTACCCGCGGCGCAGGATGTCAGTGACCACTGCCCGCAGCGTAGGGATCCCGGATTTAGAATCCCGGATTTTGGGATGCAGGTGACCGCTACCCGCGGCGCAGGATGTCAGTGACCACTGCCCGCAGCGTAGGGATCCCGGATTTAGGATCCCGGATTTTGGGATGCCGGCGACCGCTACCCGCGGCGCAGGATGTCAGTGACCACTGCCCGCAGCGTAGGGATCCCGGATTTTGGGATGCCGGGTCCCGTCCGAAATTGTTCCCGCAAGCGCCACTGGGCCCCACGGTGGGCGCCAACTGTCGTCGTGGCGAACAGACAGATGCCTACGGGTAGGCTAATTTGTGTGGCCGATGGACGCTAGGGGATCTCGGGGAGGGATTGCGCGATGAACTCGCGCGCAGGTAAACTCAAAAGACACGGTGACACAAATATTTATCCTGCTTCGGGGCTCTCGTGAGGAGATAAAACCCCTACTGCAGCATCTAGCCTATTCGGTATATTTCCTCTCTTACTATCCGGGCTACAACATGCTCCATGAGCTGCTACACTTGCCTCCATGAGGTCTTGAGAGCAATTGAGAAGGGGGGAAATGAAGTGGTGGGGTGGTTGGTGCCCCCTCTCCCCCTCCCCTGGTGCCCTTTATATAGGAGAGCCCAGGGGACAAGTGGGGGACAAGAAAACAGAAAACA
The DNA here is from genome assembly GCA_026929855.1 of Poa annua. Classification (NCBI taxonomy): domain Eukaryota; kingdom Viridiplantae; phylum Streptophyta; class Magnoliopsida; order Poales; family Poaceae; genus Poa; species Poa annua. Next base: position 77,865,890 of record CM049430.1, on the reverse strand, counting down.
CTGTTCACTGCGCACTGTTCACGATTTGACTGATGGGGTCTTGTTACACTGCTCACGACGTCAGCAGCAGTGTACTATAGTCACATCCGGGTACTGTTCAGGACGCACCGCAGTGTACTGTCGTCACATCGCGGGTACTGTAGTCATGCCGGAGGTGTCCTGGACTTTGTCTTTTCCTTGTCCACTAGCTCATGTCTTCAGAACTGTCCAAATTGGTTACCCGAGGCGAGGAGAGCAATCTGGTAATACACACCCGGGATGGAGGAACTCGAACCACCCCAGTTGCGGGCGATGGTCTTTTCCCTGCCGAATCGAGGGCGCGTCAGGATGTAGCAGCGCCGGAGAGGTTGTACTCGTCTAGACGAAGACGAGGGCGGTAGGTGCACGTGCTGCCGAGCTCGTCCCTGAGAGGGCAACGTCGGGGATGGGGACGTTGTGACGCCAGGGGAGACGTGCGGGATGCCGGGGTCGAGCAAAATGATGCCGGGCGCCGCGACCGTGTCGGAGGCGAGGAAGTGCTGTGGGTTCCGGGGCCGGAGAAGTGGGGATCCGGGACGAACCCGAGGTTGAGGAAGATCTCGGACGACGCCGACGCGGCCGGTCAGGGGGCGCTGCCGAAGGTGGCGAGGTCGAGGGTGAGGTGGCGAGGCCGGGAGCGCCGAGCTGCGGCCGATGTCGTGGTAGATGCCGAGGAAGGGATGTCGGAGGCGCGGGCGTCCGATGTTGGAGGCGAGCTCGGGCGGCCAGAGGCCCGCCGCGATGTGGTCGAGGTGGACGCCGGGGTGCTCCGTGACGGGGACGGCCGGGGTCGGGGTCGAGGGCGACGAGGCCGAGGGGGACGCCGGGGTGCGCCGTGCCGGGGACGGCCGGGGCCGGGGGCGTGCTCGGGCGGCCGGGATGCGCCGAGGTCGAAGTCGGGGGCGTGCCGAGGTCGACGTCGGCCGGGCGCGGGACACCGGAGTCGTCCGTCGGGGGCGTGCCGAGGTCGACGCCGGGCCGGGCGCGGGACGCCGGAGTCGCCCGTCGGGTGGCGCGGATGTCGGGGGCGTGCTATCGGGCGCGTCCGAGGGGAGGATGCCGGGGGCGAGCCCACCGCCGTCGAGGCTACGGCGAGGGTATGGCGGCATCCAAGCTGCGCGAGCCAGCAGGGGTGGCGAGGAGGCGCAGGTGCACTGGGAGCTGCCGGAGTTGGGGGCGGGGTGCTGGTCGCGGTGAAGATGCGAAGGAGAGCAGTTGGGGACGAGCCTGAGACGCAGACCCCACGTTTGACCGAGTAACTCCACGTTGCTGCCCCTGCTGGCCCAGTTAACAGAAAATCTCTGCCCACGCTTTGTCACATAGGGCCCATCTCCACTTTTCTTTCTCTTTTTTTTATCTCTCCCTTGTTAAAATACACTCTTAGCTGTAACACCGACATAGCAATTTTGTACCAACAACCCCAGAGCCTCCTCTCACCCCTTTCCTATTTAAATTCCTCGGTTCCTGCAACATTAGCACAATAACCCCATACCTTCAGGGTACCGGGGAGGTACATCCTCGACATTCCCCTAGGCACATAAAGGTGAAGTGTCATGTAGTCGACGTTCACATGACACCACTAGAAAAATGGCACCACAACTCAAATATCAAAACATCAAATATTAATGAACATAGTTCACTACTAACATCTAGACTTCTCCCATGTCCTCGAGAACACAATGAACTACTCACAACACACCATAATGAACATGATCAGAGGTGATATAATGATGGATAACAATCTTAACATAAACCCTAGTTCTACGGTTTCACTCAATAGCATCAATAACAAGAGTAATCAACACCGGGAGAGTTTCCCCTAACAAATACACAGAGTTTAGCCCTAGATGTTACAGCGGGAACATAGTGGATGGATGGAGATGACGGCGTCGGCGGTGGAGATGGTGGTGTTGGTGATGGTGATGGAGTGCAGCTCGATGACAGTGACGATGGTGATGATTTCCCCCCTCCGGGAGGGAATTTCCCCGGCGGCAACGCAGCCTGCCGGAGAACTTTTCTCTCTCTGTCTTCTCCACATCGTGGTGGCGGCGGAGATGGTTTCTGTCGAACGTAATAATTCTAGGTCTTCGGGGGGAACAAGTACACGAAGGGGTGCGCCAAGTGGTGGGCCAGGGTGGCCTCATCACCTGCTCTCGCGGCCAGATGGGCTGCCGCGCCATGAGGTGAAATAATTCAGAAATAATTCCCAATTAGCCACTTTGTTCTTATGGTCTTCGCAAATATTGTATCTTGACGGTGCTTTTTTCAGCAGAATTCAGGCTCCAGAGTTCCATCCCCCAATGATCATCAATCATGCAAAATAGGTGAAATAACATAAGTATCATCGCTAAAGATGAAATATATCAATTAATAGCAGTAAATTATGATATAAAATAGTGATGCAAAATGAACATATCAACTCCCCCAAGCTTAGACCTCGCTTGTCCCCAAGCGAAAGCTGAACTCAGTAAACATGACCACAGGTTTATGGAGTGAAGTGTCGATATAAAATATACGAACAAGAAGCATGACATGTATAAATACACAAGTCATTTTAGATATTAACTCCGTTCATGTATAAATCAACTTGTAACAAGTAGAGGTAAATCACAGTAAAGTACATAGAGAAAACCATAGTTGGTGTTGGCAAACTTAGTCCTTGGTCAGAGAACAATGAGCAATGGAGCTTAGTTCATAAAACATCCCTCTTTATAGGTTGTTAGCTCCAAAAATCAAATTAATTAGATACCCACAATGTGCTAAGCAAGAAAGAATGAAAACATGATTAACAATACTAATGTATGAACGGTTGAATCACAATCAACTCAAATGCTTGCTTAAGATAGAAGTAGATAGGTTTACTTACTCAACATAAAGTAAATGATAGGCCCTTCGCAGAGGGAAGCAGAGATACAAGCATGTGCCAGAGCTTTTTGAAATCATATAGAGAGCATAAAAGTAAGTTTTTGAGCGGTGTTTGTTGTTGTCAACGATTCGTAACAGAGTTATTGTCATCTTCCATACTAAGCAAGTTAAGGGTGATTCCGATTATTTTTTAAAACAAGACTTTATGATATTCATCTTCTTTTTCTCTTTACTTTCACAGCCATGACACTCCTCCCCACCTTTCTAACATAACCATGGCTAGCCGAATTCACGGGTGCCCACCAATCAATCTCAAACCATAGAGGAGTGCCTATATTTTTGAAAAACTCAACCTTTGATATTATAGTGGTCTGACCACCCCTTTGAAATATTAATGACGAGCAGATGTAGCATGCAAGTCATGGGTTACTTAATTAGTACCAAACCATTATTTCCTCATGAGCTAGTGAACATTGACACAAATAAGGGATAATAATTTTGAATAAAGATAGCACAAGAAGTATTTACTTGGAGTGGCGCAAAATACCACATAGTAGGTAGTTAAGGTGGACATAGATGGCAAGGGTTTTGGTTCAAGATTTGGATGTATGAGAAGCATTCCCTCTCGATACAGGTCTTTGCCTAGCAAGGTTGGGTAGCAAGCAAAAAAGTTGAAAGATACAAACAATCATACATGTTGTAAAAGGACAATCATGCAATTCTTATCTGAAGGCACACACAATTTTAAGTTGTGAATACTAAGCTTGTCATGGACAAGTGAGAAAGATCAATGAATGCTATATTGTACATGTAATTCTTTTTCCTCTTAAGCCTCAAAGTATTGTAGCTACTGACCAATGCTAAGTTTGCCAAAGCCAAAAGATTTACTATGTTCCCAAACTGATCACCAATACTAAATGACAAGATCAATCATACACGATAAAAGTTGCAACCTAAAATAAAGTGTGCAGAAAATAAATGATAACACTTCTCATTAATATTCCGTAACGGCAACTCACACCAAGGGATACATAGATGACCAACTAAAAGAGAGATACTTCCACATTGCAAACCATAATATAAGATAACTTCCCTACTCATGATATGACACTACTAAAAAGTAAAAGATGAAAGATAATGCTGATACTGCGGCAATCCCCCCAAGCTTGGAACAAGCTAAGGGAGATGCCAATACCGATGATGAATTACTCCTTCGGTGGCGATGGAGGCGAGTCCTCTTGATCCAGCTTCCAAGGTAATGGTTCTCCATCAACAAACGGTGCTTGGGTCTCGATGATCGTGAAACTCGCAGCAGCACTAATGTGTTTAAACCTGGTTTCATACTCACAGTTCTGATTCTGAACATCATAGAGTAGCGCCTGAAGAGCGTTGGTGGTCTTGTGGAGCGAGAGGATGTCCTCCCAGAGCTTAAAAGTCTCCTCTTTGTGCTTGGCCATAAGTTCAGAGACGATCCGGTGAACAATGTCCACCTCACGCTCTGCCATCTTCTTGTACTCGAAAACTTCTTGTTACAGGCTTTTCATCCTGTCCTCCATGCTCCCTTCTCCTCGCGGGCCTTGGACATCTTCAACTTGTAGCTTCCCTTCCTTGAGAGACAAATCTTTGGGATGCATCTTCAACTTGTTCATGTAGGGGTTGACGACGTTCGCAAAGAAACTGTCCTTGGAGGGCTCGGATGAAGACATGATGGCTCTAGATCCACAGCTAAAAATCTGGCAGAAACAGCTCGACACAAAAACACGTCGAAAACACCATATGCGGACCTCGGGGGCCTCGGGTGATTATATAGCAAAAATTTACGAAATAAAAGGAAGGCAACATCACGAAACCAAGTAGGAGAGGGGCTCCGAGGCCTCCTCATCACCTGGTGGCGCGGCCAGGAAGGGGCCCGCACCACGAGGTGGTGACGTCGCCTCATATTTTTCCATATTTTCCAAAAATAAATCACAGTTTTCCAAAAATTAAATTTTCGGAGTTTTTCTTACCGAAACTGTACCTTTTCCAAATCAGGTTCTACGAACTCAGAAATATTTTCTTTAATGTAATTCTCTGGAGAAATTGCTTGAATAACATCAACATATTTATTATAAGAATCTCCATAAATGTAATGCTTGATTCTAGTTCCATTTACCACTTGCGTAGAATCATCCTTGAGCGAAGCAATTTTATCGCACCTGAACGAAACACCTCCGCAATAACATATGGTCCTTCGAGAGTAATTTCCCTACAAAGAATCTATGACGAGAACTATACAATAGAACTTTCTCACCAACATGAAATTCTCTCTTGAGGATTCTCTTATCATGCCATCTTTTAACTTTCTCTCTAAATAGTTTAACATTTTCATAAGCTTCACTTATCCATTCATCTAAAGAACTCAAATTAAGTAATCTTTTCTCACCAGCAAGTTTACAAACTCTATTTAGTTCTATCACTGCAGAATAAGCTTTGTGTTCTAATTCTAAAGGCAAGTGACATGCTTTTCCATAAACCATTTTATAAGGAGACATACCCATGGGATTTTTATAAGCAGTTCTATAAGACCACAATGCATCATTCAATTTACTAGCCCAATTTTTCCTCGTTCTATTAACAGTCTTTTGCAAGATAGATTTAATTTCTCTATTTCATAATTTTACTTGCCCACAAGTTTGAGGATGATAAGCTGAAGCAATTTTATGATTAACACCATATTTAGCAAGAACTTTTTCTAAAACCACCATTAATAAAATGAGAACCTCCATCAGTTATATGATATCTAGGAACACCAAACCTAGGGAAAATAATTTCTTGAAGCATTTTTAATGATGTTTCACCATCAGCACTTTTAGTAGGAATAGCTTCTACCCATTTAGTAACATAATCAACAACAACAAGTATATGTGAATTACCTTCTGAAGAAGGGAAAGGACCCATAAAGTCAAATCCCCAACAATCAAACAGTTCAATAACAAGAGAATAATTCATAGGCATTTCATTACGTCTAGAGATATTACCAACTCTTCGACACTCATTGATACGTCCAAAACGTATCTACTTTCGCGAACACTTTTGCCATTGTTTTACCTCTAATTTGTGTGTTTTGGATGCAACTAACATGGACTAACGCTTTTTTTTAGCAGAATTAACTTGGTGTCTTCTGTTTGTGCAGAAATATCAACTTCGGAGAAAAAGACCAAAAGTCAACCAGAAGTCATTTTCAATATGAGGAGGACCAGGAACCACGAAGACCAAATGGAGGAGAGGCCCGAGGCCCCTCATCACCTGGTGGTGCGGGACCCACCTTGCCACGCCAGGAGGTGAGGAGGCCACCTCGGCTACTCCCTCGCGATCCCCTCGTGGTTATAAGTCCCTCCTGACCTAAAAACGCTTGGAGGATAGACACTTTTCCAGAGAACACACCCGTGCACCGCCGCCATCGAAGACCAAATGGAGGAGAGGCCCGAGGGCCCCTCATCACCTGGTGGTGGGGGAGCCACCTGGCCGCGCTAGGAGGTGAGGAGGCCACCTCGGCCACTCCCTCGCGACCCCCTCGCGGCTATAAGTCCCTCCTAACCTAAAAACGCTTGGAGGATAAAAACTTTTCCAGAGAACACACCCGTGCGCTGCCGCCATCGCGAACCCTAGTTCGGGGACCAGAAGTATTTTTTCCGTCACCCTGCCGGGACGGGGAATCAAAAGGGATCATCGCCATCATCATCTCCACCGCCTCTCCATCAACCATCCATGTTTCCCCCGTCCATGAGTGAGTAATTCACCGATGTAGGCTTCAGGGGATGGTAGGGATTGGATGAGATCAATCATGTAATAGTTGTAAGATTGTTAGGGCATGGTGCCTAGTATCCGTTATCAGTGTTTTACGTCATTGTTGCAACTTGTTATGCTTAATGCTTGATACTAGGGACCGAGTGCCATGATTTTAGATCTGAACATGTTATTGAATTATGATGATAATTATTATTTTGGATCATATCTATGAGTTGTATACACACGTTATTGTCCGGAACCGATGGCCCCAAAATGACAGCAATTGGGATAACTGGAGGGAATGGCTATGATGTGAGGATCACATGTATTCACGGAGTGTTAATGCTTTGCTCCGGTACTTTATTAAAAAGGCGTACCTTAATTACCAGTAGTTTCCCTTGAGGCCCCGCTGCAAACGGGCTGGAAGGACAAAAGATGATGTGCAAGTTTCTCATTGCGAGCACGTACAACTAAATTGGAATACATGTTTATGATTAGTTAATACCTGGATGCTTTATATTATTTATCTGCAAATGCCTATGCTATGTTATTACATGAGTTATCTTGTCCATACAACGCCCGTACATCCGTCCATGTGCCTACAGTATTTTAATCCTGCTGTCTACTTCAATCACAATCGCTGTCTTAATTCTCCTGTACTGTTATTTCACTACTGTCTCTGCTATAAAACTGTTGCTACTGATAATCTTCGTCGAGCAAGTCTATTCATAGGTGCAGCTGATCTGACAAATCATTTGTTAAAGCTTACAAAAATTTTTTTTGGCTCCCCTTGTGTCGAATCAATAAATTTGGGTTTTACTCTCCTCGAAGACTGTTGCGATCCCCTATACTTGTGGGTCATCAAGACTATTTTCTGGCGCCGTTGCCGGGGAGCATAGCTTTATTTGCAAGCCCACCTGAGTGTGATATTGTTCACTGGAATTTATTCATCATGGGAACAAATACTGATAAAAAGTTTCCCATCGTGCCATCCACTACAAGGAAAGGTACATCTCTGAACTCTGCTGCTGCGCTTGACTCTCCATCTGTGTTGAGTAAGCTTGTTTCACAACCACAACCTGAACGTTCTGTTACTACTGTTGAATCTGAAGTTACTTATGATGATGCTTATACTGTTCTTGATGAAACTGGTTCATTAGGTCCCTTTTTGAATGCTACTATTGCTAAATCTAAACAAATTGAAAATGCTGAAATTCCTGATGAAAATGCTGAAACACCTGTTAATTCACCTGAATTTACATGTGATACTGATGATGAGTGTGATGATATATATGTGAATCTTGATGATGCTCTTATTCAAGAAATTAATACTATGAAAGATGGTAATGCCTTTGAAAAACTTGTTAAAAAACGTGTTGTTAAATATAAATTATCTCCTGATGCTAAATTTGCTACATCTCCTGTAAACATAAAAGATAAAGATTATGATTTCTCTCTTGATTTGGCTCATATAGCTATTGTTGAAAGAGAACCTTTCTGTGAAACTGAAAATGAAAGTGATGTAGAACATATGAATGAATTGTCTGATTTAAGTGGAATATTTGTTGAAGACATTAAAATGCGCACTTACTTTGTTGCTAAAGTATTTCCTTTATCATTAAAAGGAGAAGCTAAAACTTGGTATAATAATTTGTCTCCTGGTTCCATCACTAGTCCTAAGGGTTTTCTTGATGCTTTCTTTCAAAAAAAAATCCCTGCTAGTGCTCAACATGATGCCTTACTAAAAATCTATAATTTTAATGAAGATGAGGGTGAGAAATTGCCCAAAGCTTGGACACACTTTTGTTGCATCTTGAGGGGGCAGCCGAACCTTGATATATTTGGAGAAAAACACGCTGGGCCGGTGGCCAGGGTGGCGCTGACGCGGCGCGGGCGGGCGCTGGGCCACTGGCACGTGGGCCCGGGCGGTCAGCGCAACGCCGGAGCGCGGGGCCGTGGTGGTCGCCGGCGGCGAGGCGCACGGGCACGAGCCTCTACAGCGCCAGGGAGCCCGCAAGTGGGCGCGTTCGACGCGCGCGCGCACAGGGAACATTTCTAGGGCGGCGCCGCTACCTAAGGGTCGCCGGAGCGCAGCTAGCAGCGACGGCGAGCGGTGGCCGGCGGCGAGCTTCCGGGAATTATCGCCACGGAGCGTGCGCGGAGGAACGGAGGGCACGGTTGGGTTCGGGTGCTCACCCTCGTAGCGTGTGCATGCTCGGAGCGGACGCACGAGGGCTGTTGCGGTGGCGAGCTTGCTCGAGGCGCGGCGGCCGGAGTCGGGGAAGAAAAGGACGGCGACGGCGATTTTGATTTCCTCGGCTCGATTCCTTCCGCGTGGAGGTAGAAGGCGAGGCGGCGGTGCTCGAGGTGGTCTGCGATCTGTGCGGAGCGTGCTCAACCTGCGGCGATGCGGCGGCGGAGCTCGGCCATGGCGCTAGGGTTCCGGCTCGGGAGGAAAACAGGGGAGAGGGGAGATATTTCGAGGGGAGGGAGAGAGCACGGGCTCGGGGTGGTCTTATCCTCCTCCCAGGGCAGCAGAGGGGGGCCCGGCGCGGCGAAGGAGAGCGCAGGACGGCGAGCGGGTGCGACGGGGACGAGCTCCCCGGTCGCTACAGAGGAAGAAGAAGATTTTTGAAAACTCCCCTGCCACTTTTCTTTTTCCCTCACAAACAGGTCCTTCTCCATTACAAAGAGACCCTTCTCTATTCCTTTTTAAAACCAGTAATACTTCTCTGAATTAATTGGGGCAGTTAACCACTTTATAATTTTTTTAGAAAATTCTGGTAGCCTCCCCATACAGTGTAGAAGCTCCCCAAAAATTGGCATATCTAAATAAATTTTTATGAACCACTTTTGTTCAGAGGGGTTAAGTAGGGCATTTTGCTCAAATTTCCAGATGTTGCTACTTTAATAAATTGGAGCCAGTGCAAATATAATATTTTGAACTCTTGGAACTTCCTTGACAAATATGCAAGATCCAAAGTATTTTGGTTTTTAGCAAGTGCAAACATATTCTTTGAACTCTTGGAACTTCCTTGACAAATATGCAAGATCCAAAGTATTTTGGTTTTTAGTAAGTGCAAACATATTCTTTTGAACTCTTGGAACTTCCTTGACAAATATGCAAGATTCAAAGTATGTGTTGAAGCCAGGTTGACATTGTGTTCTTTTCAATATAAGTGTTCCCCTTTGTGGGTGGTAGTAGCAAATTGATATTGATCCCATGATGCAATTAACACAAAAGTGGAAAAATTACACAGGTTTTTAGGTTCTCAACCTTGGGCTGTTACATGTTTACTTATGATGACCAAACGTTCTTGAGGACACACGGGATTTCTGTCTAGTGCTTTCGCTTCATATTGATGAATAATCTTTAGTGTTTAGATAAGTGTCGTGTGGGTGAACCTATGCTAATGCACCGCCCTTCAAAGGACTAATACATACTTATGATTATACCCCTTGGAAGCATCCGCAAATACAAGAAAGTAATTAAGATAAATCTAACCATAGCCCTTAAACTCTGAGATCTTGCGATCCCTCGCGCATCGGAATACCAACGGGGCTTTAGGTTTCTGTCACTCCGGCAACCCCACAAATGATAACCGAGTACACGATGCATTCCCTGTCGTCGTGGCGAACAGACAGATGACTACGGGTAGGCTAATTTGTGGGGCCGATGGACGCTAGGGGATCTCGGGGAGGGATTGCGCGATGAACTCGCGTGCAGGTAAACTCAAAAGACACGGTGACACAAATATTTACCCTGCTTCGGGGCTCTCGTGAGGAGATAAAACCCCTACTGCAGCATCTAGCCTATTCGGTATATTTCCTCTCTTACTATCCGGGCTACAACATGCTCCATGAGCTGCTACACTTGCCTCCATGAGGTCTTGAGAGCAAATGAGAAGGGGGGAAATGAAGTGGTGGGGTGGTTGGTGCCCCCTCTCCCCCTCCCCTGGTGCCCTTTATATAGGAGAGCCCAGGGGACAAGTGGGGGACAAGAAAACAGAAAACACTGTTCACTGCGCACTGTTCACGATTTGACTGATGGGGAGCAGTGTACTATAGTCACATCCGGGTACTGTTCAGGACGCACCGCAGTGTATTGTCGTCACATCGCGGGTACTGTAGTCATGCCGGAGGTGTCCTGGACTTTGTCTTTTCCTTGTCCACTAGCTCATGTCTTCAGAACTGTCCAAATTGGTTACCCGAGGCGAGGAGAGCAATCTGGTAATACACACCCGGGATGGAGGAACTCGGACCACCCCAGTTGCGGGCGATGGTCTTTTCCCTGCCGAATCGAGGGCGCGTCGGGATGTAGCAGCGCCGGAGAGGTTGTACTCGTCTAGACGAAGACGAGGGCGGTAGGTGCGCGTGCTGCCGAGCTCGTCCCTGAGAGGGCAACGTCGGGGATGGGGACGTTGTGACGCCAGGGGAGACGTGCGGGATGCCGGGGTCGAGAAAAACGATGCCGGGCGCCGCAACCGTGTCGGAGGCAAGGAAGTGATGTGGGTTCCGGGGCCGGAGAAGTGGGGATCCGGGACGAACCCGAGGTTGAGGAAGATCTCGGACGACGCCGACGCGGCCGGTCCGGGGGCGCTGCCGAAGGTGGCGAGGTCGAGGGTGAGGTGGCGAGGCCGGGAGCGCCGAGCTGCGGCCGATGTCGTGGTAGATGCCGAGGAAGGGATGTCGGAGGCGCGGGCGTCCGATGTTGGAGGCGAGCTCGGGCGGACAGAGGCCCGCCGCGATGTGGTCGAGGTGGACGCCGGGGTGCTCCGTGTCGGGGACGGCCGGGTCGGGGTCGAGGGCGACGAGGCCGAGGGGGACGCCGGGGTGCGCCGTGCCGGGGACGGCCGGGGCCGGGGGCGTGCTCGGGCGGCCGGGATGCGCCGAGGTCGAAGTCGGGGGCGTGCCGAGGTCGGGGTCGGGGGCGTGCCGAGGTCGACGTCGGGCCGGGCGCGGGACACCGGAGTCGTCCGTCGGGGGCGTGCCGAGGTCGACGCCGGGCCGGGCGCGGGACACCGGAGTCGCCCGTCGGGTGGCGCGGATGTCGGGGGCGTGCTATCGGGCGCGTCCGAGGGGAGGATGCCGGGGGCGAGCCCTCCGCCGCCGAGGCTGCAGCGAGGGTATGGCGGCATCCAAGCTGCGCGAGCCGGCAGGGGTGGCGAGGAGGCGCAGGTGCACTGGGAGCTGCCGGAGTTGGGAGCGGGGTGCTGGTCGCGGTGAAGATGCGAAGGAGAGCAGTTGGGGACGAGCCTGAGACGCAGACCCCACGTTTGACCGAGTAACTCCACGTTGCTGCCCCTGCTGGCCCAGTAACAGAAAATCTCTGCCCACGCTTTGTCACATAGGGCCCATCTCCACTTTTCTTTCTCTTTTCTTTATCTCTCCCTTGTTAAAATACACTCTTAGTTGTAACACCGACATAGCAATTTTGTACCAACAACCCCAGAGCCTCCTCTCACCCCTTTCCTATTTAAATTCCTCGGTTCCTGCAACATTAGCACAATAACCCCATACCTTCAGGGTACCGGGGAGGTACATCCTTGATACTAGTCCCCGAGTTTATGGGGGATTCACAGAATCACGCATCAACTTAAAAATCAAATAGTTCTAGAGATTTTTCATACCGAAAGACTTGTAAAAAATCACATCCCCGACACTAGTCCCCGAGGCTGCGGGGGACTCGCAGAGTCGCGCGCAGACTCATAAAAAATCCAACGTCACCGTTCTCACTTGCTCCACCGAGTACCTGCAAGAAATACAATCATATGCCGGTTCCTTAGCCACTCTGGGCGTTTTACCGACACAGATGTCTTCGGCCACCGCCGGTCTAACAAACACACAACACATGCCGGCGTTTAGCCACTCTGGGCGTATACCGACACGGACGCTTCATGTGCCGGCGTTTAGCCACTCTGGACGTATACCGACACAGAGTCTCATGTGCCGTCGTTTAGCCACTCTGGGCGTATACCGACACAGACGCCTACGCACACAATGTCACAGAGGTATCTCGGTATGTGGGTATGTCGGCCACTCTGGGCATATCACACATGTTTCGGTATCTCTGCCACTCTGGGCACATCACAGGTGTTTCGGTATCTCAGGCGTTGCCTTTAGCGAACTTTGATAAACCGAAACAAATGACGATTTGGAAATATTGCCCGATGCCATGATACATTGGCGAACCAAAATAAACGGGGATCTGGGGCTATGGTATGATGCAGCGATATAATGGCGAGCCGACCTGAATAGCGATATGGAGATATTGCAGTATGCCATGATATATTGGCGAACCGAAATAAACGGGGATCTGGAAATTGTGCAGGATACCGCGATACGTGGGCCAACTGATACCACAGATCATATGCAATGTACCTTGAGGTGACAATAAATATAAGATGGATCCGAGATAACCGATATAATCAAGACTTTCGACATGAGTATCCTCGCGGTAAAACCGATATCACCTTTCAACGTTAGTTAAGACATATATATTTTAACAAGAATAAAGACAGAAAATAACTCTAGCAGCAAACCATGCAATAGTACAGAGGCTCGGTTTCCACCGAGTCCCCGGGTAAATTTTCAGATACGGCAGGAAGACAAAGGAGTACGGCAGTCCCTGAGTCCAGTTTCGGGATGCCGGCACACAAATGATACAGCAAGAAGCAGGATACAACAAGCATATAAATAAATATAAACCGCGCTACTCCACCGACTAAGCATGCAAGGTAGAACTAAACAGTAAGCGAGTCCCCGGGTCAAGACATCTTGCTCCCGGGGAAAAAACTAACAGATGACAAAATAGGCACAACAGGGTAGTCCCCGGGTTACGATATCTCGTTCCCGAGTAAACAATTAAACTAAGCATGCATGGGCAGCTCCCGAATAAATCTAAGATAACATAATTGCAAGGTACATACGACGATACTCACGGAGCACAGGAGCGGTTTGGGGATGTCGGAGGCGACATAACCCGGGTAACTGGTGTGCAGCTGCCAGGGGTTTGTTGATGATAAGTGTCGGGGTAGGCGCCTACGGCTGGTGCCCACGATGTAGGGATGCCGGTTCGGGATGTCAACGACCGGTTTCCGCGATGCGGGGACGTCGATGACCTCCACCCGCGGTGCAGGGATGTCGGCGACCTCTACCCGCAGCGCAGGGATGTCGGCGACCTCTACCCGCAGTGCAGGGATGTCGGCGAACTCAACCCGCCGCGCAGGAATGTCAGCGACCTCAACCCACAGCGTAGGGACGTCAATGACCACTGCCCGCAGCACAGGGATCCCGGATTTAGGATCCCGGATTTTGGGATGCCGGCGACCGCTACCCGCGGCGCAGGATGTCAGTGACCACTGCCCGCAGCATAGGGATCCCGGATTTTGGGATGCCGGCGACCGCTACCCGCGGCGCAGGATGTCAGTGACCACTGCCCGCAGCGTAGGGATCCCGGATTTAGGATCCCGGATTTTGGGATGCCGGTGACCGCTACCCGCGGCGCAGGATGTCAGTGACCACTGCCCGCAGCGTAGGGATCCCGGATTTAGGATCCCGGATTTTGGGATGCCGGCGACCGCTACCCGCGGCGCAGGATGTCAGTGACCACTGCCCGCAGCGTAGGGATCCCGGATTTAGGATCCCGGATTTTGGGATGCCGGGTCCCGTCCGAAATTGTTCCCGCAAGCGCCACTGGGCCCCACGGTGGGCGCCAACTGTCGTCGTGGCGAACAGACACATGCCTACGGGTAGGCTAATTTGTGGGGCCGATGGACGCTAGGGGATCTCGGGGAGGGATTGCGCGATGAACTCGCGCGCAGGTAAACTCAAAAGACACGGTGACACAAATATTTACCCTGCTTCGGGGCTCTCGTGAGGAGATAAAACCCCTACTGCAGCATCTAGCATATTCGGTATATTTCCTCTCTTACTATCCGGGCTACAACATGCTCCATGAGCTGCTACACTTGCCTCCATGAGGTCTTGAGAGCAATTGAGAAGAGGGGAAATGAAGTGGTGGGGTGGTTGGTGCCCCCTCTCCCCCTCCCCTGGTGCCCTTTATATAGGAGAGCCCAGGGGACAAGTGGGGGACAAGAAAACACTGTTCACTGCGCACTGTTCACGATTTGACTGATGGGGTCTTGTCACACTGCTCACGACGTCAGCAGCAGTGTACTATAGTAGCATCCGGGTATTGTTCAGGACGCACCGCAGTGTACTGTCGTCACATCGCGGGTACTGTAGTCATGCCTGAGGTATCCTGGACTTTGTCTTTTCCTTGTCCACTAGCTCATGTCTTCAGAACTGTCCAAATTGGTTACCCGAGGCGAGGAGAGCAATCTGGTAATACACACCCGGGATGGAGGAACTCGGACCACCCCAGTTGCGGGCGATGGTCTTTTCCCTGCCGAATCGAGGGCGCGTCGGGATGTAGCAGCGCCGGAGAGGTTGTACTCGTCTAGACGAAGACGAGGGCGGTAGGTGCGCGTGCTGCCGAGCTCGTCCCTGAGAGGGCAACGTCGGGGATGGGGACGTTGTGACGCCAGGGGAGATGTGCGGGATGCCGGGGTCGAGCAAAACGATGCCGTGCGCCGCGACCGTGTCGGACGCGAGGAAGTGATGTGGGTTCCGGGGACGGAGAAGTGGGGATCCGGGACGAACCCGAGGTTGAGGAAGATCTCGGACGACGCCGACGCGGCCGGTCCGCGGGCGCTGCCGAAGGTGGTGAGGTCGAGGGTGAGGTGGCGAGGCCGGGAGCACCGAGCTGCGGCCGATGTCGTGGTAGATGCCGAGGAAGGGATGTCGGAGGCGCGGGCGTCCGATGTTGGAGGCGAGCTCGGGCGGCCGGAGGCCCGCCGCGATGTGGTCGAGGTGGACGCCGGGGTGCTCCGTGCCGGGGATGGCCGGGGTCGGGGTTGAGGGCGACGAGGCCGAGGGGGACGCCGGGGTGCGCCGTGTCGGGGACGGCCGGGGCCGTGGGCGTGCTCGGGCGGCCGGGATGCGCCGAGGTCGAAGTCGGGGGCGTGCCGAGGTCGGGGTCGGGGGCGTGCCGAGGTCGACGTCGGGCCGGGCGCGGGACACCGGAGTCGTCCGTCGGGGGCGTGCCGAGGTCGACGCCGGGCCGGGCGCGGGACGCCGGAGTCGTCCGTCGGGTGGCGCGGATGTCGGGGGCGTGCTATCGGGAGCGTCCGAGGGGAGGATGCCGGGGGCGAGCCCTCCGCCGCCGAGGCTGCGGCGAGGGTATGGCGGCATCCGAGCTGCGCGAGCCGGCAGGGGTGGCGAGGAGGCGCAGGTGCACTGGGAGCTGCCGGAGTTGGGGGCGGGGTGCTGGTCGCGGTGAAGATGCGAAGGAGAGCAGTTGGGGACGAGCCTGAGACGCAGACCCCACGTTTGACCGAGTAACTCCACGTTGCTGCCCCTGCTGGCCCAGTTAACAGAAAATCTCTGCCCACGCTTTGTCACATAGGGCCCATCTCCACTTTTCTTTCTCTTTTCTTTATCTCTCCCTTGTTAAAATACACTCTTAGCTGTAACACCGACATAGCAATTTTGTACCAACAACCCCAGAGCCTCCTCTCACCCCTTTCCTATTTAAATTCCTCGGTTCCTGCAACATTAGCACAATAACCCCATACCTTCAGGGTACCGGGGAGGTACATCCCCGACATTCCCCTAGGCACATAAAGGTGAAGTGTCATGTAGTCGACGTTCACATGACACCACTAGAAAAATGGCACCACAACTTAAATATCAAAACATCAAATATTAATGAACATAGTTCACTACTAACATCTAGACTTCTCCCATGTCCTCGAGAACACAATGAACTACTCACAACACACCATACTGAACATGATCAGAGGTGATATAATGATGGATAACAATCTTAACATAAACCCTAGTTCTACGGTTTCACTCAATAGCATCAATAACAAGAGTAATCAACACCGGGAGAGTTTCCCCTAACAAATACACAGAGTTTAGCCCTAGATGTTACAGCGGGAACATAGTGGATGGATGGAGATGACGGCGTCGGCGGTGGAGATGGTGGTGTTGGCGATGGTGATGGAGTGCAGCTCGATGACAGTGACGATGGTGATGATTTCCCCCCTCCGGGAGGGAATTTCCCCGGCGGCAACGCAGCCTGCCGGAGAACTTTTCTCTCTCTGTCTTCTCCACATCGTGGTGGCGGCGGAGATGGTTTCTGTCGAACGTAATAATTCTAGGTCTTCGGGGGGAACAAGTACGCGAAGGGGTGCGTCAAGTGGTGGGCCAGGGTGGCCTCATCACCTGCTCTCGCGGCCAGATGGGCTGCCGCGCCATGAGGTGAAATAATTCAGAAATAATTCCCAATTAGCCACTTTGTTCTTATGGTCTTCGCAAATATTGTATCTTGACGGTGCTTTTTTCAGCAGAATTCAGGCTCCAGAGTTCCATCCCCCAATGATCATCAATCATGCAAAATAGGTGAAATAACATAAGTATCATCGCTAAAGATGAAATATATCAATTAATAGCAGTAAATTATGATATAAAATAGTGATGCAAAATGAACGTATCAACTCCCCCAAGCTTAGACCTCGCTTGTCCCCAAGCGAAAGCTGAACTCAGTAAACATGACCACAGGTTTATGGAATGAAGTGTCGATATAAAATATACGAACAAGAAGCATGACATGTATAAATACACAAGTCATTTTAGATATTAACTCCGTTCATGTATAAATCAACTTGTAACAAGTAGAGGTAAATCACATTAAAGTACATAGAGAAAACCATAGTTGGTGTTGGCAAACTTAGTCCTTGGTCAGAGAACAATGAGCAATGGAGCTTAGTTCATAAAACATCCCTCTTTATAGGTTGTTAGCTCCAAAAATCAAATTAATTAGATACCAACAATGTGCTAAGCAAGAAAGAATGAAAACATGATTAACAATACTAATGTATGAACGGTTGAATCACAATCAACTCAAATGCTTGCTTAAGATAGAAGTAGATAGGTTTACTTACTCAACATAAAGTAAATGATAGGCCCTTCGCAGAGGGAAGCAGAGATACAAGCATGTGCCAGAGCTTTTTGAAATCATATAGAGAGCATAAAAGTAAGTTTTTGAGCGGTGTTTGTTGTTGTCAACGATTCGTAACAGAGTTATTGTCATCTTCCATACTAAGCAAGTTAAGGGTGATTCCGATTATTTTTTAAAACAAGCCTTTATGATATTCATCTTCTTTTTCTCTTTACTTTCACAGCCATGACACTCCTCCCCACCTTTCTAACATAACCATGGCTAGCCGAATTCACGGGTGCCCACCAATCAATCTCAAACCATAGAGGAGTGCCTATATTTTTGAAAAACTCAACCTTTGATATTATAGTGGTCTGACCACCCCTTTGCAATATTATTGACGAGCAGATGTAGCATGCAAGTCATGGGTTACTTAATTAGTACCAAACCATTATTTCCTCATGAGCTAGTGAACATTGACACAAATAAGGGATAATAATTTTGAATAAAGATAGCACAAGAAGTATTTACTTGGAGTGGCGCAAAATACCACATAGTAGGTAGTTATGGTGGACATAGATGGCAAGGGTTTTGGTTCAAGATTTGGATGTATGAGAAGCATTCCCTCTCGATACAGGTCTTTGCCTAGCAAGGTTGGGTAGCAAGCAAAAAAGTTGAAAGATACAAACAATCATACATGTTGTAAAAAGAAAATCATGCAATTCTTATCTGAAGGCACACACAATTTTAAGTTGTGAATACTAAGCTTGTCATGGACAAGTGAGAAAGATCAATGAATGCTATATTGTACATGTAATTATTTTTCCTCTTAAGCCTCAAAGTATTGTAGCTACTGACCAATGCTAAGTTTGCCAAAGCCAAAAGATTTACTATGTTCCCAAACTGATCACCAATACTAAATGACAAGATCAATCATACACGATAAAAGTTGCAACCTAAAATAAAGTGTGCAGAAAATAAATGATAACACTTCTCATTAATATTCCGTAACGGCAACTCACACCAAGGGATACATAGATGACCAACTAAAAGAGAGATACTTCCACATTGCAAACCATAATATAAGATAACTTCCCTACTCATGATATGACACTACTAAAAAGTAAAAGATGAAAGATAATGCTGATACTGCGGCAATCCCCCCAAGCTTGGAACAAGCTAAGGGAGATGCCAATACCGATGATGAATTACTCCTTCGGTGGCGATGGAGGCGAGTCCTCTTGATCCAGCTTCCAAGGTAATGGTTCTCCATCAACAAACGGTGCTTGGGTCTCGATGATCCTGAAACTCGCAACATCACTAATGTGTTTAAACCTGGTTTCATACTCACAGTTCTGATTCTGAACATCATAGAGTAGCGCCTGAAGAGCGTTGGTGGTCTTGTGGAGCGAGAGGATGTCCTCCCAGAGCTTAAAAGTCTCCTCTTTGTGCTTGGCCATAAGTTCAGAGACGATCCGGTGAACAATGTCCACCTCACGCTCTGCCATCTTCTTGTACTCGAAAACTTCTTGTTACAGGCTTTTCATCCTGTCCTCCATGCTCCCTTCTCCTCGCGGGCCTTGGACATCTTCAACTTGTAGCTTCCCTTCCTTGAGAGACAACTCTTTGGGATGCATCTTCAACTTGTTCATGTAGGGGTTGACGACGTTCGCAAAGAAACTGTCCTTGGAGGGATCGGATGAAGACATGATGGCTCTAGATCCATAGCTAAAAATCTGGCAGAAACAACTCGACACAAAAACACGTCGAAAACACCATATGCGGACCTCGGGGGCCTCGGGTGATTATATAGCAAAAATTTACGAAATAAAAGGAAGGCAACATCACGAAACCGAGTAGGAGAGGGGCTCCGAGGCCTCCTCATCACCTGGTGGCGCGGCCAGGAAGGGGCCCGCGCCACGAGGTGGTGACGTCGCCTCATATTTTTCCATATTTTCCAAAAATAAATCACAGTTTTCCAAAAATTAAATTTTCGGAGTTTTTCTTACCGAAACTGTACCTTTTCCAAATCAGGTTCTACGAACTCAGAAATATTTTCTTTAATGTAATTCTCTGGAGAATTGCTTGAATAACATCAACATATTTATTATAAGAATCTCCATAAATGTAATGCTTGATTCTTTGTCCATTTACCACTTGCGTAGAATCATCCTTGAGCGAAGCAATTTTATCGCACCTGAACGAAACACCTCCGCAATAACATATGGTCCTTCGAGAGTAATTTCCCTACAAAGAATCTATGACGAGAACTATACAATAGAACTTTCTCACCAACATGAAATTTTCTCTTGAGGATTCTCTTATCATGCCATCTTTTAACTTTCTCTCTAAATAGTTTAACATTTTCATAAGCTTCACTTATCCATTCATCTAAAGAACTCAAATTAAGTAATCTTTTCTCACCAGCAAGTTTACAAACTCTATTTAGTTCTATCACTGCAGAATAAGCTTTGTGTTCTAATTCTAAAGGCAAGTGACATGCTTTTCCATAAACCATTTTATAAGGAGACATACCCATGGGATTTTCATAAGCAGTTCTATAAGACCACAATGCATCATTCAATTTACTAGCCCAATTTTTCCTCGTTCTATTAACAGTCTTTTGCAAGATAGATTTAATTTCTCTATTTGATAATTTTACTTGCCCACAAGTTTGAGGATGATAAGCTGAAGCAATTTTATGATTAACACCATATTTAGCAAGAACTTTTCTAAAACCACCATTAATAAAATGAGAACCTCCATCAGTTATATGATATCTAGGAACACCAAACCTAGGGAAAATAATTTCTTGAAGCATTTTTAATGATGTTTCACCATCAGCACTTTTAGTAGGAATAGCTTCTACCCATTTAGTAACATAATCAACAGCAACAAGTATATGTGTATTACCTTCTGAAGAAGGGAAATGACCCATAAAGTCAAATCCCCAAAAATCAAACAGTTCAATAACAAGAGAATAATTCATAGGCATTTCATTACGTCTAGAGATATTACCAACTCTTCGACACTCATTGATACGTCCAAAACGTATCTACTTTCGCGAACACTTTTGCCATTGTTTTACCTCTAATTTGTGTGTTTTGGATGCAACTAACATGGACTAACGCTTTTTTTAGCAGAATTAACTTGGTGTCTTCTTTTTGTGCAGAAATATCAACTTCGGAGAAAAAGACCAAAAGTCAACCAGAAGTCATTTTCAATATGAGGAGGACCAGGAACCACGAAGACCAAATGGAGGAGAGGCCCGAGGCCCCTCATCACCTGGTGGTGCGGGACCCACCTTGCCACGCCAGGAGGTGAGGAGGCCACCTCGGCTACTCCCTCGCGACCCCCTCGTGGTAATAAGTCCCTCCTGACCTAAAACGCTTGGAGGATAGACACTTTTCCAGAGAACACACCCGTGCACCGCCGCCATCGAAGACCAAATGGAGGAGAGGCCCGAGGGCCCCTCATCACCTGGTGGTGGGGGAGCCACCTGGCCGCGCTAGGAGGTGAGGAGGCCACCTCGGCCACTCCCTCGCGACCCCCTCGCGGCTATAAGTCCCTCCTGACCTAAAAACGCTTGGAGGATAGACACTTTTCCAGAGAACACACCCGTGCGCCGCCGCTATCGCGAACCCTAGTTCGGGGACCAGAAGTATTTTTTCCGGCACCCTGCCGGGACGGGGAATCAAAAGGGATCATCGCCATCATCATCTCCACCGCGTCTCCATCAACCATCCATGTTTCCCCCGTCCATGAGTGAGTAATTCACCGATGTAGGCTTCAGGGGATGGTAGGGATTGGATGAGATCAATCATGTAATAGTTGTAAGATTGTTAGGGCATGGTGCCTAGTATCCGTTATCGGTGTTTTACGTCATTGTTGCAACTTGTTATGCTTAATGCTTGATACTAGGGACCGAGTGCCATGATTTTAGATCTGAACATGTTATTGAATTATGATGATAATTATTATTTTGGATCATATCTATGAGTTGTATACACACGTTATTGTCCGGAACCGATGGCCCCAAAATGACAGCAATTGGGATAACTGGAGGGAATGGCTATGATGTGAGGATCACATGTATTCACGGAGTGTTAATGCTTTGCTCCGGTACTTTATTAAAAAGGTGTACCTTAATTACCAGTAGTTTCCCTTGAGGCCCCGCTGCAAACGGGCTGGAAGGACAAAAGATGATGTGCAAGTTTCTCATTGCGAGCACGTACAACTAAATTGGAATACATGTTTATGATTAGTTAATACCTGGATGCTTTATATTATTTATCTGCAAATGCCTATGCTATGTTATTACTTGAGTTATCTTGTCCATACAACGCCCGTACATCCGTCCATGTGCCTACAGTATTTTAATCCTGTTGTCTACTTCAATCACAATCGCTGTCTTAATTCTCCTGTACTGTTATTTCACTACTGTCTCTGCTATAAAACTGTTGCTACTGATAATCTTCCTCGAGCAAGTCTATTCATAGGTGCATCTGATCTGACAAATCATTTGTTAAAGCTTACAAATATTTTTTTGGCTCCCCTTGTGTCGAATCAATAAATTTGGGTTTTACTTCCCTCGAAGACTGTTGCGATCCCCTATACTTGTGGGTCATCAAGACTATTTTCTGGCGCCGTTGCCGGGGAGCATAGCTTTATTTGCAAGCCCACCTGAGTGTAATATTGTTCACTGGAATTTATTCATCATGGGAACAAATACTGATAAAAAGTTTCCCATCGTGCCATCCACTACAAGGAAAGGTACATCTCTGAACTCTGCTGCTGCGCTTGACTCTCCATCTGTGTTGAGTAAGCTTGTTTCACAACCACAACCTGAACGTTCGGTTACTACTGTTGAATCTGAAGTTACTTATGATGATTGACGTGGGGCTGCCTTACGGGTAGCCCACGATGATGCTACCTGGGCCGCGCCAAGGATGGAAAGGCCCACAGAAGGCCCACTCGGGGTACCTCGTATCCTAGTCCAACTCGGTTAGGTCTTGTAACCTACCGTATCTGTACCAACCACCCGAGACCTGGCTACCTATAAAGCCAGGAGGGTTGCCCGTCCTAGAGGACACGCTCATAACCGCCACGACAAACCCTAGCGAGATCGTAATCTCGCCATTGTAATCGCTACTCGCATAAATAACCAGACAAGCAGGAGTAGGGTGTTCTCCTCCGGGAGCCTGAACCTGGGTAAACCTCGCTTGTCAGCCGTCGTGATCACCTTGCACTCATCTCTCTCCCCATCTATCAACCCGGGGTGCACAACCCTGGGACTTGTCGAGTTAACACCTCGTCAATTGGCGCCGTCTGTGGGAAAGTCAACAAGTGCTGGGATCATGGTCGCACCGGCCCCATCCGCAATGAAGATCGGCGCATCCGCCACCAGGGAGTCGATCCGATTCGGCTCCTTCGAGTATGTCATCCACTCGCCAACTCATCAATCGGTGTACGCCGATCTGAACAAAGGTATACACATCACCTTCGGCTCCATATTCTGCTGCATCGATAGTCGTGGCATACTCAGGTCTACGACTACCTCGCTACGCGCGACGGCGTCACCAAAATCGCCGACCATCGCGCCCGCTGGACTCGCAGAGATCGCATCTGCCGCACCCGCGCAGATCGCATCTACCGTACCCGCGGAGATCGTAACCGCTGGACCCGCAGAGATCGCATCTGCCGTGCCCGCGGAGATCGCGACCGCCGAACCCGCGAAGATCGCATCTGCCGCACCCGCAGGGGTGGCGCCAGCTGCACTCGCGAAGAGAACATCTACATCGACAATCTCGGCAACGGCCGCGCGAATCGAGTCTGCTACACCAACCTCGGTCGTGCGGTCGACCAAGTCAAGACCCACATCCACCGTCACACCAGCACGGGCGACCAGGGGCCCGCGTTCGACAGCCATGTCGCGCGTGCCCTCGCCTTCGTGGAGATCCCAGGTCTACCCCAAACCAATCGCACTCGCCCCGGCGAGTGTGAGCACATGGACAATCGCGAAGAGACGCGACAGCGGGTGCGCCGCGCGCCACGTTGCGGCAATTTTCGACCCCGAGCAAGAAGCGGGCGACAGAAGCAGCAGCGGCAGCACCAACTCTCCAATTCATGCCTACCCCAAGCAAGTCTTCATGGCCGGCACAGCGCCGCATGACGACGAAGACGAACCCGCATACCCACTGGAGGTGGACATGCCGGATCAGACGAAACTTGTCATCACGCGGGACATGGCGATCCAAGCCATGAAACACGTGGACGAAGGCATGTTCCCACCACCAAACGCACCTCGAGAAGACCACCTGGCGGTCCAGTACTTGCTACGCAAGGAAGGCGAACGAATTCGCGCCGAAAAAGCCGAACTTCTCAGGCGCAAAAGAGACGCGGATGCATCGAGTGCTAGGCGAGCCGCCCTCTCCTTCACATCCTCCACAGAGGTGAACCAGGGAGCACGGCGAACCAGAGCCCGTGTCCCCCACATGGCAGAAGCTGACCGAACAAGGCTCACCCGCAACCTCGACTCGTCCTTCGTCACCGAAGATAAAAACGGGATATCCGTCCCAAAGACGGCGAATGCCGCCCTGATATCAGTCGAGACATACCTCCGGCTCACACAACCACCGGAGGGAGACGCGCGCTCCCTTCTCCATAAGCAGCAAATTGCCTCCATAAGGGCAATCGAAGAAGCTCTGGCGGCCAAGGGGCCAAACAACCGAGTGAATGAACCAACGACATCGGGCATCCCAGCGGCGCAGCGACAGCCAGTCAAGGACCTCCGTGATGTCCTGACACAGAAGACGGTGGACCGCAGCCGCAAGGAGCGTTCGGCTAGCATGGCACACGCGAACGACAACGCCGACCGCGACTTCGAGCCGTGCGGCGCAGCATGCTTTAGCTTCAACATCCGCGACACCCGCATGCCTAAAGGCTTCAAGTTGACGGCTGGCACACCAAAGTACGACAGGAAGCAAGACCCAAAGCTATGGCTCGAGGACTACCTCATCGCTTGCACCTGTCAAGGCGGAACGTCGACTACAGCAATGCAGTACATCCAGCTCATGCTGACAGATTCGGCACGCGGGTGGCTCACCAGTCAACCCAAAGACTCTTTCCGGACATGGGAGGAATTCCAGGACAACTTCGTCAAGAGTTTCTCAGGAACATTCGCCAGGCCGACGACCTACATCGAGTTGCAGGCCTGCAAGCAAGGGAAGGATGAGTCGCTCCGCTCTTACATCCAGAGGTGGACACTCCTTCGCAATACCATGGAACCCGTATCAGAGGATCGAGTGATGGACGCCTTCATGCATGGCGTCGCTCGCCGCGACCTCCGGGAGGAATTCGGTAGGCTCTAGCCGAAAACCACAATAGAACTCATGAAGACAGCCAACCAGTGGGCCGAAGGAGAGGACTATGTCCGCAAAACTTCTCCCAAAAAGGAAGGCGAAACAAGCAACTGGCGCGAAGCACGTCAAAAGAAGAAGGCACGTTACACTCACGATTCAATCGAATTAGTAGCGGCGGGTTATGAAACCCCCCGTGAGGACAAGCGTGACAGCAGTCGACAATACGAGCAAAGTCGACAGCCCAGCTCGAGTCAGTACAACCGTGGCAGCAGCAGCATCGACCATAATGATGGAAGTCAGAAGCGCGAGTGGAAGCGCCCGTTGACCCCAGCAGAGGAACTGATGCAACCCTGTAAACATCACTCGTTCCGCAACCCGGCAACAGGAAAGTGGGGTTCAAACCACCCGTTAAAAGATTGCCGCAAAGCAAGAAAGATCTACCACGCCATGCAGCAAATCATCGCCCCGGTGCAGGCCATACAAGCGGCGCCACAGCTAGCCATCCAGGCAGCACCCGCAAACAACAATCAAGTGCAGGCGGCAGGAGCATTCCCCCAGCCGCAGCAGCAGCAGCAAGGTCCGTCGGCAGCAGCCGACACGTACCCAGCCGCACGGGGACAGCTGAACATGATCTAGAAGGGACCCCCGTCGAACAGGAGGTAGAAAATCATCACACGCCAAGTACTTCAAGCCATCAACAGCCCGCGCGCGGTACCAGACTACCTGCGCGGGTCGGAGACACCAATCACGTTTTCCAGGGCAGATCACCCAGCGGAGGTAGTCCGACCCGGGCACGCCGCACTCGTGATTGAGGCCTTGATCGGCGACTACAGCCTGAAGAAGGTATTCCTGGACGGAGGCAGCGGCATCAACATCATATTCGCCGATACCCTCAGACGAATGAACAGGTCGACAGAGAAGTTGCCGGAATCGGAAACCACCTTCCACGGCATAGTACCAGGGCAAGCAATCACGCCCATGGGAACAATCACACTCGACGTCATCCTCGGTACACCCGAGCACTTCAGAAAGGAGTCGATAGACTTTGAGGTCGTCGACTGGAAGTCACAATACCACGCCATCCTCGGACGCCCAAGCTTTGCCAGGTTCATGGCAGTACCCCACTACGCCTACCTGATGATAAAGTTACCCGGGCCGAAAGGAGTAATCACCATCCGCGGTGACTTCGGGCTCTCCAACAGCTGCGACCGTGAGTTCGCCAAGATCTCCGAGTTCTTCGGCGTCGAAGAGCACTTCAAGGCCATATCAGCCGACAACGACAAGACCATCTTCCCGACTCGCAAGAAGCCCGCCAAAGACGCAGCGTTCAACTCGAATGACGACACTGTCACCCACCAAGTCTATCCGACTGACAGCGGAAAGACGGTCAAGGTCTCGTCGAGTCTGACCCCCGCATAGGAAGGCGTGCTCGTCGAGTTCCTACGGGAGAACTGGAAAATCTTTGCATGGCAACCCTCTGACATGCCAGGGATACCCAGGGAACTCGCCGAGCACTCTCTAAAAGTCCACAAGGACGCAAGACCAGTCAAGCAATCCATGCGACGCTTCTCAGGACCCAAACGAGACGCGATCACCATGGAAGTCGACAGATTACTGCACGCCAAGTTCATCCGAGAGATCAAGGACTCGGACTGGGTCGCCAACCCGGTTCTAGTTGAGAAAAAGAAGACGAAGAAACTGCGCATGTGCGTTGACTTCACCACAGTCAACAAATGCTGCCCCAAGGACCACTTCCCGCTCCCGCGGATAGACCAGATCATCGACTCGACTGCAGGTTGCGAACGCCTATCTTTCCTGGACGCCTACTCAGGTTACCAGCAGATCAGGCTGAAAGTCGAGGACGAAGAGAAGACAGCCTTCATCACGCTCGACGGCGTTTTTTGCTACCAGACAATGCCGTTCGGGTTAAAAAACGCAGGCGCCACCTACCAGCGGACAATGCAAGCATGCCTCAAGGGGCTAATCGGGCAGATTGTCCAAGTCTACGTCGACGACATTGTCGTCACTACCCGAAAGGAGGATACCCTAGTCGACGACCTCCGCAAGGTCTTCGCTGCGCTGGACGTATATCAGATCAAGCTCAATCCAGAGAAGTGCGTGTTCGGCGTACCAGCCAGAGAGCTACTAGGGTACCTTGTATCCGCAAGAGGAATCGAAGCAAACCCCGAGAAGGTGCAGAACATACTCACAATGCTAGCACAAACCAAGCTCAGGGAGGTGCAACGATTAGCT
This sequence comes from Poa annua, assembly GCA_026929855.1. Classification (NCBI taxonomy): domain Eukaryota; kingdom Viridiplantae; phylum Streptophyta; class Magnoliopsida; order Poales; family Poaceae; genus Poa; species Poa annua. The sequence goes on along the minus strand of CM049430.1, from coordinate 77,838,617 downwards.
GGCCGAGTCGCAGCTCTCAGCCGGTTCATTAGTAAGTTGGGAGAGAAAGCCTTACCCTTCTACCAACTGATGAAGAAGGCAGACAAGTTCGAGTGGACACAAGAGGCGCAGGACGCGTTCGACCATCTCAAGAAAACACTGACAACTTCTCCAGTCCTCGTGGCACCACTGGAAAATGAGCCGCTGTACCTATACGTCTCAGCAACGAACAGGGTGGTAAGCACGGTGCTCGTAGTCGAACGCGAAGAAGAAGGGCACAGCCACCCGGTGCAGAGGCCCGTCTACTACCTCAGCGAAGTACTCACCCTGTCCAAGCAGAACTACCCTCATTACCAGAAGCTGGCATACGGAGTCTTCATGACCTCCAGGAAGGTCGTCCACTACTTCTCCGAGCACCCGATCACGGTGGTAAGCTCCTCTGGACTAGCAGACATTCTCACAAACCAGCGCGCGACAGGACGAGTCGCCAAGTGGGTTGTCGAACTAGGACCATGGGGGCTGAAGTATGCTCACCCGAAGTCTATCAAGGCCCAAGTTCTCCCAGAATTCACAACCGAGTGGATAGAAGCCCAGCTACCAAATGTCCCCGACCTGTCCAACGCATGGACAATGTACTTTGATGGCTCGAAGAAATTCAAGTCAGCCGGGGCAGGAGTCGTGCTCATCTCCCCCAAAGGCGACAAGCTCAAGTATGTCCTACAGATGGACTTCCCGAAGCCGTCCAACAACGAAGCCGAATACGAGGCCCTGATCCACGGCATGCGGATGGCCAAGAACTGCGGCGCCACGCACCTCATGATCTACGGCGACTCCTATCTGGTGGTACAGCAAACCATGAAGTCCTGCGACGCCATCGCTGACAACATGATCGCCTACAGAGACCTCTACAATCAGATGGAAGGGAACTTCGACGGCTGCGAGCTGCGCCACATTGGCCGTGAAAGCAACGAGGAAGCCGACGTCCTCGCTAACATGGGCTCAGACAGGGTGCCAGTCCCACCCGGCGTCTTCCTCGAGTGCATCACGCAGAGATCCATCAAGACTCAGAGTACAGCAAGCACAGCCACAACAAAAGGCGATGCCAACCCACCAAGCCAAGACAAGGTCCCCATGGAGGTCATGCTAGTCGAAGCCACATGGACAGGACCGTACCTGGCATACATATTACATCAGAAGCTGCCAGTAGATCCAGTCGAAGCAAAGCGCATCATCAGACGCTCCAAAAGTTTCACCGTCATCAACGGAGAACTCTACAAAAGAAGCATCTCAGGAATCCTGCAAAGGTGTATAGATCCAGTCGACGGCCAAGCCATCTTACTCGACATCCACGCGGGTATCTGCGGGCATCACGCCAGCAGTCGGGCACTGGTGGCCAAGGCGCTACGCGCCGGATTCTACTGGCTGACAGCCATGCAGGACGCCGAGGAGCTGGTGAAGAAATGCACAGGGTGCTAGGAATTCGCCAACAAGCCGCACGCCCCAGCGTCAGAACTCAAGACAATACCATTAGCCTGGCCCTTTGCCCAATGGGGTCTGGACATGGTGGGCCCGCTGAAGAAATCCTCACCCGGAGGTCACACTCACCTCCTGGTTGCAGTCGATAAGTTCACAAAGTGGATCGAAGCCGTGCCCATCACAAGCTCGACTGCATCCACAGCGGTCAACTTCATCAGGGCAATCATCTTCAGGTTTGGGGTACCAAATGGGATCATCACCGACAACGGCTCGAACTTCACAGCCGAAGAATTCAAGGACTTTTGCTCAGAGCAGGGGATCAAACTCAACTATGCGTCTGTCTCGCACCCGCAGTCCAACGGACAAGTGGAGAAAGCCAACGGCCTCGTCTGTAGCGGCATCAAGAAACGACTGCGCGTGCCCCTAAGACGCGCAGCGGGCGCATGGGTGGAAGAACTGCCATCGGTCCTCTGGAGTCTGCGAACAACGCCGAATAGATCCACCCAGTACACTCCATTCTTCATGGTGTACGGTGCAGAAGCGGTCCTCCCCTGCGATATCAAGTTCGACGCACCAAGAGTAGTTGCCTACGACGAGTCGGAAGCAGAGGAGGCACTCGAAGACAGCAGAGACACCCTGGACGAAGCGCGAGACATCGCCCTGGCACGATCAGCCGTGTACCAGCAGGACCTGCGCAATTATCACACTCGGAGGCTGCGACCAAGAGCGTTCGTTGCAGGCGACCTGGTTCTCCGACTCAAGCAAAAGAAGGTGCACAAGCTCGCCTCCCCATGGGAGGGCCCGTACATTGTAACAGAAGCAATAGGCAATGGAGCTTACCGCCTAAAGGACTCGAAGATAGGAGCAGACTGCAGCAACCCATGGAACGTAGCACAACTCCGCCGGTTCTACGCCTAGTTCAAAACAACCATTGTACAAGAAAATCAGCACGGCAGGTTTCAGACGCACTCTTTCCCTTACCAGGGTACCTGAGGGGACTGGAAGGGTTTTAATGAGGCAGCCTGTTCGCAAGAATCAATAAAGTGATTTGAAGAAATTCTGTCCCCGTTACCTGTCACTCAGGAGAAACTCAAAAATCCTAGGTCGCCACCCGAGCTACTCGGGGGCAGCATAAAGTCAAAAAATCCTAGGCCGCCACTCGACCAACTCGGGGGCTGCGCTATACAGGTCAAGTTCAAAATCCTAGGGCGCCGTCCGCCACACACGGGAGCTGCGCCACACAGGTCACACTTGTAACCCTAGGCTACTACTCGACTTACTCGGGGGCTACGCCAAACAGGACCTCCCAGAAAAATCCTCAGCCGCCACTCGAACCTACTCGGGGGCTGCGCTGCACAGGTCAAGTTTCAAATCCTAGGTCACCCCCCGACATACTCGGGGGCTGCGCCAAACAGGTAACACTTGAAACCCTAGGCAGCCACTCGACCTACCCGGGGGCTGCGCCAGACAGGTCTTTACCAAAATCCTAGGCCACCACTCGAGCGACTCGGGGGCTGCGCCATACAGGTCAAGTTACAGAAATCCTAAAGTCGCCACCTGATATAATCAGAGACTGCGGCATACAGGTCACACTTGAGAAACCTAGGTCGCCGCCTAGCATTCTAGGCGACTGCGCCATACAGGTCGCAAACTCAAACCAGACACTCACTTTCGAGTAAAAAGATCAACTCTTATAATTCCAAAGTATTTCAATCAATTGTCATACTTACACAGGCACATTTGCCACCCCTATAGCTAACCCTGTACACCAGACGACAGCTACTCTACACTGCAGGTTCAGCCTTCGGTGCATCAAGGGGCCCTACAAGACGCTCGCTCAGGTCCTGAACCTGCTGGATAATCCGACGCGCAGCCGCCAAGGTCTCATCGAAGTCATCGTCACCCGACAGGCCTTCAAGCACCCGCTCAAGCGGAAGATGTGGCCGGTGCATCCGGACGTATGCCAACGCAGCGTTCGCACCAGCCACAAGTTGGGCGTCGACGACCTCCTTCAACCCTTCACCATCGCGGAACCTCTCCAGCAAGGCAGACAACCCGTTCGGCTGCGCATTATGCGGGAAGTACACACGATTGATGTGCCAAAGTGTCTTCCGGCAGCTCTCCAGAAGAAAAGAAGCGCGCCACGTACGATCAAGCATGGTGGCAAGGACGCGCCCCCTCGACCGATTCACCCAGAACTGTCGAGCTTCGTAGGAGTCGCCGGACGCCTCTCGGGTGACTCGCTCCTCAACGCGAACCCGCTCAGCTTCCCAGTCGGGATTAACGTCTGCGCACATAAAATGCAAGTAAGAACGAGAAGGAAAGCCACAGAAGGACGGCAGCCGCCAAAAAGGATACATACCTTGCAGCTGCCGACTGATCAGGTCGATCTCCCCAAGCAAAAAGTCCTCACGTCGCGAGAACTCCGCCGAGGGATGCGACTGAGAACGATGTAGCAGCCGCTCCGTATTCTTCAGGGTCGCCTCAAGCTCCGCCACCTTGTTCTTCAAAAATGTGATTATCCGCTGATCGTTTGCACTGCGTGGAGGAGCCGGCGCCGCCCGACGACGGCGAGCACCCGAAGAAGAAGCCGCGCCACTCGGCACGGCCACCGGAGAAGGCGGAGCATCATCGCGCGCAGCACTCTGCCAGGGATACGTAGAGTCAATATAATCAGGCGACTGCGAAGCACAAATCAACTCAGGAGAAATAAAGCCAACAAAATCAATATTGAAGACCAAAAGACCCGACAGGGCAATATTCATTACAAGCATGAAGTTCAAAATACAGATCGCGGCGACTGCCGCATTCCTACAACTATGCCTACTCTAAGGCCGCGGACTGCGACCGGGAACGGCCCTTCCAAGCAGCCGCCTCAGTCGCCTTAGCAAGGGCCCTCTCGAAGAGTGCCACAAGCTGCGTAGCCAGCTGCGAGGCGCGCTCCTTCACGCCACTCAGCGACGCGGTCCGGCCATCAGGTGTGCGAGGAAAACCGCTGACGACCTTCTCGAAGTCACCTGGAACTTGGTGGCCTAAAAGGAGCTGGAAGGTGAGCTCGGAGCCGCGTACCGTCTGCGACCGCGTGAAGTCGGCGATGGTGGTCGCGTCCTCAAACGGTGCAGCCAGGGCGTCCACGGTCGCCGGCGGCTGGTCACCCGGGAAGATGCTCTGGTGCACCACGGCCAGAGCTCCAGTCGACTTCTGCAACGCGGCCGAAGACTTCTTCAGCGCGTCCGAAGCATAGGCGCATACCCGGTCGAGGAAGCCAACAGCGGTCGCCAGGTCAACCGTGTCACTCGACGCATCTTCTGGAGGAGCTCCACCGCAAGTCTCTGCGCAAAAATTTAAAGTCAGGACAAGAAAGAGAACAAAGACTCAGTAGGCGTCAAGCCGAAACTCACCCCCAAGTACACCGGCGAGCGAAAGGAGACGACCAACTTGAGTTTTCTCCTTGGTGACCCGCGCCAGCTCCCACTCTCGGGACTCGTGAAGAGCCTTCTCAAGCTCATCAACCCGCCCAGTAGCCTGGTCCAGCGAGGCACGCAGTTGGTCCCTCTCTTTCTCCAGGCGAACATAAGCTACGGCTGCGTCGAGCTGCTGGCGATAGTAAGGCTGAAACAAGAGCAAGATGTCAATAAAGTTGCGGGCGATTATACTAGTCACCCACACCTTCGGGGGCTACTCCCATCGGGAGCGCTGATCGCGCACCCGATGAAAAATCAAGAACGCAAGAAAAAGCGTGCAAGACTCACGTGGTCCAGGAGTTCAAGGTCTTCCGCAGTCGAAGGAGGCACGCGGCTAGATGATGCAATACCGGCAGGCTCAACATGCACCTTCTCCACCACCACTGGCGTCCCCAGCCCAGTCGAAGGGGCGGATGTGAGCTCCACGTCCCGAAGGGGGGAGCTAACATCGTCAGAACGATGGCTGCAGCAAAACCAAGAACACCAGTTGAATCAAAACGTCCAAACTGCAAGGTACAACTCGAAGGACACATTGCAAAGAAACTAACCTGGGAGTGCCGGCGTCATCGTAGCTCTCCAGGGAAGGCGAAGGCATCCGCGCGAACGAGCGTGGTGCTGCGGAGCTGACTGGAGGAACGTTCAGGGGTTCCTCCCAGCCACCCGAAGACCGAGCACCCGGAGACGTCACGACGACCTCCTCCTCAGCAACGTCCACGTCCCGGGCAGGCGATGACGCAGTGGCAGACTCGCCGCGACTCGGAAGCTTCCGCTTCTTCCCCGCGGGTTCCTCCACCTCATCTTCCTCCTCCACCTCGTCGCGGGGAGAGTGCGCGGAGGGAATCTCTTCGTCCTCGTCTTCCTCCTCGACAAACTTCGACTCATCGTCGGGTCTGTTCTCAGGGAGGGGAGGAAAGCTGATGAAGAGATCTCGGCCCTGAAGCAAGTAGACACAAGTCAAATCAAAAAGAAAGGTAGACTCAAGTCGAACAAGGGAAGAGAGAAGACAAGACAAGACTTACCTCAGGAACGGGGTTCGAGGCCCCGTAAGGAGAAATTGGGCACTTGACGTTGCACGTGTCCGCGGCTCGGAGGTTGGTGATGGACCTGACGCTGGCTTCCACCTCCTCGTCATCCAGCGGCTTGGCGCTGACGCCTTCGGCGGCCCACATCGGGTGAGGCCGGGCGCTGAGCGGCTGCACCCGAAGACAGAAGAAGGTGGCCATCAGAAAGATGCCACCCGCGTCGCGCCCAAGGGTCTGAGTCAGCTCGTGCAGCAGGCCCAGCAGGGGCCGCACAGCCTCCTTCTCCACGGCGGACAGCGGGTGCGCCCAGGCGCCAGTCTTCCGCAGACCACGCTTGCTGTCGAACGCGTCCAGGCCGTCGTCGTTCGACTGGACGTAGAACCATCTCCGGCGCCACCCTTGGACGGAGTCGGACTTCTTCATCTGAAAGTACGCGGTGTCACCGCGCACCTGGATTCCGAAGCCGCCACTGGGAAGGTCAGCCCACTCTTCCCCACGTTCTTGCGAACGAGGAAGAGCGACTTCCACAATGCCCAGTGGGGCGCGGCACCCAAGAAGCACTCGCAGAGCACGATGAAGCCCGCGATGCTCAAGACGCCATTGGGGGTCAGATCGTGGATCTGAACCCCATAGGCGTACAGGAGACCGCGCACGAAATCGTGCATGGGGAACCCGAAGCCCCGCGGAATGAAGTCCGCGAAGCAAACACGTTCCCCATCGCGGGGAGTGGGGAAGACTTCCTTGCCAGGGACTCGTACCTGGACTTGGTCGGCAGGTGGCAGCAGGCCCTGCGCGCGGAGCAGCTCCACATCGGTCTTCTTCGTCGAGGACTTCTGCCAATCGCCCTCGGGTTTCTTCATCACCCCGGCGTCGTCGGCGGCGGCGGAGGAGCCAGCGGCGCTCTTCGGCTTGCCCATTGCCAAGGTCGCAAGGTGCGTGGACAGATTGCTCGGAGCTCGGGATGGCGGCGGAAATGGTAGAGCGCAAGAGGAAAAGAAGGCAAGAATCGATTGGAGAAGATGACATCCCAAACGCCAGGACACAGTACTTATGCCTCGAGGATTGGCATCTCAACCGTCCGTCGAGCAAGGGCTCCGAGCGGGAACATCCAGCCGTCCACGTGTCGCACGGAGAAACCAACCGTCACCGCCAACTTCCTCCACTACGCACGAGAACCGAGGCGTCGTCATCGTGCCGCGCAAATTTCGCGCCCACTTCGGAGACGTGACAACTGCGGACCGTGGTCAGCTCTGACAGCGGGGCCCGCCACGTCACGTCCCATCGGGCGCAGAGGCGTGCAACGGATCGTCATCAATGACGTCACCAAGCCAACGGCTCCGAAATCAGCCGAAGAAACTCGAAAAAGTTGTTCGAGTGGTAAGCTTCACAGCTGAAATCAACAAGGTAGGATCAGCCAATGATCCGAGCACCCGAAGAAACCATTGGAGTGGCAACGCAGTAAGCTCGAGCAGCCGAATCCATCCACAAGTAAGCCAAAACAGGCTGAGTAGAAGCAAGCTTCACAAGAAGGTGAAGGCAAAGTAATTCGACTGCACAGATTACTCCCATCGGGAGTGGCTGGTTCGACTGAAGAAATTCGAGTTCAAGCTCAAGATCAAGCAATCCAACGGCGCGTCCAGGAGGAAGGAGTCCTTTGTCCGACTCTACGCTTCGACCAAGCACTCGGGGGCTACTGACGTGGGGCTTCCTTACGGGTAGCCCACGATGATGCTACCTGGGCCGCGCCAAGGATGGAAAGGCCCACAGAAGGCCCACTCGGGGTACCTCGTATCCTAGTCCAACTCGGTTAGGTCTTGTAACCTACCGTATCTGTACCAACCACCCGAGACCTGGCTACCTATAAAGCATGAAGGGTTGCCCGTCCTAGAGGACACGCTCATAACCGCCACGACAAACCCTAGCGAGATCGTAATCTCGCCATTGTAATCGCTACTCGCATCAATAACCAGACAAGCAGGAGTAGGGTGTTATCCTCCGGGAGCCTGAACCTGGGTAAACCTCGCTTGTCAGCCGTCGTGATCACCTTGCACTCATCTCTCTCCCCATCTATCAACCCGGGGTGCACAACCCTGGGACTTGTCGAGTTAACACCTCGTCAATGATGCTTATACTGTTCTTGATGAAACTGGTTCATTAGGTCCCTTTTTGAATGCTACTATTGCTAAATCTAAACAAATTGAAAATGCTGAAATTCCTGATGAAAATGCTGAAACACCTGTTAATTCACCTGAATTTACATGTGATACTGATGATGAGTGTGATGATATATATGTGAATCTTGATGATGCTCTTATTCAAGAAATTAATACTATGAAAGATGGTAATGCCTTTGAAAAACTTGTTAAAAAACGTGCTGTTAAATATAAATTATCTCCTGATGCTAAATTTGCTACATCTCCTGTAAACATAAAAGATAAAGATTATGATTTCTCTCTTGATTTGGCTCATATAGCTATTGTTGAAAGAGAACCTTTCTGTGAAACTGAAAATGAAAGTGATGTAGAACATATGAATGAATTGTCTGATTTAAGTGGAATATTTGCTGAAGACATTAAAATGCGCACTTACTTTGTTGCTAAAGTATTTCCTTTATCATTAAAAGGAGAAGCTAAAACTTGGTATAATAATTTGTCTCCTGGTTCCATCACTAGTCCTAAGGGTTTTCTTGATGCTTTCTTTCAAAAAAAAAATCCCTGCTAGTGCTCAACATGATGCCTTACTAAAAATCTATAATTTTAATGAAGATGAGGGTGAGAAATTGCCCAAAGCTTGGACACACTTTTGTTGCATCTTGAGGGGGCAGCCGAACCATGATTTGGAGAAAAATGATCTACTTGATATATTTTATAGTGGACTAATTGCTGAATCTAGGACGTACCTGGATAGTTTTGCTAGTTGTGTTTTCAGAAAAAGGACTGCCGAAGAAGCTGAAGAATTATTGGCTACTATATGCAAGAATAATGATGATTGGGATATTCCTGAACCTACTCCAACACCTCCACCAACACCGAAGAAGAGATGTATGATTGAATTAAATGAAGAAACGACGAGGGAAGCCAAAAGATCTCTTCAAGAAAGTGGTATTAAATCTGAAGAGGTGAAGTATTTACCTCCTATTGAAGAATTATGTAAGCCTATTCCTCCTCCAACCGTTATTGAGGTACACTCTCTCCAAAGGTTTGATGATAGATATATCCCTTACTCTAAACCTCCTGCTCAATCCTTTGATGAATTTGATGATTTTATTGTCAAGCAATGCAATTTTCATTCGAGAATACAGAATCACCTAATGAAAAATTCTCATGCTATTAGTGATTTACATGATATTGTTGATAGAACTGCTAATGATGTTAAAGTGCTAATTAAACACTTTCATATGGTTCAAACTCAAATAGATTAACTCACTAAAGTGCAAAAACAATTGCTAGTAAACAACTCTATTGCAGAAAAACTTGTTTGTGAAGTAATGATGTCTACTGTAGATAGTGTTGGGCCTCCAGGAGCAGAGGTTTGTAGAACAGCAGCAAGTTTCCCTTAAGTGGGTCACCCAAGGTATATCGAACTCAGGGAGGTAGAGCTCAAAGATAACCCTCTCGAACAACCGTGCAATTAAGACACGAGAAATCTCTTGTGTCCCCAACACACCCAATACACTTGTCAGATGTATAGGTGCACTAGTTATGCGAAGAGATAGTGAAATACAAGTAATATGGATGATTGTAAGTAGTAATTGCAATCTGTAATAAAAATGGCAGAAGCAAACATGTAGCAAAACTTGTTGGAAACGGTGTTTAGATGTTTAGAAACAAGGCCTAGGGATCCTACTATCACCAGTGGACATTCTCAATAATGACATCAAAGTTAAATAAATAAACACTACTCTCAAACACTCTCATGTTGGATAACAAACACCATTCAATGTGTACGGCTACAAGAGCACCCTCAAGTCGGAGTAAACCAACGCCAATAATGTCATAAAGGGAATCACACACGGTGCACACAATGTCACCATTACACACGTGAATAACCCCGGAGTTCATATTAAATTAACATCTATAGTGCATAATAGACAAAGAGTAGCATCACATATTCAACTAGATTACAAAGCTCATGATCACATGCAAGATCATATCATGGGAGAGAGAGATAAACCACATGGCTACCGTAGATCCCGCAGCCCCGGGGGAGAACTACTCACTCCTCATCGTAGGAGTCAGCAACGGCGATGGAGATGGTGATGGAGTCGATGGAGATGGCTCCAGGGCAATTCCCCGTCCCAGCAGGGTGACGGAACAGAGACTTATGTCCCCCGAATCTTGTCGGCGATGGCGGCGGCGTTCGGGACCCGTGGAGGAAAAATCGTCTAATGTCCCGTCTTTTTAGGTCAGAGAGGTATTTATGGGCGAAAGACCTAGGTCGGTGGGCGCCCGAGGGCGCCACATCACCTCCCGGCGCGGCCAGAAAGGCAACCGCGCCACCAGGTGATGTGGGCCCCTCGGGGCCCGTCTTCGTCTCGTCTTCGGTTTTCATGGATGTCAGGGCCCTCCTTAATTATAAGGTAGCGACCTCCTGCGTATAGTGCTAGTCCCTGGATCGACTTGCTAGCACACACAGTTTAAGATGAAATACCATAACATTGCATCAATATTCATTACACGATGATCCAGAATTAAAAGGGTTCGATACAAGGTGCATAGCCCATGGCTCGCTCAAACCAAAATAAACGCACAACGGAAAGCAAATGGATAAAGTGAGATCCATCTTCATCATGTGCCACAGGCAAGGCATGTTGGTTGGAGACTCGCGACCCTATCAATCCTTACGCCTTCTCAGACGGACCTGCAACGGTGAGTTAAAGCCCAAATTCATTGGGTCAGCACAATTGAATTGTGGTGGCAAGATTCACTAAGAACATTTTAAACAATTTTGTTGGTTCTAAGCAAATTATTTAATGTCGTACACGTAATCAAACTCTGAGTTGTTTCCACTCCTTTCGAGGACACAATGTTCCCGTGGGGTTTCTACTCTTTTCTGAAAGATAACTTTGAGTACTCCTTCACTCCAATTTCCAATCCATTTCAAATGACACACCATATCTCCTAGAGAACCATGCCGTTTTCAAACACCATAACCTTGTGGTAATCATCGTCTCTTGGGAGGATGCACCGTGACTCTATGGTGATCCATGTTGTTCCAAATGACACACCGTGACTCCGGGGTGGCCAGATCGTCATCGCCGTTTTGTGAGGATGCACCGTGACTCCGTGGTGATCCACGTCGTTTCAAATGACACACCTTGACTTCAGGGTGGCCAGATCGTCATCGCCGTTTGTGAGGATGCACCGTGACGCCATGGTGATCCACGTCATTTCAAATGACACACCATGACTCCGGGTGGCCAGATTGTTTAGAGACACCGTGACTCCGTGATGCTCATCGCCGTTTGTGAGAATGCACCGTGACTCCGTGGTGATCCACGTCATTTCAGATGACACACCATGACTCCGTGGTGGCCAGATCGTTTCTAATGACGAAGTTGTGGTGTTCCTAAACATATCTAGCTAGCATAGCTACTCAAACAACATCACGATAGCAACAAGGATTTCGAGCCAAGTAAATCATATGGCTATCCTATCTGGTTTCATTTCATCAATGGGCGTGATAGTTCATCCTATTCAACCATTGTACCATAACATTTAACTACTCATGAACATTACTTGAAAATTATCAAAGTGAACTTGCCTTGTCAACCGCGAGAGTAAGCTGAATTATCACAACAACAGGAATGGCACTCCAGACAATCTAACAAATAAATATCACTCAGTCAACATCACAATCAATCATATGCACAAATAAAAAATAATGTTATGCAATTATGGACGAAAAACACATTATTAAAAGTGTAGAACACTTTAATAGCTTTCTGGTTTCTAAATAATGCAAGATGACATGGACAAGATTTAATGCAATTTTATTATTTGAAAACATTTTTAAATCACTAGAGGCTTGCATGAAAAATTATTACTCTTATGATTTATTGACTATACCAATAAATTTTTATGTTCTCTGGACAGAGGATGTAATTTATTAACATTTTAAAAAAGTTTCATTTTAGAAATATTTTTTTGAATACAAGTTATAAATTAAATGGCCGAATTTCTTCTCTGCCGATTATTAAATTTTAACAGATTCAAAAAGGAATACTAAAGATGCCAAAATAATCTACATTAGAAGGGCTTTTCAGGGACATAAACTTTACTAAAATTGGAGTTGTGGTTTGAAAGTTATGAATTTTTGAAGTTTGAACTAGTTTCTGTCTTTTTAGCAATTTTTAGAAAATGCGATTAATCTCAGTCGTCCAATCTAACTTACGCGGACGCACTGGATTAATCAGTACCGATTCGAAAATAGGATAAATTGGAGCCGTTAGATCGCGATCTAACGGTCCAGATTCTTGACCAGAAACGGGCGGGGGTACCTCGCCGAAAAATGGCGGAGATGGCGGCCGGCGGCTCGGGCGCGGACGAGGACGACGCTGCGGCGGTCTTCCGGGCTCCAAGAGGCGACGAAGAGGTGGAGCGTGGCGCCGCGAAGAAGATCGAGGTGGTGGTGACCACGGTCGTGTCTCGGATTAGCTCGTGGTTGTGGCCGGAGGTGCGCTTTTCTCTGGCGACCTTCCGTTGAGGAAGAACTCGAGCCTACACATACGAGAAAAATTGTCGAGGAGTCAGTGGGGTGCGGCAGAGAGAGGGGCGATTTTAGAGTCGAGGGAGCGGCGGGGACCTTCGGTGTTGCCGGTATTTGGAGAAATGCGGCGGCGGTCGTCACGGACTCCGGCGAGCGATTTACCTGTCTTAGAGCCACGATACAATGGAGGGAGAGAGGGGAAATGGAGCTGAGGTCATGGGATATCTAGAGAGGGTCTCGGGCGAGGCGGGGGAGGCCGGGAGCGTGCGGTTGTGCTTTGGATCGTGGGCGCGGTCGTGGGCATCGTGTGTGGCTGGAGGTTGGGAAAGACCTCGTCTGACAGGTGGGGCCCACCGGGCAGTGGCAGAGAGGAGAGGGGAGGCTGGGTGGGTTGGCTGGGCTCAAGTTGGGCCTTTGCGCAATACGCGAGCGGGAGGTTAGTGCTTGGCTGGCTCGGGCTGGCCCGACTAAACCTTTTTTAAATATGATTTCTCATTTCTTCTATATCTTTTATTTCATTTATCCAAAAGAGTTCAAACAAATTTCTATAGTTTTGTAAAGATCATATATTTCATTTAAAACATTCATACACATGTTTCCATACTTTTCAAGTTGTGACATCTTCAAACAATGTAATTTGACACATTTTGGCCTAGGGATCCTACTATCACCAGTGGACATTCTCAACAATGACATCAAAGTTAAATAAATAAACACTACTCTCAAACACTCTCATGTTGGATAACAAACACCATTAAATGTGTAGGGTTACAAGAGCACCCTCAAGTCGGAGTAAACTAACGCCAACAATGTCATAAAGGGAATCACACACGGTGCACACACTGTCACCATTACACACGTGAATAACCCCGGAGTTCATGTTAAAGTAACCTTAGAGTGCATAATAGACAAAGAGTAGCATCACATATTCAACTAGATTACAAAGCTCATGATCACATGCAAGATCATATCATGGGAGAGAGAGATAAACCACATGGCTACCATAGATCCCGCAGCCCCGGGGGAAAACTACTCACTCCTCATCGTAGGAGTCAGCAACGGCGATGGAGATGGTGATGGAGTCGATGGAGATAGCTTCGGGGGCAATTCCCCGTCCCGGCAGGGTGCCGGAGCAGAGACTTTTGTCCCCCGAAACTTGTGGGCGATGGCGGCGGCGTTCGGGACCCGTGGAGGAAAAATCGTCTAACGTCCCGTCATTTTTAGGTCAGGGAGGTATTTATGGGAGAAAGACCTAGGTCGGTGGGCGCCCGAGGGTGCCACATCACCTCCCGGCGCGGCCTATGAGGCAACCGCACCAGCAGGTGATGTGGGCCCCTCGGGGCCCGTCTTCGTCTCGTCTTCGGTTTTCTTGGACGCATATTTTCCAAAAATAATTCATGGTTAGCTCGTTTCCAATTTGGCGGATATTTCCTTAAGAGCTTTTCTAAAACCAAAAACAGCAGAAAACAGGGAACTGGCACTGTGGCATCTTGTTAATAGGTTAGTCCCAGAAAATGCATAAAACTATATAAAATGCATATAAAACATGTAATAACATGATATAACATGGCATGGAACACAAAAAATAATGGATACGTTGGAGATGTATTGTAGTGTACCTGCACCTAAAGTATGGCAGATACCTGTGTATAGTGCAAATCCCTGGATCGATTCGTTTGCACACACAGTTACGATGTAATATCACAACAAAGTATCAATTTATTATAACGCTGATCCAGACTTAGAAAATATTCATTACAAATTTGCATAGCTTAAAGCTAGCAATGAACAGAGTAAACAACGGAAAATTTATTCTTCATGGAGTCCCCAAACGTCATCATGTGCCACAGGCGAGCATGTTGGTTGAAGACTCGAAACCCTTAGTAAAAACTTTCACTCATCATCAGGACAGTCTGCAATAAGATATATATTGCAACAACGTGGGTCAGAACCATTAAAATAGAACTGGCAAGTGACACTATGGTGGACACTTCATGGAATAACTCTAAAGCCTATATGCATATTTGGCTGGTGGAGCTCAAGGCTATTTTGCATAAAGCCAATTTTTCCCATCTCTTTGGAAAACACTTTTCTTCTATTCGAGACATCCGTGGCATGAAATCCACTGTCTCATTCTACCCTTGTTCACCCATCAAGTTTTCATTTATAAGTTAGAATGGTGGAATCCTCCGTTGACATCCTCGTTCAGCTGCTCAATTGTCCGTTTCCGGGGACACGGCTAAGTACTTAGATTTAACTCTGCAGAGGTTGTGCACGTTCACCATTGTACCCATTCAACCCAAATTACCCTTTACACACCATTTGTGATAAGGAAAGGAAAGAATGAGACGAGATCTTTCAGAAGCATTTTCCCTCCCACTCTGGCCTGACACGCTCCACCTACAAATCCTCTACCACCACCTGTCAGGCCGGGAAGAGTCCATGCATCTTAGTTGATCAAGCCAGAGCCCATATTGGCAATGGCTGCATGAGAAGCAATCTTCACTTGGAGTTCTTCAGATTCCTTTGCTCCTGGGTGGCCTTCCACAAGTGAATATTCCACAGGTAAATCCCCTGGGAACAACACTCAACTCATACAGCCAAGCAACCAATTTCCACCCAGGTGTTTGATTAAAACTTAGTAGACTTTATCTTTTTCATCAAAATAGTTTTGCATAGCATCACTATTCTACTAAGTATTTTCATAGGAACCTAGACACAGGAATAAAGAGGTCTAACATGGCTTGCATAGCAATACTATCCTACACATGCTTATAAAAAATAATCTACTCATGCATAGAAAAATAATAGGACTTTTATGGGGGGTGTGCCACTTGCCTTGGCAACCGGGAGTGCAGCAGTTACAGTTGCAAAGATTCTCGTTTCCCTCCGAATAGTCACAAAGAAATAAAGAGCCACACATAAACACACAAGAAAAGGTTCATACAAAGAAAAATATATGCTATGCATGAGATGAGATGCAACAATTTATTTCCAACGTCAAGAAACAAATAAATGTATCCCTTTGGATTTTCATGATATATGCATGAATAAATTTTTAATTTGTTTATATTATTTAATCATGAATAATGGGTAATGACAAGGACTTTAGTTTACTTAAATAAAATTTCAAAATCAAATTTTGTAAAAATGACATTTGGGCAGAGGGCATCTAAACAAGTTGTTAGCAATTTGATTTATTCAAAAATAGTTTTTCTAACTAAAGTTATGTCAAAAACACTTAAACTACTATCAAAAATATTTGAAAATTTTTAATGTGTCAAAACAGAAAAGTAATGAAGCCAAAGTGTTCTACTGGTTCCAAGGATCTCAAATATATAAAAATATTTAAATTTGGTTAAACAGATAAAAAGTAGTGATAAAAACAGTATGCAGGGTGTTTTCTGCAAAACTGCCAAATTAAATAAAATGGGAAAAAGAATTTACACGTCAGCGCTGACTGTGCGCTGACTGGGCATGCTGACGTGTTTAAGTGATTTGATCTGGGCCGTCAGATCTGGATCTGGCGGTCCAGATCAATCGTACCGTTTCGCTTATAAAGATCTAATCCTAACCGTAGGATCGAGATCGTACGGCCTACATGCGTTGACCAAAAACTGGCGGCGCTAGGTCACCGGAGGACCTCGCCGGAGCAGCACGCGCGGCGGCGACACGCACGGCATTGCACGTTCTCGACGTTCTACTGTGTTCCGAGACGAGTGGGTCATACCTACGGGTAGAGGGCGTCGAGGCGACGTCGTTGGCGAAGTGGTGGGGGTCGTAGCTCCTCCTGCCTCCTCTGGTTGCTCGCCGGAGTTGCGCACGGCGGAGGTTCTCGTCGGTGAGCACGGACACGGAGTTTGGCTGCGTAAGACAACACGAGACCTTGTCACTAAGGTGCGCAAAGACAAAGTGAAACGATTGGGAGTGAAGAGAGGGCTCGAGGAGGTCGCAGCTCACCGGAGTTCGTTGAACTTGCCGTCGGCAACGGCGGAGCTCCGGGGATGCTCGTGGGCGGCCTGGTGGCTCTCGGGGTACGGGGCTTGGGGCAAAAAGGAGAGGGGGTCGAGGGGGTTCTTATAGGGGCAACGGCGAGTTAATTGGGTGAGTAAATCGCCGGGAATCGACGAATTGATTCGGCCGTTTCTCGGTTAGGTCGTAGGCGTGATTTGGGGAAGAAGGGGTCGCCGGGACGGGGATGACAGGTGGGGTCCACCTGCCAGAGAGAGAGCGCGCGCGTGCGGGCGGGGGCGGGCTGCTGGCGGGCTGGATTGCGTCGCGCGCGCGGTAGATAGCTAGTGGGATTCGGCCCACTGGCTGGCCCGACTCTATTTTTCTTTTTTGAAAATTCTTTTCTGATTTTAAATCTTTTGAGTATAAAACAAATTCAAAACTATATTAAAACTTCTCAGAAAAATTCATAAAAATATAATTTGAAAAGCTTATGAAAAATAGATCCTTTTGACATTATTTTTGTCTAAAGTAAAAATAGAATAAAAGGAACATTATTATAAATTCAAATAACAATTTTAAGGACATAAAGTCAATTAAAACATATTTAAATAATTAAATTCAAATTCTGTGTGATTCATATGACAAGTTTAATGATGATGATGCATGGATGCAAAGTTTTAAATTTTTCTGAAAATTGGGATGTTACATGTATCAACATCCCCAAGCTTAGTTCTACTCGTCCCGAGTAGGCAAGAACGAGAAAAGAAGAATAATTTCTGAAGTGACATGCTTAAACACAATCTTGATCATGTAATAATGTAAGGCATGTAAACTTAGATCAAATGAATAAGGGTTGTAGTTTATATTGATATCAAATGAGTAATGAACAAACAAGTAGGTGAAGCAAGCAAAGCTTTCAATGATATAGTACTTGATAGCAATCAACTGTGCAAAGTAGATATTAGAGATGATTTAAGCTTCAAGCACAACAATATAATCATCTAATGCTTCCAACAAACATGACAACTTTATGAAAGGATCATGTCAAGTAATAGCAATATGCACGTAGAAGATCAATATATTATTTGTTCAAAAGAAACAAGCAAGCGTTCAACATTGGTTCCTGACACCAGAATGTTATGGCTAAGAGAATGTTAACGGAGGTTTGAAAGGCCAACGGAAGATAGGCTCACAAAGCTATAAATGATCATTAGACAAGAGAAAGTCATACAATCAAAGCTATGCATGGAGTAGTGATTGCCATACAACGGATGCACAATGAGCTATAAGTATGTGAAAGCTGTCCAATGGAACTAGTGGGGGTGCATCCAACTTGCTTGCTCACGAAGACCTAGAGCACTTTTGAGGAGGCTCATCATTGGAATATACAAGCCAAGTTCTATAGTGTAAAGTTCCCCACATAGTTATGCAACTAAGACATGAAGTTCTCTCATATGGACTAAAGGTGCTAAACATGAGCACAAATGATGATCATAAATGATATGGTGCTATAACATGAGCACAAATGATGACTACAAATTATATGGTGTTGTAACATTAGCACAAGTGTGTGATAAAGAATAGTAATGATGCCCCTTTTTATTCTTTCTTTTTTTCTCTCTTTTTCCTATTTTTTCTTTCTTTTCATGTTTCTCTTTTCGATGGCCTCCATGGCTCTTTCACTTTTAGGGGCAAGCATCCTAATATGATACATGATGTATGACAACACACTAATGATGATAAAACAACATATTGATGATACAAGTAACTAATATGAATGTGCCATAAGAATACATATGACAACGGTGCCTCTGCCAATGTAGCAGGTTATGCAGTGCTCTAGCGTAACATGGGTAAAACCACATATCATCTTTATAGAAACACGTAAAGCAATAAATAAGTAATGAATGACAACAAGTCATGTAATGTAAGATGGATGTTGCATGTCAATATATCTCGGAACAACTATGGAAATGCTGTAGTAGGTAGGTATGGTGGATGTTTTGAGGAAGATGTTTGGCTTATGTGTAGGAGAACAAGATGAAGATCTCCCACGAGTTTGGATGTACCCAAGAAAAATGCACAAACTCTCAGTGTGAGAAAGGGCAAAGCAAAGTACCGAAGAGGCTAGCAATATGGTGGTGGAAGTGCCATGAAAACCGCAGTTTTAGAACTCACAAGTAAAAAGATTCCAAATAAAAATATGATCATGCAAGGCATAATGAAAATTACTCCTTGGGGTGTTGTGGCAAATGAACAAGTCACTGTTGGGGACCCGACCGTCGCGCATAACATAAAGCCATTACGGTTGCCTTAGGCAAAAAGAAGTCATATACCATTATGCAATCAACTGGAAATTTAAGTGTGGCACAATTTTCAAGTTTCTCTAGACCAACCATTTAATCATTCCACTTTACTAGATCATAATGTTTACCATTAAGCAAATTAATATCTCAAAACAACATCAATGATTCAAGTGACACAATTTAATGATCTACAAGATTAATGTATCATTTAATTATACCATCTACCACATTTAGCATTTTCTGTTCTTAACCAAACACCACTCAACTTATTTAAAAGATAAAGTATCCAAGTAATTAAACACTGAGATATGAGAGTATGATATAACAAAGCTAACATCTCTACAAAAGATGCATGAAAAACAAGAGCTAGAGAGCAAACGATAACAAAAGACGAATACTCAACGAATATAAGTGAAGAATACAAGTATTCGTATGAAAAAGCGGAGCGTGTCTCTCTCCCACGCAAAAGAATGCTAGGATCCATATTTATTCAGAGAATGAAAATAAATAAAAAAACAAAAAAAAAAACAAATGCTTCAAGATAAGCACA
Organism: Poa annua; assembly: GCA_026929855.1. NCBI lineage: Eukaryota > Viridiplantae > Streptophyta > Magnoliopsida > Poales > Poaceae > Poa > Poa annua. Next base: position 77,819,158 of record CM049430.1, on the reverse strand, counting down.
TAAGATGTGACGGAATTAAAATATAGTTTCACTAGAAAGGACCTGATAATTTGTCAATGAAGAAGGGGGTGCCTTGGGCATCCCCAAGCTTTGACGCTTGAATCTTATTGAAATATATTGGGGGTGAACCACCGGGGCATCCCAAGTTTTGGTGTTACTATCCTCTTGATCACATTATATCATCCTTCTCTCTTGATCCTTGAAAACTTCTTCCACATCAAACTTAGAGTAAACTTCATTAGAGGGTTAGTGTACAAAAATTATGATATTATGTAGGAACACGGTTTCTACCAATTCTACTGTACATTAGCTATAGCCACTGATACTTAAAAGGATAAAAAGATCCAATCAAAATAGCAAAAGAGGCATTGCAAAATAAAATGGCAGAATCTGTCAAAAACAGAACAGTCCGTAAATACGAATTGTTTCTAGGCACTTAACTTGCTCAGATCAGAAAACTCAAAACTAATAAAAGTTGCGTATACATCTTAGTATTATGCACAAAAAAAGGCAGATTTTGCTGACATTCCAGTGAATTGATATAATTTTTACGGTGGACAGCAGAAATCTGTTTCAGCACATGAATTGAATTTTAGCATCAACTTTCGACTAGAGGCTTATCTTGACACAACTTTGTAATAAAATAAAGATACAAAGGAGTTTCTATAGAGGTAGGACAAATCCTTGATACAAGCAAAATAAAATAAAATAAAATAACAGGAAATAAAAGTGGGTTGTCTCCCATAAGCGCTTTTGTTTAACGCCTTTGAGCTAGGCACGAAGATTCATATGATGCTCTCATAAAAATGAGAGTTGAAAAAACATAGGGGAGCATCAAGAGGTAAACATCAAACACATTTAAGTCTAACCCACTTCCTATGCAAAGGAGTCTTGTGATAGTATAAACTATTGAAACATAAAGCAACTATCATAGCAACATGAAACAAATGGAACTTGAAAACTTCCAACATAAAGAGAGGTGTTTTAGCAATTTGAAAACTTTTACAACCATATTTTCCTATCTCATAATAACTTTCAGTAGCATCATTGATAAAATCCACAATATAACCATCACATGAAACATTCTTATCATGATCCATATGCATAAAAGTATCATTATCTCCCTCATAAGAACAGCTCTTCTCATTAATAACAAGGGGAGTAGGATCATCATAAAGAACTTGAACATGATAGACAAGTTGTACATTAAAAGGAATGGTTTGAGTGATTCCTCTATAATTATGACAAGTTTCAAAAGCATAATTGTAATTATAACCCATGCCATAGTATTCTTTATAATTATCAAAGACCGGAGGCGTAGTATCATCATAAGCAATAGAATAATTATTCTCTAAAGTGTGTTTATTTGCAAACATGTCATCATTTTTAATAAAAGGGGATGTATCAAATATATAATCATTAGTAGACAAAGGATTTTCAAACACCTCATCCCAAGAGCAGAGGTTTGTAGAACAGCAACAAGTTTCCCTTCAGTGGATCACCCAAGGTATATCGAACTCAAGGAGATAGAGGTCAAAGATAACCCTCTCGAACAACCCTGCAATTAAGATACGAGAAGTCTCTTATGTCCCAACACACCCAATACTCTTGTCAGATGTATATGTGCACTAGTTATGCGAAGAGATAGTGAAATACAAGTAATATGGATGATTGTAAGTAGTAATTGCAATCTGTAATAAAAATGGCAGCAAGCAAACATGTAGCAGAACTTGTTGGAAACCGTGTTTAGATGCTTCAAAACAAGGCCTAGGGATCCTACTATCACCAGTGGACATTTTCAACAATGACATCAAAGTTAAATAAATAAACACTACTCTCAAACACTCTCATGTTGGATAACAAACACCATTCAATGTGTACGGCTACAAGAGCACCCTCAAGTCGGAGTAAACCAACGCCAATAATGTCATAAAGGGAATCACACACGGTGCACACAATGTCACCATTACACACGTGAATAACCCCGGAGTTCATATTAAATTAACATCTATAGTGCATAATAGACAAAGAGTAGCATCACATATTCAACTAGATTACAAAGCTCATGATCACATGAAAGATCATATCATGGGAGAGAGAGATAAACCACATGTCTACCGTAGATCCCGCAGCCCCGGGGGAGAACTACTCACTCCTCATCGTAGGAGTCAGCAACGGCGATGGAGATGGTGATGGAGTCGATGGAGATGGCTCCAGGGCAATTCCCCGTCCCAGCAGGGTGACGGAACAGAGACTTCTGTCCCCCGAATCTTGTCGGCGATGGCGGCGGCGTTCGGGACCCGTGGAGGAAAAATCGTCTAATGTCCCGTCTTTTTAGGTCAGGGAGGTATTTATGGGCGAAAGACCTAGGTCGGTGGGCGCCCGAGGGCGCCACATCACCTCCCGGCGCGGCCAGAAAGACAACCGCGCCACCAGGTGATGTGGGCCCCTCGGGGCCCGTCTTCGTCTCGTCTTCGGTTTTCCTGGATGTCAGGGCCCTCCTTAATTATAAGGTAGCGACCTCCTGCGTATAGTGCTAGTCCCTGGATCGACTTGCTAGCACACACAGTTTAAGATGAAATACCATAACATTGCATCAATATTCATTACACGGTGATCCAGAATTAAAAGGGTTCGATACAAGGTGCATAGCCCATGGCTCGCTCAAACCAAAATAAACGCACAACGGAAAGCAAATGGATAAAGTGAGATCCATCTTCATCATGTGCCACAGGCAAGGCATGTTGGTTGGAGACTCGCGACCCTATCAATCCTTACGCCTTCTCAGACGGACCTGCAACGGTGAGTTACAGCCCATATTCATTGGGTCAGCACAATTGAATTATGGTGGCAAGATTCACTAAGAACATTTTAAACAATTTTGTTGGTTCTAAGCAAATTATTTAATGTCGTACACGTAATCAAACTCTGAGTTGTTTCCACTCCTTTCGAGGACACAATGTTCCCGTGGGGTTTCTACTCTTTTCTGAAAGATAACTTTGAGTACTCCTTCACTCCAATTTCCAATCCATTTCAAATGACACACCATATCTCCTGGAGAACCATGCCGTTTTCAAACACCATAACCATGTGGTAATCATCGTCTCTTGGGAGGATGCACCGTGACTCTATGGTGATCCATGTTGTTCCAAATGACACACCGTGACTCCGGGGTGGCCAGATCGTCATCGCCGTTTTGTGAGGATGCACCGTGAATCCGTGGTGATCCACGTCGTTTCAAATGACACACCTTGACTTCAGGGTGGCCAGATCGTCATCGCCGTTTGTGAGGATGCACCGTGACGCCATGGTGATCCACGTCATTTCAAATGACACACCATGACTCCGGGTGGCCAGATTGTTTAGAGACACCGTGACTCCGTGATGCTCATCGCCGTTTGTGAGAATGCACCGTGACTCCGTGGTGATCCACGTCATTTCAGATGACACACCATGACTCCGTGGTGGCCAGATCGTTTCTAATGACGAAGTTGTGGTGTTCCTAAACATATCTAGCTAGCATAGCTACTCAAACAACATCACGATAGCAACAAGGATTTCGAGCCAAGTAAATCATATGGCTATCCTATCTGGTTTCATTTCATCAATGGGCGTGATAGTTCATCCTATTCAACCATTGTACCATAACATTTAACTACTCATGAACATTACTTGAAAATTATCAAAGTGAACTTGGCTTGTCAACCGCGAGAGTAAGCTGAATTATCACAGCAACAGGAATGGCACTCCAGACAATCTAACAAATAAATATCACTCAGTCAACATCACAATCAATCATATGCACAAATAAAAAATAATGTTATGCAATTATGGACGAAAAACACATTATTAAAAGTGTAGAACACTTTAATAGCTTTCTGGTTGCTAAATAATGCAAGATGACATGGACAAGATTTAATGCAATCTTATTATTTGAAAACATTTTTAAATCACTAGAGGCTTGCATGAAAAATTATTACTCTTATGATTTATTGACTATACCAATAAATTTTTATGTTCTCTGGACAGAGGATGTAATTTATTAACATTTTAAAAAAGTTTCATTTTAGAAATATTTTTTTGAATACAAGTTATAAATTAAATGGCCGAATTGCTTCTCTGCCGATTATTAAATTTTAACAGATTCAAAAAGGAATACTAAAGATGCCAAAATAATCTAAATTAGAAGGGCTTTTCAGGGACATAAACTTTACTAAAATTGGAGTTGTGGTTTGAAAGTTATGAATTTTTGAAGTTTTAACTAGTTTCTGTCTTTTTAGCAATTTTTAGAAAATGCGATTAATCTCAGTCGTCCAATCTAACTTACGCGGACGCACTGGATTAATCAGTACCGATTCAAAAATAGGATAAATTGGAGCCGTTAGATCGATCTAACGGTCCAGATTCTTGACCAGAAACGGGCGGGGGTACCTCGCCGAAAAATGGCGGAGATGGCGGCCGGCGGCTCGGGCGCGGACGAGGACGACGCTGCGCCGGTCTTCCGGGCTCCAAGAGGCGTTGAAGAGGTGGAGCGTGGCGCCGCGAAGAAGATGGAGGTGGTGGTGACCACGGTCGTGTCTCGGATTAGCTCGTGGTTGTGGCCGGAGGTGCGCTTTTCTCTGGCGACCTTCCGTTGAGGAAGAACTCGAGCCTACACATACGAGAAAAATTGTCGAGGAGTCAGTGGGGTGCGGCAGAGAGAGGGGCGATTTTAGAGTCGAGGGAGCGGCGGGGACCTTCGGTGTTGCCGGTATTTGGAGAAATGCGGCGGCGGTCGTCACGGACTCCGGCGAGCGATTTACCTGTCTTAGAGCCACGATACAATGGAGGGAGAGAGGGGAAATGGAGCTGAGGTCATGGGATATCTAGAGAGGGTCTCGGGCGAGGCGGGGGAGGCCGGGAGCGTGCGGTTGTGCTTTGGATCGTGGGCGCGGTCGTGGGCATCGTGTGTGGCTGGAGGTTGGGAAAGACCTCGTCAGACAGGTGGGGCCCACCGGGCAGTGGCAGAGAGGAGAGGGGAGGCTGGGTGGGCTGGCTGGGCTCAAGTTGGGCCTTTGCGCAATACGCGAGCGGGAGGTTAGTGCTTGGCTGGCTCGGGCTGGCCCGACTAAACCTTTTTTTAATATGTTTTCTCATTTCTTCTATATCTTTTATTTCATTTATCCAAAAGAGTTCAAACAAATTTCTATAGTTTTGTAAAGATCATATATTTCATTTAAAACATTCATACACATGTTTCCATACTTTTCAAGTTGTGACATCTTCAAACAATGTAATTTGACACATTTTGGCAAATTTAATAATAGAGTTTTATTGAAGGAATTTGAGTCTTAGTAAAATGAAGAAAGTTTCACAAATACAAATGTTTAAATCAAATCTTTACAAACCCATTTTCAAATCAAACACTTGAATCAAACTATATTTTAAAAATAGAAGATGTCCCAAATAGTTTTGTGACTATAAATATTGACCTAGGGTTTTATTAAGAACCCAAATATAATGTTTTTGAATTAGATAACTTATACAAAACATTTTGAAATAGGCATACCAAAAATAATTCAAGGTACTTTACAAATATGGTGTTAGGGTTAATAAGTATTTAGAATATTTATTTTTAGCTTTTCTTCTCAAGTATGAAAATAAAGTTTACTTGTTTCAATTAAATTCTTAAAACTTTTGTATAATTCAATATAATCCTTTTTGTTTAGTTTTCTTGGCATTTGATGATTTTATCATAATAAGAAATAAAAGTTTTAAATTTTAGTGATTTTTAAGCATTCCAAAATTTTGGGATGTTACACTGGACGCATATTTTCCAAAAATAATTCCTGGTTAGCTCGTTTCCAATTTGGCGGATATTTCCTTAAGAGCTTTTCTGAAACCAAAAACAACAGAAAACAGAGAACTGGCACTGTGGCATCTTGTTAATAGGTTAGTCCCAGAAAATGCATAAAACTATATAAAATGCATATAAAACATGTAATAACATGATATAACATGACATGGAACACAAGAAATTATGAATACGTTGGAGATGTATCAAGTAACAACTAGAGGTGGTAAATATACTCAGGCCTTTGTATCCTGAAGGACATGAGAAAAGAATTGAACAAGATTCTCAACGAGTGAATGAACCTAGTATTCCTTCTAGGAAAAAGAAAAAGAAACATAAATTGTTGTAAAATCCTCGGAACTTGTTATTGATCCTAATAGTATATCCGTTTCTGATGCTGAAACTGAAAGTGGTAACGAAAATAACAATGATAAAGATAAAAATGTTAATTCGGATCAGGAAGAAATAGAAGAAGAACCTGAAAAACATGCTAAAAAAACACTAAAGAAGACTTTGTTGCTAAGAAACATGGTAATGAAAGAGAACCTTGGGTCCAAAAACCAATGCCTTTTCCTGCTAAGAAACTTAAATCTAAAGAGGAAGATCATTATAATAGATTTTGTGATTGGATGAAACCATTGTTCTTGCAAATTCCCTTGACTGATGCTATTAAGTTTCCTCCTTATTCTAAATATATGAGAGATATTGTGACTAACTAAAGGAAAATTCCTAATGAGGAAATATCTACTATGCTTGCTTATTACTCTTTTAATGGTAAGGTTCCAAAGAAGCTTGGTGATCTAGGTATACCAACTATTCCTTGCTCTATTATAAATAATTATGTTAGAACTGCTCTATGTGATTTGTGAGCCGGAGTTAGTGTTATGCCCTTCTCTGTTTACAAGAGACTTCACCTTGAAAAATTGATACCTACTGATATGTCTTTGCAAATGGCTGATAAATCTACCGATGTTCCTGTTGGAATTTGTGAGGATGTTCCTGTCCAAATAACTACCAATTGCTTAATTATGACTGACTTTGTTGTCTTGAAATGCCTGAAGATGATAATATGTCTATTATTTTCGGAAGACCTTTTCTAAATACTGCAGGGGCTGTTATTGATTGCAATAAAGGAAAAGTTACTTTTAATGTTCATGACAAAGAGCATATTGTTTATTTTCCCAAGAAAGTTGATAGAATGCCTGGAGTTAATACAATTACTAATTTGAGGTCCATTAGAGTTGGAAGTATTGATTGCCCATATAAATAAGAATTCAAAACTCTCATGATTGGATCCATACCAATTCATTATAAGGTAACATGAGTGTCTCATATGGTTTAAAATCTTTCATGTCATGTAAAATTCATTTGGTGGCAAGACTTGATCAACCTTATTAACAAGTGCATTTTAAATGCATAAAGAGGTTAAACAATTTTATTTCTCTCATCCTTGTTATACCTACTATACTATTATTTAGTTTGCAATGTTTAGTTGAATTTGTTATTAGAAAATAATTTTTCAATATTGAATTTAATAATGCAAAATACCAGAAAATGAAAAAAATAAAGTTTCTCGGAAAATTAAAATTTTATATGAAAAATCATATTTTTCGAGGAGGGTCCTGGAAGTGTGAGAGAGCCACCAGGAGGACCCCCCAGGTCCACCTCATGACCTGGTGGCGCGGCAGGCATCTGGCCGCGCCAGCTAGTGGTGAGGGGCCCACAGGCCCCCCTTACTTGCTCTCTCTCTCCTTCCCCTGCCTTCCTCTTCCCCGAAAAATCACATCTGGATAGCTCAAACTCGTGTTCTTGCTGCTCATCTCCTGGGATTTTGATCTCCACATTCAGCCAATTTCTGGTGCTGAAATTTGGTGCATCTCCTCTCCGGTATGTAAATCCTCCGAATATCCAAGTGGAATTTTGTTTAATGATGTATATATGAAGTATTTTGCTGGTGTAGATATATTGTTTAGTGAGTTTGAATGTTTGTTCTAAGTTGAAGAAACTAGTTTTGATGCATGCTTAAGCCTCTAGCAAGTCACTATAGTGGTTTCCCTTCATTTAGTTGGCTAAAAATCGATTTTTATGATGTTTGTTGAAAATGTCAGAAAAGGAAAATGCATAACCGTGACTTTGATGAGGTGTTTGTGGGAGATTATCAGAGGAGGACAAGGCATCCAAGGGCTGCCACTCGTGTTAGGCAGTCCTACAACGAGGAGATCCTCGCACCGACGATCGGAGATGAGGGGGATGCGGGATAACCACACACTGCATCTTACCCTTGTTATGCTTTCCTTCGTGCTGCAGGTCTACTTGAGGACTTCCAAACTCTCGTTGAGAGAGTGGGATTTACCACCTACATGAGGGATGAGAGGCCACAATACTATGGGCTCACTAAGACTTTCTCGGAATCCGTCACTTTCAACACCAAGTCTTTTGCAAAGGCTATGTCTTTCAAGATATATGATATGCCTTGTAGCCTAACCTTGCAGGAGTTTTGTGTGATAGTTGGTACAACGAACATGGGGAAAACAGTGAGGATTGTCGCGAATCCTCCGGAGTTGGCCCAAACCTACCAAGAGGTGACCGACAATGACACCCGCTCCGCACATCGCGGCAAGATAAGGAACATTCAATTCTCTGCCATAAAGTATTTTGTTTACTATCTTACTACTAGTGTGCTTGGTAGGGAAAACACTAGCAATGTTTCCAACTTGCAACTTGCATTTCTTACGGGCGCCCTTAAGGGTGAATTCCCGTATAACCTTGGCTTTTTGATTGCTCGCCGTTTAGCGGCTAGAGGCCCCATCTTTGGAGGCATTATTGCTCTTCGTACTGCTGAATTTTTGGGGCTGCCCATTAGTCCTAATGATGTACCACTTGAACCATGCTATCTTGGCCTCGCTGCAATGAAAGCCACAAATTTGTTACTAACAACTCCACTTTGGAGAATATCATGTTTTAAGGTTGGACGATCGTGAAAAGGAAGTCTCCTTACCACAACCTTCTTTGCTCAGTATTGACAGGAGACCGTGGTCGTACTCGCTGGTAGAGCTAGAGGAGCAGCTGAGCATAATTAGTTTTCACCAGACGCATCGCAGGCAGGAGTCACCGCCGGAGGATTATAGCGGATACCACGCGGGCGCATCATCGAGCTCGCACTACGGGGAAAGCTCTTCGACATACCCCCGTGACTTCGACGAATGGGCACGTTGGCCTTGAGCTCCACTTGGGCCAAAAGACTAAGCTTGGGGGAAGGAACACCGACGCACACTCATCTATATATCATATCATTCGGTACTTTGTATATCCATGTTTCGTTTTAGTTTTCTTTCTTTTGTTCATTTGTTTATGCTTTGTTTGCTTGCCATAAATCCAAAAATACCAAAAAGATTTTTGTTATTTCTCTTACTGGTTTGTTTTAGTATCTAGTATTAGTATGCTCAGTATTTATTTCAGTTCAATATGCAAAAACACAAAAACATTTAGTTTTGTTGCGTGCTGTTTTGCGTACGGATAGATTTCTGCTGTCCACCGTTAAATTCATAACTTATTACAGGAATGTCGGAATGATTTAAAATTTGGTGTGCATATTACTGGGATGTGTACGCAACTTTCATTAGTATTGAGTTTTCTGATACGGGCATGTTAAGGCCCTCGAAAAAAATCGCCTTTACTGCATGTTCTGTTTTTCGTTTCCAAATCCGAAAACCCAAAAATATTTGATGTTTTTCTTTGCTTTTGTATAATTTTTTTCATAGGTCATTATCTTCAATTACTGCATGGAGCTTGGTTATTATCTCATATCTTTCAACCACACAAGTGATAAGGTAATTATGATGATCTATGACAATTTCGAGTTGGGTAAGAGGCTGATAATGAACTCTATTTGTTTCTCATTTTTGTATATATACTCATTCATGTGAGCATGCTTAGATGATTCGCATAAGGTATATGTCGATTGGGGAATGCTTAGTAGTTCGTGTTCTCTTATGATTGTTTCCAATTTATTTATGATGGATGTCATGTCTTCTTGGATATTCGCTTGCATTGTTTTGCTAATAATAGAATATGACACTGTGGTATCCTCCTCTGAATAATTCATTTGAATCGACTTGGCACATGCTTACACATGTTATGACTGAAAACAAAAAGTCAATTAAGTCTTGATGAAATATTTTGACTCAGAGTTCTTGTATCTTTATTATGCCTCCGTTAATTCTATTTTGTCGCAAGCATGATTATGATAGTTATTGCTCTCTTGAATTATCGCTTTCCCATATTTTGCTAGCCTCCACTTGTACCAAGCTGAGAAAATGCTTGTGCTTCCAAATCCCTGAAAACCAAGTTATTCCAAAGAGTCCACCATAAACACCTATACATGGCAATTTCAAACCATTCAAGTAAAATTGCATGTGCTACCTTTAAAACCTTCAAACACTTCTTAATTTGTGCCACTGTTTTGAGCTTATGAGAAAGTGGTAGTTGGTCTTGTTATATTTCATACTAATTGAGTAATTGACTTGCTTGCTACATCTTCTCGTCACTAATTTTGCAAAGGTCTGGTTAGACCATTGTAATACCAAAAAAAGATTTGAGAAAATAAAAATAGACACTCCTCCATGGGTTGAGATTGTTTGGTGGGCACCCGAGGATTCGGTTAGCCATGGTATTGTTAGCAAGGTGAGGAGGAGTGTCAAGTTATAAAAATATATGAATATAAAGATGCATGTTACAAGTGCCTTGTTTTAAAAATAATCGGAACCGCTCTCAACTTGCTTAGTATGGAAGTAAGGGTGGGCATAAAAACCGAAGACCGAAAACCGAAACCGAAAAGACCGAGACCGAAACCGAAAAGACCGAGACCAAAAAGACCGTAAGAAATTTGGGTAGCAAATTAGAAAAGACCAAAATTATATCAGAAATTTGGTCATCACTTATAGATAACCCGAATAGACCGAAAGACCGATTTTATTTTATTTTGAGAGAATTACATACGATAGCATCCAAATTTGTGTGCCAGCCTAGTTTATGTACATATATTTTACAGTCCCAACTACGGAACCAAGCATACTATATAGTCTCTATGCCCAACAACTAAGTATCCTTGCCCCGTGTAACGTAGATTCTCCCATGCGCGAGTGACCAGTCGATCACTTCCCACTCTCCCATTACCAGGCGCCGATTCCTCTTCTTGCGCACTAGATTTTGGTCTATTTGGTCATGACCGAAGACCGAACCGAATAGATTGAAGACCGAATAACAGACAACCAGAAAGACCGAATTTATTACGGGTATAATTTTCTAGATGACCGAAATTGTTAAAGACCGAGAAGACCGAACCGAACTAACCGAAAAGACCGAACGCCCACCCTTATATGGAAGATAACAAGAACTCTATTGCCAGTCGTTGACCTAACAGCCACGACTCAAAAACAATTTTACCTCTGTTTTCAAAATGATAAGAAGCTCTAGCACATGTTGAATCCCTACTTCCCTCAATGATGGGCATATCTTTTACTTTACTATTGAGTCTCCATCCTTCTTTGAGCACCCTCTCGAGAGCATAATTGTCATTCTTAGTGTAATGTGATTGTCCCTTAATATGATAACCGCGGTGTAGTCTAGATGCTTTTATCTTTGATATCTTTATCTGTAGTCTTCCCTTGAAACTCAGAGGTGCCTCGGCATTTATGTTTTGCTGTTATATTCGGGCTAGCGAGATACCACTTTATCATACTTTCTTATGATCATTGCAATCATGTGAATTGATAGGTTTCATGTTATTTATCATCGGTATAATTGGCATATTTTCATGGCTTACATAACTATTGGGTGACACCGTTTATATATGCCTTGTTATGAATAGTCTAAGCATTAGTCCTCATAATGAGAATATTTACATCACATGAGCAAATGAGTTCGTGAAAGTTCTTTTATCGCACTCAGTTGTTAACTGAATTGTTTGAGGACAAGCAATAAGCTAAGCTTGGGGGGAGTTGATACGTCCAAAACGTATCTACTTTCGCGAACAATTTTGCTAGTGTTTTACCTCTAATTTGTGTGTTTTAGATGCAACTAACGCGGACTAACGTTGTTTTCAGCAGAATTACCCTGGTGTCTTTTTTTGTGCAGAAATATCAACTTCGGAGAAAAAGCCCAAAAGTCAACCAGAAGTCATTTTCTATCCGAGGAGGACCAGGAACCAAGAAGACCAAACGGAGGAGAGGCCCGAGGGGCCCTCATCACCTGGTGGCGCGGGACCCACCTTGTCGCGCCAGGAGGTGAGTAGGCCACCTCAGCCACTCCCTCGCGACCCCCTCGCGGCTATAAGTCCCTCCTGACCAAAAAACGCTTGGAGGATAGACACTTTTCCAGAGAACACACCCGTGTGCCGCCGCCATCGCGAACCCTAGTTCGGGGACCAGAAGTATTTGTTCCGGCACCCTGCCGGGACGGGGAATCAAAAGGGATCATCGCCATCGTCATCTCCACCGCCTCTCCATCAATTCACCGATGTAGGCTTGAGGGGATGGTAGGGATTGGATGAGATCAATCATTTAATAGCTGTAAGATTGTTCGGGCATGGTGCCTAGTATCCGTTTTCGGTGTTTTACGTCATTGTTGCAACTTGTTATACTTAATGCTTAATACTAGGGCCCGAGTGCCATGATTTCAGATCTGAACATGTTATTGAATTATGATGATAATTATTGTTTTGGATCATATCTATGAGTTGTATACACACGTTGTTGTCTGGAACCGATGGCCCCAAAGTGACAACAACTGGGATAACCGGAGGGAATGGCTATGATGTGAGGATCACATGTATTCACGGAGTGTTAATGCTTTGCTCCGGTACTTTATTAAAAAGGAGTACCTTAATTACCAGTAGTTTCCCTTGAGGCCCCGCTGCAAACGGGCTGGAAGGACAAAAGATGATGTGCAAGTTTCTCATTGCGAGCACGCACAACTAAATTGGAATACATGTTTATGATTAGTTAATACCTGGATGCTTTATATTATTTATCTGCAAATGTCTATGCTATGTTATTACATGAGTTATCTTGTCCATACAACGCCCATACATCCGTCCATGTTCCTACAATATTTTAATCCTGTTGTCTACTTCAATCACAATCGCTGTCTTAATTCTCCTGTACTGTTATTTCACTACTGTCTCTGCTATAAAACTGTTGCTACTGATAATCTTCCTCGAGCAAGTCTATTCATAGGTGCAGCTGATCTGACAAATCATTTGTTAAAGCTTACAAATACTTTTTATCTCCCCTTGTGTCGAATCAATAAATTTGGGTTTACCTCCCTCGAAGACTATTGCGATCCCCTATACTTGTGGGTCATCACTCATCACAAGATAAACTAAACTTTCTTGCATCTTTAAAGAGAGTAGGTTAATAAAAACCTGATTGTAAAAACTTTTGTGCGGTTCTATCTCTACTATCTCTAGTGTGATGTCCTCCATAAGCGCTACTATGGCACTTTCTCAATATCTCCTTTTGTTCATACTCCAGAACACATCTTCGCATAATACCATCAACTCCTTCTTTATATAAGTGTGGGTCATCCCAGAAATAATGTCTCAAGTCATAAAAGAATTTTCTTCTTTGTTGAGCTGAACAGGTTGGAGAAAAATACTTCGAAACAATAAAGTTAGCATAATCTGCATACCAAGGGCTATCTTGTGAACTCACCATTATTACAGCCAATTGTTCATTTGCAAAACTATCATTAACAGGTATAGGATCATAAGCAATGTTTTCCAATCTAGACACATTATCAGCAACAGGATTATCAGCACCTTTCCTATCTACAATGTGTAAGTCGAATTCTTGCAACAATAATACCCATCTATTAAGCCTAGGCTTTGCATCTTTCTTTTCCATAAGGTATCTAATTGCAGCATGATCAGTATGAATAATAACTTTAGAATCAACAATGTTTTGTCTAAATTTATTACAAGCAAATACAACATCTAGAAATTCTTTTTCAGTCGTAGCATAATTCTTTTGATCAGAATCAAGAGTCTTACTAGCATAATGAATAACATTTAATTTCTTATCTACTCTTTGTCCAAGAACATCACCAACAACAATATCACTAGCATCACACATAATTTCAAATGGCAAATTCCAATCAGGTGGTTGAACAATAGGAGCAGTTATTAAAGCTTTCTTAAGAGTTTCAAAAGCTTCCTTACAATCATCATCAAAAACAAACGGTATATCTTTTTGTAGGATATTAGTAAGAGGCTTTGATACCTTGGCAAAGTCTTTGATAAACCTTCTATAGAAACCAGCATGACCAAGAATACTACGAATACCTTTAACATCTCGGGGCCAAGGAATTTTCTCAATTGCCTCCACTTTAACTCTATCAACTCCAATACCTCTTTCAGAAATTTTATGTCCAAGAACAATCCCTTTAACTATAAAGTGGCATTTCTCCCAATTAAGAACAAGATTAGTTTCTTCACATCTCTGCAAAACCTTATCAAGATTGTGCAAGCAGTTATCAAAAGAAGTGCCATAGATGGAGAACTCGTCCATGAACACCTCCACAATTTTCCTCCCAAAAACCATGAAAGATAGCAGACATACATCTTTGAAAAGTAGCAGGAGCATTACATAAATAATCTTAAGTTTTAACAGCAATTTGAGAGAAACCAGAATAAACATCAAGAAAACAAAAATGAGTTTTATTAGCTAATCTCTCCAACATTTGATCAATAAAGGGTAGTGTATAATGATCTTTCTTAGTAACTTTATTAACCTTTCTAAAATCAATGCACATGATCTATAACCAACAACTAATCTTTGAGGAATAAGTTCATCATGATCATTAGGTACAACAGTAATTCCACCCTTCTTAGGGACACAATGCACAAGACTAAGCCTTCTACTATCAGCAATAGGATAAATGATACCAGCATCAATAAGTTTTAGTACCTCATTTCTTACCACTTCCTTCATCTTAGGTATTAAACGGCGTTGATGTTCAACAACTAGCTTCACATCGGGCTCCATATTAATAGAATGTTGACATATAGTAGGGGAAATCCCTTTCAAATCATCCAAAGTATAACCCATAGCTCCACGGTGTTTCTTCAATATTTTCAGCAATCTTTCTTCTTCTTTACCTGAAAGGTTAGCACTAATAATAACAAGATATATTTTCTTATCATCAAGATGAGAATACTTAAGATTATCAGGCAAAGGTTTTAAATCAAAGACAAGATCCTCTTTAGGTAGAAATTTTTTACCCAAGTATTCCACTTTTAAATTATGTTTAAGTATAGCTTGACGAAGGAATATGTCCTCTAGTTCATTTCTTTCTTCAATAAAGGTTTCATCCTCATGATCTTCCATAAATTGCTGAATATAATTAGTAGGAGCAAGAGAGACAGAAGCAAGTTGTTCTACTCTAAAATCTTCATAAGGCAATTCGGCTTCATAAGGAGTTTTTGCAAATTTCGAAAAATTGAATTCATATGAATCCCCGGCAAATTTAGTAAGGATTTTCTCTTTCCTACAATCTATAACAGCTCCACAAGTATTCAGAAAAGGTCTACCAAAAATAATAGGACAAGTCTTACTAGCAGCAGAACCAAGTACAAGAAAATCAGCGGGATATTTAGTCTTACCACATAGAACTTCAGCATCTCTAACAATACCAATGGGAGAGATAGTTTCTCTATTAGCAAGTTGAATAACCACATCAATATCTTCAAGTTGGATAGGACCAATTTCATGCATAATCTCTTTGTAAAGCTCATAAGGAATAGCACTTGAAGTTGCACCAATATCACATAAACCATAATAACAATGATCACCAATTTTAACAGATAACACAGGAACACTAGCCTTTCTTGGCTTTGCAGGATGAGAGACAACATTAGAAGCATCATCACAAAATATAATATACTCTTCTCCCACATTTTCAGAAACAAGTTCTTTAACTATAGGCACAGAAGGTTCAACTTTAATTTGTTCATCAGGTTCTTTAGCTTTCTTATCACTTTTCTAACCACACTAGCCATAAGAGAATTTTCTTTCACTTTAACAGGAAAAGGAATTTTATCAACATAAGGCTCAGGAATGATATTATCAACAATATTAACTTCAATGATTTTAGCTAAAGGAACAACAGATTTATCTTTATAAGGTTCATGATATTTTTCAAACCCCTTCTTGGGCAAACCAAAATAATCAGCAAAGGTTTTATAATAATTTGCAACAACTTGAGAATCAAGACCATAAGCATTATTCATATTTCGAAATACATCAGTGTCCATAAAAGTCTTAATGCATTCAAAGTCATATTTTATACCTGACTCCCTACCTTTGTCGTTCTCCCATGCTTCAGTATTTTCTTCAATACGATCAAGAAGATCCCATTTAAACTCCTTCTTATTACGAGTGAATGATCCAGCACATAAAATATCCAATAATGTTTGATCTTCAAACGAGAGTCTTGCATAGAAGTTATCAACAATAATATTACCAGGAAGCTCATGAATGGGACATTTGAGCATTAATGCCTTCAATCTCCCCCACGCTTGGGCAATACTCTCTCCATCATGAGGCCAAAAGTTATATATAGAATTTCGATCTTGATGAATTTCACTTGGAGGATAAAATTTAGAATAAAAGAGAGGTACAATTTCCTCCCATCCAAGAGAATCCCTGTTCTTCAGCAGTTTATACCAATGTGCAGCTCTCCCACCAAGTGATATGGTGAATAATTTCTTCCTGACTTCGTCCATCGTAATACCTGCACACTTGAACAACTCGCATAATTCATGTAAATACAGCAAATGATCACCGGGGTGGACGGTTTCATCCCCAACATAGCGGTTATTCATAACATGTTTAACAATTTTCATAGGTATTTTAAACGGCACAATATCATCAGGAGGCAACTCATGCTCTACCTCAACAGCGGTAGAGGACTTCCCAAACAGGAAAGCAACTTTTCCTCTCTCCATTATAAAGCAAATAAGGAGACAGAAATAAAAACAACACTTACAGTTGAAGTTTTCCTTACCAATTCCTCTTACCAATAGTGCTTCAGTCGCGATCTGTCTGGCTAGATCCTACACAGTCGACTGGTGCTTCCTGTTGCTATGTGGAGTGAAAAAAGAGAATATTTACAGGTACAACACTTTCTTTCGCACCTATACTTTTATGTTATCTGTTTGATCTAGCTTCATGAGTGTATTATATGTCTGAGCTTAAGATAATAACAACATATCTATCCCTGCTTGGATCAATTACTCCATTAACTTTTTTCAAGTATAATAGGTCATGTTGCTTAGGGCAGCCACAATGTTGGCTAAATAGCGATGCCAAATAGGCTATTTGGCTTTGGGAGCGGCTCCACAACATTGTGAGGTTTTGTCAAATTGAAAATTTTGGGAGCCGGTGCAACTACCTGCTCCTACGCCAAATCCATAAAACGGAATAAACAATGTATTTTCCTGCTTGTCTCCAGCAACCAGCGCCGTGCAAATGAATAAAAAATCCATCCCACGACATGCCTGCTGCATGCAAACTGACAAAGGCAGCATGGTGGGTCTATGCCAAGAAAAATTTGGCACCTTCACACTGAACTACAAATAAAAGTATATCATTGTTGCTAATTAGTCTACGTGGACAATTTGGCATTTGGCCACACTGTGGATGCCCTTATAGTCTGGTTCTCGACCTACTATCTTTGCATTGAGGGGTTATGTATTATCTGAAGGGGATCGAGTGCAGAAAACAATAATTTTCCTAGGAACGATATCATTAAAACATGCCAAGATCTATTCTATGCAGATATAATAGTACGAACGGAGATCAGAATACATACCCTTGTAGACCGAAAGCGGGGATTACGTTTCTACACAAACGTTGTCGATAAAGACCGACGAAGCCGACCTCAAGGTCGTGTAGAGGAAGCAGACCTCCGAGCACCGCTAGCGCCGCACCTCGCAGGGCGTTACACACGTACGGTGGAAACGACGGCCTCCGAAGCTCCAGTCCCGGACGAGCAGCGGAAGATTTGGACCGGAACACCAGTAGCGCGGCAGCGGGCTATGGTGGAAGAGATCCCCCTCTCAACTCGGCGCAAGACAAAGGGAATCATGAAATCGAGAGAGAATTGGTGAATTAAAAGGCCATGTGAGCCCTTCTATATATAGGCTCCCAGGGGGAGCCAACCTCCTCACCAGGCAATGTGGGACTAATCCGGTGATCTCTTTCCTTTCCGGTTGTCTTGTCGAAACCCCTTAAGTGTGTTACCCTAGCGGTTCGATATAATAACAGACATGATCGAGACTCCTCTCCGATCAATGACTAACTCGTAGGCCTAGACCCCATGAATTAATCCTTGTGATATAACGAATGACTTTCATCTATCAAACCTGAACGTAAAGTCTTAAACCTTTTGCCATGGCGATATTTAGCGTGTCCGAGCGTCGTTCATAGATATCTCCATATCTAGCTTGACCTCGTTACCGACAACGCTATCTTCTACTCGTCTATGATTTCATGTCTCCGTGACCTAGTCACATGCTTGCAAGCTCATTAGACATGATCTCACCGAGTGGGCCCTAGAGTATCTATCCTGCTATGCGGACTGACAAATCCCGCTCTTGACCCCTCGTCTCAACTACTCCTTTCCAATACCCAAAAGTATCACCGTTATTGTCATACTAATTAAGACACAGCGTTTGGTGCAATCAAAGTATCTTCCAGGAATAACAATAAGAGTTGGTCTCACGGTCAAAGGAGTAATGACTACGTCCTACAAATATGGGTATGTCCATCACATCGTTCTCCAGCGATATGACTTCCATTGCCGACCAGCACCATGCCCTATGATCGGGAAACCTCAGTCATCGATCGCGCAATGAAACTAGTCTTAGTAGAGCCTACTAGGGACCTGGTTGTTTCCGCTTAATACGGTTATAGCATGACACAAAAACATATTATGAACAAACGAGATATGATAAAGAAATACACTTTATTAATTGCCTCTAGGGCATATCTCCTTCAGTCTCCCACTTGCACTAGAGTACAAATTAATCTAGATTACAACTTGGTAAAAGCTTAACACCCATAGCTAACTGGTGTTTTTCATGCTTGTCAAGCGGGAGAGGCTTCGTCAGCGGATCTGCCACATTCAGATCCGTATGCACTTTGCAAATCTTCACATTGCCTCCTTGTACGTACTGACGTATCACATGGAAGCGTCGCAGAATGTGTTTGGCGGTGGAGTGAGACCTTGGCTCCTTGGCGTTAGCAATGGCACCCGTATTGTCGCAGAAGAGGATCACAGGGTCTTGCACGCTTGGGAACACTCCAAGTTCAATGATGAACTTTCTCAGCCACAAAGCTTCATTCGTGGCTTCGCAAGCAGCAATGTACTCCGACTCCATTGTAGATTCTGCGACGATGGGTTGCTTCCCACTTCTCCAGCACACGGCGCCTCCATTCACCTTGAACACATAACCCGTCTGTGACTTAGAGTCATCGGGGTATGAGCGGAAACTTGCATCCACGTAACCTGTTACGCCAAGTTCTTCATCGCAGCCAGCATAGACAAGTAACATTTCCTTTGTCTTATTGAGATACTTAAGAATGCTCTTAACAGCAATCCAGTGCGCCATTCCAGGATTACTCTGGAACCGGCTTGTCAAACTTAGAGCTAATGCCACATCAGCTCTAGTACTCAACATTGCATACATAATCGATTCTATGGCTGAAGCATAAGGATGTTTAGTCATATCGGCCTTATCCTGATCCGTTACCGGACACTGTGCCTTTCACAATGTTTTATTCTTGATAACCGGCAGAGAACCCTTCTTTGCCTTCTCCATACCGAAACGCTTCAGTATTTTATCAAGATAAGTACTCTGACTGAACGCTAATAGACGTCTTGATCTATCACGATAGATTTTAATGCCTAAGACGTATGCAGCTTCTCCTAAGTCCTTCATGGAAAATTTACAGTTTAAATAATCCTTCACGCTATTCAGAAGTTCCACATCATTCCCAATCAGCAATATGTCATTTTCATATAGTGCTAAGAACACAACCGAGCTCCCACTCATTTTCTTGTAAATGCATGTCTCTTCCAAATTTTGGACAAATCCAAAACCTTTCATTACCTCATCAAAGCGAAGATTCCAGCTCCGAGATGCTTGCTTCAATCCATAGATGGATCGCTGAAGCTTGCATACATTGTCAGCATTTCCTGGATCGACAAAACTTTCCGGTTGTACCATGTACAACTCTTCCTCAATGTTTCCATTTAGGAAGGCTGTTTTGACATCCATCTGCCATATTTCATAATCGTAATAGGTAGCAACTGCTAACAAAATCCGAATAGACTTTAGCATCGCTACCGGTGAAAAAGTTTCATCGTAGTCAATCCCATGAACTTGTCGGAAACCTTTTGCGAAGAGCCGAGCTTTATAGGCGGTCACATTACCATCAGCATCAATCTTCTTCTTAAAGATCCATTTATTCTCGACGGCCTTGCGCCCTTCGGGAATATCCATCAAAGTCCACACTTTGTTGTCATACATGGATCCTATTTCAGATTTCATGGCTTCTAGCCATTTCTCAGACTCTAGACTCGCCATTGCCTCCTTGTAGTTCGTAGGTTCGTCTTGTTCAATTAACATGACGGTGCAAACCATATTGCCATACCATTCTGGTGCGATCCGAGATCTTACAGACCTACGAGGTAGAATACTTTCCTCGACAGCTTCTCCCACTCCATCCGCAGAGGACGCTTCCGGAATAGCTTCCGTTGCGCCACTCGGAATCTCGAGTTCAGGATCAACGATCTCATCGAGGTCTACCTTCCTCCCACTTACTCCTTTCGCGAGAAACTCCTTCTCTAGAAAGGTACCGGTCTTCGCGACAAACGTTTTGCCCTCAGCTTGGTTGTAGAAGGTGTATCCAACGGTTTCCCGCGGATATCCTACAAAGACGACTTTCTCCGACTTCGGTTTGAGTTTGTCGGGCTGTAGTTTCTTAACATACGCCTCATAACCCCAAACCTTCATAACCATAACTTAGGTTTCTTGCCATACCATAATTCATATGGTGTCGTTTCAACAGATTTAGACGGAACCCTATTTAAAGTGAATGCGGTTATTTCTAACGCATAACCCCAGAAGGATACGGGCAAATCGGTAAGAGACATCATAGATCGGACACTATCTAGTAGAGTACGATTACGTCGCTCGGACACGCCGTTACGTTGCGGTGTTCCAGCAGGCGTAAGTTGGGTTACTATGCCACAACTCTTCAGATGTGTGCCGAACTCAAAACTCAAATACTCGCCACCACGATCGGATCGGAGGTGCTTGATTTTCTTGTTAAGATGATTCTCAACTTCACTTTGAAATTCTTTGAACTTTTCAAAAGTTTCAGACCTGTGTTTCATTAAATAGATATAACCGTATCTACTCAAGTCATCAGTGAAGGTGACGAAGTAACGATAACCATTGCATGTCGAAACGCTCATTGGTCCACACACATCTATATGTATGATGCCCAATAAATCCGACGCCCGTTCAAGAAACCTTTGAACGGTGTCCTGGTCATTTTGCCCATAAGGCATGGTTCGCATGTATTGAGGGATCCAAAATCCAACGAGTCCAAAAGTCCATCGGAGTGGAGTTGCTTCATGCGCTTTATACCAATATGACCGAGACGGCAATGCCACATATACATGGCGGTATCATCACTACACTTAATCCGTTTGGCTTCTATGTTATGGAGGTGAGTACTACGATCGAGATTCAACAAGAATAAACCATTACTCTCGGACGCATCAACATAAAAGATATTATTCATATAAATAGCACAACTGCTTGATACTGATTTAAATGAATAACCATCTTGCAACAGGCAAGACCCACTTATAATGTTTACACTCAAGGATGGTACAAAATAACACTTATTTAAAACCAAAACTAATCCCGATGGTAGATGTAGAGGGAGCGTGCCGACAGCCACCACGTCGACTCTCGATCCGTTGCCGATGCGCATCGTCACCTCATCCTTAGCCAGCCGCCGTTTATTCTGTAACTCCTCCTGAGAGTTACATATATGAGCAACAGAATCAGTATCAAATACCCACGTGTTGCTACGGGCGGATGTAAGGTACACATCTATAAAATGTATATCAAATATACCTTGCTCTTTGTCGACTACCTTGCCAACTTTCCTATCCTCCAGGTACTTGGGGCAGTTGCGTTCAGGTGATCCGATTGTCACCACCATCTTCTCCAGTTTGATTTCTAATTCGGCCACTTCGAGCATCTTTAGGATTTCCGACAGGGGTTTTGACGTCCCTTTCATGTCGTAGTCCACGATGGCGTTCTTATAGCTAGGGGGCAGAGAAATCAGCACCCTATCTATAACCAGCTCTTCTGGGATCACACTTCCCAGATCATTCAGGAGCTAAACACAGCCAAACAACTTGGCTAAGTGCTCACTAATATTGCCATGCTCTTCCATCTGGGCTGAGAAGAAAAGCACATATGCTTTAAACCTCTCAGCCTTGACTTGTCGTGTAAAAACAACCATGAGTTCAGTGATTATCTCATAAGTACCCTTGTTCACGAAGTGGTTTTGCAGGTCAGCCTCCATGGCAAAGAGCATGCCACTCTGGACATAAGAAGAAATCTCCGCCTTAACCTCATGGACATTCCTTTTGATTTCTGAGGCGGTGTTTGGCAGATCACCTAAGGGGGCTTCAGGGATGTAGGCCACCTCGTGGGTTTCAAGAATGGACTTCAGGTCGCGGAACCAGGACACGAAGTTTGACCCATTGGTCTTAAACTTTTCTTTCTCAAGGAACAGACCTAGGTTAAACGAGGGGCGAGACATCTACAATGGAATTTGCAACAACATAAGACTTTGTTCATAATAATTTTGGGTTATAGTATTTTTAGAAAATAACTAACATAACTCCCACTCAAACGAACATCCCTCCTGGTCGTTTAAGCGATTACACGACCCCCATCCATTGCACCACCCCTCATCGTCAGAGCCAGCAGCACAACTTCAAGAGTAGACAATTGTCCCTCACACCAATTTTGTGACTCGTGCTCGACCTTTCGGCCTCCGTGTTCCGAGGCCATATCTGCATATGCTAGGCTCGCCACTATAATCTCCACACTGACGCTTGTGCAACATGGCTTACACCCACCGTATGCGAAGGACGATATGTCTGACACCCGATCGTCACGGCCTAACTCATAACGTAGAACTTTCTTGGTGGTGCTCGTTAGAGGAAGAACACTAGTGGTATTTTTGAAGGGATCATCTTATATAATTGCCGCCGTGTAACTAATATATACTAATATATATAATCACACAATATAAGATGCACACAAAACATCAAATGTAATGCAATGTGATATAGTCCATTGCGTCATGGTCTTCTTGGCACCCGCAGTTTATACAATTTAATAAACCTACCTTGACCATACCACATAGCCCCTGCAAAATAAAGTTAGACGCTTCTACTTTATCTTTTGCACATTTTACGTGGCTTGGGGCTGTCGTAAATAGAACCGCTTCATACCTACGAACCTTATGACCACAACAACGATCCAATAATTGCATGTTTAAACATCCCTTTCGGGCCCTCCATTGAAAATGCAAGACCAACTAAAGAGAGAGAAACTGACACCCGCCAGCCACAGATACGGTACCAGCCGTATGTCAGTAGTGGAACCAGTTTCGCGTAAGTGTACGCGTAAGGTCGGTCCGGGCCGCTTCATCAACTCGATGTCGCTGGAATCACAAGTGCACGCTAGAGGGTAACAAATAACAGGAACGGTGCCCCCGTGCAGAACACGGGTTCTAACAGCGTACAACTATATCTACGATAGATCGGCTCTGATACCACTGAAGGGGATCGAGTGCAGAAAATAATAATTTTCCTAGCAACGATATCCTTAAAACATGCCAAGATCTATTCTATGCAGATATAGTAGTATGAACGGAGAACAGAATACATACCCTTGTAGACCGAAAGCAGGGATTACGTTCCCGCACAAACGTTGTCGATGAAGACGGACGAAGTCGATCTCAAGGTCGTGTAGAGGAAGCAGACCTCCAAGCACCTCCAGCGCAACACCTCGCAAGGCGTTACACACGTACGGTGGAAACGACGGCCTCCGAAGCTTCAGTCCAGGACGAGCAGCGGAAGACTTGGATCGGAACACCAGTAGCACGCCAGCGGGCTATGGTGGAAGAGATCCCCCTCTCACTCGGCGCAACTCCGACAAAGCGAATCACGAAATCGAGAGATAATTGGGGAATTAATTGGTGAATTAAACGGCCATGGGAGCCCCTCTATATATAGGCTCCCAGGGGGAGCCAACCTCCTCACCAGGCAATGTGGTACTAATCCCACATGCCTGGTGCGGCATGGTTGGGTGCGCCGGCCCCCTAGTGGGCCTCTTGGCCCACTTGGGTCGGCCCCCAAGCCCCCCACCGAATTCCCCTAGGGATTTTTCCCCTCTTGGGCTTTCTTTCGACCAGAACGCCCATTTAGGGAAATCAGCCTAAATAAATTCGAAAATAAATATATATAATCATATTTAGACATTAGTTACACTAATTAATATCAAACATATTATATATAATTTATTTTAGCTCCGAAAACTCTTTCGTCGCTGCCCGATCTCCATCGGACCTCTCCCGGGACGTTCCCGGTGATCTCTTTCCTTTCCGGTTGTCAAGTCGAAACCCCTTAAGTGTGTTACCCTAGCTGTTCGATATAATAACATACATGATCGAGACTCCTCTCCGATCAATGACTAACTCGTAGGCCTGGACCCCATGAATTAATCCCTGTGATATAACGAATGACTTTCATCTATCAAACATGAACGTAAAGTCTTAAACCTTTTGCTATGGCGATACTTAGCGTGTCCGAGCATCGTTCATAGATATCTCCACATCTAGCTTTACCTCGTTACCGACAACGCTATCTTCTACTCCTCTATGATTTCATGTCTCCGTGACATAGTCACATGCTTGCAAGCTCATTAGACATGATCTCACCGAGTGGGCGCTAGAGTATCTATACTGCTATGCGGACTGGCAAATCCCGCTCTTGACCCCTCGTCTCAACTACTCCTTTCCGATACCCAAAATTATCAATGTTATTGTCATACTAACTAAGATACGACGTTTGGTGCAATCAAAGTATCTTCCAGGAATAACAATAAGAGTTGGTCTCACGGTCAAAGGTGACTACGTCCTACAAACATGGGTATGTACATCACATCGTTCTCCAGCGATATGACTTCCATTGCCGACCGGCACCATGCCCTATGATCGGGAAACCTCGATCATCGATCGCGCAATGAAACTAGTCTTAGTAGAGGCTACTTGGGACCTGGTTGTTTACGCATCACACATGTATTAATGTTTCCGCTTAATACGGTTATAGCATGACACAAAAACATATTAAGAACAAATGAGATATGATAAAGAAATACACTTAATTAATTGCCTCTAGGGCATATCTCCTTCATTATCATGTTTGGGATTCAAGTCATTTTTGCACCTGTATGTCTACAATTTTTGCAAATATTACACAATACGATGGAACTACACAATTGTGTATGTCTGAGTCTTTCCTTTTTTTTGTCTATATGATTTTGTAGCCTTGAGTTTTGTAACACTATCTCACTGATATCACTCAACTCTTGAGTGTCTGATCTAGGATGGAAAAGGTGAAAATTGTAGCTACACTAATAAGCCACAAACTACCCCTTCCGACCATGCTAGTGGACATAGAAAGTATGGGGAGGATCCTCCCCTGGAGCATTATTCACCGGATCCACTTTTGCCTCATCTGCATGTTCACCATAGGGGTGATTGATGACCCACAAGAATAGGGGGTGTATCGCAGTACTTTCGATAAATAAGAGTATCGAACCCAACGAGGAGCAGGAGGTGTTGAAAAGTCGTTTTGATGAGGATTTCACTGTAAATACTAGCAGACTTTGATATAACAGAGAAATAAAGTGCAAGTAAATAGAGCGCGGCAATTATAATTGCAGCGAGTGGCCCAATCCTTTTGAGAGCAAAGGACAAGACGGTTTGTTTTAATTATGATGACCAAACGTTCTTGAGGACACACGGGATTTCTGTCTAGTGCTTTCGCTTCATATTGATGAATAATCTTTAGTGTTTAGATAAGTGTCGTGTGGGTGAACCTATGCTAATGCACCGCCCTTACTAGGACTAATACATAATTATGATTATACTCCTTGCAAGCATCCGCAAATACAAGAAAGTAATTAAGATAAATCTAACCATAGCCTTAAACTCTGAGATCCTGCGATCCCTCGCGCATCGGAATACCGATGGGGTTTTAGGTTTCTTTCACTCCGGCAACCCCACAAATGATAACCGAGTACACGATGCATTCCCCTAGGCCCATAAAGGTGAAGTTTCATGTAGTCGACGTTCACATGACACCACTAGAAGAATGGCACCACAACTTAAATATAAAAACATCAAATATTAATCAACATAGTTCAAGACTTCTCCCATGTCCTCAAGAACACAACGAACTACTCCCAACACACCATAAAGAACATGATCAGAGGTGATATAATGATGGATAACAATCTGAACATAAACCCTAGTTCTACGGTTTCACTCAATAGCATCAATAACAAGAGTAATCAACACCGGGAGAGTTTCCCCTAACAAATACACAGAGTTTAGCCCTAGATGTTACAGCGGGAACGGAGTGGATGGATGGAGATGACGACGTCGGCGGTGGAGATGGTGGTGTTGGCGATGGTGATGGAGTGCAGCTCGATGACGGTGACGATGGCGACGATTTCCCCCCTCCGGAAGGGAATTTCCCCGGTGGCAACGCAGCCTGCCGGAGAGCTTTTCTCTCTCTGTCTTCTCCGCCTCGTGGTGGCGGCGGAGATGGTCTCTGTCCAACGTAATAATTCTAGGTCTTCGGGGGTAACAAGTACGCGAAGGGGTGCGCCAAGTGGTGGGCCAGGGTGACCTCACCACCTACTCGCGCGGCCAGATGGGCTGCCGCGCCATGAGGTGATGAGGGCCCCCTGGGCCCCACCCCAGGCTCATCTTTTGGCCTCCTTTGTGAAATAATTTAGAAATAATTCTCAGTTAGCCCCTTTGTTCTTCTGGTCTTCGCAAATACTGTATCTTGGCGGTGTTTTTTCCAGTAGAATTCAGGCTCCGGAGTTCCATCCCCCAGTGATCATCAATCATGCAAAATAGGTGAAATAACATAAGGATCATCGCTAAATATGAAATATATCAATGAATAGCAGTAAATTATGATATAAAATAGTGATGCAAAATGGACGTATTAGTGATCCACCTAAGTAGAAATCTACTCATTTTTATCAATGGCAATATCTCATGAAGTCTCCTATAAACAGCTCTTCGATTGAGTTGTGGCGCATCATAGTCATAAACAAAAGTTGTGGCGCATCATCGATATTGGATTCAAGGCTCATGACCCAAGCAACTTGACAAGAAGAGAAGTGGTGGAGAGTCAACTCAATGCCACCGCACTTCACATGATTCAACTTGCGGTTGGCGACAAGGGCATGCCTCTCATCCACCAATACACCACTGCAAAAGAGACATGGGATGCTCTCTCCGACTTATTTATTGGAAACGAAAGCATGAAGAGGAACCTCTAGGAGTAAAAATGGGATGATTCACTAAATAATGTTCCAACTCAAGATCCAAAAAAAGTAAAATAATGTGAATGACAAGATCCTTATCCGAAACAAACCTCCAGGAGTAATACCACACTCGGGTATGAAGAACTAAAATGCATGACTGCCACCGTATGCTACTCGCCCTCCAAGTCCAACACGTGAATAGTGGTAGATCAACGCAAGAGGAGGTGTCGTCATCAATAAGGGTGTGGAATAAACACAATGGATGCATGAATTTGCTCCAAGATCTGGTTTTCTCGAACAATGTCAAGTAGTTTTTCTTACATAAATTAGGGCGAAGAACAAACTCTTGATGCAATAACAAAACATGAATTTGAGATACCCATGAATCACATCTAAAAGAGGATAGATTGTCAGTTCATACCATGCTTCTGATCTATTCTACAAGCCCCAACTATTCGATCCACATGTTGAAGGAATATCAACTGGCATATCTCTCAAACTCCCATGAATCTAGACAGTTAAAGAAACAACTAACAAAGAGAAAAAGCGGAAGGTTAACCTCTCTCCTTTTTAGAAGAAATATGCCAAGAGGAATCGCTTCAAGACTTAATCTATGAAAATAGCCTTTTACCTCATCTCTAGAGTTATCTCAAGATGATTTTGAAGAAACATCCCAAACAAGCTTGCAGTACTTGAAGACACTACAACAATACTTGAAGAAAAAAGCAAGAAAAAATGTTGTTTTTAAATATGTTGAGGATGCAACCACCTCCTCAACAATCTCCTAATGCAGATTCTAGAACATCAAGCTGCTCAAAATACAAGTCTACTAAAATACCTCAGACTCTTGATCAAGTATTTATGCATCACCTATCCAAGAACATAGAGGATCCCGCCTCACAAGCTCCTCCTTCAACTCCAAAGTCTTGAATCTACTGGTTCATGAAAATACGAAAAGACAAGTTTCATGTGATAAAACCAGTAAATCAATAAAACTTAGTAATTATTTCAAATATCGAGGAAAACAACAATATAAAATTTTAAATCCATATATATATACTTTTTAACATATCATGGTCCTAAATGTACTTTATGTCCTAATAGACAACTTGCTATGGCATTGATGTTTTTACAGATTTGTATGCGCACCGCTAGCACTAGTATATGCATCATCAGTCTATGGCAATTTGTACTTGGTAATTTAAGGAATTAAAATATTACATATGTTTTTGAACAAGTATCATCAAGTGTGTCTGAAACGACAATCGGCACAACCCTTGCCTCCTTGTATGGATCAATATGAAACTAGGAACAATACTTTCCGTAAAAATATGGTTTACCTAACCCTTTGCACTTGATGGTTTTCATTTGTATTGTGATTTTGGCTTTAGATGCAGACTATAAACATTAATAATAAATTCTATCTTTGTAAAACCATTTAAAATGAACGATGGTTCTACCAATTAAAAAAGTGTTGTTGAATATTTTGTCCTTCCAGCAGATGTGAAAACTCATGAATATATGGATGTTGTTAAATGGTGACCAACAAGATCATACAAAAAGAGGACTATTTATGCCATGTGCATAAATGAAAAGAAAAAACTCATTCGTGTTTTGTGTTTGTTTAGTATAAGACATATGAGCATATTGGTTAATGTTTCTTTTTCTAGTTCTTACTACTGAATGTCCATGAAAATAATATTTCTCGTTATATGTTTGGGATAAGCAATCATGTGTTTCTTCATACTATTTGATCCAAACTACGTCAAAGTATGTATTTGTTCCATATGAATACCCTTAGGTGACTGACCCACAAAATAGATAGGCTGACACAAAAACAGGTAGGCTGGCCCAGATAACTGAGAAGCCTATGAAAAAGTCGCTATAGGCCCATGAGAACGTTTAGTTATGGAACCCTAAATTCCAATTATAAAACGAGAACGTACGCCACGATTTATTTGTAACGCCGCCCGCCGCCTCAGACACCCTCCCCTTTTGACATCCATCGTCTTCCTCGCTCTCCTCTCCCTAGTCGTGTTGTTGTTTTCCCCACCATAATACTTCTCTCATCACATCAGGCACAAATTTCTCGTTGTCTAGTTGATTTTTAATCATACATCCTCCCACAATCCACCACAACTCGCTTCAAACTATAATTGACTCTCAGTTAGAAGCACAACCTATAGATTTGACATTCCTTTAACAAAAAACTGAACCCTTTTTCGAGATCTAGCATCGCATGTCAAACATACACCACCTGCTATAGCCGTCATTGCCGTGGATCCAAAATCCTAAGCAACCACACATTAGACATCTAGCCAAGGTCCATTTGCGGGTCTTAGTATATACCATCAACTCACCATGAGCTACTCAACCGATGATGATTGGCCAATGAACTACAATCTCAGGAAGGAGTATCAATCGCTTCTAAAGAAGTAAGTGATGCATCAAATTGTTTGTTACTCAAACTTGATCCTAGTAAATTATATGTATTTGAGATCCCATGATATTACACAAGTTCAGTCTCAGTTAAGCCATGGTAGGTGGTTAATGATTGTTATTGTTTTTATTTTTTGAAATTTGATTGTTATTGTTAATAAAGAGTTTTAGTTTGTATGTTTATTTGCAAAGTAGAATTGTAAGCCAAAATATTGCATCAATCTATGGTGCATCTCGAGACAACAATGGTGTATCATAGTTAGCGTGATTTGTGATTTTCTCTCATAGTGCAAAATCTATTTACACAACTCTTCAAATGACCGCCATGGAATCAAAATCCAGGAGCAACAAGTTATTGTACAACTAATTCTTCTGACGCGATAGTCCTCTTAGTTCTCATGAACTTGGATCTTAGATTACAAATTTGTGTAAAAGAATTCAAACATATCGCTGCAACGTCAACATGAGCCTGTTTATAATAGGAGATGACTAATATGGATACAAATCCAGCTGTATAGGATTAACTGCGTTGAGTACAATCCAAATATCAAGCTGTATAACTTGCCTATAGGTGCGTAATTAATTGTTTCTAAATATTATATCAGGGTGCCAGTTTGCAATTTGAAAAGATCCCATATCAAGCGGTAGCCTAACAACTCAATGCCATAAAAAGAGTACAAATTTGGATGTACATACATCCAACTGTAAACTGCTGTAGGTGCACAATTAATCACTTCTATTGACAGCTGATTTCCATTGAATTGCCAAGAAAATCTATGTAAATCTGATTTCCACGCCCTGCTTAAACCCCCAATCTCTGAACTCTGTAGCGCAACAACTGCCGAGCCCGACACGCTCCGGAGGTCAGAGCGAAGGCCCGCCACTCCCGCCGCCACCGCTGCTGCCGCTGCCGCCGCTGCCAAGGCGTTGTCCGAGAAGAAGGCGAAGGAGAAGAGGAAGGAGAAGGAGGAAGAGAAGGAGAAGGGAGAGGAAGAGGAAGAAGAGCCGCCGGAGCCCCAGCCTGCGGCAGCGCGCATGGCGAGGGTGGGCCCAGGGCAGGGGCTAGGGTGCGAGGTGGCGGTGGGGTCGCTGAACCCCAGCAAGACCCGGGAGTACAAGCTCTGCAGCAAGCACGCCGAGGGCAAGCGCCCGCTCTACGCCATCGGCTTCAACTTCATCGACGCCCGCTACTACGACGTCTTCGCCACCGTCGGCGGCAACCGCGTAAGCCTTCTCTATCTCTGTGCTCGCTCGCGCAATCCTTAGATTTGGTTGGGGTCGTCGTAATCGTGACTGGACTGAATGATGGGGAAATCTGCGGTTTGACGCGCGCGGCGCGAGTCCTTGTGGATTCTCCAGCAGATTTTGGCTCAGAACATGGGACTTTTGATTGTCTACTTGTTTATTATCAAACAAATGTGGTTGATTTAGGGAGTCAGGGTACAATCAGTTTCAATTCTTGAC
The DNA here is from genome assembly GCA_026929855.1 of Poa annua. NCBI lineage: Eukaryota > Viridiplantae > Streptophyta > Magnoliopsida > Poales > Poaceae > Poa > Poa annua. Next base: position 77,787,689 of record CM049430.1, on the reverse strand, counting down.
ATATCTGATCAAAACTTGCAAATTTTGGTGGAACTTCTGATAAAAAATCACAGGGGAGAAATTGTTGGGAATCCGGTCCTAATTAGATTGGGAAATTCATTGCTTTAGTGTGCTCCTGTCAACAAGTTGATTATTTTGATCTTGCAGGTGACAACTTACCGTGGCCTCCCAGACGGTAACTTGGCTATTCTGCAATCGTACATTGACGAGGATGTAAGCTCCATTGTAATCTCTAGTGTCTTCATTTTATTATATTCCATTAGTTTACATTGTCTGATGCTGATGAGGTCTTAAATCCTATCTCAGAATCTTCAGTCATTCTACACTCTAAGCTGGGCTAGCGACCTTGACGGCACACCACTCTTAGTCGCAGCAGGAAGCAATGGAATCATTCGGGTCATCAACTGTGCCACCGAGAAGTTGTTTAAGGTCCAATAGTGCCTTACTTTTCTACTTTGTTACTGTTGCCAACATGGGTGAAGTTTTATTTGCTTGTTTCAAAATTGTTGGTTTCTCTGTATAGCCCATTCGGATGGTCATTTGCAATTTTCCATTATTAGAAAATGGATTTTTTTGTGCTATATAGTATTTATGCTACTCCACAACAGATTGTACATGCCAAATAATTTATTTATCTAGCATGGTGACAACATGTACATTCTAGCAGATCTGTTCATGTGAGGTAGTCATGAAATGGGCATATATATGATTATTTATTATCCTACACATTGATTCTGAACGTGGAATAAGCTTTTTATTTCTTCTTGCAAATTACCCAGAGTTTTGTTGGCCATGGTGATTCGATAAATGAGATAAGAACTCAACCATTGAAGCCTTCACTCTTCATTTCTGCAAGCAAGGTTGGTTGATAACCTGGTGTGAAGCTGGATATACCTGTACTTATTATTTTTCTGACGCAGTTTCATTTGGCATTGTATAGGACGAGTCTGTTAGGCTATGGAATGTCCATACAGGGATCTGCATTTTGATATTCGCTGGAGGAGGAGGTCACAGGAATGAAGTATTGAGTGTTGTAAGTTGCTTCTGTCTCCTAGTGTGACATTGCTTTGTATCATCACTTACTTGACACTGCCCTAAATATAGCTGTCTCCAGCTTCTGATGTTATTGAGGGGATAAAACTGTACTTAGTACCACTGAAGGATTCGTCTCCACACTAACTGTGCTATCATTATCCATGCATACTTCCATTATACCAGGACTTCCACCCTTCCGATATATACCGCATTGCCAGTTGTGGCATGGACAACACTGTTAAAATCTGGTCAATGAAAGGTTAGTGAACCATTTCAATGTAGCTATTTACATCTGCATACTGCCTATCACTGACACACTCTGCTAATGTTATCATAGAGTTTTGGCCATATGTTGAGAAATCCTTTACATGGACTGACCTTCCATCCAAATTTCCAACGAAATATGTCCAGTTTCCGGTATGTTAAGTAATCTTCATCTTTTGAACCTGTTCTTATGCAAACTATTATTACTTTTCTTAAGCTTCCCAGCATCATACCAATCTAATTATCTCCTCTCAGCTTATGACTGCCCAGGTGCATTCAAACTACGTTGACTGTACTAGGTGGCTTGGCGACTTCGTCCTCTCCAAGGTAAAAATTCTCGTATCTTTTTTTTCAAGAGATGAAATTATACATATACAATGGGGTATAAAATTTCATACTATGCATCATACTTTACAGTCTTCTCAATCAAAAGATTGGTGTTCCCACCTATTTTTCCAATGCTATATATGGTTATTGCCTGAAGGATGAGACCATCTGATATGCGCTGCTTTGAACTTGCAGAGCGTTGACAATGAAATTGTGCTGTGGGAGCCAAAAACAAAAGACCAAAGTTCTGGCGAGGTGATATAGTTGAACTTCTATAAAAGTCTGGAGCTTAGCACATTATACTTTTATACTGATCTAAACTTACTCTGGTTATTCTGCTTTATTTATAAATGGCCCTCACCATACTATGTCTTCTTCTGAAGTGATTCTCCATTTTGTCTGCAGGGTAATATTGATGTTCTACAGAAGTATCCTGTGCCAGACTGTGACATTTGGTTTATCAAGTTCTCTTGTGATTTTCACTTCAATCAATTAGCAATAGGTAACACTTATTATTTACACTGGTATCTGAGGAATTATTTCTGTAAGGCTACCTTTTTATATCTGTCAATACCTTACAAATTGTACACACCACAAGTTTCTGAAGATGTCCATATTTATGGACTTGAAACATTGTTTTTCAGAAAAATGCTATAGATAATACTAGTATTGTGTTTTTGTTGTATAAAGTGTAAACCAACTCATCTACATGCCCCTGGTTAGACTTAGATGAATATCAAAAAGTAAAACTCTTGAAGTTAATACTTTGCTAGTTTGCTTGTAAACAGGCAACCGTGAAGGCAAAATCTATGTCTGGGAAGTACAGACAAGCCCCCCTGTTCTAATTACCCGGTGAGTTCAACTGCAAAAGCTTCAGCTATTCCCAATCTCGAATGATTTGCATGTGGTGGTGCCTGCTAGCTACTAACTTATATGCTTCTGCATGTACACGCTCATAAATTTCCAGGCTGAGTAGTCCGCAATGCAAATCACCAATAAGGCAGACTGCAGTGTCATTTGATGGAAGGTACATTACCATACCTCGTCGCGATGATGCTGTATCTAATCTAGCATTTGTTTATCCTGTTTTTTCATGGAAATAGCTTCTCATGTCTGTTGTGTGCCCGTGTTATTGTTTATCCTTAAAATCCCCCCTTTTTTCTGTTGGATGCATAAGAATCATGACACTGTTCTTTTCCCTCCTTCTTCAGCACGATCCTTGCCTGCTGTGAGGACGGCAGCATATACCGCTGGGATGAAGTGGATCATCCAATCGCGAAAAACTGAAGCAGCCGAAAGCTGCCGCCGCGTCATGCCGCCTGCGGCAATGCCAGCCAGTCGAAGCCTGGTTTGCGGATTTGTTGTGTGCTTACTCTGTTGTAACAGTTGTAGCCTTATCGTTGCATATAAAGAACCGCAGTTTGATCCTGCTGATTCTAGAAGCTGGGGTTTCATAATCATAAACCTAATGTATGTTTTGGTAGGGCGACTCAATAACTTGCTGAATTTTTCGGTTTATCATGTTGGTTGGCTCTATCATGTACCGTGTTGAAATTGTACTCGGTCCTTGTTGCTACTCGTTTGCTCTGCATCCTCGTAAGTTGGTGATCTGCCTGAAGTTGAAACAAACTGTTGACGCCTTGCTTTCCCTGGTTAATTTGCTGTTGTACTAATCTTGCCAGTCTGTTGGAATGCATGAGTTTCGACGGAATTTGGCAAAAATCATGTGTAACCTGAATCACCCTTGTCACTTGTCAGAGTGAAGACAAGAGGACGAACGAACGAGGCTCCGGGGGCACGGCAGCCGTTTCGCGCCAAAATGTGCCGTTGTCAAAATCGTCCTATTCCTGGCAGCCATTGGCGACCTCAAACCACATGACGTCTGTGAGTAGACAGTTGAACTTTAACAAAGACGAGGGAGAGGGCGCATCCCCGAGTCAGAGTGGACCGCCTTTAGCTTCAGATTCTCGATACGGTAGATTCTTGTAAGGAAACATTTTAGTGCGCATAGACAGGCGTTGATCCATGGAACAAACATGGAATTCTCTTATGGCGTGATCAATAAAGAAATCAAATCCTGCTTAATGTGGAGGTGTTTCCCTGTGTGAATCTATATTTTTCCTTGGCAAATTGAGGAAAGTAAAGAAGAAGAATGGAAATCATGTGAATGACGCGTGTCTCTAGGAAACTGATTTGAAAAAGGATTCCACTCGTCGGAGACGGTTTGGTTCCTTTCCCTTCCCTTCGCTTGCTGCACCTCCACTTTCCCACCCTGTGGCGCCGCCGGCGTCCATGGCGCCGCCGCACGGGCCCCGCCACCTAGCACCACTCCGCGCGCTCCTGCTCGCCCTCCCGATCCTGTCGCTTCTCCTCATCCTCGCGCTCCACCTCCCGGCGCGCCACCGTCCGACGCCTCCCGCTCCCCTACTCCTCCCCACGCCCCTCCTCCGAACCACCACCACCACCACAAACACCCAGACCCAGAGCGAGGTGGAGGCCAATCTCTCCTCGGCGCCCTCGCCGACGACGCTCTCGCACGTGGTGTTCGGGATCGCCTCCACCCGCCGCACGCTGCCGCTGCGCCTCCCGCTCCTCCGCGCCTGGCTCCGCCCGCCCGCGCGCGCCTTCCTCTTCCTCGACGCGCCGCCTCGCGCCACCGCCACCACAACCTCCCTCCCGGCCAACCTCCACCTCCGCGTCTCCCGCAACGCCTCCCGCTTCCCCTACACCCACCGCCGGGGCCTCCCCTCCGCGGTCCGCGTCGCGCGCATCGCCAAGGAGCTCCTCCTCGACCTCCGCCAGCACCAGCAGCACCACCACTCGCCGTCGCCGCCGCCGAAATGGCTCGTGCTCGGCGACGATGACACCGCCTTCGTCCTCCCCAACCTACTCCACACCCTCTCCAAGTACGACTGGCGCGAGCCCTGGTACCTCGGCGCGCGCTCCGAGTCCGCCGCGCAGAACGCCCTGCACGGCTACGCCATGGCCTTCGGCGGCGGCGGCATCGCCATCAGCTGGCCCCTCGCAGAGCGCCTCGCACGCGCCCTAGACTCCTGCATCATCAGGTACCCGCACCTCTACGGCAGCGACGGCAGGATATACGCGTGCCTCGCCGAGCTCGGCTTCGAGCTCACCCACGAGCCAGGCTTCCACCAGGTGCGTGCGCCGTGCAGTCGTGCACCCTCTTGGTTTGTTTTTCAATGTTTCTTCTCAGGGCGATCTGCAGTACCGCAGCTACGAGTACTACAGTATTTCCTTGTTTAATGTTTCGATAGACATTTGCTGCGAAATCAACTGGCTCGTCTCAGTGCAATCCTCTGTGTATTTCTATTGGACATTCATGGGGAAATTGCTAAACAATTGGCACTACTGGTGTTTGAATGTGATCTGCTAATCGAATCATGACTGTGACAGCATTCTCTGGTGTTATTTAAGTCCATTTAGTATTGCCAATTTAGTCTCTTGTTTCATCCTAGGATTATGCTGAGACTTGAGACAGCAACTTGTATGTGGTGTCAACCATCAAGTATTCAATAATAGATGACTGAAAGGTTAGGGACTTAGACCATGCACTATGTGTGCACAAAGCGAACCATAACTTTCTCTTTCCTGGTCTTGAACCGGTTTGGTACATAGTGGGGCATCGGCTCATCTACTCTGACACAAGAACCGGCTCAACAAATTGGTTCGCTTTTTTCATGCAAATGTGGGACCTTGTAGCAGAATTGTGAGAGAAATGAGATGCATGCATGCAGGGATGTGAGCAGAGAGGGTCCTACTATCGATTCCATACATAGCAGCTTGCTCAGAGCGGTTCCAAATTCTGACACCAATTTTTGTGAACCGGCGTTACATAGTGGATGGCCTTAGGGGTGAACTTTAGGATATTCGAGTAATAAACACAAGTTCATGGCGCCCAGCAAAAAGCTTATCCTTTAGGCTTCTCTGAAGAATTGTTGAACCACACGACGCCAATCCTGTAGAAATATACAACCATTTTATCTAAAAAAATGTATACAACCATAACCACACCAAGGCCGTGATGGTTACTGGCTAACTGCGGCAGTCTCCTAGTGCTGAATCCGTGCGAAAATCTGTGTCTCTAGATTTTGACGTGATGGCACTTGAGACTTTGAGAGTGGGCGTTTTGGTGGAGTGGTGGTCCGCATTGGCATAATAGGCGACCATGGTGGCACACTGGAATGTCCCTCTCAGATAAGTTAAAGCTTTGGGCATTGCTAAGTGAATGAACTAAAATTTTGTTTTGCCGAAATAAACGGTAGTGTGAGCTGTACATAACGTGACATGTTTAGAGTAGCCATTTCCTTTTTGCTCCATTGACTTCTTTATTCAACAGTTTGCAGGACCGTTGTTATGTTTGAGGTGTTGCTTTCTCTGTATTTCACAGCGGCTGAAATCTAGAGGATGGCTCTTTATTACATCATTATGCAGAAACACAAAAAACTCACGCATTCTGAACTTACGTGTGCTGCTGCATTTTATTCTCACCAGGTCGACCTTCGTGGGGATATATCTGGACTCCTTAGAGCACATCCACTTGCTCCTCTAGTGTCACTTCACCACCTTGATCACGTCTACCCTCTTTACCCCGGCATGGATCGTTCAAAGGCGGTCGAGCATTTCTTCAGAGCCGCTAATGCCGATCCGGCGAGGATCCTTCAGCAAACAGTGTGCTATGACCATTCAAGATCACTTACCGCTTCAGTAGCATGGGGCTACTCGGTTCAGGTTTTCAAAGGCAATGTACCGCTTCTTGACCTCCTTGCTGCGCAGAAAACCTTTGTGCCGTGGAGAAGGGCTCGCAATGTTACAGTAACAGACGCCTTTATGTTTAATACCAAGCATTATCCAAGGGATGAGTGCAAAAGAGCTCCTCTCTTCTTCCTAAAAAGTATTTCTTCAGGCGTAGGCAAGACGGAAAGCAATTACAGTAGGCAGCTGCCTGCAAAATGCTTGCCAAACTTGATTCCATTGAGGAATCTGCAGAAAATACAAGTGAAAGCAGAGCTCCTGCATCTGGTTCCTGGGAAGGTATGACTAGGAATAGTATGATGTTATTATCACTGCTGGCTTAAACTTTATTGTTGTTAGCATTAAATTAACTATAGGTTACTTATACTGACGTATCTGTTCAGGCTTTAAGACGACACTGCTGTGACATCGTACCTTCTTCATCTGAAATTGCCATGGATATTAACATCAGGATATGCAAAGACGATGAATTGATCGCGATGCATTCATAGTAATTTCTTAAATAATATTGGACATCAGTCAGATGTAGTAAGTTCCTCCTTATAGGCCTTTTGTATTTCTGTAAATAATTTACAGCATGTTCTCGAACACCCCTGATTTGTTTTGTTATAAGGACCACACTATCCCATTTCATTTGGGTTTGTGTGGGTAGGTGTATGTAGAGTTAAAAGCAGCATACTGATACTGTAATGCATGGCCTTCCCAAAGTCATAATAGTGCACCATTTACCCATTGGATATGTGATCTACCTTGTGATCTATCTGAATAATACAGAGCAAGATACGCCTAAAATGCGTGATGCTTTTACTATTATGTTCATTTGGTAGGTTCAGAAAATATCATAAAACAGTATAGAATTTACCAATGTGGTTGCAAAATATTCGGAAACCATAGGTAATTTAAGAAATGTGTACCAAACTCTGTTTCAACCTATCATTCAACATTTCCATGCTTGTGAAATTGCTGCCATCTCAGATGCTTTTACCATTTCAGATGATTAAATTATTAACATAAGTAATACTAGAGCTTACTGCAAGGAAATTTGCAAGTAGTATTAGATGATTAAATTATTAACAGAACTAGATTGCCAAAGTAAAAGAAGTTGAGTTGAGAGGATTGCAGACACAAGAATTACCAAGATTAGCACGGTTGATGATATCAGCCCAAGTATTAATGACACAACCTTGACTATCAACTACAATTGGTTGAAATTGAAACCATTTAGGTTGAAAGCCACAGTACCAATACCTAAAGCAGTGAACTAGATCCCTATATCATATTTGTGTCTATGTTTATCGATTGGGGTAGTGACAAAAACCAACAAGCCTCCCAACTCTATTTAATGAGAGCGTAAATTAAAATGTGAAGTAAGGGTGCCCTATGGTATTTGATCTTGTCCCCCCTTTTTTCATGGAGAAAAAACAAGTATGAATTTCTCCATTCTTTGAACCCTAGTTCACTACTGATGGAGCTCGAACCCGCAGCTTCCGCCTTGACTGGGCGGTGCTTTGACCAATTGAGGAACCACAACTGGCATGGCTTTGTCGAATCAGGATTTGATGACAGGACCACGGTTAAAATAAATTATTTTCTTGTGGACCTAAGGTTTGGATTGTTGGCGCAATCCTAGGTCTTCATTGGAGATGTTCGCGCATAAAGTCCTGAGGTCACAAAGACTGCAACCACAAAAGGCCCATTGTGAAGGGTACCCCAGCTAGTAACGCCGTTGAATTGGTGCGCATGGCTTGGGCCGGTGGAGAAGTCGACACATATGGAGGAGGCGAAGCAGACGAGAACAGCGGCGAGAGAAGCCATGGGCGACGCGGTGGATAGTGACAATAGAGTTGGTAGGAAATTGCCACGGAAGAAAGGTGTGAGCTTAACCATACCTTTTTATTTGTGCGGGCTTAGCTGCAATTGCAATGGGGTATTAGAGCATCTCTAGCAGACACCCCCCACCACCCCCGACTTTGTAGGCTCATGCCTAACCAACCTAGCAGGGCCCATAAACAAGCCCAACCTGTAGAGAATCTTTCCGCGACCTGTATTCATGTGATCCCGGTTGGTACAAATACTGACAGAAGCGGCGGGTGCGGGTTGACGTGGGGCTACTCTTCGACTATCCCACGGTGAGGATACCTGGGCCGCGCCAAGCTTACGAAGGCCCACAGAAGGCCCACTAGGGGTATCGTGTGACCTAGTCCTAGTCGGTTAGGTCGCATAACCTGCCATATCTGTAATTGCCATACGGCATCGCTCACCCGAGACCTGGCCTACCTATAAAGGTCAGGAGGGTTGCTCCTCTCAAGGACACGCTCATAACCGCCACCACAAACCCTAGCGAGATCGCAATCTCGTCATTATAATCGCTACTCGCCATCAATATCAGACAAGCAGGAAGTAGGGTGTTATCCTCCGGGAGCCTGAACCTGGATAAATCGCCCCGCTTGTCAGCCGTCGTGATCACCAACGCTTCTCTTTCCCCCTCAATCAACCAAGGGTGGACAACCCAGGGATTTGTCGAGTTACACCCTCGTCAATTGGCGCCGTCTGTGGGAAGAACAAGCGTTGGAATCATGGTCGCACCGGCTCCATCTGCAAGGAAGATCGACGTCTGCACCACTCGGGAGCCCATCCGCTTCGGTTCCTTCGAGTACGCCTTCCACCCGCCGACCCGCCGCTCGGTGTACGCCGATCTGTACGAAGGTATACACATCACCTTTGGCTCCATATACTGTTTCGTTGATAGTCGCGGAATATTCAGGTCCGCGGTGACCGCACCACGCACGGCGGTAGCACCCGCATCGGCCACCCCCGCGCCTTACCCACCGTCGTCTGTCGCGGGAGTCGCATCTGCTACAACTGCAAGGATCGCATCTACTTCGACTACATCGACTACCTCGACAGCGGCCATGCAGATCGAGTCTACTTCAACCACCTCGATCGCACGACCGACAAAACCAAGATCTACCTCGACCACGACTGCATCGATCGCACCCGCACGTTTGACCAAGGACGCGCTGCCGACAGCCACGTCGCACGCATCTTCGTGGACCCATCAAGTCTACCCCAAGCCAATCGCACTCGCTCCAGCGATTGCGAAATCTCCTTCCACGACTCCTGCAAAGATCGCGAGAAGACGCAACAACGGCTGCGCCGCCTGCCACGTGGCAGCAATTTTCGATCCAGAGCAAGATTCGGATGACGGAAGCAGCAGCGGCAGCGTAAACACCCCTACCGAGGTTTACCCCAGCAAGTCTTCATGGCCGGCACAACACCTCCAGAAGGCAACGACGAACCCGCAAACCCACTGGAGGTGGTCATGCCCGACCAGACGACTCGACTCACAATCACGCGCGACATGGCGATCATGGCCATGAAGCACGTTGATGACGGCACGTTTCCACCACCCGACGCACCTCGGGAGGATCAGCTGGCGGTCCAGTACTTGCTACGCAAGGAAGGCGAACGACTACGCGCCGAAAAAGCCGAACTCATCCGGCGCAAGAGGGATGCGGACGCGTCAAGCGCCAGGAGGGCCGCCTACTCGTTCACTTCTTCCACCGAGGTCAGCCAAGGAGGACGGCGACGAAGAGCCCGCGTTCCCCTCATGACGGAAGACGATCGAGCCAGGATCACCTGTAACCTTGACTCATCCTTCGTCACCGAGGACGAAAACGGGATACCCGTCCCAAAAACGGCGGACGCCTGCATCCTGGCAGTTGAAACGTACCTTCGGCTCACACAGCTGAAAGGGCATGTGCCCTCATGTATGGTTTTGGTAATTAATGACAATCCCTAAGGACTAATGTGTGTTTTGAGCATATTGCAAGTATGGCTTGAAGTTGTCAAGCCATCACCTATAAGAAGAAAGATGGTATCTTCCATGAGCTTGCAACAAGAAGATCAATTTGTATAGCTCATGGAGGATGATGTCATGCCATGATCGTCATCAAGGTTGACTAGTGCAAGACCAAGGGAAGCTGTCAGAGACATGAAGACGAAGCTAAGCGAGACTCTCCCATGATGGAGTATGGGGGAGTATATGGAGGAGTCGACCAAGGGAAGCTGTCGGAGACATGAAGACGAAGCTAAGCGAGACTCTCCCATGTTGGAGTATGGGGGAGTATATGGAGGAGTCTTCATCAAGCATGTGCTAGCAAGCGCAATCAAGAAAGGTGGTCCACTTGAAGAGATCAAGTTCGTCATCATCTAGCTCAAGTGGATAGCTCAAGGCAAAGGTATGATCTTGATAGGGCTATAGGATAGATAGGCATACTATCAAGGGGGGCTCTCGAGTGAGTAACTTGATCGCATCTTTGTGGAGAGCTCAAACCTTTGCATGCTTGGCATGTCATCTTTCTTGGTTCTTATTTGTCTTTTCTCCTTGTTGGTTTTTGGTTCTTGTCGTGATCTTCATAACAAGACCAAGTTCTTCGACAACGGTTTTAGTTTGGAAAACTCGTTGCGTTTTCGGTGTGGAAATATTACCGGTTCAACCTTGAGTAAAGTTCCACACCCTCACATATTTGGGGACTTTGCTCTATTTATGGTTTGCAATATTTCCAACGGAGTTGGTCTCAAATCATTCGGAGTTTATTTGCAAAAGATCTCTCAGTTCTGGTGTTTCTGCAGTTTTTCAAAAAGGGTGGAAATGTCTGGACCTTGCTCGGAGATTTCCGAGCCCCAGTCCGGAGATCTCCGAGCGACGGAAGATTTTTGCTAAGTCCAGAACTCAATTGCGTACTGACTCAGTTCAGTTTTCCATCGGATTTTCTACCGGAGATTTCCGGGGTCCGGAAATCTCCGGCCCTGGTTCGGATATTTCCGGTCACTAGTTGCAGTTTTTCGCCAAGTCTTATTAGCCTTCAGCACTGATCTTATCTCAGCTCGATTCGGAATTCCTACCGGAGATTTCCGGGGTCTGGAATTCTCCGGCCCTCAGTTCGGAAATTTCCGGACTGGAGATTCCCAACGGCTAGAAATCTGGGAGGGGCTATAAATACCCCTCCCCTTCTTCCTTGAGCTGACGACTTTCCCCTCTCTCTCTTGCCATTGTTGACCTTGGGAAAGCTTGCCCCCTCTCAAATCCTTCCATGTTCTTGCATATCTTTGAGGGAAAAGTGAGAGGAGATCTAGATCTACAATTCTACCAATCCATCTCTCCTCTAAGTGAGGGGAACTTAGTGGATCTAGATCTTTGAGTTCCTTTGTGGTTCTCCCCCTTTGTTCTTGCTCTCTCTTATCCCCCCATAAGCATTAGTTGCTTGTGGTGGGATTTGGGTGTGTAGGTTTTGTCTCCTTTGTGGTTTCTTCGTTCTTCCTCTCTTATTCCCCCATAAGCATTTGTTGCTTTGTTGGAATTTGAGAGTGAAGAACTTGAGCACTTTGTGTGTTCTTGCCATTGCATCTTGCATCGGTTTGAGCCCTCCACGAGGTTTCGTGGTGGTGAAATTCGTGAGCTTGTTACTCTTGGGCCTTGGACCCTAGACGCCTTAGTGGCCACCTTTGTGGCATAGGACCTTTTGTGGTCAAGGCCTTTGTGGCTAGTTGGGACCTTTGTGGTCAAGACCTCTTGTGGTCATTTGGGAGCACCCAATTCGGTTGTGGGTGTGTGCCCCAAGGTTGTTGTACGGGATTGTTCTCCGCCCCAAAGGAGTTCATAGTGGAAGGTGGACTCGGACCTTTGTGGTCGAGTTCATCGGAGAAGAAGGTGAGGCCTTTGTGGCGTTGAGCAAACCTGTTGTGGTTGCTCACACCTCTCCAACGAGACGTACACCTTTTGTGGTGGAACTCGGGAATACATCATCGTCTCCGCGTGCCTCGGTTATCCCTATACCCGAGCTCTTTACTTATGCACTTTACTTTGTGATAGCCATCGTGCTTGAAGTTCTTTACCTTACTATCCCATTGTTGTTTGTGTTGCATAGCATAAGTTGTTGGTGCACATAGCGAACCTAGTATATTTAGGTTGTGTCATTGATAAGTTAAACACTAAGTTTTATTCCGCATTTATCAAGCCTAAATTGTAAAAAGTGCTCCTCGCCTATTCACACCCCCCCCCTCCTGGCGACGTCTTTCCTTTCAACAGCCACCGGAGGGAGACGCATGAGCCCTTCTCCACAAGCAACAGATCATGTCCATGAAGACAATTGAGGAAGCACTAGCAAACAGGGTGCCAAGCAACTGGGCACGCGAAGAACAAGAACACCAAGCTCGCGATCCGGCAGCACCGGACGTCCCTACAGCACAGCCACTGCGACAGCCACAACCAGGCGAAGACCTTCGCAACGTCATCACGCAAAGGACGGTAGACCGCAACCGCAGTCAGCGTTCGACTGACACGATGAACCCAGATGAGCAGGGCGACCGCAACTTCGAGCCGTGCGGCGCCACATGTTTCAGCTTCAACATTCGCGACACCTGCATGCCGAAGGGCTTCAAGCTAGCAGCAGGAACACCCAGGTACGACGGAAAGCAAGACCCGCGCCTCTGGCTCGAAAACTACCTCATCGCCTGTACCTGTCAAAAATTGCTCGCGCTGGGAGAACCCCGCAGTGGGACACGATTTGGAGCGCTCCAGGTCCAACTCAGCAAGCTTCAAACTCGTTTCAAGGCTAACCACCATATTCCTTATATAGGTGATCATCCGCTGGTCATTCGCGCTTCGATGTGGAACGGGTGCTGATCGACGACGACGCCCAACTGCAGTCAAGCGAGAACCTCCCTCGCCACGCGCGCGAGTCGTCACAGCGGCAGAAGTGGCCTCATGCGTGTTAGTCTGTCACGAATATGCAATGTCAATACAGCAGAAAGACTCCTCAGCTGAAGCAAAGTTGAAGGGAAAGAAATTATAATTCAGAATAAAAGAGGTTTCAAGGCCAGAAGACCCGACAAAATAAAGGTCATTACAAGCTGCAGAATGAAATACAAGTTCTTGCGACTAAAAGGACCCACACTACAAAAGCTCCTAAACTACCGACTCCGATCGGGAGCGACTCTTCCAAGAAGCCGCCTCAGTTGCCTTGGCGAGCGCCCTCTCGAAGGTGGCCACAAGCTTCACATCCAGCCGTGCAGCCTGCGCCTTCACCCCGCTAAGGGAAGCGGTCCGGCCATCGTACCTTCGCGGGAAGCCGCCGACAACCTTCTCGAAATCGCCAGCTACTTGATGGCCTAGCAGAAGCTGGAAGGTGAGCTCGGAGCCGCGTACCGTCTGCGCCCGAGTGAAGTCGGCGAGGGTAGTCGCTTCATCTTCGAACGGCGCCGTGAGGGCATCGACGGCAGTCGGCGGCGGGTCGCTCGGAAAGATGCTCCGGTGCACAGTCGTGAGCGCTCCAGTCGACTTCTGTAGCGCCGACGACGACTTCTGCAGCGCAGCGGATGCATACGCACAGACGCGGTCGAGAAACCCAACCGCGGTGGCCAAGTCGACATTGTCACTGGACGAGCCTTCCGGAGGAGAGCCGCCACATTTCTCTGAAACGAGTGTCACAAATCAATAGAAAGAACAAGAAGCAAAGACAAAGTAGGCGCTCAGCCGAAAACTCACCTCCGAGGGCGCCGGCGAGCGAGAGCAGGCGGTCGATCTCGGTCTTCTCCCGGACGACCTGCACACGCTCGCGCTCCTGGGACTCGTGTAGGGCCTTCTCAAGCTCTTCAGCTCCAATTCTTCAGCCCGCTTAGTAGCCTGGTCCAGACCTTCTCCAGGCGAACATAGGCAGCGGCTGCCTCAAGCTGTTGGCGGTAGTATGGCTGCAGAAACAACAAGAAGTTATAAAGTTGCGGGCGACTATACTAGTCACCCACACCTTCGGGGGCTACTCCCATCGGGAGCGCTGTTCGCGCACCCGATGAAATTTAAGGACTACAAGAACAAGAACAACAACTTACGTGGTCCAGAAGGTCGACATCATCCGAAGCCGCGGGGGGAGCACGACTCGGGGCCCTGAAGTCGCCAGTCGGCGCACGCTCCTCGACCACCGCCTGCGTCACCAGCTCAGTCGAGGAAGCAGAGGTGTGCTCCACTTCGCGGCGAGGGGAGCTGACCTCGCCAGAGCGGTTGCTGGAACAAATTCGAGGCAAAACTCAACTCGAAGCTCGGAACTCGAAAATACAACATGACGAAGAAGTAAGAAAAGGAACTTACCTGGCGGCCTCGTCGCCATCATAGCTCCCCAGGGAGACGGACGGCATCCGAGCGAACCCACGCGGCGGCGCTGAGCTGGCCGGAGGAGCAGCCAAGGGTTCGTCCCAGTTGTCCTCGGACCGCACACCCGAGGAGGACATGCCAGCCTCCTCCAAGTCAACATCGGCATCCTTCATGGGTGACGAAGCAGTCGCAGAGTCGCCATCACTTCGCCACTTTTGCCTCTTCCGTGCGGGTTCCTCCTCGTCATCGTCATCCTCCACCTCTTCGTTAGGAGAGATAGCGGACGGGATGTCTTCATCGTCATCCTCCTCCTCCACAAACTTGAAGGGGATCGTGTGCAGAAAACAAAAAATTTCCTACCGACGATATCCTAAAAGCATGCCAAGATCTATTCTATGCAGATATAGTAGTACGAACGGAGATCGGAATACGTACCCTTGTAGACCGAAAGCGGGGATTACGTTCCCGCACAAACGTTGTCGATGAAGACCGACGAAGCCGACCTCAAGGTCGTGTAGAGGAAGCAGGGCTCCGAGTACCGCTAGCGCAGCACCTCGCAGGGAGTCGCACACGTACGGTGGAGACGACGGCCTCCGAAGCTCCAGTCCAGGACGAGCATCGGAAGACTTGGACCGGAACACCAGCAGCGCGGCAGCGGGCTATGGTGGAGGAGATCCCCTTGCTCTGCTCGGCGCGGCTCCGACTTGGGAACCACGAGATCGAGAGAGAAATCGGGAATTAATTGGTGAATTAAAAGGCTGGGGGTGCCCTTTCTTATATAGGCTCCCAGGGGGAGCCAACCTTGCCAGCCAGGCAATGTGCGGCTAGCCTTGGTGCGCCGGCCCCCTGGTGGGCCCCTTGGCCCATCCAGGCCGGCCACCTTGGCCCCCACCGAATCCCCTAGGGATTTTTCCCCCTCTTGGGCCTTCTTTCGACTAGAAGGCCCATTTAGGGAAATCAGCCTAAATAAATTCAAAAATAAATATATAAAATCATATTTGCATATTAATAACACTAATTAATATCAAACATAATATATATAATTTTTCCTAGCTCCGAAAACTCTTTCGGCGCTGCCCGATCTCCATCGGACCCCTCCCGGGACGCTCCAAGTGATCTCCTTCCTTTCCGGTTGTCTTGTCGAAACCCGTTAAGTGTGTTACCCTAGCGGTTCGATATAATATCAGGTATGATCAAGACTCCTCAATGATCAACGACTAACTCGTAGGCCTGGACCCCATGAATTAATCCCTGAGATATAACGAATGACTTTCATCTATCAAACCTGAACGTAAAGTCTTAGACCTTTTGCCATAGCGATACTTAGCACGTCCGAGCGTCGTTCCATAGATATCTCCATACCTAATCCCGACCTCGTTACTGACGACGCTATCTTCTACTCGTTCATGATCTCATGTCTCCGTGACCTAGTCACATGCTTGCAAGCTCATTAGACATGATCTCACCGAGTGGGCCCGAGAGTATCTATCCTGCTATGCGGACTGGCAAATCCCGCTCTTGACCCCTCGTCCCAACTACTCCTTTCCGATACCCAAAAGTATCACCGTTATTGTCATACTAAATAAGATACGACGTTTGGTGCAATCAAAGTATCTTCAAGGAATAATAGTAAGAGTTGATCTCACGGTCAAAGGCGTAACGACTACGTTCTGCAAATCTGGGTATGTCCATCACATCGTGCTCTAGCGATATGACTCTCATTGCCGACCGGCGCCATGCCCCATGATCGGGAAACCTCGATCATCAATCGCGCAACGAAACTAGTCTTAGTAGAGGCTACTAGGGACCTGGTTGTTTACGTATCACACCCGCATTAATGTTTCCGCTTAATACGGTTCTAGCATGACACAAAAACCTATTATGAACAAACGAGATATGATAAAGAATACACTTTATTAATTGCCTCTAGGGCATATCTCCTTCGGTCTCCCACTTGCACTAGAGTACAACTTAATCTAGATTACAACTTGGTAAAAGCTTAACACCCATAGCTAACTGGTGCTGTTCATGCTTATCAAGCGGGAGAGGCTTCGTCAGCGGATCTGCCACATTCAGATCCGTATGCACTTTGCAAATCTTCACATCGCCTCCTTGTACGTACTGACGTATCACATGGAAGCGTCGGAGAATGTGTTTGGCGGTGGAGTGAGACCTTGGCTCCTTGGCGTTCGCAATGGCACCCGTATTGTCGCAGAAGAGGATCACGGGGTCTTGCACGCTTGGAAACACTCCAAGTTCGATGACGAACTTCCTCAGCCACACAGCTTCATTCGCGGCCTCGCATGCAGCAATGTACTCCGACTCCATTGTAGATTGTGCGACTCTGGGTTGCTTCCCACTTCATCGGGGTCTGAGCAAAAACTTGCATCTACGTAACCCGTTACGCCAAGTTCTTCATCGCAGCGACCATACACAAGGAACATTTCCTTTGTCTTATGAGATACTTAAGAATGCTCTTAACAGCTACCCAATGCGGCATTCCAGGATTACTCTGGAACCGGCTTGTCAAACTTAGAGCTAATGCCACATCCGGTCTAGTACTCAACATTGCATACATGATCAATCCTATGGCTGAAGCATAAGGATGTTTCGTCATTTCGGCCTTACCCAGTTCCGTCACCGGACACTGCGCCTTACGCAATATCTTATTCTTGATAACTGGCAGAGAACCCTTCGTTGCCTTTTCCATATGGAAACGCTTCAGTATTTTATCAAGATAAGTACTCTGACTTAGTGCTAATAGGCGCCTTGATCTATCGCGATAGATTTTTATGCCTAAAACATACGCAGCTTCTCCTAAGTCCTTCATGGAAAATTTACTGTTTAAATATTCCTTCACGCTATTCAGAAGTTCCACATCATTCCCTATTAGCAATATGTCGTCAACATACAGTGCTAAGAACACAACCGAGCTCCCACTCATTTTCTTGTAAATACAGGTCTCTTCCACATTCTGGATAAATCCAAAACCTTTGATTACCTCATCAAAGCGAAGATTCCAGCTCCGAGATGTCTGCTTCAATCCATAGATGGATCGTTGAAGCTTGCACACCTTGTTAGCATTTCCTGGATCGACAAAACCTTCCGGCTGTACCATGTACAACTCTTCCTCAATGTTTACATTCAGGAAGGCCGTTTTGACGTCCATCTGCCAGATTTCATAATCATAATAGGCAGCTACCGCTAACAAAATCCGAATAGATTTAAGCATCGCTACCGGTGAAAAAGTTTCATCGTAGTCAATTCCATGAACTTGTCGGAAACCCTTTGCGACAAGCCGAGCCTTATAGACGGTCACATTACCATCAGCATCAGTCTTCTTCTTAAAGATCCACTTATTCTCGACGGCCTTGCGCCCTTTGGGAATATCCATCAAAGTCCACACTTTGTTATCATACATGGATCCTATTTCGGATTTCATGGCTTCAAGCCATTTCTCGGACTCTAGACTCTCCATCGCCTCCTTGTAGTTCGTAGGTTCGTCTTGCTCGACTAGCATGACGGTACAAACCATGTTGCCATACCATTCTGGTGCGATCCGAGATCTACCAGACCTACGAGGTAGAACATCTTCCTCGACAGTTTCTCCCACTCCTTCCACGGAGGACGTTTCCGGAATTGCTTCCGTTGCGCCACTCGGAATCTCGAGTTCAGGATCAACGATTTCATCGAGGTCTACCTTCCTCCCACTTACTCCTTTCGCGAGAAACTCCTTCTCTAGAAAGGTACCGGTCTTCGCGACAAAAGTTTTGCCCTCAGCTTGGTTGTAGAAGGTGTACCCAACGGTTTCCCACGGATATCCTACAAAGACGACTTTCTCCGACTTCGGTTCGAGTTTGTCGGGCTGTAATTTCTTAACGTACGCCTCACAACCCTAAACCTTCAGAAACGATAACTTAGGCTTTTGGCCATACCATAATTCATACGGCGTCGGTTCAACGGACTTGGACGGAGCCCTATTTAAAATGAATGCGGCTGTTTCTAACGCATAACCCCAGAAGGACACTGGCAGATCGATAAGAGACATCATAGATCGGACACTATCCAGTAGAGTACGATTACGTCGATCGGACACGCCGTTACGCTGCGGCGTTCCGGCTGGCGTAAGTTGGGGTACTATGCCACAACTCTTCAGATGTGTGCCAAACTCAAAACTCAAGTACTCTCCACCGCGATCGGATCGGAGATGCTTGATTTTCCTATTAAGCTGATTCTCAACTTCACTTTGGAATTCTTTGAACTTTTCAAACGTTTCAGACTTGTGTTTCATCAAATAGATATAACCGTATCTACTCAAGTCATCAGTGAAGGTGACGAAGTAACGATAACCATTGCGTGTCGAAACGCTCATCGGTCCACACACATCTGTATGTATGATCCCCAACAAATCCGACGCCCGTTCAACGAAACCTTTGAACGGTGTCTTGGTCATTTTGCCCATGAGGCATGGTTCGCATGTATCGAGGGATCCGAAATCCAACGAGTCCAAGAGTCCATCGGAGTGGAGTCGCTTCATGAGCTTTATACCAATATGACCAAGACGGCAATGCCACAAAAACATGGCGGTATCGTCACTACACTTAATCCGTTTGGCTTCTATGTTATGGATGTGAGTACTACGATCGAGATTCAACAAGAATAAACCGTTATTCTCGGGAGCATCAACATAAAAGATATCATTCATATAAATAGCACAATTGCTTGACACTGATTTAAATGAATAACCGTCTTGTAACAGGCAAGACCCACTTATAATGTTTACACTCAAGGATGGCACAAAATAACATTTATTTAAAACCAAAACTAATCCCGATGGTAGATGCAGAGGGAGCGTGCCGACAGCCACCACGTCGACTCTCGATCCGTTGCCGACGCGCATCGTCACCTCATCCTTCGCCAGCCGCCTTCTATTCCGTAACTCCTCCTGAGAGTTACATATATGAGCAACAGAACCAGTACCAAATACCCACGTATTGCTCCGGGCGGATGTAAGGTACACATCTATAACATGTATATCAAATATACCTTGCTCTTTGTCGACCGTCTTGCCAGACTTCCTATCCTCTAGATACTTGGGGCAGTTGCGCTTCCAGTGACCCTTCCCCTTTCAGTAGAAACACTCCACGCTAGCTCTGGGACCAGATCTGTTAGTCCTGGTGTCGTGGTGGTGTCACGGCAGATGCCATAGGATGGCTAATGTGTGGGGCCGATGGACGTTGGTGGATCCGGGGAGGGATAGCGAGCTGAATAGCCCACGCGAGGAGGATCCCGGTATAACCGAGATCTCCCAAGAACTAGAAACAACAGCAATACAGTATAGGGGAGATCTAACAAACAAGAACAAAGGCACGAAGGCACACGACACACACATGATATACCCAGGTTCAGGGCCCTCGTGAGGAGGTAACACCCCTACTCCTGCCTTTCCTCCCTATATAACTGTGGTACAAGGGCTACAACTTGCTCGTAGATCTCTCCAAGTGAAGAACAAGAAGAACTAGATGAACTCCAGGTATGAGGAAGTAAATGCTCTAGGAGTAAATGCAACTATAGCTTTGGCTCCCAAGTTGGTCCTTCTCTCACAGAAGCAGTTATGGTGCCTTTTATAGGGTTTCGGCCAGGAGGGCCGGAAACCCTAAGTCGACTTGGCCCCACCGGACAGGCCTAGCCGGCATGTCGTCACCGGCTAGTGCGACCTAGTCGCCGCGCTATCCGGCGTAGCCCCTTCGTCATCATCTCGGCAAGGACAGCAGGCGCCGTCCTGGATCATCATTGTCCCCCTGTCAGGGACAGGACATGTCTTTGCCCATCTCGGATAACCTTTTCCGGATTGCCAGGCTAGGCATGTCGTGTCTTGTCGTACCGTTGTCGTACCGGCTGACGCGCTCTCGTGTCAGGCGGGAGGTGACCATGCTTCCGTGTCAGGCGGGAGGTGACCATGCTTCCGTGTCAGACGGAAAGGTACTTCCCCCCCCGCATCAGGCGGGAAAGCCTGCTACAGACCGTTGACGGTCGACCGGGATCCCTCACGCCGGCTACCTCCATGCTTGCCCCCGTGAGCCTCTCCTGCATAAGATCAAGACCGAGATAGAGATTCCGGTTAGCACTTACCCGGACCATCTATCCGGTAGAACCGAATACACCTCCTTCCGGGAGTCTCCTCGGATCCCAAGATCCGAGATCCTTTCCGGAGGTGTCCGAGCTCGTCCGTGGATGCGTATCTCTAGGCCTAGCCTCCCGAAGATGTCTTGGCCTATCAGCAAAGACATCTTCGAGAAGCTAGTTCTTAGAGGAACCATCCGCTGATGCATTTGCTGCCATTGTGAAGGCTCGGGGTGTCTATTTATAGCTGTTAGAACTGACCCTTGTGCCTGCCAGGTGGCACTTTGCACTCTTCCGGCGCTCAAGGGTCAAGGTGCCCCTTTCAGCACACCAGGGGGTGCCCCTTGCTCTCGCCAAAGGTCAAGTACTGTTGGCATACTGCTGAGTTATTCCGGGATCTGCCCCTACCCGGGGGGCAGCCCCCCGACACTAGTCCCCGAAGCTGGTGCTGCACAGCGACCTCGGATGATGTGCGGGATCAGCTTTAGTAACGACTATCTTCTGAGAACATACGATACCATCCTTCGACTAGATGCCGAGATCGGTTTTTTCCGAGATCCTCTTACCGAGACTGTTTCAACCGGAAGACGGAGCCTGTAACCGGATACTGCAGTCTCAGTGAATCTTCACCGTTGGTTTTGTATTGAATTCGAGATCTCGAGCTGGGTCCCATCCGACGTCCCGTCTGACCAGAAATGCACTCGAGTGCCTCTGTCCGAGCACGCCGTCGCTTGGGTTCGCGCGCCGGGAGCCGCAGCCGATCCGAAGCCCAACCGTTGGGGCCGTGTGGCCTTTGGTGTGGCCGGATCGGGCGCTCCGGCGAGCGCCACGTGTCGCGCTGCACAGACCGGATCCCACCCACGATCGGAGGGATCGTGGGCGGGAAAATTGGAAACCGCTCCGGAATCCCCCCATAAATAGGGGACCGGAACGGTCACCTCTTCTTCTTCCTCTTCTTCACTCCTCCGTCCTGTCGTCTCGAGCGCTCCGCCGCAGCCGTGCCCGTAGCCCAAACGCCATTGCTCTCACCGGTCGCCGGAGTCCGAACGCCGCCGTTCCTCTTGCGCGTCATCGACCTCCTCTTCTCCGGTGAGTTCCTCTCTCCGCCCCGATGATCTTCTTTATGGGAACGATGCTTCGCACTCGATCATACCCTAACACACGCGCGGCTGCGCCGCCGCCGGTGAGCATGATTCGAGCGGCGCGCACGGGACGCGCGGCGAGGATGCACCGTTGCGGTAGGACTTAGATCTTTCGCCCGCATTACGTCTTGTTCGAGTTTAGCCCGAGCTTATTTTCCTCACTTTAGTTTCGATTTATCAGCACACGGTAGATCTTACTTGCCCTGAACTCGGTTGTGTTTAGGAGTTTGCGATCCGGCATCTTAGCTCCCGATAGACTAACCCCGACTAACTGCCACTGCGCCTGCAGAGTAGCCCGGATACCTCTGCGGACTCCTCCGGCATGGGTGAAGAAAGTATCCGGGGGTGCTGGGATGGATCCGAGACCAAACAGGCGGACCTGGACTGGCTGTACCGGACTCACCGGATACCGCCAGAAGTTGAGAGCCGTCTTCCGGAGGATGAGGTTCAACCGGAACCCCAACCCGGGGAATACGTTGTATTCCTCACGCACTTCGAGCGCGGGTTTGGGCTTCCGGCTAGCCCCTTCTTCCGTGACTTCCTCGACACCTACAGCCTCCAACCCCATCATCTCCCAGCTAACGCCATCATGATGCTTTCGGTCTTCACCACCTACTCGGAAGCATATCTCGGTGTATGGCCATTCCTGGACCTCTAGGCAGGTACTTCATCCTTCGTCGCCAAGTCATCCCCAATCCGGACCAGAAAATAAAAGATTTGGTCGACTGCGGAGCTGCCACCGTCATCCCCCGTGCTGACTCCGGATTCCCAATAGTCAAGGGACTAGAGTCCTACCGGAAGTGGCAGCGCAGCTTCTTCTATGTGAAGAACCGGGAGAGCTTGGGCGATGCTCTGGGATCCTCGAATCCGGACTTCATCAACCTGCCGGAGTTCGCCATTGGCCCTCCCCGTAAATTCAACCTCTGGAAACGGTTCCCCGACACCGAGGAAGTCAGGTGTATGCACGACGTCCTGAACGTGCTGACCGACACGATGACCGGCGATGACCTCCTGCGCTGCTTCATCATTCGCTGCGTCTGCCCCCTCCAAAGCCGAGTACACAAGATGTGCCATATGGCCGGGAACTTAGACCCTACCCGGACCAGTATTTTTGGGTTAGACCATGCTGTGGTCGTCCGACGCGTTCGAGCTATTGCTCGGACGAAGATGACGGATGACTATTCTTGGGGTGCCATCGGGGGATCCCGAAAAAAAACCCTGAAACAGGTGCTCCTGTCTGCCTTTCGTAAACTTGCATTCGCACCCGGGTTCTGCTGGAAACCGACATGGGTATCATGTGGTGATTTATTTGCGCAGTTATTCGAGCGGCAAACCGAGGAAGACGCTATCCACGCCAACGGAAATTTTGCGCCGAACTTCCCAGTACCGGAAGAGATGCCGAGGGAGGATCCCGATGGTGAGGAGCATCTTGCCGTTCCTCTGGTGAAAGCTGCCGCCCCGGGTAACCCTTCAATCTTAGAGGCAGTTTCCATTTCTTCGGATGATGAGGATGAGATTGACTGTCAAATTCTCGATGTGATTGACGCTCTCCCTCTCAACTGGGCCTCAGCAGTGGTTCCGAAGCCGACGGCCGTGACCAAACGCGCCGAGAGCCGGAAGCGTGCGGCTTCCGACACCGACGCTGCTGATGACTCCGGCAACCCCCCCCCCCCCCCCCAAGAGGAGCAAGCCAAACAAACAGACGGTCGAGAAGCCTCCTCGACGCCGGAGGAAGGGTCCTCCCACTGTGGACTCCGGGTACATTTTCTTTGCCTTATGCTACATGACCTTGTCTTCTCCATAAATTATTACTGAGATATTTTCTTTCAGGGACGCACTCGACCTCCCGTCACCCGCTGTTCCTCCTCCTCCCGGAACTCGGACTCCCAGCCCGACTCGGGCTGCCTCTTCTCCACCTCGCCCTTCTACTCGAGGAAGTGAGCCTGCTGCTTCCGATGCCGCACCGGCTACTGTTGTGATTCCGGATGCACGCCCGGTGATCGATGAGACCCTGGTGCAGGCCACGACCACCTCGGGAGACATTCTTCTTCCGGAGAGTCCGCGCCGGGTGCCCGGGCTTGAGGCAGAGATCCTGAGCCCTCCCCGGCAGCTCGTGCCCAGCGGTCCCTCCTGGCAAGCCGCGAACAAGACTGCCCCGGAGAAACGGCCCGCAGCCTCCTCCCGGCCAGCTGATCAACCTGCCGCGAAGTCGCGCGGCAAGGTTGCCGGGCAGAAAACAACTTCTGCCAAACCTACTGCTGCTCCGACATCCTCGGCCCAAGACTTGGCGCTGCGCACGGGTAAGTTTTCACCGTTACCACCACCTCCCGCCGAGATCCCTACTGCCGCCATGCGGATGTTGCGAGCAACCGTAAGCTCCTTTGTGCCTTCAGGATCTCAGGACGTTGTTGCTACTCGCGCGCCCGGCGGCTCCGGCATACACGTTGTTGATGAATACAATCAGGCCTGGATTGCCGCCGACGCCTCCGAGACCGTGGGAGACTTGCACGCTGCAGGCCCAAGCCGCAACGCTCAAGCTCTGCACGCTCTCCAGGTGGCCGCGCTGGATGTTACTCGGGTGACCGAGGTAAGTTTGTTCCCTTTCTTTCTCCAATAAACATTTGTTCCTTCCCCACTAGTCCCCGAGATTGGTGCTAAGTGCTCTAGATTCCACCGAATAGCAAATCACTAGGCTCCAATCTTAGAGAAAACTTCAGGACTCGGACACCGAGTCCCCGAGATCCTCCCAACCGGTTAGCTTGTTTCAAAATTTGCTCCATCACCACTAGTCCCCGAGATTGGTGCTTAGTGCTCTAGATTCAACCGAATAGCAGACCACTAGGCTCCAATCTTAGAGAAAACTTCAGGACTCGGACACCGAGTCCCCGAGATCCTCCCAACCGGTTAGCCTTTACTTGCTATTGATCTCGGAATCTCCCAATTTCCTTACATCTTCTCCCGGATTGACCTCATCCTTCTTTGTTTTGATTTCAGGAGTGCAGCAAGAAACGATGCAGCATCTTCAACCGAGTTCTTGCTGACCTCGGTCAGTCCAAGAAGTGCGAGGGGCGCCTCCGGGAGGAGCGAGATGCCGCGCGCAAGATCTCGATAGATCAGAAGGCCGCACTCGCTACCGCGCAAGCCGAGATCGCGCGACTTAACGGCGAGCTTGAAAAGGCCAAGGCTGCTGCGACCGAGATGAAGACGCGCTTCGTTGAGGCGACGAAGAAACAAAGGGAAACCTTGGATCAGTCCGAGGAGCGCGCGCATCTTGCCGAGACCGGGTTGGCTCTTCTCCGGTCACGGTCCGGTAGTTGGCTCTCTGAGCTAAGTGTACTGAACCGGGACCTTAACAGTAAGTGGGCCGACATCCCCCATGCTTTCCTTGCTCTCTTTTTTTGTTGTTGTTGCTCTTATTATGCCCTAGTCGCTTGACAGCTCTTCTTTTTAAAGTGGAATTCGAGCACTCCCGCGAAGCTGCTGCTCTTGCCGTTGCTGCTGCCCGAAAGAAGCGTGCCGGGAAGGGTGCTGTCTCGGATGCCTGGGATATTGAGGACCACCTCACCGCCCTGAAGGCCCGGATAGTGCCTCTCCGGTCGATCGGGACGGAGCTGCTCAGCGCTGCGATCCACGTCCACGGCGCGTTGTGGCCGAGTATCCGCGCGACGCTCTCGGTCGCCGAACTCGCGAGCGCACTCCGATGTGCCGGGAGGCGCATCCACGCTTGGAAGCGCTCCGGTGCGCGGGCTGGTGCCGACCAGGTCTTGACCCAAGTACTTAGCTGGTACGAAGGTCTCGATCTGGACACGATTCAGCGCCTGCGGACGATCTCGCCGTGGTGCAGCGATCCGGCTAAGGTCCAGCGGCGACAAGAGGTGGCGCATCGCATTGCTTCGTGGTCCAACATTCGCGCCTTCACCGCCAGCGTCATTGCTTCTGATTCCGAATCCGACTATGAGGATGACGAAGAAACCGGCACGACCGGTGACGCGGATGATGAGATCCCGGAAGAAGACGACGCTGCCTCTGGTGCTGCTACTGAGACCGTGGTTCCCCGGGATGTTGCTACTTCTCCGACACCCGAGGCCTCTCAGGCCGAGGTGCGCCCCGATGCCCCGAGTACCGCCACCGAAACTGAAGCCAGTGCTGCTCCTGCTGCTGCTCCCGAGGTCGCTGCTTCTGCTGATGTCTCCGTCGAGAAGCCGACTTCTCCTACCACTTAGAAAGATTTAAGAGTAGATTCGTTAAATCCCCGGGATGACGGGTGCAAGATGTAACATACACTATTTAATATCTTCGTTTCGTACTGAGTTATCTATTCGAACAAGTTATGCCAATTTTTTCTGTTACGAGTTCCCGAGTTGCTTTTCATGTTTACCGTACTTAGGTAATTTCTGCTCTTGTCTACCATTTCGGCGTTCGACAGTCGAGTCACAAAACTCCATATACGGTATACATTACTTAAGACAATCCGAGTTCTGGCTAACCGAATTCCCGACATAAAAAATAATTGGGTTAGCAAAAAATAGGTATGCCGGATAAGTTCCTGCTCCGAGCCCCCGAGACCATTTTCGTGTTCCCCACATTTGACTCTCTTTGCTCTTGACTACCATTTCGGCGTGCGTCAGTCGAGTCACAAGATGATTTCACATGACATACATTACTCTGACTTTGAGAATCGAACTCGGAACTTTCCCGGCATACAAATAATACAAAAGACAGCTACCCGGCAGTCCCCGGGTTCCTTCCCGAGATGCCGGTATAAAACAACAAATGAACTTGACAAACCAAAATAAAGTAGGCACAAAACCAGGCAGTCCCCAAGTTCCTCCCGGGGTGCCTTACTTTCATTAATACTGAAAACTGAGATACATCATACACTGAGCCCTTTATGTGTAAAAGGGTCGAAGTAGAGCTACATTCCATGGACGCTTGGTTTCCTCACCGGATTTGTCCATCACACCTTTCCTAGCCTCCTGTGCATCTACAAGGTAATAAGAGTCATTGTGCAATGCCCTGCTTATCACAAAAGGTCCCTCCCATGGAGGTGACAATTTATACATTCCGGTCGTGCGTTGGATGAGCCTCAGCACAAGATCCCCTTCTCGGAACACTCTCGGGTGCACTTTCCGGCTATGATAGCGACGGAGGTTTTGTTGATAAATTGCAGACCGAGACAGTGCCAATTCCCTTGCCTCTTCGAGTAAATCAACATCATCTTCTCGGGCCTCCTTTGCCTCGGTCTCGGTGAACATTGTCACTCTCGTACTGTATGTCGGTCGGGAGTACTGCCTCGGCACCGTACACCATGAAGAATGGCGTGTATCCGGTAGATCTATTCGGTGTAGTCCGGAGACCCCACAAAACCGCCGGCAACTCCTCTATCCAGCATCCCAGAGTTCTCAACAGTGGCTCGATTAGGCGATCTTTGATGCCGGCCAAGACCAAGGCATTTGCTCTTTCGACTTGCTCGTTCGCTTCCGGGTGTGCAACTGATGCTACATCCAGCCGGATTCCCTTCTCAGCACAAAATCGAGCGAATTCCCCCACAGCAAAATTGGTGCCATTATCAGTGATAATGCTGTGCGGGTACCCGTATCTCAAGATGAAGTCTTTCAGGAATTGCACAGCAGTGTGTCCATCGCACTTCCGGATAGGCTTGACCTCTATCCACTTGGTGAATTTATCCACCATGACCAGTATGTGCGTCATATTGCCTCTTGCCGGTTTGAACTGCCCGACCATATCCAAACACCATACTGCAAATGGCCAAGTGATAGGGATTGTCTTTAGTGCTGACGCCGGCATATGTATCCGGTGAGCGAACCTCTGGCATCCCCCACACTTCCGGACAATGTCTTCTGCTTGCTGTAACGCAGTGGGCCAGTAGAACCCATGTCGGAACACTTTCGCCACCAGGGCCCGGGATGATGCATGATGTCCGCACTCTCCCTGATGTATTTCCAGGAGCACCTCTTGTCCTTCTGCCGGTTTTACACACCTCTGGAGTACCTCAGTGACACTCCTCTTGTACAACTCTTGATTGATGACGGTGTATGCTTTTGACCTTCGCATTATCTGCCGGGCTTCCACTTCATTCTCCGGGAGGGTTCTTTCCAAGATATAAGCCATAATGGGCTGTGCCCATTCCGGGATAGGTCGAACCGGGAACATGGGAGCGTCTATGTCCATTGGCTCTGCCGACATCACCTCCATCATCATCTTTCTTTGCCTTTCTGAGCACTGTGCCGCAGTCCCCGGGTTCGATGTTATGCTCCCGACATCTACTTCCATGGGTACGGCATCTGAACCAGGCTCCTTGGGGATGAAGATAGAATCCGACTCGGGTGAGGGTTGAATAGATGGCTTCCTCAAATGCTCCAGGGCTATCCCGGGTGGGATGGCATCCCGAGATGACCCTAGCTTGGACAAGACATCCGCTGCTTCGTTTTCTCCTCTGGGTATGTGCTTGAACTCGCATCCTTCGAAAAATCCGGATATTTTCTGCACATGAAACCTGTATAAGGCCATGTTTGCATCAAGCGCATCCCAATTCCCCGACACCTGCTGCACTACAAGATCGGAATCACCAAAACATTCTATCCGGCGGATGCCGATTTCCTTGGCGACATTTAGTCCATGAACCAAGGCCTCATATTCCGCGACATTGTTAGATGCCCGGAAATGGATTTGCAGAACATACTTCACTACATCCTGCTTTGGTGAAGTGAGGACCACTCCGGCACCCAATCCGATCTTAGCCTTTGAGCCATCGAAATGCATCTTCCAGAAATTGTAATCCGGCATCAGAGGTTCATACTGCATCTCGGCCCAGTCTACCAAAAAGTCCGGCAGCGCCTGCGACTTGATGGCATCTCGTCTCTCATATGCCGGAGCGTATGGAGACAACTGGATGGCCCACTTGGCTACTCGGCCGCTAGCGTCCTTGCAACCGATGATCTCGGTCAGAGGAGCTTCGCACACCACTGTGATCGGGTGTTCCTGAAAGTAGTGCTTGAGCTTGGTTACCACCATGTACACCCCATACGCCATTTTCTGGTAGTGCGGGTAGTTCTGCTTGGATTCCGAGATCACCTCACTGAGGTAATACACCGGCCTCTGTATCAGCTTGCCCCCTTCTTCCCTTTCTACCACCATTGCCACACTGACAACTCGGTTGGTTGCAGCAATATACAGCAGCATAGGTTCCTTGGGTAATGGGGATGCCAACACGGGTGTTGTTGAGAGCATCCTCTTCAAATCGTTGAACGCCGCGTCAGCCTGCGGGGTCCAAACAAATGTTTTGCTTTTCTTCATCAATTGGTACAGGGGCAAGGCCTTCTCCCCAAGTCGACTCACAAACCGACTTAGGGATGCAAGACACCCAGTGAACTTCCGTACATCCTTGAGACGCACGGGCAATTTCATGCTCTCTATAGCACGAATTTTACCCGGGTTGACCTCGATTCCCCGGCTTGAGATGAGGAAACCGAGTAGTTTCCCCGCCGGAACACCAAGTGTGCACTTGTCCGGGTTCAATTTCATCCGGAATCTTCTTAAGTTCTTAAATGTCTCCCTCAGATCATCTATCAGTGAGGCTTTTTCTTTTGTCTTTATGACTATGTCATCGACATAGACCTCGGCATTCCGGCCTATCTGGTCATGTAGACATTTCTGCATGCACCTCTGGTATGTAGCACCAGCATTTCTCAAACCAAAATTCATGACACGATAGCAATAAGCCCCATAAGGGGTAATAAAAGCAGTTTTCAATTGATCATCCAGATTCAAAGGTATTTGGTGAAAACCAGAATAGGCATCTAAAAAAGTCAAAAGTTCACTCCCGGCAGTGGAATCTATTACTTGATCTATCCGGGGCAGTGGAAAGGGGTCCTTCGGGCATGCTTTGTTGAGGTTGGTGAAGTCGATGCACATGCACCACACCTTAAGTAGGAGGGGATCATCCTTCTTCTTCTCTACCAGACCGGATTTGATATCCAATCCGTGTGCAGCACTTCCATTATGAATCCGGCGGCCAGCAGTATAGCCAGATGCTCCATGACGGCAGCTCTTCTTTCATCCGAGAGACGCCTAGTTGGTTGCTTCACCGGCTTCGCATCCGGTCTAACATACAGAGAGTGCTCAGCCAACTCCCTCGGGACGCCTTGCAGATCGTCACTAGACCATGCAAAAGCATCTCGATTCTCACGGAGGAAGTCGACGAGCTCGCCTTCCTATTTGCTGTCCAGGTTGCTGCCAATGATCACTTGGCGCTCCGGGTTGCTGGGGTCCACACCCACCTTCTTGGTCTCCTTGGGGGGCTAGAACGATGCACCCTGCTCCGGGTTCACCATCCTGGGCATTCCGAGTTGGGAGGTCTTGGCCATTGCCACCACCTGCTGGATCCTCTTCTTTTCTTCCGCGATCACGAGGGACTCAGCTAAGCATGACCCTGCCGAGGCACACTCCATGGAGCGCTTGTGGTCTCGCGAGATGGTGATTACACCGTTTGGTCCCGGCATCTTCATCTTCAGGTGGCCCATGTGAGTTGAGATCATGAACTTGGCCAGGGCTGGCCTGCCGATCAGTGCGTGATATGGGCTTTCGAGGTCCACGACCTCGAATTCCAAGCTCTCGGTTCGGCAGTTCTCGCGGGTTCCGAATAGCACTTCAACCCAGATTTTTCCCATGGGTGAGCAGGAGACTCCGGGCACAATGTCGTGGAAGGTCGTCTCGGTAGGCAACAAGGTGTTCATGGACACCCCCAGCTTCAGCATCGTGTCCTTGTACATGATGTTAATGGCACTGCCATTGTCGATCAGAACTCGGCTGAAACGGACATTGAGGCTTGGTCCGACAAAGGTTGGGTCCACCACTAAGGCATACGCCCCCGGCTTAGGCATAACCCTGGGATGATCCTTCCTGCTCCATGTGATTTCCATCTCGGACCAGTGCAAGAACTTGGGCACCGCTGGGATCACGGCATTCACCTCCAGGGCACGCTGCCGCACACTTCTCCGGTCAGTGGGCTCGGTCACGAAGACCACATAGCTTTGATGTGCTTCCCGGTAGTTGCCCTGCTGCTGTCCGGCTTGGTTACTGGGGCCTGCACCGTTGTCGTTCCGGGTGTGCACCATATTTACTGGCCGAGGTGGGGGCCCTCGCGGAGGCTGATTAACTCGGATCGCGTTGGCCCCCGATGTCGGAGGAGGGGGTCTCGGAATGTTGGGCCGAGATGCCGGAGCACTCGGCCGAATAGCTCCCGAGCTGCCTTCCTGCAATGTGCGCTGATACTAGCTGCACTGCCGAGTAGAGTGGTTTGCGGGCTTGTTGGCCTCCAGAGTATGGTAGCAGCATGGCTTGTTCAGCATCTCCTCATATGTCAGGGGCTTCTTTTGTTCCACCCAGGTCTTTTGCACCTCCTGACTTTGACCCCAAGTCAGGCCACTTGTCTTCTGACGCTGGCTGTTGCCGGCATCCTCTTTCTCCCGGGTCACTGCTGCGACGTGCTGTGCGGCATGCTGGTACTCGGGGTGATTCCTTTTCTGGCCAAAATCCTGGCGATCATGGCTCCTGCTCGGTTCCGAACGCTGAGGTCCCGCATTCCTCCTGTTAGAGTCACCAACATCCACCAGGGGTTGCATGGGATCTCCAAGCGTGTAGGTATCGGCGATGCGCATGGTCTCTGCCAAGGTCGCCGGCATCTTTCTTTGCAACTTCTGCCACAGCATTGAGCCATGCTGGCATCCTTGTGCAAACCAGGAGATGGCATGTGCCTCTACCACTCCTTCGCAAGAATTGCGAATATTGCTCCATCGGGTAAGATACTCCCGGTCAGTCTCGTTACTCCTTTGCCTACAGATGGCGAGCTGCTGAGGCCTGTTTGGCCTTTTGTACGTGCTGGTGAAGTTGCTGATGAATGCCTCCTCAAAGTCTAACCAGCAGTCTATGCTGCCAGTTCTCAGGTTGTTCAACCAAATCCGGGCAGGTCCTTCCAACATCTGTGGTACGTATCGTACCGCCCATCGTCTGTTTCCACCGGCTATGCTTACTGCAGTTACATAGTCGGTTAGCCAGTCCTCCGGCTTCTTGCTGCCGTCATAGGTCTTGGCACCCCTGTTGAGCTGAAAATTCTGAACAGGTGGTTCCCGCATGATCCGAGGTCCAAAGCAGGCAGGTCCCGGAGGTCCTTGCTCTTCCACTAGCTCGGACTGGTGAATCCGGTCGAGCCGGAATCTGGCATCTGCCGGATTCAGCTGTCTGGTTCCTATCCGAGATCCCAAAGGGTTCTCGTCTGGCTGATATCCGAGCTGCTGCAGTCTCGAGTTGCCATCGTTGAGCCTGTTCTGCGCCGGGATCACAACCTGTTGTGGAACAGAGGCGACCTCCCTTTGTGGGTTTCCCTGAACATGAGGAGGGTTCCGGGGTGGATTACCACGGCCGACCGGGTTATTGTTTCCTACACCCAGGTTACCGTCCTCACGGGTACTTCCCGCCTGCCCCGAGTTACGCTGCCCGGCTTGCTAGATACCGGCGAAGGCCGCATCATAGGTCTGTAGCTGCTTGTTCTTCCCGGAACCTCAACTCCGGCTCCGGCTCTTGCTCTTGCTCTTGCTTTTGCTTTTGCTCGGATGCGGTGAAGAGGCCTCCCCGTCCGATTTCTGGCTGTTGGGTCTAGCTGAGTGCACTTGGGATCCTGCCCCGGGGTTCTTCTTCTTGAAGACCTGATTCTGACGGTTGGCCTCAATCACCAACTCGTTTACTCGCTCTTGATGTTTGCGTAGGGCCTCACCGGATAACCCTACCAACTCGGCCATGGCGGCTTCGGCAGCCCTAAGAGTTTTCGCCGGTGAGCTGTACACCGGCTTCCCCGCTGAAATCCGGCTTCCTGTGTGACTGGTTGTGGCTCCACCTGCCAGCTCCTCATTCACCATTCTTCCTTTCTTGCGCAGATCCGCGATGCGCTTGTCCCGGAGTCTATCTTAAGGAATCCGTGAGCAGCATTGTACTCCCGGAGGCTAGCATTAAGCTCGCGACGGATCTCGGCGATCTCATGTGCTTCCGCGAGTAGCAACCTCCGCTGCTCCTCCAAATCAGCCGAAGTGGCCCGGGTCGCACCTCTTTCCTGAGGAGGTTTTGCCAAACGGATGTGGCCGCTCCCGGTATCGCCGTCAGCGTCCTGGTACTCCTCCTCGGTTGCCCCGACCATCATCACCGCGACGGAACTCGGGGGGCGACCGGCACGCAGACCCCGAGCAGCGCAGATCATGGGAGGGTCCTCAGCTTCCAGGACCACGTCCGGGTAGCTACAGATAACTTCGGTGGCGACGTAGGTGGTGAAACCACCAAAGTCAATGAGACATCCGTTCACCGGAAAGGGTCTGTTCCGGAAGCACCCTGCATTGTCGCAGACGAAATCCATCTCCCCTAGCCTTACTACTAGGCCAGAGAGAACCCGTACGTCGAAATGAACGGGGGAGCCCGTCCGGATGTGTACACCAGCCAACGCCTCTGTCAGCCCCACGGTGGGCGCCAACTGTCGTGGTGGTGTCACGGCAGATGCCATAGGATGGCTAATGTGTGGGGCCGATGGACGTTGGTGGATCCGGGGAGGGATAGCGAGCTGAATAGCCCACGCGAGGAGGATCCCGGTATAACCGAGATCTCCCAAGAACTAGAAACAACAGCAATACAGTATAGGGGAGATCTAACAAACAAGAACAAAGGCACGAAGGCACACGACACACACACAATATACCCAGGTTCAGGGCCCTCGTGAGGAGGTAACACCCCTACTCCTGCCTTTCCTCTATATATAACTGTGGTACAAGGGCTACAACTTGCTCGTAGATCTCTCCAAGTGAAGAACAAGAAGAACTAGATGAACTCCAGGTATGAGGAAGTAAATGCTCTAGGAGTAAATGCAACTATAGCTTTGGCTCCCAAGTTGGTCCTTCTCTCACAGAAGCAGTTATGGTGCCTTTTATAGGGTTTCGGCCAGGAGGGCCGGAAACCCTAAGTCGACTTGGCCCCGCCGGACAGGCCTAGCCGGCATGTCGTCACCGGCTAGTGCGACCTAGTCGCCGCGCTATCCGGCGTAGCCCCTTCGTCATCATCTCGGCAAGGACAGCAGGCGCCGTCCTGGATCATCATTGTCCCCCTGTCAGGGACATGACATGTCTTTGCCCATCTCGGATAGCCTTTTCCGGATTGCCGGGCTAGGCATGTCGTGTCTTGTCGTACCGTTGTCGTACCGGCTGACGCGCTCCCGTGTCAGGCGGGAGGTGACCATGCTTCCGTGTCAGGCGGGAGGTGACCATGCTTCCGTGTCAGACGGAAAGGTACTTCCCCCCGCATCAGGCGGGAAAGCCTGCTACAGACCGTTGACAGTCGACCGGGATCCCTCACGCCGGCTACCTCCATGCTTGCCCCGGTGAGCCTCTCCTGCATAAGATCAAGACCGAGATAGAGATTCCGGTTAGCACTTACCCGGACCATCTATCCGGTAGAACCGAATACACCTCCTTCCGGGAGTCTCCTCGGATCCCAAGATCCGAGATCCTTTCCGGAGGTGTCCGAGCTCGTCCGTGGATGCATATCTCTAGGCCTAGCCTCCCGAAGATGTCTTGGCCTATCAGCAAAGACATCTTCGAGAAGCTAGTTCTTAGAGGAACCATCCGCTGATGCATTTGCTGCCATTGTGAAGGCTCGGGGTGTCTATTTATAGCTGTTAGAACTGACCCTTGTGCCTGCCAGGTGGCACTTTGCACTCTTCCGGCGCTCAAGGGTCAAGGTGGCCCTTTCAGCACACCAGGGGGTGCCCCTTGCTCTCGCCAAAGGTCAAGTACTGTTGGCATACTGCTGAGTTATTCCGGGATCTACCCCTACCCGGGGGGCAGCCCCCCGACACCTGGGCTTGGCAGCCAACTTTGCCTCCCTCCGGGACTTCCAGCTCTGCTTTCCCTTGCCACCGGACTTCTTGAAATCAACGGTCTTGTTGACCATCAACAGCGTGTGCTCCTTCTTAATCTCTACCTCAGCAGTCTTGAGCATCACGAACACTTCACCCAGGGACTTAGCCATGCCCTGCATGTTGTAGTTCATGACGAAGCCTTTGTAGCTTGGTGGCAACGATTGCAACACCCTGTCAATCGCCAGCTCATCGGGAATCTTGCACTCCAGAGCATTCAGGCGTTGAACGTAGCCAGACATCTTGACTACATGCTCGCTCACACTGCTATGCTCTTCCATCTTGGCTGAGAAGAAAAGCTCAGAAGCCTCATATCTCTCAGCCTTAGCCTACGGCGCGAAGACAGCCTTAAGATCCGAAATGATCTCAAAGGCGCTCATCTTCTCAAAGCGCTTCTGCAGGTCGGCTTCCATGGCGTAGAGCATGCCACTCTGGACAAAGGCAGAATCCTCCGATCGGGTCTAGAAGACCTTCTTCTCATCCTCAGAGGCATCATCTGCAGGAGGGTCACCTATGGCGGCATCAATGACGTAGGCCACCCTATGGGGAGTGAGGAGGATCCTCAGGTTGCGGAACCAGGCCATGAAGTTTGACCCATTGGTCTTAAGCTTTTCTTTCTCAAGGAACAGACCAAGGTTAAACGAGGGGCGAGTCATCTACAATGGAATTTGCAACAACATAAGACTTTGTTCATAATAATTTTGAGTTTATAGTATTTTAGAAAATAACTAACATAACTCCCACTCAAACGAACATCCCTCCTGGTCGTTTAAGCGATTACACGACCCCCATCCATTGCACCACCCCTCATCATCAAAGCCGGCGGCACAACTTCAAGAGTAGAAAAAATCGTCCGCCACATCAATTTTGTGACTCGTGCTCGACCTTTCGGTCTTCCTGTTCCGAGGCCATACCTATGAGTATGCTAGGCTCGCCACCAAAGACCTCCACGCTGACGCTTGTTCAACATGGCTTACACCCACTGTATGCGAACGACGAGATGTATGACACCCGATCATCACGGCTTGCCTCATAACGTAGAACTTTCTTGGTCGTGCGCGTTGGAGGGAGAACACTAGTGGTATTTTGAAGGGATCATCTTATTCAGCTACCGCCGTGTAACTAATGTATACTATACACACAATCACACAAAATAAGATGCACACAAAACATCAAATGTAATGCAATGTGATATAGTCCATTGCGCCATAGTCTTCTTGGCGCCAGCAGTTTATAAACAATTTAATAAACCTACCTTGACCATATCACATAGCCCCTGCAAAATAAAGTTAGACGCTTCTACTTTATCTTTTGCATATTTTACGTGGCTTGGGGCTTTCGTAAATAGAACCGCTTCATACCTACGAATCTTATGACCACAACAACGATCCAATAATTGCATGTTTAAGCATCCCTTTCGGGCCCTCCATTGAAAATGCGAAGACCAACTAAAGAGAGAGAAACTGACACCCGCCAGCCACATATACGGTACAAGCCGTATGTCAGTAGTGGAACCAGTCTCGCGTAAGCGTACGCGTAAAGTCGGTCCGGGCCGCTTCATCAACTCAATGCCGCTGGAATACACAAGTGCACGCTAGAGGGTAGCAAATAACAGGAACGGTGCCCCCGTGCAGAGCACGGGTTCTAACAGCGTACAGCTATATCTACGATAGATCGGCTCTGATACCACTGAAGGGGATCGTGTGCAGAAAACAAAAAAATTCCTACCGATGATATCCTAAAAGCATGCCAAGATCTATTCTATGCAGATATAGTAGTACGAACGGAGATCGGAATACGTACCCTTGTAGACCGAAAGCGGGGATTACGTTCCCGCACAAACGTTGTCGATGAAGACCGACGAAGCCGACCTCAATGTCGTGTAGAGGAAGCAGGCCTCCGAGTACCGCTAGCGCAGCACCTCGCAGGGAGTTGCACACGTACGGTGGAGACGACGGCCTCCGAAGCTCCAGTCCAGGACGAGCAGCGGAAGACTTGGACCGGAACACCAGCAGCGTGGCAGCGGGCTATGGTGGAGGAGATCCCCTTGCTCTACTCGGCGCGGCTCCGACTTGGGAACCACGAGATCGAGAGAGAAATCGGGAATTAATTGGTGAATTAAAAGGCTGGGGGTGCCCTTTCTTATATAGGCTCCCAGGGGAGCCAACCTTGCCAGCCAGGCAATGTGGGACTATCCCCACATGCCTGGTGCGGCTAGCCTTGGTGCGCCGGCCCCCTGGTGGGCCCCTTGGCCCATCCAGGCCGGCCACCTTGGCCCCCACCGAATCCCCTAGGGATTTTCCCCCTCTTGGGCCTTCTTTCGACCAGAAGGCCCATTTAGGGAAATCAGCCTAAATAAATTCAAAAATAAATATATAAAATCATATTTGCATATTAATAACACTAATTAATATCAAACATAATATATATAATTTTTCCTAGCTCCGAAAACTCTTTCGGCGCTGCCCGATCTCCATCGGACCCCTCCCAGGACGCTCCCGGTGATCTCCTTCCTTTCCGGTTGTCTTGTCTTAACCCCTTAAGTGTGTTACCCTAGCGGTTCGATATAATATCAGGTATGATCAAGACTCCTCAATGATCAACGACTAACTCGTAGGCCTGGACCCCATGAATTAATCCCTGATATATAACGAATGACTTTCATCTATCAAACCTGAACGTAAAGTCTTAGACCTTTTGCCATAGCGATACTTAGCACGTCTAAGCGTCGTTCTATAGATATCTCCATACCTAATCCCGACCTCGTTACTGACGACGCTATCTTCTTCTCGTTCATGATCTCATGTCTCCGTGACCTAGTCACATGCTTGCAAGCTCATTAGACATGATCTCACCGAGTGGGCCCGAGAGTATCTATCCTGCTATGCGGACTGGCAAATCCCGCTCTTGACCCCTCGTCCCAACTACTCCTTTCCGATACCCAAAAGTATCACCGTTATTGTCATACTAAATAAGATACGACGTTTGGTGCAATCAAAGTATCTTCAAGGAATAATAGTAAGAGTTGATCTCACGGTCAAAGGCGTAACGACTACGTTCTCCAAATCTGGGTATGTCCATCACATCGTTCTCTAGCGATATGACTCTCATTGCCGACCGGCGCCATGCCCCATGACCGGGAAACCTCGATCATCAATCGCGCAACGAAACTAGTCTTAGTAGAGGCTACTAGGGACCTGGTTGTTTACGTATCACACCCGCATTAATGTTTCCGCTTAATACGGTTCTAGCATGACACAAAAACCTATTATGAACAAACGAGATATGATAAAGAATACACTTTATTAATTGCCTCTAGGGCATATCTCCTTCAAAACTTCGACTCATCGTGAGGTCCGTTCTCAAGGAGAGGAGGAAGGCTGACAAGAAGAGAGCGACCCTGAAGCAAACAAAGCAGAGTCGAATCAAGAAAAAGAAGATCAAGAAAACCAGCAACGAAGAGAACAATGCAAAAACTCACCTCAGGAACAGGGTTCGCTCCTCCGTATGCAGCGACCGGACACTTGACGTTGCAGGGGTCCGCGGATCGAAGGCTTGTGATGCCCCTCACCTTGGTCTCCACTTCTTCGTCGTCAAGCGGTTGGTCGCTGACACCCTCGACTGCCCACATCGGGTGGGGGCGAGCGCGTAGCGGCTGGACGCGCAGCCGGAAGAAGGTGGCCATCAAGTAGACGCCACCCGACTCGCGCCCCAGGGTCTTGAGAAGGTTGCGCAGAAGCTCAGTAGAGGCTTCACGGACTCCTTCTCCAGCCGTCCTCGTGTCGTGCGGAGAGACTAACCGTCGCCGCCCACTCCGTCCACTACACACGAGAATCAAGGCGTCATCATCGTGCCGCAAAATTTTCGCGCCCAATTTGGAGAGACGTGACAACTCCTGACCACAGTCAACACTGACAGTGGGCCCCGCTACGTCACGTCCCATCGGGCGCAGAGGCGTGCCACGAAGCGTCATCACTGACGTCAGCAAGACAATGGCTCTAGAGAAGAAGCGGAGCAGCACGACAACTCGAACACAAGATTCGAGTAGTAAGCTTTACAGCTGAAAACAAACAAGTAGGACAGGGTGTTGATCCGAGAACCCGAATCAATCATTCGGGTGGCAAAGAAAAGGAAGTAAGCTCACAAAGCTGAACCAATCTACACAGTAAGCCAACAGGCCGAATAAAAGCAAGTTTCGCACAAGGTCAAGACAAAGTAATTCGACTGCAGAGATTACTCCCATCGAGAGCGTCCTCTTCGACTGAAGAAAGCAAGATCAGACTCAAGAACAAGAAATTTGGTGGCGCCCCCAGGAGAAAGGAGTCCTTTGCTCGACTCTACAATTCGACCAAGCACTCGGGGGCTACTAACGTGGGGCTACTCTTCAACTATCCCACGGTGAGGATACCTGGGCCGCACCAAGCTTACAAAGTCCCACAGAAGGCCCACTAGGGGTATCGTGTGACCTAGTCCTAGTCGGTTAGGTCGCATAACCTGCCATATCTGTAATTGTCGTACGGCATCGTTCACCCGAGACCTGGCCTACCTATAAAGGCCAGGAGGGTTGCTCGTCTCAAGGACACGCTCATAGCCGCCACCACAAACCCTAGCGAGATCGCAATCTCGCCATTGTAATCGCTACTCGCCATCAATATCAGACAAGCAGGAAGTAGGGTGTTATCCTCCGGGAGCCTAAACCTGGATAAATCGCCCCGCTTGTCAGCCGTCGTGATCACCAACACATCTCTTTCCCCTTCAATCAACCCGGGGTGGAAAACCCATGGATTTGTCGAGTTACACCCTCGCCACGGGTCCAAACCCTCACTCCACCACCGCTCGAACTCTAGCTCATCGCCAGCTCCGCCGCTTGCATCCGCAACTTTGACGAGCAAGTTCGAGCGGATCCGGCGATAACGCTCGTGTGTGACCTATTTGGGGTCGCTGGTGGCCGCAACGGAAGTGGAGGAGGCTCCCCTAAGGGCTCGGATGACCCCGAGGGCGGAGGAGGCCGAGAAGAAGCGGTGCCGCTCGGAGGGCGCGAAGAAGCGCTCGGTGCGGCGCTGGAAGAAACGCGGCCTGACGCCGCCGTCGCTCGCTTGGTATGATGCAGGGATCTCCTCCGTCATGAAGGTATGAGGCGGGGTCATCTTCTCGTGCTCCGGCACCTCCCTCTCCCCCTCTCGATAGCGACTCCCAAATGGTAACCCCCCTCGTCGACCGTAACGACTACGTCATGGACACCGACAAGGAGGAGCTCGCCCTCGACATGATGCGGGAGGAGTCTGTCCTTGAGCTCAAAGCGGAGGTCCTCTGCGAGTAGGTGGAGAAGGGTTGTGTCGCGGCGCTTTTCGAGGCGCATCAGGCAAGGTAGAGGGAGAGGGCAGCAACCGTGGTGCGCTTCAGCGATGTCAAGCTCATTGACCTCACCAACACCAACGATGAGTAGCTTCTTCTTATTGAAAAGAGGGCGCCTGGAGCTCGATTATGGTAGATTGTGAGCGATGACAACCTCGAGTAGATCCCCGACCCATGTGCAACTTTTGAATTTGAAGCTGTTTTGTATAATCTGAATTATAATCCCTGAATCTGATCATGTAAGTTCCTGTTCTGTTATCTGAATTTTTCCGGGAAGGCAAAATTTAAATTTGCAGTTTATGTTTTCGTTTAATGACTTTGTAAGCGATTATAACTCTGAAATTTATGATTACAGTCGACTGTAATTTACATTTACAGTTTCTGCTTGAGATGCTCTTCTACTCTTTTTGCCGATCAAGACGATCACAACGTCTAGCAAACTCGTCATTGTTTGATTCCTCCAAAGATGTCTTTGCAACGTAGATAATTTTCTCTTCTAAATTGCAACTTCCCTTTTGGGGGAGACGTCGGAATTTCCCCCATTTTTTCTTCACGCGCACAAGTTAATGGAAATAGTTTTTCACACAAAGATATCAGAAAAAAAGGTTACATACCGATAAATACTACTCGCTCATAAGTCACGATGAAGTTGAACCTTTCCTTACAAATTGCAGAGTATTCCGATCGAGAGAAAGTTACACAAGTACAGAGTTGTTTGTGCTGAGCTCCTTGATGAAGCCCACGAGCCGTTGGAACGCCAACGAGGACGACCCCCCATCACCAATGTCCCGCCTCACCTGCCGCGCCAGCGCTTCAGCCGAGCTCCTTATCTCGCCGGACTCCATGGCCTCCCTCACCATCTTCTCCACGACGGCCCTCTCGCACACATCCTTCATGTCCAGCCCCGTCCTCCACACGGCGCCCACGAACCGGCTGTTGATGTGCTGGTCGACGTTGAAGGGCCAGCACACCATCGGCACGCCCTCCACGACGGCCTCCACGGTCGAGTTCCACCCCGCGTGCGTCAGGAAGCAGCCCACGGCGCGGTGCCGCAGCACGTCTCGCTGCGGCGCCCACTCCACGACGCGCCCCTTGACGCTGTTCCCCGCCGCCTCGACGGCCTCCCGGAGGACGGCAGCGCCCTGGAACATGCCCGGCCGGAGCACCCACAGGAAAGCGTAGCCGGCACTGACGAGCCCAGACAGGAACTCCGTGAACTGTTCGTAAGCCATGACCGCGTGGCTGCCGAGGCTCACGTACACGACGGACCGGTCCGGCTGGCCGTCCAGCCACGCCATGCACCCGTTGTCCTCTCGCCACAGGCTGCCGGCGGGCGTCGGCGACGACGCCCGCGCGGCGTGGAGAGGGCCTATGGCGAAGACGTCGCGCATCCGCGGCGCGATGTGCGCGAGCGCCGACCGCTCCATGGACGTGGCCGTGTTGAGTATGAGCGCCCGTGCGGCCTTGCCGCTGTGTGCGCTGTACTCGGCGAGAATCTGTAGCAACGGGTCCCCGTCGTGCCGGCGGCATGAAGTAGGGAGATCTCGCCGCCGTAGGAAACTCTCCATGCCCGGAACGCCACGGATCGGCTCGTCCAGGTCACCGCCTACAGGGCAGGGCACCTCGCCGACCTCGAGGAGCTTCGGCATGGACAGGTAAGTCAGAAAGCTGCACGCGCTCGCCGTGCGGAAGGCGAGCGCCGGCACGCCAAGCTCCTCCGCGACGTCGATCGCGAAAGGCAGTAGCCCATCGGCGACCACGCAGGTCACCGGGCCATTGGCGTCATCGGCGCGGTACCCTGTGTCTGGAGACAACAAGGACGCCAGCAGGGCGCGGTACGCGACGGCGCCCGTCCTGAGCAGGGACTCGGCGAGGTCCAAATCGTCGGCCACCCCGCGGGGGTTGTCGTCGGGGAGACCGTCCGGCAGGGACATGAAGCGGAGGCGCCGCGTCGAAGAAGCATCGTCGGCGGCTCGGTTGAGACGGCGGAGGTTGTGATCTGTGTGCACGAAGGTGACGGGGACGCCGGCGTCGAGGAGGCCCGCGGCGAAATGGAGCATGGAGTTGATGTGGCCTTGCGCCGGCCACGGGAACACCAGGACGTGCACCGGCGTCATTAGCTGCCGTCGGTTCTTGCTTCTTCCCTAGTTTCCTCTCCTCTGCTATTTGAACTATTCCATCGATAGCGGTGCTAGCGAGCATGAATCACATTGGTTGGTTGGTGGAGTGACGGAGGATGCGCTCGCTGTTGAGATCTTGAATTATCCCGATTCTTGCCCCATGCTCTTATTTTTTGTTGCGTCGGTGCTTACCCCATGTTCAGAATCTGCCGTTTGTAATTTTTAATTTGTTCTACTGGTAGATGTCACCTCCTCATCGCACTCCGTATACAAACGTATCCTGACAGATACTGTACAAAAGGAATCAGCAGCGACCTTATTTTGGTAGATGCAAAATCAATTCAACAAATGCATGCGCAGTGCGTCAGCCAGCTGACCGATCAGCCTGCTTGCCAACCGTTTCCTCGATCGGATCCTGCTACAAACCATGGTACAGAAAGCCCAATGCTGTTTTCCTAGGTGGGTGCAGCCCACCCAAATCATGGTTGTTAGCTTTTTCCTGAGCGATTCCATTTGGCTGCAGAGAGAATTAGATTTACTCTGCTATATTTTTTTTGGTTTTGCTAGTTCTAAGTCGGCTGAGAACTCACGAGTTCTAAGTTGCGTCCACCACCATCGTTCGATTATGCGTCAAGATACTTGCATTTTTCTTTTTTTCTTTTTTTTCCACGTTTTTTCAGTTACAAGTGATTTGCAACTGAATTTTTTCCAGTTACAAGTTGGTCGAAACTGATTTTTTTTCGAATTACATGTGAGTTGTAACTGGATTTTTCGGTTGCAAGTGGGTTGCAACTGAATTTTTTCGGGACAATTTTTGAATTTGAACATTTTTGGGCCAAAACTCATGCGTACGTCATGCTTACGTCACCCGACTGAGAACTCACGAGTTTTAAGTCGACTGAGCTCTAGACACGCCCATATTTTTTTTACGTAAAACTACCACTGCTCGAATAGATAAATGAGAAGACCCGGTTTATAAAGAAAACTGGGTGCAAAAACCATACAAACTATATAAAACCCTGCTTCTCAGGAAAATAAGACAAAAACCGCACAAGCGAGGCGACATGCCGCCTACCCGATGTAGGCCGACCAAACGCACTAAATGCACACCACCTGCTCCGGGGCCGCCGCCCCGACGTAGCAACCAGGACGAACATCGCATGCCCCAAAGTCGAACCAGTCAGGATCGACGAGCCTGCATTTCACACAACACCAGCATGACACCGAAGTTAGCTCCGGGACGCCGCCCCGACATAGCAACGAAGACAAATCTTTACATTGCCCGAAGTTGAACTAGTCTGGTCTACAAACTTGTTGTCTAAACAGCTCCAAGGCCGCCGCCTCGACATACCGCCACCCCGACATCCACCTCTCTGACCACAAAGCCATCCTTCCCATCCGCAGCGAACCCGTCGCACCAAGAGAGCCGGTGACTC
This sequence comes from Poa annua, assembly GCA_026929855.1. Classification (NCBI taxonomy): domain Eukaryota; kingdom Viridiplantae; phylum Streptophyta; class Magnoliopsida; order Poales; family Poaceae; genus Poa; species Poa annua. Next base: position 77,743,995 of record CM049430.1, on the reverse strand, counting down.
CAAGACGACGCCTCCAACAAGGAAGTGACGCGCATGTCATTGTCACCCACCCCGACGGGGCTTAGGCTTTCACCGGATACCAGCGAGACAAATCTCGTCAGGACAGTTGTCGAAACTCCACGACGATGCCAACAAGAAGTAGAGCGACGCCCAAGGGCGCCGCCATCATCAACACCGACAGTCGGTGCAAGGCTTTCACTCGAAGTTCGAACCGCCCACGAAGCTTAGGAGCTGCGAGAAAGGAGACCGCACCGTGGCCGGCCACCGTGCTCCATCGCTTGCGGAAGTCCAACGGCACCTCACACCATGTAAGCCAACAAACCATCCGCGCCACCACCGCACGGCGAACGATCTGGGGCCACCGCCCCGACTTTCACAACAGCTTCCCGAAGAGGCTTCCCATCAAACGCCCACCGCATGTCAGAGCGGTGAATCGAAAACGGCGCGCCGACGAAGCCAGAAGCCTCAGCCGGCTCAGCCAAGGCTACGTGACCGTTTCTCAAGGCTATAACCGATGGGAACAGTGATGAGCAATGGCCAGAAGTGAAGCATCGTTGCTTCCCTGGGTTGGTTCGCATCTTCTTCCCCTTGTCGGCCATGAAGCGAAATCTCTTCTCCTCGCCGGCGTGTAGTTGCATAGGCCTTCTCTCTCGCACCTTCTAGGTTTAGCTTGTTAAATCTCGTTTAAATTCAAAATTATAAGTTTGTTAAATCTCGTTTAAATAATATTTGAATAAATGGGGTGACCACGGAGTTTGTGTTCATCGTTTGTGTTGTTCATCGGCGCCGCTTTGTGCGCCCGCAGGGTGTTCGACGGTTTGCATCCGTTTGAGGGGTGGGCCTTTAGGGAGTGCTGACGTAAGCGGCTTTCAAATATTGATCGGATACATATCTGGTGAGGAGTCCCAATTTGGGGGGCCGGACACCGATTTAGAGCCCCCCGCTCTAATACGACCATCTCTTAAGCTTGTGTGGCCCAAGTGTAAAAAGAAGTGCATGCACTAACCGTGCACCTACAGGCTACAGCTGCTCTGAAGTCTGAACAGCCTCGCTCACAATTTCTCGCTAGCACTTAATGCAGTCGATCTGATCTGATCTATAGTTCAACCTAGAATACACTACGGACCGTCGATGACCTCATCGGACGGCCGTCCTAAACCGTGGTGTATCTAACACTTTAATTAACTCTCTGATCCTCTTGTTACGCTACCTAGCTATAGATATAGTTGCGAGCACGGACCACTACTCTGGATAGCTAGATATGAACATGACATGACCCAGTAACAACCATACAAGACCATTCTACGTTATTGTCATTAAGTGCTCGATCTAGCTAGCTAGCTAGCTAATCCAGTTAGTTGCATATGCATGTATAAAGCTAAGCTCCTAACCAGCAACTGTGTGCTGATACTTTCTCCCTCTTCTGCTTGCCTCTTCCACACTCAGTCGATCGATCTCGGGTTACATTTCCATGGAGATCAGGCGGCTTGCTGTGGTGGTGATCGCCGTGGCGGCAGTGGTGGCCGCTGTTCCTGCTAAGGTGGGAGCGGCGGCGACGAGCTACACGGTGGGGGCGCCCGACGGGCTGTGGGACATGCACACCGACTACGGCGAGTGGGTCGCCGCCAGGACGTTTCACCCCGGCGACAACATCAGTAAGCTTTACTAGCTAGAGACGGTACTGGTTAATTCATATACCGATCACTGCGCAGATTTTAAAGTGACTGAAGTTTAAGAACATTCAACGTTTTTGCTTAAACCATTCTAGATGTAGATAAATTTAGATGAAAATTAGTTAATTACTCCTGTGTTCTGTACTTTTTTTATGCGTGGCGCGCTGTGGCTACCTACCTGTAGCGTTCACGTACTCGCGAGAGTTGCACGACGTGGTGGAGGTGGGGAAGGCCGGCTACGACGTCTGCTCCAGCGCCAACAACGTCTCCGCCTTCCGCTCCGGCAACGACGTCGTCGCCCTCACCGCTGTCGGCACGCGCTACTTTCTCTGCGGCCTCACCGGCCACTGCGACAGCGGCATGAAGATCAGGATCGTCGTCGTCGTCGCGACCACCGGTCCTGCGGTCGCACCGCCACCGCCGGCTATGTCTGTCGCCCGGAGCATCGTTGCTGGAGCTGGCGTTGTCGCGGTCGTGGTGGCGCAGACTCTTGTTGGCAGCATGGTCTTCTGGTGACATTTCATCCGGTGTGCTTCTATGTATTACTGTCTGCGATTTTCTTTATTTCTTGTCTTGGTTGGAACCTAATCCTTATTGTAAATTGTGGATGGTTGATTTAGTTATATAGACAGTGTTGAAAGCATGTTTCGAGAAGTATGTGGGAAAGTTGTGAGCGTATTTACACCTTCGGAGTCCTTCGTTCTTTTTTCCCGTGAAGACGCTCACATACACGCGCATACATTCACCTTATGAACATACGCATGCACACCCTATCTCTGTGGAAATCTCCGAAAGACTGAACCGGCATTCGTCCCTTATTTTTCAAGTGTCCATTGACGTAGGTGGACGTACGATATACCAGGTTCCCCGGATCGTCATCCAACATCTTGAAATAAGCACAACACGTTTTAATATTTTAGTCCCTTGCGTTATCGAAGATCAGCACCTCCACTTAAACATGGTCTATTGCCTTGCCCTGACCTTCTCTATACTTGGTGCATGACACCGCCGTTGATTCCCTGAGTATTGCAACAAAAAAATATCATCCCTTGTATAAAAAAACTAGTATTACAAGAAATCGCCCCAATATTTTAAAACCTGGTAATGCTAAAAAAATATTGAAGAACATTTCGGTTGCTCCAGATAGTTTTAAAAAAATAGTCGGCCATTGCAACAAAAAATCACAAACTATTACAACAAAAAACTCTCTTATTTGTAGCAACTAAAAAGGTGGTCGGTTGTTACGAAGATTCATTTGCAACAAAAATCACCTGTTATTTCAACAAAACTGAAACACTATTACAACAAAAACCATGTATTTACCGCAATTAAACAACAAATGTTTTGCCGCCCATATATTTGCAACAAAAATGAACACCTATTTCACACAAAGAATTACAACAATAAAACCACTTGTTTGCAGCATGTCAACATCAATAAGAAGTGTCTTAGCAATCAAAAAATTGCCGCAAATTTACTTGCAACAAAAATTCCCACCTATTTCATGTAAAAACACAAACGATGGCGAAAAAAATGTTTGCACGTTTGGAAAAGGCACGTATAAAACATTTTTCATCGAAAAATGGGGAACACACATAATTGATAAATACCTAGTAAAACCTTCCAACACCTCACGTGTGATTTCGCTATTAAAGATATGTGTTTGTTAAATATGGACAAATACATGCAACATCGAAAAATTGAATGAGCACAAACTTGTAATAATGCGCCAAAAAAACCTTTAAAAAATATGTGTGCGCCTTCACAATAACGCGTACTGCGTATGCTTTTTTTCTTCAAAATTTGCACTATGCAATATAAAACATTCGCATAAAAAGATTAAGAGACAAGCTAGCTAACTAGGTTGTTGGCCTCTTTGGCGTAGCAAAATTGGGTCGGCACTGGCTAATGTGCCGAAAAGACAGTTAAATTACTAACGACGAAGCGTAGGTCACCCTAACCAAAGGGTTTTTCTTATTTGTTACAATATGACCGGTATCATACTTTTGATCTCCCGTTGTGTTTGGCTCCACGGAGTCTTCTTTATACATAATTTACTTCTTACTTTCACGGACGGACAACAGATTGGACGTCAGCATCCAGTACAGACTATAGAGTTGGGCTACGGGGAGGGGGTACCCATGAAAGGAGATGAAGGCGGGAGATGGAGATCCATCTAGTGTTGTTTGTGAAATCAGAAATGATTTGGGGTGAGTCCGGCTTGTGGGATTGATGTCTACGCACGCTTCTATTCTTGTAGACAGTGTTGTGACTTCAAGAGCAGAGGTTTGTATAACAGCATCAAGTTTACTTTAAGTGAATCATCCAAGGTATATCGAACTGAGGGAGGTAGAGGTCAAAATCCCTCTCAAGCAACCCTGCAATTAAGATATAAGAAGTCTCTTGTATCCCCAGCACACATAATACACTTGTCAGATGTATAGTTGCACTAGTTAGTCAAAGAGATAGTGAAATACAAGTAACATTGATGATTATAAGTAGTAATTGCAATCTGAAATGAAAATGCCAGCAAGCAAACATGTAGCAGAACTTGTTGTAAACGGTGTTTCAATGATTAGAAATAAGGCCTATGGGTCATACTTTCACTAGTGTACATTCTCAACAATTGAAGGAGATATGCACTAGAGGCAATTAATAAAGTGTATTCTTTATCATATCTCGTTTGTTTATAATAGGTTTTTGTGTCATGCTAGAACCGTATTAAGCGGAAACATTAATACGGGTGTGATACGTAAATAACCAGGTCCCTAGTAGCCTCTACTAAGACTAGTTTCGTTGCGCGATTGATGATTGAGGTTTCCCGGTCATGGGGCATGGCGCCGGTCGGCAATGGGAGTCATATCGTTGGAGAACGATGTGATGGACATACCCAGATTTGGAGGACGTAGTCGTTACGCCTTTGACCGTGAGATCAACTCTTATTGTTATTCCTGAAAGATACTTTGATCGCACCAAACGTCGTATCTTATATAGTATGACAATAACGGTGATACTTTTAGGTATCGGAAAGGAGTAGTTGAGACGAGGGGTCAAGAGCGGGATTTGCCAGTCCGCATAGCAGGATAGATACTCTCGGGCCCACTCGGTGAGATCATGTCTAATGAGCTTGCAAGCATGTGACTAGGTCACGGAGACATGAGATCATGAACGAGTAGAAGATAGCGTCGTCAGTAACGAGGTCGGGATTAGGTATGGAGATATCTATGGAACGACACTCGGACATGCTAAGTATCGCTATGGCAAAAGGTTTAAGACTTTGCGTTCAGGTTTGATAGATGAAAGTCATTCGTTATATCACAGGGATTAATTCATGGGGTCCAGGCCTACGAGTTAGTCGTTGATCATAGAGGAGTCTTGGTCATACCTGTTATTATATCGAACCGCTAGGGTAACACACTTAAGGGGTTTCGACAAGACAACCGGAAAGGAAAGAGATCACCGGGAGCGTCCCGGGAGGGGTCCGATGGAGATCGGGCAGCGGCGAAAGAGTTTTCGGAGCTAGGAAAAATTATATATATTATGTTTGATATTAATTAGTGTAATTAATATGCAAATATGATTTTATATATATTTATTTTCGAATTTATTTAGGCTGATTTCCCTAAATGGGCCTTCTGGTCGAAAGAAGGCCCAAGAGGGGGGGAATCCCCTTGGGGATTCGGTGGGGGCCAGGAGGGGCCGACCCAAGTGGGCCAAGGGCCCACTAAGGGGGCCGGCGCACCCTCCAATGCCGCACCAGGCATGTGGGGTTAGTCCCACATTGCCTGGTTAGCAAGTTGGCTCCCCCCTGGGAGCCTATATAAGAAGGGGCACCCCTGGCCTTTTAATTCACCAATAAATTTCCAATTTCTCTCTCGATCTCGTGGTTCCCTTGTCGGAGCCGCGCCGAGCTGAGGAGGGGGATCTCTTCCACCATAGCCCGCTCCGCGCTGCTGGTGTTCCGGTCCAAGTCTTCTGCTGCTCGTCCTGGACTGGAGCTTCGGAGGCCGTCGTCTCCACCGTACGTGTGTGACGCCCTGCGAGGTGCTGCGCTAGCGGTACTCGGAGGTATGCTTCCTCTACACGACCTTGAGGTCGGCTTCGTCGGTCTTCATCGACAAGGTTTGTGCGGGAACGTAATCCCCGCTTTCGGTCTACAAGGGTACGTATTCCGATCTCCGTTCGTACTACTATATCTGCATAGAATAGATCTTGGCATGCTTTTAGGATATCGTTTGTAGGAATTTTTTTGTTTTCTGCACACGATCCCCTTCAACAATGACATCAAAGCTGAATAATAAATATTACTCTTAAACACTCTCATGTTGGATGATAAACACCATTCACTGTGTAGGGCTACAAGAGCACTCTCAAAGTCATAATAAACTAACACAACAATGTCATCAAGGAATCACACACGGTGCACACACTGTCAACTTTACAACCGTGAATAACACCGGAATTTATATTAAATTAACCTCTAGAGAGCATAATAGATAAAGAGTAACATCACATATTCAACTAGATTATTAAACTCATGATCACATAAAGATCACACCATGGGAGAGAGAGATAGACCACATAGCTATCGGTAGAGCCCACAGCCCCGAGGGAGAACTATTCACTTCTCATCATAGGAGTCAGCAACGGCGATGGAGATGGCGGTGGAGTTGAAAGAGATGGCTCTGGGGGCAATTCCCCGTCCCGGCAGGGTGCCGGAACAGAGACTTATGTCCCCCGAAACTTGTCTTCGATGGCGGCGGCGCAACGAAACTCTTCTCGGGAAAAGGCTTAATGATTAGGTTTTCTCACGTCGGGGGCTTTAAGTACGCAAAAGGGCGATGTCGGTGGGCGCCCAAGGGCCCCACGTGATGTGCTGGCGCGGCAGGAGGGGGAGCCGTGCCCCCACCTCATGACGGCGCCTCGGACTTCTGGAACGTGTCGGAAAAAATAGGGACTTTGGCTTTCGTTTCGTCCAATTCCGAGAATATTTCCTTAACAGGTTTTCTGAAACCAAAAACAGCAGAAAACAGGGAACTGGCACTGTGACATCTTGTTAATAGGTTAGTTCCAGAAAATGCTTAAAAACAATATAAAGTGTATATAAAACATGTATCAATTGGTATAATATAATTATGGAACATAATAAATTATAGATATGTTCGAGACGTATCAGGGATCCAGGGACGGAGCCAGTATGCTAGCTTAAGGAGGGTAAATTAGACTGAGATTTGTATGAGGGGGGCTAAACTAGCTAAAACAAGGAGCAAACATGGCTAGTTCTCTTAAGAAAATCCTGGCCATATGTGGGGGCGTAGCCCCTGCTCGTCCCCCTGTCTCCGTGCCTGGTGGGATCAGACTTGGTAGGTTCACTTATTTTAGTATGCATATACTGATAACATGTGTATATATTTAAAGGCGACGTATCATGTGAAAACTCCCATTCGGTGAAAATCTGGAAACTAAAGTTCTCGGCCTTCAGATCGTATCCTCACGGTGCAGATCAGAGATGGAACTTCCCACCAACCACTTACCACACTTTTGCGTTTAGCCTCCTATTAATTAACTAAAACCAGGCGCTTTTCACTCCACAACCAGACCTGTCGACCTGGCGATCAGTTTGGCGATGATCTCGCGTACACGAACACGATGCCGCTGGCCGTGATCCCTGGTCCTCCGCCGGAAACGTTGGAGACTCTCCATTCGGACGCGGCGTCACAGTCAGTCGTGCGTGAATCCCTTGCCGCACCATCCATCCCATGCCCCTGCCTCTCACTTCAGACCATGCGTCGCCGCCACCCGTTGTTGTCGACGGTTTTGCCGCCACATCTTCTCCAATGTTGATGCCTCATCATAGCCCTCCACCGGTGAGCACAATTCCCTTTATTTCAATATATTTTCTGAAATCATCAGGAAAAGAGCAGGACACTCAACGTATTGTATTGCAACCGACTAACACAACCAAATAGAACAGAGAAATGAAACATATTACATCAGAGATTTTCACACAACCGATCTGCTACAAAATTGGTACTGAATCTAATGAGATAAATTTTTAAAGGCTACAACAGAGAGTGTCTGCACGAAATTCTATGTAAAACAGCTAGTAAATTGCAACATTCAGAGAAAAGACGTGCTACAAGGCAAAGCTTCAGCGTCGCTCTGCAAAAATCTAGCTTGTGGCCTAGCGGGCACATAGGCGCCACCGTGTTGGGCAGCACCGCCACCATGAGGAATCCGTCTTGGACGCAGAGCCACCGTCACAAGAGGTCAAATTCGCCGCCGTCGCATGGGGTCAGCTCTGCCGCCCGTCGCGTGGGGCTGCACTGTCTCCGCCGAGTCTGCCGCCGCGAGGAGAAAGCAGAGCGGGTCCCGGTCAGCCGTAGCTTGGGCACATCGTTCACCGAGCCCAACGAACCACCGACGTCGTTGCCGTCGGGTGAGTCAGCACCAGCGCCAGGGATCACGGCTGGCGGCATCGTGTTCGTGTACGCCAGATCGTCGTCAAACTGATCGCCAGGTCGGCAGGTCTGGTCATGGAGTGAAAAGCGCCTGATTTTGGTTAATTAACGGGGGGTTAAACGCAAAAATGTGGTAAGTGGCTGGTGGGAAGTTCCACCTCTGATCTAGTTTCCAGATTTTCACCGAATGAAAGTTTTCACAGGATATGTCGCCATATTTAAAAACAGGCAAAACGGGAAGAGTACATAACACCAACTTACAAAGGCTGACCGGGGTCAGTCTATTGTGTATAGTGATAAGAGTCACATGAATCTAGGGGTGAAAATGGTAGAAATATTTTTCGATCCGCGACTCACGTAATTAATTAAATTTAACAAAGAATTTGATAGTATGCCCTAGTGCAAAAGGAGCAACGACGATCGATATCACACCCCTCACCTCTCAATAAAAACAAACTACTGTATATGCATGTCGCCCCTGCGCCCCTGACTCTAGAAGAATAGCCCCATACCAGCCACGACGGCGGCCAGTCCGAGCCGCGCCGACGCAGACGGGCCATCGGTAGTCGCCGACGAGCTTACCGAAGGCTTGGACCGGCACCGCCGTCGGATCCCTCTCCCACTGCACCGCACTACCTTCGACTTGATGACGACCTGTACCTTCATGCCGGTGGAGCAGTGCCCGGGGACGCCGCAGATGAAGTACCGTGACCCGGCGGCCGCGAGAGGGACGACGTCGTTGCCGGTATGGTACGTCGCGATGGGGCTAGAGCTGTTGCATGCGTCGTAGCCCGCCTTGCTCACCTCCACAACGCTATGCGCCGCGGCGGAGTACTGGAACCGGAGCTCGTCGCCGGCGTAGAACGACCTGGCGGCGGAGGCCCAACGCGTGTAGTTTGTTTTGAGGTCCCACGACCCGCCTGGTGCACCGACGGTGTAGCTGGCGCCGAGAGCCGTCCCGAGCACTGTCGCTGCCACCGTGATCAGGAACAGAGCTTTGGCCGCCATGGATAAAATAAATGGTCGATCTAATAGTACCAATTAATAAAGAAGATGATCTAAGGCTTGGACTTGAAAGTGATTAGATCAGATGACCGGATGAGGAATCTAGCCGGAGAGTAATGAATGGTGTTGTGACTTGTAAACTGTGTAATGGATCGTCCAAGATGGCTTGGAGCCTTGGAATGATGAGATTACTCGAGGTCAGAGCTAAGAGAGAAATGTGTCTCTCCAGTGATAGATTGTGTTTGTGTTGTAACTTGTAAGATGGATGATTTGTCGTGAGTTATATAGGCTATTGTTGGCATGCACATCATCCCGTGTTTTCGCGTTGACGAATTCGTCAAACTAATATTTGACCCGCTATTTATTACTGGTAGCTCATTCATAACCATTCTGGTGATGAAATTTCGATTGATACTCGTCGATGGACCTGGTCACGAAAGACAATATTATAGCTACTCCTGGATAGTATGAACATTTTGAATAATCAAGGATGCTTGCACGCACGAACTTTGATTAGTTAACTGAATACTAGTCTGCCACCAGATTGTGCGTGCGTTCAAATCACACCCGCAACACCACACCCTCTCGTGCAGCTCCGCCACCCCGAGCCAAGATCTGCCGGAGCTCCCTTGCTCCTCCGCTATCTTCGTCGAAACAAGTTTCCCCCATGTTTAATATATAAAACCGAACTGTTTAACCAATACAAAATGATAAGGATAATATCTTATAAAGCAGATATCAAAGACATATTTTAAAAAGCACATGGTAAACCAAACTTGTCAACTATCACAACGAAATGCGGCATGGGAAATACTAAAGGAAAACAAAGAAAAGAGGAAAATGCAACATGAAGCCGATTACGAACATGTCATAGCGTCGTTGAATACATAATTAAACGAAAGTAGGAGATGAAAAAGTGGGTCATGCTAGAATTGGAGTAAATTATTGTTTTATAAAAATGACGCTTTTATTAAAGTCAACTGTTCACACAAAGATGGTACAAGCAAAGAGTTAACACCCGCCCTATGCGCACGGCATGAGTGAACAAACATATAGTAAGAAATGAAAGAACAAGGCAAAAGAAAAAAATTCAAAATCCATCATGACTGTGAAGATGTACAGGTGGTAGATAAACTGATATCTAGACCATGCCGCCACCCACGTGCGATTAAAAAATACGTCGCCATTGACTATTAAGCTACCTTGTGCGGAATGATTCATAGATTAGGAAAGTCTAATAAATTATCTAAAATTACATGGATGATGATAAAATAATGCAACTACCAATATAAACTAGCTATATATATGGCAATTATGATGATACAAAATTCACGTATGAGTGTTTGTGGCATGAGGTTGCTCCAAGTGGTGACACCTTCGATGAGCTCGATACCCATGTGAGGGTCACACGGTGAGTTTTGGGCCATGAGGGATCTGGCTCATTTAGTCTAGTTGTGTTGCAACTTTCTTTTAATAATTAGATTTATAATCTACCTTACAAGAATATTTTCCTGACACCTTCGGTCGAAGAAAATGAACCAATTCGCTATATGTAGACTCATTCTGATAAAAAAAAGAGCTTTATAACACTATACTATAACACACCAAAGAGGCAACCCATCAGACTTCTCAGCGCCTTGTGTGTGGCAATTCATAGTCTATACTTCCTCCGATTCTCTATGATGATCTGCATTCATTTGTTAAGAGAATAAGCTGAAAGCGAGATAGATCCATTGCGATATTGGTTTGGCAGAGAAGCCGCGGAGACAACTCATTGTTCCTATGTCCAGAATTGTTAAAGAATGAAGGTACCCTGATGACTATGGCAGGTGATGGTGACTTAGGTTACCCGAGGCTTCTATCAACCACATAATAAATGTTTGATTCCTCTTTTCTCGCATAGTTGGTTCTGGCGTTCACCGTGATCGATGCTCGCCATCCAAAGATATGGGTCTAGTTGGTGCCCTAGCTGGAAAGAATGGGGGAGTGAGACATTCATAGTTCAAAGAGTGATTAGTTTTTAAAGTAAGCTCATCAAATTAAGAGGAAAAGGTTGGAATAAGATGTTGGGATTGTTGATAGATCCCCTCTACATCCTAACCAAGAGGACCAAGTGCAAATCTCTGTCTCCAAGTCCATCTCACCGGGTGGAAAGATTATTATTTGACAGTAGTGCCCTCCCCTCCGTAGGAAGAATCCTAAATGCCGAAGGACGCGCTCGACATGAGGTGTCACTGTGGAATGAAATCACCTCTTGAGTGAGCAAGAAATGCCTATTTATTTTCTAGTAGCGACTTATCACAAAAATAACCGATTGCTCGTCCCAAAAGCTACCGAATTGGCCTATCATCAGTATCCAAATCATGAAGACACGAGTAAAAAAAATCTTGGGGAGGAGCGCCCATAAACATATCCTGAGAAGTATGCAAGTTGGCCAAATCTCGCTAAAAAATATTGTGTCTTGGGGTTGTCTATGATCTTGTATGGCGTAACTATTGTATAACACAATAATACACCAAGGAAGCAATCCATCTGACTTCGAAACAACATGTGCATGGCTGAGATACCGAGCACATTGGTGTTGTGGAGTCAAAAGAGGTTTCGTTTTGTAAGCACAACATATTTTCCATGTATTTTTCTTGGGGACCTAGTGGCAATAGTAGAAGATTCAGGTGTTAGGTGTTGGATATAACTTATGTTGGCCCTTGTCCAGAGCGTGAAATGTCTCGGATAGGATATATCAGTCTTACATTAGTCCTGTTGTGCCTCTTGTATGGCCAAGGATCTGAACAAAACACAACGACTAAAACATGCTATTTTGATCTGTTCCACGCTGTCAGCATAATTCGTCTATCTGAGCAATCGACGAACCATGTCATACATATAACTGGCCTACCCGGCTACCCCCCCCCCCCCCCCCCCCCCCCCCCACAATTAGTTAGCAACGACACGCGGACCGCGACAGATCAATATGAGCTCAGAACCAGATTAACGGTGCGTATACAGATATCCTTGCTCGTTATTCTGTTGGAATTTCATCTTATGGGTGGCTGGCCTATTTACATAAGGCCACTCAAAAGTGTTGAAATCTCGAAGCAATGCATAACTCTTTTACGGTTATTGGGATGGTATCCCTCGGGGTACAATCCAGTACCATTCAGGCTGAATTTTTTTCGTTGATTAAAACAAATTGATTAATTATGTTTTGTGCCTCAATTTCTCACATCACAGATTGCAACTTCTAAGTTCATCTTGTCGACCGAAATCATGGTGTCCAAAGAACTAATAGGGGGTTGTAAATAATGTACTCCTAGAGGAGCTCGACGATGACTAAACGGATAGGATAATTTCCGCACCATATCCGATTCCGAAACCGTTTTCAACTATCCATATCCGGTTTTAAGAAATCCGATGGATAAGGATATCCGATTCCGAACTTGACACCCGGATATGGTGTAGGATATGGTATGTAAAATAGCCTAAAATATGGATTATCCAAAATTTAAATAGAATTATCCGATGGTTCTAATCCGATTTTCTACCGAAATGTCTAGTCTAATATAGCATAATTTGCAGCTAGTAAGTTTTTGAGTTTGTCAGTTTAACAACATCTCACTTAAATAGTCATTATAAAGACTATGAATTACAAGTTTGTTATTTATTAGTTTATTGAACAATTAGTTTTGTATGTATGGTTTGATAATTTAATTATACACGTATCTATCCGATTAATTTTGTTACCGCTCCGAATCTGCCCCGTTTCCGCCTCCGAATCCGCCATCACGAATATCCGCATCCAAATTCACATCCGGTCATTATCCGATCCGCTCCAAATCCGATGAAAAATTATGATAAATGCAAAATCCGATCCGATCCGTCCTCCTTTACAGCCCTAACGATGCCCGAGCGAGGGACCGGCCGCCTCAACACTGAGCTAGTTTGATTGGGCAGGTGATTCCATGTTGCTGACATGATCGAGTAGTGGGCTAGCAGCTTTCCATCGATCCGTGATTATTTGACGACTTAGCAAATAGCAATATATTATAGCACGCGTGTTCAAACCAACTATAGCTAATTAATTAGTTGAACGAGACAAACATAGTCGTGATTTTGCTTTGACACAGTCGTAACGCATACAGCGACCTGATCACCTGATACTGGAAGACGCGTGCAAGCACTTATATAACCCATATCCATCATTCCATCCTATATGCAGCACACCACTCACCAAACCATTTCCATTTCTCGTTCGATCTTTCAACTCCGATCATCTTCTTTCCGATTCGCAGCCAGTTTCCAGTCGACCGACCATGGCAGCTACCACAGCTCTCCTTCTCCTCGTAGTGTCCTCGGCGGCTCTGCTTGGGACGGCGCTCGGCGCCAGCTACACCGTCGGCGCGCCGGCTGGGTCGTGGGACCTCAAAACAAACTACACCCGATGGGCTTCCGGCGTCAGGTTTTACGCCGGCGACCAGCTCCGGTTCCAGTACTCCGTCGCCGAGCATAGCGTAGTGCAGGTCACCAAGTCGGGCTACGACGCCTGCCACCTCGCGTCCAACAGCACCGTCGCGACGTACCGGACCGGCAACGACGCTGTCCCACTCGCCGCCGCGGGCACCAGGTACTTCATCTGCGGCGTCCCCGGGCACTGCGCCGCCGGCATGAAGCTCCAGGTAAACGTCGCCTCGCGGCCGCGGCAGCAATGCCGTTGGAGAGGGGGCAGGTGGCGGTGCAACCGGCCCGCGTCCCCTTCGAGCTCTGCCTCGGCGGCGGTCAGTGTTGATCCGTCTGCGGTCGCCTGGTTGGCTGCTGTCGTGGCTGCAGGTCTCGTGTTCCTTTGTTAGTGTCAAGGACGGGACGGCAGTTTGTACTTCACGCTGTTCTTGTATTTTCCTATTTTTGTGAGACGTGGTCGATGTGCAGCAATGTAATGTACGTGCTTCAATTGCACAATTTTTTTATTACCATATTTAATTCGTTCATTGTGTTTTATTGTGAATTTGTTTTATTTATTTGATGGGGGTTTTAATGTAAATTTGTTGGTTGCAAATGTCAGAACTGTCAGCATCGTTTTACATTTTCCACTAGCAGGAGATGTCTCGATCAATTAGGACTTTAAGTTAAAACACATCTGAAATTGCAGTCGTACTTGTTGAGTATATAACCAATTTTTTGATTAAATTAATCTAAATATTAACTAAAATCATGACGGTGCTAATGACATAATGAAACTTAGCAGTGTAATCGTGTACTAGACATACAGTAGATATATTTGCATAGTAAACAAGTAAATAACTAGGAGAGGTATAAACATATTATACCCGGCGGTTGGCCAATTGGCCGAAGCGGAAGCAGCTTCGTCGGCGATCCTCTTGTCTACAGTAGCCTTCTCGATCTCGACGTCGGTGCTCATGATGACGATGAAGGCGACGCGGCAGACGTAGAGGAAGTAGCCGACGTAGTGGATGAAGATTGGCGAGCAGTCACGTAGGAGACGCTACCCAAAAACCTAATCGTCCCTCTCCCGTATAGAAAACGGAGTGGCGGGGGTTTCGGAAGCTTGCTCTCCCGTCATCGACCGTGTACGCGGCGGATGGAATGGGATCAACGATGGCAGCAACAGCAAGGAAGAATGACGGTGACGGCTATGGGCATATGAGTTCTTCTGTCTATTATGTGTTTTGTGTGTCGACGGAGAGGAGCGACCTCTCGCTAACATAGGCACAGACGCGGGTGACAAATGTCCAGCCGAAATGCCCGTAATCAATTGCAGTTAAGACTGAAAATGTACAAAATGTTTCAGCTAGTAATCAATCTCATTAACACAAAACATTTCGTGTCATTGACATTTTATTTCTATGTGACAAATAGAACACATCGACTCGGCGAGATTCCCGCATCCCGCGGCGCGTTGTGACGTGACGTGTCGTGACGAGACGGGCGGCAGAGGAGGAGCGCATGTGTGGTACACAGTCATTCTCCTCATAACTCATACCAACTCATGCTAGTAGAAGAATGTCTCAGTATATAAGCTGATGCACATCTCACTCAACTAGCAGTATGGAACTAAAGTTTCACCACCTGTCATGACAATAATATGAATTTTATAGATTTTTCTAGAATTGCTAAATGGGCAAAAGGCCTCAATATTTCAGCAGTACTGATTTAACAATCGATGGTCGCCATGGCAAGCAACATAGGGGAACTATGAAGTGGTTTGGTTCGAATCTAGGACACGTCTTATAATCCTCTCAGCACGCTGCTAGATAAGACAAATGCTAGGTTCTTCTTAGCATACAAGTGCGACACAAAAAAACAAAATGTAGCCCGGGCTGCATGTAGCACTTTGTTTTGAAATTTATAAAATGGTAATTTAAAGTTTTAAAATATTTTGAAAATATTTATAATATGTTGATAATGACGCATTCTACCAACATGGAAATTTTCAACTCGAAAAACCTTGTATTTTGAGCCACGCAAACTAGAAAAATCTGACACATGTTGAATGGTTCAGTTTTTGACACCGTTCACTACCGTAGATCACTCTTGTCATTTTACACATCTTAGAATACAAAATATATCGAGTTGAAACTTTGCAAATATATAGAATAAATCATAGCCCACATCTAGGAATTTTTTTAAGATTTCTCTTACACTTTCAAATATCATTTTTTAAATTGTCAAAATAAAGGGCTATGTGTAGCCCGAGCTACAAAACGCCAGACTCAACATCAATACCAACACATAGATATCAATTTTATATTCCCTACGTTTATAAGTATATTTTTTAGCCTTTTTCCATATTTACATGTAATTAGAGTTCTAGACACGTGTTAGTGTGTATGTTTGCTTATTTTAATCTGAATCTAGTTAACATGTGAAATACCTGTTACATCTTATATTTAGAAACGGATATAGTATGCGCAAAATCTTAGCTTGGGTAATAACCACGAATCAAAAGTTATTCAAAAAACTTTCCACTGTTATTACATATGGAGTACAGCAAGTTATCATCTAGTTAATACTAGAGTCCCTTACACATCAAGGTTTTACCGTCACAAGAACAACATTCGGAATGCAATAGTTAAGATTTGGAATATTCCCACCCAAAATGGAGAAATTATAACTTCAAGCAGACAACTTGGCTGATCTTACTAACTTCGTGACATTGGGATACTCAATTTGTTTGATGGCGAGCTACGTCCTTCGTTTTCACCTTTATTAATTTATTTTCTTCTTCAATAGAGGATAACATGGAATTTCTATCACTTCACTTAGTGATTGCTGGATGGGAGGCTAAGCATGTATTTCTTTCCATTGCCAATACAACTACCTTTGTAATAGATTCATTAATTCCCTCTCTTGATGGGATAGGGAAATGATATATCTCATAGGTAGAGTGTCACCTTGATGTAGTTGAAGTCATCTGTTTGATCTTGATTATTCCTAAATCCACTATAAGTTTTTCTATCATTTCTCGCGCCAAAGCGCTCCCACCAACTAAAAAATTACAGTCTAGGAGCGGCTTTTATCTTCAACATACGCACTAAAATGACGCGGTATAAAAAAAGTGGAAGCCTGTTTTAGCGTGCGGCAGGCGACAACAATACCGTGTGAGGCAAGCATCGCTGCACCAGGTGTTGCAAAATGCAACATGACGGACCGTCACTTGCCAAACATCAAGCAAACACATCACAAATAGACATTACCAAACAATTGATGACCAACTGAAAACACAACACATAAAATTCAAGATTATCAATCCCTCACCGTCCTCATCCACTTCAAATTCTTCTTCATCTTGTCTATGTGTTCGAGACCAATGGTCATATGAACAGTTGAATTCAACATCAATAGTTGACAAATACGCCTCATCATCACTACATTGTACAACGTGATCACGATCACGCGCACAGAGTATTATTTTCTATTTATCTATCTCAAAATAACAACAAAAATAATGAAATTCACACCTAGTCTTCATTTGGTCGAACACGTTGGGCGCAGCAGCCGACACACCAAATTATGCGCTCGCTGGCGGCGGTGGAGGCTGGAATTGAGCGGCCAGAGGTTTGACACGCCAAGCAGCGCATTCGTCCGCAGCTGCCAGGCACTTGGGGACGTCAACCGGTGTCTTCACGGCAGGCGGCATTCGGGTGTTGTAGAAGATACCAAGAGCACACGGTTGTTGTACTCACCCACACGGTAAACATGCACTTGGTGTCTAGGGGATCTATGCTCCAGTGTATATCGATGTAAGCACATTTCTTATATTCTCACTCCGTTTTAAAATAAATGTCTTAAATTTATCAAAAACTAGATATATCTTACATGTTTTATTTCTACATATATCCACATTCTAATTAAACTTGAGACGATTATTTTAAAACGGAGTGAGTAATTAATTACTACCCTTATCATTTTGTACTTTTCATCAAATGCGGTGCAACTAAATCTAAGGGCTCGCTTGGATGGTCGGGTGAGAAAACCATTCCGAGATAATATACCCGCCATCGCTGGATTTTTATGGGGGCTAGGTACCTCCATGGGAGTTTCTGATCAGATTTGCTAATATACAACCAACCAATCGAGGCCGAGCACGTCCATCAGTTCCCTCAACACTCCTCAATATGTTTTTAGGGGAAAAAACCCAAACCAACCGCCCAGCAGTTCCCTCAACGCTCCCCCGATTTATCGGTGCCCCAGGTTTTGCTCGCTCGTCTCCCCTACAAATAGGGGAGGTGGAAGACTCGCCTATCCTAGCGACGCCAACAACCGCTCACTGGTGAATTTTCCTCCCGCCCTCGACAGGTTATCTTCTCCCCCTTCTATTTTCTTCACTTTATTCCCAATCGAGCCCATAATCAATCCCTTTTAGTTTCTTCAGTTTATTCCCAATCGAGACCATAATCGATCTGGAATTTCAAATCGAGCATGAAATTGACCTCCAAATCGAGCGATGTATTGTT
Organism: Poa annua; assembly: GCA_026929855.1. NCBI lineage: Eukaryota > Viridiplantae > Streptophyta > Magnoliopsida > Poales > Poaceae > Poa > Poa annua. The sequence goes on along the minus strand of CM049430.1, from coordinate 77,725,887 downwards.
GGTTAATGGTTGCCAATTTTGTGTTAAATTTTTATCCAATATTTGTAAGCTTTTTGACACGGTAATATGCCGATATTAATGAGCTTTTTGTTTATGTTTCAGATTTTTATGATGGACAATTTTTTTACACTACAAGTTAACAGTTGCAGAGGTAGTCATTGAATTTTAAATGTTAGTTATATAATATTTTTAAAATATTAAATAGGAGAGATGTTTTAGGGGAACAGTTTGAGTTGAATAAGTTGTAGGGGAGATTTTTTTTAGTGAAAGTCCCCTACATGAATATATACGGGAGACATTTTAGAAAAAACTACTGGACTTGCTCTAACTCATAATAAGTGTCGTTGATGTAATACAAATCATAAATCAGTGACACTTACTGTTAGACGGACCCGGCGGTTGGCACAGTGACTTTACTGTCCAGACTTCACTGCTTTGCAAGAGACTGAGTCACGAGCTAGCGACCATGAACAAGTCCCCATTATCTTACTCACATCACCGCGACTAAGTGGTCGATTTTGATCTGTTCCACGCGGTTAATCAAGCTAACCAGTCCATGTAAGCCATCAACGGACCAATTCATACACGCACCTGAACCCGACATTAACTAGCAACGCCCTCCCCGTGCATACATATACGCTAGCACGCGCGCTAATTGATCCTGCGCGGCAGAGCTCTCTCTTCGATTCCAGCTTCTTCACTACCAGCGATAGGCTTCACGTCGACCTCAGCTCATCTGCAGATTAATGGCGAGCATACAAAAATCCTTGCTCATCCTCGTATCTGCCGTGGCGGTGGCGGCAACATTCGCGGCGACGGCGCACGGTGCCAGCTACACCGTCGGCGAGCCTCGTGGCTCGTGGGACCTGCAGACCGACTACACAGCCTGGGCCTCCTCCATCAGCTTCCACCTTGGTGACCAGCTCGGTAACTAACTAATCACACGTGAGGATCATGGCCTGACCGACGTTCAGAACGAAGATGCTGATAAACTCTTCCGTCATGATGCAGTGTTCAAGTACTCGCCGGAGGCACACGACGTGGTGGAGGTGACCGAGGACGGCTACCTCTCCTGCACGGCGTCCAAGAACATCTCCGGCACCCTCCGGACCGGCGAGGACACCATCCACCTCGACCGCCTCAGGAGTCGCTACTTCATCTGCAGCGTACAGGGACACTGTGACGCCGGCATGAAGCTGCAGGTCAGGGTCGTGCCGGCCGGCTGCGACAGCCCGTCGCCGGTGGTGACGAACGGAACGCCAGGGCCGCCAGGGGAAAACGGCACACCTGGTGGTGTGTGCATAGGCGGCGACGGCACACCGACGACCATCAACGGCAGCCCCTCCTACAGTTCAGCACCCGGATCTTCAGGCAGCACCGCTAGCCCTGCTGCATTTGTCATGGTTGCTGCTACATTTGTGCTGATTGGCCTTTCGGTTTTGTAGTTTCAAATTTATAAACTTTCTCAGCTATTATTTTTAATTGTAAGATTGGGACGAGTCAGTTTTGTAGTTTCAAATTTATAAACTTTCTCAGCTTTTTTTTGTTTAATTGCAAGATTGGGACGAGTCAGTTTTGTAGGTTCAAATTTATAAACTTTCTCAGCTATTTTTGTTTAATGACTGGGACGAGTTCGTTCATACTCTGTAGCATGGCAGAAGAAATTTTGAGTAGTCCGAAAGGAAAACATGGCACTTAGTTGGTTATTGTTTCTGTATAGATATTAGAGAACAAGAACGAGCATTCTTCCTTTCTCCACAAAAAATGTATTGTACAGATTAAAGGGTAGTAGACTCTATAGAGCGCACAAATGCCAGCATTCTCCTCAACAATAAAAAACTACCGCTGTGAGAACAATAGTCTAATTTGAATCAGAGGCACTATGAGCGACCAATTGATCGAACAACTATGCTGTTTTAGGTTACCACGAGTTATCGTGATTTAAACAGTGAAAGCAATCACGCAACAGGCGGGCATGCTTCACTGTCCTTCGAGGTGTCGACTTCAGAGGGTGGCATCAACTGCCACATCGGATATCCTGGGTAACCAACAAAGGGCATCATCAGCTTCTGTCCTGAAGCTCGTCCATGGGGATGGAAGGGTGCCATTGGTGCCTGCGCGAATGGGGAGGCCATGATGGTGGGATGAGGCATATAGGCTGGAGTTGCAGTCATAAGTTTCATCTGGTGCTCTAAAGCCTCTTTCTCTAGTTTAAGCTTCTGCTTCTCGTCACGAAGTTCATCCTTCTCTGCCTGGAATTTATTTTAAGATAAAAAAAGGGTCATGGACTCATGGTATGCATCATTAGAGATGTTAGCTAACATGATTGCACCAACAGATCTGGTATTGTACAAGAGATGAAATGCAGATCATAGCAGGAATTTCACATCGTACTAAAGACAGCAGGTTCATTTATCATAACCAAATTACCATCAACAAGTATTATCAACAAGTATTTAAAAACACTGGACAGATCAGCGGGGTGGTGAAATAAAATAGTGTGGGTTTCATCATTCATCCAAAACTGGTGTTGCTTTAAAAATAATTACCCTAGAGATAGTGTTTTGGTCAAAATAAAATAAAATGTGTTTTCTTCAGGTTAAAAGCTATTAAGAAGTTCCAGATTCACAAGCTTTTCGATTATAGAACATTGTGTGTATGCGAGTAGTGTGTATGTAAGGTTGCCTCACCTTCAGCTCTTTAATCTTGTCTTCGAGACTTCCATTAGTATCCTTTAGCTGCTGTGCTTCAGCACGAAGCTGAGTAACCATGCGAGTAGCATCACTTAGAATAGCAGCTTTGTCAGCTTTCACTGGCTTACCAGGATCCAAAGTAGTACCCAATTCAAGAAACCTATCAATCAAAAGAATTACTGAAAATTATAGGATAACCTCTCTTCCATCTTGAACTAGCAAAGCTGAATTTATGATGTACCTGTCATTCAGCTTGTCTCTTCTCACTTTTTCCCTACAAGCTTTAGATGTCGGCCTAGCGCAGGGATCTGACCTTAAGCTGGGATTTGCAGTAGATTCCAAATTACAGATCCCACAATGAAGCACAATAATCTGATATGCATGCCCTACTATAAAGAAAAACAGATGTCTGACCGTTTATTGCTGCCAGAGTCCTTTAAGACATCCGGAGTGTTCACATAGCTGCCTACTTCTGCACTGTAGTAATAAAGGGGAAAGTAACTCAAAGGCACAAGCAAGTATAGTATAATAAAAATATTAAGTCATAAAGAACAGACAGATATTTAAATAAGGAAGCTGAAGCTTAGGCCACTTTGTGTGAATATAAATTAGCTTCCTAGAAAATACTTACTTGAACAACCATAAATGTCCAAGCAACCATTATCTAGCATAACTATGGTTCAGCGCAAAGAGAATCTACAAGAATATAAAACCAAGTTGTTGAAGAAAAATTAACCAGAAATCTATCCATCCCTGCCAATACACAGCATGCCATTTTGACTAAGCTTGTAAAACTTTAATACACGTCCTCAGCAAACCAGAAATCACGAACTACTGCAGTTATGTACGCTGCGACATATATCATATATGGTCTAGGTAAACTCTATCTTTAATCCTGAATCCATCCAGAACTGGCAGTTGGTCATAATCCAAGACAAGACAGTTTCATCCATCCTAAGAGAACAAAATTGGAACCCAATCCCATCATCATACACTCCTTACACTCTTTAAAAGGAAGATCGTGCCCTTACCCAGAGTAAAGTAACTGATCTATCTATTCCCCAAACAACCGGAACAAACCTCGGCACATCAATTACGACCAACAACGCATCAGACGCGTTCGCAAAAAAAAAAAAAATCATCGAAAGCCCTAGGATCCAGGTAAAACAAGCGGCTCGACGAGCTATGTCTAAATCATCCAAAGAGCATGTCTTAAACTATTCATCCGTGCAAATCCAGCCATCTTCACGACCGGACATGAATCTGCGAATCTTCTGCAATCATCGCCCAGCGAGAGGCGGGACGCCGTGTTTAGCAGAAATCGATACCTCTAAGATAAACGTGAACAAGAGAATCTATATATGGCAAAATAAAGTATATGGCGGGCAGGGAGCGCGGGGGGAGGAGGGGTGCGGACCTTGGGTTGGAGGAGGAGGCGGAGGCGTCCCATGGGAAGGCGCCGCACGCGGCGGCCGGGAGGTCCTCGAGGATGGCGCAGTCGAGGAACCAGTCGTCGCCGCCGTCCGCCGGGGGGAGAGACATCGCTCGCCGTCGCCGCCGCGGAAAGGTGGGAGACTTTTCGGCCAACCTTTTCGCTCGGTTTCTATTTTTGGTTCCTTTCTTTTCGCCAACTCGTGTTCGAGGGAAGTTGGGTGGGCGCTGTATGCGGATGACAGGTGGGCCATGTAGGGGTTTTGATTATTTGCTTCGTAATTAGTTTAAGTTTGGATATTTCTGTGTGGCTGGGGAAAAGATAGGAGTAGGTGAGGCGTAGCGTGGATTAACGTGGCGCGGTGGCACCGACTCATAGGCCGTCGGGGTGCCGCACCAGGTAGACTCTAGATTCCCCCTAGGCCGTAGCCATGACCATGCCTGGTGGTAGCAAGCCGAGCATTAATAGCGCTCGGTTTTAAGAAAAAAAACAGACTAATATCAGGTCTTAAGCGATCATAGGCTCAGATTTCTTGAGGTCGCCCTTACCGGAAGACTCGGCCATATGGAATAAACAATGTTTTTCCCTTCCTATCTCGAAAGCACGAAGATGGAGGAAGAGCAGTTTGTCTTCGCGCGAACTCGTGGATGCATCGCCGCAGAACAACCACCAACGAGGAAGCCGCCGGTGTTGCGTGCGGCGTGTGAGTTGCAGCAGGATACCCGTCGGCTCCGACTCCTCGCGAGGTACGGCGGTACGTACACCTGAGCCCAAATCCATTACGGAGGCGCCAAGGCCGACACTCACGATGCGGATCACTACGCCCAGCGTGCGTCGTGGAGGAGCTGAGGCTGTCGCTCGCGACGAGCGCCGCCATGCCCAAGTGTCCCGCGCGGAGGATCCGAAGACGATGCTTGCGACGAGGATTGCCAAGCCTAGCCTCCAGCGTGATGGCGTCGAAGCCGACTCCTCGCGACGAGCAAGCTGGTCTCGATCTGGCCGAACCTAGTTCTTCTTGTATTGGGTCTATGGGAGGACGGCCATGGCAGCATGTTGTTGTGCTGTAGCGGCCAGGGTGTGACTATTCTTTTGGTGAATCGAAGATAGAGGTAGGAGAACCGCAGCGGCGACATGAATCGGAAAGGGGATTTTTTGGCTGGCTTCTTTGACCTGTGGCCGTGGGAGTGCTTCGGTTAAAAAATGGAAAGAAAACTTACAAGTGGGCTCCAGCTTAAGTGCAACGTAGTCCTTAAGCATTGTAGCAATTTCAGTCGGCTATAGCATAAGGGGTGGGTCCCAACTTAAGACTGCCTTAAGAAATAAGCATTGGAGACGCCCTTATGACTTTTCAAATAAAGTAGCATACTCACTCCGCGTAGGCTATAGCATAAGGGGTGGGTCCTAGTTTAAGACTGCCTTAAGAAATAAGCATTGGAGACGCCCTTATGATTTTTCAAATAAAGTAGCATACTCACTCTGCGTATGTGTACGTAGAGAGAAATGGCCCTTCTACATGTATGTAGAAATAGACAAACAAGCTGATGTCATCCCGTATTAAATGTGAAAATCTAAAATTCAAAAAGTTTCATTGAACAAACCGTTTATCCGATTGAGAATCCGTTTTCACCGTTAAACTAGTCACGACGAGATTTTCAAAACTAGATCTCATTGATATGTCCCAACAACTTTTTTTCCCTAGAAGTTACCAACATATAAGTTGTCCAGTCTTGCATACGTAAGTTACCCACCATATTGGCGATTAGTTTTTGGGTCGAAATTGAACCATTTTTCTTATTCTTTTAGATCTTAGGAGCTTTTAAGTTACCACATTACTTTAAGATAGTAAATTTTTCATACGTGCATAAGTATTAGTACGATAAATGTCAATTTCATAGTAAAACTACACGTAAAAAGTTCGTAACCATTATTTAGAGGACATGGTAACTATATCAATTTCCTGTAACTATAATAATTTTGTGGTGGATAACTACACATAAAAATACGTGGGATAACTTTATTAGTATTGTGTGATAACTATTATCGAAAGAGTATGGTAAATAACGATTTTGCGGTGGATAACTACACATAAAAACACATGGGTAACTTTATTACTAATGGGCTAACTTTATCAGTATTTGGGTGATAAGTATCGCCGAGAGAGTATGATCGGGGGTAATTTTATCAGTATGAGGCGACTAACTCCATCAGTACTGGGTGGGTAATGTTATCGGTACTAGGTTGGTAACTTTATTAGTAATAGGTGTGTAATGATTACCAGTAGAGTCTTTTTATGTTGTAATTGTCATTATGAAAATAGAGATTATCATTATAATACTTATGAAGTTGAACGAGTGTTTTTGTGTATAGTTAAACTTATGCTTGATACTTTTACATCCCAACGTGATATTCACTTATGAAGAGAACTTGCCTGTGCCAAGATGGTTAGGAGGATGATTGTATCCCCAGCCCACCAGAGTTCAACCCCAGGTTTAACGCTGGTGTTTCTCGTTTAGACGGAATATTCTTTCAGTGGGAGGCTACGTTCCCGTCGACAGTGAGTCGCCTGTGGTGACTTCGTCAATCTCAAGACCTGACCCGCCGGCTCAGTCTCTTGAAAGTGCTCATAGGGGTAGGGTGTGCGTGGGTGCGTTCATAGGGGTGAGTGTGTGCGCGTGTATATGAGCGCTTGCGTTGTACTGTGTTTCTCAAAAAAACATATTCACTTATGAATAACTAGGTGTGTTATGAATGACTAGGCGTGGTGACTTCAAAAATCAAAAAATGGAAAAGAACAATAAAAATTGTTCTATTTCAACCCGGTCGGTAGCGTACATAGTACAACCTGGATAACTTATATTTTATGGGGTGGGTAACTTTTGGGTAAAAAAAAAGTTGTCAAAATATGTCAATATGGGATCTAATTTCAAAGATCTCGTCGCGACTAACTCGGCGGTTAAAACGGATTCTAAATCGAATAAACAGTTTGGGCTACAAACCATTTTGAATTTTCGAATTTGCATATAATGCGGGATTATATCAACAATTTTGATATTTAGTGCATGCATGTAAAAGAAACTCATTTCTTTCTCACTCGGGTGCGTGGGGTTATGCCAAATATAGGGCGCCTGCTAATTAGATTTCCTCGTCTCATTTAGCTTTGCTAAGCTTAAATATGGACATAGTTAGTTATAAAACACATCATACATCCATATTTGAATAAGACACTTAGACATAGTTTTTTGGGTGGGTGGGGGGGGGGGGGGCGGCTTCTCCAATAAACTAAGGGTATGACAACTTTTTTGGGAAGTCGTTCTGAAAGCCGAAAAGAACTAGGCAGGGACGGATCCAACATTTAGTATTGGAGGGGGCAGAATCAAGTTGGAGGGGGCGAAATGGGTTCAAACTGCTAATTCTAAGCATGAGTTTAAAGGGGTTTACAAAGGAAATCAGCTGGTTAGGGGGGGCGACGCCCCTGCTCGTCCCCCCTTCCTCTGTCCCTGGAACTAGGCCTAATATTTTGACTGAACGGACGATAACTTTAAGGAAATTTCACATATATTAACTCAAAAGGTTTAATGTGGAAGTACAAATCATCATGGTGCATGTAAGAAAATCAGACGAAAAGCCAAAATCATTCGATCAAGCTCCACACCTACACACAATATGGCCTCCTGGTTCTTCTGTGTGACGAAAAGAGGTATCGTTCGACCGCGTGATGATAATGATCATACCAAGTAGTTGTGATGGTATCTTCTTCCTCCAACATTCCCTCACATGAACTCCACAAGGTCAACTTTTGGCCGAAAATTGACTTTCATATCCAAGAAGCCATGAGGATATCAAGTTCTTCATTGCACTAGCTCATGGAGTGCTTGCTCGTGATCTCTTCACAACTTGGAGACTGGTTGCTGGGCGGAGGCAGGATCCAAACTTAACTCGGGTCAATTGAGCTAAATTTTCCATAAGATGTGGGATGTTGTTAGAGATTATGCGGAGCCAAAATGATGAGGGGCAGGACCTTTGTAACATTATTTAGGGCATATCCCAGTATATATAAAACGACGCGGATTTTCTAACATGGTAGCTAGCTATGTGAGCCGTTGGATATGAAAAGTACTAGATCCCTATGGTTTTGGTTGTACTAGATAGTGTTTTGCATGCGTTAACCCTGTTACATGATATCTGTTACATGCATGTCACGTTTTGGATTGTGGACGGACGATAGTAGCTGTTGTGGATTTTCAGAGTTTTTTATGTTGTGGACCCAACTTTTACATCCTATTGGTTGTGAATGAGATTTTTGCATTCGCTATTTGGTTGTCTCTCTAGTCTTCTTCTCTACACTTGGGATTTATTCCACGACTCCTAACCCGTGTTAGTTGTGACGATATGGAAGGTGAACCGGGTATGTTTATGGTCAATATTTTCAACGTGTGTCACCAAATTAATTTAGAAGTAAAAAATTATAACACTAGACCTCCCACATGTAATGTATAAGAAATTCAGTAACGATCTGGTTCCTAATTCAAAATAAAAGAGCTAGTGACCCAAAAAAGAACACCATAAACTGTGTTCAGAAAGTGAAGAGCAATCAGTCAACATTATATAATCGTACTTATTTTTGTCAAATGCAACTGCTCGTATTTCTTAGTAGTGTTTTTTGTTTTGTATTTTGCAAAATCAGCATGTGTAAAATATAATGAACTGTAACCCATGATATCCTATATGACATCATAATGCTATAATGAGCATATGCTATAAAAGACGCATCCCATTCACATAGTTCTAGTGCTAAAGAGGGTTAGCACATTCGGATAGTACTAATGCTAAAATTGTGTTGTAAGCTGGACAGAATTCAAATAAAAGGCGTTGTGTAACTTATAAGAGATATAGCTAGGTTAAGAACGGTGTCGATACTTATGTTAAATGTGATCTATAGGAGTGCATACTCTCAGTATCTCTATAGGGTGATCTGACGACAGCCAGGCCATGCACAGCTAGCCACCATGTGAGGAAGTTATTTCCCATATATAAAAAAAGGACGGTAGCAATTCGATATGTACTCATGTTTACTTGATAAGCGTCAAGTTGTTTGTCCGTGTCAACAAATATATCGTTATAAATTTTATAATGTACCACCAGTTTACACAAATAAAGCAAATGAAATATAGATGTGTTTTTATCACTTTTAATAGATTTAATGTAGCCATACTCAAATCACGAGTCATGTCGAGAAGCCGTTAAGATAGCAGATCTTCACCCTTCGTCCTTCAAGTGGACATAATATTATAAATGGATATTTAAATTCAGACTCTACTATGTACATGTGTTTGGAGGCTTCAATATTGTTGTGCTGCTAATATGTCTTCCCTCCGTTCATTTCACGGGCACAACCCTCTACATACATCTCATCCACTCGGTTTGCTGACCGTTTCTCTTATAAACCGGTTAATTTTTCTCGGTGAAAAGGCTAACTCCTGTATATTTTTGCGCTACAAGATCCCACCCACAAACCAATGACCGGTGGGTCCCATGACGAGTAAACCCCGCATCACTCAGCTAAAAAATTAAATAAAAAACAAACGATATCCCCTCAGCTCTCATCTCGTCTTCCACGCTCCCGCAAAACCCAACCCAAAACCCCAACACCCTCGTCATCTTCCACACTCGGCTCGGTTTCCATGGAGCTGCAGCTCACGCCCCTCCGCAGCCTCCCACTCCACCCTCGCGCCGCCATCCACCCCACTAAAGCCGCCGCCACTGCGACGACCAACACCGTCTCCGCCGCATGCTCGGTAGAATCCCAGCCGCTGAAACCCCGGCCGCAGTTCCCGCGGCAGGCGCCGCCCCTCCACAGACGCAGGCGCAGCAGGAGCCCCGTGGACCTCCCTTCCCTCTGCGCGGCCATCGAGCAGCTGGTCGCCGAGGGGCGCCACCGGGAGGCGTGCGACGCGCTCCGGGACGCCCGCGCGGGCGCCCCGTTCGTGGCTCTGCTGGCGCCCACCTACGACGCGCTGGTCACGGCCGCCTCCGCGCTGCGGGAACCCGGGGCCGCGGCCGCGGTGCTCTGGCACATGGAGAGCTCCGGGTTCGAGCCCGACCAGTACATGTGGAACCGGGTGCTGGGGATGTACTTGGTGTGCGGGATGCTGGCGGAGGCCCGTGAGGTGTTCGAGGGAATGCCTACCCGCAGCAGGGTCACCTGGGGGGTGATGATGGGTGGGCTGGTCGACGGGAAGCGTCCCCGGGGAGCGCTGGCGCTGTTTGGGGAGCTGTGGGAGGAGATGGGCGTGGGTGCTGGGCCGAGGGTGCTCGTGGTGGCCGTCCGTGCCGCCACGGTGTTGGGGTCAGTGCATGCTGGACGGGAGCTTCATTGCTGCGTTGCCAAGATGGGGGCGTGCGAGGACCAGTACCTGCCGTGCGCGCTCATCGACATGTATAGTAAATGCGGGCTCATGGATGAGGCGAGGCGGGTGTTTGATGGGATGCCTTGCAGAGGTGTTGTGGCGTGGAACACAATGCTGGCAGCGTATTCGCTTCATGGGTGCAGTGACCAGGCGTTGGACTTGTACCACGGCATGTGCGAGAGTGGTGTTGGCTTGGATCAGTTCACCTTCTCGACGATGCTCGGGGTTTTCTCTAGGCTGGGTTTGCTGGAGCATGCAAAGCAAATGCATGCTGACCTGATTCAAAGTGGACTACAAATGGACATTGTTGGGAATACGGCACTTGTTGATCTGTATTGCAAGTGGGGTCGGATGGATGACGCAAGGCATGTTTTCGAGAGGATGCCTAGCAGGAACCTCATCTCTTGGAATGCTCTAATAGCAGGGTATGGCTACCATGGCATGGGGGGCAAGGCTGTTGAGATGTTTGAAAGGCTGATGGCTGAAGGGATTGCTCCAAACCACGTGACATTTCTAGGAGTACTAAATGCATGTAGGTTTTCTGGCTTCATCGACAAAGGGAAGAGGATTTTCCAGTTGATGGCTCACAATCCAAAAACAAAACCACGTGCAATGCACTACGCCTGTATCATTGAGCTTTTTGGCCGGCAGGGGCTACTAGATGAAGCCTACTCAGTGATAAGGAAAGCGCCGTTCACCCCAACTGCCAACATGTGGGGAGCCTTGCTCACTGCTTGTAGGATCAACAAGAATATTCAGCTTGCTAGATTAGCCGCGGAGCAGCTCTTGGCGATGGAACCTCAGAAAGTGAACAATTACATTGTGCTTCATAACTTGTATATTAGTTCTGGGAAACAGGATGAAGCTTTGAATGTGGTTAACACCTTAAAGAAGGCGGGGTTGTATATGAGTGCTGCTTGTAGCTGGATCACGGTCAAGAAAATAGATCACATGTTTTTCTTTAATGATAGCCTCAACCCAAAAATTTCAGAAATCTACCGGATGCTAGATACATTAATGGAGGAGATAAAAGAACTTGGTTATGTTGTTGAGGAGGATGAACTGCTACCAGACATTCTTCCTGATGAGCAGGACACAATGAAAGTTTACCATAGCGAAAAGCTTGCAATTGCTTTTGGCCTTATCAGCACATCTCCATCTGCTCCCCTGACGATCAACCAAAGCCATCGGTTGTGCCGCGACTGCCACAAGGTAATCAAATTTGTGTCACAAGTTACAAAAAGAGAGATTACTGTAAGAGATGCTAGCAGGTTTCATCACTTCAAACATGGAACATGCTCTTGTGGTGACTACTGGTAACTAGGTATGTCCAACTGAATGATTATTCCGCCTTGGATTTATCTAAAGCCAGGCTAATTCCTTGTTATCTACTCCCTCTGTTCCTAAATGTCTTATATTTAGGAACAGAGGGAGGTCACCGCAGCTATGCTGCAATTAGATGCCACTAAAACCAAGAATTTTGCGACTAATCAGTAGCAATGCTTGCCAGTTGTCACTTTCACCTTCTGAAGTATCGAATGTGAAATAAGTACCAGAGTTCTTAAAATTGACCTGCAAATTATTTCCCAGCTGGGATACTCGAACATGGCTTACCTGACTGTTCGAATTGTTCTTTCATTGTTCGTCAATCAAAGCATATTCCGGTTCATGAGATTTTACTAAGTCTTTGTCTTGCCCATCTCTGTTCTTGACTGTTCAGATTAATCAGATTATCTTATATACAACATTTTTTTATAACTGTGGTGGCTTATAACCAATTGAACTCCACTCATTATTAATTGTAGTATCTGGGGGGGGGGGGGGGGGGATTCAGCTAGTTTAATATACTCCCTCCGTTTCACAATATAAGATGTTTTATCCTTTTCCCACATTCACATGGGCACACATGTATCTAGACACATTTTAGTGTATGTGTACACTTATTTTAATGTGAATCTAGACAACATGCACAACACCTACAACATCTTATATTGTGGATCGGAGGGAGTATGTGACAATATGCTCTCCTTTTTTACTTCTTAGGTTGCATGTTAAGCACTAATTATCCTATAGTATAGTAGGCTAAACAAAATTTGCCGAAAGCTGCTCATTCAGAGGTTCTGAAGCGAAGTCTGAACTGGTAAAGCTTCGTTAGTCAGGATAAAAGGCTTGAGCTTGTAAGTTCAATCTGTTTCAGATTTTGTAAAACTAAATTACAACTTTTGATTCTCACCAACATGCATGGTTTCCTTGTGTTTGCTTACTGCCACCAAAACTTGTTTGCATGTCTTGGTGAGTAGCTTCTTGTATGCTCTTATCACTCCTTGAAAAGGTGACCTTTATGATGTGCTAAGAAGAGAATGTTTTCTTTGAGCAACTCAGACTGATACTTTTCCCTTCGTTTCCAGTTTTCCACTGGCTTAACAAACCTTGTGTAAAAGAGAATCTGCAAAAGTAGCCTGAATATATGATGAGGTGGCTTTCTTACTGGAGATGCCAATATTTACCTGTGTCCTGCAAGAAAGGAATAAAGCTCATCTTCTGCAACAAAGGATCGAAGGAAAGTATAACACTTTGGGCATCTTTTGACAGCTTGTTTCTAACTGGGTCATAGATGGAGAAATTCTCCCGTTGCACTTTTTCTCTGATCTCTTTATTCAGTGCTTAGCAATAAAAAGGGCCACAACTCCCTTCATTGTAAGCAGGCAATCTTTCCTCCCACAACTTCTCTTAGCTAACAGAAGTTTGAGGATACAAGATGGCTAAAATGGTAGCTGCTGTCATTGTCTGTGTGTTGGTTTTGGCCCTGGATATCACTGCTGGCGTACTAGGCTTTCAGGCTCAAGCTGCACAAAACAAGGTCTGTTGCAATAAATTTTCTCAGGTTTAATTCATGAAATGTACCATTTTGAAATAAAGGTTTGAATAACTGATGTAATCTGCTATTTCTGCAGCGGTTAAAGGTGCTTGAAATGATAGGTCATCTGACGTCTTTTGTTATTTGATCTTGTTGGCAGACTAAAAAAGTGACGGTGCTCTTCATCCAATGTGAGAAACCGGTGTATAAAGCATACCAGCTAGGGATCGCGGCGGCAGTGATCCTGGTAGTTGCCCACGCAGTGGCCAACTTCCTCGGCGGCTGTGCCTGCATCTGCTCCCAGGTGGAGTTCATCAGGGCATCCATCAATAGGAAACTCGCAGCAACTCTTATAGTTCTCTCATGGTAACTTCGCTCTCACCATAAACTTTACTTTGCAAATCTGTACGTGATGCTCCACTTGCATTAGTACAATCATGCTAAGATATGAGGTGCACTTTTTTCTCAATAACACGCAAAAGAGTTGCACGCCATTTGTTTGCTAGAGAAAAGAGTTTCAACATGCGAGATCTACACTTTGTTGAAAAAATAACCACACAACATGGTTTAGAGTTGCTACAGCTTTCTCGGTAAAAATATTCTGGTCTCAAGAGTTAGCGACTAATAAATATTGTTTGATGCTCAAATAGGATCGCGCTAATCATCGGGTTCTCGCTGCTGCTCGCTGGGGCCATGTCCAATTCCAAGTCGAAGACATCATGTGGGTTCGTGCACGGCAAGACCCTGGCCCTCGGAGGCATCATGTGCTTTGTCCATGGTGGGATCACCGTCGCTTACTACGTCACTGCCACCGCAGCAGCACACGAAATTCGTTAGGCCAGCAGGCATCGTATGTGCTATGGTTTTGGCCAAGAGATTATACATTCTGATACTTTCTCTCACAGGAGATCACCATTCTTTCCTTGCATTTGTTGTTTCGTATCTTTCAGCTTGTGATTCAGCTTTTACTTTTTTTACAACTCATGGAAGCATTTGACTCCCATCTTGTATCGAAGTTGCAAAAAAAGAATATGATTGGGGTTTGACTGATCTGTCATAGTTTTGTTGTAAAATGCTTGCTAACCAAGCAATGCTGACGAACTTTCAGCAAATTCTCTTGTAAATTTTAAATTCTGGCAAGTGCTACCGAAGTTGGCCTGACGAATTCTATCAATAGTAGTTTTGATATGACAAAGCATCAAGTTAAAATTATCCATTTTCGCTAGATGAAAACTGATATGTGAGCCCATTTTAATTGAATCCGCCATTTCCCAGGCCCACAGATCTGTGAGCCAATCTTCTTCACAGGACAGAAGATTCTTGCCTTTCCTAGGCAAATCAGTTGTCATTTGATGAAACAACCAAACCAGCACATTCTCTAAGATAATATGTACACCAGATGATGGTAAAATCAGCTTACACTTGTCAAGTATAGTTACAGTGCAGGTTTATACAACACAGTTACTATTGACAGCCCTTGACGCCAGTCAGCACTACACAAAACTGCTCAATACTTCACCTCCCTATCCACTAGTTCCATGCTTTGATGCTGGTACATTTCATATCAACCAAACAAAATAATCGCACAAATCGAAGAAGAAAAATTAGCCGGGAAAAAAACAACAGTAGGCAAAAAAAATTGTTCATTTCAGTCAGACATCCGGAAGTTCAGAGACACTGCCAAGAGATTCCTGTCTTTGGCCAGAGGCAGATGACTGATCCTCAGATGCCTCACCATCCGTGCTGCCCACTGCATGCTTCCTACCGTGATGATTCCTGCCGCTGCGGCTGTGTTTTGCCACTCGGATCAGTGCCTGGACAACATCTCGCATCGACGGGCGCTTCCGGGACACACGACTTACGCATTTGTAAGCCGCTGCAGCCATGTCATTGAACTCCTCCACATCAAATGCACCTTCTAACCGGGAGTCTGCGATTTCCTCCCACCCAGTCTTACCATCAGCATCGATTGCAGCCTGATCATAGATTGAATTGTAGTCAGCATTTACAACCGCAGTGTCACTGAACTTTAGAAAACATCAAGTGAAGGGGGCCTTTCTTACGAGCTCAACATATTCCATTAAACCTTGTTGAGGGTTTCGGCCAGCAATCAGTTCAAATAGCAGAACACCGTAGCTGTACACATCACTCTTCTTCGTGAATGATCGCGAAGACACATACTCCGGATCAAGATATCCATAAGTTCCACGTATGTTGGCTCCATCTCGAGTAAGCATTTCTTCTCTTGACAATCCAAAGTCAGCAACCTGGCCAACAAAGAATGGTCCTCATGTGTCATGTCTAGGAATAGATGTTCAAACAGAAGGATAACCGAGGTAATGCCATGCAAGAAACACTATTATATTAGAGCTGTCAAATTCGTAAGATTGTTCACATAATCAACATTTACCAAATATCAGAAATATCCTCTGTATTTATAAGAAAAGGCTAATCTAATCACAAATAAGAAGATTCTTTGGAGGTATAATAAAGCCTCTATTTTCTTTAAAAAAATATCAGAAGACTACCGATGTGCATTTCATACATTAAAAAACTCTACCAGCAGGCACTAGCATCCACTTTAATTACAAGAAACCACCATGAAGAAAACCCAGATAGGATAGGCCTCGATCGCGGGTGGGCTGAGCATGCACTCGCACCTCTAACCAACTGAGAAACACCAAGTTCTCTTTATGTGTATCCATACAATAGGGTGTTTTAGAAACAGGCTGATTATGTAAAGAATGTTCTGTGGATTTTCTTATCTGTAACTCGGTAAGTATGCTAATACATTGGTGATGTCTATAGACATCAATAAGTTGGTATTTAACTTGACGTCACAGCCCTGTCTCAGATAAAGATCAAATGCCGAAACAAAGTTCTGATGCTGATTTCAGTGTATGACTGTATGCAGGATCAAGTACAAACCAAGTATCGGCAGTAAAAGTTAAGTATTAGAAAAGAGGTACAAACTGAAAAACAAATAAGAAGAAATGTTATAGCTAATTTCTGCAGAGGTAATGGATATACGTGTTTTACATGTCGTGAATAATAATATGAATCACAGAGATGTGCAACATACCCTAGCATGCATGGACTGATCCAGTAAAATGTTTGGTGATTTGATGTCCCGATGAACCACCGGAGGAACAGCCTGCAGTAAAGTTAAGCCAGAAGAAGTAATGTATTCGCATATCATGATGGATTCATGCACAATGTTTAGACTATGTGTCGCCACAGCTTACCCCATCATGTAGATATTCCAAACCCCTTGCAACATCCAGAGCTATGTTTACTCTCAAATCCCACCTCAATGGTGTACTGTTTTCACCTGAATCACAAACTGTCTTCAGAAACAGAACCAAATAAGTACTGTCTAAATGTAACATGTGAGATTCTGGTTGTATATATAGTCTCTTATAAAAGATACTTTTACAAGGAAAATTACTCCAATAGTTGTTCAAGGATACTACATAAGCATAATAACAAAGCTTAACCATTATTTATTGACTTAATTCATATGAAAATCATTGACCTTCTTTTCTGATAAAATCAGCTATCAGGGTGGTGGTTATTTTTCTCAGTAATCAAGAAAGATCAAGTTAAAAGGGAGAAAGCATCAAACATTGATGCATTTGCAAGAACTTCCAGATATGCTGGGCATAATTCATGAATTTTATACATACTATATAAGTGTGACGCAAGGCTCCCATTAGGCATGTATGCATATAACAGAATGTGTTGCCCTTTCTCAGCACAGTAGCCGACCAAGTTCACCAGGTTCCTGTGGTGCAACCGCCCAAGAAGCAAGACCTGAAATTAGTTATCCATTACATACCAGGCATGCTCGTTTCTAGTAATGTATAAACAGTAGCTTACCTCATTTTGGAACTCCTTTTCACCTTGTTTCGAATTGTTAGCAAGTACTTTAACAGCCAGTATCTCACCGGATGACATATCAGCTTTGTAAACAGGACCAAAGGCTCCTTGGCCCAATAGTGTTGTGAAATTGCTGGTCGCCTTCTGCAGTTCCCTAGACAAAGCAAAATAATGTTGGACGCTTAATTTGAACGAAGACACAGTTTCGTGATCATAATTGAATTTACCAAAGTTATGCATAATAAACAGTCGCACAACCATACTTCAATCAGCAAAAACATGAGACAAAACTTACAAAAGCCATAAGAATAAGCTTATTTCACCTAATGTTGAAATCCTGGAGTATGATGGCTCCCTTACGTGCTAATAGTAGTTACTCAGGTTTAGTGTTTCATTGCAGCCTCCTTATATTTATAAAATACACCTGGGCTGTACATATCTCACCAGAATGCATGTGATATATTTTCCTATCATTCATGTTTCTGGTAGGTTCAGACATATATAAGTCAAAGGAAGATACCAAACCTCTGGCAGGAACTTTTTTTCAGAACCAACTCCTAAAACTAGATTAATTACTTGAAAGGAATTGAAGTACGGCCCAATTAGTGATACAGCTATGAATCTTGCAATATGAGAATACAGAAAAATCAAGGAAACCTACTTGTACGCATATTTGGGTATCCCAGAAGCTGATATTAGGCTCCTCCTTCCAGGCCCTTCAATCCACAGAGACACCCCACGATCTTCAAACTCCCTCGGCGATTCCTGCCCTGTAGTTGAGTTTGAGAGTTCCGCACATGTATTAACACCATTTGCACGGATGGGGACCATTGATGACCTTCTTGAGCTACTACTCCTTATTTGCGCCTGAGAACGCCGATACCTCATGCACAGGAGTATCCCAACTGCCAGCAGCAGCCCTATCAGCACACCAACTGCGGTGCCGATGATCAAACCTTCAGAAACCCCATTCATTTTTTTTCCTCCAGTTCAGTTACAGATCCTTGCACCTAGGATATTGCATCCACTTCATGGAAGCTCTGACGAGGAAGAAGACCAACAGCTATATCTTCCCTGCCAACAAGTATAAGGAATAGTAAAGTTGATACCTTGAACAGTTACACCATGTGGCTTCAGGCATTAGGTGGCTTTCAGGGTCAACATCATGAAATGGAAATGCAATCTTTAGTTAGACTTTGCCATCTCAACTCATGTCACATCAAAACATAAGATCTTTAACAACCACTGGGAGTAAGACACAAATTTAAGAACCAATTTATTTAGGCGAAGACTTATTAGACAGGGACGGTGGATACTATTGGTGAACTAACTTCCAAACTGAAGAAATGCTATTCATATTACCTTTTGTTGTGAACTAAATTGTCATTAATACCACACAGGATATATCTGAATTTACAAAAATAAATACACCTTTCGCTCTAATGAAACAATCAAAGAAACAGGGGCAACTCTTAGGAACCAAATAACTTCTTCACAATAGTTTTATACTACAACAATACCAAAGATTTGGGGAACTTTTCATCGGTAGAACGCCGAGAATGGCCTGATGGCAGAGGCCTCCAAATGGTTATCTCCATAGATACTAAAATCACCAATACGAATAGCAAAGGTGTTAACTTCCACTTCGGAAACAAGATCCCTGAACACTATAGAATCAACAAACTCGGTGGAACTAGAAACGATCGAACGTTTCAACGAACACTATGCCTAGAATAGCAAGACAGAACTGGCGGCTTGGCGGGAGAAATAATAACCAAAGAAAAGATAATCCGAACCGATCAAACGAACTCGTGCTACTCCAAATATCAAGAAACCGAATCAAAGAAACGTACAAGAGCGGACTGCCCCAATGCAGGAGGAGATGGAGCCACGGGCGAGCGAATCCGCGCTTGTTCGGATCGGCTCCGGGTGGCGATCTAGGTCGCGGTGATCCCACCGGAGAATGCTGGCGGATTGGGGTGGAATCGGTCCGGGCCGGGAAGATTTGGTGCTGGCTTGGTGTTGTGAGGGAAAGACGACTTTCGAGAGTGTAACTTCCTGTGGAAAATAAAGCAAAAGCAAAAGGGGAGGAAAGGAAAAGAAAAGGCAAGTTCGAAAAAGAGAGAGCAGAGAGGGGTTGGAGGGTAGTTTTGTAATTGTGGCTAACTTCAAATTCATAGTCCTCTTCAATTTTCAGAATGAAAAAAAAATCAAACTTGTCTTTGGCGCTGTGACACTTCGAAATTTCTATATTGATTCAGGCACATGACCAACGCTCCACTGTGGACGGCTGCTTCGTCAGTCCACCTAGCCCGGATGGTACGGGACAAGAAAACTGTATGTTTGCAGCCCCGAACGATATCATCCAGAGGAGGCTGCCTCCTCCCTGAGAGGGTACCAAAAAGGCGAGGAGATGGATGAGCAACACTCTTGATTGGTCTGAAATTGAAAAAGGACAAGACATAAAAATAGAAGTACACAAAGTGAGAGAAAGTAGGCCCTTTAGAGATATCGCTACATTGGGGACTAGCAAATGCACATGGTGGTCTCACCCATTTTTCCAGCCATGGCATCATGGGGTAGCGGTACGGTGCTGCCATCGCTTCTCGTGCCCTTATTCGCGATCATCATGGTGTCTTCATTTTGGTCGGTCGATGGACTCTCCATCATATTGATGATCGGTTAACGGTTGAAGTTGAAGGTGAAGGGGATCGCAGGCAGAAAACAAAAAATTTCCTATCAACGATATCCTTAAACTTGCCAGAATCTATACTATGCAGATATAGTAATATGACGGAGATCGGAATACATACCCTTGCAGACCGAAAAGCGGGGATTACGCTCCCGCACAAGAGTTGACGACGAAGACGACGTAGCCGACGTCTAGGTCGCGAAGAACTTGGCGCGACAAAGCCGACGAAGTTGATCTCGAGGTCGGGTGTAGGAAGTAGGCCACCGAGCACCGCTAGCGCAGCACCTCGCAGGGCGTTACACACATACGGTGGAGACGGCGACCTCCGAAGCTCCAGTCCAGGACTGGAACACCAGCAACGCAGCAGCGGGCTATGGTGGAGAGACCCCTCTCTTCTCGGCGCAAATCCGACAAAGGGAATCATGAAATTGAGAGAGAAAGGAGAAATTAATTGGTGAATTAAAAGGCCAGGGTTGCCCCTTCTTATATAGGCTCCCGGGGCAGCCAACCTTGCCAGCTAGGCAATGTGGGACTATCCCACATGCCTGGTGCGGCTAGGATAGATGCGCCGGCCCTAGGTGGGCCCCATTTGGCCCACCTAGGCCGGCCATACCTCCCCCAACGAATTCCCTTGAGGAATTTTCCCCCACGGGCCTTCTTTCCACCAGAAGACCCATTAGGAAAATCAGACTAAATAAATTCGAAAATAAATATATAAATCATATTTAATCATTAATTACACAAATTAATATCTATACAATTTATTCTAACTCCGAAAACTTTTTCGTCGCTGCCCGATCTCCATTGGACCATTCCCGGGACGTTCCCGGTGATCTCTTTCCTTTCTTCTTGTCGAAACCCCTTAAGTGTGTTACCCTAGCGGTTCGATATAATAACATACATGATCGATACCCCTCGTCGATCAATGATTAACTCGTAGGCCTGGACCCCATGAATTAACCCCTGTATATAACAAATGGCTTTCATCTATCAAACCTGAACTTAAGTTTTAAACCTTTTGTCATAGCGATACTTAGCGTGTCCGAGCATCGTTCATAGATATCTTCATACCTAGCATGATCTCGTTACCGACAACACTATCTTCTACTCGTCTATGATATTATGTCAGCTGGTGACCCAGTCACATGTTTGCAAACTCATTTGACATAATCTCACCGAGTGGGTTCTAGAGTATCTATCCGGCTATACGGACTGACAAATCCCGCTCTTGACCCCTCGTCTCAACTACCCCCTTCCGATACCCAAAAGTATAACCGTTATTGTCACACTATATAAGATATGACGTTTGGTGCGATCAAAGTATCTTTCAGGAATAACAATAAGAGTTGATCTCACGGTCGAAGGCGTAATGACTATGTCCTACAAATATGGGTAAGTCCATCACATCATTCTCCCAATGACATGACTCCATTGCCAACTGACGCCATGTCACATGATCGGGAAACCTCGATCATCAATCGCACAATGAACTAGTCTTAGTAGAGGCTACTAGGGACCTGGTTGTTTATCTACCACACGTGTATTAATGTTTCCGCTTAATACAATTATAGCATGGTATAAAACATATAATGAACAATTCAAATATCCTATCTTTATTAAGTGCCTCTAGGGCATATTCTCTTCAGTCTCCCACTTGTACTAGAGTAACACTTAATCTAGTTTACAACTTGTGAAAAGCTCAACAGCCGTAGCATCTTGGTGCATGCTTGTCTCGTGGAAGATGAATACAGTTAACATATCTCACACATTGAGACTTATATGTGCTTTGCAACACTTTATGTCACCTAGTTTGACATCATCCCGTATCTTACGATGACGGTGAAATATATCTTAGTTGATGGAGTGAGACTCAGTCCAATCACACTAGCTACTTCTGAAGTTGCCATATATTTATATACCTACGTAGATCTTGCGACAGTGCATTCATATGCGACTTCGCAAACTAACCATATCTTTCTTCAAAACAAAGGACATCTCTTATATGAGATTTCTAGTCGTATGGGTCAGTGTCATAAATTGCATCATCGTAACCGTTTTACGGCAAGTTATCTTTCCGCTCTTACCCTTTGCCAGAAAACAAATCTTAATTTCTCACAGACACTGAAAAAAGTACTTAACGTTTGTTCATTGATCCACACAAGGATCACTCTAGAACCCGTTCTTCAACCAAGAACTTGGTTCACACCAAGTCGAGCTTTCAGTCTGGTAGTATCTATGTCTGATAGATAGAGAATGTCGAACATCATTTGCTATCACTGAAAATGCCAAGATAAACATAATATTTTACCTAGTCATATAAGGAAGAACCTTTTTCTTCGCTTGTTCTCTTCTGAAACACTTCAGAATCTTAAGTTAGGAAAATATTCCGACCTAATGTTATTAGGCCCCTTTTGATCTATACAATTATAAATCAAATGCCTCATACTCCTAACTTCATTCATCGAAAATTTAATCACTTAAATAATCTTTTATAGTTTACTAGAGGATCTGCATCATTCTCAATATGTCGTTACATATAAAATCATGAATGACACCTAGCTCCCACTTAAATATGCCATCCGTATATAAGACCAGAGAATTTCTTTTCGCTCCCACCCAAATATGCCATTCACATATAAGATCAAGAAAAGCTACTTAGCTCCCACTCACTTCTTTGCAAATGCAAGTTTCTTCAACTATTTTGGACAACTCCAAAATCCTTTGATCACATTATCAAAGTGAAGATTCCAGCTCCGATATGCTTGATTCAGCCCATGAATGGACAACTGAAGTTTGCATACATGTTTAGCATCCTTAGGATCACCAAACCATTATTGTACTAATTACAATTCTTTCTTAATGATACCATCAAGAAACATGGTTTCCTTATCCATCTATCAATTTCTTAATTTGAAATTATAGTAATTGTTAAATGACCCATAATAGATTTAGGCTTCGCCACTTGAGACAAAATCTCATCGTGGTCAACTTTTGAATCTGTCGGAACTGTTTTACGACAAATCGATCCTTATCAGTATCTACTCTCTCATAAAATTCCATATTTTTTCAACCACTAGATGCCATCAAGAAGATCTCCCAAGTCATTACATGGTAATCGTACATGAATTTTATTTTGGATCATATATGACTCATAGCCATTTCTCGGACTTAGGTCTACCATCTCTTCTTCGTAGTTCGTAGGTATGTCATATTCCATTACCTTCATAACAAACACAACCTCGTACGCCTACGTTCTTAGTATGAGCTCATAGCATCATGATCTTGTATCATCAACTTCTTTCAAGCTGTGGAGCATGACATCGAAAACACTTTCGGTTGCGCCACTCTGATGTCTGGAGAGAAAGTTCATCAACTTTTCCTTGCTCTACTTTCTTTCCCACTTATACCCTTGGACAAGAAACTATTTCTTTCGCAAGGTATATTCTGGCAACGATTTTGCCTATGTCGTGAACATGTACCCAACTAACTCTTTAGGTACGGTGCACTACAAATATTAATCCATTTTAGGTTTGATCACATCGAAACACTAAATTGCTGAAACGACAATTTAGGCTAAAAGCCATGCCATCACTCATATTGTCTCCATGGATTTAAATGATTTCCCTATTATCAAACGTGAATGTTACGTTTCTACCATATGACTCTAATGATCACAATAATTTGATAAGAGATTTATTTACCACACACTATCCAATAGGGTGCGATTACGACATCCCAACATACCATAACACTATGGCGTTCCATGCGACGTAATTTGTGGAACTTTTCTCACAAGTCTTCTAATTATGTGCCAACATTATAAATCAAATCTTTATTTCTTAGGAATTTGATTTTCTTGTTAAATTTAATTTCCTAATTCATTATGAACTTGTTTGATCAAATCAAAATTTCTAGACTAACATTCCCTAAGTGGATATCCATATATCTACTCGGAATATTCATGAAGTATATGAAATAAAGACTTCCACTATACGTCAAAGTACTTCATTGATTCACATACACCCATATGCACGATTCTCAACAAGTTATACTCAAAACGTTCAATGAAGTTTACGAAATAAAGGTCTCCACTACACGTCAATTACTTCATTCATCCACATACATCTATATGCATGATTATCAATAAGTTATATGCCCGTTTTCCGAAAACGGTGTCTTTAGTTATCTTGCAAGTGTCAAAAGATCAAATCTAAGGACTTGTGATCCATCTATATGGAGCTAATTCATTGACTATAACATTAAAAATGACTTAAACGGTAGTGCCACAGGAATGTGGTGTCTTTATTAAGTTTGTATACTTTGGCATTAATATTATGAATGTGGGAGCTTCTACCATCTAAATTCAAATCGGCTTATGATCATTACTTCATAAATAAAGGACAACAAATTTGTCACTAGCATATATGAACAATTGTCTCGCTAGAGGAGACACACTTATAACGATCATACTAACAGGAGATCATAAAAGAATTTATTCAAATGGTAGATCTAGAGGGAGAGTGTCTATGGCCATCACAACAATTTGTTTGCCATTATCAACACACAATGTCGCGTCATCCTTCCAAGCTACTCAAGTAATAAATCTGGTTTTCATAAAACATGACTAGTATCAAAAACTTAGTCACTACTACGAGTACTTTCTTAGGTAAAATATTCATAACATGTATATCATATATACACCATCCTCATTGATGACTTCCCGACGATCTGTTTCATCTTCTTGATACTTCCAACGCAATCAAGAACCATGAAGGTGAACGATTCCCCTCTCATGACATAGTCTATGACAAAGCATTTGCACCTGGCAACGTCGTTTGTCATCTAGTGATCAAGCTAAGCGAGACGTCTCAATGTCATCAAGTATGACCATATGTCATCAAGTATGACTAATGTCATCAAGTATGACTGCCACGTGCTCCTTCAATATGTGTATTTTCTTCCATCTTGGTTGAGAAGAAAAACAGTCAACATACTGTTAAACTTCATCAGCCCAACTTTAGGTGTATCCCGAGTTTAGCGATCATCTCATATGTTCGCGATATAACAACTCGTACCCACCTTGAGTTCTCTATAACAGAGATCATAACATACACTGGACTATGATGCTATTATCCGCACAAAAACTTGATAATCCAAATTATCCTTTTGTTAGCGGAATCTCCGGGTTTATCTCCTAGCGGGTATTGTATCACAATTAAACAAGGACTATCCTCAACCTAAAGTATAAAACTATGAAGTTTGGACCCAACCTTTTAAGTTTCTCAATCGTAAGATTGCGCCTAATTTTAAAGAAGCTATCACAATGGTCAATATCTATAAAGGTTTTGCAAAACCATGACTTTGTTCATTATATTTTGAGTTCTAGTATTTTAGAAAATAACTATTAGAACTCTCACTCAAACGAACATCCCTCCTGGTCGTTTCAGCGATTACACAACCCCCATCCATTGCGCAACCCCTCATCGTCAGAGCCGGCAACACAACTACAAGGGTGGACAACAAATTGTCGATCACAACAACTCTGTGAGTCATACTCGACCTTTCGTCGTCCGTGTTCTGATGCCATATCTGCATATACTAGGCTCACCACAATAACCTTCAACGAATGCGCATGCAACATGGCTTACACCCACTGTATGCGAACGGCGATATGTCTGACACCCGATCGTCACGGTCTGCCTCATAACGTAGAACTTTCTTGGTGGTGCAGGTCAAAGGAAGAACACTAATGGTATTTTGAAGGGATCATCTTATATTTCTACCGCCGTGTAACTAATATATTCTAATATATAATCACACAATATAAGATGCACACAAAAACATCAAATGTAATGCGACGTGAATGGTCCATGCACCATGGTCTTCTTGGCGCTCATAGTTCATAAACAATTTAATAAACCTAGCTTGACCATATCACACTGCCCCTGCAAAACAAAGTTAGACGTGTTCTACTTTATCTTTTGCATATTTTACGTGGCTTGGGGCTGTCGTAAATAGAACCGCTTCAAACCTACGAACCTGTGACCACAACAACGATCCAATAATTGTATGTTTAAGCATCCCTTTCGGCCCCTCCATTAAAAATGCAAAGCCAGCTAAAGAGAGAGAGAGAGACACCCGCCAGCCACAAATACGGTACACGCCGTATGTCGGTAGTGGGACCAGTCTGGCGTAAGCGTATGCGTAAAGTCGGTCCGGGCCGCTTCATCAACTCAATACTGCCGGAATCACAAGTGCACGCTAGAGGGTAGCAAATAACAAGAACGATGTCCCCGTGTAGAACACGGGTTCTAACAGCGTACAGCTATATCTACGCATAAACCTGGCTCTGATACCACTGAAGGGGATCGCAGGCAGAAAACAAAAAAATTCCTAGCAACAATATCGTTAAACTAGCCAGAATCTATAATATGCAGATATAGTAATACGACGGAGATCGGAATACATACCCTTGTAGACCGAAAAACGGGGATTACGCTCCCGCACAAGCGTTGACGATGAAGATGACGTAGTCGACCTCTAGGTCGCGAAGAATTCGGCGCGACGAAGACGACGAAGATGACCTCGAGGTCGGGTGGAGGAAGTAGGCCTCCGAGCACCGCTAGCGCAGCACCTCGCAGGGCGTTACACACATACGGTGGAGACGACGACCTCCGAAGCTCTAGTCTAGGACCGGAACACCAGCAACGCGACATCGGCCTATGGTGGAGAGACCCCCTCTCTTCTCGGCGCAACTCCGACAAAGGGAAATCACGAAATCGAGAGAGAAAGGAGAAACTAATTGGTGAATTAAAAGGCCAGGGGTGCCCCTTCTTATATAGGCTCCCGGGGGGAGCCAACCTTGCCAGCCAGGCAATGTGGGACTATCCCACATGCCTGGTGTGGCTAGGATAGATGCGCCGGCCCTAGGTGGGCCCCATTTGGCCCGCCTAGGCCGGCCATACCTCCCCCAACGAATTCCCTTGAGGAATTTCCCCCATGGGCCTTCTTTCCACCAGAAGACCCATTTAGGGAAATTAGCCTATATAAATTCGAAAATAAATATGTAAAATCATATTTAATCAATAATTACATTAAGTAATATCAAACATATTATATATAATTTATTCTAGCTCCGAAAACTATTTCGTCGCTGCCCGATCTCCATCGGACCATTCCTGGGACGTTCCCGGTGATCTCTTTCCTTTCCGGTTGTCTTGTCGAAACCTCTTAAGTGTGTAACCCTACCGGTTCGATATAATAATAGACATGATCGATATCCCTCGTCGATCAATGATTAACTAATAGGCCTGGACCCCGTGAATTAACCCCTGTGATATAACGAATGGTTTTCATCTATCAAACCTGAAAGTTAAGTTTTAGACCTTTTGTCATAGCGATACTTAGCGCGTCCGAGCATAGTTCATAGATATCTCCATACCTAGTATGATCTCGTTACCGACAACACTATCTTGTACTCATCTATGATATTATGTCAGCTGGTGACCCAGTCACATGTTTGTAAACTCATTTGACATAATCTCACCGAGTGGGCCCTAGAGTATCTATCCGGCTATACGGACTGACAAATCCCGCTCTTGACCCCTCGTCTCAACTACTCCCTTCCGATACCCAAAAGTATCATCGTTATTGTCACACTATATAAGATATGACGTTTGGTGCGATCAAAGTATCTTCCAGGAATAACAATAAGAGTTGATCTCACGGTCGAAGGCGTAATGACTACGTCCTACAAATATGGGTAAGTCCATCACATCATTCTCCCAATGACATGACTCCATTGCCAACTGACGCCATGTCACATGATCGGGAAACCTCGATCACCAATCACACAATGAACTAGTCTTAGTAGAGGATACTAGGGACCTAGTTGTTTATCTACCACACGTGTATTAATGTTTCCGCTTAATACAGTTACAGCATGGTATAAAACATATAATGAACAATTGGAATATCCTATCTTTATTAAGTGCCTCTAGGGCATATTCCCTTCAGAAGGCCTTCGGAATGGACTACATTTTACTAGTATGACAGGATGCAACAAGATCGTGGTTGAAACAGATTGTATGGGGGTGATAGAGGTTATGCAAATTGGCGGGAGCTCTCTTCGGAGCAGTGGCATCCTGATACGTCTCCAACGTATCCATAATTTCTTATGTTCTATGCTAAGTTATATCATGTTATTACATGTTTTATATGCATTTTAAATAGTTTTATGCATTTTCTGTAACTAACCTATTAACAAGATGCCACATTGCTAGTTCCCTGTTTTCTGCTATTTTTGGTTTCAGAAAAGCTCTTAAGGAAATATCCGCCAAATTGGAAACGAGTCAAGCAGGAATTATTTTTGGAAAATATGCGTTCAGGAAAACCGAAGATAAGACAAAGACGGGCCCCGAGGGGCCCACATCGCCTGCTGGCGCGTCTCCCAATGCTGCCACGCGAGGAGGTGGTGTGGCGCCCTCGGGCGCCCACCGACCTATGTCTTTCACCTACATATACCCCCCCTGACCTAAAAACCCGAGAGGGTTAATCACTTTTACCTCCACATGTCCCGAGCCGCCGCCGTCGCCGTCACGACTTCGGGAGAGATCAAAACTGCTCCCCGGCACCCTGTCGGGAGGGGGAATCGTCCCCGGAGGCCTCTACGTCGCCATGACCGCCTCCGGACTGATGCGTGAGTAGTCTACCTTGGACTACGGGTCCATAGCAGTACCTAGATGGTTGTCTTCTCCTCTTGTTGTAACATCCCAATATTTTGGAATGTTTAAAAATCACTAAAATTTAAAACTTTTGAAAGCATTTAAGTAATTTTGCTTTGGAAAAGAAATCTTAAGCATTGCATGCATACATACATGTATCTCATCATTCATCATTTTATTAAATCTCAAAAGGGTTTAAATTAAAATCCATTATATTTCATATTGCTATGAAAATATTTATATTCTATTATTCTATTTTTATGCCAAAATAAAGGAGAATGATTTCAGCAAAATAATTTTAAATAATCTAAATTCAAACATATTTGAGTATGGGTAATTTCATAAATTTTATTTAACTCCAAATAAATTATTAAATCCCTTATTTTAAAGTCAACCTAAAATAGGTAAAATTGTATTTTAGGGATATTTCAAAATAAGTATTTTTTAAAAAGTTTCAAAACATGCCCACTATTGGTTTAAAGCATAGATATGAATTTTACAAATTTTTAGAAATTGATTTGACTTCATTTGGAGTTATAAATCAAAAGATATAAATTAAATGGAAAATCAGAAAAAGAAAAAATGCTGACGTCAGCGATGACGTCACGGATGTCTTCAACCTCCATCCGATTTTTCCGCCCCCGATCCCTTTCCAAAATCCGGCGGATTCTTCGCGAGTTTGGTTCCCTCTCCGGCCCATACTTAAACCCCACTCCCTCCTCCGTATTTCCCCCACAGAAACCCTAGCTATAGCGCCGCCAGGCCGCCGCAAGAGCTCGCCGGAGTTCCTCGTCTCCGCCGCCGTTTTCTTCGTTTCCCCGGCGAGGTATCGGTACCCCGAGCCCGAGATCCATCCCCTCCTTCTCCCCTCGCTCATGCGCACCTCCCCTAACCCTCTCTTCGAAATTTTCGACAGTGATTCGAGCTGGGCGTGCTCAACCGAAGCTCGTCGCCGTTCCCCGTCTCCGGCCGCGTCTCGCCGCTGCCCGAGGACGCGTGAGTCAACGCTGTCGCCACCATCGAGTCCGTCGCGCCGCCTCGCACCTCGTCGTCGCCACCGGAGGCTCGGGGAAGCACCGGAGCCACCACGCCGTCCCCGACCGAGCCGCTGCCGCCGTCTGCCTCCTCTGCGACCATCCCGTGCCGCCCGGTGAGCCTTTCCTCCTGAGCCGTCCGATCTGCAACCAACGCTCGAGATTAGATTCATTTAAATGAATCGGTACGGCCAGATCTGACCATCAGATCTAGATCCAACGATCCATATTCATCCACTTAACCACGTCAGCGCTGACATGGCCTGCACAGTCAGCATCCCAGTCAGCTGCCACGTCAGAAAATAAATTCTTTTAATTAGATTATTTGGCAGTTTTGCAGAAAAGCCCCTATCACTTAGATCTGTCATAACTTTTTAACCACTCATCCAAATTTAACAATCTTTATATTTTTGGAAAGCCCTGAACATGTAGAATATTGTAGATCTGTCAAAATTCAAATTTGACTAAGTTTAAAATATTCAAATTTTAAATGGTAGATTGAGTATTTTTGTAATAACTTTAAATCTATAAATCCAAAACATGCAAATAGATATGTTTTAGAAACTTTAGAATATTTTTAAATTAATGCCACTGCTACAAAATATTTTTGAGTAAATTTTGAATGATTTCATAGTTGTGTGTTCAATTTGAATAAGTTTGACTATTTTGTTTAAATAACTTTTAATAGAAACATTATTTTTGATTAAATCCAATTGCAATAGATTTAATTAAATGCTCTCTGTCTATTAACACTAATTATAAAATTTTGTTATAAAAATTTAATCATAGGAAACTTTAATCTTATAATTATTCGTTTTATTATATTTTCCAAAACTAGAAATTAATTAAATTGCATTTATAAATTCATGCATATTTATAAAGAAATCACAAAAGTTATTTTTATGTTTCTTGTGATTTAAAATTTCATTTCATTCATAGCATATTTTATTCTCATAGAAAAACCCCTCTTCATTAGTGTTTTCTAAGTTAGGATCATTTCAACTTAGCATATTTGTGAAGTGCTACACTTAGACACTTAGTAATTTTCAACATGGAGCTGGAAGACCAAGGAAGGACTTAGCCAAACAAGACTCCAAAAGAATCTCCAAGGAGTGGAAGCCCTTAGAAGAAAGATCAAGAAGAAGTTCATGAAGACCAACCAGAAATATTTTCTAAGTCTTTCTCCTCTTTCTTCTTTCTCCCTTCTTCTTCTGTTAGACTTCAAGAAGACTAAGTAAATCCAAGACCAGCCTCGAGGATACAAGAATCATCAAGTCTGAAGATTCATCAAGACTACGAAGAACTCAATCAAGACATCATCCAGAAGAAAGTTACAAGTCTGGAGATGAAGCCTGGAGGACAACTACATCTTTCTTTCTATCTTTTCCCTCTTTCCTAATCTTGTCTTTTAGACTTAAACAAATGTTGATCATGATGTTATCATCTTGAAGTTGTTGGATCCTAGCGGCATAGTGGGATGAAGCGGCCTGGAAACAAACCTTACATGTCCACGTACATGAGACCTGTTCCACAATTTAAGTGGCTGGCCGGGTGTCTGTCTCTCTCACTTTAGTGAATATCCAATTTACAAAGAGTTGATAATAATTGTTGATCACCTCGAAGAATAGAGCTAGTATTTTCTCTAAGTATTTTGCACATCATGCATAGCATATTTTTGTATTGTTATTTTGGTTTGTATGTTTATGTGTGTTTTGTTTGATGTGTTAGAAATTTCGGAGGGAAACGACAACTGTTGCAGCTGCAGTTGCTATTCTTCTTGTTGCCAAGGCAAGTGGCACACCTCATAAAGTTCCTAAGTATTTTCTATGCATAACTTAGTTATTTTCTATGCATGAGTAGAGCTTAGTAGATTTGCTATGCAAGACTTTAGAATTCCCTATTCCATCGTGTCTAGGTACCTATGATATGACTCAGTAGATTTTGATGCTATACAATTGATGAAAGGTTTTTATAAAATGTTAAGTGGCTACTCAGGACCATGTTTATGAGGGTTTTCACCTGAGATAGTTTTTACTATACTTAGGATCATAATATGTGGGGGTTTTCACCTGAGAGTGCACACCACTAAGTTAATGAATCATCTGGGTGGATTGGTTGTTGGGTTTATGTTGAGTGGCTACTCAGGACCATGTCCACGAGGGTTTTCACCTAAGATAGTTTCTACTACACTTAGGATCGTGAACGTGGGGGTTTTCACCTGAGAGCACACTTGTGGAAGGCCACCCAGGAACAAAGGGATGTGAGAACTAGATGGAGAAGATTGTGAAGAACTCAAGGAGAAATATTTCAAGTGAAGACTACAGCGGATCAAGGAACATGGAGGAATCCCAACATTCTAATTTCTTAATAAAATTTTGATAAACAACAGTGGACTACTCGGGACCATGTTCATGGGGGTTTTCACCTAAGATAGTCTCTACTATACTTAGGACCATTGAATGTGGGGGTTTTCACCTGAGAGTACACCTAAGGACGTGATATCTTTTGGTTCATTGCAACTTGCCAGTGTTACCAATTATGTTGTTAAAAAGTTTGTTTTACCAAGAGTTAGGAAAAACTGGCTTTATGCAAAATAGCCTTGAACTCCACCAGCCAAATATGCATACAGGCTTTAGAGTTATTTCCATTGAGTGTCCACCATAGTGTCACTTGCCAGACTCCATTTTAATGGAATCTGACCCACTCAGTTGCAAATCATTATTGGTTGCAGAAATATCTGACGAAGAGTAAGGAATACGTTTTGGGTTTCGAGTCTGCACCAACATGTTTTCGCCTGTGGCGTTTCATGTAGATGGAGGCTCATTGAAGATTTATTTCCGCTGCTTTATTGTTTTGAGCTAGCTATAAGCTATGCAAAGATGTATCGAACTATTAATTTTACCAAGTCTGGATTATTCGTGTAATCTTGATACAATGTTGCGATATTCATCGTAAACTATGTGTGCAAATGAATCGATCCAGGGGTTTGCACTATACACAGGTACCTGCCATATTTTTAAGTGCAGGTACATTACAGATGGTATCAGAGCACTGTGTTGCCTGTAGGTTCGAAACCCCTAAGTTTGGATAGAAATAGGTTTGACCATAGGATTGAAAATCTATTTTTATTCAGTTTGCTAAAACAAAACTTTACTAATTTTCCTTCTTGTAACTATCTTATCTATTTGCTTTCTAAAAATACTATATCTTCTTTTAGATGACCAACCTCTTTGAATCACTCAAGAAGGGACTAGTGATGACCATGACCTTGGAATGTGAGACCGATTTTCCAAGAGCACTTAAGGATAGCATGAAGAGCCTGGGAATTGAAGGAGAAGCAATATACAAAGGTTTTCCTTTCATGGGTGAAGGTCAAGAGTACTGGTGGGTGCAACTCCATCTATACAAGCGCAAACAAGATGACCACAAGACCAAGGGCTACTGCATGTTCACCAACCCAATACTTTACACATCATTCTTCGACTCAGCAAGAAGTGCAGCATGCGAAGCCATCGAGAACCTTGGAAGAAGACTTCGATTTAGGTTTCATAACACCCAAAAGTATCTTGATGAACTCAAGGAAATAGAAGAGGAACTTGATGCACTCAGGAAGGAAATAGACTAGACCACCCATCTATTAGAGTAATGAGATCCTAATGATGTATTGACCTATCAAATTGTGGTATGGCAGTATCATCGTATGTGTTCTCCATAATATCGGTGTACTACGTTCGAAAACGATTAGTTAGGCTTTTCAAAAACAAGTTTGGAAATTTAATGATTGTGGTTGATTGTGCAATTGCTTGTATGGGTAGGAATTTTTTTTTAGATCTGTCTATCTTTTACTCATCTATGCTAAAACCCACAGATGCCTCCCCGACGTGCTCCGGGGAACAACAACAACAACAATGATGCTATGCAGCAGTTGATGGCCGCCCAAGCCCAGTTGATGACTATGATGACTCAGTTTATTACAGCAAGCCACAACAACAATAATAACAACAACAACAATCCTCCACCGCCACCACCTCCCAAAGTGGACAGGCTTACCAGATTTCTGAGGCTTAGGCCAAACAAGTTCTCAAATGCAACCAAGCCAATGGTTGCTGATGACTGGCTACGCTCTGTACAAAAGGATCTGGTGACAACTGAATGTGATGATACTGAGAAAGTCAGGTTCACCGCACATCTGCTCGAAGGACCTGCGGCCCAATGGTGGGAAACTTATCAGATTACTCACCCATTGGACACCTTGACCTGGGAGGAATTCAAGGAAGGATTTCGTAATGCTCATGTCTCCACGGGAATTATGAATCTTAAACGGGAAGAGTTTCGCAATCTGCATCAGGGAAACAGAAGTCTTAAGGAGTATATGGATGACTTCCATTCCTTGTCTCGATATGCGCCTGAGGACATTGACACAGATGCAAAGAGGAAGTCAAAATTTCTCAATGGACTTAGTGATGAGCTGAAGATACCTCTGACAGTTGCGTACGCACCAAACTATCAGATACTTATGGATCAAGCAATCACCCTTGAGGATAGTATAAAGAAGGCTGAAAATAGGAAGAGAAAGATGGACAAGCACTCCTCTGAACCCTCATTCAAGAAACACCCTGTCCATGATGTGAACAGTGGCCACAAACATGGGAATCACCATAATGGAGGAAGTCACCACAAGCATCACAATCACCATGGTGGATCCAAGGGAAGCAATGGAGATCATAAAGGAAATGGATTTGATGGCCACAACCATAACAATGAGCACCACCGTCCAAATCCTGAACACAAAGATATCAGTCAGGTGCTCTGTTACAAATGCAAGAACAAGGGTCATTACGCCAATGACTGCCCAGCAAATAAGAAGACCGAAGAAGCTCCTAAGTCAAATCCTTTCGATAAAGGATATGTGAACCACATCACGGTGGAAGAAGTGAACGGTACATTCTGAATCAAGTATTCATATTGAAGTTTTCAATACCAACAAAGTTTTCTTTTAAGGGTGGTAGCCAAACCCGATACCCAGACAGAACCTTTTGCTAGCCTTCTCGAATCTCGAGGACGAGATTCCTTTTAAGGGTGGTAGTCTGTAACATCCCAATATTTTGGAATGTTTAAAAATCACTAAAATTTAAAACTTTTGAAAGCATTTAAGTAATTTTGCTTTGGAAAAGAAATCTTAAGCATTGCATGCATACATACATGTATCTCATCATTCATCATTTTATTAAATCTCAAAAGGGTTTAAATTAAAATCCATTATATTTCATATTGCTATGAAAATATTTATATTCTATTATTCTATTTTTATGCAAAAATAAAGGAGAATGATTTCAGCAAAATAATTTTAAATAATCTAAATTCAAACATATTTGAGTATGGGTAATTTCATAAATTTTATTTAACTCCAAATAAATTATTAAATCCCTTATTTTAAAGTCAACCTAAAATAGGTAAAATTGTATTTTAGGGATATTTCAAAATAAGTATTTTTCAAAAAGTTTCAAAACATGCCCACTATTGGTTTAAAGCATAGATATGAATTTTACAAATTTTTAGAAATTGATTTGACTTCATTTGGAGTTATAAATCAAAAGATATAAATTAAATGGAAAATCAGAAAAAGAAAAAATGCTGACGTCAGCGATGACGTCACGGTCGTCTTCAACCTCCATCCGATTTTTCCGCCCCCGGTCCCTTTCCAAAATCCGGCGGATTCTTCGCGAGTTTGGTTCCCTCTCCGGCCCATACTTAAACCCCACTCCCTCCTCCGTATTTCCCCCACAGAAACCCTAGCTATAGCGCCGCCAGGCCGCCGCAAGAGCTCGCCGGAGTTCCTCGTCTCCGCCGCCGTTTTCTTCGTTTCCCCGGCGAGGTATCGGTACCCCGAGCCCGAGATCCATCCCCTCCTTCTCCCCTCTCTCATGCGCACCTCCCCTAACCCTCTCTTCGAAATTTTCGACAGTGATTCGAGCTGGGCGTGCTCAACCGAAGCTCGTCGCCGTTCCCCGTCTCCGGCCGCGTCTCGCCGCTGCCCGAGGACGCGTGAGTCAACGCTGTCGCCACCATCGAGTCCGTCGCGCCGCCTCGCACCTCGTCGTCGCCACCGGAGGCTCGGGGAAGCACCGGAGCCACCACGCCGTCCCCGACCGAGCCGCCGCCGCCGTCTGCCTCCTCTCCGGCGACCATCCCGCGCCGCCCGGTGAGCCTTTCCTCCTGAGCCGTCTGATCTGCAACCAACGCTCGAGATTAGATTCATCTAAATGAATCGGTACGGCCAGATCTGACCATCAGATCTAGATCCAACGATCCATATTCATCCACTTAACCACGTCAGCGCTGACATGGCCTGCACAGTCAGCATCCCAGTCAGCTGCCACGTCAGAAAATAAATTCTTTTAATTAGATTATTTGGCAGTTTTGCAGAAAAGCCCCTATCACTTAGATCTGTCATAACTTTTTAACCACTCATCCAAATTTAACAAACTTTATATTTTTGGAAAGCCCTCAACATGTAGAATATTGTAGATCTGCCAAAATTCAAATTTGACTAAGTTTAAAATATTCAAATTTCAAATGGTAGATTGAGTATTTTTGTAATAACTTTAAATCTATAAATCCAAAAATTGCAAATAGATATGTTTTAGAAACTTTAGAATATTTGTAAATTAATGCCACTGCTATAAAATATTTTTGAGTAAATTTTGAATGATTTCATAGTTGTGTGTTCAATTTGAATAAGTTTGACTATTTTGTTTAAATAACTTTTAATAGAAACATTATTTTTGATTAAATCCAATTGCAATAGATTTAATTAAATGCTCTCTGTCTATTAACACTAATTATAAAATTTTGTTATAAAAATTTAATCATAGGAAACTTTAATCTTGTAATTATTCCTTTTATTATATTTTCCAAAACTAGAAATTAATTAAATTGCATTTATAAATTCATGCATATTTATAAAGAAATCACAAAAGTTATTTTTATGTTTCTTGTGATTTAAAATTTCATTTCATTCATAGCATATTTTATTCTCATAGAAAAACCCCTCTTCATTAGTGTTCTCTAAGTTAGGATCATTTCAACTTAGCATATTTGTGAAGTGCTACACTTAGACACTTAGTAATTTTCAACATGGAGCTGGAAGACCAAGGAAGGACTTAGCCAAACAAGACTCCAAAAGAATCTCCAAGGAGTGGAAGCCCTTAGAAGAAAGATCAAGAAGAAGTTCATGAAGACCAACCAGAAATATTTTCTAAGTCTTTCTCCTCTTTCTTCTTTCTCCCTTCTTCTTCTGTTAGACTTCAAGAAGACTAAGTAAATCCAAGACCAGCCTCGAGGATACAAGAATCATCAAGTCTGAAGATTCATCAAGACTACGAAGAACTCAATCAAGACATCATCCAGAAGAAAGTTACAAGTCTGGAGATGAAGCCTGGAGGAC
The DNA here is from genome assembly GCA_026929855.1 of Poa annua. Classification (NCBI taxonomy): domain Eukaryota; kingdom Viridiplantae; phylum Streptophyta; class Magnoliopsida; order Poales; family Poaceae; genus Poa; species Poa annua. Next base: position 77,688,723 of record CM049430.1, on the reverse strand, counting down.
AACTACATCTTTCTTTCTATCTTTTCCCTCTTTCCTAATCTTGTATTTTAGACTTAAACAAATGTTGATCATGATGTTATCATCTTGAAGTTGTTGGATCCTAGCGGCATAGTGGGATGAAGCGGCCTGGAAACAAACCTTACATGTCCACGTACATGAGACCTGTTCCACAATTTAAGTGGCTGGCCGGGTGTCTGTCTCTCTCACTTTAGTGAATATCCAATTTACAAAGAGTTGATAATAATTGTTGATCACCTCGAAGAATAGAGCTAGTATTTTCTCTAAGTATTTTGCACATCATGCATAGCATATTTTTGTATTGTTATTTTGGTTTGTATGTTTATGTGTGTTTTGTTTGATGTGTTAGAAATTTCGGAGGGAAACGACAACTGTTGCAGCTGCAGTTGCTATTCTTCTTGTTGCCAAGGCAAGTGGCACACCTCATAAAGTTCCTAAGTATTTTCTATGCATAACTTAGTTGTTTTCTATGCATGAGTAGAGCTTAGTAGATTTGCTATGCAAGACTTTAGAATTCCCTATTCCATCGTGTCTAGGTACCTATGATATGACTCAGTAGATTTTGATGCTATGCAATTGATGAAAGGTTTTTATAAAATGTTAAGTGGCTACTCAGGACCATGTTTATGAGGGTTTTCACCTGAGATAGTTTTTACTATACTTAGGATCATAATATGTGGGGGTTTTCACCTGAGAGTGCACACCACTAAGTTAATGAATCATCTGGGTGGATTGGTTGTTGGGTTTATGTTGAGTGGCTACTCAGGACCATGTCCATGAGGGTTTTCACCTAAGATAGTTTCTACTACACTTAGGATCGTGAACATGGGGGTTTTCACCTGAGAGCACACTTGTGGAAGGCCACCCAGGAACAAAGGGATGTGAGAACTAGATGGAGAAGATTGTGAAGAACTCAAGGAGAAATATTTCAAGTGAAGACTACAGCGGATCAAGGAACATGGAGGAATCCCAACATTCTAATTTCTTAATAAAATTTTGATAAACAACAGTGGACTACTCGGGACCATGTTCATGGGGGTTTTCACCTAAGATAGTCTCTACTATACTTAGGACCATTGAATGTGGGGGTTTTCACCTGAGAGTACACCTAAGGACGTGATATCTTTTGGTTCATTGCAACTTGCCAGTGTTACCAATTATGATGTTAAAAAGTTTGTTTTACCAAGAGTTAGGAAAACTGGCTTTATGCAAAATAGCCTTGAACTCCACCAGCCAAATATGCATACATGATTTAGAGTTATTTCCATTGAGTGTCCACCATAGTGTCACTTGCCAGACTCCATTTTGATGGAATCTGACCCACTCTGTTGCAAATCATTATTGGTTGCAGAAATATCTGACGAAGAGTAAGGAATACGTTTTGGGTTTCGAGTCTGCACCAACATGTTTTCGCCTGTGGCGTTTCATGAAGATGAAGGCTCATTGAAGATTTATTTCCGCTGCTTTATTGTTTTGAGCTAGCTATAAGCTATGCAAAGATGTATCGAACTATTTATTTTACCAAGTCTGGATTATTCGTGTAATCTTGATACAATGTTGCGATATTCATCGTAAACTGTGTGTGCAAATAAATCGATCCAGGGGTTTGCACTATACATAGGTACCTGCCATATTTTTAAGTGCAGGTACATTACACTTGTGCTATCATGTTTAGATTTTGTGAGCTGCCTATCATGATCAAGATCATCTTTATGTAATTCTCCATGTTGTGTTTGCTGGGATCCGATGAATATTGAGTACTAAAGTTATTGCTTCATAATATATCATGTGTGTGCTATTTAATGATCTTGCATGCTCTCCGTTACTTGTGTATGATCTGGCCAAGTAGATGCTCGTAACTCCAAGAGGGGGTATTTATGCTCGATAGTAGGTTCATGTCTCTATTTAATCTGGGGCAGTGACAGAAAGCTCTAATGTTGTAGATGTACTGTTGCTACAAGCGATAAAACAGTAGTGCTTTGTCTAAGGATGATGTTACTTACTTACTTTACACACAGTGCTTAAGGCGATAATCTGTTGCATGCAACTTAATACTGAAAGGGGGTGCGGACGCTAACCGGAAGATGGATTATTAGTCATAGATGCGGTTGGAACGGTCTATGTATATTGTTGTAATGCCCGAATGAATCTCACACTATACGCCATATCATTAGTATATCATTGTGTTGCTCATAATTATTTTGTCAATTGCCTAGTTGTAATTTGTTTACCACGCATGGATGAATGCTATTATTATTTATGGGGAGACACCACTAGTGAACAGTGGACCCCGGTCCTTCTCATTAATCTGATAAAACAACAACTGCAAACATGTTACTTTCTGCAAATAAACATCTTTCTTCCACACATATGTTTAATCTTTTGTAACAGCAAGCGGATGGGATGACACACTCACCGTTAAGTTGGGGCAAAATACTTTGATTGTGTTGTGTGCAGATTCCACGTCTCCTACGCCACACCAACTCTGGCGCCGTTGACACCTCGAGGGGAACGTTCATCTCCTACTGCTTCGATAACCTTGGTTTCATAACTGAGGGAAACCTTGCTGCTCTGCTACTTCACAACCTCCTCTTGGGGATTCACCAACTTGACGCAGAACACATCAAAAAAAAATTGGCGCCATTGCCGGGGAGACAAGCATTCCTTCACGAGGGGAGTTTTCGCACTTCCAATATTTTTGTTTTGTTATTGTATTGCTTAGTTTATTTTTATTACTGTCTTGTTTGCTTAATACCAAAAATACAAAAATAATAGTTACTTGCATTGCTTTTATTATTTTGGTTTGCTATTTTATTTTCACTTTTGTTATCTTTGTTTATTTCGGTTTAGTTTTTATGCTACTTAATTTAGTTATTTCGGTTTTTGCTTTATTTTTTTTTATAATGTTGCTTCCTAAGTACACTTTTGAGGATCTTTTAGTAGGTAGTGGTTCTATAATTGGAAAAGAAAATATTGGAGAGTTCTTTAATCATATTAGTAAGAATAGTGATCTTGAGGAGAAATCCATAACCGAACTTGCTCCAAACTATGAAACTGCTGCAACTTCCTTAGTTCACATGATAGAAACTAGGTTTGTTAACCTTCATCCCATAATGCAACAAATGTTTCTTGATCTTCACAATGTTAAAAATGTTGAAAATAAAGATTTTATCATGAAAACCTTGCTCAAAGACTTTGGTGATGTTGCCATAGAAGCTAGGAAAGTTTTTGATCGATTTAATATGCTTGGCTTATGTGTAGATGTTATTAATGCACTTGAGAAACTAGGAAAAACCAATCCTATAAAAGGGGAAGAAATGAAAATTCCAATACCTGTTAAACTTGTAGCTATGCATGAAGTTTAGAAGATAATTTGGATTGGATTGTCCCTCCAAACCCATTTGATGAAAGAAGTAAGCCTAAAAGAAATGAAAGGGGCACCTCTGAACCTTATATAGATAAAATACAATGCATAGTTGAAAGAGTTTCTATTCTTGATTTTCATAATACTTGAGTTTTACTTTGTGCCTAGCTCAAAGGCATTAAACAAAAGCGCTTATGGGAGACAACCCACTTTTACTTCCTGTTATTTTAATTTGTTTTGATTGTGTCAAGGAACATTCCTACCTCTGTAGCAATTCCTTTATATCTTTTTTTATTGCAATGTTGTGTCAAGTTAAGCCTCTAGTCGAAAGTTGATGTTAAAGTTCAATTCTTGTGCTGAAACAGATTTCTGCTGTCCAGCGTAAAAATTATATCAATTCACTAGAACGTCTGAAAAATCTGCCCCTTTTTGTGCGTAATCCTAAGATGTATACGCAACTTGCATTAGTTTTGAGATTTCTGATCTGCGCAAGTTAAGTTAATCGAAAAAATTCGCCTTTACGGACTGTTCTGTTTTTGACAGATTCTGCCATTTTCTTTTGCAATGCCTCATTCGCTATTTTGATTGGATCTTTTTATCATTTTAAGTATCAGTGGCTGTAGCTAATGTTCAGTAGCAGTGGTAGCAATTGTGTTCTTACAGAATATCATAATTTTTATACACTAACCCTCTAATGAAGTTACTCTACGTTTGGTGTGGAGGAAATTTTTAAGGATAAAGAGAAGAGGATGATATAATGTGATCAAGAAGATAGTAAAGCCAAAGCTTGGGGATGCCCCGGTAGTTAATCCCAATATAATTCAAGAAGACTCAAGCGTCAAAGCTTGGGTTGGGCATCCCCTTCTTCATCGACAAACTATCAGGTCCTTTCTAGTGAAACTATATTTTAATTTCGTCACATCTTATGTGCTTATCTTGAAGTGTCTGTTTGTTTTTGTTTTTGTTTTTTATTTTCATTATGTGAATAAATATGGATCCTAGCATTCTTTTGTGTGGGAGAGAGACACGCTCCGCTTTTTCATATGAATACTCGTATTCTTCACTTATATTTGTTGAGTATTCGTCTTTTGTTATCGTTTGCTCTCTAGCTCTTGTTTTTCATGCATCTCTTGTAAGAGTTGTTAGCTTTGTTATATTATACTCTCATATCTCATTGTTTAATTACTTGGAGAGTTTATCTTTTAAATAAGTTGATTGGTGTTTGCTTGAGAACAGAAAATGCTAAATGTGGTAGATGGTATAATTAAATGATACATTAATCTTGTAGATCATTAAATTGTGTCACTTGAATCATTGATGTTGTTTTCATATATTAATTTTCTTAATGGTAAACATGATGGTTTAGTAAATTGGAATAACTAAATGGTTGGTCTAGAGAAACTTGAAAACTGTGTCACCCGTAAATTTCCAGTTGATTGAATAAATGGTATATGACTTCTTGTTTCCTAAAGCAACCGTAATGGCTTTATGTTATGCGCTACGATCGGGTCCCCAACAGTGACTTGTTCATTTTCCACGGCACCCCTATGAGTAATTTTCATTATGCCTTGCATGATCATATTTTTATTTGAAATCTTTTTACTCGTGAGTTCTAAGACTGCGGTTTCCATGACACTTCCACCACCATATTGCTAGCCTCTTCGGTACTTTGCTTTGCCCTTTCTCACATTGAGAGTTAGTGCATTTTTCGCGGGTACATACAAACTCGTGGGAGATCTTCATCTTGTTCTCCTACACATAAGCCAAATAGCTTATTCAAAACATCCACCATACCTACCTACTACAGCATTTTCATAACTGTTCCAAGATATATTGCCATGCAACATCCATCTTACATTACATGACTTGTTGTCATTCATTACTTATTTATTGCTTTGTGTGTTTCTATAAAGCTGATATGTGGTTTTACCCATGTTTCGCTAGAGCACTGCATAACCTGCTACACTGGCAGAGTCACCGTTGTCATATGTATTCTTATGGCACATTCATATAGTTACTTATATCATCAGTATTTTGTTGTATCGTCATTAGTGTGTTTTCATATATCATATATCATATTAGGATGGTTGCCCATAAAAGTGAAAAGAGCCATGGAGGCCATCGAAAAGAGAAACAAAAAAAGAAAAAAAAGAAAAAGAAAAGGAAAAAAATAAAGAAAGAAATAAAAAAGGGGGCAACATTACTATTCTTTATCACACACTTGTGCTTATTTTACAGCACCATATCATTTATAGTCATCACTTGTGCTCATGTTATAGCACCATATCATTAGTGATCATCAGTTGTGCTCATGTTTAGCACTTTTACTGCGTATGAGAGAGTTTTCATGTCTTAGTTGTATAGCTATGTGGGGAACTTTACACTATAGAACTTGTCTTGTATATTCCAATGATGAGCCTCCTCAAAAGTGCTCTAGGTCTTCGTGAGCAAGCAAGTTGGATGCACCCCCACTAGTTCCATTGGAGAGCTTTCATATACTTATAGCTCATTGTGCATCCGTTGTATGGCAATCACTACTCCTTGCATAGCTTCGATTGTATGACTTTTTCTTGTCTAATGATCATCTATAGCTTTGTGAGACTTTCTTTTGTTGGCCTTCCAAACCTCCGTTAACATTCTCTTAGCCATAACATCCTAGTGCCATGAACCAACGATGAATGCTTGCTTGTTTCTTTTGAACAAATAATATATTGATCTTCTACGTGCATATTGCTATTACTTGACCTGATCCTTTCATAAAGTTGGCATGTTTGTTGGAAGCATTAGATGATTATATTGTTGTGCTTGAAGCTTAAATCATCTCTAATATCTACTTTGCATAGTTGATTACTATCTAGTACTATATCATTGAAAGCTTTGCTTGCTTCACCTACCTGTTTGTTCATTACTCATTTGATATCAATATAAACTACAACCCTTATTCATTTGATCTCAGTTTACATGCCTTACAATATTACATGATCAAGATTGTGTTTAAGCATGTCACTTCAGAAATTATTATTCTTTTATCGTTCTTGCCTACTCGGGACGAGTAGAACTAAGTTTGGGGATGTTGATACATCTCCAACGTATCCATAATTTTTTATGTTCCATGCTATGTTATATCATGTTATTACATGTTTTATATATTTTTATGCATTTTCTGGGGCTAACCTATTAACAAGATGCCACAGTGCCAGTTCCCTGTTTTCTACTGTTTTCGGTTTCAGAAAAGCTCTAAAGGAAATATCCGCCAAATTGGAAACGAGTCAACCAGGAATTATTTTTGAAAAATATGCGTTCAGGAAAACCGAAGACGAGACGAAGACGGGCCCCGAGGGGCCCACATCGCCTGCTTGCGCGGCTCCCAATGCTGCCGCGCCGGGAGGTGGTGTGGCGCCCTCGGGCGCCCACCGATTCTTTCGCCTACAAATACCCCCTGACCTAAAAACACGAGAGGGTTAATCACTTTTTCCTCCACGGGTCCCGAGCCGCCGCCGTGGCCGTCACCACTTCGGGAGAGATCATAACTGCTCCCCGGCACCCTGCCGGGAGGGGGAATCGTCGCCGGAGGCCTCTACGTCGCCATGACCGCCTCCGGACTGATGCGTGAGTAGTCTACCTTGGACTACGGGTCCATAGCAGTAGCTAGATGGTTGTCTTCTCCTCTTGTGTTATCATGTTTAGATCTTGTGAGCTACCTATCATGATCAAGATCATCTTTATGTAATTCTCCATGTTGTGTTTGCTGGGATCCGATGAATATTGAGTACTAAAGTTATTGCTTCATAATATATCATGTGTGTGCTATCTAATGATCTTGCATGCTCTCTGTTACTTGTGTATGCTCTGGCCAAGTAGATGCTCGTAACTCCAAGAGGGGGTATTTATGCTCGATAGTAGGTTCATGTCTCTATTTAATCTGGGGCAGTGATAGAAAGCTCTAAGGTTGTAGATGTACTGTTGCTACTAGGGATAAAACTGTAGTACTTTGTCTAAGGATGATGTTACTTACTTATTTTACACATAGTGCTTAAGGCGATAATCTGGTGTATGCAACTTAATACTGAAAGGGGTGCGGACGCTAACCGGAAGGTGGATTATTAGTCATAGATGCGGTTGGAACGGTCTATGTATATTGTTGTAATGCCCGAATGAATCTCACACTATACACCATATCATTAGTATATGCATTGGGTTGCTCATCATTATTCTGTCAATTGCTTAGCTGTAATTTGTTTACCATGCATGGATGAATGTTATTATTATTTATAGAGAGACACCACTAGTGAACTGTGGACACCGGTCCTTCTCATTAATCTGATAAAACCACAACTGCAAACATGTTACTTTCTGTAAGCAAACATCTTTCTTCCACACATACGTTTAATCTTTTGTTACAGCAAGCCGGTGGGATTGACACACTCACCGTTAAGTTGGGGCAAAATACTTTGATTGTGTTGTGTGTAGATTCCACGTCTCCCACGTCACACCAACTCTGGCGCCGTTGACACCTAGAGGGGAACGTTCATCTCCTACTGGTTCGATAACCTTGGTTTCATAACTGAGTGAAATCTTAATGCTCTGCTACTTCACAGTCTCCTCTTGGGGATTCATCAACTTGACGCAGAACACATCACATCCATCTATGAAAAATGTTCTTTTCTTTGCCGTAATTTTGCACATGTTTTTCTAAACATTGAGGCTAATAGGGCTGCTCATGTTTTACTTAACTTTAATGAGACCGAACTTTGTATTTGGCATGGTGATCCTCCATATATGTGCGTCATGTAATTGCAGACAATGCATTTAATATGTCTAATATAGTGTAATACACCGTGGTAACTTTACCTATAAAAAGACAACCATGAAGTAGTCATTGGTCTCTCCGGTATCTCCACCTGTTCTCCCTATACAAATAGTTCACATATGATCTGCTCATCTAACAACGCAAGGAGAGACAATCGGCAATGAACAATCACTAGTTGGTTGAGGTTAGGTTGTTATGTGCACTATTGTTGTCTTTTTCATCTCTATGTGACACCTTACATGTGTGAGTGACTTTGTCTATCACAATGTATGCTTATTCATACCACAGTGTGTTCTTCGACATATCACTACATAAAAGTCTTGTAACATGCTAAAAAAATCACATGGATACCGCCTTTCAGTCAAGTTATGCTCCTCTTGTGGGCAAACATCCAATTATTTCTAGTTAGATCATTCTTCTTGTAAGCTTTTAGATCACGTTGTCAAACGGTTGACATAGACACCACCCACCACTATTGACGTGCCATGTTGACCCATGTGTTTCTCACATACACTATTATACTTGTGAGAGATTCATTCTAAAAATTCTAACTCTGAAACACAGAAGTTACGCCCGCCAATGGAGCTAGTTCACGGACAGGGAGGTCGTTAATTTGATTGAATGCTGCCACTGAATTACATCCACCATTGTCATCGTCGTTTTCATCCCATCATCTTCCTTGTTCGTGGCTCCTCCATCGGCGTCGATCCAACCATCACCACCCATGACAAGCCCCCTAACCCTAAGGTTCTGATTCACCTCCGCGAGCACCATCAAAGCAAACCACTTTTGTCTCTATCCAATATGGTCCTATACGCGTCTCTCAATCTTATGTGGGAGCCACTCCAGAGGGATACGATAGAACGAGCGAAGAGATCAAGAAATAAATAGAGATAAATGTGTGAAGAGATAATACCAACTTACGAAGGCTAGATCCATAAATCTAGAGAATGCACCATGATGAGTAGGGGCGACGTCGAGTGGAGGCCATACTAAGTTGTCGTCCATCCTTGTCTCTCCAAGAACTAGCACTATACACAGGAGGTCGCTACCTTATAATAAGGAGGACCTTTATAGTCGTCCATCCTTGTCTCTCCATTTTTTATTAGGATTTGGTAAAAAAAAAGAATCTAGTTGGTTCATAATTTATATCATGTCACACTCCACTAGTGATGGTGAGGATCGAGGGCACGATTTTTTCTCGTTCTTTGATTTTTTTATAAAGTTCTCGTTCTTTGATGATTGGGTCGACTACCTTAAGGGTTTGTTCGGTTAGCTAATTTACGAGGGTGGTTGAGAGGGATTGAGGTGGATTAAATCCTCTAAGGGCATGCACAATGGTGTGACGTCAGCCTTCTCTTAGCGTTGACACGTAGGATAATTGTCTAGGTGGCGGAGAGAGAATGAAGAAAGGGAACGTTGCCTTTCCTTAGTTAAGTGATGATCTCTTATGAAATAAGAGAAGGCTAATTTCACCATTGTACCACTTGTCTTCTCTTAAAACTTTAATTTCCTATCAAAATATAATTAATTCTCATTAATTGCTAGGGATGGCAACAACAGATAATGCATTGTACAACTTATAATTTTATCTTCCCTAAATAACGTGGATAGTTAAAAGAAAGCGTGTCTTTCCTATCATTGTACATGCCCTAAGTCAAAATTCCTGGCAATCCGCCTCAACCCACTTGTCTTAGGGATTAACCGATAGGGTTTTCACCCTCTATAAAACGGATTGATTTCTTGATTAGACAAAGCGAAGGGCCGTGTGAAAATTGCTCGAGATATGTGCTCAACTCGGCTAGGTTGCCATGACACTTGCACATATAAAAGGACCAAACTGCCCTCCATTTGATTTCCACAGTCCACTGGGTTCGGTTCGGTAGCTGTTGTCTGTTGACCTCTTCACCCCGACAGCAGTGAGCAGGAGGGAAAAAAGCAAGGGCCACGAACAGTTGGAGATTGGGCCGTGGAGGCAAGTCCGGAAACTGTCCCGTTGGGTGCTTCTGTGATCTGTATCCGTACGATGCATTTTTCAATTAGAGAACTAATTACGCGTACATGAATCGCAAAAGCTGAGATCCAGTACGAACATGCATGGAAGTTCTACTTCCTCTGTTTTCGTTGAACCCTGCACCGGTTTTCTACTATACTAGACTAGAGATTTTTTAAGTAATTTGCTGCTCTCACCGACAGCCCTGGGCCAATTATCATATCCATCTTCAACCTCTTGTCACCCGACTTTATCTACCTAAATCTCTATTCACTCTACCTCAACTCTTCTGTCGCTGTCGATACCGTCGTCACGGGCAGTTCATTTGAGATAAAAGAGAGGGGGATTGGGATAGAAGATAAATAGGACATGCGGACCTATCGATTAGACTGGGATTTAACATTTTAGGGTATAAACAATAGGGATTTCGACTTTAAGGTTTGAACCGTCCGACCACTGTAAGTTTAACGTTTTAAATGATTTTTTTTCTTTTGTATAAGATGTTTTAGATATTACACATGTTGATTAGATGCACACTTAAAATGAGTGAACATCTACACTAAAACTTATCTAGGTATATGTAGTAATATCTAAATGATGTAAATTTAGATAAAATCTAAAATATCTTATATTAAAAAATTACAATTTTTTACACGAAGCAATCCATCGATATACTAGAAAAATTCCTTCAAAATGGGTTTCTTTCCTGATTATGCAAGAGAGCATGATACTATTGGAGAAATGTTTTGAGTACATATTTTTAGTTGTTCTCTTAAAAAAAAAAGTGCTTTGCCTCAGTGTACTATAGATCAGTTTCTACATTTGCAATTCGTGAACTATGAGTTACTAGTTTCGTTGCAACTGAGCTGAGATATTTCAGTCGCAACCCTAGACCGTTAGATTTGATTTATGATTCATACTAGTTATGAGTCACAACATGAGTTATAACTTAGAGAAATATTCTAGACCCCGCTAGATTTTTTTGAAATTCATGCTAATCTTGCAACATGAGTTACAAGTGTGATTTGATGACATCAAATTAATTTAAATCTCCCACACATCTTTTTTTTTTGCCAAAGATCACATGGTTGTTGGAATTACACACATGCATTGATGCTCGACCAGCCTAAGCACGCAAGCAAGAGACATGTACGTGTATAACTGCCTGCGATTTCCTTGTACATACACACATGGCACATCCATGTGCATGCGATTGCGATGCGTGCATGGTTAACTGCGGCGGCCATACGAACGTGCATGCACGCTACGGGCAGCGTACTCCAAAGTCGTACTTCAATGAATCGGCCCATGCCTTCCTCAACTGGAATTATCGGCCCATGCCTATCAAAATTCTTATCTTTTTAAGGGGAAGAGTAAAACTGAGAATGCTGCTAAAAAATAAAACTGAGAATGGGTCTAAAACTCAACCGTATGGTTTAAGTGAGTTAGCTGAGGCAAGCCACGCTCGAGCCGTCTTAGGCCCAGTTCTTTTTGCGGCTTCTCCGAGAAGCTGCCCCTCCCCTAACTTTTTGGAGAAGCCGCCTCAAAATTTTAGCTAGGATTCTAAAATAGCAAGCTAACATTGAGTTTGAAAGTCCTCTCAAATTTTTGGGGCGGCTTCTCCAGGAAGCTGGGGGAGGGGCAGCTTCTCGGAAAACCCGCCAAAAGAACTGGGCCTTAGGCCTGTCCGAAGCCTGTGGGCGTCGACGGCTTGCTCGTTCCGGTGGGCGACAGATTCACCGCCGGAAGATGGAGCATCTAGTCCGGCTCGCTTTGGTGTCGCTTCGATCGGTGATTCCGGCGAGTTTGGTGGTTATTCCAACGATTTTAACGGCAATCACGTGACAGAAGTTCATCGACGCCTACTGAACCTGCACTCCCCCGTCAACGCCTTGCACATGATACAAGTCACTCTCCGTTCGGCCGTGAAAACCTGTGAATTCTCAGTTTGGAGCGGAAAAATTCTGGCACCTAAAAAATGGTTCGTTCTAAACCATAAATGACAGTTATTTTTCAGTTGTGATTTTACTGTCACGGCTAGAGATGCTCTCAGCCGGACCAAAACAAAGCACACTAGATTTTCAGCCTAAACCAATCTAGACCAGTACATACCCCATGGATTTAAACCTGTTTAGCTCAATTTTTTGTTTTGAGAAAACATGTTTAGCTCAAATGCTTAACCATGTTGTGCATAAGGATGGCGACAGGTACGGGTATCTTCGGGGGGCTCTCTACCGTGCCCGCCCCGATCCCCGCCATACCCGCCAAGCTTCACGGGGGGGGGGGGGGGGGAGACATTCCCCATACCCGAAACAAACGTGTACCCGACCCCCCATGGATACTCCATGGATACAAGACAAGGACTGAAGGAGCTGAGGCTCTTGGGAGCCGCAGCAACTGGCGGAAGAGCAGACCAGCAGCGGCAGTTGACGGAGGGCGAAGCAGATCAGGAACCTCGGAGAAGCAGCAGCCGGTGGACAAGCCTCGGAGCCGAAACAACCAGGGGAGGAGCCTCGGAGCAGCAGCAGCCGGTGGTGGACTCGTTGACGTGCAGGAGAAGGATTCGTGGACGGAGGGCTGGGACTCGTGGAGGGACGACTGGAGGAGGGATGGGCTTGTGGCGGCGGCGGACTCGTCGACGTGCAGGAGAAGGACGGAAGGGGGTGAGGTCGTGCGCTGGTGCGTAGGGTGCTGGGGCGAGGTCCGCGTGCTCCCAGATGCAGATGGGGGCGGCGGCTAGGATGAAATGAGGGGAAAAGAGGTAGAGCGGGTGAGGTGGGCCTAGAATTTTTTCTTTTATATATATGTGCCTTGTTTGACTGACAGGTGGGGTCCCGGGTACACATGGAGGCTCCATGGAGCGAATTTGCCCCCATCCCCGCCCTGTGACCATACCGGGTACCCGCCCCGCTATATGCATGGGGAAATTTGCCCCCGCCTCCGCTTCTTAGCGGGTAAATACCCGCGGATACCCGGCTCCACGGGTAAAATCGCCAACTTGAGTTGTGCATGCGAGTCGATACATTTATATGCGTGGACGTAACATTTACACTCTCTGAGGTGGACGGAAGAACAGAAGATTTACAAGGTCACGGATGCATGTACAGCAATACAGGTACAAACAACATCACGTTAACAGTTCACAGAGACATCGCGTTTTGATTTACATTACAATCTATTTATAACAGCTATAGTAATCATTAAGCATACTAGTAAAATGCCCGTGCGTTGCAACGGGCGTAAAAAATTCAGACATAAATGAATTTGCAAGGTCACATAAAAATGCCCGTGCATATGGAGACTAAGCTATATTATATTGTGCCGGCTAGTAAAATACCCGTGCGTTGCAACGGGTGACGGAACTTAATGATAGACCAAATATGAGATATTTAAAGTTGGTTCTCTTATTTATTGCATGCCCTAAACTGGTCCAAACAATTGTCTATTTTTTTAACCATGTGTTGTTAGCTCTTCTCCTTCATCCATATAACCATGTGGCGAATTTATGGACATCCGAAAAATCAATTTGCGTATATATGAAATGCAGGGTGTAGCACTATTTATATTCAACAAATTGGACAATCATAAGAACACCGTAAAGTACAACAAGCCTACTAACCGGTAGATTAACAGTGATCTGGGCAGCGTGTATTACAAAGGATAAAAAAATATGAAGTAGATGTATTTGCACCCAATCTATACTACGAAGTACTATGCATTGTATGCGAAAATTAGATTATCCTGTACAACACGTAGAAAAAACATTGTCAGCTTCAGCATTAAACACTTGTCGAACGGGTCTGTTGGTGATACTGACCCTAAAAAGCAAGCAATGGAAGAAATATTCAGCTTTTGCACATTATAGCACCAACGGTGGTCAGATATGATGAGATAAAAGTGACATGAAATATACCATCATCATCTATCATAGGGTGTCTTGGTCTCCTTTATCTTCTGGCTCACTGGCTTGTTTGATCCAATCTCATACAGATTATCCTCATTCCAATTCACGCGATAAGATGAGAACTGAGGACAAAACAAAAGGTTCAAAATAATGGAAGCAAAATCAAGCAACTTGAGTTCTAGCTCACACATATGCAGTCAGTTTGGCTGTTTCTTTACTACAATGCAGCATTTTTGTTGATAACATGTTTTCATGTGTATATGTAAAACCATATGAAATTGCAAATGTGTCTACGCATCATATCCTTTTTTTTCAAAGACCACATCCCTGTAGAAGTCAATAGCTAGGCTATAACCTGTTTAAGCATGCAACATAGCAATGCTTTGTACCGCCACCCTTTCATAGATTACCTCTATATTTTACGATGCCATGTGAAAATGGGACTGAGGGAATGAACCAGTTCCCTCTAGAAACTCCAGATTACCATGTAATGCTGCAAGTGAAAAATGAAATTTATATTCCCTAGGACTTATCAAACAAATGTGTTGATCCCTTGTTTATACAAATGGGATAATTATACTCTAATGTTGTGCTAGTCTAGAGATAAGATTTGAAACAACTGAATTCAAGTAACATAGCAACTAAGCGCCCGAGACTGAATAGGTAAACCATGCATATTTTAATTAGTGAGTATGCATCATATCTTTCAAACAATTTTTCATTGACTCGAAGGAGGAACTAAGACTACTAACCTCATGTTTAAGATTCCAAGCTTCCTACTGATGAAAAATGAATGAAGATCGAGAAATCTTAACACAGTAACTCTGTTTGAAGGGGCTTAAAGCCACTCGACCTTTTCTAGCTTTTCTGCAGAAATAGAACTGTCAAGAGTAAATCGAACAAAGATGACATGTTCGGGAATGACTATCAAGAAACTACAGATTTGAGCTTGTGTTCTACAAAAGTACACATACTCTGCAAGAATGTTTGTGTGTATATTCTGCCCCCGATTATCACATATACATATTTCAGCCTTATGTATAACATTTAGACTTGCTTACTATTGCCGTAACTGAACTTTCTCAGCTCTTGATCTATGAATTGTGACCTAACCTAAAGTACCTTGGGCGTCTTTGCTCCATCAGCTGCCCAATCCTAGTCTACCATTTTTACCAGAATCTGTACTCCTAGCAATTGCAAATCACATCATAACAAACAGTGAGAGCAGCGCGTGCATCTTATCCTCCGCCACGAGCGGTACCTTCTCCTCCTGAAAATCCATAGAGAGTTAACACAATTCGCACACTGCATTGATCGAATGTTGGGAAAATGGCGAACTGTATCTGTGTGTCGTGAAATTCAGTGATCATGCTGATTAGGTACCTTGATGATGCGTAGGAGGGCGAGCATTCCGACCTGGGCCTGGAGGAGCTTCACGTGGCGCCCGACCTCCTGCAGCATCTCGTCGGTGTTGAGGTTGTGGCCGCCGGGGATGAGCCGCGACAGCTCCGCCGTCTTCTCGCTGATCCGGCATCGCCGCTCCCTGGCCACGGCGGCTCTGCGAGGACCCGCCCACAGAGGGATGCATGAACGGCAATGCCGGCGGCACGTGCCGGGCGCCAAGGGTATCGTCGGCTGCTTCGAAGTCGAACCAACGAGTCTTTCACGAGGCCTCCGGCGCGGGACTTCTTGGCGTAGCGCTGCTCGACGTCCTCCTGGGAGTTCTTGCCGCGGATGCCGCTGCGGGGGCGGGCGACGGCGAGCACACGGTGGCCGCGGGGATGGTGGTCTCGGAGGGGATCAGTTGGGTGGATAGGGATGAGGGGCTAACTGTAAACGTGGCGATTTTATGGACTGCGGGTTGCTTTTCCGATTTCTTAAGGGCTAAAGTGAAAAACTAACACGTACCGGACACCTTAAGCAATATTATATAGTAGAGATATACGTACATAACATTTACACGTACAGCAGTGCAGGTACAAACAACATCACGTTAACAGTTGATAGAGACATCACGTTGACTAACATTATATAATCTATTTATAACAGCTATAGTAATCATTAAGCATATATATATGTACATAACATTTACATGGAATGAGTTGGTCGACGAACGGAAGATGAACAAGGTCACTCACACCTGCATATATACACGCGGCCTGCATACATAGGCTAGTCAATATTAACCCAGCTCGTGAAGGAGCTGATTTAGATTTATTCCCTGCATAATTAAGCATAGATCCTTAGTCCTGCAGTACGTAGACAGTAGTAGCAATCTGTATACAGATCTCCGGTTCTGGTGCTTCCTTTTCGTCGTTGCCGGCGGTGGTCGGACGATGTCTTCAGAAGAGGAACGCCGTCGGCGCGAACGCCGGCATGGACGACGCCGTCTCGATGTGCCTGCGTGCGTGCGAACCCACGTCCATAATCAAATTATCTTGATATTGCACATTTGCACCACAAGGGAGAGGGAGAGAGGGGCATGTATGTATGTTACCGGAATTCGCGGCTGTGCGCGCGAGGCAGCACCCTGGCGGCGCCGGGCCTGGCCGGGACGACGCGCCCGCCAGCCGTTGCGGCCTTTCCGGCGGCGTCCACCGCGACGCCCTCATAGATGTCCCCGAGCGCCGGCCTCCACTGCGGCGAGCCGCCCAGCGACCTGGCCCTCCTCCGCCTCCTCCTGGCCGCGGCGCCTCCGTCCCTGCAGGTGGCCGCAGCCTGCTGCTGCTGGAGCTGGTCGGCAGGCGGCGCGTCGTCGATGGGTCCCGCACGGCAGCCGCAGGGCACGAACGACAGGAGCCTCATCAGCTTCCTGCGCACCCTCCCCTCTATCTTGCCCCCCTCCCCTGCCCTTCGAAATCCCCGGCCGGCCGGCCGCCCTGTGCTCACGGGAATGCCACTGCCTACGAGTGGCCTCAGCTCGCTAGCTGACCAGAGCGTATCTCCATTGTCACGTGTGCGGCGTGCTAACTTATAGGGTTCCCGGCGGTGGAAAATGACCAAAACGCCCCCCGCTAGGCTGACAGGCCAAGGGCACTCTTGGGAAACCTTCGCCGGTGCCAAGCAGGAGAGGGAGTGTCGGAGGTCGACGTCGATCCGTAGATACCAATTGGATAGGTGGCAAGTGGATGGTGTGGTGGGCCCGATCATGTGCGTGCCTGATGAAGGCGTATTCTGTCTACGTGTGTACGTATCAGATGCGCGAGCGAATACGAGTACGGTAGTCGAGTTCTACAGTACGATGGGAGGGTACGGAAGAAGACCTTGTGAAAATATGTTAGCCCTAGAAGTGGAGTGGTAAGAAGAACTTCCTTTTAGTGAGAATGGCAACCGGAAAAGAACCGAGAGGGATAAACTTCCGGGGTTATGCTAATTTCGGTCAACCCTATCGGTTAGCCCTATCGGTTTTCGACGAGCAAAATATCAAAACAGGGCCGGGACCAGGGGGAGAACAAGATCCCCTCCGCCTCTGCAGCCACCTCCCACTGTCGCCCCCGGCAGAAGGTTAGCCTTTTTAAAATAAATTTAGATCACAGCTCAACAAAATTTAGATTCAGCCTTGGACGGGGTGGCATTTTTTTTTTTTGAGCAATCGGCATGAGTAATGACTTTTCATGCAGAAAAAAAGAAACAAAAGATGCAAGGATTGAACACACCTCAAATGCTATGACCTTGCAGCAACTCCAGTTGTACCCCCCAACCGCCCCACATGTCGGTAAGAGCAAAGATAAACTTTCCCTCCGAGAAATTTGGAAAGAACATCTGAGCTTGGTTTCAGTCACTGTTGGCACATTGAAGTCCAATTAGTTCATACACCGGAGATGCGCACAATAAACGGATAGATCGGATTAGATTAGATTAGACAGATGGCCTGCATAAACCGCAAGGAGACAACCAACGTGGCGCGACGCGGCCGCTTCCCTGCATCCCAGGGCGCCTCTCGCCATCACCTCCATCCGAAAGCAGCCCCTGAGGCTCCCGTCGCCCGCGCAGTAAAAGGCCCTCGAGCTCAACCGGATCCTCCTCGACATGCCGACGGCGACGACCAAAGATCGTGTGGCCGCGGCCGCTTCCTTGGAGGCTTCCACATAAACTTTGGTCAGGGTTTACAGCCGCCACAGAACGGTAGATGCCCGGCTTCCAGTTCTACAGGTTGGGCAGATATTATGATGCCACGAGACCAGCGGCGCCGTCAGCATCGGTGCTGGTGGCCCGTCGGCTCGCCGGCGTTACCGGCGATGGCAGGCAAAGAGTTCCCAGGCTTCAGGTGGGCGAATCAATATTGCTGCCTGCTACTCCTATCAGGCATTCGCGCATGAATCGTCAGTCGGTGCTACTGCTACAAAAGGTCACCATGTATGTAACTGATGTCTTCAGATTTACCAGCGTAGATGACGACGCCAAGGATCACAGGTGTACCAATGATAGTAAGAACAGAGGACGTGCATTGTATACGGTTAAACTTACAGAGACCAGACCTGAATTATCATCTCTGATAGTTCAGATAACATCATAAGCTAGCCAAAACCAAAGAAAACAGCAAACACGGAGTAACTCCGATGAGACAATGTCTGCAACTGATATTCTGATCCTGAGTAACCATAGGTACTGTACACCCACCGAGGCCCAAAGATCACAGGGAAAAAGGGATTAGAAATAACAGAAGACGAACAATACATACAGTAAAAAGTACAAATCAGGAAACACAAGGTCCACGGTACAGGTGAGATGATAGTTCAGATAAGATCATAATTCATGAGCGAGCACTAGCAGGCATCATATCCAAATCAAGAGAACATCAAGCGGTACAAAGGTTTATGCGCTGTGCAGATCCACATCACAATCAGCGGAACGGATTAGATCACCCCGGATTCGGTTTGAGATTCACTTGCAAACGCGTTGTTATTCTGAGCACTGAGTCATTATCCAGTACAAAAGCACCACATGCCATCAGCAGTTGATAGGGGTACAGACAATTCAAATAGAAGGTACATACTGACATGACACCACCACCCTCAGGGGCAAGAGCTGTTCAGTGTCTTGCACGTTGACAGTAGTAACTGCTTGGTTCATATTCGGTTCGACAGTTGCGGCTCCATGTGGAAACTATAAACGACCGGTCTGACACGACAAGAATATTGGATAGGACAGGGGTGTTCACACCTGGGACAACACGATATAGCTATAATCTAAATGTAGAGTGTGATGGCTAGTCGATACGCTGTCAGACCCACAGCCAGATAGAATGATTGTCCCATCATCTACCTTGCACCCCAGGAATTAGATGGAGGGCCCCATGATTGTTGCGGCTGTGAAGTCGCCTCTCCCATCTGCGGCGGTGGTCTGGGTCTCGCATATTCAGCAAAAATTACCCATCCATCCAGAAACTGCACAGAAATAAAGCTGTGTCAAACCTTAAAGAAAGAAAGAGAAGTACCACGTTATTACACAATCGTAGCAGCAAGGCTAAAATGAACTACCACATTACACAATCGTAGCAGCAAGGCTCTACACATGAGTCCAAATGGACAATTGATCACCTTTCAGACAATCAAACTACACCAATCGTACATCAGTTCATAACTACTGCATTCTTCATAAAGTAGGTAGGAGCGTAGAACTTTTGTTCAACAACTCAGAAAGAGCGTAAAGCTTACCGTAACACCCAGTAGATAAAAACATAATAATTATGTGTGTTGTTTTCTGAATGGTCTTTCAGTAATTTGTTTGACACGGATACTTTCATATTGGTGCATGAGATACAGGTAGGCAGTCACGTGAAACCCGGGTAGAATAGAGGTAATGCAGCACTTAGTGTCTGAATACTCTTGATATGTATTAAATGTAGGCTGTACTTAGAGAGACAAAAAAAACTTGAATTACACTACTCCCTCCGATCCATATTAGTGGGCACAATTTTGTCTAGATACACATGTATCTAGTCTAAATACTTAACTAGATACATATGAATTTAGACAAAGCTATGCCCACTAATATGGATCGGAGGGAGTACTTTGATTCACTGGATGGAATTGGGTAGTCAGGATGCTCTGGAACTGGATGGATGGAGAGCTAAAATGACATGAAAAACACAAAGCTATCGGTAATGCTCCCCCAAAGGGATGTCCAAGTTACTCAATAATATTGCACAAAGGAAATAGCATGTGCGCACGTGTGTGTATGTGGACATGTGGTGGTGGCAGAAAGGGGTGCTATATATGGACTCTTCTGTTCTTCTATACTGATTGCAGGGACAAGACATATATATATTACTAATGTGTCCACGGTCCCAAATTACATTTCAAAATAGAGCCTACAAAGAGGTTCCCTAAAACTGAAGTTCCCTAACTATTTCCCAAAGACGATATGTTCTCAATTAGTGCGGCATCACACAGTAACATCTCAGATTTACAACCCTGCTGCGGTAAAATAGTTTGAGTGGCCCTTTTGAGCATCAAACTATACAAGAGGCATTGGAGCATACACAACTGGGAAAGACAACGCGAGTTCAATTTTACTTCCAAGTAAACCTCAAGTGGAGAACTGGCATTATTTTGTGAAAAGACATGCATTAGAATCTTGATGCATGCATCTGAATACACAGAAAATTATGCTTTCACACATTTTTTTGCATATCTATGACCACGTGCATATATACTGAAAGAGAGGAAAAGAAATAAAACCAGTTATTGGCGAGAAATACTGCACTACGACTATGGCTAGCACTGGATAAGTAGTCACCACTCACCACTAAGTATAGTACTAAAATGAGAGGATTGATGAACAAGAGAATAAAGTAAAACCACAGAACCACCGAAATGGGAAGGGTAAAAGATAGGCAATCAAGAACAGAGAGATCCACAGAAAAATGGAACAGTAAGTGCAATAAGAAACCTTACTTTTCCGTCCATTCCTTCTACTCCTTTAGCTGCATCTTCAACCGTTGCATACCTTACAAAGCCAAACCCCTTAGAAAAACCACTGACACGATCTGTGACAACTCGAGCTGCAATTGGACACACGAATGAGAACTTTCAAGTACAATGCCTGTTAAGTATCATACAATTCAAATTTCAAATGCATACCTTGTACGACTTCCCCAAACTTTGCAAATGCTTCTCTAAGTCCATCAGTTGTCGTACGCTTGCTTAACCCTAAAATATTATGATTAGTATGAGAATTCAGACGTTGTGTGCACCACAAAGCTAAGATGAAAAGAAGAAAACAGGGGCACACATAAACTTTGAACTGTAACAAATGACGGTAAAATAAGGAAAGCAATACTACAATCTTTCTTTTAGTTGATTGAACAAAACTATGCACAAGTTGAAAACAAATTGCAACATGTTTATCAAGGCTAATTGGTGAATTTAAGAGTCGATGATTGCATCCCGAAATCCAATTGGCCTTAAACGGTTCAGCAGTACTAGCTTCGGATGAAGTAAGAACTAAGATAGTCAAAATTCTATTAATTTAGGTTGTCTACTAAAAAAATCTAGATACATTCACGATATTTCTGTAATTACTCAGGAATCCAGAACATGAGAGTTCATTTCCAGTGGTGAAACACTCGGAATCCTTACACAACTTTGTCCATTAAATATTTTAAGCCGTTATTCTAATTCGACTGAAATTCAGTCACCTAAAATTGCACATAACTTGGATTAAAATGCAGTACCGAAAGTGTGCAACCAGACTTGACTGCAACTTCTAGTTTTTTGGCTTATATATGCGGAGTGAGATGGGATGAGGATGGTTGGTCGATTAGATGTTGATCAAAATGGCAGTTTAACAAAGGGCACTTATAACATCACATGAATAAAGACCTGTGTGTGCTAAGGTTACTATGCACGTTTTTTTAAGAGATGAAGTCTATAAGGAACAAGGAAGCAAATCAATATCATGTCTCCGAATTCATTGCTGCACATCTAGCAGATCGAATCTATAAGGCTCTCAAACAAGAAAAAGCACATGATCTGCTCTGATAATTGCTTCTGCGCCACAGAAGATAGAAACTGTGTGCACATGTTACCAAAAAATTCTCTGATTTCACAGAGGTAAGCTCGCAATTAAGCCAACGGAAGAAAATCATGACCCACATAAGAGCTATCTGGCACTAATAACTCGGCTCAAAATTTTAAGCCCGCAAGACCTAGACCATTTCGTAGCGCCCAGATGCGCGGTTTCGAGCTAAATCTTTGACAGGGATCGTGGCCTGAGAGTGTTTACAAGACCGGAATGGAATAATAAGGATAGAGGAAAGAGACGGGACGGATAGTACCAGAGACGAAGAGGTTGGGTGAGGGGTCGGCCTTCGGGGGAGGCGTCGGCGGGTTCTGAGGCGCGAAGGCCGGGATGGAGAACATGCGCGCGTTCGGCGTCGCGAACTCGGAGATGGAAAACATGCGCCGGAGCCCGGACCTCGCCACCGCCGCCGCCATCGCCGCCGCCGGGATGTCTTCGACAGGGGAAAAGGCTTGCGTGAGGGGTTAGGGATTGGGATTTTTTTCCTTCCTCTCTCTTCCGGGGGTTTAAGAATTAAGATCGCGCTAGGTCGTGGACCAGAAATGACGATAGTGCCCCTTCGTACAGGGAAAATGGTTAGAGCAAGTTCAGGTCCGTTTTTGTCCGCAAATGTCCGACGCCGACCCGGCCCAACCACCCGAGGCATTTCCGCCGAGCAGGCCTTGGGTGCGGTTTGCGTCGCCGCGGACTGACCACTGCGTCCGCGCATATCCTCCGAGCCTTCCACCGGGCCTCGCCCGTCAACGACTGCGACCTTCGCTTCGACTCCCGAGATCCCGACGACTCGGAGGCGAAAGGTTGCGCTGCCGCTTCCGCGTCTGCGCTGCCATCAATGGCGACGCGCATTGGCCACTGTCGCTCTGTATCTGCGCCGCCATAAATGGCTTGGAAGACTGTGTCCTCAGCCTCCTTAAAAGGGGATGCCACGATCACCCCACTGTCACACCGTGCTCTTCCCCGTCCCTCTCACCTTCCTGAACCACTGCCACCACCATGACCGGATCGTGGCCCTTCATGAATACGAAGAAGGAGGGAGGCGCCTCCTCGTCCTCGTCACAGAGGCGCTCGCCACCGCTGAAGAAGCAAAGGGACCGCACGTACATGGCGGTCCCTCCGGCGCAAGCCCTCCCTAGCTGTTGGCACCTCAATACCAGGAGGGTGCTAGTCCTGCCGGTTCCCCTCCGTGGGGAGGCGCGCTTCCGCGAGATCCAGCGGCGGTGCAACCTGCTCCCGCCTGACCTACGTGACGATGATCAGTTCCACCCCGACTCCCAGAGGTAGGATCGGCTCGCCTACAAGCGCGACGCGAGGAGGCGCTCCGGCCTCCTCAGCCGGAGGAGGAGAACGCCGCCATCACCATAGAGGACGACGGGCTTCCGATGATGCAGTTCCAGCCACCGGACCTCTCATAAGAGAGGAGGCCCTCCAGCAGGCGATCGAGGAGAGCGAGCTCGAGGAGCTCGGTCGCTGGGAGGGCCTGGGCGCACAGCTCGCCGCCTCCGCGCACTCTTGTCGTGGCGGCGCCTCCAGCAGCCGCAGGCCGCTGCCACCGTCGAAGCAGAAGGAGCTATGGGGCCACACGGTGGCCTGAGAGTTGCCACCGTGCGCGCCTCCCATGCACGCCAACTGAGCGCCATGGCCAAGGAACTGCTCCAGTTATATGAAAACGGGTAGGCTACACTGGTGCAAATTAACAATTTCTACCGCATCACCCAAGGAACTATTGCAACTATGGATCACAGGATTACCACTAGACGCATTGTGCCGTGGTGAAGTCAGTGTAGCAAGTCGGGGGAGGGTAGACGTACAATCCTCTCTGATCCCGTCGCTCCCACGTACAACTCCTAGGAACGGTTCCTCTCGGCAGCTCATCCAAGTGTCAGCGATGCACCACCTTTATCGGTATCCACATGTGCGGCGTGGAGGCACCGCTCGCCAGACTGCTAGGTCGGTGCGAGCGGCTGGGGCGTGGGGAGTTGGTCGTTGGGAATTGTGGTGTGGAACTGGTAGCCCTAATCCTCCCGGCTCTCCTTTATATAGATATCCCCATAATGGGCTGAACCAATTTGGCCCATTCCGGGTCTACTTCTAGCCCAATTCGGATCTCATCCGAAATCTTCTTACATGGTCTTAAGGTCTTAATTGTACGATCCTATAGATTCACATACGTTTAGACATGACACGAGTACACATACTACGTCAACCTCTACCAACCCGTGCCAACTCCCAATCGTAAATAAAGATCATATCAGACGAACCATCATAATATTTAAGCTATTGCCTTTTGCCTCATGATATTTGGTCGAGCTCCTAGCTAATCACTCTTTCTCGATCCTGTGATTCGGAACCTTAGTAGGCATGTAGCACGGCCATGTATTTCCGGATCCGATCGCTCGAGGGGCCAGAGAAATATTTCTCTTAAGTAGAGAGAGGGCTAAATCCCATCTTGACTGACCATGTCTCGCAGCATGCTTCATGAAAAATATGAAAATGTACCTTTATAGCTATCCATTTATGGTGTAACGTTTATAGTATCAAAGCAGGCCAATTCACGTACGTGATAAAGCAAACACACTGCATAGAGAGAGAACTATGAACATTTTTGTATTGTCTCAAGGTGGGTCAACCCAACAATATGGTCATCACATAATTTCACATTACTAGTTTTACATCTCCATGTCTATGAACATAGTCATCAATCAATACATGTGCTAGTCTAATTAATATTCAAGTGTGTCCTCACATAAACTCAGACTAGGGACATATTTAGAATAACCATATAAGTAACGAGTTTCACAAACAAGTCACCTACTTGCTAATCAAAACAAAGCCATTATTTAAGGCACATTATAATAATTCATGGATACATTGAAATAACATTATCTCTATGATTGCCTCTTGGGTATATTTTCAACAGTCTTCCACTTGCACTAGACTCAGTCTAAAAGATATCTAATACTCATAGCTCTTGTGTGCGCCTCATGCTTCATCCATGGGAGAGGCTTTGTCAAAGGATCAACGACATTCAACGTTGCGTCTATTTTGCATAACTTTATATCTCCTTGTTCGATGAACTACCGAATGAGATAATATCGCCGTGTGAAATATTTGGTTCTCCGGTGATTCCTTGCCTCCTTTTCTATCGCAATGGTACCATTGTTATCACGGTAGAGATCCAATGGACTGGACGCACTGGGGACAACACCAAGATCATAAAGAAAATTCTTGATCCAAACACATCCCATGTCGGTTTTTGCCGTAGCGTAATACTCGACCTCCACTGTAGAATAACCAACCATGTCCTGCTTGGAACTCTTCCAGCTCACCTCTCCGCCGTTCAACGTGAACACATAGCCCGATTGCGATTTTCAGTCATCCACATCGGTTTGGAAACTAGCGCCCGTGTAACCATTTACAATAACCTCTTCGTCACCTTCGTAAACTAGGAACATATCCTTAGTCAGTTTCATGTTCTTTACCGCTATCCAGTGACTATCATCAGGATCAGCTTGGTACCTGCTTGTAACACTTAGAGCATATGAAACATTTGGGTGAGCATGATAGATCCAATTGCCGAAACGTATGGATGAAATCCTATTAGCCTCTTTCTTCTATCTCTATAGAACTTTATTCCCATAATGTATGCTACTTCTCCTAAGTCCTCTTTCATCTATCTCTATAGATCTTTATTCCCATAATGTATGCCTCTTTCATCTACCTCTTTCATCTATCTCTATAGATCTTTATTCCCATAATGTACCAACACATGCTGCCAGCTTGGGTGAATAAAATAAAATACGTGGAGTCTCGGAGTACTAGCTAGGGTTGTGAATCATGTGCCGATGTTTTGAAAAGGTTCATATGTGCCGGTCTTGAAAAGGTTCATCTACACCTCGGACAGGCCGTATTTCAAGCCTACGTGGTATTAAAGGGTGGCGAGATCATTATCTTGAGTGTTATCATAGAAAGCAAGCAGCTCTCCTCATAACTCATAAGACTTGCAAGAAAGGAAGCAATGCACGGCGAGATGGAGAATGAGCAGCCGGAAGCTGGCGCCGCTGAAGCCGTCCGGATCGTGTCCCGGCGCATGGTTCAGCTGCCGTCAGAGGAAGCCGTGGTGGACATCCACCTCAAGCCGTGCGACCTCCGCCTCATCGCCGTAGACTACATACAGAAGGGTATACTCCTGCCCAAGCCTCCTGCCGGAGATGGCCTCGTCGACATGCTCGCCCTCTCCTTCAAGTGCACCCTGGGCGGCAGGTTCTATCCCTTGGCTGGCCGGCTTGTCGTGGAGGATTACGCCGACGATACCATCACCGTCGTGTTGCGGTGCACCGGAGAGGGCGCTGAGTTCGTCCACGCTGTGGCACCCGGTGTCACCGTCGAGGACATTATCGCGTCGCTCTACACCCCTCCGGTGGTCCGGGACTTGTACCCGTTCAACGATCTGCTCGGCGCGGACGCCGCCATCCAGTCGCTACCCGTGCTGGCGGTGCAGATCACCGAGCTCGCCGACGGCATCTTCATCGGGTTGTCGATGAACCACTGCGTCGGTGACGGCACCACTTTCTGGGCATTCTTCAACGCCTGGTCCGAGATCAGCCGAGGTGGTGGCCACACCGACGAGATATCCAAGCCGGGGAAGGTGCGCCTCCACATGCAGAAATGGTTCTTCGACAACGGCAGGCCCGTTCCAATCCACGTGCCGTTTAGTAAGCTGCACCACGACGCTGTCCGGCGGTTCGAGCGCCCTGCGGTGCAGGAATGTGTTTTCACCTTCTCCGCAGCAAGCATCAGGAAGCTCAAGGACAGGGCCAACAGGGAAATGGCCGGCACCGCCAACATTCCTATATCCTCGTTCCAGGCTCTGCTCGCGCACCTTTGGCGGGCGGTGTCCCGTGCGCGGCGACTCGCGCCGGGGCAGGAGACATCTTACTCCATCTTCATTGGATGTCGGGGTCGCGTGAACGGCATGCCACAAGGTTACCTTGGTAACGCTGTAGTTCTCGCGAAGGCAACCTCCACCGTCGGCGAGATCCTAGACAAGGGGTTAGGCTGGACGGCATGGAAGCTGAACTGCCTAGTGGCGTCATTTCATGAGGCCGCCATGGAGGAGTGTCTGGATCGCTGGATCCGGGTGCTTGATTTCGAAGACATAGGGTTGCTGTTGTCCGGAGGTGCGGGGCTGATGACGGGGAGCTCCCCACGGTTCGATGTATTCGGCAATGACTTCGGGTGGGGAAAGCCGGTTGCCGTTCGGAGCGGCCCAGGGGACAAGATGGACGGGAAGGCAACGGTGTTTGAGGGGCCAGATCGGGGAGGAAGCATGTCGCTAGAGGTGTGCCTTGCGCCTCACGTGCTGAATAGGCTTGTGGCAGACCTGGAGTTCAGTGAGACCGTGATCATGCCGATGTGATTAGTGTGGTACCAGTCGCTTATATCAGTTTACTTCCTTTATTTCAAAAAATAAATAAATATCCTGGCATTGCTAAGGAGATATAAATTCTTAGAGCATGAACAAGTAAGATTATTATATCTAGTTCAGTTATATGAAATTGTGGTGGACTAATTCAGTTATGGTAGTTTAGGATAGAGAAAGGATCTGTTTCCACACGGATCTGACTTGACTTCGACTCCAAGTCGGTGCGCCTATATATACTCTACGTCTCTACCATATGACTCAATAATACATACACAATATTTCGCCGATCTCATAATTCTACATGATATCATAGCGACACGATCCCAGACCAAGTCGACGTTGTTGCGCTTCTACACTGCGCCGTCTCCGGGGAGATTGATCTCCATGATCCCTTCTGAGGGCCACGAGACCCCTACCTAGGCTTTGTCCATCGATCGGTTGATCGGATGCCCTTGTTTTTTTTCGATCTCTTGATCCAGGTTTTCTCTGTCTCGTCGGTCGTTTTATCAGCCTTTCTTTTTTTGGTTTATCGATCTGGGATCGGTTTGCGTCGCTTGTCACCGTCCGTCGTCTCCATGCGCCTCTATTTCCATAACGACATGGGCCGGTGACCCGCTCAACATCACCGGTCATCGTGGTCGCTCTGCCGGCCACTGCGCATGTCTTGTTTTATTATAGTAGTTTAGGATAGAGATAGGATATGTTTCCATACGGATCTAATTAACGTCACTAGTAGAAATATGAGCTTTAGTCCTGGTTCTAGAGGACCTTTAGTCCCGGTGTAGCAACCGGGACTATCAAAGCGGGACTAAAGGTGTCCAACCCTTTAGTCTCGGTTGCTTACGAATCTGGACTAAAGGCCCTTCCACATGGCCACGTGTGCCCATAGGGTTTGGACCCTTTAGTCCCGGTTGGTAATACCAACCTGGACTAAAGGTTTTTAGCAGAAATTCATTTTTTTTTCAAAAAAATCAACTATTTTTTATTTTTACAGGTTTTTTAATTTTGAATCTTCGAATTGTTTTTGAACTTCAAATCTTTCAATTATTTTACTAATTAATTTGTATTTACCCCTATTCTCAAGTCAAAGTGCATACCTACGGTCAAACTTCCCGCTCGGTCACCCATCTTCACACTACTCCACCTCAAGCACGCTTAACATTTAGGTTCCATTCAAATTAGATACTAAGAGAGAACAGAGAACTTACTGATATAACTGTCTTATCTATCATATTAACCACTCAGTCATGATGATATATTTTTTCATTGCTTGTATTATAAAATTTTAGTTGAATAAATAAAAATGATAATACAATAAAATATTGAAATAAATAATGATAAAATAAACATTACTTTACTTTTGCTTTTTATATAGTATGGAATAATACGTATCTTTAAATCCTTAAATCAAAATTCAAAAAATAAAATGTCTAAATTGATCAAAAAAATTAGAGGAATCCAAATTTGACATCCAAATCATATTTTGCATTACAGAAACATGGATAGCCATGGTGACCATTTCGATATTTTTTACGAACAAATGAAATAAAGTGATAAACATCTCAAAAAATCAAATCCTTTGGCATGGGATCCTTATATTTGTACTATGTGGTATGAAAAATGATAACTTGATTTTTGATAAAATTTGAAAAAAAAGTCTTCACAAAAAGGACTATCATCTTGTGATAAAGATCTCATACTCCACACATAGGTGCATATTGTTATATTAAACAATCTTGCCAAAGGGATTCTTCAAATTATTTTTATAAATATCATTTTCCTTTTTTTAAGTGAAAAAAAAGAGGTTTTTTGTGAAGGAAGTACAGAAAATATGACTCCAAATGGCACCCAACAAATTTTCACTAAGAGTGGTGCACATATGATGGATGATTCCCAGGTATGAATTTTTTATTTAAATTCTAACTAATTTCTCCTAGTTAATTGAGTTTATGTCGATTTATCGAAAGTAATTCAAATTTGAACTACAATTGTTTGATAGTTTGATATGAAACTTTTGGAAAAATCATTTTAAGATACACAACTAGTGGTTATATCACAGAAACATTGATAATTTTAGAAAATATCACCTCTTCTGATGATTAGTCATAGCGACCGTTTTGATCGTTTTTAAGAAAAAATGAAATAAAGTGATAAACACCTAAAAAAATCAAATCCTTTGGCATGGCATCCTTATATGTGTACTAGTTGCTATGAAAAATGATAAACTTGATTTTTGCTTACATTTTCATAAAAAAGTCTTCACAAAAAGGTCTATCATGTATGAACATTTAGAAGTTTCAAGCCGAATGACCAAGTTATGGTCATTTCGACGACATAGTTTGTGATAAAGATCTCATACTCCACACATAGGTGCATATTGGTATATTAAACAATCTTGTCAAAGAGATTCTTCAAATTATTTTCATAAATATCATTTTCCTTTTTTTAAGTGGAAAAAATGAGGTTTTTTGTGAAGGAAGTACAGAAAACATGACTCCAAATGGCACCCAACTAATTTTCACTAAGAGTGGTGCACATATTATGGATGATCCCCAGGTATGAGTTTTTTCTTTGAATTCTAACTAATTTCCCCTAGTTAATTGAGTTTATGTTGATTTATCGAAAGTAATTCAAATTTGAACTACAACTGTTTGATAGTTTGGTCTGAAATTTTTGGATAAATCATTTTAAGTTACAAAACTAGTGGTTATATCACACAAACATTGATAATTATAGAATATATCACCTCTTCCGATGATTAGTCATAGCGACCGTTTTGATCGTTTTTAAGAAAAAATGTAATAAAGTGATAAACATCTCAAAAAATCAAATCCTTTGCCATGGGATCCTTATAAGTGTACTAGTTGCTATAAAAAATGATAAACTTGATTTTTGTCAACATTTGCAAAAAAAGTCTTCACAAAAAGGTCTATCATGTATGAACATCTAGAAATTTCAAGCCGAATGACCAAGTTATGGTCATTTCGATGATATAGTCTGTGATAAAGATCTCATAATCCACACATAGGTGCATATTTTTATATTAAACAATCTTGTCAAAGGGATTCTTCAAATTATTTTCATAAATATCATTTTTCTTTTTTTAAGTGGAAAAAATGAGGTTTTTTGTGAAGGAACTACAGAAAATATGACTCCAAATGGCACCCAACTAATTTTCACTAAGAGTGGTGCACATATGATGGATGATCCCCAGGTATGAGTTTTTTCTTTGGATTCTAACTAATTTCCCCTAGTTAATTGAGTTGATGTTGATTTATCGAAAGTAATTCAAATTTGAACTACAACTGTTTGATAGTTTGGTCTGAAACTTTTGTAAAAATCATTTTAAGGTACATAACTAGTTGTTATATCACATAAATATTGATAGTTCTAGAAAATATCACCTCTTCCGATGATTAGTCATAGCGACCGTTTTGATCGTTTTTAAGAAAAAATGTAATAAAGTGATAAACACCTCAAAAAATCAAATCCTTTGACATGGGATCCTTATAAGTGTACTAGTTGCTATAAAAAATGATATACTTGATTTTTGTCAACATTTGCAAAAAAAAGTCTTAACAAAATGGTTTATCATGTATGAACATCTAGAAGTTTCAAGTCGAATGACCAAGTTATGGTCATTTCGACAACATAGTTTGTGATAAAGATCGCATACTCCACACATAGGTGCATATTGGTATATTAAACAATCTTGCCAAAGGGATTCTTTAAATTATTTTCATAAATATCATTTTCCTTTTTTAAAGTGAAAAAATGAGGTTTTTTGTGAAGGAAGTACAGAAAATATGACTCCAAATGGCACCCAACTAATTTTCACTAAGAGTGGTGCACATATGATGGATGATCCCCCGGTATGAGTTTTTTATTTGAATTCTAACTAGTTTATGTTGATTTATCGAAAATAATTCAAATTTAAACTACAATTGTTTGATAGTTTGGTCTGAAACTTATATGTGTACTAGTTGCTATGAAAAATGATAATGATTTCTGACCAAATTTACAAAAAAAAGATTCCTTCCGGTTGACTGGTCCTCCAAGATGCGCATTTTATCATTCCATCCTATACTAAACTTTGGCTACAATTAATATAAAAAAACTTAAAATGGTAAATCATCACACAATGTCATTTTATGTGACCTAATTGCGTAGATAGTTTTTCATATATACATAATGTTTTCCGAGTTCATACGCAAAAGTTATACTTTTTTAAATTGAGATCACTTTTTTTAAAAAAAAAGTTAAACATCAAACTTAAAATTTTCTCTAATAGTAGGTTGCGATAGGTACCGGCATGTCAAAGGATTTTTAAATTTGAAGTTTTTTTCATTTTTAAATTTATTTTAGACGTTGTTTTTTCACGGTAAAAAAGTAGCCTACCGTAGACCCGTTAGTCCAGGTTGGTGCCACGAACCGGGACTAAAGGGTCACACACTGGTCCCCGCCTCTACGGCCGCATGTGGTGACCCTTTAGTCCCGGTTCGTGTCACGAACCGGGACTAAAGGTCCCTCCAAAATTTAATCTGGTGGCTTGTACCCTTTAGTCTCGGTTCCTTTTTAAATGTGGACTAAAGGGGTGAACCAAAGCCCCGTTTTCTACTAGTGCGTGTACTTTAAAATGATCTCTGTACGCCTATATATACTGGTTCATGAGGCTCAATAGTACATACAATATGCTCCCCTCATCTCATAATTCTACACGATGTGCCATTATAGAAGTTTTTTTGCTTGTCGGCTTATGGGGGGAAATGTGCAGGCGTTATTTTGCATACGCACGATCGACATGACTCATGAGATAGCATACCTTAATTACTCCGGACACCATACTCCTCCACAAATGTCTCGGAACCTCACCACCCTCGCCCTCGACGTGTATGATAACATCCCATCCCCATGGCGAGTCTGCAGTCTCCATACCTAGTGAAAATGTTATAAAAGATAGCAAGAAACGATGAAGAGCGGAACGATCAAACCAACGGGGACACAGAGATTTTAACGTGGAAAACCCCTCAAAACAAAGTAGAGCAAAAAACCACGGGCGCCAGCCATCAATACTTCACTATATCGGGGTGAGGCTACAAACGCCGTGGGTTTACAATGTGTGGCTTACCCCAACAGGCGACTTACAAGATGTATTTATAGAGGGCAGAAACCCTAATTCGGTTGTGATCCGACTCGGATACGATCCGTACCGTACTGCGGGGGCTGCCGGTGGGCTAACTTTCTCGCTACGTTACGGCCCAAGCCTCCCGGCGACGGGTCTCCGCTTCGCTCCGAAGTTAGCCGCCCACTTCATATCGTCATATGAATTTGGATCACCATAAATCAACAAAAAACACTATGCACCATCGCTCCTTTTGCTTATGTCGTTGCTGGCCCTACGGCTTTCACTTACGTCATCTGCGCCGCATCTAAGGGCATCTCCAGTCGTTGCGTCCCCTTAGGGCCCAAAACGCCAGATTTTTGCGCTCGCCGCGGCGCGAAACGGCGCTAAACTGGAACCTGGGGGCGCGGTCTCCAGTCGTTCCCCAGCCCAAGTTTCAGCCCATAAAATTCAAAAACAGCGTGAACATTATTTAGCACAAACAGTGGCGATTTTACTAATATTCGGCGCAAACAGGACGATTACAAAGTACGAAATTGAACTAAGAACACCTAAACTAAAAAAACTAGGCGATCTGAATGCCAAGTCGAGCATGCCGAGGCTGGCGGCGATCGCCTGGCTGTAGTCGGGGTCGCCGCCGTCGTCGTCAGAGCTGTCGTCGTCCTTGCGCAGGTGGCTCGGGCCTGCGCCGGTGTCGTTGCCCCACCCGCTCGGTCCTTCGCCGTCATCACGGTACCACCTGCTCTGCTGTAGGGTCCACTGCGGCTCCTTTTCTCACGTGGCTCCTCTTCCTCGCTGTCGGCGTCGAGGATGACGTAGGGGACCGGCGCGGGTTGCTACGGGGGCGGAGGAATGCAGCGGCGGGCGGCGGCGCGAGTGCGGTTGGCCTCCACCTCGGCGAGGAGCAGACGCTGGCGCTCCAGCTCCTGCTCCATGTATTAGCCGATGCTCCATTCCTCGGCAAATGACGGGTCCGCCGGCTGCACCGTGTTGAAGGAGGCTTCTTGGGCCTCCTTCAGGCCGGGCCACTCCTCCTCCTGCTCTTCCTCCTCCGGCGACGGCTCACGCTTCGGCTTGACGCGTCGCGGGGGAGATGCTGGCCGACGCGTCGCGGTGGCGTGGGCTCGTCGATGCGAATGGCGCCGCTACGAGGCGCAGGGCGCCCGGAGTCGAGGAGGGGAGGGGTGAGGGAGCGGTAGTGCGTCCCCGTCAGCGAAGGAGAGAGGGACGCATCCTGGTGCCCGCCAGCGTCGGTGCGGCGCCGGAGGAGGAGGAGCCGGAGGAGCCCGCGCCCATCCGGCGCGACATCCACGAGCGTGGCGGCATTGTGAGTCGGGGCTTGTTGCCGCGCTCCATGTAGTACAGGACCCACGCCAGGGTCCGGTGCTCGCCGCCCCACCACCGCGTGCGCCCGGTGGAGTTGCAGCGGCCCTCGACTGGGCCGTTACTGCCGCGTCGGCGACGTCCTCGTCGTGGCGGCGCCTGAAGTACTCGGACCAGAACCCGTCATTGTCGTCCGCCCTCCAGCGACGTTCGGCGGCCTGATGCGGGGCGAGGGTGGCGCGGACCTCCTGGATCGCCGCCCTGAACTGCTCGCCGGCAGGAACAGGGGGCACGGGGATGCCGCCAGCGATGAGCTGCCGCGCCCCCGGCGGAGGCGCTGGGGACGCGCATGTCCGGCGGGCATGGGTAGCCCGCGCGGTACAGCGCCCATGCCTCATGCTTGTGGAGGTGGCGACGGCCCGGCGGCGGTGTAGGCCATGCTGCTAGGTTGCGATGGTGTGGAGGAGAGGGGAGAGAGGTGTGAGGCAGAGGCGGCGAGAGAGGAATGGCGATGGGCGGCGAGGACCGGGGGGATTTTATAGCGCTGCGTGGCCAGGCGAGGGGGCGGCGGTGGGTGGCCTTTACTGTGCGCCGCGTGAACGCGCCACACCATTAACTCCGGCAGCCTTTGACTAGGGGAGCTCACTAGCCGCCCCCCATGCCATTACTCAGGCAGCTTTTAACCGACGCGGGAGCCGAAAAGACGAGCACGGCCGGTTTCTGTTGGCGTCATTTTCTCCCACGTCGCTGACATCGCTGGCACACGTCATGTTTCGCGCCATTTCACCCCCCCGAGGCCGAACCCAGTGGGGTGGGTTTCGCCTAGGGGCGCCGGCGCTATTTTTCGCCGAAATGGCGCTAACTGGGCTTCTGGGGGCGGCAGGTGGAAAAACGACGTTTTTTCTTCCGCCGGCGCTAAAAAGACATGCTAAATTTGGTCGTCAGAGGTGAACTTTGGCATGCTCCACATCTGGTCATGTATAATACTCCCTCCGTTCTCTGATATAATGTGTATTGTTTTTTGAAAAAAAATCATAATAAACGGTGTATTTTCTATTTATAGATAATTTGACCATCAAAAATGAGACCTAGTCCTAAAGGAGGGGTCTAACGGATTGTATTTATTTTATGCCTATTAAAAACTTATCTCCTATCTTTTTCTTAAAAAAGTCCACAATACATAAAATAGCATGTTTTAATATTCGTGCACAAAACTATACACATTTAGGAACGGTGGGAGTAAGACGGAAGGCTGGAGCAAAGCCCTGCTCTGAATTAATGAAACAATCAGCGGCTGAACTATACAAGGACGTTGTGAACAGCTTGCAACACAACACACAACCCAAGCACACAAGAAAAGGAAATGACCGTGTATTAGTGTTGCTTTTAGACCATGATTAATAAGAAGTTGAACAACTAAATAGTTAGTACTGACATTTGTAATCAACAAATCAGAAGCTTTGTGTGCATTTATTGCCGGCGGCCAGCCAAAATGTGTGCATATTTGTATCACCAAGTGTGTTGCCGGCGTCCCTGTTTTGTGGAGTAGGATGTTGTAGCCAAACCCGTGATCGCTGATATG
The DNA here is from genome assembly GCA_026929855.1 of Poa annua. NCBI lineage: Eukaryota > Viridiplantae > Streptophyta > Magnoliopsida > Poales > Poaceae > Poa > Poa annua. Next base: position 77,653,160 of record CM049430.1, on the reverse strand, counting down.
ATCTATGGAGGCGCAGACGAGATCGATGAGTTCGCCCACAACAACGATGTGGACGCTGATTGAGGCGAAGATGAAGAGAAGGTGGATGCGGGCAATACCGGGACTGAAGAGCTCGACAAAAAGACTGATTCAAGAGGCCTCAGTTAAGGGGTGCCGGACCCGAATTTAGAGGTCCCGGTGGAGATGTTGTCAGCTGACAGTGACAATGCTGAGGCCGGCATGGCGTCCATGCTATCCCGTTGCTACTTGCTAGCTTCTGTTGGATTAGGTGATGCGTAGTATTGCCGGAAACTAATTGTTGTAGTTAGCAGGCAGTTCGGCTGACGTCCTTTTACGGGGAGGGTTGAGGTGGAGCAGGTGTGATAAATTCTGGAGTGGCACTTGCAAACCACTTGTATTCATATTCATGGTGAATGCAGCGATGTTGGCCGGAACTTTTCGGGTAGTTTGGATATTTTTAAGAGGTATATATATATATATATTCATACTATACTCGAAGGTAACTACCCCACGTGTGTTTCACACAATGTATGGAGTATCTATCATAACATGAGGTATGTATCATGTAGTATGAAGTATATAATACTATTTCAGTACTATAAATATTTTTTTAGTAGTATGTAGAAAACTTCTACATACTTCTCTTTTATATGCATATATGACGATATTTCGAGTATATAGTGTAAAATATTAGGCCATTTGCAATTTTTTCATTAAAGTTGTTTTTGGTTATCTATATAGTATACGAACATAGTCAAACCGATAAATTATGACAAAGTACTTCCGTAAGTTGGTATATGAGACGTGGGGTAGTTACCTTTGAGGGTAGAAACCATTTTACTTATATATATATATATATATATATATATATATATATGTAGCGCTATTTGACTCCCTGTGAGTAGAATAGTTATTCTACACCCACCCCGTATCTTTTGAACCGTAAAGTTTTTTACGTGTCGTAAGTTAATAGGAACGTAAGAAAATATTAATATGACGTAAAACTTTATTTATGTGTCATATAAAAAATATTACGTAAAATACGCATTTTTACCTATTTTTACAGTGTTATGATTTATATATTACATTTCTTCTGCAGATTTTTAATTATGAGACAAAATAAATGCAATTATTTGGCTGCTAAACATATTTTATTTTATAAAAATAATGTAAAAAAATCTCGGGTGCAAAATAATGTATCCTGCACCTGGGTGCAGAATAGGGTTTCTACTCTGTATAGTGAGAGATCTACTCTGTACTGATAACTGATTAGCCAATGACCACGTTCGACCATGCATTTCATTCGGTACTAGCGGGCGGGAGAATCCAAATGCCATACGGTAAATTCTTTTTAGGGGTCCAATACGATAATTAAGCTGGATAATCTGAATACATCCTAGTTACTGCTGGCAATACGGAGCGCAGTAAACCGATAGCGCGGACCTCCAGGATTCTGCAACACCGACACAGATAGTACCTGGGCGCAAAACGGCAAAAGGCGGCGATGATAGAACCTGACCTGCGCCGAATACAACCCTGTGCAGATAGACCCTGACCTGTGTGTGCCCAAGGCGCAGATAGAACCCAACAGAAAGATGAAAAGGGACAGCTTCCGGGCGAGGGCGGTGTGTTCCCCAATCTGCACAGGGTATTCTGTAAAGGGGAACCGAGAGTGTTGTTCCAGCATGTGATGCAAATATATGAGGCTTGTGCTCTTCACCATCTTCTCAATCTCACCCAGTCCATGCAGCTCGACGTTCCACACCTCTCTCCAGCCTCAAAGTGCTCAGTGATTCCTTTTTGATTTCCAAGAGGCCAGAAATGGGAAGGAAATGGCACGCCGTTGCGGTGCTGGGCATAGCCTACATGGTCGCCGCCACTGCCGCCGTCAACGACAAGGGCCTCCGGTCCGCCAGCACTGCAGCAGCGCCGGAGGGAGCGAGCTCCCTGGGCAAGATGGCAAACCCAGGCAGACCAGCTTATCAACACGTGTGGCCGGTAATTAATGGCAGACAATTTTGAAGCCCCTATGTTGTTTAAAATTCTTGTTGTATTTGCCCGGTTTGTATAACCAGGTCACCTTTCTTGAATTGGCTCTTACGGTTGTGAGTGACGCATTCTAGCTATTAAATTGAGAAGTTGTTGTGCTAATTTGGGTATATATTTGATGGTTTGTTTTCTAAGTAGCCCATGAAATTTGGATGGCGAATAGTGATGGGGTCATTGGTTGGATTCCTCGGAGCAGCGTTTGGCAGTGTTGGCGGAGTAGGTGGAGGCGGGATCTTTGTGCCGATGCTCACCTTGATCATGGGCTTCGATCCCAAGTCATCCACGGCGATGTCAAAATGTGAGGGTTCAGTTCATTTTACTTCTACTATACTGTTTCTTATCTTTCTAAGTATGTATATTACTCTCGATCTTAATACCGAGTTCTTAGTATTTGCAATGTATTTATGTATCCATACATATCCATTTATCATGTTGTTCTGCACATTGTGCTACTCCCTCCGTTTCTTGATATAAGGTGTATAAGTTTTTAAAGAAAAATCCAAAATATAATGTGTATTTGCTATTTATGTAAAATTTGACCCATCAAAAAATGAGATCTAGTCTCAAAATAGCGATTTAACACGTCGTACTCATTTATACCAATTAAGAACTAATCTCTTGCCATTTTTTCTAAATAAAAAATCAGTACACTAATATTCATATACTATATCTAAGATATCCCGAAATAAGTTTCATGAAAAAATTATAACTGTACTAATATTTTACACTATATACTCGAAATATCGTCATAGTTGCATATAAAAGAGAAGTATATAGAAATTTTATACATACTACCAAAAAATAAGTATCTATAATACTAAAATAGCATTATATACTCTATACTACATGTTACAGAGCGAGATCTACTCTGTAGTGATAATTGATTAGCCAATGGCCACATTCGACCATGCAATTTCATGTGGTACTAGCGGGTGGGAGAATCCAAAATGCCATACGATAAATTCTTTTTAGGGGTCCAATACGGTAATTAAGATGGATAATCTGAATACATCCTAGTTACTGCTGGCAATACGGAGCGCAGAAAACGGACAGCGCGAACCTCCAGGATTCTGCAACGGCGACACCGACACAGATAGTACCTCGGCGCAGAACGGCAAAAGGCACCGATGATAGAACGAACCTGCGCCGATATAACCCTGTGCAGATAGACCCTGACCTGAGTGTGCCCAAGGCGCAGATAGAACCCAACAGAAAGATGAAAAGGGACAGCTTCCGGGCGGACGAGGGCGGTGTGTTTCCCAATCTGCATAGGATATAGTACTATACATAAAAGGTCGTCAGCTTTGCCTTCAGATCTTCCGTCCACGTCACCCGAAAGCCGTGGATCGTCCGATCGTCGCAATCAACGGTCCAGATGCGCACAGAAAACCCCCCCTCGTGTGCGTACTGTAGCAGCGCCCTCTCCTCCAATCAGACGGCGACACGTCGCCCGTCTCCATCCGGTAATATCCGGTTTCGCCGGTCGCCAGGCCTTCTTACAGAAAAACCACTGAGATATCGTCGTCGGACCCGCGGTCCAGACTTTAACGCGTGGAGGGACCTATTCGCAATTCTTTTAAACCGTAAGAATTTTCGGCAAAATCGCCACGCACACTCACCGCGCCCCTTCTCTCTCCCGCGGCTCCGCTTCCGCCCACCGCCGCCGCCGGGCGCCGTCGCCGCTACTGCCGTTCTCCATCAAATCGGAGAGCACGGCGAGGCGCGCCGTCGCACGATCTATCCCCGTGCCGGAGAAAGCGTGCCGGGGCGGCCGCACCGTCGCCGGAATCGCCGCCGTCGTTTCGCCTTTTTCCGCCGCAACCGCACGCCGCCGCTGCCGCTCCGGCGACCAAGGAGTGGCGGCGCCGCCACTCCCAGGTAGCCCGCGCCGGCGCACGTCGGACGCACATGCGCGCGCGACTTCCGTCGCTGTGAATCGACGCCGCCGGCGTCGTGGTCGCCGCGGCCGAGCTCGCCTGCGGGTCTGCGGGTGACGTCACAGGGACGCCATGGTGGGGCCCACCGGTCAGCCGGTTGATTTTTCCCCAGAATAGAAAATAAATCCCAGAAAATAAATAAAACAGTAAAATCAATATATTTAAATCTATCCATGCAAAAAATATGGAAAGCATATCAAAATGATCACAAAAAAAAACTAATTACTTACGGTATTAGGCAAATATATTTGAAAGATTAAAATTCGATCAATAGTTTGAGACAAAATCAAAATCTTTAAAGATTAAAATTCGATCAATAGTTTGAGACAAAATCAATATCTTTAAACCTATGCGTCAAAAAAAAAGTATATCAAAACGATAAAAAAACTACATTTTCAAAAGAGTAAAAATGTTGCATGCATAATATTCTTTCAATTAAATGACTTCACAAAACAAAAAAATATACGTAAAGTATATCAAAATGATAAAAAAACTACATTTCCAAAAGAGTAAAAATGCTGCATGCATAATATTCTTTCAGTTAAATGACTTCACAAAACAAAAAAATATACGTATTTCTATCACAAAATCGGCTTTCAAATTTGCATATTTGAACACTAAAAAAAACTCCAAAAAATCAATATATTTAAATCTATGCATGCAAAAAAAAAGCATACCAAAATGATCAAAAAAACTAACTACTTATGGTATTACACAAATATATTTGAAAGATTAAAATTCGATCAATATCTTGAGACAAAATTAATATCTTTAAACTATGCATCCAACAAAAATATATATCAACACGATAAAAACCCTACATTTTTAGAACAGTAAAAATGCTGCATGGATAATATTCTTTCAATTAAATGTCTTCACAAAACAAAATAACATACGTACTTCTATCACAAAATCGACTTCCAAATTTGCATATTTAAACACTCCAGAAAAGGTTTAAAATATGCTCATTTTACGAAAGTACGAACGTTCCGATCTTAAAAGTGCCCCAAATTGAATAATTTTTAGAGTCCAAATTTTTTAAACCCATACTTTTTTCAATTGCACGGATTTCTATGCCTATTGTATTTTAATATGCACACATTACCACAATTTATGTTTTTTTTTACTTCACGGACGTGGCATTGCCGTGCTAAGTTCCCTAGTATATTCTGTAAAGGGGAACCGAGAGTGTTGTTCCAGCATGTGATGCAAATATATGAGGCTTGTGCTCTCCACCATCTTCTCAATCTCACCCAGTCCATGCAGCTCGACGTTCCACACCTCTCTCCAGCCTCGAAGAGCTCAGTGATTCCTTTTTGATTTCGAAGAGGCCAGAAATGGGAAGGAAATGGCACGCCGTTGCGGTGCTGGGCATAGCCTACATGGTCGCCGCCACTGCCGCCGTCAACGACAAGGGCCTCCGGTCCGCCAGCACTGCAGCAGCGCCGGAGGGAGCGAGCTCCCTGGGCAAGATGGCAAACCCAGGCAGACCAGCTTATCAACACGTGTGGCTGGTAATTAATGGCAGACAATTTTGAAGCCCCTATGTTGTTTAAAATTCTTGTTGTATTTGCCCGGTTTGTATAACCAGGTCACCTTTCTTGAATTGGCTCTGACACGGTTGTGAGTGACGCCTTCTAGCTATTAAATTGAGAAGTTGTTGTGCTAATTTGGGTGTATATTTGATGGTTTGTTTTCTACGTAGCCCATGAAATTTGGATGGCAAATAGTGCTGGGGTCATTGGTTGGATTCCTCGGAGCAGCGTTTGGCAGTGTTGGCGGAGTAGGTGGAGGCGGGATCTTTGTGCCGATGCTCACCTTGATCATGGGCTTCGATCCCAAGTCATCCACGGCGATGTCAAAATGTGAGGGTTCAGTTCATTTTACTTCTACTATACTGTTTCTTATCTTTCTAAGTATGTATATTACTCTCGATCTTAATACCGAGTTCTTAGTATTTGCAATGTATTTATGTATCCATACATATCCATTTATCATGTTGTTCTGCACATTGTGCTACTCCCTCCGTTTCTTGATATAAGGTGTATAAGTTTTTAAAGAAAAATCCAAAATATAATGTGTATTTGCTATTTATGTAAAATTTGACCCATCAAAAAATGAGATCTAGTCTCAAAATAGCGATTTAACGGGTCGTACTCATTTATACCAATTAAGAACTCATCTCTTGCCATTTTTTCTAAATAAAAATTCAGTACACTATGTACAAAATAGCTTGTCTTAATATCCGTGCGGAAAACTTATACAACCTATATTCAGGAACAGAGGGATTATTATTTACTACCACCCCCCATTAATTGGTAAACACATAATGTTTTGGACACTTCCAAGATCTTCAATATGTATCTTTCGTTGTTGCTTGTTGTACTTATATTTAGTAAATTTCTTTGTATGAAAATGTTTTCCACGACAAGTCTAACGATGTCCTTTTACATTCTTTTTACATATTAGTAGTCAAATTAGAAAATTTTGACTGCTCGCTTTCTTATAGGTCAGGTACTTATAAAAAAAAGTTAGTAGCATTTTTTGTTCTAGAAAACCCGACAAGAGCGTTGCCTATTCCTTAAGAGTTGTAACTTGTATTGATGCCTTGCGATGCCTTCCCAACCTAATTAGAAACCTCTGCTAAAAGAATACCTTCCGAACAAACTCAAGTGACAATATAGCTTTTACTAACCATTACGTTTGAGAAGGTCAAAGTTACCTTTTACCCTCTGCCAGGTAGTATTCAATCCTAGTAGTTAGATAACAGCATATAAACAATCCAAAAAAGTTTAGAAGCATCCTAAAATTTCCTTCCGAATTTTGAACTGCAAACTAAATCCCAAATGAGTTCCATTGATTAATTAGCATGGGTTTTCTCTTCACATCTATCACAAAATAAAACAACAAAAGAAAACTCATCAAAAAAGAACGTACATGTCAAAGATGTCTAAGTTTTGTAATTGTTGCTGAGAATCTCATCCACAGGTATGATCACGGGAGCTGCTGTTTCAACTGTGTACTGCAACCTCAAGCTGAAACACCCAACTTTGGACATGCCAGTGATAGACTATAATCTAGCACTTCTCATACAACCCATGCTCATGCTCGGAGTCAGCATTGGGGTTATTTTCAATGTGATATTCCCCGACTGGCTTGTCACGGTTCTCTTGATTATCCTCTTTCTAGGTTGTCTGACTTCTCCTCAAATTGTGAATACGGTTTACCCTTTTGTAGTTGCAACTGACTTCAGATTACATTGTCAACTTAAATTTCAGTTACCTCGACTAAATCTTTTCTAAAGGGTGTTGAAACATGGAAGAAAGAGACACTAATTAAAAGGGTAATTTTTTTCCAGGTACTTGATTACATTTTTTACAGTACATATCCTTATAAGAATGCTGACAGGCTCCTTAATTTCGTTACTCATTTCAGGAGGCAGCGGCAAAACAAGCACAATCTAGTAACTTAAATGAACCTATTATTCATTTTTTTATACAAAACTGTTGTTTATATTTTCTTGATTTACTAGGTGAAGAAATTGGGTATACACCAACTCCTGCAGGGCCCGATGCCACAGCTGAGGAAAAACTCCGTCAGATGAAGCAGTAAACTAAAAATCATGAAATAAATCTAAATTCTCTAGCCATAGTAGAAAACTTCTTAGGTACTATGTGTAAGACAATATTTGGGTTGATGATGTAGGTATCCATTTGGAAGAACATTTACTGGAAGCAGTTTGGCCTTCTTGCCTTTGTTTGGGTAGTTTTCCTTGCACTTCAGGTGACCAAGGTGAGAAAAATGTTACCATTTTTTAAATATTGATATGCTCGTAGAAAACTCTAAAAAAATATTACAAAACAATTTCCATGACAAATTTAATAATAGTTTTTTCACCTGATTAACGTGCATTTTATAATCATATTAGTCAAAGTGTGAGAAGTTTACTTACTTGCATTCTTGGATTTCATTTGTTTCTTAATGGAGATACAATAATGAGTTGAGGTCTACCCAATCATTTTAATTCTTAAAACGCAGGATTTATTATATAGGTCAATGCAAGTCCTTTTTCATTCACAAAAAAAAGTGCAAGTCCTTTTGATTAGCGTGGGGATTTCTACATAAGAGAAAAAAAAATACTATTGAAGGGGAACCGAAGCAAAGCTCGTAAGTATCAATAATTAAACATTAAATGCTAATACTAGGTTGAAAAATGAATCAAATTAGGAGCACGTTGGAGAGAATTCACCAAAAGGATGAACAAGAAAACTACCCACAACACTAGCACGCCACCCGCTCCATTACTGCTTGCATGGGGTTAATGCCTCTAGGCGATGAAGGATTTTTGGGGGAGATCGGAAAGCTCAAAACATTTATTCAGATTCCCAGTTATGATGATTTTATATCTACATTTCGACATCCCGAGAAACTGTATAACTGATATCAACATCTGTCTTAGGTCGATATTCATGTTTGCAGAACTATATGGCAATTTGCTCCACGTGGTACTGGATTTTGAGCTTCCTCCAGGTACTCTTTGCTGCCTTTCGCCACCACATAATTCTACCACATTGCATACACAATTGAACAGAAGTTACGAATTCGGAGTAGAACTGCCTAAACTTCGTAATAAAAATGGTTATGTGCATCTATGGATGCAGAGCCAGGGTACCCCTTTCTGTAAAAAAGCGTATCATCATTTATCTTTTCTTTTTGCAAAATATTATATCATTATCAATTATAGCTTAACTGCAATTCTCTTATTCTGTAACGATTATTCATTTTGTCTTCATTTTCTTTATATCTGCATTTTTGCTGAACCAAGAACATACACACTGTTGCCAGCTTGTATCCTCTGAACTGAGATTCGAAATATTGGCATCACTACTTGGACGCGGAAATTCCGAAACTAGGAGGACGTCTGCCCACTTGCTTAGCCGTTCGTTTTGTCCTCGAGATACGAGCCAGGTAGCCGGGCCTACAATTGCATGCAACAAATTTGACTTTCTATTAAAGATTCCTATTAAAGATTATATATTCCTAACAAGACATTTCGGGCCCACCAAAGTGTCTAAAATACCCTTCAACAAATTTTTCCATCGTTTTAGAAATATGTATAGCAATTCCCATGAATTGGCCAAAACATTATAACATATTTTCAAACATGCTTCTTTTTTTGTTAACACAAATTTCTTGTTAACACAATTTTTTCTATTTAGTTTAGCTTCAGAAAAATGCACAGATTTCTGATATGTATTGAATATTTTTTCGGATTTTTTGTGTGTCGACACAAACTCATGAATTAATAAGAAATAGTAATGTATAAATACATTTCTTGGGATTTCCTAGCCTCGCCGATTTTCTGGGACGAACATACATGATAAAAAATATTCAAATGAACATACATGTATTTTTTTCAGATGAACATACATCAATAGATTCGGATTATGCAGGTAACAAGAAAATCAGCTATGCATTTCTTCCATTCAACATCGGGTGTTTTTTAGTAAACAGAATCTGGACAAATATATGGATATTATCTAAGAACAAGAAACTGAAGAAAAAATCATATGTATGAAGAAAGAAAAATCTTCATGGAACCATGAACAACAACTTTTTAACCATGTATTTACCAACGGAATTATTTCAGATCTGGAGCATGTACATGAACAAAAAAATGCATTCAGAGCATGCATGTGAACAAAAACAATTACATGCATCCAGCCTGGAGCTTCACGAATCGATCGAGGTAAAAAAATACATCCTGATCCTCCGACCTGAAGCTTAGCGAACATAGCAAATCGAGCAACCCCTTCCAAAAAAACCAGGAAATAAATGCATCTAGGGTTCATGCATATGAACCCTAGATCTGGATCTGAATCTCGTGGACGTCAGCTTGGTGGAGGTCGACGTGGAGGTCGACGGCGGCGACGACCTCGGCTCCTCGCAGCATCATGGACGGAGGGGGGTGTTGCAGGGAGTGGAGCTCGCCGGAGCTACGCGCCTTCAATGATGGAGCTGGCCTCCATGGACACCACAGACACGACTCCATGGCCTCCGGCGTCCCCATGGCTGGATTCGAGTTTTCCACCGCCAGATCGCGGCCGACGCGAGCTCTCCGTCCACGTCGTGGTCGCCACCCATGCCTCCCTTCTTGCTGGGCACGAACGGGTCGCCGAGATTGGTGTTCAGTTGGAGGTGGGAATGTGAGGTGGGCAAAAATGGAGAGAGAGGAGGGTGACGATAAGCAGATGTATATTTGGGCCCCACGTGTATATTTAGTTCCTAAACTACCCATAGCGACTCAACAACTCAATAATACAAAACCCGTCGGTTAGGACGTTGATAGCAATCTCAGACCAAAACCAGTCAACCGTCTAGCACGAATCTCCAACAGATATCTGTGGCTGAGGAGTAGGGTTTACGTCCTCTTAGTTGTGGACTTCCATTTTCGATCACTACTTCATATTACCATCGTCCGTAAGCATACACAAACACAGTTCCTTTACCTGTTCGAAATATAAGCAGATCCCGGTGTCAGTTGGAGTGTCCATGTACCAAGCAGCAGGTCTGATGCAGGGGAAGAGGGTGATATCATCAAGGGAAAATAAGCAGACCAGACTGAAAGCTCATCAGCTATTGGTATACTGCTCCTTTGGAGTCACTGCTGGTGTCCTTGCCGGTCTGCTTGGCGTTGGTGGGGGCGCTGTCATGGGGCCACTCTTCCTGGAGCTCGGTATCCCTCCGGTGAAATTTGACAAAATTAACCATTTGGGCAAACTTCAGCCAAAAATAACCTTTTTTCAAAATAATTCAAAAACTAACCTTTTTTGTGGCTCCCGCCTAAGGGGCGCCACACCTGAAGATGCAACGCCGCAGCCCGGGGAGCCACACATCTGCCAGCGTGGCAAGGTGGGCCCCAGGACGTTTAAGTTGCGCCGGAGCCCGGGGCGCCACACCTCCACTTGCGGCGCCATGGCCTGTGGCGCCACATATGCGGTAAAAATTACAGGGCCCCGCCCGTGCCCGACCTGGCCTTCTCTTTCCCCTCTTCTCTTCTCTCACAGACAGAAGAACAGCATAGCACAGCCTCAAGACACCCCCCCTCAAATCCATCCATTTCGGTGTGGTTTTTCCGTGGATTTCGGTTCCCCTACGTGCAAGAAGGTACTCTCCCCCATCCTCCTTGTTTTTTTCCAATAGAAATCTTCCGGTTTGGAGACACTGTGTAGATCTTGGAGGAGTCCGTGCTCAACAATGTGCTCAGAGGAGTCCGTGTGTTGCCAGTGACAGCAATAGTTCAATACACATTCGACAAGTTGAATGAATATTTTCAAAAGTATAGTGAGCTAACGTTTAATCAGATGGAAGGGAAGAACAAGCACAAGAAGAAGTACAAGTATCGACCTGAAGCTGACAAATGGATGACATACCAGTTAAGGAAGGCGGAGACCAATACAACCCAATGTTTTGACAACAACGAGTGGATTTACCAAGTCAATGAGCCAGGAGGCACCACGGTAGGTGGTGTGCAACACGGAGGTCGTGCGTGCAAAGTCTTGCTAAAGCAATGTTTGTGCTCGTGCCAGAGGGCTCAGTTGCTTCATCTCCCTTGCTCGCACTTGCGGACGGCGGCACGCATTAGAAAAGTGGGATACGTTGATCCGGTTAGGTTGTCCGAGTACTCGATCAAGGCTACCAAGGAGACATGGGCGGGCAGATTTTGACCAATCACAATGGCCAGAATATCATGGCATTCAACTATGGCCCGATCCAACACTGAAGGTGACGAAACGGGGAAGACGGAAGACAAAACGTTTTAGAAATGACATGGACAGTTGGGGTGCAGGAGGTCTATGAGAGTGGGGCAACCAACATTTTCAAGAGCCTAGTGTGGCTGCCCGTTGTGGAGAATGCAATGGTGGTGGGCACAACAATAGAGGTTGTACTCGAAACAAGAGATCGAAAGGAAATTATGCGAGCACAAGCAACCCGGGTGCTACCCAACATGCGGGCAGCCAACAAGGCGACGGTGGAGTTGGCGGTGGTACCACAAGCCACCGTGGTGGTAGCACAAGCCACCGTGGTGGTAATCACTGTTGATATCCACAAATTACAACTCACATAACGAATTAATTAAAAATATAAATCAACACTTCAAACTAGGGTTGCAAAAAGAGACCAAATATAAATAGCATCCATCCCTAATAAGCAACACATCAACAAATACACCTCCCTACTAACAAAAATAGCCTCTATCCCTACTAATTTCGAAATCAAATGAACTACCTAGGGTTGCAAAAACAAGTCAAAAAAGACAAATCTACTGGATGAAATTGAGGGGAATGGAGTAGTATACCTTAAGGATGGATGGGGACACGGAAACCCTTCAGATTGGGCCGGTTTCGGTGCGGATTTGGGAGGGAGGGAAGGAGCCGCCGCCGCCGCTGAGTTCTTCAGTTTCGTGGAGAAAAGAGAGAGGGAAGAAATCTAGGTAGGCCGGGTGCGAGGAGGCCGTCTCTATGTGTTGATGGTGTGGCGCCCTACAAGCCGGCGTTGCAAGTTTACGTGTCGTGCCCCGGGCTCCGGCGCTACTTAAACGTCCTGGGACCCACCTTCGCCACGCTGGCAGATGTGTGGCTCCCCGGTCTACGGCGTTGCACCTTCAGGTGTGGCGCACCTGGGGCGGGAGCCACAAAAAAGGGTTAGTTTTAAAATTATTTTGAAAAAGGGTTATTTTTGGCTGAAGTTTGCCTAAAGGGTTAATTTTGTCAAATTTCACATCCCTCCGCAGGTAAAATCTTTCTTTGAAATATGATGTTCCAATCAACGTTTCTCACTCTTTTGTGGACAATGATTTGATGATGTTCTATTTTACTTTTAATATATCCATCCCATATTTGACTTGTTTGTATTCCCTTAAACTGCTGCAGGTCTCGAGTGCTACAGCTACCTTTGCAATGATGTTCTCTTCTTCCATGTCTGTCGTAGAATACTACCTCCTGCACCGGTTTCCCGCACCATTCGGTATAGAACTGTCTCGTATCCTCTGTCCCTCCTATGGTAACCATATAGTAGTAATAATTTATTTTCTGAATGTTGTGCAGCTCTCTTCTTCACTGGTCTGGCATTTTTAGCTGCGATTGTTGGCCAGCGAGCTTCGAGGAAGCTGATCAATTTGTTAGGGCGGGCATCATTTTTTCATATTCATATTGTCCTTCGTCATCTTCATCAGCGCGGTTTCTCTAGGTACCAGTTTCCTCCCCTGAGGCCCTCAGTACCCTCACTGCAACCATTCGGCGCGTCACATGGTTCTCTACAAACTAACACAAGCTCTTACATCTGTTGTTTGTAGGTGGAGTCGGAATCTCCAAAACGATTCACAAGATGGCGCAGCACGAGTACATGGGGTTTGACAACATACAAGAACAGCGTGATGTATCGTGGAGTTTCTGTGGATGGAACACTTATTTGTGTTAGAAATAAGAATAATTAAGCCCCTCCAGCTTATCCTCGCCATTAGGAAAACCCAGCACCACTTCAGTCAAGTCAGCTCCACTAGGTCTCAATGTTGGTGGCAGAAACCAACTGTAAATTTTTTTCCACCCCTGAGGCATTAGTAAGGTGCATCTGAGAACCAAGCACTGGCTTGGTGGTAGCACTCCGGGTGTGGAGCCGGCCTGCCCGGTTCGAGTTCCAGCTATGCGTGCTTAAGAAAATTGAGTTCCAAGCTGCGTGTGCTCAAGTAAACCGGGTGACTCACCTATCTAACAACCTATAACTTTTGGACCCGGTTTTCCTTATAAACTGGGTCAACTATTTCTATCTATTTGGACGGTGAATACGACCGCCTTTACATAAAAAAAATAACTTCTGTAAAGAAACAACGTATAATCACGGGAGGGATCATTCCCCTGTTGGAGAAGTTTTTCTAGTAAGGTGCATCTGATTGGCATAGCGTCCTCCTCTTTACGTCTTCCTACTTACAATCATCTTTAAGGAGACCATATAGGGCTGGACATAAAGCTCGAAGCTCGACGAGCTAAACGAGCGCTCGTCAACTCGGCTCGTTTAGCTCGGCTCGTTATAGTAAAGAACAGAGCCAAATAATGTTTTTAGCTCGGTATCCTTAACGAGCTATGAGTCTCGTGAGCAGCTCGTTAAGCTCGCTAAGTAGAAACTCATCTAAATAATAATTAGAAACCCACAAAAATAATAGCAGAAAAGCTTAAAAAGCCTAAATAACTCAGTGTATACTAATGACTAATCTTTACCCTAACCTAACTACACCTAACTACATGTCTAGCCCTAAACACACGTACAAACATAGCTGCACAAGGACGTGCACCGTCGTCCACCGCCCTCTGTCTATTCTCTTTCCTCCCTTAACGATCTTAACGAGTTGCTCGCGAGTGTTAACAAACAGAGCCAAACATTTTTTTTGAGCTCATTATCCTTAACGATCTTAACGAGCCGAGCTTAACCGATCACGAACTTAACGATCTGATCGTAAACGTGCCGAGCTGCTCACGAGTCCAGCCCTAAGACCATAGCTCGAGCTGCTTCCCCTTTTTTTAAAAAAAAATGAATCTACACTTCTATGTTTCCAAAAAATCGAAACGAAAAATTCTAGATGGAGCTGTACGGATCAGTAGAGCAAAGCTTCTATTATTTCTTATCCCCTTGATTTGGCCATCTGATCAGATGCCATAAACCTTGGATTGATGCTGATTTCATGGTTTCTCACAACATAACTAAAGACTGCCAATAACAAGTGTACAAGCCATCAATCGCATTCCCACATAATTATTTTTTAATCACTCTATTCAAGATCCAAATTGCAAGTCTGGGCAGCACAGCCGGGCTATAAACTAACTCTGGTTCAATCAATCTCAAAGTGAAAAAAAAATCATACGATCAGGAATACGCCTAAATGTTACAGAAAATATCACATATGTTTGAAGTGTAACACTTTGCATGGACAAGGATTTCAGTCTGCTGTTACATTCAAATGTCAAGTCCGCTCAAACAACATGATCCAAAACTCTAAAATCCAGCTGTGCAGATCGCTTGTTGAAGTGCTATATTTTGGGCTTAAGATGAATTTGCCTGCCAAGGAGCTTCAACAATACATGGTGGCCGCACAAAGTGATAGAATTAGACACTCTTTTGTTTCAGTGCGTTAGTAATTGCCTGCAAAACAACATGATAAAGATTAGGGTAAATTTCAACACCAATCTGCTGATAAGCCCAGATTAGCCAGTATTAATACCTCATGAAGACGCTGACTCGGGCTGGGTGGCTTGTTGTTTTGGTTTCCTGCTGGCAGGGGGTCCATCTCTTCTCCTCTCATACCGTCTGCTTTCATACTTTGAGGTCCTCCGCTCCTTTGGTTGGTAGGTTGGGTATGTGCATGGAATGATCTCACCGTTATTGTATTTGTCACCTAAAGGCAGAAACATGAGGGAACAAGTTAGTCATAATGACGCGAGAAGCATATAAATGTGCAGCTACAGATAATTGTGTCGCACCGACCTCCATAGTCTTTGTTTTTTACATCAATGTAGGAATCAGGGAGCACCCACAGGACACCAGGCAAGCCTACAAGTGATGTAACGAAAGTTTAAGGGAAATCCAAAACTGATGCATAAATGACTATAGGCCAAAATAAAGCGTAAATCAAGGATTACCCTTGAACTTCTCTGATGTTTCTTCGTCGACAGTGCACTGGAACCCAGTGTAAGTGGTTGTGCTGAAGGCATACATGTTCTTCTTGGCTTCCTCCATACTGCAATTGTAACCAATAACTCAGTTTAGAGATTTTATTTATTTTTGCACACATCCTATGCACCATATACCAAACTAAAGAAAGGAAACTCAAGCCTATATCTCAAATGCAGGCAATTTCGGCTTTTCACATACGACCAATCAAACTAAAGAAGGGAAACCCCATGCCTACATCACAGATGCAGGAAACTTCTGCTATTCAAATATGCGCAGCAATGGCCGAACAAGGCTCCATGTATTCAATCAAAATATCCATTTGACCATTTCATATATCTACAGTCTAATCTTTACATGTCAGACTATCGTGTGGCATATGTCTCTACTGCACAGCCACTTCAGAAACAACAGTGGAGTGCAAGCTCAATCTAATGGAGTGTTTGCACTGTGAACGAAATGCAGCATTCCAATCCCAATTGAGGCAAGAAAAAATACCACTTACAAATACCACGAAATTAACATTTTGTCCTCAACTATCAAGATTCCTCTGGCCAGACACACAGCAAGGGAATCATCGGTCGTAAGAGGGCACGGCCATTTTACCTGCCGAGGACGGTGGACAGGGTGTTGAGGTAGGTGTCGATCATCTGCTCGCGCGTGGGCGCGGGGTCCTTGGGGAACTCCATGACGATGAGCCAGTGGTTGTAGTCGCACCCCGGGAGCAGTATCGTCTCCCTCTGGTCACTCCCGGGCGCCGCGCGGGCCGCCGTCGGCCTCGGCCGCCGGCTCTGGAGAGGCCCCGCCGGCGCGAGGGCGATCGCCGCCGCGGCTGCGGCGCGGGGGAGAGGCGCGGCTGAGAAGGAGGACGCGGAGGGCTTGGAGGCGGGGAAGGCAAAGGCCCTGGCCGTGGCGCGCCCGGCGGCGGCGGCGGTCGGGAGAGAAGCCATGGGAGTGAGCGTGAGCTGCGTCTGTGGGGGGGAGTGAGGTTTTGCGAGTTGGGGATAAGGCGAGAGAGAAAGAGAGAGCTCTACAGAGGGAGGAGAAGAAGAAGATATTTCTTGACGAGGGTTTAAGGCTGGTATTGATGGGCCGGGTCCGGCTTGTTTCTCTGCATTTTATGGGCTGAGCTACTCAGATTATATGATCTGCAAAGATGAAAATTCTTAGAAAAAGAGTTGCTTCGCGAAGGTCGTTTTTCACACGTTCCACCACGTGATAAGTGACAGCTTACTGGTGGTGGACAGATAGATGTACGTGCATTTTTTTTAAAATTTGTTTTTTTTAATAAAATATCTTAAGAACCGTTTATCCGAATTACTAACCGTTTTCACTTTTGAACTCCTCGCGTCGAGATCTTCAAAACTAGATCTATTATTGATAGGTTTTGACAAAAAAAAAACCTCGAATTGTGTACAGTTCGTACAATCTGGTATGCGTAGTTATACATCCAACTAAAACTGGGTGTAGATGTACGTACAAGCAGATCTGTACAACCTAATCTATGTAGTTGTATGTTCAGTTTTGTACAACCTGATCTATATAGTTGTACGACCAGATCTCTACAACCTGCTGTGTAGTTGTACAACTTAATTTGTACAACGTGATCTGTGTAGTTGTACGTACAACCATGTCTATTTAGTTGTACTAGTTAAGTTTATTTTTTACATGATGTTGTGTGGTGTTTGTACACCTTATGTATAACTGGATCTGGATCTGAATCTAGTGCGGTCCCGCGGTTCGTACGCCATGTGGCGGGCTGAGAGAGAGCGCGGGCCAAAAAGAGACCTTTACGAAAGCAACGATTCAGATAGTCATACCTGCAGATTGCACCAAGTGATAAAAAAATCTCAAAAAAAATGATATTTTTTTAGCAGTTAATCCTTTTCTTCGAAAATATTCTAATTTGAAAAGAACTATGTCATGCTTTGTATATGTTTTTTCCTCCCATCTCATGAAAGAGAAGTAAGAGACACCAGAGACAAAACATATGTACACTTTAAGATATACGATATGGTAAAACCTTCACAAGAAACATATTACCGGTAAGTAAATTGATCAACGCAAACACATGAAGTCATTAACAACATTATATTTTGGATTCTCGATGATTTTTATTGTGTATGACTCTTTTAGAATGTTTTTGTTCTTACAATAAAAAAGTTGTATTATTTCCAAAGATTGCACCAAGTGATAAAAGAATTGTAGCAGTTAATCCTTTTCTTGAAAAATATTCTAATTTGAGAAGAACTATGTCATGCTTTGTAGCTGTTTTTTCCTCCTGTGTCATGAAAGAGAAGTAAGATACACCAAAGAGACAAAACATATGTACACTTCGAGGCATAAGATATAGCAAAACCTTCATAAGAAATATGTGACCGGTAAGTAAATTGATAAACACAGATACATCAAGTCATTAATGACATTATATTTTGGAATATCGATGTTTTATTTATTGTCTATGGCTCTTTTAGAATGATTTCGTTCGTACACAAAGAAAGTTGTATAATTTCTAGAGGTTTTTCTTATGTATCAACTGGTTAATTGGGATCGTACACTCCTACAACATACTAAATACCATGTGTATATAGAAATCAGCGTAAGGAAGTTGGAGTGGCTTGCCGGGCATTTTATGTCCCGATTTAGATAACATTAACCACATAGGCTACATAGTGTGTGGTGTTGGTTTGTTGTGTGACCTATTATGAACCATTATTTTGTCGGCTTCTCCGAGAAGCTGCCCTACCCTCAGCTTTTTGGAGAAGCTGGTACTAAAAATTTATGAGGCTTCCAAATAAGTTTAGCCTTATCCACTTAGGAAGCCTCACAATTTTTCTGAGTCGGCTTCCCAGGAAGCTGGGGTAGGCTAGCTTCTCGGAGAAGCCGACAAAAGAACTACAAAAGAACTGTGCCTTAATTTGTTGAGTAGGCTAAACAATTGGTTTGTATTCGACATATCAAACTCTTAGTTAATCTTTCTTTTATTTGAATTGTGTGCTTGTAGTAAATTGGGCTAAACACATCGGTCAATGTGGCAGCAAAGATTATAAGAGCTTTCATTATAAAATATATGTTTGTTCTTGTTATAAGGTGTATGAGTTTTTTCTTGGAAAAAATCAACCTTGACTATCTTTGACCAAGATTTACGAAACATTATGGACATCTAAAGTATCAAGAAAATAATATATAAATATTTATTTCAAAATTTATGCAATGATTTGGTATTGTAAATTTTAATAATATATTGAAAAAATTGATGAAACTGAGTCAATTTTGATTTTTTTCGGAAGAGTGGGAGTATATTTTATGTTTGCACAAAAATCTTAGAAAGACCATATAAAAAATCTTAGAACTTACTTCAATCTCGGGAGTAGTCACATTGTTGAATTGGTGCCTTGATCAAAGAATGAGCATGAAGAAGCACTCTGAATGTACTTTTACATTGCACCGAATGAATTTTTTCAGCTTGTAGAAATCATCATATTTTTGAATCGCCATGCATGATTTTCCTGAATACTTCCCTCTTAATCCTAAAGCGCCGGCAAAATTCATGAGATCTGTTCGCCATATTCTTGACAAAGTAGTCATTGAATAAGAGCATGTGGCCAGTTGTTCTATAACGGTTCTTGTTAGCTAGCCGCCCTTTATCTGATCCTCCACGCTTCAGCATAACGTCATTTTTCACTGGCTAATCTAGGAGAGCGGCCATGATAATCTCGTTGTCTTCATCGTCGGTCGCAAGGGCGGCAGCCTCCTGCCATCATTTTAAAAAACATGAACTCGGCATTACTATCAATGAAACTAGGCCACAAATCAACAATGAATCAAATGAGTCTATGGGCGATGACCGAACACCTTTCGTGCGGAGCGGCAGAGAAAGAAGCAGAGCCAGCTGAATGAGCTTCGCCGCCACAAAACGACGGTGGAGCCGGCGAGGAGCGGCAGCAAGCAGGCCGGTTGTTGTGACTAACCTAGTGGTGCGAATCGAGCAGGTGACAACAGGGGTGGTGGCGATGGTACGATTTGTCGGTGAGAAGAAATAACAAGACATAGTGGGGGGATACATTAGGGCATGTACGGTACCCCCGACGGGCCTCTTGAGGGTGTAGGACCAAAATCGTCTCGGCCCGGACACCGTGGATGCCTGTTGTGGATGATTTTCACGTCCGGACCCCTCTTAAACCTTTGGTTATTTGGGATGTCGGTGGAGATGCTCATAGTTGTTGAAACAAGATGAATACAGCCTACAATATCAGCTTGAACCTCACACTGAGCACGAGCAGATGTTTTTTCGGGCAGAGCAGTGACCAAGCTTCTGAGACATCCATA
This sequence comes from Poa annua, assembly GCA_026929855.1. Classification (NCBI taxonomy): domain Eukaryota; kingdom Viridiplantae; phylum Streptophyta; class Magnoliopsida; order Poales; family Poaceae; genus Poa; species Poa annua. Next base: position 77,633,124 of record CM049430.1, on the reverse strand, counting down.
GCTGACTTCTGCATGTCCTTGCTTTGATACCGTGCCCTGAACTGACCCACCACTCATCGGTGTTAGAAAATCTTTCTGCGCCAATCTTGCGCAAACAATTACTGGACAATGCTGTCTGTTTTCCGCTTTTGATTTGGTTCTGAAGTCTGAATTTAGAGGACAAGATCAACGGAGCAACAGAGGTACTGGCCGAGCTCTCTCCGATATACACTTTCAAATGCAGCATCAGGAATCCTCAAGAAAATAAAAGGTCACCCAAGTCCATAGATTAAAGATAACATAAAGAAAACACAAACAACTCGCAGGGCCGCAAGATGGTCACCGGAATGGTAAAATCAAGAAAAGTTGCCGGATCAAACGGTGAGGGGAAGGAAGATGACCGGGAGGTAACCGGAGATCCCGAGCACCCCGGTAAATAGTCATACCGGCCGAAAAATCCTGAATTTTATGAATCTTAACGAAAAAATTCGGTAAATGGTTATATTAGGAACCCAAAAAATTAAATTTTCAAATTTAATTTCAAAATTCGTCCTGTAACCGGTCAGGATTTTTCGGTAACCACGGTAACCAGAAGTCCCTACCACTCTCAGATTTTTTTAGTATATACATGCAAATTCGAATAAACTTATAACATCCTTTTATTAACGGAGAGAGTACTTAATTCGTCTTTTTATTGCAACACAGTCGTATTTGACCGAGTGTCATGTCATAGGCACTAAAAAACAACACGTCATCAGCTTTCACCACTATATTTAGGCATATTGCTGACGTGTCACTATATTTAATTAATAAAGAAACTGAATTTACATCTAATCTAACATAAAAAAATTGCACGAGAATATAGGCAAAAGAAGTTGCTAGGCCAATCATATGTAAGTATGAGGCCAGATTCAGTAAATACTACTCTCTCTGTCCCTTTTTATAAGATGTTTTGAGAAGACAATTAAGCTTGTCAAAACCTTTTAATAAACGCTTAAGAAACCATCCATTAAGGTGTTTGTCTTTTAGAATACACCATTACTTATAATACTTTGCTAGGAGACAATACATTACCGAAGACCTTATCTCTACCCCTTGTCTGTATATAACGTTCAAACAATTTACTCGACTAATAAACTAACATTCTCTCCGTACCTGAAATACTCGATAGGAATCACATTCATCTATCATATGATTTTCTAGAGACATAGATACAATTTTGATCTAAATATAAACCTTTTAAACAAGCTAAATTAGCTAGATAAAATGGATTACATTTTATAACGGAGGGAGTAGCAGTCTTACCGGCTGGTGTTTGGTTTCGCAAGTCAGTTTAGAGGTTAGACTATTCAGCAGTTGTCAACAACAGCCGGCCGTATCTCATTTCACTTATTTAGTCCTAAAACCATCTTATCTTCGACATTGTCTACCCAACTTGTGTTAGTGCCTCTGCGCAAAGCTAGGAGAAGAACATTGACTATCTGACTATGAGGACACTGAACACTGCGACCAACGAATAACTTGTACCCGGTCTTCCAACAAAACCGTCTAACATGCGTGCGTATTCATCTTTCCTCCTATGAATATGTCAATCGATGGCGACAACGGCTGATTCAATTACTGTGTTAAAAAAAATTCCAGTACAAAAAAAAATGCTTACTATGAAGCCACGGCCATTGATATGTGGGGCAGCCTAACCCATACAACTCAACCAAATGGCAGGGAAGGGACAAAGCTCCTCTAACCAAGATGGTGTCAATAATGGCATCACCTTCATGGCAAGGCGACATGTGGCAGGCAAACAATACAGTTCAACATCCAAACATGGATACTTGGGACCCCTAGTCCCTACCATCTCAAACTTGTACCGGTGGTTGCTCTTGGCCAACAACAGGGAGGCCTACCAATATTGCAATTGCAATCGTCTAGAACCATCGAGTTAGCGGCACTCCACTTTGTTATAAGCGGTAGACAAATAAATGATTAAGAAAAGTAAGATCAACACAAAGGACACACGATTTTAATGTGAAAAGGAAGAGAGAAATATCACAAACCATCAGCCAACAAGATTTTACTATAATCGAGTGAGGTTATAAACGCTGGGAATTTACAATTCGCAAATATTCCAAACTGACGGCTTAAAAGAGATATATACAATAGTGAATACGTAATCCAAGTCAGCAACCAGCGCCGGTCCTGAGATTTTGGGGGCCCAGAGCGAAGCTAAATCTTGGGGCCCTTAATATAGATATCATAACATTTTTTATGTGTAAAATTGTGATACTAACGATGAAAGGCACGTTTATTTATATTCTTTTGTGCATTAGATGAATTAACTACATTCTAAGAATAACTTACATGATCTTATGTTGATGTTGGTGTTGATATTTACTTGCTGGGCAAATTCAGATGATTTCTTGGTGGTTGCTCTTCCTCCATGGCAATTATCACAAACTCATTATATAAGTTTTACGTGGAAGCTGTGTGTAATGCGTATTGGGAAGGAGTTGAACTGATGATCTAATCGATTTCATTCCTGGGCTCCTGGCTGTTGCGTTCCTTGTCCTAGGCATTTTATTTCAACTGACTATACTGAGAGTTGCCCTGAGCCACAATCTCCTAGGCTTTTATTTTCTGTTAGATTAGTACATGCGCACGCTAATATACTGGCGAACACATGGCCTTTTCTGTAATAGAAATTCATAACATATATACATGCTTGCTTACCTGGGGAGGGGGCCCAAGATTTTGGGGGCCAGGGCGGCCGCCCTCCCTGCCCCCCATCAGGGCCGGCCCTGTCAGCAACAACTCGTAACGCACCGCCGGAGGTACTGACGACGGGTCTTGCTTTACTCCATCCAAAGTTAGCTTTATCTTGATATCTCCACATGAATCTATTATATACTAAAAACACAATACGTATGTTTTAATTTCGAGACACCACATTAATCCACATCACCATAATTATAATAACCGCTAGATCTACAGTTAATGGTTAAGATTAATTAAGCGCTAATTAATCATGTACCCATGGATATGTATGTATTGTCCCGTTAAAAGTCCAACACGTCTGACATATATTTACACTGGGACGCGCACGGTAGCTAGCTGGTCCTTTTTTTCCATCGCATGCTACTATGCGCTGATCAATCGTACAGTACAGAGCTGTATTCCTAGAAAAAAAATCGTACAGAGCTAGATGGGGAGTTTTTTTAAAAAATAATATGTTTTTTATTACAAATTCGGCACGTAATACGCTAGCCAGCGGTTTTCGAAAATTAGCTCGATGTCGGTCCCGAGCGGGCCGAAAGCTGAAGCTTTCGGTTTGAGCCAGGCCGAAAGCAGACTTTCGTGTCAGATGGGCCGAAAGAATCATTCGGCATCGAAAAAGACGAGTGTTGCATGCAGCAAGCCGGGCCATGTCAGTTGAGCCACTTTCGGCTCGGGCAGAACCGAAAGTTGTCTACTTTCGGCCCGGGCAGAACCGAAAGTAACAACTCTTTCCCTGCCAACCTGTTTCTCCCACGCCACCGTTTCCCGCCCGTTTCTCCCGCCAGTCGTTCCTGCCTATTTCTCCCGCCACCGTTTCTCGCCCGTTTCTCCCGCCACCGTTTCCCACATGTTTCTCCCGCCACCATTTTCCGCGTCCGTTTTCACCTTCAGTTGTCCTATAAAAACCACTCTAGTCTAAGCAGGGTACTCTCAAATAGCGCCAGCATAGTGTGTATTGTACCTTGTGAAAAGTGTGTGTCCGGCTTTCATATAGCCACATCCGAGCATCTGGCTAAGATTATCACCTATTTGAAGGTAGATTGGGGCGAGGCTATGCCGAGATGGGTTTCCGTATAGGACCACAGAACAAATCTGTGCTGAAATCTTGAGACTTGCAGATAAGTTTGATAGGCACGTTACGTCCGCTACTTCCGCTCACAAACTATTATTACACTAAACATAAATCATCTAGTGACTAATTAGGGTTTACCCTTGACGCGTGTGGATCCCGTCGGCACAGCTCTCCGGATTCAATCTACCGCCTCCACTCTCTACCACAACACCACCTTGTCAAACACCAGCGCACAACACAACTATCCTCCACCATTCTTGACCACCATTGCTCCCAATCCTCCACCTCCACCCCTCAAAATGAGTCCAAAAAAAACCTAATCCATCAACAGATCTTGGATGCCCCAACACTTCTCTCTTCCATTTTAGCTATCTAATCACTTGCAGCAATTTTTTTGGACTTCAATCAGCTGCTCATTTGGTGGAGATGAAGAACAGAGGAAGACCACGAATAGGAGAGGAAGGAAGGGGAAAGTGAGCACGTCGGCCGGGGAGGAGCGGGAGGAGATTCTTATCCGCGAGCTTTCGTTCCGCTCGAGGCCGAAAGTGGACTTTCGCTCTGCTAGGGGCCGAAAGAGGCGGGACCCCGCCTGCCACCTGCGCTGCGCATGCATCTCTCGTTCGCTAGCACGCTGACAGAGGCCTTTCGGCTCGGAGGATACCGAAAGCCAGCTTTCGGCCCGCTCGGAACCGATAGCGCCCTACTTTTCAAAATCCGCTGGCGCGCGTACTATCGGTCGATTTTGTAATTAAAAAACATATTATTAAAAAAAACTCGCTAGATGGGATTGACCAATACTTTCGGTTACAACAAATCATCGCCTTTTAATTTTTTTTGACGGGATAGTTTTTCTTTTCAACAATTTAAACAAAGCACACATATCATCACAATTAATTTTAGTAGGTAGATCTAAAAATATATAGTTGGAATTTTGTGAAAATATAATGGTTATGTAAGATATTTGACACAATTATGTTAACTAGATCACACACCTAGGTCGGCGTCCTTTTGAAAGAGCGGCCGTACCAAAATGTACGCCCCGTACGTGTGAAAGACTCGAAAAACATTTTACTGATCGATACAAGTACTTCTTCTATTTTCTATTTATTTACCCACTTTGTGAGTTTCAACAAAGATATACATGCTCCATTCCAAATTAGTTGACGTGAATTTGTACAAATTTGTATAACTCGATGTGTTTTAGTGGGTAGAAACATCTGAATTTGGACAAATTCACGTCAAGTATTTTAAAACGAAAGGACTAGCAATAAATATCAACATCCATAATACCTAATCTATATAAAGTGAAAATACATTTATGGTGATTTTAATAATAGTATTTTTATATTCTAGATAATGATATTTGGCAAAAAATTATAAAGTTTGATTTTGACTAAATGGAGAACACGAGTATTTATGAACCGAGGAAGTATTGATCAACACACGCACAAAGTCCCATAAAAAGTTTGAAATCTTGGAGATTTAAATTTAATAAAATCATGACATTATTCACACTACATACATTGTTCTGTGATCGGATCGTCCAATTTCCTATATATTAGCATAACATTAAGAAAGACATTAACCAAGTGTACCAAAAAATCTACTGAGATCTGGCAAACACTCGCACAAAATGCCCACAAAATGCTCGTGTAAGTTTAAAGTTCGAGACGTGAAATTTTAATATCAATGAAACCACAATATTAAGTTTTAATATGCATGGGAAGGTCTCTCACAGTGAGAAAATAACCACCTTAATGATACACACATGGCTCAGTCAACACAAGCGGGGATGAGATAATCCTCTATTGAGAGAACATTAGTCGACACTCGGTTTACGAGAATGTCCCTCATGTATACTACGGAGTATAAAATATTTTGGCTTACTCATACACACATCACTAAGTCAACACAGGTTCCTTATTCATATCTTTCATATTTAGTTGTCATATGGTGTGTCATTAAATTTTTAGTCGGATGACCAAAAAATTCTTATAAATTGTTTTGGCGGATATTATGATAGACATATTTGGATCAGTGTATGTGTATTTCTCTTATACAACAGAATCGACGTAAAAGCATATGTCATTCAAAGTGTACTTTAAAATTAACAAATCATTAACAGAAGTATGCTATTTAAATCATGCAGTCATTTTGAATAACAAAGAAAATACATGTGATCGGGTGTGTGTAGAACCATTGAATGATGATAAAGATTAGTTACAAGTCCGGAAAGATTTGAGTTGTACTTCCCTAACTTTAACTATTGATGTGTTAAGTTGTTAGCATATATGCCTAGAAGAAGAAAAAATCGTATAAAAACACACATATTTATAAATCGTTGCACAATGTAACATGAAGTGAGTAAATAAGAGGAAGAAATATGAGAAAAAGATAATTCTCACTATATAATGTGATCTAGCATTAAGGAGTATAGACCGATCTATCTTGATTCATTTTTTAAATCAAAAGTGTACCTATATAACATTATGAAAACTATAGTTCAGTTTACATATCGAATATTTGAACATATGGCATAATTATCATTTGCCCATAATTTCAAATTGCCAAGATATTACAAACATGTGTGATATTTTTCTGATCAAAGTATTTGTGATGGTTGTAAAACAATTATATTCATTGTCCCATAATGGGGAATAAAGTGATATCAATGAAACCATCCTTTATTTCTTAAGCACTTTCAACCAACCATAGATGATGCCTTCGCATCTACGAGGGCCACCATGCTAGTTTAGATAATATCAAAATAACACACTTGGCTAGCAGAGTTGTTCATCCAAACATTTCATATTTTCCATGGCCAGGTCTCAGCTCTGCTACACCATAGGATTGTTCTCGGCATGATGGTGATGATGATGATGATGAGCAGGACAACAAGGGTGGCCACTGATCATAAACAGGTCGGGGGATGCACAGGGTAGAAGAAGAGAGAGGAGGCACCAATAATGTCTTGGAATCTATGGATTCCATGACATGAAGGCTGAAGCACTATTGCTGCGGACTCCTTGCAGGCGCCTCTTTTCGACAGCATCTGCTCTCCCTCTGAATCAGGCCTTGTCTCCTTTCACAGTTCGCCATCCATTCTCATCTCCTTTGCCTTTTTTCTCATTACCAGATTACCTGAATCTGATTCCATGGCAGGCAGATGCAGCGTACCATGCTGCTTCCCTTGAAATCGCCGAACAGTCGCTGACACGGGGACCCCACAATCAGGCGTACCATCATCGATCTCGTGAATAAGTGGCCATTTCTGACTTGATTAAAGATGGCTTGTGTTTGGTGATCTTTGGGGATAGGTGCCTGGAGTGGACCACCTGTTCATATGATGCAGCTCAAACAATCTGTTACCATTGCTATGATTCTTTGAACAGGAGCACTCACCAGTGGCTGAAGCCCAGCAGCTATGAGAGAATGAATCAAAATAGCTCTACCTTTTGTAGGAGCGACAGTGCCCATACATATCTTTGCATGAACTTGGAACGACATAGCAGGGAACAGACATACATGGATTTGCTTCACACCACATACCAGGAAATGGAGCAATGCAATTTCAGGAAACATCCGCCAGTGCAACCTGAAAATTTAGGCACTGCAACCCAAAACGGGGCAGGTCAATTCGGCGAGCGAGTGAGTGCACCACCATCACCATCATGGATACACCAAAAACTTGCTACAAAAGCAGAGACTTTCTCTGACGAGATTCACACCTTTCATTTCATTTCAGTGTGTGAATACCTGACCCTAAATCCCCACACAAAAGTTAGCGAGTAACCCTACCTTATGTGATTCGGCAGGACCAGTCCCGGTCAAAAAACATACGCATGGTGCATGACCAAATCAGCTAAGAAAAGAGATCGAGCATGGACATGGAACACAAACAAAGATGTGCAAACATCACGCAATTGCAGGAGGTGACCCGCTCAAAAGCAATTCAGATGCAAGATGGTGGTTGATGATGATGGCAATCTGCATGCATGGCTTAGTCCTGTCCACTGAACAAGATCTTGAATTAGATCTCTGCGTTGCAAGTTTTAGCGATGATGCCAACAGACTTTTGTAGGTTTAGAACAAGCCATGCTTCAGACGGACATACCAACTACCTCTTCTCCCAGGCAAGTTTGTGGTCAAGGTCAACCCATATCTTATGGTTGCTAGGTTCCCACTCGGAAAATGTCAGCATCAAGGCCACATCACTACTGCGCAATCCACTTAAGTATTCTACTGGCATTTGTGCAATGCAATTTGTTGGAACGAAATTATATTGTGTATGAACCATTGATCTCTCAAGGTGACTTCATCGGCATCGAATCTTAACAAGACCCACTGCTTTGTCAACAACCAACGAGACAAATGTGTGTGTAGACTTTTCATATTTAACTTGATGTGGGGATTGTCAGTTTGTGGACATAGCGAAAATTAGACCATCTAGAAAATCAACATGTCCTTGTCCAACCAAATTATAATCAAAGTTTCACACTTCTTTGAGGACTAGAGTGGCACAGGTAGTGTTGAGAGAATCACAGACCTACAGTGAGTTTATTCAGGACTGACTGTTATACACCTTCATACAAATTCCAAAGCAAAGCAATAAAAGTTCCAAAAATCTACCAATTGATTAAAGGTTCAGGTGATTCAAGTCATATAGAGTTGATCTCTATTGTCTGTATTATATGGAGAACAGTATGCTCATGCTAGTTTTTTTCAGACTGGAAATTTAGGAGAATCAATATGGTTTAAGCTCATAACTTGATAGAAATTATTGCAAATTGCAACAAAGTAAAATCTGAACAGCAAATGTACCATGAAGTACAGAACAAGTTTACAAATAACTCACCAAGCAAGAATCCACAGCCTTCATACTTTGAATCAATGAAAAATTTCAATTCATTTCTTATATCACATCACAAGGGGGATGATAGGCACATACACACAATTCAATCCTCCTCGTACCAAAATATGGCACACAAGATAGACAAAAAGAGGATGATTTGCAATGGAGCTACTTCAGAGCACTTGATCAGATGTATCATACTTGCGACATTATAGACGGGATGATTTAGAACTCAGACTCCTATGGGGCAGGCTCCCCAGCAGTTCATGAACAAACTAATTCTGCTTATTATTTTCCCCTTCCTTTCCGGCTCTCCTACAACAACAAAAAAAGAGAAGAAAAAAAAATCACCTTTGCTGTTTCTACCTTTGTACACCAAGGCCAATACTGATTCGAAGAGGTGCCGAATCAAAATTGAAATTCCCATAAATTTGATCTTTGGATGTTTCATTGCTATGCTAAGCTTTCTCGAGTGTCCGGGCTAATTCCACTGCATTCTTGGCAATCTTGCAGTTGTCGTCGTTCACTAGAGCCTCACAAAGCTGGAAAGCTCCGAGCTTTATTGCTTCCATTGCCAATTCGTCGCTCTCCGAGCAAATCCAGTCCAGAAGGAGCAGAGCCTGGTCGATTGCACGGGCGTTGCCGCTGCCGGCGACGCTGCAGAGCACGGAGACGACGTCTGGGATTCTGGAGAGGTCGTGGCGGCCCTCGCGGTTCTTGGCGAGGAGGCCGAGCACCTCGACGGCGCGGGCAGAGCCGGCGGCTGCGAGCTCGACAAGCGCAGGCACCGCGCCGGCGCGCACCGTGCGACGCCGGTTCTCTGGCAGCTTGCAGAGCTCGTAGAGTGTCGTCGCGGCCTCGCGGCGCTCCCGCGCGCCACCGCGCCGCAGCAGCCTGGCGAGCGCCGGGATGGCGGAGGGGTAAGCCCCGATGGTACACTTGTTGACGCCCACGGTGGCCAGGCTGGTGAGCGCCGTGGCCGCGTGGGCGGCGGCCGCGCCGCCGCCTGACAGCGCCGCGCAGAGCGCGTCGACGGCGCCGTCCGCCACTAAGCCCACGCGCGCGTCGTCACCATCGAGGCTGAGGTAAACGAGCGCCTTGGCAGCCGCCTCATCCCCGGCCGCCGCGTGCTGCAGGAGCGCCGCCACCGCGCCGGACTCCAGCACCTCCCTCCGGCCGGCCGCCCCGGACTTGGCCAGCCTGAGCATCCCCAACGCGGAGGAAGACGACGGCGGCGCCAATCCTATGGGGCAGTCCCCTGCCCGAAGCTTCTCCGGGGACACGGCCGCCGGCGAAACGGCCGCTATGAGGCGGCGCAGCGCGTGGTTGGGGATGAGCGGCGGCGAAGGGGGCAGCGGCAGGTTGGTGACCGGGCAGGTGAGGTGGCCGCCGTCGAGCCAGCGCTGGATGCTGCGGCGCTCGAAGGTGTGGCCGGAGGGGAGGATGACGGGGTCCGTCATGACCTCGAGCGAGATGGGGCAGCGGAAGTCGTCGGGCCAGGACGCGTGCTCCGGAACCAACTCCATGGCGGCGGCGGCGTTCTTGGCGTGGGCTGCTAGAAGACTTGCGGCGGGCGTTGGGGGAACGGAAAGCGTGTGGGACTGTGGAAGAAGAAGAAGAGGAGGAGGCGGTGGTGGTGGTGGAGGGAGGCCGTATTGGGGAAAGTCCACTTCCGGTTCCGGTGGACGGAAACGAGAGATGATGTGGGCGGAGGGAGTGGAGATACCGTTCGGTGAGCTTACGCACTCTCTCTCTCTCGCCAAGAGTCACTACCAATTTATCTGTACAACCTCTGCAACAAGAGCTCAGCTCCCAGTGCATCCCCAACAAGAGTCACTACCAATCGACCGGTGATCACCTTCTTATTTGTAGAAGAATCAACCGATATACACACATTTATTTGTGATTAATTTGCCATTATTTGATATCTATCTTCTATAGTCGTTACTTGGAACTCTTTTATGTAGTACTCCTGGGAAGATACGGTCAGAACAGTTCTTATTTGGAACAGTTAATGAGTTCTTCATTGTTGATATGCTTCTCGTGTGGAAATAGGATGGTGCCCTCACCATAAATTAATTGCATTAATGTTTGGATATACAGTAGTACTACCTCTGTCTGTTTTTTTTGCGTCTGTGTTCAATTGTTCATATCTCGCGAGACAAGCACTACTGTCTTACTACTGTGTCATGCTGATTGCAGCTGCTGCATGCATATGTTTTGCATGACATTGGCGTTAAATATATAGTAGTTGATGTGTTGGGGACGAAGATGTAGACATGATAACCTACGAGAGCCATCCAATCAGTCACGGGGCAAATATATTGTTTTGTTTATATGTCTTGTCTCTAGAAAATTGTGATTTTATATGTCTCTAGAATATTATGCATCCGTGTATTACGCTCAATGAATTTAGAAGCTAAACCCGTTGTATACCTTTGTTCTTTCTCTCGCTTGAGATGTTTGATCAACTCTAATTAGTTGATCATCTAGCATGCAAATTAGTTCGCTGATTGCCATTATGTGTTGACCACATTGCTGATTGAAAAAGTGTGGGTAACTTGGCTTGCTGGTAACATGTTCATTGTGTGACTAAGTTATCTTAGATACCAACTAATAATGTAGAAGCTAAATTTTGAGCGGAGATTTCTAACTCCGCTGCTCCTGTAATCGCTTTACTTAAAGAAATTTAAAATCAGATTTATAAGTTTCTAAAAATATGAAAAAATCTATATGTTGTCAATGATGTACCCCACAAAAAGAATACAAGCAATTTGAAATAGTTTTTATATTCTGATTTGCACATAAATAGCAATTGTGATGATATGAGCATATACACTTTTAGATCTCCAAAATATAAAAATTTCATTTTTATGGCGTAGATGTTTTTTACATTGTGATGAGTGCTTGTAATGCATAGTTGACTACACTTGGAATATCTAAAACTTGAGCTCGCGAGACAAAATGACATTTTGCTAAATTTTGCATTATATGGGTATTTTGTACACATTTCACTATCTCTATGTTTCAAACTTGTGATACATATAGAATACACTACCGGATGGACTATTCGGATTGATCCTATGGGGTGATTCATATGAAGCCGGTCCGTGTGATCTAAATCTGATTGGCTAGATATGAGTCGAGCAGATCCGCTAGGCGTTTTCCGCGTGTAATGCAGAGTACACCAGGTAAACTCCATGTTCTTTCTATTTTATGCATTAATTTTATTATATTGATTTACCTTTTTTTTTGAAAAACACAGTACAATGCAAGCGCTCATATACACGCGCAAACTCTTATATTCCTACTTGGCTACCTTTAAAATGAACATAAAAATTCTATAGGAGTAAACCAAAATACGTATTACATCACATTTGACTTAATATTTTAAAGTGGCCGAAAATTACTTAAATGAGTAAGCAAGCTAGAATCAATAAATGTATTCATATTTGAGAATTTTCCATCCAATATGGTCCAACTTGTGTGAAAATTTGTGAGCTGTCATGTTTCGCCATATTACGTGCACTTGCTTCGCAACAAAATCTTTTTTTGGCACTTAAAATGAAAAATATTAGCCGTGACAGAAAGTTCAAAACTATTTTCTTAACTATTGTTTTTCATTACAAGGTGCACATTTGTGCCAAACATGGTCACATTATTATATACTACGCCTATGATAAAACAGGGTCAAAATCATTGGTAAATATATTAATAGATGATGATTGGATATTTAAACACACTCTATGGGGATTGCATAGAGTCCTACCCCTAACTTACTATTATTTTTGGTAATATGAAGGAGAAAACTACCACACAATAATATTTCAAATTTGAATTATTTTAGAGAAATCATCCAAAATTCACATAAAAATGGCTGGTACTGGCTAGAAATGGATAAAATTTTAGTACTTGTGAATTGTCCATAAAATAAGGTCTAGTTTGTGTGAAAATTACAAATATACCATTTTTAATCATATTTCTTTCCATTTGCTTAACAAATCAATTTTAGCACATAAAATGAAAAAATGTGACCAAAAAGTTGGAAAATCCTTTTGGAACTACTTGTTGTTATGTGAGTGTTCATATTATTCCCAAATATGGTCAAATTATTTCATCGCCATGGTCATGATGTTAGTCACTTGAAAGTCATGCATGTTTATACTTTATTATTCTTTTGTGAATGTTTTATACAAAATACGTCAAAATAAATATTTATTTATTTATTCTTGCAAGTAGTACACACCAAATGACTCTATTCCAAAGGATTCTATTTTTATTTTCTTTATTTTTCCTCTTAAAATCATCGACAAAATTACCTATAGATAGTTCTCCAATCATTAAGACCTTGTTTGGATATTTGCATATATGGACTTGGATACCTTAAACATCTTGTGTAAATAATAACTCTTATAAACTTGTGGTTCAAATTTTGATTACTTAGGAGAAATAAGGTTTTTTTTAAAAGTATGGTGTAAAGAATGTTTTTTCTTCCAAACTGTAGGCCCCTAAGGCAAATAATTACCTTTTTTTACATGTTCTTCATTTCCCTTTTTATCCTATCCAAAACAGGAACAAAATAGCCCCAAACCTATTCATAGCTAGGTCCCCAATCTTTTGACACTATAAGTTAAATGCAGTTTCTGTTATACCGTCAAATTGTAATGATCTTTTTTCTTGAAAGTCAGGCATATTCATACACGCTAGTCCATTTTATGTAAATTTCTACAAAACATGTGCTATTTCAACACTCTCTTTGGCTATTGCATATATTCTACTTGGCCACTCTAAAATAATTTGTGATATTATTTCAGGACCAAACTATCACACGGTTCTCTTTTGTATTTTAATATGTTTGATTAAATCGATCAAAAGTAGCTAGAAAGCGACAACAATCTTAATGTTTTGGAGTTGGATATTCAATATGTTCTACTTTGTGTGGAAACTAGATACATGCCATTTTGTACCATATTCTTTCCAACACCTGCACAAAAATCTTTTTGGCATTTAAAATATGAAAATCAAGTACCATTTTAATTCGTGTATTGAATATTACTATCAATACTAACCATATATGTAACAAAATATGGCTTTTCATGCAAAATAATCTGCATGTCCAACAAAACTTGTTTGCCATTAAAATTCGTGTATCATTTCATTTTCCCCTATTGAAGAGCTCTACACAAAGTGTAATTAGTAGTTTTAGTTGCAGAAAGTAAATAAAAAAATTATTTATTGTTCAAAATCCAAACATACTTCTAAAAAGGTTTAGCGAATTTGATTTCGGTGACTGTTTGCCGTTAAAATTTTTCCAGGTAGTTGCAAATTGCTTTTTGATTACCGAGTGCCTTGCCCAAAACACTTGGCAAACCGAGTATATAACAAGGTTTTTGATTGCCGAGTGCCTTGCCCAAAAAACATCCAGCGGAAATTTGTTTGAGTATAAAACTACTTGACATAGTTTGAAAATCCACGTGGGAGGCTTGGTAGCCCATGTATATGCGAGATGCTAAGCTTATGCCGACTATTGAAATCTACTTTCTCTCTCTGAAAGTAAAACACATATTGGTAGGCTATTTTATCCTATCGAATCGGTTTATATATTTAGCGGAAGTTAGTATCAGATTTCGCATTCGTACTGTCAATGACATGGATAAATTTCGATGGATGTGACGGCGAGCTAATAACACCTACCCATCACAAATATAAGAAGATATACACAAAATTCTAGAGAGACATACATTTTATCCATACATGTAAGAGTTTATGTGACTTGTGCGCCTACCCCACCTTATCACCTTCTGGTTCGCTGACAAGTCTAGTACATTCCCATGTCGAGCCCACCTAAAAGTGGTAAAAATATCCATTGCAAGTTTTTTTGTTTTGCCAAATATAGCCTAGGAGCGAAACTAAGCTCAATTTTTGGCTCTTTCCAAAAATCTTTCTAAATCTGACCCTCGAGGTAAGCATCAAAGAGGATGGTGTCGAACTTTTTACATGTCGGCCTCATATTTTTGGTGCCGACCCTCCGATTTAATTTTTTTAAGTTCTTAGAAGAGCTATGAGACTTTTTAAATGGCGTGAATTGAACAAATTCAGCTCCACCTTTTTAAAACAGATGATTAGATTTAAAAATAGTTTTGAGAAGAGACCGTATGTTTAGTTACTAAAAAATATCAGATTTATCAAAAAAGAAAAACACAACACCCGCATTTGAAAGCGAAGAGGACCCGCATTTGAAAGGGTGTGTTTGGTAGACTGGGCCATCTCAACATGAGTTTCCCAACTGGGCCAAGCTGACCTCAAACATGTTGGGCTGAGATTTTTTGATGTGTTTGGTGTCTCGTATGTGTGTATACGAGCTGAGATGAGAGTGTATTTGGTGGCTTGTATGAGCTGAGATTACAAATATCACAGTTTTATAGATGGGTCCTCTAACTTCAGGAATCAATATTACAAATAGATCCAAACTCTAACAAAAAGAACCTAAACATGAATAGAAAAAGCAATCAGGTCCTGGTATCTGGCTACCACCGCATCCGTGCTTGACTAGCTCGCCGGCGGCGGCGCTTCGGCAGTAGGGGCGTCCGGCGGAGCGAGGTGGCGCTGGTCGGCGCGAGGCAGCCCCAGGGAGAGCGAGACGGCGCTGGTCGGAGCGAGGCGGCCGTGCAAGCTTCATGCCCCGATGAGAGCTCATCTAAGGGAGGATAGAGGCGGCGCCGGGCGGAGAGAAGCGGCGCTAGGCGGAGAGAGACGGCGCCAGGAGTAGAGCGAGGCAGAGCCGGGCGGAGGGAGGCGGCGACGGACGGAGAGCGAGGGCTACGTCGGGCGGAGCAGAATTTCAGAGGCGGCGACGGGCGGAGAGGAAGACGAGGGAAGCAACGCGGGGGGAAATGAGCGAGCGGGGTTGAGAGCTGGCGAGGCGACGCACGCGTGGGGCCCACTCGTGGGAAGTTTCTCGGTACGAGCTCGGCCAGGCTGAGGTGAGAAGCTCGATTCGAGCTTCTCAAACGGGCAGGGCTGAGGGGTGTTTTCCCTATGAGGTGGGCATGGCCCAGATAGCAAACACAGGCTACCAAACACCTAAAAGTTGAGTGAGATAAGATTTTCTGAGCTCATACGGGCTACCAAACACGCCCTTAACCCACGTTTGCCCCCGTGCTGTGTGAAAAGGGCAGCGGGCTCCCAACGGCTAGAAGTGGGTCTCCGCGCGTACTTTGACTGCGTGGTGGGTCCTGGCTGGGAATTTTTGTAGCATACCACTTGGGATTGGTCAGCTGATTTCTACGGTCATGGCTCGGCCATCCCTTCCTTTCCACGCGCGTTTCCCTTTTTCCAAGCACGTTCAACCCTATCTGCCGCTCGTGCATACATAGCACGATATTTTATTTCTTCCCAAAAGAGCTACTGCTTTTTTTTTAAAAACACAGTACAACGTAATCGCTTAAGTATACGCGCACACACTCACACCTATGAACGCACGCACGCACACCCTACCCCTATGAGCACCTCCGAGAGACTGAGCCGGCGGGTCAGGTCTTGAGATTGACAAAGTCACCACAGTCGCCTCGTTGTCGACGGGAACGTCGTCTCCCACTTAAAGAATATTCCGCCTAAATGAGAAACACCAGCGTCAAACCTGGGGTTTGAACTCTGGTGGGCTGGGGATACAACCATCCTCCTAACCATCTTGTTAGAGACAAGTTCTCGAGCTACTGCCTTCTATTATAAGTTGTTTTAACTTCTCAGAGTTAGATGTATACATAAATGATAATGTTTTTAATGATAAAAATTCATCTATCGTGCAAATTATCTACATAAGTACATATGTCACCGTTGAAAGCGTGTGGAGCATTGTGACCTGTTTACAAAGGTGTGTACAATACTTGAGGTTTTAACCCCCGCATGTATGATAGCATAATTTCCGGATCAACCCACCGCCACCATAAGCATTTTTACAATTTTCATCATATTATGTAATTTGGCTTTTACTTATTTTGATACTGCTAGACTTGTGACCGCTGTGTGCATTTGTAGTATGTAGAAGCCAAGTGTGATGCTTTAAACTTCTTAACTAGTAAAGCTCCATTTATCGGAAAAAACCCTCTCTCTATATATAATTGTAACTTTTTTTGGCTTTTGGATCACTTCAACATCTCACAAGTAGTTTCTAGTACACAAGGAATGGACCTACCCATGTGTCTTTTTAAAGAATTTTATACACCTACTAAGCAACCTGTAGGATCTGAAAAAGAAAAAAAACCCTGCATAAAATAGAACAACACACGTCACATCAATCAACACTTGTTTATTTTTCTTTATTCTTCTGATTTCTTTTAGATTTAATTTTCCTTTTTGAAATGTTTTCAATTTTTTTAGTTTTAAAGATTCATTTTTTCCGATTTACTATATTTCATTTTTTAATTCATGAATACTATCTTATATAAAAACCAAAATGTTATTAAAAGTGCATATAATTAATATGGTCCACGGTAAATTTAAAAGTGTTCACCTATAATAAAGTGGTGCGCGTTAAAAAAAATCATGTATGTCCAACATTAAAAGTTGTTCTCCTATGATAAAAAAAATGGTTCCCGATGAACTAAAATATTTTCACCTATAATGAAAAGCTGGTTGAACATGAGTTAAAAATTATTCACCTATAATAAAAAATGTTTCAAGATAAATAAAAAATCACCTACGATAAAAAGTGGTTCACAAGAAAAATGTTGCCTGATTATTATTTTAACTATAATGAAAAATGATTTAATGAAAATGGCTCACGATAAAAAGAATAGACCATGATAAATATAAAATATCCACCTATAGGAAAATGATTATGATAATTGAGTGTTCAGAAAAATGAGATAAAAATAATCCACGTCGTTTTAAAAATATTCACTGGTTTAGAAATATGTTCATAGATAAAATTTGCTGAACATAGGATACAAAATATTCGTGGGTTCAAAAAACTTGTTCACGTGTATAGAAAATGTTCAAGGGTTAATAATAAAATATTCCAATATTACCAAAAAAGTATAAACAATAGATAAGAAATAAATATCATATACAAAGAGAAAACAAACGGAAAAAAGACAGAGGAAGGACACGGAAAAAGCAAAAACCTAACGTTGCTGGGCCGCGGCTCATGGAAGGTGGCGCACGGGCGAGGGTGATAAATAGAGGCTATGGGCCCAAGCACTCGCTCCGGTGCGCAGGAGGCACGAACTAGGCCCAAGCACTCGCTCCCTTGCCACTCCGGCCTCGTCCACGTAGAGAACTGTATCGGTGGGCCGTGGCGCAGACTTGAGCCTGCATAAACGCTAACTGATTATTTCCTTTCTAATCTAATTCCTCCACGATGCCGCCTGCAACCCCTCCCCTGCAACCACCGCACGCTCCTCTGCACGGGCACTGCCTGCGCCTGGTGAACGACGTCGCCACCGTCCGCCGGAGGCCCGGGCGACGACATCGCCGATCGAACAAGGGAGGCTGACCACCACCGCCCGGACGACGACGTCACCAATCACGGGAGGACGCCACCGGCCGCCTCATTGGTTGCACGAGGACGTTGCCGCCGTTGCATTCCCCGGGACCTGCTCAACGCCGCTGCCGCCGTCGTAATGCGCGGAACAGGATGCCGCCTCCGCACTGCCCCGTTCGCCGCCGCCTACTTCATCTCTGACGACCCCGACGGTACATTCACATGCAGGTTTTCAGATACTTTCAGGTAAGCGACCATGCCCACCGACTGTTTGATACAATGCCACATAGTGTCTCTTCCAACTGAATACGTTTATGGAATCTGGAATGAAGAAATATAATTTTGTGACTTCTTGTGTCTCAATTTACAGAAAAATTGCTCATAAGTTCCATAATAAACATTATTAATCCATAACAATAAGACAATAATGGCGTGTTAGTAAGGAGGGAAAGAGAATAGGGTGTTTCTGCCGCAGCTTGCCACTACCACGATATCGGTGCAACCTGTGACAGGTAAGTGTTGTTGCTCGATGCTGACCACCTGACACTGAGAGGAATTTCAGAGATCGAGAGAAATGAGAGGTTGGGAGTGGACTGTTGCTACCTGATGTGTGCTACTTGTCTCTTGAAGCATTCCTGATGCATGTAATAGTATTGAGCACAATTGTATTACACATACACAGTTCGATTTCCAGCGTATTTATTCCTTCCTATATGCTTTTCACATGCCAAGTGCAGACACACACACGCCAGACATATCATTCTTACATTATTTTGGTTATGATCTTTATCAGCTGTACAAGATGAAACAAGCATGCTGCCATAGAGTGGAACTCATAATTTCTGGACGTAGAGTAGAAAATGCATTAGATGTACGCCATGATTTGTTTCTCAGTCGGGTGTAGCTCAGGCCTGGTGTAGCTGGCTTAATTATTGTGTCTAAAGCATACTTTAGGGAGTCAGACTGCTTTAGTTGTGTAACCATCTAAAATCTGGATGTATGAGTTACAAATTGCTTTAATCCATCTAGCAGAACTTGAAGATATTCAGATTGCTACTTTCCTAAAAAATTACCTGTTCATTTTAGATCGAAGAAGAAGTCTTGATGCAGAGGATTCAGTTATGAAAAAGGATACAGAAATTCAAAGGCACATACGACACAACATCAAATGTCGTCCTCTGCCATGTCTAACTCATTCAGATTGATCTCTGCCCTACATGACTCCACACCACGCCATAGTTCGAACTTCAAAGGTGTGTGCTCCTAAACAAATTTACTCATCTAGCATGCATATCTTACTTATATGAATATGTTTTTTTTTTTGCTGAAAGAGTTGTCAAGGATTTTTTTATAGAAAAAAGGCACAGGCCCAGCTTTGAGTTAACAAAGCAAGGTAGGTTCAGTGCAATGCTGCGGCATACAGCTTCGCCAAATACAAATGCTGCGGCATACAGCTTAGCCAAACTAAACTAAAACTGAATAGTAAAACGAAGGCGAGAGGAATCAGTTGCTCGCCGGCAGCAAAGATGAGTGAATCTCTTTAAGCTTTCCGACCAGCCAGCTTGCTGTGTCCTGATCCATGCGTGAGAAGAGGGAGCCAAGCCTGCATAAAAATCATGGTTTTGAATATAATGTCAGCCGGGTGCTTGATCGTTTTTCTTTCGATAGAAAGTTTATTCCTAATGGACCAAAGTGCTCAGGATTGCGCTGCAAAAAGTAGCCACACCATCCGACGAGAGCGGGATGCTAGGTTTGACAGTATAACCAAGAATTGCGCAAAGTTGGCAGGACACCAAGCTCTCCCTAGAGCTTGGCGCACCACTGCCCACGCGAACACTGCCATGGAGCAGTTGAAAAACATGTGGGAGGCGTCTTCCTTCACCCCACACAACACACACTTCCCGTCTTACGGGCCCCTCCGAGTAGCAAGCTGAGAGGCCGAAGGTAGGCGATCAATAACTAGCTGCCACGTGAAGATACGAATTTTGAGATGTAGTTTGGCCTTCCACAACGCCTTGAAGTGCAACACTGTCGCCCCTTGGGACAGGTGCTTATACATCAAGTTAACTGTGGATCCAACGACCAAGAGATGGAGTCGTGGGCGTCCGAAAGAGAACAAGAGTTAATAATGCTCTGCAAATCCCTCCATTGCGCCGCCCCGGCAAGGTCAAGAGTTCTCCTAAAACCACAACCCCTCAAAACCGCTTGCGAGAGGTTGACGTTATCACAAATGCTAAACAACATGGGAAACCTGTCCTTCAAAGGGCCCTCCCCACACCACCAATCCTGCCGGAAATTAGTTCCGCGGCCATTCTTAACACAATGTTTTGCCCCAGTTTTAAAATAATGTTTGATTTTGTGAAGGCTTTTCTAGAACTGCGAACCCCCTTGGTTCAAGCTCCTGAAGATGTCCCCATCGGTGTTGTATTTTGCCCGAATCAAGACTGCCCAGATGGACTCCATCTGGTATGTCTTCCAAATCCATTTGAGCATCAAGGCGATATTCATCAAGCGCGAGTTAATAATTCCTAGACCCCCACATTCGTTGGGACGGCAGACAGCAGGCTAGTTGAGCATGTGGTATTTCCGCTTCGATTCGGTTCCTTCCAAGATGTTGTTACAAGATGGCTGATCTTTTTCTAGGATTCATAGTTGTTGTCTAAAAAATGGCTGATATTCTTGCAAAGCTAGCGAATGGTGCTCAAATACCAGTCAACAAGTATGACACTGTTCAACTACCTCCCACCAAGAAACTCAAAACCGAAGATCTCTCAGTTTCTTCCCAAGATGTCTCGAGAAAACACTATTTCAACTACTTGATGCATAGTACAACCCTAGAGCGGAGATAATATACCAGTCATAATAAGAGCATCTCCACCAGGGCCTCCAAATGTGTGTCCGGCACCCTCCAATTGGACCTCCTTTGGGGGGTGCCGGACATGTGTCCGGTCAACATTTAGAGGCCGCACACATCGGCACTCTCCAGAGGCCCACCCCCGAAACGCGAGCAAACTGTCAAACACCTCGCGGGCATGTCGTGGTCGCCGCCGATGAACAACACAAATGAGGAACAGGACCACGGTGCCTGCATTAATAGAAATGTCTCAAATGATGACTGCAATCAAAGAGTTTTGCGGCGCCGGAGAGCAAGTCATCAAAAAAGGACTTGGCATAGTTTCGACCGCGCCGGAGAACAATCTCCAACGTCGGCCATGAAAAAAGGATCGACCGCGCCGGAGAACAAGTCTCCAAGGCCGGCCATCAAAAGGGTGCCTCCCTGGCGCAATGGTTCATGCCGATCACGCGACCTCCTCCTGGACTTCCTCTAGTCGTCCTCCGCTGCTTCGGCCTGCGCCTTCTCAGCCAGGATGCGCCTCCATTCGGCCACGAAGTAGGCCTTCTGGTCGGGGCTCATGCCGGACGTGTTCGTGGCCATGACGAGACACTCCTCCTTCTTCTCTTGGTTCTTGAGCTTGGCCTTCTGCATATTGAAGTAGAGCTTCCACTTCTCGTTGGACATGGCTTGCAACTTCTTCTTCTCGGCGGTCGTCGTGGCCACCTCGGCAACGTATAGCTGCACCGACTCTTGGATGCTGCATGCAGCGCCCGAGGCCCCTGGCTTCTTGCCAGCCCTGGTGGCCGCCTTGCACGCCTTCACTCCCATCTCGGGACGATCGGCGGTAGCATCCAGCAGGTTTCTTTCATCTTCCTCGACGGTGCCTTGGTCTTTTACATGGCTCTTCCACTTCGGGCATCCTTTAACCACCTCCCAAACATGCATGAACTTGTATGGCTTCTTTCCATCCGACTCCAAGTCAAGGTATAAGTACTTGGCGTCTTTGAGCTACACAAACAAAGGCCAAATTATGTATGCATGTAAACATGATGGGTAACAAGTTAAGATGATCGACTAACCTTGTCGGCATCGTTCTTGCCACTCTCGTCTCTCATCAAGATTTGCTCATGTCATTGGTGAAACTTGGTAGTGAGCGACGACATGACGCTCCAACGGCTCTCAACCGATTTGGCATTGCGGTAAGGCAATTCTAGATGAGGAGGATACGCCCTTCTTTCGGTGTAATCCTTGTGAATGCGTGTCCAGTAGGCATTCTTCCTTTGGTTGGCGCCCTTCTCGCCGTCCATGCTCACGTTCAGCCACGCCTCGGCTAACAAGACGTCCTCGTGAGCACCAAGTCTTGCCTCTATTTCGTTGCCATCCTCTTCATCGACCTCCTGTTCCTGGCCCTGGCCCTGGGCGGCATCCCCATCGTCGCCCTGGCCGAACTGATGTGTCTCGGCGTAGGCACTGGCAGCGTAGGTAGTACCGTCATCGATGGTTGAGGTCATTGCCTCGGCCAACGACGCGTCCTATCTAGCAAAAACCACAATTTGCATCGTCGGCAATTAATGCACCATACAAGAATTTGCATCCGGCCGCCCGCAATAACTGCGCCGACCGGGGAACACAATAAATAAGGGGTATCAAGGTTATAAATAGCACTCACATGTTCGTCGAAGAAAAGGCCACGGGAAGCAGTTCCGTCTTGGCTCCCCGAAGGTGTCCGCCGCAACACCGACGATTCGCGCGGCGTTCAGATCGAGGTGCGACTCTTCGTGAGAAAACCGTGACGGCTGCGACGAGTAGCCGTAGGTGCTGTCAAAGAAGACTGGGATAGACGGCAACTCGGTAAAGCCGCTTTGCCCGCTCTGGCTGCTTTGGCTCATGGCGACCAAGCTCTCGGCGGCGTTGGCGTTGTCGTTCGGCGACGACATATCAGCCGTCTTGTCCTTCGCCTTGACTCGCCGTTGTTGCCGAAGCTGAGAAGCGGTGTGGCGGAGCTGGTCCTGGCTCAAGGGCGCCAGGAACGAAAGCTCCTGCGGCTCCCTCTTCATCGACTTCTTCTTCGGTTGCAACGCCGTCTACGACCCTTGGGTTTCGAGAGCCGGCACCCTTGGGCGGCATGGTGGCGGAAGGCGAGGAGGTCGCTGCGGCGTGGGTGAGGCGAGGGTTTGGAAAAGGGTTAATTGGATCTATGCCACTACAATTTTCACACATTGGAGAAATGCCATTACAAAAACTGAAGTTGGAAATATGCCACTGCAACTTCTGAATACTTGTACATATGCCATTGTGGTCATTTCACAACATATACTGACTTATATACACTTATACGCATGTATGTACTACCTGAAAAATAAGGAGCCAAGCAAACAAAAAAACAATCGTGGTATACTTGGTCGCATCGCACCCATCCCGCACGAACGCATCAGAGCATTCTTCCCCCCAAACCCTAGCCGCGGCGGCGGCCAATGGAGGCGCTCGCGAGGCCGCGTCCGGCGCACCAGCAGCTTGAGGCGCCCGCGGCTGAAGGCACGCGGCCAACAGAGGCGCTCGTGACGCCGCGTGCGCCGCGCTCTTGAGGCGCCCACGGCTGTAGGCAAGCGGCCGGAGGCGGCTGCGGCTGGAGGCCATCCGCTCGCGACGGGCGCTGGCGGAGACGCAGATGGAGGAGAGCATGGAGCTTCCGTTTCCTGAGTGAGTGTAACCAGTCCCCCAACATCCCTCCCCTCTCAGCCATTCTTCCCCTTTTAATTTCGTTGTTTCCTCTGAAATCTGTAGGCTCGAATCTATGAATACATTTAGTTTAGATCTTGTTGTTCAAGGATTTGTGCTGAAGGAACCAAGCGGTAGGAAATCATATGTGAAGGGGAAAACGATTAGATGGAACATAAACTCAGATGATTTTCGGATGGATGTGCTCATGGATGGATTAAGTGCAGAACTGAGAGTTGGTAGGGATCAGTGTATCACTGTGTGGTACTTTAACATGATAATGGCGCAAGACGTTAGACTAACTCAAAACGATGAATTTCATGTGATGTTTGGCATGTACAGAGCAGGGAGGAAGCTTACACTTTCTGTTGTTGTGCTCGGTAACCCTTGTTCTGAAACTCCCGTGCATATGTCTGACAGTGTTGTCCATGCGCCTGAGCCAACCGTTCCTGATAATGATGTGTTGCTGGTTGGCTTTCAAGGGTGTGCTCTAACTCCTAGTAAGAATGTACCATCTCATCCAACTTCGCCATTGAAGCAATCTACACAAGTGTTGCCATCTGCTGATGTTATAGAAACTGATCCATTTGACTCAGTTGAGGAGTACGTAGGGGTAGATGATGAGTACTTCTATGATGTCCATGTGAATGCTTCAACAACATGTGTTGATGAGAGTGGCGTCATTCAGGAGGAAGATCATAATGCTGATGCACATCATGAAGAGGAAGAAGTGGCTGACATAGACCCTGCAGGTTATGCTGTGGTGCATGATCCCGAGAACCCAGACATCAGACTTGGGGCTCTTTTTCCTGACATTGTGGCTTGCAGAAAAGCTATAAGGCAGCGAGCTATTATTGTTGGGTTTAAGTTGGCTAACATCAAAACGGATCCCACTAGATTTATTGCTCGGTGTGCACATGCAACATGTAAATGGCGCATCCATGCGTCGGTGCTACAGGATGGTAAAACGATCATGGTATGGTTTGTCTACTGTTTATTTGGAACATTTCTTTGGTGTTGCAGTTTACGTATGTACTTATTTAATTATTTGCAGATAAAAACACTTCCATTTGAGCATAATTGTCCAACTACGAAGTTGTCAAATTGCAAAATGGCTTCACAGGGATGGATTGCTGATAGGATTGGGGATTGGGTGAAAAAAAATCCTGGTGTTGGTGCAAAAGAAGCTAGAGGAAAGTTGCAAGATGAGTACCTGTAAAGATAGCTGTAAAGATAGCTACAACACAAGAAAATTCCAAGAAAAAGACCCCTGCGAAGAAAGCTACAATACAAGAGAAGGCCAAGACCAAGAGCCCGGTGAAGAAATCTACAACACAAAAGAAGGCCAAGAAAAAGTCCCCGGTGAAGAAGACTGCATCTAAAGGGAAGAAAGCCAAGAAAAATGTTCCATTTGCTCCTGTTATACCTCCACCTCCTCCATGTCTAGTAGTGGAGCCTACACCTGGTGTGAAACGAAGCCTTTATTATTGGCTTGGTGGCTGATTCCCCTGATTCAACCAGAGCTTAATTTTGCTACTTGTTATGTCAAACCTGCCATTGCTACTTGCATTGAACTAGTTTCATGGACCTGTGTTGAATTCTGCTTGTGATGCTATGTTTGAATATGTATAAAATGTCCTTTGCTATTATCTATTGAATTGTGCTTCATATTGGAATTGGAGACAGTGAAGACATGATGCCGATTTTTTTCACATGTTGTCTAGACAGATCTTAACATGTCAGTTTGAGGGTCCATTTATGCAAAGAATCGGCTCATATTTGAACAGTACGCTCATATTAGTGCATTTGACTTTCTGTATTTTTTCAGATTTTTATGAGAAGTTCGAATTTTGGCCAATTTTTTATTTTTTTGGCGCCAAAATGACAAAATACGGTAAAATACAGCAGTGTACACTGAAATACATCTATTTTATGAACCGTTATGTTGTGAAATGACCACAATGGCATATGTAGAGGTATTGAGAAGTTACAATGGCATATTTCCAACTTCAGCTTTTGTAATGGCATTTCTCCAATGTGTGAAAATTGTAGTGGCATAGATCCAATTAACCCTTTGGAAAATGGAGGGAAGATAGTTAAGATTTTGGCGCCAGGGGCGACAATGTAGAAGAAGGGGAATTGGATGAGACACGACGTGTGTATAACGGGCGGGCCAGTGCTGTCACGACCATTCCCGAGTCGATGTCCGACACCCCAGGGCCTCCAAGTATAGAGTCCGGTTAGGGGTGTCGGACATAAAATTGTTCGAGGCGAGGCTTTGGGGGTGTCTCTGGTGGGCATTTTTCGTGTCCGCTCCTCCAAAGGGTTTTTAGGTGGTCCTTTAGAGGACCTCGGTGGAGATGCTCTAAGTTGAGCAGCCCGTTAAATTTTGAAATCCAATTGTGTTGGAATCGACACTTGAGTGCTTTTTGAGTGTCGTGTCAGATATCATTTGTTCTATGATAGATTTTCTCAGTTAAGACATTGCAAGTTAATGTCACTTTTATGGAGTACTTAATATAATCACTTGATTTACTTATATTGGAGTGAATCTTAATGCTTGCTGAGTTTAGACAAAATTGTATGTGTAAATTCTAATTTCTTATGTCACAAGTTTAAGTTTACGATGTTTGCATTAATCGGTTACAATTGCCGGAGTAAAATCAGCAAAAGTGATACATGAAAGGATGACAAATATATTCATAACAATATTACACGTGCGTTGCACATGCACACATTTACTAGTTCTAAAAAAAACAATTGCTTGCAGGGTCGTCGTCGTCGTCGCCGACTCGCCCTTCCCCGGCCGGCCTCCGGGTTGTACGTGTCCAAGATCCTGTCACGGCGATGTCTGTGTTGGCAGCAGCTCGTGAGGTGTTAGGTTGGCAGTAAGTACCGATAGATGATAGATCGATCATCAAATCCACAAGCCCGCTCTAGCGTAGACATGAATGGATAATCTGCTAGCCGCATGCTTTCAGATCGGTGGCGGGTGGGAGTTGCCAGTACCTATCGATCCATTCCATCACTAACACTGCCACTTACTACTGTCGTATTCCTGGTTTGATTGACCCACATCATTAGTCCTGTGGCGTCCATATAGTCAGCACTAAAAATTTACCTGTCGCTCGTTCCTTCGTTTCCAAGTCTGAATCGAGCGTTCAAGTCCCTGTCTACACTCTGACCTCGTGTTTTTCTTGTGTTAATGGAGGGTGCAAGCTCCATTAATTTGGACGCTGAAACAGTAGGAGATAGGGACATCGATCCACCAAGTGGCTTCGATCCAGGCATCTGTTGACATCACAAAACCATTCGAGAGCGAAGTACAGATCTTTCCATTAATTGATGGAAATGCATGTGTATGACTTGGAGAGCAGGTCTATCCTTCAGATAAGATTTATAGATCATTAGAGAGAGGTGATCCCCAGTTCCATTAATAGCAACAGAAATTATCTAGCTGTGGTACTGTATGAAAATACATTTTGTGGTCAATTTTAAAAAAACTACTTTGGTGACATAAACAGTGAGGTTTTCTTACAAGACTTGGTTCTGAGTTCTGACACAAAGCTCGAACTTCAATTAATTTTCATCCATTAAACATGAGCAATTTTACAGTCTAAAGAACTTATGCGCTTATTTTATTCAGGCCCTATATATATCTTTGGAGCAGTAAAGCTTACAAAATACCCATTTGGAAAAGAAAAAAGAGTAAGAATCTAAGGAGTAAAAAAAGATGATAAAAGAACAATTCAACCAATCTCAACAGAAAAAACAATTCAACCCCAAATGAAGGGTTTTTGTGTAACTCTTGGAACTCTGTAGATCCGTCCACTTAATCCATGATCTCGCTGGTGGTCTTCCTGATGAGATCCCATGCACTCCTAACATGTCTCTCCTCCTGAAGCGATGACCCCACGGCGAAACGAAGCACGAACCTGCCGCCGACCACCGTATGCGCAAGGTACGCCTTCCCGGTCTTGTTGAGTTTGTCCATGAGCACACGGTTGGCGTCATCGGCGTCCTCCTCCGTCATGGCTCCACTTGCCTTAATCCTGAAGCACACGAGAGCAAAGTTCCTGGGCACGACGACCTCGAACCAGTGGTCAGCACGGACAAAATCTTCAAACATCTTGGCCATGGCCACGTCACTGCGGATGTGCTCTTGGAGCTTGGCTGTGCCGTAGGTGCGCATGACCATCCAGAGCTTGAGGCCACGGAAGCGGCGGCCGACACCGACCTGCATGTCCTTGAGGTCGGTGACCTCGCCGGAGTCAGTAGCGTCGTTCTTGAGGTACTCCGGGTTCGTCTCCAGCGAGGCGCTTAGGCGGTTAGCGTCCCGGACGTAGAGGCAAGTGCAGTCGAGGCACGTGAGAAGCCACTTGTGTGGGCTCATGCTGATGGAGTCCACGCGCTCGACGCCGTCGAGATGATGGCGGAACTCCGGGCAGATACACGCGCTGCCGGCGTAGGCAGCGTCGACGTGGACCCACGCGTTGAACATGGCAGCGACATCCGCGACTGCACCCACCGGGTCGACGGCGTTGGACGACGTGGTGCCGACAGTGGCGCAGATGTAGGTTGGCAGGAGGCCCGCGTTCACATCAGCCTGCATGACCTCGAGCAGCTTCGCCGGGTCGAGCCCGTAGTCGGTTTCCTGTCCGGTGGGGATGGAGCGGATGTTTGCGGGGTCGAAGCCGGCGAGGCGACATGCCTTGAAGAAGGTGGAGTGTGTCTGGTCGGCAGCGTAAACAGTTAGGCGCGGTAGGTGGGACACGCCGGCGGAGCCGCTCCGACGCAGAGCGGCGTCACGTGCGGCGACGAGCGTGACGAGCATAGCCTCGCTGGTTGTGCCGACGATGACGCTGCCGCCGGTGCCACGGCCAGAGCTTGTGCGGTTCATGAAGGTCGTGGGCAGACGCAGGAGCTGCGCGAGCCAGTCTAGCGCGAGCACCTCCATCTCGGTGGCAGCAGGAGAAGCCTGCCACGTGAAGCCGACGGTGTTCATGGCGGAGGCGATCAGGTCGCCAGCAATGGCGGCAGCGCTGTTGGTGGATGGGAAGAAGGCGAAGAAGTTGGGGCTAGCCCAGTGCGTCATGCCGGGGACGACGGAGGTCCTGAGCTCCTTCATTGTGACGTCGAAGGGAGCCGAGTAGGTCGGCGGGGACGCCGTGAGCTCGTCCTGCAGGTAGCCCGGCTTGACGTTGGGGAGCACAGGCATGGACTCGACGTTGGTGTAGTAGTCGGAGATGAAGTCGACGGCCTTGTGGAGGTAGGCGCGGACGTCTTCGCGGTTGAGCGGCTGGAACGGCGCCTTGTCATCGGCGGCGAAGGCAGAGAAGGCGGTGGCCGGGTTGGTGCCCACGCTACCCATATCGTACGTTTTGTTTCTTGCAGCTGGTTAAGCACGAAGAAGCTGGGAGGTGGTAGACAGCCAAGGAGCTAGGCTGAAGAAGCAAGAGGTGATCGGTAGCTCTTGCGTTGTGTGTGAGGAGATCGATGGAGCTTCTTGCTTTGGTTTGTTGATGAGTTGAGGAGATATGTGGAAGGTATTTATAGGTAACATTCATGAGAGATCGAGTGCAAATGGCGTGGCCGTCTGGGCGTTGGATTAGTCCTGGTCCCGGATCGAGGTGCTACGAAGGTCAGTCGGTTGGTGGCTAAGTACGTAGAAATCGATCCAAACAGAGGAGACGAGTGATGAATTGTGTCGTTCAACTGCATGCGGCTCTGTTCAGCTCGGATCCGGGTGACAGACCCGCTATGGTAGGAGAGGTAGCCGCATGCAGCCAGCGGCGTTGGCCATGCTTTCAGCTGCATCCGCCATCCGGCGGTAGCTGACAGCGCTGACGAGTTCTGGCCGGTGGCATCCGTCCCTGTCTTGTGTCGCGCGTGCGTATCATCCGGTTGAACCCAATGAAATATATAAATCCTTCTTCCATCTAAGTTTTTTCACTTACTATTAGTTAAAAATACGACATCTCTAACAAGCAATTAATGTACCCAATGGAATAATTTTGAACCTTCGCCATTGTTCTGAATGAATATGTACCGTCTGGAAAGTTTATATCTTAGCACAAGCATACCATTATATTTTAGGCTATTTTTAATGATACTAATATATCAGATTTAGGTTAATTCAGTATTCCTGTGGGTCACCCAAGCTATCCGGAACCATTGTCATCAAAGGTCACCCATATCAGCTAAGAATTATTATACTGTTGTACTAGAGGAGCCAACATTAAATTACTCTCCCGCAATACCCCAAGTATCAATCACATCGTACACTAAACTTAGAAACTACCAATATGAAGTTTTTATTAAAAACTAAATTAGTTTCTCAATTTAGAATATCAAATGCTACATGCTACGAATTTCATATTAAAACTAAATATGGAGTATATGTCAGCAAGACAATCTGCATTCACATGAGTAAAAGCTCACACTTGCAAAAAACAAAGCCTTAAGGGAGATGAAATAGGGAACTGTAATATTTCCCTAGCTTAAGTCTTGATAACCTTAGTTTTGTTTGTATAGAGTTAGAGTTGCTTTTCAAACAAGTCCACATAGGGCGTCTACAAAGTTGGACCCTTAATTTTGCCATAGTAAGATAATTTCTTATGGGGAGAAGCCATAAATTGAATGCACTCTTCGTTGCAAACATGGATTGCAAGTTCCGTGACTTCTCTTTTCGATTTTCAGTGAGTTTGATATATATTTTTGTTGAAATTCCAATTTCTAATTTGGTCCAACCTTAATAATTAATTATTTTAATTGGATTAGAGAGATTCCAAATTTCAGAGATTTAAGTATGGTCCTCGAAATTTTAATCAAACCAAATATCACCACGGTTAAGAGTATGACTCTTGTTGAGGATCGATGAGGTTAAAAGTCAACATTAACACTATTTATTATTGACTTTTTGGTCAGTCTAAATTTAGGTAGAACCTTGTAATGCTGCAAAAGCGGCTATGAAATGAAATGCGTGAGTCGCGTGACTATGGGATCAACGTGTGAATTTCCCCTTTTTAACCTTTACCATGTCCTTATGCATGCCTGGTCAAAACGCAAATCAAATTTCTCCACAGCAAAAAGAATCTTGAAAATAATCAACTTTTGTTACTTTATCAGTTCGATTGAAAAGCTTTAGTCATGCGATCAACAACTTTAGTGATGTTGTTTTAGTGCATGGATGACGCACGCAAACGCAACCTGTGACACTACCCTGTCTACTCGAGTACGGATGGGCAAATTGACCAAACATGTACTGTAGCTAGTACTGTTTACAGTTTTCCTGATTTTTTTGTTATACTAAGCACCGCAGAATACAATTGTTTGGATTTAGTTATTCTATTTAATAATATGCAGGGTTAATTGGTTCTGTGCCATACCGAGCTGAGTTTTATCGGTATGTGCCCTACCCACGCTATTTCTCTGATCTGTGACCTGGTTTGCTCGCATATCGTTCAAATGCTCGGTTCCATCTAGTCAACCTCCTTTGACCCGCACTTGGCCTGACTCGGGGTCGGTCTGGCGTGGCTCGGCTTGGCTCTGGCTGACTGGATTAGTACGTCATCCTCCTCCAAGTGGGACCGCTCAAGTGGGGACAGGAAGAGACGAGTCTGACGCCCAGGTTGGGTATCTCCGCCCCAATAAAAACCGAATTAAATGAATTAACACTGAATTAACTAGATTTACATTAACGTAACTGATAATTTGTTGATTGCTACATCATTGTTTAGTGAAACTGCTACTACTAATTGAAACTCGATTTATAATAGGATTCATAACTCGATTTGAAAGCTGAAACTCGATTTATAACTCGAATTGAAACTGCTACTACTAATTTAAACTCGATTATATTAACAATGACAAAAAATTAGCAGTGCATGCAGCACTGCTACTAATATACTACTAATCAGTAGCAGTGCAGCTAATGCACTGCTACCGCTACTACGACGATCGCCAGGCGCGGCTCCTACACGCGCTGCCTCTTGGGCGGCGGTCCGTCATCGTCGGAGGAGTCATTGGAGGAGTCGTCCTCCTCCTGTGCTTCCTCCTCGACCTCATCCTCCTCATCCTCCTCCTCCTCCTCCTCCATGTCCTTGTCCTCGTCCTCGTCGTCGTCGTCCTTCTCCTCCTCATCGCCCTTGTTCAACTCCGGGTTCGAGTCCTCCTCTTCGGACCCGTGGTGATCGTCGTCGTCGTCGTCGCTGGAGTCGGGGTCGGACCCCTCGCCGTTGCCGCCGCTCTGGTCGGTGTCGGACCCCTCACCGTCGTTGTCGGTGCCTGAGCCGCCGCCGCCGCCGTTCGCATGGCCGTGGCCCTCGTCCCACCACTCGATCGGGTTGCCCTCCCCGTCGGAGTCGCTCGGGATGGCTGGGTTTTGCCACCAAGGCTCGTCGTCCGACGACATTGTTGTTGGAGAGAAGTGGTGGTTGGGGTTTTTCACAGAGAAGAGAGAAGAGCGAGTGAACGGCAATGCCAATGCGCATTGGGATTTTTATTAATGGATAACTGCTCGTGATGAATTCACTACCGCCGGCGTGTAAATCGATAACCGCGCTTGGGCACTGAACATACGCATCTCTTGGTTTTCTTGCCAACGGCAGTGTAAACATTACAACAAAATTCACATTGGGATTTTATTCGCAATGATGACATCGTGTGACCGCGCTTCACGTCTAGTCCAAGTGACATGCCTGTAAATGTTTACCACGTCATCTGGTGCCTCTATACGTGTCGAGTAAAACTGTCGAACAGTTGATGCGCGTCGTCGTTCTGGTCAAATTTACTGCAGTTGGAGACGAGACGTTGTGAGACATCTACACGTATCAAAAGCATTTGTTGCACGAACTAGACACGTATCGGTGCATCCGTGTCAACACAGCAAGCGCAATGTAGACACAAACTGGAGGTGAACTTGCACCCACAATGCGCGCTCTGTGTAGTTACGCGATCTGAACGTGTGTAGACCTTGTTTATCAACTTGAATCGTTTGAATATTTATTATTTTACTTTTGTCGAACACCTTAAGTGCACACTCTGAACGCGCTCAGAGCATGCCCGGCGTGCTCTGGGCGCAAACATGCGAACAATTGTGTAAAATTTATGCGCAAACTGGAACTAGACCATTCTTAGTCACTCCTAAATGATATTTTCGTGAGTATTTTGAAATTATCATGTTGCAATTCTCATTTGCACATTTGATATATGCGATATCACATGAGATTCTCGCCCTTCTCATACAAATGAATGTAGACCATGTTTTTCAACATGAGTCGTTAGTATATGACATATTAAGACTATGTGCGTGCGTTTTTCATTTTTTTTGATAATTTTTTAATTTATTATGGTTATTTTAAATTCGGCCAAACCTAAGTTTGACCAACATTTAAACAAGTTTAAAACATTAAAATGAAAAACTAAGCATGGGTCCTTAGTCACTCCAAAACGAAACTTTTGTGAGGTTTTTGAAAATTTCATGTTGCAATTCAAAAACCACTTCTCTCCAACCTTAGACCTCATTGTTTGAGTTATGCAATATCACATGATCTCCATGCCCTTCTCATTTTAAATGTATGTAGACCATGTTTTTCAACATGAGTCGTTAGTATATGACACAATACGACTATATGCGCAGGATTTTCCCTTTTTGACATTTGTTTGAATATTTGAAACTTATTTCAAATGTCGATCAAACTGCAGCCGTCTGATTTCCTCTAGAAGGAATATGCAGCCGTCCGATTTCCTCCAGAGGGAATCTGCATGCGATCCGCAAGAAGCTCTTTCTGCAATCTGATTGGACGCGCGCGAAGGACAAGGGCTATACACCCGCTGACGAGTGGACCCAACGGGGATTTTTGGCTCGTCCACCCCCATTTTGGCGCACCAAATGCAGATTTTGACTGTTACCCGTCGTAACCAAGTGAGACCAAATGAATCCATTTCTAAGGAAAAAATGGTGGAGTCGCCTGAAAAATGTATTTCAAATGAGCTCTAAAGATAGGGTAAACGGACTCATTTCTAAGTAAAAAATGTGGAGTTGCCGCAAAAATGTATTTCAAATGAGTTTCAAAGGTAGGGTAAACGGCCTCATTTCTAATCAAAAAATGGTCGAGTCGCCGCAAAAATGTGTTTCAAATGAGCTCCAAAGATAGGATAAACGACCTCATTTCTAAGCAAAAAATGGTGGACTCGCCGCAAAAATGTGTTTCAAATGAGCTCCAAAGGTAGGGTAAACAGACTTATTTCTAAACAAAAATGGTGGACTCGCTGAAAAATGTGGTTAAAATGAGCTCCAAAGGTAGTGTAAACGGCCTCATTTCTAAGCAAAAATGCTGGACCCGCTGAAAAATGTGTTTCAAATGAGCTCCAAAGGTAGGGTAAACGGCCTCATTTCTAAGAAAAATGGTGGATTTGCTGAAAAATGAGTTTCAAATGAGCTACACAGGTAGGGTAAACGGCCTCATTTCTAAGCAAAAACAGTGGACTGGCTGAAAATTGTCAAACTGAAGTGAATTTACACACACAATTGGAAACGTCAAGCACAAGGCCATTGCCCTTAATAAAGCAACTAATAACTAAAATGGACTACCACTCGTGCTCGTCATCAGAAACCTCCACCGTCTCGGCCTTGCCCTTGCCCTTGGCATCCACTTCTTATGAGGCGTTGTTGTTCGACGCCGACCACATGTCCTCCTTCTTCCCCTGGCTCTCCGAGTAGATCTTGAGCCGTTGCTGCTTGGCGGCGGAATGCTTGGTAAGGTCCATGGCTTTCTGGTCGGCCATGGCTCAGGCCAAACCCGGGTCCAGCACCTCTGTGACCTCCTCATTCCAGGCCATGGTCTAGTGCATACCCTGGTCGTCCTTGTCGTTCTCGTCGGACAGATCGATGAAGGGAATGAGATCGGGCGCAATAGCCCTGCCCCTGCCCCTTGGACTTGGAGACTCCCCGTCCCATGCTGCTTCCCTCGCTCGCCACCTGATCGAGCTTGGAGGAGTACTCGCACGCCCACGCCCACTCCCCATGCCGCTTCCCTCGCTCTCCTCAAGAAACCAAGGATAGGGGACGTGGCGGCGGTGGCGGTTCGACCTGGGAGTGGAGCTTCCATCACCACGAGCCATGAAGAGATAAGGGATTGGGCGAAGGTGTCTAAGAGAGGAAGAGTGGATTTGTGAGCGCAACAGGAAAGGAGATGGCTCCTTTTAATGCCATCTGCGATCTCTGGACGGCGTCGCGGTCTAGAAGGCAGTAATGGCGACCAGACATTAAGTCGGCTCCAGAATGCTCAGCTTGGAGCCGGACAAAGTAGGCAAGAGAGACGCGAGGACGACGGAGCAGATGCGCGTCCGGGCCGGCAGTGTAGGCGGAGAGGTAGCTTTTTGCCGGCTAGGGGGCACACCATTGAAGGCGCGGCCATTTAAGGCGCGGCGAGCACGCACACGTACGCGCACGTACGGCTCCATGCATGCTCTCCGCCGCCGCTGGCCCCACTTGCATGCATACATGCTCTAAGGTCAAAGGCACGACCCCAGCCGACCCCACGAAATTCCGGTCGAGCCGCGCCAGGCCGACCCCACCGGTTAAACTAGGTTGACCAGATGAAAACGAGCGTTTGGGCGATATGAGAGAAAATCAGGGTACAGACCAGAGAAACAACGCAGGTATGGCACAGACCGATAAAATTTATCGAACCATGACACATAACCAATTGACCCTAATATGTATAGCAGCTCAGTACGTACATTTGCCAAGCCTTTGCTGATTAAGTATCTGGATTAGGTCAAACCCTTCATGACTCAAGTTACATTAAGAAACTTACGTTGTTGTTAAATTGTTATCATGCATGCACACTACGTATATATGGTTTCTTCCGTCGATGGGCATACCTACTTTACTAGGTCAAGATCAGTGAAGAAGAAAAAAAATATGCGCTCCGCGCCTGCACCTAACTAGTTGATACTCCCTTCAAAGTATAAATATTTTAAATGTTTTCTTTCATTCATATATGTACAATATATGTACATATTTAATGTGTTGATTCATACCCATCTGTATTTTGTTCACACTGAAATGGTCGAAACATCTGGTGGGGCTTTGGCCCCCCAAGATTCTCGAAAAAATGGCCAAAACATGTTATAATTTTGAATAGAGGGACTATTTCAGTAGAACACCATTGTAGATTAGTTCCCACACGATTACCAGTCGAAACATCTGGTGGCGCTTTGCCCCCCAAGCTTGCTTTTTCTAAGGGAGAGTTTATTCCGTACTTTTTATTAACGGGGTAATTTTTTTACCCCAATCATCACATTAATGGGAAGACAACTGATTAGACCTACTCAAAGTCTAGAGATTAAGGGGTCGTGTATTTAAAGATATAGGGAACCAAATGTAGACCTCCTCAATGTCCGGAGATGCTCTTACAGGTGACAAAACACCACATTTGCTCTATGCTGTTAGGAACATGTGCCAAGTCTAGTTTCAAACCGCACTACTGATTCACCTAGTATTGCAGTACTGGTTAGTAACAGGAATTGAAAGAACATATTTTCCTATGCTTTTGCAGGTGAATTTATATCCTCCCCGTGTTTCGAAAATTGGGGCACCCCATTGACTCATTGAGGACGTCGTCCTGTGCTCGCGGGCAAACTGATACTCCCCCAGCAAGCCAACATCATACAACTCGAGCGTAGGAGGTTCGCCCCCACCTTTGATAAATAATAAGCACACGCATGTTGCTAGTGACTTGTCTCCAATTGATGTTGCCAAAAGTAGTGGTTGTTATGTTCTAGAAAGGCTTCCGGCCAGATGGTCGGCTACGTTCGTTTTTGTGGATCTTGCTCCTTCAGCACTAATATTTCACGATGTACGCCATTAGAATTCGACATTTTTACTCACATTTTGTTCCCTACGGCTGATTCCTAAAGAGCACGATGTACGCCATCAGAATTCGACATTTTTACTCACATTTTGTTCCCAACGGCTGATTCCTAAAGGGCTATCATGCTATTGCTTGAATGTTAGTGTACTTGGGTCAAGTACCAACTAAATTATGAAATTCTCATGTCCCATTCTGATTAGCTGGTTGTGTATGTACGTGACTAATGTTTAGTGTCATACTGCTTGTGGAGAGTGAGTTGCACCACTTTATATAGTGGAATGTTCTAGTACTATTATGAGCTAGTGAGAGCATGAGAAGATGAAGAGTGCCACACGTGCGCTCCTCCTTCTCGCTCGCCTCGCCACGCCTCGTCATGACACGACGGGTTGCGGGAATCTCGTCGAGCCGAGCTTATATTTTTGTTGTTCGGAAAAATCTACAAGTCATTGATTGATAATTAACGGACGCGTTAATTAGTTTGCCGTTTCCGATTCCCCTGGGATCGTGGGGCGTTACCGACTCAGTCGTGGCTTACAGCCCACGTCCTACCCAACTCGCACCATATATACAACCCGGGGCAAACTTTAGCCGCCATCACGCGATATATGGTCTCACAGCGTTCCAAAGCATTACGTCGCAATCTACCAAGTCTTTTCCATCCCGTCTTCCAGCGTGCACCGGTTGAAGGGACATTAGCCCTCCGGAACCCCGCCTCTTGTGATCCTGTAAGGGAGAGGGGCGATCAGCTTTTTGGGGAGCGCACTTGCGCGACTACTGCCTTCGAGTTCTTCATCAACGACGACTTCTTCCCCAAAATCGCCAACCTCTTCATCGACGACAAGGACGACAACGGGATCTCCAGCGGTGCGACGGCCGCTGCATCGTATGTGTTCTTGATCTTTTTATATGATGCTTTGTTAGAGTGCTTACTCGTAGTATATGCTTTAGATTGCATCCGTTTATCTATTTTTTTAGTTTAGTAGATCGTATGATTA
Source organism: Poa annua (assembly GCA_026929855.1). Taxonomy (NCBI): domain Eukaryota; kingdom Viridiplantae; phylum Streptophyta; class Magnoliopsida; order Poales; family Poaceae; genus Poa; species Poa annua. The sequence continues at coordinate 77,595,535 of CM049430.1, read as the reverse complement.
GTTTAGTTTCTATTGTTCTAGTCATAATCTGTTTACTGTAACGAATTAAATCATATGCTAAATCGCCTAATTATTCAACAGCTATCCCGACAAATTGTGGCCTTGAGGAATGTCCGTGACTGTGGTAGTGCGTCCATACTTGAAGCATATATATCCTCTCCGGTTCCATTACAAGGCAAACTTGCTAAAAAAATAATTTATATTGAATCAATAAAACTAATTTGGTTCCACATGCTTGATATTTTTAAATAAACTTAGTTTTAACACAAAGTTGGATCAGCAACTAATTTTCATTTATTGATCCATACGCTCGGCCACTGCAGCAACTCAGTGTAGAGGTTAGGACTTTCCTCTCCTCAAACAGTAGCAATTCAACATGAGTCCTTTCACAAATTAAAAAGTTATTTGTTTATTTGATTCAGACACTCTATATACCTTTAGCTGGTATAAAATACAAAATGGAATTGCAAGAATTAACGGAAAGAATAAAGAATATGATAAAAGAATATTTGTGCCCTTAATGTAGCTCTTGGAAATCTTTAGATCCTTCCACTTAATCCATGATCTCGCTGGTGGTCTTCCTGATGAGATCCCATGCACTCCTCACATGCCTCTCCTCCTGCAGCGACGATCCCACAGCGAAGCGGAGCACAAACCTGTTGCCAACCACCGTGTGTGCAAGGTACGCCTTGCCGGTCTTGTTGAGGTTGTCCATGAGCACATGGTTGGCCTCATCGGCGACCTCCTCCGTCATGGCTCCACTGGCCTTGATCCTGAAGCACACGAGAGCGAAGTTCCTGGGCACGACGACCTCGAACCGGTCGTCGGAACGGACGCAATCTTCGAACATCTTGGCCATGGCCACGTCGCTGCGGATGTGCTCCTGGAGCTTGGCGGTGCCGTACGTGCGCATGACCATCCAGAGCTTGAGCCCACGGAAGCGGCGGCCGACACCGACCTGCATGTCTTTGAGATCGGTGACCTCGCCGGATTCAGTAGCGTCGTTCTTGAGGTACTCCGGGTTCGTCTCGAGCGAGTCGCTTAGGCGGTGAGCGTCCCGGACGTATAGGCAAGTGCAGTCGAGACAGGTGAGAAGCCACTTGTGTGGGCTCATGCTGATGGAGTCCACGCGCTCGACGCCGTCGAGATGGTGGCGGAACTCCGGGCAGATGCACGCGCTGCCGGCATAGGCAGCGTCGACGTGGACCCACGCATTGAACATGGCAGCGACATCCGCGACTGCGCCCACCGGGTCGACAGCGTTGGACGACGTGGTTCCGACAGTGGCGCAGATGTAGGTTGGCAGGAGGCCGGCGTCGACGTCTGCCTGCATGACCTCGAGCAGCTTGGCAGGGTCGAGCCCGTAGTCGGTTTCCGGTCCGGTGGGGATGGAGCGGATATTTGCGGGATCGAAGCCGGCGAGGCGGCACGCCTTGAAGAATGTGGAATGCGTCTGGTCAGCAGCATAAACAGTCAGGCGCGGCAGTTGGGAGACGCCGACGGAGCCGCTCCGACGCAGAGCTGCGTCACGGGCGGCCACGAGCGTGACGAGCATAGCCTCGCTGGTGGTGCCGACGATTACGCTGCCGCCGGTGCCACGGCCAGAGCTGGTGCGGTTCATGAAGGTGGTGGGCAGGCGCAGCAGCTGCGCGAGCCAGTCGAGCGCGAGCACCTCCATCTCGGTGGCCGCGGGAGAGGCCTGCCACGTGAAGCCGACGGTGTTCATGGCGGAGGCGATGAGGTCGCCAGCGATGGCGGCAGCGCTGTTGGTGGATGGGAAGAAGGCGAAGAAGTTGGGGCTAGCCCAGTGCGTCATGCCGGGGACGACGGAGGTCCTGAGCTCCTTCATTGTGACGTCGAAGGGAGCCGAGTAGGTCGGCGGGGACGCCGTGAGCTCGTCCTGCAGGTAGCCCGGCTTGACGTTGGGGAGCACAGGCATGGACTCGACGTTGGTGTAGTAGTCGGAGATGAAGTCGACGGCCTTGTGGAGGTAGGCGCGGACGTCTTCGCGGTTGAGCGGCTGGAACGGCGCCTTGTCATCGGCGGCGAAGGCAGAGAAGGCGGTGGCCGGGTTGGTGCCCACGCTACCCATATCGTACGTTTTGTTTCTTGCAGCTGGTTAAGCACGAAGAAGCTGGGAGGTGGTAGACAGCCAAGGAGCTAGGCTGAAGAAGCAAGAGGTGATCGGTAGCTCTTGCGTTGTGTGTGAGGAGATCGATGGAGCTTCTTGCTTTGGTTTGTTGATGAGTTGAGGAGATATGTGGAAGGTATTTATAGGTAACATTCATGAGAGATCGAGTGCAAATGGCGTGGCCGTCTGGGCGTTGGATTAGTCCTGGTCCCGGATCGAGGTGCTACGAAGGTCAGTCGGTTGGTGGCTAAGTACGTAGAAATCGATCCAAACAGAGGAGACGAGTGATGAATTGTGTCGTTCAACTGCATGCGGCTCTGTTCAGCTCGGATCCGGGTGACAGACCCGCTATGGTAGGAGAGGTAGCCGCATGCAGCCAGCGGCGTTGGCCATGCTTTCAGCTGCATCCGCCATCCGGCGGTAGCTGACAGCGCTGACGAGTTCTGGCCGGTGGCATCCGTCCCTGTCTTGTGTCGCGCGTGCGTATCATCCGGTTGAACCCAATGAAATATATAAATCCTTCTTCCATCTAAGTTTTTTCACTTACTATTAGTTAAAAATACGACATCTCTAACAAGCAATTAATGTACCCAATGGAATAATTTTGAACCTTCGCCATTGTTCTGAATGAATATGTACCGTCTGGAAAGTTTATATCTTAGCACAAGCATACCATTATATTTTAGGCTATTTTTAATGATACTAATATATCAGATTTAGGTTAATTCAGTATTCCTGTGGGTCACCCAAGCTATCCGGAACCATTGTCATCAAAGGTCACCCATATCAGCTAAGAATTATTATACTGTTGTACTAGAGGAGCCAACATTAAATTACTCTCCCGCAATACCCCAAGTATCAATCACATCGTACACTAAACTTAGAAACTACCAATATGAAGTTTTTATTAAAAACTAAATTAGTTTCTCAATTTAGAATATCAAATGCTACATGCTACGAATTTCATATTAAAACTAAATATGGAGTATATGTCAGCAAGACAATCTGCATTCACATGAGTAAAAGCTCACACTTGCAAAAAACAAAGCCTTAAGGGAGATGAAATAGGGAACTGTAATATTTCCCTAGCTTAAGTCTTGATAACCTTAGTTTTGTTTGTATAGAGTTAGAGTTGCTTTTCAAACAAGTCCACATAGGGCGTCTACAAAGTTGGACCCTTAATTTTGCCATAGTAAGATAATTTCTTATGGGGAGAAGCCATAAATTGAATGCACTCTTCGTTGCAAACATGGATTGCAAGTTCCGTGACTTCTCTTTTCGATTTTCAGTGAGTTTGATATATATTTTTGTTGAAATTCCAATTTCTAATTTGGTCCAACCTTAATAATTAATTATTTTAATTGGATTAGAGAGATTCCAAATTTCAGAGATTTAAGTATGGTCCTCGAAATTTTAATCAAACCAAATATCACCACGGTTAAGAGTATGACTCTTGTTGAGGATCGATGAGGTTAAAAGTCAACATTAACACTATTTATTATTGACTTTTTGGTCAGTCTAAATTTAGGTAGAACCTTGTAATGCTGCAAAAGCGGCTATGAAATGAAATGCGTGAGTCGCGTGACTATGGGATCAACGTGTGAATTTCCCCTTTTTAACCTTTACCATGTCCTTATGCATGCCTGGTCAAAACGCAAATCAAATTTCTCCACAGCAAAAAGAATCTTGAAAATAATCAACTTTTGTTACTTTATCAGTTCGATTGAAAAGCTTTAGTCATGCGATCAACAACTTTAGTGATGTTGTTTTAGTGCATGGATGACGCACGCAAACGCAACCTGTGACACTACCCTGTCTACTCGAGTACGGATGGGCAAATTGACCAAACATGTACTGTAGCTAGTACTGTTTACAGTTTTCCTGATTTTTTTGTTATACTAAGCACCGCAGAATACAATTGTTTGGATTTAGTTATTCTATTTAATAATATGCAGGGTTAATTGGTTCTGTGCCATACCGAGCTGAGTTTTATCGGTATGTGCCCTACCCACGCTATTTCTCTGATCTGTGACCTGGTTTGCTCGCATATCGTTCAAATGCTCGGTTCCATCTAGTCAACCTCCTTTGACCCGCACTTGGCCTGACTCGGGGTCGGTCTGGCGTGGCTCGGCTTGGCTCTGGCTGACTGGATTAGTACGTCATCCTCCTCCAAGTGGGACCGCTCAAGTGGGGACAGGAAGAGACGAGTCTGACGCCCAGGTTGGGTATCTCCGCCCCAATAAAAACCGAATTAAATGAATTAACACTGAATTAACTAGATTTACATTAACGTAACTGATAATTTGTTGATTGCTACATCATTGTTTAGTGAAACTGCTACTACTAATTGAAACTCGATTTATAATAGGATTCATAACTCGATTTGAAAGCTGAAACTCGATTTATAACTCGAATTGAAACTGCTACTACTAATTTAAACTCGATTATATTAACAATGACAAAAAATTAGCAGTGCATGCAGCACTGCTACTAATATACTACTAATCAGTAGCAGTGCAGCTAATGCACTGCTACCGCTACTACGACGATCGCCAGGCGCGGCTCCTACACGCGCTGCCTCTTGGGCGGCGGTCCGTCATCGTCGGAGGAGTCATTGGAGGAGTCGTCCTCCTCCTGTGCTTCCTCCTCGACCTCATCCTCCTCATCCTCCTCCTCCTCCTCCTCCATGTCCTTGTCCTCGTCCTCGTCGTCGTCGTCCTTCTCCTCCTCATCGCCCTTGTTCAACTCCGGGTTCGAGTCCTCCTCTTCGGACCCGTGGTGATCGTCGTCGTCGTCGTCGCTGGAGTCGGGGTCGGACCCCTCGCCGTTGCCGCCGCTCTGGTCGGTGTCGGACCCCTCACCGTCGTTGTCGGTGCCTGAGCCGCCGCCGCCGCCGTTCGCATGGCCGTGGCCCTCGTCCCACCACTCGATCGGGTTGCCCTCCCCGTCGGAGTCGCTCGGGATGGCTGGGTTTTGCCACCAAGGCTCGTCGTCCGACGACATTGTTGTTGGAGAGAAGTGGTGGTTGGGGTTTTTCACAGAGAAGAGAGAAGAGCGAGTGAACGGCAATGCCAATGCGCATTGGGATTTTTATTAATGGATAACTGCTCGTGATGAATTCACTACCGCCGGCGTGTAAATCGATAACCGCGCTTGGGCACTGAACATACGCATCTCTTGGTTTTCTTGCCAACGGCAGTGTAAACATTACAACAAAATTCACATTGGGATTTTATTCGCAATGATGACATCGTGTGACCGCGCTTCACGTCTAGTCCAAGTGACATGCCTGTAAATGTTTACCACGTCATCTGGTGCCTCTATACGTGTCGAGTAAAACTGTCGAACAGTTGATGCGCGTCGTCGTTCTGGTCAAATTTACTGCAGTTGGAGACGAGACGTTGTGAGACATCTACACGTATCAAAAGCATTTGTTGCACGAACTAGACACGTATCGGTGCATCCGTGTCAACACAGCAAGCGCAATGTAGACACAAACTGGAGGTGAACTTGCACCCACAATGCGCGCTCTGTGTAGTTACGCGATCTGAACGTGTGTAGACCTTGTTTATCAACTTGAATCGTTTGAATATTTATTATTTTACTTTTGTCGAACACCTTAAGTGCACACTCTGAACGCGCTCAGAGCATGCCCGGCGTGCTCTGGGCGCAAACATGCGAACAATTGTGTAAAATTTATGCGCAAACTGGAACTAGACCATTCTTAGTCACTCCTAAATGATATTTTCGTGAGTATTTTGAAATTATCATGTTGCAATTCTCATTTGCACATTTGATATATGCGATATCACATGAGATTCTCGCCCTTCTCATACAAATGAATGTAGACCATGTTTTTCAACATGAGTCGTTAGTATATGACATATTAAGACTATGTGCGTGCGTTTTTCATTTTTTTTGATAATTTTTTAATTTATTATGGTTATTTTAAATTCGGCCAAACCTAAGTTTGACCAACATTTAAACAAGTTTAAAACATTAAAATGAAAAACTAAGCATGGGTCCTTAGTCACTCCAAAACGAAACTTTTGTGAGGTTTTTGAAAATTTCATGTTGCAATTCAAAAACCACTTCTCTCCAACCTTAGACCTCATTGTTTGAGTTATGCAATATCACATGATCTCCATGCCCTTCTCATTTTAAATGTATGTAGACCATGTTTTTCAACATGAGTCGTTAGTATATGACACAATACGACTATATGCGCAGGATTTTCCCTTTTTGACATTTGTTTGAATATTTGAAACTTATTTCAAATGTCGATCAAACTGCAGCCGTCTGATTTCCTCTAGAAGGAATATGCAGCCGTCCGATTTCCTCCAGAGGGAATCTGCATGCGATCCGCAAGAAGCTCTTTCTGCAATCTGATTGGACGCGCGCGAAGGACAAGGGCTATACACCCGCTGACGAGTGGACCCAACGGGGATTTTTGGCTCGTCCACCCCCATTTTGGCGCACCAAATGCAGATTTTGACTGTTACCCGTCGTAACCAAGTGAGACCAAATGAATCCATTTCTAAGGAAAAAATGGTGGAGTCGCCTGAAAAATGTATTTCAAATGAGCTCTAAAGATAGGGTAAACGGACTCATTTCTAAGTAAAAAATGTGGAGTTGCCGCAAAAATGTATTTCAAATGAGTTTCAAAGGTAGGGTAAACGGCCTCATTTCTAATCAAAAAATGGTCGAGTCGCCGCAAAAATGTGTTTCAAATGAGCTCCAAAGATAGGATAAACGACCTCATTTCTAAGCAAAAAATGGTGGACTCGCCGCAAAAATGTGTTTCAAATGAGCTCCAAAGGTAGGGTAAACAGACTTATTTCTAAACAAAAATGGTGGACTCGCTGAAAAATGTGGTTAAAATGAGCTCCAAAGGTAGTGTAAACGGCCTCATTTCTAAGCAAAAATGCTGGACCCGCTGAAAAATGTGTTTCAAATGAGCTCCAAAGGTAGGGTAAACGGCCTCATTTCTAAGAAAAATGGTGGATTTGCTGAAAAATGAGTTTCAAATGAGCTACACAGGTAGGGTAAACGGCCTCATTTCTAAGCAAAAACAGTGGACTGGCTGAAAATTGTCAAACTGAAGTGAATTTACACACACAATTGGAAACGTCAAGCACAAGGCCATTGCCCTTAATAAAGCAACTAATAACTAAAATGGACTACCACTCGTGCTCGTCATCAGAAACCTCCACCGTCTCGGCCTTGCCCTTGCCCTTGGCATCCACTTCTTATGAGGCGTTGTTGTTCGACGCCGACCACATGTCCTCCTTCTTCCCCTGGCTCTCCGAGTAGATCTTGAGCCGTTGCTGCTTGGCGGCGGAATGCTTGGTAAGGTCCATGGCTTTCTGGTCGGCCATGGCTCAGGCCAAACCCGGGTCCAGCACCTCTGTGACCTCCTCATTCCAGGCCATGGTCTAGTGCATACCCTGGTCGTCCTTGTCGTTCTCGTCGGACAGATCGATGAAGGGAATGAGATCGGGCGCAATAGCCCTGCCCCTGCCCCTTGGACTTGGAGACTCCCCGTCCCATGCTGCTTCCCTCGCTCGCCACCTGATCGAGCTTGGAGGAGTACTCGCACGCCCACGCCCACTCCCCATGCCGCTTCCCTCGCTCTCCTCAAGAAACCAAGGATAGGGGACGTGGCGGCGGTGGCGGTTCGACCTGGGAGTGGAGCTTCCATCACCACGAGCCATGAAGAGATAAGGGATTGGGCGAAGGTGTCTAAGAGAGGAAGAGTGGATTTGTGAGCGCAACAGGAAAGGAGATGGCTCCTTTTAATGCCATCTGCGATCTCTGGACGGCGTCGCGGTCTAGAAGGCAGTAATGGCGACCAGACATTAAGTCGGCTCCAGAATGCTCAGCTTGGAGCCGGACAAAGTAGGCAAGAGAGACGCGAGGACGACGGAGCAGATGCGCGTCCGGGCCGGCAGTGTAGGCGGAGAGGTAGCTTTTTGCCGGCTAGGGGGCACACCATTGAAGGCGCGGCCATTTAAGGCGCGGCGAGCACGCACACGTACGCGCACGTACGGCTCCATGCATGCTCTCCGCCGCCGCTGGCCCCACTTGCATGCATACATGCTCTAAGGTCAAAGGCACGACCCCAGCCGACCCCACGAAATTCCGGTCGAGCCGCGCCAGGCCGACCCCACCGGTTAAACTAGGTTGACCAGATGAAAACGAGCGTTTGGGCGATATGAGAGAAAATCAGGGTACAGACCAGAGAAACAACGCAGGTATGGCACAGACCGATAAAATTTATCGAACCATGACACATAACCAATTGACCCTAATATGTATAGCAGCTCAGTACGTACATTTGCCAAGCCTTTGCTGATTAAGTATCTGGATTAGGTCAAACCCTTCATGACTCAAGTTACATTAAGAAACTTACGTTGTTGTTAAATTGTTATCATGCATGCACACTACGTATATATGGTTTCTTCCGTCGATGGGCATACCTACTTTACTAGGTCAAGATCAGTGAAGAAGAAAAAAAATATGCGCTCCGCGCCTGCACCTAACTAGTTGATACTCCCTTCAAAGTATAAATATTTTAAATGTTTTCTTTCATTCATATATGTACAATATATGTACATATTTAATGTGTTGATTCATACCCATCTGTATTTTGTTCACACTGAAATGGTCGAAACATCTGGTGGGGCTTTGGCCCCCCAAGATTCTCGAAAAAATGGCCAAAACATGTTATAATTTTGAATAGAGGGACTATTTCAGTAGAACACCATTGTAGATTAGTTCCCACACGATTACCAGTCGAAACATCTGGTGGCGCTTTGCCCCCCAAGCTTGCTTTTTCTAAGGGAGAGTTTATTCCGTACTTTTTATTAACGGGGTAATTTTTTTACCCCAATCATCACATTAATGGGAAGACAACTGATTAGACCTACTCAAAGTCTAGAGATTAAGGGGTCGTGTATTTAAAGATATAGGGAACCAAATGTAGACCTCCTCAATGTCCGGAGATGCTCTTACAGGTGACAAAACACCACATTTGCTCTATGCTGTTAGGAACATGTGCCAAGTCTAGTTTCAAACCGCACTACTGATTCACCTAGTATTGCAGTACTGGTTAGTAACAGGAATTGAAAGAACATATTTTCCTATGCTTTTGCAGGTGAATTTATATCCTCCCCGTGTTTCGAAAATTGGGGCACCCCATTGACTCATTGAGGACGTCGTCCTGTGCTCGCGGGCAAACTGATACTCCCCCAGCAAGCCAACATCATACAACTCGAGCGTAGGAGGTTCGCCCCCACCTTTGATAAATAATAAGCACACGCATGTTGCTAGTGACTTGTCTCCAATTGATGTTGCCAAAAGTAGTGGTTGTTATGTTCTAGAAAGGCTTCCGGCCAGATGGTCGGCTACGTTCGTTTTTGTGGATCTTGCTCCTTCAGCACTAATATTTCACGATGTACGCCATTAGAATTCGACATTTTTACTCACATTTTGTTCCCTACGGCTGATTCCTAAAGAGCACGATGTACGCCATCAGAATTCGACATTTTTACTCACATTTTGTTCCCAACGGCTGATTCCTAAAGGGCTATCATGCTATTGCTTGAATGTTAGTGTACTTGGGTCAAGTACCAACTAAATTATGAAATTCTCATGTCCCATTCTGATTAGCTGGTTGTGTATGTACGTGACTAATGTTTAGTGTCATACTGCTTGTGGAGAGTGAGTTGCACCACTTTATATAGTGGAATGTTCTAGTACTATTATGAGCTAGTGAGAGCATGAGAAGATGAAGAGTGCCACACGTGCGCTCCTCCTTCTCGCTCGCCTCGCCACGCCTCGTCATGACACGACGGGTTGCGGGAATCTCGTCGAGCCGAGCTTATATTTTTGTTGTTCGGAAAAATCTACAAGTCATTGATTGATAATTAACGGACGCGTTAATTAGTTTGCCGTTTCCGATTCCCCTGGGATCGTGGGGCGTTACCGACTCAGTCGTGGCTTACAGCCCACGTCCTACCCAACTCGCACCATATATACAACCCGGGGCAAACTTTAGCCGCCATCACGCGATATATGGTCTCACAGCGTTCCAAAGCATTACGTCGCAATCTACCAAGTCTTTTCCATCCCGTCTTCCAGCGTGCACCGGTTGAAGGGACATTAGCCCTCCGGAACCCCGCCTCTTGTGATCCTGTAAGGGAGAGGGGCGATCAGCTTTTTGGGGAGCGCACTTGCGCGACTACTGCCTTCGAGTTCTTCATCAACGACGACTTCTTCCCCAAAATCGCCAACCTCTTCATCGACGACAAGGACGACAACGGGATCTCCAGCGGTGCGACGGCCGCTGCATCGTATGTGTTCTTGATCTTTTTATATGATGCTTTGTTAGAGTGCTTACTCGTAGTATATGCTTTAGATTGCATCCGTTTATCTATTTTTTTAGTTTAGTAGATCGTATGATTAGTTTAGTTTCTATTGTTCTAGTCATAATCTGTTTACTGTAACGAATTAAATCATATGCTAAATCGCCTAATTATTCAACAGCTATCCCGACAAATTGTGGCCTTGAGGAATGTCCGTGACTGTGGTAGTGCGTCCATACTTGAAGCATATATATCCTCTCCGGTTCCATTACAAGGCAAACTTGCTAAAAAAATAATTTATATTGAATCAATAAAACTAATTTGGTTCCACATGCTTGATATTTTTAAATAAACTTAGTTTTAACACAAAGTTGGATCAGCAACTAATTTTCATTTATTGATCCATACGCTCGGCCACTGCAGCAACTCAGTGTAGAGGTTAGGACTTTCCTCTCCTCAAACAGTAGCAATTCAACATGAGTCCTTTCACAAATTAAAAAGTTATTTGTTTATTTGATTCAGACACTCTATATACCTTTAGCTGGTATAAAATACAAAATGGAATTGCAAGAATTAACGGAAAGAATAAAGAATATGATAAAAGAATATTTGTGCCCTTAATGTAGCTCTTGGAAATCTTTAGATCCTTCCACTTAATCCATGATCTCGCTGGTGGTCTTCCTGATGAGATCCCATGCACTCCTCACATGCCTCTCCTCCTGCAGCGACGATCCCACAGCGAAGCGGAGCACAAACCTGTTGCCAACCACCGTGTGTGCAAGGTACGCCTTGCCGGTCTTGTTGAGGTTGTCCATGAGCACATGGTTGGCCTCATCGGCGACCTCCTCCGTCATGGCTCCACTGGCCTTGATCCTGAAGCACACGAGAGCGAAGTTCCTGGGCACGACGACCTCGAACCGGTCGTCGGAACGGACGCAATCTTCGAACATCTTGGCCATGGCCACGTCGCTGCGGATGTGCTCCTGGAGCTTGGCGGTGCCGTACGTGCGCATGACCATCCAGAGCTTGAGCCCACGGAAGCGGCGGCCGACACCGACCTGCATGTCTTTGAGATCGGTGACCTCGCCGGATTCAGTAGCGTCGTTCTTGAGGTACTCCGGGTTCGTCTCGAGCGAGTCGCTTAGGCGGTGAGCGTCCCGGACGTATAGGCAAGTGCAGTCGAGACAGGTGAGAAGCCACTTGTGTGGGCTCATGCTGATGGAGTCCACGCGCTCGACGCCGTCGAGATGGTGGCGGAACTCCGGGCAGATGCACGCGCTGCCGGCATAGGCAGCGTCGACGTGGACCCACGCATTGAACATGGCAGCGACATCCGCGACTGCGCCCACCGGGTCGACAGCGTTGGACGACGTGGTTCCGACAGTGGCGCAGATGTAGGTTGGCAGGAGGCCGGCGTCGACGTCTGCCTGCATGACCTCGAGCAGCTTGGCAGGGTCGAGCCCGTAGTCGGTTTCCGGTCCGGTGGGGATGGAGCGGATATTTGCGGGATCGAAGCCGGCGAGGCGGCACGCCTTGAAGAATGTGGAATGCGTCTGGTCAGCAGCATAAACAGTCAGGCGCGGCAGTTGGGAGACGCCGACGGAGCCGCTCCGACGCAGAGCTGCGTCACGGGCGGCCACGAGCGTGACGAGCATAGCCTCGCTGGTGGTGCCGACGATTACGCTGCCGCCGGTGCCACGGCCAGAGCTGGTGCGGTTCATGAAGGTGGTGGGCAGGCGCAGCAGCTGCGCGAGCCAGTCGAGCGCGAGCACCTCCATCTCGGTGGCCGCGGGAGAGGCCTGCCACGTGAAGCCGACGGTGTTCATGGCGGAGGCGATGAGGTCGCCAGCGATGGCGGCAGCGCTGTTGGTGGATGGGAAGAAGGCGAAGAAGTTGGGGCTAGCCCAGTGCGTCATGCCGGGGACGACGGAGGTCCTGAGCTCCTTCATTGTGACGTCGAAGGGAGCCGAGTAGGTCGGCGGGGACGCCGTGAGCTCGTCCTGCAGGTAGCCCGGCTTGACGTTGGGGAGCACAGGCATGGACTCGACGTTGGTGTAGTAGTCGGAGATGAAGTCGACGGCCTTGTGGAGGTAGGCGCGGACGTCTTCGCGGTTGAGCGGCTGGAACGGCGCCTTGTCATCGGCGGCGAAGGCAGAGAAGGCGGTGGCCGGGTTGGTGCCCACGCTACCCATATCGTACGTTTTGTTTCTTGCAGCTGGTTAAGCACGAAGAAGCTGGGAGGTGGTAGACAGCCAAGGAGCTAGGCTGAAGAAGCAAGAGGTGATCGGTAGCTCTTGCGTTGTGTGTGAGGAGATCGATGGAGCTTCTTGCTTTGGTTTGTTGATGAGTTGAGGAGATATGTGGAAGGTATTTATAGGTAACATTCATGAGAGATCGAGTGCAAATGGCGTGGCCGTCTGGGCGTTGGATTAGTCCTGGTCCCGGATCGAGGTGCTACGAAGGTCAGTCGGTTGGTGGCTAAGTACGTAGAAATCGATCCAAACAGAGGAGACGAGTGATGAATTGTGTCGTTCAACTGCATGCGGCTCTGTTCAGCTCGGATCCGGGTGACAGACCCGCTATGGTAGGAGAGGTAGCCGCATGCAGCCAGCGGCGTTGGCCATGCTTTCAGCTGCATCCGCCATCCGGCGGTAGCTGACAGCGCTGACGAGTTCTGGCCGGTGGCATCCGTCCCTGTCTTGTGTCGCGCGTGCGTATCATCCGGTTGAACCCAATGAAATATATAAATCCTTCTTCCATCTAAGTTTTTTCACTTACTATTAGTTAAAAATACGACATCTCTAACAAGCAATTAATGTACCCAATGGAATAATTTTGAACCTTCGCCATTGTTCTGAATGAATATGTACCGTCTGGAAAGTTTATATCTTAGCACAAGCATACCATTATATTTTAGGCTATTTTTAATGATACTAATATATCAGATTTAGGTTAATTCAGTATTCCTGTGGGTCACCCAAGCTATCCGGAACCATTGTCATCAAAGGTCACCCATATCAGCTAAGAATTATTATACTGTTGTACTAGAGGAGCCAACATTAAATTACTCTCCCGCAATACCCCAAGTATCAATCACATCGTACACTAAACTTAGAAACTACCAATATGAAGTTTTTATTAAAAACTAAATTAGTTTCTCAATTTAGAATATCAAATGCTACATGCTACGAATTTCATATTAAAACTAAATATGGAGTATATGTCAGCAAGACAATCTGCATTCACATGAGTAAAAGCTCACACTTGCAAAAAACAAAGCCTTAAGGGAGATGAAATAGGGAACTGTAATATTTCCCTAGCTTAAGTCTTGATAACCTTAGTTTTGTTTGTATAGAGTTAGAGTTGCTTTTCAAACAAGTCCACATAGGGCGTCTACAAAGTTGGACCCTTAATTTTGCCATAGTAAGATAATTTCTTATGGGGAGAAGCCATAAATTGAATGCACTCTTCGTTGCAAACATGGATTGCAAGTTCCGTGACTTCTCTTTTCGATTTTCAGTGAGTTTGATATATATTTTTGTTGAAATTCCAATTTCTAATTTGGTCCAACCTTAATAATTAATTATTTTAATTGGATTAGAGAGATTCCAAATTTCAGAGATTTAAGTATGGTCCTCGAAATTTTAATCAAACCAAATATCACCACGGTTAAGAGTATGACTCTTGTTGAGGATCGATGAGGTTAAAAGTCAACATTAACACTATTTATTATTGACTTTTTGGTCAGTCTAAATTTAGGTAGAACCTTGTAATGCTGCAAAAGCGGCTATGAAATGAAATGCGTGAGTCGCGTGACTATGGGATCAACGTGTGAATTTCCCCTTTTTAACCTTTACCATGTCCTTATGCATGCCTGGTCAAAACGCAAATCAAATTTCTCCACAGCAAAAAGAATCTTGAAAATAATCAACTTTTGTTACTTTATCAGTTCGATTGAAAAGCTTTAGTCATGCGATCAACAACTTTAGTGATGTTGTTTTAGTGCATGGATGACGCACGCAAACGCAACCTGTGACACTACCCTGTCTACTCGAGTACGGATGGGCAAATTGACCAAACATGTACTGTAGCTAGTACTGTTTACAGTTTTCCTGATTTTTTTGTTATACTAAGCACCGCAGAATACAATTGTTTGGATTTAGTTATTCTATTTAATAATATGCAGGGTTAATTGGTTCTGTGCCATACCGAGCTGAGTTTTATCGGTATGTGCCCTACCCACGCTATTTCTCTGATCTGTGACCTGGTTTGCTCGCATATCGTTCAAATGCTCGGTTCCATCTAGTCAACCTCCTTTGACCCGCACTTGGCCTGACTCGGGGTCGGTCTGGCGTGGCTCGGCTTGGCTCTGGCTGACTGGATTAGTACGTCATCCTCCTCCAAGTGGGACCGCTCAAGTGGGGACAGGAAGAGACGAGTCTGACGCCCAGGTTGGGTATCTCCGCCCCAATAAAAACCGAATTAAATGAATTAACACTGAATTAACTAGATTTACATTAACGTAACTGATAATTTGTTGATTGCTACATCATTGTTTAGTGAAACTGCTACTACTAATTGAAACTCGATTTATAATAGGATTCATAACTCGATTTGAAAGCTGAAACTCGATTTATAACTCGAATTGAAACTGCTACTACTAATTTAAACTCGATTATATTAACAATGACAAAAAATTAGCAGTGCATGCAGCACTGCTACTAATATACTACTAATCAGTAGCAGTGCAGCTAATGCACTGCTACCGCTACTACGACGATCGCCAGGCGCGGCTCCTACACGCGCTGCCTCTTGGGCGGCGGTCCGTCATCGTCGGAGGAGTCATTGGAGGAGTCGTCCTCCTCCTGTGCTTCCTCCTCGACCTCATCCTCCTCATCCTCCTCCTCCTCCTCCTCCATGTCCTTGTCCTCGTCCTCGTCGTCGTCGTCCTTCTCCTCCTCATCGCCCTTGTTCAACTCCGGGTTCGAGTCCTCCTCTTCGGACCCGTGGTGATCGTCGTCGTCGTCGTCGCTGGAGTCGGGGTCGGACCCCTCGCCGTTGCCGCCGCTCTGGTCGGTGTCGGACCCCTCACCGTCGTTGTCGGTGCCTGAGCCGCCGCCGCCGCCGTTCGCATGGCCGTGGCCCTCGTCCCACCACTCGATCGGGTTGCCCTCCCCGTCGGAGTCGCTCGGGATGGCTGGGTTTTGCCACCAAGGCTCGTCGTCCGACGACATTGTTGTTGGAGAGAAGTGGTGGTTGGGGTTTTTCACAGAGAAGAGAGAAGAGCGAGTGAACGGCAATGCCAATGCGCATTGGGATTTTTATTAATGGATAACTGCTCGTGATGAATTCACTACCGCCGGCGTGTAAATCGATAACCGCGCTTGGGCACTGAACATACGCATCTCTTGGTTTTCTTGCCAACGGCAGTGTAAACATTACAACAAAATTCACATTGGGATTTTATTCGCAATGATGACATCGTGTGACCGCGCTTCACGTCTAGTCCAAGTGACATGCCTGTAAATGTTTACCACGTCATCTGGTGCCTCTATACGTGTCGAGTAAAACTGTCGAACAGTTGATGCGCGTCGTCGTTCTGGTCAAATTTACTGCAGTTGGAGACGAGACGTTGTGAGACATCTACACGTATCAAAAGCATTTGTTGCACGAACTAGACACGTATCGGTGCATCCGTGTCAACACAGCAAGCGCAATGTAGACACAAACTGGAGGTGAACTTGCACCCACAATGCGCGCTCTGTGTAGTTACGCGATCTGAACGTGTGTAGACCTTGTTTATCAACTTGAATCGTTTGAATATTTATTATTTTACTTTTGTCGAACACCTTAAGTGCACACTCTGAACGCGCTCAGAGCATGCCCGGCGTGCTCTGGGCGCAAACATGCGAACAATTGTGTAAAATTTATGCGCAAACTGGAACTAGACCATTCTTAGTCACTCCTAAATGATATTTTCGTGAGTATTTTGAAATTATCATGTTGCAATTCTCATTTGCACATTTGATATATGCGATATCACATGAGATTCTCGCCCTTCTCATACAAATGAATGTAGACCATGTTTTTCAACATGAGTCGTTAGTATATGACATATTAAGACTATGTGCGTGCGTTTTTCATTTTTTTTGATAATTTTTTAATTTATTATGGTTATTTTAAATTCGGCCAAACCTAAGTTTGACCAACATTTAAACAAGTTTAAAACATTAAAATGAAAAACTAAGCATGGGTCCTTAGTCACTCCAAAACGAAACTTTTGTGAGGTTTTTGAAAATTTCATGTTGCAATTCAAAAACCACTTCTCTCCAACCTTAGACCTCATTGTTTGAGTTATGCAATATCACATGATCTCCATGCCCTTCTCATTTTAAATGTATGTAGACCATGTTTTTCAACATGAGTCGTTAGTATATGACACAATACGACTATATGCGCAGGATTTTCCCTTTTTGACATTTGTTTGAATATTTGAAACTTATTTCAAATGTCGATCAAACTGCAGCCGTCTGATTTCCTCTAGAAGGAATATGCAGCCGTCCGATTTCCTCCAGAGGGAATCTGCATGCGATCCGCAAGAAGCTCTTTCTGCAATCTGATTGGACGCGCGCGAAGGACAAGGGCTATACACCCGCTGACGAGTGGACCCAACGGGGATTTTTGGCTCGTCCACCCCCATTTTGGCGCACCAAATGCAGATTTTGACTGTTACCCGTCGTAACCAAGTGAGACCAAATGAATCCATTTCTAAGGAAAAAATGGTGGAGTCGCCTGAAAAATGTATTTCAAATGAGCTCTAAAGATAGGGTAAACGGACTCATTTCTAAGTAAAAAATGTGGAGTTGCCGCAAAAATGTATTTCAAATGAGTTTCAAAGGTAGGGTAAACGGCCTCATTTCTAATCAAAAAATGGTCGAGTCGCCGCAAAAATGTGTTTCAAATGAGCTCCAAAGATAGGATAAACGACCTCATTTCTAAGCAAAAAATGGTGGACTCGCCGCAAAAATGTGTTTCAAATGAGCTCCAAAGGTAGGGTAAACAGACTTATTTCTAAACAAAAATGGTGGACTCGCTGAAAAATGTGGTTAAAATGAGCTCCAAAGGTAGTGTAAACGGCCTCATTTCTAAGCAAAAATGCTGGACCCGCTGAAAAATGTGTTTCAAATGAGCTCCAAAGGTAGGGTAAACGGCCTCATTTCTAAGAAAAATGGTGGATTTGCTGAAAAATGAGTTTCAAATGAGCTACACAGGTAGGGTAAACGGCCTCATTTCTAAGCAAAAACAGTGGACTGGCTGAAAATTGTCAAACTGAAGTGAATTTACACACACAATTGGAAACGTCAAGCACAAGGCCATTGCCCTTAATAAAGCAACTAATAACTAAAATGGACTACCACTCGTGCTCGTCATCAGAAACCTCCACCGTCTCGGCCTTGCCCTTGCCCTTGGCATCCACTTCTTATGAGGCGTTGTTGTTCGACGCCGACCACATGTCCTCCTTCTTCCCCTGGCTCTCCGAGTAGATCTTGAGCCGTTGCTGCTTGGCGGCGGAATGCTTGGTAAGGTCCATGGCTTTCTGGTCGGCCATGGCTCAGGCCAAACCCGGGTCCAGCACCTCTGTGACCTCCTCATTCCAGGCCATGGTCTAGTGCATACCCTGGTCGTCCTTGTCGTTCTCGTCGGACAGATCGATGAAGGGAATGAGATCGGGCGCAATAGCCCTGCCCCTGCCCCTTGGACTTGGAGACTCCCCGTCCCATGCTGCTTCCCTCGCTCGCCACCTGATCGAGCTTGGAGGAGTACTCGCACGCCCACGCCCACTCCCCATGCCGCTTCCCTCGCTCTCCTCAAGAAACCAAGGATAGGGGACGTGGCGGCGGTGGCGGTTCGACCTGGGAGTGGAGCTTCCATCACCACGAGCCATGAAGAGATAAGGGATTGGGCGAAGGTGTCTAAGAGAGGAAGAGTGGATTTGTGAGCGCAACAGGAAAGGAGATGGCTCCTTTTAATGCCATCTGCGATCTCTGGACGGCGTCGCGGTCTAGAAGGCAGTAATGGCGACCAGACATTAAGTCGGCTCCAGAATGCTCAGCTTGGAGCCGGACAAAGTAGGCAAGAGAGACGCGAGGACGACGGAGCAGATGCGCGTCCGGGCCGGCAGTGTAGGCGGAGAGGTAGCTTTTTGCCGGCTAGGGGGCACACCATTGAAGGCGCGGCCATTTAAGGCGCGGCGAGCACGCACACGTACGCGCACGTACGGCTCCATGCATGCTCTCCGCCGCCGCTGGCCCCACTTGCATGCATACATGCTCTAAGGTCAAAGGCACGACCCCAGCCGACCCCACGAAATTCCGGTCGAGCCGCGCCAGGCCGACCCCACCGGTTAAACTAGGTTGACCAGATGAAAACGAGCGTTTGGGCGATATGAGAGAAAATCAGGGTACAGACCAGAGAAACAACGCAGGTATGGCACAGACCGATAAAATTTATCGAACCATGACACATAACCAATTGACCCTAATATGTATAGCAGCTCAGTACGTACATTTGCCAAGCCTTTGCTGATTAAGTATCTGGATTAGGTCAAACCCTTCATGACTCAAGTTACATTAAGAAACTTACGTTGTTGTTAAATTGTTATCATGCATGCACACTACGTATATATGGTTTCTTCCGTCGATGGGCATACCTACTTTACTAGGTCAAGATCAGTGAAGAAGAAAAAAAATATGCGCTCCGCGCCTGCACCTAACTAGTTGATACTCCCTTCAAAGTATAAATATTTTAAATGTTTTCTTTCATTCATATATGTACAATATATGTACATATTTAATGTGTTGATTCATACCCATCTGTATTTTGTTCACACTGAAATGGTCGAAACATCTGGTGGGGCTTTGGCCCCCCAAGATTCTCGAAAAAATGGCCAAAACATGTTATAATTTTGAATAGAGGGACTATTTCAGTAGAACACCATTGTAGATTAGTTCCCACACGATTACCAGTCGAAACATCTGGTGGCGCTTTGCCCCCCAAGCTTGCTTTTTCTAAGGGAGAGTTTATTCCGTACTTTTTATTAACGGGGTAATTTTTTTACCCCAATCATCACATTAATGGGAAGACAACTGATTAGACCTACTCAAAGTCTAGAGATTAAGGGGTCGTGTATTTAAAGATATAGGGAACCAAATGTAGACCTCCTCAATGTCCGGAGATGCTCTTACAGGTGACAAAACACCACATTTGCTCTATGCTGTTAGGAACATGTGCCAAGTCTAGTTTCAAACCGCACTACTGATTCACCTAGTATTGCAGTACTGGTTAGTAACAGGAATTGAAAGAACATATTTTCCTATGCTTTTGCAGGTGAATTTATATCCTCCCCGTGTTTCGAAAATTGGGGCACCCCATTGACTCATTGAGGACGTCGTCCTGTGCTCGCGGGCAAACTGATACTCCCCCAGCAAGCCAACATCATACAACTCGAGCGTAGGAGGTTCGCCCCCCACCTTTGATAAATAATAAGCACACGCATGTTGCTAGTGACTTGTCTCCAATTGATGTTGCCAAAAGTAGTGGTTGTTATGTTCTAGAAAGGCTTCCGGCCAGATGGTCGGCTACGTTCGTTTTTGTGGATCTTGCTCCTTCAGCACTAATATTTCACGATGTACGCCATTAGAATTCGACATTTTTACTCACATTTTGTTCCCTACGGCTGATTCCTAAAGAGCACGATGTACGCCATCAGAATTCGACATTTTTACTCACATTTTGTTCCCAACGGCTGATTCCTAAAGGGCTATCATGCTATTGCTTGAATGTTAGTGTACTTGGGTCAAGTACCAACTAAATTATAAATTCTCATGTCCCATTCTGATTAGCTGGTTGTGTATGTACGTGACTAATGTTTAGTGTCATACTGCTTGTGGAGAGTGAGTTGCACCACTTTATATAGTGGAATGTTCTAGTACTATTATGAGCTAGTGAGAGCATGAGAAGATGAAGAGTGCCACACGTGCGCTCCTCCTTCTCGCTCGCCTCGCCACGCCTCGTCATGACACGACGGGTTGCGGGAATCTCGTCGAGCCGAGCTTATATTTTTGTTGTTCGGAAAAATCTACAAGTCATTGATTGATAATTAACGGACGCGTTAATTAGTTTGCCGTTTCCGATTCCCCTGGGATCGTGGGGCGTTACCGACTCAGTCGTGGCTTACAGCCCACGTCCTACCCAACTCGCACCATATATACAACCCGGGGCAAACTTTAGCCGCCATCACGCGATATATGGTCTCACAGCGTTCCAAAGCATTACGTCGCAATCTACCAAGTCTTTTCCATCCCGTCTTCCAGCGTGCACCGGTTGAAGGGACATTAGCCCTCCGGAACCCCGCCTCTTGTGATCCTGTAAGGGAGAGGGGCGATCAGCTTTTTGGGGAGCGCACTTGCGCGACTACTGGCTTCGAGTTCTTCATCAACGACGACTTCTTCCCCAAAATCGCCAACCTCTTCATCGACGACAAGGACGACAACGGGATCTCCAGCGGTGCGACGGCCGCTGCATCGTATGTGTTCTTGATCTTTTTATATGATGCTTTGTTAGAGTGCTTACTCGTAGTATATGCTTTAGATTGCATCCGTTTATCTATTTTTTTAGTTTAGTAGATCGTATGATTAGTTTAGTTTCTATTGTTCTAGTCATAATCTGTTTACTGTAACGAATTAAATCATATGCTAAATCGCCTAATTATTCAACAGCTATCCCGACAAATTGTGGCCTTGAGGAATGTCCGTGACTGTGGTAGTGCGTCCATACTTGAAGCATATATATCCTCTCCGGTTCCATTACAAGGCAAACTTGCTAAAAAAATAATTTATATTGAATCAATAAAACTAATTTGGTTCCACATGCTTGATATTTTTAAATAAACTTAGTTTTAACACAAAGTTGGATCAGCAACTAATTTTCATTTATTGATCCATACGCTCGGCCACTGCAGCAACTCAGTGTAGAGGTTAGGACTTTCCTCTCCTCAAACAGTAGCAATTCAACATGAGTCCTTTCACAAATTAAAAAGTTATTTGTTTATTTGATTCAGACACTCTATATACCTTTAGCTGGTATAAAATACAAAATGGAATTGCAAGAATTAACGGAAAGAATAAAGAATATGATAAAAGAATATTTGTGCCCTTAATGTAGCTCTTGGAAATCTTTAGATCCTTCCACTTAATCCATGATCTCGCTGGTGGTCTTCCTGATGAGATCCCATGCACTCCTCACATGCCTCTCCTCCTGCAGCGACGATCCCACAGCGAAGCGGAGCACAAACCTGTTGCCAACCACCGTGTGTGCAAGGTACGCCTTGCCGGTCTTGTTGAGGTTGTCCATGAGCACATGGTTGGCCTCATCGGCGACCTCCTCCGTCATGGCTCCACTGGCCTTGATCCTGAAGCACACGAGAGCGAAGTTCCTGGGCACGACGACCTCGAACCGGTCGTCGGAACGGACGCAATCTTCGAACATCTTGGCCATGGCCACGTCGCTGCGGATGTGCTCCTGGAGCTTGGCGGTGCCGTACGTGCGCATGACCATCCAGAGCTTGAGCCCACGGAAGCGGCGGCCGACACCGACCTGCATGTCTTTGAGATCGGTGACCTCGCCGGATTCAGTAGCGTCGTTCTTGAGGTACTCCGGGTTCGTCTCGAGCGAGTCGCTTAGGCGGTGAGCGTCCCGGACGTATAGGCAAGTGCAGTCGAGACAGGTGAGAAGCCACTTGTGTGGGCTCATGCTGATGGAGTCCACGCGCTCGACGCCGTCGAGATGGTGGCGGAACTCCGGGCAGATGCACGCGCTGCCGGCATAGGCAGCGTCGACGTGGACCCACGCATTGAACATGGCAGCGACATCCGCGACTGCGCCCACCGGGTCGACAGCGTTGGACGACGTGGTTCCGACAGTGGCGCAGATGTAGGTTGGCAGGAGGCCGGCGTCGACGTCTGCCTGCATGACCTCGAGCAGCTTGGCAGGGTCGAGCCCGTAGTCGGTTTCCGGTCCGGTGGGGATGGAGCGGATATTTGCGGGATCGAAGCCGGCGAGGCGGCACGCCTTGAAGAATGTGGAATGCGTCTGGTCAGCAGCATAAACAGTCAGGCGCGGCAGTTGGGAGACGCCGACGGAGCCGCTCCGACGCAGAGCTGCGTCACGGGCGGCCACGAGCGTGACGAGCATAGCCTCGCTGGTGGTGCCGACGATTACGCTGCCGCCGGTGCCACGGCCAGAGCTGGTGCGGTTCATGAAGGTGGTGGGCAGGCGCAGCAGCTGCGCGAGCCAGTCGAGCGCGAGCACCTCCATCTCGGTGGCCGCGGGAGAGGCCTGCCACGTGAAGCCGACGGTGTTCATGGCGGAGGCGATGAGGTCGCCAGCGATGGCGGCAGCGCTGTTGGTTGATGGGAAGAAGGCGAAGAAGTTGGGGCTTGCCCAGTGCGTCATGCCGGGGACGACGGAGGTCCTGAGCTCCTTCATGGTGACGTCGAAGGGAGCCGAGTAGGTCGGCGGGGACGCCGTGAGCTCGTCCTGCAGGTAGCCCGGCTTGACGTTCGGGAGCACAGGCATGGACTCGACGTTGGTGTAGTAGTCGGAGATGAAGTCGACGGCTTTGTGGAGGTAGGCGCGGACGTCTTCGGGGTTGAGCGGCTGGAACGGCGCCTTGTCGTCGGCGGCGAAGGCGGAGAAGGCGGCGGCCGGGTGGGTGTCCACGCTACCCATATTGCACGTTTTGTTGCTTGCAGCTGGTTTAGCACAAAGAAGCTCGGAGGTGGTTGACAGGCAAGGAGCAAGCCTGAAGAAGCAAGAGGTGATCGCTAGCTCTTGTTGTGACTTGTGAGTAGATCGATGGAGCTTCTTGCTTTGGTTTGTTGATGTTATGAGGAGATATACGGCAGGTATTTATAGGTAACATGAGCGTGCAAATGGCGTGGCCATGCCGGCGTTGGATTAGTCGCTGCTACGGTTACTTACGTAGCGATCCATGCGTGTGACTAGTACTTGCGTGTTGCATGCTGCTCCGTTCAGCTCGGATCCGGGTGACAGACCCGCTAAGGTAGGTGAGGTACCTGCATGCATCCGGCGGCTTTAGGTGACCGCGCTGACAAGTTCTGTTCGTATCCATCGACGATGGATCTGTGTGTCCCGCGTGCGTATCCGGCTGCAGCTCCTCTCCTCAAATCGACAAAACTATCTTCTTCCTCCCTTGTAAGTTTCATGCCAAACACACTCTATTTGGACTGTTGCTGGCCATGTATCAACGAGTATATATATATGCACAGTGACACACATTACCCTAATATATTAAGGGGGCAGATTTTGAACCCCTCTCCTCGCTCGGGTTACTGTTCCTATGAACAGTAGCCAACAGTATTTCGATCCTGCGTCGTCGCTTCGCGATCCAACGGTGCTCCAATGATCGGCACGGCTGTTTTGCAGCAAAGTCTGTGCCTTTTCAGAATTTTACGAATCGATCCTCCCCCATAATATACCGGCCCGACTGAAAGAGCATTTTCCCTCATGTGTGGTTTTGGTAATTTAATGACAATCTCTATGGACTAATGTGTGCATTGAGATATTATTTTAGATCATGTCCATGGAATTGTGGAGTTCATGTATTGTACTCTTGAAGCTTATTGCAAGTATGTCTTGAAGGATTCAAGACATCATATTAGTGAAGAAATGTTGGAAGATACAAGGTTGATCAAGATGTTGATCAACACACAAAGTTACAAGACGTACCAATAGCAATCATGTATCTCTTGGGATGGTAAACACTTTTCCGCATAGCTTTGTGAACTAACCCATGATATATGTGTATGTGGTATCTTTATATGAGGTTATGTATCTTCCCATGGGCTTGCATCAAATGAAGATTTCATATAGCTCATGGAGGATGACGTCATGTGGTGATCGTCACCAAGGTGAGATGTGCAAGACCAAGACCAAGAGAAGCTTCTTGAAGAGATCCTATGCTTGGTGCTTGCAATGGATACATGAAGATGAAGCTAAGCGAGACTCTCCCATTGTGAGCATGGGGGTATTTGGAGAAGTCTTCATGAAGCATGTGCTTGGACGCGCAATCAAGGAAAGATGAACCACTTGAAGAGATCAAGATAGTCATCATCCAACTCAAGTGGAATGCTCAAGGCAAATGTATGATCTTGATAGGGCTATAAGATAGATAGGCGTACTATCAAGAGGGGCTCTCAAGTTAGTAACTTGATCGCATCGTTGTGGAGAGCTCAAACCTTGGCATACTTGGCATATCATATTTCTTGGTTCTTATTTGGCTTTTATGTTGGTGAGGAGTTAGAGCTTGGTTCATCTCCATGTCAAGCTCTTGTTCATCGGAAACGGTCTTATTTTGGAAAACTTGTTGGCTTTCATCCATGTGAGGATTTAGAGCTTGGTTTATCTCCATACTAAGCTCTAGTTCATCAAAAACGGATTTCGTATGAATATCTTGTTACGTTTTTGATATTGGAGATTTTACCGGTTTACATGTCTTAGCAAAGTTAAATCTTTCCCCATTTGGTTTTATCCTCACATGATGTACTATGATGTTTCTATGCATATTCAAGTAGAGCTCGTTGTAACGATTCCAACGAGCCAAAAATCATTGAAAACGGAGTCCGGATGGAAAAGATATTGCAGTTTAGGTTTTGTTGTTTCTGTCAGTTTTCAGTCACTCGGAATATCCGATTCTGGACTGAACCGGAATATCCGATTCTCGCAGTTTTTCTCGAAAAAGAGGCACTGATTGGAACCGGAAAATCAGCTCGGAAATTTCACTTTTGGGCGGAATTTCCGCTCTCTCCTACTCCATTGTTGACCTTGGAAAGCTTGATTCCTCTCAATCCCTCCATTGATTCTTTCATATTCTTTAGGGAAAGTTGAGAGGAGATCTAGATCTACAATCCTACCAATCCATCTCTCCTCTAAGTGAGGGGAACCTAGTGGATCTAGTTTTTGGAGTTCCTTTGTGGTTTTTCTCCATTGTTCTTCCTCTCCTCTCCCCCCATAAGCATTAGTTGCTTTTGGTGGGATTTGGGAGTGAAGTATTTGACTCCTTTGTGGTTTCTTTGTTCTTCCTCTCTTATTCCCCCCATAAGCATTTGTTGCTTTGTTGGAATTTGGGAGTGAAGGACTTGAGCACTTCGTGTGCTCTTGCCATTGCATTTGCATCGGTTTGAGCCCTCCACGAGGATTCGTGGTGGTGATTCTTGTGAGCTTGTTACTCTTGGGTCTTTGGACCCTAGACGCCTTTTGTGGCCAAGACCTTTTGTGGTCAAGACCTTTTGTGGTCACTTGAGAGCCCCCAATTAAGTTGTGGGTGTGTGCCTCAAGACTTGGGAGCCCCCAATTAAGTTGTGGGTGTGTGCCTCAAGAGTGTTGTACGGGATTCGATCTCCGCCCTAAAGGAGATCAATAGTGGAAGGTGAACTCGCAACCTTTTGTGGTTGAGTTCATCAGGAGAAGAAGGTGAGCCTTTGTGGCGTTGCGGCTAACCTATTGTGGTTGCGCACACCTCTCCAAGCGAGACGTACACCTTTGGGTGGAACTCAGGAATACATCCTCGTCTCCGCGTGCCTCGGTTATTTCTATACCCGAGCTCTTTACCTATGCACTTTACATTGTGATAGCCTTCGTGCTTGAAGTTATCTATCTTTCTATCACCTTGTTACTTGTATTGCTTAGCATAAGTTGTTGGTGCACATAGGTGAGCCTAGTTTATTTATCTAGGTTGTATGCTTGTTAAAGTAAACCTCTATTTTTATTCCGCCTTTATCAAGCATACCGGAATATCCGGGTCTTTCTTGGACCGGATAATCCGGCTTCTCGAAAAAGTTTTAAATCGCCTATTCGCCCCCCCTCTAGGAGACGTCTATCCGTTCAATTGGTATCAGAGCCAAGTTATCTCATTATTAGGACTAACTGCCTAGAGATAAAGATGTCGTTTAGAGATCTAGTGCACAATCCCACTTATAGATTTGATGGCACAAATTATGATGTTTGGAAAATTCGCATGCTTAAGATTTTTAGAGACATGGGTTCAAATTTAGAGAGTATTGTAGATATGGGTTTTTCTCCTCCAAAGGATTCACAAGAATTATCTTTAGAGGATGAGAAAAACTCTTATCTCGATACTCTAGCATCTAATGGTCTTATATGTGCTTTGAGCGATGTAGTCCTTGCATCAATCATGCCTTTTCGGAGCGCTCATGAATTATGGACAAAGCTTCAAGATATATATGAGGTGTCCAACATTTCCAAGGATGATTGTCCGCCTTCCACATCCGGTCGTGATGAGCTCACGTCTTCTTCCACTTCACCGACATGTGGTTTGCCACAAGGTAAATATATGGTGAGTGGTGATAGAAATTGCATTCTTGATGGAGAATCCATTATTGACTATACTTCACACCCATCTTATTGCAATGCTCTTTCTTTGGACTTAAACACCTTTAGCACTCCAAATGTCATACATGCTAGTGTTGATAGTCCTTGCATATCATGTAGTAGTTGCTTAACTAAAACTCATGATGATATGCTTTCCTTGTCTTGTTGCCATGATCAAAATGTTTCTACTTCCTCTAGTACTTGTTTGGCTAACAATGTAGAGGAATCCCAACAATTGTTGGAACAAGACATGGACCCCATTGGTGTTCCAAGTAACTCTTCATCGTCTTCATCCACTACTCACATTTGCCTTATGGCTAAGGAGTTTAAGGTATCTCCTACCGTGCACTCCAATATATCTCATGGTGATGATGATGATGTTGATGATGATACTAGTCTCGAAATCAAACAAGAAATTATTGCTTTTGATCATTTCATGACTAACTTGCAAGGAGTTGGCAAGAAACACTTTGGATCTCTTATGAGCCGTATAGGTGAGCTTGAGGATGTTCTTGAGCTAAAAGGTGAGATTGAGAGAGAAGATGCCTATGAAAAGGTATCTCTTCAATCATCTCTAGAAGATGAACAAGAAACTAATGCTCACCTTCAAGAGCAACTTGAAACTATCATGGAGTCTCATAACTCCAAAATTGCTAAACTCACTAAAGAACATGACCATGCTATTGCTAAATGTAATGTGCTTAGTAAACAAAATGTTAAGTTAAATAGTGAGCTTGTCATGTTGTCTCCTTCCACTTCTAATGATAATGATGCTTGTGCTACTAACTCCACTTTATGTGAAGCATCTATTTTGAAGGAGAATGTTGAGATAAGAGCTCAACTTGATTTGCTAACTAGTAAGTATGGGAAGTTGGAAGAAACTCATGAAAAGCTTTTTAGCTCTAATGAGGATCTCCTAGCATCCCATGCTAAGCTAAAATTAGCTCATGAGGCGGTCACTACGAAGGTAAAATCTTGTAAGCCTCTTGTGGACACTAGCACAAACTCTACTTCTAATGCATTATTGCCATGTGCTAGTTCTAGTAATTCACCCACTCATAAAATTGCTACATCTTGTGATGAATTACTTTCCTTGCCTTGTTGCTCTAACATTGTAGCATCAACTTCCTCTAGTATTTGTGTTGAAACTAACCATGTAGAGGAACTCAAAGAGCTCAAGGCACAAGTAATTTCTTTGAAGAAAGACTTGAAGAAGTGTCATGAAGGTAAGTCCACCCTCGACAATATGTTGAGAGTGCAACAACTTCCTCATGACAAGAGTGGACTTGGATTCATGTAACATCCCAAATTTCTCAAAAAATTAAAACTTTGCATTCATGCATCATGCATCATATAAGCATGGCATTGAAATCACATAAAGAGTAAATTGAATTTTAATTATAAGTTTAAATAAAGTTGTTTTCAATAAAGAGGTCTATTTGAGCTCCTAATAAAAATCTGTATTTTATTATTTTATTTATTTAGCAAAATGATATCAAAAAGTTATAAATTAAATTAGCTTTTCAAAACATATTTTTATGAATTTTTCTGAAATGTTTTGATAAGTTTTAAAAATCAAATTGTTTGGAAAAGAGTTTAAACAGAAAAAAAATGTGTTCGGGCTAGCTGGGCCGAGCCCCTCTGCTATCTGCCGCGCGCGCACGAAGGAACGGCCCAGCAAACCAACCGCGCAGCCCACCTCCCTCCCTCTCTCACTTCCAGACGGGGCCCACCTGTCATATTCATCCCCAAGCCGTGAAGAACACGAACTCCACCGAAACCTAGTTTGTTACGGATCAAAATCCGTTGGAAAATCGCGATTAAATCGCTCCCCTCCTTCCCCATATAAACCCCCTCTCCGCCGCCGTTCCCCGCGCCCAAAAACCCTAACCAATACTCGCCGAAATCGCGGGAACGAGAGCTTCCATCTCCGACATTGCCGCCGCCGCGTTTCGCTCCGTTCCGGTGAGTACGGCACCCGAGCACCACCTCCACACCCCCTCTGCGACTCCCCGTCTCCGTACGCACCTAACGGACTTGCTCCGGCCTCCTCTTTTGCACCAGGGCGACATATCCGTCGACGACCCGACGCCGCCGGCCGCCGCTCATCTCCGACGAGCACGCAGGGGAGGAGAAGGCCACCTCGACCGCACCTACCTCGCCATAGAGTTCGCCACGACGATCCGCTTCAAGTGGTGAGTAAAACCCCCTCCGATCGTGCGTCTGTTAGCCGTGGCTGCAACTCCGGCGATGGCGCCACCGCGGGCAGGAGATCGCCGGCGAACCGCGCCGCCCGTCCGTCCCCTTTTTATCCAGGCCGTCGGATCTAGATCCAATGGATCTAGATCAGATTGATCTGGAGCGCTCGTTTTAAAGTAGATCGGACGGTTCGCGTTCGCGATCCGCGCGAACCGGTATCGGCCAATCGGAGCGCGCCGCGTGGCCTATTTATTTTCTATTTCGGCTGAAAAATTGTTTTAAAAACAGAAAACAATATAAACTTACAAAATTCATAACTTTTGATCTGTTCATCCAAATTTGATGAATTTTATATCCACGTGAATCTCTGCTCGTGTAGTTTAGTATAGTTTCATTAGTTTATCCTTTAGTGTATATTAAATTGCGGAATTTAATTGTTTAGCTTTCGGATATTAAATCTATAACTTAATTAATAAAATTTCTTTCCAAATAAATCCAATTGTTTTAGAGATTTATTAATGCCCTCTGTCCAGAGAGTGCAACCTGAGTTTTATTTGAAATTTCTCATAATATAATTAAGGAAATTGGTTTTAGAACTTAAAACTACTATTATGCTCAATATTTTAAATGATTAAATAGAATATTAAAATATTGATCATTGTATTTCATGCATTAATAACAGAGAAATTAAAATGGTAATTTTTGGTTTTGTTAAGTTCATTGCATATTAAGCATGCATACATATTTTTGTCTTGATATTTGAAGTGTTATGCTTGTGTGTTTATTTAGTTTTATTATTTGTCTCTAGATTGTGAAGAGGAGGAAGACCCTTGTGATTGTTATTCTTGCTGTGCGTGTTCCTCTTGCTACCAAGGAAAGTGACATTCATAATCTACCCCATGTTTTGTATATGCATTATTAGTAGATTTTGAGTAGTATGCATGATAGGGAAATTTTGAACTATCTTATAATGCTAAGTTAGTTTACACTTTGAAAATATCCTAGTAGTGTGTAGCCATCCCTCTCCATGCAGCCACCAAAAGTTTTATTAGATGCTTAGCTATGCTATAAAAGTGTTTACTTATCATGTTATAGAAATATTGCTAAGTGTTAAAACTTTGAATGCACACCTGGGTGGGAATGGTTGCTTGGTTTATGTTGAGTGGCTTTTGGGACCATGCTTGTGGTTGTCTTTGCCTAGGATGAATCTCTATTCTACTTAGGGCCATGAGTATGGTGGTTGTCACCCAGAAGTGCACTTGTGGACGGCCACCCAGGAACAAAGAGATTTCTAAGTCCCTCCAAGTTTAGAAGCTTCCCGTGCAGCCTTTTGACAATGGGCTCTGTCTAGAACTACTAAGTTGTGAGAGTGCAACCTGTCTGCTTGACAAGCAGATGTAGAGTTGGTAGGTGGAACGGGTCTTGCTAGTATGGTTGCATTCTTCTTCTGAAAGTTCTTGTCTCAATTCTCTCCTTTCCTTAATGCACTCCGTGTGTATAGGATGTCTGGGTTAATTGAGTCTTAAGGTGAAAGTGCACAACCTCTGCAGAGTCGACAAACTGAGTACTCAGCCGTGTCCCCGGTGATGGACTACTTCGAGCAACTGGACAAGGATGGACGGAAGAATCTCATCATAGTTTTCATAAAGTAAAATTTGACTAAGGAAAGAATTGTTGGTGCACTTGGGCTTCATCCCTTGGTGCCAAGTCTTTGAGAAACAAAAGTGTTTTACAAAAGATAGGAGAAAACTGGCTTTCTGCAAAATAGCCTACAAACTCCACCAAGCCAAATATGCATATAGAATTAGACTTGTCATATTTATCCACCATAGTCACTTGCCAATACTTCAATGTATTGACCTCCTACGGGGGCTGCATATTCAAATGTGCAGGTAATTCTGATGAGGAGTAAGTTTGGACTCGATTCTACACCCAACATGTCTGCTTGTGGCGTATGCTAGAAGAGGAGGCCCATTGCTTTTATTTTCGTTGTGAACTCTGAATATTTTAGCTAGTCTTCATGACTATGCACTTTGTAATAAAGCTATACTTAGCTATTTTTGGATCTCGTTGTAGTATTTTGATACTTATGCAATGATACAATATATTTTGTACTGTGGTGCTGGCAGTGATCCAGGGACTAGCACATAACACAGGTGTTCCATCTTTATTTAAAAGATGGGGCGCTACAATTCAACTCCAACAACAAGAACAAGTCCAAGAACAAGATGAAGCACAAGTTCGTCAAGAAGAAGGGCCAAGAACAAGTTGTTGATTCAGCCAAGATTGTGTGCTTCAAGTGCAAGGTTGAAGGGCACCATGTGAGATCTTACCCTTTGAAGAAGAAGCCTCCTTGTAAGAAGCAACAAGGGAAGCAACCTCAAGTCCAAACTCAAGCTTCCCAAGTTGAAGAACCTTCCCTTCCCAAGAAGAAAGGTAAAAGCCGCCTTTGCTACAAATGTCGTGGGAAGGATCACTTTGCTTCTTCTTGCACTCAAGGTACCTTATCCAACCCTTCTACTATTGATAATGTTCTTTCTCTCCGGAAGGATAAGGTTGGCAATGTGTTTGCCAAAGTTATTGGTACTCAAAGTGGTGTCAAGAAAAGAACCATTGGGTTGCCAAGCCTATTGTGACTAACCTCTTAGGACCCAACTTGGTTGGGGACCAACAAGCTAAAACTTGATCAATATGTTTAGGCGGAGGACATTGGAGACTTAACTACATCATGAAGAATTAAGGGGTCTTCATCATTCATATTCTCTCAATTCAAGTCAATTGCATTATATTGTCTTAACCTATATCCAATGCTCCTCCTTGCGGTAACTTGTATTTACTTCATATGTACTCATTGAAAGTTACTTGCACCCTTGCATGTGTTTGGTTTTGTACCTTACAAGTGTTTATATGTGTTGTGCACTCTACTTACTTATGTTGAGTAATCAAGCTTGTGTATGTTGGTTTGCACACCATGTATGTTTTGAGCCTCTTGCCTATTTGCTTTCATCTTAATTGGCTCTTTTAGGGATATTAATGGACTATCCCATTTTGGGGGAGTGATGTGCTTTTTGGTAACACACTATCCTAAAATGTGTATTCATGAGGACTACCACTTAGTGATGATATATCAATGTTATCTACTCTCTTTGTGGTATGTCTTACTCATGAGAAATTCAAATTCTAATGTCCATTAATTATCTCTTGGATTTCTTTTACCTTTTGTTAAAAAGAATGGATTATCACATTATGGGGGAGTAATAAGCTATGTGCATATTACAAGCCTAGAAAATGTGAACATGTGAGGTAGTGTCACCTAGAGTTGATATTGTTGATTATCTTGTTCCTAGGTGGCATGGTACTCAAACAAGTTCCATATTTGCTTAAATTCTTTTTGTTCACCCATCTTTTGGTATCTTGTTTGTGAGAGAGTTTCTTGATGCTTAGTATGATCATCGATTATTTGAAGCCATCAAGAATCTCTAGATAAGCATGGTTTTCAATTCTTTTATTTTGCCACATGCTTATGTTGTGTGAATATGATCTTGAATACATATATGTCATGTACCACCGAGAAATGTCTCCATACAATCATTGTCTTTGACAAGTGATAATTATATTTGTGGTAAATTTATTGATCATATTCACATTGGCTATTGTTCTTATGTTGTATTTTTCTATCGCCAAGTTTGTTTTGGTTTAACCATCCTTTTGTCTTCTTTGCTTCATTTCGATCCTTTTGTTGCTCTACTCATAATTTGTGTTGAACTTTCTTGAGTTAGGAAAAGCAAGGATCCCATTGTTGTGCATTTACATTCGAAGACTTAATTCTAAGTAACCCACTATTCTTGGGGGAGCTATCCTACACTGAGTAGAACATCATCCTTTTAATTGTTGTCGGGTCTTATTGATTTTCTTGAACTTTGTGTTCAAAAAGATATATGGAAGGTAATGATCCCACTAGTGTGCATTTTGTATTTACATACAAAATCTAAAATAATGCACTAATCATGGGGAAGCTACTCTATACTCTTTAGAACACTATTCTTTAAATTGGTTTGCTATCTTATTGCTCTTCTTGAACATGACTAATGTTATAATAATGTATATGGAAAGTGATGATCTCATTTATGTGCATTTTGTATCCATATACAAGATCATAAATAATGCACAAATCTTGGAGGAGCAATCCTATACGTTATTGAACATTAGTTATCTTCAATTGGTATTTCATCCCGATGACATGTCTCTTTGAAAGACAAACATTTTTCATCTTGGTACTTGGTTTCATCATGAAAAGTGTAGAGGGCTTGGTTTATTTGTTGAAACTTTACTCTTCTTTGTGGAGTTAGCTATCGTATCCCATGGTTCCTAGTCTACCTTCTTGGATGAGATAAACCTTCGAGCATATTTGTTTGATTTATTTCTTATGCTCATTGGTTTAGCCTTCACCGTGTTTTCATTTGATATCTTTTCAAATTGGTTTCTCCAATCATGGGTTGGTTTGAGTCTTTGATACAATGAGAACAAATATTTCTCTTGCCACACTTTTGTGTAGCTTCTTGATTTAATTGGTGTTTTGTCCACATTGTATCTCGTTTGGTTCTTGAAAGTTTTGTGCATTCATATTTTCTATATGTATATCTTATGGCATGCTTACTTTCGTTGATCCAATATATAGGATAAACTCCATCAAATCCTAAATGGCTAAGATGTGCATGAAATTATATATCATATCAATATGCACATATTTATGTGGAGTTTGTCCTATGTATTGTAGTTGGTCTAACTACTTTGGACCCAATTAGCTTGGGTACCATTGTGTACTTGATTTGTTTTAGGTACATGGGAGATGCATTGGAAGGTTGCCTCTTTTTAAAAAAGATGTCTTCACCATGTGCTTCTTGGAGCCAAGCTTGGATGATTGTGAACTCTCATCTTCTACACCATCAATACTATCTCGGTAACAAGTATCTAACTCATGCATATACTTCTAGCTCTCAACCTTGTGTAGGTTGTTCTTTGGCATGAGTTTCTCTAAGTTGCATTTGATATGGTTTTTGCAAAGTTTTTTTTTAAATATCTTCATTGCTAATGTGAGTAAGCCGGGATGATTACACATCAAGGGGATTTACATAATCATCTTCATGATTCACCGATCCCCAATATGTTAATCTAGCAAATTCGTTTCAAAATCTCTCATGTGCAATATTGATGAATTCTCTTAAACCATTTGCCTTATGTGATATTTGTTTTGTGTCTCGAAGTATCCCAACTATCACTTATCCTATGTGGGTATTTGTGATGCTTTGAGAACTTGGTGTTGGAAGTTCATCTATACCCTCTAAGAATAATTTAAGCTATGTGCTTTGCTCTTAAGCAAAAATCTTATCGGTGTATTTATGACGTCCTCTTGGATATCATGTGCTTTACCTTGTACCTACATTGTGTGTGCATGTTTCTTTGAGTACTTAGTGTCCACTTAGAAACCTATACACATGAGGGTAGTTACATATTTAATTGATATTCAAAATCTTTAGTGATCACCTTTTATTACTTTCTTGATTCTTTGGTGATCTCTAAAAGGCACAAGCTTTGTTTTTCTATTGGTTTCACATTGCCTCTTAATAAGCTTGTGATCCTATTTGATTTATCCTCTTGGGTGTGCTTGTTTGCGAAATACATGATATGCACTATGTGCCTCAT
This sequence comes from Poa annua, assembly GCA_026929855.1. Taxonomy (NCBI): domain Eukaryota; kingdom Viridiplantae; phylum Streptophyta; class Magnoliopsida; order Poales; family Poaceae; genus Poa; species Poa annua. The sequence continues at coordinate 77,560,666 of CM049430.1, read as the reverse complement.
AATTTGAAAGACTATGGTGTTGCTTAGGCTCATCCTTGTTTAGTCTCCTAAATTGTATTTCCATGTCACACCCATCCCTTCCCGGTTGAGCAAGTCGTTATTTTCCACTTCTCTTTTTGCTCAACATTTGTTTGTTGCAAGGTATACTTATTTTCTTAACTATACAATCTTGCACCCTTTTGTGTTCGAAAGAATCTAGGAGGGAATGAGGATTCCATGTTGTGCACACTATATTGAAATGCAAATCCCTCTTTGTGCACGTACCTTGGGGAGTTCCCTCTTGATTTTTAGAACACTTGGTTGATCTTATCATAACATCTTCTTGTGCTCAATTGGTTTTTGGTTGCCTTGATTGCTTGCTTCTTTGTGAATGCTTTTCCCCTTTGCAATTGGTATCCTTCAGTGGATTTCAATTGATATATTTCTTGTGCAGTTTTTGGATCCTCAATATAGTTTGATCCCCTTCATCTATTCGTCATTAGATAAGTGCATTTGATTTCACTCATATCATGAGAAATGCATAAATCATGAAGGATATCTTATTATGTTAACTTTCCAAAGCTTTTCGCCCATTTCGGCAATCGTTGCCAATGGGGGAGAAGTTTTGGAGGGTTGTATGGAATTGGATTTGTACTTTGGTTGATTCTTAAGTATTTGCCTTCCTTGCCTTTGCATTCGTTCCTTGGTTTTATATATATAGTGGAAACTCCACCATCGGTAATGGTAGATAATATATGCAATGAATTCATGTTCATACACACGTGCATAAATTATGGGGTAGTTTGCTCTATATATGTGGATGGACTAACATCACATACCTTTGTAGTATTTGATGTTAGTACAACCACTTTTGTTCGTTAAATTCCATATTATTAACCCTCTCAAAAGAGATTGTCAACAATTACCAAAAGAGGGGAGATTGAAAGAGCATTTTACCTCATGTGTGGTTTTGGTAATTTAATGACAATCTCTATGGACTAATGTGTGCATTGAGATATTATTTTAGATCATGTCCATGGAATTGTGGATTTCATGTGTTGGACTCTTGAAGCTTATTGCAAGTATGTCTTGAAGGATTCAAGACATCATATTAGTGAAGAAATATTGGAAGATACAAGGTTGATCAAGATGTTGATCAACACACAAAGTTACAAGATGTACCAAGAGCGATCATGTATCTCTTGGGATGGTAAACACTTTTCCGCATAGCTTTGTGAACTAACCCATGATATATGTGTGTGTGGTATCTTTATATGAGGTTAGGTATCTTCCCATGGGCTTGCATCAAATGAAGATTTCATATAGCTCATGGAGGATGACGTCATGTGGTGATCGTCACCAAGGTGAGATGTGCAAGACCAAGACCAAGAGAAGCTTCTTGAAGAGATCCTATGCTTGGTGCTTGCAATGGATACATGAAGATGAAGCTAAGCGAGACTCTCCCATTGTGAGCATGGGGGAGTATTTGGAGAAGTCTTCATGAAGCATGTGCTTGGACACGCAATCAAAGAAAGATGAACCACTTGAAGAGATCAAGATAGTCTTCATCCAACTCAAGTGGAATGCTCAAGGCAAAGGTATGATCTTGATAGGGCTATAAGATATATAGGCGTACTATCAAGAGGGGCTCTCAAGTTAGTAAATTGATCGCATCGTTGTGGAGAGCTCAAACCTTTGCATACTTGGCATATCATATTTCTTGGTTCTTATTTGGCTTTTATGTTGGTGAGGAGTTAGAGCTTGGTTCATCTCCATGTCAATCTCTTGTTCATCGGAAACGGTCTTACTTGGGAAAACTTGTTGGCTTTCATCCATGTGAGGATTTATAGCTTGGTTTATCTCCATACTAAGCTCTAGTTCATCAAAAACGGATTTCGTATGCATATCTTGTTACGTTTTTGATATTGGAGATTTTACCGGTTTACATGTTTTAGCAAAGTTAAACCTTTCCCCATTTGGTTTTATCCTCACATGATGTACTATGATGTTTCTATGCATATTCAAGTAGAGCTCGTTGTAACGATTCCAAAGAGCCAAAAAATCATCGAAAATGGAGTCCGGATGGAAAAGATATTGCAGTTTTGGTTTTGTTGTTTCTGTTAGTTTTCAGTCGCTCGGAATATCCGATTCTGGACTGAACCGGAATATCCGATTCTCGCAGTTTTTCTCGAAAAAGAGGCACTGATTGGAACCGTAAAATCAGCTCGGAAATTTCACTTTTGGGCGGAATTTCCGGTCTAAATTATGAGTGCAACGGTTCTATTTTCTGGGTGGGTGGGGGGTATAAATACCCCTCCCCTTCTTCTTCCCTTGCCCAACCAAGGTAGCACGAATTTCCTCTCTCTCCTACTCCATTGTTGACCTTGGAAAGCTTGATTCCTCTCAATCCCTCCATTGATTCTTCCATATTCTTTAGGAAAAGTTGAGAGGAGATCTAGATCTACAATCCTACCAATCCATCTCTCCTCTAAGTGAGGGGAACCTAGTGGATCTAGTTATTGGAGTTTCTTTGTGGTTCTTCTCCTTTGTTCTTCCTCTCCTCTCCCCCCATAAGCATTAGTTGCTTTTGGTGGGATTTGGGAGTGAAGTATTTGACTCCTTTGTGGTTTCCTTGTTCTTCCTATCTTATTCCCCCCATAAGCATTTGTTGCTTTGTTGGAATTTGGGAGTGAAGGACTTGAGCACTTCGTGTGCTCTTGCCATTGCATTTGCATCGGTTTGAGCCCTCCACGAGGATTCATGGTGGTGATTCTTGTGAGCTTGTTACTCTTGGGTCTTTGGACCCTAGACGTCTTTTGTGGCCAAGACTTTTTGTGGTCAAGACCTTTTGTGGTCACTTGAGAGCCCCCAATTAAGTTGTGGGTGTGTGCCTCAAGACTTGGGAGCCCCCAATTAAGTTGTGGGTGTGTGCCTCAAGAGTTGTACGGGATTCGATCTCCGCCCCAAAGGAGATCAATAGTGGAAGGTGAACTCACAACCTTTTGTGGTTGAGTTCATCAGGAGAAGAAAGTGAGCCTTTGTGGCGTTGCGGCTAACCTGTTGTGGTTGCGCACACCTCTCCAAACGAGACGTACACCCTTTGGGTGGAACTCGGGAATATATCCTCGTCTCCGCGTGCCTCGGTTATTTCTATACCCGAGCTCTTTACTTATGCACTTTACATTGTGATAGCCTTCGTGCTTGAAGTCATATATCTTGCTATCACCTTGTTACTTGTATTGCTTAGCATAAGTTGTTGGTGCACATAGGTGATCCTAGTATTTATATCTAGGTTGTATGCTTGTTAAAGTAAACCTCTAGTTTTATTCCGCCTTTATCAAGCATACTGGAATTTCCGAGTCATTCTTGGACCGGATATTCCGGCTCCTCGGAAAAAGTTTTAAATCGCCTATTCACCCCCCTCTAGGCGACATCTATCCGTTCACCGACACCTAATTTCCCTCATTCTCACCACCCGCCCTAGGGTTGCCGCCGCCGGCCCCCTCGCTCGCGACCGCCTTCCTCCTTCCCCTCGCTCGCCGCCGCCGCCACGCTCCGCTGCCCCTCCACTCCTCCCCTGCGCAGAGGTCCACCTCCATTCCCTCTCCCTCCTCGCCGCAGATCGGCCGCCGTGAAGCCGCTGCGGCGGAGGCAGCAGCACGGGCCAGCTCGCTCCTCTCGCGTCTCTTTTCCTCCGCTGCTCCTCTAAAGTCTCACCTCTGTGCTATGCCTCAACGGGTGAGTGCAGGTCGATGGCGAGCTCAGCAGGCGGGGAACGAGCCGCCTCTGTGCCTCCTCAGCGCCGCCTCCTCTCCCTGCTTGCTCCCTAATCGGCGCCTCTTCTTTCTCGATGCGCTGCCACGACGAACCAGCGGCATCGGTAACCAGGGGCGGCGGCGGCGCGAGGATCCCGGTGCAGCGGCCGTACATGCCGACAAGCAGCAGCAGCGCGTGCCTCGGCGCGTTCATACGACCGGCATGACGAGCTCAACGAGGGTGAGCGGATTCACGCCGACTGGAGGCTGCCCCAACGTTCTTCAGCGGATACAAGTTCTGTTCGTATCCATCGACGATGGATCTGTGTGTCCCGCGTGCGTATCCAGCTGCAGCTCCTCTCCTTTTTTTTGACATAAACTTGGCGCTTTATTGATTAAATAACATCATTACATAGTTTCTCCCAGATCAGCTCCGGAGCACACATAGAATAAATATTACAGCAATTGAGTCCACTACTACAAGCTAAGAGATGCGCCACCACATTTGAATTCCTACCAACATGCTTGAACAAAACGACCACGAACTCAGCAGAGAGACGTTTGATATCTCCCACCACCGAGCCGATCACCGAACGATCAATCTGAAGGGGTTACGGTGCAGAAAACAATATTTTTTCTAGCGAGCGAAACCCTAACTAGCCAGGATCTATCTATCTAGTACATGCGATAACGGTGGCGGAACGGGTTACATTACCTCCATGTAGACCGATAGCGGGGATTACGCTCCCGCACAAGCGTTGACGATGAAGTCGTACGTAGCCGAACTCGAGGTCGCGGTGAACTTGCCGCGATGTCGGAGTCGATGACGCCGGGGTGTCGATGATGATCTGCGTCGACGGGCGTCGAGCGGAAGAAGGCAGAGCGCCAGCACCGGGGCTGGTGCGCCGGCAGCAGAGGGGGGGAAGGCGCGGCGGCTGCAGGGGGGCGAGACGACGTTGCCCAAGCTCCTCAATAGAGTAGCCTCCGAGCACTCGCAAACATACGAAGCCTAGCGACAACTCCCGGTCATTCAGATCCAGCTGAAATCGCAGGAGTAGATCTTATCTGGAATCCCGCAGAGCAACGGCGCTCTGCGGTATGGCTTAGGTTGAGAGAGACCCCCTTCCTCAGCTCGGCGCGGCTCCAACTTGGGAACCACGAGATCGAGAGAGAAATTGGGAATTAATTGAATTTCCTATGAATTAAATCAATTAATATGCCTCGCTATATAAAGGGGGAAGGGGGTGTGCCAACCCCCTTGGCTCCCCCATGTGGGACTAAAGGAGGAGAGGGGAGGGGGGGTTCGGCCGAACCCCCCATGGGCCCTCCAACTCCTAGTCCGAGTTGGACTAGGAGGCCCAGCCTTCCCCTTCCTTGTGGGGTGCGGTTTCCCCCTCTTGGGCCCTCTTAGGGCCCATTTAGGTGGGAGCCCCCTTTTTCCTTTATTTAATCAATATTAAATTAATATAAAAATCACATTAATTCATAATTAATATATTTATATATAATTCAATATCCCATGACTCCGAAACTATTTCGGAACCACCCGAACAACTTTCAGACATTCCCGGAACCATTCCACACCTCCCCGGAACTCCTTCCGGACCACCGGAACTCTTTCCGGATCATTTCTCTCTCTCCAATAAAAACCTATAAAATTCCAGAACCTATCTCCTAGCGTCGCTAAGACCTTAAGTTTGTTACGCTACGGTTCGGGAACACTCCAGACATGGTCGAGACACTCCGCTCACCAATGATCGTCAGGGATACCTGGAAATATATGACGACCCCTGTGCATCCCACGAATATTGTCGTTGAACCATAAATATGATATTCATTCCCTTTGTCTCTGCGATACTACCTTCTCCGAGATATGATCGTAGACACACCGATGCCTTTGCTGTATCTCGTTACCGACGAAGGTTATTAACTCGTCTGTGATATTACCATCTCCATGACCTAGTCACAAGCTGCGCAGCTATATAGATGCAATATCACCGAGTGGGCTCAGAGTATCTTTCCATTACAAGAATGAACAAATCCCGCTCTTGATCCTTACGTCTCGATGCTCTTTCGGAATACCCAAGATGGACACCGTTATTGTCATGCTATATAAGACACAACGTTTGATGCTCTCAAAGCACTCCTACGAAGCAACAATAAGTACGGTCTCACGGTCTAAGGAATAAGCTATCATACTCTTATCTATTGCAAATGACAAACATCGTAATACGATCTTATTGCAATACTTTGCGTATGTCCATCACCTTATTCTACTAACAAGATGACCCCATTGTCAACCGACGTCATTGTCCTTGATCGGGAATCTTGATCAACTGTTGCCCAATGGACTAGCTCATATAGAGGCTTGCTAGGGACCTGGTTGTCTATGTATCACACGTGTATTAATAATTCCGGTTAATACAGTTATAGCATAATACACAAACCTACTATAAACTCATGAGATAACACAATAAATACTACTTATTTATTTGCCTCTAGGGCATATCTGTAGCACCCCCAAGAGCCAAGCTAGACAAATCCGAGACCTTAATCTGAGATAAGCCTAACAAGGACCTCGGAAGCCAACAGTTGAAAATCGGTAACACAACAGAGACCCTACAACACAAGAAACAATATATTAAGCTCTTAACAGAGCGAAGAAGCAAATATCACGAAAATATGGTCACTGACCTGTCAATCACCAATACAACGGAAGGAAAATTATGCTATTAGACATAGCAAAACCGACAAAAAGCCTAAGAGGCCAAAGCATAACGGCGATGTCCCAGTCCAAAGATTCCAGGCTGCCGTCTGGGAACCCCAACCTACTCGTCGATGTCCAGAAAACACACCTGTCCAAATAATTGCGCAAGGCTGAGTACAGGAGGTACTCAACAAGACTTATTTAACCTGCTACATATCTGCTCGTTCAGAGAGTATTCATGAATGTCTTTTGCATAAAGCCATCTTTGTTTTCAAATCGAGGAAGGAGAGAATCCCGCATCAGTAGACTTTTAAAATGGGGTAAGGGAGTAACACTAGCTTCATCCACATCTTCAGTCTCCACCAGATCATCATGAGTTGTACCACCCACCAGAATCATCCCCTCGCTCAACCCGAGGAAGCGATCCTCCCTTAGTTGGCAAGTTTTATAATTAGATTCTTGTTATCTATGATCATCAGACATAAGGTACCAAGTCGTCCATAACCGTGGACACGGCTTTCCGAAAAGATTTACCCTGCAGGGGGTGTAACTACCCACACACGCCAACCAACCGATGCGCCAACGTATTAGCACTCTTCCGGGGAGTGCCGGCAGAAGGGTTGGCCACGACCTTTCCCAAGCTTCGCCTATGTCCATGAGCCACAGCAGTAGATCTGACCACGCGCAGCGGTCTCTAGTGCGGGTTGCCAAGTCCAAGATCTGTGACCGCAGCCCACTTGAACCTGGCCCTAATTCTCTTCAACTCATTTTACCGCACACGCAAATGGAAAACTCGAACTAGTGGCTTCACGTAGTAGGCTAGACAAGTTGGGGTCGAGGGGTTTCCGAGCCCTGTGTGGATGCACGAATAGTCTTGGTTCCGAAGACGAGAACTCAGTTCCTAGGTCGGCAAGAATGGAACAACCCACCACAATCCCTATGTGGCCTCCCATCCAAGCCTTTAGCATATTAAACACATCTCTCACTATACCACGTCATCCTTCACAGCTCTGGTTCATCAACCGGATGGAACAGAGTGAAGATCTAAGCAGGGCTAAGCATATCAGACTCTCGCGATGCCACACTCAAGACACTCTAAACCTCAACTCAAAACCACATTTGAATCGCATGCATAATACCAGAATCAAATACTTTGAAACCATATATGTGCAGATAAGAGGTTATGCTTGCCTTGCTCTTCGATAACAAGATATATAGCAATTGGAAATCTTCGGCTTCACTTGATCGAGATAACCAAAATAAATCTTCATAGATTCCTGCTTGGGTAAGTCGTCGATGATCCATCAAGCCTTCGGTGTGGTCGAACCCCACTTCGGATTCGCATTCTACCGCAAGAACGAGACACCGGAAAAGAAACGAGAAATAACATTCAACCAAGGCATAGATGCAATGCACACAATGCATGACATGACAAGTTAAAGTATTGAAATGTAAATCCTACACATGGAAGGACATTTTAAATGGAGTGCGAATGCCCGAGAGGTGCCATTCGACAAATCCCATATTTAAAAGAAAGGGTATAATTTGTTCCTCTATTATAAAAATGGTTCAAAGTTGTTTAAATATGCATGATTTGGACATAATTAAATAGATCTTATTTTTCTGCAAATTTTGATATAAAAATCATATTTTTCTGAATTAAAATGAATTACTTATGAATTTCCAAAGATTAAACAAATTTTTAATTAAATTTAAACCATTTGTTAATTCCATTTTAAACATTTATGAATTTAAATAAAAGTTGGACCCACATGTCATAAATTTATTAATTACAGAAAACATTATTTTGAAATGAATAAATTTCTGACAATCAGGGCCCACCTGTCATAATTAAAATAATTACGGAAATGATTTAAAAACAATTTTCAGAAAAGAATATGACTTGATGACGTCGGATGACGTCATCAATGGAGCTGCGGCTCCTGTCGACCACCAATCCGTCGATTGCGAGCGCGAGAGGAGGCGCGGCTACGCGCGTTGGGCGCGCACGGACACGGGCGACCGAGGGGTGGCGGCGCCGCTGGAAAAAGGTCGCCGGAGAGCTCCCACGACGCACCCGTACGGTGGCCGGCGGAGGAGCACGGCGGCCCGAGCAAGCCGACCACGAGAGAGCCAAAGGAGGGCACTAGGAGAACCCTAAGCTCACCCTGCAGCTCGTGGGAGGGTCGGAGGAGCGAGGCGAGGCCGGAGGCGGCCGGAATCAAGCTCGCCGGCGTCGGACACGAACGGAAGAAATCTACAATTTCCCGCCGATTCTCTGCTTCCCAGCACGGGCAGCTCTAGGAGGAGGGAGAGAAGACCACGAAGCTTCTCCAGGGCGTCTCGCCGGACCTCGGGGTGGCCGGAGTCGACGGAAATCGCCGGAGACCCGAGAGCTAGGGTTTCAGCCGTGGTGAGGAATTGGAGAAGAACGGGAGAGGAGAAGATGAACTGGGCTTCTTCCTGGCGGCGGCGGAGGGATAAGTAAGAGGAGCGGCGTCGGCGGCGGCGGGAATCGTGGCGCAGCACGGCCACGAACGGCATCGGGCGCGACACGGCGTCGGCGTCCTTTTGGCGAGGAAGAAGAAAGAAGAAAGAAAAGGAATTTTGTGAACCCCCCCCCCCCCCCCCCCCCGCAGTTCTGGGAAACCACAGAAACATTTAAAACAGGCCCCTGTTTTGGAAATTAAATGATTTGAGGGCCTTTTTGAAGAGATAAAATTTATTCAAAAATACCAGGAAACTCAGAATTTCACAAGGAAGCCATTGGCAACTTTGGATTTTGAAAATTTTGAAATTATTTTAACACATTTAAAATAACAAGTGGTTTAGCCACTTAAGTGTTTTCTCTTTTAACTTTTAAACTCAAATTTTGTGCACATTTTAATTAGATGCAAATGATGCTCATGATGCACAAACAAATCCTATTTACCAATTAGCAAATTTGGGGACGTTACAGATCTATCCCCCTTACAAGAATCTCGTCCCCGAGATTCCTTGGGTAGGAAAAGAGATACAGAGAGGAGGGCTACACCGGTATTTGATGATCTTGTCGATCTCACGACGATCTACTTTCTCGAAGAGGTTGGTCTTTGACTTCAGGGATGATTCCACACTTCACGTCTCATCGGACTGTTCTTCAACTGCACCAAAGAGAAGAGGGAAATAACTCTAGAACGAGGATCTTCAAAAGATCGAGTATCTCATTGTCAACTCAAGGGAGGAGTGTGCAAGACAACTCTTGAGCTAACTAGCATGAAACACATCAAGGTAACAGATGGAAAGGAAGAAGTTTCAAGTTGGTAGAGAACGGTTCCGCGAAAGGATTAGAATATGAGCTTTGCACAAGGTCGAGATGGATAAATAACGAGGTTTTGATACAACAAAAGGAAAAACCCTTTTCAGATTTCAACCATTTGGCTTACAAAATGTTTGCCACATGATTAAAAGTCCAGGGCCCTAAGATTACTGACAAATTCACACAATGTGAGAGTTGAAAAGGATTTCAAGTACAAGCAAAAGTAAGGAAGAATTGATCAACAGAACATTGAAGATCACCATGGAAAGAACTTCACATGATGGATATGTTATCAAAAGATAGGAAAAGGATCAAGGGGATCAATCGGGAGACATTCAGAATCTCCGAGATCATCGGAGGAGAGAACTTCTTCTTGATCTTCTGGATACCCATTTCAAGCTCATGATAAGTCTTAAATAGGTGAGGAGGTAAACATTGGGCTTTGGAAAGATAAATTCCATAAGGGAAACTTTTAGAACAAGCCGCACAACAATTCTCATGGGAAGTGGTTGTTCTTGAAGTTTCCATGGAATTTCAGCAATAGGCCTTCCGACTAATTGTGTCAACCACACCATCAATCTTGCCGGAGTTACAAGAAGTCCTATGCCAAAATCCTTGAGGGACACCAAACCATCGTTGCTGCTTGAGATTCAGCTCTGGCTAGTTGGGATGAAAGTTCAGACTAAGAACGTCCGAACGGAGAGGTGCAATGGTTAACATCGAGGAAAGGTTGCAGATTCTCAAGATGTAGACAACAATGTCAAGCTCGAAAAGATGAGCGAGATTGCAAGAATCATGCATTAGCACTTTGTCAAAAGACAAATGCACCTACATGATTAATATGCAGCAAACACAATTGGGTCCTTGTAGGGAAACAACAAAGAAGATAACGAGGTTTCCAACTTCTTCTCATTCTTGATCCAATCAGTCAGTGGCTTAGGGTGCATAAATGACTTCTTCAAGGTTTGCAGGTAACAACTTGTCATCCCATGAATAGTCCGCACATGCATGACCGACTAGAGATAATTCCCGAGGAAACAAAGGAAAACTCTACTTGGACTCACGGCGACATCTTTCAGCAATGCACGTGAACCAGAAGAGGTTACTTCCAACATCCAGAACACATACTTCGTGATGACACAAAGATGGTTCTCAAAAGTTTCCAATATTATTTCCAAAGGTTCATAATGATCCTCTTCAAACATAGAGGCAATAAGAATGTTATCGATGGGCTCAACAACAATCTTATTAAGATACTCCAATAAGATGGGATAATCTGCTATATGAACAAGGCAGAAATATTGGTCAGACCAAGGACATGAAGATGTAAGCTGGCGAAACACCATAGGTAAAACATCATCAAGATGGTACTTGGGACTGAGTTTGATTTGACGATAGCCCAAATCAAATCAAAGATTGAGAAGATAGCCAATCCATTAGGATATACTATCTTGCTTCCGCATGAAACATCGGTCGACAGGAGTCTTGCTTTTCAAGGCAAAACGATGTGGCCTTAAGAGCATTGGTAAAACCTAACTCTTTGACCAAGTATGTGCACCAGAACAAACGGACTTGATAGCACAGTCAACTTCACTTAGCGATCGGATAACCACTCGCACAAGGAAGGAATCAGATGTCCTTATATGTCAAAGCAATGAAAATTGCTCAGAATATTTGATAATCACATCAATACACTCGCCATAGCATTCCGAGCACGAGCAGCTAGGAGAAAAGCGTGAGTAAGGACGTGAGAAGCACCACTGCATCAATAAAGTCATGGGACACATCACGACCTTTTGATATATAAGAGGGTGATACTTAAGATGGAACAGATTACAAGCAAACAAAGCATCTTAATCTGTGGACTGCAACACTTTGACCTGGTCCTGGAAATGGACGAGGTACGGGAGTTTGGTTCTCCCTGACGTCCCGAAGTGGAATGTCACGACAGACCACAAGAGCAACATGCATTAGTACACCAATGCAAATTTACAACTTGGATGCCAAGTGGCCTACACGGGTCAGAACATGACGGAAGAAGAGAAACATGCTCAGGAAAATCCTGAGATGCAGATGCTCAAGTTAGCATACATCTGATAACTTGCTCTGGTAAGAAGGGTGTGGCAGAGTGACCAACTTAGAGGTGAGACTCATAAAGAGCACTCTTGTCGTGATCCTTTTGGTTCCATGACAGAACCTCTGCCAAAGCTAGTGGAAGGAGTAAACCTTGGATGTCGTAGGCCAATTACGACAAAACCACAAGCTGGAAGGCTAGCTATAACTGACATTACTAGCCCTTCTGAGGTTGCAAGCATTCCTCAGGGATCAACAAGATGGATCTTGGGTTAAAGGTCAGCATCATGTACTGATAGAGTGAGCATCACATGGGTAACAACCAACATGACTCAACACACCACCAACCGCACAATCTGGGACCTTCGGTTCAAGTCCAGGATGAAAAACGAAAGAAGGAGTAACTACCATTCGAGTGTCACAAAGGTACAACGATGTAGTAATCACGAGATAGCTTCAGAGACCAACCACAGCTTCTGAAGTATCAAAAGGAGGAAAGGAAATCTTCGGAGTGAAGGGAACCTGAAACATTGGAATAGAATGATGCAGAGACGACAAGGTTGACAGATCAAGAGGGAAAGAAATCTCTCATTACGAATGAGAGGAAGACGGATCAAAGAACACACCAGACTCCAGAGAACTTAACACTAGGTCAACTTGGCTGAGAAACGACCTGTACTTGATGCACCTATATTTTGAAGGACCAAGAGAAAGAGGGAGCAAATGTTTTCAAGCAAAACAAGGTAAGGTGACCCAGAATTAGAGCGATACCAGATAAGGAGTAAAAAGAAGCCTATCTTGATTTTTGCAAATAGTTTTAGCTTTCAAATAGTTTTCACAACAACTAGACTCAACATCGACCAGTAGAAAGGTTTTCCTACAGGCGGTCCTGCTCTGATACCAAAACCTGTAGCACCCCCAAGAGCCAAACTAGACAAATCCGAGACCTTAATCTGAGATAAGCCTAACAAGGACCTCGGAAGCCAACAGTTGAAAATCGGTAACACAACAGAGACCCTACAACACAAGAAACAATATATTAAGCTCTTAACAGAGCGAAGAAGCAAATATCACAAAAATATGGTCACTGACCTGTCAATCACCAATACAACGGAAGGAAAATTATGCTATTAGACATAGCAAAACCGACAAAAAGCCTAAGAGGCCAAAGCATAACGGCGATGTCCCAGTCCAAAGATTCCAGGCTGCCGTCTGGGAACCCCAACCTACTCGTCGATGTCCAGAAAACACACCTGTCCAAATAATTGCGCAAGGCTGAGTACAGGAGGTACTCAACAAGACTTATTTAACCTGCTACATATCTGCTCGTTTAGAGAGTATTCATGAATGTCTTTTGCATAAAGCCATCTTTGTTTTCAAATCGAGGAAGGAGAGAATCCCGCATCAGTAGACTTTTAAAATGGGGTAAGGGAGTAACACTAGCTTCATCCACATCTTCAGTCTCCACCAGATCATCATGAGTTGTACCACCCACCAGAATCATCCCCTCGCTCAACCCGAGGAAGCGATCCTCCCTTAGTTGGCAAGTTTTATAATTAGATTCTTGTTATCTATGATCATCAGACATAAGGTACCAAGTCGTCCATAACCGTGGACACGGCTTTCCGAAAAGATTTACCCTGCAGGGGGTGTAACTACCCACACACGCCAACCAACCGATGCGCCAACGTATTAGCACTCTTCCGGGGAGTGCCGGCAGAAGGGTTGGCCACGACCTTTCCCAAGCTTCGCCTATGTCCATGAGCCACAGCAGTAGATCTGACCACGCGCAGCGGTCTCTAGTGCGGGTTGCCAAGTCCAAGATCTGTGACCGCAGCCCACTTGAACCTGGCCCTAATTCTCTTCAACTCATTTTACCGCACACGCAAATGGAAAACTCGAACTAGTGGCTTCACGTAGTAGGCTAGACAAGTTGGGGTCGAGGGGTTTCCGAGCCCTGTGTGGATGCACGAATAGTCTTGGTTCCGAAGACGAGAACTCAGTTCCTAGGTCGGCAAGAATGGAACAACCCACCACAATCCCTATGTGGCCTCCCATCCAAGCCTTTAGCATATTAAACACATCTCTCACCATACCACGTCATCCTTCACAGCTCTGGTTCATCAACCGGATGGAACATAGTGAAGATCTAAGCAGGGCTAAGCATTGCAGACTCTCGCGATGCCACACTCAAGACACTCTAAACCTCAACTCAAAACCACATTTTAATCGCATGCATAATACCAGAATCAAATACTTTGAAACCATATATGTGCAGATAAGAGGTTATGCTTGCCTTGCTCTTCGATAACAAGATATATAGCAATTGGAAATCTTCGGCTTCACTTGATCGAGATAACCAAAATAACTCTTCATAGATTCCTGCTTGGGTAAGTCGTCGATGATCCATCAAGCCTTCGGTGTGGTCGAACCCCACTTCGGATTTGCATTCTACCGCAAGAACGAGACACCGGAAAAGAAACGAGAAATAACATTCAACCAAGGCATAGATGCAATGCGCACAATGCATGACATGACAAGTTAAAGTATTGAAATGTAAATCCTACACATGGAAGGACATTTTAAATGGAGTGCGAATGCCCGAGAGGTGCCATTCGACAAATCCCATATTTAAAAGAAAGGGTATAATTTGTTCCTCTATTATAAAAATGGTTCAAAGTTGTTTAAATATGCATGAAAGATTTGGACATAATTAAATAGATCTTATTTTTCTGCAAATTTTGATACAAAAATCATATTTTTCTGAATTAAAATGAATTACTTATGAATTTCCAAAGATTAAACAAATTTTTAATTAAATTTAAACCATTTGTTAATTCCATTTTAAACATTTATGAATTTAAATAAACGTTGGACCCACATGTCATAAATTTATTAATTACAGAAAACATTATTTTGAAATGAATAAATTTCTGACAATCAGGGCCCTCCTATCATAATTAAAATAATTACGGAAATGATTTAAAAAACAATTTTCAGAAAAGAATATGACTTGATGACGTCGGATGACGTCATCAATGGAGCTGCGGCTCCTGTCGACCACCAATCCGTCGATTGCGAGCGCGAGAGGAGGCGCGGCTACGCGCGTTGGGCGCGCACGGACGCGGGCGACCGAGGGGTGGCGGCGCCGCTGGAAAAAGGTCGCCGGAGAGCTCCCACGACGCACCCGTACGGTGGCCGGCGGAGGAGCACGGCGGCCCGAGCAAGCCGACCACGAGAGAGCCAAAGGAGGGCACTAGGAGAACCCTAAGCTCACCCTGCAGCTCGTGGGAGGGTCGGAGGAGCGAGGCGAGGCCGGAGGCGGCCGGAATCATGCTCGCCGGCGTCGGACACGAACGGAAGAAATCTACAATTTCCCGCCGATTCTCTGCTTCCCAGCACGGGCAGCTCTAGGAGGAGGGAGAGAAGACCACGGAGCTTCTCCAGGGCGTCTCGCCGGACCTCGGGGTGGCCGGAGTCGACGGAAATCGCCGGAGACCCGAGAGCTAGGGTTTCGGCCGTGGTGAGGAATTGGAGAAGAACGGGAGAGGAGAAGATGAACTGGGCTTCTTCCTGGCGGCGGCAGAGGGATAAGTAAGAGGAGCGGCGGCGGCGGGAATCGTGGCGCAGCACGGCCACGAACGGCATCGGGCGCGACACGGCGTCGGCGTCCTTCTGGCGAGGAAGAAGAAAGAAGAAAGAAAAGGAATTTTGCGAAACCCCCCCCCGCAGTTCTGGGAAAACCACAAAAACATTTAAAACAGGCCCCTGTTTTGGAAATTAAATGATTTGAGGGCCTTTTTGAAGAGATAAAATTAATTCAAAAATACCAGGAAACTCAGAATTTCACAAGGAAGCCATTGGCAACTTTGGATTTTGAAAATTTTGAAATTATTTTAACACATTTAAAATAACAAGTGGTTTAGCCACTTAAGTGTTTTCTCTTTTAATTTTTAAACTCAAATTTTGTGCACATTTTAATTAGATGCAAATGATGCTCATGATGCACAAACAAATCCTATTTACCAATTAGTAAATTTGGGGACGTTACAGATCTATCCCCCTTACAAGAATCTCGTCCCCGAGATTCCTTGGGTAGGAAAAGAGATACAGAGAGGAGGGCTACACCGGTATTTGATGATCTTGTCGATCTCACGACGATCTACTTTCTCGAAGAGGTTGGTCCTTGACTTCAGGGATGATTCCACACTTCACGTCTCATCGGACTGTTCTTCAACTACACCAAAGAGAAGAGGGAAATAACTCTAGAACGAGGATCTTCAAAATATCGAGTATCTCATTGTCAACTCAAGGGAGGAGTGTGCAAGACAACTCTTGAGCTAACTAGCATGAAACACATCAAGGTAACAGATGGAAAGGAAGAAGTTTCAAGTTGGTAGAGAACGGTTCCGCGAAAGGATTAGAATATGAGCTTTGCACAAGGTCGAGATGGATAAATAACGAGGTTTTGATACAACAAAAGGAAAACCCCTTTTCAGATTTCAACCATTTGGCTTACAAAATGTTTGCCACATGATTAAAAGTCCAGGGCCCTAAGATTACTGACAAATTCACACAATGTGAGAGTTGAAAAGGATTTCAAGTACAAGCAAAAGTAAGGAAGAATTGATCAACTAAACATTGAAGATCACCATGGAAAGAACTTCACATGATGGATATGTTATCAAAAGATAGGAAAAGGATCAAGGGGATCAATCGGGAGACATTCAGAATCTCCGAGATCATCGGAGGAGAGAACTTCTTCTTGATCTTCTGGATACCCATTTCAAGCTCATGATAAGTCTTAAATAGGTGAGGAGGTAAACATTGGGCTTTGGAAAGATAAATTCCATAAGGGCAACTTTTAGAACAAGCCGCACAACAATTCTCATGGGAAGTGGTTGTTCTTGAAGTTTCCATGGAATTTCAGCAATAGGCCTTCCGACTAATTGTGTCAACCACACCATCAATCTTGCCGGAGTTACAAGAAGTCCTATGCCAAAATCCTTGAGGGACACCAAACCATCGTTGCTGCTTGAGATTCAGCTCTGGCTAGTTGGGATGAAAGTTCAGACTAAGAACGTCCGAACGGAGAGGTGCAATGGTTAACATCGAGGAAAGGTTGCAGATTCTCAAGATGTGGACAACAATGTCAAGCTCGAAAAGATGAGCGAGATTGCAAGAATCATGCATTAGCACTTTGTCAAAAGACAAATGCACCTACATGATTAATATGCAGCAAACACAATTGGGTCCTTGTAGGGAAACAACAAAGAAGATAACGAGGTTTCCAACTTCTTCTCATTCTTGATCCAATCAGTCAGTGGCTTAGGGTGCATAAATGACTTCTTCAAGGTATGCAGGTAACAACTTGTCATCCCATGAATAATCCGCACATGCATGACCGACTAGTAATCAAGCGCCATCATTGTTTCCCCAACATTGCCTGATTAAAAAGGACAAAGTCCTTGAATCCCATACCTGTTGGGGATATGTCAACTAGGGGTATAACCAACATGGATCAATCCGGCTAGTCCAGGGTGGCCCAAGGGTGGTAAGGCCGAGGCCTGCCGGGCGGCCCAGATAGCTGACGTACAAGGAAGTAGGCGGACGGTCCAAGGAAGGCGGAAGGCCGAAGCCCATCAAGCCACCGAGCCCAAGACGGAAGGCGGCAACTAAGCCGCTTCAAGCCACCGAGCCCAAGACGGAAGGCGGCAACTAAGCCGGCTAGGTCTAGGACTTTGTTTACTTGCCGGACAAGTACTTACCTTGTACCCTGGGGTCTGGCCGCCTATATAAGCCAGCCACCAGGGAGCCTTTAGGGCAGACAACTTCAATAGGCATCATACCCATTGTAACCTGTTCACGGCTATTGCCTCATAGTGAATTATAGAAGCACGTAGGATCTCGCCACCGCCGTGGGATCCGAAGCTGGGTAAACTCGCCGTGTTCAATCCCGTCCTCGACGACACCAACCTTCTTCCCGACAATCCATACGTAGGCTAGAGGACCCCCGTCTCCTATCAATTATGCCGATACCACGACAGTTGGCGCCCACCGTGGGGCATAAGGTTCCTGGCGTCACGTTCCAGGCGGGAACACTTGGCGGCGTGGGCAGGCAGATCGCCGTCGGTCGTGTCACAAGGTATGGCGGCCATAGCTACGTCAACTCGGATGAGTCCTGGCTCACGGCGGACGACTACCTTATCGGATGCGCAATCGTGCCGGTCGGAGGGATCGACGTCTTCATCGGGTACACGCCAGAGGCGTACGGCCTACCGCGTTTCTACAACCCCACCCACCAACCCTTCGACCAAGCAGTCGACCGGCAAGATGGATCTGAATCCGCCTTCTCCCAGGAGTCGGCCGAATCTGATTTCCACTTCGTCGGAGTTGTTGGACTGGGATCCGACTCCCAGCCGGAAAACAACGATCCTGAGTCAATCCTCCCTGCTCTACAAGAGGATATGATGTCAGATGCCGGATCCAGATCTACCGTTCAAGTCAACGTAGACTCTGATTCCGATGATGATGCTAGTCTCTTCGAAGAGAAGATCAAAACCCGCTTTTCCAGTGGTAATCCGGCTCCCTCAGAGGGTACAGCGGATACATACATGCCTGACAAGCTGGCTATGATGGTTGTTGTCGGTCACGAGACAACCCCAGCTACTTCGGAGGCGCAAAACAAGCCGGCGGAAGAAGCCGGTGACACCACTGCCGGCCAACTCATTGAAAGTTTCGACAAGGTGCGCGCAAAGAAGAAAATTGGCCTCGAGAAAGGCGGCAGCAGCAAACCCACGGATTTGCTCTCCGTCATCAAAGAAGAAGACGAGATCATGAATACTCCGGTGAACAAAAACACCCCACTCGACGAAGTGGAAGAGCTTAGGCTTAACATGCTTAAGCACTCTGACTTCTTGCGAAAAAGAGAGGAGCACGTTGAGAGCCTTGCGAAGAAGATCGAGAAATAGCAGGAGAAGATGTCGGCCAAAACAGGCCGGCAACTCTTCGAGGAGAAAAGGTCATCAAAAAACCGCCGTGGAAAAGAGCCGCCTGCGCAAGCAACAACAGAGGCTCAAGATCTAGGGTTCGACTGGCGCACGGCACCACAGCGCGTGGATAGAAGGGGAGATGTTGTCTTCTGCACCCCGGTCCTCAACGCAGCCGCCGCACTAGATACCCTGGACGACAACACTTACACGGCGGAAGAGAAGCTGGCCAATGCAAGACACTTCGTAAGCAAGGCCCTAGAACAACAAGCTCGCGCTGATTCCTACGGCCATATGGCGGATGCTCGCGGGGGAGACCTAGAGTCTAAATCGGGCAAGTGCAAAGCTGCACCCGGTGCCGACCCCGAAGGCCCGTCTGGCTCCAGTAGCCATGGCGACAAAAGGAAGGCAACGCCACCTCCAAAGAAGGCGCCGCCGCCAAAGCCAAGGCGGGACGAGAATTCAAGGACGGGAAGCAGAGGAGACCTACCACCTCCATCTCAGCCAAGACGCGACAATGGCGGTAGCCGGAACAACAGGCCACCGCCTAGAAAAGATGCCGGCAACGACCCTCCCAAGAGAGGTCGAAGCCGATCTCCGCAGCGTAGCACTGGCAGCAAGAAGAGAGAGGAGGTAGAAGGGCCCAGGCGCAGCATAAGCCGGGCAGCGCAGGACGAGCCGGACGCAAACAGAGGCGCACGGCAGCTCGATCCAAAAGACGCACGACACCGCTTACAAGACATAGCAAGAGGAAAGGAGCCGCTATACTCTGGACCAAAGTGTTTCGGTGATGCCATCCGCAGAGAGCCGCTCCCTAAGGACATGACATCAGTGTCAAAAAACTGTTCTAGGTACAACGGCCTCGTTAAGCCGGACTCATGGCTATCCGATTATGCCATGGCCATAGAGATTGCCGGCGGGAGCAGCCATATTGCCGTTCGCTACCTACCTCTCTTGTTGGAAGGCACGACAAGAGCTTGGATCGACAACCTTCCTGAAAAGTCCATCCATAGCTGGTACGACATGGAAAAGGTTTTCTCCCAGCACTTCCAAGGAACATACAAGCGTCCAAATACCTACACGGATTTGCAACGCTGTATCCAAAAGCCGGACGAAACCATGACAGATTTTGTCAGCCGTTGGATATCCGAAAAAGCCAACTGTCATGGTGTTTCGGACGAACAGGCTATCCACGCCTTCTACACGGGCCTGCAGAAGAAGTCCTTGCTCCGTCATAGGCTCGTCCGCGAGCAAATCACGGACCTTGGTGAGATGCTCAACCTGGCCGCCCAATACGCGGCGGCGGATGACGACGCCCGGGACGATGACCCAGACGTCAACATCATACCAAAGCGGAACAACAAGCGCAAGCAGGCGACGGATGACAAAGCCGGGCCTTCCAATGAGGTAGCCGCAGCGTTCCAAGGAAACGCCGGCAAAAAGAAGTGAAAAAATAAGAAAGATAGTCGCGAAGCCGGCTCAGGGCCTAAGGCGGCGCGAATCACTTATGAACAGGCAAAGCTTTTGCCATGTCCCATCCACGCCTCATTGGGCAAGGTCAACCATATGCTTGGAGAGTGCCGTTTCATGGACGACTTCAAAAAGGATCCCACAGTCGGCTGGAAGTCAAAGAAGTCAAAGAAGAACGACAAGAAAGACAGCAAGGAGGATGAGGATGACGAAGACATGTCTATCTCAAGCGAAGATGACGCAGCAGCCAAGAAAAAGAAGCCGTATCCGAAGGTCAAAGAATCTCTTGTGTGCTTTGTCGGCACGCCTTCAGCTAAGGCGGATAAGGCGGAAATGCGCGAACTCAACGCGACAATGCCGGACGTCCCTCAGTACTTGAACTGGTCTGAGGCAACGATCACTTGGGACCGGTCCGACCACCCTGATCACGTTCCTCACCCAGGAAAGTACGCCCTTGTCGTCGATCCCATTGTCGACAACTTCAGACTTACAAAAGTACTCATGGATGGCGGCAGCAGCCTCAACATCCTGTACTATGACACACTAAGCCGCATGAACCTATCAGAGGATCAGCTGGACCACAGCAACCTCACCTTTCATGGCATAGTGCCCGGCAGGCAAGCAAAGTCAATGGGGAGCATCAGGCTGAAGGTAACTTTCGGACCAAAAGAGAACTACCGCTCAGAGTTCCTTCGGTTCGAAGTTGTCCCCTTCAAAAGCGCCTATCATGCAATCTTCGGACGACCGGCTTTCGCCAAGTTCATGGCAAGGCCGTGCTACATATACATCAAGCTTAAAATGCCGGGGGAAAACGGAACCATCACGATTTCCGGCAACTTCAAGAAAGCCAAGGAGTGCGAGCGTGGCATGGCCGCCTTCGCAGAAGCCGTCATCCACAAGGAAGAACTCGCGCTGCTCGGGGCGGATTCAGACAACTCCATGCCAAAGCCAAAGATGGATGTCAAGAAGACCTTCGAAGCTTCAGAAGACACCAAAAAAGTGGACCTCATCCCAGGTGACAAGTCTAAGCAAGTTGTCATCGGCTCCAACCTTGACAACAAATAGGAAGGCGCGCTCGTCGAGTTCCTCCGTGAGAATCGTGACATCTTTGCATGGTCGCCTTCCGACATGCCTGGTGTACCGAGGAAACTTGTCGAGCACTCGCTCAACGTCATAAAAGGATCCAAGCCGGTGAAGCAAGCAACAAGACGCTTTGGAGATGAGAGACGCAAGGCTATAGGAAAGGAGATAAATAGGCTGAAGGCCGCCAATTTCATAAAAGAAGTTGTACACACCGATTGGGTGGGAAATCCTGTACTTTGTTCCAAAGAAGAATAAAGAGCTGAGGATGTGTATTGACTATACCGATGTTAACAAGTGCTGCCCAAAGGATCCCTTTGCGCTGCCTAGAATTGACCAAGTCGTAGACTCCACAGCAGGCTCCGAGCTGCTTTGTTTTCTGGACGCCTACTCAGGATACCACCAAATCAAGATGAGAGAGTCAGATCAGCTGAAAACATCTTTCACAACTCCATACGGGACTTTCTGCTACATTACAATGCCTTTCGGCCTGAAGAATGCAGGGGCAACATACCAGCGCTGTATGCAAAATTGCCTGCACGAACAGATCGGCCGCAATGTTCACGTCTATGTAGACGACATCGCGGTAATGTCAAAAAAGAAGGCAGATCTCCTAGAGGACTTGGAAGAAACTTTTCAGAATCTCCGGAGGTATCAGATGAAACTCAATCCCGCCAAGTGCGTTTTCGGCGTCCCAGCCGGCAAATTGCTCGGGTTTATCGTCTCAGAACGAGGGATCGAGGTTAACCCGGAGAAGATCAAGGCCATCCAAAACATATCCAGACCTACTTGTCTGAAGGACGTGCAGCGCCTAGCCGGATCGGCAGCAGCCGTCAGTCGTTTCATAAGCCGCCTACGGGAAAAGGCAATGCCTCTCTACCGGCTATTGAAGAAATCCGACAACTTTGAGTGGACAGCAGAGGCAGATGCCGCCTTGCAGCAACTTAAGGAGGCCCTCACATCCGCTCCAATATTGGCAGCAACTCGATCACAGGAACCAATGCTGCTGTACATCGCGGCAACAGGAGCTGTTGTCAGCGTTGTCTTGGTTGTGGAAAGAAAGGAGAACGAAGCCGCGGCGTGTGAGCAGCGACCGGTCTACTTCATCAGTGAAGTGTTCTCCGCCTCCAAGCAGAGGTATCCGCATTACCAAAAGCTGGCTTATGGTGTATTCTTCGCCGCCAGAAATCTTAGGCATTATTTCCAGGAACACACAGTGACAGTAGTCAGCAAGGCACCGTTGGGAGACATAATCAACAATGCAGAGGCAACAGGTCGAGTCGCCAAATGGGGCATCGAACTTGCCGCCTTTGATATAGTCTATAAACCACGGACCGCCATTAAGTCTCAAGCGCTTGCAGACTTTGTCGCCGACTGGACAGAGGCCATGGAGGAAACGACACTCCCCGAATCAGAATATTGGGTCATGCACTTTGACGGATCAAAGATGCTCAAAGGCTCGGGGGCTGGAGTCGTCCTACGCACGCCTAAAGGTGACAAGCTTAGCTACGTGTTACAAATCCACTTCACAGCAACCAACAATGTTGCCGAGTACGAAGCCTTGCTTCATGGGTTACACGGGGCAAACGACCTAGGCGTCAAAAGAGTCCTCTGTTATGGCGACTCAGATTTGGTCGCGCAGCAAGTAAGCGGAACATGGGATGCGAAAAGCGCAACAATGGCGGCTTACAGAGCCAAAGTTGATGAATTCGCAAAAAACTTCGTAGGCTACGAAGTCCAGCATGTTCCAAGAGCTGAGAATGAGGCGGCGGACACACTTGCAAGACTAGGATCGGAACGCAAAAAGGTACCAAAAGATATCTTCCTGGAGCATCTGCACAAGCCATCCATTAAAGGCGCCGATTTGATGGACCCCGACGCAGAAGAACCGGTAGAAGCGGCAAGTCTCGTTGTCTACTTAACACAGCCGGATTGGACAGTCCCATATCTCGATTTTCTAATCGACAAAAAGTTGCCGGAAAACGATGAGGTGCTAAAGAGGCAGATCATAAGGCGAGCCAAGGCATTCACGATAATAAAAGGCGAACTATACAAGCGAAGCACTTGCGGCATCTATCAGCGGTGCATACAGCCGGAAGAAGGCCGGGAAATTCTAAAGGACATACATATTGGCACCTGCGGGCATCATGCTTCCGCTAGGTCCATTGTATCCAAAGCTTTCCGCCAAGGTTTCTACTGGCTCACCGCCAAAGAAGACGCCGAGGACATCGTAAAGACATGCAAAGGCTGCCAGTTGTACGCTCGATAACCTCACTTGCCGGCACAGGAGCTAAGGACGATCCCAATCACCTGGCCGTTCGCGGTCTGGGGCTTAGACATGGTGGGTCCCTTCAAAAAGGCGCGTGGTGGGTACACTCACCTATTGGTCGCTGTCGACAAGTTCACCAAATGGGTCGAAGCTAAACCGATCAGCAAACTTGACGCACGGACAACCACCAATTTTCTCTGGGGAATTATCTCTCGGTTTGGAATTCCACACAGCATTATCACCGATAATGGCAGCAATCTGTCTCAAGGCGACATAGAAGAATACTGCAGCGATCTGGGTATCCGGCTTGATTTGGCATCCGTGTCACACCCTCAATCCAATGGACAAGTAGAGCGTACAAACGGCCTAGTCTTATCAGGACTTAAGCCTCGTCTCGAAGCTCCATTACACAGGGCAGCCGGCGCTTGGGCAGATGAGTTACAGTCGGTATTATGGAGTTTGCGCACAACGCCAAACAGGTCTACCGGCTACACTCCTTTCTTCTTAGTATATGGCGTTGAGGCAGTGCTACCTACCGACATGAAGTACGATTCCCCAAGAGTTCAAGCCTACATCGAGCAAGACGTAGAAGGTGCAAGACAGGATAGCCTAGACCTGCTAGACGAAGAAAGAGACGTCGCTCTCCATCGCTCCGCCTTGTACCAGCAACAACTTCGCCACTATCATAGCCGGAGAGTGCGGAAGCGAAGCTTCAGAACAGGTGACCTGGTTCTCCGCCTAATTCAAGACAGAAAAGGCTTGCACAAGTTATCCCCGCCATGGGAAGGACCGTTTATAGTCACAAAGGCGTTGCTCAATGGTTCCTACTACCTAGCCGACATCCGCGACGAAGAGGAAAAGAAAAGGCGCAAGAAGGCGTCAGGAAGAAGGGGAACCAAGCGCAAAAGAGGCATTGACGATCCGTTCGAACAAACAAGACGGTCTTGGAACATTGAGCAGCTACGTCATTTCTACACTTAGCAATTTATAATTGTAATAAGTTAAATATGATTATGAAATAAAAGTCTATGGTTCCTCATCTGTGTTGAGAAGCATGCCATCTTTTATCTTTTCTTGCAATCATATTTCCCCTATGTATCTAAGTTACCTATTTTCTAGCTCCGTGCAAAGGTTCAAACTGGTAGATACTTGCAGCTTTCGAGCCAACCCAAAGCAAAAATAAACCTTTTTGCGCCGCCTAATTCCTTTACCTCTGATTACTTATATGTGGTTCGCCTAGTAGTATGTCTTTGACACCAACATGTTGGCTTTGGTCTCTGATTCTAAACGCATGGTTTAGCCCTGGTTGTTTCAGCTAAAGTTACCGGCTGAGGTTTCGTCAACATACAAAAAGGCAAGCATATAAGTCAGGGTAAAATTAAGGCGGGCCATATAAATAAAAGACAAAATAAAACTTGTCAGCTAGTTTCCGCTTAACAAAGCAGCAGCAAAAGTATATACAAATATTACAAGTCAATGTTGCATTGTTTCAGGAGCCGACAAGTAAGGCTAATAAGAGGCAAGGACAGAAAAAATATGGCTCGGGGGAGCGTCTACATCAGGCTTGGGGGCTGGCAACTTCAGCCCCGGAACTATCACTCCCCTCCGCCTCGGCCGCGCCGGCAGCTTCAGCTCCCTCTCCGCCAGGCACAGGATGGCGCCGGAAGAAGATTCAAGTGTCGACCATGTCGGCAACACGCGTGGCGTAGCCGACAACGCTATCCAGAACAGCGGCCGGCTCAACCTCGCTGCCGTCTTCATATGTTGACGGCATGCCTTCAGTGACGGCTTCTATCTCTGCCTCGGGGTAGTGCGCCATGAACAACCCAAGGGCGGTCTTGGCTCCACCCCGTGCCGCCGACTTCAGCGAGCTTTTGTGCAGTTTGGTCGCCTGCTCCAAGATGGCGGGCACGTCGCTGAACTCGGTCGGTTCCTGGCTGCCGGACGAGGTGAAGAACTTGGCGGCAAACCGCTTGGACGCCGCCAAAGTCTCGGTGATCAGTTCGCCTAGACGCGCAAGGCGATCCAGGCGGGGGCTGACAACCTTGTCATCGCCTAAACCGGCGGGAACTGTATCAAAAAATAAAGCCATTAGTTTGGCTCAGGCTAAAGCAACATGGCAGCATCAAAAAGGAGTAAGAAATTACCAAGGACCGAGTTATGGAAAGCGGACAACTCAATCATATGAGTTGCCAGCGCGTCCTCCGCAGTTTGGGCGCGAGAAGTCTGCTTGGAGATTTCCTCCGCAGCCGTCTTCTCCGCCTCCGCCAACTTGTTGCGCAGGTTTTCTAGCTCACCAGTGAGCTGGCTAGATTCCTGCGCAAACTTGAGTTGCTGGGCCTCCATTTCCTTCTGATGAGCCTCCTTCAACTCCAAGTTGGCGTCCGCCAAGTCTGAAGCTTCATTCATAAGAGCTTGCATATCACTGGACGCCTTCAGGATATCCTGGGCGTGGTCTAGCAGTTCTACAAATATGGATCCGCTAACTAAATGATTGACGGCAACATAAGTCGAAAGCATAGTTGAAGGCGAAAAAGGATCAACCCTACCTTCATCTTTTTTGCGGGCCGCCTCCAGCTCGGCAATCCGCAGGTCCTTCGCCTCGCACTCCTTCTTAAGGTCGCGGCAGCGCCGGTTTATCTCAACTCGGGAGGAGACAAGCTCGACGTTGGCGGAGACAAGGCCCTGCAAGACAAAACAAAGGCATATAACATATTGTCGAATAACCACTAAGCCGGCAGTCCAAATTTCTTTTATTTTTGTCTTGCCATCTAAGTGCTCGGGGGAAAGGCTATGTATATGCCGGAGTGGTAAAAACTTACGGATAGGTCGCCCTCCAAGTCGGCGAAGGCCTGCGAGGCGAAGGTGGCGAAAGCCAAAGTTGACTCCTTGGCCTCCTTAAAGGTGGACAAAGGGTCCCTGACCTTGCCGCCTCCTGCAGTCGGGGCTGCCCTCCGAGACCCGTCGACGGTCGACTCCAGCAACCCTTCATTGGCGGCGCGCGATTGAGCGGCTTCATCGGCCGTAGCCTCAGCCAACAGTAGGGGAGTCTTGGGCGCGCGGTCGGTGGAGGAGACCTTGGCGGAGCGCCAGAAGCCGGAGCCGGGGGCTGACGACGGGCGTCGCCCATAAAGCTGCCGGCTTGGAGCTGAGGAGTTAGCGGCACGGTAGCCGGCGAGCTGCCTTGTGGCTGTTTACCCTTGCCAAGAAGCCTGGTCGTCAACCGGGAAGTTGCGACCCTTTCCCTGTCAACAAAAAGCAAGCACAGTCAATTGGCCTGTATTGAAGAGGTTTGACGTCTATTAAAGGAAAAATTGAGTACCTTCGGGGGATGTTAATCCCCGCGTTCTCGCCAATGTTGGCGAGAGCCGGCTCGGTAGCCGACGCGATCCGTTTCTTCCTCTCGGCATTCGCCGTAGAGGAAGCAGCGCCGGACGCCTTGCGCTTCTTCGTCTTCCCGGCTTCCGACTCGTAGAAGTCGGGATCCAGGTCATCCTCCCCCAACTCGGAGAGCTGAAAAAGAAGACAAGTGTAATGGAACTCAATTCTAGCCGGCAAAGCTATCAAACAAGGGGCAAGGAAGAAAATATTTACCTCGAGGGGAGGGTTGTCGTGGGTGTGCATGGGCACGCCCTCCGCCGCCTTCACCAGCCCCGCCTTGACGAGGCTGCGGAGCCGGAATGCCAGGTCGGCAACCGGCAATATCTCTTCGCTCACGCGAAGAGAGGCCGTGTCAGTAGGCGAATACTGACACATCTTGTGCGGGCTGTACCGCAGGGGGAGGATCTGCCGGCCGAGCCAGCAGATGACGGTGTCGACCCCATCCAGCAGAGGGGGAGCCATCGTCCTCGTGAGGAATTCAATCCGCCTTTGAATAAGGCGGAGTTCCTCCGTCAACTTGGGCACCGCCTCGTCCCAGCATGGCCGAGGCATGGGTGGCGCGTTGACGAATGCCAGGATGCCAACTTGGCGGCCCGGCGCTGCCATATCTTGGCAGTAGAAGAACGTGGAGGTCCAGCCCTTGACGGACTCAAGGTATGGTATCTTCGGATACCACTGGCGGCCCTGGCGGCAGTTGAAGGTGACGCTGCCGCAGGTTGCCAGCCCGCCGTCCGGCACCGTCTGTCGCCGGCAACGGAAGCAGTATCTGAAGAAGTCTAAACTAGGCCTAATACCTAGGTAGCCTTCGAACAGAGCTGTGAAGCCGGCTAGGACTAATATACTATTGGGTGCAATGTTGTGGGGCTGGAGCCCATAGTGATCCAAAACCTCGCTAAAAAAGGCGGAAGGCGGAAGCGCCATTCCCCTAACTAGATGGGAGGTGAGGATTACCCGCTCCCCGGCTCTCGGGGCCGGGATGACGTCTCCGAAGGCGGCCCTCCACCGGCAATCCTCCCGAGTGGGGAGGTAGCCGACAGCCTCCAAATCTTGGAGGGCATCTTCGTCGACGATGGAAGGTAGCCAGTAGCGGGACCCGAGGTCCGCCGCTTCCTCTTCCTCGTCGGCGGGGGCGCCCGCCGTCGTCATCGCCGCGGTGGTTGGTGGAGGAGCCGAAGAACCCGCCGCTGGCGCGCGCGCGGTGGAAGTCCGAGGGGCGACGGTGGCGACATTGCCCGTCGCCGCCGCCGCGGGACGGGTTATCGCGCCGCCCATCGTCGTCGCGGGCGCGGTCTCGTTCGCCGGACCGCTCGACGCCGTCGAAAGGGTCGGGCCGGTGGACATCGCCGCAGGGAGAGTTCGTCGGAGGAGAGGAGTTCGCCGGAGTTCGCTCGGAGGCAAGAAGCGGAGAAGTGGAAGAGGCAAGAGTGCACGGAGAGCAAAGGCTGGGTGGTGAAAATGGACCGTTTGGCTACCTATTTATAGGGCCAGGCGTTGCTCCCTGTGCAACGGCGTTTTTAGTCGGACACGTGTCCAGCATCCGTTGCAGCACACGACTGCACGATCTCCACGCCTCCTCTTTTCCCGCAATTGGTGATCATGGCGAGATTCCCGCCTAGACAGTTTTCAAACTGTCGTGAGCTGGCTAGGTGGAGACCGCCAAGAAGGATGCTCGGCAAGATTGCCGAGCAGCCGTCTTTTCCCGCAATTGGTGATCATGGCGAGATTCCCGCCTAGACAGTTTTCAAACTGTCGTGAGCTGGCTAGGTGGAGACCGCCAAGAAGGATGCTCGGCAAGATTGCCGAGCAGCCGTCTTTTCCCATGATGGATAAAGGCGGCCGCATGTCAACCTCAAGACACGCATGCCTCCTTGATTTTCAGAATGGTTCAAGTCCTGCAGCCGCCAAACTTTGGCAGATGAAGAATCAAGAAGAAGCCGGCGCCTGGAGAACTTCAACCTTTCTGGGGGCTAATGTTGGGGATATATCAACTAGGGGTATAACCAACATGGATCAATCCGGCTAGTCCAGGGTGGCCCAAGGGTGGTAAGGCCGAGGCCTGCCGGGCGGCCCAGATAGCTGACGTACAAGGAAGTAGGCGGACGGTCCAAGGAAGGCGGAAGGCCGAAGCCCATCAAGCCACCGTGCCCAAGACGGAAGGCGGTAACTAAGCCGGCTAGGTCTAGGACTCTGTTTACTTGCCGGACAAGTACTTACCTTGTACCCTGGGGTCTGGCCGCCTATATAAGCCGGCCACCAGGGAGCCTTTAGGGCAGACAACTTCAATAGGCATCATACCCATTGTAACCTGTTCACGGCTATTGCCTGATAGTGAATTATAGCAGCACGTAGGATCTCGCCACCGCCGTGGGATCCGAAGCTGGGTAAACTCGCCGTGTTCAATCCCGTCCTCGATGACACCAACCTTCTTCCCCACAATCCATACGTAGGCTAGAGGACCCCCGTCTCCTATCAATTATGCCGATACCACGACAATACCACCAAGGGATTTAGGAGTAGACAGCCAATCCCAAGATCGCCAATGCATCTTTTTCTTGCCATCCTCAAAACCCCACCAATGGTTCGACACAGTAGATTTCATTTTGTTGCATGTCCCAACATCAACCTGGAAGCAGCTCATGACATAGTTTGGGATTGCTTGTGTGACCGATTTGAGCCATGTACCCTTCCCAGCTCTGGACATAGGCTTGTCGTCAAAAATCATCACACTTTTCCACTCGTGGTCTGCAAGGAACTTGAAAGAGGAGGAAACTGCTCGCGCAATTTCTGTGGGCATACCCAGGTAAGTATCCCGTAGTATTTCACTCTCGACTCCCAAGAGGTTTTTCACTCTTTGCTTGACCGAATCCTGGCAAGTGTTGCCAAAGAAAGCAGAAGATTTCTGTAGATTGATCTTCTGCCCGGATGCCTCACAATATTTATTCAGGACATCCTTGAGAGTATTCACATTCCTATCATCACTCCGAGTAAAGAAAATGCTGTCATCTGCAAACAGTAAATGGGAGATGGGGGGGTCCTTGCCTGCCGTTGCATAATCCTTGTAGCTCACGAAGGCCCTCCTTTTGTTGCAGTAAACATGACAACCCTTCCGTACAGAGAAGAAATAGATATGGACTGATTGGGTCACCCTGACGAATGCCACAAGAGGGTACCACCGGTGGGGTAAGTTCCCCATTGACCTTAACCGCATACCGTGTTGTTGTAACACACCTCATCACTGAAGTGATCCAGCCGGCATCAAAACCCAGCTTAGAGAGACATCCATGTAGATAGGCCCACTCAATGCGCTCATAGGCCTTCATCATATCAATCTTGAAAGCAAAGAAGGGCTTTTTGTTCCTCTGCTTGCGGATTGTGTGGAGACACTCGAAGGCGATGAGTGCACTGTCCGTGATAAGCCGACCTGGAACAAAGGCACTCTGGTACTCCGAGATAATGTCAGGAAGCAACAACTTCATTCTGTTTGCAAGTACTTTTGATGCCAACTTGTAAAGAACATTGCAAAGACTAATGGGTCCAAACTTAGACAAGTGTTTAGCTCGTGTTACCTTCGGGATAAGAACAATAACTGAGTTACAGAAACTGTCCGGTATATCGGCTCCCGACAGGAAACAACGAACCGCATCACAGATCTCCTTATTGATAACCTCCCAGTGTGTTTGGAAAAAGAGAGCTGGGAACCCGTCGGGTCCAGGGGCCTTGGTCGGCCCCATCTGGAACAAGGCCACCTTGATCTCCTCATCCGAGTAGGGTGCGCATAAGGACTCATTCATGCTTGCATCCACCTTGCTCGGAATCGCATCAAGGACCTCCTCCATATTTAGTGATGGTTCAGATGAGAATAGATCCTCATAGAAGTTATGCACCATTGATTTAATTCCTTCTTGATCCTCACATTTAGTCCCGTCTGCACGAGTCAGAACATCAATACGATTGGTACGCTTCCGTGCTGAAGCTCGCACATGGAAGAAAGCGGTATTACGGTCTCCTTCCCGTAGCCAGTCTACCCGAGAGCGTTGTCGAGCCATAATTTCCTCGCACTCGAACAACTCACATAGGTCCCGCTCCACAGCCCTCTCACGGGCAAGGACATCAGCAGTCACAGTAGATTCACGAAGCACCCGAAGCTGCCTTTCAAGCTTTCATATCTTGCGACTTACCGAGCCAAAAGTCTCTCTCTCCATTTTTGGAGGGAATCATCTGTTTGAGCCAACGAGGACCAGGCCGAGTGCAGAGGGTTCGGTCCAGAGGGCCGAGACGCCCAGGCCTCCTCGACGGTTGTCTTGTAGTCCGCTGCGCGCCGCCACATGGCCTCATAGCGGAAAGGCTGGCGTACCGGCCCAACAGCCTGAACGCTACTTCCTGACTCAAAACGAATCACCAAAGCATAATGATCAGACGAGGTTGTGATGATATTCTCCACATGACACTCCTCAAAACGATCAGCAAAGCTACTATTGGCCACAGCTCGGTCCAATCTGACCCGGACATTGCTCTGTGCGTCCTGTCGATTAGTCCATGTGAATTTCGGGCCGGAGTAACCCATATCCACTAAGCTGCATGCCTCCATGCAGGATCTGAACAACTCGATCTGTGCGTCCAAACGTTCTCGCACACCAACATGCTCATCATGACATAGAACTTCATTGAAATCACCACAACATAGCCAGGGGCCAGTCCAACCGCGGCTCAAACGACGAAGCATATCCCAGAAGATGTGTCGTAGCTCACGCCTCGGCTCACCATAAACGAAAGTTACCCTCCATGGTGCACAACCTTCGGTCTTCACCAACACATCAATGAAATGTATGTTGAGAACCCTCAGCGACACCTCGCACGGCAGCTTCCAGAAAAGTGCAAGGCCACCACTGCGGCCCTCGCAACTGACGGCAAAAGATCCAGTGTAGCCAAGCGACCACATAAAATTCTTTGCCTTGTTATCCCACATCTTCGTCTCAGACAAGAAGAGGAGGGTCGATCTGAATTTCTTCACCAAGTAGCGAAGTTCCCCCACTGTCGCGTCAGACCCCAACCCGCGACAGTTCCAAGCCAGGATACTCATTGCGTCTGGCGGGACTGCTGCGCAGTCTCCGCCTGATCCGCCGATCTAGTAGGGGAAGTCCTTTGCTTCTTACACGAGTCCGAGCTGAGAGCATCCTCCTCAACCCTAGAATCCACCTTCTTGTTGTCCACAACCACAAGAGCACGGGGGAAATCCTCGACAGGCTGCTCCTCTATCAAACCGAGGAGTGGTTGGTTCTTCGCAGCCTTCCGTTTCTTCCCCGCTAGGTCCTTAGCAGGGTTCGACTCCGGGAAGAGCTCCCGCTCAGAAGCCACAGAGTTGTTGCCCCGTCCACGAGATACACGACCCCGTCCTCTACCACCTCGACCCCCTTTCAGAGGCGAGGAAGCTTCCTGGTAGTCAGCACTGCTAGTCGAGGCTTTCGCCCCACGACCCCTTCCCCACCCCGCTGATGTAGATGAATCAGCAAAGGAGCCTTTGGATCCTGGCGCAGAGTATTCGCCACTCGTAGAATTGGAATTGGTGCCCGACCTCACACCTCCTCCCTTCTTGTAGTTCTCATCTGGGGCTGATAGTTTCTTCGTGGAGTAAGGAAATTCACCAAACTCATCCTTCTCAGCCGGCGTCTCACACATCAATGCAGAGTGCTCAATCAAACCACAAGAGAATTAGTAGATGGGGAGGCGTTCATACTGCACTGCGTACCTCTCTGTGCACTGCAGTTTGCTCGAGAACACAGTAGTAAAGCGGAGCAGTGGTTCATCAACCTGGATTTCCACTCGAGTCCGCATATACCCTCCCCAACAACGACCAAGAGCATCAGATTCTACTCTCTTCACAAGGCCTATAGATTTGGCAACTTCAAAACCCCACTGCGTATTCATCAGTCTGTTTGGCGGCGCTAGGATCCTGGCCCAGATGGCCATCCGATCAAATTTGACCAACTGTGGCTGCACATCAGCCTCATACTGTTTCATCAGAACCGCATGGCGGCCCACTGTCCATGGCGAACCGTCCATCACCCGATCACGATCTGCCTTAGTGCCAAACTCAACAATGAATAGATTGTCTCCCGCTGGGTTAAGAACCAGCCCTTTGGGATTACCCCACGCCGGCCTCATCGCCGACGAGATGGTCTGGATATGCAGCTTATTCGGGGCAAGAACCTTACCGACGAAAGCACGATCCGGATCCACCAACAGAAGATCTTCAGTGTCATCAACCACTACCGCAGCCGATTCCGCAGCAGTTAGGGGCAGACTCGCCATCATCTTCTCAGCTTGGTCGCCACATTTTGACGATCCACTCGTAACGCCTTTGTACGGCCGAGCCTCCGATGCACCTTTCCCCGATCGTAGTGTGATCGACGGATCCACACTCCGCACGGTGCCCGGGCCACCCGTTGATGCAGCCTCCTTCACCTCCTTCCTCGCTGATCCGCCATCCCCGTTCCGCGATGAATCGTCTCCTGCCCGGCCAAGGGTGGGCAGCGCTACCAGAGCACCCCTTGATCACCCCGAACCAAAACACGGATAGACACAAGCACAGACGAACAAGGGAGCGAGATCGGAGAGAATTGGTGAGGAAAAGTCGAGAGCGCGATCAAGATCACGATCTCAAAAGAGTCCAGGTCCTGGGGTTTGCACGTCGCGATAGCTTCGTGGAAACCCTAGAAACCGAACAGTAGGCTGAAGCTCCTCTCCTCAGATCGACAAAACTATCTTCTTCCTCCCTTGTAAGTTTCATGCCAAACACACTCTATTTGGACTGTTGCTGGCCATGTATCAACGAGTATATATGCACAGTGACACACATTTCTTTAAGGTATGGCGAATTCAAATTGATGGGACTGAAATAGTGCGAATATATTAACACTATAAATGATTCATAATCACACAGAAATAAAAACATATTTTAATATAATTAATAAAACCCTAATACATATTGATGGCAAATCTCATGTGAAATATTTTTAAGAAAATCTCCATAAAGACTTTTGAGTATCACTAACTCGATTGAGCACAACATCAAGTCATAAAGAAACCATCATAGACTTCTTTTTGTGCAACTCGGTCTTGATGATCATCTTCGTCGTACAAAGATTTCTTTCAACTCTTTTTGACACACCATCAATAAAACCAATGCAAATTCAGTTAGAGGATAAAACAAGCATATGCTTGTCAAATACCAATACAATCTCTTCGATCTTCAATGTTTTGTGTATGAAAAATGAATAGTTTAAGGTTATCTTGCAAATTCTTACGCTCATAATTGGAAAATCACTGAATCTTTGTAAGATGAGAAAAAAATATTACATTGAATATATAAAATGAGTCCCTTGAGACGAGACAAGAAAATTCCAAATATTTTCGAAAATACCACACCTCAAACATGTTTTTCATTCGGTTTTGTTACAATGAGAATTTACTACTACAGTGAGAAAGAGTTTTTTTCTGACTACAGTAGATCTAGTCCTTGTTTTCGACTGAAATCTATTTTATGTTGGTTTTACCAAAACATGCATTACTTTCTCATATAATGCACGCTTTTTGCAAAAGACTTTACTCAAACTAGCCAAATGCCCGTGCGTTGCTACGGGTTGATATTTTTATTTCTACAAATCAGTTTTTGTTGTCTGTGTAAAACATTTTTAACGGAGATGTTGTTATCGTGAAGAATTAGGGTTGCTTTCTTGTCACATAAATCCAAAAGAAATAAGAAATGCTAGTTAGACAATTCTCTTGTAAGCAACATTTGTAGGAGAGCAAAGTGTGTAAGTGGAATTATGTGTCATTACTTGCAGGGTAGTGTGCTTACCTAGATTGGAGTTCTGAAATTTTAACAAGTAATGACCGTTCTTTCTCAGTATTAGTTGTTTCAACCTGCTAAACAATAGGAAGGACAGTTTTAGTGATAACAAACTATCATCATCACGTAAAAGTAACCTTATGAACATGACAAATCATACACCAGATTACTACTTACCAAAGTCTCACACTCCATAGATTGGAATTGCGATGGTATTCCAGATTGTGCACCTAAAGAAGAAAAAGATTTTAAGATATAACCAAAGTAAGGACAATTCAATAGCCAGAAGGGGAAAATTACCGTCAGCTTTGTCATTCTGTTGCATGGTACTTAGTAGGTTAACAATCAGATCATGTAGTAAGGAAATACAAACATTGGTCAACATCTTCGTAGAAAACTCATCACATGTATGCGTAAAAATGTTGAAGCTTGCTCATACTTGCTCAAGCGTAGTCTGTTACACGAGGTTCTCAAGGTGGGGAATGAGAATCGACGATGATACGGAGCTACTGCAGAGCTCCTTTAGATGATGACTGTTAGACTGTATCATAAATGCATCTGGAAAGTCTAATCAGCTATAACAAAAAATGCAAAAGGGAAGAAAATGCTACACGGGTATCTCTAAGGTTTATTTCTGTTTCAACAGGTAAATACAGTATGCGAATAAGATATCCTCGTTAAGGGTTGTGGATGCGGCTGATGGTGGTTGCCGGTGTCGCTGCTCGGGGACGGACATGGAGGGGGCTTCGGTTGGATACATCGCTGCCGATTACATACCATCAACAACAACCTAGCTGCGATAATTTAATCAGAAGGCATCAAATTATGCTTCCATTTGTGTCAGCTTGCCACCAAAGTCTTCAACAGTATTAGAAAAATAGTAGCGGGAATCTTTTTGGTGTTAGTAATCATACATGGCACAAAGAGAACATTTTTGGTAACTGGTAACTGCTTGGTCGGCTTGGGAGTAGTGATTAATCAGCATGTGGACTGAATTAACCGGTCAAGCATCAATCGAATAATCGGTAGATTAAATAGGCGTACCATCATCTAGCTATCGTGTATAATCAGTTTATTATCACTGAATCCAATCCTCCCAGCTATGCAATAAGCAACAAGAGGGGGGAGGAACAGCAGCATCAAGCAGCGGAGGCACAGGCGAGCAGCAGGCAAGCAACATCGACATAGGATTGGCACAGCTCTACAGCCAGCAACAACAGCAAAATTGAATTGGGGGGGGGGGGGAAGGAATGGCCAGACCGTTCTGCCTGGGGAAGTCACGCGGGACACCGGCGTTTGCAGCGATGTCCAGGTGGTGGCTCGGGCGGCGGACGGCACAGGTGGCGCAGCCGGGAAGGAGAGAACAGAGGGCTGTCGGTGGGACCTGCGCGGGGGAGGTGTGCGCGCTAGTCAGAGGGAGCGGCAGTCGGCGAGGTTGCTGATGGTGGTCGCCAGTGTCGCTGCTCGGGACGGACATTGTGACGCCCGAAAATCGGTACTATGTAGATTTATGCGTTCCCGCCGAAATCCGCATAATAACGATTTTAGGTCGCCCACCAGACATAATGTGCACGCCGAAACATGCGCATTATGTGGGTGGAATTGTGATAGCATTACAATAGTTCCGATACATCCACAAATACAACAAAGATAAGTAATATACAACAACGACTCGAACGAGTCAAGATACAAATGATACAATACAAAGATTCAAATGACAGCGGAAGCAAAATAGTATCCGACTACGGATAAGATGCAAATTGGACTAAGAGTCCTGAAGATAAGCAATGGCGCCATATCCCTGCCCAACCAAGCCGGTGGGATTCCCAAGCTAACGTCATCAGACTTCAAACATGTTGACTGCACATAAAGCACATCCCAAAAGAGGGTCAGGGCACTCCCTGGCAAGCAAAACCGACTTGCCTACTTTCTACACCATCTCCCAAAATATAGGGGAGGTGGACTTAGCGGCAGCAGCACTAGCAACGTAAAGAGACACGCTACAACTTCCGTCTAATCAGAGAGGGATAAGAGAGCGCATAAGATAAACATCTACAACTAACACCAAACATAACCCATTCTCGGATTAACCCCCTCAACCAAGTATGAGGAAGCAATTCGGGAAAACTCACACAGTGAACAAATTTTAGTTACCAGTTATTGTGAAAGTAATTCTATATTACTAGTCAGGTTAATTAACAATGATTAGGTGTAAGTTGTCTATGATCTTGTTAGCCAGCATCATCACCAAGTCGTCCATAACCGTGGACACGGCTCATCGATAAGATTATACCCTGCAGGGGTGCACTACTGGACCCGTACTCGTTCGATCAACCCCAAAAGCAAGCCAGAAGGTAGGGCATCTCAACACGGCAAATCTCTTCTCTACAACCCATCCAGGGAACCGCATGATTGTGTGCACGGCTAATCAGGTCCAGTGCCCGCGGGATACGACCTTCATAGCACTCTAAGAACGTGCCACCCTATATGAGAATCGACTACTCCATCATCATGAGATCGTTATGTAACCATATGCATGCATCAAATGGAAAGCCCGAACTACTTGCGGCGCCCTGGATAAGAAGCGGATTAGATCGAAGCCGCGGGGGGCTCCATAGGGCCTCCCACAAGCGGTTAGTGCGCTCAAAATTGGATCCGAGGACAAGAACTGAGTTCCTAGGTCGACACTTAGCAGAACAAAGCACCTCGCAAGGCGTTCCGCCGGTGCCTTATCTTTTAATTATAATACCCCAATATAGAACAACATATTATTAAGGTAGAATAACCTATCATGCTAAGCAGGTGAAATTAAATTATACATACAGACGACTCGCACAAACAACTCTAAGCATGCGCTACGACTCGCAAGGCCAACAGATAAACATGCAACCGGTATTAGGATGTGGGGATAAAGCTGTATGGGCTGCAGGATAAACATGTGATGGGATCGCGATAAAGAATCGAATACTAGGGTAGCAGAGATCAACGGCAGGAATGAAAGACAATGTATAGGTAAACAAGCAAACTTTGCTTGCCTGGAATCCCGCATGGAAGCAGATCTTGTCGTAGCTCACACATCTCAACGTCGTATCCGCGAAGAAGCAACAAACACTGGAAATCGTAAAAGATGCATTTTTCAACTACGGCAAAAGATCCAGCATGATCATATGAGCATGATGCATGGCATGGCGAGATGCAATTTGAGATGCACTTAACTCAAATTAAGCGGAACCGGGGTTCCGACAATTAATACTTAGGTGCAAGTTATTTATCTACTCCACAAATTAAATGTTCATTAACATGGCAAGACATGGCAAAGATGATCTAGTCAAATTAAATGGAATGGGGCAATACATATAGTGATTTGCCCCACACATTCCATATTTATTATTTAGGTGATTTGCTACACCCGCAAATCCAAGAGATGCAACAAATGCAATTATGATGCGATATGCACAAGATAGATGACATTTAATAAAATAGGTTTTAGGGTTAGGGTTTGGGTCCGTACGTCGGATCGGGTGAACTAGGGTTCGAAACCGAAGTCTGCGGTCCGTAGAGGAAGTAGTCGTCGTCGTGGAAGTAGTCGTCGCGGAACCGGGGCATCGTCGTTTGTCGGTGTCGTGGAAGTGGTCGGGTAGTCGTGGCACGTAGGAACGCGGCAATCGGACACCGGAAAGAAAGCGCGCACGGGCGGGCACCGCGACACGAACACGGGCGGCCACGGAAATGCGGCACCGGAAGAGGCACGCGCGGTGCACGTAGCAACACCACGAAGGGTGGACAACGCGGACAAAATTGCGACGCCGGATGTCTTTCGGGCATTGTGTCGAACACCTGGCGGGCGGCGGCGGCGGCGTGCACGCGGCCGGAAAGAGGAGGCAGCGGGGACGGCGGCGCGACACAGACGAGACGCGCGGGTGACGGCGGGAGCGACAGCCGGTGGCGGCGCGCACGGAGGAGGCATGCCGGAGCAGGGCGACGGGGTGGCCAGAGGCGGACGCGCGCGGCGGCGGCTGCGGGCGGCCAGGGGCGCGCGAGGCGCGGGGGTGTGTTCGGCGCGGGAGGAGGTGAGGACGGCGGCGCGGGCGCGCGGAGGCGCGACCAGAGGCGAGCGGCTCGGGAGGAGGCGCGGGCAGTGGCCGGAGGTGCACGGCGGCGGGGAGCGGCCGGTGGCGCGGGAGACGCGGAGGCGCTCGTGCTCGGGCGAGGGCGGCACGCGGCGGCCCGGGGAGGCGCGCAGCTTGCGGCGGCGGCTGGCAGCGCGGCCGAGCACGGCGCGCTGAGGCGGCGGCGGGCCGTGGGGAGGCACGACGCGCGGCGGTGGAGGGCGACGCGGCGGCGGGGACGGTGGCCGGAGCAGGGACGCGCTGGAGGCGGCCGGACGGCGGCGCAGAGGCGGCCGGCGCGCGCGGCGGGCCGGAGGCGCGGCCGGCAACGACCGGCGCGGGGGAGAGAGGACGGCGGCCCTGGCGCGGCGGGGACGGCGGCGCTCGGGGCCTCGGCTGCGCGGGCGGAGGAGCTCGGGGAGGAGGCTGCGCAGGGCGGGGCGACGAGCGGCCGGAGCGCGTGGGCGGCCGGGCCAGAGGCGGAGCGGCGCACAGTGGAGAGGCGCGGGCGCGGGGGAAGGATCGGGCCGGCTCGGGCTAGGAGGATTTCTCCCGTGCGGGCTAGCTGCGGGAAGAAGAAGGAAAAAAAGGAAGAAGAAAAGAAAAGGAAAGAAAAAAAGAGAAAAGGAAAGAAAAGGAGGGGGGAAAAGGAAAAAAGGGAAAAGGAAAAAGATGGAGGGGACGGCTGCAAAAATTCCAGGGGGTGGGAAAAGTTTTCAGGGGACAAAACCTAGGGTTTGGGGTTAGATGGGCTTTGGGCCTTATTTGTCACCGTTATTCTTTTTCGTTTTATATTTTTAGAACAAAATCGAAAATGAATTTGAACACGAATCTTATACAAAATATTTTTAGTTTTAAAATGATAATTTAATAAACTAATTTTTAACATTTTTTAAAAGATTTGAAAATAACACATTTTTAATTAAATTGAAATGCATTTGAATTTAATTATGGAAATTTAATTTAAATGCAACAAATTAAATTAATGCGATGCAATGCCATGTCGATGCAAAAAGAAAACTCACAAAATTAAAAGGGGATAAATCCCGGGGCGTTACAGACATGGAGGGGGCTTCGGCTGGGTACGTCGCTGCAGATTGGATCCGGAGAAGCCGACAAGGTGGAGGCGGCCGATCGGGGGCTCGAGGGGGACGCATGGAGGAAGGAGGGAGGGAGAGATGGTCCTGGGCAGACACCAGGCGGGCTGGGGGCGGAGGCCGGATGCCGGGATCGGCGGCGGCGGAGGAGTTTCCGAGCGGGGATGGAGAGATCCTTGGGAGGCGGCTGGGGACGGAGGCCATAGGCTGGAATCGGCGGCGGCGGTGGCGGTGGTGGAGTTTCCGAGCGTGGAAGAGAAAATCGTGCGTTGTGTTCACGTTTCGGCATTTTCTATGGACTGCGGGTTGATTCTCCTATTTGTCAGGGGTCTTTTTGCAAAACGACCAGGACGTACGACGGGAATCCCAACACATATTATATAGTAGATTGTTCAGAAAAACACATGAATAATAATATGACAACAACAAATCAAGATATGGCGGCCTCCCTAATTTGCGTTAAGGGTGGTGTCGCCTTTGAGTATGCATGTGTCATGTATCCATTATGCTTACACAGTCAAGGCAGTGGGCAATACGAGTTGTTGAACGAAATCTTAGCAGAGGCCACAACACATCGAGGTTAAATGTTTAGCACTCGAGTCGTTTCAACATATAAATCACATCTATGTATTCCTTAAGACAAACATTCACCAGTAATCACTTCATTAGGATGTAATCCTGATAGAATATAAAAATATAATTGAGGAGAGATGGGTCGAATGATATTAATATATTTTTTATACAAAAAGGATATTAATATAGTATCACAATTATTTGTTTCAAAAAACATTAGTATCACAAATATGGTATTTAATAATGTAAACTTGTTCAAATTCATTTTTGTAAGTAGAGGCCTCGATATTATAATAAAAAATCACACATGTTAAGAGTTAAAACTCCTTTTAAGAGTGAGGTTAAGACTTAAGACTCAACACTTTTACATATGCATGGCGTGTATATAGTGTCAAATGTTCACGTGGAGTCAGTCTAAACTCTAAATACAGACCATGTTGTAATCCGAACACGGGAACTTTGCAAGATGTTACCTGAATATATATATATATAGGTCCTATATATATATATCAACGCGGATTTCCTGCCCACGGGGATAGCTGCGCATATGGTGGCTACCGTAGGATACAGAGAGTAAAGTAAGTCTGATAAGAAGCACATTGGAACGACGAGCGGGCAGAGAAGTTTATTTCACGGAGGCGTTAAACGCTCCGTAAGCCGTTCCCATGTCATATACTCGGTGCATCACATCATTTACGCAGGCATGGGCTACCAAGTTTCCCATGATAATGATGTCAACCGGTGTCCATGAAAACACGCGACCGTCCATCACAAATCAACCATGGGGACCGTGAAATAACGCTACCGTCCATCACACATCAAGTTGTGCACTGCGTGTTTTCTCTCCACACCACCATGGCGATTTCTAGTTTTGGCTAGCATTATTTCACTCCACACCACGGTGGTGATAAGTACTAGCCAGCATGTGTTCTCTCCGCAACACGGTGTTGATGTATAATTCTGACTAGCATGATTTCTCTCCACCCGACGGTGTTGATGAGTTATGGCTAGCATGATTTCTCTCCACTACACGGTGGCAGCGTGAATCTCATTTTCCGTATACAAAAAAGTATGGTCATCGGCTAGCGGTCTAGTTGCGGGAAAGACGTGTGTAAGAATTCGTTCTCTCGTTACGACGTTGATAGCAAGCTCCATCGGATGGCTGTTAACTATGAGGTTGCAATGTCTCCGGGGAAGTTCACTCAATATCGCGTATGGATGGTTGGATGCTGGTGCGCAGCTATCACCATGGGCATCCCACTATTTCCTATATATATATATATATATATATGGCGTCATATCCTATGAATCCGGTAGTTTCGTGCATCCCTGCATCCATCTATTTATGACCGGCCGATTCAGATCGTAGAGTTAGGAATACTTCCGCTGTAATTTTACGTAAGCACGCCCGCTCCTCTAAAATTCTCCCACAAATTTGCACATGCCTCCTTGCCGCACACACGTACCAGACGACGGATCCCCGGTTCTTCTTCCTCCCCGTGATAGATTGCAGTTGCATGTACCGAGCACCATGGTGGCAAGTGGCGACCCGCAGGTAGAGACATCGGAAACTCGTCTCGCGCCCTGAAATTTAACGTACACTGGATCCCGGCAGGCCGCATCAGTTTGCTTCTACCCTTTCGGCAAGATACAATGTCAAGTTGACTCGAATTCCTTCAGATGCAAAAGCACCGCCTTATACATGTCCAGATCGAGTGCACATCCTTCAGGCGACTGCAGTTTGCTTCAAGCCTTTTGGCGTTCTGGAGTTCTCAACTCACAAGTCAAACACACACAGACAGAACACAAAATGGATGTAACTTTTATTCGTCGGCGGCCAGCGGCCGGGACCGGCGAGAAGGACGTGTTTGGAGGCAGCCACGGATCTGGCATGTAGTCATGTATAGGGCACGCGGTAGATGGATCCACGGTAGTTGGATGTTATTTCGCCGGCGAACACCGGATCATTTTCGTTGGAGAAACATCTGGTCGACTCCATTCCGAGCTCTTGGTCATCGTTGTTGGGACTATCCAGGGCTCCAGGACGCAAGACGGCAAGTAATTGGGACGATGATCAGCTTGTGAAGTTTCCGATGTTTAGGGCCTAATTTGCAAACTAAAGTGCCAGATGCGGGAGCTTAAGTGTAAATTTGTCTAGGATTAAGGAGACACACACGATTTAGATCGGATGATAGGCAATGGACGGATGCAGGGATACACCAAGTTACGGGATTCATAGGATAGGACGCCTATATATATATATATATATATATATATATATATATATATATATATATATATATATATAAATGCTTTCTACTCCCGGGTGTAACTACACCCATGTCTCGTATACCACCTTACGTAAGTATTTGTCATACTTTATTGGTTTGAGTATGTTCATACACTATATCTAAGATACCCTAAAATAAGTTTCGTCAAAAAATTGCAATTGTCCTAATATTTTACACTATATACTCAAAATATCGTCATATATGCATATATATGCATATAAAAGAGAAGTATGCAGATTTTTTTTACATACTGCCTAAAAAGAAGTATCTTTAGTACTAAAATAACATTATATACTCCATACTACATGTTACATACCTCCCGGTATGATAGATACTCCATACTCGCGTGAAACACACATGGGTGTAGTTACACCCGGGTGTAGTATGAATATGTCCTATAGGTACCTATATATATATATCCTAAATGGGTGACAAAAATGTTACCCTGAATATGGGAACCGACTAAAATAGTTTAGGCAGGACCGTGTATGCGGCAAAAGCGGCAACGAAAAGTCTGACTAGGGGCACAACGCGTGAATTTTACCTTTTTACCTTTATTACCATGTCCTTGTAGTGTGCATGCCCGGTCAAAACTGAGATCAATTCTTCCCGCAAAGAACAAATCAACTTTGCTTTTCAGTGTCACTTCACGTTACCAGTTCGCTTGAAAAACTTCTAGTTAGTCACTTAAGAAAAGTATGTAATTAGTCATGCGATCGACACCATTAGCCAGGTCGTTTTAGGGGATGACGCACGCAACCTGACAGAAGACCGTCTACCCGATCGGGTACCGGTCGCCGCGTACGGCAATGTGACAAACGGGTAGCTAGGTTCGAGTAGTAGGTAAGACTGTTAAATTTTTCCTAAAAGAACTAAAAGGCGTCGTTACACTAAGCACCGGAGAGTACAACTGTTTCTATTTAAGTATCCTACTTAACAAATGTTCAGCAGCTCAGTGCGTGCATCACCAAGTCTTTGCTGCTTAAGTATCTGGATTAAGTCAACACCTTGACAGTCAAGTAAATATAAAGAAAAATTCAATTCTTCTTAACTTGCATGCATGCACGCGCGCGAGACGACGTATGGTTTCTTCCGTCGATGGTTCTACCTACTTACCAAGTCAGATTAGTGAAGAGTCACACAAAATATTTACGGCTCCGGTTCGGCGCGTGCACCTAACTAACTGATATCTTAGTACACACTTGTGCAGATTAATTCACACACGATTACCCTTGATTTGGTTTCATCTGACTTGGTAAGTGCATAAGACATGGTTAAAAATGAGGGAGCGTTTATCTGTACAACTCCCTCCCGTATAGTTTATAAGACATGGTTGTATGTTAAGAAAAAATTGAGCATTCACATAGCTAAGAGGGAATGTAGAGTACACCAAGAAGATGACATAACTAATGAACGTACTGGACGATTTACTCGTATATTTTCACAAATGAATTATTAGTATATTTAACTGTAATAAAAAATGCATGACAACATTAAAATGACGTACATGCATCATCTATATACTAAAATTTATGACAACATTAGAATTTGACATCCAAAATTGACGCATAGCTCCAAAATCGACAGATCCGATAGTGCATACAAGCTTCATACTATATACTATCTAGATTT
Source organism: Poa annua (assembly GCA_026929855.1). NCBI lineage: Eukaryota > Viridiplantae > Streptophyta > Magnoliopsida > Poales > Poaceae > Poa > Poa annua. The sequence continues at coordinate 77,516,114 of CM049430.1, read as the reverse complement.
GCATTTGGTATTACTCATATCCTGATTCTTTTTTCAGTTTCTTAATCTATATGAGTCGAATTTTTGGGTGTGAAATTTTCATCCATTGTGTCCATGTCCACGGTTGTTTTTATAAGTTTTAATGAATTTTAGATGCGTTTTAAAACGACCTGGTGCACCACTACACGTAAAGCTGATACTGCACCATGTATGTCCTGATCGATAAGTTCCTTACCTCATGACTTGTGACATGTTATCCATCCAAGTTACCTCTTTTCACTCGCCTAGGTCGACCTTAATCTCTCTCTCCCAATAAATATAGTAAACTTTATTTCTTTGATGTTTTGATTATTTGTTTCAACTAGCAAGGTGGCCCTCGCAAATGCGAGGGCATCATTTTCAATGTATTGAATATGTTCATGTATTGAATTTTAACTTCTATAAATACTAAAAAATAATTTATGGAGTTATAATATTTGTTTGAAAAAATCTATTTCAATATGGTTGTCTTTTCATTGGACAGTGTATTATAGGTACCATATGTACGTCCATATGTATGGTTGTAGTGTGCTCATAGGCATACCTACATCATACTCGATGTTTATAAAAAAAATGTATTTATCTTGTGATTATTAAGTCTTCTCAATCATGCATATATATTTCTATATACTCACTCTGTCCGAAAATAGTTAATACAAATTTTTCTAAATATGGATGTACTAATCAATCTGATAAAAAATGTTTGACACTTTGGATTTGTCTAATCCTACTGTTTTTAAGTCGATAACGCTCATCAGAGTGGTCGGGTACCAACTCTTTTTGTGACTTGTCTTTTTATTTTTATTTTATAATCAAACATCGTCATTTGAGATGTATTGATTATGAGTCGTTATTTCTGTCTACACCAAATCAATAATGGTGGGTTTTTCAAAGGATGGTGTATTTTAAGTATGTCCATATGATTTCCCCACTCATGCACATATCTCTCCGCTCCCTTTGGATATAGTTGACTTATATTTATCTAAATATGCGTGCACATATCAAGCGGGTCGGTAAGGGGCCGTAGCCCACCCAAAATTAGTTTGACCCCATCCATATTTGTTGAGCCACTGTAAGCTTTTGGATTTTTTATACTACATAATGTGTAGATTTGGTGATTTGTCTTTATAAATTGAAAAATAGCTTGTACATGTTGTTTACAAATAAAAAACCTTTGGTTAGGATGTCGCATACTCTCTGTTTCAAATTAGACTATTTACATTCGTACAAAATTTATACAAAAATAGACATTAAAAGTCTTGATACAATCATATTATGATAAATAAGAGTCATCTTATATGAAACGGAAGGAGTATGAAAGATACATATTAAATTATAATACTGTGAATTGATTGTCTATTTATACTATCCATTTGAAAAAATATGTGGTGTAATGTTTTTATTGTAGTGCACCCATCCTCCAAATTTTGTCTAGATATGTCACTATAAATATGGATGTATTAATCCCTACGATCGAAGATAATCAACATAGATTTATCTAAATACAGATATATCTAGAAGTTTTTAGTGTATAAACTGATCCCTCACCACGTCAAGAAAATACAATGTGCAGTTTTTTAGTAGCGCGGATAGGAAAAGTCACGCGTGAGCTCAGTACTATCAATCCATCCCTAGCTAGCTGCTGTTGGCTTGTTTTTTTCTTCTTCCTTCTTCCTATCAATTTTTTTTGAGCGATCCTTCTTCCTATCAATTGCTAACATCTGCTTTTATATATACCGTGGGTCCACAAAATCTTTTTTTCTTCGAAGCTGCCCGGTCGGCGGTCAGTTACTTTAAACAACTAATCTGCTATATACAACGGGTCCACATTCTTTTTAATCTGGCCGGTCGGTAATGCTCTACACAACTGAATACATGACAACCGATTTTTTTTAATGAACGTGACAACACACGTGTTAATGATTAAAAGGTTACATTATTTTCATTATATCTTAACCGTATATTTTCGATCTAACCACTAATATTAATTAAGATGATGTGGCTTAACATGGTGACTCTAAAAACTACCTTATATTGCTTTTAGTATATAATAAATGTTCTGTGTTTCATGGGTCGTCACGTACGTGTGCAATGGTCCATCAATCGTACCACTTGGTTAGTTAGAGACCAAATGTGTTTGCTTGCCCAATATCAACTTGTCAAGTTTGTCGTAAGTTGGTTGTCTTTAATGTCATGTTTCGTCTACTCTTGTAAGTGACAAATTACTAGTAGATAGTCTTCGTTGCTGTAATTAGTTTTATTTTTTGAGGCAGTTGCTTCGTCGTGGTGATTTAACTATTTCACTTATAAGAAAATTTTACTATCATATGCATTAATTGTTTCTATCTCAACATGCACTTTATCATCATTTTAATCATCAAATGGAAAAAGTCACATCATAAATTTAGTATTTTCACAATTGTGATCAATTGATTCTTCCATATTTCTAAACAAAACTTCTGTATGGATCTTATATTTATATGCTTTTACACGACAAAATTCTTAAGGAGAGATATCTGCCGCAATGAGTGGGGTAAATTTCTAATTAATTAGTTATACTAAGACCGGCCATTTTGATATAATTGTTGTAATTTCAGTCAAATTCGGTCATTCTGCTCCTGACCCGTAATACAAAAAACCAACGATGTCATCTGTGTCCGTACGTGATGCCTAACGACTTGATTGGAACTCATGTAAAATATTCAAGTTATCGACAGAAATTCCACACCAACCAATTGTATGCATCTGGATATCCTGTTTCATCTCATTGATCACGCGTGCCACATGCGTCTTCAGTGGTTCAGGAAACGCATGCTTTGACTGGGGTTTAAACGGACCGATCGATTCGAAATGTCATCTACAGTGAATGTTCTCCATTGACTACAGTAGTTACTACACACATATGCCGTAACTAATAGTACTATACATGAACATTAATTAAAGATGAGTTCGAAATCCACTTTTAGTCCGCTTGTCGCCGTTTTCCAACGTTTCTAGTTCAAGCAGCTGTTCAAACCATCTATCTATGTCGACAAATCCATATCGGCACGCGGTCTTCACATTGGTTTGGTTAAATGTATGGTCAAGGATAAAAAAGGTCGTGTCAGCAGGCTGTTTCTACGGTCCAAGCGTTTTGCTGGACGAGTTTAAACCGTGAGTGCGGTATGTGAAAATCAAACTCGTGAATATATAGTCCAAGGAGTTCGTCTCAGACAGTCTTAGATCAAGATCAGACACGACAAAATTAGGTATGGGCAACCGTAGCAGAACCATATGTATTGATATTCACCCATGTCGTCAATAAAAAGGTTGTTGAGACGGGGAAGATTTGCTCTTTGAGAAGTACTCCCTCCTTGCCAAGGCTTAGGGCGTATAAATCTCAGCGCAATTATCAAGACAACGATGGGTGGAGAGAAATAATTGACATATTTCCCTTCTTACCCCTGTGTGCACGTATGTAGTGTGATTAACTACCTCCTCTCTTCTCTCTCCAGCATGCATTTCTTTTATTTCTCCCGCATGCATCCAATAGCTGATCCACAATAACTACTCCCCATTAACTTCTCTACTAATTTTCTGCTAATCACCCGCAAGCAAGGAGGGGCAGTTGTGGGAGAAATGGGGCATAGCACACCGTGCGCCTTAAGCTTTGACTAAAAACCAGAAAAAAAATTACGCCTTAATCCTGGGGAAGGAGGGAGTAGTCATTACCAATATAGTCGTGTGGCAGCGTGAGTAGGTTACCCAAAATCCTCATCGCCTGTCCCTCGTACATGATCATAAAAGATGAGGTTTTGGAGGCCTAGTGTACTTTCAATTAGTGCACGCCGGGATGGGAGATGGAGAAGACTTGAAAGATGACGGAGCCCATGTGTTGGAGATGACGGATATGGTTCACCGAGATTGTATAGATGTTGCAGGTCAGGTAGGACGTAGATGCAGCTACATGATTGAGTCGGTAACGGTTCCATAATATAAAAGGATCGTAAACTACTCACCGTAATTAACATAGGAATTGGCACGGCTAATTTCCAAAACGTGAACGTGGGGCGTCGTGACAACGCAAGACGAGCGAGGAGTGCCCGAGAGGCTCTGCTATTTTTATGCTCATACAAGTGCTGTAAGAGTCCACTATATAAATTGGTGCATCTCTTTCTCCAACAGGACTAGCCATGTGCATGAATGGGTCAAAAGAAAAATTCAAAATATTATTTGGACTATAAACTGTGTGGACAAGTACAAATTGCAGCAAACTAGTTTGATTAGGTTTGGTTTTGAGCTTCTCTACCAACAATTAGCAGGTCCACGTCTCCGGTCTGCGGGGGCGTGGCTATCTTACATGCGTGCGAGTGATGGCTCGGTTTTTGACAGCTGCATGTGCGCTGTGTGCGCAAAACGGTAAGGACGTCGGGGACGAGCAAGATCAACCCACCCCGTCGCCGCCTGCCTCAAAAAGTTAAGGTTGTTTTGTATCGAACCCAGCCCCTAATCAATCGATGGTAGCCTTCTTCTACATAATCTGTTCTTCGAGAAGGGGAGAATACACCAACCTCTGTATCAAATAGATTCGTACAATTTTAACTTTTTGTGAATCTTTCGAAAATATGAAGGAAACGAATTCGACACCTTAGGGCGCGTGTTAGTATCTCCAGCAAGCTATATATTACTTCAGGTGCGCACCAGTCGCTATGTCTGGATTTCGCTTGTGAGTCCACAATCGTTGTGGCCGGCATAACGAACTTGATTTCTCTATCGTTGTGCTTGTGGGTGAGGCTTTATCACCTTATCACTACTCTAGAAAAGGCTTAATATGGAATGCTTAACTGTGGTGCACCCGATATTGCATACGCCAGAGTTAATTGTGGCGCACTACCTTTTCGTGTTAAAGTCTTAACTATGGTGCATGGGATATCTTGTGTGCCACAGTTAAGCTGAGGGCTCGGGGTGCGCGACCGTTAATCCTAGGTCCCACTTTTAAAATCTGTAAATATTAGTTGTGGCGCCTGGATTATGTGTGACGTATGGTGTGACGCTTCAGTTAGGGGCTTATTTGTAGCGCACCACTATCTGGTGCACGACAGTTAAGGGTAGGATGCCCTCCCATGCTACCCCTCCACCGTGAAGAAAAAAGTCTTAAAAATAAACAGAATGATAAACTTCAAATTTGGAAATACTTTAACATTCATGTACCTCATGCAACCTAATTTTGCATAAAAAATTTAAATTTTAAAATAGATTGGATCCACCTGATTGGGAAATCTGTAAAAAAATATAAAAAATGATCAGTTACTATAAATCGGTTAGAACTTTTGCGTATGACATCAGATCGAATTTCGGTTAGAACAAAAAAGTTTCATATCAAAATTTACAATGGATTTTCACCGGGATTAACCAATAGACATTTCTAAGGGTTTCGTCTAGTTCGGCTCCTAAGTATGACTTTTTAGCGTTGCAACTTTCGGTGTTAGAACATAAAACTTGTTTATGCAGACTTGTGTGACCGGTATGGCCTTGTTTAATTTTTAAATATTTTGAACTTTTTATATTATTTCGAATTGTTTGAAGCATGTTTGAATTTTTAAGATTTTGTTTGAAAATTTTGAGTGTTTTGATTTTTTGTATTATTTAAATTTTGAGTATTTTTGAATTTTTGATAAATTTTTGATTTTTTTAGATAGGAGTTAACAAGATTGATATCTTACTATTATCAAGAGGTTATAAGTGTAGTAATTCTAATGGAACTCAGAAGTTAAGCGTGCTTGGACTATAGTAGTTTGACGATGAGTGACCGATGAGGAAGTGGGTTAGGGTGAGGCATGAGGTTAGCATGTGTAGTGACATGGTTAAGGTTAGGGTTATGTTAGTGATAAAATTTGCTAAATTGAATAAATAATCAATTTGATTATTTTTTAAAAAATAAAAAATACTGAACACAATTTTTTCAAATAATTTATAAACAAATTAAAGAACTAACTGTGACGCATCACTTCCTGGCGCGCCACAGTTAAGAGTTTTTTGTAGTCTTTGTTGGATAAAGGAAATAATTAAGGCCATGTGCATATCTTGGATGTTGAGGCATGGGTAACTCACTTTTTTGAGAAAAAACTAATCCAAGTTACAAATACCTTATTGTGAAAGGCATAATCATCAAAGACAAAATACACAAATTCTACGCAAAGCCTTCAAGAAGGAATAATCGTACACGGGCCAATTCAAGGAGTCCAACTGAAGGTCGAGCTTGCTATTTTCACCCCTTAGAAAATCTTCTAGGTCCCACCTTCAACAAGAACAAGGACACAAGATAAGCGCCCGCCGGGATCAGAGATGACTTGATGCATCCATATGCAATGTGTCATGCATCACCACAGAGGCACAGAGTTTAGGCATGACTTGACAACTCTGCCGAAGCCACCGTGCATAGCACGTGCTGATTCGAATCAAACCTGATGTTTAAGTGGAACATAGCGGACATTTGGTATGCTCCGACCTTGTTGAGTTATTCTTCACACCCATAAGGTATGTTTGTATTAGCTTCAGAAGATCATGCCTAATAATAAGTAACTCGTTGGTTGCACTTATGCCAAAGGTTAAAGATGATTAATCTTTCTCATGAGCAAAATCCGTTTATTCGAAGCTAACTACTATAGGTCTATTTGCTATCGAGTGTATATATGTTGATTTTCTTTTTGAAATCGTGTATAATGTTGATTTGATAAATGGATATACTAGATTGTTTTGCAAATACTTGTGAAAAATAAAAAATCTCTTTCAAATTTAACAACTTCATAATAATAAAGTATTGTTAACAAAGCATAGCATGGCAAATCGTAAGTGGCAGGGTTGTAAGAAGTGTTGCGTTTGTGATTCTGAGAACACAATTGAACACCTGTTTTTCTTACCCTTTTGCAACGTCTATTTGATGTATTGTATTTCTTGATTACAATATTCCGTCTCCAATCAATGTCGTTAATAATATAACAACAACAACAAAGCCTTTCATTCCTAAAGAAGTTGGGATTGGATAGAGTTGAAGCCGATAAGAAAATTAAGGCTCAAATTTGTATTGATGTTTCACTCTTGTGTTATTCCAATTGGACTTTGTTTAATTTGGCGTTTAACAAGAAAAAAGGTACCAAATTCTTGCAGATTATCATGTTGGATGTTCAGTAGATTCAGCTTTAGCCTTTTCTTTTCCCATCGGATCAATGGAAGCATATGACTCTTGATGCAACCGGCTGGTAATGGTTGCATATGATTTCTACAACCAAGCTACTTGGCGACATATTTGTAAAATGGAAAAATTTGCTCCTGAACATTGTTATTTCGTTTCGTTTGTCCAAACACACTAAACTTTTATGTTTTTGCTATGTATCATTATAATTTTTGGACACTGATCGTAACACATTGCATGTACAAAAACGGAAAAGTTAATCTTTACACCTAAATTGACCGGTTTAATCCTTAATCAAACTTTTTTCCATTGAGTTATGCTGGCTGGACGGGGCACAATCATCGTTGCTGCTGGCGATGCATTGCTTGGTGCCCAGCATGTGTGCCGCCGCGATTGAGCAGCTGAAATGCCCCCCTTCCATTGAACATCAGCGACTACACCAGAACAAGAAGCAAGGACCCGTCTGTTCTTTTTTCTTGTGCTTCATCACGCCATCTCAACAAGAAAACAACTTCCCATATCAAGTTCTAGGCACCTCCGGCCTAAGACAGTCGGGGTGACGAATCCAATAGAAATCGAACAGGGCGAGGCATAGAACAGGGTCAAGAGGGCCACCTCCGGCCGGACGCCAACAAAGGTAGGAATTCATGCTGGCAGTGTTGGCGGGGTTCCCTTGCCCTTTTTCATATGCCTAAGACAGTCAATTTAGGTACAAGGATTGACCTTTCTGTTGTACTACATGTCACGTATTATTGCAAATGATAAAATTATAATGGTACGTAGCACAAACATAAAAAAGTATAGAAGAGTGCGCTCGCGATCACACAGAAACGAGGTCAGGCTAGAAATAGAAATTGCGTACAAATATTATGTGTTTGGGTAAAAGACACGAAATGATGGTATTCAGTAGCAAATTTCCCCTTATAAAATTCAGCTGCATGTTGTGATCCGTGGGGCCAATAGCTCTCATGCGACATTTTTCCTGCGAATTGGAAGGAGAGCGACGTTTTTCTGAAGAATAGCTCCGGTACTACATATCTTTGAGTTCGTGTCTTTTGGCTAACTCATTGCTGTCAGTTAGGATTAGAGGGAGGCGGGTGGGACGAAGGGAGGTGTATGGGACCCACAATGAAACCGTTTAACCTCTCCCCGTGCGCGCGCTTTCTCAGCTTCTTCTCCGACGACATTTTGGCAGTGCGGCCAACGTCGGCGAGGCAAAACACGGAGATGACAGATCCAAAACATAACAAATTAACATGCAACACACAATAGATTAATATTCTGCTAGATGCAAAAGCCACACGACAATTAGACTATTACATAAGGGGAGCGGGCAGAGCGTGGCGACTACGCAGCGACGAGGCGGCGGAGCCGCTCAGAACAGGTCCTCGTCGGAGCCGTCGGAGCTGGTGTCCACGACCTCGCGGAGGGAATTGTAAATCCCGACCTCGAGGCAGGGTTCGTCGAGCTCCATCTCCGGCGCTTCTCCTCCTTCTTGCTGCGCTGGAACACCTCCAAGGTGACCCAGGGCAGGTCCTCGTCCGAGACGAAGTCCCCGGCCAGGAGGGGGCGGCCGATGCGCAGTACGAGCTCCTGCTGCTGCTGCTCCTCCTCCTCCCTCTTCGGCGGCGGCAGCGGTGGCAAACCCCGAGCAATGGGGGCGGCCCGAGCAATGGATGAGCTCCCCCCCCCACACCGGAAGAGCTTCAAGCAATACTCATCCAGCTCGCGGCGCTCGTACGAAGACGGAGGCGGCATTCCGCGGTCCGTCCATTTCCGCGAGCCTCGTTTACGAGCACCATCGCTTCGGACCACCTCCTCCCTGGTCTTAGCAGGCCCGTCTCCCACCGGAGCCGGCCTCTTCTTCCTCCACTCCTCGTCGGAACCGTTGCCACGGCCGGAATGGCCACACCGGCCGGCGCCTTGACCTCCCCTCCTAAACATGGCGCGCAGCGTTGCTGGATCTACGGGCGTGACTCTCGATTCGATCACCTGCGGCGGCTAATGCGATCGGCGGCGAGGCGAGGAAGGGGAATGGGGGAAATAGCTAGGTCACGACTGCGTGTGTGGATAAGTAGAGAAATAGTCAGGGTATGACATGGGCCGGCGTGTTTTCTGGGCCGTCGCGTTGGGCCGTGGCATCCGCGCCTTCGCAAAAATGCAGCAAAAAAAACATCCGGAAACAATGCGAGTTCGAAACATGGGCCGACATGGGCTGGCTTTTTTCATGTTGGTGTTTAAATTTTGTTTAAATGCTGATCTGGTTTGAATTTGTCCGAGTTCGAAATATTCATGAAATATTCAATAAACATTAAATAAAGGCAAATCTAGTGCACATAAGATATGGTCCAAAATGCTAAACATAAATGAAAATCCAGTGCACATTGATGGTTCAAATAAATGCAAATAAACATCAAATAAATGCAAAAAAATCACTTTGTGATAGACAACATGTCATATTTTTGTTCCCATATTCAGCACATATGTGTGTCATGGTATGAGAAACAACTTTGCCAAAGGGATTTTCAAAATTCTTTTTACAAATATTTTTTTTCCATTGTTATAGTGCAAAAAATCACTTTTTTGTAAAGCAAGTACATAAATATGGTTCAAAATGACACCCATTTAATTTTCACAAAGAGTAGTACATATTTGATGGATAATTCCTAAATATTACAATTTTCCATGCTTTATATCTAAATTCCACACTTTAATTGACTTTATGTCAATTTTTTGAAAGTAAAATTTGAACTACAACTATGTGATAGTTTGCTCTGAAATTGTTGCAAAAATGATTTTAAGGTACACAAGTAGTGGTTACAACATACAACCATCAATAGTTTATGAAAATTGGACCACCTTACATGAGTAGCCATGCTCTCCAGTTTGACCACTTTTTGAAAGAAATGAGAAAAAGTGAAAAAATGCTCAAAAAATGAAACCCTTTGACATCGAGTCCTTTTATATGTACTAGTTCATATGAAAAATGATAAAATTAAGTTTTGACAAACTTTTTAAAAGAATGCTTCACAAAAATGTCAATCATCTACAAACATACATAAGTTTCAAACCAAATGTCCAATGTATGGCAGTTATCATGTCAAAGTTTGTGATAAGTTCCCATATTCAGCACATATGTGTGTCATGGTATGAGAAACAACTTTGCCAAAGGTATTTTCAAAATTATTTTTATAAATATTTTTTCCATTGTTATAGTGCTAAAAATCACTTTTTTTGTGAAGCAAGTACATAAAATATGGTTCAAAATGACACTTATTTAATTTTCACAAAGAGTAGTACATATTTTATGGATAACCACTAAATATGACAATTTTCCATGCTTCCTATCTAAATTCCACTCTTTAATTGACTTTATGTCAATTTTCTGAAAGTAATTTAAATTTGAACTACAACTATGTGATAGTTTGCTCTGAAACTGTTTCAAAAATGATTTTAAGGTACACAAGTAGTGGTTACAACATAGAACTATCAATAGTTTCTGAAAATTGGACCACCTACATGAGTAGCCATGCTCTTCAGTATGACGACTTTTTGAAAAAAATGAGAAAAAGTGAAAAAAATGCTCAAAAAATGAAACCCTTTGGCACATGGCCTTAATTTATCATGTACTAACATCTCCTAAAGTTTGAGATCATTTGGAGAAGGTCTAAAAAATGATAAGTTTACAAATGAGGTTGTCTGGGCTACCTTTGGGGCTCATTTGTAGCTCAGTTTGGAGACCCAATGTGAATAATTACAGGATTATAAATTGGAATGACCAAATTAGATCAACCAACTACATAATTGTATATAATCATTGCAACATCCAAATCTAGCACAAATATTAAAATTTGAATTTTGGTTCAAGGTTGAATTCAAAATTTCAAAGTTGAATCAAACTATTAAAAACATTCACAAATTAAAAAAATTTGGCAAGTGCAATATTTCAATGAATATGACATAATCGATAATATCGATAATAATGAGACGCCAAACCCACAGAGATATTGGACATGACATATAATGTGCAACACCTAAATTGTGAGCAAGGGGACTCGAACTTAGGTGAGCAAAGGTATCATCAACCATTTACCAGTAGGCTATGCCTCTATTTGCGAAAAATCTACCACCTTTACAAGGTTAAGCATAAGGAACTGAATAATTTACATTTTGCTTACACCAGAGCACGACTCCCAGGTGTTCGACGTATTGCTTACATAGTGATTTCGCAGAAGAACTAACAAAATCTCCCCTGGCCTCCGTCATGGCTCTGTAGCAAAATCTCCCCTCCACCAGGCGGACCTAAGCTTCTACCTACATTTCATCTCGCAGAGCGTCTCGGAGCAGACCAAAGCTTCCGCCGCCAACCCGGCACCTAGGCTGAAAGCCCCAAGGGTTAACGCGGCTGAACTGCTGCTCCCGCCCGAGCTGCTCTCCTCGCTTCGTCCTCGCCCGAGCTGCTCTCCTCGCCTGCAACAAGTTTGTGCAACGACGCAAACCTCGTCCTCTTCATCGGCGGTGAAACAGTGCGGCGCTTCCATGCCGCTTTCAGTACCTGGTACGCTGAAATCTTGTAGGTGCGGCACACATACCGGGCGGCCTGTCGCCTCGGCGACCGTGGACCCTTACCACCCATCCGCCGTCCTCCCTCGACTCCATTGCCGGAGCTCCGGTCGCCCGCGCCCTCGCTCTCGCCGCCTGACGAGGCGGTAACTCGGCAAATCCCAGGGTTGTGCACCCCGGGTTGATTGATGGGGAGAGAGAGAGGTGTTGGTGATCACGACGGCTGACAAGCAAGGTTTTACCCAGGTTCAGGCTCCCGGAAGATAACACCCTGCTCCTGCTTGTCTGATTATTGATGCGAGTAGCGATTACAATGGCGAGATTGCGATCTCGCTAGGGTTTGTGGTGGTGGCTATGAGCGTATCTCTTCGTTGGTTGTTTTTGGGGACGAGCCACCCTCCTGGCTTTATAGGTAGCCAGGTCTCGGGTGGTCGATGCCGATAGCAATTACAGATATGGCAGGTTATGCGACCTAACCGACTTGGACTAGGTTACATGGTACCCCGCGTGGGCCTTCTGTGGGCCTCCAAATCCTTGGCGCGGCCCAGGTAGCCTTATCGTGGGCTACCCGAAAGGTAGCCCCACGTCAGTAGCCCCCGAGTGCTTGGTCGAAGCGTAGAGTCGGACAAAGGACTTCTTCCTCCTGGACGCGCCATTGGATTGCTTGATCTTGAGCTTGAACTCGATTTCTTCAGTCGAACCGGGGTCTCCCGATGGGAGTAATACCTGCAGTCGAATTACTTTGCTCTGGTCTTCTTGTGAAGCGTCAGTTCAGCCTGCTGGCTTACTTGTATATGGATTCAGCTGACTAAGCTTACTCGATTTTCTTTGTCACCCGAATGATTCCTTCGGGTGCTCGGATCAACTGTCGACCCTACTTTGTTTGTTTCAGCTGAGGAGCTTACTACTCGAATCATCGTGTCGAGTTGTCGAGCTGATTCAGTTGATTTTAGAGTCGTTGGCCTGATGACGTCACTGATGACGATCCGCTGCACGCCTCTGTGCCTGATGGGACGTGACGCGGCGGGGCCCACTGTCAGAGCTGACCGCGGTCAGCAGTTGTCACGTTTATGAACTGGGCGCGAAATTCGCGCGCCATGATGATTACGCCTCGATTTTCGTGCGTAGTGGACGAAGTGGGCGGCGTCGTTTGGTTTCTCCGCGCGACACGTGGACGGTGGATGTGGCAGCTTGGAACCGTTTCTCCTTGGACGGCTGAGATGAGATATTTCGAGGGATAAGTACCGCGTTTGGACGCGAGGGCATCATGTTCTCCAATCGTCTGCGCCTCCTATTCCTCTGCTCTACCATTTTCGCCGCCATCCAGAGCTCCATGCTTTTTGTCCGTGCACCTTGCGCTGCCTCGCGACGCCATGGGCAAGCCGAAAAGCGCCGTTGGTTCCTCCGCCGCCGCCGACGAAGCCGGGCTGATGAAGAAGCCCGACGGCGACTGGCAGAGGTCGTCGGTGAAGAAGGCGGAGGCCGAACTCCTCCGCGCTCAAGGTCTTCTTCCACCTGGTTATCAAGTCCAGGTACGCGCTCCTGGCAAAGAGGTTTTCCCCACACCCCGGGATGGGGAACGCGTTTGCTTCGTGGATTTCCTTCCGCGGGGCTTCGGGTTCCCCTTGCACGATTTTGTGCACGGTCTCCTGTATGCCTATGGGGTTCAGATCCATGATCTGACCCCCAATGGCCTCTTGAGCATCGCGGGCTTCATTGTGCTTTGCGAGTGCTTTTTGGGTGTCGCGCCCCACTGGGCACTGTGGAAGTCGCTCTTCCTCGTTCGCAAGAACGTTGGAAAGAGCGGGTTGCCCTTCCCCGTGGGCGGCTTCGGAATTCAAGTGCGCGGTGACACCACGTACTTCCAGATGAAGAAGTCGGACTCCGTCCAGGGGTGGCGCAAGAGGTGGTTCTACGTCCAGTCGAGCCAGGATGGCCTGGTGGCATTCGACAGCGGACGTGGGTTGCGGAAGACTCAAGCCTGGACGCACCCGCTGACTGCTGTGGAGAAGGAAGCCGTGCGGCCTCTGCTGGGCCTGCTGTGCGATCTCACCAAAACCCTTGGGCGCGAGGCGGGGGGCGTCTTCTTGATGGCCACCTTCTTCCGTCTCCGGGTGCAGCCGCTCAGCGCTCGGCCCCACCCGATGTGGGCCGTCGAGGGCGTCAGCACCGAGCCACTTGACGATGAGGAGGTGGAAGCCAAAGTGAGGTCCATCACCAACCTCCGAGTCGCGGATACATGCAATGTCAAGTGCCCGGTTGCTGCTTACGGGGCATCGAACCCCATTCCTGAGGTAAGTTCTTGACTTGTTCTCCTTGTTAGTCTGTTTCTTGATTCCTTGCTTCTTGATTCGACTTGCGTCTACTTGCTTCAGGGTCGGTCCCTGCTGATCAGCCTTCCTCCTCTCCCCGAGTACGGACCCGACGACGAGTCGAAATTTGTCGAGGAGGAGGACGACGACGATGAGGTTCCTTCCGCTCATTCTCCCCACGAAGAGGTGGAGGACAAAGACGAAGAGGAGGAACCTGTACGGAAGAAGCGGAAGCTCTCGAGTGGTGGCGATTCTGCTACCGCGTCGTCACCCGCTAGGGATGCCGACGTTGTTCTGGAGGAGGCCGTCGCGACGTCGACGGGTGCGCGGTCTTCGGGTGACTGGAATGAGCCCTTGGTTGTTCCTCCGGTAAGCTCCGCGGCTCCTCGTTCATTTGCGCGGATGGCGTCGCCCTCCCTGGGGAGTTATGACGACCTTGAAACCACCATGTGAACTTCTTGGTGCTTTATTTTCTTCGAGTTGCGTTTTGTAGCTGCAATCTTTGAGCTGACCAGTGTGCCTGTCTTTGCTGCAGCCGTCGTTCTGGCGATGTTAGCTCCCCTCTTCGGGACGTGGATCATACATCCGCCCCTTCGACTGAATTGGTGACTCAAGTGGTGGTGGAGGAGGTGCACGCACAGCCTGCTGGCATTGCGTCGTCGAGCCGCGCTCCTCCTTCGGCTTCTGAGGACCCTGACCTCCTGGACCACGTAAGTTCTTTACGCTTGTACTCGTATTCTTGAGTTTTCATCGGGTGCGTGGTCAGCTCTCCCGAAGGGAGTAGCCCCCGAAGGTGTGGGTGACTAGTATAATCACCCGCAACTTTATTAATATCTTGCTTTTGTTTCAGCCGTACTACCGCCAGCAGCTTGACGCAGCCGCGGCCTATGTTCGCCTGGAGAAGGAGAGGGACTAACTGCGTGCTTCTCTGGGCCAGGCTACTGGGCGAGTTGCTGAGCTTGAGAAGGCTCTGCATGAGTCTCAAGAGCGGGAGCTGGCGCGGGTCGCCCAGGAGAAGACTCAAGTCGATCGTCTCCTCTCACTCGCCGGTGTTCTTGGGGGTAAGTTTCGGCTTAATGCCTACTGTGTCTTGATCATTCCTTTGTCTGACCTTGAATCCCTTGCGCAGAGATTTGCGGTGGAGCTCCCCAGGAAGACACGTCGAGTGACGCGGTTGATTTGGCGACTGCTGTCGGCTTCCTCGACCGGGTCTGCGCCTATGCGTCCGACGCGCTGAAGAAGTCCACAGCCGCGCTGAAAAAGTCGACGGGAGCCCTTACTGTGGTGCACCGGAGCATCTTCCCGAGCGACCAGCCGCCGGCTGCCGTGGACGCCCTTGCTGCGCCGTTTGAGGACGCGACCACCATCGCCGACTTCACGCGGTCGCAGACGGTACGCGGCTCCGAGCTTACCTTCCAGCTCCTCTTAGGACATCAGGTTCCGGGTGACTTTGAGAAGGTCACCAGCGGCTTTCCTCGAAGACCCGATGGCCGAATCGCGTCGCTGGGTGGTGTGAAGGAGCGTGCTTCACAGCTGGCCGTGCAACTTGTGGCACTCTTTGAGAGGGCCCTTGCTAAGGCGACTGAGGCGGCTGCTACTCGGAAGAGTCGCTCCCGGTCGCAGTCTGCGGCCTTAGAGTAGATGTAGTATAGGAATTCGGCAGTCGCCGTGGTCTGTACCTTAAACTTTTGGCTCTGTAATGACTATTGTCCTGCCAGGTCTTTTTGGCCTTCAACAATGCTTTTGCTAGAATTGAGTTTCCTTCTGTCAAGTGTATCTTTGCTGAACAGTCGTATGATTGTATTGACTCTGCGTATTCGTGGCAGACTGTCGTGCGCGGTGGTGCTTCTTCTTCTCCTGCGGCTGAGCCGAGTGGCGAGGTTTCTTCTTCGGGTGCTCGCCGTCGTCGGGCGGCGCCGGCTCCTCCACGTAGTACAAATGATCAATGGATAATCACGTACCTGAAGAACAAGGTGGTTGAGCTTGAGGCGACCCTGAAGAATACTGAGCTGCTGCTGCACCGCTCCAGGTCGCATCCTACTGCAGAATTCTCACGGCGTGAGGATTTTTTGCTTGGGGAGATTGATCTGATCAGTCGACAGCTACAAGGTTGGTATCCTTTTGGCGGCTGCTTTCTTTGTTGAAACTTGCTTGTTCTGACTTGTAATTTGCGTGTGCAGATGTGAACCCGGATTGGCAGGCTGAGCGGGATCGCGTTGAGGAGCGAGTCGCCTGAGAGGCGTCCGACGACTCCGATGAAGCTCGTCAATTCTGGGTGAACAAGTCGAGAGGGTGCGCCCTTGCCACTATGCTTGATCGTATATGGCGTGCGGCTTTTCTTCTGGAGAATTGCCGGAAGACACTCTGGCATATAAATTGTGTGTACTTCCCGCATAGCGCGCAGCCGAACGGGCTGTCCGCCTTGCTGGAGAGGTTTCGCGACGGTGATGGGCTGAAGGAGGTCGTCCACGCCCAACTTGTGGCTGGGGCGAATGCGGCGTTGGTATACGTCCGGATGCATCGGCCACATCTTCCGCTCGATAAGGTGCTGGATGGCCTGCCTGGTGATGACGACTTCGCCGAGACCTTGGCGGCTGCACGCCAGATTATCGGGCAGGTTCAGAGGCTAAGTGAACGCCTTGTAGGTCCACTCGATGCGCCGAAGGTCGAGCCTGCAGTTTAGGGTAGCTGTCGTCTGCTGTACAGGGTTAGCTATAGATTGCAAATATGCCTGTGCAAATCGCAATGTATTAGATTAAAAATACTTGCGAGTAATGAGAATTGAACTGCTTGCTCGGAAGTGTAAATGCCTGTTTTGATTTTCGACCTGTGTGGCGCAGTCCCCTAGTATGTTAGGCGACGGCCTAGGTTTTTCCAAGTGTGACCTGTATGTCGCAGTCTCTGACTTTATCAGGTGGCGACTTAGGATTTTTGTAACTTGACCTGTATGGCGCAGCCCCCGAGTTGTTCGAGTGGCGGCCTAGGATTTTTGCTAAGGCCTGTATGGCGTAGCCCCCGAGTCGGTCGAGTGGCAGCCTAGGATTACAAGTGTTACCTGTTTGGCGCAGCCCCCGAGTATGTCGGGTGGCGACTTAGGATTTTGAACTTGACCTGTACAGCGCAGCCCCCGAGTGAGTTCGAGTGGCGGCTGAGGATTTTCTGATAAGGCCTGTATGGCGTAGCCCCCGAGTGAGTCGAGTGGCAGCCTAGGATTACAAGTGTTACCTGTTTGGCGCAGCCCCCGAGTATGTCGGGTGGCGACCTAGGATTTTGAACTTGACCTGCATGGCGCAGCCCCCGAGTGGTTCAGGTGGCGGCCTAGGATTTTTTGATAAGGCCTGTATGGCGCAGCCCCCGAGTGAGTCGAGTGGCAGCCTAGGATTACAAGTGTTACCTGTTTGGCGCAGCCCCCGAGTATGTCGGGTGGCGACCTAGGATTTTGTACTTGACCTATATGGCGCAGCCCCCGAGTGGTTCGGGTGGCGGCCTAGGATTTTTTGATTTATGCTTGTATGGCACAGCCCCCGAGTAGTTCGGGTAGCGGCCTAAGCTTTTCTTTCAACCTGTGTGGCGCAGCCCCCGAGTGGTTCGAGTCGATGATCTGCTGGTAGCCTGAGTAGGCGTCCAGGAAGGACAGGCGCTCGCAGCCTGCTGTCGAGTCGATGATCTGGTCTATCCGCGGAAGCGGGAAATGATCCTTGGGGCAGCACTTGTTGACTGCAGTGAAGTCGACGCACATGCGCAGTTTCTTCGTCTTCTTCTTCTCCACCAGGACCGGGTTGGCGACCCAGTCCGAGTCCTTGATCTCCCGGATGAACTTGGCGTGTAGTAGTCTGTCGACTTCCATGGGGATCGCATCTCGCTTGGGTCCTGAGAAGCGTCGCATGGATTGTTTGACCGGCCTAGCGTCCTTGTGGACCTTTAGAGAGTGCTCGGCGAGTTCCCTGGGTATCCCTGGCATGTCAGAAGGTTGCCATGCAAAGATTTTCCAGTTCTCACGTCGGAACTCGACGAGCGCGCTTTCCTATGCGGGGGTCAGACTTGACGAGACCTTGACCGTCTTTCTGCTATCAGTCGGATGGACTTGGTGGGTGACGGTGTCGTCGTTCGTGTTGAATGCTGCGTCCTTAGCTGGCTTCTTGCGAGACGGAAAGAGGGTCTTGTCGTTGTCGGCTGATATGGCCTTAAGTGCTCTTCGACCCCAAAGAACTCAGAAATCTTGGCAAACTCGTGGTCGCAACTGTTGGAGAGCCCGAAGTCGCCGCGTACGGTGATTACCCCTTTCGGCCCAGGCAGCTTGACCATCAGGTAGGCGTAGTGGGGTACTGCCATGAACCTGGCAAAGGTTGGGCGCCCGAGGATGGCGTGGTATTGTGACTTCCAGTCGACGACCTCAAAGTCTATCGACTCCTTTCTGAAGTGCTCGGGTGTACCGAGGATGACGTCGAGTGTGATTGTTCCCATGGGCGTGATTGCTTGCCCTGGTACTATGCCGTGGAAGGTGGTTTCCGATTCCGGCAATTTCTCTGTCGACCTGTTCATTCTTCTCAGGGTATCGGCGAATATGATGTTGATGCCGCTGCCTCCGTCCATGAACACCGTCTTCAAGCTGTAGTCGCCGATCAGGGCCTCAATCACGAGTGCGGCGTGTCTGGGTCGGGTTACCTCGGATGGGTGATCTGCCCTGGAAAACGTGATGGGTGTCTCAGACCCGCGCATGTAGTCTGGTACCGCGCGCGGGCTGTTGATGGCCTGAAGTACTTGGCGGGTGATGAGCTTTTGGCGCCTGTTTGACGGGGGTCCCTTCTGGATCATGTTCAGCTGTCCTCGTGCGGGTGGGTACGTGTCGGTTGCTGCCGACTGACCTTGTTGCTGTTGCAGCTGCGGCGTTTGGGGGAATGCTCCTTTCGCCTGCACCTGGTTGTTGTTTGCGGGTGCCGCCTGGATGGCTAGCTGCGGGGCTTCCTGTATTGCCTGTACTGGAGCGATGATTTGCTGCATGGCTTGGTATATCTTTCTTGCTTGGCGACAATCCTTCAGCAGGTGGCTGGAACCCCATTTGCCTGTCTCCGGGTTGCGGAACGAGTGATGCTTACAGGGTTGCATCAGCTCCTCTGCTGGGGTCAACGGGCGCTTCCACTCGCGCTTCTCGCCTCCATCATTGTGGCCAATGCTGCTGCTGCCACGGTTATACTGACTCGAGCTGGACTGTCGACCTTGATCGTACTATCGACTGTTGTCGCGTTTGTCCTCACGGGGGGTTTCATATCCCGCCGCTACTAGCTCGATTGAATCGTGGGTGTAATGTGGCTTCTTCTTTTGGCGTGCCTCACGCCAGTTGCTTGTTTCGACCTCTTTCTTGGGGGAAGTATCGCGGACGTAGTCCTCTCCTTCGGCCCACTGGTTGGCTGTCTTCATGAGCTCTATTGTAGTCTTCGGCTGG
Organism: Poa annua; assembly: GCA_026929855.1. Classification (NCBI taxonomy): domain Eukaryota; kingdom Viridiplantae; phylum Streptophyta; class Magnoliopsida; order Poales; family Poaceae; genus Poa; species Poa annua. The sequence continues at coordinate 77,496,607 of CM049430.1, read as the reverse complement.
AGCCTACCGAATTCCTCGCGGAGGTCACGGCGAGCAACGCCGTGCATGAAGGCGTCCATCACCCGGTCTTCTGAGACGGGTTCCATGGTGTTGCGGAGGAGTGTCGACCGCTGGATGTAGGACCGGAGCGACTCATCCTTTCCTTGCTTGCAGGCCTGCAACTCGATGTAGGTCGTTGGCCTTGCGAATGTTCCCGAGAAACTCTTGATGAAATTATCTTGGAATTCTTCCCATGTTCGGAAAGAGTCTTTGGGTTGGCTTATGAGCCACCCGCGTGCCGAGTCCGTCAGCATAAGCTGGATGTACTGCATTGCCGTAGTCGATGTCCCGCCTTGGCAGTTGCAGGCGATGAGGTAGTCCTCGAGCCACAGTCGTGGATCTTGCTTCCCGTCGTACTTTGGTGTGCCTGCTGTCAGCTTGAAGCATTTAGGCATGCGGGTGTCGTGGATGTTGAAGCTGAAGCATGCAGCCCCACATGGCTCGAAGTCGCGGTCGGTCTGGTCGTCGAGGTTCGTAACTCCAACCGAACGCTCTTTGCGGTTGCGGTCCACCGTCTTCTACGTGAGGACGTCGCGAAGGTCTTTGACTGGTTGTCGTTGTGCCGCTGGGATGCCCGAGGTTGTTGGTTCGTGCGCCCGGTTGCTTGGCCCCTTAGCCGCCAGCGCTTCTTCGATTGCCCTTATGGAGGCGATTTGCTGCTTGTGGAGAAGGGAGCGCGCGTCCCCCTCCGGTGGCTGCGTGAGCCGGAGGTATGTCTCGACTGAGATCACGGCGGCGTTCGCCGTCTTTGGGACGGGTATCCCGTGCTCATCTTCGGTGACGAAGGACGAGTCGAGGTTGCGGGTGACCCTGGTTCGGTCGGCGTCTGTCAAGAGGGGAACGCAGGCTCTGTTTCGCCGTGCTCCTTGGTTAACCTCCGTAGAGGAGGTGAAGGAGAGGGCGGCTCGCCTGGCACTCGATGCGTCTGCGTCCTTCTTGCGCCGGAGTAAGTCGGCTTTTTCGGCGCGGAGTCGCTCGCCTTCCTTGCGCAGCAAGTACTGGACCGCCAGGTGGTCGTCTCGAGGTGCGTTGGGTGGGGGGAACGTGCCCTCGTCCAGATGCTTCATGGCTTGGATCGCCATGTCCCGTGTGATGACAAGTTTAGTCTGGTCCGGCATGTCCACTTCTAGCGGATATGCGGGTTCTTCGTCGTCGCCATGTGGTGCTGTGCCGGCCATGAAGACTTGCTTGGGGTAGACTTGAGTCGGGGAGTTGGTGCTGCCGCTGCTGCTTCTGTCGTCCGAGTCTTGCTCGGGATCGAAAATTGCTGCCACGTGGCGTGCGGCGCAGTTGTTGTCGCGTCTTCTCGCGATTGTCCCTGTGTTCGCACTCGCCGGGGCGAGTGCGATTGGCCTGGGGTAGACTTGGGATTTCCACGAAGATGAAGGCGCGCGTGACGTGGCTGTCGGGCGCGAGCTCCTGGTTGCCCGTGCGGGTGCGACAGTTGAGGTAAATCTTGACTTAGTCGACCGCGCGACCGAGGTTGGGGTAGTAGACTCGATCCGCGCGGCTGTTGCCGAAATTGTCGATGTAGTCGACGCAGATGCGATCTTCGCGGGTGCGGCGGGCGCGTTCTCCGCGGGTGCGACAGATGTGATCTTCGTGGGTGGTGACGAAGGCGCGAGGGTTGCCGATTTGGGTGACGTCGCCGCGCGTAGCGCGGTAGCCGTAGACCTGAGTATTCCACGACTGTCGATGCAACAATATTTGGAGCCGAAGGTGACGTGTATACCTTTGTCCAGACCGGCGTACACCGAGCGGTGGGCCGGCGGGTGGAGGACGTACTCGAAGGAGCCGAAGCGGATCGACTCCCTGGCGTCGCAGACGCCGATCTTTATTGCGGATGGAGCCGGAGCGACCATGATTCCAACACTTGTTTGACTTCCCACAGACGGCGCCAATTGACGAGGCGGTAACTCGGCAAATCTCAGGGTTGTGCACCCCGGGTTGATTGATGGGGAGAGAGAGGTGTTGGTGATCACGACGGCTGACAAGCAAGGTTTTACCCAGGTTCAAGCTCCCGGAGGATAACACCCTACTCCTGCTTGTCTGATTATTGATGCGAGTAGCGATTACAATGGCGAGATTGCGATCTCGCTAGGGTTTGTGGTGGTGGCTATGAGCATATCTCTTCGTTGGTTGTTTTTGGGGACGAGCCACCCACCTGGCTTTATAGGTAGCCAGGTCTCGGGTGGTCGATGCCGATGGCAATTACAGATATGGCAGGTTATGCGACCTAACCGACTTGGACTAGGTTACATGGTAGCCCGCGTGGGCCTCTAAATCCTTGGCGCGCCCCAGGTAGCCTTATCGTGGGCTACCCGAAAGGTAGCCCCACGTCACCGCCCGCGCCTTCGCCGCAGCTAGCTTCGCCCGCTCGATTGCCGGAGCTCGAATCCTCCACTTCTTTGACGCAGCTAGCTCCATTGCCGCCACGACTGGACAGTGTGAGCGGGGGAGCCCGGAGAGACCAAGACGGTGGGGTGAGACAGAGTGAGTGAGCTGCACTCGTGGCAGTGATGGTTTTCCTCACGCGTGTGGGTCCCACTCGAGAAAACAACGGTCAAGTCATGTTAACAGCATGGGAAACATGACTTGACGGGCATATCCCATCAGAGTAACAAAAGGTCGAACAGACATAACATGTGACTTATTCTTTGCTAAAACGTTGCACTTTTCCAGTTCACTGGAAACATGTCGAAACATGTCGTACTGGAGCTATTGGCCCGTGATCCGTGAGCATAATGGGCATGGCTGCGTCGCGGGCGTATCCAGACCCGAAATAAACGCCCGAATTGACTAGCTGACTCCAGTCGGGAGCACTCGATCTCGATTCTCGACCTACCTACCTTAGCCAGGTAGCGACTTGTCCAACGCCCAAACCGCCACGCCGCTTCCGCTTCCATCACAGGCTCACACACCTATATATAGCCCCACCAACTTCAAACTCCATTCACCAAACCAAGCAGCAAGCAACAGACTAGCGCACCTCCGCTTCTTCTTGCACTCCGGCAAACCAGTCACCGGAACGACCAACTAAGCTATTCCAATCTTCATTAAGGCAAAGCTTCTGAGTTCTCTCTGCCTTTATTCCACAGCTCACTTAAGGTTACCTTATACACGTCCTAAAACTAGCATGGGTAGCTTGGGCACCAACCCCGCCGCCGCCTTCTCCGCCTTCGCTGCCGACGAGAAGGCGGTGTTCCAGCCGCTCAACCCCGAAGATGTCCGCACATACCTCCACAAGGCTGTCGACTTCATCTCCGACTACTACACCAACGTCGAGTCCATGCCGGTGCTCCCCAGCGTCAAGCCTGGGTACCTGCAGGACGAGCTCACGGCGTCCCCGCCTACCTACTCGGCTCCCTTCGACGTCACTATGAAGGAGCTCAGGACCTCCGTCGTCCCCGGCATGACGCACTGGGCAAGCCCCAACTTCTTCGCCTTCTTCCCATCTACCAACAGCGCCGCCGCCATCGCTGGCGACCTGATCGCCTCCGCCATGAACACCGTCGGCTTCACGTGGCAGGCTTCTCCTGCTGCCACCGAGATGGAGGTGCTCGCGCTAGACTGGCTCGCGCAGCTCCTGCGTCTGCCCACGACCTTCATGAACCGTACAGGCTCTGGACGTGGTACCGGCGGCAGCGTCATCGTCGGCACCACCAGCGAGGCTATGCTCGTCACGCTCGTCGCCGCGCGTGACGCCGCTCTGCGTCGGAGCGGCTCCGTCGGCGTGTCCCACCTTCCGCGACTGACTGTGTACGCTGCCGATCAGACACACTCCACCTTCTTCAAGGCGTGTCGCCTCGCCGGCTTCGACCCCGCAAACATCCGCTCCATCCCCACCGGACCGGAAACCGACTACGGGCTCGACCCGGCGAAGCTGCTTGAGGTCATGCAGGCTGACGTCGACGCCGGCCTCCTGCCAACCTACATCTGCGCCACTGTTGGAACCACGTCGTCCAACGCTGTCGACCCGGTGCGCGCAGTCGCGGATGTCGCTGCCTTGTTCAATGCTTGGGTCCACGTGGATGCAGCCTACGCCGGCAGTGCGTGCATCTGCCCGGAGTTCCGCCACCATCTCGACGGGGTGGAGCGCGTGGACTCCATCAGCATGAGCCCACACAAGTGGCTTCTCACGTGCCTCGACTGCACTTGCCTCTACGTCCGGGACGCTCACCGCCTAAGCGACTCGCTTGAGACGAACCCGGAGTACCTCAAGAACGATGCTACTGACTCCGGCGAGGTCACCGACCTCAAGGACATGCAGGTTGGCGTCGGCCGTCGCTTCCGTGGGCTTAAGCTCTGGATGGTCATGCGCACCTACGGCACCGCCAAGCTCCAGGAGCACATCCGCAGCGATGTGGCCATGGCCAAGATGTTCGAAGATTTCGTCCGTGCTGACGACAGGTTCGAGGTCGTCGTGCCCAGGAACTTTGCTCTCGTGTGCTTCAGGATAAAGGCCAGTGGAGCCATGACAGAGGAGGACGCCGATGAGGCAAACCGTGTGCTCATGGATAACCTGAACAAGACGGGCAAGGCATACCTTGCGCACACTGTGGTTGGCGACAGGTTCGTGCTCCGCTTCGCCGTGGGGTCATCGCTACAGGAGGAGAGGCACGTGAGGAGTGCCTGGGAGCTCATCAACAAGACCGCCAGCGAGATCATGAATTAAGTGGACGGATAGACACAACAACCTACAAACACAAACTATGGACAACTATATAGTAGGCCCTACATTGGGAATTTTTTTTTAATTTTTTTATTAGAGACAGATTAATTTCGTGACCTTACTTATGGCTGGATGTTTATATTTGATAATAAAGGAAACAATTTGCATGATGCAAGATAGAAACACCAGTTCTCATGTCCCGCTTCATAATATTTTTCAGGACCCAATTTACACGTTTTGGGCTGTCCTGACTCCTGACTTTTTAGGTTACACAATTAAACGTTGATAGAAAGTAAACCAGAGACGCCCACATGTATGACTTCGGATGCTCCTCCTTATGTTTTTTTTGTGCCAAAGCACACTTATATACAAGAATAGGAACCGAATTAGGATGATGACTGCAAGTCTGCAATATTAAGATGCTCACTGTCACCAGTGTATCTAAGCACTAGTTGCTGCTAGTTAGTACTATATAATTTAGGATTATTCACCCATATGCATGGTTGCTTGAGTAATCTAGTAAACGGGTGAATCAATTGTTTCAGTACATGGGTTAGAGTAGATGTGTTATATTTCAGCCATGGGGAGCAGGAGGCTGAAGTGGAGCTCGACATCTATCGCCGTTGTTGCTGCGCTTCGTTATCTGAGATGATGATGATGAAGAAAAGGGATGGGAGGAAGCTAGCCGGGCATGCTGCAAAAGTTGCGGGGGATGACTCCGACTGCTATCTTGTACGAGCTGAAGTTGTGGGTCCCATGCTATGAGGTGGACATGAGATGGGTCCCACACATAATAAATACTATGTGGGTCCTGTACTTACGTGGTTAAGTAATGGGTCCCACCATGTTCTAATTAATCCAAATGCTAAGCTTTCTATTGCGGTTAAGGACTATTGTCGCATATGAGCAGTGGTGAAGCCAGGAATTGAAGTTAGTCGGGACAAACAATTTACGACAATTTTTTTAAGCATAAATGCAAGTGCATCCAACACAATAAACTGTCTCAACTGATTTCAATTTTCGGAGAATATTCAACTACTAAGAACATGAACATGTAAAAGAAAATAAAACTCCAATATTACCCACTGGTTGCTTCACTATGACCCAAAACTCCAAGTAGAACCATAATCTTCTTAAGTAGAAGGAATGCGAGGTGGTCAAGGTAAATGTCCTCGACGATTTCTTAAGGCATGAAAATTGGACCATTGACGTGGGGGTGCCTTTCGGGTAGCCCACAATAAGGCTATCTGGGCCGCGCCAAGGATAGGAAGGCCCACGCGGGGTACCATGTAACCTAGTCCAAGTCGGTTAGGAAGCATAACCTGCCATATCTGTAGTCGCCATCGGCACCAACCACCCGAGACCTGGATGCCTATAAAGCCAGGAGGGTTGCTCGTCCCAGAGGACACGCTCATAGCCACGACACAAACCCTAGCGAGATCGTAATCTTGCCATTGTAACCACAACTCGCATCTATAACCAGACAAGCAGGAGTAGGGTGTTATCCTCCGGGAGCCTGAACCTGGGTAAATCCTTGCTTGTCAGCCGTCGTGACCACCTGCACTCTCTCTCCCCATCAATCAACCCGGGGTGCACAACCCTGGGACTTGTCGAGTTAACACCTCGTCAATTGGCGCCGTCTGTGGGAAGGCAAACAAGTGCTAGGATCATGGTCGCTCCGGCTCCATCCGCAATGAAGATCGTCCGCCGTCAGGGAGTCGATCCGATTCGGATCCTTCGAGTACGTCATCCACCCGCCAGCCCACCAGTCAGTGTACGCCGATCTGGACAAAGGTATACACATCACCTTCGGCTCCATATTCTGCTGCATCGATAGTCGTGGTATACTCAGGTCTACGGCTACCGCGCTACGCGCGACGGCGTCACCTAAATCGGCAACCATCGCGCCCGCTGAACCCGCAAAGATCGCATCTGCCGCACCCGCGGAGATCGCGCCCGCTGAACCCGCGAAGATCGCATCTGCCGCACCCGCGGAGATCGCGCCCGTCGAACCCGCGAAGATCGCATCTGCCGCACCCGCGGAGATCGCACCCGCCGAACCCGCAAAGATCGCATCTGCCGCACCCGCGGGGGCCGCGCCAGCTGCACCCGCGAAGAGGGCATCTACATCGACAATTTTGGCAACGGCCGCGCGAATCGAGTCTACTACCCCAACCTCGGTCGTGCGGTCGATCAAGTCAAGATCCACCTCGACCGTCGCACCCGCACGGGCGACCAGGAGCCCGCGCCCGACAGCCATGTCGCGCGCGCCCTCATCTTCATGGAAATCCCAAGTCTACCCCAAGCCAATCGCACTCGCCCCGGCGAGTGTGAGCACATGGAGAATCGCGAGAAGACGCGACAGCGACTGCGCCGCGCGCCACGTTGCAGCAATTTTTGACCCCGAACAAGAAGCGGGCGACAGAAGCAGTAGCGGCAGCACCAACTCTCCGACTCAAGTCTACCCCAATCAAGTCTTCATGGCCGGCACAGCACCGCATTACGACGAAGAAGAACCCGCATATCCGCTAGAGGTGGACATGCCGGACCAGACGAAACTTGTCATCACGCGGAACATGGCGATCCAAGCCATGAAGCATGTGGACGAGGGCACGTTCCCCCCACCCAACGCACCTCGAGAAGACCACCTGGCGGTCCAGTACTTGCTATGCAAGGAAGGCGAACGAATTCGCGCCGAAAAAGCCGACCTGCTCAGGCGCAAAAGGGACGCGGATGCATCGAGTGCCAGGCGAGCCGCCCTCTCCTTCACATCCTCCACAGAGGTTAACCAAGGAGCACGGCGAACCAGAGCTCATGTTCCCCACATGGCAGAAGCTGATCGAACAAGGCTCACTCGCAACCTCGACTCGTCCTTCGTCACCGAAGATGAAAACGGGATACCCGTCCCAAAGACGGCGAATGCCGCCCTGATCTCAGTCGAGACATACCTCCGGCTCACGCAGCCACCGGAGGGAGACGCACGCTCCCTTCTCCACAAGCAACAAATTGCCTCCATAAGGGCAATCGAAGAAGCTCTGGCGGCCAAGGGGCCAAGCAACCGAGCGCACGAACCAACGACCTCGGGCATCCCAGCAGCGCAGCGACAGCCAGTCAAGGACCTTCGCGACGTCCTGACACAGAAGACGGTGGACCGCAACCGCAAGGAACACTCGGCTAGTGCGGCAAACGCGGATGACCATGCTGACCGCGACTTCGAGCCGTGTGGTGCGGCATGCTTTAGCTTCAACATCCGGGACACCCGCATGCCTAAAAGCTTCAAATTGACGGCTGGCACACCAAAGTACGACGGGAAGCAAGATCCAAAACTGTGGCTCGAAGACTACCTCATCGCTTGCACCTGCCAGGGCGGAACGTCGACTACGGCAATGCAGTACATCCAGCTCATGTTGACAGACTCGGCACGCGGGTGGCTCACAAGCCAACCTAAAGACTCTTTCCGAACATGGGAAGAATTCCAGGATAACTTCATCAAGAGTCTCTCGGGAACATTCGCAAGGCCAACGACCTACATCGAGTTGCAGGCCTGCAAGCAAGGAAAGGATGAGTCGCTCCGCTCTTACATCCAGCGGTGGACACTCCTCCGCAATACCACGGAACCCGTATCAGAAGATCGAGTGATGGACGCCTTCATGCACGGCGTCGCCCGCCGCGACCTCCGGGAGGAGTTCGGTAGGCTCCCGCCGAAGACCACAATACAACTCATGAAGACAGCCAACCAATGGGCCGAAGGAGAGGACTACGTCCGCGAAACTTCTCCCAAGAAAGAGGGTGAAACAAGCAACTGGCGCGAGGCACGTCAAAAGAAGAAGCCACGTTACACCCACGATTCAATCGAATTAGTAGCAGCGGGCTATGAAACCCCCCGTGAGGACAAACGTGACAGCAGCCGACAGTACGACCAAAGTCGGCAGCCCAGCTCGAGTCAGTACAACCGTGGCAGCAGCAGCATCGGCCACAATGATGGAAGTCAGAAACGCGAGTGGAAGCGCCCGTTGACCCCAGCAGAGGAGCTGATGCAACCTTGCAAGCATCACTCGTTCCGCAACCCGGAAACAGGCAAATGTAGTTCCAACCACCTGTTGAAGGATTGTCGCAAAGCAAGAAAGATATACCATGCCATGCAGCAAATCATCGCCATGGTGCAGGTCATACAGGCGGCACCGCTGCTAGCCATCCAGGCAGCACCCGCAAACAACAACCAGGTGCAGGCGGTAGGAGCGTTCCCCCAGCCGCAGCAACATCAACAGCAACAAGGTCAGTCGGTAGCAGCCGACACGTACCCAGACACACGGGGACAGCTGAACATGATCCAGAAGGGACCGCCGTCGAACAGGCGCCAGAAAATTATCACACGCCAAGTACTTCAAGCCATCAACAGCCCGCGCGCGGTACCAGACTACCTGCGCGGGTCGGAGACACCAATCACATTCTCTAGGGCAGATCACCCATCAGAGGTAACCCGACCCGGGCACGCCGCACTCGTGATTGAGGCCTTGATCGGCGACTACAGCTTGAAGAAGGTGTTCCTGGACGGAGGCAGCGGCATCAACATCATATTCGCCGACACCCTGAGAAGAATGAACAGATCGACGGAGAAATTGCCGGAATCGGAAACCACCTTCCACGGCATAGTACCAGGGCAAGCAATCACGCCCATGGGAACAATCACACTCGACGTCATCCTCGGTACACCCGAGCACTTCAGGAAGGAGTCGATCGACTTCGAAGTCGTCGACTGGAAGTCACAATACCACGCCATCCTCGGGCGCCCGACCTTTGCCAGGTTCATGGCAGTACCCCACTACGCCTACCTGATGATAAAGCTGCCCGGGCCGAAAGGAGTGATCACCGTCCGCGGCGACTTCGGGCTCTCCAACAGCTGCGACCGCGAGTTCGCCAAGATTTCTGAGTTCTTCGGAGTCGAAGAGCACTTCAAGGCCATATCAGCCGACAATGACAAGACTGTCTTCCCGGCTCGCAAGAAGCCCGCCAAGGATGCAGCGTTCAACACGAACGACGACACCGTAACCCACCAAGTCCATCCGACTGACAGCAGAAAGACGGTCAAGGTCTCGTCGAGTCTGACCCCCGCATAGGAAAGCGCGCTCGTCGAGTTCCTTCGTGAGAACTGGAAGATCTTTGCATGGCAACCTTCTGACATGCCAGGGATACCCACGGAACTCGCCGAGCACTCGCTGAAAGTCCACAAGGACGCAAGACCAGTCAAACAATCCATGCGACGCTTCTCAGAACCCAAACGAGACGCGATCACCATGGAAGTCGACAGACTACTGCACGCCAAATTCATCCGAGAGATCAAGGATTCGGACTGGGTCGCCAACCCGGTTCTAGTGGAGAAAAAGAAGACGAAGAAACTACGCATGTGCGTTGACTTCACCGCAGTCAACAAATGCTGCCCCAAGGACCACTTCCCGCTCCCGCGGATAGACCAGATCATCGACTCGACAGCAGGTTGCGAGCGCCTGTCCTTTCTGGATGCCTACTCAAGTTACCAGCAGATCAGGCTGAAAGTTGAGGACGAAGAGAAGACGGCCTTCATCACACCCGACGGTGTTTTTTGCTACCAGACGATGCCGTTCGGGTTAAAAAACGCAGGTGCCACGTACCAGCGGACAATGCAAGCATGTCTCAAGGGGCTAATCGGGCAGATCGTCCAAGTCTACGTCGATGACATTGTTGTCACGACCCGAAAGGAAGATACCCGAGTCGACGACCTCCGCAAGGTCTTCGCCGCACTCGATGTGTACCAGATCAAGCTCAATCCAGAGAAATGCGTGTTCGGCGTGCCAGCCGGAGAGTTACTAGGATACCTCGTATCCGCAAGAGGAATTGAAGCAAACCCCGAGAAGGTGCAGAACATACTCACAATGCCAGCACCAACCAAGCTCCGGGAGGTGCAACGGTTAGCCGGCCGAGTCGGGCACTGGTGGCCAAGGCGCTACGAGCCGGGTTCTACTGGCTGACAGCCATGCAGAACGCCGAGGAGCTGGTAAAGAAATGCACAGGGTGCCAAGAATTTGCCAACAAGCCACACGCGCCAGCATCGGAACTCAAGACAATACCATTAGCCTGGCCCTTCGCCCAATGGGGTCTGGACATGGTGGGCCCGCTGAAGAAATCCTCACCCGGAGGTCACACTCACCTCCTGGTTGCAGTTGATAAGTTCACAAAGTGGATCGAAGCCGTACCCATCACAAGTTCGACTGCATCCACAGCAGTCAACTTCATCAGGTCAATCATCTTCAGATTTGGAGTACCGAATGGGATCATCACCGACAACGGCTCGAACTCCACAGCCGAAGAATTCAAGGACTTCTGCTCAGAGCATGGGATCAAGCTCAGCTACGCGTCTGTCTCGCACCCGCAATCCAATGGGAAAGTGGAGAAAGCCAATGGCCTCGTCTGCAACGGCATCAAGAAGCGACTGCGCGTGCCCCTAAAACGCGCAGCGGGCGCATGGGTGGAAGAACTGCCGTCGGTCCTTTGGAGTCTGAGAACAACGCCAAACAGATCCACCCAGTACACTCCATTCTTTATGGTGTATGGTGCAGAAGCGGTCCTCCCCTGCGACATCAAGTTCGACGCACCGAGAGTAGTCGCCTACGACGAGTCGGATGCAGAGGAGGCACTCAAAGACAGCAGGGACACCCTGGATGAAGCACGCGACATCGCCCTGGCACGATCAGCCGTGTATCAACAGGACCTGCGCAACTATCACACTCGGAGGCTACGACCAAGAGCGTTCGTTGCAGGCGACCTAGTTCTTCGACTCAAGCAAAAGAAGGTGCACAAGCTCGCTTCCCCATGGGAGGGCCCGTACATCGTGACAGAAGCAATTGGCAACGGAGCTTACCGCCTGAAAGACTCGAAGACGGGAGCAGACTGCAGCAACCCGTGGAACGTGGCACAACTCCGCCGGTTCTACGCCTAGTTCAACCCAATCATTGTACAAGAAAATCAGCGCGGCAGGTTTCAGACGCACTCTTTCCCTTACCAGGGTACCTGAGGGGACTGGAAGGGTTTTAATGAGGCGGCCTGTTCGCAAGAATCAATAAAGTGATTTGAAGAAAATCTGTCTCCTTTACCTGTCACACAGAGGAAGCTGAAAGCCTAGGCCGCCACTCGAACTACTCGGGGGCTACGCCACACAGGTTGAAATAAAATCTTAGGCCGCTACCCGAACCACTCGGGGGCTGCGCCATACAAGCATAAGTCAAAAAATCCTAGGTCGCCACCCGCACTACTCGGGTCTTTTCCTGGGCGACCTGCGCCAGCTCCCGCTCTCGAGACTCATGAAGAGCCTTCTCAAGCTCATCAACCCGCCCAGTAGCCTGGTCCAGAGATGCACGCAGCTGGTCCCTCTCCTTCTCCAGGCGAACGTAAGCCGCGGCTGCGTCAAGCTGCTGACGGTAGTACGGCTGAAGCAAAAGCAAGATGTTAATAAAGTTGCGGGCGACTATACTCGCACCCGATGAAAAATCAAGAGTGCAAGCACAAGCATAAAAGACTTACGTGGTCCAGGAGGTCAAGGTCCTCTGAAGCCGAAGGAGGAACGCGGCTAGACGATGCAACGCCGACAGGCTCAGCAAGCACCTTCTCCACTACCGCCTGAGTCCCCAGTCCAGTCGAAGGGGCGGATGTATGCTCCACGTCCCGAAGGGGGGATCTAACATTGCCAGAACGGTGGCTGCAGCAAAACCAAGCACACCTGTCAACCTAAACGTCGCAACTGCAAAATACAACTCGAAGGACACACATCATAAAGAAGCTCACCTGGGGGTACCAAGGTCGTCATAACTCTCCAGGGAGGGCGAAGGCATCCGCGCAAAAGAACGAGGAGCTGCGGAGCTGACCGGAGGAACATTCAGGGGTTCGTCCCAGCCACCCGAGGACCGCGCACCCGACGACGTCGCGACGACCTCCTCTAGAGCAGCATCGACATCTTTAGCAGGTGACGACGCAGTGGCAGAGTCGCCACGACTCGGGAGCTTCCGCTTCTTCCGCGCGGGTTCCTCCACTTCATCCTCTTCCTCCACCTCATCGCGGGGAGAGTGTGCGGAGGGAATCTCTTCGTCATCGTCTTCCTCCTCGACAAACTTCGACTCGTCGTCGGGTCCGTTCTCGGGAAGATGAGGAAGGCTGGTCAACAGAGCTCGACCCTGAAGCAAGTAGACACAAGTCGAATCAAAAAGAAAAGTAGACGCAAGTCGAGCAAGCACAAAAGGAAAACAAGACAAGACTTACCTCAGGAACGGGGTTCGAGGCCCCGTAAGCAGAAATCGGGCACTTGACGTTGCACGTGTCCGCGACTCGGAGGTTGGTGATGGATCTTACTTTGGTTTCCACCTCCTCATCGTCAAGCGGCTCGGTGCTCACGCCTTCGGCGGCCCACATCAGGTGAGGCCGAGCGCTGAGCGGCTGCACCCAAAGACGGAAGAAGGTGGCCATCAGGAAGACGCCACCCGCCTCGCGCCCAAGGGTCTTGGTCAGATCGCGCAGCAGGCTCAGCAAGGGCCGCACGGCCTCCTTCTCCACGGCAGTCAGCGGGTGCGCCCAGGCGCCGGTCTTCCGCAGTCCACGTCCGCTGTCGAACGCATCCAGGCCGTCCTGGTTCGACTGGACGTAGAACCACCTCTTGCGCCATCCTTGGACGGAGTCGCACTTCTTCATCTGCAAGTACGCGGTGTCACCTCGCACCTGGATTCCGAAGCCACCCACGGGGAAGGTCAACCCGCTCTTCCCAACGTTCTTGCGAACGAGGAAGAGAGACTTCCACAACGCCCAATGGGGCGCGACACCCAGGAAGCATTCGCAGAGCACGATGAAGCCCGCGATGCTCAAGACGCCATTGGGGGTCAGATCGTGGATCTGAACCCCATAGGCATACAAGAGACCGCGCACGAAATCGTGCATGGGGAACCCGAAGCCCCGCGGAAGGAAATCAGCGAAGCAAACACGTTCCCCATCGCGGGGAGTGGGGAAAACCTCCTTGCCAGGAACTCGTACCTGGACTTGGTCGGCAGGTGGCAGCAGACCCTGCGCGCGGAAGAGCTCCACCTCGGCTTTCTTCACCGACGATCTCTGCCAGTCGCCGTCGGGTTTCTTCATCACCCCGGCTTCATCGGCGGCGGCGGAGGAGCCAGCGGCGCTCTTCGGCTTGCCCATGGTCAGATTGCAAGGTGTACGGACAGATTGCACGGAGCTCTGGATGGCGGCAAAAATGGTAGAGCGCAGAGGAAAGGGAGCACAGAGCGATTGGAGAAGATGAAATCACAAGCGTCAAGACACAGTACTTATGCCTCGAAAAGCATCATCTGAACCGTCCACAGAACAAGGGCTCCTAGCAGACACATCCGGCCGTCCACGTGTCGCACGAGGAAACCAACCGTCACCGCCCACTTCGTCCACGACGCACGAAAACCGAGGCGTCGTCATCGTGCCGCGCAAATTTCGCGCCCACTTCGGAGACGTGACAACTGTTGACCGCGGTCAGCTCTGACAGTGGGGCCCACCAAGTCACGTCCCGTTGAGCGCAGAGGCGTGCAGCAGATCGTCACCAGTGACATCATCAAGCCAACGGCTCCAAAATCAATTGAAGCAACTCGACAGAGTAATTAGAGTAGTAAGCTTCTAAGCTGAAATCAACAAGGTAGGATCGGCTGATGATCCGAGAACCCGAAGAAACCATTCGGGTGGCAGCAGAGTAAGCTCGAGCAGCCGAGTCCATCCACAAGTAAGCCAAACAGGCTGAGTAGAAGCAAGCCTCGCAAAAAGATGAAGACAACGTATTTCGACTGCAGACGTTACTCCATCGGGAGTGGCCGGTTCGACTGAAGAAGTCGAGTTCAATCTCAAGATCAAGCAATCCAATGGCGTGTCCAGGAGGAAGGAGTCCTTTGTACGACTCTACGCTTCGACCAAGCACTCGGGGGCTACTGACGTGGGGCTGCCTTTCGGGTAGCCCACGATAAGGCTACCTGGGCCGCGCCAAGGATAGGAAGGCCCACAGAAGGCCCAGGCGGGGTACCATGTAACCTAGTCCAAGTCGGTTAGGAAGCATAACCTGCCATATCTGTAGTCGCCATCGGCACCAACCACCCGAGACCTGGCTGCCTATAAAGCCATGAGGGTTGCTCGTCCCAGAGGACACGCTCATAGCCACGGCACAAACCCTAGCGAGATCGCAATATCGCCATTGTAACCACAACTCGCATCTATAACCAGACAAGCAGGAATAGGGTGTTATCCTCCGGGAGCCTGAACCTGGGTAAATCCTTGCTTGTCAGCCGTCGTGACCACCTGCACTCATCTCTCTCCCCATCAATCAACCCGGGGTGCACAACCCTGAGACTTGTCGAGTTAACACCTCGTCAACCATAATCTCCTTATCCTCAATTTTTGCAAATATCTCACGTTCAACGAAGCAAACCATCAAACCATTGAGCCAATCATCACACATCTTGTTTCGAAGATCCGTCTTGACAATATTCATGGCTGAGAAAATCCTCTCAACCGATGCCGTCGCCACCGGTAATATCAATGCAAGTGTAATGAGGCCATAAACCAATGGAAAGACCAAATGGTGTCTAGCGGTTGATTAACCCTGCGCCATCTCCTCCTGTCGCCTGCGCCGGAGCTGCTGCTGCTGCCGTCGCTGCCTCCTCTTCTATTTCCTCTTCCTCAAGCTGCAGGGCAATTAAGTAGGCCTCCTCGTCTAGATTTTCCATCTCCAGGTCGTCCATGGCCAGAGACGCGTTGGTCGGCGGCGCCGGCCAGGTTTTGACGGGCAGATGCAGCAGGGCACGCCGGCGGCTGCTGGTCGTGGTTGGGGGGGGGGGGGGCGATGGTCGGTGAATTGGGGAATTTTGACTCCAATGAATATCGATTAGAAGACATGCTCGTGCCCGTGCGTGACTGCGTGTGGTGTGTAAATGATGCTGAAAAAAGAAAATGGCTTTCAATGCGCTCACTTAAGCCCACAAAGGGCAGCCCTTCTAGCCCATTTACTTCTTCTTCTTCTTCCCTGAACGAGAACACTTCTAGCATATCGCATGAAAACATCCATGGGACTGCCATGGGGTACTGTCACACCTCCACACATCTCCATGATGACGGTGGACATCGAGTCACCAGGCTGAGCTGGCGACAGGGCATTGGTCTAGCTGATACTGAGTTGGGAGGGTCCACCTGTAAGCCTGTGTGTGAAACTGCTTAAAGTACCGGAAGTTGTATTGTGTGCGGTATGACTGAATAGAATGATCTCTGAATTTCGTCATCCTTGCTTGTATGCATCTCATCCTCTTGCTTCTCCGCTCCTCACCCCAATTCTCTGAAATCCCTCCTCGATTTCGTGTGGCGATCCTTCCCCTCAACCTTGGGTCGTCACAATCTGTTATCAGGGCCAAGTTTGTTCCGCTCGCGCTCACAAACTCGAGATCTGACCTGAAAAATTCCCCCGAGAAAGGTGCAATGTTGCCTCGGCGACGCTGCGAAAAATCCTGATCGGGGTTAGGTTTCATTCAGAGGAGCCGTGACGGCACCCACGAGGCCCGTTGTTTCGTCGTCCCATACGAACTTCGTTCTGAAGAAGTTGGAGGGGGTCCAAAAATCTCTGGAGGAGATGCTCGGTTCAACACAATGACCTCAGAGATAGGGCGTCTCGGAGGAGGTCCGCGGCCTTCGTCAACAACTCGAAGACTTCGGCAAGGATCTAGACGGCGTCAAGCGTCGTGTCGCCGATTCTCAGCGGCCACCCATGCCCCGCGTCAAGATTCCGCTCGCCGACAAGGGAGCAGCCGCGCCACGGCTGACGAACAACGGGATGCCACTAATGAACAGACCCGCCACTACACCACCAGCGTTCCACACGACACCCTCGTCGCCAACGGAATCGACTGGTGATTACATCGTGCGACCACGCCGCCATGATTTTCCCAGGTTCGCCGGTGATACACCACACCTCTAGATCGATTTATGTCTCACCTACTTTGAGATGTACAAGGTTCCTGAGCACCATTGGGTCAGTACGGCCACGCTGCACCTAGATGGTCAAGCGGCGTTGTGGTTTCAGTCGTTTAAACGTCGCTCTCGAGCAATTGGTTGGGACTGTTTCCTGCAAGCTGTGGTTGAGGAATTTGGTCAAGATGAATACGACGGTCAGATGTCCAAGTTGCTGCAGCTGAAACAGAGTGGCAGTGTTGCTGAGTATCGTTTAGCGTTTGAAGCTTGCATGTATCACTTGATTTCAGTAGATGATTCACTCAGCCAGCGTTGGTTTGTCACTCAATTTGTTTTTGGTCTCCGTGATGATATTCCGTGTGTAGTGCGGTTGCAAGCACCTTCGAGCATCACTCGTGCAGCTTCTCTTGCCCGAATTCAGGAAGAAGAGGCTGAACATCTGAAACCACGTGGTCGTCCCCTGGCACCTACTAAACCCCTCCAGCAACAAACCCAATGAACACAACACCGTCAGCAAACTCTCGCACTGAATGGCAGAAGAAACAAGGCAGTGATGATTTTAACCGGGAACGACAGCTCCGGGACTTTCGTCGTGCCAATGGTCTTTGTTTCAAGTGTGGTGACAAATACTCCAAGGAACATCGGTGTAAACGTTCTGGCCAGCTGCTTATGATAGAAGTTAGCGAGTTTGGTTGACAAGGTTATACCAAACGGGCACCCCTTCGTGTGAGTACCTTGTGCACGTAATGACTAAAACCCAATTGTCATAAGGCTGAAGAAGCCTAACAAGCGAAGACCAAGTCGAAGACTTCTACCATAGATAGCATAGTCGGTAGTACTTTTTATAAATGTAGTCCTAGTCGGTTACGACCCGAGACTTGTACCACTATATAAAGGAAAGGAGAGCGACCGATCAAGGACACGCCCAATCAGAATCAGCAAACCCTAGCAAAATCCACATCTTGCTAGAACCCTGTACTCGCTGCGTATTCACAATCTATAACAAACAAGCAAGACGTATGGGTGTTACCTCACTCGAGGGCCCCGAACCTGCGTAAATCCCGATTGTCAGCCGACGAATCTACCAACACTACGCGTTCTCTACCTCATAACTCTTACCCTAGGATAGCAACCATGTGTATTGATGGGGACATCGTTCGTCATCGATGAAGTGATTTCGGATGATGCTGTTCTTGCTCTGGAATTATTGGAGGAAACAGAAGTACCTGCCATTTGTTGTCAGTTATCTATAACTGTGGATGCACTAGCAGGAACAAAAGGCGGAGAAACAATTCATTTGCGTGCTTTAGTGGGAAATAAAGTTATGTTGATGCTGGTTGACTCAGGTAGTACACATACCTTTGTCACACGAATTGTTTGCCGAGCGTGCCGGTTGCACAATCTCACCAGCACAACCTCTGTCAGTTAAAGTTGCCAATGGCCAAATTCTAACATCAGCAGAGCAAGTAACAAGATTGTGATGGTGGACTCAGGGCCACATGTTCAATACTGACATGCGCATTCTAGAGCTGGGGGCCTACGACGCCATTTTGGGCATTAACTGGTTAAAACAATTTGGCAAGATGACAGTGGATTGGGAAGAAAAATCATTGGCATTCAATTACAACGGTCAGGAAATTACCTTGCAGGGTATTCCTAACAAGACCCAAACATCAATTTCTGAGGTATCTGTTAATCAGTTTCAGAAGTGGCTAGCGGGCAGCGAAGTTTGGGCAATTGCATCACTGGATTCAGTAACACCAGCCTCTGTCAGTAGTTCATCAACAGTACCAACTGAACTACAAGAACTTTTTTTGCGAAAACGCAAAGGGCATTGCGTTTCATTTCATTGATAGAAAGGAGAGTTAATTACAAGCCTATAAGAAGGCCACCCAACATCGTACAACTCCACCCAAGCCTCTACGGAAGAACTAGGGCGAGCCCCCGGGCCCCTGCGCTCACCCACAACCACGCCTCCGTCTTGATGGTTTCTATCAAAGCGCCTACAGAGGGACGTGCGTTGTCGAAGACGATCGCGTTCCGTTGTTTCCAGATCCACCACGCGGAGAGCATGATCACCGAAGAGGTGCCTTTGCGTAACACACGAGGGGTGTCCTTGAGAACCAACGCCCACCAAGCCGCGAATTCATCCTCATCAACTGGCGGTCTTGAGGTTGATCGAATCCAAGATAGCACTTCATGCCAAATCGTGCGGGAGAAAGAACAACCCGTGAGGATGTGTCCTATCGATTCCGCCACCTGGTCGCACAACGGGCAGGCTGCCGGATGTGGCAGTCCCCGTCTCGCCAACCTCTCCCCCGTCCAGCAGCGATCCAAACACGCGAGCCAGATGAAGAATTTCACCCTAGGGGGAGCCCATGTCTTCCAGTTCAACTTCCAAGAGCTTGAAACCGTCGCACCGCTGAACAATGTGTCGTAACAAGACTTGGAAGAGTACTGTCCGTCCGGGGTCCAGCGCCAGACCAGCGTGTCCGGCAGCTCCGTAAGGTGAATCCCGCGAACGGTGTTCCAAATGTGGACATACTGCGTGAGGGCAAGCGGGCTAAGGGCTCCTGAGATGTCCCCTATCCATCGGCGCTCCACCAGCGCCTCTCTCACCGTTCTCTTCTTCCTAGCCTTCTTGGCGCTCAACGCGAAAAGATGGGGGGCCAGGTCTTGGATGGATTTGCCCCCCAACCACTTGTCCACCCAGAAGAGCGCAGAGGAACCGTCGCCGAGATGCATCTCAGACGAGGCATGGAAGATTTGGCGTTCTTCTCTAGAGAATTGCATGTCCAGGCCCCGCCACGGTCTCAGCTGATCCGTGCGCATCTTCCACAACCAACGGACACGTAGGCTGATGGACGTGCGTCCCAAATCTGGGATGCCCAGGCCACCAAGTTGTAACGGACGGCACACCCTAGCCCAGTTGACATGGCAGTGACCTCCCTTCGCCTCTGCCCGACCTTCCCAAAGGAACCCACGAAGGATCTTCTCCGCCTTCTTGAGGATTTTCTTGTTGACGCTTAACACCACAAGCTGGTGCAAAGGGATTGCTGCCAGCACCGAAATCACCAGTGCTAGACGCCCCTGCTTGGGCATCATTGCCGCTTTCCATGTGGGAAGCTTGTCCGCGAGCTTATCCAATAGAGGCTGGAAGGCCTCGCTGGGTAGCCTCCGCAGGCCCAAGGGAATACCCAGGTAAGTCACTGGAAAAGGGGCCAACTGGCAGCCCATGGTCTCCGCCGCCTCCTCGCCTATGCCATCCTCACACACTATGGGAAAAACGGAACACTTGGCGAAGTTGGTGTGTAGGCCCGAGGATTTTCCATAGAGATCCAGAATTTCTCTGATTGTATTAAGCTCTTCCGGATCTGGGTGGCAAAACAGAATCACATCATCCGCGTAGAGTGAAACTGTTGTTACCAAGTCTTGGCGGGCCACTTTCTTTAGGATACCCAACTCCGCTGCTTTGGCCAGGAGCTTATTCAGAGTGTTGATCACTAGGACGAAAAGCTGTGGCGAAAGCGGGTCACCCTGCCGCAGACCCCTCCGGTGCCAAATGGGGGGTCCAGGCTCGCCGTTGAGTAACACCCTTGAGCTAGCCGTGGATAGAAGGATAGCCACGCACTCGCAGAATCTCCGCCCAAAGCCAATTTTCCGAAGCACCTCAAACAGCAGACCCCATGAGACCGAGTCAAAGGCTTTCGCTATGTCTAGTTTGAGCATCACCCTGGGCTCCTTGAGCCTATGGAGCAGTCTTGCTGTCTGTTGCACCAACATGAAGTTGTCATGAATGCATCGCTTCTGGATGAAGGCGCATTGATTAAAGTCAACCATGCGATGCAGTAGAGGGGCAAGTCTCGAGGCCATCACTTTAGCGGCCAACTTCGCAAAGATATGTATCAAGCTGATCGGTCTATAGTCTCCCAAGGCAGCCGCATCCGGGCGCTTTGGGAGTAGGATGATCAAAGCTTGATTTAAACCTTGGAAGCCACGTCCACACATCGACGAGAACTTGTGAAAGGCTGCCATGAAATCCTCTTTCACGATAGACCAACAACACTGTAGGAATTCTGCCGTGAAGCCATCTGGTCCAGGCGCTTTCCCGTGGGGGAGTCGCCGCACTACCTCCCACACCTCCTCGGTTGTGAAGGGCTCCTCCAGCTGAGTAAGATCCTCTGTCTGCATGCCGAGGAAGTCCAGATCCAGAGTGAAGTCTCTAGCCACTGAGGTGCCAAGCAAGGCCCCAAAGTGGGAGAAAGTCGCTTCAGCCATGGCAGCGTGCTCCGTCACCACCCCACCCTCGACTCGGAGACTCCGA
Organism: Poa annua; assembly: GCA_026929855.1. Lineage (NCBI taxonomy): Eukaryota > Viridiplantae > Streptophyta > Magnoliopsida > Poales > Poaceae > Poa > Poa annua. The sequence continues at coordinate 77,475,572 of CM049430.1, read as the reverse complement.
ATCATATTCTTCTAGCGTCTGTAGGAGGCGTGTTGGTGAAAAAAGGCCGTGTTGGCATCACCCTCTGCTAGCCAGGCAATTTTGGCCCTTTGTCGTGCCATAGTGCGCTCCAACGAAGCCAGCCCAAGGTGGGTCTGCTTCAGTTTGGCCCGCAGCCATCGCTCATCCGCAGATAGTTGGCGCGATTCCATGGCAATGTCCAGTCTAAGAACCACTTCCCGCGCTACTGAAAGCTGCAGCTTGATACACCCCACCTGCTTGCTACTCCAGCTCGTAAGCCGGCGCGCCATACGTTTGAGCTTAGCGTGTAGTCTACGGAAGGGGTCCGGATCCCCGTCGATGACTTGCCACGCATCCTCCACCACCCCCCTGAATCCCTCGATCTTGAGCCAGAAACGTTCAAACTGAAAACGCTTGCGGCCCGCTGGCTGTGGCGTACAATCCAGTACCAATGGGCAGTGGTCAGCGATGACCGAAGCCAAGCAGCGGAGGGAGCAACTCTCATGGAGTTCCTCCCAGTCTACCGTGCAGAACACCCTGTCAAGCCGGACAAGCGTCGGATTTGCCCTCTCATTCGACCAAGTGTATCGGCGACCTTGGAGATACATCTCCTTCAGCTCGCTATCACTAAGAAAGCGTCTGAGTCTGCCCATCATCCTTCTGTCGAGATTGCCATTATTCTTATCAACATCCTTCTAGATCATGTTAAAGTCCCCACAAATCATCCACGGACCCGGGCGTGTGGCTCTCACCTCCCGAAGCTCCGCGAGGAAAGCTATCTTATCCGCGGCCACTTGGGGCCCATAAACACCCGTGATCCACCATCCTGGGCTCCCGCACACCGGGGAGACCCTGGCTGTTAACGAGTTAACATCCACCTGGGCGGCATCCAAACGAACCTGTGAGCTCACCCAAGCCAGAATAATACCCCCCCCCCCCCCCCCCCCGAGTGCCAGAGGCTGGCAAGCAGAAGTAACCATCAAACTCCGCTCCTAGTGTTTCCATTACAATAGCCAGGGTTACAACTTCCAGTTTTATTTCTTGCAAACACACGATAGACGCACCCACTGTGCCAGCTAAGCAACGCACATTTGACCTCCGCGCGCGGTCGTTTAGACCTCGCGCATTCAACACCATTACCCTTGGTTCGTACGACATAAAGAATGTCCGTACACCCTAGGGAAAGCGAGACCCGGGGGGTCAAACCTCCACGAGTCTACCACCCACTCTGTCCACCGGGGAGGGGGAGCAGCCACCCCTCAGGGAGGCAATGGTCCACCCGTACAGCTCTCCAATGGCATCGAGCATCTCCTCTTCTAGGGGAACCGCGAACAACCTATGGTAAGCCTCCACCGCCTCAGTCGAGGGGACCTCTTCCTCCTCAATCAGCCCTAGCTTGCGCATCAGATTGCGCTGCGCCCTCTTCTCCGTATTGAGATCTCCTGGCTGCCTCGCAATCCGAGCACTCCGTCGCGGCTGAAAGTTCATCTCGACTAGTCGACGACGAAGTTGGGGGTTCAGAAGCAACGCCTCCGAGCGAGCCTTCGCCGCACCCAAGAATCCCCCGACCGTACGAGGAATTTCTGGCGCAAGCGTCCTCGGGGGCATCCACCCTAGTTCTCGAGAATATGATCGGAGGAGAGGCGAAGCGGTTCACCACGTGCGTGCGCTTGTCGACCCCTCCAACCTCCTCAAGTGTCCCACGAGGTGAAAGCATCCGGAGCGAGGGTGGCGAGCTCTCCGCCTCCTCGACGTCGCTATAGCGACCCGGAGAAGGAGTACAGAGCACTGGCGATGTAGCCTCCTGGAAACAGTCACCCAGCGCTAGCTGTCGTACACCCTCCACCGATCCACGAGGGGAAACCGTCCCATCCACTGGCTCGGTTACACTCACCACAGCGGGGAGGCCCAGGTCCGCCTCAACCATGTGCGCAAGCGCTGGGAGGACAACACCCTGATCGGAGGTGGGGAAGCCCACAACCTGGCATGTCCCGCACCCTGCCGTGAGGAGGCCCACAACAGCGTGCGCCTGCTGGGCCGGCTCACGAGTCTGGTCACGCCTCCCTTCCTCCTGACGTCGTCTGCTTTTGGCCAAGACAGAGGAGAGCGAACTGGCGCCGGCCTGGTCATCTTTGGCAGCTTCTGCGGCAGCGAGCTCCTGTGCCGCGCCAGCTCCCTGCCCAACCTCCAGCTCCAAAGCTGTACCCTCATCCTCCTCACGCCGTCTGCTTTTGACCAAGACAGAGGAGAGCGAGCTGACGCCTGCCTGGTCATCGTTGGCAGCTTCTGCAGCAGCGAGCTCCTGTGCCGCGCCAGCTCCCTGCCCATCCTCTAGCTCTAAAGCTGTACCCTCAACCTCCTCCTCCAAAATCGGTGACAGGGCCTCGTCAGAGTTGTTGGCGGCGAGCGAGGACCGAGTGGACCGTGGAAGGATTCGAACCGCACCGGCCATCTCTGCCGCATCCGCCGTAACGACCATGCCGCTTTGGGCACGACCGGCTTGCTTTCGTGCCCTCTGCCTCTCTTTCTCCTTTGCTTTTCACCCCGCGACAACGCCACGGGTCCCACCGTGACGCCGGACGACAAAGCCCAAGTTTTGCCATGCGACCGGCCATCCGTACCGCGGTCGCCACCGTCTCCGCCGGCAGTCCCTCCGCCCTGCACACCGGAGCCAAAGCTAGGCTCGGAGGTGGCCGGCGAGTACGAGTAACGGCGCGTCTTCGGCCAGCCCGGCGTCGGCCCCGTGCCACCCCGTCCATCGGAGCCCGTGCACGGCGGCGGCGGCCGGCTGTAGTCCGTCGTGCGCGTGACGTGCACAAGCAGCGGGTATACAAGCGTCTTCAGCTTCGGTGGCGAGACCAATTCATGCGGCGCTGCGAGCTCCTCTGCAGATGGTGGCTCGTCGGGCTCGGGAACGTGGAAATCGACCTCCTTGGGCAGCGCGGCGAGGTCTAGGCACCAAGCGGAAACCCGGAGCACACTCATGTCTTCACGGGAACGGGAGAGGGGATGCATACTGTCCACCCACGCCACCGGCGCCAGCACCTGGTCAGCCGCCTTTAGGCTCCAGTAGTTGTCCGACAGCCCCTCGATCTCGATATCCGCGTGCACAAACAGCGCGCCCGCGGCGGCGTTCGTGCGGCGCGACCAAGGCGAAAGCCGCAGACGAACCACCGGCGTGCGGACGAACGGCTCTGCGAGCACCCTGTCGCGGTTTGCACGTTCCTCGAAGAACAGCAGGAACGTCCCTCCACGGTGGCGGTGCACGTTGAAGGTGCCCGGTGCAAGCTGGTGCAGCTCCACCACCGCGTCAGCCACCGTCCTCGAGTTCAGGGCGCGCCGTGATCCATCGTCAACGGCCATAATCGCGTTCTGGAGCTCAAGCTCTGCTTCGTCGACCGCCCGAGTCCGCTCGAAGATGCAAGTGGCCCGGGCCGGCCGCCGCGCCAACTCGCTTCCCACCGCCACCGGTCTTTCGACGGGCAGCGGCACCCGCGGCGGGATCTGCGCGGCGAAGGGGAGGATCGCGTTATCCTCAGCCCTTCGATGGCGCGAGACCACGGCCGGCGGCGTTTGCCTCACCCTTGCCGCGCCACCCGGAGGCGGCAGCGGCGCACCCCTGACTCTCACCGCAGGAGCAGAGTCTTGGTTCGTCGCGGTGCGCACTTGCGGGCGCGCCTTTGATGACGACGAGTCCCCACGGTCTTGCCGCTTGCGCGCCTGTTCGTCGCCGGAGTCCGCTGCCGGCCGTGCGCGCCACGGCGCCTTGCAGTCGCGAGACCAGTGTCCCTCCGCGTCACAGCGGATGCACACCGGCCCCACCGTGCACTCCCTGGCGCGGTGACCCTCCTCCCGGCACAGGAGACAAACACCATCGAAGGCGCCGGCTTCTCGCGCTGTGCGCCGCACCGCTGCCATCTTCCCCGAGCGCCTTCCCCTCGGCCTCTTCTTCTTGCGTCTTGGCTGTTCCCATGGTGCCTCGTCGTCCGGGTCATCGGAGCGGTCGAGCTCGTCGACAGCAGTGGACACCGGCGCCCGCTCGACCTCGGAGCGCACCCGCGGCTGTTCCTCACCCTCCGACGAGCCGGACAGAGCATCCCGGTACGAGCGGTACGGAGACACCGCGTCACGGCTTGCGCGCCAGCGGTTCTTGCGTCCTCGCGGTCCCAGTTGCTCGTCGCTCGGAGCGGGGGAGGGCGAGGGGGAGAGGTAGGAGGAGGAGGAAGCCATGGCCGGAGGGAGGGGAGGGTGGGCGCCGCCCCCGGAGAGGACGACGGCGAGGGGGAGGGAGGGGACTGCCGGATCTCTCTATCACCACATATGGTGATGATGCTGATCAGGTTGCAAAATACAATGTGGTGTACTACGGTGATCACCAACTACAAGAACTACTGGAGAGTTATGCTGATGTCTTTCATGATCCTCATGGGTTACCACCGCAAAGGGCCTTCGATCATGCCATCACTCTGGAACCAGACGCTAGGCCGGTTAATTGTCGTCCATATCGCTATTCACCTCTACAAAAAGATGAGAAATAGCGTCAAGTTCAAGAGATGTTAGCTACCGGTGTAATTACAGAGAGCATGAGTCCATTTGCTTCTCCAGTTCTTATAGTAAAAAAAAAGGACAACACCTGGCGTTTTCGTATTGATTATCGCAAGCTCAACGAGGCGACAATCAAGAATACATTCCCTTTACCGGTGGTGGATGAATTATTGGACGAGTTGTCAGGTACTAAGTATTTTTCCAAACTGGATCTTCGTGCCGGGTACCATCAAATACGAATGCGTCCTGAAGATGAAAGTAAGACTGCATTCAAAAACCCACCATGGTCACTTCCAGTTTAGGGTGATGCCATTTGGTTTAACAAATGCCCCAGCTACGTTTTAATGCATTATGAATTCAATCTTCGCACCCTATTTGCGCAAGTTTGTGATTGTTTTCCTGGATGATATTTTGGTGTATAGTGCATCATGGGCTGAGCACTTAGAGCATTTGAAACTTGTGTTGGAGAAGCTGAGGGGAAAACAATTCTATGCAAAGAAATCCAAGTGCAGTTTTGGGCAAAGCAGCATACAATATTTGGGGCATATCATCTCAGACCAGGGAGTATCAACTGATCCAGAAAAGACAGTTGTGATGGCCAGCTGGCCATTACCTACAAATGCTACTGAATTGAGGAGAATTTTGGGTTTAACTGGTTATTACAGAAAATATGTGCATCATTATGGCTTGTTGACTAAACCTTTGACACAATTGCTCACCACAAAGGGATTTACATGGACTCCTGAAGCTACTGTAGCTTTTCAGAAATTGAAGGAAGCAATGATGTTAACTCCAGTATTGGCATTGCCTAATTTTTCTCTACCATTCACTGTGGAAACTGATGCGTGTGACACCGGAGTCGGGGCTGTGCTCATGCAACAGGGCTACCCAATTGCTTATATGAGCAAAGCCTTGGGGGGGGGGGGGGGGGGGTAATAAACAGGAAACTGTCCATATACGAGAAATAATTCATTGCTGTGATAATGTCTATTGACAAGTGGCGGCAGTATTTACAAAGGGGGCATTTTATTATCCTGACTGACCACAAGAGCTTGTGCAACTTAACTGATCAAGTGCTCAGCTCTGACTTACAAAGAAAAGCATTGGCCAAAATGGTTGGATTACAATTTAGTATCAAGTACAAGAAAGGTGTGGATAATGGGGCACCTGATGCTTTATCCAGAGTGGGACATTTACTGGAGATTCACTCAATTTCGACCTGTCAGCCTCATTGGTTAATGGAAGTGTTAAATTCCTATACAACAGATCCTATGACAATGCAATTACGGCAGGAATTGGCTGTGCAGTCACCAATTGAAAAAGGGTTTTTCTTGGAAAAAGGATTGATCAAGTACAAGGGTAGATTAGTTATTGGTGAGAATCTGGCTTTACAAACTAAATTGATTGCATCTCTTCATGATAGTGTTGTGGGGGGACATTCTGGTGTACAAGCTTCATACCAGCGAATCAAGCAGTTGTATTATTGGCCTGGCATGAAAAATGCCGTAGAAACCTATGTGAAACAATGCTTGGTGTGTCAACAAGCTAAGCATACCCACCAAAAGCCAGCTGGTTTACTACAACCATTACCTCCACCAGAGGCTCCTTGGCAAGAAATTACGATGGATTTCATCGAAGGATTGCCATCATCAGAGGGGGCAAATAGTATTCTGGTGGTACTAGATCGTCTAACCAAATATGCTCACTTCCTACCTTTGAAACACCTATATACGGCTGCATCAATGTCGAAGCTCTTTGTGGATAATATTGTGAAACTCCATGGAGTACCTCTGTCAATTATCTCTGACCGCGATAAGATTTTCATCAGTCATTTTTGGCGTGATTTGATCAAGGAACTGGGCACCAAGTTGCACTACAGTATTGCCTATCATCCGTAGATGGATGGACAAAGTGAGCGAGTTAATCAGTGTCTTGAACAGTACTTACGTTGTGTGGTGCAGGACAATCCTCGGCACTAGAAGAAATGGCTCAGTCCTGCAGAATTTTGGTACAACTCCAGCTTCCACACTGCCCTGGATTGCTCCCCCTTCAAAGCTCTTTACAAAACTGCACCAAACTTCGGAGCCATGCCCAATATAGCCGTCTCTACAGACTCATTTAATGGTGATACTGCTATGGAATATCAGGCTCAAACAGAACTGCTGCGAGCTCAGTTGATCCGTGCTCAACAGCGTATGAAAACATATGCTGAAAAAAACAGAGTTGAGAGAGAGTTGCGATCAAGTGCTTTTGAAGCTGCAGCCTTATGCTCAACAATCTGTGGTCAATCGACCATATCCTAAATTGTCGTACAAATATTTTGGGCCATACAAAATCCTGGAACGCATCGGCAAAGTGGCGTACAAGTTGGAATTACCGGAATCTACACAAGTTCATCCGGTGTTCCATGTGTCTCAACTCAAAGCGTTTACGACCAATTATACGTCGGTTTACAAGGAATTATCAGCAGTTCCCAACCTGACAGCTGCAACTCCTGTACCTGTGGTAATTCTTCAGAGACGCCTGGTACGAAAAGGTAACATTGCTGCCCCTCAAATCCTGGTGAAATGGGCACATTTACCGGATGAGATGGCTACTTGGGAGGACTACTACGTGCTGAAACAACGATACCCTGCTACTGCACTCTGGGATGATGATGAAGTTACATGAGTTTCTTCTCAAGGGGGGAAAATGTCACACCTCCACACATCTCCATGATGATGGTGGTGACGAGGGTGTAACTCGGTAAATCCCTGGGTTGTGCACCCCGGGTTGATTGAAGGGGAGAGAGGAGAGCGTTGGTGATCACAACGGCTGACAAGCAAGGTTTTACCCAGGTTCAGGCTCCCGGAGGATAACACCCTACTCTTGCTTGTCTGTTATTGATGGCGAGTTGCGATTACAACGATGGCGGCGAGATTGCGATCTCGCTAGGGTTTGTGACGGTGGCTGTTGGCGTGTCCTCTAGGACGAGCAACCCTCCTGGCTTTATAGGTAGCCAGGTCTCGGGTGGTCGGTATCGACAACAATTACAGATATGAAAGGTTATGAAACCTACCCGACTTGGACTAGGATACATGGTACCCCGAGTGGGTCTTCTGTGGGCCTCCCCGTGCTTGGCGCGACCCAGGTAGCCTCATCGTGGGCTAGTCGAAAAGTAGCCCCACGTCAGTAGCCCCCGAGTGCTTGGTCGAAGCGTAGCGTCGGGCAAAGGACTTCTTCCTCCTGGACGCGCCATTGGATTGCTTGATCTTGAGTTTGTACTCGTTTTCTTCAGTCGAAGAGGACACTCCCGATGGGAGTAATATCTTCAGTCGAATTTCTTTGTCTTGTTCTTCCTGTGAAGCCTGCTTCTATTCGGCCTGTTGGCTTACATGTAGATTTGATTCGGCTGCTCGAGCTTACTCGACTTTCTTTGCCACCCGAATGGATTTTTCGGGTTCTCAGACCAGCACACGGTCTTATTGAGTTGTTTCAGCTTTGAAGCTTACTTCTCGAATCTTGCGTTCGAGTTATCGCGCTGTTTCACTTGCTTGGAGCCGTTGGCTTGATGGCGTCACTGCTGATGTTTCCTTGCACGCCTCTGCGCCCGATGGGACGTGACGTGGGGGGGCCTACTGACAGAGCTGACCGCGGTCAGCAGTTGTCACGCCCCCGAACTGGGCGCGAAATTTTCACGCACGATGATGACGCCTGATTCCCGTGCGTAGTGGAGGAAGTGGGCGACGACGGTTGGCCTCTTCGCTTGACACGTGGACGTCAGGATGGAGATGCTCAAAACTGTTTCGCGACGAACAGTTGAGATGGATTTCGCTGAGGCATAAGTGCCGCGCCGCCGCCCGAGGGCATCGTCTTCTCCATTCGTCCTTGCCTCCTGTTCTATTGCTTTCTGCCATTCTCTCTTCCACGAGAGCTTAGTGCTATTTGCCCCCCCACCTGCCGCTGTTTTGCGGAGCGATGGGAAAGCCGAAGACCGTTGCTGGCACCACCGCCGCCGCCGCCGGGTTGATGAAGAAACCGGAGGGCGACTGGCAGAGGTCGACCGTGAAGAGGGCAGATCTTGATGTACTGCGCGTGCAGGGCCTCCTGCCTCCTTCTGACCAGGCCCAGGTACGTGCCCGTGGCAAGGAGACGTCCCCTACCCCTCGCGAGGGGGAGCGCGTTTGTTTCGTGGAGTTCCTTCCACGGGGCTTCGGGTTCCCTCTCCACGATTTTGTTCGTGGTTTCTTGTATGCCTATGGGGTGCAGATCCACGATCTGACCCCCAATGGCGTCTTGAGCATCGCGAGCTTCATCGTGCTCTGCGAGTGCTTCTTGGGGGTTGCACCCCACTGGGCGCTGTGGAAGTCACTCTTCCTGGTTCGCAAGAACGTCGGGAAGAGTTGGCTGACATACCCAGTGGGCGGCTTCGGCATCCAGGTGCGCGGTGACACCGTGTACTTTCAGATGAAGAAGTCGGACTCCGTCCAGGGGTGGTGGAGGAGATGGTTCTACGTCCAGTGGAACCAGGAGGGCCTGCCCCAGTTTGAGGGCGAGCGCGTGTTGCGGAAGACCCGCGCCTGGGCGCACCCGCTCGCCAAGGAGGAGAAGGAATCGGCGAGGCCGCTGATGGGCTGCTACGCGACCTCATCAAGACCCTGGGGTTGGAGCCGGGTGGCGTCTTCCTGATGGCCACCTTTTTCCGCCTTCATGTGCAACCACTTAGTGCTCGGCCCCACCCGATGTGGGCCGCTGAGGGCGTCAACAATGAGCCACTCGACGACGAGAAAGTGAAAACCAAGGTCAGGGGCATCACCAACCTCCGAGCCGTGGTCCTCTGCAACGTCAACTGTCCAATCGCTGTGTTCGGGGCGACGAACCCTGTCCCCGAGGTAAGTCCTTGACTTGTTTTCTTTGTTTCTTCGTTTCTTGATTTCTTGCTTCTTGATTCGACTTGCGTCTACTTGTTTCAGGGTCGGTCTCTGTTGGTCAGCTTTCCTCCTCTCCCTGAAGGCGGACCCACTGATGAGTCGCAAGTTGTGGAGGAGGAGGATGATGACGACGACCTTCCATCTGCTACCTCGCCCAACGAAGAGGTGGAGGATGAAGACGACGAGGCGAAACCCGTACGGAAGAAGCAGAAACGCCAGAGTGGAGGTGACTCTGCGACTGCCTCGTCGCCCGCGAGGGGTGCCGATGCTGAACTGGAGGAAGCCGTCTCGACGTCCTCGGGTGTGCGCTCTCCGGGTGGTTGGAGTGAGCCGTTGGACGTTCCTCCAGTCGGCTCCGCGCCGCCACGCGCGTTCGCGCGACTGGCGTCTGTCTCCTTGGGGAGTGATGACGACTTTGAGACCACCAGGTGAGTACCTTGGTGCCTAGTTGTTTTCGAGTTGCACTTTGTAGTTCAAGTCTGAGTTGATCATTGTATTGCTTTTGCTCTAGCCGTCGTTCTGGCGATGTCAGCTCCCCTCACCGTGAAGTGGAGCACACGTCCGCACCTTCGACCGAGCTGGTGACTCGAGTGGCGGTCGAGAAGCGCGCGCAACCCGCTGTCATTGCGTCGTTAAGTCGCGCTCCTCCGTCGTCTTCCGAGGATGTCGACCTCCTGGACCACGTAAGTCCTTTGTGTTTGAGCTTGTAGTATTGCAGTTTCATCGGGTGCGCGATCAGCGTTCCCGATGGGAGTAGCCCCCGAAGGTGTGGGTGACTAGTATAGTCGCACGCAACTTTATTAATTTCTTGCCTGTGTTTCAGCTGTACTACCGCCAGCAGCTTGATGCAGCCGCGGCTTACGTTCGCCTGGAGAAGGAGAGGGACCAGCTTCGTGCTTCTCTGGACCAGGCTGATAGGCGGGTTGCTGAGCTGTAGTTGAAGATTCAGGCTCAGGCTGAGCTTGAGAAAGCTCTCCACGAGTCCTAGGAGCGGGAGCGGGTACGGGTCGTCCAAGAGAAGACTCAGGTCGACCGTCTCCTCTCGCTCGCCGGTGTTCTTGGGGGTAAGTTTTGGCCTGACGCCTACTGTTTTGTTTGCTTTTCCTTTGTCTGACATTAGACCTGTTGTTTAGATGACTGCGGTGGAGCTCCTCCAGAGGGCTCGTCGAGTGACACCGTTGACTTGGCCACTGCTGTCGGCTTCCTCGACCGTGTCTGCGCGTATGCGTCCGATGCGCTGAGGAAGTTGGCGGCTGCGCTGCAGCAGTCGACTGGTGCGCTTACGACGGTGCACCGGAGTATCTTCCCGAGTGATGCGCCGCCGGTTGCTATTGACGCTCTTGCTGCTTCGTTTAAGGACGACGCGACCACCCTCGCGGACTTCACTCGGACGCAGACGGTACGCGGCTCCGAGCTCACCTTCCAGCTCCTTCTAGGTCACCAGATTCAGGGCGATTTCGAGAAGGTCGTCAGCGGCTTCCCTCGGAGGGCTGATGGCCGGACCGCGTCACTGGGCGGAGTGAAGGCGCAGGCTAAACAGCTAGCTGTGAAGCTTGTGGCTACCTTTGAGAGGGCGCTCGCCAAGGCGACTGCGGCGGCTGCTACCCGGAAGACTCGCTCCCGGTCGGAGTCTGCTGCCCCGGAGTAGTAGTGGTGTAGGGATTCGGCACTCGCCCGTGGCCTGTACTTATAACTTTTGCTTGTAATGTCTGATATTCTGTTTGGTTTTCTGACCTTGAATCATATTTTGTGCTGAAATTGAGTATGTCTTGAACTGTATTTGCTTGCGCTGAGCAGTCGCACATCTGTATTGACTTTGCAAACTCACGGCAGACTGACGTGCGCGGCGGCACTTCTTCTCCTTCTGCGGCTGGTCCGAGCGGCGAGGGATCTTCGTAGGGTGCTCGCCGCCGTCGAGCGACGCCAGCTCCTCCGCGAAGCGCGAACGACCAGCGGATCATTACATACTTGAAGAATAAGGTGGCTGAGCTTGAGGCGAACTTGAAGAATACCGAGCTGTCGTTGCATCGGTCCCGGTCGCATCCTACCGCAGGGTTCTCCCAGCGTGAAGATTTTCTGATCGGGGAGATCGATCTGATCAGTCGACAAGTCCTCTGCGGCTGTTTTTCCTTGTTAAAACTTGCTGGTTCTGACTTCTAGCTTGTGTGTGCAGATGTGAACCCGGATTGGGAGGCTGAGCGGGATCGTGTTGAAGAGCGTGTTACCCGGGAGGCGTCTGGCGACTCTTACGAAGCTCGTCAATTCTGGGTGAACAAGTCGAGATGACGTATTCTTGCTCTTATGCTTGACCGAACTTGGCGTGCGGCTTTCCTTCTGGAGAATTGCCGGAAGACCCTTTGGCACATCCATCGTGTTTACTTCCCGCACAATGGGCAGCCGCATGGTCTGGCCACCTTGCTGGAGAGGTTCCGTGATGGTGATGCGCTGAAGGAGATCGGCCATGCTCAGCTTGTCGTCGGGGCGAATGCGGCTCTGGCGTACGTCCGGCTGCATCGGCCGAACCTTCCGTTGGAGAGGCTGATGGGTGGACTGCCTGGTGACGCCGAGTACGCTGATACCCTGGCAGCTGCACGCCAGATGATCGAGCAGGTGCAGAAGCATAGTGAGCGCCTCGTAGGCCCACACGGTGCGCCGAAGGGCGAGCCTGCAGACTAAGAATAGCTTTCTTCTGCTGTACAGGGTTAGTTATAGGTGGCGAATATGCCAGTGTAAATGACAATATATGAAGTTAAAAGAGTTCTCGGGTAACGAGTGAAATTGTTTGCATTACTGTGCGAGTATTTGCTTCGGCTTTGACTTGTGTGGCGCGGCCCCCGAGTACCTTGGGTGATAGCCTAAGCCTGCGTTGTGAACCTATGTGGCGCAGCCCCCGAGTTAGTCGAGTCGCGTCCTAGGATTTTTCAAGTGAAACTTGTATACCGCGGCTTCCGATTGTATCGGGTGGCGATTTAGGGTATCGGACTTGACCTGTATGGCGCAGACCCCGAGCAGCTCGGGTGGCGGGCTAGGATTTTTTCAGTGAAACCTGTATGGCGCAGTCCCCGAGTAGTTCGAGTGGCGGCCTAAGAATTTTCAAGTGTGACCTGTGAGGTGTAGCCCCCGAGTGCGTCGGGTGGCGACCTAGCATTTTTGACTTGACCTGTGCGGCGCAACTCCCGAGTAAGTCAGGTAGAGGACTAGGATTTCTGAGTTGTGCCTGTGCGGCGCAGCCCCCGAGTGGTTCGAGTGGCGGCCTAGGCTTTTTCAAGTGTGACCTGTGAGGTGCAGCCCCCGAGTGCGTCGGGTGGCGACCTAGGATTTCTGACTTGACCTGTGCGGCACAACTCCCGAGTATGTCGAGCAGAGGACTTAGGATTTTGCGAGTTGTGCCTGTATGGCGCAGCCCCCGAGTGATTCGAGTAGCGGCCTAGGCTTTTCTTTCAACCTGTGTGGCGCAACCCCCGAGCGATTCGAGTGACGGCCTAGGATTTTGTTTGCCTTGACTGAGAAGGTAGAGTGGACAGCATTTTCTTCAAATCACTTTATTGATTGTTGCGAAGAGGCCGCCTCATTAAAACCCTTCCAGTCCCCTTAGGTACCCTGGTAAGGGAAATAGTGCGTCTGAAACCTATCGTGTTGACATGCTATCCTTGTTACAACGGTTGAGTCGACTAAGCATTGAGCCGCCGGAGTTGTGTGACGTTCCACGGGTTCCTGCAGGTTGCTCCTGTCTTCGAGTCCTTTAGGCGATATGCTCCGTTGCCGATTGCCTCAGTCACAATGTATGGACCTTCCCATGGGGAGGCGAGCTTGTGCACTTTCTTCTGTTTGAGGCGGAGGACCAGGTCACCTGCGACGAAAGCTCTTGGTCGCAATCTCCGTCCGTGATAGTTGCGCAGGTCTTGCTGGTATACGGCTGATCGCGCCAGGGCGATGTCGCGTGCTTCGTCCAATATGTCCATGCTGTCTTCGAGTGCCTCTTCTGCATCTGACTCGTCGTAGGCGACCACCCGTGGTGCGTCAAACTTGATGTCGCAGGGTAGGACTGCTTCTGCACCGTACACCATGAAGAATGGAGTGTACTGGGTGGATCTGTTAGGCGTGGTCTGTAGACTCCAGAGGACTGACGGCAGTTCTTCGACCCATGCGCCCGCTGCGCGTCTGAGTGGCACGCGCAGTCGTTTCTTGATGCCGCTGCAAACGAGACCGTTGGCCTTCTCCACCTGTCCATTGGATTGCGGGTGCGAGATGGACGCATAGTTGAGCTTGATACCTTGATCTGAGTAGAAGTATTTGAATTCTTCGGCTGTGAAGTTCGAGTCGTTCTCTGTGATGATCCCATTCGGAACTCCAAATCTGAAGATGATGGACCTGATGAAGTTGACCGCTGATGATGCAGTCGAACTTGTGATGGGTGCGGCCTCAATCCATTTGGTGAACTTATCGACTGCAACCAGGAGGTGAGTGTGTCCTCCGGGTGAGGATTTCTTTAGCGGGCCCACCATGTCCAGTCCCCATTGGGCAAAGGGCTAGGCTAGCGGTATTGTCTTCAACCGGATGCCGGCGCGTGCGGCTTGTTGGCGAACTCCTAGCACCCGGTACATTTATTTACTAGATCTTCTGCGTCTTGCATAGCTGTTAGCCAGTAGAACCCGGCTCGTAGTGCTTTGGCCACCAGTGCTCGACTGCTGGCGTGATGCCCGCAGGTGCCCGCGTGGATGTCGAGTAGGATGGCCTGGCCGTCGACTGGATCTATGCACCTCTGCGGGATCCCTGAGATGCTTCTCTTGTAGAGTTCTCCGTTGATGACGGTAAAACTTTTGGAGCGCCTAATGATGCGCTTTGCTTCGACTGGGTCTGCTGGAAGCCTCTGGTGCAGTAGGTATGTCAGGTATGGCCCCGTCCAGGTAGCTTCGACTAGGATGACTTCCATGGGCTCCTTTTCTTGGCTTGGCGGGTTCGCGGTGCTTGTTGCCGGTGTGGAAGATTTTGCTGCGGGTCGAGTCTTGATGGACCTTTGCGTGACGCGCTCGAGAAAAACGCCTGGTGGTACCGGTACCCTATCTGATCCCATGTTGGCGAGGATGTCGGCTTCCTCGTTGCTGTCGCGGCCGATGTGTCGTAGCTCGCAGCCGTCGCAGGCGCCCTCTAGCTGATTGTACAGGTCTCTATAGGCGATCATGTTGTCGGCGATTGCGTCGCAGGCCTTCATGGTTTGCTGCACAACCAGGTAGGAGTCGCCGTAGATCATAAGGTGCGTGGTGCGGCAGTTTTTGGCCATCCGCATGCCGTGGATCAGGGCTTCGTATTCAGCTTCGTTGTTGGAGGGTGTTGGGAAATCCATCTGCAGGACATACTTCAGCTTGTCACCTTTGGGGGAGATGAGCACAACTCCTGCCCCAGCCGCCATGAATTTCTTGCCGTCGAAGTACATGGTCCATGCATTGGATAAGTCGGGGATATTTGGTAGCTGGGCTTCTATCCACTCGGTAGTGAATTCCGGAAGGACTTGGGCCTTGATAGATTTCGGGTGAGCATATTTCAGCCTCAGGGTCCTAGTTCGACAACCCACTTGGCGACTCGTCCTGTCGCGCACTGATTGGTGAGAATGTCTGCTAAGCCGGAGGAGCTTACCACCGTGATCGGGTGCTCGGAGAAGTAGTGGACAACGTTCCGTGAAGTCATGAAGACTCCGTACGCCAATTTCTGGTAGTGCGGGTAGTTTTGCTTGGACAGTGTTAGAACTTCGCTGAGGTAATAAACTGGCCTCTGGACAGGATGAGGATGCCCTTCTTCTTCTCGCTCAACCACGAGTACCGTGCTCACCACCCTGTTTGTCGCTTTGACGTATAGGTATAGCGGCTCGTTCTCTAGTGGTGCCACCAGGACTGGGGAAGTTGTCAGGATCTTTTTGAGATGGTCGAACGCCTGTTGCACCTCTTGTGTCCACTCGAATTTGTCCGTCTTCTTCATCAGTTGGTAGAAGGGTAAGGCCTTCTCGCCCAACTTACTTATGAACCGGCTGAGAGCTGCGACTTGGCCGGCTAACCGTTGCACTTCCCTGAGTTTGGTGGGTGCTGGCATCGTGAGTATGTTCTGCACCTTCTCAGGATTTGCTTCGATTCCTCTTGCGGAGACAAGGTAGCCCAGCAATTCTCCGGCTGGCACGTCGAATACGCACTTCTCTTGGTTGAGCTTGATCTGATATGTGTCGAGTGCTGAGAAGACCTTGCGAAGGTCGTCGACTAGGGTGTCCTCTTTCCGGGTCGTGACAACAATGTCATCGACGTAGACTTGGACAATTTGCCCGATAAGCCCTTTAAGGCATGCCTGCATGGTGCGCTGATACGTGGC
This sequence comes from Poa annua, assembly GCA_026929855.1. NCBI lineage: Eukaryota > Viridiplantae > Streptophyta > Magnoliopsida > Poales > Poaceae > Poa > Poa annua. The sequence goes on along the minus strand of CM049430.1, from coordinate 77,459,763 downwards.
GCCAGCGTTCTTCAACCCGAAGGGCATCATCTGGTAGCAAAAAACGCCGTCGGGTGTGATGAATGTTGTTTTCTCTTCGTCTTCGACTTTCAGCCTGATCTGCTGGTAAAAAAAAAACCTGAGTAGGCGTCCAGGAAAGATAGGCGCTCGCAGCCTGCTGTCGAGTCGACAATCTGGTCTATCCGCGGGAGCGGGAAGTGATCCTTTGGACAACATTTGTTGACTGCTGTGAAGTCTACACACATGCGCAGTTTCTTTGTCTTCTTCTTTTCTACCAGGACGGGGTTAGCGACCCAGTCCGAGTCCTTGATTTCTCGGATGAACTTGGCGTGCAGTAGCCGATCGATTTCTGCGGTTATTGCGTCCCGTTTGGGACCTGAGAAGCGTCGCATAGCTTGTTTGACTGGTCTTTCGTCCTTGTGGACTTTTAAAGAGTGCTCGGCGAGTTCCGTGGGTATTCCTGGCATGTCAGAAGGTTGCCATGCAAAGATCTTCCAGTTCTCCCGTAGGAACTCGACGAGCACGCTTTCCTATGGAGGGGTCAAGCTTAACGATACTTTGACTGTCTTGCTACTGTCAGTCGGATGGACCTGGTGGGTGACGGTGTCGTCGTTTGTGTTGAAGGAGGCGTCCTTAGCTGGCTTCTTGCGAGGTGGAAAGATGGTCTTGTCGTTGTCGGCTGATATGGCCTTGAAGTGCTCTTCAACCCCAAAGAACTCAGAGATCCTGCTGAACTCTCGGTCGCAGCTGTTCGAGCGGTCGAAGTCGCCACGCACAGTGATTATTCCTTTGGGTCCGGGCAACTTGATCATCAGGTAGGCATAATGAGGTATGGCCATGAACCTAGCAAAAGTTGGGCGCCCAAGTATGGCGTGGTACTATGATTTCCAGTCGACAACTTCGAAGTCGATCGACTCTTTCCTAAAGTGTTCGGGTGTGCCGAGGATGACGTCGAGTGTGATTGTTCCCATGGGCGTGATTGCTTGCCCTGGTACTATGCCGTGGAAGGTGGTCTCCGATTCTGGCAACTTCTCTGTCGACCTGTTCATTCTTCTCAGGGTGTCGGCGAATATGATGTTGATGCCGCTGCCTCCGTCCATGAATACTTTCTTCAGGCTATAGTCGCCGATTAGGGCTTCGATAACCAGAGCGGCATGACCGGGTCATGGCACATCCAACGGGTGGTCTGCCCTGGAGAATGTGATTGGCGTCTCTGACCCACTCAGGTAGTCTGGTACTGCGCGCGGGTTGGTGGTAGCCTGGAGTACTTGGCGGGTGATGAGCTTCTGGGTCCTGTTCGAAGGGCGTCCTTTTCGTATCATGTTGATCTGTCCTCGCGCAGTCGGGTATGCTTCGTGCGCCGCCATCTGAGTGTCATGCTGCGGCTGCTGCTGAGGGAAAGTTCCAGCCGCCTGTGTTGTGTTGTTGTTTGCGGGTGCTGCCTGAATAGCGAGATGCGGAGTCGTGTGCTTGCACGGGAGTGATGATCTGCCGCATTGCCTGGTAAATATTCCGCGCCTTGCGACAGTCCTTCAACAGGTGGTTGGCGCCCCATTTGCATGTCTCCGGATTGCGGAACGAGTGATGCTTCCAAGGTTACATTAATTCCTCGGCTGCGGTGAACGGATGCTTCCACTCGCGTTTCTGGCTCCCGTCGTTGTGGCTAACGCTACTGCTGCGATTATACTGCCCCGAGCTGGACTGCCGACTCTGATCATACTGTCGACTGTTATCTCGTGTGTCATCACGGGGGGTTTGATATCCCGCCGCTACTAGCTCGATGGTGTCTGAGTTGTGGAAATGTTGCTTCTTCTTTTGGCGTCCATCTCGCCAGTTGTTTGTTTCGGCTTCCTTCTTTGGGGAGGTGTCGCGGACGTAGTCCTCTCCTTCGGCCCACTGGTTGGCAACCTTCATGAGCTCGATCGTAGTTTTCGGCTGGAGCCTACCAAATTCCTCACGGAGATCGCGGCGAGCGACGCCGTGCATGAAAGCGTCCATCACCCTATCCTCGGAGATGGGTTCCATAGTATTCCGGAGGAGTGTCCATCGCTGGATGTACGCGCGAAGCGACTCGTCCTTTCCTTGCTTCCAGGCTTGCAATTCGATGTAGGTTGTCGGCCTTGCGAATGTTCCATAGAAACTTTTTATGAAAGTATCTTGGAATTCTTCCCAAGTTTTGAAGGAGTCCTTGGGCTTGCTGGTGAGCCACCCGCGGGCTGAGTCCGTGAGCATGAGCTGGATATATTGCATTGCCGTAGTCGGCGTCCCGCCTTGGCAGATGCAGGCGATGAGGTAATCTTCAAGCCACAGGCGCGGGTCTTGCTTTCCGTCATACTTGGGGGTTCCTGCTGTCAACTTGAAACCCTTAGGCATGCGGGTGTCGCGGATGTTGAAGCTGAAGCATGCAGCGCCGCACGGCTCGAAGTTGCGGTCGGCCGGGTCATCCAGGTTCATCGCGTCAGCTGAGCGCTGGCTGCGACTGCGGTCCACTGTCCTTTGTGTGATGACGTTACGGAGATCTTCGCCTGGTTGGGCTTGTCTCAGTGGCTGCGGGGCCCCTGATGTTGCTGTCTCACGGGTTTGGCGCTCTCGTTCTTCACGTGCGCGGTTGTTTGGTGCTCCACTCGCCAAAGCTTCCTCGATTGCCTTCATATACATGATCTGCTGTTTGTGGAGAAGGGCGCGTGGATCTCCCTCCGGCGGCTGCGTGAGCCGGAGATATGTCTCGACTGACATGATGGCGGCGTTCTCCGTCTTGGGGACAGGTATCCCGTTCTCTTCCTCGGTGATGAACGATGAGTCGAGGTTGCGGGTGACCCTTGTTCGATCAGCGTCTGTCATGTGGGGAACACGAGCTCTGTGTCGCCGTCCCCCTTGGATAACTTCCGTGGAGGAAGTGAACGAGATGGCGGCCTGTCTGGCACTCGATGCATCCGCGTCCCTCTTGCGCCTGAGCAGTTCGGCCTTTTTGGCGCGAAGTCGCTCGCCTTCCTTGCGTAGCAAGTACTGGACCGCCAGGTGGTCTTCTCTAGGCGCGTCGGGTGCAGGGAAAGTGCCGTCGTCGACATGCTTCAGGGCCCTGATTCCCATGTCTCGCGTGATGATGAGTCATGTCTGGTCCGGCATGACCACCTCCAGTGGGTATGCGGGTTCCTCGTTACCTTCCGGAGGCTCGGTGTTGGCCATGAAGACTTGCTGGGGGTAAACTTCGGTAGGAGTATTTACGCTGCCGCTGCTACTTCCTTGATCTGAATCTTGCTCGGGATCGAAAATTGCTGCTACGTGGGCAGCGTAGTCGCTGTTGCGTCTTCGAAGGATCGTCACCGTGGTCGCGGACGGAGGTTTCGCAGTCGCAGGGGCGAGTGCGATTGGCTTGGGGTAGACTTGATGATCCCACGAGGGTGCGTGCGGCGCGTCAGTCGATGGTACGCCCTTGGTCGCACGCACTGGTACAGTCGTAGTTGAGGTAGATCTTGGCCTTGTCGACCGTGTGATCGAGATGGTTGGAGTAGACTCGATCTGCGCGGCCGTCGCCAAGGCTGACGATGTAGTCGATGCAGGTACGATCTTCGTAGGTGTGATAGGCGCGGCTCCCGCGACGAGTGACGTCGACGGTGGCACGCGGGTGACATATGCGGGTGCCATGGCCACGCGCGGCGCGTTTGTCGCAGACCTGAACATGCCACGAACGTCGACGAAACAGTATATGGAGCCGAAGGTGATATGTATACCTTTGCGTAGATTGGCGTACACCGAGCGATGGGCCGGCGGGTGGAGGGCATACTCGAAGGAGCCGAAGCGGATGGGCTCCCGAGTGACGTCGATCTCGATCTTCATTGCGGATGGAGCCGGTGCGACCATGATTCCAACGCTTGATGTCTTTCCCACAGACGGCGCCAATTGACGAGGGTGTAACTCGGCAAATCCCCGGGTTGTGCACCCCGGGTTGATTGAAGGGGAGAGAGGAGAGCGTTGGTGATCACGACGGCTGACAAGCAAGGTTTTACCCAGGTTCAGGCTCCCGGAGGATAACACCCTACTCCTGCTTGTCTGTTATTGATGGCGAGTTGCGATTACAACGATGGCGGCGAGATTGCGATCTCGCTAGGGTTTGTGGCGGTGGCTCTTGGCGTGTCCTCTAGGATGAGCAACCCTCCTGGCTTTATAGGTAGCCAGGTCTAGGGTGGTCGGTATCGACAGCAATTACAGATATGGAAGCTTATGAGACCTAACCGACTTGGACTAGGATACATGGTACCCCGAGTGGGCCTTCTGTGGGCTTCCCCGTGCTTGGCGCGGCCCAGGTAGCCTCATCGTGGGCTAGTCGAAAGGTAGCCCCACGTCAGGTGGACATCGAGTCACCAGGCTGAGCTGGCGACGGGGCATTGGTCTAGCTGATACTGAGTCGGGAGGGTCCACCTGTAAGCCTGTATGCGAAACTGCTTAAAGTACCGAAAGCTGTATTGTGTGCGGTATGACTGAATAGAATGATCTCTGAATTTCCTCATGCTTGCTTGTCTGCATCTCATGTTCTTGCTTCTTCGCTCCTCACCCCAATTCTCTAAAATCCCTCCTCGATTTTGTGTGGTGATCCTTCCCCTCAACCTTGGGTCGTCACAGGTGCACTGCTCTGCACCGGGAGAGCCGGGGAGGCCACCCCTGCTCGCCCCTATGGTGGGTCCACCACTGTATATGAGTGATTGGTGTGCTCAGAAACGTTGCACGAAAGCCATTTCAGTGAACAACGTTGCTTTCTGAATCATTCAACTCAACGATGTTGCACATGAGCTATTTGAAGTGAATATGCCCTAGATGCACTTAATAAAGATAGTTTATTGGTTATATTCCAATTGTTCATGCTATAACTGTATTAAGCGGAAACATTAATACAGGTGTGGTAGATAAACAACCAGGTCCCTGGTAGTAGCCTCTGCTATTACTAGTTTCATTGCGCGATTGATGATCGAGGTTTCCCGATCATGAGACATGGTGTCTGTTGGCAATGAAGTCATATCGTTAGGTGGAACGATGTTATGGACTTACCCATATTTATAGGACGTAGTCATTACGCCTTAAGACCGTGAGATCAACTCTTATTGTTATCCCTGGAAGATACTTTGATCCCAGCAAACGTCATATCTTATATAGTGTGACAATGATACGTGATACTTTTGGGTATCGGAAAGGGGTAGTTGAGACGAGGGGTCAACAGCGGGATTTGTCAGTCCGTATAGCCGGATAGATACTCTAGGGCCCACTCGGTGAGATTATGTCAAATGAGTTTGCAAACATGTGACTAGGTCACAAGCTGACATAATATCAAAGACGAGTAGAAGATAGCGATGTCGGTAACGAGATCATGCCAGGTATGGAGATATCTAAAAATGATGCTTGGACACGCTAAGTATCGCTATGACAAAAGATTTAAGACTAGACGTCCAAGTTTGATAGATGAAAGTCATTCGTTATATCACAAGGGTTAATTCATGGGGTCCAGGCCTACGAGTTAATCATTGATCGGAGAGGAGTCTCGATCATGTCTGTTATTATATCGAACCGCTAGGGTAACACACTTAAGGGGTTTTGACAAGACAACCGGAAAGGAAAGAGATCACCGGGAACGTCCCGGGAATGGTCCGATGGAGATCGGGCAGCGACGAAATAGTTTTCGGAGCTAGAATAAATTATATATAATATGTTTGATATTAATTAGTGTAATTAATGTTTAAATATGATTTATATATTTATATTCGAATTTATTTAGGTTGATTCCCTAAATGGGCCAAATGGGGCCCACCTAGGGCCGGCGCACCAGCCTTGGCCGAACCAGGCATGTGGGATAGTCCCACATTGCCTGGCTGGCAAGGTTGGCTTCCCCCGGGAGCCTATATAAGAAGGGGCACCCCTGGCCTTTTAATTCAACCAATTGATTCTCTTATTTCTCCTCGATTTCGTGATTCCTTTGTTGGAGTTGCGCCGAGGAGGATGAGGGAATCTCTTTCCACCATAGACCGCTGCCGCGCTGCTGGTGTTCTGGTCCAAGTCTTCCTCTGCTCGTCCTGGACTGGAGCTTCAGAGGCCGTCGTCTCCACCGTATGTGTGTGACGCCCTGCGAGGTGCCACACTAGTGGTGCTGGGAGGTTGGCTTCCTCCACCCGACCTCGAGGTCATCTTCGTCGTCTTCGTCGCCCCGAGTTCTTTGCGACCTAGAGGTCGGCTATTTCGTCTTCGTCGTCAACGCTTGTGCGGGAGCGTAATCCCCGCTATTCGGTCTACGAGGGTATGTATTCTGATCTCCGTCGTACTTCTATATCTGCATAGCGTATCGTTGCTAGGAATTTTTTTGGCTACATTAAAGATATCGTTGCTAGGAATTTTTTTGTTTTCTGCCTGCGATCCCCTTGAGTGGTATCAGAGCCTATCTATGCGTAGATATAGCTGTACGCTGTTAGAACCCGTGTTCTGCACGGGGGCACCATTCCTGTTATTTGCTACCCTCTAGCGTGCACTTGTGATTCCAGCGGCATCGAGTTGATGAAGCGGCCCAGACCGACATTACGCGTACGCTTACGCGATGTCGGCCCAGTGGGAACTGGGGTACCAAGAGCCCATTCCCCCACCAGGTCTCGCTCGCGGGCCAGACGGACGAAACGACTAAGGACCAGGCGTCGCCGCCTGACGGGACCCCCGAGAGGCGATCCCCCTCGGGGGCCTGAAGAGGAGGTGAGGGCCTCAAGTGACCCCTCGCCTCAGGGGATCCTGCTCGTCAAGGAAACAACCCGCCTGGGGGAAGTCCGGCAGGAATCTCCCCTCAGGCCTGAAGGGAAACTTCGTCGCCAAGGAATCCCGACAGAGCGGACGTGACCTCTCCCACGCTCGTACAGAGGCGCTCACACCCCCGTCGCTGTCCCTGGCGATAAAGCGGTCAACAAAGCTGCTCCGGCTGCTGCACAACTGTGAGGACCTTCTACTCTGACGATAAAGCAGGTGGACGGCGCAACCCTCCAACGGAGATCGTCATCGCGGGCTCCACCTCAGAGATCTCCCGCTCTGCGGATGGTACGAGCGCGGCCGGCCGCCTATCGGCCACGGCGCCACCTTTATCAACAATGGACCGAGTCCATGGACGAATGGAGCACGGTGGACTCATGCTCCGCCCCGCCACTGGCAAGTGGGAGCCACTTCGAAGGCCAAGCCGAAGAAGAAGGCCCGAGGCGCCTATAAAAGAGAGAAGACATCCATCGTAGCAAGGGTCGGCCCTTTGCGTGTAAACCTCCCCTGTAAACCCTAGCATCTCTAGTTAGGTTAGCCTCTGTCCGGAGGAGGAAGAAGATCATCGCTTCCCTCCCCAGGCAAGAACTACCTCGAGGGGGCTTCCGGCAAGCTCAATTGTACTGTAACCTCCCACATATAATACAGATAGGCAGGAGTAGCGGTCTTACCTCCTCACGAGGGCCGTGAACATGGGTAAAGGACGGTGTTTTCCTTGGTCGGGTGTGCGTCTTCTTCGGGTCAGGCGAGCAACGTCGTGGAGCCACTTGAGGGTTTAGACCTCCGCGTTCAATCCCCTCTCGAACTACACTTCAGGAAGTGACTACCCCCGATTCCCGGGAGTCATAGCCAGACATTTGGCGCGCCAGGTAGGGGGTTGAGGCGCGTCAACAACCTTCGAGTTCGTCTCCGCGCCATTGTGAACACGCACACCACCCGCACCGCTCGGGTCAGCCGACGCGCGCCCGCGGGAACACGCGCGACCACCCGCGCAAGGCGGGGCCGACCCCGCCAAGAGGAGCATGTCCCCTCTGGCCCTCATGCGGAGGAGCCAGAGCACGACGCCGAGCACCAGGAGGACGCGCAGTCGTCGCACCCGTCGCAGTGCCCAAGCAGCTCGGGACAGGGGAGAACCGACCCTGCGCCCCACACCGCGCTGCTCATGGCGCAGGAGCTGCTCCCCTACCAGCCCACCGCTAAGGCCCACGAACAATGGCTCCAACGCCTCAACCACCTCGTCGGCATCGCCACGACGTGCCCCGCTCCGTCGCAGTCCAACGCGCACCCCTCTCTCGCGGGCACAGTCGCAACAAATGCGCCTCCGCCACCTCCGGGGCCTGCGCTGGCTGCGGCACAGAGGGCTGCTTCACACGCGACCTCGCCGCGCGATTGCATGATTGTGCAGAGCACCGCACCCGACGCCCGTGTGGGGATGGAGCTCTAGCGAGACCGCCAGAATAGGCTCGTGGAGGAGCTCGGCCAGGCGGGGCAGCAGAACCGTGGCGCGCTTCAGCACGGGGTCGCTACGTACACCTCTGGCTGCATGGCGTTTACTCGCTCCCTGCACCGCGTGGTCTGGCCGCAGAAGTTAAGGACGGCTCTTCCCAAGGGCTATGACGGCTCCAGCAACCCCGTCGAGTTCCTGCAGCTCTACACCACCTCCATCCAAGCTGCGGGAGGAGACAACAAGGTCATGGCCAACTGGTTCTCCCACGCGCTACGCGACTCTGCGCTGTCGTGGCTCCTGAACCTCCAGGAGGACTCTGTGAACTCCTGGGAGGAGCTTTGCAAGCAGTTCGTCTCCAACTTCAAGGGGACGTACGAGCGCGTCCTCACCCACAACGATCTGCGCGCTGTGGTGCAGAGGAAGGACGAAACGCTCCGCAAGTACATCCAGCGTTTCAGCCATGTGCGCAACAAGATCCCGAACATCCCCGACACCCAAGTCATCGCCGCCTTCCACGAGGGCGTCACAAACAGCAGGATGCTCGAGAAACTGAGCATCCACGACAAGCTCACCTCTGTGGTCAAGCTGTTCGACATGGCGGACAAGTGCGCCAAGGCTGAAGAGGGACTCCTCTTCGTGAAAATGTCCTCGAGAGGGGACGATCACGCTGAGGGGTCCAAGAGCCAGAAGAAGAAGGAGGAGCCCAAGCGCAAGGCCACCGCAGTTCTCGCGGCAGAACCTGACACGAAGGGCACCCGCAGGGACTCCCCCGAGGCCAGAGAAAAGAAAGATGATCACCGCCCTTTCTACATCTACCACAACAGGCGCGGCCACTCTACGGAGTCCTGCTACGACCTCAAAAGGTTGAGCAAGGAGCGCGAGCAAGCAGAAGACAGCGGCGGCCGCGGTCGAGGCCGTGGCTACCGCGGAGGCGGACGCAAGGGCGGCTACCAGAAACCATCTGGAAATCGAGCCAACGCCGTAGAAAAGAACGGCAACCTCCCTGACGAGGAAGATGGCGGCTACCAAGCTCTGAGGGGCGCCATTGCCTGCATCCTAGGAGGGGCGCAGGCGCCAAAGTCGAACAACCAGTTCAAGCAGTTCGCCCGCGAGCTCAACGCCGCCCTCCCAAGCACAGAAACCTCCAGGCCCCTCAAGTGGTCGCAGTACACCATCGCCTTCGACGCTCAGGACCACCCCAAGTCCACCAAGACTGTTGGAACCCTCCGGCTGGTCTGCACCCCCACCATCGACAATGTGGCTGTCTCCAAGACGCTCATCGACAGCGGAGCAGGCCTGAACGTCATCTCCATAGATACGTTCGAAGCGCTTCAAGTGCCCTATGAGAGGCATATGCCCTCGAGGCCCTTCACGGGGGTCACCAGCGGCTCAATAGAGCCTCTAGGCCAGGTCAGGCTTGCCGTCACCTTCGGGAGCGAGGAAAATTACCGCACCGAGCACATCGATTTCGATGTTGCGCACATCGGCCTGCCGTACAACGCCATCCTCGGCTACCCCACGCTCGCGAAGTTCATGGCCGTCACGCACCATGCGTACAACATGGTCAAGATCCCCGGCAGCGCCGGCACGATCACCATACGTGGGCATGTCCTGGACGCCACGCGCGCTGTGGAGACGGCCTACAAGACCGCCGCCATGGACTTCCCCACAGACGAGGACCAAGATCCTCTCGAGAGGCCCAAGAAAAAGAAGCAGTTGTTCTCTCAGGACGCAGCTGCTACCAAGAAGATCCCTCTAAGCTCATGGAGCTCTGGGGCTGAAGGCTCGAGGGCTAGCGTCACCATTGGCGGCGCGCTACCTCCCAAATAGGAAAGCGCGCTCGTCGCCTTCCTCCAGGTAAACTCTGACATGTTCGCGTGGACACCGTCAGATATGTCTGGTGTACCGAGGGAGGTGATCGAGCACCACTTGGCCGTGTGCCCAAACGCGCGCCCCATCAAGCAGAAAGCAAGAAAGCAAGCCCCCGAGAAGCAAGCGTTCATCGTCAAGGAGGTCGAGAAGCTCTAAGAGGCAAGTGTAGTCCGCGAAGTCGCGCACCCCACTTGGCTCTCCAACGGCGTGGTGGTACCAAAACCCGCCGGCGGAGGCCGCCTCTGCATCGACTACACCGACGTAAACAAGGCCTGCCCCAAGGACCCTTACCCCATGCCCAGAATTGACCAGATCGTGGACTCCACGGCAGGCTGCGACCTCCTGTGTTTCCTCGATGCCTTCTCTGGTTATCACCAGATTAAGATGGCTAAAGAGGACGAGGAGAAGACGGCTTTCCTCACCCCATGTGGTATGTATTGCTATGTCTGCATGCCCTTCGACCCAAAAAATGTCGGAGCCACTTTCCAGAGGTTAATGAGGATAGCCCTTGGCGGGAAAATGGGGCGAAACGCGGAAGCATATGTTGATGACATCGTCATGAAGTCACGAGAAGGAAATACACTGCTCGGAGACCTGGAAGAAACCTTCGCCAGCATGCGCAAGGTGAACATCAAGCTCAACCCCGCCAAGTGCGTCTTTGGAGTACCTTCAGGCAAATTGCTGGGTTTCCTCGTGTCCAATCGGGGCATAGAGGCGAACCCAGACAAAATCAAGGCCATAGAAGGCATGCAACCTCCACGCAGGCTCAAGGACATGCAACGCCTGGCAGGCTGCATGGCCAGCTTGGGTCGATTCATCTCCAAGTTCGGCGAAAGAGCCCTGCCGTTTTTCAAGATCATGAAGAGAACATGCACTTTCAAGTGGACCCCTGAAGCTGAAAAAGAATTTGAGGACTTGAAGAAGTACTTGGCCAGCCCACCTGTAATGGTCTACCCAAGACCTGGCGAGCACCTGAAGCTGTACTTGTCAGCTACCCCACAAACAGCCAGTGTTGTCCTTGTGGTGGAAAGAGAGGAGCCTGTACTGCACAAGAAGAGTGCAACCACTCCAAAGAAAAAGCCTCCTGATAAAGAGCTTGACGAAGGGGCGGTCATCACAAGGCCCACGCCAGGCCCAAAGCCTCAAGAGGGGACCGCCCCGAGTCAACTGCTGCAAGAGGTTCATGCCGAAGGGACCGAGGAGCCTGAAGAGGCTAACACACTCGAGGCCCAGGAGGAACGCTGCGAGGGCAAGCCCCTCGAGGCCGCGTCCCTCGAGGCCAAGCCCCTCGAGGCCAAGTCCCTCGAGGCCATGTCCCTCGAGGCCACGCCCCTCGAGGCCACGTCCCTCGAGGCCACGCCCCTCGAGGCCAAGCCCCTCGAGGCAACGTCCCTCGAGACCAAGTCCCTCGAGGCCGACACCCTCGAGGCCCAGGACAAGCCTCTTGAAGCCGACCCCATCGAGGGCAAAACTGGGCCACCTCAGGCGAAAGACGCCAAGGAAAAAGAAACCACTCTCGTCGAGCATCCAGTTTACTTCGTCAGCACAGTACTGCGTGATGCTCGCAAGCGGTACCCTATGCAGCAGAAGCTTCTCCTCACACTCCTCATCGCCTCAAGAAAGCTGCGGCACTACTTCCAGGGCACCCCATCATGGTGGTAACCTCTTTTCCCCTGGAGCAAATTCTGCGCAACCCAAATGCAACAGATCATGTCGCAGGATGGAACATCGAGCTACAGCCATTCAATTTGCGCTTCGATACCACAAGGGTAATCAAAGGAAGAGCGCTGGCAGACTTCGTCGCCGAATGGACTGATCCAACCCCTGAAGAGCCCTGGGAAGAAGAGCACGAGTCCGCTGGAGCCGCAATGCCCAGCTACTGGACCGTGAAGTTCGACGGAGCTTTCGCTTGCCGCCATAGGGGGGCAGGTGTAGTCCTGACCTCACCAAAAGGCGACAAGTTGTATTATGCAGTCCAGCTGTGTTCGGAATCGACAAGATATCCAACAACTGAAGGGGTTACGGTGCAGAAAACAATAATTTTTCTAGCAAACGAAACCCTAACTAGCCAGGATCTATCTATCTAGTACATGCGATAACGGTGGCGGAACGGGTTACATTACCTCCATGTAGACCGATAGCGGGGATTACGCTCCCGCACAAGCGTTTACGATGAAGTCGTACGTAGCCGACCTCGAGGTCGCGAAGATCTTGCCGCGATGTCGAAGTCGATGACGCCGGGGTGTCGATGATGATCTGCGTCGACGGGCGTCGGGCGGAAGAAGGCAGAGCGCCAGCAACGGGGTCGGTGCGCCGGCAACAGAGGGAGGGGAGGCGCGGCAGCGGCGGGGCGAGACGACGTCGCCCAGGCCACTCAAAAGGAGTCACCTCCGAGCACTCACAAACATACGGAGCTTAGCGACAACCCCCGGTCTTTCAGATCCAGCTGAAATCGCAGGGGTAGATCTTATCTGGAATTCCGCAGAGCAACGGTGCTCTGCGGTATAGCTTAGGTGGAGAGAGGGGGGAAAACGGGCGGAGAAACAGCTCGGCCGGCCTGCATACAATTAATTGTATTTTTCAATGAATTAAATCAATTAATATGCCTTGCTATATAAAGGGGGAAGGGGGTGTGCAAACCCCTTGGCTCCCCCATGTGGGACTAAAGGAGGAGAGGGGAGAGGGGGGTTCGGCCGAACCCCCCCTTGGGCTTTCCTACTCCTAGTCCAACTCGGACTAGGAGGCCCAAGCCTCCCTTCCTTTTGGGGTGCGGCTCCCCCCTCTTGGGCCCTCTTAGGGCCCATGTAGGTGGGAGCCCCCCTTTTTTCTTATTTAATTAATATTTAATTAATATAAAATTCCTATTAATTCATAATTAATATATTTATATATAATTCAATATCCCATGACTCCGAAACTATTTCGAAACCACCCGAACAACTTTCGGACATTCCCGGAACCATTCCATACCTTCCCGGAACTCCTTCCGGACCACCGGAACTCTTTCCGGATCATTTCTCTCTCTCCAACACAATCCTATAATATTCCAGAACCTATCTCCTAGCGTAGCTAAGACCTTAAGTTTGTTACGCTACGGTTCGAGAACACTCCAGACATGGTCGAGACACTCCGCTCACCAATGATCGTCAGAGATACCTGGAAATATATGACGACCCCTGTGCATTCCACGAATATCGTCGTTGAACCATAAATATGATATTCATTCCCTTTGTCTCTGCGATACCACCTTGTCCAAGATATGATCGCAGACACACCGATGCCTTTGTTGTATCTCGTTACCGACGAAGGTTATTAACTCGTCTGCGATATTACATCCCCATGACCTAGTCATAAGCTGCGCAGCTATATATAGATGCAATATCACCGAGTGGGCCCAGAGTATCTTTCATTACATGAATGAACAAATCCCGCTCTTGATCCTTACGTCTTGATGCTCTTTCGGAATACCCAAGATGGACACCGTTATTGTCATGCTATATAAGACACAACGTTTGATGCTCTCAAAGCACCCCTACGAAGCATTAATAAGTACGGTCTCACGGTCTAAGGAATAAGCTACCATATTCTTATCTATTGCAAATGACAAACATCGTAATACGATCTTATTGCAATACTTTGCGTATGTCCACCACCTTATTCAACTAACAAGATGACCCCATTGTCAACCGACGTCATTGTCCTTGATCGGGAATCTCGATCAACTGTTGCCCAATGGACTAGCTCATATAGAGGCTTGCTAGGGACCTGGTTGTCTATGTATCACACGTGTATTAATAATTTCGATTAATACAGTTATAGCATAATACACAAACCTATTATAAACTTATGAGATAATGCAATAAATACTACTTATTTATTTGCCTCTAGGGCATATCTCCTTCAGTCTCCCACTTGCACTAGAGTACAAATAAACCAGCTGCATTTTACTTTATCAAAATCCCTTATCAAATAAGAATCATTCGATGATGCTTGCTTGTGGAAGAGTGTTACTCTGATAATCTGCACAACACACGTTTTGTGCAAACTCTTGCGATTCACTGATATCAACTAGCTTGAGATCACCATGTTGTCCAACAACCTATATGCAAATACCGTAACTAAGTGAGACTTCTGTTTCCCAGCGCTTACTCTGATTATACTAACCAGATAACTGCCCTGGAAAAACACACTCAGCCATGCAGAGCCCCTTGTAACAATTACAAACTCGCGATATCTACATACTTTCACACCAATGTAGAAAACTTGACATTCAAATGTCAATCACTTAACTAACGCACTTCTACTTCCAGTAAATTCCAAATTTACTTTCATAACTGCTCTTATTCCAAGAACATCGGTTATATTTCATCGAGCAGATAATATGGTCTCTGTATGATGTCTAATATTACATAATAGACCCACATGTCATACAACCATTACTTTCATGCATCATTACTCTTAATGATCAATTGGATTTCAAAGGACCATCCTTTTGATTCTACTCTGACTCCTCAGATATAATCCAAAAACAACTCGACTAACTATTTAAAATTCCCGTTCTGTTTCAAAATAGACACTAACTTTTAAATAGTTTCACAACTTCATCCTATTCTATTGATACAGTCTCACAATGTGTTAGCTACACAAGATGAATTCGACTCCCACTCAAATTATGTTTCCACATATTTGACTACACGAGCTCCCACTCAAAAACGTGTTATCCACATATTTGAGTTCCTGAGCTCCCACTCAAAAATATGTTCTTCACATATTTCACCCGAGTAAACCAACTATGACTCCCACTTAAAACGACATTTTGGTCAAACCAAAATCATTGATCTGCTATCAATTCGAATTTAATACAAACTACAGTATTACATTAATACAAAGCCCTCAGACTTCAAGCATGTCTACATAAATGTAGTCAACAAATTTGATCTTGTCCAAGACACATTTCTTGACAAGACATGCTACCACGTCTTTCTTATCGTCACATTTATCATATAACACCTTATATGACGATTAAACAATCTTATTCCTCTAATAAGAATTGCAGCAACAATTACTCTCTTAATCCTTTCAAATGCAACTTTGGATTTCCAGGCTCAAAAGGCCTTTGTTCGTATTCCGATATTTTCTCAACTTTCTTTGTATTCATAAAGTGCACCTTGATCTGTCAACAAGATCTGTAATACTTAACACAGTGCTGTGACCTGACAGCAATATTAAATATAACAGCACTTTATTTAGAAGTTTCTTTCATGAAAATATTATGATCTTTATGAAGAGGATTGCAAGCAGAAAACAATTTTCTAGTCTCCCTCACTCTTAATCACTAAACTTTCATTAGCAGACATATACTCTTTGGAACACTTTCCAACATAGGTCTGACACTTTATTCCAAACTTCTAATTCCAATCCGTAAACCATAATTCGAAAATCACCTTTTTCTCGGAATTACATAGACAACAAACTGAACTTTGTTTCTAATTGATTTTGGAATACACTCTCATCCAATGCGAGCAATCTACAAAGAACCACTCATGTATATTCCGAATTATCGCATAATCATATACATGTCGACACTATTGTCGATCCTATGTATTCTTGTTGAGAAAAATATCTATTTTCTAAAGTGGACATCGACTATAATGTTTCGAATATTAGGAGATTCTAAGACTGATTCTGACAGACCACACTTTATTTAAAATAGAGCATGATTATAATTCCCCACATATCACTATATATGACATTATAATTTTGTGAAGCAAATTTCCACAAGTCTCTTGCGTTGAAAACATAATTCAAAAATACTGTCCTTTGATCGAATTTTGTGAATACAATGTTCACTAATCTTTCTTCTGAAAAAACCCCATTTGATCTATTATCAAATTAATCTCAGACTCCATAATTTATCGGGCAAATACTCCTATTTAGCAAAGTCATGGAGGAATTCGGATCAAGTAGTAAACACCATTAATTAATCATTAAAAATGACACTCAATTAATTTCCGCTAGTATTGCAACTTCAATACTTGATTTCAAGCTTAACCAACTCAGCACTCGAAATACTTAAATGGACCAAAACATCCATTACTTCTTTCATTGCTTTTATGACTAAACTCGACGGTGTTTGTTCTAGCAATAGAACCCTTGTTCATGGGACAAGCTATTTTATCATTTCTACAATTATGAATATTTATCATACAATCAATGTAACTGAGATGTGGAAGCTTTATTCATAAGATAAAACAACTGACTTGTTCCATGACATAAAACAACTGAACTTGTCTTATTACATGAATAACTTTGTCTTGCAACAATAAAGACACACACACACTCGCTCACTATTACAAAAGATCGTATCAAAAACTATTAATGATAACTATGATAACTTGAGGACGTGAACACCAAAAGGCCATCAACTCCTTGACTACCAGCTTCAGCGACAGGTCACATCAAACTGCGCCGCATATATGTGATAATCAGGACCTGTTTCACAAACAGAACAAGTATCAAATACTTCATCATATACCAAGGGCGAATTCATAATTCTGCATATATCAAATATATACCTGTAGCATCGAAGATCTCTCCTTCGATGGAATCAACCTTCAGAGACTGGAACTCACGTACGAACTTGTAGAAGTTCATATCGTCGGCTTTCAAATGTATTTGCGCACATGCTTCTCATAGCTAGGAGGTAGAGATATCAGGACAGTCCGAATGGCACAGGAATCTGCCATCCAGTAATCGAAGACCATCGTCAGCTGGAAGTAGATGTCATACAATCTCTTCAAATGTGTCTTCAGACAGGTATGCTCCACCATGTGAATGGTCTGGAACATTCTAAGCTGCCTGAATTGCTCACGCTTTAATTCATCTCCGAAGTGTGTCTTTATCGCATCCATCATGACGCTTGGCTCCTTGCGTCGAAACAACTCTTTCAACTCGGGTGCCAGTCATACGTTCATGGTGATCTCCACTTCAATGAATATGTCTCGACGCCTACGGAAATCATCTTCCTCCTCCTCGCTAGCAGAATCTCCTGGTCCTTCTCCTAACGGTTCATCGAGAACATATAGAATGTTGTTGTGTTCGAGAATGTTTCTAAAACCCCTGTACCATCTGATGAAGTTGGACCCGTCGGCTTCTAATGTAGCATCCGGGCTCTTGAGGAAGTAACCGAAGTATAGTTGCGTAGTCTACAGATGTGATCGCAAAAGAGGTAAGGTTAAGTTTATAATACGCAGTTGAGTTTTAGTTTTACAATCTTATTATCTAAGACACACCACACCAAGATTATTATCCCTAAAATAATAATGGCGATGACACGACCCCCATCCACTGCACCACCCCCGATCATCATGGCCGGCAGCACAGCTTCAGAGGTGGACATAAAATGTCGATCACAACAACTCTGTGACTCGTGCTCGATCTTTCGATCTTCCAGTGTTCCGAGGCCATACCTCTGAGTATGCTAGGCTCGCCAATCAAAACTCGAAGACCCTGCGCGTGCAACATGGCTTACGCCCACTGTATGCGAACGACGAGATGTGTGACACCCGATCATCACGGCCTACCTCATAACGTAGAACTTTCTTGGTGGTGCGCAACGAGGGAGAACACAATTTTGGTATTTGTTAGGGATCATCCTATTTATGATGCTACCGTTGTATATCTCGCATATAAGCAATCAATAGGATGCACACACAACAGCACACAATAATGATGCAATGAAGTGCGATGTGACATGGTCGATGCGCCTGGACCTTCATGGCGCCATGTGCCTGGCCCCCGGCGCCCCGGCATGGCTCCGAGTCTACAGAGCCCTCCATTGCCTCCGACAGTACGAGTAATATCAAAACTTACCGTAACCATGTCACATAAAATAACGCCTCTGCAAAACAAAGTTAGACGCCTCTAGCTTTATTTAGTTTTGCAAGTTTTACGTGGCATATAGGCTTATTCGCAAGAGAATCGCTTCCCTACCTACGAACTTTGTACCACAACGTCGATCGTATAATTGCATGTTTAAGCATCCCTTTTGGCCCCTCCATTGAAAATGCTTTGCCGACTAGAGAGAGAGAGACAGACACCCGCCAGCCACAGATACGGTGCAAGCCGTATGTTAGTAGTGGAACCAGTCTCGCGTAAGCGTACGCGTAAAGTCGGTCCGGGCCGCTTCATCAACTCAATACCGAAGGCATCGCAAGTGCACGCTAGAGGGTAGCAAATATAAGAAATACGCCCTCATTCAACATGAGTTCTAACCGTACCAGCAGTACTACGCATAGATCGGCTCTGATACCACTAAAGGGGTTACGGTGCAGAAAACAATAATTTTTCTAGCGAACAAAACCCTAACTAGCCAGGATCTATTTATCTAGTACATGCGATAACGGTGGCGGAACGGGTTACATTACCTCCATGTAGACCGATAGCGGGGATTACGCTCCCGCACAAGCGTTGACGATGAAGTTGTACGTAGCCGACCTCGAGGTCGCGAAGATCTTGCCGCGATGTCGAAGTCGATGACGCCGGGGTGTCGATGATGATCTGCGTCGACGGGCGTCGGGCGGAAGAAGGTGAAGGGAATATGCCCTAGAGGCACTTCATAAACATAGTTTATTGGCAATATCCCAATCGTTCATTATATGTTTTATACCATGCTATAACTGTATTAAGCGGAAACATTAATACAAGTATGGTAGATAAACAACCAGGTCCCTAGTAGCCTCTACTAAGACTAGTTTCGTTGCACGATTGATGATCGAGGTTTCCCGATCATAGGGCATGGCGCTGGTCGGCAATGGAAGTCATATCGTTAGGTGTAACGATGTGATGGACATACCCAGTATTTATAGGACATAGTCATTACGCCTTAAGACCGTGAGACCAACTCTTATTGTTATTCCTGGAAGATACTTTGATCGCACCAAACGTCGTATCTTATTTAGTATGACAATAACGGTGATACTTTTGGGTATCGGAAAGGAGTAGTTGAGACGAGGGGTCAACGGCGGGATTTGTCAGTCCGCATAGCCGGATAGATACTCTAGGGCCCACTCGGTGAGATTATGTCAAATGAGTTTGCAAACATGTGACTAGGTCACCAGCTGACATAATATTATAGACGAGTAGAAGATAGCGATGTCGGTAACGAGATCATGCTAGGTATGGAGATATCTGAGAATGATACTCGGACACGCTAAGTATCGCCATGACAAAGGGTTTAAGACTATACGTCCAGGTTTGATAGATGAAAGTCAGTCGTTATATCTCAGGGGTTAATTCATGGGGTCCAGGCCTACGAGTTAGTCGTTGATCATTGAGGAGTCTTGATCATACCTGATATTATATCGAACCGCTAGGGTAACACACTTAAGGGGTTTCGACAAGACAACCGGAAAGGAAGGAGATCACCGGGAGCGTCCCGGGAGGGGTCCGATGGAGATCGGGCAGCGCCGAAAGAGTTTTCGGAGCTAGGAAAAATTATATATATTATGTTTGATATTAATTAGTGTAATTAATATGCAAATATGATTTTATATATTTATTTTCGAATTTATTTAGGCTGATTTCCCTAAATGGGCCTTCTGGTCGAAAGAAGGCCCATGGGGGGGAAAACCCTCAAGGGAACTTTGTGGGGGAGGCTTGGCCGGCCTAGGTGGGCCAAATGGGGCCCACCTAGGGCCGGCGCACTGCCCTTGGCCGAACCAGGCATGTGGGATAGTCCCACATTGCCTGGCTGGTAAGGTTGGCTCCCCCTGGGAGCCTATATAAGAAGGGGCACCCCTGGCCTTTTAATTCACCAATTAATTGCCAATTTCTCTCTCGATCTCGTGGTTCCCTTGTTGGAGCCGCGCCGAGTAGAGGAGGGGGATCTCTTCCACCATAGCCCGCTGCCGCGCTGCTGGTGTTCCGGTCCAAGTCTTCCGCTGCTCGTCCTAGACTGGAGCTTCGGAGGCCGTCGTCTCCACCGTATGTGTGCGACTCCCTGCGAGGTGCTGCGCTAGCGGTACTCGGAGGCCTACTTCCTCCACCCGACCTCGGGGTCATCTTCGTCATCTTCGTCGCGCCGAGTTCTCCGCGACCTAGAGGTCGGCTACGGCGTCTTCATCGTCAACGCTTGTGCGGGAGCGTAATCCCCGCTATTCGGTCTACGAGGGTATGTATTCCGATCTCCGTCGTACTTCTATATCTGCATAGTGTAGATCTTGGCTAGTTTAAGGATATCGTTGGTAGGAAAATTTTTGTTTTCTACACACGATCCCCTTCAGTGGTATCAGAGCCGATCTATCGTAGATATAGCTGTACGCTGTTAGAACCCGTGTTCTGCACGGGGGCACCGTTCCTGTTATTTGCTACCCTCTAGCGTGCACTTGTGATTCCAGCGGCATCGAGTTGATGAAGCGGCCCGGACCGACTTTACGCGTACGCTTACGCGAGACTGGTTCCACTACTGACATACGGCTTGTGCCGTATCTGTGGCTGGCGGGTGCCTGTTTCTCTCTCTTTAGTTGGCTTTGCATTTTCAATGGAGGGCCCGAAAGGGATGCTTAAACATGCAATTATTGGATCGTTGTTGTGGTCATAAGGTTCGTAGGTATGAAGCGGTTCTATTTACGAAAGCCCTGAGCCACGTAAAATATGCAAAAGATAAAGTAGAAGCGTCTAACTTTATTTTGCAGGGGCTATGTGATATGGTCAAGGTAGGTTTATTAAATTGTTTATAAACTGCGGGCGCCAAGAAGACCATGGCGCGATGGACTATATCACATTGCATTACATTTGATGTTTTGTGTGCATCTTATATTGTGTGATTGTGTGTATAGTATACATTAGTTACATGGCGGTAGATATATAAGATGATCCCTTCAAAATACCACTAGTGTTCTCCCTCCAACGCGCACCACCAAGAAAGTTCTACGTTATGAGGCAGGTCGTGATGATCGGGTGTCAGACATCTCGTCGTTCGCATACAGTGGGTGTAAGCCATGTTGCACAAGCGTCAGCGTGGAGGTCTTTGGTGGCGAGCCTAGCATATTCAGAAATATGGCCTCGGAACAGGAAGACCGAAAGGTCGAGCACGAGTCACAAAATTGGTGTGGCGGACGATTTTGTCTACTCTTGAAGTTGTGCCGCCGGCTCTGATGATGAGGGGTGGTGCAATGGATGGGGGTCGTATAATCGCTTAAACGACCAGGAGGGATGTTCGTTTGAGTGGGAGTTCGGATAGTTATTTTCTAAAATACTAGAACTCAGAATATAATGAACAGAGTCTGTTTTGCAAACCTTTGTAGATATCAACCATTGTGATAGCATCTTTTCAAATTAGGCGCATTCCTGCGATTGAGAAACTTAAAAGGTTGGGTCCAAACTTCATAGTTTTATACTTTAGCTTGAGGATACTCCTTGTTTAAACCGTTAGCTCTTTGTGTTACAATACCCGCTAGGAGATAAACCCGGAGATTCCGCTAACAAAAGATAATTTTGATTATCGGATTTTGTGCGGATGATATCATCATAGTCCAGTGTATGCTATGATCTCTGCCATAAAGAACCAACGGTGGGTACGAGTTTTTAGATCGCGAACACTTGGTCGCTAAACTCGGGGTACCTCTATAGTTGGGTTGATGAAGTTTATCAGTACGTTGACTGATTGTCTTCTCAACCAAGATGGAAGAGAATGCACACATGGAGGGAGCACGTGGCGGTCATACTTAATGACATATGTTCATGATTAATGAACATTGAGACGCCTCGCTCAGCTCAATTACTGGATGACAGACATCGTTGCCAAGTGCAAATCCTCTGTCATAGACTATGTCATGCAAGGGGAATCGTTCACCTTCATGGTTCTTGATTACGGTGGAAGTATCAAGAAGATGAAACAGATCGCCGGAAGTCATCAATGATGATGGTGTATATATGATATACATGTTATGAATGTTTTAGCTAAGCAAGTGCTCACAGTAGTGACTAAGTCTTGAACTAGTCATGTTTTGTGAAAAACCAGGTTTACTGCTTGAGTAGCTTGAAAGGATGAGGCGACATTGCGTGTTGATAACGGCAGTCAAGTTGTTGTGACGGCCATAGACACTCTCCCTCTAGATCTACCATTTGAATAAATTCTTTATGATCGGGTGTTGGTATGATCGTTACGAGTGTGTCTCCTCTAGCGAGACACTTGTTCATACATGATAGTGACAAATTTGTGTCCTATATTTATGGAGTAATGATCATATGCCGATTTGAATTTAGATGGTAGAAGCTCCCACATTCATAATATTAATGCCAAAGGATACAAACTTAATGAAGACACCACATATGTGTGGCACTACCATTTAGTCATGTCAATGTTATATGCATTAGCTCCACACTGGATGGACCTACAAGTCCTAAGATTTGATCTTCTGACACTTGCAAAATAACTGTGACACCGTTTTCGGAAAACGGGCATATAACTTATTGATAGTCATACATAGAGATGTATGTGGTTCAATGAAGTAATTGGCGGGTAGTGGAGACCTTTATTTCGTGAACTTCACTGAACGTTTTGAGTATAGCTTGTTGAGAATCATGCATATGGGTGTATGTGAATCAATGAAGTACTTTAACGTGTAGTGGAAGTCTTTATTTCATAGACTTCATGAATATTCCGAGTAGATATATGGATATCCACTCCGGGGAATGTTAGTCTGAATTTTTGATTCGATCAAACGAAGTTCAGAATGAAGTAGGAAATAAACTTAGCAAGAAAATCAAATTCCCGCGATGCATATCGAGTAAAAAGATTTGAGTTAGTTGGCACATCATTGGAAGACTTGTGAGAATAGTTCCACAAATTACGTCGCATGGAACACCATAGTGTTATGGTGTGTTAGGGCGTCGTAATCGCACCCTATATGATAGTGTGTGGTAAAAAAATCTCTTACCGAATTATTGTGATCATTAGAGTCATATGGTAGAAACGTAAACACTCACGTTAGCAAATAGGTAAACCATTTGAATCCATGGAGACAATGCCATATGAGTAATGGTGTGGCTTTTAGCCTGGATTGTCGTTTCAGCAATTTAGTGTTTCGATGTAATCGAACCTAAAATGGATTGATCTTTGTAGTATACCCTACCTAAAGAGTTAGTTGGGTACATGTCTCACGACATAGGCAAAATCTTTGCCGGGGTATACCTTGCGAAAGAAATAGTTTCTTGTCCGAGGGTATAAGTGAGAAAGAAAGTAGAGCAAGACGAAGTTGGTGAACTTCCTCTCCAGACATCAGAGTGGCGCAACCGAAAGTGTGTTCGGTGTCAGGCTCCACAGCTTGAAAAAGCTTATGATTCAAAATCATGATGTTCTGAGCTCATACTAAGAGCGTAGGCATACGAGTTTGTGTTCCACACTGTGTGTTACGACAATCTTGTTATAAGGGTCATATTAATGGAATATGATAGACCTACGAACTACGAAGAAGAGATGGTGGACCTAAGTCCGAGAAATGGCTATGAGTCATTTATGATCCGAAATAAAATCCATATACGATTACCAGGTATTGACTTGGGAGATCTTCTTGATGGCATCTAGGATGTTAATAGTATATGGAATTTTATGAGAGAGTAGACATTGAGCAGATTCGATTTGTCGTGAAACAGTTCCGACAGACCACATGGGAGTTTGTCTCAAGTGGCGAAGCCTAAATCTATTCTGGGTCGTTTAGCAATTACTATAATTTCGAATAAGAAATTGATAGATGGATGAGAAAACCATGGTTCTTAATAGTGTCATTAATAATGGTTTGTAATCCTGAGGATGCTAAACATGTATGCAAAATTCTGTGGTCCATTCATGGACTGAAGCAAGCATATCGGAGCTGGAATCTTCACTTTGATAATGTGATCAAAGAATTTTGGAGTTGTCCAAAATAGTTGAAGAAACCTACATTTGCAAAGAAGTGAGTGGGAGCAAAGTAGCTTTCCTTGATCTTATATGCGGAAAGCATATTTGAGTGGGAGCTAAGTAGCTTTTCCTTGATCTTATATGTGGAAGGCATATTTGAGTGGGAGCTAGGTGTCATTTGTGATTCTGTATGTAGCGACATATTGAATGACACAGATCCTCTAGTAGAGTGTAAAGGATTATTTAAGTGATTAAATTTTCTTTGAAATGAAGTTAGGAGTATTAGGCATCCGATTTATAATTGTATAGATCAGAGGGGGCTTAATAACATTAAGTCGGAGTATTTCCTAAGTCAGGATTCTGAAGTGTTTCAGAATAGGACAAGTGAAGAAAGAGGTTCTTACTTGTATGACTAGGTAAAATATTAAGTTTATCTTGGCTTTTTCAGTGATAGAAAATGATGTTCGACATTCTCTATGTATCACACATAGAGTCTATCAGGCTGAAAGCTCGACTTAGTGTGACCCGAGTTCTTCGTTAAAGAACAGGTTCTAGAGTGATCCTTGTGTGGATCAATGAACAAACGTTAAGTTTATTCTTCAGTGTCTATGAGAACTGAAGATAGGTTTTCTAGTAACGGGTAAGAGTGGAATGGCAACTTGCCGTAAAGAGGTTACGATGATGCAAGTTATTACACTGACCCATACGACTAGAAATCTCGTATAGGAGATGTCCTTTGTTTTGAAGATAGACATGGTTAGTTTGCGAAGTCGCATATGAATGCACTGTTGCATAATCTACATAGGTATAGAAATATATCGCGACTTTAGAAGTAGCAAGTGTGATTGGACTGAGCAGTTTTCCGAGCGTAGGTGGTCCCTTAATAGATCTTTCAGACTTTTAAGGTGCATGCTACGCGAATGCTCGAGTCTCACTCCATCCACTGGGATATATTTCACCGTCATCGTAAGATACGGGTTGATGTCAAACTAGGTGACATAGAAGTGTTGCAAAGCACATATAGGTCTCAATGTGTGAGATCTATTGACTGTATTCCTCTTCCATGAGGCGAGCAGGCACCAAGATGCTATGGGTGTTGAGCTTTTACCAGGTTGTAAACTAGATTAAGTGTTACTCTAGTGCAAGTGGGAGACTGAAGGGAATATGCCCTAGAGGCACTTAATAAACATAGTTTATTGGCAATATCCCAATCGTTCATTATATGTTTTATACCATGCTATAACTGTATTAAGCGGAAACATTAATACAGGTATGGTAGATAAACAACCAGGTCCCTAGTAGCCTCTACTAAGACTAGTTTCGTTGCACGATTGATGATCGAGGTTTCCCGATCATAGGGCATGGCGCCGGTCGGCAATGGAAGTCATATCGTTAGGTGTAACGATGTGATGGACATACCCAGTATTTATAGGACATAGTCATTACGCCTTAAGACCGTGAGACCAACTCTTATTGTTATTCCTGGAAGATACTTTGATCGCACCAAACGTCGTATCTTATTTAGTATGACAATAACGGTGATACTTTTGGGTATCGGAAAGGAGTAGTTGAGACGAGGGGTCAACAGCGGGATTTGTCAGTCCGCATAGCCGGATAGATACTCTAGGGCCCACTCGGTGAGATTATGTCAAATGAGTTTGCAAACATGTGACTAGGTCACCAGCTGACATAATATCATAGACGAGTAGAAGATAGCGATGTCGGTAACGAGATCATGCTAGGTATGGAGATATCTGAGAATGATACTCGGACACGCTAAGTATCGCCATGACAAAGGGTTTAAGACTATACGTCCAGGTTTGATAGATGAAAGTCAGTCGTTATATCTCAGGGGTTAATTCATGGGGTCCAGGCCTACGAGTTAGTCGTTGATCATTGAGGAGTCTTGATCATACCTGATATTATATCGAACCGCTAGGGTAACACACTTAAGGGGTTTCGACAAGACAACCGGAAAGGAAGGAAATCACCGGGAGCGTCCCGGGAGGGGTCCGATGGAGATCGGGCAGCGCCGAAAGAGTTTTCGGAGCTAGGAAAAATTATATATATTATGTTTGATATTAATTAGTGTAATTAATATGCAAATATGATTTTATATATTTATTTTCGAATTTATTTAGGCTGATTTCCCTAAATGGGCCTTCTGGTCGAAAGAAGGCCCATGGGGGGGAAAACCCTCAAGGGAACTTTGTGGGGGAGGCTTGGCCGGCCTAGGTGGGCCAAATGGGGCCCACCTAGGGCCGGCGCACTGCCCTTGGCCGAACCAGGCATGTGGGATAGTCCCACATTGCCTGGCTGGCAAGGTTGGCTCCCCCTGGGAGCCTATATAAGAAGGGGCACCCCTGGTCTTTTAATTCACCAATTAATTCCCAATTTCTCTCTCGATCTCGTGGTTCCCTTGTTGGAGCCGCGCCGAGTAGAGGAGGGGGATCTCTTCCACCATAGCCCGCTGCCGCGCTGCTGGTGTTCCGGTCCAAGTCTTCCGCTGCTCGTCCTAGACTGGAGCTTCGGAGGCCGTCGTCTCCACCGTATGTGTGCGACTCCCTGCGAGGTGCTGCGCTAGCGGTACTCGGAGGCCTACTTCCTCCACCTGACCTCGGGGTCATCTTTGTCATCTTCGTCGCGCCGAGTTCTCCGCGACCTAGAGGTCGGCTACGGCGTCTTCATCGTCAACGCTTGTGCGGGAGCGTAATCCCCGCTATTCGGTCTACGAGGGTATGTATTCCGATCTCCGCCGTACTTCTACATCTGCATAGTGTAGATCTTGGCTAGTTTAAGGATATCGTTGGTAGGAAAAATTTTGTTTTCTGCACACGATCCCCTTCAGAAGGCAGAGCGCCAGCACCGGGGTCGGTGCGCTGGCAGCAGAGGGAGGGGAGGCGCGGCAGCTGCGGGGCGAGACGACGTCGCCCAGACCACTCAAAAGGAGTCACCTCCGAGCACTCACAAACATACGGAGCTTAGCGACAACCCCCGGTCATTCAGATCCAGCTGAAATCGCAGGGGTAGATCTTATCTGGAATTCCGCAGAGCGCAGCTTAGGTGGAGAGAGGGGGCAAAATGGGCGGAGAAACAGCTCGGCCGGCCTGCATACAATTAATTGTATTTTCCAATGAATTAAATCAATTAATATGCCTTGCTATATAAAGGGGGAAGGGGGTGTGCAAACCCCTTGGCTCCCCCATGTGGGACTAAAGGAGGAGAGGGGAGAGGGGGGTTCGGCCGAACCCCCCCCCTTGGGCTTTCCTACTCCTAGTCCAACTCGGACTAGGAGGCCCAAGCCTCCCTTCCTTGTGGGGTGCGGCTCCCCCCTCTTGGGCCCTCTTAGGGCCCATGTAGGTGGGAGCCCCCCTTTTTTCTTTATTTAATTAATATTAAATTAATACAAAATCCCTATTAATTCATAATTAATATATTTATATATAATTCAATATCCCATGACTCCGAAACTATTTCGGAACCACCCGAACAACTTTCGGACATTCCCGGAACCATTCCATACCTTCCCGGAACTCCTTCCGGACCACCGGAACTCTTTCCGGATCATTTCTCTCTCTCCAACACAATCCTATAATATTCCAGAACCTATCTCCTAGCGTCGCTAAGACCTTAAGTTTGTTACGCTACGGTTCGAGAACACTCCAGACATGGTCGAGACATTCCGCTCACCAATGATCGTCAGGGATACATGGAAATATATGACGACCCCTGTGCATTCCACGAATATCGTCGTTGAACCATAAATATGATATTCATTCCCTTTGTCTCTGCGATACCACCTTGTCCGAGATATGATCGCAGACACACCGATGCCTTTGTTGTATCTCGTTACCGACGAAGGTTATTAACTCGTCTGCGATATTACATCCCCATGACCTAGTCATAAGCTCCGCAGCTATATATAGATGCAATATCACCGAGTGGGCCCAGAGTATCTTTCATTACATGAATGAACAAATCCCGCTCTTGATCCTTACGTCTTGATGCTCTTTCGGAATACCCAAGATGGACACCGTTATTGTCATGCTATATAAGACACAACGTTTGATGCTCTCAAAGCACCCCTACGAAGCATTAATAAGTACGGTCTCACGGTCTAAGGAATAAGCTACCATATTCTTATCTATTGCAAATGACAAACATCGTAATACGATCTTATTGCAATACTTTGTGTATGTCCACCACCTTATTCAACTAACAAGATGACCCCATTGTCAACCGACGTCATTGTCCTTGATCGGGAATCTCGATCAACTGTTGCCCAACGGACTAACTCATATAGAGGCTTGCTAGGGACCTGGTTGTCTATGTATCACACGTGTATTAATAATTCCGATTAATACAGTTATAGCATAATACACAAACCTATTATAAACTTATGAGATAATGCAATAAATACTACTTATTTATTTGCCTCTAGGGCATATCTCCTTCAACAACATCGCCGAGTATGAAGGACTGCTTGCTGGTCTGCGCGCGGCAATCGCCCTAGGCGTCAAGCATATACTCATCAAGGGCGACTCCCAGCTGCTCGTCAACTTCTCCAACAAAAGCAACAAGGCCAAGGACGACCACATGGCCGCATACCTTGAAGAGGTCCGTAGGCTGGAAAAGAACTTCAGGGGAATGGAGTTCATGCACATCCAAGGAAAAGAGAACCAAGAGGCTGATGACATCGCCAAGCGCGCATCAAAGAGGCAAGCCCAACTGCCAGGTGTCTTTGAAGAAAGGCTCGTCAAGGCATCAATAAAGCAGCCCCTCGAGGCCCTGCCCGCAAGCACAGACGAAACGCTCCCGCCACAACCTGCAAGCAGAGCCCCAGGCTGCGGACCACCAACAGGGGAGCGTCTGTTGGTCATAGTGGTACACCAAGAGGCAGGATGGATCGACGAGATCAAAGACTACCTCCACAAGGGGATCCTTCCCGAGGAAGATGTTGAAGCGGAGCGAATTGCCCGCCAAGCAAAATCATACCAAATCCTCGAAGGAAATCTCTACCACAAGCGCCCAAACGGCATCGCGCTCAAGTGCGTCCCTCCTGAAGAAGGAAAGCTGCTGATAAAAGACATCCACAGCGGGGAATGCGGCCATCATTCGTGCGCCCGCACCCTCGCAGGGAAAGTTTTCAGGAGCGGCTTCTACTGGCCTCAAGCGCTTCAAGATGCAACAGACATCGTTCAAGCTTGTGAAGCCTGCCAATTCCACGCCAAGCAAATCCACCAACTTGCGCTAGGCCTACAAACCATTCCGCTCTCATGGCCATTTGCGGTCTGGGGGCTGGACATCCTGGGACATTTCCCAACAGCGCAAGGTGGATACCGCTACCTCTTCGTGGCCATTGACAAGTTCACAAAATGGCCTGAAGTGGAGGCGACACGCACAATCACAGCAGGAGCGGCGGTGAAATTCATCAGAGGCATGGTCTGCCGCTTCGGGGTGCCTAACCGCATCATCACCGACAATGGCTCGCAATTCACAAGCGGCATTTTCAGAGCCTACTGCCAGAATATGGGCATCAAGCTCTGCTTCGCCTCAGTCGCCCATCCGCAAAGCAACGGGCAGGCTGAGCGCGCAAACGCAGAGGTCCTCAAAGGCTTAAAGACCAGGACCTTCGATGTCCTCAAGGGCCACGGCAAGGGTTGGATCAACGAGCTACGCTCGGTGCTCTGGTCCATCCGTACAACACCACCCAAGCCCACCGTGGAAACGCCGTTCGCACTCGTCTATGGAGCCGAAGCAGTCCTCCCCGCAGAGATAAAGCATGGGTCCCCACGGGTCCTTGCCTTTATTGAGGACCAGCAAGAGGATATCCAAAACGACGACCTGCTGCTCCTTGAAGGACTAAGGCGCCGCGCCGCTCTACGGGCGGCCAAGTACCAACAGTCCCTGAGGCGCTACCACAGCCGCAATGTGCGCTCGCGCACCCTGGAGGCAGGCGATCTTGTCCTCAGACGATTCCTCTCCAGGGAAGGCCTCCACAAGCTGTCTCCGATGTGGGAAGGTCCCTACAGGGTCACCCACATCGCCAAGCCTGGCGCGGCTCTCCTCGAGACGGAAGACTGCGTCCCCGTCAAGAATCCATGGAACATCATGCATCTACGCAAGTTCTACCCGTGATCATCATCACATCAGGGCATTTAGCGAAAGAGGCAGCCCACGGCTCAACCTCCAAGCATCTTTTTGTCCCTCAAGGTTAAAAGCTCAAGGCTTAAACCTCGCAAACCTTTGTATCCGCGAGGAACATGTAAAAAAAAAGTGATTATTGTCACACCCGTGATCATTGTCACGACGAGACGTCAAGCGGACGAGGCAGCCCACGGCTCAACCTCTAAGCATTTTTCGTCTCTAGAGGTTAAAACGCCGAAAGGCTTAAACCTCCCAAAAACATAGCTTTGTCTCCTAAAGGAACAAATGCCAAAGTGGTCATTGCCACACCCGTGATCATTGTCACGTCGAGAAAACAAAGGGGAAGAGGCAGCTTACGGCTCAACCTCCAAGCAATGTCGACTCTAGAGGTTAAAACGCCAAAAGGCTTAAACCTCAAACAAATGCTTTGTCTCCCAAGGGAAAAAATGCAATCGTGGTCATTGCCACGCACGTGATCATTGTCACGTCGAGACTCCTAGCGAACGAGGCAGCTTACGGCTCAACCTCCAAGCATTCTTGTCTCCGGAGGTCAAAACGCCAACGGCTTAAACCTCCAAAGCCCAAAAGGCTTCACTCGAGGGAAAAACCCTCCGAGCTCTCAATTAAAACGAGCAACCTAAGGACGGTGAGAGTCTCAGCCACCAACAGGTGGTCCCCATGCCTCGACATGGTCAGAGCATTAACTTGGCAACACCAAGCATAATGACTCAACCTCGTTCCTAAGTGAACTTAGCGCTTCGGCGCTGCTTAAAAAATGTTTTTGGGGGGTTTTACATTTACGCACTACTATTGTTGAAATGTGCGCTTATATCTCTCCACAAGCGTACCTTGCGAGCGGGGGCTGAGTACGGTGCCAGTGCCTCAAATGCCACACCAGCAGCACTGCAAAATCCAAGAGTCCGAGCTCTGGCTGGAGGGCAATTCCCCCGCAAACAAGCCATCTCTACTAAGGACTTTGGTACTTACTCTCCTCGCAAGGAACGCCTGAGGGGACCTATAAGAGCGCACGATCCCTCGATCCGTGTTCCAGCGTTTGGGTTCACCCCTCTAATACCTGCAGGAAAGAATTCCCCCTCGAGCCTGAAGGGGCATCCGGGAGCGACCCCTCAAGTGGGCAACCTCGCTAGGCAAAGAGTCTCCCCAGGAGCGACCCCTCAAGTGGGCAACCTCGCCAAGCGAAAGGCCTCCACAGAGCAAAAACTTCGAGAAGCTAAGTCTCGCACCCACACTTTAAAAGTGTTTCTCTCTCCCGAAAGCGCGCCTTTGCCCCTCGAGCGACTTCGCTTTCCCTTACGCTTCATGGACTACTCGCACGTCTAAGGGGGGCACTTGAGCATCGCGACTCAAGGTCCTTACCTCTCCTAGGCCTAAACTCCCCCCGGCCTTGCGGAGTCATTGCTCCCGCATACCGGAGTGGCGCAGTCATGGCGCGAAGAGACGGGACCTAACGACGCAGAGTACAAATAGACATGAAGATGAGTCCAAAGAGACCTCACGAGGGGCAGACCAGCTCGGATTAAAACAGCAATTAAGGTATATTACAAGCCAAAAGGTCTTAAGGTGTCTAAAAGCACCTAGCTGGTGTAGATACAAACGCTCGCAGGCGCAATAGAGGATGGTTCAGTGAGAAGCAGCACCATCTTGGACCTCTTCAGCGGCGGCCTCGTTAGCCTCGGCAGAGCATGCCTCCTCCTCGCTATCCTCCGGCGCAGCCTCCGCGCGCCTAAAGCGGTTACAAAAGGCGTCCACCTGCTTGCGGAGGGAACTTGAGACACGCTGAGCGTCCTCGCCTTGGGCGGCCTCGGACACGGAACCCAGGTCGAAGTCTGGCGTGAGAAGCTTGAGGTTGGTGAAGATGCGATCCACCACCACCCCCAAGAGCTGCCGACTCTCGTCCTCGATCATCTCCCGAAGCTCGGCGACAGGACCTTCAAGCGCTGGGAAGAGCTGCTCGAAGTAGACCAAGTACATGGCAACGTCGCCGCGGCCCCGGACGTCGGTGTGCGGCGCATCCGCTCCCAGCTGCAAAGCCAGCTCGTTGCCACGAGCGACCAGCGCCTCGAACATGCGCTCGCGCTGCATCGTGAGTGCCCGAGCCGCGTTGGCGGAGTCCGAGGCCTCCACCGCCCGCGTCATCGCCGGGGCCACTTGCTCCTCCACGTCCTTGGCCAAGGAGTTGAGGTTGTGGACATCCTCGGTGCGAGCCTCCTCCGCCCGGCGGTGGCCGTCCTTAGCGCGAGTAAGACGAACCTCCAGCTTGGAGTTGGCCTTCTCGAGCTCGGCGATCTTCCGAGCGTCTGCGGCATGCTTGGCCTTGAAGCGGTCCTCCTGCGCCTGGGCCATGTCCCAGTACTTTTGGGAAGTGGACCTGCAGAACTACTTCTCGCGCTCCGCGAGGGCGTCTTCGGCCTCCTTTTTCTTCTCGGCGAAGCGCCGCTCAAAGCGCTCGTAAGCCACCTTCTGGGCAGCGACGTTGTCCTCATACTTCGGGATCGCCTGGGCCAGCTCGCCCTCTCGCTCCTCGAGGGCCTCGCGTTGAGCAGCCAGGTCCTTCTCCGCCTGGAGGCGCTGCTCCTCGCGCTGCTGCAGCTCCTTCTCCTTGAGGACCAGCAGCTGCTCGCTCGGCAAAAGCCTTGCGGTCCTTCTCTAGAGCAGCCGATGCGGCCTGATGGGTGGAGAGCAGCCGAGCCTCCAGCTGGCCCAGCTCGCGGCGCTTCTGCGCCAATGAGCCCTCCATCGCCTCGCGTTCCGCCCCGACCTCGCGCAGAAGCTTCGCCGCGGCGTCGCGTTCCGCCTGGAGGGGTTGGAGCAGCTCTGCAACGTCGCGGATGGCCGCCTCACGGGTCTCCTTGGCGAAGGTGGTGGCTTCCTCGCGGGCGGCCTACAGCGCCAAGTCTTCCTGCCGACGCGTCTCGACTGCCGCGTGGAAGGACTCCCACGATTTCGCCAGCTCCTTCTACTGCTGAGCGAGCCATATGTCCCCAAGGGCGAGGTGAGCCTCCAAGCCCTCCAGGGACTCCCTCACGAGGCCAAAGGCGGCCTCACAAAGCCCCGCGCTCCAGTCCTAGCCGCGGAGCACCAGGGCTCAGCTCGCAGAAGTTCCGGCCTCGGCGTCGAGTCCCGCAGGTCCGGCCGCAGGAAGGACAAGGGGGCTGGCTGGAGCCCCGCCGGAGCCTGTGCCCGCGCCCCCTTCAGACCCTGCGGCCGCGGGGCGCTCCTCGCCTCCAGCCTGGCGGGGAGCAGAGAAGGAACCGTCCCCGGCAGACGCGCCCACGCCTGCCGGCGCCTCGAAGGCCTCCGTCACGGGCTGCGCAGAGGCGTTGAGCGCTGGCGGAGCAGCAGGCGCACCCGGAGGCGTCGACACGCGCGGCGGCGTCGGCTCGCGAGGCGGAGTGGCCTCGCGCGAAGACGTAGCTGCGCGAGGCGGAATGGCCTCGCGGGGAGGCGAAGCCGCATGAGGAGGAGTGGCGGCATGAGGCGGCGCAGGAGTCCTCGCCTCCGAGCCCTCCACCGACGGAGACTCGCGCGGCGCGGCAGAGGCGTCCGGGCCTACGGCGCTCTCCTTCCCAGGTGGACCAGCCGCCCCCGCGAGGGGCGCCGTCGCTTCTACCTGAGGCGCCTCGTCAAGGGGGGCCGTTGGGGCCATCCCCTCAGGCCTCGCGGCCTCGTCAGCCACGGCCCCTGCCGTGGCGGTCTTCACCTCGGACGCCTTGCGGAGCCGGCGGCGCTTGGCAGGCGCAGGTCCGCTGTCAAGAGCGCAAGGGAAACCTCAGCAAAGGATGAGATGGAAATAGAAACCAAGAGGGTAAACGACCCTACAACGTGAAAACTCACCTTGGAGGGGGAGCGCCAGCGTCAACCCACGTGAGGCCTGACGAGCGCCATGAGGGAAAGGGCTTAGCAGCCGGCCTCACGGAGGGCGCCTCCGCTTTCCTCTTGGAAGGGACGTCAGAGGGCCTCACCCCTGCGTGGTCAACGGCGGCCTTGGTGCGAAGGCCGCGCCTCCCCGGAGAGTCCTCCGCACCTGAGGCCTCCCCATCCTCAGCTTCCTCCTCCACGGGGCGCGAGGGCGCCACCACGAAGGTGTCTTAGTCGCCTAACGAGATGTCGTGAATCTCGTCAGTAATAGGCCCAGCCCTAGAAGAGGAGACCTCCCCGGCTGCGAGTTCCTCCTCGTCTTGGCCAGCTCCGGAGGCCGGGGGAGAATCGGCCCCCTCCGCTCCCCGCGGGGCCGGAAGCGGCGGATCAGAGTCCGGCGGGCCTATCGGGGAGAACGAAGGCATCTCCTCCAGGCGGGCCATGCGCTCCGTCAAGTTGTACTGGTGAAGGGGCCGGAGCACCGCGCGGACCTCGTCCACAGGAAGCACGGAGGGGTTGCAGAAGAGCGCGGAGAGGATGTTGTCGACGACGTCCTTGTCGTTGTCCTCGACGTGGAGCCGCATCTTGTCGTTCGGCCCCGAGTACATCCACATGGGGACCGAGTGAGCTTGGAAGGGCGCGATGCGGCGGGTCACGAAGTCCGCCACGGCCATCTGCCCCGTAAGGCCCTCCTCTCGAAGGAAGCTCAGGCGCCCCAACAAGCTTGCATTCTTGGTGCCGTCGAAGGTAGCCTTGCCCCAGTGGGAGTTCTTCACTGGAGGCTCGTCAGTGACCTCGAGGAAGGCGCAGGGACGCTCCACCCCGACGAAGAACCACTTCTGGCGGAAGTCGTCTACCTTCTTCGTCACGGACGTGATGGCCCTGCCCTCGCTCCAGGACATGGGGATATAAAAGCCCCCCATGCCGTCGACGATGCGGAACGAGACGCACCCGGAGCGCTCGTTCTTCGCCGTGTTCCGGAGCGCGTAGAAGCACCGGAACAACCCCACCGTGGGCTTCAGGCTCAGGTACGCCTCGCAGAGGTAGGCAAAGACGGCGAGGATGAGGATGGAGTTGGGGTGCAGGTGCAGCAGCTGCACCTGGTAGAACGCCAGCACCGCCTCCAGGAACGGAGAGAAGGGCGGCACCAGTCCCGCGGCCAGGCAGTGCTGGAAGACCGGGAAAAATCCCCGCGGGCGCTTCCCGTGCGCCGCAGGTTTCAGGGCGGTGGCGCCGTGCTCGTTCGTCCGGTCCGCCACCAGATATCGGACCTTGGAGAGCGCCTTCTCGTTGACGCGGACGCCAAGCAGCGCCCCGCCCATCACGGTCTTGGCGGCCTCCGCCTGGAAGGAGGACCCCGCGGCGGCCTTGCCCTTACTCTTGAGAGGACTCATGGCCACGGGTGTGGAGGTGGAAGGAGACGGAGAACAGAAACTCGCAGGAGAGCGCGGAGGCGGAGAGCTCTGTGGAGCGGAATTTTCTGCGAGAAATTGGAAACGGTAACGGCTCCCTGCTGAGCGCTCGGGCTTTATGTCCCCTCCAAGAGCGGTTGCCGGGACGTGGTGGGACCCCCCACGACTCACGCCCAAATCGTGTGAGTCCGTTAATCGTCCAAGTGCCGCGTGGCTCGGGCCGGCTGGGCACAAAGGGCCCAGACGCTTCGCCTAAGCCCATGGGCTCAGTCGTGCCCATCATGGGCCCGGGGGCTACTGTCGGCCCAGTGGGAACTGGGGTACCAAGAGCCCATTCCCCCCAGGTCTCGCTCGCGGGCCAGACGGACGAAACGACTAAGGACAAGGCGTCACCGCCTGACGGGACCCCCGAGAGCGATCCCCCTCGAGGGCCTGAAGAGGAGGCGAGGGCCTCAAGTGACCCCTCGCCTCAGGGGATCCTCCTCGTCAAGGAACCAACCCGCTTGAGGGAAGTCCGGCAGGAATCTCCCCTCAGGCCTGAAGGGAAACGTCGTCGCCAAGGAATCCCGACAGAGCGCACGTGACCTCTGCCACGCTCGTACAGAGGCGCTCACACCCCCCCCCCCCCACCCCCCCCCCCCCCCCCCGCTGTCCCTGGCGATAAAGCGATCAACAAAGCTGCTCCGCCTGCTGCACAGCTGTGAGGACCTTCTACTCTGACGATAAAGCAGGTGGACGGCGCAACCCTCCAACGGAGATCGTCATCGCGGGCTCCACCTCAGAGACCGCCCGCTCTACGGATGGTACGAGCGCGGTCGGCCGCCTGTCGGCCACGGCGCCACCTTTATCTTTTTTTTGAAACATTTATGACAGTAGGGTGTTCCCCTACTACCTCCATCCCAACAATATATTACTTTAGTGTGAAAAAGTTACATAATTACAGACAAAGGTGGCTGAATAGCCAACCTGAGTGAAGAATAGAAGCAGGTAGAACTACAGAGTGTTGGATAAATTTCCAATAAAATTGTGAAGTTCTGTCTTGGTCCTGTGGACCAGAAGACCAAAGTCTTCGGCAAATCTTCTTTTCCGGGACTGCAAATCCGGGGTTATCCCATTGAACACCAAGGCATTTCTCTCTTTCCATATACTCCAAGCTCCAATCATAAATATTTCCATAAACATGGGTCTTGTATTTTCTTTTTTTGCAGATGCTATGAGATCTAGTCTACTTAAGCCATCATCCCAAGTGATCATCAGAGTTGTCCAACATCTTTTGCCAAAAGGACAATGAAAGAATAGGTGTTCCACTGTTTCTTCTACCCGATTCGGGCACATTGGACAATATTGGTTTCCTTGCAAGTTAAATTTCTTTCTGTTTAGTAAGTTTCTAGTATTTAGTCTGTCTGCAAAGAGTAGCCGACAGAAGAACTTAACTTTTGGTGTACAGCTTGATTTCCAAATCCATTTGAATGCTTCGTGAGGCATAATATTCCTAAAATAATACTGGTAATATTTGCTGGATGTATAATGGTTTCACCATGGATATATCCATTCGTCTTTGTCATTACTTTGCAGAGTCAAGGATAGCGAATCTTGCTGGAGGCTACGGACTTCTGCCATTGCTTCTGGCGACAGAGGTAAGTTGAAGTTTTCGGCCAAGGTATTTGCTCCCAGAAATTTCCTAACAGAAATGTCCTCATCTTTACAGAAGGAAAAGGCCCTCAGATATGTGTCGGAGGCAGGTTTATCAATCCAATTATCTTTCCAAAATAGCACTGAATTACCATTTCCAACTGAACATTTGGCAATGCCTCTGAAAATAGGACTTAATTTCAACACACTTTTCCACCAGAATGATCCACATGGGTCAATAGCATGAGGTACTTTTTCATTATAATATGCATTCCACACTAAGGTTTCCCAAGGTGTGTCCACCTTATTGTATAATTTATCCAAGAATTTTAATAAAAGAGCTTCATTTTGAATTTTGAGGTTCAGAACTCCAATGCCTCCTCTCTTTTTAGGCATACAGACTCTATCCCAGGCTACTAGATAATTTGTTTTTACTCCATCGTCAGTCTTCTTGTCCCACAAGACATGCTTTCTAATTTTTTCAAGGTGTTCCAGGATTTTCGGTGGAATTTCTAAAGAGCACATGGAGAACATAGCAATGGAAGTTAGCAGGGAGTTAATCACAGTGACCCTACCACTATAGGCCATCATCATGAAATTCGTTGACATTTTTCTCTCCACTCTATCCACCAGAGGCATCATATCTTGTACAGTAGGTTTTGTTGTGCCCACCGGTAACCCTAGGTATGTGAAAGGCATAACACCAATTTTGCAATCCAGGAGTGTGGCAATTGTCAGGGCTCTATCATTTGAAATGTTGATAGGTATCAAGGATGATTTTGTATAATTAATATGCAGTCCAGTGGATGCAGCATAGTTGTCAAGAATGTTTTGCATTTCCCTCACTTGATTGTCACACGATTGCATTATTATTAGGGTATCATCCGCATATTGCACCACCGGGAAATCCATACCAAAATCTGGCGAGAAGGGAGCTTGCAGCACATTGTCTCTAAAAGCTTTGTTAATCGCACTCTGTATAAGATCTGCTGCCAGAACAAAAATTAAAGGAGATAGTGGATCACCTTGTCTCACTCCTCGTTTACAAAAGAATTGTCTCCCAGGAACTCCATTCAAAAGAACAGCCGACTCGCCAGATGCAAATATCACTTTAATCCAGTTAAGCCATTTATCATCGAATCCCATTTGCTTCATTATTTTTATCATTGCCTCAGGTCAATAGTGTCAAAAGCTTTAGCAAAATCTAATTTGAGCAATATAATTTCCTGTCCAGATTTATTACACTGATGCAGAAATTCAAAAGTCCAAGCCAAACAATCTTGAATATTTCTGCCTTTAAGGAAGCCATACTGATTCTTATGCACAATTTTAAGCACCACCTTTTGCAACCTATTTGCCAAGATCTTTGTAATAAGCTTGAGACAACAGTTCAACAGAGTTATGGGTCTGAAATCATTCATACCAGCTGGAGAAGCAGTTTTTGGAATAAGTGTGATGTGTCCCATGTTAATGTTGTCCAGATTCAGGTTCCCTTCCTGAAAGTCAAAGCAAATTTGATAGATATCTTTCTTAATTATATGCCAACAACTTTTGAGAAATTATCCATTAAACCCATCCGGATCTGGTGCTTTATCATTAGGCATTGTACTGACAACTCTGTCAATCTCTTCAGTAGTGAAAGGTGCAGAGAGTTCTTCTAGACCAGACACAGGTTGTATAAGTGATTCTAAATCCAGCATCATTGGTGGGTTGCAACAGGAGCCCAGCCTTTCTTTAAAAGCATCAAAGATCACCTTTTCTTTTGCCTCATGAGTTGAAACCTCAATACCATCTGAATTTGTCTGTTTGGATATATAATTCTTCCTATATCTTTCAGTTGCATATGCTTGAAAGAATTTCGAATTTTCATCACCGAATTTGGTCCACCGAACAGTGCATCTTTTCTTCCAATATTCTTTTTGATATTCCAGGAGACATAGAAGATGTTTCTTTAGAATTTTCCTGAAGTTAATCTCAGGGATAAACAAAGGTCTT
This sequence comes from Poa annua, assembly GCA_026929855.1. Classification (NCBI taxonomy): domain Eukaryota; kingdom Viridiplantae; phylum Streptophyta; class Magnoliopsida; order Poales; family Poaceae; genus Poa; species Poa annua. Next base: position 77,420,708 of record CM049430.1, on the reverse strand, counting down.
TCATTTTCCAGATTATCCAGTTCTAACAGGGCTTTATTGGAATTGGCAATACAGATTGCTAGTTTGGAAATATTCTTACTCCACTTCTTCAATCATATCTTAATCTCTTCATCTTAGCAGTCAGGTTTGCTGCACTGTTATGCTTGTGAGTGTCTTTGTGCCAACTTTGTTTGACCAACTCCATAAAACCTGGGTGAGCAATCCAATAATTTTCAAATATGAAAACCTTACTAACTGGAATTTTTGTTTTAATTTCCACTACGCAGGGGGTATGGTCAGAGATTGGTTTTCCTTGGGGCTCAACAAAGGTTGCAGGGTAAACAGATGTCCAATGTAAGTTTGTGAAGAACCAGTCCAGTTGTTCTAAAAGTGGTTGCTCTTGCATGTTACTCCATGTATACTTTCTACCTTTTATGGGCAACTCAACTAAATTCTGCTCTCGGATGAACTCATTAAAAGTAAGCATATCGTTCACATTACCACCTGGCTTATTCCGATTTGAAGGAGATCGAATAAAATTAAAATCACCCAATATTAGTCAGTCCTCGTCAGCCGGTATATTTAGTTGAAAAAGCCAATTAACAAAAGAATCCCTTAGATCTCCAGTACAGGGTCCATATATGTTAACCAACGTCCAAGATTGCGCCGACATTCTGGAAGTAAAATGAACTGACAATGCAAATTTTCGCAATGCATAGCCATCCCAAAGAACAATGAACTGTTCCAGACAATAAGAATACCACCAGAAGCCCCCCAAGAAGGTACATACACAAAATCATCAAATCTCTTGGGACAACAAGATTTAATAAAAGAGATATCAATAAATTCCATTTTAGTCTCTTGAAGACATATAATAGCACATCCACTTAGTTCAATAGCATTAGCCAGTGCAAGCTGCTTAGCTTTAGAGTTTAGACCCCGGATATTCCAACATAAAACCAACCAGTGCTTTAAGAGATTCATTATTACAAGCCAAAATAAGAGATAGATAATAGAAGGATTATTAAATTCCAGACTCCTCCTGAGGGTTCTCCTGAAGTAGCTTCTCAGGAGACAGCATTGAAGGTTCGATGCCACAGAGGTTAACACCGATATCTCTGATAATGCTTAGAGCAGTTGGAGGAGGAAAAGTGTTTCTGGCAGGAGCATCATTGAAAGTGAGTGTCAGGCCTGGAACCTTCATAGCTTTCACCTTACTCTTGGCTTACTTTGTATCTGAGACATCATTGGGCTTGAAGCCATTATACCTGGTAGAGCGTGTGTTGCGTCTATCTAATGAAGTGACCTGAGGAGCCTCTTTCTTCTTAATTAGCTTGCTCACTTTTAAAGCTGCAGGAGTGAGGTTACTATTAGATTCATCATATACAAGGTCATCGCTGGCTAGCTCTTCAATGACTACAGTCTGTTTCTTTTGTTCTCTTCCCACCCACAGGTCAAATGCCTCCCCAATTAATTCAAAGCAAATTGCCTTACTGAGAAAGATTTGTGTAGCAAAGAAGAAGTTGTTATCCAATTGTAGATTGACCAGGCTACCCTTATTCAGAGACAAGGCAGCATAAACAGAGGCATAAGCTGAAGCATTTGCACTGTAACCTTCTTGAGCACTGGTGATAGCAAAATCAACTACCATCTCCTCACCCGAAGAGGATGATTCTGAATCCATGACAGCTTCATGGTATGCGTGTAATGGGCTGTCAGCTACATTTGTTCTTGGAGGTGTGACTCCAGCTGAGAATGCAACACCTTGCTCTGCTAAGATCACTTGGAAATTAACCAGAAGAAGATCTTCAGGTGCCAGATCCATTTGTGCTGCAGCAGGCATGTGTACATGTTGCTCATGCTGCACCTCTTGGTCCTGAATGTTGTTGTTGTGCTGCTGATGGTTGTGTTGGTGTTGTTGATTCTGTTGGTTCTGTTGCACCCAGGTATTGAGTTGGTGCTGATAAATCTGCTCAGCAGTGACTTCAGGACCATGCAAAGGATGAGGGACTCCATTAGCAGGCAGAGGATCTTCAGTAGCCATAGGAACTGCAGCAAGGTGGGCATTCCAGTCATTGCTTCTGAGCATGTATACAGGAACCGACCAGCTCATCCTGGCTCCACCAAGCTGAGTGACCACAAGGCTCTTTGGAACAAACTTCGGGTCAACAAGCCAGACCTTAGCAAGCACAAATTGATTATTTTCTCTAGGACGGTGCCACACAGAGAGCATACCGAAATCTTCTACGGCCCTGTTGATGTAGTGACTCATCTGATAATCAAGAGGAAACCCTAGAAACAAGATCCAAGTTTCGCGACCAAACGAAGTTAATCTCATGTTTTTTGCAGCATCATGCCTAACAAAGGTGACTGTGGTTTCATCTGTGAGCTCAAAGGTGAGGCCAATTACTGTGTCCGCAGTTAGGGTATCCGCAAAGGTGAAGCTGCCTATGCCGAAAGGATGGTCCTCAAAGTGCGTAACCACAAATCCAGATTCAATGAGTGTACCTCGGATAGCCTGCCGCATCTGACTCCGCATTTGGATGGGGACGAAGTGGTTCGTCTCTGCAATGACGATGTTGTCGTGACGGAGAGGTGGTGCAGCATCGACGACCAGACAAGCACGGACGAGGCGATCAGCTGGCCCTTGTTCAATCGTCATGTTGTCGGGCAGGAACGCTAGCGGGTTTGCCGGGAAGTTCGCCATAGGCGGTGTAGGCGACGGCGAAACAGTAGCTTGAGGGAGGAGCGACGAAGCCGAGACGACAGGGGAGGAGGGTTTGTTAATTTGGGAATCTTCTCCTTCCTTTTTCTGTTTAGGTAACCAAATATTGCGGCGAGTGATTTTTGCTCCGTTATTGTGAATCCTCTTGGGCCTCCAAGCCCACCGACTGGGACGGCCCAAAACAGTCTTGTTTTTCTTTTGCAAACAAGAATTACATTTCCAGCCCAAGTCTTGACATCGGCGACAAACACCTGGGCAAGAATCCTGCAGATGATCTGCTAAGATGCAACGGCCGCAGCGGCCCAAACTTTCAAAATAATGCTGCAGGGCGGCAAAATAGGAATTATGATATTAGTAGCCTTTTTCACATGCAGATCCGAATACCCAGCTTGCCTTAGATCCATAATATGCTCCAGCGTGATCGTCGGTAATTGGCGACAGAATTTGACAAAGAAAGTGTCATTAACAAATGTACGTTTAGAAGGTCCAGAAATATCCGTAGTAGCCAGGTAAACAAAACTTCCAAACTTAAGACCTGAGGTAGCTGGGGTTTTAACAGATTTATCCAACGGAAAGGCGTGATCCCAGGACCCAAATTGAATGCTCTGATTTGAATTCGAATTTGAAAACTCAAGCTTTGCTAATTCTTTCTTGGAGGATAAATTTTGAGAATCCGATGCCCTTGAAATTAAGAAATACAAATTTGGTCGCCAGTTAGTGGGACTCCTCTGAGCCACGTCCAGGTTTTGATCTGTCGACCGCCAGGTTGGTGGATGAACAAGTCCAGATTGGTAAGGTGAAACACCCCTGAACAGCGAGAAATGGCAAACAAAATCCGGCCAAATGCGATCACGAAGACCATAAATGAAATGCCCAACACTCGCCAAATTCACAGAAAATCGGAAACGGTGGTCACTGACTTGATAAACCTTGAATCCCGAAGCATCCCCACCAATAGAGAATTGTAATGCTAAACCAACTGATTCTTCCGTAAGAGGGAAAGATGCCGAGGAGAATGACACAACCAGAAAGAATTCTCGAGCCTTGGGAGAAGGGGATAAGTGGACAGTGGAGCCAAACATGCGACGCACCTGGTTCGCTAGTGCCAATCCCGGCGAAAAGTCCCAATGCAGAAGGGCATCCATGGGTCCAGCGATGCAGGGAAGGAAAGGGAGGGTGTGCGCCGGCTACGGAGTGTACACCGGCGAGAGGGCTGGTGGGTGGAACCCTAGATCGCCATGGATTCTTCATGGTAGCCGCCAGAGGGAGGAGGGGTGGGAGGAGAGGTGGGAGGAGCCATCGCATCGTTCGTGTGTCTTCGTCACAGTGGCACTCTCGTTTGGGTCACCCGGCCACTCCCATAGTGCGCCATGTGCTCCATCGCGCCACCTTTATCAACAATGGACCGAGTCCATGGATGAATGGAGCACTGTGGACTCATGCTCCGCCCCGCCACTGGCAAGTGGGAGCCACCTCGAAGGCCAAGCCGAAGAAGAAGGCCTGAGGCGCCTATAAAAGAGAGAAGACATCCATCGTAGCAAGGGTCGGCCCTTTGCGTGCAAACCTCCCATGTAAACCCTAGCATCTCTAGTTAGGTTAGTCTCTGTCCGGAGGAGGAAGAAGATCATCGCTTCCCTCACCAGGCAAGAACTGCCTCGAGGGGGCTTCCGGCAAGCTCAATTGTACTGTAACCTCCCACATATAATACAGACAGGCAGGAGTAGCGGTCTTACCTCCTCACGAGGGCCGTGAACCTGGGTAAAGGACGGTGTTTTCCTTGGTTGGGTGTGCGTCTTCTTCGGGTCCGGCGAGCAACGTCGCGGAGCCACTTGAGGGTTTAGACCTCCGCGTTCAATCCCCTCTCGAACTACACTTCAGGAAGTGACTACCCCCGATTCCCGGGAGTCATAACCCGACACGCGATACTGGTTCCACTACTGACATACGGCTTGTACCGTGTCTATTGCTGGCGGGTGTATGTCTCTCTCTTTAGTTGGTCTTGCATTTTCAATGGAGGGCCCGAAAGGGATGCTTAAACATGCAATTACTGGATCGTTGTTATGGTCACAGGTTCGTAGGTTTGAAGCGGTTGTATTTACGACAGCCCCAAACCACCTAAAGTATGCAAAAGATAAAGTAGAAGCGTCTAACTTTATTTTGCAGGGGCAATGTGATATGGTCAAGGTAGGTTTATTAAATTGTTTGTAAACTGCGGGCGCCAAGAAGATCATGGCGCAATGGACTATATCACATCACATTACATTTGTTGTTATTGTGTGCATCTTATATTCTGTGATTATATATATTAGTATATTAGTTACACGGTGATAGTTATATATAAGATGATCCTTTCAAAATACCACAAGTGTTCTTCTTCCAACGAGCACCACCACGAAAGTTCTACGTTATGAGGCAGGCTGTGACGATCGGGTGTCAGCCATATCGTCCTTCGCATACAGTGGGTGTAAGCCATGTTGCACAAGTGTTACATGGAGGTTATTGTGGCGAGCCTAGCATATGAAGATATGGCCTCGGAACACGGAGGCCGAAAGGTCGAGCATGAGTCACATAGTTGTTGTGATTGACAATTGTCTACCCTTGAAGTTGTGTTGCCGGCTCTGACGATGAGGGGTTGTGCAATGGATGAGGGTCGTGTACTCGCTGAAACGACCAGGAGGGATGTTCGTTTGAGTGGGAGTTCTGATAGTTATTTTCTAAAATACTAGAACTCAAATTGTAATGAACAAAGTCTGTTTTGCAAAACTTTGTAGATATTAACCAATGTAATAGCATATTTTAAAATTAGACGCATTCATGCGATTGAGAAACTTAAAGGTTGGGTCCAAACTTCATAGATTTATACTTTAACTTGAGGATACTCCTTGTTTAAACCGTTAGCTCTTTGTGATACAATACTCGCTAGGAGATAAACCCGAAGATTCTGCTAACAAAAGGATAATTTGGATTATCAAGTTTATGTGCGGACGATATCATCATAGTCCAGTGTATGCTATGATCTTCTCCATAGAGAACCAACGATGTGTACGAGTTGTTAGATCGCGAACATATGAGATGATCGCTAAACTCGGGGTACACCTAAAGTTGGGTTGATGAAGTTTATCAGTATGTTGACTGATTGTCTTCTCAACCAAGATGGAAGAAAATACACACATTGAAAGAGCACGTGGCAGTCATATTTGATGACACTAGTCATAGTTGATGACATTTGGTCATACTTGATGACATATGGTCATACTTGATGAACATTGAGACGCCTCGCTCAGCTCGATTACTGGATGACAGACGTCGTTGCCAAGTGCAAACGTTTTGTCATAGACTATGTCATGCAAGGGGAATCGTTCACCTTCATGGTTCTTGATTACATTGGAAGTATCAAGAAGATGAAACAGATCGCCGGAAGTCATCAATGATGATGGTGTATATATGATATACACGTTATGAATGTTTTTCCTAAGCAAGTACTCGCAGTAGTGACTAAGTTTTTGATACTAGTCATGTTTTATGAAAACCAGATTTACTACTTGAGTAGCTTGGAAGGATGAGGCGACATTGCGTGTTGATAATGGCAGATAAATTGTTGTGATGGCCATAGACACTCTCCCTCTAGATCTACCATTTGAATAAATTCTTGTATGATCGCCTGTTAGTATGATCGTTATAAGTGTGTCTCCTCTAGCGAGACAATTGTTCATATATGTTAGTGACAAACTCATTGTCCTATATTTATAAAGTACTGATCATATGCCGATTTGAATTTAGATGGTAGAAACTCCCACATTCATAAAATTAATGCCAAATGATACAAACTTAATAAAGACACCACATATGTGTGGCACTGCCGTTTTAATTCATGTCAATGCTACAGTCAATGAATTAGCTCCATAACAGATGGATCTACAAGTCCTTAGATTTGATCTTTTGACACTTGCAAGATAACTAAGACACCGTTTTCGGAAAACGGGCATATAACTTATTGATATTCATGCATATAGATGTATGTGGATCAATTAAGTAATTGATGGGTAGTGGAGACCTTTATTTCGTGAACTTTACTGAATGTTTTGAGTATAACTTGTTGAGAATCGTGCATATGGATGTATGTGAATCAATGAAGTATTTTTAACGTACAGTGGAGGTCTTTATTTCATAGACTTCATGAATATTCCGAGTAGATATTGATATCCACTCAGGGAATGTTAGTCTGGAAACTTTGATTCGATCAAACAAGTTCATAATGAAGTAGGAAATAAACTTAACAAGAAAATCAAATATCTGCGATACAGATCGAGGAAATAAAGATTTGAGGTATAATGTTGGCACATCATTAGAAGACTTGTCAGAAGAGTTCCAAAAATTACGTCGCATGGAACACCATAGTGTTATGGTATGTTAGGACGTTCTAATCACACCCTATCGGATAGTGTGTGCTAAATAAATCTCTTACCGAGCTATTGTGATCATTAGAGTCATATCGTAGAAACGTAATATTCACGTTAGATAATAGGGAAACCATTTAAATCCATGGAGACAATACCATTCCAGTGATGGCATGGCTTTTAGCCTAGATTGTCGTTTCAGCAATTTAGTGTTTCGATGTGATCAAAGCTAAAAAGGATTAATCTTTGTAGTGTACCGTACCTAAAGAGTTAGTTGGGTACATGTCTCACGACAGAGGCAAAATCGTTGCCAGAATATACCTTGCGAAAGAAATAGTTTCTTGTCCAGGGGTATAAGTGAGAAAGAAAGTAGAGCAAGACGAAGTTGATGAACTTTCTCTCCATACATCAGAGTGGCGCAACCGAAAGTGTTTTCGGTGTCATGCTCCACAGCTTGAAAGAAGCTGATGATAAAAGATCATGGTGCTCTGAGCTCATACTAAGAACGTAGGCGTACGAGTTTGTATTCCACACTGTGTGTTAGGACAATCTTGTTATGAAGGTCATGTTAATGGAATATGACATACCTACAAACTTCGAAAAAGAGATGGTAGACCTAAGTCCGAGAAATGGCTATGAGTCATATATGATCCGAGATAAAATCCATGTACGATTACCAGGTAATGACTTGGGAGATCTTCTTGATGGCATCTAGGATGTTAAAAATATATGGAATTTTATGAGAAAATAGATACTGATAAGGATCGATTTGTCGTAAAACAGTTCCGACAGATTCAAAAGTTCACCACAACGAGATTTAGTCTCAAGTGGCGAAGACTAAATCTATTCTGGGTCGTTTAGCAATTACTATAATTTCGAATGAGAAATTGATAGATGGATAAGGAAACCACGTTTCTTAATAATGTCATTAAGAAAGAGTTGTAATCAGTACAATTATGGTTTGGTGATCCTGAGGATACTAAACATGTATGCAAACTTCAGTTGTCCATTCATGGGTTGAAGCAAGCATATCGGAGCTGGAATCTTCACTTTGATAATGTGATCAAAGGATTTTGGAGTTATCCAAAATAGTTGAAGAAACTTGCATTTGCAAAGAAATGAGTGGGAGCAAAGTAGCTTTCTTGATCTTATATGCGGAAGGCATATTTGAGTGGGAGCTAAGTAGCTTTCCTTGATCTTATATGCGGAAGGCATATTTGAGTGGGAGCTAGGTGTCATTTGTGATTTTGTATGTAACAACATATTGAATGACACAGATCCTCTATTAGTGTGTAAATGATTATTTAAGTGATTAAATTTTCTATGAATGAAGTTAGGAGTATTAGGCATCCAATCTATAATTGTATAGATCGTAAGGGGCTTAATAACATTAGGTCGGAATATTTCCTAATTAAGATTCTGAAGTGTTTCAGAATAGAAAAAGCAAAGAAAATTGTTCTTACTTGTATGACTAGGTAAATTATTAAGTTTATCTTGGCATTTTCAGTGATAGAAAATGATGTTCGACATTCTCTATGTATCAGACATAGATGCTATCAGATTGAAAGCTCGACTTGGTGTGACCCAAGTTCTTGGTTGAAGAACGAGTTCTAGAGTGATCCTTGTGTGGATCAAAGAACAAACATTAAGTATATTTTTCAGTGTCTATGAGAACTGAAGATATGTTTCTAGTAAAGGGTAAGAGTGGAAAGACAACTTGCCGTAAAACGGTTACGATGATGCAAGTTGTGACACTAACCCATACGACTAGAAATCTCATATAGAAGATGTCCTTGAAGAAAGACATGGTTAGCTTGTGAAGTCGCATATGAATGCACTGTTGCATAATCTACGTAGGTATACAAATATATGACAAATTCAGAATTAGTAAGTGTGATTGGACTGAGCAGTTTTCCGAGCGTATGTGGTCCCCTTAATAGATCTCTTAGACTTTTAAGTCCCATACTACGCGAATGTTCAAGTCTCACTCCATTCACTAGGATATATTTCACCGTCATCGTAAAATATGGGATGATGTCAAACTAGGTGACATAGAAGTGTTGCAAAGCACATATAGGTCTCAATGTGTGAGATCTATTGACTGTATTCCTCTTCCACGAGACGAGCATGCACCAAGATGCTATGGGTGTTGAGCTTTTACCAAGTTGTAAACTAGATTAAGTGATACTCTAATGCAAGTGGGAGACTGAAGGGAATATGCCCTAGAGGCACTTAATAAAGATGGTTTATTGGTTATATTCCAATTGTTCATTATATGTTTTATACCATGCTATAACTGTATTAAGCGGAAACATTAATATAGGTGTGGTAGATAAACAACCAGGTCCCTGGTAGTAGCCTCTACTATTACTAGTTTCATTGCGCGATTGATGATCGAGTTATCCCGATCATGAGACATGACGTCTGTTGGCAATGAAGTCATATCGTTAGGTGGAACGATGTTATGGACTTACCCATATTTATAGGACGTAGTCATTACGCCTTAAGACCGTGAGATCAACTCTTATTGTTATCCCTGGAACATACTTTGATCGCACCAAACGTCATTATCTTATATAGTGTGACAATGATAGGTGATACTTTTGGGTATCGGAAAGGGGTAGTTGAGACGAGGGGTCAACATAGGGATTTGTCAGTCCGTATAGCCGGATAGATACTCTAGGGCCCACTCGGTGAGATTATGTCAAATGAGTTTGCAAACATGTGACTAGGTCACAAGCTGACATAATATCATAGACGAGTAGAAGATAGCGATGTAGGTAACGGGATCATGCCAGGTATGGAGATATCTGAAAATGATGCTCGGGCACGCTAAGTATCGCTATGACAAAAGGTTTAAGACTAGACGTCCAGGTTTGATAGATGAAAGTCATTTGTTATATCACAGGGGTTAATTCATGGGGTCCAGGCCTACGAGTTAATCATTGATCAGAGAGGAGTCTCGATCATGGATGTTATTGTATCGAACCACTAGGGTAACACACTTAAGGGGTTTCGACAAGACAACCGGAAAGGAAAGAGATCACCGGGAACGTCCCGGGAATGGTCCGATGGAGATCGGGAGCGACGAAATAGTTTTCGGAGCTAGAATAAATTGTTTGATATTAATTAGCGTAATTAATGTTTAAACATGATTTTATATATTTATTTTCGAATTTATTCAGGCTGATTTCCGTAAATGGGCCTTCTGGTGGAAAGAAGGCCCATGGTGGGGGGGGGGGATTGGCCGACCTAGGTGGGCCAAATGGGGACCACCAAGGGCTGGCACGCCAACCTTGTCCGAACAAGGCATGTGGGATAGTCCACATTGCCTGGTTGGCAAGGTTGGCTCCCCCGGGAGCCTATATAAGAAGGGGCACCCTTATCCTTTTAATTCAACCAATTAATTCTCTTATTTCTCCTCGATTTTGTGATTCCCTTTGTCGGAGTTGCGTCGAGGAGGATGAGGGGATCTCTCTCCACCATAGCCCGCTACCGCGCTGCTGGTGTTCCGGTCCAAGTCTTACGCTGCTCGTTCTGGACTGGAGCTTCGGAGGCCGTCGTCTCCACCGTATGTGTGTGACGCCCTGCGAGGTGCCACGTTAGTTGTGCTGGGAGGTTGGCTTCCTCCACGCGACCTCGAGGTCATCTTCGTCGCGCCAAGTTCTTCGCGACCTAGAGGTCGGCTACGTCGTCTTCGTCGTCAACGCTTGTGCAGGAGCGTAATTCCCGCTATTCGGTCTATGAGGGTATGTATTCCGATCTCCGCCGTACTTCTACATCTGCATAGTATAGATCTTGGCTAGTTTAAGGATATCGTTGATAGGAAATATTTTATTTGCTGCTTGCGATCCCGTTCACTATTTGCCCACCTACCCAACTAGTAACTTGGTTGATTCAATGCTGCAACTTCGTCGATTGAACTTATAGCAGATGCTTGTACACAAGTAGTGTGATACTTGTGATAGATGATAGCTTGATTTCATTTTAAGTTTTCATATGGTTATCCATTTTTTTCAACTTTGTTTGATTAGTTTTATAGGTTATGTCGATGACGGAAATATATGATTCTTCGTGGACATGTATGCATATATATATTTAAATGATTTTAGAAGATATCTATTCCAAGAATAGTCCCCAAGTACAAAATACGAGAAGCATTTCACCATCGATGTGGCAAATATTATGTGTATTCTCCTATGTTAAGGTCTCAAATCAGTTGAGTGAAGAATTTCAATCTAATCTAGCTTTTTAGTATAATATTCCTTTCAAAATAACTGAACATAATATAGAGGAATCTAAGAACTACAATGCTTTGCTCATTACACGCTTGATCAGTGTACGTATTTTCTCCGGCAGCCTTTAAGCGTCGTCAGTTTTCTTTCCGTGGCGGATAAACATGGAACTTGACGGATATAAGCGCTGGATTCTGTTTGAGTTGTTAGTGGGCACAAATTATCCCTGCAACACATCATTTTAATGGGAGTGTATATTATGCAAAACATGTGGGACTTCATGGTGATCCTATATCTTTATTATTAAATGGGCGTCTGCGGTCGTGATGGTCCATGTGTGGTACGTCGTCTGACAGACCGATCTCTCTCGGCAGATGATTGGGAGCATTCTAACCGTCTCCCGTCACTGCTTTGTCAATCATACCCGTCCTCTCTCCTCTCGTTTGTGCGCTCGCTCCGCCACCAGCTCTCATCAGTCATCCCTCACCCTCTGGACCTCCTCCTTCACGTTAGGGATCGTCGTCGTTGCCACTGCGGTTGCTGCAACTGGCGATTGAGGCTAAGGACGCCACCACCAGCAAGTTGGCGGTCCCTCAGTCGCTGATGCCAGTGCAGTCATCTTGTCTCAGTCTCGTGATTGGGAGGATGATCAGAATCTCATTCCCGAGTTACAACTGCTGGGGAGGTCTGATGGGGTCATGGAATGCTGGAATATCATGGGAGAGATGTACCTGATATTGCTGATTTTAGTGATCAGGTATCACACTCGATGTCTCACTATTTTAAATGGTTCAAGTGAAATTTGTCCGATTATGTAATCAATCGGAACATGTGACAGAAGGGATTTCTTAGACTTAATGTTTGATCATGGAAGCGACACAATCATATGCTCTGGGTTGTTTGAGTGTAATAAACTTTTGTATACATGTTTGCTCTGAAATTTCAGTTTGTCCTTTTCAGACGTAGAAACAGCTTAATGTGAGGCATGGCCTGAAGTGATATTTTTTATGATAGAAACAGATTTATCTTTTGAGATTCCCTGCCATCATTACTCGAGAGCCACAAGTGATAAAAAGTCATCATTATGGTGTCCATCTCCGAGTCCTTCACCTTACCGAGCCACTCCAAAAACCATTGTAGACACTATTACTTATAACACACTCATATAGTGGCTCGGGAAAAAGGTCAAGAGGAACTGAAGCCCTTGATCTATTCATGGAAATGAGGACAAGGGGAGTAGAGATAGATAGCTTGATATTCAAGTATTTTGACTTCAGCAGACAATATAATCCGAAGGTGCATTTTGACTTCTGACAGTGTTTTCGATTAAAATATAACTGTCTACAGTTAAATAGAATATTTAATAATAAAGTTGTCAAGTTGTAATTTTGGCCTCAGTACCTCATCACTATATCACAATAGAAAATACACGTACATTTATTTAGTAGCTAAAATTACTGTTATAGAAGTTGCAACATTACTGTTTGTTATTTCCTTGTTTTTTAACTTGATATGAATATGGATAAATTGGGAATCCCGTTGTTTCTTATTTGTTGGTTGCTTGTCTGTCTATTGTTGGTAGATGTGAGAAGTAAACTTGTCTATAAATTGTGGCCCTGGATCTATTTATCTTGACGTTCTAGGTATGGCATTATCAAATATAAACTTTTCAATTTTCGGATTTTAAGATCTCGATAGGAGACTTCTGTGTTGTTCTTTTCTCATCCTTTTATCATATATACTAAATTGAATTTCATTGGGAGATTCAAACAAATTATTAAATAAACAAGTAGCAGATATCCCTTTGTTTCTCCAAGATGCAAATGTGAACGTTGTTTCTATGAGTACATGTTCGTGAAAGCATTTATTCATGATAAATAGATGAAAACTAGAGCAGCACATATTAGGTAGAAACAACACGTGGAGAGAAGTATGAGTTACTTAGAAATAAAGTTTGTCAAAGTAGTTACCTACAAACAGATGTTCTATACAACATTTAGCCTTGTTTTGTGACCATCCTTCAGGTTGTTTTCCTCGTTAAGAGAAAGATAAGAGAAGCCGGCGAATAAGAGGGACATCATTCGGCGCCAAAGAGCGTCAGAAAGTTCTGAGGCGAAGACCGTGGTAACATTGAGCGAAACGAGTAGGACAAGGCCTTAGACAAGCAATCGCTGGAGATGTACGACGAGCGGAGCGGAGACAAGCAAGACATGTAGGTGGATGAACGCTGGAAGTGCAAGCTGGACGAGAAATTTGACTGATGAAGAAGATTGATCGGTAAACCGTCGAAAAATAGTCTAATGTCCCAAAAAAGTGACTGAGATATTAAGAAAATTTTCCACTGGTGAAATAGCGACACGTATTTATAAATCAAATTTGATGTTCACTTCAAAATATAATGTTTAATAGTACTTCGTAACAAACTCGCACGGGCATTCCGCTAGTCTGTCTTAATGTTGCAGCAAACTCCCGTATCCATCAGCTGTAATTTTGCACGCAAAAAAAAATCCCCAAGATCCGGATCTGCTTTCTGAATCTGACCGCACCAAACAATCACATTAGTCATGGGAGAAAATTGGTAAGTTGTGATTTGTTTTCAAAATTCGTATTGCAAAATTAATTTGAGACGTAGTATTTTCTTACCTTTTGTTACGGTGGCTAGTTTTGGAAAAAAAGGAAGCGAAGGAATCAGTGGCGATTCAAAACGGGAGTTTTCCTTCGATAGAACTCTTGTCGGTTTCTTGCTGATAGGATCTAGCTTAATATTGTCCTAACTGAAAATCAAATTCAGACATAGCAATTCATAACAGCTAACTTCAGAGGGAAATTGCGGATGAATTCTTGATTAAAGAGGAAAGTTTAGGGTTAGCCTCGAACAGAGGCGGCTAGGGTTCAACCCAGAGATTACAAGCATACCCAATCCTTCACTGGATGTCGGGATATATAGAAGGAGAGTTCAAACAAAGAAGAGAGCAGGTGAGATGCTTTGCCACCTGTAAATAATTCAAAAGCGACAGCTAGATGAATCACAACCGTTGAGGTAGCATCGGACGCTCCATGGACATCTCTTTAGGCGCGAAGCGGTAAGTGATGTCCTGGGTTGTACGTGGCTGTATCAATGGCTGGGATTCTTCAATAGCCGCGTTTTCAGATCTGCTACAGGTAACTGAAGATGTTCTGTTGCTCTTGTCGTCAGAGGAGGGAAGATCCTGACAATTCCCCCCTAGTGAGCTCAGACTTGTCCTCAAGGATGAAATCCCGGGAACGCCTTCTGGATGAACGCCACGTGTTCCCATGTTGCATCATCACTTGACAAGTTTGTCCACTTGATGAGCCATTGAATGACAGGAATTGAAATCGATCCCTGGACTCTTGGTATCATCTTTCTCTCCAGAATTGCTTCCGGTGCCACTTTGATCGTACCATCAGGGTTCAGAAGAGGCAAATTTTTCGTAGGCACAACCTTAGGCCCCTAATGTTTCTTCAACAGACTGACATGGAATGTGTGGTGTAGCTGGCAGCCTTCAGGTAAGAGTAGTTTGTAGCTTGTTTTGCCAATTCTTTCCAGAAGGCGAAAAGGACCATAGTACTTAGAGTGTAGCTTGAGGCAGCGATGGATACTCAATGAAGTGTGTCTATACGGTTGTATCTTCAGATATACCATGTCCCCTACTGCAAACTCTCTCTTTGACCTCTTCTTATCAGCCTGTACCTTCATTCTTTCCTGAGCCTTCAGTAAATTATCCCGAATTTGTTGTGCTAAGGTAACAGTGTCTGTTGTTGGTGTTAGTGTAGCTTGAGTATCTTCTGGAGGAAGCAGTTGTTCCATAATCTGGGGAGGTGGTCTGCCATATAAGGCATGAAATGGTTTCATGTTCAGTGAAGTGTGGAAAGTAGTGTTGTACCACCATTTGTGCCATTTGCTGGGTTGTAAGAAAGCCATGTTCCTTAGGTAGTTTCCCAGACATTGGTCCACTCTCTCTGTTTGCCCATCTGTCTGTGGGTGATAAGTTGTGCCAAAGTGTAGCTTGACCCCCAAGGACTTGAATAGATCTTGCCACAAGTGGCTGGTGAATATCCTGTCTGTATCAGTGACCATAACAGAAGGGAGACTGATACATCCATTTTACATCACTATTTTATATCATAATTTACTGCTATTCATTGATATATATCGTATTTGGAGATGATAGGTATGTTATTTCATCTATTTTGCATGATTGATGATCATTGGAGGATGGAAAAAGCACCGTCAAGATACAATATTTGCGAACACCAAAAGAACAAAGTGGCCAACTAGGAATTATTTCTGAATTATTTCATCGAGGGAGCCAAAAGGGGAGCCTGGGGTGGGACCCATAGGGCCCACACCACCTCTCGGCGCGGCTCCCAAGGCTGTCGCACCAGCAGGCGATGTGGGTGCCCTGGCCCACCACTTGGCGCACCCTTCGCGTACTTCTTCCCCCCGAAGACCTAAAATTACTACGTTGGATAGAAACTATCTCCGCCGCCACCACGAGGCGGAGAAGACAGAGAGAGAAAAGCTCTTCGGCAGGCTGCGTTGCCGCCGGGGAAATTCCCTCCCGGAGGGGGGAAATCGTCGCCATCGTCACCATCATCGAGCTGCACTCCATCACCATCGCCAACACCACCATCTCCACCGCCGACGCCGTCATCTCCATCCATCCACTATGTTCCCGCTGTAACATCTAGGCTAAATTCTATGTATTAGATAGGGGAAACTCTCCCAGAGTTGATTACTCTTGTTATTGATGCTATCGAGTGAAACCGTTGAACTAGGGTTTATGTTCAGATTGTTATCCATCATTATATCACCTTTGATCATGTTCATTATGGTGTGTTGTGAGTAGTTCGTTGTGTTCTTGAGTACATGGGAGAAGTCTAGATGTCAGTAGTGAACTATGTTGATTAATATTTGATGTTTCGATATTTAAGTTGTGGTGCCATTCTTCTAGTGGTGTCATGTGAACGTAGACTACATGACACTTCACCTTTATGGGCCTAGGGGAATGCATCGTGTATTCGGTTATCATTTGTGGGGTTGCCAGAGTAACAGAAACCTAAACCCCCGTTGGTATTCCGATGCATGAGGGATCGCAGGATCTCAGAGTTTAAGGCTATGGTTAGATTTATCTGAACTACTTTCTTGTATTTGCGGATGCTTGCAAGGGATATAATCATAAGTATGTATTAGTCCTAGGAAGGGTGGTGCATTAGCATAGGTTCACCCACACGACACTTATCTAAACGCTAAAGATTATTCATCAATATGAAGCGAAAGCACTAGACAGAAATCCCGTGTGTCCTCAAGAACGTTTGGTCATCATAAGTAAACAAACCGGCTTGTCCTTAGATCTCAAAAGGATTGGGCCACTCGCTGCAATTATATTTGCCGCGCTTTATTTACTCGCATTTTATTTATCTGTTATCTCAAAGTCTACTGAAAACTTGACCACTTGTCAGCACCTTCTGCTCCTCGTTCGGTTCGACACTCTTATTTATCGAAATTATTGCGTTACACCCCCTATACTTGTGGGTCATCAAGATTATTTTCTAGCGCCGTTGCCGGGGAGTGAAGCGCTATTGGTAAGAGGAATTGGTAAGGAAAACTTCAACTGTAAGTGTTGTTTTTATTTTTGTCTCCTTATTTGCTTAATAATGGAGAAGAGAAATATTGATTTCCTGTTTGGGAAGTCTTCTACCGCTGTTGAGGTAGAACATGAGGCGCCTCCTGATGATATTGTGCCATTTAAAATACCTATGAAAATTGTTAAACGTGTTTTGAATAACCGTTATTGTGGGGATGGAACTGTCCACCCCAGTGATCATTTGTTGTATTTACATGAATTATGAGAGCTGTTCAAGTGTGCAGGTATTACGATGGACGAAGTCAGGAAGAAATTATTCTCCATATAACTTTGTAGGAGAGCTGCGCATTGGTATAAACTGCTGAAGAACAGGGATTCTCTTGGATGGGAGGAAATTGTACCTCTCTTTTATTCTAAATTTTATCCTCCAAGTGAAATTCATCAAGATCGGAATTGTATGTATAACTTCTGACCTCATGATGGAGAGAGTATTGCCCAAGCGTGGGGGAGATTGAAGGCATTAATGCTCAAATGAACCATTCATGAGCTTCCTGGTAATATTATTGTTGATAACTTCTATGCAAGACTCTCGTTTGAAGATAAAACATTATTGGATACTTCATGTGCTGGATCATTTACTCGTAATAAGAAGGAGTTTAAATTGGATCTTCTTGACCGTATTGAAGAAAATACTGAAGCATGGGAGAACGATAAAGGTAGGGAGTCAGGTATAAAATATGACTTTGAATGCGTTACGAGTTTTATGGACACTGATGTATTTAGAAATATGAATAATGCATATGGTCTTGATTCTCAAGTTGTTGGAAATTATTATAAAACCTTTGCTGACTATTTCAGTTTGCCCAAGAAGGGGTTTGAAAAATATCATGAACCTTATAAAGATAAACCTGTTGTTCCTTTAGCTAAAAGCATTGAAGTTAATATTATTGATCATATCATTCCTAAGCCTTATGTAGATAAAATTCCTTTTCCTGTTAAAGTGAAATAACATTCTCTTATGGCTAGTGTGGTTAATAAAAGTGATAAGAAAGCTAAAGAACCTGATGAACAAATTAAAGTTGAACCTTCTTTGGCTATAGTTAAGGAACTTGTTTCTGAAAATGTGGGACAAGAGTATATTATATTTTGTGATGATGCTTCTAATGTTGTCTCTCATCCTGCAAAGCCAAGAAAGTCTAGTGTTCATGTGTTATCTGTTAAAATTGGTGATCATTGTTATTATGGTTTATGTGATATTGGTGCAAGTACAAGTGATATTCCTTATGAGCTTTACAAAGAGATTATGCATGAAATTGGCCCCATACAACATGAAGATATTGATGTGGTTATTCAACTTGCTATAGAGAAACTATCTCTCCCATTGGTATTGTTAGAGATGTTGAAGTTCTATGTGGTAAGACTAAATATCCCGCTGATTTTCTTGTACTTGGTTCTGCTACTAGTAAGACTTGTCCTATTATTTTTTGTAGACCTTTTATGAATACTTGTGGTGTTGTTATAGATTGTAGGAAAGAGAAAATGCTTATTAAATTTCCTGGTGATTCATATGAATTCAATTTTTTGAAATTTGCTAAAACCCCTTATGAACCCGAATTGCCTAATGAAGATTTTAGAGTAGAACAACTTGCTTCTGTCTCTCTTGCTCCAACTAATTATATTCAGCAATTTATGGAAGATCATGAAGATGAAACTTTTATGGAAGAAAGAAATGAACTTGAGGACATATTCCTCCGTCAACCTATTCTTAAACATAATTTACAAGTAGAAGACTTGGGTAAAACACTTCCACCTAAAGAGGATCTTGTCTTTGATTTAAAACCTTTGCCTGATAATCTCAAGTATGCTCATATTGATGATAAGAAAATATATCATGTTATTATTAGTGCTAACCTTTCAGGTAAAGAAGAAGAACGATTATTGGAAATATTGAAGAAACACCGTGGAGCTATGAGTTATACGTTGGATGATTTGAAAGGGATTTCCCCTACTATATGTCAACATTCTATTAATATGGAGCCCGACGCGAAGCCAGTTGTTGAACATCAACACCGTTCAATACCTAAGATGAAGGAAGTGGTAAGAAATGAGGTATTAAAACTTCTTGATGCTGGTATAATATATCCTATTGCTGATAGTAGATGGGTTAGTCTTATGCACTGTGTCCCTGAGAAGGCTGGAATTACTGTTGTATCTAATGATCAAGATGAACTTATTCCTCAAAGAGTAGTGGTTGGTTTTAGAATGTGCATTGATTTTAGAAAGGTTAATAAATTTACTAAGAAAGATCATTATCCATTACCCTTTATTGATCAAATGTTGGAGAGATTAGCTCTGACGCCCGAAAATCGATACTATGTAGATTTAAGCGATTCCGCCAAAATCCGCATAATAACGATTTTTGGTCGCCCACCAGACATAATGTGCACGCCGAAACATGCGCATTATGTGGGTGGAATTGTGATAACATTACAACAGTTCCGGTACATCCACAAATACAACAGAAGATATAAATACAACAACGACTCGAACGAGTCAAGATACAAATGATACACTACAAAGAGTCAAATGACAGCAGAAGCAAAATGGTATCCGACTACGGATAAGAAGCAAATTGGACTAAGAGTACTGAAGATAAGCGATGGCGCCATATCCCTGCCCAGCCAAGCCGGAGGGATTCCCAAGCTAACGTCGTCAGACTTCAAACCTGTTAACTGCACATAAAGTATAACCCAAAAGAGGGTCAGGGCACTCCCTGGCAAGCAAAACCGGCTTGCCTACTTTCTACACCATCTCCCAAAATATAGGGGAGGTGGACTTAGCGGCAGCAGCACTAGCAACCTAAAGAGACACGCTACAACTTCCGTCTAATTAGAGAGGGATAAGAGAGCGCATAAGATAAACATCTACATCTAACACCAAACATAACTCATTCTCGAATTAACCCCCTCAACCAAGTACGAGGAAGCAATTCGGGAAACTCACACGTTGAACAGTTTTAGTTACCATTTAGGGTGTAAGTAATTCTATATTACTAGTCAAATTAGTTCACAATGATTAGGTGTAAGTTGTCTAGATCTTGTTAGCCAGCATCATCACCAAAACGTCCATAACCGTGGACACGGCTCGTCGATAAGATTATACCCTGCAGGGGTGCACTACTGGACCCATACTCGCATGATCAACCCACTTAAAAACATTAGGGCCTTTCAACCCAACTCTTTTCCTTCACCGCAACAAGTCCAGGAGCCACGGGAGCTATGCTGGTCCCGGCCAAAAGGGTGCGGACCCCCGCAGGACACACCCCTCCGCACCAACAGGTCGCGCCCTATATGCATGTAACAAGACACACCGCCAAAGTAAAATACTACACTAGTATCGACGCATATGAGACAAATGGAAAACCCGAACTAGGTGCAGCTCCCGGACAAGTCGAAGTTCCAGTCAAAGTCGAGGGGGGCTCCATAGGGCCTCCCACAAGTGGTTAGTGCGCTCAAAATTGGATCCGAGGACAAAATCTCAGTTTCTAGGTCGACACTTAGCAGAACAAAGCACCTCGCAAGGCCTTCCGCCGGTGCCTTATCATTTAATTATAATACCCCAATATAATACAACATTTTATTGAGGTAGAATAATCTATCAAGCTAAGCATATGAAATAAAAGACCAACTGACGACTCGCACAACCAACTCTAAGCATGCACTACGACTCGCAAGGCTAACAGATAAACATACAACAGGTGATGGGATGTGGGGATAAAGCTGTATAGGCTGCAGGATAAACATGTGATGGGATCGCAATAAAGAATCGTAACTAGGGTAGCAGAGATCAACGGCGGGAATGAAAGACAATGTATAGGTAAACAAGCAAACTTTGCTTGCCTGGAATCCCGCATGGAAGAAGATCTTGTCGTTGCTCACACATCTCAACGTCTTATCCGTGAAGAAGCAACAAACACTGTAAAGCGCAAAAGATGCATTTTACAACTACGGCAAAAGATTCAGCATGACCATACGAGAATGATGCATGGCATGGCAAGATGCAATACAATGCAGGTAATCCAAATTAAGCGGGAAAATAATCCCGGCAATTAATATTTAGGTGCAAGTTATTTATTTACCAGCAATATTAATTGTTGGTTAACATGGTAATACATGGCATGGGTGATCTAATTAAATTAAATGGAATAGGGCATTATATATTTATTACCCCTAACATTCCATATTTAATTATTTAGTTGCAATTAACAAATTATACTAAGCAATTAAAATAACAGATGCAAAATGGCATTCAAATGGCATATTAATATTCCTTGCATTTTTCTGATATTAAAACATATAAAGATTATTTTATTTGAAGTTATAGATTTAAAGTTATTGCATTTTGAAGTCTAGGGGGTTTTCTGAAAATGTGCAGGGACCTGTTCGTGATGAAAACAATGTTTCTGGGGACTTGGGCGCGAAACTCAGAGAGCAGGGGGCTCGGGGTAATTTTCCCAGAAGCTCTGGTCACTGACGGGTGGGACCCGCATGTCAGTGACCGAAAGAGAAATAAAAAGGGGCAGTGTTATTCCACCGCGCCCGTGGGGATTTGATCCCGCGATCTCGCGCACGGGAGGGCAATGCGCTGCGCTAGCCGCCGGACCGGAAGTGTTTTTGTCTCTGAATGGAGTACAGAATGAACATGAGGCAACGAAAAGCGAGTTAACTGAATTTTAACAGCAAACAGATATGCACTCCGTCAGGTTTCTTCAGAGGAACAAAACAGAAGGAAAATAAAAGGCTCGGTGCGGGGATTTGATCTCGGGATCTTGTCTGAGGGAGAAGAGTAGCACAACCACCGGGCTAGTATCAGGATCATGTTAACATGGAACCTGTAGCTCATAAGACCTATTCGCTCGGCGTTAACTGAACCCAAATTCAGAACACGATGAACTACAGCAGCCAGCGACGACGTCGGACAGGAAAACGACGAGGGAATCGGCGATTCCGACAACAATCGAAGGGGAAAAGGAGGGAAACGAGAGAGTAGCTCACAGGGAGGGGCTCGGAGGAGTCATCCTTGTGGGGGAGGACCGGGGGCGCCTCAATTGGCGACGAGCTCGTCGGTGACCGGAGGAAGAAGAAGTGGTCGATTCGCACGCTCAGGTGAGTCCCGGCCTGTTTCCTCGGGCTAGCACGAACTGGAAACCGAGGCGCAACTACAGGGCTTGGCGGGTGTCCTTCGACGTCACCGGAGCGGCGGCGCGACGTGGAGGCTCTTCGGTGGATATTTTGTGGGGAAATAATAGAGGAGGAGAAGAGGGAAAGGGGGCGGCGGCGCAGGGGGAGAGAGGAGGGTTGGAGGTTGCTAGGGTTTGGGCAGGAGGAGGAGGGGTCGGCTTAAAGGGAGGCAAGGGAGCAGGTGGAGGAGTGGGGCTGCCATAGCCATGCTGGAAAGCGAGCAGGTTCTCCTCTGTGTCGTACGGAGGAAGGAGAAAAGGAGGTGGGCTGGGCTCTGAGGAGAGATGCGCCTCACAGATGGGCCAGGGGTTTTTTTTCCTTCTCTGAAATTTATTTCATTTATTTAATTCTTTTCTGTTTTATGTTTTAAAACAAAATAGAAAAAGAAAAGATGTATAGATTTTTGGAAAATATTTATAGTTTCCAAAAATACATAATTTGATATTTTAATTTGAGTATTTGAAAAGAATTTAAATATCACATTTAAATTAATTTGATTTGCATTTAGATTTAAAAGTGGAAAATAATTTAAATGGATTTAAATTTAAATGCAAGAATTTAAATTAAGATTGACAAATGAAAATGATGCATGATGATGTCATGTTGATGCAAAAAGAAAAACAAACAATTTTCTAATTGGGAAAAATCCCAGGACGTTACAATCGACACCACTAACAAGGGATCGCGTCCCGCGATCCACGCCGAGACCATAAGAAGAGAGGGGTAACTATCGAGTCTTCAGGCTCCGTGATGAACTTCTCGACAGCACTAACAAGGGATTGTTGCTCCACCTGGAAATTCTCGACACCACTATCAAGTGATTGTTGGTCACGACGAAGACGACTCCGAAAGATCGAACCTAATAGGGTAAAAGGCAAGAAATCGTCCACCCACGTAGAATCCTAAACTTTGAAAGTTGGATAAGAGAAGAGACTCAAAATAAAAAAGATACGAGGAGAAATAGAATTGAGATAAGGAGTAAAAAGAAACCTATTGAGATATTTTTCAAAATAACTTTTAGTCAAATAATTTAGACACTCTACAAACATCGACCGTTAGCGAGGTTATCCTACAGGATTTTGCGGACCCGCAGCTTCGATAATCATTCGTATCGAAACAACAAGGAGATTGAAACCAAGGCTCTGATACCACTTTGTGACGCTCGAAAATCGATACTATGTAGATTTAAGCGATTCCGCCGAAATCCGCATAATAACGATTTTTGGTCGCCCACCAGACATAATGTGCACGCCGAAACATGCGCATTATGTGGGTGGAATTGTGATAACATTACAACAGTTCCGATACATCCACAAATACAACAGAAGATATAAATACAACAACGACTCGAACGAGTCAAGATACAAATGATACACTACAAAGAGTCAAATGACAGTAGAAGCAAAATGGTAGCCGACTACGGATAAGAAGGAAATTGGACTAAGAGTCCTGAAGATAAGCGATGGCGCCATATCCCTGCCCAGCCAAGCCGGAGGGATTCCCAAGCTAACGTCGTCAGACTTCAAACCTGTTAACTGCACATAAAGCATAACCCAAAAGAGGGTCAGGGCACTCCCTGGCAAGCAAAACCGGCTTGTCTACTTTCTACACCATCTCCCAAAATATAGGGGAGGTGGACTTAGCGGCAGCAGCACTAGCAACCTAAAGAGACACGCTACAACTTTCGTCTAATTAGAGAGGGATAAGAGAGCGCATAAGATAAACATCTACAACTAACACCAAACATAACTCATTCTCGAATTAACCCCCTCAACCAAGTATGAGGAAGCAATTCGGGAAACTCACAAGTTGAACAGTTTTAGTTACCATTTAGGGTGTAAGTAATTCTATATTACTAGTCAAATTAGTTCACAATGATTAGGTGTAAGTTGTCTAGATCTTGTTAGCCAGCATCATCACCAAAACGTCCATAACCGTGGACACGGCTCATCGATAAGATTATACCCTGCAGGGGTGCACTACTGGACCCATACTCGCATGATCAACCCAGTTAAAAACATTAGGGCCTTTCAACCCAACTCTTTTCCTTCACAGCAACAACTCCAGGAGCCACGGGAGCTATGCTGGTCCCGGCCAAAAGGGTGCGGACTCCCGCAGGACACCCCCCCCCCCCCCCCCCCGCACCAACAGGCCGCGCCCTATATGCATTTAACAAGGCACACCGCCAAAGTAAAATACTACACTAGTATCGATGCATATGAGACAAATGGAAAACCCGAACTAGGTGCAGCTCCCGGACAAGTCGAAGTTCCAGTCAAAGTCGAGGGGGGCTCCATAGGGCCTCCCACAAGTGGTTAGTGCGCTCAAAATTGGATCCGAGGACAAAATCTCAGTTCCTAGGTCGACACTTAGCAGAACAAAGCACCTCGCAAGGCCTTCCGCCGGTGCCTTATCATTTAATTATAATACCCCAATATAATACAACATCTTATTAAGGTAGAATAATCTATCAAGCTAAGCATATGAAATAAAAGACCAACTGACGACTCGCACAACCAACTCTAAGCATGCACTACGACTCACAAGGCTAACAGATAAACATACAACAGGTGATGGGATGTGGGGATAAAGCTGTATAGGCTGCAGGATAAACATGTGATGGGATCACAATAAAGAATCATAACTAGGGTAGCAGAGATCAACGGCGGGAATGAAAGAAAATGTATAGGTAAACAAGCAAACTTTGCTTGCCTGGAATCCCGCATGGAAGCAGATCTTGTCGTTGCTCACACATCTCAACGTCTTATCCGCGAAGAAACAACGAACACTGTAAAGCGCAAAAGATGCATTTTACAACTACGGCAAAAGATTCAGCATGATCATACGAGAATGATGCATGGCATGGCAAGATGCAATACAATGCAGGTAATCCAAATTAAGCGGGAAAACAATCCCGGCAATTAATATTTAGGTGCAAGTTATTTATTTACCAGCAATATTAACTGTTGGTTAACATGGTAACACATGGCATGGGTGATCTAATTAAATTAAATGGAATAGGGCATTATATATTTATTACCCCTAACATTCCATATTTAATTATTTAGTTGCAATTAACAAATTATACTAAGCAATTAAAATAACAGATGCAAAATGGCATTCCAATGGCATATTAATATTCCTTGCATTTTTCTGATATTAAAACATATAAAGATTATTTTATTTGAAGTTATAGATTTAAAGTTATTGCATTTTGAAGTCTAGGGGGTTTTCTGAAAATGTGCAGGGACCTGTTCGTGATGGAAACAATGTTTCTGGGGACTTAGGCGTGAAACTCAGAAAGCAGGGGGCTCGGGGTAATTTTCCCAGAAGCTCTGGTCACTGACGGGTGGGACCCGCATGTCAGTGACCGAAAGAGAAATAAAAAGGGGCATTTTTATTCCACCGCGCCCGTGGGGATTTGATCCCGCGATCTCGCGCACGGGAGGGCAATGCGCTGCGCTAGCCGCCGGACCGGAAGTGTTTTTGTCTCTGAATGGAGTACAGAATGAACATGAGGCAACGAAAAGCGAGTTAACTGAATTTTAACAGCAAACAGATATGCACTCCGTCAGGTTTCTTCAGAGGAACAAAACAGAAGGAAAATAAAAGGCTCGGTGCGGGGATTTGATCTCGGGATCTCGTCTGAGGGAGAAGAGTAGCACAACCACCGGGCTAGTATCAGGATCATGTTAACATGGAACCTGTAGCTCATAAGACCTATTCGCTCGGCGTTAACTGAACCCAAATTCAGAACACGATGAACTGCAGCAGCCAGCGACGACGTCGGACAGGAAAACGACGAGGGAATCGGCGATTCCGACAACAATCGAAGGGGAAAAGGAGGGAAACGAGAGAGTAGCTCACAGGGAGGGGCTCGGAGGAGTCATCCTTGTGGGGGAGGACCGGGGGCGCCTCAATTGGCGACGAACTCGTCGGTGACCGGAGGAAGAAGAAGTGGTCGATTCGCACGCTCAAGTGAGTCCCGGCCTGTTTCCTCGGGCTAGCACGAACTGGAAACCGAGGCGCAACTCCAGGGCTTGGCGGGAGTCCTTCGACGTCACCGGAGCGGCGGCGCGACGTGGAGGCTCTTCGGTGGATATTTTGTGGGGACATAATATAGGAGGAGAAGAGGGAAAGGGGGCGGCGGCGCAGGGGGAGAGAGGAGGGTTGGAGGTTGCTAGGGTTTGGGGCAGGAGGAGGAGGGGTCGGCTTAAAGGGAGGCAAGGGAGCAGGTGGAGGAGTGGGGCTGCCATAGCCACGCTGGAAAGCGAGCAGGTTCTCCTCTGTGTCGTACGGAGGAAGGAGAAAAGGAGGTGGGCTGGGCTCTGAGGAGAGATGCGCCTCACAGAAGGCCAGGGTTTTTTTTTTCCTTCTCTGAAATTTATTTCTTTTATTTAATTATTTTCTGTTTTATGTTTTAAAACAAAATAGAAAAAGAAAAGATGTAAAGATTTTTGGAAAATATTTATAGTTTCCAAAAATACACAATTTGATATTTTAATTTGAGTATTTGAAAAGAATTTAAATATCACATTTAAATTAATTTGATTTGCATTTAGATTTAAAAGTGGAAAATAATTTAAATGGAGTTAAATTTAAATGCAAGAATTTAAATTAAGATTGACAAATGAAAATGATGCATGATGATGTCATGTTGATGCAAAAAGAAAAACAAACAATTTTCTAATTGGGAAAAATCCCGGGACGTTACATTAGCCAATAAAACTCATTTTTACTTTCTTGATAGTTATTCTGGTTTCTCTCAAATTGCTGTTAAAACTCAAGATCAAGAGAAAACCACATTTACTTGTCCCTATGGTACTTATGCTTATAGGCGTATGCCTTTTGGTTTATGTAATGCTCCTGCTACTTTTCAAAGATGTATGTCTGCTATCTTTCATGTTTTTTGTGAGGAAATTGTGGAGGTGTTCATGGACGATTTCTCCGTCTATGGCACTTCTTTCGATGATTGCTTGCACAGTCTTGATAAGGTTTTGCAGAGATGTGAAGAAACTAACCTTGTTCTTAATTGGGAGAAATGCCACTTTATGGTTAATGAAGGGATTGTTCTTGGACATAAAAATTCTGAAAGAGGTATTGAAGTTGATAGAGCTAAAGTGGAGGCAATTGAGAAAATGCCTTGCCCCCGAGATGTTAAAGGTATTCGTAGTATTCTTGGTCATGCTGGTTTCTATAGAAGGTGTATCAAAGACTTTGCCAAGGTATCAAAGCCTCTTACTAATCTCTTTCAAAAAGATATATCGTTTGTTTTTTATGATGATTGTAAGGAAGCTTTTGAAACTCTTAAGAAAGTTTTAATAACTGCTCCTCTTGTTCAACCACCTGATTAAAATTTACCATTTGAAATTATGTGTGATGCTAGTGATTTTGCTGTTGGTGCTGTTCTTGGACAAAGAATAGATAAGAAGTTAAATGTTATTCATTATGCTAGTAGGACTCTTGATTCTGCTCAAAAGAATTATGCTACAACTGAAAAAGAATTTCTAGCTGTTGTATTTGCTTGTGATAAATTTAGAATGTACATTGTTGATTCTAAAGTTATTATTCATACTGATCATGTTGTAATTAGATACCTTATGGAAAAGAAAGATGCAAAGCATGGGCTTATTAGATGGGTATTAATGTTTGCAAGAATTCGACTTACACATTGTAGATAGGAAAGGTGCTGATAATCATGTTGCTGATAATTTGTCTTGATTGGGAAACATTGCTTATGATCCTATACCTGTTAATGATAGTTTTCCAAATGAACAATTGGCTGCAATAAGGGTGAGTTCACGAGATAGTCCTTGGTATGCAGATTATGCTAACTTTATTGTTTCGAATTATTTGCCTCCAACCTTTTCAGCTCAACAAAGAAGAAAATTCTTTTATGACTTGAGGCATTATTTTTGTGATGACCCACACTTATATAAAGGAGTTGATGGTATTATGCAAAGATGTGTTCCGGAGTATGAACAAAAAGAGATATTGAGAAAGTGCCATAGTAGCGCTTATGGAGGACATCACGCTGGAGATAGAACCGCACAAAAGGTTTTACAATCAGGTTTTTATTGGCCTACCCTCTTTAAAGATGCAAGAAAGTTTATTTTATCTTGTGATGAATGTCGAAGAGTTCGTAATATCTCTAGACGTAATGAAATGCCTATGAATTATTCTCTTGTTATTGAACCGTTTGATTGTTGGGGATTTGAATTTATGGGTCATTTCCCTTCTTCAGAAGGTAATACACATATACTTGTTGCTGTTGATTATGTTACTAAATGGGTAGAAGCTATTCCTACTAAAAGTGCTAATGGTGAAACATCATTAAAAATGCTTCAAGAAATTATTTTTCCTAGGTTTGGTGTTCCTAGATATCTTATGACTGATGGAGGTTCTCATTTTATTCATGGTGGTTTTAGAAAGGTTCTTGCTAAATATGGTGTTAATCATAGAATTGCTTCAGCTTATCATCCTCAAACTAGTGGGCAAGTAGAATTATCAAACAGAGAAATTAAATCTATCTTGCAAAAGACTGTTAATAGAACGAGAAAGAATTGGGCTAGTAAATTAAATGATGCATTGTGGGCTTATAGAACTGCTTATCAAAATCCCATGGGTATGTCTCCTTATAAAATGGTTTATAGAAAAGCATGTCACTTGCCCTTAGAATTAGAGAACTAAATAGAGATTTTAAACTTCCTGGATAGAAAAGATTGCTTAATTTGAGTTCTTTAGATGAATGGAGAAGTGAAGCGTTTGAAAATTCAAAGCTCTTTAAAGAAAAAGTAAAAAGATGGCATGATAAGAGAATCCTTAAGAGAGAATTTCATGTTGGTGATAAAGTTCTATTGTATAGTTCTCGTCTTAGATTCTTTGCAAGAAAATTACTCTCCAAGTGGGAAGGACCATATGTTATTGTGGAGGTGTTTCGTTCGGGTTCGATAAAAATTGCTTCGCTCAAGGATGACTCTACACAAGTGGTAAATGGACAAAGAATCAAGCATTATATTTCTGGAGATTCTTATAATGAAGATATTGATGATATTCAAGCAATTTCTAGAATTACATTAAAGAAAATATTTATGAGTTCGAAGAACCTGATTTGGAAAATGTACAGTTTCAGTAAGAAAAAGTCCACGAATTTAATTTTTGGAAATATGTGATTTATTTTTAGAAAATATGAAAAATTATGAGACGAAAACGAACAAGACACAAACAAGCAGGACGTAAGGGTATTACCTCACTCGAGGGCCCTGAACCTGGGTAAATCCTGCTTGTCAGCTGATGGTGCTAAGCGTGTGGTTGGTGAATCCCCAAGAGGAGGGTGTGAAGTAGCAGAGCAGCAAGGTTTCCCTCAGTTATGAAACCAAGGCTATCAAACCAGTAGGAGATGAACGTTCCCCTCGAGGTGTCAATGACGTCAGAAACTCTTGGTGTGGCTTCGGAGACGTCGAATCTGCACACAACACAATCAAAGTATTTTTCCCCAACTCAACGGTGAGGGTGTCAATCCCATCGGCTTGCTATAACAAAAGATTAAACATATGTCTGGAAGAAAGATGTTTGTTTGCAGAAAGCAACAGGTTTGCAGTTGTGGTTTTATCAGATTAATGAGAAGGACCGGGGTCCACAGTTCACTAGTGGTGTCTCTCCATAAATAATAACATTCATCCATGCGTGGTAAACAAATTACAGCTAGTCAATTGACAAAATAATGATGAGCAACCCAATGCATATACTAATGATATGGTGTCTAGTTTGAGATTCATTCGGGCATTACAACAATATACATAGACCGTTCCAACCGCATCTATGACTAATAATCCACCTTCCGGTTAGCGCTCGCACCCCTTTCAATATTAAGTTGCATGCAACAGATTATCGCCTTAGGCACTGTGTGTAAAGTAAGTAAGTAACATCATCCTTAGATAAAGTACTATTGTTTTATTCCTAGTAGCAACAGTACATCTACAACCTTAGAGTTTTCTGTCACTGCCCCAGATTAAATAGAGACATGAACCTACTATCGAGCATAAATACCCCCTCTTGAGTTACGAGCATCTACTTAGCCAGAGCATACACAAGTAACGGAGAGCATGCAAGATCATTAAATAGCACACATATGATATATTATGAAGCAATAACTTTAGTACTCAATATTCATCGGATCCCAGCAAACACAACATGGAGAATTACATAAAGATGATCATGACCATGATAGGCAGCTCACAAGATCTAAACATGAGCACAAGAGGAGAAGACAACCATCTAGATACTGCTATGGACCCGTAGTCCAAGGTAGACTACTCACGCATCAGTCCGGATGCGGTCATGGCGACGTAGAAGCCTCCGGGGACGATTCCCCCTCCGGGCAGGGTGCCAGGGAGCAGTTTTGATCTCTCCCGAAGTGGTGGCGGCGACGGCGGCAGCTCGGGACCCGTGGAGGAAAAAGTGATTTTACCGTCAGGAGTTTTTAGGTCACGGGGGCTTATATGGGCGAAAGACCTAGGTCGGTGGGCGCCCGAGGGCGCCACGCCACCTCCCGGCGCGGCTGGCTTCTGGCCTGCGCCACGAGGCCGTATGGGCCCCTCGGGGTCTGTCTTCGTCTCGTCTTTGGTTCTTCTGGTCGCAAATATTCCAACAATAAATATTGGTTGGCTCGTTTCCAATTTTGCGGATATTTCCTTAAGAGCTTTTCTGAAACCAAAAACAGCAGAAAATAGGGAACTGGCACTCAGGCATCTTGTTAATAGGTTAGTCCCAGAAAATGCATAAAACTACATAAAAGTGCATATAAAACATGTAGTAACATGATATAACATAGCATGGAACACAAAAAATTATGGATACGTTGGATACGTATCAACATCCCCAAGCATAGTTCTACTCGTACTGAGTAGGCAAGAACGATAAAAGAAGAATAATTTCTGAAGTGACATGCTTAACACAATCTTGATCATGTAATTCATTGTAAGGCATGTAAACTGAAATCAAATGAACAAGGGATGTAGTTTATATTGATACCAAATGAGTAATGAACAAACAAGTAGGTGAAGCAAGCAAAGCTTTCAATGATATAGTACTAGATAGCAATCAACTGTGCAAAGTAGATATTAAAGATGATATCAGCTTCAAGCCCAACAATATAATCATCTAATGCTTTCAACAAACATGACAACTTTATGAAAGGATCAAGTCAAGTAATAGCAATATGCACGTAGATGATCAATATATTATTTGTTCAAAAGAAACAAGCAAGCGTTCAACGTTGGTTCCTGGCACCAGTGTTATGGCTAAGAGAATGTTAACGGAGGTTTGTAAGGCCAACGGAAGAAAAGCGCACAAAGTTATAAATGATCATTAGACAAGAGAAAGTCATACAATCGAAGCTATGCAAGGAGTAGTGATTGCCATACAACGGATGCACAATGATCTATAAGTATATGCAAGCTCTCCAATGGAACTAGTGGGGGTGCATCCAACTTGCTTGCTCACGAAGACCTAGAGCACTTTTGAGGAGGTTCATCATTGAAATATACAAACCAAGTTCTATAGTGTAAAGTTCCCCACATAGTTATGCAACTAAGACATGAAAACTCTCTCATATGGAGTAAATGTGCTAAACATGAGCACAAATGATATGGTGCTATAACATGAGCACAAGTGATGACTATAAATGACATGGTGCTGTAACATAAGCACAAATGTGTGATAAAGAATAGTAATGCTGCCCCCTTTTTTATTTCTTTTCTTTCTTTCTTTCTTTTCTTTTTCTCTTTTTTCTATTTTTTCTTTTTTTTCTCTTTTCGATGGCCTCCATGGCTCTTTTCACTTTTAGGGGCAAGCATCCTAATATGATTCCTGATGTATGACAACACACTAATGATGATAAAACAACATACTGGTGATATAAGTAACTATATGAATGTGCCATAAGAATACATATGACAACGGTGCCTCTGCCAGTGTAGCAGGTTATGCAGTGCTCTAGCGTAACATGGGTAAAACCACACATCGGCTTTATAGAAACACGCAAAGCAATAAACAAGTAATGAATGATAACAAGTCATGTAATGTAAGATGGATGTTGCATGGCAATATATCTCGAAACAACTATGGAAATGCTGTAGTAGGTAGGTATGGTGGCTGTTTTGAGGAAGATGTTTGGCTTATGTGTAGGAGAACAAGATGAAGATCTCCCATGAGTTTGGATGTACCCGCGAAAAATGCACCAGAAAAGGCAAAGCAAAGTACCGAAGAGGCTAGCAATATGGTGGTGGAAGTGCCATGACAACCGCAATTTTAGAACCCGCAAGTCAAAAGATTCCAAATAAAAATATGATCATACAAGGCATACTGAAAATTACTCCTAGGGGTGATGTGGCAAATGAACAAGTTCACTGTTGGGGACCCGATCATAGCGCATAACATAAATCCATTACGGTTGCCTTAGGCAAAAAGAAGTCATATACCATTATGCAATCAACTGGAAATTTAAGTATGGCACTGTTTTCAAGTTTCTCTAAACCAACCATTTAATCATTCCACTTTACTAGACCATCATGTTCACCATTAAGAAAATTAATATCTCAAAACAACATCAATAATTCATGTGACATAATTTAATGATCTACAAGATTAATGTATCATTTAATTATACCATCTACCACATTTAGCATTTTCTGTTCTCAACCAAACACCAATCAACTTATTTAAAAGATAGACTCTCCAAGTAATTAAATAATGATATATGAGAGTATAATGTAACAAATCTAACAGCTCTACAAGAGATGCATGAAAAACAAGAGCTAGAGAGCAAATGATAACAAAAGACGAATACTCAACGAATATAAGTGAAGAATACGAGTATTCAAATGAAAAATCGGAGCGTGTCTCTCTCCCACACAAAAGAATGCTAAAACCCATATTTATTCAGAGAATGAAAATAACAAAAACAAAAAGACCCTTCAAGATAAGCACATAAGATGCGACGGAATTAAAATATAGTTCCACCAGAAAGGACCTGATAGTTTGTCGATGAAGAAGGGGGTGCCTTGGGCATCCCCAAGATTTGACGCTTGAGTCTTCTTGAATTATATTGGGGTGAACCACCGGGGCATCCCCAAGCTTTGGCTTTACTATCCTCTTGATCACATTGTATCATCATCTTCTCTTGATCCTTGAAAACTTTCTCCACACCAAACTTAGAGTAACTTCATTAGAGGGTTAGTGCACAAAAATATGATATTCTGTAGGAACAAAATTGCTTCCATTGCTAATGTATATTAGCTACATACACTGATATTTAAAAGGATAAAAAAGATCCAATCAAAATAGCAAAAGAGGCATTGCAAAAGAAAATGACAGAATCTGTCAAAAACAGAACAGTCCGTAAAGACGAATTGTTTCGAGGCACTTAGCTTGCTCAAATCAGAAAACTCAAAACTAATCAAAGTTGCGTATACATCTGGGGATTATGCATAAAAAGTATCATATTTTTCTGACATTTCAGTGAGTTTAAATAATTTTTACGGTGGACAGCAGAAATCCGTTTCAGCACAGGAATTGAATTTTAACATCAACTTTCGAATAGAGGCTTAACTTTGACACAACATTGAAATAAAAATAAGATACAAAGGAATTGCTACAGAGGTAGGACAAGTCCTTGAAACAAGCAAAACAAATTAAAATAACAGGAAATAAAAGTGGGTTGTCTCCCATAAGCGCTTTTGTTTAACGCCTTTGAGCTAGTCACAAAGTGAAACTCAAATATTATTAAGAGATGAACCATCAACATCAATAACTTCCTCCAAAACATGGTTGGTTTCCATGGGTGTTTTTGGTATCCATGAGTATGTCCTATTATGTAAACCATCATTTTTAGCCATATTTGGAGGTTTGGGTTTGGGAATATAAATAAACTTTTGCTCTTTTCCTACAAAAGCCTTATCTCTCTAAGTTTTAATAGAAGCAAATGTTGAACCTAAAGTTTCCATAACATCTTCCAATTCATCAATTCTATGATTATGAGTATCAAGGGTGTTGCTAGTTTCTAAAGCAGTAATTCTTACATTAATATCATTCATCGATTCATTACCCTTGCTAGCATTATCAAGAAAAGTTTTCCATAGAATCCAACCTTTTAATTATACCTTCCAAAGTGATCTCAGTTTTAACTTCTTTAGTAAGGGATGGTGATCCTACCAAACTTTCAATTAAATTGTAGGCTTCAAAAGCAGGTGTTACAAGAAAATTACCCCCCGTAAGAGTGTCAAGAACATACCTATACCAACTAGAGATACCAACATAAAAATTCCTAAGGAGGATTAAAGTGGAGTATTTCTTAGTGCATTTTTATGAACATCATTTATTCTATACCAAGCATCTTTTAAACTTTCTCCTCCTTGTTATTTAAACGAACAAACTTCAACTTCAGGACTACCCATTTTCAGCAAATTTGGGACAAACCGAAATAACAAAATTCAGGAAATAATAGCAAACCAAAATAAGCAAAGCAACAAAACTGAAAATAAAATACTAAACCGAAATAGGAAAAGTAATGCAAGGAACTAATTTTTTGTATTTTTGATATTAAGCAAACAAGATAGTAGTAAAAATAAACTAAGAAAGACAATAACCAAATAAAAATATTGGAAGTGCAAAAACTTCCCTCGTTAAGAACACTCAAATCCCCGGCAACGGCGCCAGAAATTATTTGATGTCTTCTGCATGTAGTTGGTGAATCCCCAAGAGGAGGGTGTGAAGTAGCAGAGCAGC
The DNA here is from genome assembly GCA_026929855.1 of Poa annua. Classification (NCBI taxonomy): domain Eukaryota; kingdom Viridiplantae; phylum Streptophyta; class Magnoliopsida; order Poales; family Poaceae; genus Poa; species Poa annua. The sequence continues at coordinate 77,385,737 of CM049430.1, read as the reverse complement.
AAGATTTCACTCAGTTATGAAACCAAGGTTATCGAACCAGTAGGAGATGAACGTTCCCCTTGAGGTGTCAACGGCGTCAAAGTTGGTGTGGCGTAGGAGACGTGGAATCTCCACACAACATAATCAAAGTATTTTGCCCCAACTTAACGGTGAGGGTGTCAATCCCACCGGCTTGCTGTAACAAAATATTAAACGTATGTGTGGAAGAAAGATATTTGTTTGCAGAAAGTAACAAGTTGGCAGTTGTGGTTTTATCAGATTAATGAGAAGGTCGGGGTCCATAGTTCACTAGTGGTGTCTCTCCATAAATAATAATAACATTCATCCATGCGTGGTAAACAAATTACAGCTAGGCAATTGAAAAAATAATGATAAGCAACCCAATGCATATACTAATGATATGGTGTCTAGTGTGAGATTCATTCGGGCATACAACAATATACATAGACCGTTCCAACCGCATCTATGACTAATAATCCACCTTCCGGTTAGCGTCTGCACCCCTTTCAGTATTAAGTTGCATGCAACAGATTATCGCCTTAAGCACTGTGTGTAAAGTAAGTAAGTAACATCATCCTTAGATAAAGTGCTACTTTTTATCCCTAGTAGCAACAGTACATCTACAATCTTAGAGCTTTCTGTCACTGCCCTAGATTAAATAGAGACATGAACCTACTATCGAGCACAAATACCCCATCTTGGAGTTACGAGCATCTACTTAGCCAGAGCATACACAAGTAACGGAGAGCATGCAAGATCATTAAATAGCACACACATGATATATTACGAAGCAATTACTTTAGTACTCAATATTCATCGGATCCCAGCAAACACAACATGGAGAATTACATAAAGTTGATCTTGATCATGATAGGCAGCTCACAAGATCTAAACATAATAGCACAAGAGGAGAAGACAACCATCTAGCTACTACTATGGACCCGTAGTCCAAGGTAGACTGCTCACGCATCAGTCCGGAGGCGGTCATGGCGACGTAGAAGCCTGGGGGGACGATTCCCCCTCCCGGCAGGGTGCCGGGGAGCAGTTCTGATCTCTCCCGAAGTGGTGGCAGCGACGGCGGCGGCTCGGGACCCGTGGAGGAAAAAGTGATTTTACCGTCTAGAGTTTTTAGGTCACGGGGGCTTATATGGGCGAAAGACCTAGGTCGGTGGGCGCCCGAGGGCGCCACACCACCTCCCGGGGCGGCTGGCTTCTGGCCCGCGCCACGAGGCGGTGTGGGCCCCTCGGATCCGCCTTCGTCTCGTCTTTGGTTCTTCTGGTCGCAAATATTTCAAAAATAAATATTGATTGGCTCGTTTCCAATTTTGCGGATATTTCCTTAAGAGCTTTTCTGAAACCAAAAACAACAGAAAACAGGGAACTGGCACTGTGGCATCTTGTTAATAGGTTAGCCCAAGAAAATGCATAAAACTATATAAAATGCATATAAAACATGTAATAACATTATATATCATAGCATGGAACACAATAAATTATGTATACGTTGGAGACGTATCAGTCAGCCACTCCTTGCACTTTGTGTCTTCCTGGTATGATTGTATACTTCAGTAACCGAAGCTGGAATTGCCATGCTGGTTGTGAGAGAGCATATAGAGTATTTAACTCTAGATAAAGCATTAGCTACCTTATTGTCCTTGCCCTTCTTATATTCCATTATATAATTGTATCCTAAGAGCTTGATGAGTAACTTGTGTTGTATTCCTTTAGTTATCTTTTGCTCTTGGATATATTTCAGGCTCTTCTGGTCTGTCTTGATAATGATTGACGAAGCAGCAAAGTAATGTTTCCATTGCTTAATTGCTGCCAGAATGGTCATTGCTTCTTTATCATAGGTAGATAAGCATGTAGCTTTAGGTCCAATTGTTTTGGTCAGAAAGGAGATGGGTCTGCCTTGCTGCATTAATACAGCTCCTATACCATAATCACAAGCATCAGCTTCTAGTGTGAATGGTTTGGTAAAGTCTGGGAGTGCCAGTACAGGTGCCTGGGTCATTGTTGTTTTCAAGTGATTGAATGCTTGTTCTTGGCCCTCTGTCCAGATAAAGTTATCCTTCTTCAGTGCTTGGAATAATGGCTACAAATTAATCCATAGTCCTGGATAAATCTCCTGTAGTACCCGTCATACCCAATATGCTTCTTAATTGGGTCACATTTGCAGGTGAAGTCCATTTCGCAATTGCTTGTATTTTCCTTGGGTTAGTGGCAACCCCTTGTCCAGAGATGATGTGTCCTAGATATTCCACCTTATCTTGACCAAATGCACATTTGGAGGCTTTAGCATATAAGCTATTTTTCTTGAGGATTTCAAACACTTGTTTCAGGTGTTGTACATGCTCCTCTAGGGATTTGATGTATATGAGAATGTCGTCAAAGAATACCAGGCTAAATTTCCACAATATTGGGGCCCATATGGTGTTCATAAGTTGCTGGAATGTTGTCGGAGCATTAGTTAGCCCAAAAGGCATAACTACATATTCAAAATGGCCATTATGTGTGCTGAAAGCTGTTTTTGGGATGTCCTGCTCTGCCATTCTGATCTGATGATACCCACTCCGCAAATATATTTGGGAGAAAAAGTGAGCTCCTTTTAATTCATCCAATAAGTCTTCAATGATTGGTATTGGATACTTGTTTTTCACTGTCTGTTTGTTTACCTTGCGAAAATCGATGCATTTTTGCCAAGTGAAATCCTTCTTCTTGACCAAGATCACAGGAGAAGAGTAGGAGCTCATGTTATTTCGTATGGTACCTTTTTGTAACAGGTCCTTAATGATATCTTCCATGATATTCTTCTGGTGGTGTGGTAACCTGTAAGGCCTTTTATTTATCACTTGTGCATCCTCTGTAAATGGTATTGTGTGATCACAATCCCTCTTTGGTGGTAGTGTTGTTGGTTCTGCAAATATGTGCTTATATTTCACTAACAGTTGTTGTATTGCTGGTGGTATCTCTGTTGTCGGATGAGCAACAGTGTCAACTGCATTGATAATTAACAGTGATCCACATACTGAATCCTGAAGCAGCTTATGTAGTTGTTGGCTTTCCTTGATATCAGTGTTGTGTGGTAGTGTTTCATCTTGGAAACAGACAATAGTGCCCTGTTGAGTTGTTGCTTTTAGTGTCATCTTTTTGTAGTCTAGTTCGACTGGGCTGTGGTGGAATATCCAGTCTGCTCCCAGGATAATATCATATCCTTTCAGTTGTAGTATGTGAAAATCCGAGGAGAAGGGTACTCCTTGTATGATATAAGGGCAGTCAGTACAAATGAATTCAGTGAATAGTGTTCCACCATTTGCCACCATCACTTTAAGTCTGTTGCTTGGTAGTAATGCACACTGGGCTGCTTTGGCAAAAGCAGGCGTCATGAATGTGGTTGTGCTACCACTGTCTTCCAAAGTTGTGCCCATTGTATTGCCCATTTGAACTGCTAGGGTGAAAGTGTGCTTTGGAATGTGAATTCCCATGACAGCATGCATAGATATTTGTAATGTTGGATTGCTTACTGACTCTGGTTCACCATCAGAGTCCTCATCATGAGCATATATTACATTGATTCTTTCTTCAAGCGTTACTGTAGCTGGTACTTGCATTGCCTGTATTTGGTTTTTCTGAGTTAGCCTGCAGACATTTTTGTGTCCTGGGGACCAAGGTTCTTTGCATTTATAGCATAATTTCTTCTTAGTTGCCTCCTGGATCACACTAGCAGGTGTTGTATTTGCTGGCTTGGCTCAAATGTGACATGCCTTCTCACACTTGGTAGTGGTGTGTAAAATGTTCTCTTTGGTGGGTTTGCTGATTCAATTCGTCATGCTAACCACATTGCCTTTTGCATGTCAGGAGGATCATGACATTGTAAGTGTGCTTGGATGAAGTCACTCAGGCCTGATATGAAAAGTCGTCAGGAAGTGCTGGGTTGTCTCTGCGCAATAGGTTCATTGCGGCTTCAAACTTCTGAATGTATGCTGCAACAGTGGTTGTCTGTTTGATGGCGTGGAAGTTCCTGACATTATCACAAACTGATGCTTCAGAGAATCGATCCCCAAGATGTCGACAGAATCGATGCCATGGTAGATTAGAAGACTGATAACATGTACCTCGCCACCACTGTATTGCATCGCCCTTCAGGTATGTAACTGCAATCTCTGTTCTCTGCTCCAAAGGTGTTCTGGCCGAGTCAAAATAGAGCTCGATTACCTGTATCCGGGAGTCCACGTCAGTCCCATCAAACTCAGGAATGTTAAGCTTTGCTGGCTTAACTGATGGAGGACCTCGCAGAGTGTCACCGTTTTGTCCCTGTTCTCTTTACCTTGTATGGTACTGTGCACCATCTTCCTGATCTGGTTGCTGTAGCAACTCAGTTCTGGATTTGTTAGTTTCAGGAATCGTCATGGTTAGATGTCCATAGTGTGGGTGGTGATATGGTGCCTTTGGCGTTCCATCGAGATTCAATTCCTTGGCTGTCATGTCTTGTAGAGTTTGAGTAACTATTGGATGCACCTGCACATGTGCATGTCATACCGAGACCGCTGAAGTTGTTGCATCTGGAGTCTCGTGCTCCGTACTGGAGTGACCCATTGGTGACATTTCCAAAGGTGCCGTCTTTCTTGCTGCAAACAACTTCTCGAAATTCGTTTCAATTGCAGTGAAGTTTGTTTGGATGCTAGCAAAGTTGCGGTTGACTGACGAACTGAATTCTAGGAACTCCTGCTTGTCCTCCTCGCGTTTTGCTGCAAGGTTTTCACATCCAACTACAGGGATTCGAGGATCAGCATGTCCGTGTCGGTAGAGTTCTCGTTAGCCCTGATGTTCGGGAGGGATTTTACAAGCTTGTAGGGTACAAACGAAACCTCACGGAACCTGATCAGCCACGAAAGGAGAGGGTTTTACTGCAAGCTGAGCTTGTTACCTGACTCCTCTAAACTGATCCTGCCACAGCCGTCACCGTCGCCTACGCCGCCCGCCGCCCAATTGATGCACGAATCAGGGAGGGTTGGTGGGATTTTACTACCGAGAAGGGTTCTGCGGTAACCACGTCTTGTCCCTAGATCTGCACCCGAACTGTGCCGGCGCCGCCAAGCCGCCACCGGTATGAAACACACATGAAACACACCGTCGCCGGAACCTGGAGAAACGGGGAGGATTTCACGGGAGAACCCACCCAAGCCGGACTCCAGATCCACTACGCCGCCAAGGATCTGATGGCTCTGATACCATTGACAGGATCTAGCTTAACGCTGTCCTAACTGAAGATCAAATTCAGACATAGCAATTCATAACAACTAACTTCAGAGGGAAATTGTGGAGGAATTCTCAATTAAAGAGGAAATTTTAGGGTTAGCCTCAAACAGAGGCGGCTAGGGTTCAACCCAGAGATTACAAGCATACCCAATCCTTCACTGGATGTGGGGATATATAGAAGGAGAGTTTGGACAAATAAGAGAGCATCAGACGCTCCATGGACATCTCTTTAGGCGCGAAGCGGTAAGTGATGTCCTGGGCCGTACGTGGCTGGATCAATGGCTGGGATTCTTCAATAGCCGTGTTTTTGGATCTGCTACAGGTAACTGAAGATGTTCTGTTGTTCTTGTCGTCAGAGGAGGGAAGATCCTGACACTTGCCAGAGATCTGAGATCCACGGCCGCCGCCATATAAACCCTTGCTACGGATCCCCCATCCAACATCTCTCGCTGCCTGCACGAACCATGGCCGCCAACATCGTTTTCTCGGCGGGCGAGGATGGCAAGGACGACGGGCCTGCCTTGCTGGGAGGGATCGGCGGCAGCCGGGGCAAAAAAGGTTGCGCGGGCGGCCGTGGAGGAGACGGCAGCCGCGGAGAGGACGGAGGCGCCGGCCAGCAAGGCGGCCGTGGCCGTTTCAGACAGAAGGGTGGATGCGGTGGCAACGGTGGCCATGGCGGCGCCGGCAAGGCTGGTGGTCGTGGGGGCGATGGTGGCCTAGGCGGGGGAGACGGAGGACGAGGTGGTGACGGCGGGCCCGACAAGGCTGGTGGTCGTAGGGGCGATGGTGGCCTAGGCGGGGGAGACAGAGGACGAGGTGGTGATGGCGGGGCCGGCAAGGCTGGTGGTCGTGGGGACGATGGTGGCCTAGGCGGGGGAGACGGAGGACGAGGTCGCGACGGTGGCGCCGGCAAGGCTGGTGGTCGTGGGGGCGATGGTGTCCTGGGCGGGGGAGACGGAGGACGAGGTGGCGACGGTGGGGCCGGTGAAAAGGGAAGACGTGCCGCTGCAGGAGGACGCGGTGGCGATGCTGGGGGCGTGGCCGGTGACGGTGGCGATGGAGAACGTGCCAGGCCGCGGCTCACGCGCGGGCAAGGAAGTGGCAAACGGAGCTCCTCTTCCGGGGAGTTGGATGGCGGGCGGCGCGTGCTCTCATGTGGAAAAGGTAGGGAAGGCGGCGGACCTGGCGGCAAAGGTGGGAAAGGCGGGGATGGCTTCGTCGGCGGGAAAGGCGGCCGTGGCGGGGATGGCGGCGGCTTCAGCGCGCCCGGTGATGCAGGCGGATCCGGCGGCGCTGGCCTTGGCGGGAGTGGTGGCCTTGGCGAACTCGGTGCTCCCAGAGGGAAAGGAGGGGCTGGTGGCATCGACGGGCCAGGTGGAATCATTCATCTCGACTAAATCCCCGTGTTCGCCGGCGCTGAACACAGAGAAGGCCGCCGCAGGGTTTGCGTGGATGCTACCCATTTCAGTGCTGGATCAAATAAGTAGCTAACTCGTCGAGAGCGCGAGGTTGGCACGAACTAGTGAGCACCAATGTTATGCAAATGGAAGAAACAGAGGGATGTCATAATGCCTAATCGCTTGCTTTTTAATTTTATTACTCCACACAAATAACAGTAAATCATCAAACACATCAACTGATAAACCCGATCACTGCATGATCCCCTTCTCCTCGATGATCTCGCCAGTTGTCTTCTTGATGAGCTCCCACGCACTTCGCACATGCCGCTCCTCCTGCAGCGACGATCCCACCGCGAACCGCAGCACGAACCTGTTGCCGATCACCGTGTGCGCGAGGTAGGCCTTCCCGGATTTGTTGAGCCGGTCCATGAGCACACGGTTCAGTACATCGGCGACTTCCTCCGTCATGTCTCTACCCGCCCTGATCCTGAAGCATACCAGCGCGAAGTTTCTGGGCACGACGACCTCGAACCGATCGTCGGAGCAAACCAGGCATTCGAACGCCTTTGCCATTGCGACGTCGCTGCGGATGTGCTCTTGGAGCTTAGCGGTGCCATAGGTTCGCATGACCATCCACAGCTTGAGGCCGCGGAAGCGGCGGCCCACGCCGACCTGCATGTCCTTGAGGTCGGTGACCTCGCCGGAGTCAGTAGCGTCGTTCTTGAGGTACTCCGGATTGGTCTCCAGCGAGTCGCTTAAGCGGTGAGCATCACGGACGTACAGGCAGGTGCAGTCGAGGCACGTGAGAAGCCACTTGTGAGGGCTCAAGCTTATGGAGTCCACGCGCTCGACGCCGTCGAGATGGTGGCGGAACTCCGGGCAGATGCACGCGCTGCCTGCATAGGCGGCATCGACGTGGACCCATGCATTGAACACGGAGGCCACATCCGCGACCGCGCCCACCGGGTCCACCGCGTTGGACGACGTGGTGCCGACCGTGGCGCAGATGTACGTTGGCACGAGGCCGGCGTCAACATCAGCCTGCATGATCTCGAGAAGCTTGGTCGGGTCGAGCCCGTAGTCGGTGTCCTTCCCCGTGGGGATTGATCGGATGTTTGCAGGGTCGAAGCCGGCGAGGCGACACGCCTTGAAGAAGGTGGAGTGTGTCTGGTCAGCAGCGTAAACCGTGAGCCTCGTGATGCCAGAGACGCCATTGGAGCCACTCCGGCGCAGCGCGGCGTCACGCGCGGCGACGAGCGTGACGAGCATGGCCTCGCTGGTGGTGCCGAGGATGACACCCCCGCCGGTGCCGCGTCCAGCGCTGGTGCGGTTCATGAAGCTGGTGGGCAGTCGCAGGAGCTGCGCGAGCCAGTCGAGAGCGAGCACCTCCATCTCGGTCGCGGCGGGAGCCGCCTGCCACGTGAACCCGACGGTGTTCATGGCCGAGGCGATGAGCTCCCCCGCGATGGCGGCGGCACTGTTGGTGGACGGGAAGAACGCGAAGAAGTTGGGGCTGGCCCAGTGTGTCATCCCGGGCACGACGGAGGCCCTGAGCTCCTTCATGGTGACGTCGAACGGCGCCGAGTGCGCCGGCGGGGACGCCGTGAGCTCGTCCTGTAGGTAGCCGGGCTTCACGTCCGGGAGAACCGGCATGGACTCGACGTTGTTGTAGTAGTCGGTGATGAAATCGACGGACTTGTGGAGGTACGCGCGCACGTCGTCGGGGTTGAGCGGCTGGAAGCTGCCCTCGACGCCGGCGTTGAACACAGAGAAGGCCGCCGCAGGGTTCGCGTCGATGCTACCCATTTCAGTGCTGGATCAAATAAGTCGCTAACTCGTCGAGAGCACGAGGTACGATCACGAATTACGTGTTCAAAGACCCGTGAGTAGCTAAGACAGAGGCAGAGCTGGAGGTCTGGAGGAAGAAGACGCTAGAGACTGCTGGGTGTGGTGTGTGATGCCGAGGACATGACCGCCTTATATAGGTAGCCCGGGACGTGGGAGGGAAGCGGCGTAGCGGGATGGGCGTTTAACCGGCAGGTTGCGCGGAGGGTTGGTGGAATTACTGGCGAGGTCGCCATAGCCGTCGTTTTCCGATCGGCTATGAAGACTCAGACGACGACGCGTACCTGGCATAGCCATGAACGGACAACGTGACATCTATGATCTATCTATGTCAGCCTAAAAGTTTGGAAAACCCCATTTTTTCACTGCGCAGATCTCTTGTCAAAGTATAATTAAGCAGCTGTCTAGTCTAGATATAAGGCCATCCTTCATATGTACTGTTGTTGTGACGTAGTATCAACGATTACAAAAAGGAGTATATGTTTCTTGCAAGCCAGCACAAATGTCCACGAAGCTTAGATAGACTCATAAGCTCTCAACTCCTTACCTACCAATTGATTCATCTTTTATGACTCAAGAGAGGCACACCATATCCCCAATCGATCGATTCGAATAGTGTAAACCATTTAGCTTATACTATATTTTACTAGTCAAACACGGACGTATGACGTATGCGTACATAACCCTTTTGAAAGCAAACGGTGGAACAGTTTCTTTGGTCATTTTATACATTGTTATGTTAACTTTTTTTATTGTGAGTTCACTTGGATGATAAATGACTTTATGAATGTTTCAAACCAATGTCGTTTATTTGCATCTGCTCTAATAACGGAATCCCCTAGTTTTGTAAAGTAATCTTCTTGGTCAGATGTGAACACATGTCATCCTAGAAGGAAGCTCGCCATGTCGTCCATTGTCGCTCTGTAGGAGCACATTTGCAATCTTGATGCTGCAGCACGGCGGCGTAACTGGTCGGGTCTGATCAGGCGGATCTAGGCCTGACCGGCACTGCTACTGTGTTCGATCAACGACTGTCTCGAACGGTGGGGGACTAGATCTCCCCCTAAAGGTTGTCGATATCGACCTCGCATGCCTAGATTCGTTGTCGGCAGTGGTGATGGTCGTCTTCTCGGACCACGTGGGTGGCGTGGAGTTGGCGGATGGAGTCCTGGTGCTGGCTTCACTTCGCCAATGGCGGCGTCCAGATCGTGTCCTGGTGGCCTGTCTCGAGACTCTTGGCGTTTCGTGGTATCGATGTGGTAGAATGATACTTCCGAGCGAAAGCTCTGTGCTTCGGCGCCAACCGCGACGACGTCTGCGGGTGTCGTAACCCTCTTAGGGGCGCTGTTGTGGGTGCCTTCTCGCACTTAGTCGTATTAAGGTGCTTTCAGGCGAAAACTCTGCGCTTCGACGCCAACAGCGACGACACATGTGGGTGTCGTTACCCTCTTGGGGCGTTGTTGTGGTTATCCTATCCGCACTAGCGATCCGGGTGAAAACCTTGACCTCATGGTCTACACGGTGCGCTTTGCGTCGTGACCCTGTTGGGGGTGTCGTCGTGGACACTCGATACTTCTCGATCCTGCGTCGGAGTTCTCGGTAGAAAGTCCGGTTTCCTTTTTTTGTGTGTGTTTTATCTTTGATCTGATTTATAAGGGGGTTTCCTCATCACCTTGTATAGGTTCGGTCGTTTGCCTTTATTTATAAAGCGGGGCAAAACCCTATTTCGTGGGAAGCTCACCATGTCACAAGATCTGCCTAGCATGATCTCACGATTTATCCACCTGGTCGGTGGGATCCAACCGGAAACGGATGACGCACAAGGTCAATTTACATGTAATGTTCAACGGTCGGATAGGCGAGTCTTCTTTTAGGGCAGGAGCAGTGGTGGCGACCAAAACCTATCGCTCCATGTAAAGAAGTTGTCAGTAGCATTACTAAGGCCACGCGCTATGCAGCGCCGATTGAATCGAAAAAGTGGTCAGATTTGAATCGATCAGCAATTGCTTGCTATGTAGCGAACCGCACCTTGTTGCGATGGGCCCGTATTAAATAAAAAACGACTATTCAACTCTCTTTTCTATGCCTCTATTGGATGCACCTCTAACTTTCCACCACAGGTCAATAAAATATGCACAACTTCAAATACTTGAACCGCTTTTCTTATCAGAATCCATGATGCGGTTCCCTACCAGTGGCGGAGGACCCCTTAGGGCAAGGTAGGGCAGCCGCCCTACCTTGATTTTCTGCAAAACATTGAATATATATAGGCATTTTCCTGATATACATGATATTTCTCATATATTTGGCAGTTCTGGGAAAAGAATAAAAGGAAACACCAGAAATTGGGCTAGCCACAGCTGCCTCCTGCCTAACTGGGCCTTGCCACTATGCCGCGTGCTGAACTGAAGGAGCGAGCGCATCGCTTCAGTTCGACTCAAGCGAGACCGGCCATCTCTGTTCCTATCGCTCCGCTCGCTCCGCTCGCTCCTCTGCTCCCTAGTCCGCACACTCCAGCCGCCGCCCCCCGGCGGCCTTCTCTGTGTCCGGCTCCGGCTGCTCATATCCTCCCTCCTCTCATCTCCAAGCTCGCCAGCAAGCTACGGTTCCCCGTTACCTTTTCCCGGCCGGCGGGCAAGTCAGGGTTTTCCATTTCCCGACCAGCGATTAGGCAGCACCCCGTTAGCGATTTGGAGTCAATCTCAAACTATATGTTGTGAACTACTGAATGGAGGTATGACCGATTTCATAGATTACATACAACTTGATCCTGGACATCGCATTCAAAAGGATCGGTTTGCCCCAATGTTATAGAAGATTTGAGTTTTCTTACATCATTTTTTTGCTTGTGGCGGCACATAAAGTATTGATGTATCTAAACCATAACCATTTTAGTTTTCTTACATCATTTTTTTCTTCCTTCTGGAGCTCGCCCGACCTCATTTTTTTTCCGTCCTCCGCCACTGTTCCCTACTATGCATGGCATCGATTTATTTGCCACTTTGAATCGCTTTGCTACTACATAGTGCATGGTCTACACACTACAATGGAAGCTACACCATCCCTCAGCGTCATGCACGAAAAAAAAAGGTACCTCCAGAGAACAGCACATGCGCATGAATGTAGCTCGGATTCCATATCGCTACACCCATTTACACATATACCTTGTACAAGGTTGGAACACTTGCCACGTTGTGTTCAAGCATTTGGTCTTGCTAACAAGTCAAAAGGTCGGATGCGATATATCAAGAAGTACATTTGAACTAGCCTATGTAGTCCTTTTTCTTTCTTGGAGGGAAAGGTCAAGCACCCTTGGTAGCTTCGCTCTGTTCAATTTTTCCGATAGTTGCGTCATGGAACTCGTGCATTTCTAAACTTTTCCAAAAATTACACCAAGGATATCTCACTTTTTCAAAAATTACACCAAGAATATCTCACCAAGTGAGAGCTGAGAACTTACTGATATTAGTATTATATCAATCATATTAACCACTGGGTCTATTCATTGTTTGAATTACAAAAAAATATTAGAATAAATAACAATGATTATATAATAATATTATTAAAATAAATAATGATAAAAATGAATTTTACTTTATTTTAGCTTTTTTAATATAGTATGAAATAATTCGTATCTTTAAATACGGAAATCAGAATTTAACAAATAAAATATCTAAATTAATTTTAGAAAAGCTAAATATGACATCATATCATATTTTGCATCACAGAAATTAAATAAAGGCTGAACTCTGAACAAACGAGGCCTAGTCAAGCGCATGAGATCAAGCCCTGTTAGGAAGAGAGCTTGGTCATGCTCCAAGCGAATGGACAAAGCCCCGAGGCTTTCATACAGAACTAGAATAGGCCATATTCTATAAGTTACTAATGGGTAGTGGCCCAGGTTAGCCGTGCGGAAGCTCCGCCACTCAAGCTGTTAATTTCAGGGCAGGATGTCACAAATTGTTATCTACTTTTCAAAATAAGTCTGACCAGATAGGGAATAGCTTGCAACAGTCACCGATACACGATACACTGAAAAGCAAATCAGGCCAGGAGGGAGGCGAGCGGCAGCCGGCTCAGCACCATCTCCAGCACGACTTCCGGGAGGGCTAATGGGAGTTGTTGATCAATATAATTAAGGACCAGTGACGGATCTAGGTTCTTAAACTTGGATGTTCAAACTTTTTTTAGCTACTTTATAAAGGTTTCAAATAGCTAAAATTTAAAAAGTTAGGCATAAATTAAAGCATAAGTAGTACACAACCATAAGATCTTAAGCTTAGATTGATGTTAAGTACTTATTTTGTTCAAAACTACAACACCATTGATACATACATCTATTATGTAATATACATATAATTTTATTTTTCCAAAAATGTGAGTGTGCATCTGCACACCCATGACCCTCTATAGATCTGTACCTGCAAGGACCGAAGGACGTATAACCACATGGATCCAACTGTTCCAGTTCCTAGTTAATGTGTATTCAAAAAATTACGGGCGTGTTTGGAACAGAATCGTTCCAACTTTCCTACGAAAAACGGAAACAAAATGAAATATGAAAACGGAGTTTTGCGGAACAGAAATTTTTTTTTTATGCAGAAACGGAACAACCACATTTTTCTAAATTTTGTTTCCGGTGATAATGGAACTTTTTGATTTTCTATGTGAAGTTCGACATTTCAGTGTTGCACTAGCATTAGGGGCGATAGTAGGTATTTTTTCGAAATGTTGCCAAAGTTGATAACTTGTGCACACTTTATTATATAATCATGATATCTGGTTATTTATTTTCTCCCTTATCAATTTGCACAAGTTTGTTGGTTTGATTAAGTTTTCCTATATCATTAAAGTGGTCTCTTGGTTCAGGGAGATAACCACTATTTGTTCCGTGTACGTATTATATTCGGTCCATATATGTTTGATAATATTTCTGATGGGAAACAAATAATGTTAGGATCCAGGGTGTAAATATTTGTTTCTGATGATAATATTTGTTTTCGTAATTTTTTCTGGGGTGTAAATCAAATATGACCACTCAATTTTCGTCTCTATTCACTTTGTTTTCATCCCTACCCCATAGGATCGGTTTTGAACAATACGACCCAATGCAAGACGAAATATGGTTCTTTGTGTGTAAATCACTTATTCAGTATTTTACACGTAAACCAATTCCAAAATAGATTCTCTTACTTAGAAAAGAGATGAATGAATGAATAGAATGATGCAACTTTGAGATTATTTATGTTACATGAGGAAATTGCTGTCAGAGATAACTGTCTTAATGGATTAACACAACGATACTTGCAATCTTCAGATAAGAAAAGAGATATCACCACTCTCAGTAACCTGTACAGCCTACGGTCCATCTGGGGCCTGTTGGGCACGAATCACCATTTCCTCGGTAGTAGTCCCTATAATCTCATTTGCACGCTTCAACGGAACGCATATGATTCTCCCGATCGAGTCCTGGTAGAGAGGTTTATTGAGAATCAAATGTAAGTTTTGACGATGAAGGATGACTCCGTAGATTAACTATTTGACAATCTTACCCGGGAAACAATTCGAAGCTTTTCTAGCTTCTTTACAGCATCGACAACGTCAAAATTGCACTCCACGCCAAACTCTTCCTTGATGAGTTGTTCGCACCGTGAATCAAGATCCTGCAAAGATGACCAAACTCATGTGTATTAAACATGCTTGAGATATCTCCAAACGTGCGCATTTTAATAAGCTGCAAGGCATTCAGTAGCTTGTAGTGAGGCTATTCTCTCCATATTGACGAAAACAATGAATATACACAATCAACTAATTGCTAAGTAACTCGTATGTAACAGAGATATTCAGTAACTTAGTCTCATCAACTTTGAGAGGAACAAAGAGACCATTATGTACTAGACTATAAGAAAATTAGGTTGTGTCAGCATAATATGTACTGAGTACTGTGCAAACAAATTATAAAGTCATAATATGTGATGGAAACGTAGTTACACAAGTTATTCAAGCACATTTGTGTGAACGGAGGCAATATAAGAAAAACTGTGGGTAACTGAAATATGACATGGAAGTTAACAGGATGTTACACACTTACTTGTATAGTTGCCTTCCCTTGCTCCATCAAAATGTAATAACAAACAATGACCTCTTTAACCTGCCAAGGAGTTCGTGATATGTTAGCCGCACATACAAGACATGTTGCACATAGCTAAGAAATTTTCTCAGTGGTTTAAGTACTTCTTGCTGGATCACATCGTCGCACAAGTGCAGTAGGGTTCCTTTCCCACTATCAAGCTGCTTATCATACATTGCTTTTGTAATCAAATTCTGATAAGTCACCATATTTGCCTGAAACCTGTTCGTCTCAATATATTCATTACGTTAAAATAAAAGTGTGCGAGAGCAGGAAAAGTTCTTTTATTGAAGGATTACTGTAAGTGTAAATCACTTACGTGAAGTAGATCTTAGCACAGTACCCAATTAAACCAGAAACTATGGCTGTCACAACCCATATATCAGCCTTTGGCATTTCAAGAGAACCTATTAGAGTGACCTGAATACAAGAAGCATTGATATGGTCAAAGAATATCTCACTAACATGTTTGGTACCTTAAAGCATCAGACACATACCAAACTAAGCACGGCAGAAATAAGAAATTTGACCCAATCCATTGGCGTTAAACTAGGGTTCTTCTTCTCTGGCTACATCGTCAGTGATAATGTCAGGCACGTACTGAGAGGAAACAAATAGATATCGTACGAAAATAAATATGATAAATCACATATTCAAATATGAAGCGCAAATCAGGCAATCTGTATTACCAGAACTAACTCCATGTCAGCCATTGGGATGTTTTTAAAATGCTTTACAAATATGCCTCGATCTGGCTTAGTTTCTCTGCTGGTCCGTCTGTAATATTATAATACGAATAAACAATTGTATCAATTTCTCAACATAAAAATAAGTTTCTTCATTATTTCGATAGATAAAAGTTAGAGTGAATTACCTATATACCACGATCATCCTTTCAAATGTAGGCTCTTGAATTGTCATCTTTTTTAGTAGATTACTTATGCTGCATAAAAAGGAGAAATACAAATTACATAGTGAGTTTAACTTTAGTCTACTAAAATATTACAACGCGGGTCCAAATCAACAACCTCAGCTCCATTTTTTCTAGGCGAATGCGCTCAACAAAGAGGTCTGATTCTTCTTCATTGTCTTCGTCAGTTTTCTTTGTGTCTTTTTTTGGCTGCAATTGTCTTTTCTTAGAGAAGAACTTACCAATCCTATTCAAAATTGAACTGTGTTAGTGTATTACCATATTGATGACATATTCACTTCAGGGAAATTAAACATTAAGTTGATTCTGGCCAAACTGTCATACATTGTGACTTTGAGCAAGAATCTCCAAACTCTAGATATGATTACATCCAGTTTCTCCATAAAGAAGAAATCAGTTGTTTGGTCGATCCCAATGCCTCGACGGAAGACAATATACTACAAAAGGTATGGTTTATGTGGTCAGAACTCATGTGCAAAGATTGTACAGATCTTTAAAAAAAATACTTTCAGCATCAAATCTAACTTTCACATGTCGAAAGAGGATTGCATGCAAAACTACCAATGAAATTATCAGAAAAAAGGCTGGATTCTTCCACTTCTGTTTTCTATTTCTAGATATCTATGAATAGTAAAACGTAATCCATGATGAATACCTTATCAGAGAATGCTGGTAAACTATTACGTGGGTGCTCTTTAAAGTACTTTGACAACAGCTTATTGTCGACCTGCAATTGTTCACAGTAGTTAAGAAAATAAATTATATGTGATCACAAAGTGCTGACCTCCTTTATTGAAATGTTACCAAAGTAGCTTCTGACCTTGGACTCATCAACTTTGATTGGCAGGTTCAAAAGATACTGACCAGAATGAGCTACATCATTCTCTTCATCCGATAACAATTTGAAGTTGCTCTTATCCATTATCTACTTAAGACATGAATATACATGGATAAGAGGGACTATTAGTTATGTTAAGATAAAATCTCAGAAATCACATCTATAACTATTGGAAGATATAAACTGTGATCGCACCTGGAAAAGGTACGTTAAAAAATTGAGTTCAAGAGTTTCAATCTCAGCAGGTGCCAGGCTCTGCTGTTCCAAACTCTTCTCACCATAAACAGGATCGAATAGCGCGTACAATTGCTGAATTAAAGAATAATATTCGTCTATAAGAAAACTTTACCAATTCAGGGAAGATAGTTGCAAAAAAATAAAAGCATGTGAGATGAAGGGGCCTAGTACCATTAGATCCTCAAATTGCAGAAGATACCAAGCACGAATAGTGTACTCCACCCTCCTACATAGCTTCATAAAGCCGGCACGATCGTTGTCTTGCTCTAGAGAGTAAATCAGGAGCGCACGTGATTATACGAATGTTGATACAACGACACCATTTCAAGTTCACAGTCCCACACATCAGAAATTCAGACGTATAGACAAGGTAAGAAGTAAAAGCTAGAGAACAAAAACGACACAGCTGTTAACTGTACGATAAAAAAAATCATGATTTGGTACTTTATAAAATGGAGTGAGATGCACTATCTGTAAGAAATCAACTATGTATGTTGCCAAATTCACCTTAAAATGGGACCCACTATGCAGTTTTGTTTCTTATATAGTTCACCAATCACCACAATGTATGTTGCAAAACCACACCTTAAGATAGGGCCCGCATGTCAGGAACAAAACAGGAAAAAAATGTAGAAGTAACATTAGCTTGTTACAAATATTACATTTTGTTGATTTGTGTGCCATAGCCATAAAAGTAGTATTATTCTACTCCTTTTGGACAACCCACAAACTTTTTCCTTATGAACAAGCTTATTGATAGTTACCACTATGTATAAGTTTGTCCATAGGGCCACTTTTTTCCTTATGAACAAGGTTATGGACTACATATATAGTGGATTCACTAACCCATGTGGGCATGCACCAAAATTATAATGATGATACCAAAGGAAACTTGGACGGAGTAGTTGAAAGCTCTACATTTCTAGACGTTATGGTAGTTCAACCACGGAGGATCTATTTATACTTGGTAAAGAATCAAAAAGGTTCTTGAATACGAATTTGAATGGGAGGAGGTTTTCTCTATGACTTCTTTTTTTGAAATTAAAACACAGATATATTAGGTCAGCAAGCCCGCCTCATTAAAAACCTTCCAGTCCCTTAGGTACCCTGGTAAGGAGGCTTTCTCTATGTCTTCTTCGTTCTCGGTACCTATGGAATATTGTAGGATGATTTGCCTAAGGGCCTTTGGCTTTGTGGTCACTCAAGGTTGTTGGATTTCATCCGCAATCTAGATGGAGAAAAAATCCTGCGGATGGAAGTTTCCAAAAAACGTTTTTTTTTTAATCTAGGAAGAGCGTCTTTGGAACCCACTGCTGAACCGAGTAGGCAGTTAAAACTTTTTTTAAGGATTTCCTCCCGACACCTGAAGATGAGGAAATTCCTTCATCTAGGCAGGTGGGAATTGAACAAAACAGGAACTAGAGTATTATCTAAGGAACCAGCAACCAACATTTACGGCCTATAGGGCAATGCAATTGAACTGGTAAAGTCCATGAGATGAGAGTACTAGAAAGAGATCAGTGACAATGGTAATGATTAAAGGGATCCTCGAAGCCCCTCGAATTCCACAAAAAATCTCTCCGATTTCCAAGAAATGTGACCAATGCCACGCGCGCACGGCGCAACGATCAAACAAACGAAACGGAGGGATCAACGGAAATGAAATGAGATGCGTACCGATGAGATCGGCGAGCTTCATGACGAGCTTGGGCTTGAGGATGGGGATGACGGACTCCCTCTCGAGCCGTATCACCTCCTTGACCACCCCGTCCTTCTTCTCCTTGTGCTTGGCCTCCATGACCGCCGCCGACGCCGTTCCGGGCACGTCAGCCTTCCTCCCCAGCGCCTCCACCATTGGTCCAGGCGACAGGTGCGACATATTGATATAGCAGCGCCGGGCGGGATTCGAAGCTTGGGATCGAGGGAAGGGATGGAGTCGGGTTGCGGGAAGAGGGAAAGCGATCAATGGCGACAGAGAGCTTGTGTGGCCCGTCACCCGTGACATGAACGTTCGGTTGCCAAATTTGGCGTGTGTTTGCTTGTTGGCTCAACAGGGATGGAATGGGACCATCCAGTTTTTGAGGACGTGAATCGTGAATGGTACCATCCATCTTCAGTGTTTGTTTGCTTCGACCGGATAGGATGCGGTTAGGAGGAGGAAGGCTAGCTACGGCGGCTGGGTTTGAAATCCAAGACATCTGCCATGGATGGTCATGACAGGTGAGCAACGAGATTTGCAGGAAAGAGAGATTAGAAAACGGGCGGCTGATTCGGACGAGTCTTTTGATTTGTGGGTGGAAGTGGAACCATTCACGTCCGTTTAGAACCAAACATATCATAAACTGGAACCATACCACCCAATCCTTTTTCGTTCTTGAACCAAACGTACGCTTGCTCTTTCATCCTTTCCTTTTTTTTTTGGAGAACTTTCATCCTTTCCTTTGATGTGTCTAAAATGAATTCGTCACCCTTAAGAACGTCATTTCACTTTTTTTCCGTTTATACCTATTTTTAGAGCATTTTGACCCTATTGTACACCTTTCTTTCTCATGTTATAGTGTTATACCATCTGGCTGCGCCACCGTAGCCATTTGTTTATTAACTAAATAGAGTTACCCAATTTATTAGCGTGAAATCAGACGAAAACCGTAGCAGCTCGATCGGACGAACTGGCACTCTACTAAGACCTTGCATGCACTACTAGGTGGAGGATCACCGCCAAGATCACACTAACAACTTGATGGTTAAGTCGGGGGCATTTGCTCGAGATGACGGCGCATGGTAAACAGTAGCGCCCGCTCGGGGAACCCTTGAGTGGGGCACCACTAAATTTTAAATTGACCGGTCAACGACCTTGCTCTATGTCCATGACGGATGAAGTGTCGTCTGCTCCGGCTCCAGCCTTTAGGAACTTCATATAGCATGGCTGAGGCTTCTGGCTTCAAAGCCGGCGCAGGGCTTGATCTACCGTTGATGGATGCCAGGCTGGCATGTAAGGCTTCATCATCCGCCCCGTTAGCCGGTAACCCACATAAGGAGTTCTTGCCAAGCAACAAACTTAAGATAAACCACACCGCCACCAAACAAAGTCACCTGACTTTGATGCTAGCAAAGTCAGAGAATACGCGCCGCCAAAACAAGGGAGTAACAAGAGCAATGAAAGAGAAACAAAAGAACATACGAATAAAAGGAAAACAAAACAAAGCAACCAAACCCCACAGGAAAAAATAAATATTACATGGGCGATAAGTAAGCCAAGGAACAAACCAACTCAATGCATGGCCAGAAATAAGAAGACATACGACGTACACCAGCATGACGTAACGACCAAGCAATACAACCTAAAGCAACTAAACCCCCAATAAAGACATTGTAAGAAGAAAACTGGGAGCAACCAGCGAAATAGGAAGGATCAGAAACAACCAGTGAACTGAACACAGAGGAAGACACGCAACCAGACGAAGCAAGAAGAGGGAAAGGAAGGAAAGCAAGAATGAAGCAAGCAGAACACCGGATAACAAAGCGCAACCACTTCGGACAACAGCGAGAAAACAAAACAAGAAGAGAAGGCCTACACTCGGGGCCCATATATCCCACCAACAAACGGAAGACACGACGATTCCAGAAACAAAATTGCAACTGTGTAAGTACCGCAAGATAAGCTACATGAATAACTTTGTCAACATGAGAACTATACATACCATACTACAATCTTCTTATGTGGCGGATGCCATCAGATTGCAACCAGAAGAAGAGATAATCAATCAATCTGCTTGTAAGCTCCTGATCAGTAAGGAAACATGAACCGTGTGGCACCGGTGACTCTTGTGACTGGCAGTGGGAAATGAGGCAGTAAAATGGACTAAATGCTTGTTTGGCTGTCTAGGGTAATATCCCGAGGAAAATAAGCTCGTCAGGAATCTGAATAAACATGTCTAAAACCCTGCGATTCTATTCCCGACCTCCGGATTAGGGAAATTTTACCTGGGAAAAGGCCGGGATCTCCCGGGATTGCGGTTACCAAACAAGCCGGCTTCAACTTCAAGAACGAGTTTTCAGGGTTACAGTGAGCTTTTCAGGGTTTAGAAAAACCCATCCCAGGCCCAGTGATGTGGTTGGACAGGAAAAGGCCATGCATTCGTGGATAGGGTGAAAAAGATGATAGCGACATCCAAAGTTCCGAGAAACTCTAGTAGTGTATATGTGCACGTTGATCTGCCTGCCATGACTACCATGCATGCACTCAAACGGTTTCTACTTTTGTTTTTTATTTCTGAAAAAAACTGTGACGATCTCCAGTACCGGCTGTCGGTGCACGGAAACACAACCCAACATAACAGGGAATTTGAATAGCGCACGACCACTCCCTCCGGGGTGAGTGGGCCGGCCCAATAGCGCACGGCACGGTTTTTCTTCTTTTTTCTTTTTTTCTGTTTTTGTTTTCTTTTTCCTGTTTATATTTTCATTTTGTTTTATTATTTTTTTATGTTTATTTTTCCATTTTCTTTACTGTTTTTTATTTTAAAAATATTTCTTTGTTTTATTTAAAATATGACTATAATTATTTTTTCCGATTTTTTTCTTTTTTCTCGATTATTTATTATGTTTATAGATTTTTTCCGTTCTTGGGATTTTTTGTGTGCACAAAAAAATACAAATTTAAATGTGTTCATAATAAAAAAATAAAATTTTTTGAAAATTGTTTAACTTCAAAAAATTGTTCAAATTCAAAAAGTCTTCACATTTAAAAATTATTCAAATTTAAAAAGTCTTCAGATTTGAACAATTGTTCAAATTAAAGAGTTTTAGATTTGAAAAATTATTTGAATTTCAAAATTGTTTAAATTCGAAATTTTGTTCATACAGAAATATCTTTCAAATTGTGCATTTTTTCTGTAAAAAACTAAAATGAAAAAAACAGAAAAGAAAAAGAGAAGCGTTATTGGGCCGGCCCATTTCACGGGAAATAGGCGCTCCCGGAATTCTATTCGACGACCAGGGGCGGCGGGCCGGCCCAATAGGGCATAACCTGTTTTTTTCTTCTTTTCCTATTTATTTTCTTTTTTCTGTTTTACTTAAATTAAAAAAGTTCTAGATTTGAAAATAGTTCAAATTTGAAAATTATTCACATTTAGAAATTATTCATATTTAAAAAGTTGTATATTTGAAAAAAATCAAATTCGTAATTTTGTTCATACGCAAATATCTTCTAAATTTTAAAGTTATTCAAAAATAAAAAAATCGTTCAGAGAACAAGGCAAACCCGTGAAGCATAATAGGCCGGCCCAACTAACTCCGCAGTGGCAGGGGTGGGCGAAACGGAATACCACACGACCAGGTCGGCAATTAGGATCTCCCCAGCATAACAAATGATGTATTAATCCAGGCTATGTCTACAACCTAGCCCAGTAGACCCAAGCTATTAGCCCACCCCCACTATAACACCTCATTTATAAATTTTACTATTGCGTACAACGAGACTGGCCATAGGCGTAGAGATTTTCATACTTATATGGTTTTGGGCCTTTTATGGCCTACTGCTAGAGATGCTGTAAGAGCAGCGGCCGGTCTACTCACAGCTAGCCGGGTGCACAGGACACCGGATAGAAATTAATTTCTTTGTAAAATAGTATTTTTTCACCATATATGCACCCCTAAATAATGTTTTTATCTGTCGTGACACTCTTTGTGCACAATGGTTTCACATGTAGCTCAGCCGGTGTCTAAGAGTAGAGATTGTTGGCATCCAAGTTGTAGTGCTTCATTTATTTTATTATGCAATAGGAGTACAATCTACATGTAGGGATTTTCAGACAATTTCTAAGTTTAGGAAGAACTGAAAAGAAAAAAATTCATGATGTACGCAATTATATATCGTACGAAGATTAGAGAGGATTATATGGAGAGCATAAAGCAACCGCTGTGTTCGCGAACTTGCATCCCCAGGGCCAGGCTCAAAGAAAACTGCCGAATCGGCCGTTTCACCTGGGCTGGTTGAGCATAGCTTCCAAGTTGTTGCGGCCGACGAAACCGACTGGACCAAATCAAAGAGGCAAAATTTACATCCAGTGGGCTTTGGCTGAGGTGCTCATAGCTAACAAAACACGTTGCCCTAAAAAAAAAGCTAACAAAACACGCCCTAAAATCTCCATGGAAACATGTCACGGCCGGCATGTCCTCTTGTCCATCTTGGAGCGGGAGCTCGTGACCACTGACTGACTGATCAGTGCCTCCATGCATGTCTCCATCGAGCCACACAACTAGAGTACTACCATTTGTTTCTTCCATGGTTTCGTGCCGAAGTGGCTGCTGCTTGGAAACCTCCAGATCCAGTTGCCATGCCGTCCGGACTCCGGCGTGCCCCGCAGCCACGGCCATTGACTTGTTTAGCGCTCTTGTACTCTGCTCCGAGGCGTGTACTATTCTTCCGTACTTCCGACGCCGGTCTTTGGCTTCTTCCCTCTTCAGCAATAACCCTTTTTTTTTCTACAGATGTTCCATTCATCTACACTGCGTTTATCATTTTTTTTACGGGACACTGCTTTTATCATTATATACAGGAAATGCAACGAGCTAACATGCGGCAGAAATGTGGCAAACATGGAGAAAAATCACTGGGTACTACAATACAGCTTACTGGGTCATGGAAGTTAACATTATTAGAATAGTCATACATTCACTAGAATAAAGTTGGTTCTTGTTGTGAAGTGGGCCTACCTCAACTGGTTGGTTCCTTGGGTTGGAAGCAGCCCAACCAGGTTCAAGTCCTAGACTTGACATGGGTGGTCACACTTTTCTGGATTTTTCAGCAATTAACCGGCGCTATGTTTTCAGTGGTAGGTGACGTGCCCGTCAACAGCGAGGCGCCTGTGGTGACTACGTCAACCTCAAGATCTGCCGGACCGTCTCTCGGAGGTGCTCATAAGGGTAGGATTTGCGTACGTACGTTCATAGGGGTGTATGTACGTGCGTGTTTGTGAATGTCTGTGTCTGTACTGTGTTTCTAAAAAAAAGGTTGGTTCTTATTGGAAGCTTCCAAAATCTTGGAGTCAACTCCTAGGAAAAGTCCCTGATCGACGGAAAGAGCGTGTCATAGTTTATGTACATATATAAACCCCTCATTTATTCTTGCACCATCCAGCTAGCTACCAGCAGGGCTGCACTACGGTTAGGCTTTTTCTTAGATCATATCAACCACACAAACCTATATTCTGCTTGATTAAAATCACTCGTACATTCTGTTTTTTAGTTTTTCTTTATTTGTTCGGAAAGAAAAATCTTGACACGTGTATAGGGATGCAAATGGTATAGATAGTACCTGCTGCAAATCCACATATATTTAAAGGATTTGTATGCACTGTTAAAACCGTGGATGGTGGATATTGGTCAAATTGATATGTGAGGAATACAGCAGCAGATATCGTATTGCTGATATCCGACAAGAGTGGATTTATTCTTTTTGACTCTCAAATAGGACTATCCTGCAAAGCTAGCCCAGCCCCAAGCAACTCAGTTAGCTCATCAGCACATGCCATGTTATTATCCATATTGAACGTTACACTAATAAGACTTATTGGTATTACTTGTATTTATTTTTACATTAGATGCTTGTAATATGGTGCCATACAACACAGTGTTATGCAAACAAGTGGATCAATAGTGTTATATGCTTGGGTATTAATTTTTTTATCATGTTGTTTACATAAAGGAAATAATTGTTTTTTATTCGACTATTGATTCAATAATTGTGTCCACTACTTATCAAAATCCGCTTTGTTTTTACTTCGAGTCCCCACTTCATTATAATTTGCATTTGAAATCTCATCCGATCATTATCTTCCATGCTCTTCTCCCAATCCAACAAAAGAATGTTAAGATAAAAAAAAGAGAATTATGGGATCCGGTATATCTGTATCCTAAACGGGGTTATGCTAATGTGCATGTTTGTCCTTAAATTGATTTTTGGATAAGACAAAAAAAGTTAACCATCAAACTAAGCAAATTTTCATCCTACTAGTGGTGTTGGATTGGCTGGAATATTGAACTATCAAACCGTCTATACTTATGTCTCACTACTTTTGCGAAGGACACATGTCAGCATATATTTGGATGGATTTTGCATATTCTCACTTCATAGAAACCTCATAGCATTTTCCAAGAACCATGAAAATATTTCACATTTAACCAGAGCTCCAAATGCAAACACATTGTTGGGCTAGGGTTTGATTTGGTTTCAGTAAAGTTCTAAGTGTTAACGATTTCTTATTAATTTGGGCCTAAACTTGGACAACCATAATCAGGGCTCTCTGCTATGTTTATTTCGAAAACACCGACAGGTCATGAGACGATTTCCTCTCGTATTCTACATATTAGCATTGCCCTTTAAAATTTAGCAAATATTGCGAAAAATTGAATATTAATCATAAACACGGAGTAGATCTAGTTAAGTTTGAAACGAACCATTTTCTTTAGAATAGCAAATTCTCGACCAAACAAAACCCGACTCTAAACAGCGTTCTTAGATGGATTTACGGTATATTTGCAACTTATGGGTGTGGCCAAAACCAACATAGTTATGGGATAGATTATGTTTTATGGTTGCAGTTTGTATTTGTATATTTTAGTGGCTAAAATATTAGATCAATCATTATTTCTACAAAGAGCATTGACATTTGAGATTGTCTTGATATTTGAAAGGCATATCATGTTTCCTGCTATTTATCGTCTTAGTGAGTTGGCATCGATGGAGTGATACAAAATTCTACGGAAGATTTTAAAAAGAAAAAATTATACGGAAGATTGTCTTACATCGATGGAGTGTTACAAAATTCTTGATCAAAAAAATTATACGGAAGATTTTAAAAAGAAAGAATAGAGTTTTGTCATTGATATTTTTTATGTTTTACTTAAATTAAAAAAATTATATTCCTATTGTACTATATAGTGTTAATGTCTCAACACTTTTTCAGCCTTTGCATGATTTTTAGAGCTTATTCTAATCTGATTTTTTTTTATCATCGCCATTGCATTGGATTGTTTATCAGGTTTTATTTGCTAATCATGTATGCCACATGATCTCGCCATTGCATTGGAGGTAACATAAGATCAAGAAACTGAACTCTTCAACCAGAGAATTGATTGTTTCCAAAAGAAATGCATAACTTCAAACTTCAAGGAGAACATAAAAGATGTTGGTGTTCGTTGGGAGGACTGAGAGAATATTGCAATTTTGTTGTGCCGTGAAATTGATTGCCATTATACTCTTTCCTCGAATAAGCCTATGCACCACACGAACATGACATGCATAAAAACATTTAATAATATGGAAAATATATTTTTTAACAAAATGTTTCGAGTATGATTTTTTTGTCAAAGGCAAGCAACTAAAGGAACACCGATAGAGTGTATGGCCACATGACCAAAGATCAACCACCATGGCACCCACCTAAAAACCGCTAGGAGGATTATACTAGATATAGCCAGCCACCATGATCAATCATCACCAATCAGGAAAGACGGCATGGCGGGGAGGCAAGGAAGAGGAGAAACAGTGGTCGAAGCTGCTGGGGTCCATCCATCCAGCATAAGAACACCCCCACCCACAGCTGCAGGCCGCTCTTCTCCACCCGCCCCCGGCCCCCAATAATATTCGTCTTCCTCCGCCTCCACTCGCCGCCCAAGCCCAACCACTCCAACCAAGAACCCACCATCATACGCTCACCGGCTCCCGACGACGAAGGGCGGCTTGCCTCTGCCGGTGCCGGTCCCGGTGCTTCAGGAGGGGCGGTCAACGAAGCAGCAGCAGGAACAGGGGGACGACGACGCGGCGGAACAGGGGGCCTTCTGAAGAAAGCATGCCGCTGTGGGGTACCGCGTCCGGGCCGCCGCCGCATACGGCGGAGGGAGGAGGCGCGGAGGGGTCCGCCGGCTCGTCGTCCGGTGCCGCGGCGATACGGTCGCTGCTGCCCACCAGGCGCCGGCTGCGGCTCGACCCGTCGTCCAAGCTCTACTTCCCATGTACGTATGCGCCGGCCACGGGCGCGGTAGTTTTGTTGTCTTGTCTCACCAATTTTGGCATGCTAGTATTACTACAAAAACAAGGTCGCTAGCTTCTTCCTCCTCTTCTTCTTGGCGGCAGTTTCTGCTTTCCAACGGAGCGGTTAGCCCGCCCAAAACTGCCAGCTTTGAGCTATCTGTGCTTCTCTATTTTATTGGATTGGATTTGATTTGATTGGATTGGGCTCTCCCTTCATTTGATTCTACTTGGCTCGTCAACGCGCCGCCTTCGTTGCTCTTCCTTTTAGGAAATATATTTGAAGTCGTCTCCCCCCTGCTTCATCATGTGAAATTCCTGTTTTGGCAAAGAAATTTTGCAGCTTAACAATTCGATTAACATTTCGGCTTATTTGACAAATACATGCTCAAATTTTCATCAACTAATTACCTATATACCTTCTGAGCTACGCAGATGAGCCGGGGAAGCAAGTTCGCAGCGCCGTGAGGATCAAGAACGTCAGCAAGTCCCATGTGGCGTTCAAGGTAACAACGATTCTCTATCTCTCTCCAGTGAGTCTTCATTGATTTAGGGATAAATTAAGACCTTAAACTGATTATTAAGTCCCATGGCTTGTTTCTCTGTGAGTTGATAGCACTATGCTAGTGGTTTTTGAGATTTTACTACTGCCTAGGTGACTAGCACTGATTGTTAGGTTGTTTGGTGCAACACTAATATTAAGCAGAATACGAATTTAATCCATGTGTTATTTATGTTATAGTTCCAAACAACAGCACCAAAGAGCTGCTTCATGAGGCCGCCAGGCGGCATACTAGCTCCAGGGGAAACTATCATAGCAACAGGTAATGCAAAGCTGATACCTAGCATTAATTTGTGTGCATTTATGTACTTTTTCTGCCATATTCTCATTTTCACCCACTCAATACCAGTGTTCAAGTTTGTGGAGCATCCTGAGAACAACGAGAAACCGTTAGACCAGAAGTGCAAGGTTAAGTTTAAGATTGTTAGCCTGAAAGTCAAAGGGCCTGTGGAGTATGTCCCAGAATTGGTAAAATATTTTTATCCCTTGAGACCGCATGATTGCCTAAAATATAAGCCCTTTGATTTCATTTGTCTAAGTGTTGCCCGTATGTCACAGTTCGATGAGCAGAAAGACCAGGTTGCAGTTGAGCAAGTTATGCGGGTTGTGTTCTTGGATGCCGAGCGTCCTAGCGCAGTAAGTGACAGCATACTCTGTTCTTTTCATTTGATTCGCTCTACTATATGCAATAGAATTTCTGAGGAGCAGCAAGTTCACCATTCACATTTTGCAATATTTTTTGACAGCAACTGGACAGACTCAAGCGTCAGCTCGCTGAAGCTGAAGCAGCTCTCGAGGCACGCAAGAAGCCTCCCGAAGACACCAGCCCCCGTATTGTAGGCGAAGGTCTTGTGATCGATGAATGGGTAAGACCAGTGCTCTGGTGTTTTTAATGACACAGTAGTGCAGTCTTTTACTAATGTCCATGCTGAGGCTATGTATCATGTGATCATATTCTCAATTTTCTTATTTCAGAAGGAACGAAGAGAGAGATATCTTGCTCGCCAGCAGATTGAAGGAGTTGATTCAGTGTAAAAATTAAACTCTGCCACATGTCGTCCTTCCACCCCATTTGTTCAACCGCGACGAGTCGGCTGGGAACAAGAACGAGGCTTTGTGTAATTAGGGTTTGAGCTTCACGCTGCATTTCTTTCCTGGGTCTCCATGTAGATAGTGAGTCGCAGCTTGATAATAATATTTTCCGTGATAAATTATGTGCGTGGTGTTGTAGATTTAGACGTGGGGCTTTGTTCCATTCTCTAGCTGATATTCCTATCAATACCAAATGTAATTTACCTGAAAAAAGAACACTTCAGAGTGTTTTAAAGGAAGTTCTTCTGTTCTTGTTACACTATTTCCTGGATCTAAATGTTTATGCCTAATTTTGTAGCTGTGTGCTTTTTGCCAGCTCAGTGCCCATTGTCCAGGGAATCTCCTCTCCTCTACGAAGCTGTCTAATAGACGTTTGCCGCAACACAAAATTGTTTCTTTAGATCTAAAAAAATGTTACTGTAAAGAACTAAAGATGCAGTGCCCCTCTGATTTCGTTATGTAGTCTATTGTGCATTTTGAGTTTTCTAGCTGGCAGGCTTTTGAGTGGATGAAACATTATGGGCTCAGCATCTGGTTCCTCTGCTCTTTTATTTGTCTGTCTGACCTGTACTGATATAATTGTTCTTGTTCCCTTGCTGATATGATATGTACTAACATAACTGTTGAGCTGGAAAATTAGGTGCAAATACACCTAGTACCTAACAAAGGAGGCTAATAATGATGGAGCATGATTCAGTCCTTTGTGGCTTGTAACAACCTATTGCTTTCTTGGAATTCATATAAGCCAGTTTTTTAAGTTTGTTTCCACTTCATAGCCAGATAAGATGCAATCAGGCACCCTTGACTTTTGAAGCTCAAAAGGTGCAACTTGCAGCTTCCGCTCGTTCTGCTCAAATTATTTTTTCGTAAGACGTCATTTTCATAGAGACAAAGGTGTATTCTAGAGAATGTATATATTTTTATTTGATGTGACCTTTATTACTTATGAAGAATGGTGACCTCTTGGACTGTCTCAAAATCTGTACTTTTTCCTCAAACAAGATGTAATTGGGAGTTTTCCTTTTTCTTGAATTCTAGAATGATACGAAATTCCAGCTTAACAACTGTTTACCTTTCTATTCTTCCGTTGGAGTAGGAGAAAAATAACAGAGTTGAAAGTCAGTGCTCAGCCCTCGCCTGATTTTTGTAGTATGTAAGAAACCAGCAATCATTTTCAAAAAAAAAAACCCAGCAATTACGATGCTTAAGATCGCAATATGCATCTATTTTAGCATGCGAGCAATATTGTACATCTCACCCTTTGATCATATTTGGTGTTTGTGGATCGCATATTTTTAGAGCACGGCTAATATTATAGCCAACCGACGAGTGACTTTATGCAACTGCCATGTACTTATAGTTGCTCGTATAGTAAGGTAGGTTATAACACTGACTGTTAGCTTAGTACTTTATAACCGTATTTCTATATATTTTTCACATATGTCATAGACTCTTGCATGATACCCTGGTGTAGATAACAAATTCTTCATATACTCACTTTTAGCATATCCCCATTTGTCTCATGAAATTAATTGCATTTGCATCTCTTTGCCGTACTTGCTCTGTCTCTAAATAAGTGTACTTCTAATTTTTCCTAACTCAAACTTTTTAAAGTTTAACCAACTTCATAGAAAAACTTTGCAATACTTAAACATCAAATTAATATCACTAAATACATGCTCAAATTTATTTTCCTAATATACTAGTTTAATTTCATAACATTGCTACATTTTTATAAAGTTGGTCAAACTTAAACAAATTTGACTTACAACAAAACTAGAAGAACACTTGTTTAGGTAGCCGTTGAAATTTGCCTTTATTTCAGGCAGTTGTCGGGCCCCACCAATGTCATGGAATTTACTAACAAGGTGATGAATATATAATAATGAAGACCACCTAAACCTCTACACAGAAAGCAGGGTTTCAAGGGATATGTCTTCAAATGGAACAACTCAAGAAAGCATAGATCTACTTAAATGAAAATACTCGAGCATTGTCAACTGCAAAAAAATGCTCAACCTGTCTTAACCTTTTCCTTTTTCACCTTTAGTCAACAAAGCACCCACTAACACCGAACTACGTAAAGCGCCAAATCCACAACCATTTAGAGCTACTGAAGCAAAGTACAAGTTGCAAGCCAATATATCAGGTTTCACATAACAAGTTTTCAGAGAACATCAGGTTTCAAATTTCACATGACAAAATCAGATCTTTATAAACAGGATAGCGCTGGAACAAAATCAGGTCCAAACTGGTCCTTTTGCATATCTTTGTGGTAAGGAAACTACGAAATTAATCCGTAACTTGTGCATGCCGCACAAGTAAAACTCTCAACAGTAAAAGTTACTCTACATAGGAATTTTCTCACGGGAGCACTAGGGAAGTGCATGGTTACTTTTATTCTTTCCCTGACTAAAAAGAATATATGCATCTGCCAGAACAGACGTAGGTGGGCGATACCACTACCGGCCTTAGCTTCTGAATATGTCACAAACAAAATCTTATCTCCTCTGACTATATGCCACTCGAGTCTCTGCCGAATATGAAGCGACGACCCCAGTCAGATATCACCAGTGCCCTTGTGCGCCAGCTTACTTGTTTGCTGAACTCAGCAAAGAAGAGGAAAAGGCGAGTGCTAAGTTAGATACAGTAGTAGGTGAACCAGAAAAGGGGCACAAAATGACTGCACAATTTGATTTCCTCGTCATCAAAAAGGGAACAGGCACTTACGTTGCGTAGACAGAATACCAGAGCCACTGTGAGCTATGGCCAATGGAGACCCAATCTCCGGGGAGCTGTGCAGCAGTTTGCTCGCCTCCTAGTGGGGCAAACTGGCCTAAATGCCTGTACCTGAAGGCATCAACAAAGTAATAGTATCAGCGACCAGACAACACTACAGGTTTAACAGTTTCAAATGATTGCAGCATAAATTATTCTGTGATTGGTATAGTTGGTCCTTAATTCTGTTTT
Organism: Poa annua; assembly: GCA_026929855.1. Lineage (NCBI taxonomy): Eukaryota > Viridiplantae > Streptophyta > Magnoliopsida > Poales > Poaceae > Poa > Poa annua. Next base: position 77,354,440 of record CM049430.1, on the reverse strand, counting down.
CAACGACACAATATTTTGGTCGGTAATTCTGTTCAGCACTTTCTAGATACTGGTCGATCAGATTCAACTTAATTGTTTTTAGCATGTATGAATAACTTCAGCACAGTATAGTCACGTTGAAGATCAAGAGAAGGAATTAGGAAAAGAAATACACAGATTGATGATGCAACAATAGACACCTGAAGGGGCGGAAGCGATGACGGCCTTCTCCCCTAATGCGGATTGGACCTTCAGGATTTTCTTCAGCCTCCTCCATCTTGTTAAAGCATTTTGCAAGATATTGTCCTTGCTGTGCAGCAACCTGACAGAACAACATAGTTAGAATTTAAAAAGTGATAAATATTAACTGAACTGTTCATTTTGAGACTTCTGAAAATTCAAACAAAGTAAAAAGGGGAACCTGAGCTGTTGCAGGTAGATTCTTGACTTGCGAATCCACAAGGGAAAGAGCCTTCTTAAACTCTTCAATGCTCAATTCTACAGATTCCTTTTCAGTATCACCTTTCCCAGTCCTAATTAAATCGGCAATTCCGTTCATTTGCTTGCTCTTCATGTATAGCTTTACTTGCGGATATCTCACATAGATATCCTCCAAGATGTCTTGGATTTCTTTCACAGTCAAGGTTCCCGATTTATCTTTGTCTGCAACTCTGAATATTTCCGAGATGTCCTCCTGCAACCATTACATGCCAAGAATATAAAATACCTAAGAAGTCAAGAATACAGAAGCAATCGATAATTCTAAACAGCTAATCTAGCAATTCAAGTATCCAAGAACCTGTATCTAACAACACATATCAAATGTGCTGCCATCATTCATGTGACCTCCGGTTGAGCTATCTAGTACACACAAATCACTAAACATAACCTCTCAATAGTGTTACAAGTCAAACTGCAAATAGCGGTTTGATAAGAAAACCCGTTTTTCTTGCCACACGGTAAACAATTTGGGACAATCACGAGTACCTAAAGCATGCAAAAATAATTCATTTGCTAGAGTCACCGCTGGTTTATGGTTGCAGAACAAACGGTTTCTGAAGAATTCTTACGGCACATAATATCAAGAATTTGAATTTCTACTGCATACCATTACTCTCCGCTGGTTTATGGTAGCACAGTCACCTACTGCATAGACATCCTCACATTCACGCACCCTTAGCCATTCGTCAGTAGCTAGGACACGACGATTAGCCTGCATATGTAGAGAAATGATTAATGTGCTAGATGAACTGACAGAAGGACAGATAATACAAAATAAATTTTATCTACCTGCCCAATTTGTTTCATGAAGTCCACAATGAATGGACGGGTTCCAATACCCGTGGACCACACAGCCATTCCGTAAGGAACTGCAACATCCCCAGTAGCTGGATTTTGCATGGTGATTGCATCCTTAGCAACCTTCACAACTTTATACCCAGTTTTTACATCAATGCCATTTCTTCCAAACTTGTCCTCAGCAAAGTTAGTAATTCTCTTGTCGAACCTTTATAATGCAAAAACAATTGTTACTTCGTTAGCGCAGGAAGCAACATTACACGTATAACTATATATGAGCTGATGCTGTGTTGCCATACTGTCGGGGGAGTGGATAACATATGTATTAAGGTGTCAACCTTGTGGAAAGCAGTAGCAATTTTCAATTCATAAAGAATCAGAAGTCAAGAGAGAACCAATCTGGTCTTACATAGTCAGTATGTGATCTGCAGCTTCGATTAATGATATCTTGACAAGGTGCTGAACAGAAGGATAGAGCTTAGATAAATCTTCAGAAACAAAATCATGTAACTCTGCCGCAAATTCAACGCCCGTAGGTCCACCTCCCACAATGACGAAGTGAAGATTCTTCTTCCTCTCTTCCTCATTAAGATACGGGAGGCTTGCCTTCTCAAAGCAGTCCATGACACTCCTTCGAATCTTTTGGGCGTCCTCCACTTCCTGTGAGTATAATAGAACCAAATGAATATCACGGCAAGGGCAGAAGTTCAGAAGCAACTATAATGTAGTAAAATTATTTAGCAAGAATAACATAAAACTATTTATCTGTTACTAACATAACGGAATAGTTTGAACATTTCCACCTTAGGGGGCTTCCCCTATGGTATTTCGGTAACAAAAAATTGTTTGACCAAGATTCATTCTTTGTTCAGATGTGTGTAAAAAAGGCAGATTACAATAGTTATATACCTAACACTGGAGGCAGATTTAGTTCATACAAATCATATGAGAGCTTACCTTCAAGAAGTGGCAATTTTCCACCACGCCAGGAGTGTTGAAAGTGTTAGACCTAGCTCCAACTGCTACCACCAGATAGTCATAGTCAACTAAGAACTCGCCATTTCCATCAAAATTTGTCCCAGCATTTGAGCGGCAATGGATCTTCTTCTTTGCTGGATCAATCTTGAAGCACTCTGCTTCCCAGAACTTGAAATCTCCACCTTTCTGAGAGAGCATTACAAATAGCAGCATTAGTTCACTTGGCATATAATTAATCATCTCTCCTTTTTTGGCGGGGAATCATCTATCTGAGGTATGAATGCGTCTAGTGTTCAAGTACGAAATATAACTATTCCCTAACTTGTAGTGAACGAGGTTCCTTTTTGGAATTCAGGTTAGTTCTTGAGCAAGTATTGCACGGTCATAAGCAAAAAAAGTCATTTTAGTACTTGGGTTTTGGAGTACGCGTTCAACAGTTGTGTAAGCAGTAAAAATCCTAGAACTGCTCAAAAAGTTTACCGAAATTTCTGGAAGTCATCTTACCTTCTCCAAAATCCTACGTATTGGCTCAACAACGCTCCTTGGTTCAACTGTTCCACAGGTGACACTTGGGAGCAAGGGTGTGAAAGCAAAGTAGTTCCGAGGTGAAATAACCTGGACATCATATAGTTTGCTATCAAGATTTCTCAGGAATGTGGTGCCACCCCAGCCAGTCCCAAGAACCACCACTTTCTTCTTCTTAGGTCCTTGGGGTTCATCTGACTGAGAGTCTGCATATGCAACAAGGCCTCCTCCTCCACTGCAAATTCAGCAACCAAAGAGTCAGCAGGTTTGCAAATAAGGTAGCTGTTCTAGCAATGCAAAAGATTTAGAATTCCTTGGAACTACTCAGCCATCTTAAATGACCTCATATTTTTGCTCTACATTGAGGCCATCCTTACTTATATAAAAAATGATTTAGTAGTTATGTTAAGGTAGATGTTCTAGCAATACAAAACATTCAGGAGTTCACGGACTAGATTATGACTGATCGAAGCTACCCCTTACTGAAAAATATTATTTTAAGTCGCGATTGAATGACATCACTCCAAACATTAAAAATGGTAAAATTAATCAAGACAAAGAAAATATTTTTGCTGTGAGAGAGAATTACCCAATCATCTACCAATAGTATCTCTAAGGCTCTAAGAGATGCACTTCTCTATATCTGATTGCAGGAGAGTTCCCTGTCTTACAGCTTGCACAAATATTGTATTTTGCGATGGCATTGGATCAACCTAAGCGTGAGACGGGGTGGCCAAGGGCCGCTGTTCAATTTTGTTGTTTGGTACTCAGATATCGCAGATGTTTTGTAGAGAAATAATCAAATACCATGCTGATGGTGAACCATGAACCAGGACAGCTTTTGAGGGACCGAAGAAACTGTACTACTAGTCTACTACTCAGAAGCCCATTATTTGATAAACAGTGCAACACCACATATAGAATGGCAATAAGCACATGACACCGACTTACCTAACCATCATGTATACCACCTTCATTTATTAGCTACCATGGCCCTTTCATTTAAGAAAACGCCAGCATGCTCCTCCAAGCACAACTGATAATAAGAAAACCCAGAAATATGGGCGAAGAAATCAAGGAGAAATTTCCTTGCTTGTGGGTCTGATTGAGGACCAGGGAGGAATATTCAGATGTATACGAGGTGTAGAGCTACGTGGGGAACACATAAGATTCGGGAGCCAGCTCAGCTGGGGAATGGAGTGGCGATCGAAACAGGTGGAAAGAAGAATTTTTATTTCCCGTTCTTTTCCATCCTTTTATTTTGTAAAACCGCAAGAAGAAAAGACCGCTGCTACTCTACAAGACACGATCTTGAACCGAGATGATTTTTTTTCGAAATGGGGGAAATCCCCAACCTCATCATCGATCGATGCATCCAGCTTAAACCGAGATAATAGTTATTACAGAGGTTCCGGAGATGAGAAATTGTCCCAATATCCATGGAGCAGGTCGAGAGGAATGAGGACTCTGCAGTCTCCCCCCTCCCTTCCGTATCTCTCGGAAAGCAAGAGCAAGAGAAAGTCAGGAGAGTCGTCTCTCTCATGAACTTGCCGAAACATTCCGACATGCGTGGTGGCAAAATAAAATTAGGCCGTGAAAGGAAGCTAGAAAAGGACAGAGCATTAAAAAATAAAATTGTTCCGTCAGGGCTGGCCTCCGGATCCTGATACCCAGCAAGGGCGAAGCAACATACAGTACATACAATCGGCAAGGGATGTGTAGATCCGATCATCCGAAGAGAGAGAGAGAGAGAGGGACGAGGAAGCGAAATCGAGGTAAGGACGAACCTGGCGGCGAGGACGAGGACGAGGTTGGTGACGGCGGGGCGCTGGCTGTAGGCCCGCGACACACCGTCCCACAGGAACGCCGTCCACCTCATCTCTCCCTCTCTCCGGCCGATCGAGGGCTGGCTCCTTTTTCCCCGGGGTTGCTTCCGGCGATGCTGGAACGCAGGAAGGAACAGTCTAGAAGCCGAGAGAAGGTAATGGAATGGAATGGCGGCCTCCACCGTCTGCGGAAGGACTTGTTATATGCGAAGCTCCTAGTCCGGAAGTCCCACCTTTCTTCCTCTTTTCCTTCTTCCTTCCCGTGGTTGGCTGGCGCCGTGTTGGGGAATGGTGGTGGGGTGAGGGGTCGTTCGGTGTTTGACTGGTAAGTGGGCCCGGGCGGGAACGGCCGACCGAGCGAACCTGGGTCATCGGTTCGTTGCCGCAGCCCGGACCGGAGGTGGGCACTGGGCAGGGACACGTGGTCGGCGTGCTAAAGCGGCCTTCCCCGCCCAACGCCTACTCTCTCCCTGTCATCTCGCGTGTGGTGTGCCCATGTTCTTTTCTATCCGACGGCTAGCGCTGAACGTGCAGATCATGTTTGAAATTCTCTAATCGTCAACAGTCGTATAGCTCTTCGGTTCACTCAGGTAATCGACTCTAAAATTGAGCAAATGAGGAAGTTGGGCTCTCATTTTGGAACACACTAACTACTTTTGGTTTCGTCCGTTTTCACTTAAAATGTAAAATCTCGGTTTCAAGGAACCAGAAAAATCTCGGTTACAATTCACTTGCAACTCACATATCGCTCGTAATGTCAAATATAATGCATAGGGAGACGACTCAGATTTAGTTAATTCTCATGCGTCCGAGGAATAGCAAATATATCTTGTTTCTTTAGATTCGGAACATTTTACATGATCGGTTACAGAGGCTCCTACCTCAAAAATTCGGGGAAAATGCGTCGTCTTAGAACATATTCCATTTGAAGGATAGGGGCCGATCACCATCCATTTGTCCGTCCGGATAAGCCCACCTCCCACTTATCAATCCTCCAATACAAGTAAACACATGCGGTTTTATCTAACAGATAAATTTATCACCAATTTAGCAATTAAATATTAACCAAATATCACAATTCAACACAAGTCAAAATAAAACCCAACATTTCATACATATAAATATAAATTCGCATTCTTACACTAGTTGATCTCCTTCTTTTGGTTTTCAAACCAAATCTTGTTTTGATCATCCATTATATTAGTGTATTGCAACATGGTCTTTGACTTCTCCGTGAGCCTCGAGACTCCGAACCTTTCTTTCTCAAGATATCTAAAATGTGCCACTACGAAAGTGGGACGACGTCGGTTGCATGTGTGGTTGAAGATGTGGCCCTTTTTTCCGGTCGGACGGGCCGAGCACCATGTCCACACCCTTGTTCTTCGCAGTGTCGTCCTCCTACACCATCTCGCGTACGTGATGTTGGTTGAGCCAATCACTATGGGTGTACGACTTTAGCTGGATCCCCTTCCTTTCCCTCTTTTCTTGCTCCACGGAATCGGACAAGTCGTCCTTTTTCTCTACAAATCCACTATCTTTTTCTCCATGTCGCAGGTGGACAACATAGCAGGCGTCAATGGCTATGATGGAGGTGGACGACGGGGAACGGTTGGCGAGAAATTTGAATGGAGACGGAGAAGGCAGTTGATCAAGAGTTATTTAGTCAATGGGATATTTTAGGTAGGACCACCATGTCAGATCGACGTGACCGTGTCTGCATGCATCCAGACGGACCCAAATCCTCCATCACACAACACATATCGGTGTGTTGGGTATGCTGCTTCTATTTGGGTGGTATTTTTTGTCCGCAAACATGTCTACCCGTGCCTATGGAGAGGAAGTGAGGGAGGGATTCGGTTGGAGATGCTCTCAAAAGATGTCCAATAATTTTAAGATCAGGAGTTTGAGTCGTCCAATTGCAACGATGCTCTCCGACATAATATTTTGTTTATATGTTTGTAGTAATTTTGTACATTTTTTCGTGATATGTATGTTTGAAGGATCCTGTGTATGCAACAAGTTCCCATTGGTCGTAGCTAATCTCCAAGAAAAATGAGTGTGGGTTTAGATAATACCAACACATATTTTGTAGCAAACAAAAAAAACATTGCAACGTAAATGAAACATTTGCAGCATACATTTATAATCATAATCACAACAAGTCACTCGTTTGTGCAGCAAAACACACATGAGTTTACAATATGTCAAAATAACATATGCAATATAAAGAATATCCTTAGCATTGAAGCTACGACCTCGCAGACGACGAATCCATATCTTTAGAGTCCCACCGAATCTTGACCGGGCTATCCCTCACTGTCTTCCAAGCTTGACCGTGCAATATCAAACTTCATCACGCACTTGTGGCGTGGGCATTGGCCACACTGATAAATGGCAGGAGAGAGAGAGAAAGAGAGAGAGAGAGAGAGAGAGAGAGAGAAGGGTAGAAGGAGGGAGAGGAGTAGAGAGGATTCACAGAGGATCCATCGGAGTTCGACATCACGACGGGGATGCAAGCACGATCAAGATGGTTGTTTGTTGGGACGAGACGGTGATGACAACGTGAATTATCAATCGACCAGCTAGTTGATATTATTTTCCGTATATTCAAGATTCTGTAACTTTAATTTATTAGAAAAAAGCCACTCCCTCCAGTGTCAAATATAAGATGGTAAAACTTTTTTCTAAAGCGCGTGTATCTAGACATGGTTCGCTTTGTAGGTTCACTAATTTAACCGTGTATCTAGCTAGTTCATAAAAGGGAATTATGTATCGATAAACAAAAATAGGAAACATACATGATTTATTTCGAAAAAACCTTGTTTCGATAAACAAACAGCATGACTTGTGTAGCAAGAAGAAAGGGGAGTATATTCCACTATTCCTCTAGAAAAGAGAGAAAACTAACGTGCATCGGGCGCCACTCCCGCTGGACACAGACAGCGAAGCGAGAGAGGAACGGCGGATCCTACGTAGTTGTAGGAAGGAGTTGGATCCATCTATGACGTTCGCAGCAAGAAAGAAAGATTCTGGAAGCGATATACAATGGACATGAACTCGGCCAGGAGGTAGACGGAACGAAGACTCCTCTGGTTGGTGGCCACTTTCTCTGAACCGACGGACATACGCACGAGGCAGAGAAACATTTCTTCACAGCATTCAACAGTTGTTCGGCCTTGCCAGCGGGGGCCGTTCCAGCAAGCGCGTGCGCCACATGGCCCCCGCAGAAGGAACGTGCATCGGCCATCGGCACCAAAAAGGGCTCGCTAGTTGGTCGCCACCTCGTTTGTCGGTGCGCCGTGAAACGGCACCCGGCAGCTGCGGCAAATCCTGTCCGCGAGCGAAGATACAACGAAAAAGTTTAAAACAAGTAGACGTTAGCTAAATCGAACCTTCAACTTTAAATCTCTGAAATCAGCACACCGAACTCTTAAATTCCGGTTTATTTTAAACCCTGGGTCTGTTTGGCTCGCCGGGAATCAACAATCCCGATCAGGTTTAAAATAGACCGGGATTTAAGAGTTTGGTGTGCCGATTTCGGGGATTGATAGTTGGAAATTCGATTTAGCTGACGCCTACAAGTTTAGGGTTTGTTTTGGACTTTTTCCAAGATACAAAAACGTCTTCGTGTACCCGCCACGCTCGGAGATGCTCGCAATTTGTTCCGCCCGAGGCTGGCTTCCAGCATGACACGTAAAACGATAAGCCGGTAATAACCAGACGTCTCAACTCTTCGAGAAGTCCAGTCCGAGAAAAGCCGGCGACGATTGGTGGAGCTAAGCCGGGTTGGTCCGCTCTTAGCTCATTTCATATCTCTAGTATCTGTGTTGTCTGATTTTTTTTATCGAATTAAATGTTTGGTTTTATACCTTCCGGTGCAAGTATTTAGTGTTCAACTTGTTTGCATATAGGGATGATACTGACCTTGATTGTAACATGCTGAAAAACAGAGTTCGATGGGGGTGATCCTGGGCTCATCTTATAAAAGGTAACTGCAGCTTCTGTTTTTGGAGTTGTTCATTTGAACTATTGAAGCTAAATCTTCTGGTTTAGTGGTGATATGTGTGCTAATGCCTTGAAACACAATTGTGCATTCAAGGAAATGTATTTTTTTCTTGGTTATTACACCAACACGTCAATATAATCACGGGGATCGGTGAGTTGTATTACATGGTTGTTGCATCTTCTAGTTGTTAAATCCAAATTGGTTCTCATTTGAGCAGCTGATGCACTCTCGCCGGTAGTGGCGGTGGGCGGAAGCTGTGCAGGGTATGCCAGCAAACCTCGGTTTCAGTTTGTGACGGACATAGTAATTTGGTTGTCTTCTTTTGGGTCGTAACTGAAAACTTTTACTCAACATAATTATTATTTTTGTCAAAAAAGAATTCTGGTATTTCCATCGGCTTGCAGTATGTAGTGGGATATATCCCGACAGGGTCTTATGGGACATTGTTTATCCATTTTGTTTTTCGGATTAGGTGGGGTTTAAGTTGCACCTAGTTTTTGTTTTCAACCTTTGATTACACTTGGTTCTTGCACTACATCCATTTTGAATCTTTAGCTAATAACTGAATTAACAATTGCATTTTCTAGTTAGCAGGACCCTGTGGTAACAAATTATAGCATTATTGATACCAAGGTGCAGCAAAGACAACATTTTATTGCTCGGGTTCTTGTGTCTCGATGGAAAGATTAGTTATTTATGTTTCTTGTCATGAAATAATAGAAGTAGCACTCTCTAGAATGAAAATATGAGTTCTACAACATGTGGAACATCATGTTATTCTTAAGATTGGGTTTCACTAAAAGGTACTGATATAATAGGAGGAGAGGCCTTTTATGGTACCCTCAAATAAACCTCAGTCATTTAATTTTGATCATTCAAAGGCTAAAAACGTTTCATGCTAGTGATGAAAAGATGAATAGTATAAATATACTATGTGCTCAGCCATAGCCTTCCCTCAGATGGGCCGTGGCCCAATAAGTAGAAAATTGTTGCCCAAAAATAAACTCAGTTAATCTTTAGTCTTCTTCAGTAGAAGAACGGCCACGAAAATCCTCAATGTCTCCACAGTCCACATAATGAACCCTAGATCGTCCGCTTCCAACATCGAGCGCAGCAGCATGCCGAGCACACCCTCTGACCCTCGCCGTCACCGGCGCTTTCTCCGACAGCAACGAAGTTGCTGAGCACGTCGAGGAAGAGGCGCAACGGGTCGACTGATGCGGCGACGGTGGGAACGACCCCCTTGCGGATGGCGGCGAGCGGCCATGAAGCGTCATAGTGCGTGGCCGTCCATGCGGAGGCATTTCGACCGGAGCGCGGTCATCATATACTGTTTGTAACTCCTGTTTGCAGCTGCTTGTTATTCAATATCAAACTTTTGAAGTGAAAGGTTTCAACATAGTTCAACCAAGCACAAATTAGGCATCATGCATCAGTCTGCACTAACCTGAATTTCACTTAGCTTGCAGTATTGTTCATATTCATTTCAGGTTACTTTGTATATTTGGTGAAAATTTTAATCCAAGAAGCAATAGAAATACGACATGATGATTCTATGATATAGAAAGGCCCTCAATGCCTGACTTTCTCTTGCTCCTTCCTTAATACACACTTGATCAGGTCCAGCAAGAAAATGAAAGATAGTCTTTATGCTCTTGATTCGGCAACTATTTCAGCACTTCGACATTAGGACAGTGATCTGTTTGTCCCCAAGCTGACAAGAGAACTTCGCCTCCCTCATCTTTGAGGAGAGCCCCCCAGTAGTGTTAGCATTTTATATAACCCAGCATCAAAATTCAGTTTTGTCTAACCTGGATGTAGATTATTTTTTGTTTCCTGTACTGTTTCCCAACAGAGCAAGGGCAGAAAATGATGATGCACCCCAAGATGATAGTACTTGCAGAGGAAGGGGAAGAAAAGGAGCATGCAGAGCAAGGTGTACCATGTTTACAGATGATCAAGATGAAGTACAGACCACCTAGAATGCACCAATGGATTTGGGAATAATTTACCACTTTACGTAATAACAAGTGCTTTTGGTAGTTGACGTCGAACATGGTTCAAGTGGTGTAGTGATCCTGGTACTCTTTATTGTGCCTTTTGTAGTTAAAGTTCTCTGCATTTGAACATTTTCATGTCAAGATGAAGTTGTGATCAGTTTTGTTTTTTAATTTATTTTTGGCTTATAATTATCATGTTGTTTTCACCATCAATATGTATGGCTCTTTCGGCTAGGTTTTGCATGGATGATTACTCCAGTAATACATGCTCCACATCCATACATTGTTAGCACACCATACTTATGCACGTGCCCACGATGCAATAAAACCTCATTTGATTGAAAAGAGACATATAAAGTACATTGCATTCATCGTTGAGACCTTTCTTCCAAATTGTTACAACTGACAATGTGTATAAACATACATGTCTAACATTGTGTTACACATCCGTTAGAAAATACAGAACATTTTCATGATGATCATGTTGTGGCGCTCTCCCGGTCATGGCCTCATGGATGACCAGCATGGGCTTGTCCGGCTTCATGGCGTCAGACGTCGTGCTGGCTGCTGGGAGAGTGGCAGATACGCCCGCAGCACAAGGTGACAGTGCTACTAACCACATATCTTCATTGGTAATCACTCGGAATATCGGTGTCACAATCAGCAATGTTCCTCCTCTTCCAAAGGGTCCCATCTACCATTTTCATCGTCTGCATAACTGATATGAAGATACCATGACAGAAGTACATATTACCTGGGAGAATTCAACACGCATCATGCGCATGTATTCTGGCGATTTTGGTTAGCTTAGACCTGTTACTACTCCTTGTTCCTCGCTGCATAAATAGACCAAGATTCAGAGAACTGAAGTATAAGGCATGGAACAGAAGTTCTCAGATTGATTTTACTAGTGAGTACCTTTTCAGCTACATTTTTCAAAACAGAGAAATCAAAACACTTAAGTCGCTGTTTTGAGCTACCTTTTACTAAACGAAGACCAAACTGAGAATACATAAGCTAATAATGCCAGAACTTCTCAAATCTTAAGTCATTCAAACAATGCGGAGTTTGATCTGGTTGCTGCACCGGGGTGGCGGCCCCGGATTTGGCGCGACGTTGTGGCCTATAGTAGGCGGTCGTCTTTAGCGAGAGGCTACGAGACGACTGGGTTGTGCGGCCTTGTGGCTCGTGTACGGCTTTGGTACCTAGTGGTGTATGTTGGGGCGGCAACCCCGGGGAGGGTGGTGTGTGTTGTGACGTTTGTTCGACTTGTGCCGTGTGGACGGTGGGTCGCTTCGTCTTCAAAATTCTTTTGTACAGTTTGTATGGTTTTTGAACCCGGTTTTCCCTTATAAACTGGGTCAATTATCTTCTATCTATTCGGACGGTGGATACGACCACCTTTATCTCAAAAAAAGAACCCAGTTTCAAAATATTTTAGGACTAGTAAAAGTTCCATCTCCTTTGTTGTCAACCCTTTTTTAATGATTCTTACAGAGTATTTTTTTTACCATTTCAGGTATCACAAGCAAATTACTTACCATTAAGACGAGAAATGCATATCATGTTCTCCCACTCTGCCCGACAACTATTTACATTGCCGATTACGACAATGAGGAAGAAACCAGGATGCTTCTCCACTCTTATCACGCATGAGCCACAAGCCGACTCTTTTATTTATGTAAGTAAGTTTGTACATAATAGTTGCAGAAATTGTATGAACTTCCGACACAGTACACATCTCAGTGTATGCGTGAAGTGTTGTAAATCTCATTGCAAATGCATGTAGTTTGTAACTTTGGAATTCTTATGGTAATATTGGACTAGGAACCATTCCGTTAATTCTTACCTCATGGTAAAAGGAGATGTTTGTAACCATACAGTACAGTGTGGCTTGCTGCAATCTTGTATACATAAATTTATTTTTTTACAATGCCAAAAGGTAATTCACTTCCAATTGGTGAACGATGGGTCCAATTTAGTCAACGTGGATTTTTATGTTGCACGAAATTTGCTTATGAACTCATGTGGTGACAAAAGAATTTTCAGACGTCAGTATTTAGCAATCTATGTTTCTTATTGGATTATTATTTACGTGGCCAATTGTGAGTTTCTTACGTCACATGCAATGACCTTCCGTACCGTGAGATGTTGGAGAAACTACTGCAGAGAGACGTGAATGCACGATCACCGTTTATTGTGCACCCAACAGCAGGGGATGAAACCTATACAAACACGCAATACTCAGCTGCTGCCTGCAAGCTCGTCGGTCGCACGTGTCCGTGTCGAGTTGCCGCGTGTTCGCCGGCCGCGTTGAGTCGCCGTTGCTCGCCGGTGTCAAGTTGCCGCGCGTTCGCCGACCGCCGCGCGCTCGCCAGCCGCGTCGAGTCAGCCGTTGCTCACCGGTCGCACACGTCCGTTTCGAGTTGCCGCGCGTTCGCCGGGCCGTTGCTCGCGTCGCCACGCCCATGTTGAGTTGCCACTGCTCGCTGGCCACCACGCGCTTGCCGTTCGCGCCGAGTTGCTGCTGCTCGCTGGGCGCCGCACGTTCGCCGGCCGCGTCGAGTCGCTGCTGCTCCGCCGCCACGCGCTCGCCGGCTGCGTTGAGTCGCTGCTGCTCGCTGGCCTCCACGCACTTGCCGTCCACGTCGAGTCGTTGCTACTCACGGGCCGCCGCGCGTTCGCCCGCCGTGTCGAGTCGTTGCTGCTCGTGGGCCGTCCGCGTCGAGTCGCCGCTGCTCGCTGACCGCCGCGCACCCGCCGTTTGTGTTGAGTCGTCGCTGCTTGTTGGCCGCCGCGGTTCGCCGGCTGTGCCGAGTCGCCGCGTGTTTGCCGACCACCACGCGTTCGCTGCTGCTCACGGGACGCCGCGCCCGCGTGGAGTTACCGCTGCTCGCTGGCCGCTGCACCAGTGTCAAGTCGCCGCGCCGGCATGCCATCGACGGTGTGGAGCTGACCACTACCATCGAGCTAGGCGGGCCGGCGAGCTCACTTTGTACAGGTTCCATCTCCTGCGGTTGGATGCACAACAAACGGTGATCGTGCATTTACGTCCCTCTGCAGTAATCTCTCGTACGTCAGAGGATCCGGTTCCGAGATGTTGGCTTTAAACCTAGACGAGTTAAATACACTCTACATACCTGTACTTTTTTCAAAAGCATAGTACGGTACTCGTACTCTTGAATACACATAATTTGGTACTCAAACTTGATGAGACATGAATGTACGGTACTTTTGGCCGTACATGGAGCCGTAATGTGGTTCCGAATAAAGTACATGTATCAGTGGTTTGTAGGGAGGGATTTTTTGCATAGAGAGGTATGCAAAAAAATGTACTGATGTAATCTGAATATTCTGTAGTTTGTTGGAGGGCTTTTTAGTCGTTGTGCGAAAAATGTACTGTTGTAATCTAAATAGAAATGTGATCATCTAGTATTTGTCAATCTTTTACACCTAACTATTGAGGTATATCAACTTCAATCACATAATTGAGGTACTGAAAACATTACGCAAGTATTGCAAACAACCTCAAGCACATAATTGAGGTACTGCAAACATTACACAAATATTGAAAACAACTTGAAGTACATAATATCATCATGAACCGTAACCTAGACGATTGGATCAGTGCAAAAAAAATCAAATACAAGGTACCTTTAGAGAAACTAGATAGCATTACAACAGAGAATGAAAACTACTTAAAAATATCAAACATGGATGTTTTCTTTCAGTGGTGGTTGATTCTTTGCTACATTATTTGTCTGTTCTTGTCGTTTTCCACCAACGGAAGCTAGCCTTTCTTCATCTTCTCTAGCCTTAGCAGCCATTCCTCTTCTATATGCAATTTCCAGTCCATCAATCCTTTGATCCTCTACTCTTCTTCTCTTCTTCCTTTGCTACAAGAGCTCTCTTCTTTTCTTCTGCCTTAAAAGATATCTGCAAAATTGTACCTAAAAACTTGTACAAAATTATCTACAAATATGCACTAAGCTTCGGTTCAGTTTTGGGGATATCAGGAAAAATAAGAGCATCGACTATTTTCATGATGAACTGCACGGCATAATCAAAAAAAAGAGAAAAACACAAATTGAACAGATCGTATCTACCGCGTGTAAACTCCTCCGCCCGAATCCCTCCCAAACAAAATAAGAGCATGGGGGTATTCATGTCGATTTCAACTGGACCAACCAAACAGACGAATTAGAGCAAGAGTAATTTCCAGTTCTGAATGCCACGCTCTACGGATCGATCTATACATGATGAATATCCCTAAAAACTCTAATATACCAACGAGGTCATGGAGTATCATGAGGGAAGGAACGTACCGTATGCAGGAGGAGGGTCTCCTTCGGGGCGACGAACTAGGGACATCGCCGCCACCTCCTAGCCGAGAAAGATGAGAAGCGGACACGGCGCACGGTGAATTCTTGATTCCACGACGAAGATGAGAAGCGGACAGCTCGGTGACGGCGGGGACGGATTGGCGAAGTGGAGTGGATACCAAGGACGGAGACGGCGTGGACGGAGCGGCGGGACAGGTGCGGCGAAGATGAGAGCGGCGTCGCCTCCCCTGTTTCACGAGTGGAGACGATAGTTGCGGCGAACTTGGGGGGTATCGTCCTCTTTGACGAATAGAAAATGTCTAGGATTCAGGGTTATCGATAAACTGCATCGTCTCTACAAATTCAATCGGCGACACCTTAAAACTACCGCATGTACGCGCTGCATACGCCGAAAAGTACCGTAGTTTCACGTTCTATGAAGTTCGAGTATCATCTCGTGCGTATTCTGAAGTATGAGTACCGTATTGTGCTTTCAAAAAAAGTACAGGTACCCAGGGTGTATTTAACTCAACCGAGACTCACGCCTGTTTCGTTTTTTGCAAATCACGCCAGTTTCAAAAACCGAATTAGGTGGGCTGGTTAGATCGTGGGTGGTGCGGCGGTTAGATGGGCTGACCAGTCTTACGTTGCTTAGGGCATCACTAGCAGTGCCCTCAAACTGGTAACTCTCAAAACCAGTTTGGGGCTGGGAAAATGTGAATTTGAAGGCTCAAAACAGCCGGCGTAGATCTCTGTTTTGAGGATTAGTTTGAGGGCACTGATCTGCCTCCCGGCCTTCAAACCCTCAAAACAGGATTTCGACAGATTCTTCAGAATTTTAGACAACAACCAAAAATAACAGTTTGAATCACATAATAATCATTCTAGCTATCATAAAACACCAGCAAATAATAGTTTCAAACACACAATAATAAGTCGGCTTATTACAACAATGTTCATTGCAAATTACAATAACAGTTCGAAACAAATAGAACATGAATAAGTGTTCGAATCAAACAAGACATGAATCAAGTGAAAGAAAGGGAGATCAGTGGCCACGGCCAAGCAACTGCCAGTGGTGCTCACTAGATCATCACGGAGCCGGTTATGAGTGCTGGCATTTTCAATATCCGATGTGCTTGGAGAAAAGATTGGAGGCGATCGGGGTTCCTCTCCGCTCGCACCCGAGTACCAACATTGTCATAAAACATGGCAAGTTTAACCCTCTCTCATCCTCGAGTATCATGTTGTGTAGAGTGACACAACACTTCATGATGTTCACAAGAGTTTTCTTGTCCAAAAAACGAGCTGGACCCCGAACAATGGCAAGTCTTGCTTGCAAAACACTGAAAGGTCTTTCAATGTCTTTGCGGGCTGCCTCTTGTGCCTTTGTGAAAGTAGCTTCTTTCTTTGATAATGGTTGTCCTTTCTTCTCTTTAATGGACTTCACAAGAGTTTCCCACTCAGGATAAATGCCATCGATGAGATAGTATCCCATTGTGTACTTATTGTCCATGACTTTATAATTGCAAGTTAGAGCATCACCTGAAGCTAGTCTTGCAAACAAAGGAGACCTTTGAAGCACATTGATTGTCATTGAGTGTTCCCAGCAACCCAAAAAATGCAATGAACAAAATTGAAAATGAACAAAACAAAAATGAAAATGAGATTGATCGTGGCGGGCGCGGCGAGGTCGGACGAGGGCGGGCTCGTCACGAGCGGGGTCGGAGACGGGGCGAGCTCCTCGGCGGCGCGGCGAGGTCGGAGGAGGCCGGGGCTCGGGGCAGGAGAGGTGGAGGCGGGGTCGGAGGAGGCCGGGGCCAGCTAGTCGGCGGCGCGGCGAGGTCGGAGGAGGCCGAGGCTCAGGGCGGGAGAGGCGGACGACTCGGGGCGGAGGGCGACGACTCGGGGCGGAGGGAGACGAATCGTGGCGTAGGGCAAGGCAGAGGTGGCCGGCGGCGAGTCGGGGCGAGCTCGCCGGAGACGAATCGGGGCGGCGGGGCGGGCTCATCGCGAGGAGGAGGACGCGTGGAGGAGATGGGGAAATTTCACGCCAGCGAGCTAGGGTTGACCGGATTGAAGGGGCCTTCAGATTTCCCTATGGACTTGCACTAGTACAAGTAATGTGGGTTTGAGGGTTCGGCCTTCAATTTTTTTTGAGGGTTAAAGGATCTAAGGGTTATGTTCCTCGCCTCGTTTCGTACTCAACCTTAAAAGAAGCGGTTATTTTGAGTGTTTGACTAGTTTAAGGGCACTGGTAGTGATGCTCTTACCGATGCAATATTTTATTATGTCGCGCGGGATCGCTGCTTAACTTGCGCGGGATCGGGATCGGAGATCGCATCTAAGTTTGGTCGGGGTGCAGGATAATATTCTGCCCCAAGTAGTCAAATAGTGCTACCTCTCATACATACATGTATATGATAACAATAAAATTTCACATAGCATGAATTAATTGTGGTACGGCATGCATGTTTACATATAGAACACACAGCCATTTCATACGCACAAACTTGCTATCACATGTAGCGCCATGGGAGTACACAGCCAGATTTAAGATAAAGAAGCGAATGAAGGGAAATCGCGAATGCACGCGTGGTTGAAAAGGAAATGAAGGAAAATCACGCATGGTTGGAAATGAAATGAAGGGAAAACAAATCATGCATTTTTTGGAAAAGGATCACGGCTAGAGGCATCCCAACCCGGTGGCACAGTCCGGGGGGCACCCATCCCTGATTACGCACGTTTCGGTGTAGCACGCGGGGATGCACGTCTCCATGTTATTGGGTATGCAGTTTTTGCACAGCTCGGCTACTTGCTCGGGAGCACTGGAGCAGAAGGACTCACATTCCTTCTTAACTTTAAAGGTGCAAGCGTCAGCGCAGCCCTTCTTGCAGGAGTCGCAGTCTGCCGCCACCGGACATGCTGGGTTCAGCAGGGCGAGCAGAAGCATGCCAGAGACGATGGTCAGCTTCACAATGCCCACAACGCCACCAGAAGCCATTGTTGTGCTGCTGCTGCGGTTGCAGCTCTATATGAGATGTGGCTAGCTAGAGACTAGAGACGTAGGAAGGGTATGTATGAGTTGAGATTGCAGTTGGTCTAGATCATTGAAGAAAAGAGGGTGGATGCCCTTTACATGGTGCCACCGACGTTATTTATAACCATGTTTTCTGACAGGTACATATTTGCATAAACGACCCTAGCTATTACATAACACTGCATTGAGTATACACAATTATTAGCATGTGCACGAGACGTGCGCGGCACAAGGTAGAAGGTGAGCATGGAAGAAGAAATTTACAAGTAAGAATCATGTATAGATAAAATTAATACATCAGGCTGATCGCATGGCTAATTAATAATGCTCTATTGTCAGCACCATATATAGTTACATTCAACTAATTATCAATACGTAGTGCATGTATAGATAAAATTAATGCATCAAGAATGTATTGTTCTGAGGTATATCAAGATTAAGTCTCCGATTCAGATTTCGTCGACCAATCCTTCCTAATTCACATTTTTGTTGATAGCATGGCTAATTAATTATGCTCTATTGTCAACACCATATCTAGTACATTCAACTAATCAATACGTAGCGCATGTGGCAAGTTGTCACTAGTCAAATTGTCAGTCATCTACAACCATTCATAAGTTTCAAGTCAAATGACTAATATATAACCATTATCATGTCATAGTTTGTGATTAATGCTCATATTCAGCACATATGTGTGCCATGGTATAGGAAACAAAGTGGCCGAAGCGATTTTCAAAATTATTTTTATAAATATCATTTTTCATTTTAAGTGCTAAAAATGACTTTTTTGTGAAACAACTACATAAAATATTGTCCAAAATGACACCCATTTCATTTTCACAAAGAGTAGTACATATTTGATGGATAATACCATAATATGAGGATTTTCCTTACTTGCTATCTAAATTCGCCTCTTTAATTGACTTTACACTGATTTATTTGGTTATAGTTTATTTTAAAATACATTATTTATTATGAAAAGATTGACATAGATGTCATATTTGGATTCCTCTCATTTTTATGATAAATATAGACATTT
Source organism: Poa annua (assembly GCA_026929855.1). Lineage (NCBI taxonomy): Eukaryota > Viridiplantae > Streptophyta > Magnoliopsida > Poales > Poaceae > Poa > Poa annua. The sequence goes on along the minus strand of CM049430.1, from coordinate 77,335,426 downwards.
TATTTGATAAATTATGATACACAAATATGAAGATATGACGTATTTCTTATTAAATGGAAAAGAAATAAAAAATAAAATAATTGATTATTATTATTCAAGTATTATTAAACATAGTTATTTGTTCATTCAAATCTTATTTTTAAAATTTTAAAGATTAGAATGTATAATATCTTAAATTAGGGTTAATATGATTGATATCATAATAATAGCAACTAGGTATGACATCTCACTTGGAATCTCATTTTAATACAACTCAATAGTTAAGCGTGCTTGGTCTAGAGCAATGTGTGGATGGGTGACCGTCTGTGAAGTTTGACTAATGGTGGATAGTTTGAACTTAACTTAAGTGTGTGATATGAGATTAAATATATGACTAAATTAGAATTGAAATAATAATAAAAAATTCGAAAAAAAATATTTTTTTTAAAAAGTTGTTTTTCAAAAATATTTGGTAGAGCTAGTCCTATGGCAATGCCGTCGGCGTAGATATGAGCCCGACGGCATTTACGACGCCAACGACAACGGAGTGAGCCCGATGGATTAGATGCCGACGGAACGAGTCTGACGGTGGCCGTCGACGCACGTATACGCCGAGGGTTTACATTGTGAGCCCAACCACAAACGTTGTCAGCGTGTGCTGTTATTCCTGTAGTGCATAGGGCATGTATAGATAAAATTAATACATCATGCTGATCGCATGGCTAATTAATTAAGCTCTATTGTCAACACCATAGATAGTACATTCCATTAATAAATACGTAGCGCATGTGACACGATTCTAGCAAGTTGTCACTAGTCAAAATATGTATCCTAATCTTTAAGCAGTACATGTGAGCGGTGCAAGTTGTGATTTTTTTTTTGAGAAACACAAACGTTTATATACACGTGCACACACTCACTCCTATTAATATACACGCGCACACCTTGTGAAATTGAATCAAAGTAGATGGAGAAATACTGCTCCTAACTCCTCTGCGAGCAGTGTAGACTATAATTAGATAAGTTATAAAACTTTCATCTTATCGTACCACCATAATACTGCTGGTCCACTCTATACCCGGCGACAACGCCGACTGATGCATGTGTGGCGGTTCATGATGACAACATGAGACCGTCGCTCTTTGGGAAACTGCATCCTACAACTACTTAGAGCAACACTGTCTATCACACCCGGTAATTGCTTGGAGATTCTTGCAATGTTTTTGTGAAAAAGACCTTCGATCAAGTCTTACAAGTATCGATGTGCAATTTTCTTTCAAAGGATTTGCCTCCTGATTTGGCTAATTTTACGGAGCATTTAGCTAACATTAATTATAGCTCGATTATTTTCTTCTGTTCTCCGGAAAATAAGGTCAAACTTTTTTTTTCAGATGAACAGCCGTGAACATTAAATAGTTTTTAGATAAACATTCATTAAAAAACATTTTCTAGATATATGCGTTAACAAGATTATAAACATACATTTTTTTTTGGATATATGTATTAACAAGATTTTGGGTTTCGGATTTTTCCATGTATTAACAATATTTTGGGTTTCGGATTTTTCCATGTATTAACAATACTGAAGATTGGACGTGGCGGCACTTTCATAAGTCAATACGTGAATTTTCAGTCCTTTGAATGCTCTAATTTTGTCTGCGATTGCTTAAAGCACTATGTCTGATTCATTTTCTTTGAAAATGTGAGACTGACACACTGTCTCGACTTTTGTTGCATCTCTGACATAAAAATCTCTCGTGTTTGTATGCTGAATTTCATCCATACTGAAATCTGCCAGAAAATTTTAAAGTAGTGAGCAAATTAGACAAAATTATTGTATGTAAGGATATAAGAGCCCGTTGCGTTGTTATATGCCGTAGTTTCGTACAATGAATTGTTAATTGAGATTGCAATAAGATAAATCGGTTCAACGAATTAGCAGAGTGATTCCTTACAAAGTTGGTACATTTGGTCATACTTTGATGGTGGAGCAACAAGCCTGTCTATTTGAGTCTAACAATGTTAGTTGTTAACAAAAACGAATTAACATATATGTAATCATTACATATAAGGGAAGTCTTTCATCCGGTGATGATTGAAAATGTTACACAACTTATAGGCACACATGGCATTCGGTAAGCTCAGCTGGTGTTTCTTGATCTTTGTTTTAAACAAAGTTGCTATGTAATAAGAATCCAATAGTTCTAGGTATATAGTGTGACATAGCACATTGAAAAAGGAACCAAAGTACTTTCGAGGCTAGTAAGATTACCTTATGTGCTTGTCCCTTCACATTAGGCCTGTAAATGGATAGGATAATTTCCATTCCGAACCCGGCGCCGAATCCATTTTAACAACATTCATATCCGGTTAGGTTGTATTCGTCGGATTCGGATTTAAAATGTCGGATGTGGTGTAGGATATGGTAGTCAAAACATGCACCGGATTCAGATTATCCGTATTAGCGAGCGGAGTATCCGAGCAAATCAAATCAGAATTTATCCGACACAACCTATCGCCCCTCCATCCCAGGCCCAGCAGCCCAACTACGGGCTGACGCACAACCAACCACTAGAAAAGAAAAACCACGGAATCGGTGGCTCGTCTTTGAACGCACAACGCTGTTGAGTTGTATACCGGTTCGGTTAGGGCTAGGGTTTAGCTTCTCTCTCCCTCTCCTATATATACATGTAACCTCTAGTGATTATACGTGTGGAATATAGATTTATATCCAGCAACTTGGTATCAGAGCCTCCTCGCGTGCCCCCTCTGCCCTGCCGCGACAATGGATACCTCGGCTTCTTCTTCCTCTTCCTCTGTGCCCACCCTCCCCATTTCTTCCGCTGCCCAACTCCCTCCAAGCACCACCCCCAACCCTGACCATCTCCTCGTCCAAAACTCCGATGCCCTAAACCTCCAAAACCTCTCCGTCAAGCTACCCACCCACGCCCCCATCTACTCCAACACGCCGCTCTCCAGAGTTCTTCCTCAACGACCCGCACCGCGCAACCTCTCCCATCCGATTCTCAGCATCCACATCTCCAACTACATCAAGTTCCAGGTCTCTGCCGATGGTGCCAATTTCCCCAAGTGGTGCCAGATCGTCACCAGCGTTCTCACCATGTACAGGGCGCTCGATCACATCGAAGAGGGCGCCACCCCGGTCAATCCCAGCGATGACTGGCTTGTGGTGGACATCCACATCTCGCTTTGGTTCATGGCCACATTAAGTGACGAACTCTACCGCCTCGTCCACCACCCCGACGGTCGGACCTGCTCCACCTGGACACGCTTGCTCCGCTTCTTCATCATCAACGAGGCAACACACTATCTCTACCTCAACAAAGCCTTCCGCAACACTCAACGGGACAATCTCTCCATCACCACCTACGCCAGCAAACTACAGAACCTAGCTGACGATCTTGCTGCCATCGGTCATCCGGTGAGCGATTATGACCTCACCCTCCAATTCCTCGACGGTCTCGGGAAAAGGTACAAGCTCCAGGCTGAAATTCTGAAAACCAACGTCCCTCCCTTCGCCGATGCATGCTCTCGTCTCCAGCTCGCCGAGATCGACAAAGACACCCTGCAGAAACAGGCCAGCGCCCAGGCCATGGCCGTGCACACCGGTGGTCACGGCGCGCCCAGCAGTAGCGGCTCTCCTTCCCCTGGTCACGGTGGCCCCAACAGCGGAGGCGGGCACCCCCGCTTTCCCGACGTCAGCCCCAACTACCGTGGCAAAAACCCTATTTCCGGTTACCAGCATGGTACTCCGAAGACAACCCACAGCTCCCCGTTCTGGAGACTGGCCGCGGATGTGGCCAGCCGCCACCTTCCCTAGTTCCCTGCATCCAACACACCGAGACTCTGAACGCTACAGGCGCAGACCAAAACCAGGGAATGGCACAACGATACTCTAGATGCATCTACATTAGGCATAGCATATAAATACTTTCTTAAGTATTGATGCACTAGTGTCACGTGTTGTTTTATTGTACTGCATGCTGCTATAAAAATTAAGTACTGATCGTAACGTTGAACTTAATTCATCATGTATTTTGGTATATCCGCTTATTTTTATTTCCGATCCGAATCCGCACCGTTTCCGATACCTAATCCGCCCTGATTAATATCCGCATTCGAATCCGCATTCGAATCCGCAACCGGTCACTATCCGTTTCGATCCGAATCCGGTAAAAAAATATGGTTGAGGATATGGTAAGAGCAAAATCCGATCCGATCCGATCCATTTACACCCCTACCTCACATTGGCCCATCGGAGGCAGATGTTCAGTTGGTACTTGGAAACTTTCTCATTTCCATGCAATTGTTCAGTTGTTATCTTCATATAGTTGTGCAGTTGGAAGCTCTCATTTGTAGGCACTATTTATCTCTCTATTGTTACATTTTATTACATATTTCACAGACCTAAACAATCTAAGATAATACTATCAAGCAGTAGCGTGCACTTGTCTTGTCATATTGTGAGCTCTCATTTGTAGGCAACTATTTATCTCTCTAATGTTACATTTTATTACATATTTCACAGACCTAAACAATCTAAGATAATACTATCAAGCAGTAGCGTGCACTTGTCTGGTCATGTGACCCAGTATATACTTCCAATATCATCTATCAGACACCAAATTCAAATAAATATGTGCTAATGGACAACCTTTTTTTCATTCCTGTTTAGCATTTGCGTTAATACCCTAGATCATTTCTTGTATTACTATACAGTTGGCAGCTATGTGCAAAATCATGCTTTTGTACTGATAGGCCACAACATTGCATACAGGTAATAAAATAAGCAAAGCATCATCTTTTTATGGGGAAAGAGTGAACCAAGAAACAACATACAATGATCTCTAAGATACAGAGGGGTTCCTAAAATCTAATAGGGTTATAATATTACAATAAATTTGCTTGATATTGCCAGTCTCAAGTTTCCCTTTTTGAGCAGTTAAAATGCATACTACATATGGCCATATTTGAGCCAATAAAAATTCGAAATCTGGTGCCAAGCTTTATCTTATGGTCTACCTTTTTCCAAACATTAAAATTTGGTGCCCAATTTCCTTAGTTGCTGATTCATATGAGTTTCTATTGTGACTTGTGAGTGAGTCATCACGGACAGCTGAAGAGATTGTAGGTTCGTCAAGATTGCTGATCTAGCTAATGCATTAGCACATTCTAATTCACGTTGGTCAACTGCAATTGAAAGGATGTTTTGGCCAAGCAAGTGGACTGCAAAGCAAATAGCATATTATCCATTCCAACTTTCTTAACAAAATTGTTGACGGTAAAATTATAAATCAATTAAGCAAGCGTTGTTGTGCTCAATGGATGGGATTTAGAGAAGGGGGCGTAAGGAATGGGACTCACCCAATCAACCTGGTAAGCAACCAAATTAAAAGATTAATTCTCAGCGTAAATGTGCAGATACCTGAGTGAACCCTTGCACACAGAACTCTGGTAGAATAATTAACCAAACAAAAAGAACAGTGTACAGTCGCCTAACCAACACTACTTGCATGATGCAAGGAAGAGAGGGAAAAAGTATGAATAAGCAGTTTGAGCCAGCAATAATAAAAGGGGATCATAACTTCGGTCAAGGAAGAATGGAGTGAAGAGAGGAGGTAGGAGGGAGGGAGAATATCCAATAAAAATGATCAAGGGAAATTCCTGTAGATTGGTAATTCAGTGTGTCAGAAATTGTAGGGTGATAACAATGTCACCGTCTATAAAGTCCATGCATTGTAAATACCTGAGAATGAAGAAACAGTCATTCCAGTAAACAAAATAATCATATTATGGTCAACAGACTGCAGGTAGAGGCTCTCTGCTTTGAATTTTTCAGCAAGCTTGCCCTGACAATGTTACGATGGCCGTCCTATCACTGTTTCCAACGAATGTATGTTAGCTCTGCAAGATATAAATTTACTAAGATATATTTAACTGTCATTATTCTTACATGACATCTATATATGAATTTGTCTCCTCGGATCTTGATTGGTCTTAGATGGTATGATATCTGTTTGGTGTACATCAACTCCAATAACGTATGTGATTTAGTATCGAATAATATGAGTATTTTTTGTAGTAACTTTATCAAAGAATTTTGAAAGTTTACATATGTATCAATGGTACCTGACAGATAAGTATGGTCTCCGGTGCAAGCTTCGAGCTCGTTGAATGATTTGATGTTATATGTGTAAAGAGGATAGTCATCGGGCTATGGGGAAAGCTCAGTTATTTTTAGTACTCCTTTGGCTCGTTGCAATCTTTATCCTGTACTAGTGGAATTGGCGCGGCGACACGTCGCGCCATTGATGTTAAATTTGGTCTAAAATTTGTTATGTCATCATAGTGTGTGTTAATCTGTTTTGTTAGCATTTTTGGAAGGCTCTACGAATAAGTGGTAAGCATAAGTGTGAATATCACAATTTGGTGTGGTGGCACGCCACATGCTTGGTGAAAAAATATGTTAATAAATTGTAGATGTGAAATTTTGTATTGTAGAACCGATCTAGGGTTACAGTCGATGTGAATTATAGTGAAAACATTTTTTATATAATAGTATAAAGTATTGTTTTTAATAGGACCATAATGTAGCAAGAATTTGGTGCATAGTGATATATCGGAATGACTATGTTTGCGTACTGTCTTTTGGTTAGTTTATTTTTTTTGTTTCGAACGGATGATGTGTATGGGGAATGATGCGTTGTTTCTGTCGAGATTTGTGCATGAGTGTTAGGTGCAGGCACGTAGCTTTGTTGCTTAGGATACATGTCTGAGTGCATGTTTGCCACGTAGGAGTGTTTTCCTGCAGGCACGTAGTTTTTTTTGTCTAAGATACGTGTGCGAGTGCATGTGTTGCACGTATGAGTGTTTTGTTGCAGACACGTAGCTTTTTTGTCTAGAATACGTGTCTGAGTGCATGTCTTGCACGTATGAGCGTTAGGTGCAGATAGGGATGATGTGTTTGATGCTATATAAGGTGGGCGGAATTGTAAGACAACAATATACAAAAGAGGAGTTCTCTATGTAAGCGAGATATCCAATGTGATCGTTTAGAAGTTTAGATGTCGAAAAATTGTGAGTTGTGGTTAGATCTGACGGGATGCTCGAGGGATCGCCAGTTTTGGGTGGATCTGCCGGTATGCTCGAGAAAGGATGTTTATGAGTTGTCGCTTCCAAAAGATGTTGTTGTTCAGTTTTGGTTAAAAGAAGGTGATGCGGATTTAGATCAGGTTGTTCGTCGTGTTCTCTCACAGTACTTTGTTTTCAGAAGTTTGTTTGATATTAGGAAGGGTCGCAACGGTGTTTCTGTGTTTGCGATAGCACGGCGTGATGAGCACGCCTCTGTTCTTGATGGGAAAATATTTTGTTTAGAAGAAGCATGATGGTTATATAGTGCGAAGGTTTAACTCTCTCAGATGGATGATAAAGATCTAGCTGAAAACGACATGCCAGACATAGAGTTTAAGTATTGGATTTAGTTATGTAATAATATGTCTGCGTCTAAGTAAATGAGCTATGTTGTGTGTAGGTGTATAAGTAAAGTTGTTGTAGTATATAATAAAAATGCATGCCATGAATAATGCAGATGTTGGGGTACGTTATGATATATCTAGCTGAGGACGATATGGTAGACATACAATTCGAATATTTTATTGGACCAAACGAATTTTAATTCTCGTAGTGTACATATTCAATAACTATTGGTTTTCGTATTGAAAAATTGATAAATAGTCGTAGAGCTCAATTAATTGTTTTTTACCAGATTGAAAAATTGGTTTTCTGTTCGTCTGAACAACAAATAGTTTTTAATTGTTTCTCTGTAAGCCATATACTATTATATATTAAGTAGTTAATTAGAAAAGGTATTATTGGTTTTCTATATTGAAAAATTGATAAATAGTCATAGAGTTTGACTATTGGCTTTTGACCATATTGAAAAATTTGTTCTCTGATCGTCTGAATAGTGAACAGATCTTAATTATCTCTCCGTAAGCCATATAGTTAATTTAAAAGGTAAGATGTTTGTTGTAAGTTTTTTTGTTTGAAAAAGTAGTTTGAACGTACATTGCCACGTATTAGTTACCTTTATATTTTATGGTCTACATCTAGAAGGAATAAACGTCAAATGTAGTTAAATTTAGTAGGTTTTGAAACATTGAAATGCTTTGCTTTCTTGGCGTAGGTAATTAGGTTTATTTATTTTGCCTGTCTTCATATTTTTTACTGGAATCGAAAGTAGTTAGCGTCTGAAAATGTCGTAGTTTGTGGAAATTATTCGAATTGAATTTGAACTGAATTAAAATTTGATGATTTCATAATTGTATGAATCATGGTATGGAAGTTAGGAATCCGACGTGTATAAAAAATTTATGCGGGTACTGGAATCAGAAAATAAGTTGTAACACGTAGTCATGTCAGTTGCTGTAATCGTTTTTTAGTTGACATAGATTTTGTTGAGCAATATTGGAGGTCAATTTATAAAAAGCCTCATTTAATATGGAAACAATGTAGTTAGTAGTATTAATTTTTTTTTGTAAAAATTGTCCAAACATGAATGGGGTTGGGTTGGATGTAAAGACATTTTTGTTCTATGAATTTTGATATATTTTTTTGCATTTTTCGGAGTTGTATCTAAAAAGATATGGGCAAGGGCGCTGCATCAACGGATTGAGTTGTGTTGTGTATCTTCATTTCAGTTATGTTGTATCGTCAATTGAGTTGTGTTGTAATATCTTTGTGAACTGAATATTGGAGTTGAGTTGTGTGTGTTGTATATATATATATCTTCATAATTTATCGTGTTTTTTTTGTAAGTTAGACTTCTTGTCGGACAACCAGGGTTTTTTGTGGCGCATGCATGCCTTTTCTGTGGCGCATGGGCTTGGTGCGCCATAAAAAGAATCATGGCTTTTTGTGGCGCATGGGTCTTTTTTCTGTGGCACACCCAGCCCATGCACCACAGAAATTCTGCTAAAATAAAAACCCCCACCCCCGCCCACGCACCGCCTCCCACCGCCGCCGCGCACCGCCGCCGCTCGCCTCCTCCTCCCACCGCCTCTCGCCTCCACCTCTTGCGCGCCGCCATTGCGCGCCGCCGCCGCTTGCCTCCTCCTTCCACCGCCCTGCCGCTCCTCTCGTGCGTCGCCGCCGCGCTCTGCCACTCCCGCGCGCCCACCGCCGCGCCCAACCGCCCTCGCCATCGACGCTGGCACGCCTCAACACCCCGCGCCCGCGACGCGCGTATCGGAGGTTGCAGAGCCGCGCCACCACCGACGGCCCCTTCCCCTTCCTCCCGGTGAGCTCGCTCCTTTCCCCATCCCCTTCCTCCCAGTGGACTCCATTCCTTTTCGCACATTAGGTGTTTGTGAAAATGCCAGAGCCATTTTTGTGCCTAAACTGAAAACTGAAAACTGAAAATGCTATGCAGTGCAATCATTTGAATATATATGCTATTGGGTATTTGTTATGGTCATGGAGGAGGTGCACTGTTTTTGTCTAAATGCTATGCAAAATGTCTAAATGCTATTCAGTGCATTGTTTAAATTTGTATTATTGCCTCGTTTTGTATTATGCATATATGTTAAGTTTAGATACATAATTGTGTTGTTTAGCTAATTAATATTTTCTTACTAGTTGCTAATGGTGTTGTTAAGTTGTTTATGATGTTGTTCAAATAAGACTGACATTAAGAATTGTATTTGTGCTAAGTAGTTTCTTGCCCTGTTAGTAGTTTTCTTGTCCTCTATTGTTATTTACTTTTGGCCGATGATTAAACAGATGGTTGTGCGTTGCACCTTTAGAGAGGTGTGAGTGAACCATGTTGTCTGAACATATATACAGTGGTCATTCCACTTTTTTCACTGACACCGTCTCTAAATTTCATGTGTGAGTGACTAATTCCATATGAGGCCTTGTTTTTTTTATTTGTATTTTACGTTTTACACTATTTACCATCTTGTGATATGCCGATGATTAAAACGTTGTGATACAGGTTCCAGGGGTGGGGCTAGTGAGCCTTTTGATATGCCAATGATTAAACCGTTGTGACACCGTGTGATTCAGAGGTGGCGTCTCTGAAACATGTGATGTGCATAAATACACATTTTCTGCATCTCACTGGATTTTGGAAACGTCATCTCTAAATTTGTGTCCAATATATGAGGCATGCGCATATGTTGATATTTTTTTCTCGTCTTGTTTGTATAAGTTTTAATTTATTGTACTAACTGCTTAACCTCCTCTTGTGCATGTAGACGAATGCCGATGCGCCGTCACGGGTCATCCGGCTTCCGCGGTGTTCGGGAGCGGCCCAACGGCATCTACTATGCCGAAATCCGTGTGGTCGCATTTCGGCAGATGCTCGGGACGTACCTCACGCCAGAGGAGGCAGCGCACGCGTACGACGCGGTCGCGTGGCGTTTCCGGCGTCCGTGAAGCGAGCTAAACTTCCCGGTCTGTCAGGACATCGCGGAGGCGAAGTTACTCGCGCCACGCCCAGCCCTCCTCACCAACGAAGATCGTCGCCGCCACGGCAGGTGCAGCGGCTGATCGATTCCGCCGAGAACGACGAGGAGCTGATGCGAAAGTAGAGGGAGGACTTCCCGGGCGACGTCGCCACCGAGTTGGAGTTTTACAGGAACCGAAGGGAACAAAGTAGGGTAGACCGTCGCCGCCGTCGGGAGGCCGCCGAGAATGCTAACAAGGATGACTGGGACATCGATGACTCCAGGTGGTCCGACATATTATATAACACCAGCTCCGACGATGAGTAGTTTACTCGTGTGACTTGTTTTCTAGCTTAGCATTTATCTTATTTAGATTTTTACTACTTTATATAAGACTTCTCTTATTACTATACAACGCGAATTTGCTACCATAACGGCTAGCTACACACGTATACATAGCCATTAGATCTAGTATCAAGATTCGTGCTGCCGTTTGGTTCCGTTTGCCTTTTCCGTTTGCCACTATACCAGCGAAATTCGTTTCCGTTGGCAAGACGATCCCGTGCCCGGCTCCATCAAGGTGGGTCCCTTGCATGCATGCATTCATCCGCAAGATAAAGAATAAGTTTGGAGGTCTGACCGAGCTAGATATCTCAACTAATTCTATATAGTATTAACAAAAAACATGTTAATATTAATTTGGGAACCAGGTGCATCAAATCCATGTGTTTTTATTTTTGAAAATCAAATTACCCTTTTGACAGAAAAAGCAAATCCATGTAGTACTATTTATCTTTTGACACAAAAAGCAAATCCATGTAATATTTTGAACATAATTCAAGGATCAACAAACAATTTTGGGATCCTTTAATTTTTCAAATTCTTGTATGAACTGAACAAAATTCATCATAGACACAATTAATTTGCTTAACCAAACGTTATTTCCTTTTTCACCATTCAACTTGGCATCCCCAACGGTGTTTCCTTTGATTAATCAACGTCATTTTCTTTTTGCACCATTCAATACAACAACTCATCATCTCTCCTTAATCTTTTTTCACCATTCAGTACAACAAATAATCATCTCTCCTTAATAAGAAGGTTATTTGTTCCCTTCACAATTTTTTCTAATAGTGATTTTCTTTTGACAAATCAAACGTTATCTATTTCAAGCAATCTTTTTGTTCGACTAAACAAGCGTGATTTTATTTTTTCCTCATTCAGCAAAACGAATAGCTCTCCTGGATAAGAAGGTGATTTATTTTCTTCACCATTTGTTTCGAGTGGGTTTCTTAACCATTCAGAAAAAAAATTCCTGTGAGAAAAAAAACTGGATCTAGATCGAGAACACCATGCACAAAATATCAAATAGGGACATGATTCCTACAAACAGATCGCAACGGGAAAAGACGTCATCCAAATCAGATAAAGAAAAAGAATGAGAAAAGACGTCGGCCAAAGACAGATCGGAACGGGAACAGGCGCGTGCAGCCGAGCGAGGTTCTCTGTCTTCCGCAGCGTATCCTCCTGCCTCGAGCTCTTGAGCGCGCCGTGGCGGACCGACCTGCCCAGATTGCGCAGACGCTCCAGCTGCCCGTCCTCCACCTCGTGGAGAATCTCGTCTGTAGTGTCGGGGGCTGCCCCCGGGTAGGACAGATCCCTGCACAAATACGCAGTACGACAACAATGTTTGACCTTTGTAGAGTGCAAGGGCTGCTCTTTCGTACATTGAAGGGGCAACTTGACCTTTCGTAGCTGGTTAAGCCCAAGGTGTCTCTTGGGGGGCGCAAGGGTCATCCCTGAAGTCTATAAATAGCCTCCCACAGGCCCTCAGAGCGGCATAAGCCCAAGCGGATGGTTGCTCTAAGAACTAGCTTCTCGAAGATGTCTTTGGTAGCAGCCCAAGACATATTCGGGAGGCTAGGACTAGTGCTGCTCATCCAAAGTGCTACTCGGGTGCATCCGGAAAGGATCTCGGAGGCTCCGGCTAACTCTCCAATGGAGAAGATCCCGGGTGAACCGGATAGACTCCCCGGGTAGGTGAGAAGGATCCAAGCTCGTTCCCAGAATACAGGCTAACCGGCATGTAGATCTCGGTCCGGGCAGATTGTTCAGTGTGTGCAGAGAAGACTTACAGGATGGAGCAAGGAGGTAGCCGGCATGGGAGATGCCGGTGGGACGTCAACGGTCCGGAGCAGGCTTTCCCGTCTGGCACGGGGGGAAGTCCCATTCCCCCTGACACAGAAGCATGGTCACCTCCCGCCTGACACGGGAGCGTGTCAGCCGGTACGATAACGGTACGACAAGATCGTACATGCCTAGCCCGGCAATCCGGAAAAGGCTACTCGGGATGGGCAAAGACATGTCTTGTCTCTGATAGAGGGACAATGATGTTCCAGGACGGCGCCTGCTGTCCTTGCCGGAATTATGACGGCAGGGCTATGCCGGATAGCTCGGTGGCTAGGTCGCACTAGACAGTGTCGACATAACCGTTAGGCCTGTCTGGTGGGGCCATCCCGGATTAGGGTTTCCGGCCCTCCCGGCCGGAACCCTATAAAAGACGCCATAACTGCTCATGTGGAAGAGGGACCAACTTGGAGGCCAAAAACCTTAGTATCATTTACTCCTAGTGCATTTACTCCTCCCTCTCTCCAGTTCATCTTATTCATCGTGTTCATCACCAAAAGAGCTCCAAGAGCATGTTGTAGATCTTACTCCACACTTATATTGAGAGGAAAGGCAGGAGTAGGGGTGTTACCTCCCCACGAGGGCCCCGAACCTGGGTACATCGTGTGTGTGTTCTCTGCTTCCGTGTAGTTGTTTGTATTTGCTAGATCTTCTCTCATTCCCTTCGGTTGTGTTTGGTGTTCTTCGGAGATCCCGGTTGTTCCGGCATCCTCCTTCGTGCGAACTCTTTAGTTCGCTAGCCCTCCCCGGATCCACCAGCGTCCATCGGCCCCACACTTTAGCCATCCTATGGCATCTGCCGTGACACCACCATGACAGTTGGCGCCCACCGTGGGGCTGACAGAGGCGCTGGCTGGTGTACACATCCGGACGGGTTCCTCCGTTCGCTCCGGCCTCAGAGTTCTCTCCGGCCTAGTTGTCAGGCTGGGCGAGATGGACTTCGTCAGCGACAATGCTGGTTACTTCCGGAACAAGCCCTTCCCGGCTAACGGATGCCTCATCGACTTCGGCGTCTTCACCACCTACGTCGCCACCGAGGTCGTCTGCAGCTACCCGGATGTTATCCTGGAGGCTGAAGATCCCCCCATGCTCCGCGCCGCCTGGGGTCCGCGTGTCGATCGCCCCGCGGGCTGCGTTGCGGTCATGATGGTCGGGGTAACCGAGGAGGTGTTCCAAGATGCTCCCGATGGCGATGCCGGCACTCACCGGGTTTGGTTAGCAAAACCTCCGCGGGAGAGAGGCGCTGCCCGAGACGGTGATCCTCAGCCATCGCACCATTGTCGCCGCCCGGATCCCCTCTCAGGTCTAGTGGCCAAGCTGGCTGTCCCCGTGACAGTGGATGTGGATACCAAGTTACCTCGGCTGATTTGGACGAGCAGCACAAGTTGCTGCTCGCGGAGGCACAAGAGATCGCCGAAATCCGGCGTGAGCTTAGTGCCAGTCTCCGAGAGTACAATGCAGCTCATGGGTTCCCCAAGATAGGCTCTCGGGACAAGCGCATTGCTGACCTGCGCAAAAAAGGCAGAATGGTAAATGATGAGTTGGCGGGTAGCACGGCACCTAGCCATAGCGGGACAGATAGTATCATCTCGGCAGAGAAGCCGGTGTACAGCTCGCCTGCCAAAACTCTTAGGGCTGCAGAGGCGGCTATGGCTGAATTGGCCGGGCTATCCGAAGAAGCTCTCCGAAAGCACCAAGAACGGGTCAATGAGTTGGTCATAGAGGCTAACCGGCAGAACAAGGCCTTCAAGAAGAAGAACCCGGGAATTAGATCCCAGGTGTATTCGGCTAGGGCCGAGAGCGACAAATCGGGCGGAGAGGCTTCCTCTCCGCATCCGAGTAAAAGCAAGAGCAAGAGCCGAAGCCGGAGCAGGGGCTCCGGGAAAAACAAGCAATTGCAGGCGTATGACCCAGCCTTTGCCGGCGTTCAGCAAGCCGGAAGAAACAATCCCGGTCAAGCTCAGGGTAGCCATGGTGTTGGTAACCAGGGTGTAGGAAACAATGCTGCGGCAAGCCATGGCAATCCACCCCGATGTCCACCACAAAGTCAGGGACACCGGCAGAGAGAGGCCGCTTCTGTCCCACAGCAAGCAATAGTTCCTGTGGTTAACCGACATGATGATGGCAACTCGAGGTTGCAGCAATTCGGATACCAGCCTAATGAGAATCCCTTGGGATCCCGGATAGGAACTCGGCAGCTAGATCCCGCGGATGCCCGGATCAGGCTCGACCGGATTCACCAATCCGAGTTGGTTGAAGAACAGGGTCCTCCGGGACATGCTTGCTTTGGACCTCGGATCATGCGAGAACCGGCTGTAAGAAATTTCCAGCTCAACCGGGGTGCCAAGACCTATGACGGCAGCTCGAAGCCGGAGGACTGGCTGACCGACTATGTAACCGCAGTAAGCATAGCCGGTGAAAATAGACGCTGGGCAGTACAGTATATACCGCAGATGTTGGAAGGACCCGCCCGGATTTGGCTGAATAACTTGAGGACTCGCAGCATAGACTGTTGGTTGGATTTCGAGGAGACCTTCATCAGCAACTTCACCAGCACGTACAAGATGCCCAACCGACCTCAACAGCTCGCCATCTGCCGGCAAAGGAGCAACGAAACCTACCGGGAGTACCTTACTCGGTGGAGCAACATTCGCAATTCTTGCGAAGGGGTTGTTGAGGCACAGGCCATCTCGTGGTCTGCGCAGGGATGCTGGCATGGCTCTATGCTTTGGCAAAAACTGCAAAGAAAGATGCCGACAACCTTGGCAGAGACCATGCGCATCGCCGACACCTACACGCTTGGAGATCCCATGCAACCCCTAGTGGATGTCGGAGACTCCAATAGGAGGAACGCGGGAACTCAGCGTTCCGGGCCGAGCAGAAGCCATGATCGCCACGATTTCGGCCCGAAAAGGAGCCAGCCTGAGTTCCACTATGCCTCGCAGCAGGTTGCAGCTGTTGGCTGAGATCAGGGAGATGCCGACAGCAATCAGCGGCAGAAAACTACTGGCCCGGCTTGGGGTCAGAGCCAAGAAGTGCGGAAGACTTGGGTGGACCAGAAGAAGCCCTTGACGTATGAAGAGATGCTGAACAAGCCATGCTGCTACCATACGTTGGAAGGCAACAAGCCTGCAAACCACTCTACCCGGCAGTGCAGGTGGTATCAGCGCACGCTGCAAGAGGGCAGCGCGGGGGCTACTCGGCCCAACGCTCCGGCATCACGACCAAATATCCCGAGACCCCCTCCACCGCTATCCGGTGCCAATGCAGTTTGGATTAACCCACCCAACCAAGGACCCCCTCCCAGACCGGTAAACATGGTGCACACCCGGAATGATAATGGCGCTGGTCCGAGTACCCAAAGCGGACACCAGCAAGGCAACTACCGGGAGGCACATCAGAGCTATGTAGTCTTCGTGACCGAGCCCACTGACCGGAAGAGTGTGCGACAGCGTGCTCTGGAGGTAAATGCTGTGATCCCAGCGGTGCCCAAATTCCTACATTGGTCCAAGATGGAGATCACTTGGAGTCGGAAGGATCACCCCCGGGTTATGCCTAAGCCTGGTGGCTACGCTCTGGTGGTGGACCCGACATTTGTCGGACCAAGCCTCAACGTCCGCTTCAGCCGGGTACTAATTGACAATGGTAGTGCCATTAACATTATGTACAAGGATACCATGCTGAAATTAGGAGTGTCCATGAACACGCTGCTCCCAACCGAGACCACCTTTCACGACATTGTACCCGGGGTCTCCTGCTACCCTATGGGCAAGATATGGGTTGAGGTGTTATTTGGAACCCGGGAAAATTGCCGGACCGAGAGCCTGGAATTCGAGGTTGTGGATCTCGAGAGTCCATATCATGCACTCATTGGTAGGCCAGCACTGGCCAAGTTCATGATATCCACCCACATGGGGTACCTGAAGATGAAGATGTCGGGTCCCAATGGGGTGATCACCATAGCAGGAGACCACAAGCGCTCCATGGATTGTGCAACTGCCGGCTCAAACTTAGCCGAGTCCCTGGTCATTGCGGAGGAGAAAAAGAGGATTCAGCAGGTAGTGGCACTGGCCCAGAACTCGCAACTCGGAATGCCCGGGATGGTGAACCCGGAGCAGAACACCTCCTTTCAGCCACCAAAGGAAACCAAGAAGGTGGGGGTTGACCCCAAGAACCCGGAGCGCCAAGTCATCATCAGCAGCAACCTGGACAGCAAATAGGAAGCCGAGCTCGTCGACTTCCTCCGTGAGAATCGGGATGCTTTTGCGTGGTCAAGTGATGATCTGCAAGGCGTTCCGAGGGAGTTGGCTGAGCACTCACTGTTTGTCAGGCCGGATGCAAAGCCAGTGAAGCAACCGACTAGGCGCCTCTCGGATGAAAGAAGAGCGGCAATCGTGGAGCATCTGGCAGTACTGCTGGCTGCCGGATTCGTGATGGAAGTACTGCACCCGGATTGGATTTCGAATCCGGTCCTGGTAGAGAAGAAGAAAGATGATCCCCTCCCGCTCAAGGTGTGGCGCATGTGCATCGACTTCACCAACCTCAACAAGGCTTGCCCAAAAGATCCTTTTCCACTTCCCCGGATAGATCAAGTGATCAATTCCACTGCCGGGAGTGAAATTTTGACTTTTCTAGATGCCTATTCCGGTTTCCACTAGATACCTTTGAATCCAGATGATCAATTGAAAACTGCTTTTATCACCCCGTATGGGGCTTATTGCTATCGTGTCATGACTTTTGGTCTGAGAAATGCTGGTGCTACATACCAGAGGTGCATGCAAAAATGTTTACATGACCAGATAGGCCGGAATGCCGAAGTCTATGTCGATGACATAGTCATAAAAACAAAAGAAAGATCCTCTCTGATCGGTGATCTGACAGAAACATTTAAAAACTTAAGGAGATTCCGGATGAAGTTGAATCCGGATAAATGCACATTCGGCGTTCCGGCAGGAAAACTACTCGGTTTCCTCATTTCAAGCCGGGGAATTGAAGTCAACCCGGGTAAGATACGGGCAATCGAGAGCATGAAGCTGCCGGCACGTCTCAAAGACGTGCAGAAGTTTACTGGTTGCTTGGCGTCCCTAAGTCGGTTTGTGAGCCGACTAGGGGAGAAGGCCTTACCATTGTATCAGCTGATGAAAAAGAGTAAAAACTTCGTGTGGACTCCGCAAGCTGATGCGGCGTTCAGTGACTTGAAAGAATGCTCTCATCAGCACCGGTGTTGGCATCCCCATTGCCCAAGGAACCTATGTTGCTGTACATTGCTGCCACTAATCGGGTAGTAAGTGTAGCCATTGTCGTGGAAAGAGAAGAAGGGGACAAGCTGATACAGAGGCCGGTATATTACTTGAGCGAGGTGATCTCGGAATCCAAGCAAAACTACCCGCATTATCAGAAGATGGCATATGGGGTGTACCTGGCAGTGACCAAGCTCAAGCACTATTTTCAAGAGCACCCAATCACAGTGGTGTGCGAGGCTCCCCTAGCCGAGATCATCGGCTGCAAAGATGCTAGCATACGAGAGACGTGACGCCATTAAGTCGCAGGCGCTGCCGGACTTCTTGGTGGACTGGGCCGAGATGCAGTACGAGCCTCCAGCTCCCGATTACAACTTCTGGAGGATGCATTTTGATGGTTCCAAGGCCAAGATCGGATTGGGTGCCGGAGTGGTCCTCACCTCACTGAAGCAAGATGTGCTGAAATATGTACTGCAAATTCACTTCCGGGCATCCAACAATGTCGCCGAGTATGAGGCCTTAGTTCATGGACTGAACGTCGCCAAGGAAATCGGCATCCGCCGGACAGAGTGTTTCGGCGATTCCGACCTCGTGGTGCAGCAGGTGTCGGGGAACTGGGATGCGATTGACGCCAACATGGCCTTGTATCGGTTCCATGTGCAGAAAATATCCAGATTTTTTGAAGGCTGCGAGTTCAAGCACATACCTAGAGGGGAAAACGAAGCAGCATATGTGTTGTCCAAGCTAGGGTCATCTTGGGAGGCCATCCCACCCGGGATCGCTCTCGAGCATCTGTGGAAGCCGTCTATCCAGCCTTCGCCCGAGTTGGATTCTATCTTCATCCCCAAGGAGCATGGTTCGGAAGCTGTACCTATGGAGGTGGAAGTCGGAAACATTGTGTTGAACTCGGGGACTGCATCACAGGACTCGGAGAGACTAAATAGCATGATGATGGAAGTAATGTCGGCAGAGCCAATGGACATAGATGCCCCCGTGTTCCCGGTTCGACCTGTCCCGGGATGGGCACAACCCATCATGGCGTACATATTGGATGGAACCCTCCCGGAGAACGAGGTAGAAGCCCGGCAAATATTGAGGAGATCCAAAGCATACACCGTCATCAATCAAGAGCTGTACAAGAGAAGTGTCACCAAGGTGCTCCAAAGGTGTGTGGAACCCGAGGAAGGCCAAGAGATGCTATTGAAAATACACCAAGGGGAGTGTGGACATCATGCATCATCTCAGGCACTGGTGGCAAAAGTGTTCCGGCATCGGTTCTACTGGCTATCTGCCTTGCAGTAGGCAGAGGACATTGTACGTAAGTGTGGAGGGTGCCAGAGGTTTGCCCACCGGATACATATGCCGGCATCAGCACT
Source organism: Poa annua (assembly GCA_026929855.1). NCBI lineage: Eukaryota > Viridiplantae > Streptophyta > Magnoliopsida > Poales > Poaceae > Poa > Poa annua. Next base: position 77,316,175 of record CM049430.1, on the reverse strand, counting down.
GAAAACAATCCCTATCACTTGGCCATTCGCAGTATGGTGCTTGGACATGGTTGGGCAATTCAAGCCGGCAAGGGGCAATATGACGCACATGCTGGTCATGGTGGACAAGTTTACAAAGTGGATAGAGGTCAAACCAATCCGGAAGTGTGACGGACACACCTCGGTTCAATTCTTGAAAGACATCATCTTGAGATACGGATACCCGCACAACATCATCACGGATAATGGCACCAATTTTGATGTCAGGGAGTTCGCTCGATTTTGTGCTGAGAAGAGAATCCGGTTGGATGTAGCATCAGTGGCTCACCCGGAAGCCAACGGGCAGGTCGAGAGAGCAAATGCTTTGGTCTTGGCCGGCATCAAAGCTCGCTTGATCGAGCCACTGTTGAGAACTCTGGGGTGTTGATAGAGGAGATACCGGCAGTGTTGTGGGGTCTCCGGACCACACCAAACAGATCTACCGGGTACACGCCATTCTTCATGGTGTACGGTGCCGAAGCCGTGCTTCCAACCGACATCCAGTATGACTCACCAAGGGTTACAATGTTCACCGAGACCGAGGCAAAGGAAGCCCGGGAAGATGATGTGGACTTGCTTGAGGAAGCAAGGGAATTGGCACTATCTCGGTCGGCAATTTATCAGCAAAATCTCCGTCGCTATCATAGCCGGAAGGTGCATCCCAGAGTATTCCGAGAAGGGGATCTCGTGCTAAGGCTTATCCAGCGCACAGCCGGGATGCATAAGCTCTCGCCTCCATGGGAGGGTCCTTTTGTTGTGAGCAAGGCCTTGCACAATGATTCTTATTACCTTGTAGATGCACAGGAAGCAAGAAAATGTGTAATGGACAAAGCCGGTGAGGAAACCAAGCGGCCATGGAATGTAGCTTTGCTTCGACCCTTTTACACTTAAAGGGTGCAATGTATGTGTCTCAGTTTCCCTATCAATGAAATTTCGGCACCCCGAGGTGTTACTCGGGGACTGCCTGCCCAGAGTTCTCTTTTATATTAACTTGCATGTCGCTACCCTCGGGAGGAACCCGGGGACTGCCTCGTTTTATGCCTTATGTTTTTTCTATTGTCATTTTATGCATGCCGGCAACCCAGGGAGGAACCCGGGGACTGCCTATTATCTATTTTTGGTTTAGTGTATGCCGGGCAAGTTCCGAGATCGATTTTCTAGTCGGAATAATGTATGTCATGTAAAATAAGCTTGTGACTCGACTGACGAACACCGAAATGGTAGTCAAGAGCAGAGAGCGTCAAATGTGGGAAACACGAAAACAAACTCGGGGACTCGGGATAGGAACTTCTCCGGCATATGCGTCTTGTTCGTCCAGTTGTTTATTTTGTTATGTCGGAAATTTAGCAAATTGGAACTTGGATTTTCATAAGTACTGTATACTCTAAAGGGAATTTTGTGACTCGACTGTCGAACACCGAAATGGTAGACAAGAGCAGAAATTACCTAACTGCGGTAAACATGAAAACGAACTCGGGGACTCGTTGCAAAATAAACCGACATAACTTGTTCGCATAAGAAGGAGCAGGGTACGAATTAAAATGTATATATTACAGTTGCACCCGGCATCTCGGGGATCTAACGTTTCAACACTTAGTGTTTTTAAGCAGTGGGGGAAGCCGGTTTCTCAGGCGCGTCGGCATGATGTTCCAGGACGGCGCCTGCTGTCCTTGTCGGAATGATGACGACAGGGCTATGCCGGATAGCTCAGCGGCTAGGTCGCACTAGCCAGTGTCGACATAACCGTTAGTCCTGTCTGGTGGGGCCATCCCGGATTAGGGTTTCCGTCCCTCCCGGCCGGAACCCTACAAAAGGCGCTATAACTGCTCATGTGGAAGAGGGACCAACTTGGAGGCCAAAAACCTTAGTATCATTTACTCCTAGTGCATTTACTCCTCCCTCTCTCCAGTTCATCTTATTCATCGTGTTCATCACAAAAAGAGCTCCAAGAGCATGTTGTAGATCTTACTCCACACTTATATTGAGAGGAAAGGCAGGAGTAGGGGTGTTACCTCCCCACGAGGGCCCCGAACCTGGGTACATCGTGTGTGTGTTCTCTTCCTTCGTGCAGTTGTTTGTATTTGCTAGATCTTCTCTCATTCCCTTCGGTTGTGTTTGGTGTTCTTCAGAGATCCCGGTTGTTCTGGCATCCTCCTTCGTGCGAACTCTTTAGTTCGCTAGCCCTCCCCGGATCCACCAGCGTCCATCGGTCCCACACTTTAGCCATCCTATGGCATCTGCCTTGACACCACCACGACATGTAGTGAGCACGAGCGGTTGCGTCGGGGCGGCGCAGTCAATCTGCGAGCGTGGTGGAGGAGCTCGGGGCGGCGCGGTCGATCTGCCGACGGTGGGGAACAAAAAATCCCTTCTGTAGGAAACAAAAATCAACCACGGTGGAGGAGCTCGGGGCAGCACGGTCGATCTGCGAGCGCGGTGGAGGAGCTCGGGGCGGCACGATCGAAATGCCGACGCCCCGACGGTAGGGGGTTGGTGTTGGTTGGGGGTGTGACGAGGGGAGAGAGAGTGGGCGCGGATCGAGTCCGTCTTGGAAGGAGAGATAAAGGGAGAGTGCGGGGTGGGGGAAAAAGGTGTCGTCGTGTGGGCTGGGGGCAGAAAAAATGGACGGAACGGCGTTAAATGCATCGACGATCAAAACTGCTCCGTAAGGTGATTCAATGGTTACTTCTGGTTGCACAGCTAGCCACCATGATAGCAGATCATTTTCCTATTACTATATATATATGTATGTATATCGCGGACTCAAATGAATGTGATGTGTCTGTTTTAATTCATGTACTAGTTTAATATATATGTGTCAACTTATAATATATATATAAATCTGGTATATATTAAAATTATCAAAAATTCATGTTATTTAATCTGTGGCGCATGCTTTATTTTTTTTGTGGCGCATCGAATTCTGTGACACATTTAACCTACATGCGCTACTGAAATATTTTTGTGGCGCAGCAGAAAGGATGCACCACAGAATTATGTAAATTTCTGTGGCGCACTCAGGGGGTGCGCCACAGAAATATAATTTAGTGGCGAGATTACTATGGCGCTCCCCATTTTCCTGGGTGCGCCACAGAAAGGCGAAAGGGTGCGCCACATGTAAGCATTTTTCCACTAGTGAAGAGTAGCATCACATATTCAGCTAGATTACAAAGCTCATGATCACATAAAAGACCACATCATGGGAGAGAGATAAACCACATGGCTATCGTCGATCCCGCAGTCCCAGGGGAGAACTACTCACTCCTCATCGTAGGAGTCAGCAACGGCGATGGAGATGGTGGTGGAGTCCATGGAGATGGCTCCGGGGGCAATTCCCAGTCCCGGCAGGGTGCCAGACAGAGACTTTTGTCCCCTGAATCTTGACTTCGATGGCGGTGGCGCTCTGGACCCGTGGAGGAAATATCGAACATCGTGCCTCTGTTTTTAGGTCAAGAGGTATTTATGGGCGAAAGGGCGATGTCGGTGGGCGCCCGAGGGGCCCACACCACCTCCTGGCGCGGCCAGAAAGGGAGCCGCGCCACCAGGTGGTGTGGCCGCCTCGTGGCCCCTCTCCGTCTCGTCTTCGGTGTTCTGGAGCGTCCCTTTTCCAAAAATAATTTCAGCATGTTTTATTTCCAATTCCGAGAATATTTACTTAAGTACTTTTCTGAAACCAAAAACAGCAGAAACAGGGAACTCGCACTTTGGCATCTTGTTAATAGGTTAGTCCCAAAAAATGCATAAAACTATATAAAATGCATATAAAACATGTAATAACATGATATAACATAGCATGGAACATAAGAAATTATATATACGTTGGAGACGTATCAAGGCACTACTTGGACAACGAATAAAACATTCTTCGGCTTGTTTGCCTCAGCCACATGGAGAAAATTATGCATGCCATCAATGAACTCAGGACAACATCGGTCACCGTACATCCATTGTCGATTCATCTGTATTACATAAAAGTATATCGAACCCCATTATTACACTACTGTCATGAATAAAATGTATGATCAAATTAATTAATACAAGGTCATCCATTAAAATAAAAATAGAGTAGTGACAACTCGTAATACGTAGTTCTCATAAAACATACATTAACTGAAACAAATATAAAAATTATCTAAAGAATTTAAATCCAACAACAAATGCGATCAAAATCGCAACTAAGATAAATACTGAACCCACAGCATAATGATACCAAGTCTCCCGATTAATGACATATTTTCTAATCCTTCAAATCTTCAAGCGCATTGCATCCATCTTGATCTCGTTACCATCGACCACGTCGGCAAGTTTGAGTCATCTTATCTTCTAAGCATTGAAGATAAAGATTTTCACTTCTTTTCAATTTCGCTTTCAAATTATTGTTTTCTTTATCCAAAAACTCGACGATAGGGTCAGGTTCAATTTCCGGTTCAACTACCTACTAGATAAAAATAAATCTATGTCAAGTTGGTCACCATAATTGGCAGAAACATAAAATAAAATAAATAGTTTTGAAAATATATCACATCCGAATCATAGGCCGGACGAGGACCGACGGGGACGGATATCAGAACCATGACTCTATACATATAATACAAGTTATAAAATTATAGAAGTAATAACTATGCATCTAAAACAATAAAGCTATGTTTTTAAAAATCAAATAAAACACGAGGTCACCGAGATGGTGCCGGTGACGGGACGGTGCGGGCGATCGACGGCGGTAACGATAGGGACGACGCTAAAACACATAAATCATAAATTAGTTTGAGCACAAATTACACATATAAACAAATAAAATCATAACTTAGCCATTTCATCGAACACCTAGCTTGCACTAAAAAATTGAAATGAGCTAAATGAGCTAAAGAAGCAATGCCGGAAAGAGGATGAAGCTGCTAACCGTGGGGTGTCTTCAATCTTTCCAAATGGTGTAAAAATTTGTGTATTATTTAGTCTTGGGGAGAGGAAATGGAGGAGAAATGGAGAGGGAAATGTGAGCTCGAGCTCGGCTGAGAAAATGGAGTCGGTCGGGTGTGGAAGAAGCTGCTACAGGTGGACCTTTAGTCCCGGTTCGTGTTATGAACCGGGACTAAAGGTTTCTGGCGCTGGGCCCGCCTCTGCTGCCGCATGTAAGGTCCCTCCCAGATCCGGCGCGGTGGCTCGCACCCCTTTAGTCTCGGTTCAATTTAAAATCCTGTCTAAAGGGGTGAACCAAAGGCTCCTTTTCCACTAGTGATACATTAAATGAATGATTCTTTGACACATATATTTGTGTATGAGTTTATCAAATACTATTTCTCTTCTTTATTTTGTACAAACCTATAGCCAATGTTGGTTTCAGTTCATACTTCTTTCTGAGATCAGTTTAGAGCTCAGGCCTGACTAAATCTTTGTGAGATCATTTTTAAAGTTAAATAGATTTATCCTATAAATTTTGTATGGTGGCACAGTTTGTATCCCAGTTTCTGGCAATTTTTTGATATATTCAAGAAAATGAGAATCTTGTGTGATTATTTGTACATATTTTGAGTTGTTGGGTTTTTTAGTACATACCTATACCTATTTATTTGTGAGAACAAGATCAATTTTTTTTCTATCATACAGGGAAGTTAACATTTTAAACCTTGTGGTGTACAGTATTATGTTATATTTCAAAGCTACAAATGAATATAAATTGTCCTTAAGAAAGACGGTTGAATATTTATCTGTGCATTAATTTGGTACTGGTTGGTTTCATGTGGTGTTTATCGTACACATCTACGCACCATCTGTGAACATGCAGATACGAGCACCACGGCCAATAAAAGAACACGAAGCAAACACCCTGCCAACTAGGTGATGCAAATACGCAGGGACGTCGGCGCGGCGAAGCGCGCTGCTTCTTCTAGTTGTATGAACTTCCGACTCAGCATATATCTCAGTGTATACGTGAAGTGTTGTAAATCTCATTGCAAATGCATGTAGTTTGTAACTTTGGAATTCTTATGGTAATATCGGACTAGGAACCATTCCGTTAATTCTTAACTCATGGTAAAAGGAGATGTGTGTAACTGTACAGTACAGTGTGGCTTGCTGCAATCGTGTATACATAAATTTATTTTTTTACAATGTCAAAAGGTAATTCACTTCCAATTGGTGAACGATGGGTCGAATTTAGTCAACTTAAATATTCATGTTGCACAAAATTTGCTTATGAACTCATGTGGTGACAAAAGAATTTTCAGACGTCAGTATTTAGCAATTTATGTTTCTTATTGGATTATTATTTACGTGGCCAATTTTGAGTATCCTTTGTCGCATGCAATGACCTTCGGTACCGTGAGATGTTGGCTTTAAACCGAGACTCACGCCTGTTTAGTTTCTTTTGCAAATCACGCATGTTTCAAAAACCGAATCAGGTGGGCTGGTTAGATCGTGGGTGGTGCGGTGGTTAGATGGGCTGACCAGTCTTACTTCGCTTACCGATGCGACAGTTTATTACGTTGCACGGGATCGCTGCTTGACTCGCACGGGCTCTGGATCGGAGTCGGATCTTAGTTCGGTCGGGGTGCAGAATAATATTCTGCCCCGGGTAGTCAAATAGCCCTACCTCATACATATATATGATAACAATAAAATTTCATGTAACATGAATTAATTATATGTGGTACGGCATGTATGTTTACATATAGAACACACAACCATTACATACGCACAAACTTGCCATCACATGCAGCGCGGTGGGAGTACACACAGCCAGATTTAAGATCTGTAAGATGAAAATGAAGGGAAATCACGAATGTGTGGTTGAAAAGGAAATGAAGGAAAACCACGCATGGTTGGAAATGAAATGAAGGGAAATCAAATCATACATTTTTGGAAAAGGATCACGGCAAAAAGCATACAGACCCGGTGGCACAGACAGCTGGCTGGGGCGACGGGGTGCACTTTCCCCCGATTTCGCACGTCGTGAAATAGCAGGCGGGGACGCACGTCTCCATGTGATCGGATATGCAATCAGGGCACACCTCGAATGCTCGTCCGGGAACCATATGGCATAAGGACTCGCATTCTCTAGGAATTTCAGTTATGCAAGCGGCATCGCAGCCCTTCTTACAGGACTCGCAGTCTGCCCCCACCAGACGTGCTGGGTTCAGCAGGGCGAGCAGAAGCATGCCGCCGATGATGGTCAGCTTCACAATGCCCACAACGCCACCAGAAGCCAATGTTGTGCAGTGTTAGAAGTATAATAGTTTAATTGTAGTCTAATTGTAACTCCCCACTATTAGGGGGTTTCCTGCATATTCACACCTGTACATGTCCTTTATATTGTGGCCTTTGGCCTCCTGGAATACAAGAAGTCTATTCCTAACATGGTATCAGAGCACTCATAGCCCGAGGTCTTGGGTTAAAGTCTCAGTCCCCGCACCATTTAATCCCCAATTTATCTGACCGCCTGGGTCGGGTTCAAGTCTCAAGGGGAGGTGTTATCCACGTCGGATGTGAAGGGGGTGTTAAGTATAAGTCAAGTATATAATATCACCACTTCCTAACAGATCGGTCTTTTGGGATAGTTGGTTGGTACAACTATTCTAACATGGTATCAGAGCTCTATATGAGATGTGGCTAGCTAAAGACGTAGGAAGGGTATATATGTATGAGTTGAGATGCAGCTGGTCTAGATCATTGAAGAAAAGAGGGTGGATGCCCTTTACATGGAGCCAACGACGCTATTTATAACCATGTTTTCTGATAGGTACATATTTGCATAAACGACCCTAGCTATTACATAACACTGCATTGAGTATACACAATTAGTAGCATGTGCACGAGACGTGCGCGGCACAACGTCGAAGGTGAGCATGGAAGAAGGAATTTACAAGTAAGAATCATGTATAGATAAAATTAATACATCAGACTGATCGCATGGCTAATTAATTAAGCTCCCTATTGTCAGCATCATATATAGTACATCCAACTAATCAATTCGTCACTACGAAAACGCTGCGAACGCTGACGGCAATTTCAACGCCGACGGCAATTTATCGGTGCCGTCAGCGTCATAACGTGAGACCGACGAAATGGGGGAAACCGTTAACATTGTTTTACCGTCGACGTCATAGTGGTGAGGCCGACGGCCACCGTCGGGATTAGAGTGCCGTCAGCGTCCATTTAGTGAGCCCGAACCCATTATAAGGCCGACGGTATTACCGTTGGGCTCACTACACTGTTTTCCAATCTTTTTAAAAAATTAGATTAGATTAAAAAAATATGAAAATATACCAAAAAAAACCTTTGGCATGGAGTCTTCTTAAGTTTACTGGTTTCTAGTAAAATGATAAATTTGAGTTTTGACAAACTTTTCAAAACAAAATTTAACAAAAATGTCAATCATCGACAAACATTTATAAGTTTTAAGTCAAATGACCAATATATGACCATTGTCATGTCATAGTTTGTGATAAAGTTACCATATTCAGCACATATGTGTCATGGTATGAGAAACAATGTCGCCGAAGTGATTTTCAAAATTATTTTTAGAAATATCATTCTCCATTTTTTAAGTGCCAAAAATGACTTTTTTGTGAAGCAAGTACATAAAATATGGTCTAAAATGACACCCATTTAGTTTTCACAAAGTGTAGTACATATTTTATGGATAATACCTGAATATGACAATTTTCCTTACTTTCTATCTATATTCGCCACTTTAATTACCTTTATGTCAATTTTTTGGAATGAATTATAATTTGAACTACAACTGTGTGATAGTTTGCTCTGAAATTTTTACAAAAATAATTTGAAGATACACAAGTAGTGGTTATAACATAGAACCGTCAATTGTTTGGAAGATTCGACCACTTCTGATGAATAGCCATGCTCAATATTTTGATTATTTTTTGAAAGAAATGAAAAAATATGAAAAAATAATCAAAGAAAGAAACCCTTTGGCATTGAATCCTTTTACGCGTACTAATTTCTAGGAAAAATGACAAACTTGAGTTTTCGCAAACTTTTCAAAACAAAAATTCATAAATTTATCAGTCATCTACAACCATTCATAAGTTTCAAGTCAAATGACCAATATATGACCATTATCATGTCATCGTTTGTGATAAAGTGCCCATATTCAGCACATATGTGTGCCATGGTATGGGAAACAAAGTGGCCGAAGCGATTTTCAAAATTATTTTTATAAATATCATTTTCCATTTTAAGTGCTAAAAATGACTTTTTCTATGAAACAAGTACATAAAATTTTGTCCAAAATGACACCCATTTAATTTTAAAAAAAAGTAGTACATATTTGATGGATAATACCATAATATGAGGATTTTCCTTACTTGCTATCTAAATTCGCCTCTCTAATTGACTTTATGCCGATTTATCTTGGGTTTTGTTTATTTTAAAATATACTCCCTCTGTTCCTGAATGTAAGAGCTATAGTTTTCTGCACGGATATTAAGACATGAGTATTTGACATACTATGGACTCATTTGTTTTAGACAAAATTTAGAAGAGAGGACTCCCTAATAGACAATAAATGAAAACAATCCATAAAATCACTCCGTTCGAGAATGAAACTCACTTTTTTATCGGTAAATTCATCAAAAAATCGTTGTAAACCATATATTTTGGATTTTTTCTAAAAAAACTATAGCTCTTACATTATGGAATGGAGGGAGTATTATTTATTATGAAAATGATGACATGGATGTCATATTTGGATTCCTCTCATTTTTATGATCGATATAGACATTTTTTTTGATAAATTATGATATACAAATATGAAGATATGACGTATTTCTTATTAAATGGAAAAGAAAAAATAAAATAAAATAATTGATTATTATTCAAGTATTATTAAACATAGTTATTTGTTCATTCAAATCTTATTTTTGAAATTTTAAAGATTAAAATGTATAATATCTTAAATTAGGGTTAATATGATTGAGATCATAATAATAACAACTAGGTATGACATCTCAGTTGGAATCTCATTTTAATACAACTCAATAGTTAAGCGTACTTGGTCTAGAGCAATCTGTGGATGGGTGACCGTCTGGGAAGTTTGACTAGTGGTGGATAGTTTGAGCTTAACTTAAGTGTATAATATGAGATTAAATATATCACTAAATTTGAATTAAAATAATAATAAAAAATTCAAAAAAATATTTTTTTTTGTGAAAATGTTTTTAAAAAATATTTGGTAGAGCTAGTCCTACGGCAATGCCGTCGGCGTAGCTATGAGCACGACGGCATTTGCGACCCCAACAACAGCAAAGTGAGGCCGATGGATTAGATGCCGACGGAACGAGCCTGACAGTGGCCATCGACGCACGTATACGCCGAGGGTTTACATTGTGAGCCCAACCACAAATGTCGTGAGCGTGTGATGTTATTCCTGTAGTGCGTAGCACATGTATAGATAAAATTAATACATCAGGCTGATCGCATGGCTAATTAATTAACCTCTATTGTCAACACCATAGATAGTACATTCAATTAATCAATATGTAGCGCATCGATTCTAGCAAGTTGTCACTAGTCAAAATATGTATCATAATCTTTAAGCAGTACATGTGAGCGGTGCAAGTTGTAAAGTTTTTTTTGAGAAACACAAACGCTTATATACACATGCACACGCTCACTCATATAAATATACACGCGCACACCTTGTGAAATTGAATCAAGTAGATGGAGAAATACTTCTCCTAACTCCTCTACGAGAAGTGTAGACTATAATTAGATAAGTTATAAAACTTTCGTCTTATCGTACCACCATAATACTGTTAGTCCACTCTATACCTGGCGAGAACGCCGACTGATGCATGTGTGGCGGTGCATGATGACAACATGAGACCGTTGCTCTTTGGGAAACTGCATCCCACAACTACTTGGAGCAACACTGTCTATCACACCCGGTAATTGCTTGGAGATTCGTGCAATGTTTTTGTGAAAAAGACCTTCGATCAAGTCTTACAAGTATCGATGTGCAATTTTCTTTCGAAGGATTTGCCTCCTGGTTTGGCTAATTTTACAGAGCATTATGCTAACATTAATTATAGCCCGATTATCTTCTTCTGTTCTTCGGAAAATAAGGTCAATTTTTTTTTTCAGATGAACAGACGTGAACATTAAATAGTTTTTAGATAAACATTCATTAAAAAACATTTTCTGGATATATGCATTAACAAGATTATAAACATACATTTTTTTTTTGGATATATGCATTAACAAGATTTTGGGTTTCAGATTTTTCCATGGATTAACAATATTTTGGGTTTCGGATTTTTCCATGTATTAACAATACAGAAGATTGGACGTGGCGGCACTTTCATCAGTCAGTATGTGAATTTTTAGCCCTTTGAATGCTCTAATTTTGTCTGCGATTGCTTGAAGCACTATGTCTGATTGATTCTCTTTGAAAATGTGAGACTGACACACTGTCGCGACTTTTGTTGCATCTCTGACATAAAAATCTCTCGTGTTTGTATGCTGAATTTCATCCATACTGAATCTGCCAGAAAATTTGAAAGTAGTGAGCAAATTAGACAAAATTATTGTATGTAAGGATATAAGAGCCCGTTGCGCCGTAGTTTCGTACAATGAATTGTTAATTGAGATTGCAATAAGATAAATCGGTTCAACAAATTAGCAGAGTGATTCCTTACAAAGTTGGTACATTTGGTCATACTTTGATGGTGCAGCAACACGCCTGTCTATTTGAGTCTAACAATGTTAGTTGTTAACATAAACGAATTGACATATATGTAATCATTACATATAAGGGAAGTCTTTCATCCAGTGATGATTGAAAATGTTACACAACTTATAGGCACACATGGCATTCGGTAAGCTCAGCTGGTGTTTCTTGATCTTTGTTTTAAACAAAGTTGCAATGTAATAAGAATCCAATAGTTCTAGGTATATAGTGTGACATAGCACATTGAAAAAAGGAACCAAAGTACTTTCGAGGCTAGTAAGATTACCTTATGTGCTTGTCCCTTCACATTAGGACTGTAAATGGATAGGATAATTTCCGTTCCGAACCCGACGCCGAATCCATTTTAACAACATTCATATCCGGTTTGGTTGTATTCGTCGGATTCAGATTTAAAACGTCGGATGTGGTGTAGGATATGGTAGTCAAAACATGCACCAGATTCAGATTATCCGTATTAGCGAGCGGAGTATCCGAGCAAATCAAATCGGAATTTATCCGACACAGCCTATCGTCCCTCCATCCCAGGCCCAGCAGCCCAACTATGGGCTGACGCACAATCAACCACTAGAAAAGAAAAACCACGGAATCGGTGGTTCGTCTTTGAACGCACAACGTTGTTGAGTTGTATACCGGTTCGGTTAGGGCTAGGGTTTAGCTTCTCTATCCCTCTCCTATATATACATGTAACCTCTGGTGATTATACGTGTGGAATATAGATTTCTATCCAACAGCTTGGTATCAGAGCCTCCTCGCACGCCGCCTCTGCGCTGCCGCAACAATGGATACCTCGGCTTCTTCTTCCTCTTCCTCTGTGCCCACCCTCCTCGTTTCTTCCGCTGCCCAACTCCCTCCAAGCACCACCCCCAACCCTGACCATCTCCTCCTCCAAAACTCCGATGCCCTAAACCTCCAAAACCTCTCCGTCAAGCTACCCACCCACGCCCCCATCTACTCCAACACGCCGCTCTCCAGAGTTCTTCCTCAACCACCCGCACCGCGCAACCTCTCCCATCCGATTCTCAGCATCCACATCTCCAACTACATCAATTTCCAGGTCTCTGCCGATGGTGCTAATTTCCCCAAGTGGTGCCAGATCGTCACCAACGTTCTCACCATGTACAGGGCGCTCGATCACATCCAAGAGGGCGCCACCCCGGTCAATCCCAGCGATGACTGGCTTGCGGTGGACATCCTCATCTCGCTTTGGTTCATGGCCACATTAAGTGACCTCCTCTACCGCCTCGTCCACCACCCCGACGGTCGGACTGAAGGGAATATGCCCTAGCGGCACTTAATAAACATAGTTTATTGGCAATATCCCAATCGTTCATTATATGTTTTATACCATGCTAGAACTGTATTAAGCGAAAACATTAATACATGTGTGGTAGATAAAACAACCAGGTCCCTAGTAGCCTCTACTAAGACTAGTTTCGTTGCGCGATTGATGATCGAGGTTTTCCGATCATAGGGCGTGGCGCCGATCGGCAATGGAAGTCATATCGTTAGGAGTAACGATGTGATGGACGTACCCAGTATTTGTAGGACATAGTCGTTACGCCTTAAGACCGTGAGATCAACTCTTATTGTTATCCCTGGAAGATACTTTGATTGCACCAAACGTCGTATCTTATTTAGTATGACAATAACGGTGATACTTTTGGGTATCGGAAGGGGGTAGTTGAGACGAGGGGTCAACAGCGGGATTTGTCAGTCCGCATAGCCGGATAGATACTCTAGGGCCCACTCGGTGAGATTATGTCAAATGAGTTTGCAAACATGTGACTAGGTCACCAGCTGACATAATATCATAGACGAGTAGAAGATAGCGATGTCGGTAACGAGATCATGCTAGGTATGGAGATATCTATGAATGATGCTCGGACACGCTAAGTATCGCCATGACAAAGGGTTTAAGACTATACGTCCAGGTTTGATAGATGAAAGTCATTCGTTATATCTCAGGGGTTAATTCATGGGGTCCAGGCTTACGAGTTAGTCGTTGATCATTGAGGAGTCTTGATCATACCTGATATTATATCGAACCGCTAGGGTAACACACTTAAGGGGTTTCGACAAGACAACCGGAAAGGAAGGAGATCACCGGGAGCGTCCCGGGAGGGGTCCGATGGAGATCGGGCAGCGCCGAAAGAGTTTTTGGAGCTAGGAAAAATTATATATATTATGTTTGATATTAATTAGTGTAATTAATATGCAAATATGATTTTATATATTTATTTTCGGATTTATTTAGGCTGATTTCCCTAAATGGGCCTTCTGATCGAAAGAAGGCCCATGGGGGGGAAAACCCTCAAGGGAATTTTGTGGGGGAGGCTTGTCCGGCCTAGGTGGGCCAAATGGGGCCCACCTAGGGCCGGCGCATCAGCCTTGGCCGAACCAGGCATGTGGGATAGTCCCACATTGCCTGGCTGGCAAGGTTGGCTCCCCCCGGGAGCCTATATAAGAAGGGGCACCCCTGGCCTTTTAATTCACCAATTAATTTCCCAATTTCTCTCTCGATCTCGTGTTTCCCTTGACGGAGCCGCGCCGAGTAGAGGAGGGGGATCTCTTCCACCATAGCCCGCTGCCGCGCTGCTGGTGTTCCGGTCCAAGTCTTCCGCTGCTCGTCCTGGACTGGAGCTTCGGAGGTCGTCGTCTCCACCGTATGTGTGTGACGCCCTGCGAGGTGCTGCGCTTGCGGTACTCGGAGGCCTACTTCCTCCACCCGACCTCGGGGTCATCTTCGTCGTCTTCGTCGCGCCGAGTTCTCCGCGACCTAGAGGTCGGCTACGGCGTCTTCATCGTCAACGCTTGTGCGGGAGTGTAATCCCCGCTATTCGGTCTACGAGGGTATGTATTCCGATCTCCGCCGTACTACTATATCTGCATAGTGTAGATCTTGGCTAGTTTAAGGATATCGTTGCTAGAAAATTTTTTGTTTTCTGCACACGATCCCCTTCAGTGGGATCAGAGCCGATCTATCGTAGATATAGTTGTACGCTGTTAGAACCCGTGTTCTGCACGGGGGCACCGTTCCTGTTATTTGCTACCCTCTAGCGTGCACTTGTGATTCCAGCGGCATCGAGTTGATGAAGCGGCCCGGACCGACTTTACGCGTACGCTTACGCGAGACTGGTTCCACTACTGACATACGGCTTGCACCGTATCTGTGGCTGGCGGGTGCCTGTTTCTCTCTCTTTAGTTGGCTTTGCATTTTCAATGGAGGGCCCGAAAGGGATGCTTAAACATGCAATTATTGGATCGTTGTTGTGGTCATAAGGTTCGTAGGTATGAAGCGGTTCTATTTACGAAAGCCCCGAGCCACGTAAAATATGCAAAAGATAAAGTAGAAGCGTCTAACTTTATTTTGCAGGGGCTATGTGATATGGTCAAGGTAGGTTTATAAAATTGTTTATAAACTGCGGGCGCCAAGAAGATCATGGCGCAATGGACTATATCACATTGCATTACATTTGATGTTTTGTGTGCATCTTATATTGTGTGATTGTGTGTATAGTATACATTAGTTACACGGCGGTAGTTATATAAGATGATCCCTTTAAAATACCACCAGTGTTCTCCCTCCAACGCGCACCACCAAGAAAGTTCTACGTTATGAGGCAGGCCGTGATGATCGGGTGTCAGACATCTCGTCGTTCGCATACAGTGGGTGTAAGCCATGTTGCACAAGCGTCAGCGTGGAGGTCTTTGGTGGCGAGCCTAGCATACTCAGAGGTATGGCCTCGGAACAGGAAGACCGAAAGGTCGAGCACGAGTCACAAAATTGGTGTGGCGGACGATTTTGTCTACTCTTGAAGTTGTGCCGCCGGCTTTGATGATGAGGGGTGGTGCAATGGATGGGGGTCGTGTAATCGCTTAAACGACCAGGAGGGATGTTCGTTTGAGTGGGAGTTCGGATAGTTATTTTCTAAAATACTAGAACTCAAAATATAATGAACAGAGTCTGTTTTGCAAACCTTTGTAGATATTAACCATTGTGATAGCATCTTTTCAAATTAGGCGCATTCCTGCGATTGAGAAACTTAAAAGGTTGGGTCCAAACTTCATAGTTTAATACTTTAGCTTGAGGATACTCCTTGTTTAAACCGTTAGCTCTTTGTGATATAATACCCGCTAGGAGATAAACCCGGAGATTCCGCTAACAAAAGATAATTTTGATTATCGGATTTTGTGCGGATGATATCATCATAGTTCAGTGTATGATATGATCTCTGCCATAAAGAACCAACGAAGGGTACGAGTTTTTTAGATCGCGAACATATGATATGGTCGCTAAACTCGGGGTACCCCAAACGTTGGGTTGATGAAGTTTATCAGTACGTTGACTGATTGTCTTCTCAACCAAGATGGAAGAGAATACACACATTGAGGGAGCACGTGGCGGTCATACTTAATGACGTATGTTCATGATTAATGAACATTGAGACGCCTCGCTCAGCTCAATCACTGGATGACAGACATCGTTGCCAAGTGCAAATCCTCTGTCATAGACTATGTCATGCAAGGGGAATCGTTCACCTTCATGGTTCTTGATTACGGTGGAAGTATCAAGAAGATGAAACAGATCGCCGGAAGTCATCAGAGATGATGGTGTATATATGATATACATGTTATGAATGTTTTAGCTAAGCAAGTGCTCGCAGTAGTGACTAAGTCTTGAACTAGTCATGTTTTGTGAAAAACCAGGTTTACTGCTTGAGTAGTTTGAAAGGATGAGGCGACATTGCGTGTTGATAACGGCAGTCAAGTTGTTGTGACGACCATAGACACTCTCCCTCTAGATCTACCATTTGAATAAATTCTTTATGATCGGGTGTTGGTATGATCATTACGAGTGTGTCTCCTCTAGCGAGACACTTGTTCATACATGATAGTGACAAATTTGTGTCCTATATTTATGGAGTAATGATCATATGCCGATTTGAATTTAGATGGTAGAAGCTCCCACATTCATAATATTAATGCCAAAGGATACAAACTTAATAAAGACACCACATATGTGTGGCACTACCGTTTAGTCATGTCAATGTTATATGCATTAGCTCCACACTGGATGGACCTACAAGTCCTAAGATTTGATCTTTTGACACTTGCAAAATAACTGTGACACCGTTTTCAGAAAACGGGCATATAACTTATTGATAGTCATACATGGAGATGTATGTGGTTCAATGAAGTAATTGACGGGTAGTGGAGACCTTTATTTCGTGAACTTCACTAAACGTTTTGAGTATAGCTTGTTGAGAATCGTGCATATGGGTGTATGTGAATCAATGAAGTACTTTAACGTGTAGTGGAAGTCTTTTATTTCATAGACTTCATGAATATTCCGAGTAGATATATGGATATCCACTCCGGGGAATGTTAGTCTGAAATTTTGATTCGATCAAACGAAGTTCAGAATGAAGTAGGAAATAAACTTAATAAGAAAATCAAATTCCCGCGATGAATATCGAGGAATGAAGATTTGAGTTATAATGTTGGCACATCATTGGAAGTCTTGTGAGAAGAGTTCCGCAAATTACGTCGCATGGAACACCATAGTGTTATGGTGTGTTAGGACGTCGTAATTGCACCCTATCGGATAGTGTGTGGTAAATAAATCTCTTACCGAATTATTGTGATCATTAGAGTCATATGGTAGAAACGTAAACACTCACGTTAGCAAATAGGTAAACCATTTGAATCCATGGAGACAATACCATACGAGTGATGGCATGGCTTTTGAGTCTGGATTATCGTTTCAGCAATTTAGTGTTTCGATGTAGTCGAACCTAAAATGGATTAATCTTTGTAGTATACCCTACCTAAAGAGTTAGTTGGGTACATGTCTCACGACATAGGCAAAATCTTTGCCGGGATATACCTTGCGAAAGAAATAGTTTCTTGTCCGAGGGTATAAGTGAGAAAGAAAGTAGAGCAAGAGGAAGTTGGTGAACTTCTTCTCCAAACATCAGAGTGGCGCAATCGAAAGTGTTTTCGGTGTCAGGCCCCACAGCTTGAAAAAGCTAATGATTCAAGATCATGATGTTCTGAGCTCATACTAAGAGCGTAGGCATACGAGGTTGTGTTCCACACTGTGTGTTACGACAATCTTGTTATGAAGGTCATATTAATGGAATATGATAGACCTACGAACTACGAAGAAGAGATGGTGGACCTAAGTCCGAGAAATGGCTATGAGTCATTTGTGATCCGAAAAAAAAATCCATATACGATTACCAGGTATTGACTTGGGAGATCTTCTTGATGGCATCTAGGATGTTAATAGTATATGGAGTTTTATGAGAGAGTAGATATTGAGCAGATTTGATTTGTCGTGAAACAGTTCCGACAGACCACATGAGACTTTGTCTCAAGTGGCGAAGCCTAAATCTATTCTGGGTCGTTTAGCAATTACTATAATTTCGAATGAGAAGTTGATAGATGGATGAGAAAACCATGGTTCTTAATAGTGTCATTAAGAATGGTTTGTAATCCTGAGGATGCTAAACATGTGTGCAAACTTCGGTTGTCCATTCATGGGCAGAAGCAAGCATATCGGAGCTGGAATCTTCACTTTGATAATGTTATCAAAGGATTTTGGAGTTGTCCAAAATAGTTGAAGAAACCTACATTTGCAAAGAAGTGAGTGGGAGCAAAGTAGATTTCCTTGATCTTATATGCGGAAGGCATATTTGAGTGGGAGCTAAGTAGCTTTCCTTGATCTTATATGCGGAAGGCATATTTGAGTGGGAGCTAGGTGTCATTTGTGATTTTGTATGTAGCGACATATTAAATGACACAGATCCTCTAGTAGAGTGTAAAGGATTATTTAAGTGATTAAATTTTCTATGAAATGAAGTTAGGAGTATGAGGCATCCGATTTATAATTGTATAGATCAGAGGGGGCTTAATAACATTAAGTCGGAGTATTTCCTACGTCAGGACTCTGAAGTGTTTCAGAAAAGGACAAGCGAAGAAAGAGGTTCTTGCTTGTATGACTAGGTAAGAGATTAAGTTAATCTTGACTTTTTCAGTGATAGAAAATGATGTTCGACA
Source organism: Poa annua (assembly GCA_026929855.1). Classification (NCBI taxonomy): domain Eukaryota; kingdom Viridiplantae; phylum Streptophyta; class Magnoliopsida; order Poales; family Poaceae; genus Poa; species Poa annua. Next base: position 77,297,388 of record CM049430.1, on the reverse strand, counting down.
TTCTCTATGTATCACACATAGAGTCTATCAGGCTGAAAGCTCGACTTAGTGTGACCCGAGTTCTTGGTTGAAGAACAGGTTCTAGAGTGATCCTTGTGTGGATCAATGAACAAACGTTAAGTTTATTCTTCAGTGTCTATGAGAACTGAAGATAGGTTTTCTAGTAACGGGTAAGAGTGGAATGGCAACTTGCCGTAAAGCGGTTACGATGATGCAAGTTATTACACTGACCCATACGACTAGAAATCTCATATAGGAGATGTCCTTTATTTTGAAGATAGACATGGTTAGTTTGCGAAGCCGCATATGAATGCACTGTCGCACAATCTACATAGGTATAGAAATATATCGCGACTTTAGAAGTAGCAAGTGTGATTGGACTGAGCAGTTTTCCGGGTGTAGGTGGTCCCCTTAATAGGTCTCTTAGACTTTTAAGGCGCATGCTACGCGAAAGCTCGAGTCTCACTCCATCCACTGGGATATATTTCACCGTTATCGTAAGATACGGGTTTATGTCAAACTAGGTGACATAGAAGTGTTGCAAAGCACATATAGGTATCAATGTGTGAGGTCTATTGACTGTATTCCTCTTCCACGAGGCGAGCAGGCACCAAGATGCTATGGGTGTTGAGCTTTTACCAGGTTGTAAACTAGATTAAGTGTTACTCTAGTGCAAGTGGGAGACTGAAGGGAATATGCCCTAGCGGCACTTAATAAACATAGTTTATTGGCAATATCCCAATCGTTCATTATATGTTTTATACCATGCTAGAACTGTATTAAGCGAAAACATTAATACATGTGTGGTAGATAAAACAACCAGGTCCCTAGTAGCCTCTACTAAGACTAGTTTCGTTGCGCGATTGATGATCGAGGTTTTCCGATCATAGGGCGTGGCGCCGATCGGCAATGGAAGTCATATCGTTAGGAGTAACGATGTGATGGACGTACCCAGTATTTGTAGGACATAGTCGTTACGCCTTAAGACCGTGAGATCAACTCTTATTGTTATCCCTGGAAGATACTTTGATTGCACCAAACGTCGTATCTTATTTAGTATGACAATAACGGTGATACTTTTGGGTATCGGAAGGGGGTAGTTGAGACGAGGGGTCAACAGCGGGATTTGTCAGTCCGCATAGCCGGATAGATACTCTAGGGCCCACTCGGTGAGATTATGTCAAATGAGTTTGCAAACATGTGACTAGGTCACCAGCTGACATAATATCATAGACGAGTAGAAGATAGCGATGTCGGTAACGAGATCATGCTAGGTATGGAGATATCTGTGAATGATGCTCGGACACGCTAAGTATCGCCATGACAAAGGGTTTAAGACTATACGTCCAGGTTTGATAGATGAAAGTCATTCGTTATATCTCAGGGGTTAATTCATGGGGTCCAGGCCTACGAGTTAGTCGTTGATCATTGAGGAGTCTTGATCATACCTGATATTATATCGAACCGCTAGGGTAACACACTTAAGGGGTTTCGACAAGACAACCGGAAAGGAAGGAGATCACCGGGAGCGTCCCGGGAGGGGTCCGATGGAGATCGGGCAGCGTCGAAAGAGTTTTCGGAGCTAGGAAAAATTATATATATTATGTTTGATATTAATTAGTGTAATTAATATGCAAATATGATTTTATATATTTATTTTCGGATTTATTTAGGCTGATTTCCCTAAATGGGCCTTCTGGTCGAAAGAAGGCCCATGGGGGGGAAAACCCTCAAGGGAATTTTGTGGGGGAGGCTTGGCCGGCCTAGGTGGGCCAAATGGGGCATGTGGGATAGTCCCACATTGCCTGGCTAGCAAGGTTGGCTCCCCCCGGGAGCCTATATAAGAAGGGGCACCCCTGGCCTTTTAATTCACCAATTAATTTCCCAATTTCTCTCTCGATCTCGTGTTTCCCTTGACGGAGCCGCGCCGAGTAGAGGAGGGGGATCTCTTCCACCATAGCCCGCTGCCGCGCTGCTGGTGTTCCGGTCCAAGTCTTCCGCTGCTCGTCCTGGACTGGAGCTTCGGAGGTCGTCGTCTCCACCGTATGTGTGTGACGCCCTGCGAGGTGCTGCGCTTGCGGTACTCGGAGGCCTACTTCCTCCACCCGACCTCGGGGTCATCTTCGTCGTCTTCGTCGCGCCGAGTTCTCCGCGACCTAGAGGTCGGCTACGGCGTCTTCATCGTCAACGCTTGTGCGGGAGCGTAATCCCCGCTATTCGGTCTACGAGGGTATGTATTCCGATCTCCGCCGTACTACTATATCTGCATAGTGTAGATCTTGGCTAGTTTAAGGATATCGTTGCTAGGAATTTTTTTGTTTTCTGCACACGATCCCCTTCACGGACCTGCTCCACCTGGACACGCTTGCTCCGCTTCTTCATCATCAACGAGGCAACACACTATCTCCACCTCAATAAAGCCTTCCGCAACACTCAGCGGGACAATCTCTCCATCACCACCTACGCCAGCAAACTATAGAACCTAGCTGACGATCTTGCTGCCATCGGTCATCCGGTGAGCGATTATGACCTCACCCTCCAATTCCTCGACGGTCTCGGGAAAAGGTACAAGCTCCAGGCTGAAATTCTGAAAACCAACGTCCCTCCCTTCGCCAATGCATGCTCTCGTCTCCAGCTCTCCGAGATCGACGAAGACACCCTGCAGAAACAGGCCAGCGCCCGGCGCGCCCTCTGGTCGCGGTGGCCCGAACAGCGGAGGCGGGCACCCCCGCTTTCCCGACGTCAGCCCCAACTATCGCGGCAAAAACCCTATTCCCGGTTACCAGCATGGTACTCCGAAGACAACCCATGGCTCCCCGTTCTCATTAGGTGGAGACGGCCGCGGACGTGGCCAGCCGCCACCTTCCCTAGTTCCCTGCATCCAACGCACCGAGACTCTGAACGCTACAGGTGCAGACCAAAACCAGGGAATGGCACAACGAATGCATCTACATTAGGCATAGCATATAAATACTTTCTTAAGTAATGATGCACTAGGTGTCACGTGTTGTTTTATTCTACTGCATGCTGCTATAAAAATTAAGTACTGATCGTAACGTTGAACTTAATTCATCATGTATTTTGGTATATCCGCTATTTTTATTTCTGATCCGAGTCCGCACCGTTTCCGATACCTAATCCGCCCTGATTAATATCCGCATTCGAATCCGCAACCGGTCACTATCCGTTCCGATCCGAATCCGGTAAAAAAATATGGTTGAGGATATGGTAAGAGCAAAATCCGATCCGATCCGATCCATTTACACCCCTACCTCACATTGGCCCATCGGAGGCAGATGTTCAGTTGGTACTTGGAAGCTTTCTCATTTCCATGCAATTGTTCAGTTCTTATCTTCATATAGTTGTGCAGTTGGAAGCTCTCATTTGTAGGCACTATTTATCTCTCTATTGTTACATTTTATTACATATTTCACAGACCTAAACAATCTAAGATAATACTATCAACCAGTAGCGTGCACTTGTCTTGCCATATTGTGAGCTCTCATTTGTAGGCAACTATTTATCTCTCTAATGTTACATTTTATTACATATTTCACAGACCTAAACAATCTAAGATAATACTATCAAGCAGTAGCGTGCACTTGTCTGGTCATGTGACCCAGTATATACTTCAAATATCATCTATCAGACACCAAATTCAAATAAATATGTGCTAATGGACAACCATTTTTTCATTCCTGTTTAGCATTTGCGTTAATACCCTAGATTATTTCTTCTATTACTATACAGTTGGCAGCTATGTGCAAAATCATGCTTTTGTACTGATAGGCCACAACATTGCATACAGCTAATAAAATAAGCAAATCATCATCTTTTTATGGGGAAAGAGTGAACCAAGAAACAACATACATTGATCTCTAAGATACAGAGGGGTTCCTAAAATCTAATAGGGTTATAATATTACAATAAATTTGCTTGATATTGCCAGTCTCAAGTTTCCCTTTTTGAGCAGTTAAAATGCACACTACATATGGCCATATTTGAGCCAATAAAAATTCGAAATCTGGTGCCAAGCTTTTGAACGGTATCGTGGAGGAAGTAGGCCTCCGATTACCGCTAGCGCAGCACCTCGCAGGGCGTTACACACATTCGGTGGAGACGACGGCCTCCGAAGCTCCAGTCCAGGACGAGCAGCGGAAGACTTGGACCGGAACACCAGCAGCGCGGCAGCGGGATATGGTGGAAGAGATCCCCTCCTCTACTCGGCGCAACTCTGACAAAGGGAATCACAAGATCGAGAGAGAAATAGGGAATTAATTGGTGAATTAAAAGGCCAGGGGTGCCCCTTCTTATATAGCCTCCCAGGGGGAGCCAACCTTGCCAGCCAGGCAATGTGGAACTATCCCCCATTGCCTGGTGCGACCAGCCATGGTGCGCCGGCCCTAGGTGGGCCCCATTTGGCCCACCTAGGCCGGCCAAGGCTCCCTACCGAATTCCCTTGAGGGGTTTCCCCCCATGAGCCTTCTTTCGATCAGAAGGCCCATTTATTACACTAATTAATATCAAACATATTATATATAATTTATTCTAGCTCTGAAAACTCTTTCGTCGCTGCCCGATCTCCATCGGACCATTCCCGGGATGTTCCCGGTGATCTCTTTCCTTTCCGGTTGTCTTGTCGAAACCCCTTAAGTGTGTTACCCTAGCGGTTCGATATAATAACAGGTATGATCAACGACTAATTCGTAGGCCTGGACCCCATGAATTAATCCCTGTGATATAACGAATGACTTTCATCTATCAAACCTGGACGTATAGTCTTAAACCCTTTGTCATGGTGATACTTAGCGTATCCGAGCATCATTCTCAGATATCTCCATACCTAGTATGATCTCGTTACCGACATCGCTATCTTCTACTCGTCTATGATATTATGTCAGATGGTGACCTAGTCACATCTTTGCAAACTCATTTGACATAATCTCACCGAGTGGGCCCTAGAGTATCTATCCGGCTATGCGGACTGACAAATCCCGCTGTTGACCCCTCGTCTCAACTACCCCCTTCCGATACCCAAAAGTATCACCTATCATTGTCACACTATATAAGATATGACGTTTGGTTCGATCAAAGTATCTTCCAGGGATAACAATAAGAGTTGATCTCACGGTCTTAAGGTGTAATGACTATGTCCTATAAATACTGGGTATGTCCATCACATCGTTAAACCTAACGATATGACTTCCATTGCCGACCGGCGCCATGCCCTATGATCGGAAAACCTCGATCATCAATCGCGCAACAAAACTAGTCTTAGTAGAGGCTACTAGGGACCTGATTGTTTATCTACCACACCTGTATTAATGTTTTCGCTTAATACAGTTATAGCATGGTATAAAACATATAATGAACAATTGGGATATTGCCAATAAACTATGTTTATTAAGTGCCTCTAGGGCATATTCCCTTCAGTCTCCTACTTGCACTAGAGTAACACTTAATCTAGTTTACAACTTGGTAAAAGCTCAACACCCATAGCATCTTGGTGCCTGCTCGCCTCGTGGAAGAGTAATACAGTCAATAGATCTCACACGTTGAGACCTATATGTGCTTTGCAACACTTCTATGTCACCTAGTTTGACATCATCCCGTATCTTACGATGACGGTGAAATATATCCCAGTGGATGGAGTGAGACTCGAGCATTCGCGTAGCATGCGCCTTAAAAGTCTAAGAGATCTATTAAGGGGACCACCTACGCTCGGAAAACTGCTCAGTCCAATCACACTTGCTACTTCTGAAGTCGCAATATATTTGTATACCTATGTAGATTATGCGACAGTGCATTCATATGCGACTTCGCAAACTAACCATGTCTATTTTCAAAATAAAGGACATCTCCTATATGAGATTTCTAGTCGCATGGGTCAGTGTCATAACTTGCATCATCGTAACCGCTTTACGGCAAGTTATCTTTCCACTCTTACCCTTTACTAGAAAACCTATCTTCAGTTCTCATAGACACTGAAGAATAAACTTAACGTTTGTTCATTGATCCACACAAGGATCACTCTAGAACCTGTTCTTCAACCAAGAACTTGGGTCACACTAAGTCGAGCTTTCAGTCTGATAGCATCTATGTCTGATACATAGATAATGTCGAACATCATTTGCTATTATTGAAAATGCCAAGATAAACTTAATATTTTACCTAGTCATACAAGCAAGAACCTCTTTCTTTGCTTGTCCCATTCTGAAACACTTCAGAATCTTGACTAAGGAAATATTCCGACTTAATGTTATTAAGCCCCTTACGATCTATACAATTATAAATCGGATGCCTAATACGCCTAACTTCATTTCATAGAAAATTGAATCACTTAAATAATCCTTTACACTCTACTAGAGGATCTGTGTCATTCAAGATGTCGTTACATACAAAATCACGAATGACACCTAGCTCCCACTCAAATATGCCTTCCGCATATAAGATCAGGGAAAAGCTACTTAGCTCCCACTCAAATATGCCTTCCCCATATAAGATCAAGGAAAGCTACTTTGCTCCCACTCACTTCTTTGCAAATGTAGGTTTCTTCAACTATTTTGGACAACTCCAAAATCCTTTGATCACATTATCAAAGTGAAGATTCCAGCTCCGATATGCTTGCTTCAGCCCATGAGTGGACCACTGAAGTTTGCATACATGTTTAGCATCCTCAGGATTACAAACCATTCTTAATGACACTATTAAGAAACATGGTTTCCTTATCCATCTATCAATTTCTCATTCGAAATTATAGTGATTGCTAAACGACCCAGAATAGATTTAGGCTTCGCCACTTGAGACAAATTCTCATGTGGTCAACTTTTGAATCTGTCGGAATTGTTTCACGACAAATCGAATCTGCTCAATGTCTACTCTCTCATAAAATTTCATATACTATTAACATCCTAGATGCCATCAAGAAGATCTCCCAAGTCATTACCTGGTAATCGTACATGGATTTTATTTCGGATCATAAATGACTCATAGCCATTTCTTGGACTTAGGTATACCATCTCTTCTTCGTAGTTCGTAGGTCTGTCATATTCCATTAATATGACCTTCATAACAAGATTGTCGTAACACACAGTGTGGAACACAACCTCGTATGCCTAAGCTCTTAGTATGAGCTCAGAACATCATGATCTTGAATCATCAGCTTTTTCAAGCTGTGGAGCCTGACACCGAAAACACTTTCGGTTGCGCCACTTTGATGTCTTTTTTTTTTAAGCCAAGAACAGTGGGGAAAACCCCCACTGCATCATTTTTCATTTTCTATTAACTTGTAGCGTACCTGCACTTTAAATAAGGCAGATGCCTGTGTATAGTGCAAATCCCTGGATCGATTCGTTTGCACACACAGTTTACGATGTAATATCACAACAAAGTATCAATTTTATTACATCGATGATCCAGACTTACAAAATATTTGATACAAGTTGCATAGCATAAAGCTAGCATTGAAAAAGTACACAGCGGAAATACAATAGCAGTGGGTCTCCAACAACTTCATGTTGCCACAGGCGAAAACATGTTGGTTGTAGACTCGAAATCCCTTAACAAAACCTCACACGTCATTTGAATAACCTGTAACAAATAAAATTTTGCAACAGAATGGGTCAGATTCCATTAAATATGGAGTCTGGCAAGTGACACAATGGTGGACACTTAATGGAATAACTCTATAACCTATATGCATATTTGGCTGGTGGGGTTTAAGGGCTATTTTGCATAAAGCCAATTTTTCCTATCTCTTTGGAAAACACTTTCTTCAAATCAAGACAAGTATGGCATGAAAACCCTAAATCTCATCTTCCGTTGTTCACCCATCAAGTTTTATTTCTGAAGTTGGAATGATAGAATCCTCCGTTGACGTCCGTGATCAGCTGCTCAAATTGTCCGTACCGGGGACACGACTAAGTACTTAGTTTTACACTCTGCAGAGGTTGTGCACGTTCACCATTGTACCCATTCAACCCAAACTATCCTTTACACACCATTTGTGAATAGGAAAGGAGAAGAATGAGACGAGATCTTTCAGAAGCATTTTCCCTCCCACTCTGGCTTGACCCGTTCCACCTAACATCCCCCTACATCTGCTTGTCAAGCCGGAGAGAGTCCACACAACATAATTGATCAAGCCAGAGCCCATATGGCAATGACTGCACTGAAAGCAATCGTCACTCGGAGTTCTTCAGATTCCTCTGTTCCTGGGTGACCGTTCACAAGTGCACGTACTCCAGGAACCATAGACATGGGCCTGAGTAGCCACTCAACTTCGCCACCATACAACCTTTTACCACCCAGGTGTTTCATTCTTAACTTAGTAGAATTTAGATTTTCACAAAACATCATTTGCATAGCATCAATAATTCTACTTAGTATTGCATAGGAACCTAGACACAGGAATAAGGAATTCTACACAGGTTTAGCATAGCAATAATATCCTACACATGCTTATAAAAATACACTAAGTAATGCATATAGAAAATAGTAAGAAGTTTATGAGGTGTGCCACTTGCCTTTGAATGTTGTCGTTGTTCACAAACTCTTTTCAACGATACTCGGAACTCTCCGTTCAGTCTAAACAATATAAAAACAACAATACAACAATCATAAAACAACACAACACATACAAGCATACATAATGAACAAACAAGTTTCATAACTTCTAAGGAAAACATGTCATGCATGATATGCAAATTATTTCTAAGGACTAGAGATGCATGTCATGCCATGAAATTCTTTTAAGTTAATGCAATGCAATTAGGTTAGTCAAAGTGACTAAGAACTAAAGTCATAGGTTGGACAAAATACTTTGTTATAAATCATCTTGCATAAGCACTCAATGACTTAGTCATGATGTGCATAACTACTTAGAGAAAATACTAACTCTATTCTTCAAGGTGATCAACAATTATCAACAACTCTTGGTAAATTGAATATTCACTATAGTAAGAGAGACAGACACCCGGCCAGCCACTTAAATTGTGGAACAGGTCTCATGTACGTGGACATGTAAGGTTAGTTTCCAGGCCGCTTCATCTCACTATGCCGCTAGGATCCAACAAACTTCAAGATGGTAATAACATGATCCAAAATCGTTTATGTCTAAAGTGAAAGATAAGATTATGAAAGAGGGAAATGATAGTAAGAATGATGTAGTTGGTCTTCCAGGCTTCATCTCCAGACTTGTAATATTCTCCTTGGTGATGTCTTGATTGAATTCTTGGTAGACTTGAATAATCTTCAGACTTGATGATGTTTGTATCACCTAGGCTGGTCTTGGATTTAACTTAGTATTCAAGAGGTCTAAGAGAAGAAAGGAGAAATGAAAGAGAGAGGGAGCAAGACTTAGAAAATATTTCTGGTTGGTCTTCATGAACTTCCTCTTGATTTTTCTTCTAAGTGCTTCTACTCCTTGGAGATACTTCTGAAGTCTTGTTTTGGCTAAGTTCTTCATTGGCCTCCTAGCTCCATGTTGAAATACTAAGTGTCTAGTGCATAGTACATTTACCAAAATACTAAGTTTGGAAATATTCCAAACTTAGGGAAAATAATGAAGAGATTTCCTATGGGAAATATATCTATATGTGAAAATAAATTATGCATGCAATGCACTTTTAAATCCTAAGAAATATCATTCAAAATTTGTGATATTTATAAAGTATGCATTAGGCTATAGATGCAATTTAATTAATTTCTATTTTTGGAAAATATAATAAAAGGAAACATATACATTAAAGTCTTATGTGAATTAATTTTCATAGCACAATTTTCTTATAAATGGTGTTAATAGATGGAAGGGTTTTAATTAAATTTATAGCAATTGGATTAAGTCAAAATAAAGTTTCTATTAATAGTTATGTCAAATTTACTAAATATCATATTTTATATTTGAATAAATCTAAATTTCTCAAGGTTGGAAAATAACAGAACTAGCACAATCTATAAGTCATGGGCTTTTCAATGATATTTTATTTTCAAAATTTGACCTTACAGAATTAAAACTATAATTAAAATAATATTTTACATGTTTCTGTAAATAACAAGTTAGTGCACGACTAAAATACAAGTTTTTATTATACCACTATTTTGTACACGTTCATACGATTCCATAGACTTCAAAAACATCAAAAACGGAGTTACGGTTGATTTAATATGAAATTTGGAAGTTATGTCTAGTCAGAAAAACGAAAATATTGAATAGGTGACCTATGGCGTTTTTCTAATGGCTGCTACCCTTCATCAAGTGATATGTACGTAACAAGATAGAAGGAAGCACAGCAGCAGCTCACCGGCGAGAGAAGATGACGGCGGCGGTAGATCGGTTGGGCGATCGCGGGCGGACGCGGACGGTCGGCGTGCTGTGGTCGTCGGCGACGGGTGTGGACGGCGACGATGTTTCGGAAGCTCCCGGACGCGAGGGAGACAACGGCGACGCGCGGCTGGATACGGCGGAGAGGAAGATGGTGTCGGAGTTGAGCGGCGCTTCCCGGAGCTGTGTGGAGTGGCGATGACGACGATGACTTTCGGGTCGAGTTCGGCCTCCACGATTTGGCTGTGGAAATGAAGCAAGTAGGGTGTTTAAAGGAGGGCACAGACGTGGGAAAGAGGAAGGACCAAGAATCGGCGGCGGGGACTCACTCTGCTTGCCGGAATCAAAGAAATACTGTGGCGGTCGAGTGAAACTCCGGCGAAGAAATTCGTCGGCCTTGGGGCGTATTGGAGAGTGCTTTTGGGGGGGGGGGGGGGGATGGAGGAGGAGGTCCAGGGCTTTATATAGAGTCTGACGGTGCTTGATTTGCTGGAGTAATTTGCCCGCAATCAATCGGACATTAATTTCGACAAAAAATGTCCATGTTTAATGGCGGATGAAATTAGAGCAATTTAGGGCGTTTAAGAGAGGGCTTTTATGGGGGAATGAAATAGGAGATCAAGTGCTTTAATTAGAAACAAACGGTGCATCATTTGAGGCTCTAAATCAACGGGAATCAATTCGGCAAGGAGGCACGGTGAGCAGTTTTCGCGTGCGTGCGTGCTGGTTTCGTCCCAGCTTGAAGACGACGCTGACGTCATCATGACGTTAGCATTTTTTCTTTTTCTTTTTCTTTTTCTGATTTTTCTTATTTCTTTCATAACTTTTGATTTAAGACTCTAAATCAAGTCAAATAAATTTCTAAAAATTTGTAAAAATAATATCTTCGTGTTAAACCAGTTGTGGGCATGTTTTGAACACTTTTCAAAAATCAAAATTTTGAATTATTGATTAATTACAAATTTGCCACTTAATGTCAAATTTGAAAACATGGCTTAAATAATTTCGTTTTTGGATAAATAAAATTTATAAAAATACAACACTTATATAAGTTTAAAATTAAGTTATTTAAACTCATTTTCCAACATTAAATCATTTTTTGATTTAGTGCAATATTAAATAACATCACACATTTATTTGAAATGAAAAGGGAAATATAATGTATTCATTTTTAATTCAAAATATTTTGTGCACCATTAAGTTTTATATTAAAATAATTCAATTGAAACGTCCTAACAACTTTGGAAAAGATTTTAGTATTACTTCATTTCTTATATAGAAAATATATTCATGACAGTCATTTTATGTTTTGAGAATAAATGAAAATCATTTAAGCTAATGAAATGTTTATTTGGGTTGTTAAGTAATTATAAAATCTATGAGGTTTTAAGTTATAAACTATAGACTTGTAATATCCAAATTATGTTTTGAACTCAGGTAAATGAATAATAATCTTTTGGCAAATAGACAATGTTTTCAATATTTAAAATAACACTTGTAATTATTATTTTAATTTATTTGTAGCCAAGGCTAAGTGTTGAAATCAATTACTTATAAGTATGCTATTTACTTAAAATAAAATGGTGTGTACTTCATAAAACATTTGTCAAATTACATATTAAGGTTTTTGAAATACAATGGATAATGTAATGTTTAATTGGAAATAACTTTTGAAAATAATGACACATTGGGAATTTTGAAATAATAGACTTTTTCAAATTGGTTGAAGTCTTTTATAGTTAGTTTTCTTATGCATTTTTATTTTTTATTTTAATCAAAACAAAAGTTTTAAATTTTAGTGATTTTTTAACATTCCAAAATGTTGGGATGTTACAGACTACCACCCTTAAAATGAATCTCGTCCCCGAGATTCGGAGAGGCTAGGAAGACAAAGCAAATGCTTGAATGATTCTGATAACTCGGGATGTTTTAAGAAATGAAATTTCTGACATGGAAACTGGAAACTAGCAGGGGATGAATTTTCTGATTTGGGAGGCTCAAAAGAAAGATTGTTTGGGATCTCTGGGTTCCAGGCAGCTGGGTTAGAATTATCTGGGTGGCTACCACCCTTAAAAGAAATTTTTGTGGTCATTCTAGGAACTTTGTTTAATCTTGTTTATTTCTCTGATGTAGAGCGTACAAGTATTCAAAATACAATGGCATGTGGTGAAAGGAATGATTAAGGACTTACTATACTCCACATAGTCCCATTCATGGGCACCTCCTTCCTCTTATTAGGGCAACAGTTGGCATAGTGCCCTTTATCATTACACTTGTGGCACGTCACGAGACTGATATCATTCTTGGGCGAGCGTTTAAGGCAGTTCTCCTTCATCTTTTCTGGGCACTTATTAGCATAATGTCCCTTGTCCTTACATTTGTAGCAAATTATGTCACTTAAGTTCTTCTTCTTCTTTGGTGTTTGCAGGGCTAACAGTTCTTCCAAATCTTGTTTGCTATATTCTATCTCAATTAAAGAAGTCCAGTCTCGTTTGATGTGACCATTTAGAGCTAGGTGATCTCCTTCACACTTATAGCAACACTTGGAGGTACTTTTGGATATCTTAGGGTGTGACTTTATTCTCACTTCATTATCCATCTTTGTAGGAGCTTCAATCGTCCTTGGACAATGATTTGGTTCAGTGTCCTTACCAATCTTCTTCTTTATGCAGTTCGATGAATAATGTCCTTGTTCTTTGCACTTGTAGCAATTGATCTGGCGAAGATCTTTCTTGGATTTAACCTTTTGTCCTTGTTCCTCCAGGGTCTTCATGAGAGACTGTTGCATTCCTTCCTTGGTTTGCTGGTTAGCTTGTTGCACCAAGGGATAAAGTTGACACTGAATTGGGACATGGTTTGTTCCTTCACACGGGAAGCAAGCAACCTGACTTGTAAGGCAGCCTTTAACTGGACGTCTGGTATGACCATGGGGCCACTCATCAGGACATTCTTTAGACATTTGTCCTATCTCTCCACAAGTTTTGCATGCCTTTGGTTTGGTCATAAGGTCCTCTTCAAATTCACTATGGTTTTGATCAATCTTAGGCAGGTGGTCATTGATCAACTTCCACAGCTGACTCTTGTTCTCAAATAGTAGTTGCATAGTTGTATGCAAAACAGTGGTGCTGGTATTTGGGTGAGACATCTGTTTGGTTTAGAAAGCAATGAGTTGAATTATTTTTACTATGCAGGAATCCTAGTTCAATAAAACAAAACAAGGCAACCAATCTATAACATAATCAATCAATATCTAACAAACATCAAGCAACAAGGTTCACAACAAACAAACAATCTAGTATTGTCATATAGCCAAGTTGATATGATCAATACACTAACACGATATCGTTATTCTATTTAGGTGGTGGTCAAATCTACCTCCTTCGTGAGTGCTTCAAGTTCTTGTTCAACTTTCTTGGATATCTTAGAAGTGTTGGCCGAACCCTGTTTCTTCAGTGGTCTTCCATGCATGTAGAACTTCATGTTGAATTGAAATTTTTCTATATGAAGCAGTAGAATCAGACTTAGACTACAAGAACATGGTCATCTAGAAAAAGATAAGAGGTTTTCAGAAGGTTGATAGTAGATGAGAGTATGAGGAAGATAAAATGAAAAAGTTTTGTTTTTATAAAAGTGAATAAAATAGATTTTCAATCCTATGGTCAAATCCTATTTCGATCCAAACCAAGGGTTTCGAACCTATAGGCAACACAGTGCTCTGATACCATCTGTAGCGTACCTGCACTTTAAATAAGGCAGATACCTGTGTATAGTGCAAATCCCTGGATCGATTCGTTTGCACACACAGTTTACGATGTAATATCACAACAAAGTATCAATTTTATTACATCGATGATCCAGACTTACAAAATATTCGATACAAGTTGCATAGCATAAAGCTAGCATTGAAAAAGTACACAACGGATATACAATAGCAGTGGGTCTCCAACAACTTCATGTTGCCACAGGCGAAAACATGTTGGTTGTAGACTCAAAATCACTTAATGAAACCTCACACGTCATTTGAATAACCTGTAACAAATAAAATTTTGCAACAGAGTGGGTCAGATTCCATTAAATATGGAGTCTGGCAAGTGACACTATGGTGGACACTTAATGGAATAACTCTATAACCTATATGCATATTTGGCTGGTGGGGTTTCAAGGCTATTTTGCATAAAGCCAATTTTCCTATCTCTTTGGAAAACACTTTTTTCAAATCAAGACAAGTATGGCATGAAAACCATAAATCTCATCTTCCGTTGTTCACCCATCAAGTTTTATTTCTGAAGTTGGAATGATGGAATCCTCCGTTGACGTCCGTGATCAGCTGCTCAAATTGTCCGTACCGGGGACACGGCTAAGTACTTAGTTTTACACTCTGCAGAGGTTGTGCACGTTCACCATTGTACCCATTCAACCCAAACTATCCTTTACACACCATTTGTGAATAGGAAAGGAGAAGAATGAGACGAGATCTTTCAGAAGCATTTTCCCTCCCACTCTGGCTTGACCCGTTCCACCTAACATCCCCCTACATCTGCTTGTCAAGCCGGAGAGAGTCCACACAACATAATTGATCAAGCCAGAGCCCATATGGCAATGACTGCACTGAAAGCAATCGTCACTCGGAGTTCTTCAGATTCCTCTGTTCCTGGGTGACCGTTCACAAGTGCACGTACTCCAGGAACCATAGACATGGGCCTGAGTAGCCACTCAACTTCGCCACCATACAACCTTTTACCACCCAGGTGTTTCATTCTTAACTTAGTAGAATTTAGATTTTCACAAAACATCATTTGCATAGCATCAATAATTCTACTTAGTATTGCATAGGAACCTAGACACAGGAATAAGGAATTCTACACAGGTTTAGCATAGCAATAATATCCTACACATGCTTATAAAAATACACTAAGTAATGCATATAGAAAATAGTAAGAAGTTTATGAGGTGTGCCACTTGCCTTTGAATGTTGTCGTTGTTAACAAACTCTTTTCAACGATACTCGGAACTCTCCGTTCAGTCTAAACAATATAAAAACAACAATACAACAATCATAAAACAACACAACACATACAAGCATACATAATGAACAAACAAGTTTCATAACTTCTAAGGAAAACATGTCATGCATGATATGCAAATTATTTCTAAGGACTAGAGATGCATGTCATGCCATGAAATTCTTTTAAGTTAATGCAATGCAATTAGGTTAGTCAAAGTGACTAAGAACTAAAGTCATAGGTTGGACAAAATACTTTGTTATAAATCATCTTGCATAAGCACTCAATGACTTAGTCATGATGTGCATAACTACTTAGAGAAAATACTAACTCTATTCTTCAAGGTGATCAACAATTATCAACAACTCTTGGTAAATTGAATATTCACTATAGTAAGAGAGACAGACACCCGGCCAGCCACTTAAATTGTGGAACAGGTCTCATGTACGTGGACATGTAAGGTTAGTTTCCAGGCCGCTTCATCTCACTATGCCGCTAGGATCCAACAAACTTCAAGATGGTAATAACATGATCCAAAATCGTTTATGTCTAAAGTGAAAGATAAGATTATGAAAGAGGGAAATGATAGTAAGAATGATGTAGTTGGTCTTCCAGGCTTCATCTCCAGACTTGTAATATTCTCCTTGGTGATGTCTTGATTGAATTCTTGGTAGACTTGAATAATCTTCAGACTTGATGATGTTTGTATCACCTAGGCTGGTCTTGGATTTAACTTAGTATTCAAGAGGTCTAAGAGAAGAAAGGAGAAATGAAAGAGAGAGGGAGCAAGACTTAGAAAATATTTCTGGTTGGTCTTCATGAACTTCCTCTTGATTTTTCTTCTAAGTGCTTCTACTCCTTGGAGATACTTCTGAAGTCTTGTTTTGGCTAAGTTCTTCATTGGCCTCCTAGCTCCATGTTGAAATACTAAGTGTCTAGTGCATAGTACATTTACCAAAATACTAAGTTTGGAAATATTCCAAACTTAGGGAAAATAATGAAGAGATTTCCTATGGGAAATATATCTATATGTGAAAATAAATTATGCATGCAATGCACTTTTAAATCCTAAGAAATATCATTCAAAATTTGTGATATTTATAAAGTATGCATTAGGCTATAGATGCAATTTAATTAATTTCTATTTTTGGAAAATATAATAAAAGGAAACATATACATTAAAGTCTTATGTGAATTAATTTTCATAGCACAATTTTCTTATAAATGGTGTTAATAGATGGAAGGGTTTTAATTAAATTTATAGCAATTGGATTAAGTCAAAATAAAGTTTCTATTAATAGTTATGTCAAATTTACTAAATATCATATTTTATATTTGAATAAATCTAAATTTCTCAAGGTTGGAAAATAACAGAACTAGCACAATCTATAAGTCATGGGCTTTTCAATGATATTTTATTTTCAAAATTTGACCTTACAGAATTAAAACTATAATTAAAATAATATTTTACATGTTTCTGTAAATAACAAGTTAGTGCACGACTAAAATACAAGTTTTTATTATACCACTATTTTGTACACGTTCATACGATTCCATAGACTTCAAAAACATCAAAAACGGAGTTACGGTTGATTTAATATGAAATTTGGAAGTTATGTCTAGTCAGAAAAACGAAAATATTGAATAGGTGACCTATGGCGTTTTTCTAATGGCTGCTACCCTTCATCAAGTGATATGTACGTAACAAGATAGAAGGAAGCACAGCAGCAGCTCACCGGCGAGAGAAGATGACGGCGGCGGTAGATCGGTTGGGCGATCGCGGGCGGACGCGGACGGTCGGCGTGCTGTGGTCGTCGGCGACGGGTGTGGACGGCGACGATGTTTCGGAAGCTCCCGGACGCGAGGGAGACAACGGCGACGCGCGGCTGGATACGGCGGAGAGGAAGATGGTGTCGGAGTTGAGCGGCGCTTCCCGGAGCTGTGTGGAGTGGCGATGACGACGATGACTTTCGGGTCGAGTTCGGCCTCCACGATTTGGCTGTGGAAATGAAGCAAGTAGGGTGTTTAAAGGAGGGCACAGACGTGGGAAAGAGGAAGGACCAAGAATCGGCGGCGGGGACTCACTCTGCTTGCCGGAATCAAAGAAATACTGTGGCGGTCGAGTGAAACTCCGGCGAAGAAATTCGTCGGCCTTGGGGCGTATTGGAGAGTGCTTTTGGGGGGGGGGGGGGATGGAGGAGGAGGTCCAGGGCTTTATATAGAGTCTGACGGTGCTTGATTTGCTGGAGTAATTTGCCCGCAATCAATCGGACATTAATTTCGACAAAAAATGTCCATGTTTAATGGCGGATGAAATTAGAGCAATTTAGGGCGTTTAAGAGAGGGCTTTTATGGGGGAATGAAATAGGAGATCAAGTGCTTTAATTAGAAACAAACGGTGCATCATTTGAGGCTCTAAATCAACGGGAATCAATTCGGCAAGGAGGCACGGTGAGCAGTTTTCGCGTGCGTGCGTGCTGGTTTCGTCCCAGCTTGAAGACGACGCTGACGTCATCATGACGTTAGCATTTTTTCTTTTTCTTTTTCTTTTTCTGATTTTTCTTATTTCTTTCATAACTTTTGATTTAAGACTCTAAATCAAGTCAAATAAATTTCTAAAAATTTGTAAAAATAATATCTTCGTGTTAAACCAGTTGTGGGCATGTTTTGAACACTTTTCAAAAATCAAAATTTTGAATTATTGATTAATTACAAATTTGCCACTTAATGTCAAATTTGAAAACATGGCTTAAATAATTTCGTTTTTGGATAAATAAAATTTATAAAAATACAACACTTATATAAGTTTAAAATTAAGTTATTTAAACTCATTTTCCAACATTAAATCATTTTTTGATTTAGTGCAATATTAAATAACATCACACATTTATTTGAAATGAAAAGGGAAATATAATGTATTCATTTTTAATTCAAAATATTTTGTGCACCATTAAGTTTTATATTAAAATAATTCAATTGAAACGTCCTAACAACTTTGGAAAAGATTTTAGTATTACTTCATTTCTTATATAGAAAATATATTCATGACAGTCATTTTATGTTTTGAGAATAAATGAAAATCATTTAAGCTAATGAAATGTTTATTTGGGTTGTTAAGTAATTATAAAATCTATGAGGTTTTAAGTTATAAACTATAGACTTGTAATATCCAAATTATGTTTTGAACTCAGGTAAATGAATAATAATCTTTTGGCAAATAGACAATGTTTTCAATATTTAAAATAACACTTGTAATTATTATTTTAATTTATTTGTAGCCAAGGCTAAGTGTTGAAATCAATTACTTATAAGTATGCTATTTACTTAAAATAAAATGGTGTGTACTTCATAAAACATTTGTCAAATTACATATTAAGGTTTTTGAAATACAATGGATAATGTAATGTTTAATTGGAAATAACTTTTGAAAATAATGACACATTGGGAATTTTGAAATAATAGACTTTTTCAAATTGGTTGAAGTCTTTTATAGTTAGTTTTCTTATGCATTTTTATTTTTTATTTTAATCAAAACAAAAGTTTTAAATTTTAGTGATTTTTTAACATTCCAAAATGTTGGGATGTTACATAACTATTCCAACAACTATACAAAGAGTCCATCGAAATAAAAAAGTTCAGAAAAAAATTACAAGGTATCTAACCAGGACTGCATGCCCTCTTTGAGGCTGGGTTTAACCCTATGTCTCACATCTTCTAAAACAGATATAAAAAAACTAGAACATGAGATAATGTCCCTGTTTTCATTATCGAAGATAATTTTATTCCTATGATTCCAGATGCTCCAGCTCCCAACCATCATAGCCACTTTGAAGAAAGGAAAGTTTGACCTGTCTTTTGCATCCATGATCATCTCATTAAACTGTAGATTAGTGTTCCAAGAGATGCCCAATCGACACCAGAACTCCTTGCTAAAAGTGCAATCAAACAACAGATGCAATCTTGTTTCTCTTACTGTTGCGTCACAAAGCACACAATCAGTAGTTGGTATATGGAATTTTTTTCTGGCCAACAAATCTCTTGTCTTTATTCTGTCTTGAATCATTAACCAGAAGAAAAACTTATGCTTTGGCAGGCATGGGGATTTCCAAATCCATTTAAAAATGGCATGAGCATCAGGATGCTTATTTAATTCCAGATAAACCTTCCTGGTTGAAAATCCACCATTATTCCATGGGAAAACCCATTTATCTTTAGTTCCATCATCTTGGATATTATCCAATAAATCCTTAAGTTGAACACTTTGATCAAATGCAGTCATGGACAAAGGCAGAGAGAAAAGATCATAGAAATCTTCAACTCCTCTAATAGCATATTCCAAACTGCTTGCTTTATTAATTGCAAAAGAGAACAATTCTGGAAATTGTACCTTAAGTACATTACCATGCCAATTATCTTCCCACAGAAGGATACTCACCCCAGATTTTGGCTGACATTTGGTAATACTCTTGAAATCTCCTAGAAAAGTAAGGCAGCTTTTCCACCAAAAAGATCCTTTCTTTGCATTACTCATAGGAACAGTATTATTATCATAATAAACCTTCCAAAGCAAGTTAACCCAAGGAATATCCAGACGATTAAAGAATTTATATAGATTCTTCATCAACAAGGCTTGATTGTGCAATCTTAAATTCAGCACTCCAAGACCACCTGCCTCTTTCGGAAGACACACTTTTTCCCATTTAATTAAACATTTCCCTTTTCTATCAATCTCTTTTCCATGCCAAAGAAATACTCTCATGGATTTTTCCATATGATCTGTGTGAGTATAATGCACTTTCAGAGCACACATAATGTGATTTGGCATAGCTGCAATGATTGATTTAATTACCACTAATCTGGAGCAGTAAGATAGTAGATTTGATATTCCAGACAATCTTTTGTCCATTCGGCTGATTATTGGAACCAAGTCCTCAATCCTCGGTTTACTGTGACCCATAGGCAGACCAAGATAAGTAAAAGGCAAGCTTTCTATTTTACATCCCAAAATTTGAGATAGTTCCTCAATCTTCTCAACTGGAGTGTTAATTCCCACTAAAGATGTTTTGTGGAAATTAAGTTTAAGTCCTGTAGACATAGCAAAACTCTGAAGAATATCTTCCAAATTTCTAATCTGATCCTGATCTACAGGCATTATAATTAAGGTATCATCAGCATATTGAAGTACAAGATATTTCTGTCCAAAACTGTTATCCAAATGATCACAATTTGTAACAACTCTGCCGTTGTAACAAATAAAAGAGGAGACAATGGGTCGCCCTGTCTGACCCCCCCTTTTGCATTTTATCACCTTCCCAGGTACTCCATTCAAAAGAACTGAAGTCGTGGCAGTATCTAGATTTTTTTTAACCCAGGCAATGAAAACCTCTCCGAAGCCAAGATGTTTTAACATCATCAAGATAGTATCATGTTCTACCATGTCAAAAGCCTTTTCAAAGTCAATCTTAATAATTACAATTTCTTTCTTGGACTGGTGACAGATATGCAGATATTCAAATGGCCAAGAAATGCAATCATGGATTGATTTGGTCTTGATGAATTCATACTGGTTCTTATGTATCAGTGGTGATTACCTTTTGTAACTTGTTTGCTAAAAGTTTAGTAAGGACTTTTAGACCCATGCTGACTAAAGATATTGGCCTGAAATCAGCAGCTGTTTCAGGATTCTGAATTTTTGGAATAAGAGTGATAAAAGCAGTGTTGATACTGTCAATATCTAAATTCCCCGCATGAAAATTATGGCACAAATTATAAAACTGATGCTTAATCAAATACCAGAATTTTTTCATGAACAAGCCATTAAAACCATCTGGACCAGGTGCTTTATCAACTGGCATATGTTTAATCACCTCATCAATTTCTGTTGTCGTGAAGGGTACTTCTAGCTCACTCAGATCCTGTGGTATTATTAATCTGGTCAAATCAAAGCACATTGTTGCATTTGTATTTTGACCCAGCCTCTTTTTGAAAGAATTCCACAAAATTTCAGCTTTCTCATTGTGATCACTTATCAATTCATTGTTCTCATCAAGAAGAGAAGCAATTTTGTTATTTCTATAATTCCTTGTGGCAATAGCATGGAAGTACTTTGTATTTTCATCTCCCAACTTGGCCCATCTTATATTAGCTCTCTTTCGCCAATAAAGCCTCTTAGCCTCTAAAAGCTTGTATAGATGTGCTTTGAGCTTTTTGCTGAAGTTTTTCTCTGGTACTGAAAGGGCCCTTTGTTCTTCCAAACCATCCATCATTGCTAAAACATAGTTGCAATTATCAATGGTTACTGAGATATTAGAAATGGTCTTGCACCATTTCTTTATACCATATCTAAGTGATTTAAACCTAGCTGTCAGATCTTGAGCTGCATTTTTATAAATCCCTGTGTGCTGCCAATGCTTCTCAACTGTCTCTTTAAATTCAGGAAAATCCAACCAATATTCCTCAAACCTGAAAATGTGTGCCTTGGGGATATTTGAGGATATCTGGATTAATATTGGGGTATGGTCTGATCCCAATCTAGCCATAGGTATAGCAGATGTATTAGGAAAAGTTGTTCTCCAACCAGGAGATGTAAAAATCCAATCTAGCTTTTCCAACAAGGGGGTATTCTGCATATTGCTCCAGGTATAAGCTCTTCCTTTTAAAGGAATTTCTTCTAAATCATGTGCTTGGATAAGGGAGTTAAATAACAACATATTGTTAACATTGCCTCCACTTCTATTTCTGTCTTCAGTACTTCTGATCATGTTAAAATCTCCCATAATTATCCAATTTTCAAAGCTCGAGCTATCAAGTTGCATGAACCAGTCAGTAAATTCCTGTCGACCCTCAGATGTGCACGGTGCATAGATATTTGTTACATATATGTCTTTTGCTGATAAATTGCAACTGAAACTTGACTGTGACTTGAAACTTTTCTTGGCTGACCACTGAACCATTAAAAT
This sequence comes from Poa annua, assembly GCA_026929855.1. NCBI lineage: Eukaryota > Viridiplantae > Streptophyta > Magnoliopsida > Poales > Poaceae > Poa > Poa annua. The sequence continues at coordinate 77,275,105 of CM049430.1, read as the reverse complement.
GGCTTCCATTCCAGATTGTGACGATACCCCCTGAATTACCAATAGATGGTTGATATATAAACTGATTTAGCCTTCTTGGACATAATTTCTTGATATAACTGATGTCAAAACTCTCTCTCTTTGTTTCTTGTAAACATATGACATTACAGTTGCTTTGGCTAATTTTGTTAGTCAGCTCATCACACCTTTCTTGTGAGTTCACTCCTCTTGTATTCCAATTAAAAAAATTCCATGATCTATTCATTGGATATAAAATAAAGAGGTTTGACGATGGACACATGTAATGTGTTCAATGGAAGGGGGTAAAAAACTTATGCAGTTAAAGACTCTGAACATCTCATCTGACAGATCATCCGTAAGCATAACCTCCGCAAATAAAATTGCCACAAGCATAACATTCGCAAACAAAACATCACAAAAAAACTTCAATACAGTCAACCATCATAACATGCAACAAAAGCAGCACAAAACACATAGATAAATCACACATAACATAACCGACTGCAATAAGAAACAATCCAGATAACTAATCAACTGCCACAAACAACTGTTGTTCTGAACCCAATACAATCCTGCAAGTTTGCACTGAAACAAAAGACAATGTTTTAACTGAATTAACCTTGAAACTAACAACCCGACTATATTGACTAACAAAATGTGACCCCTAGAGATACTGGAACAGTACAAAGTCCTGATCCTGGCCCACAAGTGCATAAGATCACTCGCTATCATCTGCACTGTTGTAGTTTAGTGCTGATTCAGATAACACCGTAGGTGGCATCTTGCAGTGACTTTCTCCAATCACTTTGAGTGTTTCCACAGGGATATATGGAGGCGGGGATGCATCTTCATCAACCAGAGCAGCTTTAAACTTGGCCTGCAGATTACCAACTGAGGATCCCTCTCTAGCTTCCATAGCACTTTCCTGATCCTTGAAACCTCCTTTAAGCAGAGCCAGTCTGTCACTCCGTCTTACTTGAGACACATTCTTAGCTTGGAACCTTTTCTGTTTCTTAGCTTGTGGTACTGGTGCTTGGATCTTTATTTCTTTTACTGCATCTTCCTCAGGCATCACAAAGTTTCTTGCAGAAGGTCCTAATTTCCTTGATGAGGTTAAGGTGCTCACTTGTAGAGTGCAGGTCTTGATAGTGCCAGTAGGTCCAGTGGATTCAGATAAAGTGCATCTAGCTCCTGATATCTTACCGTTGCCCAACCTTGGAATGATGTCGTCAGCATTAATCACCAGAGCATCAATCAGTCCCTTAAGAACCTCCATAGGGTCTGTCAGAGGGTTCTGTTGCAGAGGTGGTGTAACCGGCTCAAAAGCTGTTGCATCACCCTCATCTCCATGTTGCATAGCTACAGGTGCAGCACCCCCAGGTGCTCCATGTTGTGGTGCAGCATTATTCTGCAAAGGACCTTGATTGCCTCCAACGTGAGGCTGATGCCAGAATGCTCCATGATTCAGTGGTGGCAGCAGATGGGGGTTGCCACCATGAGGTGGAAAGGGGTCTTCGTCACCAGCAAAGCCACCAAGCAACCTACGAGATAAAACCACAAGCGGGCAAGACCAGGAACTCGTGTGGCCATCTTCAGCAATATTCTTCAGAACAACCAGACTCATTGGCAGGGTATCAACATTGAAAGCACGAATTTTAACCAAAATTCTAGCCCGATTGGATCTATCTTCATTCCAAACCAAGAATCTGCCATAAGGAACTACAGCTTTCATAATGCAGTTAACATCCCAAAATTCCTGAGGTAAGTTCAGCAACATAATCCATACATCATGTGTAAGCAGAGTAGCACGACGGTTAATGCCCTGATCTTGTGCAACAAAACGTATCATAGCCTCTCCTACTTGCATTGGACTGAGTTCAATCGCTGTATCTCTATCAGTAACAGTCGCAAACCTGATCAGCACCGTGCCCATTGCACATCGAGAAGCAGAGCGAACCTCAAGTCCAGTCGCCTGAAGTTGTCCCATGATGATCTCCAGCCCTTGCTCGTAATGATCAGCGTCAATCTCAGGCAGCAGCGTGGCGATTGCCCAATCATCGCAGATATGCGGCGCTTCTCCTCCGAGTACCACATATCCCCTCTGAGTGCGGAGAGGTCCAGGCGCAATCGCCACCATTCCCGCCGGGACGTGCGGGAAGACATCGCAGGGATAGTTGGCCATCTCGGAAACGCAGGGTGTGGTGGATTGAGCTGTAGGGTTTGAGGAATCTAGAGGGGATTCAGAAACATGGGAAAGGCTCTGTAGCAGCGGAGACAAAGAGGTAGGTATTGTAGGCAATGCTCTCGGGACAGAGTTCTCAGGGGATTTGTTAACCACCTTCCAGATTTTTTTCTGTTTGTTAAGTCTGTTATGACAGCTGGCAGATACGTGACCAAACTCATTACAAGACTTGCATTTAATATCCTTAGTACAGTTTAATCTGCTATGACCAATAGATAAACAACGACCACAAGTAACTTGCCTATATTTCTGGATTGGTTTAACCAAAGGATTAACAACCTGATTTTCTTCTCGGATTAAAAAATCTGCCGGGGTTTTCTCTGGTTGTTCCGCAGAAACCTGAACTGATCCAACTAAGTTCAAATTTGAATTCAAAATTTGCGAGGACGGGGTAGATCTCAACAGAATCCTAGGTTGCCGATCATCAGCAGCCTCTGGGGAAATATGTTGCAGATTTGCACGATGTCTAATTGGAACAGTGTTTGCACCAGATAATACTGTAGCAGGAATGGAAACATTTTTTGTGGCTTGTAAATAGGAAATCTGAGGTTGCCTCACACGAACAAAACGCTGGACATGAACTCCAGGAGACTTTGGCTTATGAGAAACATGTTTCCATTCATCTTGTTGTTCACCATACCATAATAATTCTTCTCGCTGCCAATTAGGACCACCAGACCCCCAAAGATCAAAGAAACACACAAATTCACGTGACACATGAACTCTCTTTTTCTGAACTAAGAAACCCACGGCCTTAGAACATACATCAAACTTAAATACTCTATCCTTCACCAACGAGACTCTCAAAGCATCAAATGCAGCACCAAGACATGCAGAGAGAGCCAGGCTAACGTTGAGAGGAGTGAGATCAAACACAGCCCTTCCAAAAGACACGATTAACGTGAAACCATTGGATTCTGACACGGGGTTTAATGGGGTGGAAAAATCATCTCGAACTTTGATCCGAAAAGCATGACCAGGGGAGAAATCCAAACTATGTGCAATGGAATGAGGATCGGAGAAAGGATCACGTGAAGCCATACCTTGATCCCGCCTGAAATCCTCTTGAAAGAACTAGGAGGAAATCTCATCGCCATTGGAATCGCCCGAGAGAGGTTGGGGGAGCGGGGTGGGGGGAGCCATACGTCAGTCTATCCCACTCTGATGTCTGGAGAGGAAGTTCACCAACTTCGTCTTGCTCTACTTTCTTTCTCACTTATACCCTTGAACAAGAAACTATTTCTTTCGCAAGGTATATCCCGGCAAAGATTTTGCCTATGTCGTGAGACATGTACCCAACTAACTCTTTAGGTATGGTACACTACAAAGATTAATCCATTTTAGATTTGATCACATCGAAAACCTAAATTGCTGAAACGACAATCCAGGCTAAAAGCCATGCCATCACTCGTATGGTATTGTCTCCATGGATTCAAATGGTTTCCCTATTTGCTAACGTGAGTGTTTACGTTTCAACCATATGACTCTAATGATCACAATAATTCGGTAAGAGATTTATTTACCACACACTATCCGATAGGGTGCAATTACGATGTCCTAACACACCATAACACTATTGTGTTCCATGCGACGTAATTTGTGGAACTCTTCTCACAAGTTTTCCAATGATGTGCCAATATTATAACTCAAATCTTCATTTCCTTGATCTGCATCGCGGGAATTTGATTTTCTTGTTAAGTTTATTTCCTACTTCATTCTGAAGTTTGTTTGATCGAATAAAAATTTCACACTAACATTCCCCAGAGTGGATATCCATATGTCTACTCGGAATATTCATGATGTCTATGAAATAAAGACTACCACTACACGTTAAAGTACTTCATTGATTCACATACACCCATATGCACGATTCTCAACAAGCTATACTCAAAACGTTCAGTGGAGTTCACGAAATAAAGGTCTCCACTACTCGTCAATTACTTCATTGAACCACATACATCTATATGTATGACTATCAATAAGTTATATGCCCGTTTTCCGAAAATGGTGTCACAGTTATTTTGCAAGTGTCAAAAGATCAAATCTTAGGACTTGTAGATCCATCCGGTATGGAGCTAATGCATTGACTATAACATTGACATGAATTAAACGGTAGTGCCACACATATGTGGTGTCTTTATTAAGTTTGTATCCTTTGGCATTAATATTATGAATGTGGGAGCTTCTACCATCTAAATTCAAATCGACATATGATCATTACTTCATAAATATAGGACACCAAATTTGTCACTATCATGTATGAACAAGTGTCTCGCTAGAGGAGACACACTTGTAACGATCATACTAACAGGCGATCATAAAGAATTTATTCAAATGGTAGATCTAGAGGGAGAGTGTCTATGGCCATCACAACAACTTGACTGCCATTATCAACACGCAATGTCGCCTCATCCTTTCAAGCTACTCAAGCAGTAAACCTGGTTTTCACAAAACATGACTAGTTCAAAACTTAGTCACTACTGCGAGTACTTGCTTAGCTAAAACATTCATAACATGTATATCATATATACACCATCATCATTGATGACTTCCGGCGATCTGTTTCATTTTCTTGATACTTCCACCGTAATCAAGAACCATGAAGGTGAACGATTCCCCTTGCATGCCATAGTCTATGACAGAGGATTTGCACTTGGCAACGATGTCTGTCATCCAGTGATTGAGCTGAGCGAGGCCTCTCAATGTTCATCAAGTATGAACATATGTCATTAAGTATGACCGCCACGTGCTCCCTCAATGTGTGTATTCTCTTCCATCTTGGTTGAGAAGACAATCAGTCAATGTACTGATAAACTTCATCAACCCAACGTTTGGGGTACCCTGAGTTTAGTGACCATATCATATGTTCGCGATCTAAAAACTCGTACCCACCGTTGGTTCTCTAAGGAAGAGATCATAGCATACACTGGACTATGATGATATCATCCGCATAAAATCTGATAATCCAAATTATCTTTTGTCAGCGGAATCTCCGGGGTTATCTCCTAGCGGGTATTGTAACACAAAGAGCTAACGGTTTAAACAAGGAGTATACTCAAGTTAAAGCATAAAACTATGAAGTTTGGACCCAACCTTTTAAGTTTCTCAATCGCAGGAATGCGCCTAATTTGAAAAGATGCTATCACAATGGTTAATATCTACAAAGGTTTGCAAAACAGACTCTGTTCATTATATTATGAGTTCTAGTATTTTTAGAAAATAACTATCCGAACTCCCACTCAAACGAACATCCCTCCTGGTCGTTTAAGAGATTACACGACCCCCATCCATTGCACCACCACTCATCATCAGAGCCGGCGGCACAACTTTAAGAGTAGACAATTGTCCGCCACACCAATTTTGTGGCTCGTGCTCGACCTTTCGGTCTCGCTGTTCTGAGGCCATATCTGCATATGCTAGGCTCGCCACCATAACCTCCACGCTGACGCTTGTGCAACATGGCTTACACCCACTGTGTGCGAACGACGAGATGTCTGACACCCGGTCATCATGGCCTTCCTCATAACGTAGAACTTTCTTGGTGGTGCACGCTGGAGGGAGAACACTAGTGGTATTTTGAAGGGATCATCTTATATAGCTACCGCCGTGCAACTAATATATACTATATATATAATCACACAATATAAGATGCACACAAAACATCAAATGTAAAGCGACATGATATGGTCCATGCGCCATGGTCTTCTTGGCGCCCGCAGTTCATAAACAATTTAATAAACCTACATTGACCATATCACATAGCCCCTGCAAAATAAAGTTAGACGCTTCTACTTTATCTTTTGCATATTTTACGTGGCTTGGGGCTGTCGTAAATAGAACCGCTTCATACCTACGAACCTTATGACCACAACAACAATCAAATAATTGCATGTTTAAGCATCCCTTTCGGGCCCTCCATTAAAAATGCAAGACCAACTAAAGAGAGAGAAACAGGCACCCGCCAGCCACAGATACGGTACAAGCCGTATGTCAGTAGTGGAACCAGTCTCGCATAAGCGTACGCGTAAAGTCGGTCGGGGCCGCTTCATCAACTCGATGCCGCTGGAATCACAAGTGCACGCTAGAGGGTAGCAAATAACAGGAACGGTGCCCCCGTGCAGAACACGGGTTCTAACAGCGTACAGCTATATCTATGATAGATCGACTCTGATACCACTGAAGGGGATCGTGTGCAGAAAACAAAAAAATTCCTAGCAACGATATCCTTAAACTAGCGAAGATCTACACTATGCAGATATAGTAGTACGGCGGAGATCGGAATACATACCCTCGTAGACCGAATAGCGGGGATTACGCTCCCGCACAAGCGTTGACGATGAAGACGACATAGCCGACCTCTAGGTCGCAGAGAACTCGGCGCGACGAAGACGACGAAGATGACCCCGAGGTCGGGTGGAGGAAGTAGGCCTCCAAGTACCGCTAGCGCAGCACCTCGCAGGGCGTTACACACATACGGTGCAGACAACGGCCTCCGAAGCTCCAGTCCAGGACGACCAGCGGAACACTTGGACCGGAACACCAGCAGCGCGGCAGCGAGCTATGGTCGAAGATATCCCCCTCCTCTACTCGGCGCAACTCCGACAAAGGGAATCACGAGATCGAGAGAGAAATAGGGAATTAATTGGTGAATTAAAAGGCCAGGGGTGCCCCTTCTTATATAGGCTCCCAGGGGGAGCCAACCTTGCCAGCCAGGCAATGTGGGACTATCCCCCATTGCCTGGTGCGGCCAGCCATGGTGCGGTTCTGCTGACCCGCCTGGCCGATCTCCTCCACGAGCCTGTTCTGGCGGTTGCGCTGGAGCTCCATCCCCACACGAGCGTCGGGTGCGCTGCGCTGCACGATCAAACAATCGTGCGGCGAGGACGCATGCGAGGCCGCCCTCTGCGTTGCAGCCGGTGCTGGCCCTGGAGGTGGCGGAGGCGCATTTATTGCGACCGTGCCCGCGAGAGAGGGGTGCACGTTGGACTGCGACGGAGCAGGGAGCGTCGTGGTGATGCCGACGAGGTGGTTGAGGCGTTGGAGCCACTGCTCGTGGGCCTCTGCGGTGGGCTGGTAGCGGAGAAGCTCCTGCGCCATGAGCAGCGCGGTGTGAGGCGCAGGGTCCGTCCTCCCAGGGCCGGAGCCGCTCGGGCGCTGCGTCGGGTGCGACGACCGCGCGTCCTCCTGGTGCTCGGAGTCGTGCTCCGGCGCCTCTCCGTGAGGGCCAGAAGGGACACGCTCTTCATGGTGGGGTCGGCCCCGCCGTGCGCGGGTGGTCGCGGTGCCTGGCGGCGCGCGTGCTCCTCCTGGCGCACGTCGGTTGACACGGGCGACGCGGGTGGCGCGGGTGTTCACCATGGCGCGGAGACGAACTTGAAGGTTGTTGACGCGCCTCAATCCCCTACCTGGCGCGCCAAATGTCGGGTTATGACTCACTAGAATCGGGGGTAGTCACTTCCTGAAGTGTAATTCATGAAGGGGATTGAACGCGGAGGTCAAGACCCTCGAGGGACTCCGCGACGTTGCTCGACGGACCCGATGATGACACACCCACGACAGAGATAGACACCGGCCCTTACCCAGGTTCACGGCCCTCTTGTGGAGGTAAGACCGCTACTCCTGCTTGTCTGTATTAGATGGTGGAGGTTACAGTACAATGGAGCTTGCCGGAGGCCCCTTGAGGCAGTTCTTGCCTGGGGAGGGAAGCGATGGTCTTCTTCCTCCTCCAGCCAGAGGCTATCCTAACAAGTGTTGCTAGGGTTTACAAGGGTTGTAGCACGCAAAGAGCCGACCTTTAATACGATGGACGTCTCGTCCCTTTTATAGGCGCCTCTGGCGCTCTCCTTCGGTTTGGCCTTCAAGGTGGCTCCCACATGGCAGAGGCATGGTGGAGCAGGAGTCCACCGCCGTCCGTTCGTCCATGGACGCGGTCCATTGTTGATAAAGGTGGGCGCGGTGGCCGACAGGCGGCCGACCACGCTGTACTGCCCGTAGAGAGGGCAGTCTCTGAGGTGGAGCCCACGATGACGTTCTCCGTTGGAGGGTTGCGCCGTCCATCTGCTTTATCGCCAGAGTAGAAGGTCCTGGCAGCTGCGCAGCAGGCGGTGCGGCTTTATTGACCACTTTATCGCCAAGGACAGCAACGGGGGTGCGTGCGTCACTGCGGGCGTGGCAGAGGCCATGTGCGCCTTGCCGTACTTCCTTGGCCGCGACGTTTCCCTTCAGGCTTGAGGAGGCCTGAGGGGGGATTCCTGTTGTATTCCCTCGAGGCGTGCTGGCGCCTCGGGAGGGTCCCTTGAGGCGAGGGCTCCCTTGAGGCCTTCGTTTCCTCTTCAGGCCCTCGAGGGGAATTGCCTCTCGAGGATCCCGCCAGGCGGTGGCGCCTGGTCCTTAGTTGTTTCGTCAGACTGCCCAGCGTGTGAGGCCTGGGGGGAATGGGCTCTCCATACCCCAGTTCCCACTGGGCCGACAAACATGTCTCTAGGCTTTACAAATAAGTCCTTAGAAAAATTTAAAATCCCCAATCAGCTCCCCAATATCTCGGGCATATCATTAGCGCAAACGGCGTGGCAACAGACCCAGCTAAGATTGAAGCTGTAAAAAACTGGCCGCGTCTCCTCAATCTGAAACAGCTTCGAGGATTTTTGGGATTAGCGGGCTACTACAGAAAATTCATCCGTGGATTTGGAGCCATTTGTCGCCCTCTGACGAATCTGCTACGCAAGAACACGCTGTTCACATGGACTCCAGAGGTTAACGAGTCGTTTCTGGCCCTCAAACAAGCACTCGTGCAAGCACCCGTACTGGCGCTGCCAGATTTCTCGCAGGAGTTTGAATTGGAGACTGACGCATGTGACCGCGGCATAGGTGCAGTACTAATGCAGAAAGGTCACCCCATCGCCTTCTTGAGTAAAGCCCTGGGGCCAAAGAGTCAAACCCTCTCAACTTATGACAAGGAATGTCTTGCAATTTTGCTTGCGGTTGAGCGCTGGCGTTCATACCTACAGAACCAAAAATTTGTTATTCGCACAGACCAAAGAAGTTTGGTGCACTTGGACGATCATCGCATCTCCACCCCAATTCAGCAGAAGGCGTATTTTAAATTGATGGGATTTCATTATCATGTCCTATACAAGAAAGGGGCAGAAAATCGAGCTGCAGACGCCTTATCACGACGTCCACAGGATGAGCACTGTGTGGCCATATCATCTGTGGTTCCACGCTGGCTTGAAACAGTGATAGAAGGGTACAAGAACGACGCTATGGCAATCAGATTACTGACAGAGCTTAGTTTATCCAAGCAAAACGAGCGAGGATACACTCTCCAAGATGGTGTAATTCTTCACAAAGGACGGGTGTGGCTGGGATCCCACAAAGAGGCACAGACAGCTGTACTGAAAGCATTGCATGACAGTGGACTAGGTGGGCATTCGGGCAACTTGGTCACTTACCACAAAATCAAGGCACTATTTTCATGGCCAAACATGAGACGAGACATTGAAATGTTTGTGAAGCAATGCAATACATGCCAGCAAGCAAAAAGCGAACGTTGCAAGCTTCCAGGTCTGCTCAAGCCTCTGCCAATACCTCCTGAGGCATGGCACACCGTCAGCCTAGATTTTATTGAAGGGTTGCCATCCTCCTATCATTATGACACAATATTGGTGGTGATTGACAAACTCGAGAAGTACGGGCATTTCATACCTTTGAAGCACCCTTTCTCAGCAATGACCGTGGCTAAACTATTCATGGACAATATAACAAATTGCATGGCTTGCCTAAAGTACTGATATCAGATCGAGACAAAGTGTTCACCAGCTCGTTTTGGCGTCGTTTGTTCCAACTTGCAGACACCACTCTCAATCTCAGCTCTTCTTATCACCCACAGACGGACGGGCAAACAGAGCGTTTGAACCAATGTGTAGAGACCTACCTAAGGTGTTTGGTACACGCAAACCCACACAAGTGGTCATCATGGCTCCCACAGGCTGAGTATTGGTACAACACCAACTTCCACTCCTCGCTTGGTCACTCCCCATTTGAGGTATTGTATGGACACAAACCAAGACACTTTGGTATTCAAAACTCTCTACAGCCAGCTGTAACAGAGGTAGATCATTGGCTGCATCAACGCAACACCATGATACCCATTCTGCGCCAACACCTGGAGCGGGCACAAGCAAGAATGGAACACCAGGCAAACAAAAAGCGCCAGGGGCATCAGTTTCCGGTAGGTGACATGGTGTACCTGAAACTACAGCCGTATGTGCAGACGTCTGTCGCTCAACGATCTTGCCAGAAATTAGCATTCAAATTTTTTGGACCATATAAAGTTCTCAAGAGGGTGGGTACAGTGGCATACAAGCTCCAACTACCACCAGGGGCTCGTATCCATCCTGTCGTGCATGTGTCTCAGCTCAAACAGGCCATTTCCAACATAGATGCGGTGAGCACTGCTTTACCTTCATACAATATACACGATCACCTTGCTGTGCAGCCTTGTGCAGTGGTAGGAGAACGCCTGATTAGGCGAGGAAGCAAGATGGTGCCGGAAATCAAGCTTCAGTGGCAAGGACTTCATGAAGATTGGGCTACCTGGGAAAGGTTGTATACCATCGTCGACGCTTTTCCGACTGCACCAGCTCGGGGGCAAGCTGGTTCTTCAGGAGGGGGCATTGTTACGACACGATACCTGAAGGAAGCAGTGGCCACTGCTACACGGGCCGCCAAACGCCAGGAGCTTAGGTCAGCCCACTAGAGAAGGGAAGAGAAGGTCCAAGGCCCGGCCGCACCCACTCACTAGGTCAAGTAGTGGGGCGCAACAGGAAAGGGGAAAGCTTGAGTCTGTAACTGAATCGTGCTATGCACTGAATATTTCTTCTTCCTCCTCCGATGAACGCATGTGTTCATCCGGATTCGATCCTCCTGGCGCGACGCTAGGGCTTGAACCTGTGAATCCTTGTTCTCCATACTATCTGCAGTAGCTTCGTGCAACACCTGCAAGGCGTGTGCGGCGGCAGCGAGCTTGGGGCGTGGGCGGCGCGCTTCCAACTAGCTGGACGTAGGGTGAGCCACGCGTGCGTGTGCTTGCCGGCTGTTCATGCCTGCTTGCCACACATGCTCACCGGCCGTGAGCATCCGTCTACGTATCTCGTGGACAGCGACCAGCATGGAGCCATAGGCTGGTTGACGACAGGCTCGATGATGCTGTGAAGAGGAGGCCGATGAGGTAGGGGTGGGAGTGGGCGAGGATGCGCGTGGAGTCAGTGAGCGGAAGGATGTGTTGGGGCCACCAGAGGAGGAGCCGAAGAGGACGGCGGAGGATGCGCGCGTGCGCCCGGGGTGGACTCGAGGAAGGCGGACGGTCCCTCTGCAGGGAGATGGCGCCGTCTGCGACCAGAACAGACGGCGGCGACATGGCCGGAGTTGAGCGATCTCTGGCCCGCCGGCGGTCATCTATTTCCATGTGAATTTGGACCTTGAGGTTAAGAATACAGCTCTTCTAGGTAGATGGTTGTTCAAGTTGCTGACCGAAAATGGACAGTGGCAAACCCTACTAAATCGAAAATATGTGGGCTCCAAACCGCTGTCATAAGTTTCTTGGAAACAGGGTGATTCACATTTTTGGGCTGGTCTGATGGCTGCAAAATCACAGTTTTCAGATTTGGACATTTTTCGATTAAAGATGGATCTCAGATAAGATTCGGGAGGACTCATGGCTAGGCAATACCCCACTCCGAGAACAATATCCGACATTATATAATATTGTTCGTTACAAAAGTGATACCATTAAGAAAGTAATGGCAACCTCACCTCCAGATGTAACGTTCATGCGGGACTTGATTGGTCAGAGGTTGGTTGCATGGCAGTCCCTTTTACAAAGGTTAGCCAATATACAACTGACAGCTGGGCCAGACGAATTTCGATGGAACCTACACAAGAATGGAAAATTCTCGGTAGACTCCATGTATAATGCATCCCAATCTCATATACCGGTTGATAACAACAAGTTGCTTAGGAAGATGAATATACCACTTAAAACAAAAGTGTTTGGATGGTACCTTTGTCGTGGAGTAATTCTAAGCAAGGACGATCTTGCAAAACGGAACCGGCATGGAAGTAAGAGTTGTGTTTTCTGTCATCAGAATGAAACAATAAAACATCTCATTTTTCAATGTCGGTTCGCCAGGTCTATATGGTCAATCATCCAAGTAGCATATAACCTTTATCCACCATGCAGTGTGACCAATATCTTTGGAAATTGGCTACACGGTATCGATACTAGGTTTAGGAAGCTTATTAGGGTGGGAGCGCTTGCCATCATTTGGTCGCTATGGCTATGTAGAAATGATAAAGTTTTTAACGATAAATTGCCTCCTCCTTTGCAGCTCATCTAGCGGTGTGCCGGTACACTCCATCCATGGTCGTCTTTCCAGCGGGTGGAGCACCGAGACCTATTTACGGAGGTCTGTGCACGCTTGGAGTCCATGACGAAGGATACTTTTTCCCATCATGGGTGGCAGCATAATCTACGGATTAAACCACCTCCACTTCAGGCGTAGTTGCATTTGCTCTTTGTTATGACATGTAATACGTCTTTATTCAATTTCGGATTGTGTACGGTGGGACAACTGTGTGCATCTTAGTTATGCAGACGCTGGGTGTAAACGCTTAACTTTTTAGTAATAAAGCCCTTTATCGAAAAAAAATCCATGTGGATTTTAGAGACAGGGAGGTGGATTCGGGAAAGAGATGAATATGACATGCGGCCCCATCCAGTCAGTGAGACAGTGTTTATTCCTGGTCAGGATTTTCTGTTTGCTGGTGTGCCAAACAGCTATAGGATTCGATTTAGACCGGGATTGCTAAGTTCAGGGTAGAAACGACAGGAATTTCGATTTCAGGTTCAAACCGCCTGACCTCTACAAATTTAAGGTTTACTAGCCAAATGCCCGTGTGTTGCAACGGGAAAAGAAAAAATATTTAGAAGAATTGTTGAATTAGTTGTTAGAATTTACAAACCACGCACATAAAAAGTGACATCCATGGAACACTATTTGAAACCATATCACACTAAGTGATTGTCTTTTCTTCCGAGTTGTCTTCGAGGATCAATGGCTTTCCACTTTATTGCATGACTTCCTCACCATGTCAATGATCTTTTATCGTTGCACATCTCGCTCTCTCCCCTTTTCATCCTCTCTGTGTGCCTCCTCAGTATGTCGATGATTTTTCATGTAGTTATGCATTTCGATATTTTCCCCGTACATCAAATATTTGTTATAGTTCTCCATATTGGCATGTTTTGAACTGTGGAATCATCAGTTCAATTGGGCAACAAATAGAATTTGAATCAGTAAGAGGCTACAACGAGATAACACATGATTGATCTATTTTAAAACCTAACATATCTTGCTAGTAATCAAGCACGTGCACATACACGTTTCATTAAATGTCCAACTAAATGGCCATGTTGACATTTACCTAGGCAAAGCAGCAAAAAAGGATTGTTTTCAAATCAATCTGCTAATTTTTTTTGGTAAAATGCAAGATAATTCTTTTTTCATATAATGTGAGAGCATTATTAGTCACAGGGGTATACAAATTATAAAACACTAAATGTAGGATTTACACCTTCTCCAGAATGATGGTATTTTCAGTGCTTGTCTATGTGAACCTCAACAACCGACAACCACGAGCATAAGAGGACCTGTTGAATAGAGGGAACATGAACAGGATGATCTTCTCTGTTGTCAAGCACACAACATTTTCATATCTTCATCAATATAGCTATTATCAAGAATAGTTGTATTCTGTGAAAATATATTATGCTCCGTTTGGATGTTTGTATTGAGAGGGTAGATATTAGATTGGCATGAATGTCTAATATCTAGGATATTGATATTGAGATTGAATGTCAATATTTTCTGTTTGGATGTGTTAGATATTCGGACACAGACAAGATATTGAGATTGAATGTCACATGTTGTTTGGATGCAATATATTTATTTCTTAGCATACCTACCCATCAAATCACTGAACCATACGTTTCAAAGATCTCTCTTTTCAACATTCATAGTCGAAATAACTCTTTCAGCTGTTTCTGTCTAGTTTGAGCCAACTTGGAAAAACTATCTACAATATGAGGCGGTAAATCTATGAAAGATCACCATGTTATCTAGTAATTTAAATCAACTTGAGACCAGCTGCAATTTCGAAATGGTGTTGCTGTCACCGTTGCTGACTGCGCTGGTTCTTCCTCTGCTATCTCAAACTCAAGTGCCTCCACATCTGCTACTAGAGATCCCAAGTCCCAATCTGCCCACAACGCAGCTCTCGCTCTAGTCAGGACTCAGGAGTGAGTCAGGGCAGCTGGTGGGAAGGGCGTGGCCGCGTCCCGCGTGGTGCGGCGTCGCCGGCGTGGGCGTGGCTCAACTGTGTTCTACTGACAGGGAGCGGCGCAGCAGTGGCGGATTGAGAACGGAGGAGGAGGAGCGAATGGATGTCAAGTACACGCAGCTCCTCATTGACAGCAACTTCGTCGATGCGCCGAGGACGTCAATTGCGTGTTCGACGAGAGACCCTGACCAAGGATGGCCGCCTACTTACGTACCCTACTCTACATTGTCACGGCCGGTGCACAGCAAAGAGATCTAGCTAGCTAGCTCATGTCTTGGATCATGCATGGTACTCGCGTTGCGTGTGCAGGAGCGGTGCCGGGTACTGTTGTGATTCGCGGACCTGAGGGCATCTCCCGTCGTTGCGCCCCAGGGCCCAAAACGTCGGTGATTTGCGCCCGCCACGGCGTAAAACGGCGCTATTCTGGAACTTGGTGGGGCTAGGTTTCCAGTCGTTCCCAAGCCCAAGATTCGGTCCACGAAATTCAAAAACGGCGCAAACATAAATTGGCACAAAAAAAGATGATTTCATTCAAATAGGCGCATAAACAAAGACGATTTCATTAATTTTTAGGCGCACATAGGCTATTACAGAGATTTAAACTAAAACACGAAAACATGCCGGCCCTAGTCGAACAAGCCGACCCTGACGGCGATCGCCTGGCTGTAGTCGGGGTCGCCACCGTCGTCGTCGGAGTTTTCGCCGTCCTTGCGCAAGCCGCTTGGGCCCGCGCTGTCGTCGTCGCGGAACACCCTGCTCTGCTGCAGGGTCCACGGCGGCTCCTCCTCCCCCTGGCTGTCGGCGTCGAGGATGATGTACGGGATGGTGGGGGGGGGGGGGGGGGGGGGGGAGGGAAGCGGCGACGGGCGGTGGCGCGGGCGCGGTTCGCCTCCACCTCGGCGAGGAGCTGGCGCTGGCGCTCCAGCTCCTGCTCCGTGTACTCGCCGAGACTCCATTCCTCGGCGAACGCCGGATCCGCCGGCTGCACCATGTTGAAGGAGGCTTCTTGGGCCTCCTTCAGGCCGGGCCTCTCCTCCTCCTGCTCCTCCTCCGGTGACGACTCGCGCTTCGGCCTGACGCGGCGCAGTGGAGATGCTGCCCGGCGAGTCGCGGTGGCGCGGGGCTCGCCGATGCGCAGGACGCCCGGAGTTGAGGAGGGGAGGGGTGAGGGATGCGTAGACCACCCCCGCCAGTGAGGGGAGAGGTTCGCATACCTAGTGTCGGCGAGCGTCAGTCCGGAGGAGGAGGAGGAGCCCGCGCCTATCCGGCGCGGCATCCACGAGCGCGGCGGCATTGTCAATCGCGGCTCGTTGCCGCGCTCGATGTAGTCCAGGACCACGGAAGGTACCTGTTCTCGCAGCCCCACCACCGCTTGCGGACGATAGAGTTGCAGCGCCCCTCCACCGGTCCGTTCCCCCCGCGGTCGGCGACGTCCTCGTCGTGGCGGCGCCGAAAATACTCGGACCAGAAGCCGTCATTGCCGACCGTTCTCCATCGGCGTTCGGTGGCCTAGTACAGGGTGATGGAGGCGCGGACCTCCACGATGGCCGCCCTGAACTGCTCGCCGGCAGGGACAGGGGGCACGGGAATGCCGCCAACGCTGAGCTGCCAGCCCCCCTGCCCGGCGGAGGCGCTGGGGACAAGCATGTCCGGTGGGCATGGGTAGCCCGCGCGGTACAGCGCCCAGGCCTCCTCCTTGTGGAGGTGGCGGCGGCCCCAGCCGTTCGCGGCGGCGGCTTCGTGGTAGGCCATGGCTGCTAGGGGCTCGGCGGTGTGGAGGAGAGGGGAGAGAGGTGTGAGGCAGAGGCGGCGAGAGAGGAATGGCGATGGGCGGGGAGGCTCGGGGGGATTTTATAGCGGCGTGGCCAGGCGAAGGGGCGGCGGTGGGTGGCCATAACTGTGCGACGTGTGAACGGGCCACACTATTACTCCGGCAGCCTTTGGCTGGGGGAGCTCACTGGCCGCCCGCCACGCCATTACTCCGGCAGCCTTTGACCGACGCGGGAGCCGAGAAGACGAGCACGTGCGGTTTTTGTTGGCGCCATATTCTCCCGCGTCGCTGACAGCGATGGCCCGCGTCGCGTTTCGCGCCAATTCCCCCCCCCCCCCCCAGGCCGAACCCGGTGGGCTGGGTTTTGCCTGGGGGTGCCGGCGCTATTTTCCGCCAAAACGGCGCTAACTGGGCTTCTGATTGGGCCGGCTGGTGGAAAAACGGCGCTTTTTCCTTCCGCCGGCGCTAAAAAGGCCTCCTGGGGGCGTTGGGGGGGGGGGGGGCGACTGGAGATGCCCTGATGGAGCGCAACACTGACGAGATCGCGGCGGCGGAGTCTTGGGACGGAGGCAAGCCGCTAGAGCAGACGGCGCAAGCGCTGCCGCTAGAAGGATGGCAGCCGGATCCGTGCCTTGCCGGGAAGGAGGTGTGGTGGGAGCCGAGAGGCGGAGTCCCTGCCGCACTGCCGCTAGGTCATGCACGCGACAGAAGGAGCAAGCCGTGGAGGAAAAAATATCAGGAAGAGCACGACTCGAAGCGGTACCGGGCGGGGCTCGCGAATATCACACGATGTCGAGGTGCAGGGCTCGACATTGGCTGGGAAGTTTTTTGCCTTCACGAACGACGATATCCAGCACATCCAAACAAGTTGATTTCGGATATTCGGGGCAGGAACCTCCCGAATGTCTAATATCTAGGCTCAATGCAAACATCCAAACGAGGCATTAACGATAAAACAAATCACCATGTGCACAGGTATTAGAGTTGCAACCTGTTGACTGAAAATATTCAGGGATGTTGACGGACGGGCCGGCGGACACTAGGGCGGCCCTGCATCCTGCTCCATCCCTAGGTGGGTGATGGCGGCGGAGACGCGTGGCGGCCGGCTGTGGGCTGATGTTGCGGAAGAGGACGATGCCGCGGTGGCGCGCGAGGTCGAGTTGGCCGCCCGGTGCACCACTCCAGGCTCCCCATCCTTTGGCGAGTTTCTCGCGTTAGCCCGTCGAGTCTTTCCGCGGAAGACGCGGCGCACGCAGCCGACGGTGTCCCTCGAACATCGACGGCCGAAGTCGAAAGCTACGGTGGATGCGGCTAGCTTAGGTACTCCAGTGGAGAGCGGTTCGACGAAGACGATGGCTCCTACCCTCCCTTATGAGACGGTCTCTCACTCCACGGTGACGCTACTCAAGGAGCTGGACGCGATGGCAGCACAGGTCACGTGTCGGACCGTGTCTCCGACCGAGGCGGCGGCGTCGCCAGGCCCTTCGCGGGAGAAGGACACGCGGGAGACGAGGCCGTGCCCTTACGTTCGTGGGCTGTGCGACCTAGGTGGGCTGCATGGCCCATCGGGGCCCATCCTGGAATGGAGGCTAGCGGTGACCAGGAGGCCGGAGCGTATGGGGTTGTGGCCCTTCGCCCGTGCAGTCCACAGGGTAGGCCCAGGCCCATCTGCGCTTCCAACCAGTGCCCTAAAATCTGCCCGTCAGTTTCTTCCCTGTTTGAGTCCGTCACCAGCCGCCACCTCCTACTCGTCACGTCCTCCCCCATCACCCCTGCCGCCGCCACCAACGGGCGCCTCCGGCACGGCGGACGCCATGAAGCGCGAGCGCGTGGAGGAACCGAAAGAGGACGTCCACCACCGATGCTGTGCCCGCTCATCGTCCCCCCGCCGAACTAGCCTCGGTCGCGCTCCCCTATGTGCCGCCATCCGTCGCTGGTCCCTCCTCACCGACGCTCCCCTCCCCGCACGTTCAGGCCGCAGGCAAGGGATGTGGCCCTTCCTCACTGGCCTCTATAGCAGCGGGACATGGCGCCCTACCGTCCTCCCTCTGCCCGTTGCTTGTCTCCGAGAGGCGGGGCTGCGTCGATGTGCCATGCCTCCCCTCCAGCCCGGTCCCCTAGGCGTACTGCCTCCCAGAGGGGGCCCATCGGGAGGCCGAGCTCCGCAGGACTCTAGTCTCTCAGTAACAGCCCCGGAGTCACGCCATGGCCAGCTACACGGCGCAGGGGTCGTGGATTCGGGACCGTGACAACCGCCCCGCACAGCAGCAACCCTTGTCAAGACAAAATCACCCTGTGCCCGCTTCTGGTGAACAGCCCAAGAAGAAGTCCAAGAAGAGGAAGAAGAAGAGCTCGAGTGGGGTGGACGGCGGTGCGGGAGGGAGCCTAGGTGGGCTTCCACCTGTATCGTCCTCGACAGCCCCTGTCCGTGACCCGAGTAGCTCATCCTATGTGGGGATAGCTGCGTCCCGTCCTCAGGTTGAGGAAGGGAGGGACACGTCGTCGAGACGCATGTGCTTCAACTGTGGAGCTACGGGCCACTACTGGTCGGACTCCACTCGCCCTCCGTGTTGCTTAAGGTGTGGAGACCCCGCTCACGCCATTGGTGAGTGCCCCGTTCAGCCTACCTTAGCTTCACTGGTCCCGACTAGAGACTCTGGGCCTAGGGCTTGAGGAGCTCTTTTTCTTTGTTGACCTGGGGGGGAGCCGAGGTTGGCACCCCAGAACAAGGCGACAATCACAGTGCGCCCGGATCAGCTGATAGGGATCGACACTGTGCTCACTATGGAGACCCTGCGGGGGGAGCTAGCGTGGATCTCACCTGACCACCAGTGGCAGATTCAGGAGCTCGCTCCCTCTGTGTTCTCGGTGGTGTTCTCCTCGGCTGAGAGCCTGAGGCTCTGCCGCACCGTGGACGAGGCCTTCTACACCATGCCGCTCCACAGGATCCGCGTGTCCATCCGCCCCTCGGCTGTTGTCCCCTCGACTATCCTAGCCCTCCAGTCTACTTGGGTGCGCCTGTATGGACTCCCGAAGGAGGCCAAGACACAGTCCGTGGTCGCGCTGGTGGCCCAGTTGTTGGATAGGCTTGAGGAGATTGACACTGACTCCCTGCCTGGTGAGGGTCCAGTCCGTCTCCGAGTCCTAGTCCCCGACCCAGACATGTTCCGCGAGGACTTGCCGCCAGTCTACTTTGGGGGTCGGGGAGGAACCGGGGAGCGGACCTCCGGGTGGTCCGTGAGGGGGTGCAGCCCCCTCCCTTGGCTGTGGTAGACCGGCGAGGGACTCCTCAGACGAGGACGACAACCCGAGTGCCTCTCCCTCTGACGACGACGACGACCCAGGCTTGGACGACCACCAGGTGTCCGCTACGTCTGCTGAGGCCCTTCCGGCTCTGGCACAGGTATCTTCACCTGTGCCCCTGTGACCGCTGGTCCCACCTCTGCTCAGGCCCCTCTAGCCCAGGTGCAGTCATCTTCGCCTACACCCCAGCCTGCTCTAGCTGAGCCGGTCCACACTCAGAGTGCGTCGGTCAAGCTGCCGCCCATCGACCGCCTGCGGACCTCCCGCCCTGACACCCCAGCTCTCGTGACTCCCCCTCTTGCTCAGTACGGCTCCAACTTTGGCTTGCCAGGGTTGGACGCCTCTTCAATTGGCCTGATGCCTACAGAGCCGGAGGAGGACTGTGGGAGTGTGGGGCTGGAGGTGGCTCCGCCGTCGTCGTTGCGCTCGGCTGGGGCTCTTTGCTACGCCCTCTCGCCAGGCTCGACTCCCACCACGCCTGCGGTGTCGCCGCCTTCGGCCCTGGCTACTCCGGCGGCCAGTACATGTGTGTTGCCCGTGGTCTTCCCCGACACTCCTGTGGGGGGGGGGGGGGGGGGTACACAGACGCCTCTGGGCCGCCCAGCCGCCAGCCAGCGCTAGTGCCCCAGACACCCCGCGTCAGTGCCACGCTCGCCTTAGCTCGGGGTGGGCTGGGGATGCCCGCGCCGGCAGTTCAGGAGCTGGCGATCCAGAGGACCGTGGCCAGGAGGAGTCTAGCAGGTACGTTGCGTTGCACACCTCCCCCTTCCTCGGGTTTCAGATTTTCTGTCCTAGATGAGGTCACTTTGGACCACTTGGTGTAGGTGGCCGACAACTGTGGCATTGTTTTTCGGGGCGAGCGAGGCCCCAAACTTGAGCAGGTGTCCGTCAACAAGGCGAAGGAAGTGTACGAGGGGGCTCTTGCTGCCGCACGAGCTCAGGTCGAGCCAGTGCGGGAGATGGCCCCCAAACCTGCCTCCTGGAGGCAGGCGTCACCTCTCTCGGACTCCGACACGACGAGGGCTCCCCTTAGTGATGCTCCCCCCATCGTTCCTCCCCGGGTGGGGAGGAAACGCGGGCGGCCGCCGAAGGGTGGTCTTCAGCCCTCGTCATCTAGTAGAGCTCGTTCCGCCCCCCCCCCCCCCCCTAGTGAGGCCTCGTCCACCACTCTTCCCTAGGTGGGGAAGAAACGGGGACGCCCTCCGAAGGGCCCGTCACAGCCCACGGCTGCTGGTAGATCTCGATCCGTCCCCCGTAAGGGGACCACCCCCGACATTGTTTTATGATGGATACAATCATTAGATTACTCGATTGGAACATGCGGGGGTTTGGGCAACCCGGACGTCGCAAATAGCTCAGGGACTACATACCACAAGAGGATGCGAACACTGTGGGGATTCAGGAGACGATCCGTCAAGACTTCTCTATTCAGGAGCTGTAGGGACTTAGCCCACACAAATTTGTGTGGCAATGGCTACCTGCTAGTGGGCACTCTGGGGGTATCCTCCTTGGGGTAAAGGAGGAGACCTTCGAGGTGGAGGATATGGACCGGGGCGAGTTCTATGTGAGCATGCTTATCAGACATAGACGATCATCCTTCAGGTCGGAGGTGATCATTGTTTATGGCCCCACAGACCATACTAGAGCTCCAGCGTTCCTCGCGGAGCTAAGCGCGAAGGTGGAACGCTGCTCCACCCCACTTGTTATTGCTGGGGACTTGAACTTGATACGAGCCCCGTAGGACAAGAGCTCGGAGAATGCGGACCCCCGGAAAATGAGGATGTTCAACGGTTGTATTGTGGATCTCCCTCTTAGAGAGATCCATAGGGTGGGAGCACGCTACACTTGGTCGAATAACCAGGTAGAGGATAGGATCCGATCACTCACCCTTACTGCTGTCGTCTGGAGGCACCGCGCCACCAAGGTTGAACCGGTTCCACTTTGAAGACTTCTGGCTAGGTCAGCCAGGGTTTGTGGAGGCCGTTCGCCTGAAGTGGGCATGGGCTGCCAACCATCCTCCGCGTATTTTCAACGCAGCGGATGTCTAGCACCACTGTGCACAAATGGTGCGCCTGTTCATGAGGGGTTGGGGCGCCAATTTAGGTGCAGCCCTTCGCCAGCAGAAGACGTATTTACTGCGAGACATACAGCAGTTGGACAGTACGTCGGACTCGGTCGGTCTGACGGCTGACCAATGAGTCCAGAGGTATGCGTTGGAGAGCTCCCTTATGGAGATCTTCAAGGGTGAGGAGTTGTTTTGGCGGCAGCGGAGTCGCCAAAACTGGCTCCTCAAGGGCGACGCGAATACGGCATACTTCCAAGCGATAGCCAATGGCCGTCGCAGGAAATGCTCGATTCCTTGCCTTTGGGAGAACGATCGTCTGCTGGAGGTACCAGCAGAGATCTCATCCCATATTTACTCCTTTTATAAGGAGCTTTTCTCGGCAGGACCCTGTTCCGGGGTATCCCTGGCAGTGGACTTACGGCCAGTACGGTCTAGAGTCTCAGACAGGGAGAATGCGGACTTCACCCTCTGATTTCTGCCGGAAGAGGTGCAGAAGGCGGTGATGGAGATGAAAGCCAATTCGGCCCCGGGACCGGATGGTATTCCGTTGGCCTTCTTCCAGAATTTCTAGGAAGCGGCTAAGGGCGTGATTATGCCTATGTTCCAAGAGTTTTATATTGGAACACTGGTGGTACCACGGCTAAACTTTGGCGTGGTGACCCTGATTCCCAAGGTAGTGGGAGCCACGGACATCCGCAAATTCCGTCCTATCACTGTCCTTAATGTCATCTATAGGATCCTATCTAAGGTTTGCGCCGTGAGACTCGCCCCCGTGTTGGAGCGGATCATGCATCCTTACCAGTTCGCCTTTTTAAAAGGCCGGTTCATACACGATGGAATACTAGCTCTTAGTGAGATTGTTCATGAGGTGAAAACACGCCGCCAGAAAGGCGTGTTCCTCAAGCTAGATTTCCAGAAGGCGTACGACCACCTAGACTGGGCCTTCCTTCGCTTGGTTCTGGAGCGGAGCAGGGTTGATGATAGGACGATTGGGTGGATCATGCAGCTTGTGATGTGTGGCAACACAACCATTAACGTAAATGGGGAAGTAGGTCCCTATTTTTGGTCTACTTGTGGAGTTAGGCTGGGGGATCCGATCTCCCCTCTGCTTTTCAACTCCGCGGTAGATGCCCTTGCGGAGGTCTTAGAGCGTGCTAAGACCGCCGGCCACATCACTGGTGTGGTTGGACATCTTGTCCCGAAGGAGGTGTGACCCACTTACAGTATTTCGACGACACTATGATCATGGTAGAGGGGTCGGAACTGGATATAGTTAATCTCAAGTTCTTACTCCTTTGCTTCGAGGCCATGTCGGGCCTTAAGATCAACTTCGACAAGAGCGAGGTCATGGTGTTAGGGTACTCGGCGGAAGACCAGCAGAGGATCGTGAACAACCTGAATTGCAGGTTGGCGTCATTCCCAGTTACGTCTCTGAGAATGCCGATCAGGGACACTCGGATCCATTCTAAGGATTTTGAGCCCCTTGTTGCACGAGTTAAATCAAAATTGGAACCTTGGCAGGGGAGGTTCACCTCCAAGGGTAGCAAAACGATCTTGATTGACTCGTGCATGTCCAGACTCGCCATGTATATGATGGGGATATATATCTTGTCGGACGGGGTCCATGCTAGCTTCGACAAAGAGCTGGCTAGGTGTGACGCCCTAAAATTGGAACTATGTAGATTTAAGCGTTCCCACCGAAATCCGCATAATAACGATTTTAGGTCGCCCACCAGACATAATGTGCACACCGAAACATGCGCATTATGTGGGTGGAATTGTGATAACATTACAACAGTTCCGATACATCCACAAATACAACAGAAGATATAATTACAACAACGACTCGAACGAGTCAAGATACAAATGATACAACACAAAGATACAAAAGACAGCGGAAGCAAAATGGTATCTGACTACAGATAAGATGCAAATTAGACTAAGAGTCCTGAAGATAAGCAATGGCGCCATATCCCTGCCCAGCCAAGCCGGAGGGATTCCCAAGCTAACGTCGTCAGACTTCAAACCTGTTGACTGCACATAAAGCACAGCCCAAAAGAGGGTCAGGGCACTCCCTGGCAAGCAAAACCGACTTGCCTACTTTCTACACCATCTCCCAAAATATGGGGGAGGTGGACTTAGCGGCAGCAGCACTAGCAACCTAAAGAGACACGCTACAACTTCCGTCTAAACAGAGAGGGATAAGAGAGCGTATAAGTGACCAACTAATACTAACACCAAACATAACCCATTCTCGGATTAACCCCCTCAACCAAATATGAGGAAGCAATTCGGGAAACTCATACGTTGAACATTTTTAGTTATAATTTATTGTGAAAGTAATTCTATATTACTAGTCAATTTAATTAACATTGATTAGGTGCAAGTTGTCTAGATCTTGTTAGCCAGCATCATCACCAAAGTCGTCCATAACCGTGGACACGGCTCATCGATAAGATTATACCCTGCAGGGGTGCACTATTGTACCCATACTCGCATGATCAACCCAGTCAAAAACATTAGGGCCTCTCAACACGACTCATTCCTTCACTACAGCAAGTCCAAGTGCCACCCATATGAGTTGTTACCCGCGTCAGGAGTCCGGCCGAATCTCAGTTGCGGACTCATTAGTTTGTGTCTGTGCGCCATGCGGCTCAAACCACAGTAGGAACTGTCCGCTACGCGCGCACCACCCCTATATGACCCCCCGTATCAAGTAACCTCTCATCGATCATCATCATCATGCACATGCATATGAGCGAATGGAAAACCCGAACTACTTGCGACACATGGACGAGCTGAGGATCCGTTCAAAGTCGAGGGGGGCTCCATTGGGCCACCCACAAGTGGTTAGTGCGCTCAAAATTGGATCCGAGGACAAAATCTCAGTTCCTAGGTCGACACTGAGCAGAACAAAGCACCTCGCGAGGCCTTCCGCCTGGTGTCTTATGTTTTCATTATAATACCCCAATATAAAACAACAATTTATTAAGGTAGAAATAATCTTTCATACTAAGCAGATGAAACATAAGACCAACCGACGACTCGCACAAACAACTCTAAGCATGCGCTACGACTCGCAAGACTAACAGATAAAGAAACAACAGGTGATGGGATGTGGGGATAAAGCTGTATGGGCTGCAGGATAAACATGTGATGGGATCGCGATAAGAATCGAATACTAGGGTAGCAGAGATCAACGGCGGGAATGAAAAATAATGTATAGGTAAACAAGCAAACTTTGCTTGCCTGGAATCCCGCATGGAAGCAGATCTTGTCGTTGCTCACACATCTCAACGTCTTATCCGCAAAGAAGCAACAAACACTGGAAGCGCAAAAGATGCATTTTATAACTACGCCAAAGATCCAACATGATCATGTGATAATGATGCATGACATGGCAAGATGCAATACAAAAGCAATTAATCCAAATTGAGCAGGAAAACATTCCCGACAATTAATATTTAGGTGCAAATTATTTATTTACCAGCAATATTAAATGTTGGTTAGCATGGCAACACATGGCATGGTGATCTAATTAAATTTAAATGGAATAGGGCATTATATATTTATCACCCCACAAATTCCATATTGAATTATTTAGGTGATTTGCTACACCCGCAACCCAAGAGATGCAACACATGCAATTATGATGCGATATGCACAAGATAGATGACATTTAATAAAAATAGGTATAGGGTTAGGGTTTGGGTCCGTACGTCGGATCGGGTGAACTAGGGTTTGAAACCTACGTCTTCGGTCCGTAGAGGAAGTAGTCGTCGTCGTGGAAGTAGTCGTTGCGGAACCGGGGCATCGTCGTTTATCAGTGTTGTGGGAGTGGGCGAAGTGGTCGTACTCGGCCATCCTCGTTGACGGGTGCGGGCACGGAGGAGCAAGGCAAATGGACACCGGAAGGAGGCGCACACGGGGCGTGCACCGCAACATGGACACGGGGGTCACGGAAACGCGGCACCGGAAGAGGACGCGCATGCGCATGTAGCAACACCTCGAAGGGTGGACAACTCAGACACAAAAAAATGACGCCGAAGGTCTTGCGGGCATTTCACCAAACACCTGGCGTGCGACGGATGCGGGGACGTCACCGGAAGGGGGAAACGGCGAATGGAAGGCGGTCGGCGCAGATGCGAGCGCACGGGCGAAGGCGCGCAACACGACGGTGGTGGCACGGAGGGCGTGCGGCTCGGGGCGCGGCGCAGCGCCGGTGGCTGCGGCGGCCGATGGGAGGCGCTGGAGCTCGGGCTAGAGGAGCGCGGCGGCGGGAGCGACCGGCGGAGGACGCGCGGGCGGCGACGCGGACGCGGCGCGCACGGGCGGCCGGAGGGCGCGCGGCCTGGGAGGCGCAAGGGCGCACGGCGCGGACGGCCGGGGGCGGGCGGCGCGGCCGGAGCGGGCGGCGGCGCTGCGTCGGGTCGGGGTGGAGCTCGGGCGCGGCAGCGGCGGCCGGCCCGCGCAGCGGCGAGCAGGGCGCTGCGGATGCGGAGGGGTCGCGTGGCCGCCCCGCAACACGGACACGGGGGTCACGGAAACGCGGCACCGGAAGAGGACGCGCATGCGCATGTAGCAACACCTCGAAGGGTGGACAACTCAGACACAAAAAAATGACGCCGAAGGTCTTGCGGGCATTTCACCAAACACCTGGCGTGCGACGGATGCGGGGACGTCACCGGAAGGGGGAAACGGCGAATGGAAGGCGGTCGGCGCAGATGCGAGCACACGCACGGCGGCGGCGAGCGCACGGGCGAAGGCGCGCAACACGACGGTGGTGGCACGGAGGGCGTGCGGCTCGGGGCGCGGCGCAGCGCCGGTGGCTGCGGCGGCCGGTGGGAGGCGCTGGAGCTCGGGCTAGAGGAGCGCGGCGGCGGGAGCGACCGGCGGAGGACGCGCGGGCGGCGGAGCGGACACGGCGCGCACGGGCGGCCGGAGGGCGCGCGGCCTGGGAGGCGCAAGGGCGCACGGCGCGGACGGCCGGGGGCGGGCGGCGCGGCCGGAGCGGGCGGCGGCGCTGCGTCGGGTCGGGGTGGAGCTCGGGCGCGGCAGCGGCGGCCGGCCCGCGCAGCGGCGAGCAGGGCGCTGCGGATGCGGAGGGGTCGCGTGGACGGCGGGGCGGCCGACGCGGCGGTGGGCCGGAGCGCGCGGTTCGGGGAAGCTCGGCTCGGGCGCGAGCGACTGCGGGCTTGGGAGCGAGCTTGAGAGGATTTGGTGCGGGAGGAGGAAGGAAGGAGAAGAGAAGAAAAAGAAAAGAGGAAAAAGAAAAAGGAAAAAAAGAAAGAAAGGAGGGGAAAAAGAAAGAAAAGGGGGTGGGAGGACTTTTGTAAAAATCCAGAAAAAATGAGGAGGGTGGCTGCAAAGTTGCAGGGGGGTGGGAAACAAGTTTCCAGGGGGGAAACCCTAGGGTTTGGTTAGATGGGCTTGGGCTTTTATTTCTCACTCATTTATTATTTTCTGATTTTTACTTTTAAAACAAAATAGAAAAGGAATTTGAAAACAAAACCTTTACAAAATAGTTTTTTATTTTCAATAGACAATTGAATAAACTAGTTTTTAACATTTGCAAAAGATTTGAAATATCACAATTTTTAATTAATTTGAAAATGCTTTTGAATTTAATTGTGGAAATTAAATTTAAATGCAATAATTATATTAATGCGATGCAATGCGATGCTATGTCTATGCAAAAAGAAAACTCACAAAACAAAAGGGGATAAATCCTGGGGCGTTACACTAGGTTCTTGTGGCAAGCATCGTCTGGAAAGCAGAAGTACCACATGGTGAAATGGGCCGATATTTGCGCCCCCGAGGAGTTTGGGGGCATAGGTATACTTGCGTCACGACACATGAATAAGGCCGTGATGTTACGCTGGGTGTGGAGGATCCTGCGGTGTGAGTGGGGCCTCTGGCTTGACTTGGTGAAAGCCAAGTATCTTAGGGATTGCCCCTTGTTGGCGTGTGAGCGCAAAGAGGGCCCCAGTTCTGGCATGCCATCCAATCTATTAAGGAGCATATCGGACTAGGGCGGTCTCATCCGTAGGTAGATGGGATACCCTATTCTGGCTTGACTCCTGGTTTGGCGGAAGGCCGCTACGATTTGTGTTCCTGGATCTTTTTGTGATTTGTGCGGAACCTTTGGTGTCGATTGCCTCTGCCTTCCAGCAGGGGCGGTGGAACATTGGGTTCCGCCGCACGTTCGGTCCAGGGGAGGTTGCGAGCTGGAGGTCCATGCTTGCATCACTCCCCCTAACCCTGTCTGATAGCCCGGATAGGGTCGCTTGGAGCCTTACGCCTACGAAGCACTTCTCCGTTGGCTCCGCGTACCGGGCCCTGTTTAGAGGGCATGTGTTGTCTTGGACTAAGCATCTTTCGAAGGCTCCTTTGCCTCTTAAGATCAAGATCTTTACTTGGCAGCTTCTCCGCGACCGCCTCCCTTCGGGCGTGGAGGTGGCAAAGTGTTTTGGACCTGGTGATGACACTTGTCCCCTTTGTGCGGTCCCCGAGATAGGGACCCATATCTTGTTCTCCTGTCCCGCTGCTCGGTTCCTGTGGAGCTTCCTCACTGAGGCCTTGGGTCCTGAGTGGCAGGCCCTTGACTTGGCAGAGTTCCTGGAAGTGCAGGCGAACCATAACGGGAGGGGGAGGTCCCTCTTCTGGTTGGTGTTCGCGGCAATGACCTGGACCCTTTGAACAATTCGTAACAAGATGGTCATCAAGCATGTCTTTCCATGACGGGCCACTGACTCGGTTTTCCAATTCTTGGCAGGAGTGGCATGCGTTGACTAGACAGAGGGACATACATCGGCTAGACGGCATTCTTGAGGATCTCCTGAAGGAGGCACACCTTCTATCTTCAACACCCAGCCGTTGAGCTCTATTGCGTAGAGATTGTATCAGGAGTAGTTGTTTTCCTCCTGGGATTTATTGTGTTGTGTCCCCAGCAAAACCTTTTTTCTCTCGCACTTCATATTTTTTTTCCTCGTCTGGTTGTGGTTGTAAACTGTGGATGGTTGCTTTATTTATAAAGCGGGGCGCAAGTCTTTTTCGAGGATGAATCAGCAAGTACTGAACGTAGCGGATGGATTTTTATCTCAAGCCGACATCTGCCTACAGGCCTAAAAATGTTACATGGTTGACCTTTCCTTCCAAGACCTAAATAAAGCATACAATGTCAGAAACATTACTGAATTAGCAGCAAAAGCAACATAGTAGGGTAGATAAGTTCACCTATGGAGTCTGAAATTTGAGTACTTTCATGGCCGCAGCACCAGCACTACTTGCTGCTTGTGCTTGGTATGTGCTAACAATCACATATCACACCTGCCACAATAACGATCAAAAGATTGCCATCAATTTATTTGTTCAGTCCATCAATGCAAACGCAAAAAGATAGTTTTACAGAGTAGTAAATTTACTACAAAATCCTCTAAGTCACAATACAAATGATGTGAAGATCTCAAGGCACATCTATTATATACTAAAAGCAAAATGAGTATGTCTAATAGAGCCACCACGTTAAGCCACATCATTTAAATTACTTTTAACAGTTAGATATAGAATATACGGTTAAGATTTAATAAAAATTATGTACCTTTTAATTACCATTGTCGAGTCCGATTCTGCTGTCACGTATTCCAGGTGCAAAACAACCTTATCCGTGCGTTTAAAAAAAAATACCAACACAACGTGACATGGGCAATATAGCATTCGCGTGTCGTGTAACCATTGGACTCTGTGCGGTAAAAAAAACTACAGAGCTAGCTGCAGCGAAATCATAAAGACGTCAGGCCCAGCTTAGTACACGACCAAAGTTAGTTATCTCCTTCCTAGACCCTAAAAAACACCCTACTTTGAACGTAGTGAAAAAGTGCAATAGCTTATACTCCTCTCCTTTAGAAATACTTGACAAATACTTATCTAAATACAGATCTTTTTATATGCTAAACACGCTCTAAATACATCTGTATGAAGATAAATCAATATATGATAGAGAAAACTTATAATCAAAAGATAAATACACTTTTTACAATTATTCATCCATGCACTACGATCATATGTATGATCATACTTACAACCGTCTGTTGACGTTGACGACTTGAGTTGAGTAGTTTCGAGATTGAAAAACCTACCACTATTGGCTAACCTTCTAGAAAAACAAAGACTAGCAATTAAGAATGTAATTGTCTTTAATTATACATGTATAGTGCAAAGCGCAAGGATTGATTATAAAAATAAAATAAAACGATATGCTACGAGAACAATTTGTATCGGACATCCATTTGAAAACACAAAGGATTAGACAGATCAAATTAGATTTATTCTAGAAGATCGATTAACATAGAAGATCGATTAACACAAAGGATTAGATAGACCATCCACAATAACATAAGATACCTAAAATATAACTAGAAGATCGATTAAGGTGTGTAATATCTCTAAGAGCCATTTACAGAAATTGAAATAATTTCTTTTTCGTGAAAAGGGAAATCAGGGATGAGATAAGACGTAAAGAAATTCTGACGTTAATAAGAACGTCTATTTTATAACGCTTCATCATAAGTTTAACTATTATAACCCAAAAATTCTACTTTAAAATAAAAATATATAGATAAGCATAATACGGTAGAGAAAATATAGACATGTCAGAAGTTCCCGCAAAAACAAAACGTCCGGTCGCCAGTTTAGCACACCTCTCTTTTTATTTGTGGATCATACACATCAAATGTTCATGATTATTAACATACAAGATTAAAACCTACATATCATCATAATTATGTTGGCAAAATATATCCATGGTTGTACTCATAAAATCACGTACAATATTCTTAAATATACATACTGGTAGATCTTTCTAACGTTTATAAAGTAAACACACATTATAACTTAATCTCTTCACAACCAAAAGTTTTATTAGTTTATTTCAAACTCAGTATCCGTGGGTATTTATTTTTAAATTAATATGATATATCATTGAAATAGCAAAGTTGTAGAAACAACTATGACTAATGAAGTTGTCAAAACAATGTGTTCTATAACAACATAGTGACATTTCATGACATGACATTTGTAACTAAGTGACATAATATAATTATTGGGTTAAAGATTGAGTTCGACAGGGAGAAACTTACATGATGCAAATCAATTGAGCAAAAGTATTGGTTATTATGAGGTGCGATATAGAACATAATAATATGTTGGCTATAACCATTTTTTTAAGATGTAAGCTTAGCTCAGTTGGTTAGGGAAGTGGATGTAGAACCCAATCACCCAGTTTCAAGTCGTCGTGGACGCATATTTGGATTCTTACGATTTTTTTTCTATAGGTGCCTCCCTTACCGCATTCATTTAAGAAATGACTAGAATTTTATGGCATAAATCAAAACATTCCTTGTGAGATGACTCAAAATAAGTTGATGATTGACTAAAATGTTGAAACTATGTACCATTTATATATCATTTTGAAATTAATATGTTACATGAAACGATGAGGCGTGCAAGCCCATGTAGTCATGTTTTACACGGAAACAAAAATATGTATCACTAAGAGAGTACAGTGAACAATGAGGGATGCGGGAAGAGAGTAAAAATATACTATATTTAAGTAGCAAGAAATCCGGTTAAAAGTAAACAAGCTTATAAAATATGTGACATGGAATTTTTTGGAAATATTAAAACCCCTACTCTCCATAAATTCAAAGATTACATGTAAGTTGTATTTTCTCTACCAAAAATTTTTGCCGTCACATGATGCTCTTATAGATTTGGTTTCGAATATGAATAAAAGTATAAATTTAATACATGAATATATTCAATACCTTATAGATGATGCCCTCGCATTTGCGAGGGCCACCTTGCTAGTAACTAAGAATAACTAAATATGCCTAATTTACGGTACTTCCTACTAACAAGCATCGTGTAATCCATAAAAAATGTTAAGTATCTTAACAAAGATAGCTCATAGACATCTGCACTCAGAGAACTGTTGCAAGTTTCATGCATGTGCCCCTGAAGAAGCATCACTAAGGGTTGTTAGGTCAAACTGCTCTAAATTAACAGTGAGCTGAGAAGGAAGAGCAACTTTCACAAGTCAAATAAAGTACTTGCTCACTTACTTTGCAAAGATGCTTCAAGATAATTGAAATTACCGAAGAATCAATCTGAGAAAATAGATATCCCATGATTTCTTCCGCAGCATAATGTTTACCATCAGATAACTTGATTAGAGACTTCACATACACATGACATAGGAGCAACAATAAACTGAATGTAATTAATTTTCTGTAAGCTGAGTGCAGAAGACCTAAACCAAACCTTGAACAACCGAGCTAAACTGAAATGCAATCGTGTGCAGAGCAGGCGGGGGACGGACGGAGGCAGCGCACACGCGCGTCCAGGACAGGTGGAAAGGGGCGGATGGAGACGACGCTCGCCTTTTCTTCTCTCGTGTGCTTGTGTGCAGCGATGGGCGACCGAATTCCCGATAAGGCAATTGGAGGCAGGGCAGCCGATCATGTCAGCGAGATTCCCCTGCAGAACATTTCCATGTCGTTGTTTCTGATAAGCAGCACGGCGTGGGCGACGCCATAGCCGCCGAAATTCTGGAGATCCACGTACGCAAGCTGGGTGGAGCCATAGACATCGGCGTTGAGTTTGATGGCAGGGGCGTTCATGGTGTATGAGTCTTTATGGGTTGTTCGGGTGGAGCCTGATGCCACCGGTCTGTGTATTCTTATCGAGCCCGTACAGAGCGACATCGTCAGAAAGTAACGCGGTGGATGAGCAGTTGGAGGTGCTGGAAGTTGTTTCCCTCGTCCCTAACACACTATCTGAATGTTTGGGCATCCTATACTCACATATTCCCTCTGTTCCATATTAAGTGACGCATATTTAGTACAGAGTTGTCTAAATCTATGATACTTAATTCTGTCGGACGGTCATCAGCCAGTTTAGTTTGCTGAGTACTGACAGAAAATACTCAGCATTCTGTTTGCCAACATCATGAGATTTAACACTTGGCAAAAAGACATTTGTCGGCATAGTTTTTACGAGTAGAGTGTAATACTCGGCAGTTATAACGGAGTATTTGGCATACTCGGTGAAGAACTGGTTTCCAGTAGTAACCTGTGCAACAAAAGCTCAGGTCAATCTGATAGTAGTAAAAACTTGGGACAATCTGCGGTGTTATTCCATGCCAAACATGGCACCTCCTGTCTCTGCCAAAATGTCATGCTTTAGTGCGAAGAGCACAATTTAGGAAGCAGACATATATCACGCAATTTAAAAAGGGTTCTGCTCTGGTGCTCCTCCCCTGCCAAATATTCTAACTCGAACGGGCAATATGACAAGTACGTAAGCCCCTGTAGCGTATACACCATATGATGCGACGGTTCCAGACACAACATCTCACAAAGCAGACCGCTTCATGCATTGATGAGACGACCCGAACCAAAAATTATCTTTAAGTCTCCCTAAGGGGGTAGCACTGAAGCAATACTCATTTAAAAAGGTTGATTTTTGTCCCGCTCTAATATCTATCTACTCATAGAACGTCACAAAGCAACCTGCAGTTATTCTTGATAAATTTGAAAAGAGACTAATTTGGAGCGTGCTTTGCGCTCGCTACTTGCCAACGACTAGGGCTCCCAGATCATATGCGAGCATGGTCTTGTCCTGATCGGCGGCGTTCACGTTGTACAGTGGCGACGACCGGAACACCGACAACGCATCCCCGCAGGATCTGACGGCCACGCTGGCATCAATGTAAGCCTGCCGTGCACTTCCGAACGAGCAGGAGAACAGCTGGTCGACGATGCTGGCCATGAGCCGGTGCGCCACGTCGTACTTGTCTTTGCAGTTGGCGTACGCCGCCCTCTCGTCGCCGGACGCCTTCTGCAGCAGCTGCTCCACGGTGTCCATGGTGGACTCGTACGACAGCTTGGCGAACCTGCTGGCGATGATCGCGTAGGTTGTGACCTCCCCGGAGGGATCCGCGTGCCGCAGCGTGTCCTGGCAGAGCTGGTAAAGGGGCTGCGAGGTGCACGCCTTGAGGCACGCCGCGTCTATGTCCATGGAAGGCACGTTGTCGCAGGCGTCAACCCCAGTGAAGAAGTGGGATGACAGAGTGGCCAGGGCAAGGATCAAGGTGACAGCTGTTCTCTTCCGCTTCGTTGCCATAGCTAACTAGTAGAGAGGCTAAGGCGAGGATGAGGACGGCGCCTGTTGTGGGGTGGAAGAAGCGTTGAGGTGGGCATATGTGAACACTGCCTTTTTATAGGACGATTTTTCCACCTGGCGCATATAGAGGAAGAAAATATGTAGCTATATGTATTTGTGATGTGCTCTGTTCTGATCAGGTTTTTGAATAACATGAAACTTTGCGGCTTTGATATCATATAAAATTGTATGCTATACCAGTTCAACCAATAGACCAATCTGATTGAAAGAGACTAGGCAATTACATTTAACGTAGAGGTAAGGCATATATTTTGATTTTTCAAGCTCAAACTTTGATGAAAAAATAATCGCAATTACTCTTTATATATTAACAAAACTGCAGATCCAAAAATTACTTTGGATAAAAAGCTTATGCTATTAGTTTGTGCCACATAATCCGCGTAAATTGTTATACTAGTTGTTGGTAATACTTGACCTTTAGTGTACATGCTATATTTAAACATATGGAGAATATTGTATCTAATAATTAGTTATATTTGGTACACCATTCTTTCGGCTAATCCACAATAATGTTTGTTTTTAAATATCATGTAATAAATGAAATAAATCAAAATGACCCGTACTCATCTTAATTTAGATGAATTGACATAGGCATATAAGAAAGAAAACTGGCACCTCATTACTTCTGCAATATATATTGCCAGATAAATAAGGAGATAAATAATGTTCTACATTTTTAGGAATTCTATCTATGATTAATGCATACCCGCTTATTATTACCAGCAAGCAATTAATAGGGTAGCTGAAAAACAATTTTCCATTAAAAAAATGCAAGTCTTAGACTTTGGATATTATCTAGGTTGTTCCAAAATTGGTCAGACAGACTAATTGTTTGCATAAATCACGACCCGTTCATGAAAAGACCACGGATGTCTGGACCGGGATGTCGACGGGACCTTCCTGGGGTTCGATGGGTTTCACTTTCAACTTGTTGTAACATTTTGTATATTCCAAAGTGTCTAATCACAAATGTATCTGTAAAAATGTTACATGCAGCCCTTTGAAAGGGAAAAAAAATCACGTGTAACCATGTAGATGAGAGATATCCAAATTAACTAATTTGATGGACTTACTTCCTTTCGTGATAAAAACAAGTTTCTAATATAAAGTTGGTTTTATTCAAAATAATTATAAGAACCAGTTTCGAAGAACTCGACGTGAGAAACACAACGGTGAAAAAGGATTTTAATTTTGACGATTGGTTAAAAGTAGTGCATTTTCTTACAGTAGTTTGTATAATAATGCTGTCGGGAAAACAGTAGGATGAGGTTTTGATACAGGGTGGACACGCCCTCTCGTCACACAAAAGTGTGTGCCGTCAAGTTGCTTCCTAAAGGTTAAACACTAGCAGCCCGTAGACCTAAGATACACCGACTGAAAAGCAAATAGTACAATAATATTTTTGCAAAGAAAGATCCAAATATCTATTACATTTATCCAAACCAAAAAAAACACAGGAATTCTACTGGATTACTGGATAGGTGCATATTTGAACATCTCAGTAACACCCCCTAGTGATCTTGCCAGAATAACAGACATGTTAAGCATGCCGGCCGTAGTGTCTGTGACTGCTTGAGCGCTACTAGCCAACGATCAAGGCACCCAGATCATACGCGACAAAGGTCTTATCCAGGTCGGCGGCGTTGGCGGAGTAGAGCGGCGACGCCTGGAAGTCTGTCAATGAGTTCCCGCAGGCCGTGAGGAAGACGGTGGCGTCAATGTACTCTTGCCTCGGGTACGCGAACGCGCAGAGGGACATCTGGTTGGTGACGCCGATCATGAACTCGAGCGCCTTCCCGTACCTGTCCTGGCAGAACTCGTACGCAGCCTTCTCCCCGTCGGGAAGCGACGGGTTCTCCAGTAGTCGGTTGATGATGGCCATGCTGGAGTTGTACGACTTCTTGGCGGCCTTGGCGGCGACGACAACGTAGAAGGTGACCTCTTTGGTGGGACGTGATCTGGCAGAGCTGCACTCGGGGTCCATAGTCCGGAGCGTGCTCTGGCAGAGCTGCACTTGGGGCGGGGAGACGTTGCTGCACGCCTTATCGCATGCCTCGTCGATGCTCATGGACGGGACATTGTTGCAGGCTTCGCCATTGGAGAAGAAGAGGGTGACCAGAGTGGCCAAGGCAAGGAGGAAGGTTTTGGATGCTCTCGGCATGGTCACTGCTTGGAGCTCGATCGAGAGGCCAGCTAAGGTGAGCACGAATTTATCTCTGGGAGAAGTGTACAAGAAGAATGGTCTAAAAATAGGAGATAGATTTACCAGCTGGTAGATTGTAATCGGAAATGTCTAGGGTGTGTGGTCAAATACCAATAATGCTACACCTTTTTTAATAACAGGAGAGCTGATATATTCAGTCGTATAACAGAAAGTCAAGATTACAGCATTAACCTAGTACAGAGTAACCGAGTAAAAAAACGTACACGCAGTTGAAGCAACATGGTCTCAACCCTCACACGAGACGAGATTGGCCTCGCCGGGTAAACACACTACACACATCCATAAACTGGAGCCACGGCTTCGCCTTCTCCTGCAGGAAAGCAAAGTCGTAATCCCGTATGCCCTAGACGCCTAATAGCCGATGCTACGCAAAATGACCTGTCAGAAATCCTAGGTCACCGTCCCGACCGGACTTCCGATTAAATCGACCAGACTGACCAACTGGCTACCTTTGCGACCAACTGGCTACCTTGGCAGCACCTGCACTTCACCCATGGTTTGCTAGGCAATGGCTACATCCCATAGAGCCGTTGCAAAGCCATTTGAGTTTCGAGGTGGTCCTTCAGGAGCCGCCGTCCTGACACCCTGGCTAAAAGAGACATTGCTCGGTTGCTACAAATTCAGTGCACCACGAGGTTAACTTCTCCAAGGCGACGCCTTCAATAAGCTAACGACGTGTGCATAGACACCTCCCGCTCAAAATGAGCTTAGGCTTTCACACAGAGAACTTAAGACACCCGCGTCGGTAGAAGATCATGCTCCTGAACGCACATCAAGAAGGAGAACGACACTCGAGGGTGCCACCATCGCCGGCACCGAAGTGCAAGGATTTCACAGAGTGCAATATTGACCACAAAATGAATGAGGGAGCTTCGACACAGGAGCAGCGAACCAAGCGGCGTGATTCCGTCGCTGACCACAAAACCGAACCTCACGCTGTCAAAGTTGTGGCACCACACTCCATGCCGGCTCAAGGACCAGAACTGACAGTGGAGGCTAGAACTACACATCGCACACCGCATGCACCGTTCCAAGGTAGCCTCCTATGTTTCCTCACTGCTCGGAGCACAGGCACGATCCTGAGCGAAATCCCACGCCCACAGCAGGACCTCATCGAGCGGACGTCGGGCACCAGTAGGAGACCGGCTTCGTATACTAAATTATACCCATATACCAAATTATACCCACCTCACAAGTTTGCATATCTTAGCTGTAATTAGCTCATAATATTTGGGTAGAAATCCTTGTACTATTATTTGTATTCTACAATCTTCTCTCACCTATTAATTCTATGAATTTTGTTCGTTTTGGTGTACCCTAGGTATCCATGAGGATCTTCTAATTGATTGATTACCTTGCATACCCTCTACTTATTACAATAGTAATATTTTGTAGATTTGTTCAGAAGTCATCTGATACATTTGTTAAGCAGTAAACAAATACATCTTGAGGGTGACACTACTGGACTCCTTTAACAAGACTATATCTGTCATGACTAGTATCTGTATTGGTTTTCAAATTTATGTTCAATTTTTTAAATCAAGATCGATGCCTTTTCTGTGAAAATCCTACAAGTCGTTATACTTAGATATCAACATATAGACAAGCAGAAGAGGTACTAATGAGTACATAAACTAAAAAATTAGGGCGAACTGTTGCACTAACTTCTGATGCGAGAGCAAAACGGGTCCAAATTTTGTTAGTATTGACACGTGGCATTGTGTTTTTGTGAAAAAACATATTGTACATTTTTCTCTCGTATCTTCCACCTCTTTTTTCCCAAATTCATCACCATGGGGACCCCATGCATTCTCTCTGACTATCATCGCCGGACTGCCAGAGAAGCTGAGCAAGTTCGAGAGCCTCAAATGTGCCTACGTGGATGTGTATTGCGGTAACTTACTATTCCATCGAGCTAGGGTCGAATTTACTTCAGCATATCATCTAAACGAGAACCCAAACGTCACAACTTGAACTCAAAATAACTTTGAATCATGACTAAATATTTCAGGACATCAGGCAATATCACATCATGGGGTAGCAGAAAGGTTTTCATATCAGCCTGACTGTTATTCTGGAAGCAGCAGCCAGCAGTGACATTTTTTACTTGCCAACGATCAAAGCGCCCAGATTAAACGCGAGCATAGTCTTGTCCTGGTCGGCTGCATTCATGGTGTACAGCGGAGATGACTGGAACGCTCGTAGCTCGTCCCGAGCAGCGGCGACGGCGGCCGTGGCATCGACGTACCTCTGTCTGGTGCCCAAGAACGAGCAGTTGTACAGGTCGTTCAGGATGCCGGCCATGGAGCTAAGCGCCTCGTAGTACCTATCCTTGATGCGGGAATACGCCGCCCTCTCATCGCCAGGGAGCGAAGAGTTGTGCAGCAGCTGGTCTGTGGTGTCTATGGCGGTCTTGTAGGAGAGCTTGGTGTACTTGGCGGCGATGATCGCGTAGACGGTGACCTCGGCGGCCGCCGCGCCATGTTCCAGCGTGGTACGGCATAGCTGGTACAGGTGGGGACACGCCTTGTGGCACATGTCGTCCATGTACATGGTCGGGACGTTGTGGCATGCCTCGCAGTGGCCAGCGAGGAGCACGGTGGCCAAGGCAAAGATCAACACAGCGGATGCTTTCATCATCATGTTGATAGCTCGTTGGAGATGGATGTTTGGTCTTGTGTGGGAGATGTGTGGCCACTGGGCAGAAGAAGAAAATGCTTTACATAAATATTATGAGTTTCTGTTGTTTCATTCCATATCAACGTCATTACACCATACTTTATATTTGAGACACCAGTTTTAGGTCAATTTAGGGTCTGATATGAGAAAGCAATTAATTTTCGGTCTAAATTCTAAATTATCTTTATTGTTTTTTGTATCTACTCCGTCTAAATTCTAAATTGTCTTAATTATGCCGTTTTGGGCATTAAAAGTGTCTTTAAAGTAAAATATTGACCATCAATTTCTGTATCAATATATTTGCTTGCTGTATTTCACAATAGATTTAGATTTACTTAAACCAACGCTCGTACACAATTTTTGTACTGCCTGGGTCCCAGTTTTCAATTAGTCCTAAAACCGCACCTCCTATGCACAAATATATTTATTGCCTCTCTATTAGTGGCGGATTGTCTTTATCCACCAACGCATTTTTTTGTTGAAACATTAGGGTGTGCTTTATTTATCAATCATAGAAGAGTTTACGGACTCCTTTACAAGACTTTGGACAGTAACCTCCACCCAGGGGGACACTGCCTCCAACAACACACCCACACACCAACCTCTAAAGCCATACTTTGCAATATCATGAGCTGCCATATTACCTGTTCTTCTAACTTTCTCAAATCTGAAGCCTGGTAGATTTTCCAATAAATTCTTCGCCTCTAAGAGGATCACCTTAATTGCTGACTTACATCTTTCAGAACTGCGAAGAGCATGAACCACTGCTGCATTATCGCTCTCAATGATGACATTTTTGTCAGCTAAGGGGAGCATAGCTTTAACACCTTCCAGGATTTTGGCAGTGAGGGATAGTCGCCCATGCTGAGAAAATTATTTTGCCAATGCTGTCATGCATTATTGCTCCCCAACGCATGCAAGATTTTAGCCCTAATCTGCTAGCACTTTTGGACTATATTTACCAATTGAGATCTAATAACTGGGGCGGATGGAGTACTGAACGGGAGGATGGTCTTGTCGCCACCACGAGCTATCATGAAGCTAGATAAATTACAATATGTTCGTGCGGGCAACACTCGATGTATATCAAGTTATCAACACCACCAGAAGACAAAATGGAATTATCTTACGGACACCACCAGCAGACTGTGATGGTGCGAGTACAAGCCAAGCACCAGTGGCAGCATCAGCAGTCGCAACACCACCACTTACAGACGTTGATGGCACTGTCACAAGCCAAATATCAGCAACGACAACTGCAGATAAGGCCCAGACATCAACACCGTGGATCAATGGGCTGAGTGGTTGCTTGGTATTCAGCTCGTCGTCCAAGTTACAAAGAAATGATTTTGTTAGCAGCACCCATGGTGGCGTGCAGTTACCAGCTGCTGCAATAGGAGAGATCGGGAAGCTGAGGTTCTTACATACTCTTGATGTGTTCAATGTCGAAGGTCCCAGTGGAAAGGTCCTCCTTAGAGAGCTCAAGAAGCTTGCCCAATTGCGGAAGCTAAAATTGTTGGGCCTCAATCAGAGAAACTGGCAGGATTTTTGTTTTGCCATCTCTGGTCATGGCTATCTCGAGTCCTTGTCAGTGCGACTTAGTGATGGTCAGCAGGATCATATGTATTGGTTGGATGAGATCTCGAAGCCACCAAAGACAATTAAGAGCCTCAAGTTGTACGGGGGTAATGTACACGTGTCACCAGTCTGGATGAAGCAGCTTGAGGGACTCACAAAGGGCGATTTTGAAGATGTTGAGCTGAAAGTATCAAGGCAAGATGAAATGAACGGCCTTATGGAGCTGCAACATCAGGATATGTATCATCGTCTTTGTGTCAAGCCAATTCAAGATTGCAAGCTCTGTTATGGCTGGTGGAATATTGAGGTGCTGGTGATTCACTGCTCTAATACTGAGTCGTCTCTGGAGCTCTCTGGGGTGGACAAGTATCTACCTAATCTGAAGGAAGTCTGGCTCAAGGGTACCTGCAGCGAATCAGTCAAGTAACACCTGCAGGATGAAGCTTCCAAGCATCCCAAGAAACCTGTGGTGAAGCTGCAAGACCAACACCGTACGTCGTGATTCGATCGTTATCATTTTGCTTCTCTACTCTCATTCATGTGTTCCTTTCCTTCTCTACTCTTTTTCATGTGTCTGCAATAAGCATTTGCTTGCTGAATTAATTCGGTTCCAACAGAACTGATAGGAAACAACTGTTACGTCGAAGAAGATAAATACTGTGACGATATCCAAATTGAACATCCATTGATCACTAATGAGAGTTATGCACATTCTATCAGCAAATGCTATCTACACCTTGCATTGGTCGTGTACAGGCGGGCAGTAACTTTAGCCTCCATGTGAGTTTACACTTTAAGGGTCGGTTCGAGTCACCGTGGTATTCAAAACTGAGAAGATTCGCCTGCAGGAAATGTTCTTCTTCTGTCAATCCGTTCCCACCAACTTCTGTTTAAGCCGACGTAGTTAATGTGTTCTGGTCTACTATGAGATTCATATGACTGTTCCTGGAATCATCCTGTCTGGTCAGACTGCACAGAGAAAGTACTATCAGCATACCCGTTTGCATGTCATTTCAACGCCCGCCCCTTTCACCTTGCTCTCAAACTTGTAATCGTGCCAGCCTGCAATCCGTTGGAGTTGGTCGTACCATCCAAGAACTCCGGCTCCTGTCAGTGTCAGTCGAGAGAGTATATTTGCACCGACTCCTCTCAATGGTCTGAGGAACCCTTCGGTGGAAACTATCTGCTTTCCTGAGAAAGGGCGTTCTTACAGCCGAAATGTCTTTTTTGGTCATAGGAGCAGATGCTCCCACAACGCAGAATCTGGATTTTAAAATATCAACGCAGAATCTGTCATCATGGGACATTTCGGTATTTCGATTTCTTTGGTCTCAACAGTGGGGGATAATGTCACGGAGGTTGAAGTCTGAGGTAGTAATTGTAGATCGAGTCTTTGAGGTGATAACGACTTTACTTGTTGATTCATGACTTGGAGCAGCAGCAACGATAAGAGGGAGCCACAGGAGGAGTACAAGTCTTTTCTTTCAGGGTGAAAATCTAAGATCTAGGGAAAAAACCTTATAAACTTTGTGGATTGAACTGTACCCTCGTCTGGTACGTTTGCGTGTTTATAAAGGCTCCCGCATACAGAGATCGTATAGGATACAGAGATCATATAGGATTCGGTGTACTACACCGTATCCCTTACGTATTCCTATATCTATTACATGTATTATATCTAACAGCCCCCCTTAATCTCAGCCTGTAGAAAGGTTGAGATTACGCTTAAATTCATTTAGCATCTTGACTGGAAGCGCCTTCGTAAAACCATCTGCAATCTGATCTTTGCTAGAGACAAAACGAATAGCCAGACTGTTGCTAGCAACTCGTTCCCTGACAAAGTGAAAATCAATCTCTATATGTTTGGTACGAGCATGAAACACAGGATTTACTGACAGATAGGTAGCACCTAAATTGTCACACCATAGACTTGATTTTCCTTCAGTTTAACTCCAAGTTCCAAGAGAAGAGCCTCAAACCATATAAGTTCAGCGGTGGCATTAGCTAAAGCTTTGTACTCAGCCTCAGTACTGGAGCGAGACACTGTAGCTTGTTTGCGTGCACTCCAAGAAACTAGATTCGGTCCAACAAATATAGTAAAGCCACTTGTAGACCGCCTATCATCAATAGAGCCAGCCCAGTCTGCATCTGAGAATGCACTAAGAAAAGTGGATGAGGACCTTGTGAATCTGATGCCAAGTTTTAGTGTATCCTTCACATATCGGAGAATACGTTTTGCAGCTGTCCAATGTGTAGTAGTCGGAGCATGGAGATACTGACATACCTTGTTAACTGAGAATGACAAATCTGGACGTGTAAGAGTCAAGTACTGTAATGCACCAACAATACTTCTATACCGAGTCATGTCATCAGGACCAAGCGGTGTACCATCCTTAAGGGACAACTGTTCCGTAGAGGATAAAGGTGTAGGAGACGACTTACAATGTCGCATACCAACTCTTTCAAGTAAATCTATAGCATACTTCTCTTGAGTCAAGAGCAACCCATTTTCCATCTTTTTCACTTCCATGCCAAGAAAGAAATGTAAATCACCTAGATCTTTGATTGCAAAGTGCTTATTTAAATCTCGAAGGAGGGCGGTGATAGCATGATCCGAAGAGCTTGTAACTATGATGTCATCAACATATATCAAGACAAACATGGTTATACCTGCTTTGTTGAAGAGGAACAGAGATGTATCAGCCTTTGATGGTGAGAATCCAAGATCACACAACTTGGAACTCAACCTGGAATACCATGCCCGAGGTGCCTGTTTCAGTCCATAAAGAGCTTTATCAAGTTTGCAAAGATAGCGCGGAGAGTGGGGATCCTCAAAACCTGGTGGTTGATTCATATATACTTCCTCTTCCAGAACACCATGAAGAAACGCGTTCTTGACATCTAGCTGCCGGAGACTCCATCCACGAGAGACAGAGAGAGACAAAACAGTCCTGATAGTAGCAATCTTAACCACTGGACTAAAAGTGTCTTCATAATCAATTCCATACCTTTGTTTGAAACCTTTTGCAACAAGACGAGCTTTGTAACGATCAATAGAACCATCAGCCTTTCTCTTTATACGATGCACCCATTTGCAGTCAATTATATTTTTGGTACTGTTTGGAGGAACAAGATGCCAAGTCTTGTTCTCAAGCAATGCCGCACATTCCTCCTCCATGGCTTGACGCCAGTTAGAATCACCAAGAGCCTCAGCAAGTTTTGTCGGTTCTCCTGTAGAAGAGAGCAAGCCATATCTAACACAACCATCTTTATATATTTTAGATTGTCGTATACCTTTCTGAAGCCGAGTGCGTGCTTGAGGAGGCAAAGAAACTGATGGCACAACAGGAGACGGAGGAGGCGTGATAGTAATATCATCAACATCTGTTTCAGCTGCAGAATCGGCTGCAGCATTGCTAGCCACAGGGGATCCAGAATCCTCGGAATATGCTCCAGGAGAATCAACCAATGGGGAGCCATGAGGGAACGTTGGAGGCGATCCGGTCGGAGAATCATCAGGAGATCGCGACGGGACGTCGTCATCCTCTTGCGCATGGGCAGACGCGCTCACATGTGGAGCCAGCGGCGTAGTGACACGCGGCGACGAGGGAGAGGCCGCGAGGCGCGAGCGGCCAGCGCTCGGCGGGCAGACGCGGGGGAAGGCAGGTTCCTCCTCGGGATCCGAATCTTCAGAATTAGACGTATCTGCCTCGTGTTCTGGTGCTGTAGTGTCTTCTTGGGGCTCATTTTGGACATGAATTTGAACATTTTCTGCTGCATTAAAACTGGAATTTTCTTCTGCAACTTGATACACATTAGTAACAGGAACAATATTAGGCATATGATCATTAACAATGGTAGAGCCCTCAATAGACGGTAATGAAGGAAGTAGAAGGATTTGTTGTTTTAGGAGGGCGCCGGCATTTGGATGAAGAGAGGAAAAAGGGAAGACGTTCTCATCAAACACAACGTCACGAGAAATATAGACACGGCCAGTAGAGACATGAAGACATTTGACACCTTTATGGAGAGGACTATAACCAATAAAGACACATTGTGTTGAACGAAAAGCAAGTTTTCTTTTGTTGTAAGGACGAATATTAGGCCAACAAGCACAACCAAAAGTTCTAAGAGCATCATAATTCGGTGTCATGTTGAGGAGCACGTTTGTGGGAGTAGAGAAATCAAGGACTTTGGTAGGAAGCA
Organism: Poa annua; assembly: GCA_026929855.1. NCBI lineage: Eukaryota > Viridiplantae > Streptophyta > Magnoliopsida > Poales > Poaceae > Poa > Poa annua. The sequence goes on along the minus strand of CM049430.1, from coordinate 77,230,395 downwards.
AGTTTATGAGAAAGGTGGCTGCGAGGAAAGCTTCATCCCAATATTTAAGAGGCATGGAGGCATTAGCGAGTAATGCAAGACCAACTTGAACTATATGGCGATGTTTCCGTTCAGCTGAACCATTTTGTTGGTGAGCATGAGGACATGAGACATGATGTGTGATACCAACTTTTTGAAAAAAGCTATTTAATTTCTCATATTCACCTCCCCAATCAGTTTGCATAGTAACAATTTTCCTTTCAAATTTGCGTTCAACATATTGTTGGAAGTTAAGAAAAGCTTGATAAACATCAGAACGCTTCTTGAGCAAATAAATCCATGTGAATTTACTAAAGTCATCAATAAAGCTTACATAGTATGCATGTTTCCCAACAGAGAGAGGGGCAGGACCCCATACATCAGAAAAAACTTGCTCTAAAGGAACTTTGGAAACACTAGTGGAGATAGGGTATGGTAATTGATGACTTTTTGCTAACTGACAAGAATCACAAACATATGGAGTACTCTCTGGGGTGTAAGCTATTTTATTCCTTCTAAGAACTTGTTGAACGACAAAAGAAGATGGATGTCCTAAGCGGCGATGCCATGTAGAAGATGACGGTTTTATCGTGATGAATGCATGCTTGGAGGTCTCATTGAACATGGGCACCAAAGGATAGAGACCATCATAGCATGGGCCTCTAAACAGGATTCTTCGTGTGACTTGGTCCTTAATTAAAAAGAAGAAAGGGTGAAACTCGATAAAGACATGATTATCAAGAGTAAATTTATGAACAGATAGAAGATTTTTCGATGCACTAGGGACATGTAGAATATTTTTAAGCTCAAAGGAATTGTGAGGGGTACGCATTATTGAATGACCAATATGACTAATATTCATACCTGATCCTTCAGCAGTGTGAACACGATCATTGCCGATGTACTTGTCATGTGTGGAAAGCTTGTTCAATTGTCCAGTGATGTGATCGGTGGCACCTGTATCAGAATACCACGGGGACTCAACTCCAGGTTCAACAGTGTAGGAAGCAACATGTGCACTCTTTTCACCACGGCCACCATTGTCATTCTTGTCATCATCAGCATAGCGCCACCAACAATCACTAGCGGGGTGGCCATGTATCTTGCAAATTTGACAATCAGTGTTGACATAGGGGGTGGGAGCGCGGTCCTGACGAGAGCGCCCTTGACGGCTATCAACTCGGCCAGAACGGCGATCACGCCTATCATCTCCTCGGCGTTCATCACGATGCCAACCATCTCGTCCATCTCGGCGATCATCATCACGACGCTCATTACGGCGCCAATTGTCACGGCGATCATCATCACGGTGATCACGACGATAGCCACTGCCACCGCCGCCACCACCATTGCCTCCCCTGTCATCTCGGCGATCACGATCCGGACTGCGGACTCGTGAGCGATCATCATCACGGCGGGCAATATTAGCCGAGGAGGAGAAGCTGATTTCCTCAGTAGGAGCATTACGCATATCATATGCATACAACTGATCATAGAGATTATCTAGGGTTGTGGAAGTGTTTCCGTTGACGGCAGTGATGAGAGAATTATAATGCACACGGTCAAGACCTTGCAGAATATAACCGAGAACCTCATCATCTTCAATGGTTTTCCCGAGGGCAGTGAGCTCGGAGGCGAACCCCTTCATCAGCGTGAAGTACTGATCTGCAGTCATGTTGAGTTTCTTTGTTTCCTGCAACCTGGTCCGAAGGTGCTGCACTTTGGAACGAGATGCCGAGGCAAACATGTTGTTGATCGATTTCCAAGCTTCTGCCGTAGAGGTCATCGCAAGGACGTGCGAGAGGATATCCGGTGACAAAGAATTGAGCAGGAACCGAAGAACCTGTTGATCACGTGCAATCCAGGCAAGGTATGCGGGGTTGTCGACGGTGACTTGCTTCTTGTGCTCATCTTCCATGATGATCTTGGTCGGGGCGCGGCATCAGTGCCATCCAGGAGCCCCATCACGTTGGCTCCGCGGAGCGCCGGGATCATGAGAGCTTTCCATAAGAGGAAGTTGGCACGGGTCAGCACCTGGGCAGGAGGAGCACCGAGAGCAGCGGCCAGAGAACCGATCGTTGAGGAGGACGACATGGCGAGCTGGTTTTGTTGTGGACGAGGTCGTAGATCTTCTTGCCGCGGCGGCTAGAACAGCGGCGACGGCGGCAGGTTTTGTTGTCGATGTAGTCGTAGGTTTGGTGCGGTGGCGGCGGCTGAGCAGCGGCGGCGACGGCAGGTCTTGGGTCGTAGTCGTAGGCGGCAGCGGCGGCTGAGACGCGGCGACTGCAGCAGGTCGTTTGGTCGTGGTTGTGGGCGCGGCGGCGGCGGCTAACTAGCGGCGGCGCTGGCGAGTTTGTCGATCGTATGTTCGGCGGCTAGGTATCGAGGAAGAGGTGCTCTGATACCATATAAACTTTGTGGATTGAACTGTACCCTCGTCTGGTACGTTTGCGTGTTTATAAAGGCTCCCGCATACAGAGATCGTATAGGATACAGAGATCATATAGGATTCGGTGTACTACACCGTATCCCTTACGTATTCCTATATCTATTACATGTATTATATCTAACAAACCTCTCCCCCGAGCGCTCCCGCGACCTAACCCTAGCAGCCAGCCGCCGCCGGCCAGCGGCCGCCTTTCCCTCCTCCCTCCTCCCTCACCCCTCCTCCCTCGCGCGGACGCGCCGCCCCCGCGGCGGCCGGCCGCGGCCTCAGCTCCTTTCTCGCTCGGCGACCCTTCTTTCGTGGCTCACGGTCGCCGCCGTCGGCAGTGGCCACCGGGCGCGGCCCGGTCGGCGCCGGCGGCGGCGGCGTGTCTTCCCCCGCGTCGGGCTTGGAGGAGGCGGGGCTCCTCCCTCCGGCGGCGGTGTGTACAGGGTGGCGGCGGTCTGGCTCCGACCGGGTGGTGGCGAGCGACGGCGTGCCCGTGGTGTGTGAGGTGCACATCGCCATGGGACGGTGGGTTCTCTACAGGGCTGCGGTGGTCTGCCTCAGCCCAGATCTGGGCCCGTTTGGGCCCATCTGGGTTGTGGCGGCCTGAACAGCTCTCGGATGACCTGTTCTGCAAATCGAGTTGGTAGAGCTCGGGATGGGGTGCAGCAGCGACGACGGCAGCCCTGGTTGCAGCGCGACTGCGGGCTTTGCTGGACCCGGTTGGAACTGGCAGGTAGCTGGATCTAATTGGGACCGGTGGGGCTGTGGTTGCGTCCGGTCAACTACCGTCTTGGCGGTGGAGGCAGTTCCCTCCCGCGCAACCGTGGTGCCGCTGCCTCTGAGTCGAGCTTCTCCTCCTCCATTTTGTAGACCTCGTGGTAGTCGCTTCGAGGAGACGACGACGGTGACTTCGTGACTATAGTGGCGCAAGCTGGTGGGCGGCGAGTCTGGGTTGACAAGGCTTCGGCTTTGCGGGGCTCCTACACAAGGTATCGCTCGAGTGGTGGTTATGGTTTCGGGAGAAATCCTTGTCAGCTTGTCTGACACCGGCGCGGTGCCACCCTCGGTGGCATCATTCCTTCTTGAAGGGCGTCGTGGCTACACTCCATCCACTATCCTCGGTGTGCCAGGGGAAACCCTAGAACCAGCAATGGTTCGGGCAGCAGCGATTTCTTTCCTTCTTGAAGGTGCTGCTTGGCACTCAACGATCCGGTGTTAGGAGCGTGGCGGTAATTCTCCGGAGGGCGCAACAGTTACGGGTGACCTTAGTTTAGTCTTCTTGCCTATGTTTCCATTTCTTTTGTTTTGGGCATGTGGTGTTTGCTGTTGCCCCAGCTTGTGTGGTGTGTGTGTTGTCTCTTAGGCGTTGTGCTGTCTGGCCCAGCAGCGGTCTCAAAACGTGTGGCTTTATTTATAAAGCGGGACGAAAGCCTGATTCGAGAGAAAATCTTAGATCTAGTCTTAATTGGTTGTGTCTTACAATGGCCTTGCCGAAGCCATTGTTTTGAGAGCGCAGATTTTCTTTAAAGTGAAAACCTAAGATTTATGATCGGGTGATGACGAGGCTTGTGCACTGTTTCCTTCTTGAAAACGTCATTTTTAGAGAAGTTGAACTTCAGCCTTCAGGTGTTATCTCGGTGGTGGTTTGTGTTGCAGCTATAAGAAATTGATCTGGATTTTTTGTTTTTTCTTCTTCCCCGTTTTGTTGTAAGACCGTGTGCATCCTAAATTCCTAATGTCCTTAAGACATTTTGTTGTTACAGAGACCCGGTCTACTTGGTATATCACGATATTAATATATTTCTTTAATCAAAAAATGTGACAAAGTGTGAGACTTGGTGATTTTTATAATGACCGTATAGAAGTGCTTAATCTACTTAATCCTTTGGTGTGTAGCACCTCAAGCGTGAGCCATAATGATGTGAGCACACATTACAGCCAGACAGGAAACGAGCTGCCAGAACAATGCCGTTAACATTGTTCATGGTATGCTACTACGGATCAACACCTGTAAGTAATCTACCGACAGAGTAGGCGAGGATGGCCTTGTTCCGGTCGAGGAGATTCATGGTGTACAGCGGTGACGACATAGCCTTCAGCAGCCTGTCTCTGCAGCTCTCCAGCTGCGCAACCCCATCCCTGTACCGCTGGCCGAGGCCCGTGAACCGGCAGCCGATCAGCGCGTCGGCGACGGCCTGCATCGTGCCGCCGGCCTCCTGATACTTCTCCGCGCAGAGCGTGTAAGCGTCCCTCTCATCGCCGCCGGGGAGCGACGCGTTGCCGAGCAGCCCGCCCAACGCGCGCTCCGTGTCGTCGTAAGACGCCATGGCTCGCTTCGCGGCGACGAGCGCGTAGAGGGACACCTCGTTCAACGGGTCGCTCACGTCGCGCATGGCGTCGTGGCAGAGCTCGTACATGAACTCGGTGCTCGCGGCGGCGCGACACACGGCGTCAACGCTCATAGAGGGCACGTGAGGGCATGATGCCGCGACAAGGTGGCAGTGCGTGGCCAAGGCGAGGGCGAGATGGACGAGGAAGACGACGATGGCCTTCATGGATGACATTGAACTGTGGCTGACGAGTTCTCGCTTGTCAGGCCAGGCACAGACAGTCGTATTTATATGACTATTCTCTTCATTCTGTAGGAAACTCTTTATGCAGGTTTTATATTGACAGCTCATCAATTTCCTGGATACTGCAAGCTGCTTTCATGTGTAACCCGTATATATATATATATGGCCATGCGTTGTACTGTGTACTGGTTAATGCGGCAAATTTTTACTGGTTGTATATGTCATATATGATGAACGATCAAAAAAGGCATTTGGAACTTTGCCTAAATGGAGCCTTTAAAAAAAAAATATGGTATTACATAATTAAAAAATGTACATATCGGCAATGATGTATGCTTCGAATGTGCAAAGTCTCAATCCGAAATACGTATATTCTTGGCTTAGAAAAAAAACCAAAACTAAATACCTGGGTGTGTGTGAACATACACATTCCCTTGTCATATTTTGTCCTTTTATATAACTTAAAATACAAAATAATTTGGATTGAAACTTTGCACACTTAAACTACACATAATTACGTGTATGTACACATTTTTCACATTGTTTCTCTAAAATGTGTTTTTTTCAACGTTCAAAATAAAGGACTAAATCAAAATCACTACGGGAAACACAGCCCACGGCCATTTCAACGTCGACGGTAATATGTCGGGGCCGTCGGTGTTATAACGTGAAATCGACGAAACGAAAAAACCGTCGGCGTCGTTTTGCCGTCAGCGTTCTAGTTGTAAGGCCGACGGCCATCGTCGGGCTCACAATGCCGTCAGCGTACATTTAGTGAGCCCGACGGCCACCGTTGGGTTTACAGTGCCGTCAGCGTCCATCTAATCACATTGTGAGCCCGACGGTATTACCGTCGGGCTCACTATACAGTTTTTTCAGTTTTTCTCAAAAAATTAGATTACATCCAAAAAAAATATGAAAAAATACTATAAGAAAAAACCCTTTGGCATACAGTCTTTTGACATGTACTAGTTTTTAGAAAAATGATAAACTTGAGTTTGGTAACTTTTCAAAATAAAACTTAACAAAAATATCAATCATATACAAACATGCAATAGTTTCAACACATATGTGTGACCATTATCATGTCATAGTTTGTGATAAAGTGCTCATAATAAGCACATATGTGTTTCATGGTATGGAAAACAACGCCGCAAAAGCGATTTTTAAAATTCTTTTTAGAAATATCATTTTTTCATTTTTTAAGTATCAAAAATGACTTTTTTTGTGAAGCAAGTACATAAAATATGGTCCAAAATGACACTCATTTAATTTTCACAAAGAGTAGAACATGTTTTATGGATAATACCTGAATATGAGGATTTTCCTTACTTTCTATCCAAATTCGCCTCTTTAATTGACTTTATGTCAATTTTCCGGAAGTAATTCAAATTTGAACTACAACTGTGTGATAGTTTGCTCTGAAGTTTTTACAAAAATAATTTTAAGTTACATAATTAGTGGTTACAACATAGAACCGTCAATAGTTTTGAAAAATTCGACCACTTTTGATGAATAGTCATGCTCTCCATTTTGACCGTTTTTTGAAAGAAATGAAAAATATGAAAAAATACTCAAAAAAAAGAAACCCTTTGGCATGGAGTCCTTTTAGGTGTACTAGTTTATAGGAAAAATGATAAAATTGATTTTTGGTAAACTTTTCAAAACGAAACTTCACAAAAATGTCAATCATCTATAAACATGCATAAGTTTCAAGACAAATGATCAATGTATGACCATTATCATGTCATAGTTTGTGATAAAGTGTTCATATTCAGCACATATGTGTGTCATGGTATGGGAAACAACGTCACCGAAGCAATTTTCAAAATTCTTTTTTGAAATATCATTTTCTATTTTATAAATGTCAAAAATGACTTTTTTGTGAAGCAAGTACATAAAATATGGTGCAACATGACACTCATTTAATTTTCACAAACAGTATAACATATTTTATGTATAATACTTGAATATGAGGATTTTCCTTACTTTCTATCTAAATTCGCCTCTTTAATTAACTTTATGTCAATTTTTCGGAAGTAATTCAAATTTGAACTACAACTGTGTGATAGTTTGCTCTGAAGTTCTTACAAAAATAATTTTAAGATACACAAGTAGTGGTACATAGAACCATCAATAGTTTTGAAAATTTGGACCACTTTTGATGAATAACCATGCTCTCCATTTTGACTGTTTTTTGAAAGAAATGAAAAAATATGAAAAAGTACTCAAAAAAAGAAACCCTTTGGCATGGAGTCCTTTTACATGTACTAATTTATAGGAAAAATGATAAACTTGATTTTTGGCAAACTTTTCAAAACGAAACTTCACAAAAATGTCAATCATCTATAAACATGCATAAGTTTCAAGACAAATGACCAATGTATGACCATTATCATGTCATAGTTTGTGATAAAGTGCCCATATTCAGCATATATGTGTGTCATGGTATGGGAAACAACGTCACCGAAGCGATTTTCAAAATTCTTTTTCGAAATATCATTTTCCATTTTTTAAGTGTAAAAAATGACTTTTTTGTGAAGCAAGTACATAAAATATGGTCCAAAATGACACTCATTTAATTTTCACAAACAGTAGAACATATTTTATGGATAATACTTGAATATGAGGATTTTTCTTACTTTCTATCTAAATTCGCCTCTTTAATTGACTTTTTATCAATTTTTCGGAAGTAATTCAAATTTGAACTACAACTGTGTGATAGTTTGCTCTGAAGTTCTTACAAAAATAATTTTAAGGTACACAATTAGTGGTTACAACATAGAACCGTCAATAGTTTTGAAAAAATCGACCACTTTTGATGAATAACCATGCTCTCTATTTTGACTTTTTTTGAAAGAAATGAAAAAGTACTCAAAAAAAGAAACCCATTGGCATGGAGTCCTTTTACATGTACTAGTTAATAAGAAAAATGAAAAAATTTATTTTTTGCAAACTTTTCAAAACAAAACTTCACAAAAATATCAATCATCTATAAATATGCATAAGTTTCAAGATATATGACCAATGTATGACCATTATCATGTCATAGTTTGTGATAAAGTGCCCATATTCAGCATATATGTGTGTCATGGTATGGGAAACAACGTCACCGAAGCGATTTTCAAAATTCTTTTTCGAAATATCATTTTCCATTTTTTAAGTGTAAAAAATGACTTTTTTGTGAAGCAAGTACATAAAATATGGTCCAAAATGACACTCATTTAATTTTCACAAACAGTAGAACATATTTTATGGATAATACTTGAATATGAGGATTTTCCTTACTTTCTATCTAAATTCGCCTCTTTAATTGACTTTTTATCAATTTTTCGGAAGTAATTCAAATTTGAACTACAACTGTGTGATAGTTTGCTCTGAAGTTCTTACAAAAATAATTTTAAGGTACACAATTAGTGGTTACAACATAGAACCGTCAATAGTTTTGAAAAAATCGACCACTTTTGATGAATAACCATGCTCTCTATTTTGACTTTTTTTGAAAGAAATGAAAAAGTACTCAAAAAAAGAAACCCATTGGCATGGAGTCCTTTTACATGTACTAGTTAATAAGAAAAATGAAAAAATTTATTTTTTGCAAACTTTTCAAAACAAAACTTCACAAAAATATCAATCATCTATAAATATGCATAAGTTTCAAGATATATGACCAATGTATGACCATTATCATGTCATAGTTTGTGATAAAGTGCCCATATTCAGCATATATGTGTGTCATGGTATGGGAAACAACGTCACCGAAGCGATTTTCAAAATTCTTTTTCGAAATATCATTTTCCATTTTTTAAGTGTCAAAAATGACTTTTTTTGTGAAACAAGTACATAAAACATGGTCCAAAATGACACCCATTTAATTTTCACAAACAGTAGAACATATTTTGTGGATAATACTTCAATATGAGGATTTTCCTTACTTTCTATCTAAATTCGCCTCTTTAATTAACTTTATGTCAATTTTCCGGAAGTAATTCAAATTTGAACTACAACTGTGTGATGTCATATTTGGATTCCTCTCATTTTTATGGTCGACATGGACATTTTATTTAGTAAATTCCGATATACAAATATGAAGATATGAATTATTTCTTATTAAATGGAAAAGAGAAAACTAAAATAAAATAATTGATTATTATTATTATTATTCAAGTATTATTTAACATAGTTTTTTTGTTCATTTAAATATTATTTTTGAAATTTTAAAGATTAAAAATATAATATATCAAATGAAGGTTAATATGATTGATGTCATACTAACAGCAGCAAAGTATGACATCTCAACTGGAATCTCATTTGAATAGAAATCAATAGTTAAGCGTGGATGTACAACCCAGCCACCCAGGTTCAAGTCCTCATGGACGCAGATTTGGGTTCTTATTATTTAAAAAATAAAAAACCCGCTGTAGGGGCTTCCCCTACCGCATTCCTTTCCAAAAAAAGAAAAAATAGTTAAGCGTGCTTGGCCTGGAGCAATCTGAGGATGAGTGACCGTTTGGGAAGTTTGACTAATGGTGTATAGTTTGAGCTAAGATTATGAATAAGTGTGTGATATGAGATCAAATATATGACTAAATTGGAGTTGAAATAATAATAATAAAAAGTTGAAAAACAAATTCCAATTTTTTTTGAAAAATTGGTGCCCGACGGCAATGTCGTCGGCGTAGCTAGCTATGAGCCCGACGGTAATACCGTCGGGGTCACTATGAGCCCGACGGCATTTGCGACGCTGACGGCAACGGCGTGAGCCCGATTGATTACACGCCGACGGACTTAGCCCGACGGCCACCGTCGGGATACGTGTACGCCGACAGTTTCGAGCGTGATCCCGACGGCATTCTCCTGTAGTGAATGACGCACTCGAATGATGATTTTCTATAGTATACACGGTCAGATTAAACAAGTTATGAATTCTAAAAATCTGACATAAAAGCATGCTAGGTTGAGTGAATACATCGTCCAAACCATGGCTGAATTTGTCAAAAACCTTTTCGAGCTCATATCAATTGAACCGCTAGAACCTTTGCAGTCGATTTTTCTAATTGTTTCATCCACTTTGTTTCACCATAGCTATTGAATTAATAATGCACGAGTTTTGTTGTTTGTTTTTGGTGTTTCAATTTTGTATATTTTAATGTTCAGTTTTTTTTGTATTTGTTGCAATCGCAACTTGTTTTGTGCAATTGCACTATTCATTGGTGGGCATCCACTCATTGGTAGGACAGATAGAGCCTGAAACTTTCGAACTTGTCACCTGTGTGCCTCAGAGAGTCATGTTGCATCCTTTCCTTCTCCACCCATCCAGACCCGACGGATTACAACATGAGATCATCTTTCTACCTGGTTGCCTATTTTTAGATCTAAACTGCCACATATGCTACGTGTCAATTGCTAGAGTTGATCCACGGGGTGAATTTGTAGACCAGGTCTCATAAAATTATTTCTCATATTTATCATACCCTGACCGATTTGCATGCATTCCTACTTTTTCACTCAACATCAAACATTTCTCAACCTCACGTCTCATGCAGTCATACTGATCCCAAAATCTCATTTCATAGGTACAGAACTCACTCCGTCTCATATTAATTATCGCTAAATCAGATGTATCTAGCGAAATAATATGGACTTGTAAACATAATACTACAAAATACGAGTATCCCAGGAGAATGGATATCGTGTCGATCGATCGATGTTTGGAATTCCGAGTGAAACCGAGTGAAATACGAACCGAGTTATTACGACCTGGATTAAGATCGATTAAACAAAGCAAACTGGAGTAGTAGTAGTAGACGGTCATATGCCCAGCAATTTGGCAATGGAGTAAGCCAAGAGCTGCTTGTTCCTGTCGACAAGATTCATGGCGTACACCGGTGACCCCCCGAGATTCATCAGGCGGGTCCTGCAGCTCTCCAGGTGCACGACGCCGTTCATGTACTCATCCACCAGCCCGCCGAAGCTGCACCCCGGCAGCAGGTCGCCGGCGACGTGATGCATGGAATTCTCGGCGTAGCCGTAATCCTCTAGGCACGCGTCGTAGGTCGCCCTCTGGTCGCCGTCGAGCGACCCGCTGAGCAGCCCGATTATGGCGTCTGCGGTGGCGAGGTAGGAGTCTAGGGCGCGCTGCGCGGCGATGAGCGCGTAGGCGGTGACCTCGACCTCGACGGCGGTGGACGGGCTGTTCGGGTCCGGGTGCAGCGTGTCCATGCACATGTCGTACATGAGCCGCGTGCCGGCCGCCTCCTGGCAGGCCGCCTTCACCGGCAGGAACCGGACGCCGGGGCAGTGCTGGCCGGCGGCGCCGTCCAAGAAAATGAATGCGAGGATGAGGACGACGATGGTCTTCATGGTCTTTTTCGAAAAATGATGCTTCTATGCTCGTGTGTCTGAGCTGGGCACGGCGTTGTATTTTTATACGGGACTCTGTATAGTTGACAACCGGAAATGGAAGGGCTGACTGTCACATGGATTGCTGTATGTCTGTATCACACTTATACAAAATGATGGCATGCGTATGAGCAATTGACTAGATGCCAATCGTGCTTCTTCATTTCGCTCATTAATTCTTCGGTTTCTTTTCCGGTCCACAGACGTACGTGTACTGGAGGACTGGAGCTCTATCGTCCAGGCGGAGTCAGGTGAAGCTGGATAGGATTTAAATAACAGCTTTTTTTATTATTTAATTTTCCATACTGTGGGAAGATGTTTTCAACTATGGTAAAAGCTTAAAAGCGCAGCTGTGCTATTTGGTTGTGAGTACAATATGAAGCCATACAGCGAGACAGTGACCATATAATCACCCAAAGCTGTATATAGTTACCGTATATTAAGCAAGTTCTTATTAAGTACAGCAACCAAAGTGAGTTTTCGGCTCAACTTCAGGACCGTGCATGAGTGTATTTTTACGCAAACACAACTATCGAAAGACAATGGAAGTCCTGTCGGATCGATGTGGATCTAAAACGAAAAGGCGAGCACACTGCAAACTCTAATTCACTCTACAGGCTACTCGTCAGACCATGCATCACTCTGTATTTATCAGTTATTATAACTTTGATTGTTTTGCGGTAAATACTATAGATCGTTGTCCGATACGAAGCAAATCGTCGGACCTGTCAAACGCCGTCGATCCAGTTTCACATTGGACGATTGCGATTTCCTTTCTTGACACCGAAAAAATCTCTAATATTTCTCCCATAACTGGCGCCTAATTAATTCAGGCTGCTATCCCGTCCTTGCTCTGCTCCCAAATCACGCTCGCTGCTCCCGTTTTCCGCCACGCTCAATCCCCTTGCCCATACCGCTGCTTGTTGTCCAATTCCTGTACAAACCATGCCGATTCGCTCGACTCCACACCCTGACTACCATTCTTCATGGCGCCCTGCCTGGAGACCTCGACGGATTGACTGACGGCTGGTGGAAGTAGGCGCCGGAGGAGTTTCATGTGTGGCCGGCAAGGAGATCTCCGACCGAATTCGTACAGCCGGAGGCTACATTGACCGCTCGTTTTGAGCGATCTTCATCTCCAACGATCTAGGTAATACAGAGCAACAACTCCCAAATACATGTATCAACGGCAATACACAACAGCAGCAATAACGATCTTGGTCTCCGCCGATCTATACATTCTCCCTACCGTTGTGACTGCTTGTAGCCATGGTAATCGTCGTTCTGTTTTCTGAATTTTGCAGGTATCAAATCGATGTATCTAGTAGTCTTCAGATTTTTACCTTTTCAAAAACAGGAAATGGCTGATGCATGATCTTGTAAAAGGTTTGTAAATGTATTTTTATCCCCACTCCCCGATTTATGCTTGCATGCCTGCTCATTTTCTGTGTCTACTATATTTCGTATGCTTGTAATACTGATATTCATGCAAAATGCTGAAACTTCATATTCATATATTGGCGGCAACCCGATCAAAGCATTTAATTTTTCAAAAAGAATTGCTTCCTCGTAGTTTTTTGTGTTGACCATGAAGAAATTTATGCTTCCGATTCCTCATTAGTATTTGTTTTGTTTCCACACTACTGATCTATTGCTGCTATATAGATAATGTTATATGCTTCACATGCTTTGACATATTCAGTAGCCTTGATCTAGTGGGTCTTCAAAATTAAGAAGTTTTAGTTATGGAAAACGATACTAAGGCCAAGGCACGATTTAGTGAGAAGGATTGCATTTTTGTTATCATTCAAAATACTTCCACCAATATGAATGCTTCTACATATCTTTTGTTATGTTGTGCATGATGTAATATTATGCTTCTACTTCCCAAGTAGCACCTATTCGTTACATGCTTCCTAGATAATTTGTTTAGTGATGATGGTGAACTATGTCATAGACAAATGCATTTTATCTAATTTAAATTTTTGTATGTATCTATTAGATTTTGTTTTTTTTTGTGTGTGAACAAGTTAAATGCTTCTACAAAATGTATGGGTACTCATATGTTTCACGCACAATTAATGTTTGCTTCCATATACATTACCTTAATTTGAAGCTGAATCGTGTTTTCGGACTGTCTGTGACAAGAAATAAATTTGTTTACTATTTGCTTCTGATCTCTAAACATTCCCTTGTTTCACCTATTTTGACTGCGGAATCTTAATGCTCTACATGAAACATTGGGATGGCAAGATAATGCAAGCTTTCAGTCAGGTGTGTCATAAAAAATCAGTTGTTTCAAACTATATCAAATGCATGCTTAAAATTCTACTGTTTATATGTTGCTTGTCTAGTTTGTTGTACCTTATGCTCCACTTCTTTTTCAGGACAATGTTTCATTCACCTAATGGAAACTTTATAATTTTTTGGATATAGGACATGTACGCCAAGCGCATGGTCTTAACCCACATGCTTCTTACATCAAGAACAGAACAAAGATGACCTAACATGGGTCCTCAACTGGAATCCTACCTAGTCACTAGTTCCCCTTTCCATTTCACTCCAGATGTAACTGTAATATCATGTAATACATATTTAGTTTTTGTTAATTCTTTGTCCACACATGTACTGATATGTTTGTATATCGTTTATTTGGGGCATGCTTGTACCTCTTGTGGTCTTTTGTAGAAGCAAAATGTTTGTTCTTTGGGTTAAAAAATATTACTATAGGGAAGCATCCTTTTTTGTCAGCTTTCCATTTGCTGTTGATAGCACCACAATTACATTTCTACTTGTACTTCATTTGGTGTTTTCATAAGCAAATTGTTTGTTACCTCATTTTGTGTTTTCAGAAGCAAATTATTTGTTCTATTGTATCAAAACACTTACAATAGGGAAGCATCATTTTTGAAATCTGCATTTCCTTCCTACAGAACCACATCTACCCTTCTAATTCTAGCACGCGTGTACCTCCTTTGGTGTTTTCAGAACCATTTATTTTATTCTATGAAATTAAATAATTACTACGGAAGCAACCTTTTGTGAGCTTTCATTTGATTCTAATAGCACCACAACTACAGTTCCAATTATGGTATATGCTTCAATCTTGATACGGACACGCAACTGCCATATTACAATTATTATGTGCAGATAGCAGTTCTTACACAACATAGCAGTTCTTTAACCATTTCTGAGGTGCAATAAGGAAGCAATGGATATGATCATAAGGTTCATGTTTGGAAGCTTTGTTACATGTCCCAGAAGATCTAAAAAATTCATGCGGAAGCATGGGATAGCAGCTGTCAGAGGTATGTTTTATTAGTTTGTTTCTGAATTTTGTATCTGATTATGTGTATAGGGCCTTGAAATGGTTAACACAGATGCTCCATTGCTTCCAGCTCCACCACCCATCAAATCGTGTAGTTGTGGATCAATTTGACAAGAAACACGGCGGAAAAACGCAGGTCTGCCATCTTCATTCAACCGTGGCTACAAAAGACTCACGCAAATCTCTAATCTTTCTACGGTCGTTATGGCATGGAAGAGAAAGGAGTCATTTAGGGACGTGTGTTACGGCAGGTGCTAGGCGTGGAAGCATGCATGATTTTCGCATCTGTTAGGATGAAGTGATTGGCGCGCGCATACCTTGCTCTTATCGTACGGTA
Source organism: Poa annua (assembly GCA_026929855.1). NCBI lineage: Eukaryota > Viridiplantae > Streptophyta > Magnoliopsida > Poales > Poaceae > Poa > Poa annua. Next base: position 77,215,303 of record CM049430.1, on the reverse strand, counting down.
AACAGTTCTCAATGGTACGGCCGGAACATGATCCGATCGGAAGCAAGGTATCGGCGTCCGACGCCTAGCAGCTGCCTTGTTTTGCAACCACAATTAGCCAAAGATGGATTCAACAAAGCAAACCGGAGCACTCATATAGTGAGCAACCTAGAAAGGGAGAAAACCAAGAGTTGCTTGTTCCGGTCGGCAAGATTCATGGCGTCCAGCGGCGTCCCCCCGAGCTGAATCAGGCCGGTCCTGCAGCCCTCCAGGGCCACCACGCTGTTCATGTTCTCGTCCGTCAGAGCGCCGAGCTTGCACCCTGGAAGCAAGTCGCCGGTGACGCGGCGCATGCAGTTCACGGCTATGCCGTAATCGTCTATGCAGTCGGCGTAGGCCGACCTGTGGGCATCGTCGAGCGACCCGTTGTTGAAGAGCGCGTGGTCGATGATCTCGGCGCTGGCGACGAAGGAGTCGAGGGCGCGCTGCGCGGCGACGAGCGCGAACTCGGTGATCTCGGCTGAGACGGACGGCTTTGGGCCGTAGTGCTCACGCAGCGTCTCCATGCACAGGTCGTACATGAGCTGATGGCTGCCGGACGACCACCGGCAGGCCACCAGCACCGACAGAAACCGGACGTCGGGGCAGTGCTGGCCGGCGGCGGCGCCCAAGAACGGGAATAGGAGGATGACGAACATGATGGTCTTCATTATTGCTGTATGGAAGATACCTTACTATGATCGATGGTGTCTGACCTGAGACTATACGACTTTTTATATATAGTTCAAATTTGGAAATGGACCACCACATGGATCTGATCTGCGTCACACTTATACGTGTAACAACTGTACAAATGAATAAATGATGATATGCATATATAGGCTAATAACTGTGCAAATGAATGAACGATGATATGCATATATACTCCAATCGACTAGACAATTGTTACACGTTGAGTAGGCAATTGACTAGACGCCAATCGCGCTCTTCATTTCACTCTTTAATTCTTCGGTTTCTTTTCCAGTCCACAGACGAGTGGACCTCCATCGTCCACGTTGAGTAGCGACAGGTGAAGCTAGGGTACAAAAGTTGGTTTCAATATTGCCACAACGATACTTATTTTTTTGAAAAAAAATATAGTGAAAAATAGCACCACGCCAATGTTCACACAAAGTAAACCATATTTGATAGACAATTCCAAAGTTGTACTTTCAATATTACAGCCAATTTCGTCCATACATGTGAGTTTTTTAAATTAATTTCAATTTGAATGCTCTAGTTTGGTCCTTTAAATCACCACAAATACTTTAAGGTAGCTAAATATAATTCTATGCGGTAGCTGCAAAAAAAACTTGAAAGATTAAGAACCTGGCCATAAATAATTTTACCAACGATTTTTACCCCATTTGTAAAAATAAATAAAGAAATCCAATCCTTTCGCATGGATTAATCGATCTTATGTGTAGTAGTTCCTAGGATAAATGATAGATATGGATACTTATATACTTTATAAAAAACTTAACAAAATGGGAGTGTCATGCATGAACATTCATGACTTTTTGAGCCAAATAAAAAATGTCATGGTCAAATATGGGGCATAGTTAATATGCCCAAATTGTGCATATAGTAGATTTTGTCATAAAAAACAATGCTGCAAAACAAAATTTCCAACCTTTTCGTCAATAAAAAGCATTTTATCTTTTCAAAGTTCCAAACACGTTTAGTTTTGTGAAACAAGTGGAAACAAATTTTTAGAAAATAGTAGAGTCCCAATTTTCACAGAAAGTAAAATCTCAAATAAACTTTACAGCTAGTTTCGTATATTTAAATGAGTTTGTCATGATTTATCAAAAGTAGTTCAAATTTTAATTATAATTGTGCTCTACTTTGGTTCGGCAAGTTGCAAAAAAGTTATTTTATGGTGCCTAAAGTAGGATTCTATGAAGAAGCCGCCAAAAAGGATGAAAGATTCTAGCCCTAATAATGAACTAGAGGAATTGGCGCGGCGACACGCCGCGCCCTTGATGTTAAATTTGGTGTAAAGTTTATTCTGTTATCGTGGTTTACACTTATCTATTTTGTTAGTATGTTTAGAAGGTTGGTAGAATAAATATTGAGCATAATTTTGGATATGTTTAAAGAAATATCGTCAAAAAAATTCTACAAATTGTTTTAAATTGTTTAAAACATGGTGCAGTTTAAATTTGCTTTTTCGCGGTAAGAGAACTGGTAAATTTATTTTCTCAAAACGACATAAAGGAGTCAAATGAACTTATATATGTTGTCTGAAAATTTGAAGATTTAAGTCACGTTGGAAGAGATCCCAACATAGTTACGACAGCTATGTTGATTTACACATTTTTATTAATTTGTTCTGAATTAATTTGAAGTTGTGTTTCAGAAGTATTAGCTCTTGTAGTTTTTGGTTTTAATTTTATTAGAATTTATTATTTTCAGTGGGTCTGAGTCTTCGATAATCTTAAATTGATTTTCTGTAAGCCCTGAATAGAATTTTATTTTGGTGTTGATGACATGCAATGTTGTAATTTTTTGACTTTTTTTTGTTTAAACATGCATGAGGACATATCGGCTGTAAAGTGATATTTATGCTGGAAACTTTGGTATTTATTTGTTTATTGTGAATTATAGATTAGAAGTTACAAATTTTACAGTTTCAAATATTGTCTATAATTATTTGCAATAAATAGTGGGTCAGGCTGAAAAGTTTTATTTTGTTCATGTATCTGTTATTTAAACAGAATTAGGATATGTTGCTTATATCTGTGTGTGCTACGATTTGTAACTTACATATTTCACAGCCGTGAATATTATGCTTACTTATCTAAAACCAACAATAAGTCGGACAAAAAAGTTATATTAATTACTGCAACAGCTTTTTTGATCGGATAATTTATTTGTGTGTCTTTGAATGGTAGTAATGATTATCGTTATTCTAACAGAATTAGCATATGTTGCTTATATCTGTGCGTGTTACGATTTGCAACTTACATATTTCACAGTCGTGAATATTATGCTTAGTTATCTAAAACCAACAATGAGTCGGATAAAAAAGTTTTATTAATTATTGCAACGTTTTTTTATCGGATAATTTATTTGTGTCTCTTTGAATGGTTATGATGATTATCCATAGCCTATGCGAATAATATATAAAGTTGTAGTGTTAATAATTATCCATAAGCTATGCAATTAGTATGAGAAGTTATAATGTTAATATAACCAAAATAGGTAGATATAATGGTCGTTGTAATTAATGATTTTAAAAATTGTCTAAATTTCCACGGAGATGAGTTAGTTGTAAAGATGTTATTTTTCTGCAAATTTGGATATTTTATTTCCATTTATCTGAGTTGTATATCAAAAGATATGAATTATTTGATTTTTTTACATTTTTCTAAAAATGGATCAGGCTGACAAGCGGGACCCGTACGTCAGAGAGTCGCGCTGACGTCAGCCCTGCGCGTCAGCCGGCGGCGGCAGCTGGCTCGCGGCGGTGCAACGCCGGCCGGGCTCGACCCGTGGAGGCGGGGAAGCGGTGGAGCGCGACACGTCGCGTCTAACTGGCGGCACGGCGCGCCAAGTGGTCGTCGGAGTCGCCGCCGGCGACCGTTCCCGCGCTGCCGTTTGTAGGGAAGGACGTGGTGGAACGCGGCTCCGGCCATCCGAGACGCATCCTGCCGGTGGAGTTGTAGAGCAAGAAGCGGCGGAGCTTCTCGTCCCCTTGGAGCTGAGCGGGGAGGGCGGGAGCAGCGGCGGCACGCAGCGGCGCCGGCGGCGACCCGGAGGTCGCGGGAGAGAGAGGAAGCTCGGGGATGAATGCGGAGATGGTTTTGCAAAAACGTCCTTGCCTTTTTTCGGAATTACATATGGGTCCTTGGCGGGGGGCAAATCGGAAAAGCGTCTGGACACTGTTCATTTGGTCGATTCGGGGAAATTCGATCGTCCGATACCGATCAGACGGCTCAGGATGCAAGCAAGGAGAGCTCGCCAAACTCTCCTGCCTTAATATATAGTAGTATAGTTTCACTGATGAGTTTTACCGCATTTTTAAATAAATCAAAGATAATGATTTTTGTAAACGCAATCCTTTGAGTAAGAATTGGCAGGAAAAATAAAGTACTTGCAATATGAAACTAAGTAAAACTAATGTTCAGGTGTCATAATGTATTTGAAACGATTGTAGAATTAAATTACATTTCTATGCAAAAATACAAACTTACCACATGTTGGAAAGAAACAAATATGTTCCAATATTTCAAACTAATGAATGTTTGGAACATATAAATTGGTGAATATTTTAAAAAAATAATCCTAATGCACTTCCTATTTAAAACAATTTCTAAAGCATGCAAAATATTTCTATACGTAGCGTCACAAAAATAAATGTTGATAATTTGTTCCATATAATCAAATTTCAAATTCACATACAAATGTTTACATATTTTTAAAAATCTACCCATTTTTGTTAGACAAAAAATAGTTCAAATCGGAAAAACACTCTAACGTAAACAACTAAAAAAACAATCACCAAATGCAATCTCCTTTGAATTTCACTCATTTTCGAACCTATGTACTTTTAAAATTTGCACAACACCGAGTCTATTTTTTTAATTCACGGGCGCGGCATGGCCACGCCAACTCCACTAGTTGGTTCAAAAAGAGACCCATGGATCGATGTCGTGGTCGAGATCGAATGGTGTGTCCTCCATAGATCCAACAACACATATTGACTCCTCACTCTTCTCTGGTCATGTCCGCGGAAGAGACATGGCACCCCAGCGATAGAGCAGATTACGGGCGTGAGCGGAGGACAAACTGAAGGGAATATGCCCTAAAGGCACTTAATAAACATAGTTTATTGGTAATATCCCAATTGTTCATTATATGTTTTATACCATGCTATAACTGTATTAAGCGGAAAAATTAATACAGGTGTGGTAGATAAAACAACCAGGTCCCTAGTAGCCTCTACTAAGACTAGTTTCATTGCGCGATTGATGATCGAGGTTTTCCGATCATAGGGCATGGCGCCGGTCGGTAATGAAAGTCATGTCGTTGGTTGAACGATGTGATGGACATACCCATAATTTGTACGACGTAGTCATTACGCCTTCGACCGTGAGATCAAATCTTATTGTTATTCCTGGAAGATACTTTGATCGCACCAAACGTCATATCTTATTTATTGTGACAATAAATAATCTAGGGACTGGAAGGGGGTAGTTGAGACGAGGGGTCAACGGCGGGATTTGTCAGTCCGTATATCCGTATAGATACTCAAGGGCCCACTCGGTGATATTATGTCAAATGAGTATGCAAACATGTGACTACATCACCAGCTGACATAATATCATAAACGAGTAGAAGATAGCGATGTCGGTAACGACATCATGCTAGGTATGGAGATATCTGAGAATGATACTCGGACACGCTAAGTACGCTATGATAAAAGGTTTAAAACTAGACGTCCAGATTTGATAGATAAAAGTAATTCGTTATATCACAGGGATTAATTCATGGGGTCCAGGGATACGAGTTAATCATTGATCGGAGAGGGGTCTCGATCATGTCTGTTATTATATCGAACCGCCAGGGTAACACACTTAAGGGGTTTCGACAAGACAATCAGAAAGGAAAGAGATCACCCTGTGAGGTGTTCCGGTCCAAGTCTTCCGCTGCTCGTCCTGGACTGGAGCTTCCGAGGTCGTCATCTCCATCGTATGTGTGTAACACCCTGCGAGGTGTTGTGCTAGCGGTACTCGGAGGCCTACTTCCTCCACCCGACCTCGAGGTCATCTTCGTCGTCTTCGTCGCGCCGAGTTCTTCGCGATCTAGAGGTCGGCTACGTCGTCTTCGTCGTCAACGCTTGTACAGGAGCGTAATCCCCGCTATTCGGTCTATGAGGGTATGTATTCCGATCTCCGCCGTACTTCTATATCTGCATAGTATAGATCTTGGCTAGTTTAAGGATATCGTTGCTAGGAAATTTTTTGTTTTCTACATGCGATCCCCTTCAGTGGCATCAGAGCCGATCTATGCGTAGATATAGATGTGCGCTGTTAGAACCAGTGTTCTTCACGAGGGCACCGTTCCTGTTATTTGCTACCCTCTAGCGTGCACTTGTGATTCCAGCGGCATCGAGTTGATGAAGCGGCCCGGACCGACTTTACGCGTATGCTTACGCGAGACTGGTTCCACTACTGACATACGGCTTGTACCGTATTTGTGGCTGGCGGGTGTCTGACTCTCTCTCTTTAGCTGGCTTTGCATTTTCAATGGAGGCCCGAAAGGGATGCTTAAACATGCAATTATTGGATCGTTGTTGTGGTCACAGGTTCGTAGGTATAAAGCGGTTCTATTTACGACAGCCCCAAGCCACGTAAAATATACAAAAGATAAATTAGAATCGTCTAACTTTATTTTGTAGGGGCAATGTGATATGGTCAAGGTAGATTTATTAAATTGTTTATGAACTGCGGGCGCCAAGAAGATCATGGCGCAATAGGCTATATCACATCGCATTACATTTGATGTTATTGTGTGCATCTTATATTGTGTGATTATATATTAGTATATATTAGTTACGCGGCGGTAGTTATATATAAGATGATCCCTTCAAAATACCACTAGTGTTCTGAAAGTGCATTTTATGTACTCCCAAGTTTTGGTGACTAATGACAACACAAAAAGTATTCTAATGTTTGTGATGAAGCATGCAGGCTATTTTACAGGTTGACTGACAAAGAGGAACACTTAGGTTGCCTAAATGTCATTTCAATTACACTTGGTATTTGTTCAGGAATTCAGTCAGGAGATTTCCGGGGCTCGGAGATTTCCGGTCCACAGACCAGAGATTTCCGAGCCGTCCTTAATTTTCACTAAGTCTGAATTGAAATGCATACTGACTCCAACTCAAGCTGAGCCGGAAATCCTCCCGGAGATTTCCGGCGCTCGGAGATTTCCGAGCCCCAGTCCGGAGATCTCCGAGTGACAGAGGAATTTCGACCAAGTTCAGAACTCAAATTGCGTACTGACTCCAAAACAATTTTAGCTGGAAATCCTCTCGGAGATTTCCGGCGCTCGGAGATTTCCGGCGCTCGGAGATTTCCGGCGCTCGGAGATTTCCGAGCCCCAATCCGGAGATCTCCGAGTGTCAGAGGATTTTCGACCAAGTCAAGAAGCCCAACCAGTACTGATCCAGTTTCTTGCTCAACCGGAAATTGCACCGGAAGTTTCCGGGGTCCGGAGATCTCCGGTCCTCAACCCGGAGATTTCCGGGCTGGCGGCTGTGCAACGGGCAGATTTTGGGGAGGGGTATAAATACCCCTCCACCTACCTCCAGCATTCCAAGCTTCCAGATTTTCTCTCTCCTCCATTGGTGCTGAAGCTCGTTTCTCCCGGATCTCCCAATCTAGCCACTCAAATCCATTGATACTTGGGGATCTGAGGGAGAAGCCACCAATCTACATCTCCACCGAAGCGATTTGACTTTCCCCTTCTATTTCTTGAGGGGCAACGAATCTAGGGTTCCTTTGTGGATAGCTAGGTTCAACCTTGTGTATTTTGATCCTTTGTGGATTCCTTTGTGGAAGTGACCTGTTGTGGTCGTTGTGAGAGCCCCCAATTCAGTTGTGGGTGTGTGCCTCACGAATTTGTACGGGACCTTCTCCGCCCTTAAAGGAGTCCTTAGTGGAAGTGTGGATTCGCACCTTTGTAGTCGAATTCACAGGAGAATAGGGTGAGGCCTTTGTGGCGTTGAGCAAACCTTTGTGGTAGCTCACACCTCTCCAACGAGACGTACACCTATGTGGTGGAACTCGGGATAAAATCTTGGTCTTCGAGTTCCTACGGTTGTTTCGTTCCACTCTCCTTTACCGCATCTTTATTTCATGTACTTGCTTAGGCTCCTTGTAGTTTGTCACTTGTGTCACCTAGTTGCACATCTAGACAATTTACTTTCCGCTAGCCTAAAAACTGAAAAAGAGATAAAAAAATTGGTCACCACCTATTCACCCCCCCCCCCTCTAGGTGGTCAACTGCCGTTCAATTGGTATCAGAGCCAAGTTGTCTCTTAAAGCTTCACCGCTTGAGACCAACCTTGGACAATGCAAGTTGACCCAAAAGAGGGTTCCGAAACGGACGCCGCGACTTTGGCGGCAATGCAAGAAAAAGGTGCCACTATGGCCGATATCAACTCTTTGGAAACAAAGTTGACATCGTCCATACAAACCGAGTTCAAGAAGTTTCATGATATGCTTGAGTCTCTCAAGACATCTAAAGAAACCTCTCTTGCATTGCCCTCAAAGCCTCCGGTGCTTCCGGGCATTACTCTTGATGTGGACCCCGAATTGATAAAGGGAAAGCAATTGCCTTTGGATGGGAAGGGTGATGCTAGTAGTTCCTCAACCCATCAAAACACTCCATCATCCAATGATGAAGTGCCTAAAGGCTACAACGCCACTCCTCCCCTATCCCAATACCATACCCCCGATCCCATTATTCCTCACTCGCAAGTTTCTCATAGGGGTGATCCCCCATTATTTAAAGATTATACCTTTTCTCAATGGCAATACATGATGAAGTCTCATGTTTGCAGCTCTTCTATCGAGTTATGGCGCATCATTCAAGTTGGATACAAGCCGCATGATCCAACCAACCTAACAAGAAGAGAAGTGGTGGAGGCTCAACTTGATGCCACCGCTCTCTACATGATCCAAAAGGCGGTTGGGAACAAGGACATGGCTCGCATTCAACATCTCACCACCGCCAAGGAGACATGGGATGGTCTATCCGAGTTGTTCGTTGGAAATGATAGCATGAGAAGGAACCGCTATGACTCTTTGAGCAATGAAGCCGAGGGCTTTTTCAAGCTTGATGGTGAAGACCATGAGATGATGTATCAAAGATTGGTGACCATGAGCCACAAGCTTTCGAGAAGTGGGTAACTCTCATATTGATGATGCGTGGATCAAAAGGAAGTATGTTAGCTCTATGATGGCTTGTGAGCCTACCGACGTCAAGAGTCTTCAAGGAAGACACAACTATCATCTCATGACTTCTAATGAGGTTATGCAAGAGATGGCCGCATACAAAGTGGCCACTAAGAATGCTCAAGATGCAAGGGCAAGGGCTCTTGGAATGCAAAGAGGCACAACCAACCTTGCTTTGAAGGCTACCGTTGAGGAAGAAAACGATGATGATGATCTTGGAAGCTTTGCCGCCATGTCCGAGGAAGCACTCAAGATTGCTTACAATGACCATCTCGCTCTTGCGGCTCGCACCTTTTGGAACAATCCCTCAAGAGGCAAGATGCGTTTTGACAAGACTGCACCTCAAGCCGATAGGGTCTCACCCTCCAAGTCAAGGACATGTTACAATTGTCAAGACTAGTTCCATTTCGTTGCCGAGTGCCCTTATGAGAAAAGAGAAGAGCATGGTGGACGTCTAGTGCTCAAGGACAAAACCAAGATGCCTCCCAAGAAGGCCTATGGAAAGAAGAGGCCTTTTAACAAGAAGCCTCGCATCATGTTGTTGACTCAAGAGGAGGATCCCACCGATGATGAAGAGTCGAAGGAAGAAACCCCAAATGAAGTGGCGACCCTTGCCACCACCTCGACAACTATCATCTCTCCATCAACGACAAGAACTCCTTCAACTAGGACAAGCTCTTCGTCGTCTCTATTCACATCGCCTAATGAGAACTCCATCACCAAGAGCTCAAAGTGTCTTATGGCGAAGGCGTCGGAGGTACCTTCATCCTCCTCCTCTCTCATGAATGAAATGAATGAGCTTGATGATGCCTCTAGCTTTCAAATCAAGCAAGAGCTTGTGGCGTTCGACTCCTTTATCACTAACTTGCAAGGTGATAGCAAGAAACATGTTGGTGCCCTCATGGTTCGAATTGGTGAGCTAGAGCATCTCAATGAAGAGAAGGGTAAGATAGAAAGAGAAGACGCTATTTCTCTATCTTATTTGAAGTCCTCTCTTGAGGAGATTGAAGAGTCTCATGCTCGTCTTGAGGAGCAACTTGAAACTATTGAGGAAACTCATAACTCCTCACATGCTAAGCTCATTAAGGATCGTGATATGTACTTTGCTAAATTCAAGGTGGCTCAACAAGATAAAGCCGAATTTGCGGTTGGGCATGTTCGACTCATTGAGGACATGGAAAAGCTCGTCATAGCTCACAAAGCTTTGGAGAGTGAACATGCTCTTCCAAAAGAGTCGAATGCCCAACTTCAAACTCGGCTAAGTAACCTTGATTCTCTTAGCATCTCTACCTCTAAGTGTTCTTGTGATAATGCTAATCTTGTGAAGGAGAATGCTAGGTTGAAGAGTGAGATGACTAAGGCCGCGACATCCAAGATCATCCTTCTTAAAGGTAAACAAGTTGTTGAGACTCCCATCGTGGAGCCTCACACTCGACAAGGAAAAGAAGGTCTTGGATATGTGCCTCCCATCAAGATGAATGCCAAGAAGGGCATTCCCAAGAGCATCAACCCCATCCAAGCCAAGAAGGCCGACTCCATTCAATCCAAGGAAGGTCTTGCGAGTAGGAATGTCACAAGGGGCAAGCCTACTCGTAAAGATCACGCCGGGGACAACAACCCTAACTATGCTTTATATGTCGATTATTATGGGAATGTTTGTGCTCGTTACATTGGACCCTACTATGGTTTTATTTCATATGCTATTTGGGTTCCTAAATCTCTTGTCGCTAACCATAAAGCACCCATTGTGAAGCAATGGGTTGCTAAATGCAAGAATTAATCTCTTGTAGGATCTTGCTCCCGGTGGTTCAAAATGGATAATTGATAGTGGATGTACAAGTCATATGACCGGGAGCAAAGAACTTGTTACGGAGTTGAAACCTAATGAAGATCAAGTAACCGTAACTTTTGGTGACTTATCAAGGTCTAAGGTAACCGGGTTTGGCAAAGTGGTAGTTGCCCCCGACATTTCTCTAGTCAATGTCATGCTTGTTGAATCTCTTGGCTATAATTTGTTATTGGTTCGTGCCTTAACAAAGATGGGGATCTCTCCCTTCTTTGATAAGGACATTGTGGTCCTCTTGTGGAGCAAGTCGCTAAGAGTGGCTTTCGTGGGACACGTGGAGCATGAGCTCTATGTGGTGGACTTCTCCGGAGCCACCACTTCTCAAGCCATGTGTCTCTTCGGAAAAGCCGACGTGGGTTGGCTTTGGCATCGCCGACTAGCTCACGTAAACATGCGTACTTTGCAAAGTATTCACAAGGGTGGCCACATTCTTGGACTAAAAGATCATGTTTTCTTTTCAAGGGATCGAATTTGTAGAGCTTGTGTGGAAGGCAAGATGCATGACATTCCTCATCCAAGCAAGACCATCATATCGTCATCCCGGATTTTGGAGCTCCTTCATGTTGATCTATTTGGACCAATTCCGGAGATAAGTCTTGGTGGCAAGAAATATTGCCTCGTGATTGTTGATGACTATTCAAGGTATACTTGGGTCTATTTCTTCAAAACCAAGGATGAAACTCAACAAGTCTTCATCGACTTCTCAAAGGAAGTTCAACGCCAATATGACCTTCCCATTTTGGTTATTCGGAGTGACAATGGGTCGGAATTCAAGAACTACACTCTTAACGACTTTCTTAGTGAAGAAGGCATTCCTCATCAATATTCCGCTGCTTACACTCCTCAACAAAATGGCGTTGCCGAAAGAAAGAACCGAACTCTCATCGACATGGCGAGATCTATGTTGGCGGAGTTCAAGTCTCCTATCAACTTTTGGGCGGAGGCTATTTCCACCGCATGTCACTCATCTAATCGCCTCTACTTCCGCAAGGGTTTGAAGAAGACTCCATATGAGATCCTCACCGGCAATAAACCCAACATTGGCTACTTCCGAGTGTTTGGATGTAAGTGCTATTATCTCGTCAAGGGTGTACGGTTGGGTAAGTTTCACTCTAAGTCTCTTGAGGGGATCTTTGTCGGTTATGGTAGCGAGTCCCACACTTATAGAGTCTTTGATAAATCCTCCCGGATTATCATAGAGTCTTGTAGTGTGGAATTCGATGAAAATGATGGCTCCCAAGTGGAGCAAGTTGGTGTTTGTGATGTAGGTGATGAACAACCTTTTGATGCTATTAAGAAGATGGGGGTGGGATTTCTACGCCCAATTGAAGTCCATAAAGAAGTTGTTCAAGATGACTCAAGTTCTCCCATCAAGGAAACCTTACCATCACAAGAACCACAAGGTGGCTCACCCATAGAAAATGATGATTCCCTTCAAGAACAATCTCAAGATCCTCCTCAACAAGGGCATGCTATTTCTTATCAAGATGAAGCTCATGATGCATCTCAACAAGATCTTCATCAACAAAAAGATCATGCCTCCTCCACCAAGATTATCGAAGCCAACTCCACTTCTCCAAGTTCTACTCAAGGGCAAGATCATCCTTCTCCACCTCATGAAGAGACTTCTCATGATGATCAAGGCCCTCAAGAAGGTCAAGACGAGGATACAAAGGATCAAGATGGTCAAGAAATTGTCCCCACCACAAGGGCAGCAATTGAAACTCGTCGTCAAGCTCGCTTTGCAAAGTCTTTGGAACTTAGAGCATTATCTCTCGACAAGGTCATTGGTGATATTCGAGCAAGGGTCTCCACACGAAGTCAATTAGCTCACTTTAGTGAGCATCAAGCACACATTTCCATGATCGAGCCCAAGAAAGTCTTTGATGCTCTTGAAGATCCCGATTGGCTAGGGGCTATGCATGAAGAACTTAACAACTTCGAGCGCAACAAAGTGTGGCGTCTAGTTGAGAAGCCTAAAGATTGCCGCAACGTTATTGGCACTAAGTGGATCTTCAAGAACAAGCAAGATGAACATGGTATTGTTGTGAGGAACAAGGCGCGGTTGGTGGCTCAAGGTTTCTCTCAAGTCGAAGGCATCGATTTTGGAGAAACTTTCGCGTCGGTCGCAAGACTCGAATCGATACGTATTCTCATCGCTTTTGCTTCTCACCATGGTTTCAAATTGCAACAAATGGATGTAAAATCTGCTTTTCTTAATGGTCCATTGCAAGAACTTGTTTATGTTAAACAACCCCCGGGCTTTGAAAACCCCAACCATCCTCACCACGTCTATGTCTTGGACAAAGCTCTCTATGGCCTTAAACAAGCCCCCCGTGCATGGTACGAGCACTTGAGAGAGTTCTTGGTAGACCGTGGATTTGAGGTTGGGGTAATCGATCCCACTCTTTTCACTAAAAAGGTTGATGGTGAACTCTTCATTTGTCAATTATATGTCGATGACATTATCTTCGGTTCTACTAACCGTGTGTTCAATGATGAGTTTTCCAAGCTAATGACCGACAAGTTCGAGATGTCCATGATGGGTGAACTCAAGTTCTTTCTTGGCTTTGAGATAAAGCAATTGAGGGAAGGGACTTTCATTTGTCAAGCCAAGTATATTCAAGAGATGATCAAGAAATTCAAATTGCTTGGACTTAACGGTGTGACGACTCCTATGCAAACCAAGTGCCACCTCCAACTCAACCCCGACGGTAAAGAGGTAGACCAAAAGGAGTATCGTTCTATGATTGGGTCTCTTCTTTATTTGTGTGCCTCTAGGCCCGATATCGTTTTAAGCGTGGGAGTGTGTGCCCGTTATCAAGCCGCGCCTAAGGAAAGTAATTTGATGGCCGTAAAGAGAATCTTCAGATATTTGGTTCATACCCCTTGCTTTGGGTTATGGTATTCCAAAGATGGCACATTGTCTCTTTGTGGATATACTGACTCCGATTGGGCGGGCGACATTGATGATAGGAAGTCCACATCCGGAACGTGTCAATTTCTTGGAAGATCTCTGGTGAGTTGGTCCTCGAAGAAACAAAAATGCATCTCATTATCCACGGCGGAGGCCGAGTATGTTGCTGCCGCAAGCGGATGTACTCAACTTATTTGGATGCGGCTAACTATAAAGGATTACGGTGTCCTCTTGGACAAAGTGCCGCTTTTATGTGACAATGAGAGTGCCATCAAAATTGCATACAATCCGGTGCAACATTCAAGGACCAAGCACATTGACATTCGTCATCACTTCATCCGCGATCACGTGGCACGAGGAGATATTGATCTATCATATGTTGGTACAAGGGATAAATTGGCGGATATCTTCACGAAACCCCTTGATGAAGCCCGCTTTTGCTACTTGAGGAATGAGCTCAATATCATAGATTCTCGGGCCTTGGCTTAATCTCCGTTCACACACTCCAACGTTTAAGGTTTTATAAGACCTAGAGGTACGCATGGACTTAGGGGGAGTTTTTTCCTAATACATTGGACTCTTCCTCCCCCTATTATGCATATAGTGACATATCATTGCTAAAACTTCAAATTGAATCTAATTTGTGAGCTTCAATGTTGAGATGTAGTTATGGACCCAAGATATATCTTCGCGGTACCATGCCACAACTCATACACGGTGGCCTCGGCCACCAACACTCTTTCTCTTTGGATTCTATTTGGTTTTTTGTTTTTTTCTCACTTGCATTGTCTGGTTCTTTTGGGAAAACACACTCTTGTTGGTCTTCTCTTGTGTTTTATGGTTTTTGCAACTTGAGTGTGTCTTCTTTTCAGTTTGAGTGTCTATCCTAAGCCTTTCACTATCCTGTAAACATGCTTTTCCCCACTCATGTCCCCTTTTGGTTTCTTGTTCCTGGAGTTTTTGGGTTTGAACGGAAATATCCGAGCCTTACTCGGAAATCTCCGGGCCACCGGAAAATTTCGAGACTAAGTCCATTCAAAAATCAGCACTGACCTGCATTGATTTTTGACCGGAAATAGTCCCGGAAATTTCCGGTGTCCGGACATTTCCGGGCCGAGACTCGGAAATCTCTGGCCCCTGCGATTTTCCGCACCTAAGTCCTTTTTCAATTTCGGCACTGACCTCAGGCGAAGCTGAATCGGAATTAGAGCCGGAAATCTCCGGGGTCCGGAAATCTCCGGTCCGATGTCCGGAAATCTCCGAGTGTGCCAAAAGTTTTCCAGGGCTAAGTCCTATCCGGAAATAGCCCCGGAAATCTCCGGCACCCGGAAATCTCCGAGCTTCAGTCCGGAAATTTCCGGTTCAAATTTTTCCTGCCTATATAAGGGCACGGGTTGACCGGCCGGTTCGGCCAGTTCTTCCACCCCGTGCCCTATCTCTCTCTCTCCTCCGAAAATCTCCAAATTTTCCTTTCCTCGCTGCGGGTGGATCGTTCGAGGGTTTCTTGCGTGCTTCGGGGATCTGCTTCTCCTCGTCAAGGGCTTCGTTTCCATCCGCACGCTTTTCGCAATGTCCTCCGGTAACTCCTCTTATTTTAAATCTAGGACGAAACTTGTTTTCGTTTAACCTAGCAGATTTAGGAGGTTGTTGGTTGGTTCCTTTGGTAGAATTGCTCCCTAGGCATGTTCTACCTTCCAGATGCACAGATCTGTTTTTCAGCCATAGATTTTGTTCAGATCTGTCAAAATTTCGTGCAGACCGGAAATTTCCGGTCCTTACTCGGAAATCTCTGGACCCCGGAGATCTCCGAGTCAGACCCGAAAATCTCCGGCCTGTTCAGAATCAAAACAGCTAAGTCCAGAAACTGTGTTTGCCAAAACTTTTCTAGTATGTTCCTTTTTCAATCTTGGACATGAGTGCTTACCCCATATGCTTTCCATCCACTCTTTGCTGTGTACCTGCAGGTTCCAACCCTCGTGGCCGCTTCAAGCAAATGGCTACTCGCGGAAGAGCCAAACCAGTTCACTCAAGCCCTCCCAGTGGGTCCTCCAGTGAAGACAACTCACAAACTGAGACCTCAGCCATCCTCAGGAAACCTATTGGTGCTAATAAGAAGAAGAAGACCGAGCTCCGTCTTGAAGACTTCAACAAAGGAAGTTTTCGCAAGTGGCGAAGTGACCTCTCCTATCATGTGGAGTCTGATGATCCCACTTACTTTTGCACTGAGATGGCATGGATCTACAGGGAAGTCTATCAGAAGTTCTCCATTGACAAACAATTCTGCCCCATGAAGTGGATTGACTTTGACAAATTAATGAAGAAGGCAGATTATTTTGGTGGTGCTGTGAAGGTTTGTGGACTTTTGGGTTTGGAGCCATTGATGAGAACTGAGTGCAATTACAGCGTCTCTCTTATCCATCAGTTCTATGCCACTGTGGTGTTTGACTCCTCAGAGGATATTGGGATGACTTGGATGTCTGGCAGGCAGCGCTTGACTTCTTCTTTCAGAGAGTTTGCTCAGATTCTTGGATGTCCTTTCCGTGGTCTTTCTACTGCAGCTGGTGCCCGCATGCATGTCCATGGCGTGTCCTACAACAAACACGTCATGACTGATCTTTACCAGCCTGGAGGGAGGATTGGCTCTCAGAATGGCCTCCTACCCACTTATGATATCCTGCTTCGCATGTTCCGTTGGACCATTGCTCCCATTGCCGGCAATGCAGATAATATTGCCGGGGCTCTAGTAAACTTGATGGCCAAAGCTCATGATGCCTATCTTGGGGAGTATGCGGTTGAGCAGGAGGTCTATAAGGTGGATGTCATGGACTTTATTTTCCAGGAGATGTCACTAGCAGTCTTTGAGAGGAAAGTTCCTCCATATGCTCCTTATATAATGTTGCTCATCAAGAGCCTCTACAAGCTTTCTGAGCAAGACGGTGATGACTTTGATGCAGCTTTTGCCACTCAGCCTCACAAGCCAGCCCTGCTTGTCCAGAAATCTGCTCACTTGGTTCAACAACAAGCCACCATGCATGAGATCAATGAGGATGACATTTTTGGTGGTCCATCTCGGGTTCCCTCCAATCCCAACATCAAGAAAGCTGCCAAGAAAAGTCGCCCCTGGGTAGTTCGAGCAATTGAGAAAATCATGAACATGAACTGTTGCATTCACAGTGAGAACTACTCCATCTACTCTCAGAACCATCGCATTATACAGCGCCACGAAGCAATGATGGCTCACATGAAGATGCCTGCTCCGAAGCAACCTTTGAAGCCTCGGGTTCCCTTCAAGGATTGGAATGCAGATGGTCTCACATTTGATTGGGATGATGCTGTGCCAGAGGACAGCGATCTTGAGTATGCTGACACGGAGGAGGAGGAGGAAGATGATCAGGACGCAGGTTCCGACTCTTGAGTCATGGGACGTTAGTGGAACCTCCTCCCTTTTTGGTATCTTGATGCCAAAGGGGGAGAAGTATCTCTAGGACTCTCGGGATTTGCATGGGCTAGGAGCACTTCTTTCTTTTCGCTTTGCTTCCTTCAGTGCTCTTTTATTTCGTGACTGTGTTTGTTCGTCATGTGTGTGAGACATGAGTACTGTTAAATTCTCTATTGTAATAACTCTTTATCTAAGTTTGTTGCTTCTATTGTGTTTGTGTGTGCTTTGTAAAATCTAGGGGGAGTGTTGATCCTAAGGAATGTGCACTTTGTATTCCAAAGACATTCTTAAATAGTGCACGCACTTAGGGGAGCTCCGTCTATATTTTGCAAATCCACTCCTTTTTTTTGTGTTGTCATCATTCGCCAAAAAGGGGGAGATTGAAAGTGCATTCTATGTACTCCCAAGTTTTGGTGACTAATGACAACACAAAAAGTATTCTAATGTTTGTGATGAAGCATGCAGGCTATTTTACAGGTTGACTGACAAAGAGGAACACTTAGGTTGCCTAAATGTCATTTCAATTACACTTGGTATTTGTTCAGGAATTCAGTCAGGAGATTTCCGGGGCTCGGAGATTTCCGGTCCACAGACCAGAGATTTCTGAGCCGTCCTTAATTTTCACTAAGTCTGAAATGAAATGCGTACTGACTCCAACTCAAGCTGAGCCGGAAATCCTCCCGGAGATTTCCGGCGCTCGGAGATTTCCAAGCCCCAGTTCGGAGATCTCCGAGTGACAGAGGAATTTCGACCAAGTCCAGAACTCAAATTGCGTACTGACTCCAAAACAATTTTAGCCGGAAATCCTCTCGGAGATTTCCGGCGCTCGGAGATTTCCGAGCCCCAATCCGGAGATCTCCGAGTGTCAGAGGATTTTCGACCAAGTCAAGAAGCCCAACCAGTACTGATCCAGTTTCTTGCTCAACCGGAAATTGCACCGGAAGTTTCCGGGGTACGGAGATCTCCGGTCCTCAACCCGGAGATTTCCGGGCTGGCGGCTGTGCAACGGGCAGATTTTGGGGAGGGGTATAAATACCCCTCCACCTACCTCCAGCATTCCAAGCTTCCAGATTTTCTCTCTCCTCCATTGGTGCTGAAGCTCGTTTCTCCCGGATCTCCCAATCTAGCCACTCAAATCCATTGATACTTGGGGATCTGAGGGAGAAGCCACCGATCTACATCTCCACCGAAGCGATTTGACTTTCACCCTCTATTTCTTGAGGGGCAACGAATCTAGGGTTCCTTTGTGGATAGCTCGGTTCAACCTTGTGTATTTTGATCCTTTGTGGATTCCTTTGTGGAAGTGACCTGTTGTGGTCGTTGTGAGAGCCCCCAATTCAGTTGTGGGTGTGTGCCTCATGAATTTGTACGGGACCTTCTCTGCCCTCAAAGGAGTCCTTAGTGGAAGTGTGGATTCGCACCTTTGTGGTCGAATTCACAGGAGAATAGGGTGAGGCCTTTGTGGCGTTGAGCAAACCTTTGTGGTAGCTCACACCTCTCCAACGAGACGTACACCTATGTGGTGGAACTCGGGATAAAATCTTGGTCTTCGAGTTCCTACGGTTGTTTCGTTCCACTCTCCTTTACCGCATCTTTATTTCCTGTACTTGCTTAGCCTCCTTGTAGTTTGTCACTTGTGTCACCTAGTTGCACATCTAGACAATTTACTTTCCGCTAGCCTAAAAACTGAAAAAGAGATAAAATTGGTCACCACCTATTCACCCTCCCCCCCTCTAGGTGGTCAACTGCCGTTCATGTTCTTCCTCCAACGAGCACCACCAAGAAAGTCCAACGTTATGAGGCAGGCCGTGACGATCGGGTGTCAGACATATCGTCGTTCGCATACAGTGGGTGTAAGCCATGTAGCACAAGCGTTACATGGAGGTTATTGTGACGAGCCTAGCATATGCAGATATGGCCTCGGAACACGGAGGCCGAAAGGTCGAGCATGAGTCACAGAGTTGTGGTGATCGACAATTGTCTACCCTTGAAATTGTGTTGTCGGCTCTGACGATGAGGGGTTGTGCAATGAAGGGGGTCGTGTAATCGCTTAAACGACAAGGAGGGATGTTCGTTTGAGTGGGAGTTCTGAGAGTTATTTTCTAAAATACTAGAACTCAGAATATAATGAACAAAGTATGTTTTGCAAACCTTTGTAGATATTAACCATTGTAATAGCATCTCTTAAAATTAGGCGCATTCCTGCGATTGAGAAAATTAAAAGGTTGGGTCCAAACTTTATAGTTTTATACTTTAGCTTGAGGATACTCCTTGTTTAAACCGTTAGCTCTTTGTGATACAATACCCGCTGGGAGATAAACCCGGAGATTCCGCTAACAAAAGATAATTTGGATTATCAGATTTTGTGCGGATGATATCATCATAGTCCAGTGTATGCTATGATCTCTGCCATAGAGAACCAACGGTGGGTACGAGTTATTAGATCGTGAACATATGAGATGGTCGCTAAACTCGGGGTACCCCTAAAGTTGGGTTGATGAAGTTTATCAGTATGTTGACTGATTGTCTTCTCAACCAAGATGGAAGAGAATACACACATTGAAGGAGCATGTGGCAGTCATACTTGATGACATTGGTCATACTTGATGACATATGGTCATACTTGATGAACATTGAGACGCCTCGCTCAGCTCGATCACTGGATGACAGACGTCGTTGCCAAGTGAAATGCTATGTCATAGACTATGTCATGCAAGGGGAATCGTTCACCTTCATGGTTCTTGATTACGTTGGAAGTATCAAGAAGATGAAACAGATCGCCGGAAGTCATCAATGATGATGGTGTATATATGATATACATGTTATGAATGTTTTAGCTAAGCAAGTACTCACAGTAGTGACTAAGTTTTTGATACTAGTCATGTTTTATGAAAACCAGGTTTACTGGTTGAGTAGCTTGAAAGGATGAGGTGACATTGCGTGTTGATAATGGCAGACAAATTGTTGTGATGGCCATAGACACTCTCCCTCTAGATCTACCATTTGAATAAATTCTTTTATGATCGCCTGTTAGTCTGATCGTTATAAGTGTGTCTCCTCTAGCGAGACAATTGTTCATATATGTTAGTGATAAATTCGTTGTCCTATATTTATGAAGTAATGATCATATGCCAATTTGAATTTAGATGGTAGAAGCTCCCACACTCATAATATTAATGCCAAAGGAAACAAACTTAATAAAGACACCACATATGTGTGGCACTACCGTTTAATTCATGTCAATATTATAGTCAATGAATTAGCTCCATAACGGATGGATCTACAAGTCCTTAGATTTTATCTTTTGACACTTGCAAAATAACTAAGACACCGTTTTCGGAAAACGGGCATATAACTTATTGATAGTCATGCATATAGATGTATGTGGTTCAATGAAGTAATTGACGGGAAGTGGAGACCTTTATTTCGTGAACTTCACTGAACGTTTTGAGTATAGCTTGTTGAGAATCATGCATATGGGTGTATGTGAATCAATGAAGTACTTTAACGTGTAGTGGAAGTCTTTATTTCATAGACTTCATGAATATTCCGAGTAGATATATGGATATCCACTCAGGTCATGTTAGTCTGGAAACTTTGATTTGATCAAACAAGTTCAGAATGAAGTAGGAGATAAATTTAACAAGAAAATCAAATTCCCGCGATACAGATCGAGGAAATAAAGATTTGATTTATAATGTTGGCACATCATTGGAAGACTTGTGAGATGAGTTCCACAAATCACGTCGCATGGAACACCATAGTGTTATGGTATGTTAGGACGTCGTAATTGCACCCTATCGGATAGTGTGTGGTAAATAAATCTCTTACCGAATTATTGTGATCATTAGAATCATATGGTAGAAACGTAACACTCACGTTAGATAATAGGAAAACCATTTAAATCCATGGAGACAATACCATATGAGTGATGGCATGACTTTTAGCCTAGATTGTCGTTTCAGCAATTTAGTGTTTCGAGGTGATCAAAGCTAAAATGGATTAATATTTCTAGTGTACCGTACCTAAAGAGTTAGTTGGTTACATGTCTCACGACATAGGCAAAATCGTTGTCAGGATATACCTTGCGAAAGAAATAATTTCTTGTCCAAGGGTATAAGTGAGAAAGAAAGTAGAGCAAGACGAAGTTGATGAACTTTCTCTCCAGACATCAGAGTGGCCCAACCGAAAGTGTTTTCGGTGTCATGTTTCACAACTTGAAAGAAGCTGATGATACAAGATCATGATGCTCTGAGCTCATACTAAGAACGTAGGCATACGAGGTTGGGTTGCACACTGTGTGTTACGACAATCTTGTTATGAAGGTCATGTTAATGGAATATGACAGACATACGAATTACGAAGAAGAGATGGTAGACCTAAGTCCGAAAAATGACTATGAGTCATATATGATCCGAGATAAAATCCATGTACGAGTATCAGGTAATGACTTGGGAGATCTTCTTGATGGCATTTAGGATGTTAATAGAATATGGAATTTTATGAGAGAGAGGACATTGATAAGGATCGATTTGTCGTGAATCAGTTCTGACAGATTCAAAAGTTGACCACAACGAGATTTTGTCTCAAGTGGCGAAGCCTAAATCTATTCTGGTTCGTTTAGCAATAACTATAATTTCGATTGAGAAATTGATAGATGGATAAGAAAACCATGTTTCTTAATAGTGTCATTAAGAAAGAGTTGTAATCAGTACAATAATGGTTTGGTGATCTTGAGGATGCTAAACATATATGCAAACTTCAGTTGTCCATTCATGGGCTGAAGCAAGCATATCGGAGCTGGAATCTTCACTTTGATAATGTGATCAAAGGATTTTGGAGTTGTCCAAAATAGTTGAAGAAACTTGCATTTGCAAAGAAGTGAGTGGGAGCTAAGTAGCTTTCCTTTATCTTATATGCGGAAGGCATATTTGAGTGGGAGCTAGATGTCATTCGTGATTTTGTATGTAATGACATATTGAATGACACAGATCCTCTAGTAGAGTGTAAAGGATTATTTAAGTAATTGAATTTTCTATGAATGAAGTTAGAAGTATTAGGCATCCGATTTATAACTGTATAGATCGTAAGGGGCTTAATAACATTAGGTCGGAATATTTCCTGAGTTAAGATTCTGAAGTGTTCCAGAATAGAACAAGCGAAGAAGATGGTTCTTGCTTGTATGACTAGGTAAAGTATTAAGTTTATCTTGTCATTGTTAGTGATAGAAAATGATGTTCGACATTCTCTATGTATCAGACATAGATGCTATCAGACTGAAAGCTCGACTTGGTGTGACCAAAGTTCTTGGTTGAAGAACGGGTTCTAGAGTGATCCTTGTGTGGATCAATGAACAAACGTTAAGTGTATTTTTCAGTGTCTATGAGAACTGAAGATATGTTTTCTAGTAAAGGGTAAGAGTGGAAAGACAATTTGCCGTAAAACGGTTACCATGATGCAAGTTATTACACTGGCTCATACAACTAGAAATCTCATATAGAAGATGTCCTTTATTTTGAATAAAGACATGGTTAGCTTGCAAAGTCGCATATGAATGCACTATTGCATAATCTACGTAGGTATAGAAATATATGGTAACTTCAGAAGTAGCAAGTGTGATTGAACTGAGCAGTTTTCTGAGCGTGTGGTCCACTTAATAGATCTCTTAGACTTTTAAGGTCCATGCTATGCGAATGTTTGAGTCTCACTCCATCCACTAGGATATATTTCACCGTCGTCGTAAGATATGGGATGATGTCAAACTAGGTGACATAGACGTGTTGCAAAGCACATATAGGTCTCAATGTGTGAGATCTATTGACTGTATTCCTCTTCCACAAGACGAGCAGGCACCAAGATGCTATGGGTGTTGAGCTTTTACCAAGTTGTAAACTAGATTAAGTGTTACTCTAGAGCAAGTGGGATACTGAAGGGAATATGCCCTAGAGGCACTTAATAAACATAGTTTATTGGTAATATCCCAATTGTTCATTATATGTTTTATACCATGCTATAACTGTATTAAGCGGAAACATTAATACAGGTGTGGTAGATAAAACAACTAGGTCCCGAGTAGCCTCTACTAAGACTAGTTTCGTTGCGCGATTGATGATCGAGATTTTCCGATCATAGGGCATGGTGTCGGCCGGCAACGGAAGTCATGTCGTTGGTTCAAAGATGTGATTGACATACCCATAATTTGTAGGACGTAGTCATTACGCCTTCGACCGTGCCTCTTATTGTTATTCCTGGAAGATACTTTGATCGCACCAAACACCATATCTTATTTAGTGTGACAATAACGGTGATACTTTTAGGTATCGGAAGGGGGTAGTTGAGACGAGGGGTCAACAGCGGGATTTGTCAGTCTGTATAGCCAAATAGATACTCTAGGACCCACTCGGTGATATTATGTCAAATGTGTTTGCAAACATGTGACTAGGTCACCAGGTGACATAATATCATAGACGAGTAGAAGATAGTGATGTCGGTAACGAGATCATGCTAGGTATGGAGATATCTGAGAATGATACTTGAACACGCTAAGTATCGCTATGACAAAAGGTTTAAGACTAGACGTATAGGTTTGATAGATGAAAGTCATTTGTTATATCACATGGATTAATTCATGGGGTCCAGGCCTACGAGTTAATCATTGATCGGAGAGGGGTCTCGATCATGTCTATTATTATATCGAACCGCTAGGGTAACACAATTAAAGGGTTTCGACAAGACAACCGGAAAGGAAAGAGATCACCGGGAACGTCCCGGGAATGGTCCGATGGAGATCGGGCAGCGACGAAATAGTTATCGGAGCTAGAATAAATTATATATATTATGTTTGATATTAATTAGTGTAATTAATGTTTAAATATGATTTATATATTTATTTTCGAATTTTTAAAGGAAGATTTCCCTAAATGAGCCTTCTAGTGGAAAGAAGGCCCATGAGGGGGGAAGCTTCCCCCC
Organism: Poa annua; assembly: GCA_026929855.1. Classification (NCBI taxonomy): domain Eukaryota; kingdom Viridiplantae; phylum Streptophyta; class Magnoliopsida; order Poales; family Poaceae; genus Poa; species Poa annua. The sequence goes on along the minus strand of CM049430.1, from coordinate 77,191,145 downwards.
CCAAGGGAGGAGGGCTGGTTCGGCCGGCCTAGGTGGGCCAAAAGGGGCCCACCTAGGGCCGGCGCACCTTGCAAGGGTCGTGGCTGGTGTGCGATAATCCCACACCGCCCGACTGGCAAGGTTGCCAGCCTCCTTGCCCCTTTATATAGAGGGGCACCCCTGGCATTTTAATTCAACCAATTAATTCTTGATTTCTCCTCGATCTCGTGATTCCCTTTGTCGGAGTTGCGCCGAGGAGGATGAGGGGATCTCTCCACCATAGCCCGCTGCCGCCCTGCTGGTGTTCCGGTCCAAGTCTTCCGCTGCTCGTCCTGGACTAGAGCTTCGGAGGCCGTCGTCTCCATCGTATGTGTGTAACACCCTGCGAGGTGTTGTGCTAGCGGTACTCGGAGGCCTACTTCCTCCACCCGACCTCGAGGTCATCTTCGTCGTCTTCGTCGCGCCGAGTTCTTCGCGACCTAGAGGTCGGCTACGTCATCTTCATCGTCAACGCTTGAGCGGGAGCGTAATCCCCTATTTGTTCTACGAGGGTATGTATTCCGATCTCCGCCGTACTTCTATATCTGCATAGTATAGATCTTGGCTAGTTTAAGGATATCGTTGCTAGGAAATTTTTTGTTTTCTGCATGCGATCCCCTTCACAAACACAGTCCGACGACTCCTCTACGTCGTCCTAGTACTGGTCCTCTCTAGTGCCACCACATCCACCTGGGGAGTTCTTCCTCCAATGTACCGCAAGCGGAGGCAAACAAGCGCGGTCAGCAGGAAGTGCTGGTAACGATGCATAATGGGGCAACATAACTCTTCCAAAGTGACCGCAATGTGAACCCTTCCTCCGCACCGCAGTCATGTAGGCAGGAGTAAAAACCATTGGCGACCTAAGCAGGTGCACCAGGGTATATTCGACAACATGTTTTTTTTTCTTGTTCTCCCGGTCTGAATGTTGCACTCGACAAAGTCTTGAAGCTCCGTCGAATGTTCCACTCGAAAAATGTGTCGTTTTTTCATTGAATGCATAGTTTCTTGAGTACCAAAAAAAGTACTCAGCGTATAGGTCATATCCATATAACAAGTTGGACAGGCAAGTGGGTTGATGCCGACCAATCCCGTGTCAACGGATATATGCTGAGTGCAACACTCGGTATAGTACCTCGGGCACTCGTCATGCCGAGCGTATTTCAGTTTTTCCAAGTACCCTATGATACTTGGAAGGTACCTAAATTTGGTAGAGTCACTAAGACTAGTCACAATAAGAGTAACTAAGGTATCCTCACTCTTCTTTGGTCATGGCCGCGGAAGAGACATGGCACCCGAGCGATACAGCAGATCACGGGCGTGAGCGGAGGACAAACACAGTCTGACGCCTCCTCTACGTCGTCCTAGTCCTGGTCCTCTCTAGTGCCACCACGTCCACCTGGGGAGTTCTTCCTCCAATGTACCGCAAGCGGAGGCAAACATGCGTGGTCAGCGGGAAGTGCTGGTGACGATGCAGAATGGGGCAACCTAACTCTTCCACAGTGACCGCAACGTGAACCCTTCCTCCGCACCGCAGTGATGTAGGCAGTAGTAAAAACGAATGGCGACCTACGCAGGTGCACCAGGGTATATTCGACAACATTTTGTTTTTTTCTTGCTCTCCCGATCTGAATGTTGCACTCGACAAAGTCTCGAAGCTCCGTCGAATGTTCCACTCGGAAAACGTGTCTTTTTTCATTGAATGTGTACTTTCTTGAGTACCAAAAAAATCACTCAGCGTATAGTTCATATCCATATAACAAGTTGGAAAGGAAGTGGGTTGATACCCACCAATCCCGTGTCGACGGATATATGCTGAGTGCAACAGTCAGTATAGTACCTTGGTCACTCGTCATGCCGAGCATATTTCAGTTTTTCCAAGTACCCTATGATACTTGGAACATACCTAAATTTGGTAGAGTCACTAAAACTAGTCACAATAAAAGTAACTAAGATAGTAACATAGATGCCACCTAGATAAAAAAAATGATGTGACATATAATTAATGAGGAGAGAGGCAAATGAAGTACTTCTTCTTCTCAGTTTTCTTGACGTGCATATACATTCTCTTGGACCACCTGATCAGTGATTGGTTGTAGATTCATAAATTACTACCCAGCACGAGAAAGCAAAATAGAGTAAGAACAATAATATAGCCGGCTGGCTACAAGCTCATGCCATGTCACTCAAAGTTATTTAAAATGATAACTAGTACAACTGTACAAGAGGTGGGGTATTAGATGGCTCTATTTAGTAATATTTAATTATTTTAATGATGGCAAAGCTATGCTTGCATGCAAGACTCGCGAGACATGCATTCACTCTTGCGGCCCACTCAAACGCTAGCACCAGGCTGCATGCCGGCGATAATTTCTTGTTTCCAGGCTAGAGCCGGAGCCCCTCGAGCTAATATTTTTCCTGATGTGGAATGATTTATAGCCGGCTGACTAGGCTTATTGTACTTGCTCTAATTGCGTGGTTGCTCCGCTCAGTCAATGACACATGCATGCAGCATTTCCACACTCGTCGTGCACACATGATAAAGAAAGGGAAGGAGAGAAATCTGTGGGGCTAATTTCCGTTACCACACCCTTGCACGTTGAATTAAAAGCGTCTAAAATCTCCCCGCTAATGAAATTGCATGACATTGGAAGCATGTCCAATAAATTGTGATAGAGGGAGTAACATATCTAGTTACCATCACATCACAGTTTTTAAAACACAATGTGTGTATAGAGCATTATTCGAGATATCGGCCGATATCCCGATTTATCAGCCGATTTGTCGCCTATCGTTGTTTGACCGATAAGATAAATTAGCTGATAAGTCAGCCGATATACCAATAAATCGGTCGATAAGCCGATAAACCGGCCGATTTAACCTTTATCATAGGTCGACCGATAAGTTTTCGATAAGCGATATCCCAACATTGGTATAGAGTAATAAATTAGACTAAATATGCCACTACCTTTATGTTACTTTGCATTGTGAGGGTAGTAACATAGTCTAGCAACACGTGTACGTTACTAGTTGAAGTTACTTCACATTGTGACTAGTCTAAGAAAGTGTAACGGAGACAAGGAGAAGCGATTGGGGTGGTGGTAGCATTCGGTTGAGTTGAATGTATTACGCGAAACTATGTTGGGTCAAAGGGTGCTTATGAATAAAGTTTTTTTAAGAGGCCTGTGAGTTTTAAAAAGGACATGAACAAATGAATTATGAACAACATGACTCCAAAATTTAAGTGCTCTTTTTAAAACAAATGAGTTTCACAAGACAACGGTTAAAAACGTTGGATCAAGATCTAACTTGAGACACTCGACTACGGTGAGCAAAATCATGCTACTAAATTTTTGAACAGATTTGCTAAATATCACTCGAGTCGGATTTAGCTTATGTTATGTCTCACTCACATTATTCGCCCGTTCATTTTACTGCTTGCACGGAGATTCATGTTTTGTCCGGCCTGCCTCTTTTTTTTTGTGTGGGGCCTATCAGGCCTATTTCGGTGGTCTAGTTTTGGTTGATCATTTTTTTAGCCCATATTTTGTCCGGTCTGTTTTTTTAGTACATCGCTACATTTTCTATTGCAAATTTCATTTCGTAGCTTTATTTTTCTCACAAATTTAGACGAGTTGCATGTGCAACTTATTCACACAGAGTTGCACATGTAATTGAATTTCCCCTTAGTTACTTTGGCGACAGTTACATGCACAACTCTCCCATTGCACTATGTGATTTTATCTTGTTGTTACACTAGTAAGGGACAGTAAGTTGCATGCGCAAATTTAGACGAGTTGCATGTACAACTTACTCACACAGAGTTGCACATATAATTGATTTCCCCTAGTTATTTTTTACGACAGTTGCATGCGTAAATTTAGACCATAGTTAGTTGCATATGCAACTAAACATTTTTTGTGTGTTGAGATGCTGGGATGGGGAGTACGAGTTGTATGTGCAACTTACTCAGTCCCTAGTTGCACATGCAATTTATTTTTTTCTCCTCTTAGTGATTTTGACAACAGTTGCATTTTCTCCTATTAGTGATTTTGGCGACAGTTGCATGCACAACTCCAAAAAAGTGTTTGGACCCATTTATTTTTAGTCCCATTTGTTCTGGTATATCCGAAACCTTTTTGTGTACAAAAAACAAAACAACAAAAGAAATAACAGACAAGGAAAAGGGAGCCCGACAAAAAAGAACGACGTAAGGTGAGTGAGACGTAGGTTATGTCTGAATCGAGTGAGTTGTAGACGCTCCCTTTTTGAATGAAATAGCCTAACGTAAAAAAATAGAAGATTTTATCACTGCAATGTAAATCCACAAAGTTCTTATTGCAATTAACTTGGTTACAGCCAAGCCATTAATTATTTCGACAGAACAATGTTATGGATACACGTCATGGATCAAGGTATGAACGTCATGTCGTTTCTCCGGTGGCCTCGGCACCAGGCTGCAGAGCAACGCGGCCAGAAGGGTCTTGTTCCGGTCGGCGAGGTTCCTGCCGCTCAGCGGCCACGCCGGGTAGCCGAGCAAGCTCCTCCTGCACGCGTCCATGCCGCGGAGGCCGCCCATGTAGTCCCGCGTCAGGTTCGTGGCCCCGTCGCAGGAGGAGGACCTCGCCGCACGCGCCAGGTCGTCGGCGACGAGGCTCATGGACCGGCGGGCTGACTGGTAACCCTCCAGGCAACCGGCGTAGGCGACCCGCTCGTCGCTCGGGAGTGTCGCGTGGTCTCCGCGGCGGAAGTCCAGCATCGCCTTCCTGGCGGCCGCCTCGGTGCCGTCGTAGTCGTCCAGGGCGCTGCTTGCCGCGACGGAGGCATAGCGAGTGACCAGCGACGCCGCGCGGCGCGAACGGCGCCGCAGGAGTGTGCGGAGGCATAGCCGGTGCATATGGCGCGTGCCGCAGACCGCCGAGCACGCCTTCTCCGCCGTCATCGTCCGGACGTCGGGGCATTCGCGTTGGTGGCCGCCGCAGGTCGTGCCGGCGGCGAGGAGCGAGAGTACGACGGCGAGGAGCTGGATGGATTTGATCATGCTGCTCCCAATTTGTTTTTGCGTGGTATGGTTGAGAATGGATATGCGTTTCTTGATCACACGGCGATGTTGCTATGATGTATGAGCGTGTTGTAACTAGAATGGGAGATATATAATTATTTATGAGGATATCTGGACCATATGATGATTAGTATTTGATGAATGTTTTGTTTTCTTGTGTGAGTATTATTATGAGCGTTTAACTCACATTTAAGTGGTACTATTTTTTGTGTGAACGATTCTAAAAGAGAGTTTTCCAGATTTTTTTTCACACCGTGAAAGTTTGTAAATGTGAAATCCACACATATCATCACCTACAAGTTTGCCGCATTTAAATATTATTAATGCAGCTTCAACGTGACTGCTATGTTTGTTAGCAAATTTTGATGAAGTATTTCAAGGATACACTACTTTCCTAAAATAGCAAACTTTTAAAATACTTTGATGTGCTTTCTTATAACTAGAATCTGTCGTATTCTATCGGTACTGAAAAAACAACTCTGCAACTCTTTTTGGGTAACATGGAATGCTAGGAAAACGACCTCGTTTTGCATGGTTACACATTGTGTTTTACCGGAAGGCTGGATCGTCCTTGGATGCAACGCATCTGTAATTAGGAGGCTAATGACAGCGTGTGTGCAAACAAACCAAAAAGCTCAGGGAAACATCTGACAAATATATATATGCCACAGGATATAAATTTTATACTGTTGAAAACTTTATTCTAACTTTCACGTCATATAATTCATATTCAAAAAAGACATGCGACAACCTAAACAAAGACAGAGGGAGTAGTAAGTAGTAACAATGGGTAGAAATTAAAGTTCGTGGACGCTGATCATAGTAAGAATGACAGGCACTCATGTGGAATTATAAGTCACGTCAAAGGCGAAGCAAACATTACCATCTGCAGTGCACTGAATCCACTGCAGGTCTAAACTACTCTAATGTGTATCCACATTCTGCACAATCTTGGACCGCCCCCACATGGCCACATCTGATTTGTACAATACCACATTACAAAAACAATCCTACCTGAGATGCTTGAAGCTAACTAGAAATGATTTTCTTCTGAGAAGAAAACAATCTGGTTGGTAGTAATACATATCAATGTCAGATTCTGAAGTTCTTGGTGCTCTGCAGCCTCTTCTTGGCTTTCTGAGTGCTCAAGATGCTAAGAATCAGGGAGTTGCCTACATCACATGTACTGTCATATCCCATAAGCTTTACATTAAGATCCGTGCATAGCAACCCTAAGCGACCTTCGTCATCGCCTGCCAGTTGCAGCTGATTGGCATGCTCCCGGGAGATGGCGGCATATAAATGGAAGGCTTCGTGCTTTTCTGCCTTCTCAGCCACAAGCTGCCGGTCCTTTTGAACCCCTGCCAAATCAGGCGTCCTTGGATCCAGGAGCAACTGTTTCTCAAGTGTAATCCTGAGCAATCCCAGAGATTGTAGATCATCGGGTGTCACAGAGGAGAACACAAACGAAAATCTGCCGAATTCAAGATCTGGCTCTGTGAAGAGATCTTCAAGGATGCCATCGGTAGGTCTAAGGCCTTTCTGCAAAGAATACTTCTTAGGATCGGCATGCACTCTGCTTTGTGAAACCCGGAGAATCCTAGAAGCTTCTCTTAGTCCGCTCAATAAGGCACCGTGCATCGTTGCAGGGTACGCACGGTTTGTGGCTTCCCCAGCAAAGAAAAGATGGTCATCGCTGACACTCTCAGCAAGAATGTCGTAGTCTGCTCCAGAAGACCCGACTCTGATGTGAGAGTAGGAACCGCAACAAAGAGGATCACTACCCCATCTTGTGCAAGCTGATTGGATGGGATCAGGCACAGTAACACCTTTTGGGCCAAAGATACCTGCACAAAATGATCAATAACAGTTTAAGTGTTCATTATAACAAATAAAGTAAATCAAATATTTCAAGATAGAAAATTGACCCCTAGTTATCTTCTACTGCATCTCCTGATATTGTTGTCTATGTCTTATCCCCTCGTATGTCATACAATGTCTATCCTGCCCGGCTGCATATTTTTTTGGACAGAAGGTATTACCCCAGCTTTAACTTTTTTTTAACAAACAGCCAAAGCGTACAAGGGTGCTGATCAAACAGCTTACAATGCAACGCGCACAGCAAGCACACAAAGCATAGGAAACAAAGCTCGGATCTCCATGGGACCGAGGAGCCGCAGCCCAATCCTTCTCTATTGCTGAACATAGCACTCTGCCCTCTCACCCTGTAACGAAAGACGCTGCATTTCGGATGCCACAGCTGCTCATTCTAGAGCTAGGATGGGAACTACTCTCAAGACCGAAGTACAGGCAGCAGGGGTTCAGGACCAAGGCCAGCCACCACGGAGAGGAACCTGGCAGCCACCACCAGCAACAAGCCACTGTCACCGGGAAGGGGAACCCGTCCCCTCCCGCTCAGGTCCGAGGGCGCCAACGCACTGACTTTCAGATGATGGCGAGCACCCAATTAACAGATGCTTGACATGTAAGACCGAAGCACACCACGGCACTAGCCTCGGCACCAACAGGCAGCAACCCTCCATGACCGATTTGCCCACAGATCCAGCATTACCCAGGCTCCGATAGAGCCCAATCCGTAGATTTTGGATGTACAAACAGGAAACTGGAACAGGGGTGGTGTGGAGGGACCTCGACAACGACTCAAGGGAGAAGAAAGACGCCCAAAGTGCGTCACCGTCATCGTGGTCGGACCTGCCGACCAAGGGTTTGCTCTCCCAAACCACACCACCAGCAACCCGCCTTCTCCAGAGCCGACGACATCCATCAGCTGCTAGATCCAGTGAGAGCCAGAGGAAAGGAGGGAACCTATTTTCAGATCTGAAGAATATAACCGTTGATACAGCCTTCCCGCCACAACCGACACCCATCGACGCCTTTCCACCCACTCGGTCATGAACACCGATCAACGACTGCTGATGTCACCTGCCGCCAAGTCAACTCTGAAACGTTTTTCTTAGCTTCATATTTCTCCAGCTGCATATTTCAAACAGCTATGTCTACTTCCGAGTACTAGAGCAAACAATGGTGATTGATATGTTGCCAAGAAACAGAATGTTGACAGTTTGAATCTATCATGACAACATAATAATCAAGGACGTATGCTGGAGAGAATTCAGTAAGAGTATTCCTAACTACTTGGTCACAGTTTGCGGTTTGGATGTTCGAATTGTACTAAAAGATCCCATATATTGTACAACTTGATTGCCTCCTAATTTCACTGATATGATTGTGGGGTTTAAGAGATAGAAGCAAAAAAACATACAACCCCTTTGTTCCAAAATATTTTGTACAGTATTGCACCATGATGTGAATGTTCAGGAATTCAGTAACTGGTAACTGCTCAGTCGGTTGCTGGAGTAGAGATTAATCGGCGAATGGTCATTTAACTGAATTAATCGGTGCATATGACAATATATTGCAACTTGTATCTAGTTTTTTAAGTATTTCCAATGCTCCCAGCAAATATATTACACTAAAATATGCTATTGTAGGCAAATTAAAAGCTTAGATCGGAGGAGAAGCTTGGGGAGGGGACCACCGGAACTGCTAGGTCGCCTTGGGCTGGACCGCCGGAGCTGCTGCAGCTCGGGACTAGAGTGGGAACGGGGAGCTCTAGATGGAAGGGGGCGGAGAGGGAAGACGGCAGGGAGCTACAGCTGCTGCCGGAGGTGGCTAGGACCAGCGAGGAGGTGGCCAGCCACCAGGTGAGACCGAGTGGAGCACACAGGTGGGGTGGAGCCCAACCCTAGCGATTTGGAGTTGGAGGAGCCTGGGAGGGATCACGGGCGAAATGTAGGCCTCAAATTTTGCCCTGCCAATTAACTGTTCGCTGGCATTTAATCGGCCTGACAGCGATTAATAATAACTGCCATTTAATCGGCCTTACCATTTAATGAGCTGGATATGTGGTATTCCCGTATTCGCATCAGTGACCCGCTGAGCAGCGATTAACTGGCCATTTAATCGGCTACTCGGCCGAATTCTTGAACAATAGCTACATGCATACACTGTTTGAGGTCAATTGTGTGTAAACTTAAGGATCATACGCAAAACAAAGCTTAACTGGATTTTCAGCAATTAGAAATAGTACTAATTTTTCTCAAATTATCTCAAATCTGGATGCTTCAATTTATGTGTTCTCCCCCTAGAATACCTTCCATACTCAAACATGTCTGACAAAACTAGCTCGACTAAGCTTCATGAGCGGTCGACGGGCGTTGTTGATCAAGCAATATTGTGGGTGACAGGCTATCCTAGAGTGAGATGCAGAAACGGACAAATCTGAGGAACAGCAGATGAAACTGGGCATTTTTTCATGACAAAAACTAGCAGTACCATTTTCATTAGGAAAATCCAAATAATGTTTTATAAATTAGGAATATGGAGTCAAAACAAGTCTATTATATATCATTTCAAATGTAAGTTTTCATATGGATTAACAGTTTATATACACTATTTAGGAAATACCAATAGAATTATCCTATCAATCGCAGACAGAAGCACAATAAGCAAGAAGCATATGCATGTGTTCTTGATATAGTAGAAAATAAATGTACTAACTCCCAACCTTCAAGGAGGATTGTAATTAGACTTACGAAGACACCATAATTCTTAATTTCACTAGTTCATTACCTCGAAGAATACCAAGAACCCGATGAAGTGTGACAACAGGATCAACCTTTTCAAACTCCAAAGCAGCCTCTCCTGCGACAAGTGCAATCAGTACTGCACCACCAGAAACAGTATGGTAGCTGTAGAAGAGAAAGAATTCTCCACGCTTGCTGCTCTCCTTATTCAAACACCCAAATGTGTCAATTTCCTCATCCCAAAATACTGACGGGAATACCATAGCCACTTTGTTCAGCAACCCGAATCCCAACCTCTGAATCGCTCCAAGCTTGTTGTAAGGCAACTCTGGGTCAAACACGATGCTCCCACTCTTGAGCACTCCAAGAGGGACAGTGCAGAGCGCCATGTCCGCCTGAAAAACCTGCCCTCCTTCGACGGTGATGCTCACCCCATCCACTCCATGCTCGATCCGCTTCACGGTCTTCTCATACAGCACGGGCACACCATCGCATAAGGCATGTACGAGCCTCGAATTCCCTCCAGCCAAGAAGCAATGGTCTCCACCCATCTCATACTGGTCGTCCTGGTCCCAGTGCGCCAGCGAGAGCTCTGATAGGCAACCAGCATTGGAGAACTCAAGGTTGGCCAGATGCCAGTCAAGAACCTCCCTCTCCTCATCGGTTTTGGCCACACTGTACAGCCTTCTCAGCCTCTCGATCCCTTCCCCAAGCGAGATCCCCTCTGCGGCTTCCTTGAGAGACTCCCGCAGCCTGGTGGCGTGGTCTAGAAGCGTGTTGAATGCCAGATCGATACATCTATCCAGCCTGGTGCCCACAGTCCGGCCGTCGGGGTGGTACAGCGGGCATTGGTCACGCACCTTGTGGAGAGGAATCCCGAGCTGGCGGGCGAGCACGCCTAACGGGTTGGCGTGGATGCCAGTGATGACGCTGCCGCCAAGCTCGACGGCGGCCTGGCCGCCGCCTAGGCGGGAGGTGTAAACGCGGCCGCCGGGGCGGGCACGGCCTTCGAGGACGACCACACGGAGGCCGAAGCGGAGGAGCTGGCGCGCAGCCGCAAGTCCAGCGAGGCCCGCGCCGATGACGATGACGGAAGCGGCTGGGCCCTCGGGTGCGTCGGGGGGAGGGGAGGCGGGGAAGGCGGCCGAGACGCCAAAGTTGACATCGCCCTCGCGCGTGAGGAACCCGTGCGCGGCGGCGACGAGGTGGTCGTAGCTGGACGCGACGGTCTCGAGCACGCGCGCGCGGGGCAGCGGCACCCGCGGGTCGGCGCGCCAGGAGGCGAGGATGTGGTTGCGGACGACGATGTAGTCGTTGGGGGCGGCGACGTCGGCGGCGGCGAGCATGGCCTCCTCGGCGGGGAGGAGCGCGTCGATGGGGAAGCCCAGGGAGAGCGCGATTTGCGCCTCCGTCTCCGTCTCGCGCTGGCGCTCCTCCGTGGAGAGGCGGCGCAGCCGCCGGATGCGGCGCGATGGGGAGTTCCCCAGGTAGGCCTGCAGGTCCTTGTCTACGAGCGACTCGTCGTACGAGGCGGCGCGCACCGACGCCGCCCGTCGCGGAGGGCGGCGCGGTGACGGCGACATCGCCGGGAAGGGCAGAAGGGTCGCGGGCTCGCGGCGGTCTCGTCTGGGGTTTGGCTTTGGGCTTTGGCTGGGCAGGTGGGGAATGGGAAGAAGACTTTAGGATACGGAATTGCCAATCTGAGAACTTGCCAAGAACCGTTAATCTTTCCTGGCGATTCGTGCTATGTCTTCTTCTTCCTTCCTATGTTGGCGGTGTGCAGCCGAGCCGGAGACAAAAAGCAACTTAACTTGACTTGCCGAGCCGGAGCCGGAGGCCAAAAGCTACTTAACTTGAAGGGCGCGGGGGGTGGGTTTAGAGGGATTGCATGACACGTGTCGGCGGAGGAGATTAGGGTAGGGCGGGGCGGCGAGGCATCATGGCAGAATGCCGACCGCGGGCATGGAGGTCGGTGGTTCGGCCGACGGTGGCTGCTGGGGAGGCGACCTCACCGGAGTTGAGGAAAAAAGGGCGGAGTGCTCAGTCGACTGAGCTTCAGGTGCGCCCTTTAGGATACATGCGTCTTAGTGACAAGTGGTCCTGCTAGTATGTGACTTGGGAATTTTTTATCTCTTTCCTAAACGATCGTTAAGAAAACTTTTAGCAGCAACACCTACAAAAATTTCTAAGGGAACAAGGGCTACGTGTTGACCTGTGAGACTATGTGAAAATCACTAGATTGGAAAGTGTAAAATAAACCTCTAATTCCTTGTCTCTTCTCTCCTAGGCGCCTTGTCTCTTCTCTCCTAGGCGGTGACACAACGCAATTGCGATTCTCCCGTGAGATACTCTGAGATGGTGTGATTGCTGACGTGCCCCATGACAGCAAAGCCAGTCGAAGTCGACGGTCCAACGAAGGGTGGCGTCGACAATTACTGGAGCACGCGAACACCCTATGCATGTTCCATCTTTCGGGGCACACCATTGTGATACCCGTCGGGGCGCCGATGAGGCCGAGACTACGTCACGTTGCCGTAGACCTTGTTAGGCATCCCCGCGCCCAGTCGTGTCGTTGTAGAACCACTCGTTGTCGCTGAGGGAAACCAGCGAGGAGCTGGTCCAGGTTTTGGTTGTGGAGCATGTAGAGTTGGCCGACAGTAGGAGATTATCGCCCTGACCAATCATCGTGGCGTAGAGTGACGTGGGGCTACTCTTCGACTACCCCACGGTGAATCTACCTGGGCCGCGCCAAGCTTATGAAAGCCCACTAGGGGTGTCATGTGACCCAGTGCTAGTCCGTTAGGTCGCATAGCTTGCCATATCTGTAATTGCCATCGGCACCGTTCATCCGAGACCTGGCCTACCTATAAAGGCCAGGAGGGTTGCTCGTCTAAGGGACACGCCGATAGCCACCACCACAAAACCTAGCGAGATCGCAATCTCGCCATTGTAATCGATATTCGCCATCAATACCAGACAAGCAGGAAGTAGGGTGTTATCCTCCGGGAGCCTAAACCTGGGTAAACTCCCCGCTTGTCAGCCGTCATGATCACCAACGCATATCTCTCTCCCCCTCAATCAACCCGGGGTCGCACCGGCTCCATCCGCAAGGAAGATCGACGTCTGCATCACCCGGGAGCCCATCCGCTTCGGCTCCTTCGAGTACGCCTTCCACCCACCGGCCCACCGCTCGGTGTACGCCGATCTGTACGAAGGTATACACATCACATTTGGCTCCACATACTGTTTCGTCGATAGTCGTGGAATATTCAGGTCTGCGGCGACCGCACCACGCGCGGCGGTGGCACCCGCATCGGCCACCCTCGCGCCGTACCCGCCGTCACCTACCGCGGGAACCGCATCTGCCACAACTGTGAAGATCGCATCTACGTCAACTACATCGATCACCCCGACAACGGCCATGCAGATCGAGTCTACTTCAACCACCTCGATCGCACGGCCGGCAAAACCAAGATCTACCTCAACCGCGACTGCATCGACTGCACCCGCGCGTGCCACCAATGACGTGCTGCCGACTGCCACGTCGCACACATCCTCATGGACTCGCCAAGTCTACCCCAAGCCAATCGCGCTCGCTCCGGCGACTGCGAAATCTCCTTCCACGACCGCGGTGAAGATCGCAAGAAGACGCAACAACGGCTGCGCCGCCCACCATGTGGCAACGATTTTTGATCTAGAACAAGATTCGGATGACGGAAGCAACAGCGGCAGCGTAAACACTCCCACTCAGGTTTCCCCCGCGCAAGTCTTCATGGCTAGCACAACGCCTCCAGAAGGCAACGACGAACCCGCATATCCACTGGAGGTGGTCATGCCCGATGGGACGACGCGACTCACCATCACGCGCGACATGGCGATCAGGGCCATGAAGCATGTCGACGACGGCAAGTTCCCACCACCCGACGCACCTCGGGAGGATCATCTGGCAGTCCAGTACTTGCTACGCAAGGAAGGCGAGCGACTTCGCGCCGAAAAAGCCGAGCTACTCGGGCGCAAGAGGGATGCAGACGCGTCGAGTGCCAGACGGGTTGCCTACTCGTTTACTTCCTCCACGGAAGTTAACCATGGAGGACGGCGACACAGAGCTCGCGTTCCCCTTATGACGGAAGCCGATCGACCCAGGGTCACTCGCAACCTCGACTCATCCTTCGTCACCGAAGACGAAAATGGGATACCCATCCCCAAAACGGCGAACACATGTATCATGACAGTCGAAACGTACCTTCGGCTCACACAGCCACCATAGGGAGACGCACGCGCCCTTCTCCACAAGCAGCAGATCATGTCCATGAAGGCAGTCGAGGAGGCCCTGTCAAACAAGGTGCCAAGCAGCCGGGCGCGTGAGGAGCGAGAACGCCAAGCCCGCGAGCCGGCAGCACCAGATGTCCCTGCAGCACAGCCACTGCGACAACCACAACCAGGCGAAGACCTTCGCAACGTCATCACGCAAAGGATGGTGGACCGCAACCGCAGCCAGCGTTCGACTGACACGACGAACCTGGACGATCAGGCCGATCGCAACTTCGAGCCATGCGGCGCCGCATGCTTCAGCTTCAACATTCGCGACACCCGCATGCCCAAGGGTTTCACGCTAGCAGCAGGAACACCCAAGTACGACGAGAAGCAAGACCCACGCCTTTGGCTCGAAGACTACCTCATCGCCTGCACCTGCCAAGGCGGGACGTCGACTACGGCAATGCAGTACATCTAGCTCATGCTCACGGACTCAGCGCGCGGGTGGCTCACAAGCCAACCTAAGGACTCCTTCAGAACCTGGGAAGAATTCCAAGACACTTTCATCAAAAGTTTTCTTGGAACATACGCAAGGCCAACAACCTACATCAAGTTGCAAGCCTGCAAGAAGGAAGAGACGAGTCGCTCCGATCGTACATACAGCAGTGGACACTCCTCCGCAACACCATGGAAGTCGTCTCAGAAAACCGGGTGATGGATGCTTTCATGCATGGCGTCGCTCGCCGCGACCTCCGCGAAGAGTTCGGTAGGCTCCAGCCGAAGACCACAATCGAGCTCATGAAGATAGCCAACCAGTGGGCAGAAGGAGAGGACTACGTCCGCGACACCTCTCCGAAAAAGGAAGCCGAAACAAGTAACTGGCGGGACGGACGCCAGAAGAAGTAACAACGTTTCACCAATCTCGACACAATCGAGCTAGTAGCGGCGGGATATCAAACCCCCCGCGATGATGCGCGAGATAACAGTCGCCAATATGATCAAGGTCGACAGTCCAACTCGGGTCAGTACAACCGCATCAGCGGTAGCATTAGCCGCGATGACGGAGGCCAGAAACGCGAGTGGAAGCGTGCGCTGACCCCAGCCGAGGAGTTGATGCAACCTTGCGAGCATCATTCATTCCGCAACCCGGAAACAGGCAAGTGGGGCGCCAACCACCTGTTGAAGGACTGCCGCAAAGCACGCAAGATTTACCAGGCTATGCAGCAAATCATCACTCCTGTGCAAGCACTGCAGCCAGCCCCGCAGCTTGCTATTCAGGCAGCACCCGCAAACAACAACCCAACGCATGCGGCTGGGGCCTTCCCCCAGCAGCAGCCGCAGCATGAAGCCCAGCCAGCCGCGCACGACGCATACCCGACCGCGCAAGGGCAGCTCAACATGATCCAGAAGGGACGCCCTTCAAACAGGGCCCAGAAGCTCATCACCCGCCAGGTACTTCAGGCTACTACCTGCCCACGCGCCGTGCCAGACTACCTGAGAGGGTCAGAGACACCGATCACATTCTCCAGGGCAGACCACCCGTCAGAGGTACCTCGGCCCGGTCACGCTGCTCTGGTTATCGAAGCCCTAATTGGCGACTACAGCCTGAAGAAGGTATTCCTGGACGGAGGCAGTGGCATCAACATCATATTCGCTGACACCCTGAGAAGGATGAACAAGTCGACAAAGAAGCTGTCGGAGTCCGAGACCACCTTCCACGGCATAGTACCAGGGCAAGCAATCACGCCCATGGGAAAAATCACACTCGATGTCATCCTTGGTACACCCGAGCACTTCAGGAAAGAGTCGATTGACTTTGAGGTCGTCGACTGGAAGTCACAGTATCATGCCATACTTGGGCGCCCAACTTTCGCCAGGTTCATGGCAGTACCTCACTACGCCTACCTGATGATCAAGTTGCCTGGACCCAAAGGAGTAATCACCGTGCGTGGCGACTTCGACCGCTCAAACAGCTGCGACCGCGAGTTCAGCAGGATCTCCGAGTTCTTTGGAGTCGAAGAGCACTTCAAGGCCATATCAGCCGACAACGACAAGACCATCTTTCCGCCCCGCAAGAAGCTAGCCAAATATGTCACCTTCAACACAAACGATGACACAGCAACCCACCAAGTCCATCCGACTGACAGCTGCAAGACGGTCAAAGTATCATCAAGCCTGACCCCCGCATAGGAAAGCGCGCTCGTCGAGTTTCTACGTGAGAACTGGAAAATCTTTGCATGGCAACCCTCTGACATGCCAGGAATACCCAGGAATCTCGTCGAGCACTCTTTAAAAGTTCACAAGGACGCCAGACCAGTCAAGCAAGCCATGCGGCGCTTTTCCGGACCCAAACAGGACGCGATCACCATGGAGATCGACCGACTACTGCACGCCAAGTTCATCCGAGAGATCAAGGACTCGGACTGGGTCGACAACCCTGTCCTAGTGGAGAAGAAGAAGACGAAGAAATTGCGCATGTGCGTTGACTTTACTGCAGTCAACAATTGTTGCCCCAAGGATCATTTCCCGCTCCCGCGGATAGACCAGATCATCGACTCGACAGCAGGCTGTGAGCGCCTGTCCTTCCTGGACGCCTACTCAGGTTACCAGCAGATCAGACTGAAAGTCGAAGACGAAGAAAAAACGGCATTCATCACACCCGACGGTGTCTTTTGCTACCAGACGATGCCCTTCGGGTTGAAGAACGCTGGCGCCACATATCAGCGCACAATGCAAGCATGCCTCAAAGGGCTCATCGGGCAAATCGTCCAAGTCTACGTTGATGACATCGTCGTCAAGACCCGAAAGGAAGACACCCTAGTCGATGACCTCCGCAAAGTCTTCGCTGCGCTCGACGAATACCAGATCAAGCTGAACCTAGAAAAGTGCGTTTTCGGCGTGCCAGACGGAGAGCTACTGGGGTACCTCGTCTCTGCAAGAGGAATCGAAGCAAATCCTGAGAAGGTGCAGAATATACTCACGATGACAGCACCCACCAAGCTCCGTGAGGTGCAACGACTAGCCGGCCAAGTCGCAGCTCTCAGCCGGTTCATAAGTAAGTTGGATGAGAAGGCCCTGCCTTTCTACCAACTGATGAAGAAGACGGACAAGTTCGAGTGGACAGAAGAAGCGCAAGAGGCGTTCGACCAGCTCAAAAAGACCCTGACGACTTCCCCAGTCTTGGTGGCACCACTGGAAAACGAGCCGCTATACCTATACGTCTCAGCGACAAACAGGGTGGTGAGCACGGTACTCGTAGTCGAGCGGGAAGAAAAAGGGCATAGTCACCCTGTCCAGAGGCCAGTCTACTACTTTAGCGAAGTCCTAACACTGTCCAAGCAAAACTACCCGCATTACCAGAAGCTGGCATACGGGGTCTTCATGACTTCCAGGAAAGTCGTCCACTACTTCTCCGAGCACCCGATCACGGTGGTAAGCTCCTCTGGGCTAGCAGACATCCTCACAAACCAGCGCGCGACAGGACGAGTCACCAAGTGGGTTGTCGAACTAGGACCCTGGGGGCTGAAGTACGCTCACTCGAAGTCTATCAAGGCCCAAGTCCTTCCAGAATTCACCACCGAGTGGATAGAAGCCCAGTTACCAGATGTCCCCGACTTGTCCAACGCATGGACAATGTACCTCGACGGCTCCAAGAAATTCAAGGCGGCTGGGGCAGGAGTTGTCCTCATCTCCCCCAAAGGCGACAAGCTGAAGTATGTTCTGCAAATGGACTTTCCAACACCCTCCAACAACGAAGCCGAGTACGAGGCCCTAATCCATGGCATGCGGATGGCCAAGAACTGTGGCGCCATGCACCTCATGATCTACGGCGACTCCTACCTCGTCGTACAGCAAACCATGAAGTCCTGCGACGCCATCGCCGACAACATGATCACCTACAGAGACCTGTACAACCAGCTGGAAGGCACATGCGACGGCTGCGAATTGCGGCACATCGGCCGCGATAGCAACAAAGAAGCCGACGCCCTCGCTAACATGGGGTCAGATAGGATACCAGTGCCACCCGGCGTCTTCCTCGAGCGCATCACGTAGAGATCCATTAAAACTCGACCCGCGCCAGTTCTCCCGGCACCTTCCACCGGCATCACCAACCCGCCAAACCAAGAAAAGGAACCCATGGAGGTCATGCTAGTCGAAGCTACATGGACATGACCATACCTTGCGTACATACTACACCAGAGGCTGCCAACCGACCCAGTCGAAGCAAAGCGCATCATCCGGCGCTCCAAAAGTTTCACCGTCATCAACGGGGAACTCTACAAAAGAAGCATCTCAGGAATCCTACAAAGGTGCATAGATCCAGTCGACGGCCAAGCCATCCTACTCGACATCCATGCGGGTATCTGCGGGAATCATGCCAGCAGTCGAGCGTTGGTGGCCAAAGCGTTACGAGTCGGGTTCTACTGCCAACAGCCATGCAAGACGCCGAAGATCTAATAAGGAAATGCTCCGGGTGCCAAGAGTTCGCCAACAAGCCAAACGCATTGGCGTCCGCACTCAAGACAATACCGCTAGCCTAGCCCTTCGCCCAATGGGGGCTGGACATGGTGGGCCCGCTGAAGAAATCCTCACCCGGAGGGCACACTCACCTTCTGGTCCCAGTCGACAAGTTTACCAAGTGGATTGTAGCCGTGCCCATCACAAGTTCGACTGCATCATCAGCGGTCAACTTCATTAGATCCATCATCTTCAGATTCGGAGTACCAAATGGGATCATCACGGACAACGGCTCAAACTTCACAGCCGAAGAGTTCAAGGACTTCTGCTCAGATCAAGGCATCAAGCTCAATTACGCATTTGTCTCGCACCCGCAGTCCAATGGGCAAGTCGAGCCAACGGCCTAGTCTGCAACAGCATCAAGAAACGTCCGCGGGTACCGCTGAGACGCGCAGCGGGCGCATGGGTGGAAGAACTGCCATCAGTCCTCTGGAGCCTACGAACCACGCCTAACATATCCACCCAATACACTCCATTCTTCATGGTGTATGGTGCAGAGGCAGTCCTCCCCTGAAAGTGCATTATATGCACTCCCAGATTTTGGTGACTAATGACAACACAAAAGGAGTTCTAATGTTTGTGATGAATCTTGCAGGTTCTTTTACAGGTAGTTTGATAAAGAGGAACACTTACTTGGCCTAAGTTTCATGTCTACTTCACTTGGTCTTTCATCAGGATTTCAATTTGGAGATTTCCGGGGTTCGGCGATTTCCGGTCCCCAGACCGGAGATCTCCGAGCCAATCAAGTTTTTCGCTAAGTCTCAGATCAGAATGCGTACTGACTCCAACTCAAGCTGAGCCGGAAATGCTCTCGGAGATTTCCGACGCTCGGAGATTTCCGAGCCCCAGTCCGGAGATCTCCGAGTGATAGGGAAATTCAACCAAGTCCAAAACTCAATTGCGTACTGACTCCAGATCAAGCTGAGCCGGAAATGCTCCCGGAGATTTCCGGAACTCGGAGATTTCTGAGCCCCAGTCCGGAGATCTCCGAGCGCCAGAGATTTTTCGACCAAGTCAAGAAGCTAAATCAGTACTGATCTAGAGCCAAGTTCTACCGGAATTTCTCCCGGAAATTTCCGGAGTCCGGAGATCTCCGGTCCTCAACCCGGAGATTTCCGGGCCGGCGGCTGTTCAACGGGCAGATTTTGAGAGGGGTATAAATACCCCTCCACCTACCTCCAGCAGACTAAGCTTCCAGATTTTCTCTCTTCTCCATTGGTGCTGAAGCTCGTTTCTTCCGGATCTCCCAATCTAGCCACTCAAATCCTTTGATACTTGGGGATCTGAGGAAGAAGCCACCGATCTACAACTCCACCAAAGCGATTTGATTTTCCCCCTCTATTTCTTGAGGGGCAACGAATCTAGGGTTCCTTTGTGGATAGCTAGGTTCATCTTTGTGTGTTCTTGATCCTTTGTGGATTCCTTTGTGGATTTGACCTGTTGTGGTCGTTGTGGGAGCCCCCAATTCAGTTGTGGGTGTGTGCCTCACGTGTTTGTACGGGATCTTCTCCGCCCTTAAAGGAGTCCTTAGTGGAAGAGTGGATTCAGACCTTTCTGGTCGAATTCACAGGAGAATAGGGTGAGGCATTTGTGGCGTTGAGCAAACCTTTGTGGTAGCTCACACCCCTCCAACGAGACGTACACCTTTGTGGTGGAACTCGTGATAAAATTGGTGTCTTCGAGTTCCTATGGTTGTCTTGCTCCACTCTCCTTTACTGCATTCCTTTCTTGCTTAGTTTCCTAGTTGTCTTTCACTTGTATCACCTAGTTGCACATTTAGACAACTTACTTTCCGCTAGCCTAAAAACTGAAAAACATATAAAAATTGGTCACCACCTATTCACCCCCCCCCCCTCTAGGTGGTCAACTGCCGTTCAATTGGTATCAGAGCCTGGTTGTCTCTTAAAAGCTTCACCACTTGAGACCAACCTTGGACAATGCAAGTTGACCCGAAAGAGGGTTCCGAAGCGGACGCCGCGGCTTTGGCGGCAATGCAAGAGAAAGGTGCCACTATGGCCGATATCAACTCTTTGGAAACAAAGTTGACATCGTCCATACAAACCGAGTTCAAGAAGTTTCATGATATGCTTGAGTCTCTCAAGACATCTAAGGAAACCTCTCTTACTTTGCCCTCAAAGTCTCCGGTGCTTCCGGGCATTACTCAAGATGTGGGCCCCGAATTGTTGAAGGGAAAGCAATTGCCTTTGGATGGGAAGGGTGATGCTACTAGTTCCTCAAACCATCAAAACACTTCATCTTCCCAAGATGAAGTGCCTAAAGGCTACAACGCCACTCCTCCCCCATCCCAATACCATACCCCCGATCCCATTATTCCTCATCCGCAAGTTTCTCATAGGGGTGATCCCCCATTGCTTAAAGATTATACTTTCTCTCAATGGCAATATGTGATGAAGTCTCATGTGTGCAGCTCTTCAATCGAGTTGTGGCGTATCATTCAAGTTGGATACAAGCCGCATGATCCAACCAACTTAACAAGAAGAGAAGTGGTGGAGGCTCAACTTGATGCCACCGCTTTCTACATGATCCAAAAGGCGGTTGGGAACAAGGACATGTCTCTCATCCAACACCTTACCACCGCCAAGGATACATGGGATGCTCTATCCGAGTTGTTCGTTGGAAATGATAGCATGAGGAGGAACCGCTATGACTCTTTGAGCAATGAAGCTGAAGGCTTCTTCAAGCTTGATGGTGAAGATCATGAGATGATGTATAGAAGATTGGTGACAATAGCCACAAGCTTTCGTGAAGTTGGTGCCTCTCATATTGATGATGCTTGGATCAAGAGAAAGTATGTTAATTCTATGATGGCATGTGAACCAACCGATGTCAAGAGTCTTCAAGGAAGACACAACTACCATCTCATGACATCTAATGAGGTTATGCAAGAGATGGCCGCTTATAAGGTAGCCACTAAGAATGCTCAAGACGCAAGGACAAGGGCTCTTGGAATGCAAAGAGGCACAACCAACCTTGCTTTGAAGGCTACCGTTGAGGAAGACAACGATGATGATGATCTTGGAAGCTTTGCCGCCATGTCCGAGGAAGCACTCAAGATTGCCTACAATGATCATCTCGCTCTTGCGGCTCGCACATTTTGGAACAACCCCTCAAAAGGCAAGATGCGTTTTGACAAGAGTGCACCTCAAGCCGATAGGGTCTCACCCTCCAAGTCAAGGACATGTTACAACTGTCAAGACAAGTTCCATTTCGTTGCCGAGTGCCCTTATGAGAAAAGAGAAGAGCATGGTGGACGTCTAGTGCTCAAGGACAAAACCAAGATGCCCCCCAAGAAGGCCTATGGAAAGAGAAGTGCTCGGATTGGTGAGCTAGAGCATCTCAATGAAGAGAAGGGTAAGATAGAAAGAGAAGACGCTATTTATCTATCTTACTTGAAATCCTCTCTGGAGGAGGTTGAAGAGTCTCATGCTCGTCTTGAGGAGCAACTTGAAACTATTGAGGAAACTCATAATTCCTCACATGCTAAGCTCATTAAGGATCGTGATATGTACTTTGCTAAATTCAAGGTGGCTCAACAAGATAAAGCCGAATTTGTGGTTGGGCATGTTAGACTCATTGAGGACATGGAGAAGCTCGTCATAGCCCACAAGGCTTTGGAGAGTGAACATGCTCTTCTAAAGGAGTTGTATGCTCAACTCCAAACTCGGCTAACTAACCTTGATTCTCTTAGCATCTCTGCCTCTAAGTGTTCGTGTGATAATGCTAATCTTGTGAAGGAGAATGCTAGGTTGAAAAGTGAGATGACTAAGGCCTCCACATCCAAGATCATCCTTCTCAAGGGTAAGCAAGTTGTTGAGACTCCCATCGTGGAGCCTCACACTCGACAAGGAAAGGAAGGTCTTGGATATGTGCCTCCCATGAAGATGAATACCAAGTGAACGGCAGTTGACCACCTAGAGGGGGGGGGGGGTGAATAGGTGGTGACCAATTTTTATCTCTTTTTCAGTTTTTAGGCTAGCGGAAAGTAAATTGTCTAGATGTGCAACTAGGTGACACAAGTGACAAACTACAAGGAAGCTAAGCAAGTACAGGAAATAAAGATGTGGTAAAGGAGAGTGGAACGAAACAACCGTAGGAACTCGAAGACCAAGATTTTGTCCCGAGTTCCACCACATAGGTGTACGTCTCGTTGGAGAGGTGTGAGCTACCACAAAGGTTTGCTCAACGCCACAAAGGCCTCACCCTATTCTCCTGTGAATTCGACCACAAAGGTGCGAATCCACACTTCCACTAAGGACTCCTTTAAGGGCGGAGAAGGTCCCGTACAAATTCATGAGGCACACACCCACAACTGAATTGGGGGCTCTCACAACGACAACAACAGGTCACTTCCACAAAGGAATCCACAAAGGATCAAAATACACAAGGTTGAACCTAGCTATCCACAAAGGAACCCTAGATTCATTGCCCCTCAAGAAATAGAGGGGGAAAGTCAAATCGCTTCGGTGGAGATGTAGATCGGTGGCTTCTCCCTCAGATCCCCAAGTATCAATGGATTTGAGTGGCTAGATTGGGAGATCCGGGAGAAACGAGCTTCAGCACCAATGGAGGAGAGAGAAAATCTGGAAGCTTAGAATGCTGGAGGTAGGTGGAGGGGTATTTATACCCCTCCCCAAAATCTTCCCGTTGCACAGCCGCCAGCCCGGAAATCTCCGGGTTGAGGACCGGAGATCTCCGGACCCCAGAAATTTCCGGTGCAATTTCCGGCTAAGCAAGAAACTGGATCAGTACTGGTTGGGCTTCTTGACTTGGTCGAAAAACCTCTGTCACTCGGAGATCTCCGGATTGGGGCTCGGAAATCTCCGAGCGCCAGAAATCTCCGGGAGGATTTCCGGCTAAAATTGTTTTGGAGTCAGTACGCAATTTGAGTTCTGGACTTAATCGAAATTCCTCTGTCACTCGGAGATCTTCGGACTCGGCTCGGAAATCTCCGAGCGCCGGAAATCTCCGGGAGGATTTCCGGCTCAGCTTGAGTTGGAGTCAGTACGCATTTCAATTCAGACTTAGTGAAAAAATAAGGACGGCTCGGAAATCTCCGGTCTGTGGACCGGAAATCTCCGAGCCCCGGAAATCTCCTGACTGAATTCCTGAACAAATACCAAGTGTAGTTGAAATGACATTTAGGCAAACTAAGTGTTCCTCTTTATCAGTCAACCTGTAAAAGAGCCTGCATGCTTCATCACAAACATTAGAATACTTTTTGTGTTGTCATTAGTCACCAAAACCTGGGAGTACATAGAATGCAGTTTCAATCTCCCCCTTTTTGGCGAATGATGACAACACAAAAAAAGTGGATTTGCAAAATATAGACGGAGCTCCCCCTTAGTGAGTGCACTATTTAAGAATGTCTTTGGAATACAAAGTGCACATTCCTTAGGATCAACACTCCCCCTAGATATTACAAAGCACACACAAACACAATAGAAGCAACAAATTTAGATAAAGAGTTATTACAATAGAGAATTTAACAGTACTCATGTCTCACACACATGACGAACAAAAACAGTCACGAAATAAAAGAGCACTGAAGGAAGCAAAGCGAAAGAAAGAAGTGCTCCTAGCCCATGCAAATCCCGAGAGTCCTAAAGATACTTCTCCCCCTTTGGCATCAAGATACCAAAAAGGGAGGAGGTTCCACTAACATCCCATGACTCAAGAGTCGGAACCCGCGTCCTGATCATCTTCCTCCTCCTCCTCCGTGTCAGCATTCTCAAGATCGCTGTCCTCTGGCACAGCATCATCCCAATCAAATGTGAGACCATCTGCATTCCAATCCTTGAAGGGAACCCGAGGCTTCAAAGGTTGCTTCGGAGCAGGCATCTTCATGTGAGCCATCATTGCTTCGTGGCGCTGTATAATGCGATGGTTCTGAGAGTAGATGGAGTAGTTCTCACTGTGAATGCAACAGTTCATGTTCATGATTTTCTCAATTGCTCGAACTACCCAGGGGCGACTTTTCTTGGCAGCTTTCTTGATGTTGGGATTGGAGGGAACCCGAGATGGACCACCAAAAATGTCATCCTCATTGATCTCATGCATGGTGGCTTGTTGTTGAACCAAGTGAGCAGATTTCTGGACAAGCAGGGCTGGCTTGTGAGGCTGAGTGGCAAAAGCTGCATCAAAGTCATCACCGTCTTGCTCAGAAAGCTTGTAGAGGCTCTTGATGAGCAACATTATATAAGGAGCATATGGAGGAACTTTCCTCTCAAAGACTGCTAGTGACATCTCCTGGAAAATAAAGTCCATGACATCCACCTTATAGACCTCCTGCTCAACCGCATACTCCCCAAGATAGGCATCATGAGCTTTGGCCATCAAGTTTACTAGAGCCCCGGCAATATTATCTGCATTGCCGGCAATGGGAGCAATGGTCCAACGGAACATGCGAAGCAGGATATCATAAGTGGGTAGGAGGCCATTCTGAGAGCCAATCCTCCCTCCAGGCTGGTAAAGATCAGTCATGACGTGTTTGTTGTAGGACACGCCATGGACATGCATGCGGGCACCAGCTGCAGTAGAAAGACCACGGAAAGGACATCCAAGAATCTGAGCAAACTCTCTGAAAGAAGAAGTCAAGCGCTGCCTGCCAGACATCCAAGTCATCCCAATATCCTCTGAGGAGTCAAACACCACAGTGGCATAGAACTGATGGATAAGAGAGACGTTGTAGTTGCACTCAGTTCTCATCAATGGCTCCAAACCCAAAAGTCCACAAACCTTCACAGCACCACCAAAGTAATCGGCCTTCTTCATTAATTTGTCAAAGTCAATCCACTTCATGGACCAGATTGGCTTGTCAATGGAGAACTTCTGATAGACTTCCCTATAGATCCATGCCATCTCAGTGCAAAAGTAAGTGGGATCATCAGACTCCACATCATAGGAGAGGTCACTTCGCCACTTGCAAAAACTTCCTTTGTTGAAGTCTTCAAGACGGAGCTCGGTCTTCTTCTTCTTATTAGCACCAATAGGTTTCCTGAGGATGGCTGAGGTCTCAGTTTGTGAGTTGTCTTCACTGGAGGACCCACTGGGAGGGCGTGAGTGAACTGGTTTGGCTCTTCCGCGAGTAGCCATTTGCTTGAAGCGGCCACGAGGGTTGGAACCTGCAGGTACACAGCAAAGAGTGGATGGAAAGCATATGGGGTAAGCACTCATGTCCAAGATTGAAAAAGGAACATGCTAGAAAAGTTTTGACAAACACAGTTTCTGGACTTAGCTGTTTTGATTCTGAGCAGGCCGGAGATTTCCGGGTCTGACTCGGAAATCTCCGGGGTCCGGAGATTTCCGAGTAAGGACCGGAAATTTCCGGTCTGCACGAAATTTTGACAGATCTGAACAAAATCTATGGCTGAAAAACAGATCTGTGCATGTGGAAGGTAGAACATGCCTAGGGGAGCAAGTCTACCAAAGGAAACAACCAACAACCTCCTAAATCTTCTAGGTTAAACGAAAACAAGTTTCATCCTAGATTTGAAATAAGAGGAGTTACCGGAGGACATTGCGAAAAGCGTGCGGATGGAAACGAAGCCCTTGACGAGGAGAAGCAGATCCCGGAAGCACGCAAGAAACCCTCGAACGATCCACCCGCAGCAAGGAAAGGAAAATTTGGAGATTTTCGGAGGAGAGAGAGAGATAGGGCACGGGGTGGAAGAACTGGCCGAACCGGCCGGTCCACCCGTGCCCTTATATAGGCACGAAAAATTTGAACCGGAAATTTCCGGACTGAGGCTCGGAGATTTCCGGGGCTAATTCCGGATAGGACTTAGCCCTCGAAAACTTTTGGCACACTCGGAGATTTCCGGACATCGGATCGGAGATTTCCGGACCCCGGAGATTTC
Organism: Poa annua; assembly: GCA_026929855.1. Taxonomy (NCBI): domain Eukaryota; kingdom Viridiplantae; phylum Streptophyta; class Magnoliopsida; order Poales; family Poaceae; genus Poa; species Poa annua. The sequence continues at coordinate 77,164,812 of CM049430.1, read as the reverse complement.
CGGCTCGAATTCCGATTCAGCTTCGCCTGAGGTCAGTGCCGAAATTGAAAAGGACTTAGGTGCCTAAAATCGCAGGGGCCGGAGATTTCCGAGTCTCAGCTCGGAAATTTCCGGGACTATTTCCGGTCAAAAAATCAACGCAGGTCAGTGCTGATTTTTGAATGGACTTAGTCTCGAAATTCTCTGGTGGCCCGGAGATTTCCGAGTAAGGCTCGGAGATTTCCGTTCAAACCCAAAAACTCCAGGAACAAGAAACCAAAAGGGGACATGAGTGGGGAAAAGCATGTTTACAGGATAGTGAAAGGCTTAGGATAGACACTCAAATTAAAAAGAAGACACACTCAAGTTGCAAAACCCATAAAACACAAGAGAAGACCAACAAGAGTGTGTTTTCCCAAAAGAACCAAAGACAATGCAAGTGAGAAATAAAGAATAAAACCAAATAGAATCCAAAGAGAAAGAGTGTTGGTGGCCGAGGCCACCGTGTATGAGTTGTAGCATGGTACCGCGAAGATATATCTTGGGTCCATAACTACATCTCAACATTGAAGCTCACAAATTAGATTCAATTTGAAGTTTTAGCAATGATATGTCACTATATGCATAATAGGGGGAGGAAGAGTCCAATGTATTAGGAAAACACTCCCCCTAAGTCCATGCGTACCTCTAGGTCTTATAAAACCTTAAACGTTGGAGTGTGTGTACGGAGATCAAGCCAAGGCCCGAGAATCTATGATATTAAGCTCATTCCTCAAGTAGCAAAAGCGGGCTTCATCAAGGGGTTTCGTGAAGATATCCGCCAATTGATCTCTTGTACCAACATATGATAGATCAATATCTCCTCGTGCCACGTGATCGCGGATGAAGTGATGACGAATCTCAATGTGCTTGGTCCTTGAATGTTGCACCGGATTGTATGCAATTTTGATGGCACTCTCATTGTCACATAAAAGCGGCACTTTGTCCAAGAGGACACCGTAATCCTTTAAAGTTTGCCGCATCCAAAGAAGTTGAGTACATCCGCTTGCGGCAGCAACATACTCGGCCTCCGCCGTGGATAATGAGATGCAATTTTGTTTCTTCGAGGACCAACTCACCAAAGATCTTCCAAGAAATTGACACGTTCCGGATGTGGACTTCCTATCATCAATGTCGCCCGCCCAATCGGAGTCAGTATATCCACAAAGAGACAATGTGCCATCTTTGGGATACCACAACCCAAAGCAAGGGGTATGAACCAAATATCTGAAGATTCTCTTTACGGCCATCAAATGACTTTCCCTAGGCGCGGCTTGATAACGGGCACACACTCCCACGCTTAAAACGATATCGGGCCTAGAGGCACACAAATAAAGAAGAGACCCAATCATAGAACGATACTCCTTTTGGTCTGCCTCTTTACCGTCGGGGTTGAGTTGGAGGTGGCACTTGGTTTGCATAGGAGTCGTCACACCGTTAAGTCCAAGCAATTTGAATTTCTTGATCATCTCTTGAATATACTTGGCTTGACAAATGAAAGTCCCTTCCCTCAATTGCTTTATCTCAAAGCCAAGAAAGAACTTGAGTTCACCCATCATGGACATCTCGAACTTGTCGGTCATTAGCTTGGAAAACTCATCATTGAACACACGGTTAGTAGAACCGAAGATAATGTCATCGACATATAATTGACAAATGAAGAGTTCACCATTAACCTTTTTAGTGAAAAGAGTGGGATCGATTACCCTAACCTCAAATTCACGGTCTACCAAGAACTCTCTCAAGTGCTCGTACCATGCACGGGGGGCTTGTTTAAGGCCATAGAGATCTTTGTCCAAGACATAGACGTGGTGAGGATGGTTGGGGTTTTCAAAGCCCGGGGGTTGTTTAACATAAACAAGTTCTTGCAATGGACCATTAAGAAAAGCAGATTTTACATCCATTTGTTGCAATTTGAAACCATGGTGAGAAGCAAAAGCGATAAGAATACGTATCGATTCGAGTCTTGCGACCGGCGCGAAAGTTTCTCCAAAATCGATGCCTTCGACTTGAGAGAAACCTTGAGCCACCAACCGCGCCTTGTTCCTCACAACAATACCATGTTCATCTTGCTTGTTCTTGAAGATCCACTTAGTGCCAATAACGTTGCGGCAATCTTTAGGCTTCTCAACTAGACGCCTGACGTGGGGCTGCCTTGCGGGTAGCCCACGATGATGCTACCTGGGCCACGCCAAGGATGGAAAGGCCCGCAGAAGGCCCACTCGGGGTACCTCGTATCCTAGTCCAACTCGGTTAGGCCTTGTGACCTACCGTATCTGTACCAATCACCCGAGACCTGGCTACCTATAAAGCCAGGAGGGTTGCCCGTCCTAGAGGACACACTGATAACCACTACGACAAACCCTAGCGAGATCGACAATCTCGCCATTGTAATCGCTACTCGCATCAATAGCCAGACAAGCAGGAGTAGGGTGTTATCCTCCGGGAGCCTGAACCTGGGTAAACCTCGCTTGTCAGCCATCGTGATCACCTTGCACTCATCTCTCTCCCCATCAATCAACCCGGGGTGCACAACCCTTGGACTTGTCGAGTTAACACCTCGTCAACGCCACACTTTGTTGCGCTCGAAGTTGTTAAGTTCTTCATGCATAGCCCCTAGCCAATCGGGATCTTCAAGAGCATCAAAGACTTTCTTGGGCTTGATCATGGAAATGTGTGCTTGATGCTCACTAAAGTGAGCTAATTGACTTCGTGTGGAGACCCTTGCTCGAATATCACCAATGACCTTGTCGAGAGATAATGCTCTAAGTTCCAAAGACTTTGCAAAGCGAGCTTGACGACGAGTTTCAATTGCTGCCCTTGTGGTGGGGACAATTTCTTGACCATCTTGATCCTTTGGATCCTCGTCTTGACCTTCTTGAGGGCCTTGATCATCATGAGAAGTCTCTTCATGAGGTGGAGAAGGATGATCTTTCCCTTGAGTAGAACTTGGAGAAGTGGAGTTGGCTTCGATAATCTTGGTGGAGGAGGCATGATCTTTTTGTTGATGAAGATCTTGTTGAGATGCATCATGAGCTTCATCTTGAGAAGAAATAGCATGCCCTTGTTGAGGAGGATCTTGAGATTGTTCTTGAAGGGAATCATCATTTTCTATGGGTGAGCCACCTTGTGGTTCTTGTGATGGTAAGGTTTCCTTGATGGGAGAACTTGAGTCATCTTGAACAACTTCTTTATGGACTTCAATTGGGCGTAGAAAGCCCACCCCCATCTTCTTAATAGCATCAAAAGGTTGTTCATCACCTACATCACAAACACCAACTTGCTCCACTTGGGAGCCATCATTTTCATCGAATTCCACACTACAAGACTCTATGATAATCCGGGAGGATTTATCAAAGACTCTATAAGTGTGGGACTCGCTACCATAACCGACAAAGATCCCCTCAAGAGACTTAGAGTGAAACTTACCCAACCGGACACCCTTGACGAGATAATAGCACTTACATCCAAACACTCGGAAGTAGACAATGTTGGGTTTATTGCCGGTGAGGATCTCATATGGAGTCTTCTTCAAACCCTTGCAGAAGTAGAGGCAATTAGATGAGTGACATGCGGTGGAAATAGCCTCTGCCCAAAAGTTGATAGGAGACTTGAACTCCGCCAACATAGATCTCGCCATGTCGATGAGAGTCCGGTTCTTTCTTTCGGCAACGCCATTTCGTTGAGGAGTGTAAGCAGCGGAATATTGATGACGAATGCCTTCTTCACTAAGAAAGTCGTTAAGAGTGTAGTTCTTGAATTCCGACCCATTGTCACTCCGAATAACCAAAATGGGAAGGTCATATTGGCGTTGAACTTCCTTTGAGAAGTCGATGAAGACTTGTTGAGTTTCATCCTTGGTTTTGAAGAAATAGACCCAAGTATACCTTGAATAGTCATCAACAATCACGAGGCAATATTTATTGCCACCAAGACTTATCTCCGGAATTGGTCCAAATAGATCAACATGAAGGAGCTCCAAAATCCGGGATGACGATATGATGGTCTTGCTTGGATGAGGAATGTCATGCATCTTGCCTTCCACACAAGCTCTACAAATTCGATCCCTTGAAAAGAAAACATGATCTTTTAGTCCAAGAATGTGGCCACCCTTGTGAATACTTTGCAAAGTACGCATGTTTACGTGAGCTAGTCGGCGATGCCAAAGCCAACCCACGTCGGCTTTTCCGAAGAGACACATGGCTTGAGAAGTGGTGGCTCCGGAGAAGTCCACCACATAGAGCTCATGCTCCACGTGTCCCACGAAAGCCACTCTTAGCGACTTGCTCCACAAGAGGACCACAATGTCCTTATCAAAGAAGGGAGAGATCCCCATCTTTGTTAAGGCACGAACCGATAACAAATTATAGCCAAGAGATTCAACAAGCATGACATTGACTAGAGAAATGTCGGGGGCAACTACCACTTTGCCAAACCCGGTTACCTTAGACCTTGATAAGTCACCAAAAGTTACGGTTACTTGATCTTCATTAGGTTTCAACTCCGTAACAAGTTCTTTGCTCCCGATCATATGACTTGTACATCCACTATCAATTATCCATTTTGAACCACCGGGAGCAAGATCCTACAAGAGATTAATTCTTGCATTTAGCAACCCATTGCTTCACAATGGGTGCTTTATGGTTAGCGACAAGAGATTTAGGAACCCAAATAGCATATGAAATAAAACCATAGTAGGGTCCAATAACGAACACAAACATTCCCATAATAATCGACATATAAAGCATAGTTAGGGTTGTTGTCCCCGGCGTGATCTTTACGAGTAGGCTTGCCCCTTGTGACATTCCTACTCGCAAGACCTTCCTTGGATTGAATGGAGTCGGCCTTCTTGGCTTGGATGGGGTTGATGCTCTTGGGAATGCCCTTCTTGGCATTCATCTTGATGGGAGGCACATATCCAAGACCTTCCTTTCCTTGTCGAGTGTGAGGCTCCACGATGGGAGTCTCAACAACTTGTTTACCTTTAAGAAGGATGATCTTGGATGTGGCGGCCTTAGTCATCTCACTCTTCAACCAAGCATTCTCCTTCACAAGATGAGCATTATCACAAGAACACTTAGAGGTAGAGATGCTAAGAGAATCAAGGTTAGTTAGCCGAGTTTGAAGTTGCGCATACGACTCTTTTAGAAGAGCATGTTCACTCTCCAAAGCTTTGTGAGCTATGACGAGCTTTTCCATGTCCTCAATGAGTCGAACATGCCCAACCGCAAATTCGGCTTTATCTTGTTGAGCCACCTTGAATTTAGCAAAGTACATATCACGATCCTTAATGAGCTTGGCATGTGAGGAGTTATGAGTTTCCTCAATAGTTTCAAGTTGCTCCTCAAGACGAGCATGAGACTTTTCAATCTCCTCAAGAGAGGACTTCAAATAAGATAGAGAAATAGCGTCTTCTCTTTCTATCTTACCCTTCTCTTCATTGAGATGCTCTAGCTCACCAATTCGAACCATGAGGGCACCAACATGTTTCTTGCTATCACCTTGCAAGTTAGTGATAAAGGAGTCGAACGCCACAAGCTCTTGCTTGATTTGAAAGCTAGAGGCATCATCAAGCTCATTCATTTCATTCATGAGAGAGGAGGAGGATGAAGGTACCTCCGACGCCTTTGCCATAAGACACTTTGAGCTCTTGGTGATGGAGTTCTCATTGGGCGATGTGAATAGAGACGATGAAGAGCTTGTCGTAGTTGAAAGAGTTCTTGTCGTTGATGGAGAGATGATAGTTGTCGAGGTGGTGGCAAGGGCCGCCACTTCATTTGGGGTTTCTTCCTCCGACTCTTCATCATCCGTGGGATACTCCTCTTGAGTCAACAACATGATGCGAGGCTTCTTGTTAAAAGGCCTCTTCTTTCCATAGGCCTTCTTGGGAGGCATCTTGGTTTTGTCCTTGAGCACTAGACGTCCACCATGCTCTTCTCTTTTCTCATAAGGGCACTCGGCAACGAAATGGAACTTGTCTAGACAATTGTAACATGTCCTTGACTTGGAGGGTGAGACCCTATCGGCTTGAGGTGCATTCTTGTCAAAACGCATCTTGCCTCTTGAGGGATTGTTCCAAAAGGTGGGAGCCGCAAGAGCGAGATGGTCATTGTAAGCAATCTTGAGTGCTTCCTCGGACATGGCGGCAAAGCTTCCAAGATCATCATCGTCGTTGTCTTCCTCAACGGTAGCCTTCAAAGCAAGGTTGGTTGTGCCTCTTTGCATTCCAAGAGCCCGTGCCCTTGCATCTTGAGCATTCTTAGTGGCCACCTTGTATGCGGCCATCTCTTGCATAACCTCATTAGATGTCATGAGATGATAGTTGTGTCTTCCTTGAAGACTCTTGACGTCGGTAGGCTCACAAGCCATCATAGAGCTAACATACTTCCTTTTGATCCAAGCATCATCAATATGAGAGGCACCCACTTCTCGAAAGCTTGTGGCTATGGTCACCAATCTTTGATACATCATCTCATGGTCTTCACCATCAAGCTTGAAAAAGCCCTCGGCTTCATTGCTCAAAGAGTCATAGCGGTTCCTTCTCATGCTATCATTTCCAACGAACAACTCGGATAGACCATCCCATGTCTCCTTGGCGGTGGTGAGATGTTGAATGCGAGCCATGTCCTTGTTCCCAACCGCCTTTTGGATCATGTAGAGAGCGGTGGCATCAAGTTGAGCCTCCACCACTTCTCTTCTTGTTAGGTTGGTCGGATCATGCGGCTTGTATCCAACTTGAATGATGCGCCACAACTCGATTGAAGAGCTGCAAACATGAGACTTCATCATGTATTGCCATTGAGAAAAGGTATAATCTTTAAGCAATGGGGGATCACCCCTATAAGAAACTTGCGGGTGAGGAATAATGGGCTCGGGGGTATGGTATTGGGATGGGGGAGGAGTGGCGTTGTAGCCTTTAGGCACTTCATCATTGGATGATGGAGTGTTTTGATGGGTTGAGGAACTACTAGCATCACCCTTCCCATCCAAAGGCATGAGGAGGAACCGCTATGACTCTTTGAGCAATGAAGCTGAAGGCTTCTTCAAGCTTGACGGTGAAGATCATGAGATGATGTATAGAAGATTGGTGACAATAGCCACAAGCTTTCGTGAAGTTGGTGCCTCTCATATTGATGATGCTTGGATCAAGAGAAAGTATGTTAATTCTATGATGGCATGTGAACCAACCGATGTCAAGAGTCTTCAAGGAAGACACAACTACCATCTCATGACATCTAATGATGTTATGCAAGAGATGGCCGCTTATAAGGTAGCCACTAAGAATGCTCAAGACGCAAGGACAAGGGCTCTTGGAATGCAAAGAGGCACAACCAACCTTGCTTTGAAGGCTACCGTTGAGAAGGACAACGATGATGATGATCTTGGAAGCTTTGCCGCCATGTCCGAGGAAGCACTCAAGATTGCCTACAATGATCATCTCGCTCTTGCGGCTCGCACATTTTGGAACAAACCCTCAAGAGGCAAGATGTGTTTTGACAAGAGTGCACCTCAAGCCGATAGGGTCTCACCCTCCAAGTCAAGGACATGTTACAACTGTCAAGACAAGTTCCATTTCGTTGCCGAGTGCCCTTATGAGAAAAGAGAAGAGCATGGTGGACGTCTAGTGCTCAAGGACAAAACCAAGATGCCCCACAAGAAGGCCTATGGAAAGAAGAGGCCTTTTAACAAGAAGCCTCGCATTGTGTTGTTGACTCAAGAGGAGTATCCTACCGATGATGAAGAATCGGAGGAAGAAACGCCAAATGAAGTGGCGGCTCTTGCCACCACATCAACAACTACCGTTCCTCCATCAACAACAAGAACTCCTTCAACTACGACAAGCTCTTCATCATCACTATTCACATCGCCAAATGAGAACTCCATCACCAAGAGCTCAAGGTGTCTTATGGCAAAGGCATCGGAGGTACCTTCATCCTCTCCCTGTATCATGAATGAAATGAATGAACTTGATGATGCCTCTAGCCTTCAAATCAAGCAAGAGCTTGTGGCATTCGACTCTTTTATCACTAACTTGCAAGGTGATAGCAAAAAACATGTTGGTGCCCTCATGGCTCGGATTGGTGAGCTAGAGCATCTCAATGAAGAGAAGGGTAAGATAGAAAGAGAAGACGCTATTTATCTATCTTACTTGAAATCCTCTCTGGAGGAGGTTGAAGAGTCGCATGCTCGTCTTGAGGAGCAACTTGAAACTATTGAGGAAACTCATAATTCCTCACATGCTAAGCTCATTAAGGATCGTGATATGTACTTTGCTAAATTCAAGGTGGCTCAACAAGATAAAGCCGAATTTGCGGTTGGGCATGTTAGACTCATTGAGGACATGGAGAAGCTCGTCATAGCCCACGAGGCTTTGGAGAGTGAACATGCTCTTCTAAAGGAGTCGTATGCTCAACTCCAAACTCGGCTAACTAACCTTGATTCTCTTAGCATCTCTGCCTCTAAGTGTTCGTGTGATAATGCTAATCTTGTGAAGGAGAATGCTAGGTTGAAAAGTGAGATGACTAAGGCCTCCACATCCAAGATCATCCTTCTCAAGGGTAAGCAAGTTGTTGAGACTCCCATCGTGGAGCCTCACACTCGACAAGGAAAGGAAGGTCTTGGATATGTGCCTCCCATGAAGATGAATACCAAGTGAACGGCAGTTGAGCACCTAGAGGGGGGGGGGGTGAATAGGTGGTGACCAATTTTTATCTCTTTTTCAGTTTTTAGGCTAGCGGAAAGTAAATTGTCTAGATGTGCAACTAGGTGACACAAGTGACAAACTACAAGGAAGCTAAGCAAGTACAGGAAATAAAGATGCGGTAAAGGAGAGTGGAACGAAACAACCGTAGGAACTCGAAGACCAAGATTTTATCCCGAGTTCCACCACATAGGTGTACGTCTCGTTGGAGAGGTGTGAGCTACCACAAAGGTTTGCTCAACGCCACAAAGGCCTCACCCTATTCTCCTGTGAATTCGACCACAAAGGTGCGAATCCACACTTCCACTAAGGACTCCTTTAAGGGCGGAGAAGGTCCCGTACAAATTCGTGAGGCACACACCCACAACTGAATTGGGGGCTCTCACAACGACCACAACAGGTCACTTCCACAAAGGAATCCACAAAGGATCAAATTACACAAGGTTGAACCTAGCTATCCACAAAGGAACCCTAGATTCGTTGCCCCTCAAGAAATAGAGGGGGAAAGTCAAATCGCTTCGGTGGAGATGTAGATCGGTGGCTTCTCCCTCAGATCCCCAAGTATCAATGGATTTGAGTGGCTAGATTGGGAGATCCGGGAGAAACGAGCTTCAGCACCAATGGAGGAGAGAGAAAATCTGGAAGCTTAGAATGCTGGAGGTAGGTGGAGGGGTATTTATACCCCTCCCCAAAATCTTCCCGTTGCACAGCCGCCAGCCCGGAAATGTCCGGGTTGAGGACCGGAGATCTCCGGACCCCGGAAATTTCCGGTGCAATTTCCGGCTGAGCAAGTAACTGGATCAGTACTGGTTGGGCTTCTTGACTTGGTCGAAAAACCTCTGTCACTCGGAGATCTCCGGATTGGGGCTCGGAAATCTCCGAGCACCGGAAATCTCCGGGAGGATTTCCGGCTAAAATTGTTTTGGAGTCAGTACGCAATTTGAGTTCTGGACTTAATCGAAATTCCTCTGTCACTCGGAGATCTTCGGACTGGGCTCGGAAATCTCCGAGCGCCGGAAATCTCCGGGAGGATTTCCGGCTCAGCTTGAGTTGGAGTCAGTACGCATTTCAATTCAGACTTAGTGAAAAAATAAGGACGGCTCGGAAATCTCCGGTCTGTGGACCGGAAATCTCCGAGCCCCGGAAATCTCCTGACTGAATTCCTGAACAAATACCAAGTGTAGTTGAAATGACATTTAGGCAAACTAAGTGTTCCTCTTTATCAGTCAACCTGTCAAAGAGCCTGGATGCTTCATCACAAACATTAGAATACTTTTTGTGTTGTCATTAGTCACCAAAACCTGGGAGTACATAGAATGCACTTTCACCAATAAGGGTATTCCCAAGAGCGTCAACCCCATCCAAGCCAAGAAGGCCGACTCCATTCAATCCAAGGAAGGTCTTGCGAGTAGGAATGTCACAAGGGGCAAGCCTACTCGTAAAGATCACGCCGGGGACAACAACCCTAATTATGCTTTATATGTCGATTATTATGTGAATGTTTGTGCTCGTTACATTGGACCCTACTATGGTTTTATTTCATATGCTATTTGGGTTCCTAAGTCTCTTGTCGCTAACCATAAAGCGCCCATTGTGAAGCAATGGGTTGCTAAATGCAAGAAGTGATCTCTTGTAGGATCTTGCTCCCGGTGGTTCAAAATGGATAATTGATAGTGGATGTACAAGTCATATGACCGGGAGCAAAGAACTCGTCACGGAGTTGAAATCTAATTAAGATCAAGTAACCGTGACGTTTGGTGACTTATCAAGGTCTAAGGTAACCGGGCTTGGCAAAGTGGTAGTTGCCCCCGACATTACTCTAGTCAATGTTATGCTTGTTGAATCTCTTGGCTATAATTTGTTATCGGTTCGTGCCTTAACAAAGATGGGGATCTCTCCCTTCTTTTCTAAGGACATTGTGGTCCTCTTGTGGAGTAAGTCGCTAAGAGTGGCTTTCGTGGGATACGTGGAGCATGAGCTCTATGTGGTGGACTTCTCCGGAGCCACCACTTCTCAAGCCATGTGTCTCTTCGGAAAAGCCGACGTGGGTTGGCTTTGGCATCGCCGACTAGCCCACGTAAACATGCGTACTTTGCAAAGTCTCCACAAGGGTGGCCACATCCTTAGACTAAAAGATCATGTTTTCTTTTCAAGGGATCGAATTTGTAGAGCTTGTGTGGAAGGCAAGATGCATGATATTCCTCATCCGAGCAAGACCATCATATCTTATTCCCGGATTTTGGAGCTACTTCATGTTGATCTATTTGGACCAATTCCGGAGATAAGTCTTGGTGGCAAGAAATAGTGTCTCGTGATTATTGATGACTACTCAAGGTATACATGGGTCTATTTCTTCAAGACCAAGGATGAAACTCAACAAGTCTTCATCGACTTCTCAAAGGAAGTTCAACGCCAACATGACCTTCCCATATTGGTTGTTCGAAGTGACAATGGGTCGGAATTCAAGAACTACACTCTTAACGACTTTCTTAGTGAAGAAGGCATTCATCATCAATATTCCGCTGCTTACACTCCTCAACAAAATGGCGTTGCCGAAAGAAAGAACCGGACTCTCATTGATATGGCGAGATCTATGTTGGCGGAGTTCAAGTCTCCCATCAACTTTTGGGCGGAGGCTATTTCCACCGCTTGTCACTCATCAAATCGCATCTATTTCCGCAAGGGCTTGAAGAAGACTCCATATGAGTTCCTTACCGGCAATAAACCTAACATTGGCTACTTCCGAGTGTTTGGATGTAAGTGCTATTATCTAGTCAAGGGTGTCCCGTTGGGTAAGTTCCACTCTAAATCTATTGAGGGAATCTTTGTTGGATATGGTAACGAGTCCCACACTTATAGAGTCTTTGATAATTCCTCCCGGATTATCATAGAGTCTTGTAGTGTGGAATTCGATGAAAATAATGGCTCCCAAGTGGAGCAAGTTGGTGTTTGTGATGTAGGTGATGAACAACATTTTGATGCCATTAAGAAGATGGGGGTGGGCTTTCTTCGCCCCATTGAAGTCCATCAAGAAGTTGTTCAAGAAGTCGCAAGTTCTCCCATCAAGGAGACCTCACCATCACAAGAACCACAAGGTGGCTCACCCATAGCAAATGATGTATCCCCTCAAGAACAATCTCAAGTTCTTCCTCAACAAGAGCATACTATTTCTTCTCAAGTTGAAACTCAAGAGGATCATCATCAAAAAGATCATGTCTCCTCCACCAAGATTATTGAAGACAACTCCACTTCTCCAAGTTCTACTCTAGGGCAAGATCATCCTTCTCCACCAAACGAAGAGATTTCACATGATGATCAAGGCCCTCTAGAAGGTCAAGACGAGGATCCAAAGGATCAAGATGGTCAAGAAATTGTCCCCTCAACAAGGGCGGCAATTGAAACTCATCGTCAAGCTCGCTTTGCTAAGTCTTTGGAACTTAGGGCGTTATCTCTCGACAAGGTCATTGGTGATATACGAGCAAAGGTCTCCACACGAAGTCAATTAACTCATTTTAGTGAGCATCAAGCACATATTTCCATGGTCGAGCCCAAGAAAGTTTTCGATGCTCTTGAAGATCCCGATTGGCTAGGGGCTATGCATGAAGAACTTAACAACTTCGAGCGCAACAAAGTGTGGCGCCTAGTTGAGAAGCCGAAAGATTGCCGCAACGTTATTGGCACTAAGTGGATCTTCAAGAACAAGCAAGATGAACATGGTATCGTTGTAAGGAACAAGGCACGGTTGGTGGCCCAAGGTTTTTCTCAAGTCGAAGGTATCGATTTTGGAGAAACTTTTGCACCGGTTGCAAGACTCGAATCGATTCGCATTCTTATCGCTTATGCTTCTCACCATGGTTTCAAATTGCAGCAAATGGACGTAAAAAGCGCCTTTCTTAATGGTCCCTTGCAAAAACCCCAACCATCCTAACCATGTCTATGTCTTGGACACAACTCTCTATGGCCTTAAACAAGCCCCCCGTGCATGGTACGAGCACTTGAGAGAGTTCTTGGTAGACCGTGGATTTGAGGTTGGGGTAATCGATCCCACTCTTTTCACTAAAAAGGTTAATGGTGAACTCTTCATTTGTCAACTATATGTCGATGACATTATCTTTGGTTCTACTAACCGTGTGTTCAATGATGAGTTTTCCAAGTTAATGACCGACAAGTTCGAGATGTCCATGATGGGTGAACTCAAGTTCTTTCTTGGGTTTGAGATAAGGCAATTGAGGGAAGGGACCTTCATATGTCAAGCCAAGTACATTCAAGATATGATCAAGAAATTCAAATTGCTTGGACTTAATGGTGTGACTACCCCTATGCAAACCAAGTGCCACCTCCAACTCAACCCCGATGGTAAAGAGGTAGACCAAAAGGAGTATCGTTCTATGATTGGGTCTCTTCTTTATTTGTGTGCATCTAGGCCCGATATCGTTTTAAGCGTTGGAGTGTGTGCTCGTTATCAAGCCGCGCCTAAGGAAAGTCATTTGATGGCCGTGAAGAGAATCTTCAGATATTTGGTTCATACCCCTTGCTTTGGGTTGTGGTATCCCAAATATGGCACCTTGTCTCTTTGTGGATACACCGACTCTGATTGGGCGGGCGACATTGATGATAGGAAGTCCACATCCGGGACGTGTCAATTTCTTGGAAGATCTTTGGTGAGTTGGTCCTCGAAGAAACAAAATTGCATCTCTTTATCCACGGCGGAGGCCGAGTACATCGCTGCCGCAAGCGGATGTACTCAACTTCTTTGGATGCGGCAAACTTTAAAGGATTACGGTGTCCTCTTGGACAAAGTGCCGCTTTTATGTGATAATGAGAGTGCCATCAAAATTGCATATAATCCGGTGCAACATTCAAGAACCAAGCACATTGAGATTCGTCATCACTTCAACCGCGATCACGTGGCTCGAGGACATATTGATCTATCATATGTTGGTACAAGGGATCAATTGGCGGATATCTTCACGAAGGCCCTTGATGAAACCCGTTTTTGCTACTTGAGGAATGAGCTCAATATCATAGATTCTCGGGCCTTGGCTTGAATTCCGTACACTCACTCCAACGTTTAAGGCTTTATTAGACCTAGAGGTACGCATGGACTTAGGGGGAGTGTTTTCCTAATACATTGGACTCTTCCTCCCCCTAATATGCATATAGTGACATATCATTGCTAAAACTTCCAATTTAATTTAATTTGTGAGCTTCAATGTTGAGATGTAGTTATGGACCCAAGATATATCTTCGCGGTATCATGCTACAACTCATACACGGTGGCCTCGGCCACCAACAATCTTTTTCTTTGGACTCTATTTGGTTTTATTTTTGATTCTCACTTGCATTGTCTTTGGCTCTTTTTGGGAAAACACACTCTTGGTTGGTCTTCTCTTGTGTTTTATGATTCTTGCAACTTGAGTGTGTCTTCTTTTTCAGTTTGAGTGTCTATCCTAAGCCTTTCACTATCTTTAAACATGCTTTTCCCCACTCATGTCCCCTTTTGTTTCTTGTTCCTGGAGTTTTTGGGTTTGAACGGAAATCTCCGAGCCTTACTCGGAAATCTCTGGTCCACCAGAGAATTTCGAGACTAAGTCCATTCAAAAATCAGCACTGACCTGTGATGATTATTGACTGGAAATAGTCCCGAAAATTTCCGGTGTTCGGAAATTTCCGAGCTGAGACTCGAAAATCTCCGGCCCCTGCGATTTTTCGGCACCTAAGTCCTTTTCAATTTCGGCACTGACCTCAGGCGAAGCTGAATCGGAATTAGAGCCGGAAATCTCCGGGGTCCCGAAATCTCCGGCCCGATGTCCGGAAATGTCCGAGCGTGCAAAAGTTTTCCAGGGCTAAGTCCGTATCCGGAAATAGCCCCGGAAATCTCCGGCACCCGGAGATCTCCGAGCCTCAGTCCGGAGATTTCCGGTTCAAATTTTTTCCTGCCTATATAAGGGCACGGGTGGACCGGCCGGTTCGGCCAGTTCATCCACCCCGTGCCCTATTCCTCTCTCTCCTCCGAAAATCTCCAAATCTTCCGTTCCTTGCTGCGGGTGGATCGTTTGAAGGTTTCTGGCGTGCTTCGGGGATCTTCTTCTCCTCCTCGAGGGCTTCGTTTTCATCCGCACGCTTTCCGCGATGTCTTCCGGTAACTCCTCGTTTTTCAAATCTAGGACGAAACTAGTTTTCGTTTAACCTAGCCGATTTAGGAGGTTGTTGCTTGTTTCCTTTGGTAGAATTGCTCCCCTTGGCATGCTCTACACTCCACTTGCACAGATCTGTTTTTCGTTCATAGTTCTTGTTCAGATCTGTCAAAATTTCATGCGGACCGGAAATCTCCGAGTCTGACTCAGAAATCTCCGAACCCCGGAGATCTCCGAGTTAGACCCGGAAATCTCCGGCCTACTCAGAATTAAATCAGCTAAGGACAGATACTGTGTTTGCAAAAAACTTCTCTAGTACGTTCCATTTTCATTCTCGGACATGAGTGCTTACCCCATATGCTTTCCATCCTCTCTTTGCTGTGTGTTTGCAGGTTCCAACCCTCGAGGCCGTTTCAAGCAAATCTCTACACGTGGAAAAGGAAAACCAGTTCATTCTCGCCCTCCCAGTGGGTCCTCAAGTGAAGATAGCACACCTGCTGAGTCTGCATCTCTGCTCAGGAAACCCACTGGGCCTAGCAAGAAGAAGAGGCCCAAGCTCCGTCTTGAAGACTTCAACAAAGGCAGTTTTCGCAAGTGGCGAAGTGAGCTCTCCTATAATGTGGAGTCTGATGATCCTAAGTACTTTTGCACTGAGATGGCATGGCTCTACAGGGAAGTTTATCAGAAGTTCTCAATTGACAAGCCCGTCTGCCCCATGAAGTGGATTGACTTTGACAAACTAATGAAGAAGGCTGACTATTTTGGTGGTGCTGTCAAGGTATGTGGACTTCTGGGTCTGGAGCACCTGATGAGGACTGAGTGCAACTACAGCGTATCTCTTATCCATAAGTTCTATGATACTGTGGTGTTTGACTCCTCAGAGGATATTGGGATGACCTAGATGTCTGGCAGGCAGCGCTTGACTTCCTCTTTCCGAGAGTTTGCTCGGATTCTTGGCTGTCCCTTCAGTGGTTTGTCTGTTCCAGCTGGCTCCCGCATGCATGTCCATGGCATTTCTTACAACAAGCATGTCATGAATGATCTTTATCAGCCTGGAGGAAGGATTGGTTCTCAGAATGGTCTTCTCCCTACTTATGATATTCTGCTTTGCATGTTCCGTTGGACTATTGCTCCCATTGCAGGTAATGCGGACAATATTGCTGGGGCCCTAGTCAACGTGATGGCCAAGGCTCATGCGGCCTATCTTGGTGAATATGAGGTTGAGCAGGAAGTCTACAAAGTGGATGTCATGGATTTCATTTTCTAGGAGATGTCTATGGCAGTTTTTGAGAGGAAAGTTCCTCCATATGCTCCCTATGTGATGTTACTCATCAAGAGGCTCTACAAGCTTTCTGAGCAAGACGGAGATGATTTTGATGCAGCCTTTGGTACTCAGCCCCACAAGGCAGCCCTGCTTATTCAGAAATCTGCTCACCTTGTTCAACAACAAGCCACCATGCAAGATATCAACGAGGATGAGATTTTTGGTGGTCCTTCTCGGGTTCCCTCCAATCCCAACATCAAGAAAGCTGCCAAGAAGAGTCGCCCATGGGTAGTTCGAGCTATTGAGAAAATCATGAACATGAACTGTTGCATTCACAGTGAGAACTACTCCATCTACTCTCAGAACCATCGCATTATGAAGCACCAAGAAGAGATGATGGCTCATATGAAGATGCCTGCTCCGAAGCACCCTTTGAAGCATGTGATTCCTTTCAAGGATTGGAATGCAGGTGGACTCACTTTTGATTGGGATGATGCAGTGCCAGAGGACAGCGATCTCGAGTATGATGATGATGCTGAGGAGGACGAGGATGATGATGCCGAGCAGGATTCCGACTCTTGAGTCATGGGACGTTAGTAGAACCTCCTCCCTTTTTGGTATCTTGATGCCAAAGGGGGAGAAGTATCTCTAGGACTCTCGGGATTTGCATGGGTTGGGAGCACTTCCTTCTTTTCGTTTTGTTTTTCTTGTGTGCTCCCTATTTTCGTGACTATTTATTTTCTTCATGTGTGTGAGACATGAGTACCGTTAAATTCTCTATTGTAATAACTCTATTGTCTAAGTTTGTTGCTTCTTGTATGTATTGTGTATTTGTGTGATTTGTAAAATCTAGGGGGAGTGTTGATCCTAAGGAACGTGCACTTTGTATTCCAAAAACATCCTAAAAATAGTGCACTCACTTAGGGGGAGCTCCGTCTATATTGTACAAATTTGTTCTCCTTTCGTGTTGTCATCATTCACCAAAAAGGGGGAGATTGAAAGTGCATTATATGCACTCCCAGATTTTGGTTACTAATGACAACACAAAAGGTGTTCTAATGTTTGTGATGAATCTTGCAGGTTCTTTTACAGGTAGTTTGATAAAGAGGAACACTTACTTGGCCTAAGTTTCATGTCTACTTCACTTGGTCTTTCATCAGGATTACAATTTGGAGATTTCCGGGGTTCAGAGATTTCCGGTCCCCAGACCGGAGATCTCCGAGCCAATCAAGTTTTTCGCTAAGTCTCAGATCAGAATGCGTACTGACTCCAACTCAAGCTGAGCCGGAAATGCTCTCGGAGATTTCCGACGCTCGGAGATTTCCGAGCCCCAGTCCGGAGATCTCCGAGTGACAGGGAAATTCAACCAAGTCCAGAACTCAATTGCGTACTGACTCCAGATCAAGCTGAGCCGGAAATGCTCCCAGAGATTTCCGGAACTCGGAGATTTCCGAGCCCCAGTCCGGAGATCTCCGAGCGCCAGAGATTTTTCGACCAAGTCAAGAAGCTAAATCAGTACTGATCTAGAGCCAAGTTCTACTGGAGTTTCTCCCGGAAATTTCTGTAGTCCGGAGATCTCCGGTCCTCAACCCGGAGATTTCCGGGCTGGCGGCTGTTCAACGGGCAGATTTTGAGAGGGGTATAAATACCCCTCCACCTACCTCTAGCAGACTAAGCTTCCAGATTTTCTCTCTCCTCCATTGGTGCTGAAGCTCGTTTTTTCCGGATCTCCTAATCTAGCCACTCAAATCCTTTGATACTTGGGGATCTGAGGAAGAAGCCACCGATCTACAACTCCATCGAAGCGATTTGATTTTCCCTCTCTATTTCTTGAGGGGCAACGAATCTAGGGTTTCTTTGTGGATAGCTTGGTTCACTTTGTGTGTTCTTGATCCTTTGTGGATTCCTTTGTGGATTTGACCTGTTGTGGTCGTTGTGGGAGCCCCCAATTCAGTTGTGGGTGTGTGCCTCACGTGTTTGTACGGGATCTTCTCCGCCCTTAAAGGAGTCCTTAGTGGAAGAGTGGATTCGGACCTTTGTGGTCGAATTCACAGGAAAATAGGGTGAGGCCTTTGTGGCGTTGAGCAAACCTTTGTGGTAGCTCACACCCCTCCAACGTGACGTACACCTTTGTGGTGGAACTCGGGATAAAATTGGTGTCTTCGAGTTCCTATGGTTGTCTTGCTCCACTCTCCTTTACTGCATTCCTTTCTTGCTTAGTTTCCTAGTTGTCTTTCACTTGTATCACCTAGTTGCACATTTAGACAACTTACTTTCCGCTAGCCTAAAAACTGAAAACCATATAAAAATTGGTCACCACCTATTCACCCCCCCTCTAGGTGGTCAACTGCCGTTCATCCCCTGCGATATCAAGTTCGACGCACCACGAGTAGTCGCCTACGACGAGTCAGATGCAGAAGAGGCACTCGAAGATAACATGGACATTTTGGATGAAGCTCGCGACATCGCCCTGGCACGATCAGCCGTGTACCAGCAAGACCTGCGAAACTATCATGTACGGAGGCTACGGCCAAGGGCATTCGTTGCAGGCGACCTAGTCCTCCGACTAAAGCAGAAGAAGGTGCACAAACTCGCCTCCCCATGGGAGGGCCCATACATTGTGACAGAGGCAATCGGAAACGGAGCCTACCGCCTGAAGGACTCGAAGACAGGAGCAGTCTGCAGCAACCCATGGAACGTCGCACAACTTCGCCGGTTCTATGCTTAGTCGACCCAATCATTGTACCAAAGAAAGCATGTCAACGCGGCAGGTTTCAGACGCACTCTTTCCCTTACCAGGGTACCTAAGGGGACTGGAAGGGTTTTAATGAGGCGGCCTGCTCGCAAGAATCAATAAAGTGATTTAAAGAAAAAGCTTCCCCTTTACCTTTTCAGTCAAGGCAATCAATAACCTAGGCCGCTACTCGAACAACTCGGGGGCTGCGCCATACAGGCCAAACAAAAATCCTAGGCCGTCACTCGAATCACTCGGGGGTTGCGCCATACAGGTTGAAAGAAAAGCCTAGGCTGCCACTCGACTCACTCGGGGGCTGCGCCATACAGGCACAACTCACAAAATCCTAGGCCGCTACCCGATCTGCTCGGGAGTCGCGCCGCACAGGTCAAGTCAAAAATCCTAGGCCGCCGCCCAACGCCCTCGGGGGCTGCGCCTCACAGGTATCACTTGAAAGTCCTTGGCCGCCACTCGAATCACTCGGGGGCTGCGCCATGCAGGCCCTACTCGTAAAATCCTAGGCCGCCACCCGAACCACTCGGGGGCTGCGCCATACAGGTCAAGTCCTAAACCCTAAGCCACCACCCGACACACTCAGGGGCTGCGCTATACAGGTCTCACTTGAAATCCTAGGACGCCACTCGAAGAACTCGGGGGCTGCGCCACACAGGTTCACGACACAGTCCTAGGCCACCACCCAAGGCACTAGAGGGCTGAGCCATACAGGTAAAAAGTCACAGCAGATACTCGCACAGTAATGCAAATAGTGAAGGGGATCGTGTGCAGAAAACAAAAAAATTCTAGCAACGATATCCTTAAACTAGCCAAGATCTACACTATGCAGATATAGTAGTACGGCGGAGATCGGAATACATACCCTCGTAGACCGAATAGCGGGGATTACGCTCCCGCACAAGCGTTGACGACGAAGACGACGTAGCCGACCTCTAGGTCGCGAAGAACTCGGCCCGACGAAGTCGACGAAGATGACCCCGAGGTTGGGTGGAGGAAGTAGGCCTCCGAGTACCGCTAGCGCAGCACCTCGCAGGGCGTCACACACATACGGTGGAGACGACAGCCTCCGAAGCTCTAGTCCAGGACGAGCATCGGAAGACTTGGACCGGAACACCAGCAGCGCGGCAGCGGGCTATGGTGGAAGAGATCCCCTCATCCTCCTCGGCGCAACTCCGACAAACTCTCATGTGGTCAACTTTTGAATATGTCGGAACTGTTTCACGACAAATCGAATCTGCTCAATGTCTACTCTCTCATAAAATTCCATATACTATCAACATCCTAGATGCCATCAAGAAGATCTCCCAAGTCAATACCTGGTAATCGTATATGGATTTTATTGCGGATCATAAATGACTCATAGCCATTTCTCGGACTTAGGTCCACCATCTCTTCTTCGTAGTTCGTAGGTCCGTCATATTCCATTAATATGACCTTCATAACAAGATTGTCGTAACACACAGTGTGGAACACAACCTCGTATGCCTACGCTCTTAGTATGAGCTCAGAACATCATGATCTCGAATCATCAGCTTTTTCAAGCTGTGGAGCCTGACACCGAAAACACTTTCGGTTGCGCCACTCTGATGTCTGGAGAAGAAGTTCACCAACTTCGTCTTGCTCTACTTTCTTTCTCACTTATACCCTCGGAAAAGAAACTATTTCTTTCGCAAGGTATATCCCAGCAAGTATTTTGCCTATGTCGTGAGACATGTACCCAACTAACTCTTTAGGTAGGGTATACTACAAAGACTAATCCATTTTAGGTTTGATCACATCGAAACACTAAATTGCTGAAACGACAATCCAGGCTAAAAGCCATGCCATCACTCGTAGGGTTTTGTCTCCATGGATTCAAATGGTTTCCCTATTTGCTAACGTGAGTGTTTACGTTTCTACCATATGACTCTAATGATCACAATAATTCGGTAAGAGATTCATTTACCACACACTATCCGATAGGGTGCGATTACGACGTCCTAACACACCATGACACTATGGTGTTCCATGCGACGTAATTTGTGGAACTCTTCTCACAAGTCTTCTAATGATGTGCCAACATTATAACTCAAATCTTTATTTCCTCGATCTACATCGCGGGAATTTGATTTTCTTGTTAAGTTTATTTCCTACTTCATTCTGAACGTTGTTTGATCGAATCAAAATTTCAGACTAACATTCCCCGGAGTGGATATCCATATATCTACTCGGAATATTCATGAAGTCTATGAAATAAAGACTTCCACTACATGTTAAAGTACTTCATTGATTCACATACACCCATATGCACGATTCTCAACAAGCTATACTCAAAACGTTCAGTGAAGTTCACGAAATAAAGGTCTCCACTACCCGTCAATTACTTTATTGAACCACATACATCTCTATGTATGACTATCAATAAGTTATATGCCCGCTTTCCGAAAACGGTGTCACAGTTATTTTGCAAGTGTCAAAAGATCAAATCTTAGGACTTGTAGATCCATCCGGTATGGAGCTAATGCATTGACATGACTAAACGGTAGTGCCACACATATGTGGTGTCTTTATTAAGTTTGTATCCTTTGGCATTAATATTATGAATATGGGAGCTTCTACCATCTAAATTCAAATCGGCATATGATCATTACTTCATAAATATAGGACACCAAATTTGTCACTATCAAGTATGAACAAGTGTCTCGCTAGAGGAGAGACACTTGTAACGATCATACTAACAGGCGATCATAAAGAATTTATTCAAATGTAGATCTAGAGGGAGAGTGTCTATGGCCATCACAACAACTTGACTGCCATTATCAACACTCAATGTCGCCTCATCCTTTCAAGCTACTCAAGCAGTAAACCTGGTTTTCACAAAACATGACTAGTTTAAAACTTAGTCACTACTGCGAGTACTTGCTTAGCTAAAACATTCATAACATGTATAACATATATACACCATCATCATTGATGACTTCCGGTGATCTGTTTCATTTTCTTGATACTTCCACCGTAATCAAGAACCATGAAGGTGAACAATTCCCCTTACATGACATAGTCTATGACAGATGATTTGCACTTGGCAACGATGTCTGTCATCCAGTGATTGAGCTGAGCGAGGCGTCTCAATGTTCATTAAGTATGAACATATGTCATTAAGTATGACCACCACGTGCTCCTCAATGTGTGTATTCTCTTCCATCTTGGTTGAGAAGACAATCAGTCAACATACTGATAAACTTCATCAACCCAACGTTTGGGGTACCCCGAGTTTAGCGACCATATCATATGTTCGCGATCTAAAAAACTCGTACCCACCGTTGGTTCGTTATGGCAGAGATCATAGCATACACTGGACTATGATGATATCATCCGCACAAAATCTGATAATCCAAATTATCTTTTGTCAGCGGAATCTCCGGGGTTATCTCCTAGCGGGTATTGTAACACAAAGAGCTAAAGGTTTAAACAAGGAGTATCCCCAAGCTAAAGCATAAAACTATGAAGTATAGACCCAACATTTTAAGTTTCTCAATCACAGGAATGCGCCTAATTTGAAAAGATGCTATCACAATGGTTAATATCTACAAAGGTTTGCAAAACAGACTCTGTTCATTATATTCTGAGTTCTAGTATTTTAGAAAATAATTATCCGAACTCCCACTCAAACGAACATCCCTCCTGGTCGTTTAAGCGATTACACGACCCCCATACATTGCACCACCCCTCATCATCAGAGCCGGCGACACAACTTCAAGAGTAGACAATTGTCCGGCACACCAATTTTGTGACTCGTGCTCGACCTTTCGGTCTCCGTGTTCCGAGGCCATATTTCTGAACATGCTAGGCTCGCCACCAAAAAGCTCCACGCTGACGCTTGTGCAACATGGCTTACACCCACTGTATGCGAACGACGAGATGTCTGACACCCGATCATCACGGCCTGCCTCATAACGTAGAACTTTCTTGGTGGTGCGCGTTGGAGGGAGAACACTAGTAGTATTTTGAAGGGATCATCTTATATAGCTACCGCTGTGTAACTAATATATATTATATATACAATCACACAATATAAGATGCACACAAAACATCAAATGTAATGCAATGTGATATAGTCCAATGCGTCATGGTCTTCTTGGCATCCGCAGTTTATAAACAATTTATCAAACCTACCTTGACCATATCACATAGCCCCTGCAAAATAAAGTTAGACGCCTCTACTTTATCTTTTGCATATTTTACGTGGCTTGGGGCTGTCGTAAATAGAACCGCTTCATACCTACGAACCTTATGACCAGACCAACGATCCAATAATTGCATGTTTAAGCATCCCTTTCGGGCCCTCCATTGAAAATGCAAGACCAACTAAAGAGAGAGAAACAGGCACCCGCCAGCCACAGATACGGTACAAGTCGTATGTCATTAGTGGAACCAGTCTCGCGTAAGCGTACGCGTAAAGTCGGTCCGGGCCGCTTCATCAACTCGATGCCGCTGGAATCACAAGTGCACGCTAGAGGGTAGCAAATAACAGGAACGGTGCCCCCGTGCAGAACACGAGTTCTAACAGCGTACAACTATATCTACGATAGATCGGCTCTGATACCACTAAAGGGGATCGTGTGCAGAAAACAAAAAATTTCCTAGCAACGATATCCTTAAACTAGCCAAGATCTACACTATGCAGATATAGTAGTACGGCGGAGATCAGAATACATACCCTCGTAGACCGAATAGCGGGGATTACGCTCCCGCACAAGCGTTGACGACGAAGACGACGTAGCCGACCTCTAGGTCGCGAAGAACTCGGCGCGACGAAGACGACGAAGATGACCCCTAGGTCGGGTGGAGGAAGTAGGCCTCCGAGTACCGCTAGCGCAGCACCTCGCAGGGCGTCACACACATACGGTGGAGACGACGGCCTCCGAAGCTCCAGTCCAGGACGAGCAGCGGAAGACTTGGACCGGAACACCAGCAGCGCGGCAGCGGGCTATGGTGGAAGAGATCCCCTCATCCTCCTCGGCGCAACTCCGACAAAGGGAATCACGAGATCGAGGAGAAATAAGAGAATTAATTGGTGAATTAAAAGGCCAGGGGTGCCCCTCTATATAAAGGCTCCCGGGGGGAGCCAACTTGCCAGCCAGGCAATGTGGGACTATCCCCCATTGCCTGGTGCGGCTCCCTTGGTGCGCCGGCCACCTGGTGGGCCCCTTTTGGCCCACCTAGGCCGGCCACCTTGACCCCCACCGAATTCCCTTGAGGAATTTTCCCCTCTTGGGCCTTGTTTCGACCAGAAGGCCCATTTAGAGAAATCAGCCTAAATAAATTCAAAAATAAATATATAAAATCCTATTTGCACATTAATTACACGAATTAATATCAAACATATTATATATAATTTATTCTAGCTCCGAAAACTCTTTCGTCGCTGCCCGATCTCCATCGGACCATTCCCGGGACGTTCCCGGTGATCTCTTTCCTTTCCGGTTGTCTTGTCGAAACCCCTTAAGTGTGTTACCCTAGCGGTTCGATATAATAACAGGTACGATCAAGACTCCTCTATGATCAACGACTAACTCGGAGGCCTGGACCCCATGAATTAATCCCTGTGATATAACGAATGACTTTCATCTATCAAACCTGGACGTATAGTCTTAAACCTTTTGTCATGGCGATACTTAGCGCGTCCGAGCATCATTCTCAGATATCTCCATACCTTGCATGATCTCGTTACCGACATCGCTATCTTCTACTCGTCCATGATATTATGTCAGCTGGTGACCTAGTCACATGTTTGCAAACTCATTTGACATAATCTCACCGAGTGGGCCCTAGAGTATCTATCCGGCTATGCGGACTGACAAATCCCGCTGTTGACCCCTCGTCTCAACTACCCCCTTCTGATACCCAAAAGTATCACCGTTATTGTCACACTATATAAGATATGACGTTTGGTGCGATCAAACTATCTTCCGGGGATAACAATAAGAGTTGATCTCACGGTCTTAAGGCGTAATGACTATGTCCTATAAATACTGGGTATGTCCATCACATCGTTACTCCTAACGATATGACTTCCATTGCCGACCGGCGCCATGCCCTATGATCGTAAAACCTTGATCATCAATCGCGCAACGAAACTAGTCTTAGTAGAGGCTACTAGGGACCTGGTTGTTTATCTACCACACCTGTATTAATGTTTCCGCTTAATACAGTTATAGCATGGTATAAAACATATAATGAACAATTGGGATATTGCCAATAAACTATGTTTATTAAGTGCCTCTAGGGCATATTCCCTTCAAATAGTTTCATTTTGATTACTCGAGAACTCCCTTAAACTCATACATTGTCATTTACATTAGCAAATTCGCCTCCTATAACTAACCTTGTACAACAGAAGACTGCTACCCTTAATCTGCAGGCTCATCCTTTGGCGTGTCGAGTGGCCCTACAAGGCGCTCACTCAGCTTTTGGACCTATTCAATCATTTGGCGCGCAGCCGCCAAGGTGTCGGCGTAGTCATCGTACCCGGGCAGGCCACCCAGCAACCTCTCCAGAGGAAGGTTCAGCCGGTGCAGTCGAACGTACGCCAGCGCCACATTCGCCTCGGTGACGAGTTGGGCATTGACCACCTCCTTCAGCGCGTCACCCTCGCGGAACCTCTCCAACAAGCCGGCCAACCCGTGCGGCTGCCCATTGTGTGGGAAGTACACACGGTGGATGTGCCAGAGGGTCTTCCGGCAATCTTCAAGGAGAAAGGCAACCCGCCAAGTTCGATCAAGCATGCACACGAGGATTCGCCCTCTCGACTTGTTCGACCAGAAGTGGCGAGCCTCGTATGAATCGCCAGTCGCCTCCCGGGTGACCCGCTCTTCAACACGAGCCTGCTCAGCCTGCCAATTTGGGTTCACATCTGCATCCACAAGTTACAAGTTATAACAAGCAAGTTTCAAGGAAGAAAGCAAGACACAAACGCTACCAACCTTGCAGCTGTCGACTGATCAGATCGATTTCGCCAAGAAAAAACTCTTCACGCTGGGAGAACTCCGCAGCATGATGCGACTTGGAGCGCTCCAACTCCAACTCGGCACGCTTCAGACTCGCTTCGAGCCTAACCACCTTGTTCCTCATATAGGTGATTATCCGTTGGTCGTTTGTGCTTCGCGGAGGAACTGGTGTTGATCGACGACGGCGCACAGCCGAAGAAGAGCGAGAACCTCCCTCGCCACTCGCGCCAGTCGCCGCAGCAGTGGGAGTGGCTCCGTGCACGTCAGTCTGCCAGGAATGCGCAGAGTCAATACAGAAAGGCGACCCATCAACAAAAGCAAAGTAGATGGGAAGGAATATATAATTTGGCACCAAATATAGTTCAAGGCCAGAAGACCCGACAAACAAAAGTCATTACAAGCAGCGGACTGAAATACAGGTTCCTGCGACTACCAGAATCTACACTACAAAAGCTACTATGCAGCAGACTCTGACCGGGAGCGACTCTTCCGAGAAGCCGCCTCAGTTGCCTTGGCAAGCGCCCTCTTGAAGGTGGCCACAAGCTTCACAGCCAGCTGTGCAGCCTGCGCCTTTACCCCGCTAAGGGACACGGTCCTGCCATCGGGCCTTCGAGGGAAGCCGCCGACAACCTTCTCGAAGTCGCCAGCAACCTGATGGCCTAGCTGAAGCTGGACGGTGAGCTCGGAGCCGCGTACCGTCTGCGTCCGAGTGAAGTCGGCGAGGGTGGTCGCTTCGTCTTCAAACGGCGCAGTGAGGGCATCGACGGCAGTCGGCGGCGGGTCGCTGGAAAAAATGCTCTGATGCACAGTCGTGAGCGCTCCAGTCGACTTCTGCAGCGCCGCCGTCGACTTCTGCAGCGCAGCGGATGCATACGCGCAGACGCGATCGAGGAAGCCGACCGCGGTCGCCAAGTCGACGTTGTCACTAGACGAGCCTTCAGGAGGAGCGCCACCGCATCTCTCTGGACAAAGGGTCAACAGTCAACAAAAAGCAAGTCAAGCAAAGACAAAGTAGGCGTTAAGCCGAAAACTCACCTCCAAGGGCACCGGCGAGTGAGAGCAGGCGGTCGACCTGGGTCTTCTCCTAGACGGCCCGCACACGCTCCTGAGACTCGTGCAGCGCTTTTTCAAGCTCCGCCTGAGCTCAAAGCTTCAGCTCTAACTCCGCAGCTCGCTTAGTAGCCTGGTCCAGAGAGGCGCGCAGCTGGTCCCTCTCCTTCTCCAGGCGAACATACGCAGCGGCTGCCTCAAGTTGCTGGCGGTAGTACGGCTGCAAAAATAACAAGAAGTTATAAAGTTGCGGGCGACTATACTAGTCACCCACACCTTCGGGGGCTACTCCCATCGGGAGCGCTGTTCGCGCACCCGATGAAATTTCAGGACTACAAGAACAAGAATAAGGACTTACGTGGTCCAGGAGGTCGACATCCTCCGAAGTCGCTGGGGGAGCACGACTCGGTGCCGTGAAGCCGCCAGTCGGCGCGCGCTCCTCGACCACCACCTGCGTCACCAGCTCTGTCGAGGGAGCAGAGGTGTGCTCCACTTTGCGACGAGGGGAGCTGACGCCGCCAGAGCGGTTGCTGGAACAAAATCAAGACAAAACTCAACTCGAAGATCGAAACTCGAAAATACAACTCGACGAAGTAGGACGAAAAAGGAACTCACCTAGTGGTCTCGAAGTCATCATCACTCCCCACGGAGAGGGACGGCATCCGCGCAAACTCGCGCGGCGGCGCAGAGCTGACAGGAGGAACAGCCAAGGCCTCGTCCCAGTCGTCCCGGGCATCCGACGAGGACATGTCGGCTTCCTCCATGTCAACACCCGCATCCTTCGCGGGCGACGAAGCAGTCGCAGAATCGCCACCACTTCGCCGCTTCTGCTTCTTCCGAGCGGGTGCCTCCTCTTCGTCACCGTCCTCCACCTCTTCGCTAGGAGAGATAGCGGACGGGATGTCTTCGTCGTCACCCTCCTCCTCCACAAACTTTGACTCTTCATGAGGTCCGTTTTCTGGGAGAGGAGGAAGGCTGACCAGAAGAGAGCGACCCTGTGGCAAGCAAAGCCAAGTCGAATCAAGAAACAGAAGATCAAGAAAGCAAGCAAGGAAAAGAATAAAAGCAAAATCTTACCTCAGGAACAGGGTTCGCTGCTCCGTACGCAGCGACTGGACACTTGACGTTGCAAGGGTCCGCGGCTCGGAGGCTAGTAATGCCCCTCACCTTGGTCTCCACTTCCTCGTCGTCAAGCGGCAGGTCGCTGACACCCTCGACTGCCCACATCGGGTGGGGGCGAGCGCGTAGCGGCTGGACGCGCAACCGGAAGAAGGTGGCCATCAAGTAGACACCACCCGACTCGCGCCTCAGGGTCCGAAGGAGGTTGCGCATCAGGCTCAGCAGCGGCCTCGCGGACTCCTTCTCCTCCTCGGCGAGCGGGTGCGCCCAGGCACGAGTCTTCCGCAAGTCGCGCTCGCCGTCGAAGTGCGCCAGGCCCTCCTGGCCGCACTGGATGTATAACCACCTCTTCCGCCACCCCTGGAGGGAATCCGACTTCATCATCTGAAAGTACGCGGTGTCGCCGCGCACCTGGATGCCAAAGCCGCCCACTGGGTATGTCAACCCGCTCTTCCCAACGTTCTTGCGAACAAGGAAGAGCGACTTCCATAGAGCCCAGTGGGGTGCGATCCCCAAGAAGCACTCGCAAAGCACGATAAAGTCGATGCTTAAAACGCCATTGGGGGTCAGATCATGGATCTGAACCCCATAGGCGTACAGAATACCACGAACAAAATCGTGGAGAGGGAACCCGAAGCCCCGTGGAAGGAAATACACGAAGCACACGCGTTCCCCCTCGCGAGGAGCGGGATACACCTCCTTGCCAGGGGCACGTACCTGGGCTTGATCCGTCGGGGGCAGGAGGCCCTGCGCGCAGCAGCTCGAGGTCGGTCTTCTTCACCGTCGACCTCTGCGAATCGCCATCGGTTTCTTCATCACCCCGGCTTCGGCGGCGGCGGCGCTAGCGGCGATCTTCGACTTGCCCATGGCGTTGATGGATCACAGAAGGTGGGAGGACAAATGGAACAGAGCTTATGGAGGCAAGAATGGCAAAGAGTAAGGAATGTAGGCACGGACAATTGGAGAAGATGACCTGCCCTCGCGCCGCGGCGCAGTACTTATGCCGTGCAAAATCCATCTCAACCGTCCGCGAAGATACTGTTCCAAACAAGCGCATCCAGTCGTCCACGTGTCATACGGAGAGACTAACCGTCGCCGCCCACTCCGTCCACTACGCACGGGAATCAAGACGTCATCATCGTGCCGCGAAATTTTCGCGCCCAATTCGGAGAGACGTGACAACTGCTGACCACAGCAACAATGACAGTGGGGCCCACTACGTCACGTCCCATCGGGCGCAGAGGCGTGCCACGAAGCGTCATCGCTGACGTCAGCAAGACAATGGCTCTGGAGAAGACGCGGAGCAGTGGGACAACTCGAACGCAGGATTCGAGTAGTAAGCTTCACAGCTGAAAACAAACAAGTAAGACAGGCTACTGATCCGAGACCCGAAACAATCATTCGGGTGGCAAAGAAAAGGAAGTAAGCTCAGAAGGCTGAATCAATCCACAAGTAAGCCACCAGGCCGAATAAAAGCAAGATTCACACAAGACAAAGCCAAAGTAATTCGACTGCAGAAAGTACTCCCATCGGGAGTGTCCTCTTCGACTTAAGAAAACGAGTTCAAACTCAAGAACAAGCAATCTAGCGGCGTGCCCAGGAGGAAGGAGTCCTTTGCCCGACTCTACGATTCCACCAAGCACTCGGGGCTACTAATGTGGGGCTACTCTTCGACTACCCCACGGTGAGGCTACCTGGGCCGCGCCAAGCTTATGAAGGCCCGCAGAAGGCCCACTAGGGGTATCATGTGACCCAGTCCTAGTCGGTTAGGTCGCATAGCTTGCCATATCTGTAATTGCCATCGGCACCGTTCATCCGAGACCTGGCCTACCTATAAAGGCCAGGAGGGTTGCTCGTCTAAGGGACACGCCGATAGCCGCCACCACAAACCCTAGCGAGATCGCAATCTCGCCATTGTAATCGCGATTCGCCATCAATACCAGACAAGCAGGAAGTAGGGTGTTATCCTCCGGGAGCCTGAACCTGGGTAAACTCCCCGCTTGTCAGCCGTCGTGATCACCAACGCTTATCTCTCTCCCACTCAATCAACCCGGAGTGGACAACCCTGTGATTTGTCGAGTTACACCCTCGTCACAGAGCAACGCAACAACGTTGAGGACTAGAAGGACAACCCTAGGGGCCATGACTTAAGTCATCGATGGTGACTGGAGTACCACCGGAGGCCTGCCGCTTGCGCTGCCATCGGCCCATCGCCTGCGAGAGAAGGGATGGGGAATTTTGATTTTAAACTAGTGACTTCCACGAAGTCTCACGCGAGGGTTAGCGCGTAACCCTAGTTCCGTAAGCAATTTCCATAGGTGTAGCATTACTGAACTTTTAGTCACTGTAGAGATGTTCGGTAAAATATACCGCTTTTTATTAAGCACATGTGCTTATTTGCACAAGAGAAATGTTTAACTAGACATCTCTCATATAAGAATAAGCATATTTTTTTGCGGGTTATATAAGGATAAGCATTGCTGGTTAGAAAAAAAATAATTGGTTTATTTTTATAATCACCCCACATTATACAATACATTGCCTAATGGCAATTAAAAACTTTCGGAGACCTCAATTTTTTTTAAAAAAAAAAGATCCGCGGCGGCGATGCTCTCCCTATCAGCTAGACCTTTCTGCCCGTTTCTCCCGTTCTCGCGCTCGCGGACTCCAATTCCTGCCTTGTCCGCCTCCCCGTGCAGCCTCTGGCCTCCGCCGGTCGCCGATGGCCGCCCCGCTTTCCACCGCCTCTGCCGGCTGGCTCTCCGACTCCGAGGCCGCCTTCTCGCCGGTACATACGCGTGTCTGTCGTTGTTCCCTTCCGAGCCCCACATATCCATTCCGATCTGTCTACGCGCCTGCTTGTGCGTACGGCTCACCGGTCAGTCCCCACTCCTCCCTTGCAGCTGCCCGCTCTCTCGACCTCGACCTGCCAGTCGCTTGCGGAGCTACAGTAGTTTCACATACAGTATTTGGTGATTGCCATAGTAATGTAATGATATCCATATCCATATGATTCCAACTCATTGTCGTCGTCTCGTCCGGCTCCACTATCGCCAGCGTCAGCACGCTCTTCCTGGTCGTGGGCGTGGACGGACGGACGGAGCGTGATCACAAACCTCCACACCCTTGATGGTGACTCAAGATTTTTCTTCTTTGGCTGTCGCCTGTGGCCTGTGGTGTGGGTGCACTCTTTGCACATCAGGTGTTTGGGTTAATGACAATAAGTTTTTTTTAGGTTCTCTACTTCTCTATCTCATCCTTGGACGAGACGACGCTCTGGGAGTTGAAGCAACGCATGTACTGGACGACGCTGGGCCTATGGAGCTCAGGACATGGGCGAGATGGTGCCGATCGTGTAGACTAAGATTTGATTTTTTTTCCAGTTCCGTTGCAACGCACGGGCACGTTTATTAGTGATTTCTCATGATTAAAGACAATGATAAAGGGAAGAAAGGGATGGCTCACTTGAAGGGTACTTCTTTGTTCCTTCTTGTTTCCTTTCTCCTGCTGTTGGAGAACTAGGAGTACCAAGTACCAACCCCCTCTTTCTCTCTCTTTCCTCTCCGCTTCATTCTTCATTCGTTTTGACTAACTTGTCTCGCCTCTGCTTTGGCTGTTTTGTTGACCACGAAAGCTGCTTCGTTCCCGCATATACACGGAGCGATCGTCTTCTTCCTTATCAGGATATTTGCTTCGCCTCACCCTCTTCTTTCCTGCTCTTGCTTGGTTTGGTCCGGAGAAGGGCAGAGAGAGGCTTCTTGCAAATTAAGCTTCTCTGCACCACTCTTTCTCTCTCCCTTTTTCTTCTCGGTGTTCTTGGTGGCAGAATTAGGACAAGGAATAAAGACTGCGTCCCATGGGCAACTGCTGGTTTAGGGGGAGCTCCTACGTTAATAGAGTCTCCTCCACTGCAAAATCAGGTGAGAAATACTCCTCCTTCCTGCTATCGTGTCTACAAAGATGAACATGCCCGTGTGATGTGAAGTACTCTGTCTATGTGTTGACCCCTCACCGCCAAATTCAGAAAGATGAAGTTTTTTTCTTAGTCAGTAGCGGAATTCCTGATTGGGTAGTACTCTGTTTTAGTTTTCCAAGAATATCAAGTTTTCTTTTATGGAAAATCTATTAGCAAAATGAAAAAAAACAAGAGAGAATTCAGTTGGTATTGATCCTGACACTTGTGTGCAACTGTTGGTTTGGGTGGTACGTGCGCAGAGACTCCGAAGATCCAAAGCCCATCGGAGAGGGACCGGAGCGATGAGAGCAAGCTGCCGTCGAACGCTAGGGAGGTGGAGGCCATGCGGATGGACTCGGCTGCGCGGAACCCGCTGACGGCCTTCTCCTTCGAGGAGCTCAGGAAGGTGACCGACGGCTTCCGGCAGGACTCGCTCATCGGCGGCGGCGGCTTCGGCAGGGTGTACAAGGGCACCGTGTCCGTGGGCATGGCCGAGCCCCTGCAGGTGGCCGTCAAGGTGCACGACGGGGACAACAGCTTTCAGGGCCATAGGGAGTGGCTGGTCAGTCTCTCTAATAGCGACACCTAAATTATTAAGTTCTCTCAGGAGCACATTTTTCACTAAATTATTTCCATTATGAATATAGTTTGCATGCTTGTACCATAAGGCAGGGCAGCGATTGCTGTCACGACAACTAGAGTATATCCTAAGCATGTTTAGGTGCAATTTTCATCAAATCTAACATATCTCACCTAGAGTATCATCTGTAGGCGGAGGTGATCTTCTTGGGCCACCTGTCGCACCCGAACCTGGTGAAGCTGGTGGGGTACTGCTGCGAGGGCGACCACCGTGTGCTGGTGTACGAGTATATGCCGCTGGGCAGCGTCGAGTCACACCTCTTCTCACGTCCGTACAGTTCACATGTGTACATTACTGCATACTGCACGTACGCGTGCTTCGTCGTCGTGAATTGAAGTTGAGTCTGTGTATTCTTATCAGGGGTGATGGCGCCGCTGGCGTGGGCGACGAGGATGAAGATCGCGCTGGGCGCGGCGAGAGGTCTGGCGTTCCTCCACGATGCCGAGATGCCGGTGATCTACCGCGACTTCAAGACCTCCAACATCCTCCTCGACCGCGACTTCAACTCCAAGCTCTCCGACTTCGGGCTCGCCAAGGACGGCCCCGTCGGCGACATGTCCCACGTCTCCACCCGCATCATGGGCACCTATGGCTACGCCGCCCCGGAGTACATCATGACGGGGCACCTGACGGCGATGAGCGACGTGTACAGCTACGGCGTGGTCCTCCTGGAGCTGGTGACGGGCCGCAAGTCGCTGGACAAGTCGCGGCCGGTGCGGGAGCAGACGCTCACCGACTGGGCGCTGCCGATGCTCACGCACAAGAAGAAGGTGCTGGCCATCGTCGACCCTAGGCTCGGCTTCGACGACTACCCGGTCAGGTCCGTGCAGAAGGCGGCCATGCTCGCATACCACTGCCTCAGCCGGAACCCCAAGGCGCGTCCCCTCATGCGCGACATCGTCGCATCTCTCGAGCCGCTGCAGCAGCCGCCGCTCTCTCACTGACGGCGCCAGCTAGCTGATCGACCTGTCTACTCGCTCCTAGCACTCGTGCGTATTTAGCAGGCTGGTCTAGTGTTCTTGATAATGTAAATGATTGTTGATTCTTCCCAGGTTGTGCATGTAAGAGGAAGTCGTTAGGATGAAAAACGTGACCCCATGTCCCCATGTATAAAATGGTGTATAAGTGGGACAATCGGGTCCTATCTTTGCATCGTTAGAACTCGTGAATGCTAGCTCGTGTACACGCAACAAATAGTCGTGTAAAATCCCCCCTTGAAGTTTTGATACCGTCATGTTTGTATACACTAGTCTCTACTATATTGGATGCTTGGAATTTTTATGGCGCTGGTTGGCCTATCTGTGGTTTGGGTATAGCATTTTCCAGATTTAGTTTATATTTTTTTCTACCATGTTCTGTACAAGCACCGTTTCAAAATGATGTGGCCGTTGATCCGGCGAGATCAGCCGTATCATAATCTTCTTTAGCTAAAACGAGTAGTATGTGACCTCACACGACATTTTTAAATTATAATATTTCTTATGTGTAGATAGCTGCTACAGTATCTTCCCATTTGTACGTCCAGAAGTGAGGAATGAGGACATATGCTTTATTATCTCACAATTATGTTTTTTGCCAGTGTTATGTCTTCTCACTCCTGCACCCGCCCGAGAGAAAGTGGATTGCAGATGGTTTTGCAATGGTGGCGGAGTCAAAGTGGGTTGCTGGGATAGGATCACTGACGCTGCTATGCTAGATCAGGTGAGATTTTAACTGCTTACTCACATTCTGTATTTTGGTTTCATCGGTAGTCTGAATTTGATAAGTGGTTCCTTTGGATAACATAGTTTAAATAGACTCAGATGCCCTGCTGATTGCGATTTAGTGGATGTATCTTAGATAAATCTCCATTAAAATTGTGGAATGTTCTTGACTGCTTACGCTGTGTTTGTGTTCAGACTGCATTGTCCCAATGACACAATGATCTCAAAGTCTGATTTTGTAGAGCACAAGTTTTTGTGAAATTGCAATCTAGAATACCTCATAAAATAAAAGATACATCACAGGGGAAATACATAGATGATCATAATCATATTATGTAGCTTATTATGCAGCTCATATGGTACTAATATATTGAAAGAACGAGAGAGATATACTATAAGCTACTGCCACAAACACATAGTACGAGGTGGACTACTCCCCATTCATCATGGGCACTATGGACCAAATGCATGCAAAATGCAATAATAAAAGTAAAAGTAAAACATCATATATTGGTCATAGAATCATCTTTTCATTTTTGAATATATGTGGCACTAGAAAAGGTAAAAATAAGCAGAGATTAAACATGTGTAAATTTCATATAGCTTCCAAATGCCACTCTTAAGTTTATGCTTCAACCATGGTACATCATCAGTATTGAGTTTTATTGCCCCTATCATTAGCATCTTTAATGTTTAAAATTAATGTGAAACCAAGTAGGATTTATGTGCTTGATCAATTACAAGTTGAATGTCTCATGCCCCTTGACTACAAGGATCTACACCACATGCTACTCAATTTAGATTTCAAAATAAGTTTTTGTCATTGTAGGCACATAGTTTCAAATACGAAATTGCTATGCGTACGACGTTTCTTCGTCCGATAAACGTCCGACACTTCCATCCTAGCGTACGTGATGATTATTCCTGTTTCGTGGGCTGAGTCAATGTCCAGCCCAAACCCATATCCTAGCGTGCGGGCTGATTATTCCTGCCTTATCCTCTTCCCTCCAAAGCAATACGGCTCATCGTCTCACTTCTCTCCTCTTTTCAATTTGCCACTCACCTCTACCATTGGAGCTTACATGGAGCTCCATATCAACTATGTCGAGCGCCAGCACATGCCGTCTCTTGTCTCCCTGCAGCCAGACAGCTAGCTCCTCGTCCCTCTCTCCCGCGGCACCTCCACGCTCCATGCCTCGCTCAGCATCCAGGCGGGAGCAAATTGCACATAACACATAACACCACATGTTGGTGCAGCACATAGAACCACAACTTTCACTTTATTTTGCACAGAACACCAGTTTTTTATTTAATTATTTGCATAGAACATATACAACCTAAATACGATCCTAATGGTCATTAGTCAGTAGGGCCCGTTGTCAGGACCAGCCAGCACGCTACATAACCCCTGCACTGATCAGTTTGTTCTTCATTTGAATACAGATCGAGCCAGGCGGCGACCTGGAGATCGACGATAGCGACAAGGCTGGTGGCGCGCCGGTGACCAGAATGTGGCAGATAGAAGAATACAAGCCAAACCTCAACGCAGACACGAAAAAAAACATACATATGGATGTCCATGGATTCTCCATTGGATTGTTGCAACCACCACGACGGCAACACCCATTGGATCAGCTCCGGCGACCCGTTGAGGCGCTCGGCACTGGCGCAACATGGATTCCTCGCCGCCGGATTCCGATAACCGCCGTGGAGTAAGGGCGTTGTCCATAGTGGCGTGACATGGAGTCCTCGCCGCACGACGGCGCGCTGCCTCTGCCGCGCCATCCTCGTCGATCTGGGGACATTGATGCTGTCGCCATCACCATAGGAGAGGCGCGCCGTTGTCTCCATGGCAGATCGGCTCGATTTACTGGTCCACCTAACCCAGAATTACTAGTTATCCACTAATTATCTATTTCGGTTGTTAATAACTACCTATATGTTATGTGCAAATAATTAAGTACAAAAATGATGTTCTGTACAAAACAAAGTGAAAGTTGTGGTTCTCTACAACAGATGCATGGTGTTATGTACAATTTGCTCAACGGCTCAACACAAACGCGCCATGTTTTTAGAATCGTTGTAGCAGTGGAACATATATATCACGCCTAGTATTTACGAACTGGGGCCTACCAGGACATTCTAATCTAGCACCGGCCCATAACCAAGCCCAAACCATGGACGAAGCAATTTGACCTCCCATTGTGCTGCTTTGCCATGTAGTGTCGGACGAAAATGGTACGAAAAGTGTCGTACATATAGCAGCGCCGTTTCAAATAAGAGCGTCAACTGAGCTACCTGTTGCCCCCTTGTACGAAGGTTCCCTCTTGTGAGGATCTGTACGTACTTAAATGACAAGACAAACAAGCAAATGAACTCCTTTCCTTTATTTACTATTTGCATAGCTTTTTTTATTGAAAATGCTTCATAAAATATTCATTATTCATGCTGTAAAATTTTGAAATTTCAAAAAAATGCTATAAGTTTTCACCATGAATAATGCATAGCTTAGATTAGCGGGTCATGTGTCCCTTTAACAAATATTCAAACTCCACAAACTTAAAATGGTTCCACTACATTTCACACTGATCTGCATCCATTTATAACCAAAAGAATATGATATCAACTAAAATAAATAGTGCAATGTTGAAACGTTCCCCATGACAGCAAGATTCTGTTAACAATCAACTTATAATTTATCAAACACATAACTTACATAATCTTATTCATAATGGTTCATGTTTAGTTATACAACAAGAAATAAATGTGTCGTCAAATTTGTGGAAACTTACTAACCAGCTTTTCCATTGCAACCATAACCGTAGGCATTTTTATTTGCAAGCTAGATAAAACATTAAACATGAGAAAGCATAGGCCAACCAAGAGGCGCCGACGATGAGGAGGAAGCGTGGCTGGAGCGCGATGAGGATCCCCTGCAGCTCGAACTTCCTGGCGCATGCCGCACGAAAGGTGAGCCGCTCCCGACGAGACAAGGTCGCTGGCTCACGGCCGACCAGTCGACGTCAAAGTGCACAGGAGGACCACCAGGTCGAGCTCCACCTCCTTGCTTGGACCACACGAAGTCCCGTCGAGGAATCGCGGCCGCAACAGAGGTGGAACAACAACGCCATGTATAGCGCCTGCGCCCACCGCCGACACCAGCGCCCAGTGTTGTGCCGACACTGAGGTGGATGTGAGGTCGACCAGGGTTGCGCCAACCGCGTGCTGCGGCAGAACGGCCGCGCCCCGTCGGACTCGTAGGAGGCGCCGACCGTGGGGAAGAAGATCATGTTGGGGGATTTTTCTTCTCTCCTATTTTTTGTTTTCTCAAAATTTTAAATTTTTTATTGGACTGACAAGTGGGTCTCATTGTCAGTTTTGTGTTAATCTGTTTGAGCTTGTCACTTCAGCCTGACTAGTGGGTCCAGGCTGTCAGAACGGTGTCAATTCACGCTTAAACGAGTTTATTGTGAAAATATGAGAAAAATCTGGTCCTATCACGAGATTCAAAACAAAAATGGTATCATCCCCGTGATTAACCGTTCAAATGTGGTAGTAGTTTATCCTAACAACTCCCTTGCCAGTGTGCCGAGCTCAACCACTGCAGCCTGCTGCCCCGGCCGAAGCTTGGAGAAGACGGAGCAACAGTTCTGGATCTCTTAGGCCCCTGCGCAGTTGGTGTCGTGGCACACGGCAGGGTCCAAGGCGGCGCAGCGCAGGTAGCCCTCCTTCGAATTTCTCTCCTTCCTTTCGGATTTGCCGATTGATGAATTGGGGATTTGGTGAAATGTCAAAGATGGCTACAAATTCTAGTTCCTTCGCTGTTCCTGATATGATCTGCGAATATATTATACGTAGGTGAGGAATCAGTCAGGACGATTTCGGAAGCTCAAGCTCTCGCCGTTGACATTCCGCTAGCTCCGCCACAGCGGCAGCATAGCTGAATGCGCACGAGGAAATGAGGAAGAGCTGCGGCCTCAGCTCCGGTCCCGGCCGGCCCTTCAGCGACCGCCGGTGGCTGGTCCCCTTCCTCGCCAGCCTGCTCGTGTCGGCCACCCTCTTCCTCGCCGCCGCCTGCGGCCTCTTCGCGCCGCCCTACCTGAGCGGCGACGACTCCTTCCTCTTCGACGTGGTCTCCTTCACCGACTGGGACGGCGATGGAGGCGTCGAACCTGAAGCCAAGAACCAGCTGCTGAATGACAGCGACGACAATCCCGACAACGCCGCCGTGAACTCGGACGACTCCGGCGCGGAGCCGCCCCGGCTGGCGTATCTCCTCGAGGGCACCAAGGGGGACGGCCTGCGGATGCGGCGGGTGCTGCAGGCCATATACCACCCGCGCAACCAGTACATCCTGCACCTGGATCTGGAGGCGCCGCCGCGGGAGAGGATCGACCTGGCCATGTACGTCAAGGGCGACCCCATGTTCAGCCTGGTCGGGAACGTGCGGGTCATCGCCAAGGGTGACCTGGTCACCTACAAGGGGCCGACCATGGTCGCCTGCACGCTGCACGCCGTCGCCATCCTCCTCAAAGAAGGGCTGGACTGGGACTGGTTCATCAACCTCAGCGCGTCCGATTATCCTCTCATGACACAAGATGGTCAGTCAGTGTTCTTCATCAGTACTTCATTTTGGTTTGTCTATTTTCCTGCAGTGAATATCCACTCCTGTCTACGTAGTAACCAGCATTTTGTTGTGATTCATTGGAACCGCATTCCCCGCAGTGTAGTTTTTCCATTCCCTTGATTTACCTGCTGAGATTTTGTTTCTGTTGTCTAATAATAATAATATAGAACACTGCGGAATGCGGTTAGCAACATTGTCATGTCATATGATCAAAATTGTTCACATTAGGGTGTATCAGGGACACAAAAAAGTTATACCACCTCTGGACTAGCTTAACTAGATATCTTTGCTTATGTACACATTAGGGTGTATCAGATTGTTAGCATCTGAAAGCACGGAAGCATCACTTAGATGTCTAAAGGATAGGTTCCCGATGGTGAGGTGCCAGTGTGCACGGGCGGTTGTTACTGTATTCAGTCCCAGCGTCTGAGGTGAGACATCTTATTTCTAAAAGGAGGACACCTATTTAGGATATGCTCTTATAATGAAGCTTGAATTATAGATAAATCAGCAACATTCAAAAGCACCGTACTTCTAGTCTGATCTATTATTGTCTCTGAGCAGGTATACTTAATGTGTTCCATACTCTATATATGCTTTGCTGATGTTATTTCTCTACAGATATACTTCAAGTATTCTCTTCTTTACCAAGAAATCTTAATTTTATAGAGCACATGCAGATATCAGGATGGAAATTGTAAGTTATTTGATAGCACAAACATGATTCACGTTATCTCTAGTCATTTCTCCTCTTCATCCCATTCCCTTTCTTCTGATGTTTGTGTGTTTTCCTCACAGGATGCAGAGAGGAAAACCAATAGTTCTTGACCCAGGACTCTATCTGTCAAAAAAGTTTGACCTTTCTACGACTACTGAGCGGCGAGAACTTCCAACATCTTTCAAATTATATACTGGTAGGATTTGTTCCTGATTTCAGTATTCAGCAATTCAACCTCCCATAAGGCAGTACATTCATATTGGTCAGCATATGTTTGTCCTTCAAGAACCAGTTGCTTAAACGTGTTCACTAATCCTCTTAATTGTTTGCGGTAGCTATAACCTCTTAGTTCAAGTTTTACAGACTGCAAAAAGAATAATGGCTAATCTTCCTTCCGTGTATCAGTCTGGGTATTATGGTCAAAAGTATTTGAAACAACACATTGGATATTTAGTTTTGATGCCATGCTATTTTAAAATAATCAAAAGTTCCTGGTTGACTGTGCATATGATTTTCATTTGTTACTAACTCCTCTCACCGCTTTCTAATAACGTAGAAATAATTTTCCTAAGAAACAGCATATAGGATCATTCAGTGGCATATAGACCATGTTAATTTTTTTATAGCAACAACTCAATGCCTATCGAATACCTGTAGTGGAATTCCTATTGGATGGAACAAACACAGGGTGTAATGTGTATGACGAATATATATGAAGGAAAAACACATTTATGAACATAAGCCTGCCCTTAGTTTTCTGTAATGATTTTATGTTACTGAGCATACCTTTTGTTTTATGAGTTTTTTATAAAGTTTCGTTTACTCATAATTTACATTGAGAGTAGACCTTCAGTGAGAATTCTTAATTCATGAATGGTAGGGAAGGACTTATGTCTCCACAAACAGAAACTAAAGCAAGTGTTGGATTTTAAGCTGGTGTCAAAGATTATAAACTTACTTACTACACTCCGGAGTACTATTAAACATGGATAAAATTAATTAATAGTTGTATGGAGTAGCATAAGTTTGTGTATAATGTGAGGATGTTAATGCATGCAACTTCGTAACTCCGCCGATCGTTTTCTCTGTTGACTGTTAAGGCATGTTTTCTCGTCAAAAGACACTTTTTATTCATCTTAATGTGACATTCTATCATGTTTGATTGGCAGGTTCTGCTTGGATAATGCTCACACAAACCTTCCTGGAGTACTGCATATGGGGTTGGGACAATCTCCCACGCACCCTCCTGATGTACTATGTCAACTTCATCTCCTCACCAGAAGGTTATTTCCATACTGTGATCTGCAACTCTGATGAGTTTCAGGGCACCGCAGTTGGTCATGACCTGCACTACATTTCCTGGGACTACCCTGCAAAGCAGCACCCACTGACCCTCTCCATGAAGGACTTCAACAACATGGTCAAGAGTGGCGCACCCTTTGCACGGAAATTTCCAAAGGAAGACAAGGTCTTGGACAGGATAGACCGAGAGCTCCTGAACCGTTCTGAAGGTCGGTTCACTCCTGGAGCATGGTGTGATGGGAGTTTTGAAGGAGGGGCTGATCCCTGTTTGTCTAGGGACGACGATTCTGTTTTCGAGCCTGGTCCGGGTGCTGAGAGACTGCGTGTGTTGATGAAGAAGGTGCTTTCATGGGATTACCGCAACGGAAGCTGTTCATCACTCTCTTACGACCAGAAAAAGAGAGATTGGTATGTTCCCAGAAGTAAAGGATGATTCTGCTCGCCTACTTGTAAATGAAGAACTTGACCCCTTCAACTGAAATGAACAACGCTGATGAATACAACATTCTGACCAAGAAAATGTTGAAATGATGAGTCCATAGTGAGATACACACGGCCATGTTGAATACTTCATTTTCAGTACTGAAGTCTTATTGTCCAAACAAGAAGAAATTCTCCTTTTTCCCAAAAAGGTGCCTGGCCTCTACATGGATCGATGCACACAACAGAGGAAGGAATTCTTCTATCATACTATGTTCTTTGTGTGGTCAATATATTTACATGTTACGTTCTTCTCCTTGTGCCTTGGGCATATATCCACGTTTTGACTGGACTGAAATATGCTGGAGAAGAAAAGGAAAAAATTTCGGTAAAATTTTCCATCCCTAGGACCGCATGCACTGAGAACGAACTGCTGGTTGACTGCATCGTTTACAATTCACATCACTGTATGATGGCATACGTGCTGATAACTAGGAATACATAAATATGGAGAATTATGTTTGCCAAAATCCTTCATGGAATCATTTTCTGCTAAAATTTGAAACCGTTGTCCGTCTAAGAAGGGGACATGTTTAGAGGTGGATGAACATCTCTTTAAAACGAAATTAGAAACACTTTCGTTTTCTTTTCCACCTGTCTGGCAGAAGGGGACATGTTTAGAGGTGGATGAACATCTCTTTAAAACGAAATTAGAAACACTTTCGTTTTCTTTTCCACCTGTCTCGCCAGAATCGGAAGCGAAACATTAAACCCGAAAATAAATACAAAAGTAGAAATCAATGGAGATGAATATGAAACATATACGATACAAAAATATAACAATTGTTAGAACAAAATAGCGGTATTATGCCTTGGTGGTTTGTTAGCAGAGACTTCCTAGTCACAAAGGATACTCTGGATCACTGGTCGAGCTTAGCTGGAAATTCTGGACGGGCCAGCCTAAAGGAATGTATGTACTTTCTGCTTTTAAAACTTAATTTAGCCACATCCTTCAGCATTTTGGGCTGAGTTGGACGGACCATGGCTCAGTTTAGCCTGCACTAAGCTCCGCCACTGCTCTGGATAAACAAAATTGGAACGAGCTGTAAAAAATGCTGGTCCACGATTAGAGCAGACTATTCAACATTTCTGCATCTCATGTCATTTTACCCGTCTTATATTTCGTTCCATATAATTTGCACTCACCAACCGGTACGGAGATGTTGTGGAAATTAGTTAAAAGAAAACTAAAACTATGATTTAAATATATTTTTAAACTTTATGTTGGTTTACATGACATTGTTAAAACAATATTGCACTATTTACAAAGACATGAGTTTCCCACTTTGATCGTGGCAACGAAGAACATTTGGCCCAAAGCAAAGTTGAAGGTAGTAGGTTTTAGGATGACGAGGCGACGGCGACTGACCCTTGCGCCGGGTTTCTCCCCGCCGACGCATCTCGCAGGTAGTGCGGGGGGATCGTGATTCTTGTGTCTAGAAGCTGAGGGAGTTTCGTCGGAGGAGGAGGGTTTCTCCGCGATTCCAATCGCTGTGGCATCCGAGGCTTTGGATGTGGATCAAGATGAAGGTGATTGGACGCCGGTGGTGTACCGGAGAAGAAGATCGAAGGAGGAGGAGGCCATGGCGTTCTGGGAGGACGCCGGTTTCCCCACTCCTGAGACAAGGTACTGGGAGAGGAAGGCGTCGGCATCAAGAGGCTCCTCCGTCAATGCTGGTTCTTCTCCGAAGTACTGTAGGTCGGTGGATGTCCTGATGGGCGGTCCCTGTTCGGATCAGGAGAGTCCGGGGGCGTCACCGGCTTCGGCAGAAAAGCTGCAACGACGGTGTTCCTCTTCGTCTCCGACTGGATTACGGATCGGCCGTCGGCTGCGTTCGGGATGGAGAGGGCCGCTGCCTCGACCGAGGGTGACGCCGCCGCCGTTGCTGGGTTTTTTCATCGACAACGCCAAGCGCGTTCCGGATGGAGCACCTCCGTCGGCTGGTGGATCTCCGACATCGGCGTCAGAGCGCCATCAGGCTGCACGCGTCGTCATCGGAAGCGGTTTCGAGGCCAATTCAAAACTTCGATTCCTTGGGAGGTGGGACCGGTTTGCATGAGGAGGATCCCAGCTGTTCCTTCTCATGGACATCTCTGCGCCACCGGATGCGGTTCTTGTGGGGTAACTTGGAAACTCCTGGAACAGATCGCGAGATTTCGGCAACCAGCCTCGACGCCGCCACTCCTACCCCGTCTCCCTCCTCGCCGCCGCCAAGCTTCCCATCGTCGCCCCCCTCCACCACCGCACGCTTCCCCAGGTCTTTTGTGGAAGCGGTGTTGCAGCCCAAGGTTGCTATGTCGGGCGCGCAACCGCCTGGGCGGGGGCAGCCCCGTCCTGCTCTTTTAGCGGCACCGCGTCCAGAAACATCGACGGCCGTGGCTCCTCGTGCTACTCCGCACCAGTTCCCTCCAAGGCAGCCTGCTCCGTATGGCTACGCCCCGCAGTCGCAGGGTTTCGCCGGGAACTTCCCCCGTGGTGCTCCCGTGCAACCTGCAGCTGCAATGGGGCAGGGTGGCGGTCAGATCTTGTACGGCGGAGGTCCGGGCCAATTGCAACAACCGGTGTTTGTTCCTGGGTCGTCAGCTGTGCACCAGAAGAGGAGGAAGAAGAAGAACGCAGTCCAAGGTCAGGGTGGTGGGCTTCACCCGCAGGTGCCTCTGCAGTATTTAGGTTACCCACCAAATCTCCCTTTTGGGCACGTTGTGGCTCCTCCTTCGCAGCAGCAAGGCAATTTTGGTGCTCCGTATGCGCAGTTGTATCCGCAGCAGCAGCCAGGTTTAATTACTCAGCAAGCTACGCAGCCACCGCAGCAACAGCAGCCTGATATAATCGCTCA
This sequence comes from Poa annua, assembly GCA_026929855.1. Taxonomy (NCBI): domain Eukaryota; kingdom Viridiplantae; phylum Streptophyta; class Magnoliopsida; order Poales; family Poaceae; genus Poa; species Poa annua. The sequence goes on along the minus strand of CM049430.1, from coordinate 77,120,523 downwards.
CCAAGCTGCGCAGCCACAACAGCATCCTGCTCCGTTACTACCAACCTCGGCTTTGGCTGCAACAGGGGTGACACCTACTGAAGTTCATGAACTAAGGGACGGTACCGTTGCGGGTGTTAAGACGAAGAAAGCTGGTCGTTGTTGGAAGTGTGCCGTAGATACACATGCTACAAAGGACTGCAAGGTGATTCATTATTGTTACATTTGTGATACAAGAGCGCACCCGACAGTTCAATGCCCAGTCCTTAAACAGCCGAAACCGTCGTGCTTTGTTTCGGGAGTTGGGCGTGAAGAAACTTATTTTACTCGATTTCCAGACTCCGTGGTCAAAGATCACCTTGCTCCTAGTCTCTCTCCGATAGCTTTGGTGCAGGTAACTGGGGATGTGGTGCCGGCTAATGTGATTGAACAACAAGTGGCCAGAAGGTTCTCAGTGAACTCACAGTGGAAATGGGAGGCTGTGCCGCAGGGGGTGAATGCTTTCTTGATTAGTTTTCCTTCTTTTGATGATCTGGACCGGATCGACGGCGTTCAGATGAGCGTGCCCTCTTTTAATGCTCAAATGACTGTAACAGCTTGGAAGCAAGTGGAGATTCCTCATAAGATGGAGCTCACGCAAGTCTGGGTGCATGTAGAGGGTGTTCCTCATACTTTACGCCACTTCATGGGGCTGTGGGCAGTTGGTTCACTCCTAGGTATCACATTAGATGTGGACCTTTTCAGTTTGAGACGTCGCGGAGTGATCCGAATTCTTGTGGCCATGTATAACAACAAGGTGTTGGATTTGAAGAAAGATGATGCTGGACCTTATATGACTACTGATGCTGTTGTCAAACTTAAAGGGTTTGAATTTCGTTTCCGCCGCGAGCCTGCAGACTACGTGCCGGAACCAGAGTTTGTCCCTTTTTTGTGGCAGCGAAGGGACAGAGATAAGGATGGGGAGGGCAAAGGGAAGGAATCCGACGATGCTATGGACATAGAACTTGCGCAAGGGGCTACCAATGCTAATTCTTCCCAACAGGTTCCTCCCTCGGCTAATGCAGCTAGTGAGCCACCGGGTTCTTCATTGAAGCTAGGCGTGCAGAGAGTTTTGGCGGGCTCACATTCACTGTCAACGCGTGTCTCTGCGGAGGAGCTTCAAGATGCTCTTCGCGGAGCGATGATGCAGAGTCAGGTGCAGGAACTATCGTTGCAGCAGGAGCAGCCGAGACCAAGCAGTGCGCATAGGGCATCCAGGCCAGCTCGTGGACGCGTCAATGTGCTCGGGCGTACTGTGCCGCGTGAACAGGATTGCATGACAGAAGTGAAGCATCAAGGCATTAATATGCAGGTAGCGAGTGGGCAGCAGGCCAACAACTTGCAAGCAGCAGGCCAGAAACTGGTTTTGCCTGAGCCGGCCTCAAGCGTAAAGGACACTAGTGTGCATACAGTGAGCAGGCAGATAGCCACTAGCATGCATGCAGGGAGCAGTCATGAGGCGCATGAGGCCATTAGCGTCCATGCAAAGAGCAGGCAGAAGGCCACTGGTGTGCAATCTGCGCTCGGGCCCCAGGTCTTCAGCGTGGAAGTGGCGCACGGGCAGCAAGCCACCAGCAAGCACGCCGTGTACGAGCATCAGACCATATCGTCGCCGACTGCATCCACAAAGCCACGGTCTTCGTCGCCGGCTACACCGACTTCGCCCACAGCTCCAACGACTTCGCCACTGCAATCGACCACAGCTGCACGGACTAAGCTACCCCCATGCCATACTCCCGAGGTGGCGCCATCAAGGAGGAGTGCCAGGCACCCTATGGCTGAGGATGGCTTAGCGGCAACGGATGAGGACTCCTTGTCCAAAGCCATGCGTCGGAAGGCTTCGCAGAATCTCGACACTCCAGGTAAATTAGTTTCGTCATCTAAGTCTTTTCTTTCTTTTTCTACACCAGTTATTAATGCAAAATTATCCAATGTTGGTATTAACCTGGGTAGAAATGAGAAGGAGGTTTTAATTTCTTCTAAATGTCTGAGACGTATGGAGGTTGACCGTTTAACGGTTACTCCTATGGTTTCTACATTGCCTGACTATCCCGAACTGGATGAAGAGGAGCTGCATGCCACATCTGATGGTCAGCTACTTTCTCACCTAGTTGGGGAGGTGTCGGAGGTGGGGTTGGATGAGGACAGACTTAGTTCTTTGTATGGACTTATAACATCTGGCCGGAAATCCAAATCCCATAGATCTAAAAAGAGCCACAAGTCTTCTAAGAAGGCTAAGTTTTCCAAATTTCCAATTGTTTCTCAATGAATGGCATGTTTTTAAATAGCAGAGGTCTTCGTGACTTGTCTAAACATGTACATATTGCTGATTGCATTAAGGAACATAATTTGGATTTTGTGGCTATTTCGGAAACCGGTAGAAGGGATTTCGCGGTGAGTCTTCTAAACCGATTATCAGGCGGTCTAGACTTCACTTGGATTTCCCATCCGCCGCGTGGTAGATCCGGAGGCATACTTGTCGGCGTGAGATCAGAGACCATGGAAGTGTTAGCTAGTACGGATGGAGATTTTCATATTAAACTCCATATCCGAAACAAAGCTGACAACTTTACATGGACTCTTGTCACGGTGTATGGTGCGGCTCAGGATCAGTTTAAAGCTGATTTTCTCCGTGAGTTGGTAAATCTGGCAAAAGATAATCCATATCCTATTATTATAGGTGGAGATTTTAATTTGCTAAGATTCCCTCATGAGAAAAGTCGCGGCAGATTTGACGGTCATTGGCCTTTTCTCTTCAACGCAGTCATTGACAGCCTTGATTTGAGAGAAGTGTCCATGACGGGAAGACAGTTCACTTGGGCAAACAGTCTTCCAGAGCCAACATATGAAAAACTAGATCGTGTTTTAATGGATACCGATTGGGAAGATAAATTCCCTATGGTAACCGTACGCGCTCTAGAGCGTATTGAGGCGCTGTCAGATCATGCACCCATCATTCTTTCCACTGGAACGCCTAAACCACAATGCAAAAGTCGATTCAAGTTCGAGCTTGGTTGGCTGCAACGTGATGGCTTCCACGAGTTGGTAAAGAAGGTTTGGGGGAGACCAGTCGCTGGTCGCTCTTCACTTGACAAATGGAATAGTAAAATACGTAATGTACGTAAATTCCTTCGTGGCTGGGCTAGACATATGACTGGTGCTCTTAAAAAGGAAAAGCTTCGACTATCAAGTATTATTGATGGGTTGGAGGCTTTGGCAGAGGTCCGTTCTTTATCTCCTCATGAAATTGAGCTAAAAAGCCAATCGAATGAGCAGTTAGCACGACTTCTGAGAGAGGAAGAACTTAAATGGTATCAACGATCAAAAGCTCAATTTATTCTAGAAGGGGATTCGAATACAAGGTACTTCCATGGTGTCGCCAATGGTAGACACCGAAGGAAACTTATTCACTCTCTTTTACAGGATGAGGGATTGATTGAGGACCATGAAAAAATAAAATCCTACATTACAAACTTTTATAAGCATTTGTTTGGTGACCCAGATGAGAGTAACTTCTCTATGGATGAAACCAGAACAAACGACATACCCCAGGTTTCAGACGAGGAAAATAGCTATCTTAACGCCCCTTTTACAGAGGAAGAAGTAAAGAAAGCTGTTTTTCAAATGGAACACAACAAAGCCCCCGGACCTGATGGATTCCCTGCAGAGTTTTATCAAAACTTTTGGGATGTCATCAAGTCGGACCTTCTAGAGTTGTTTAGCACTCTTAGTGCTGGACAACTAGAACTGTTTCGCCTGAATTTTGGTGAGATAATTTTATTACCTAAGGTTAATGAGGCGGAAAGGATCCAACAATATAGACCAATTTGCCTTCTTAACGTTAGTTTTAAAATCTTCACTAAAGCCGCAACTATCAGGTTAAACTCAGTGGCTGACAATGTAGTTCGACCGTCGCAGACTGCGTTTATGCAAGGAAGAAACATCCTAGACGGTGTTGTAATCTTGCATGAAACAATGCATGAACTACATCATAAAAAGTTGAATGGGGTTATTTTAAAGATTGATTTTGAAAAAGCCTATGACAAAGTCAAATGGTCTTTTCTCCAGCAAGCTCTCAGAATGAAAGGTTTTTCTGATGAGTGGCGCACTCTAATTCATAATTTTGTTTCGGGAGGAAGTGTGGCCATCAAAGTAAATGATGACGTTGGCAGGTACTTCCAAACAAAAAAAGGATTAAGACAAGGTGACCCTTTATCGCCAATACTATTTAATATAGTGGCTGATATGTTATCTGTCATGATCGAGCGTGCTAAAGCTGATGGCCAGATTGATGGAGTGATTCCCCACCTTGTTGATGGCGGACTATCTATCCTTCAATATGCTGACGACACAATTCTTTTTATGGAACATGACTTAGAGAAAGCAAAGAGCCTGAAATTAATTTTATCAGCGTTCGAACAACTTTCAGGTCTTAAAATTAATTTTCATAAAAGTGAATTGTTTTGTTTCGGCGAGGCCCATGACATGGCCCAGGAGTATGCTGAACTTTTCGGATGCTCTCAGGGACAGTTTCCAATCAACTATTTGGGGATACCGATTCATTACCGGAGACTCACGAATGCTGAATGGAAACATGTCGAGGAAAGACTACAAAAAAGACTTAGTAGTTGGAAAGGAAAATTGCTATCCCTCGGTGGAAGATTGATACTCATAAATTCAGTGCTCAGTAATATGGTACTATATATGATCTCATTCTTCCAGATACCCAAGGGAGTCTTGAATAGATTGAATTACTTCCGATCAAGATTCTTCTGGCAAGGGGATAGTGAGAAAAAGAAATATCGACTGACAAAATGGAGTGTGGTTTGCCAACCAAAAGACCAAGGGGGGCTAGGTATTCACGACCTTCAAGTCAAAAATACTGCCCTACTTGGTAAATGGCTCTTCAAGTTACTAACTGAAGATGGTATTTGGCAAACCCTACTTAGGAGAAAATACGTTGGCTCAAATGCGGTATCCCAAGTTCAATGGAAACCAGGGGATTCACATTTTTGGGCTGGTCTCATGGCGACGAAGAAACACTTCTTTCGCTTTGGATCATTTAGTATTATGGATGGTTCGGAAATTCGTTTCTGGGAGGACAAATGGTTAGGTGATGCCACTCTCCGGGAACAATATCCGGCTCTATACAATATCGTACGTCATAAAAGCGACACGATCTCTACGGTTTTAGAATCTTTCCCACCAAATATGACGTTCAGACGCGATTTAATTGGCCCAAGACTAGCATCATGGAACGCTTTGTTACAGCGGCTCACCATGGTGCAATTGTCACAAGGGACAGATGTATTTCGGTGGAATCTACTAGAGAATGGTAAATTCTCTGTGAATTCAATGTATAGAGCTTTGGTCCAACCAGAGGTGTCAGTAGATAAAAATAAGAAGATCTGGAAGATGAAGATACCCCTCAAAACTAAGATTTTTGCATGGTATCTACGTCGGGGGGTCATTCTTACTAAAGATAACTTAGCGAAAAGGAATTGGCATGGTAGTAAGACATGTGTATTCTGTCACCATGATGAGACAATTAAACACTTGTTTTTCGAATGCCAATTTGCTCGTTCTATATGGTCAGTCATCCAAATATCCTCTGGACTATATCCTCCACGTACAGTTGCTCATATTTTTGGCAGTTGGTTACGTGGGATTGATAATAAGTTTAGAATACTTATTAGGGTGGGAGCGCTTGCCATTATTTGGTCGCTTTGGCTATGTAGAAATGCTATTATTTTTGATAACAAAGATTCTTCTCTCTTGCAGGTTATCTACCGATGTACCAGTACGCTGCGTTTATGGTCGTCTCTACATCGTGTGGAGTATCGCGACCTGTTTACGGAGGTCTGTACACGATTGGAGGATACGGCGAGGGATATTTTTACCCAACATGGGTGGCAGCGTAATCTACGGATTGGACCTCCACCACCTTAGACGGATCGTAGTGTCTACAAGATTGTTTCTTTCTGTCTTACCATGTTGTTTCTTAAGACTTGACTACAATTTTGTTTGAGATTTGGTACGGCCGTGTGTCCGTTGGGCAGAGGCCGGGTGTATGCTACTTAAGCCTTTTAAGTAATATAAAGCGCCCTTTATCGAAAAAAGCAAAGTTAAACGTGTGAAGAAGCTTTCATGCCGCGGCGCATCGATCCCGTCGTGTTTTGGCTGGCTGGCCGGCCTTTTTCCGGCCGTGTGTTCGTGGTGAGTGGAGACGTCAACGTTTGCATGAACGCGGCCGCCGTCGGCACTTGGTCAACCTGCCTGGCTGCTGGCTGATCCAAGCAAGTTCGCAGGATCTTGGATTCACTAGGATCTCTACTAGTACTACTAGCTAGGATTATTATACGGTGCAAATTAGTCTGTACTCGCGGTATTTCTCAAAGAAAAAAAGAGCAAGTTCGTTTTATATGTATACTGCTTGCATATGTATTGCAAGTAAATTTAGAAGAAATACTGGATCATAGTTCATCGGTAGAAACCATGTGCAGCTCATTTTGTTTTGTCGCCCTTCTTGGCCCTGCGGCGCATCCAATGTGGATCGCGTGCCATGTGAGGAAGAAAAATGTGGAGATGATGAGACTGCCAAACTCTTGGACGGTTCTAACCAAAGAGGTGTTGATGATGATTAGCCTTTCGACCAAACATGCCGATAGAAAAAGTCAACAGGACAATTCCTTTGTATTTATCAAACTTGGGTTCCTAACCACGCATGCCACGTGATGACAATATATGACACTCGAAGTGTAGATTGAGTACACTACCAATGGACACAATGGTATAGGTTACTCTCTACCTCTTCATTATTTTTTAAAAAATAAACAAACTTTTTAAAATGATTATGTCTTTGCAAAATTTAATTTTATTAGCACTTGTATGCGTCTGACAATTTCTGTCTGACGGGGTTTAGATGACATCAGCTCATCAACAAGAACCTTCAGATTGTTGTGTCTACAAGAACCAGACAAGGAACATTGGATGCAAAGAGATTTTTGCTTTTTGAACTTACGAGGGCACCATGACCATTATTATGACCATCCCTATCCGCTAGATACTGATCGGATGGACAGACTTAGGCAACAAACTCACATTTTCTCTCGATTCAACGAATCGGCCGCACAAGCAAAGTTGATCAACGCAACCCTGCCTTTTGCCATCATCTTTATGTACGTACAAGTTGTAACGAAAAAAATCCACACTTACTGTGTCTTCTTTATGCTTTCAAAAAGAGGAAAAGGTTCAAGCAAATCGGACTAGATAGCGGTGGAACTTTTTAGCCGCATGTTCTTTGTTAATTTTCTGTGTGTGTGTGTGTCCCCGACTTTACTTGAAAATCAAGTGCTCTTTTATTTCCCCTTTTTGACAGTGATCAAGTGAACGCTCTTTTAGTTTGACAATCAAGTGACATGTCGACTGGTCGAAACCTAACTATCTTCGGAAAGAGTTATCTGGCCTAGTGATCTTAAGACCAAGATACATAGTCCAAAGTGAAACCATAGTATGCACAGAGAACCTATGTTGGTCTGCTCCCTAGCCGTTTCCATGTTCTGAACTTGTTGCCCCATGCCTTTTATCTTTCGGGAGCACATTTTCCCTAACAAAATGTCCTTGTAACCATATTTATTTTCTGTACCAAGAGAGAAACACAAAAGTATATGTTTATAATCTGGTACAACATTATGAGTATTTCTTAGAACGATTGGGAAATTACATATTTTCGTAAAAATATTCCACATAAACAATGTCAACGCAAGAAAACATGTAAACCTTAATAAATAATACATGTGGATGCCGATAAAACTGAATTATTTTCATGTTCTAGTTGTGTTAGTGGTTTCCATTCTGTTAGTCCAGCGTGATTTGCATCCATAAAGATCACCAGTCTATGAAAATTGTCCCTCATGGAATTTAAAATCTTTAGCACAAAATACAACCTCCCGTTACAATTTGTTTACACATCACATTGGATAATAGATATTCGTGGAGTTCAAAACACCGATGGAAAAGGTTACATTTTTTAGCAAATTCAATTTTTTGGTATTAGTAAATTTGCATGGCAAATTGCCAAACTAAATCTTCATACATTGTTAAGAGTCGGATATTAATGATATCATAGAAAGCTTGAAGCAATGGAACTAGAACCTATTAGTTTCTTCAATGGAGGAACTCTATGGAGGTTGTACCTCTAAAGCTAGTGGGCGAACTCGAAGATGAATGTTCTAGCCAACCAAAGATTGCTTGGTTTCAAAAACTTGTATGCATGTCATCCTTTTGTGTTTGGTTTCCATATTGACCTTTTAAATTGGAACCGACTTTCCTTACTATTTAGTTCCTCGCTGAAAACTGATATTTACAAAAATTTGCCAATATGATTTTTCCTACACCCATGACCCATATCAACTAAGAAATCAAGAAACTAGAGTCTTTTTTTGGTCTTCTGACAAACATTATTAACTCAAATAACACTTACATAATTTGTCAAAATGTCAGAAATATAACCAGGAGGTGAGTCCAGCTACACATTCTGTGGATCAACACGGCCGTGTTGAGCTTGCACATGAGCTAGTACTTTATTTGAATCCCTATTACAGTGCTCATTTACAAATTTCCCAAACTCCTAGTAACAAACTACGTCAATCCTCTAGAATGGGACCTCCACCATGGGGAGTGACCAGAATCTGACATCGACGCCTCTACCACCACCAGATTGTTCAATTGGCACTTGATGCACTCCTATAGGAGATGGGCGACTCGGGCGGCGACTCGGGCGGCAGGTCGCAGCTCCCCGTCGGAGGGAGGTTCTGGGCAATCTCGGCGGTGGACTCTGATGACGAGTCTACCGTTATGGATTCGCCGGAGTCCGTTGACTCCTCGCGATGGCTGCGAGCGGGGCTCGGATTGAAGACGCCACAGGAAAATTCAAGGTACGTGAAGAGGATGGAGAAGCGGCGGAATCAGAGGATGGCGGCCATCGATCTAGCACCTGCTACAATGGAGGTATGTTCTCCTTTCCATTCAGGCTGTTGTTCGTCACCGGCGGTCACAAGGATCCCGGTGCTGGCTCCATCAGTGGACGTGCTGGACTGTTTTATCCCGTCCGAGTGGACCACGGTAAACCGGCGTAAAATCAGAGGACCAAGGTTACTTTCGAACGCTGATGTTTCTTCTCCGGCGAGCTACAGAGGCTTCCGGCGCAGATCACCGGCGTTGTCGGATCCGACATGCACAGGCAAGGTGGGATCTCGAATTCAAAATTTCATGCTTCGTGGGCCAGTTGAGCAGAAGGCCCAGCGTGAGTCTTTTGGGACGAAGGCCCATAAGGGGTCGACGTTACCTAGGGCTACGCGTCTGCATCGTGAGATAGACGGCTTACCTGTTCGTTCTTCTTCCGTGCATACGCTGCCGACTTTGGGTGCTGCTAGGGTTTCCGCCATGGCTGCGCGGGACGACAGAGCTCCTCCGGGCCAGCAATCCAGGGCGATGAACACAGGTTTGCAGCATGGACAGCAGAGGCTGGCACGGACAGGGTTCGGTAGCGGCCCCTCCGAGGTCGCGGCGCGTGGTGCTGCAGGTTTTGCTAACCGGGGCACGCACGGTTCCTTCCATCATCGTACAGATAACCCAGGTCGGTTTGAGTTCGGGTCCAGCTCCAACCAGAGGTTCCATAGCAGGGATTGGAAGGAGGACCGACAACCTTTCGCAGATCAAGGTTTCGGGGAGTTCAACGAAGGTTACTACGAGGCTGGGAATAACTATGGAGCTGGCGCTGGTTTTCGGATGGACTCTCGCAACCACCATCCGTATAGACAGAGTACACATGCCGTTCGGAATCTGGGACCTTCAAGAGGAGGCTACCGTGGGGGAGGTCGCAGTTATAGGCCTTTGGGTGGTAGGAACGGTCATGTGGAACCATCCTTGGGGCAATCGGGAGATCAGCTGAGACAAGCAGCAGTGGTGCCTGCCGTAGAAAAGACTCAGCCGCCTAAGACAAGTGTTGGGACAGTAGCTACGATGGAGATTTTCAATGCGCCTTCCGAGGCTGAAGGTTCTAAGAAAAAGGTGGACAAAACCTTATGTTTCCGGTGTGAGAAGAACGGGCACCTTGCAGCGGATTGCCCTGTAGTTTTATGTGTGTTCTGTGCACGGGCAACTCATGAAGCTAAAGATTTCCCTCTGGACATGATGACTAAACCTTTGGCCACCATGTATGGTCTTTGCCGTAGCGAGCTACAGTTTTTTGATGTGCCTGTTTCAGACGAGGTACTTTTTAAACATGACAGTGGCAAGGTGGGCCGGATCACGGTTGACGGAGGGAGTTTGTCGGCGAAGGAGGTGGTATCAGAGCTTGGGTGGATTGTACCCGGCAAGCATCAATGGGATATTTCGTGTGTTGAGACAAATGTTTATCGTGTGATTTTTCCCACAAAGGCTGATCTTACAAGGCTCGTCAGAATTACGAGTATTCCAATTGATAATGGGGTTCGGTTTTTGCAATTTGATGATTGGTCGACCACACCGTTGGACAAGTTCACGTTACAGAAAACTTGGGTTCGTGTTAGAGGATGCCCTTATAAGCTGCGATGTGATTATATAGCTTTATTTGCCGTTGGTTCTTTGATTGGAAAAACTAAAGAGGTGGACATGGAGTTTACTAGAGAGCACGACACTGTTAGGATGTTTGTCGAGGTCACAAGTATATCTCATATTCCTGCGGGTACCGACTATATGTATGATTGGGAGGGTTTTGGCATCACCTTTGAGGTTGAAGGAGGGGAGACAGATGTGATCAACAAAGATATCGAGATGAAAGATGGGCAAGACGATGGAGATGAAGGGGCTAATAAAGAAAATTCAAATGAGTTGAAAGATCAGGGGGAAACACATGGTTTAAAAGAGTCAGTGGGTACTGTGGCTGAGGACAAGAGTTGCAGTGATAAGGGGGACAAGAACAATAATATGCAGCGACCGTTTATTCAGTTTGGCACAGTCGATCTTGAGGTAGATACCACGAACATGCCACTTATTCATACACCAAGATCAGCTCCAAAGAGGTTATGGGGAGATAGGGTGGAAGAGGAGGAGGACAGTCTCCCCTCTCCGATGGCGACTTCGGCGCCCCCTAAGGTTCAGATTGGCGCAGCGTCTATGAGGTCGGAGGGAAAAACTGTATCTGCGGATGTGTCTCCTAAGGCTGTTTTCACGTCAGCTAGTTCGCCGTCGTCTGAAGCTGCCAACACAACGTTGTGCTCTCTATCTCCTAGCCCACGGCAGGAGGTCATGGACCAGGGGAGGGACTCGCCTCGGTCAACTTTGGTTAGCCAGTGGAGGGAGTCGATTTTATCTCAGGGTGGTCGGGTCGATGAAGGGTTTGCTGGTGGCCTGCTGAGTCTAAGAACTCCCATGAATGATGTGAGGACTGATGAGTTGTTGGCTAGTCGAGGAACGGGAGTGTTCCTTGGTGGTCGCTACACGCATACTGAGGTCGTTGCGTTTGGCGGCATCCCTGAAGCTCAGGCGAAGGATGTTCGCTCGAGTTCGAGGGTTAGGGCCCAGAAGGATGCGGATGAGTCGCAAATGGCGAGGGCCCAAAAGAGGGCTCAAGACCGTGAGAACGCTGCAACAGGTACTTCACAAACTTCCAAATTTTCTATTGATTCCATTCCGAATGAAGTAGTAGTTGCTAGGGCTGCTATTTTAGGGGTAAACTTACGGCTTAATTCTAGACAAGTGGAGGCTACCGTTTCTAGTATGAAGGAAGATGATTTGCATCGTACTTTGACAATGCTTAAAAAGAATGAGGAAAAAATTAAACAAACAGATTCTTTTGACCCACAAGCGCTAGTGGAAGCTTATGAGTTAAGTGATGATTTGGTGGAGCAAGAACAATCAGGTTCGGAAGGTCATAAGGACCCTCATGTTCCAACCTCAAAAATAAGACGGGTGTACACTAGACGTGCTTACGATTCTGGTAATGTTCGAAGGAGTGTTCGTATAAAAATTAAAAACAAGAAAATATGAAAGGTAGTTTCTGGAATAGTGGAGGCTTTCGAGATACGGCTAAGAATATGGTGGTTTCGGATACTATTAAGGAGTATAAGCTTGACTTTTTTGCTGTTATTGAAACGGGAAGAGATAATTTTTCAGCACCTTTTCTAAGGAATCTGGCGGCTGGTTTTGATTTCTTTTGGTACTGCCTACCTCCACAAGGGAGGTCCGGTGGTATTCTAGTTGGTTTTAACGCTGAAACAATTCGTCTTAAGAAAGTCACACCAGGGGAACGATGTGTAAAGTTTCACATTACCTCAAAGATAGATAACTTTGATTGGTGTCTAGTGGCTGTGTATGGGGCTGCACAAGATGCCCAAAAGGGGGAGTTTTTGGCAGAGTTGGTCCGGGTGTGTGAAGATGAATCAGTACCAGTTTTAGTTGGAGGGGATTTCAACATAATAAGAAGACAAAATGAGAAGAACAATGACAATTTTAATGCTAGATGGCCCTTCATTTTTAATGCAATTATAGATAGTCTGGATCTTCGCGAGCTTGACTTGTCGGGAAGACAATATACTTGGGCCAACCGTAGACCAAATCCTACTTATGAGAAGTTGGATCGTGTCTTGGCAAGTGTTTCTTGGGAACAAAAATTCCCACTAGTTATGGTCAGAGCGTTAACTAGGTCGGGATCAGATCATACACCCTTACTTGTTGATTCAGGTGAACAAGGCTACCTGGGCAACAAATCAAAATTTTCTTTCGAATTAGCATGGCTGAACATTGAGGGTTTTGCGGATATGGTGGCTAAAGAGTGGGCATCTATATCCGTTGGTACTACTGCTATGGAGACTTGGCAAAATAAGATTCGCCATCTCCGAGCATATTTACGTGGGTGGGCAAGAAATATTAGTAGCGCATACAAGACGGAGAGGGATCGGCTATCACTCCTCATTGATAAATTAGACGTAAAAGCTGAAACCTTATCTTTGAATGACTCCGAAAAAGAAGCGTTGATAGATGCTAATGATAAGATAGCCAAGTTAAGAAGGGTTGAGGAGGCTAAATGGGCTCAACGGGCAAAGGTTAAACACATACAAGAAGGAGGAGATAACACAAAATATTTTCATCTCATTGCTAACGGGAAGCATAGAAAGAAAAAGATTTTTCAGCTTGAACAGGACGAAGGAACCATAATAGGCCAAGAAAACATCAAACAATATGTCACCGCATTCTATAAAAAACTTTTTGGTGATCCAGATATACATTACCTTTCATTAGTTGAAACGGTCACGGCAGATTTGAAAGGACAATGATGTCGCCTAGAGGGGGGGGGGTGAATAGGCGGTTTAAAACTTTTTCGGTTTAGGCTTATTAATTGCGGAATAAAACTAGGTGTTTAAATTAACAAGCCGACAACCTAAATAAACTAGGCTCACCTATGTGCACCAACAACTTATGCTAAGCAAGACAAACAACAAGGTGATAGCAATATAGAATACTTCAAGCACGAAGGCTATCACAATGTAAAGTGCGTAAGTAAAAGCTCGGGTATAGAAATAACCGAGGCACGCGGAGACGAGGATGTATTCCCGAGTTCCTCCTTGTTAAGGGAGTACGTCTCGTTGTAGAGGTGTGAACCGACACAACGGTTCAACAACCACAAAGGTTTCACCTTCTTCTCCGATGAACCGCACCACAAAGGCTTGGTTCACCTTCCACTATCGGAATTCCTTCGAGGCGGAATCCGGAGCCTTTCAACAACAATCCGGGGCACAACCCACAATGGGATTGGGGGCTCCCGAACGGCCTCAAGTGACCACACAAGGGTCCAACCACCACAAAGGCGTCTAGGGTCCAAGGACCCAAGAGTAACAAGCTCACAAACTTTCAACTTCCACGAATCCTCGTGGAGAGCAAACCGATGCACCAAATGCAAAAGGCAAGAGCACAAGTGCTCAAATCCTTCACTCTCGAATTCCAACAAAGCAACAAATGCTTATGGGGGAACAAGAGAGGAAGAAAAAAGAGGAGATGCACACTGTCAACACCGCCGAGGCTTGGGCAAACTCTCCGGTGCCCTGGGCCGGAAAGTTCATCCAGGGGCGGAAACTCCGGCCTCTAGGGCCGGAAACTCCGCCCCCCACCAGGGGCTGAACAACTTTGGAGAAAAACGTTGAGTCCGGAGACTCCGGTCCTGCACAGACCGGAGTTTCCGGTCTAGGACCGGAGACTCCGGCCTAGGAAAAACTGCAGCAAAACCGATAACGAAAACGTCAATATCTTTTCCATCCGGACTCCGTTTTCGATGATTTTTGGCTCGTTGGAATCACAACGAAGAGCTTTACAAGATCATGCAGATAAACCTCATAGTCCAACAATGGAAGATAAAACCAAATGGAGGAGGTTAAAACCTCTCTAAAAAGGAATCATCGGCAAACCTCCAAAACCGAAAACACAACAAGTTTTCCATATGAAATTCGTTTTCGGTGAACTTGGGCTTGTCGTGAAGATCACAACAAGCACCAAAACCCAACAAGGAGAAAAACCAAGTAAGAACCAAGAAAGATGAAATGGCAAGTATGCAAAGGTTTGAGCTCTCCACAAAGATGCGATCAAGTTACTCACTCGAGAGCCCCTCTTGATAGTACGCCATCTATCCTAAAACCCGGTCTCCCACTAACACCATGAGACCGGTAAAATAGAAAACCTATCAAGATCATACCTTTGCCTTGCGCATTCCACTTGAGCTCGATGATGACGATCTTGACTCTCTCAAGTTGAAACACCTTTCTTGATTGTGCTTGCTAGCACATGCTTAATGAGGACTTCTCCAAATGCTCCCCCATACTCCATTATGGGAGGTCCTCGCTAAGCTTCGTCTTCATGTCTCCTTTGCAAGATTCAATCAAAAGATATCTTCCGAGATGCATCATATTGAACTTGCTCTTCATCTTCTTCTCTTGATATGTAAGATGGCTTGGGGGTAAACATGATTGTTCACTCAATCTTCTATTCCAAGCCATACTTGCGATGAGCTCAACTCGATACATGACCATTTTTCATATTAACCCTTGAATAGAGCATTGGTCATTATGTCATCTTGAAGAGTCCAACACATGAACTCCTATATTTTACCATGGACAAGATCTATAACAATATCTCAATGTAAACATTAGTCCATAAGGATTGTCATTAATTACCAAAACCACGCATGGGGGGCAACCATGCACTTTCAATCTCCCCCATTTTGGTAATTGATGACAATTCCTTTTACGAGGGTTTATATAATGAATTTAAGCAGCCATGCAACACAAAGAGCAAGGATGCAAGAGCAAGAAAGGCAAATGCTTGAGAACGAAACTAAAGCATAACACCAAAAACTCTTAAACCCTCTAAACTTCTCCCCCATTGGCATCGATTGACGAAATGGGAAGAAAAACTTAGAAGGCCAATATAGTGAGAGCTCCCCCATAATGTGTGCATTTCTCATAATATGAGTGAAATCAAATGGACATATCCTATGAAGAATAGTTGGGTGAAGATCAAACTATATTTAGGATCCAAAGATTGCAAACAAATATCAAATAGAAAGATACTTCAACGAAAGAAGCAAGCAATCAAAAGGATCCAAAAAGTGTTCTAAATATCAAGAGGGAACTCCCCAAGGTACGTGCACAAATAGGATTTTTATTTCAATATAGTGTGCACAACATGGAATCCTCACTCCCTCCTAGATAAATTCGAACACAAGCCCATGCAAGAGAATATAAATGAGAAAAGAAGGCAAAACAACTTGCAACAAATAAAATGTTTTGCAACATGAGCAAGGAGCGGAAAATAAAAGGATGGGTGTGAGATACAAAGACATTTTAGGAGACTAATACAAGGATGAGCCAAAGCATCAACATAGTCTTTCAAGAAGAGTTGCACATAGTGCATATCATGTCTTTCCCATACCCACACAACAAAAGAGATATAACAAAAGCTCCACAAGCTTAGTAAAATGCACCAAGCATAACACATGACAACTAAAGCTTGTGCATTTTAGAGACCACCAAAGAGTCAAAAGCAATAAGAGGTGGTAACTAAAGAATTGGAATATCAATTAAAGATGTACTATTATCATGTGTATAAGTTTCTAAGTAGACACAAATCACTAAGATATGGGTCTATAAATAAACATGTACACACAAGATAGATACAAGGGTAAAGAACATGATATCCAAGAGGAAGTCATAAATATACAAAAAAGATCTTTGCTTAAAAGCATAACACAAAGCTCAATTTTATCTTAAAGGGATATAGATGAACTTCCAACACACACTCATCATAGCATCAAACGTATCCACAAGGGATAAGGTGATAAACGGGATGCTCCGAGTAGGATAACAAGTCTCACAAAAGGCAAATGATTTTGAAACACATCAATATTACATATGCGAGACATAGATTAGAAAGTGCTAGATTAACATATTTGGGATCGATGAATCATAGAAATGAATATATAGTCCCCTCATATGTAATCATCCCGGCTTACTCATATTTGCAATAAAGATGTTTTGCAAGAACCAAATCAATTGCAACAAAAAGATTCATGCCAAGAAACAACCTACACAAGGTTGAAAGCTAGAAATGTATGCATGAGGTAGATACTTGTTACCAAGAAAGCATTGGTGATGTAGAAGATAGGAGCTCATGATCATCCAAGCTTGGCTCCAATAAGCACATGGTGACAACACCTTCCTTGTAGATGAGACAAGCTTCCAATGCATCTCAAATGTACCTAAAACAAATTTAAGTACAACATGGTACCCAAACTAATTGGGTCCAAAGTAGTTAGAGCAACTACAACACATAGGACAAACTCCACATAAATATGTGCATATTAATGTGAAATTGAATTTCATGCACATCTTAGCCATATAGGATTTGATGGAGTTTATCCTATATATTGGATCAACGAAAGTAAGCATGCCATAAGATATACATATAATAAAAATGCATGCACATGACTTTCAAGAACCAAACGAGATATAATTTAGACAAAACACCAAGTAAACCAACAAGGCACACACAAGTGTGACAATAAAACAAATTGTCCAAATTATATCAAATACCCAAATCAACACATGAGTGAAGATACCACTTTGAAAATATGCTAATGAAATCAAGAGACCAATTTATGAACATATCATCAAGGAATAAACCAAAACCTCTACACTTTTCATGATGGCACAAAGTACCAAGACGAAAAATGTTTGTCTTCCAAGGAGACATGTCATCGGGATCAAATATCATATGAAGACAACTAATGTTCTAAAGCATATAGGATTGCTCCCCCAAGATGTGTACATTATTTATGATTTTGCATTTGAATACAAAATGCACACAAATGAGATCATCACTCTTCATATATATATTCAAACACTAGTCATGTTCAAGAAAGGCAAGAAATTGCAATACCAATTTAAAGAACGGTGCTTTACTCAAAGTAGGATAGCTTCCCAACGAATAGTGCATTATTAAGAAGTATGACTCTTGAAGGTCAATGCACAAGAATTGGTTCATTGCAAGTCCCAACTCAAGAAAGCACAAAACAAATTTCAAGTAGAGCAATAAAGGATCCAAAAGATACAAGGAAGACAAAAGAAAGTTAGATCAAACTAAAATCTTGGCAATCAAATAAGGCAATTCAAAGTAAGAGTCAAAGTGAATATGATCAATATATATACCACAAATTATGATTATCACTTGTCACGACAAGTAATGTATGGAGATATTTCTCGGGGGTGGATTGCAAAGATATATTCAAGACCATATTCACAAAACATAAGCATGTGGCAAAGTATAGGAATTAAAAGCCATGCTTAGATAGATATTCTTGATAGATTCACAAATCATGTGATAATGCAAAGCAACTCCAAGGAGTAGCTTGAATCAATTGGCTTTCCAAAAAGATATATGAGAACTTATTTAGGGAAAGCCATATCAAGAACATCCTTCACAAACAAGATCCAAAAGAGTGAGAGACAAAGAGCATTTAAGTAAATGGGAACTTGTTTGAGCAACATGCCACATAGGAACAAGATAATTAGCAATATCAATGCTAGGTGGCAAAACCTCACATTTTCACATTTTCTAGGCTTGTAATATGCACATAGCTTATTACTCCCCCATAATGTGATAATCCATTTATTTTAACACAAGAGGCAAACAAAAACAACTAGAGAAATTAATGGACATTATATAATTTGAATTTCTCATGAGCATGACATACCACAAAGAGAATAGATAATATTGATATATCAACACTAAGTGGTATTCCTCATGTACACACATTTTTAGTATTGTAAGGTGCACGAAGCATATCACTCTCCAAAAATGGATAGTCCATTTATCTCTCAAAGAGAGCCAACAAGATAAGATAGCAAATAAAAGCAATAGGGCTCAAAACAAGTAGATGGTGTGCAAACCAAAATACACATACTTGATTTCTCAAGATAAGTAAGTAGAGAGCACAACACATACAAACTCTAGCAAGGTACTAAACCTAACACATGCAAGGGTGCAAGCAACTTTCAATGTATATATGATTTAAATAAAAGTTACCGCAAGGAGGAACATTGGATATGAGATAGAACAATATGATCCATATGACTTGACTTGAGAGAATATAATTGATGAAGATCCTTTAATTCTTCATAATGTAGCCAAGTCTCCAATGCCTCCAACAACACCTATTGATCAAGTTTTATCTTGTTGGTCCCCAACCAAGTTGGGTTCTAAGAGGTTAGTCACAATAGGTTTGGCAACCCAAATGGTTCTTTTCTTGACACCACTTTGAGTACCAACAAATTTGGCAAACACATTGCCAACCTTATCCTTCCGAAGAGAATAAACATCATCAACTATAAAGGGGTTGGACAAGGTACCATTTGTGCATGAAGAAGCAAGGTGACCCTTCTCACGACATAGGTAGCAACATCTACTTCCTCCTCTCTTCTTAGTTGGAGTCTTGACTTGAGGAGGGGTAGCTTGATTCTTCTTGGGAAGAGACCGTTCTTCAACTTGAGGAGCTTGAGTTTGAACTTGAGTCTTCTTCCCTTGTTGCTTCTCACTAAGAGCCTTCTTCTTCAAAGGGCAAGATCTAACATGGTGCCCTTCAACTTTGCACTTGAAGCAAACAATCTTGGCCGAATCCTTGACTTGTTCTTGGCCCTTGTTCTTCTTGTTAAGCTTGGACTTGTTCTTGATATTGGAGTTGAATCCAAGTCCACTCTTGTCATTGGGGCGTCTTTGAACACTCAACATATTGTCAAGTGTAGAATCCCCAACATGACGCTTTTCCAAGTCTTTCTTCAAAGAAGTGACTAGGGCCTTGAGCTCATTTAATTCCTCTACATGGTTAGTATCAACACAAAAACTAGAGGAAGTAGAGGCTTCATTGTTAGAGCAACAAGGCATGGAAAGTAATTCATCACAGGATGTAGCAACATTATGAGTTGATGAATCACTAGGACTAGCATATGGCAATATAGCATTAAGAGTAGAAATTGTGCCATTGTCCACATGAGGCTCACAAGATGTTACCTTTGACATAATAGCCTCATGAGCCAACTTTAGCCTAGCATGGGATGCTAGAAGATCATCATTAGAGCTAGAAAGCTTTTCATGACTTTCTTCCAATTTCCCATACTTACTAGATAGCAACTCAAGTTGAGCCCTTAGCTCAACATTCTCCTTCAAAATAGATGCTTCACAAGAAATGGAGTTAGTAGCACAAGCATCATTAATATTAGAGATGGAAGAAGACAATTTGACAAGCTTGTCATTCTTAGATAGTTGAGTTTGGAGTTGATCATGAGACTTGATAAGGAGAGAATGTTCACTTTTTAAAGCCTTGTGAGCTTTGTTAAGTCTCTCTATGTCCTCATTTAGTCTAGCATTGCCAACACCAAATTCAACTTTTTCAATTTTAAGCACTTTATACTTAGCAAGGGCATGATCTCTTTCCTTAATGATTTTAGCAATAATAAGATCATTAGACTCATCAAGGGATTCAAGTTTCTCTTCAAGAGAAACCCTAAGCTCTTCTTCCTCTTCAAGAGAAGCTTTCAAGGAAGCTATAGTGATAGAGTCATCTCTCTCAATTTGACATTTCTCATCAAATTGACTTTCCAAATCCTCAATGAATTCCCTACTCTTAGTAACATAATCAATGATTTCACAAAGAGGAGGGATAGCTTTACTACCTTTGGGGAGAGCACCAAGTACCATCTCACCCATCTTGGTTAAGGATTCAAAGTCAAAACCTTCTTCATGAGAATCCTCATCCACATCATCACAATTTGGATTCGAGGTGGGAGATACCTCGGAATCCTTAGCCATAAGGCAAACATGATTAATGGTTGAAGAGGATGAAGAAAAACTTGAAGCACCGTTGAGGTCCATGTCTTGTTCCAACAAATGTTGGGATTCCTCTACATTGTTAGTCATGCAAGAAATAGAGGATATGGAAGTATTGTTTTCATGGCAACAAGACATATGAAGCATATCATCATGAGATTTAGTTAAACAACTATTACATGATATGCAAGGACTATCAACTCTAGCATGTATGGCGTTTGGAGTGCTAGAAGAGTTTAAGTCTAAAGATAGAACATTGCAATGAGATAGAGATGAAGTATAGTCAATAGAATATTCACCATCAACAATGCAATTTCTATCACCACTCACCATATCATTACCTTGTGACAAATCACATGTTGGTGAAGTGGACGAAGTTGTGAACTCATCACGGCCGGAAGTGGAAGGAGAACAATCATCCTCATTAATTTTGGACACTTCATATATATCTTGAAACTTGGTCCAAAGCTCATGTGCATTTCGAAAAGGCATGATTGAAGCAAGAACTACATCGGTCAAAGCACACATAAGACCATTAGTAACTTGAGTCTCGAGATGAGAGTTTATCTCATCCTCTAAAGATAATTCTTGGGAATCCTTTGGAGGAGAAAAACCCACATCTACAATCCTCTTAATATAATTTGGACCCATGGCCCTAAATAGATAAAGCATGCGAATTTTCCAAACATCATAATTTGTGCCATCGAATATGAAAGTGGGATCGTGCACTAATTCTCTAAACGACATCTTTTACTCTCTAGGCGGTAAAGCCCAACAAGAGAGCCCAGGCTCTGATACCAATTGAAAGGAAAATGATGTCGCCTAGAGGGGGGGTGAATAGGCGGTTTAAAACTTTTCCGGTTTAGGCTTATTAATTGCGGAATAAAACTAGGTGTTTAAATTAACAAGCCGACAACCTAAATAAACTAGGATCACCTATGTGCACCAACAACTTATGCTAAGCAAGACAAACAACAAGGTGATAGCAATATAGAATACTTCAAGCACGAAGGCTATCAGAATGTAAAGTGCGTAAGTAAAAGCTTGGGTATAGAAATAACCGAGGCACGCGGAGACGAGGATGTATTCCCGAGTTCCTCCTTGTTAAGGGAGTACGTCTCGTTGGAGAGGTGTGAACCGACACAACGGTTCAACAACCACAAAGGTTTCACCTTCTTCTCCGATGAACCGCACCACAAAGGCTTGGTTCACCTTCCACTATCGGAATTCCTTCGAGGCGGAATCCGGAGCCTTTCAACAACAATCCGGGGCACAACCCACAATGGGATTGGGGGCTCCCGAACGGCCTCAAGTGACCACACAAGGGTCCAACCACCACAAAGGCGTCTAGGGTCCAAGGACCCAAGAGTAACAAGCTCACAAACTTTCAACTTCCACGAATCCTCGTGGAGAGCAAACCGATGCACCAAATGCAAAAGGCAAGAGCACAAGTGCTCAAATCCTTCACTCTCGAATTCCAACAAAGCAACAAATGCTTATGGGGGAATAAGAGAGTAAGAAAAAAGAGGAGATGCACCAAGAACTCCAAGATCAAGATCTACTAGGTTCCCCTCACTTAGAGGAGAGATGGATTGGTGGAAATGTAGATCTAGATCTCCTCTCTCAAATCCCTCAAAGATATGCAAGAATCATAGGAGGAAATGAGAGAGGGGCAAGCTTTCCAAGGTCAACAATGGAGGAGAGAGAGGGGAAAAAATCGTGCTTGGAAGAGCTACTCTCTCTGGGGAAGAAGGGGCCTTTTTATAGGTCCCACGAAAAAGAGCCGTTGCAGGAAAACTTCACACCGGAGTTTCCGGTCACTAGGGCCGGAAACTCCGGCCAGGGGCGGAAACTCCGGCCTACTGGGACCGGAAACTCCGGGCCCCACCAGGGGCTGAACACTGTCAACACCGCCGAGGCTTGGGCAAACTCTCCGGTGCCCTGGGCCGGAAAGTTCATCCAGGGGCGGAAACTCCGGCCTCTAGGGCCGGAAACTCCGCCCCCCACCAGGGGCTGAACAACTTTGGAGAAAAACGTTGAGTCCGGAGACTCCGGTCCTGCACAGACCGGAGTTTCCGGTCTAGGACCGGAGACTCCGGCCTAGGAAAAACTGCAGCAAAACCGATAACGAAAACGTCAATATCTTTTCCATCCGGACTCCGTTTTCGATGATTTTTGGCTCGTTGGAATCACAAAGAAGAGCTTTACAAGATCATGCAGATAAACCTCATAGTCCAACAATGGAAGATAAAACCAAATGGAGGAGGTTAAAACCTCTCTAAAAAGGAATCATCGGCAAACCTCCAAAACCGAAAACGCAACAAGTTTTCCATATGAAATTCGTTTTCGGTGAACTTGGGCTTGTCGTGAAGATCACAACAAGCACCAAAACCCAACAAGGAGAAAAACCAAGTAAGAACCAAGAAAGATGAAATGACAAGTATGCAAAGGTTTGAGCTCTCCACAAAGATGCGATCAAGTTACTCACTCGAGAGCCCCTCTTGATAGTACGCCATCTATCCTAAAACCCGGTCTCCCACTAACACCATGAGACCGGTAAAATAGAAAACCTATCAAGATCATACCTTTGCCTTGCGCATTCCACTTGAGCTCGATGATGACGATCTTGACTCTCTCAAGTTGAAACACCTTTCTTGATTGTGCTTGCTAGCACATGCTTAATGAGGACTTCTCCAAATGCTCCCCCATACTCCATTATGGGAGGTCCTCGCTAAGCTTCGTCTTCATGTCTCCTTTGCAAGCTTCAATCAAAAGATATCTTCCGAGATGCATCATATTGAACTTGCTCTTCATCTTCTTCTCTTGATATGTAAGATGGCTTGGGGGTAAACATGATTGTTCACTCAATCTTCTATTCCAAGCCATACTTGCGATGAGCTCAACTCTATACATGACCATTTTTCATATTAACCCTTGAATAGAGCATTGGTCATTATGTCATCTTGAAGAGTCCAACACATGAACTCCTATATTTTCCCATGGACAAGATCTATAACAATATCTCAATGTAAATCTTCATCTTCTTCTCTTGATATGTAAGATGGATTGGGGGTAAACATGATTGTTCACTCAATCTTCTATTCCAAGCCATACTTGCGATGAGCTCAACTCTATACATGACCATTTTTCATATTAACCCTTGAAAAGAGCATTGGTCATTATGTCATCTTGAAGAGTCCAACACATGAACTCCTATATTTTCCCATGGACAAGATCTATAACAATATCTCAATGTAAACATTAGTCCATAAGGATTGTCATTAATTACCAAAACCACGCATGGGGGGCAACCATGCACTTTCAAGATTTACCTCAAGTTTCGGTAGAAGAGAATAAAGTTCTTACATCAGACTTCATAGAGAAGGAGGTGTTGGAAGCAATTTTGCATATGGAAAGAAACAAGGCACCAGGGCCGGATGGGTTTCCAGCAGAATTCTACCAAAATTTTTGGGGCGTTATTAAAAATGATATGATGAATCTATTCATGGCATTTCAAAAAGGTGAATTACCATTATTCCAGCTGAATTATGGTAATATCATACTTTTGCCCAAAAAAGACAATGCGGCTCAGATCCAACAATACAGACCTATTTGTTTACTAAATGTTAGCTTCAAGATTTTTACTAAAGTGGCCACAAACCGAATATCAGAGGTTGCTAGTAAAGTAATCAGACCCACTCAAACTGCTTTCATGCCTGGGAGACACATCCTAGAGGGGGTGTTGGTTCTACATGAGACTATTCATGAGCTTCATAGGAAGAAAATGGATGGGGTTATTCTAAAAATTGACTTCGAAAAGGCTTATGATAAAGTCCAATGGCCTTTTTTGCAAAAAGTGTTGCGAATGAAGGGTTTTGACCCGAAGTGGTGTCAATGGATAAATAATTTTGTTAGTAAAGGAAGTGTGGGAATTAAAGTAAATGATGATCTTGGTCACTATTTTCAAACACGGAAAGGGCTGCGGCAAGGAGATCCTTTATCACCCATTCTTTTCAATATAGTGGCAGACATGCTGGCAGTTTTAATAGCTAGATCAAAAGAGGATGGACAGGTAGACGGACTTGTACCTCATCTAGTCGATGGGGGGGGTTTCGATCTTGCAATATGCAGATGATACGATTTTGTTTATGGGGCATGATTTAGAAAAAGCTCTAAACATGAAGCTCATACTTTGTATTTTTGAAAAGTTGTCTGGACTCAAAATAAATTTTCACAAGAGTGAACTGTTTTGTTTTGGGAAAGCCAAAGATATGGAAGATCAATATCGATGCATCTTTGGATGTGAGTCTGGCTCTTACCCTTTTAGGTATTTGGGTATCCCAATTCATTTCAGGAAATTAAAAAATGGTGAATGGAAACCAATAGAGGATCGCTTTGAAAAGAAACTTGCAAGTTGGTTAGGCAAGCTCTTGTCTTATGGGGATCGACTAATTTTGATTAATGCAATCTTAACAAGCCTACCAATGTTCATGTTATCCTTCTTTGAAATACCTAAAGGGGTACGGAAAATATTGGATTTCTTTAGATCAAGGTTCTTTTGGCAGAGCGATGGCCATAAAAAGAAGTACAAACTTTCTAAATGGAACATCTTGTGTAGGCCGAAGGATCAAGGTGGGCTGGGAATAGAGGTGTTGGAATTGAAAAATAAAAGTTTATTATGCAAGTGGCTTTTTAAACTTTTGACAGAGGAAGGGGTTTGGCCAGAGCTAATTACAAATAAATATCTTCACTCTAAAACATTATCTCAAGTGAAAATGAAACCTACAGACTCTCCTTTTTGGAAGGGCCTAATGAAGGTCAAAGATCAGTTCTTTGACCGAGGCTACTTTGTAGTAGGGAATGGTGAGCGCACTCGTTTCTGGGAGGACACGTGGCTAGGAGATAAGCCTATGTCTAGACAGTATCCTACTTTGTATAATATTGCACAAAGAAAAGAGGTATCTGTTGCGTAAGTATTAGTACAAACACCTCCGATAAACATAGGTTTTAGAAGAAGATTAACCGGTGATAGATGGTCAAGATGGCTACACTTAGTTAACCGGCTGATGGATGTATCTATTTCGGACCAGCAAGATAGTTTTGCTTGGAAGTTAAATAGTAATGGGAACTTCACGGTCAAATCTATGTATCTTGACTTCATGAGTGGTCATACTAGATTCCTTCACAAATATCTTTGGAAAATGAAGGTTCCATTAAAAATTAAGATTTTTATGTGGTTCCTACATCGTAAGGTCATTCTCACAAAAGACAATTTGTTAAGACGTAATTGGGTGGGATGTAAAAAATGTTGTTTTTGTGATCAGGATGAAACAGTTCATCATCTTTTCATATCTTGCCCCTTTGCTAAAATGGTATGGAGGACTGTTCATATGACTTTTAATATCCAACCGCCAACTAGCATAGCAAACTTGTTTGGTAATTGGTTGAGAGGCGTCCCAAAAGAAGTAAAAGTTCAAATCCGAGTGGGAGTTTGTGCTTTACTTTGGGCAATTTGGAACACACGAAATGATTATATTTTTAACAGAGCCAAGAAAACTTCTTTTATGCAGGTGATTCCCATGACCATCCACTGGATCCGTACGTGGTCCTTCCTACAGTCGGAGGAGAAGCGAGCCGCCATGGATTTTGGGTGCAACCGCCTCAAGTTGGTTGCATCGGATTTATACAACCAGTTCCGCTGGCGTTCTGATAGAAGAATTACATGATGATGGATAAGAAGCATAGAGGATCGATCCTATTGTTTAGATGGTTGATACATGTTTCTACTTTGAAAGACCCTTGATGTAATTCAGATGTAAACAACTCTCAATAAATTAATAAAGGCTGTATGCATCAGTCGATGCAGAGGCCGGGACTCCCCTTTTTCAAAAAAAAAACATAGTTGTAATTAATTTCTGATCTCTATACAGTCTGTATGCAAGGATCGACAAT
The DNA here is from genome assembly GCA_026929855.1 of Poa annua. Classification (NCBI taxonomy): domain Eukaryota; kingdom Viridiplantae; phylum Streptophyta; class Magnoliopsida; order Poales; family Poaceae; genus Poa; species Poa annua. The sequence continues at coordinate 77,094,144 of CM049430.1, read as the reverse complement.
AATGGGATCACATTAAATTCTGATCTCTTAATCTTGGAAAAAGTCGTGACAAGTGGATGATGACCAAAACAAAACCAGGTGTTGGAAATGTTCAATCCTACTAGCACAGGATAGCTCTTTTACGGGTGACAACATCACCATGAGGACATGCAATTTACGTAGGCATGACACGTGAGAAGTTCTACCCATTTTCTCTATTTAAAAATTCTATTTATTGAAATTTTAATGAATCAAACTTTGTAATTTTCTACAGTTTGTACTTTTTGAAATTTAGATAAAAATGGGCCGGTGTTATAATTTTGTAATGTGTCAAGGCATTAAACTGCATTTTTCGCTTCTTTGATTGTGGCCACGTCCCATCCGTATGTATGGTAGCTATTGCAGAAGCTGTTTCCAATAACGCTTTAATATCTGACAAAAACACTTAATCTCAAATATATGAAGTGTAAGATACAAATGTGAAAAAATCACGGTTAAAAAATGAAACCATAGTAACACAGATTTATTTATACATCCCTATAGCATAGTTTATCAAGTTTTTTTTTGATAAATGACTTTATTACTTAAAAGTATAAGAATTACTTTCGGGCTCTACATAATAATGCATACAACTGCTATCCAATAGTATGAAAATAAATAATAGACAACACTAGACTAATTACAGTCATAAATAGATAAAACGTCAAGGCCCAAGGCGGACATCAGAGCCTCTGAAGAACCAATTCGGCAATCACCCATGTTGGATAAAAATATCACTCGACCCCTCTTCCAGTTGTGCACATGCCTCCGTAAAGAGGCATCGACCATTATAATGTGAAACATGAGTATACTTGTGTACCAGTAGCGTACAGGGCCGGCCCTAAGGGGGGTCAGGAGGGGCGGCCGCCCCGGGCCCCGAAATAGAGGGCCCCAAATCCTATCTTGGTAAGGTATACACAACGGAGTAACAAGCTAAGTTGGCGGCGCCATTAGAGCTCTTCTGGAGTTTTCTCTTAACCAGTACTGTACGATTCAGCGAAACCAGACGAAGCGTTATCTGCGTGTGTTAACCTGGGCTTACTTGGGCCTTTTCTCCGTTGGCTTACTTGGGCTTTCTTGATAGATCGTTTTTTCCTAAAGTTGTCTATATACAGGCACATACGGTTGATTAAATAATCTGCATGTGGATGTAGACTGGACAAGTCTAGAAAGACATATAGTAATGTGTCGAACAAGTGACACATTTTCATCTTTCCCTCCGAAAAAAACGACAAATTTTGTTTCTTCCACTCGAAAGTAAAACGAATTCATTTAACATCTAGGAATGCAACAAACAAGTGGCGCATTTTTATTTTTATTTAAAAAGTGACACATTTCGTTTTAGAGTCCAAAAAAAATCAATTCATTTACTCTTCCCATTGCAATGATAATTATTAGCCTAATTCCCGACGAGGTGTGCACTTTGCACCGACTATTTATGGACCGGAGAGTGACGACTACCCATAGTTGGTCCTCACACGGCCACGACAAGAGGCAATAGCACATGGAACTTTCGGTGCCAGATCATTGAGCAATGTATGTCTTTTGATGATCTGGCGCTAAGATAGGCATCTTCTTCGTCGATGATGGGATGTGGAATAGTCATCTTCCTCAACGTTGGCGCGTGTAGTGGTTGACTAGACATTGGAGGGTGACGATGGAGATGCTCATAGGAATCCATTGGTATCACATCATATATACATATTTATTTAGGGCCCTGGATTATGGTTTCGCCCCGGGGCCCCCAAAATGCCAGGACCGGCCCTGGTAGCGTACTGCAAACTGAAAAAAATTCATTTACACACGGTGGTTCATTGTGGACTCACCGTATACATAAAAGTCTCAAATCTCAATGCCTTGCTGTACCTCGAGTTCCTGGCAGTTTTTCTGCATCGGAAAGTTCCTGCAGCTTGCGGTTCGAACAGAGAAACTTGACTCTCCCGCCTAGTTACCTAACAACTGTACAGAGAAACTAGGCTACCCATTTCTCGCCTCTGACTTCTCCCTATCTTCCAAATGTTTGGTTCTCTATAACCTTTTCCTAGGACACAAACTATCCTGTTCGTCAACTCCGTGTCTAACTTTTGGGATGCAACGACGACGACGGTCAGGGTGCATCGCTGTCGAGCTGACGATTAAAAATGCGAGATTCTATGGAACTTAGCTTGAAGCATACTACAGGTGCGTGGTGGCTTGAGCACATTGGTTTAGCCTGCAATATGATTCGATCTCGGAGCTCAAGCATCGAGCTTGACCCGTATGTTGGTGCATTCTTCTCTTCCTGTAGAGTGAATGTGTACCTGCCATGAACCTTCCTTCGATCTGAAAATTAAGCAAGGAGACGTTTCCTTCTACGTTTTCTATAAAGTATACACACCGATGTATACATAAATGGACGCATACATCCATTTTTATTGTAAAGTTTATCGTCATAATTATTATTAAATTGCTGAACAGAAGGTGTGTTCTGATACAAATTTCAATCATATGAAAAACATATGGCATGCATGCATTATGCAATCTACTCCCTCTGAGCAGCCTTAGCGAGTACTTTGTGTACCGCGAAAGGCATACTTTAATTATATATGCTGAGTTTTCCTTTCTTTCCTACCATGCAATCAATCTCTTGCTTACTGAAAACTTTTTGGTAGCTTAAAATTGAGCTACCAAAAAATCTTATACTCCCTCCGTTTCTGAATATAGGGTGTATAAGTTTTCTGCACGGATATTAAGACAAACTATTTTGTACATAGTGTACTAAATTTTTATTTAGAAAAAATGGCAAGAAATGAGTTCTAAATTGGTATAAAATGAATATAATCCGTTAGATCGCTCTTTTGAGAATATATTTTATGGGTCAAACTATGCATAAATAGCAAATACACCTTATATTTTGGATTTATCTTCAAAAACTTATACACCTTATATCAAGTAATGGAGTGAGTATTTAGTTACGGAGAGAGTATTATTGAATCGGTATCCACCTGATTAAATCATGTTCCTAGGACAATATATCCTGTTCGTCAACTTTGTGTCTCACTTCTGGGATGCAACGACGACGACGACAGGGCAGTGTGCATCATTGTCGAGTTGACGATTAAAATGGGCAGATGCTATGCGAACTTATCTTACAAGATATATTCTTAGTATGATTCGATGTCGGAACTAGAGCATCGAGCTTGACCGGTATTGTTTCCTTCTATTATCTTTTTTTTAAGGGTTATACCCTGGTCTCTGCATCAATTTATGCCTAAAACCATATGTATTGTAAAGTTTAGCCTTAAAATTATTACATTATGGATCAAATATTGTATCACCTAATGAATTATCTTTCCAAAATCTAATGCTCATTCTTATCTTCTACTTGAAAAAACAAAGCTACACGTTCCATAAGGTTCGCTATTTTTATGATGTTTTTTTGAGAAACATAGTACAACGCAAACGCTCATATACACGCGCACACACTCATCCCTATGAACGCACGCACACCCTACCCCTTTGAACACCTCCGAGAGACTGAGTCGACGTATCAGGTCTTGAGATTGACGAAGTCACCACAGGCGCCTCGTTGTTGACGGGAACGTCGCCTCCCACTGAAGAATATTCCGACTAAATGAGAAACACCATTGTCAAATCTCGGATTTGAACTCTGGGGGACTGTGGGTACAACCACCCACCTAACCATCTCGCCACAGACAAGTTCTTGATTCCCGACTTTAACCACTAATATGTGTAAATTATATGTTGAGAATGTATAAATGGTACCATTAGATTTGTGTTACAAAATTATTTCATTCATCTATAATTATACTAATTTTATGAACCTATTATAAGTACAGATCGTGGTTAAAAGCCATAGGTCGTTAACCAGCGAAATTCAGTAGATTTTTAGGCTAAGGGAGCATTTTTAACTTGCAGAAGGCCTTTATAGAAAAGGAGATTCAGTACATTTTTACTGAACCTGTGAAATGATTTTATTTTGAAGATACTTGTTTACACAACACATATATCTATCGTTGTACACCTTGAATGCCTAGACGTCGAACCAACTTTCTTAGGCGTTTCCTTGTTCCACTTGTAAGGATGCAACGGATGTACGGATGCAGTGGATTAATTGGTCGGTCGCAGAAATCCATTAGTCCCTACACGTGCAAAAGTATTCAAAGTTTCAAACGAAACCATTCGTGCAGACCGGTCGTCAATTTTCCAAAAGCCCCTAGCTAGCTGAAATGCCGGTCGTGTATATGTATGGCGGTTTCAGCTAAGACAAATCATTCATCTCAATTCGAAGTCCCAGATTCCTTTTATTAGATTCTAGGTCCTTGATGCTCTCGTGTAGTGCATTATTCTTCACGTCTAACAAGTTTTACCTAAGGAATGAATTGATGCGCTACCTAGAACTAGCATAATATCTCACTCAAATAATGGCTGCGAAGACGTGACTTTCAAAAGTTCTTTCATGACGTATGTATTAAAGCATATTACGAGTGAAGCTCATAGTCAAAATCATGTAACTTAATGACAGAGTGGTGTAATAACAAAAAGCTAGTACTAAAAATTCCAAATTTGAAAATTTGTGCATCGAGGCATAATATGGGGATATAATTAAGCTTTGCATAAACTAATGCATAAATTTAAAATAGTACATGCGTCACAATATGGATTATCACGGAGTAAGTTTATTAGCATATAGTGTAAATCTTCTACTTAGAAGCGCCAACATCATGTTTCATATTGATTTTTTTTCTCTTTTTTGGTTGATCTTGGAACTAATTGTTTCTTTAACATTTATAATGAAGAATGTGAATCAATATATCACTTTGATGTAAAATTATATATTCCTAACTTCTGGAGCTCTTAATTGGAAAAGTTAAATAATGTCAAACTAGTCAACCATTAAATTTTTATTGGCATGAAGTCCTAATATTTGTACATCTTTATGAGTTATCTTGGAACTAATTGTTTCTTTAACGTCAATTGCGAGGAATGTGAATCAAAATACAACTTTTACCTAAAAATATTTATTCCTATATTCTAGAGACCTTAATAGGAAATATGAAATACTATGTCAAACTAGTCAAACAATAAAAATTCTTGCCGCCGAGAGAATATTTGTAGATCATCTTATCCAAGAAAGAAATAACAAAAAAGAAGAAAGTAAAGATAAAAAATCATTCCTCGCCCACGCCCCTCCTTCTACACCCTAATCCATGGTTGTCAGCCATATTCCTTCTTGACCCCCCATCTTTCGCCCCGCCAAGCGTCTTCCACCTTCTTCTCCGCCACCCTCCACGTGACATAAACCTGACTTGCTCCACACTTGCCCCATGGCCCTCCTCATCTAGCTCTCCACCCCAACCACGGGAATATTGTTCCGTAACTCTCGCCACCTCTTTTGACATGTCATGCCACCGACACCTCGTACCGCTGGCCTGTTGGACCACCGACACACCTCCTGAATCTCTTTGCCTCGAACACTGACACACCGATCTAGAGTCGGTGTAGGCTTCGGATCCCACAAGAGAGAGTACCTCCCCTCTCATACGGTATGGTATTATATCTCGGCCATCGAGCCGATGGTGTTTGTTTTCCGTCCATGACGTTGATGATCATGTTCTATATACTAGTTATTGCTGTGACACTAGAACTTTTTCATGTTCATTACATGGTTAAATATAGATTTTGTATTGTTCAGTATATACAGTTTCTGATTTTGCATAACCCAAAATATAATGTTTCTCTAGTTTATATTTTACATGTTGGTGGAATACAACATTATCTACACCTGTGATCTTTTCTAGATTTTTTGAAACTTCAAAATGTGGTTTTTTTAATTTTTCTAAAATTAAGGGCTCCATGTAGCTTGGGAGCCATTTGTCCACTCTATCTTCGGCTTCCCTATTTAAATCCCTTTATGTCCAGTTGTGTAACCTAATGTTATAAGTCTAGCTAGACGCACATTAGGGATGCAAAAACATGACCCATTTCTGCCACTTATATTTCATTTTGTATATATGTAGTACAAAAAATGATCCAAAATTTTATATTCAGCATGTATAAAATGGAATATAAATGAGATAAATGGGTATGATACGCTCCTTTCCCCTCTCCCTCTCCCTCTCCGCTTGTGAGTCAACCACCGTCTCTGCCCAGATTTGGCCGCTCTCGTCGCCGGCGCTTGCACTGGTCGACGGCGAGCTGGTCCCGGATGCTGCCCCCCTTGTATAGCAGTAGTTTTTTTAGTTTTTCTTCTTGTTTTGGTGCTCGGTGAGTGGTCTTTCGTGGCGTATGGCGTCCTGCCGTCTCCCCTGCCCCGAAGAAAGGTTGCTCCGGCGTGCTGGCGTGGCGCTGGGCACTCCGTCGCTCTGCTCTTCATCAGATCTCCGAGGTGGAGAAGAGATAGATGTGGTGGACCGGCGGATTTCTTCTTCAATAAGTGTCTTTGCATCCATCTTCGATGGTTTCCTTTGCAGCTCCTGGCCGGCCATGGTGGTGGGGGGAGCAGTGGAGGAACTCGTGGAGGAGGTTGATGCGCAGCTGGTGTTCCGGTGGTGTTGCGGATGCACTGCTGGAGGGGAAGGGCTTGCTGTGGAGTGGAGCTCCATGGTGGAGCTCATCTGTGACAAGTTGCGACCGCCACTACTTCAATAAGCATCCGTTTCGTGTTGGAGCCCCTAGATCTGGTGTTGTTATTTTTCTTCATCTCGGAGGTCGCGGAGAGGAAGTGGAGCTCGCTGGATCTGCTGCTCCTAGGGAAGATCTTCAGGCTGCTGCTTCTGGAGCTTGTCAATGGCGACAATCTTCTGCCGTCGTTATCTTTGGCCGTTGGGGCCGCTCCGGACCGCGGTGTGGTATGCACCGTGGTGCTTTCAACCTCCTGGCCGGCGTGCCCTTATGGAGGCCCTCTTCATGTTCTTCTGCGGCTCCCATCGTCGCTCTGACGGCCGCTGTGTTGAACTCGTCGTCTTCGGTGGAGAAGGACCCAATTGCGTTTCCAATTTGGCTTTCGAGGTCCTTTTTTGCTAAAGCTAGGGATTTGATTATAGTTTTTTTTACTTTCTGGTTCTTGGTGAATTTGTAATCCCACCGATTAATGCAGTCTAAACCCTTCGAGGTCCTTCCCTTGTTAAAAAAAGAAAGATAAATGGGTCCCGTTTTTACATGCTTACACATAGCTGACTTACGCATAGCTCAGATGCGAGCTGTGGCGTGCCTTGGGAGTGGAGCGTGTCTATGCGTCTGAAGTCTGAACAGATAGTTGTATTCTCAGTTGAGGCTACAATAAACGACCCCTCAAGTTAGGTCGTCAGCTGAGAATTGCAGACTCTAAAGCCAGACAAGACATCAAGTCAAGTAAGATAATTAATCTCGAATTAGTCAGAGCTCGACCGCCTGAATTAAGTCCAGGCAATAAGCTGGTCGCACTCAACTGGTGCCAAACACATAGCTATGATTATTGCTTCCGTGTCAAAATTGCTAAATAATCTTTGGGACAACACGGAATGTCTCCAATCAGAATTAATTATTAGGATTAGGCAGTGAACTTAGATTACGTACTTCGCATGACGACATGCATGACTCAAAGCTCTATATGGAACGGTTTATGTAGTTTTGTTTACTTACAACAAAGTCAGCAACATCAATATAGTATTGGATGTAGTCTCTCTCTGGTCTGGCATTAGAACCGGCTAATTAGGACATTTGATATTCCGTTGGGTATCGGTGAGCTCGACTTGTTCTTCAGAAACCGGCATGAGTTTAACTTTGTCCGAACACATGAGTTGTGCGCTCAGAGGCACCCCATGAATCGGATAAGTGTCCGGCTGTTTTGGCTATTTTCGCGCTATTTGCTTGTTTCTCTCTCAGTTATTTACAAAAATAATTTTATAAGACATGATCATGGTAAATAAAGCATGTAAATAGAAGAAAAAAAACGTAAATACAATCGTTCCACGTATATATAAAATTGCAAACCGATCACAAAGATAGTCAATAGTCCATACGAACACACAAACAAGCATATACATAGATCTGTGAGAGAAAATATCTGAGCACGAGCTTGATACCTACCCTTGTCTTCATGCCCATGAGGCTTCTGCAAGTTAACAAGATCCGGGTCTCCATGGTCAACATTGCAAGACATATGTGCTTCACTTTCGATTGCGTTGATCTTATCAGTTTGAACCCTTTCCGTATCAGTCTTAAAAAAATTTAGGTCTCAATCCAGCTTTTATGCCTCGATAACCATCATGTTTCTAGCCATAACTAACTTCTTGGCTTGTATCTCTATGAAGCTCTTGAAGCGGGCATCTTTATTTTTCTCCCTCAACTCTCCTCTCTTTCCACTCGACACCTCCTTCACGCTCTTCATTTCTTCCAAACATATTTGCATTGTGGTTGATGATACCGCAGGGCATGTGGTCTCTTCGTCTACTTCCTTCCCAATGGACGATCCGCGTGCACATCGAATCCACATGGATTCTTTTAGAGCTTGGGCCATCATCGTTTGTACACTTGTTCATTGAAGCATCATCATTTACTGCTCTTCGGTGAGACAATAAAACATTCAAAATCATGATTTTAATTTTACCTAGACGGGCAAGACAATAAAACATTCAAATTATTATTTTATATGTCAAATGTTTCTACGACACATGAATATTTACTAGTCTATGGAAAAAATACCACACTAAAGTAGTAGATTATAAATATCTAAGATACGGTGTTTTGCCTCGTGGAGCATCTAGTCTCATAATGGGAAATTTCATTTCAAAAAACATGCTAACATGTCAAAAAAATATGAAATGAATTTTCGGGTACACCTCCAACAATTTATGTTGGCATACAAAGTTATACAAATAATAACATTTTTTTGTTCCCATAAAGACAAATTCGGTGCTAAAAGTAACTTTTTATTAGAGATGTTTATTTGTGTTTTTACACAGGGCATAAAAATGTCTCTTTTTTTTACAAAATAATTGTGTGCCTACATAAAATTTCTTGATGTACACCCATATTGTTTTTCGGAATTCTTTGACATTGCGACTCCCTCCATTTCTAAATATAAGGCGTATAGTTTTTTGCACGAATATCAAGACCTAGGAATTTTTCATATGGTGAACATATGTTCCCCTAAAATGTTTTTAGAAGAGAGGAGTCCCTAACAATACCAATTGAAAACAGTCCTTTAAACCTCTCTGTTATAGATTGAAAGGAAGCGTAAACTTATCATATTTAGATTTTTTTCTCAAAACATTACTATACGCTTTAGATTAGAGGAATGGAGGTAGTATGTTTTTCATAATAGGAGCATATAGTCATACATGCCAAAATGGATTTCCCAAATATCCATAATTTTTGTGCCATGTACATTTGCTTCAGTGTAGGGACGGGTATACAGATAGCCATACAGAACATATTATCCACTCCCCTGACAAGGGGATCTCCAAATGGATTGAGTTTTCACACGTAAGACAACACGACACGATTTACATACAGTAGTCGTAATAAATACCAATTAATCAACAAATTCTTTTGCTTCACTAGTCAACTTCAGGACTTGATGTACCATACCAATTCTGTGTTTGGTGATCCAAGCAACGCATCATCATCTTTACTGGGTAAAACTTGAGACCAGATATTCAACTCCCTTTTTCCCGCCGCGAACCAAAGACCAAGCTCCCGCCCACCGCCGACAATTCCCGGTCAGTTGTCGTCTCCAGTTCACGCAGTCAAGCACTCGTCGGCGCGCTGAGACGGCCCAGCGGCGACCCGGGCATGTCAACGGCGTCGAGCCGGACGCGCATGTCCACGGCCTTGCTGATGTAGAGCTGCTTCACGTTGCCGCCCTGGTTCTTGAGCAGCCGCAGGATGCTGCGCTTGGCGTTCGCGCGGAAGGGGCAGTGCGAGCCGAGGAAGCCGTCGACGAGGTGGATGTACGCCTCCAGGTCGTGGCAGCACCCGGCGTCGGCGTCCGGCCGGAGGTACGGGGACGCGCGGCTGTCGAGGCGTAGCTCGCGGCCGACGTCGGCGTACCACCGCCCGCCGGGCCGTGGCGGTAGGTGCGGCACTACGTCGTGCGCGTTAACCACACGGAGCACGCGCGCGCCGCGGGCCTCCACGCGCTCCGCGAACGCGCGGTTTCCGACCCGCGGACCCCCGAACGAGAACACCGCCACCGGCGTCGGCGCGCCCTCGTCGCCGGCGAGCTCGTCCGCGATCAGCACCGCCAGCGCAGCCCCCAGGCTGTGCCCAGTCACAGTGATGCTCACCTCCTCGCCCTCATACTTTTTCAGTAGTCTGCGCACTTCGGACACGACCATCTCCGACAGGCTCGGCGAGCCGTCGCCGCCGGATGTCTTATAGAGGTTCCAGAACCCGCATTCCACCTTCGGGGTATCGGCGCCGCCGTTCGCGTCGGTGGCCGCCGGAACGAGGCCGGCGCGGACGTTCTCTGCCCACTCGAGGACCGTGCAGGTGCCACGGAGGGCGATGACGATATCGCGCCGGCCCATGCGGCGGACCTCGTTGGGGTCCTCACACACGGCCACGTACCCGACGAGGCTGGTGCGCTGCGAGGCGCACGGCACGGCGAGCGCGAGCCACGTCGGGAGGCCCACGGAGGAGGTCGCGAAGAGCGGCGCAGTGACGCGGTACGCCGCGTCCTGGAGCGGGACGCGCACGGCGTCCCCCGGCGCGGCGTCGGGGTGTGCGAGGAACGCGCCGTACGCGGCGTCGACGAACTCCCCGTAGCGGACGATCTCGCGGCGGAGGTCAGGGTGCAGCGGGTCGAGAAGACCGCGCCAACCGTCCGCGCCGTGCAGCCGCTGCCACGCCGCCGCGATGTCTCCACGCGGCGAGGGCCCGTCGGGCGGCACGGGCTGGAACAGCCGCGGCGACAGGTTCACCTGCTCCTCCTTGGCTACGGCCGAGAGGTCGCCCCTGTTCCGCTTAAGGAACGACGGTAACCGTAGGAGCGGCGTCTGCTGCCTCCTCCGCGCAGGCGCCGGCACCGGCTGGACAGGCACCGCAGCAGCAGCACTCTCGACGGCGCCGCGGTTCCGGAAGAGATGCTCGAGGTTACCAAGGTGCACCCTGCAGTTGCTCGGTGCCAGGGCAGAGGCTCTCGCTGCGTGGGTGGTGTTCACCGCCGGCCGGAGCAGCGATGTTGGCGCCGCCGCGGCGGAGGTCATGCAAGGCAGTGGTGGCGAGGCCAACGGAGCGGCATGCAAGTAAGTCGAGTACGGCAGCGAGAAGAGGCGATCGGAAGCAATGAGCTCACAGTGCCTTTATATACCGAGGCTGAACCAGCCTACCTACACGACTGGTGTATTGCAGTTGCGTCAACGCCGAAGCTTCGTGTTTTACGATGATTTCACATCACCAAAGTCTAAGTCCACAAAATTACTCCCTTCCTACAACAACAACACGTACATACGCTCCCTTTTCTGTTTTGACATAATTTTGTGAACGCAACTGAGTTTTAATTCATCTGCATTTTCGTTCTTATAAATATCCCAGCAAGAGAAAATATATGAATTGTGACATTATGATTTTTCTTCACGAGAAAGATAATGATACTATCATGTTCACATGGCTAACTTAAGGGCATCATATACGGTTAGCTGGATTTTGAAAACGTATATTTGAGACGGCACGCCATGATAATCGTAGTGGAATTCAGAAACACGAATTTGTGGGAAGAAATTGGTGCATAAAACTGTCCTCAATTAAATTGAGGAAAAAACATAAGGTTGGACCTAAGAAAAGTACCGCATGCAAAGTAGCCCATGTGAAAATTTCAAGTGCTTTTCAATCTTACAACACACTTGATTTCTATTTTCAAATTTCCTAAAACCCTCTAAAATATATATGAAATTATTTTAAACCAAACACGGCCTGAATAATTTACATTTAAAAATACTCCCACCGTTCAGCTTTGTAACGCCCCGTGACTTCTGTGCCTAACTTTGGTCCTAAATGTTACTAATGAAATACTAGTTATTTAGCACAAGAATTATAACATTGGAAACTTCCTGCGTATCCAAATCAAATGTTTTTTTTATATAACTCTTTTTTCATGTTTATGGTCAGTTTTATCATAAACAATGGAGAATACAATACAAATCAGGACAGAGAGAGTAATAAGGTAGAAAATATTATGATATCGTAGAAATCTCGAGGACATTTTCTATTCTTTTATGTAAGAACAAAAATCTCATTTTTTTTTCTGCAGGGGACAGCATTCCCACTTTGACTTCTAACAAATACAATAAGACAAAAATAGTACTATCAGATTCGTCATTTTTCTCAGGATATATATAAATTTATTTTTCACTAATATGTACATAATAAAATGACAAAAATATACAAATCAAAAACATCATCAATTTAACAATGGAACAAGCATTTACGTACTATAAGTATCTTTAATCTCTGGTCGACAGGTTTACATGAAATTTAAATACCTCTATTATGAGCAATAGTTTTAATTTGACATATTAGACAAACAAGCAAGACTTTCAGGAGGGGAGCTAGGCTTCCAAAATAGAAACCTATATTGAGTTTGAAAAGCCTCTCAGATTTTACGGCGGCTTCCCCAGAACGTAGGGGTAGAGGCAGTTTATCGGAGAAATCGTCAAAATAACTGTGCGTGAATAGTAGCTGCCACGTCTTGTTTTGAGGCTGCTACGGCATGACTAGAATTTCAGTCCCTTGGAAATGAGGATAAACTGCTAACTGCATGCATGTTGATCGAATCTGTTCCATTCCACCATGCACCTTCTCTGTGATCTTGTGTAGATTCAGTAAACAGCGGGTAGTTGTTACTTGCAAAACAAAGATTCATTCTCTAGTCAAAATCTGCTGAACAAGTACTTTTCAAAAGATGCAACCAGCTACTTGGCAAGTCTACATATAGTCTTACTGGATTTCCTATGTTATTATTACTTTTCAGCCCCTGTCTCCTACGAATTTCTTCCTTACACGCTCATGGCATCTTTGCCTTTCCAGCTAATGCATCCAAGACAAGACTATACTTCTTGGTGTACTTTTCAAGATTTAAATAATCTGTGGAGGAATTTTAATCAAACAATACTATGTAACGTCCACAAAAACTTTCCATCTTACTCGGCACCTTTTCCTTTGACAGTTTTGATATGTTCTACCGTTATCATCAACATTTGAACATATACTGATGAACTATGTGGTACCTATGACTTTTTGGGTCCAGTCAGAAATGTTCATGGTCTACAAAATATGTGTGCTTTAGTCCAATCTGAACCTATACGATAGTTTTTAGGAAGCGAGATGCATTTTATGGAATGACCATCCGATTATTTATTTAATAATTATAAATTAGATTATGTGGTTAATGACTCACTAATTCTTCGAACCATGCTGTAGTGAAACGAGCCAATGACACGCCGCTACCTTGTCCTTCCCTTACTGGAGCCGAGTAAACCATGTTATAGGAGAGAATGTTACTACATACATAGGGGGATTCGTCATGTTAAGTCCCCAAAGGGCCAACACACCAGAATAGCAACCATCGTAAAAAATATAAATTGTATATCAGAAGAATCTGACCTGTAACCATATTGACGAACATGAAAACCGGCAATATCTAAGAAGATCTGATGGACACACAACCCCACCCGTTATCCGCTAGTGTTCGGTACACCGCCGTAGGTGGGGACTGGCGGGGATGAACTCATTTTAACACAGGGTTGTCATTGCTATCTCACCACCTGGATGAGACACAAACACTAGCTGAAACAGCAAAAGGGGACCCTCCAAGCTTGGAAGGCATTGGAGGCGGAGTGGACTAGCACCATAACCGATGGTAGGACATAAGACCTAATCGCCTTGGAATCACATGTGTTTGTCTTCTTACTTCTCGCACTGGCTCGATCTTCTGGAAGTGAGCATAACTCACTAGGTTAGATATGTGAATGTACAACTCACCACTCATGGATACATATTTCAGTTCTTATGATTTTTTCTACTCCCTCCGTTCCAAAATAAATGTCTCAAGACTCTCAAAAAAGAGATGTATCTACACATGAAATATCTGCCGCATTCCTTACCCCAGTCTTTAAAAAATAGACACTTACGACCTCTAATTTACACATAATTAATAAGTGTCCTAGTTTAAACTGGCCCCAATTTGACACTTTCTTAGGATTGGACAGAAGTAGTATTATTCAATTAAATAAAACGACTTGCTCTCATACTCTGAAGTCTGGAGAAGACAGTTTCATGGTATTGTGTATATACAATGGTAAGACTTAACGGTATATAGTCTCGTGGACTTTTCACATGGACTTGTCCAAGAGAAACATATATAAATGACTATTCCTGTATAGTCTAGTGGCTACACAAGGATCAAGGAGACACGCGTCAGGCGTACACTACGTACCAGTCCACTCAACGAGTTTCAATTCGTCAAATAATTAATACTCCGTTTAAGGTACGCGTATTCTGTGATGAACTAGGTCACCGCTGCCGTTGTTTTAGCTGGATTCACAACATGCATGAACACGTACCTCGTCATCTGTCTCGATCCTTATTCAAGTTGGTGCCTCTTGGGTACGTAGGCTGAAGGCTCGCACCGGTGTTGCGACGGCGGCTTGAAGGCTGAAGCGCCTACAGGTTGGGTACTACAGTAGTCCAATCTACTGTATATATACTACTACTCCCTATACATAATGTTCACGGTGTATACAAACCCATGGAAAAAATAACACGCTACAGTATTAAAACAAATATTCTCGCTAAATAAGCTAGTGTACAATATATGCTAATAACACGCTATAGCACGATAAAGCACACCAATAACATATTTTAGGACTAACGCTAGTTATTTTTTTCTACGCCCTATAGCGGGAACAGGCCGCTGATGCCCCCATTAACTCCGACTTCGCTCCCCACGGGCCCACCCTTCCTGGACATGCCACATGAAAATTAACTTACGTAATTCAAAAAAATTGAACTTTGTACGCATATCTCAATATTTGACCTTTTTGACTTCACAAATGGTAATGTTAATCATTAAAACTCCGCATGTATGTCATGTATAGACCTGAACCCACTATCTACCTATTGTGATTACTTCAGAATTTCCCGAAACTTGGAAGTGCCTTTTCTTTACGCTGCACAAAAATATGTATTTTTTAATGAATAATTCCTCCGTTCTCCTCATTGATTGGTGAGTTGGGTCTAGATGTGCCCTGGTTTCTGAAATTCCTTCCATACTCTTAGTCTTAGACCCTGATTTACAAATTCTGCTCTGACTCTTACACCATGGTTTCTAGATATTGTTCACATTGACATTGTCGTTTTCAACATCGCCACCACCGTATAATCCCAACAAGCAAACAAATCTGTTTTTTTGTAAATTTGAGAAAATCTTTGCCCCAAATTCCGGACTAGAATGAGAGCAAAATTGAGCTGAATTCAAATTTACCCAAATGTATTTGAATTACCTCGGTGCTCCAACAAATTAACAATGTTTTGTGCAACTTCATTAATAGAAGTTGGGTGCTATGCTCTAAATTAGAAAATAAAAATGGGAATAAAAAATAATGATGCAAAAGAAGGATCTAGTTCTCTAGTTTTTTTTAGAAAAATAGTACATACACGGACATTTGTATACACAGACATACACTTAATCTTATAAATTAACATGTTTGGTATTAGTGGGGTATTAAGATTGGTAAAGTCTCCAACAGCTATCGACGGGCTCTTACTGAAATAATATTGGGCTCTTACTGAAATACTATTTCGTTCAGTGTCAAATCCGGACTGATGCACGGGGTGCGGATAAAATAACGACGAAAGAACGCTTCTTTTTTCGATGAATGAAATATTTCAGAAGAACAATAACCGAGGGGAAATTCAAGTTCTGACAGGAGGCCCGTAAGTGTGGTTGGAGCAGAGGTGAAGTGCGGGTTGAGGCAAAAAACACTGGAGGGTTTTCTTACAAAATAATCGGCCACGACATTTTTTTCAGATCGGAGCGAGTACAAAGTAACAATATCACTCCAATTAGGCTATGGTTCAGTTCAAATCGGCGACACTGGGTGGGATTGGGAATGGTTCAGGTCCGCGGTGGATGATGTCAAAGCTAGCTAGCAGCACGAAAAGTAGGCCGATAACGCGGAGCGAGTTGAGAAACTGAGCCCAGCGCACCGGCGACGTACGGATAGATGGTCAAACGGTGAAGAAACGGAGGCAGATTAAGATCAATGTTTATTCCTCCTCTTGACCTGACCACTTACCACCGTCCGTCGTGCCGCACGTACGTACACACGCACGTCCGTGCAGCAGCAGCAGTCTCTTCCACACCGATGTCAACGGCCCAACTGGAGTGCTGACCTCCGTTAAAGTTCATCGGGAAAAGATGATGCACGGTAGT
The DNA here is from genome assembly GCA_026929855.1 of Poa annua. Classification (NCBI taxonomy): domain Eukaryota; kingdom Viridiplantae; phylum Streptophyta; class Magnoliopsida; order Poales; family Poaceae; genus Poa; species Poa annua. The sequence goes on along the minus strand of CM049430.1, from coordinate 77,077,709 downwards.
CGTGTAGGCGCTCGCCGCGTACTACTACCGACTTCCGACGCCAACGAAATCAGCTGGCCCGTGTGTGTACGAACAAAGGCCACATTTTCCCCTTTCTGCCGCTCGCATACCTACCTAGTTCTATTCTACGAAAGCTGCTGCGTCCCCGAGCTCACCCACACCGTACTCCATGATTTTCATTTTATCAAAAAGTGAATGTATTAAATTTGTACCATGTCAAGATACATCAATTTGAATATAAAATGAAATCATTTAAATTGAAACGGACGGAATATTATGGAATATTAAATTTGTACCATGTCCCCACGCGCCGCTGTGTCCCAATATCTACCACCCTTCGCCGGTGCACAATGGTTACATAGGACACCAACGAGGATGAGGTAAACAGGAACAACAACCGCTCTGATTCCACCGTATATGATTCAGGATGTGCTCAATTTCATGTTTAGTCCGCAATTTTGCGACTCAGTTTGATTTGAGTTGCACACTGTTATCATCTAAGATTCAGCGTGTTATACACGAGTTGAATAATGGCTTCCGGGACAAAATGCTTATTTTGGAAGAATTGAACTTCATAATCGATGAAAAACAAAGATCGAAGAAAAGCTAGAGCAACTCAAAAGACAAACCTATAGAAGAAGATTGAAGAATAGAAGAGAACGAGAGAAGAAGAGGATAGAAGAAAATAATATACTGGAAAAAAAAGAAAATGCACTTGCTTCTTGCCGATATCGTCCCTAGTTACAAAATCAATATACATTCAACTCGATTGAAACTAAAAAGATAATATTACTATATGCCACCAAAAGGAGATGTGTCTCTATTTTGCATTGGGATTGATATTTTTTTCTTAATCGTGATGGTTATGTATGGATTATCTGTGTGCACTAGATATAATTGTTTGTAATGTATGCATAAAACCAATATGCGTGTAGTTGCATTAGAAGGAGGGCTGTCATTGGAATGATCAACATTTGAGGGGTGTTCGAGCCCTGTCCGTGGACGACATGTCCACGATCAAATTTACCCAGTCCAATTCGAGATGCTCTACAAGGCCATACGTTATACATTGGTGACAGAGATACAAGGATCATGATCGTCTCGCATAACACGAGGTCCTTCTGAATGTAGTAACAGTCCGAGACACTTCGTCTTATACTACACAGTTACAACGCATTGTTGTACTGATCAATTAGGCAATAATACATGACCGCGTCTAAATCTATTCTGTACTGTCAGGCCTCCTCTGTGGTTTTTTCTCGGACCTGGAAATGGTCTATCGTGTGTTGTATAACATGCAGGGGCTCCGTCATGCACTTTTACTATGTTAGCTGTTCCACACGTAGATTCTCAGACCTGGAAGTGGTCTATTATGTGTTGTATGACATCCGCTCCTTCGTTCATAAACGCATACTTGACCTGCAATGGCAACAAGGGTTAGTCGTGAATTTTCGTCAGTTTTAGATACAGGGAGAGGCCGGATAGGAGGAGATACCTGGATGATGCTGTGTGCTGCAAAGCTCCGCATGCTGGTGTGGAAGCTAACATCCACCTTCTCCCAAGCAACGCGCCTAAGCCCCGTCACCATTTTTTCTACCATAACCGGAAAGGAACTTAATGTCAGTTTAAGGAAGATATTCTCACAATCTTTCAGTAAACGTCAGTGTGGATTTAGAAACAGATCAAGTGTACTTTACAGTTAAGATAACAACAAAAGGCCTCCTCTATTCCATACTCAATTCATACATGGCACGATCAATGTCTAACAATGGTACTTTCTCTGCAATGCTAATGCTTACAATACAGAACCAAGTCCTTGTAAGCGGTAGCACTGTGAGAAACGTAAGACAAAATATAGTGGCCCACCAAGATTGCAGCCATCCAGTTGAATGTTGAATGCGAGGAAAATAACTTTGAATAGAACAACTTGCTTGACAAATTAGTTATGACTAACTTGCAAAGTCTTAACTCCCACATTTTGAAGTCAACAAACCAGGTGTCTAGACAACAAAACCACGAGAGGACTCCCTGTACACATGCCTAACAAAAGGACACTTGGCAACGGGTCCGCTCAAATATTGTACTAGGTATTTGGATCACTATCCAGACTACTTTGAGTTGGATCTCTCTCAGGAAAGATAAAAAACACTAAAGATGTACGGCATCGCATGAATGTTTCAACTCGGAACAGGGGGTAACTTCCATGCAGAAACTGGTTGACTACTGTTCGGGAGCGGTGCTAAAGAAAACAAATCTATCCTATGATCCATATATACTCCATATGTTGACTGCCAAGTAGCACACACCAATCTGATTTTGAGACACCTGTGTGACACAGACAAAACGCAAGTCTATGAACAATCCTCGTTGTGTGTAAGATCTTCGTGCACTTCACTATTTTGTCATCCACACATTAAACAATTTAACTGCATCCTTGTTGACATATTATATGTTAGGCGTTCCTTCATCTGAAACTTCAAAGGCCAGCTGTCCCAGGAACTTACGTGAACAACCTAACGCTATTGTCAAAAGTGAGAGCTTTGGATGTGAAACTGCGCAGATTCTCGCAAATCATTTGGTCTTCTTAATTCTTCTTCAGCCTAGCCGTATATAGGGAGAGTGAACCAGCGTAACCTGATAATATTCTCGCTGTCATGGTTACTTTCAAAATATTAATGAGTACCTAGTGGTAGGACAAAAGTGATATACTAACAGTTACAGGTTATACATATTTTTGTTTTACGTTTAAACTTGTAAAACTGATCTCAGAAGTGCTGGATTGATATGTCATGAGTAGTGACGATTAAGCATGCAAGAACATCGGATTAAGTATGAACCATGAAGGATCATTCGAAGATATTGCCTACTACCTACTTAATATGCATAAAAGTGTCAAAAAAGGAAGACAGCCAATAAACTGCATGCAACAAGCTAAAAACAAACCTTCCAACAAGTCCAAATCAGTGTCTGTTGCCAAATCCTGACACTTCTCAATGACGATTTCTTCCGCGTGTTCCTCATGTACAATGTGGGGGTACTTCTCGCATAAGGATTTCTCCCACTGCAAATCATGAAAAAAAAAGGAAATATAAGAATTATGATATGATAAAATCATGTTGTCATTTTAGAGAATTGGCCCAAAGGCCTTAATAATAATAAAAAAAATCAATAAACATACCTTAGGCAGCTCGGTGTTTCTTCTGATAGATGATGTTCTCCAGCCAACAATGTCTGAATGCCATGAATTTAAGGAATTGGCGAGTAAAAGCTAAGAAGTTCAAATGAAAGGAACAATTTGAGTACTAAAAGAAATTATTTCGAACAAGTAGGATACGGTCACAATCAGCATTGGCATACGCCACCCGTCGTTTAAATGCTCGCAGGGCAGATCTAAAACAAGTGTAGTCAACCAGAATTAGTAATAGCTATCACATACTATGCAAGCCAGTAGGAAAGGAACATTATTTGCAACTGGAACAGACATAATGGGAAGTCCTACGAGCGAAACAAAAAGTACTATAAACCTTACATAAAGTAAAGATCGCCATAATCTTCAACCATACGCTGCAACAGTGGCGGTTCTCCCTCGTCATCATCAGTAAGAAAAAGATGTCTCCCAGTTCTCCTAAATATCCAATGGATGATACGAGAAGCAACATTCTCCATTGTAATGAATCCAAAGAGGAGTGGAACCTACTTTGCACGAAGAACATTCACATCAAGCAAAGAGCATATATGGCTCCTATAACAAGGACTTGTGGAAGGAAGGGGTAAAATCTGGAGCAGAAAAACAAAAAAACAATGCATGTTTATCCAGTACGGTATGGTGATATCACTGGACTCAAACGTCAGCAAAATGTCTTGACTGCACGAGAAAAGAATTGATTCTACAAGTCAGAAAAATGTGTGCTTTCCTCAGCTAACCTTAAGTGCATTTTTCATCTATGAGGCTATTTGAAAATAAAGTTTTGCAGTATTTTATTGTCAGATTTCTCAGGGCAAGAGCCAAGAGGCGTGAAAACATTTTGTAAAGTTTTTTGTAAGAGAAACACTTTTCTCTTTCTTCCTACATAGTTCTGGAAGATAACGACAGTCACTGTGGACTGTTTTAGGGCTAACAAATGCTTTTAAGCCAGACAAAACTATGGAGGTTGATGTATACAAAATGAAAAAAAGTTTTGGAGACGTTTTCAGAGGGCTATTTTTAGATCTTTCAGGGGAAAGAGCTCAGAGGCACACCAACGATTTTGTAAGTTTCTTGTAAATAAATTCTAAATTATTTTCTCTTTTCTTCCCCAAAAAGTTTGGAAGATATGGGTGTCCCTGATTGGGCCATCTCATGTGTATTAAATGCTCTGAAGCCAACACAAACGAACTATGGACATCCAGTACTCTAAGATTTCTTTGTATATTCCAAAAAAAACCGAATATACAAGGCTGGTAAAGTATAAATATTTGACACAACAAGATTTAAAGCATAAATTAGATAATGATTATGTACTCCCTCCATCCCAAAATAAGTGTCTCAAGTTTGTTAGAAAGATGTATCTAGACAAAACCATGTCTAGATACATCTTCTTTTTGACAAACTTGAGACACTTAATTGTGGATGGAGGGAGTATTAGTTTCAAAATATTTAATCAAGCATAGATAAGGTATCAATGGAAAGGTAAATTTTCTATAGTTTAATAAACAAGTTTGAACTGACATGATCATAAAAGTGAAAAAAAATAAAGGGCGATCATCGAGAAAAGTAGTCAACACAGTACCTGCTTGTTTCCTCGAGAACCCAGGTGAGGCGTTGCTACAGTTATGAAGTTTAAAGCTTCCAATCCGCATATGGTTCCTTCAGCTTTCCTGTCAAATGTGCTATTTGGATGTCTATACAGTTTTGCGATTGCATATCTTGCTACTAAGCCTCCAACTGAGTGTGCTAGAAAGGAAATTTTGGTGAGTTCTGGCTTTCGACTGATTACATCAAGAACCTGAATAACAAGAGAACAAAAGTGACGACACAAGACTACTTCTAAGAGTGTTTGAACAGAGTATTTTAACCCACAAAATCAATTCAATAGAAATATTAATATGGTGGATCAAGTAGCCTCTAAATATTTAGCCCCTCAGGTTGAAGTATTTGCAGATGGTACTTACCTCATCTGCTAAGCGTTCTCCCATAACATCCACACCGTCTAGAGTCAACGTGTTCATATTTTTCTCACTACCTGCAAATTTGAACAAATAAGTCTGAGTAACACGATCTTGATGAAGAATTACATATTACCCATGTTTCCGACTGACTACCAAGTTACAAAATTCGCAAAGATGTTCATGTTAGCAGTTTAATCGTTGTACGTCAGGTACAATATTTAAATTGCAGTTCAACCATGTAGAAAATATTAGTTGTATCTAGAACATTTTTAGTTCTCACACATTTAATTATGGATAAAGATAATTACAGCATTGTCAAGAAGATGCCAACAGTAATAGATGAGTAATTTATCTCCACACAAGCACATGTTCATACGCACACATAGCTTAACATTTCTAGGTGAATATCCTAATCCATACATAAGAATGGAGCAAGGTAACAAATCCATGAATTGAAAGTTTGAAACATCAATTGTGAACAGTGACAAGTAGAGAAATTGACAAAGTCCCCAGATCTGCTAATGTAAGAATCAGCAAAATGCAAAATGGTTTCTTATTTACATTTTGTTGACGAGACATATTTCCAACGACCATTATAATAATTTATAGAGCAAAAAAATCAGACGGTTGATTTGAAGAAAAATATACGGAGTATTAAAGAACAAAAATTATTACTGCCTCAGATCCATATTAAATGTCGCTGAATTGGATGTATCTAGACATATTTTAGTGCTAGATACATCCAATTCGGTGACAATTAATATGGATCGGAGGGAGTAGCAAACTAGCAACTGTATTTGGTAAAAGCATAAAATCCAGCAACTTACAGTGCACAATTACATCATCAGGAAGTTGCTTCACAAATTCATTGGCTGCGTACTGCCAATCAGTAGTACTGCTCAAAAGAAAAAGGAACAAACTGATCACTAAGAGAAGGTTTTGAGCAAAAAATGGTTTCAGAAATGCAAGTATAGACTTGGTACTATACTCTTAAAGAAGCACATCTATATGAGATTCGATAACCTAAAAGATTAATCATTAGCTGTAGTGATAAACTGGAAACCGCCACGGGAGAGACTGCAAAATATTTTATGAATAGCCTACTAGTATTTGCTTGTCTATTCTAACTTCCAAGGGTTAAAGAATAACTTCAATAGTTGGAGCAGTTGCCAGTATTTAAAGTCATTGACCAGTATGGAAAACATGCATAGGTCATGTGGACTTGAGAGGTGTGGGCCTAATATAAGGAAGAAACACCAGGTGATTGAGAGAGCAGAATGGGCTGATGCCGCTCTTTACTACCATGATATCACATTTAAGTTTTAATACCACTGTGGAAATGACCGTTTGAATTTTCATCTCATGATACATAATACAATCTGCATTGGCGGTTGGCAGATCATTAAGTACAGAGGTACACTGATCCTTGTCCTTCCACCAATGTATCATACTGATCGAGCAATACTTTCAGCAAACAAAGTTAATTTGGCACCATCCTTATTCTAAACTCGATTGTCAGGAGCTCGAACAGACTCTAAACACTGCGCCGTCTCATACTCTCTAAACTTGATCGTCAGGCGTAACCACACGCTGGAACAAAAATACTCAAAGAGTTAACCACACGCTGAGCCATCCAAATTGACAGCTCCCAGCACCTACTAGTTAGTAAAGAGAGTCCCAACAAACACTGCCGATCCGTATTTTCGACAGTGGCAGTGGCAATTCACTCCCCCCATCTCCCCAGCTCTGCTCTAGCAAAGCCCGACGGCAGACGCAATGCCCCGCATTCCACACCGAACTGCAGTACAATCATTTACTGTTCCATTTCACTTGCCGCCCGAAAGAAAAGAAAATTCTTACCCCGTCCCCCACGGCACGAGCAGGAGCTGCTCGATCAAATTCCTGAACCGACTCCCCCCTCAAAACAAAAGAAATGCTGACCCGATCGACGCTAGGGATAAAAGCCAGGCGAGCAGGGGATGCACGGGGAAGGCACCTGCCGAGGATGCCGTGGACCATGACGAGGAGGTGATCCGGGGCGTGGGAGGAGACGGCGTCGCTCCACACGTCGACGCCGCCGGACAGGGACTCCTCCGTTCTCAGCCCCTCGTCGGGTACGCCGCCCACCATGGCCGTCCGTCTCCTAGCTCCTCGGACGGGTCAGGCGGCTGGCGAGGCGAGGCGAGGGGAACGGGCCGGCCGGAAAGGCGTGGAGGAAGAAGCGTCGAGTCCCGCGTCCGCGTAGAGGGGAAGTGGGGCCCACCCAGAGAGCGAGCTAGGGCGGTTTCGCGCTCCAGCCCCCGAGCTATACAGATTTTACCGACCTGACAGGCGACGCGTACTGGAACACGTTGCAGAGAATCGGAACTTCGGTACACTTTGCTCGTGTCTGAATTAACTCGCGCTTGTCGGCACTCACGTGTGTACCAAACTGCAAAAGTAAAGCCCTGTGGATCCGTCCGTTTATCATGCCAGCATAATTTCTACTCCATCCGTTTTTAGATATAAGATATTTTATTCTTCATCAACATTCAACTGGATATAAATATATCTATACATGTTTTAATGTGTATGTTAACTCATTTTGGTATGCAAAAAAAATGCTTAAAACATCTTATACATTTGGAAATGGAGAATAGAAGATAGTGACAATGCACCTTATCTAAAGAAAATTTTAAAAAAATTATACTCACAACTATGACGGTAGACTTTCATCCCACCCAACCTGTTGAAGGTATACGGAAACAAAGTGGGGCCAAGGTTTAGCGAAAGACAATGAAAACGTAGCGGGTTCAACTCAACCGGCTAATGCCACAACACGGGCAACAAAAATAAACTAACCCACTAAACACCGTGTTGAGCCAATGGACGATCTTCTACCCACGTCTACAGCCCGCATCCATTCCAACAATTAAACGTATGAACACACATCGTGTTGTAGGGTCGAGAGTAACACGGGAGAGCCTACACAAACAGAAATAAAAATCAGGTACACCGCACTGAACAAAATAAAAATATAACTTGGCACCAAGGGATTCATTTATGTACTCATTTATGTTTCCTTTTGTTTTCAACAATGTCCCAATAATATATAGAGTGAAAAAAAGATTATGCGATTAGAGGAAATAAAGAGAAAACATTTTCTACCAAGGAACCCATTACTTACATTACATACATCACTGGGTTGTGGCAGATGAGCGATCCTCCACTCATCATGACTCCAAACTTGCATTCAGCTCTCTCGTCAATTCACGGATTTTTGTTGTATAAAAAAACAACAAATACAAACAATCTGTATCATACCATATCACAGGAGGAACCATAATTCTTGTACAGATATGCCGTCTTTAAGTTGCGATTTCGTGAATAACAACTCATCAGACCACCGAAGGAAATCCAATCCGTATAATATCTCTTGGCCTGCCTTGACGGCCAAGGTAAAATCCAAATATTACGGCCAGTACATAAAAGGTTGTTCTTTTACAGATAAGGAAAATCCGGAAACAATTTCCAGCTCATCTCTCGCCGTACACTTCCGAGAATAAATACGCGACGCCACCAGAGGCGGAATATAATAATTCGACGGATCAAATAACAGATTTTAAAGTAAAAATCCACAACCCTAGCCTGCCATGACGCGGGACGGCGTGCCACCGGCCGGCGCCGGCGCGGGGGACGGGCCGAGGCGGTGCTCGCAGTGCGGGAACCACGGCCACAACGCGCGCACGTGCACGGTGCGTCCCCCCGTGAAGCTATTCGGCGTGCGCATCGGCGACAAGCCCCTCATCAGGAAGAGCCTCAGCATGGGTAACCTCGCGCAGTTCGCGGAGGGTAGCGGCGGCGCCAGGGCCGAGGGGTACGGCTCCGAGGGCGACGACGACAAACCTAACAGGAAGCGAGGTGAGGTTCCCTTTTGCTTTTCATCTCTCGCTCTACCTCCCCTGTTTAGCCTACGAGCCGATCAGATTATTGGTATTATGTTGCTCGTAGTCTCTGTCCTGTAAGTAAAATTCTTGTTCTTGATGGCCCTGATAGAAAATATGTGATTTTGATGTGATGGTGCAGTTTTGCTGCTGGCTTTAGTAAGATAACAAAGATTTGATCTTGCTGTGCCGATCGAAGTTGTTTTCTGAAACTTTGCAGAAAGTACTGCTTTTAATGTGTTAGGTTCGTTGGAAATTGGTGTTTGATTTGGCACACTGTCGGTTTCTGGTTCATCATTTGATTCGTTTACAGATAGATTTTACTGGTGAGGTTTGGTTGGTTGTGACATGTACTTCAGAGTTTTGAAAGAAGTACTGATTCTGTGGTTCTTATTGATACTATAAGGATTAAGGAGTTGGAATTTTGATGTGAATATTTGATTGGGATGCTTTTTGTTCACTTTGCTGTTTGGTTTGATTCACTTAACATGTATGGCTCAGTTTATATTAGTATGGTGAGTTGATCATATAGAATTCAGGGTCACCGCAGCACCTTTGTTGTCAGATTAATAAATGTTTGTTTCTGTGGTCACTCATTATTGCATTGGGTACAGAATTACAGATTATGGAACAGTTTTCTGCTGTTGCAGTTCAAGCTTGTTTTTATCACTTAATTGACCAAATGATTTTGTTGCAACCCACTAATGAAATTGGTTAATGTATCATCAATATTGATCAGGGTTACAGTTCCATTCTCGTGTGTTATTGTGTATGACATGCATCCTTGACATGCATGACCATGTCATCTTTTCATAGCTTCCCATGTAAAACTTTATAATGATCATTATAATCATTGAATCGATTGTCATTGCTGTTTTGTGTTTACATATGATTGAAACAGTTTCTGAATATATCCAATGAAACTTTTTATTTTGGTGATAGGTGAGTCATGGTCAGAAGAGGAACACAAAAGTTTTCTACTTGGATTGAAGAATTTAGGAAAAGGTGATTGGCGTGGCATATCCCGTAATTACGTTGGTTCAAGGACACCTACTCAAGTTGCTAGCCATGCTCAAAAGTATTTCATTCGCCAAACAAATAATAACAGAAGAAAGAGAAGATCAAGCCTCTTCGACATGGTGATTGATGATGTGAGCATCTCTCTTTTCCCTCTTTAGTGTTTTCTGCATCTAACACATTTTGCAACCTAGTCCAGCTGCTTGCACTCACATAAACATGTTGGGATGCATTATATTTTTTATGCATGGTTACATTTGACTATAAGAGGTGTTTATCTTACTCTTTGTTCTTGTTGCCCCCTCTGTGTACCAATTTTCTTACGATTGTGTGTATGATTTTGAACAGTCTGGTGAACTGCCACTCTCCCGTTCATTGTCACAAGAGATACCACTCTCCCGTTCATCTTCACAAGAAGTAGAAGAGTATGTCGATGATCTGCATCCTGTTACTGCTCCTGTGACCCCGCCCGCTTCTGTTCCTGTGCTAACATCTTCTCCAGTCCCATCCCCGGTGGCAGTAATGGCACCATCTGCTCCCGTGCCTGTGCTAACATATGCATCAACCCCACCACCAGTTCCAGCAATGGCGCATCAACCTGAGGGCAGTCAGTCGGTTAGTTCAAGTGTGTATACTGGAGAAGCAGGGATGATGATGCCACAAGTCATATCCCCCTATGGTTACCCAATGATGTTTCCTCCGCCTCATTATGCTCAAGCATTTTATCCGGTTCCGTACTATGGCTATGCCCCTATGTTCTATGGACCACCGGTTCCAGTTCAAGCATCATCATCAGGTACATTACAAGCATCACATGAGCCTGTCAGGCCTGTTGCCATCCACTCAAGTTCTCCTGTAAATGTTGAAGACCTGTACAGCATGTCTGAACTCAACCTGAAGGGTGACTCGAGTACCAATGGTGTTGCACCGAAGTCACCATTGCCTCCAAGACCAAATGGGAGACCAGAGAGACAATCTGCTTTCCATGGAACAGGGCCTGCAAACGGCTCATCGAACGGCCTAATCCCGGCAAAATGATTCCGCGGCTAGACCTTTACTGTGTATGTAACCTCCTTAGATATGATAGTAAATCATAATTGGTTATGCTGCTAAAGCAGTATTGTGGTACATGGAAAATGTTTTGGCTGCTCATTTTAGCTTTAAGTTTTTGGTCATGCTCTGGGCAAATTTACCGTAGTTTGTCATGAAGGTTTGTTGTTATTTTGCTCCATTGATTTGCGCAGATTCGTGTGAGTTATCATACACAACAAGGCATAAGATTATTCTGCATTGTTGCATTTACATTCCTGCACAGTTTTTTCATGCTTTCTGACTATGAATCTCACAGTTTAACTCTACAGCTGTAACATGCATCAGGGCGTATCTCGAGGATCAGAAAGGGATCCGGTCTCATATATTTTTGAACTGCTATTTCTCCGACTGCATTCACTAGAAGCTACCATGCTGGTTTTTCTCTTGTTTTGGAATACTCACAATGCAAGCAGTAGTTCTTCTGATAACGAACCGAAAGTTTTCACATGGTAGGGGATCACCTGTGTTGAGTATTGTCCTACACCACACGTGTGCTTTACAAGACCTCAACTATATATAGGACCACACCTGATGGCTTTTGCTAAAGTGTCTCCCTTGCCACCAGGCCACAGCCTGGTTCAAGACCTCAACTACGCCCCCATATAAGTCTCCCATTCTCTCTTTTTGGCTACATTGAAAGACCAGGAAATGATTTTCGGCCGGTTTCACATATGTCCAACTTCTTCTTCTTCTTTATCAATATAAAGGCAAAGCTTTTGCCTCGTTTCAAAAAAAAAAAACTAAGGAAGAATCTCTGCCAGGGTATGCAAGAACGCAGTAGCCATGAGCCAGTATAACAATTCTGCTAGGAACCGGAGGCATCGTGGATTCTAGATGGAGTTTGCAAAAAGTTGTCCATAGTGTCATCACTCCAGCGAGTGGATGCAAAGGAATAGGAAGAAGAAGCAGTATTTGTATTGCTTCTATGTTCTCCCATCTTCTTGCATTGACAAATAATCCAAGTTAATATTTAGCTTAGCTAAAATTCAAGGAGACTTCAGCTTCAAGATGAAGCAACAGAGTTGAGCTGCAATTGAAGAACTCAGGAGTAGGAATTAGCGGTCGAGGGCTGGACTCTAGTGGAAGCAACTACTTTAGGACGAGGAATTCCCGGGCAAGGTTCGACCGTGGGTACTACAGTTTTATGCCGTTTAAACATCTCACTACTCCTAATAGAAACATTGGCCTTGCAGATGCATCCAGAGATTGCATATGGTTGGAAGATTAGTTAATAAGCATATCAACATTAATAATTGTCGGGATGTACTTCCCCGATACCCTGAGATTAGGGGATTATTGTGCTATTATCCGAGGGGAGGAGCTTGTAAATAAATAGAGGAGAGGATAAGTGAGTAAATGAATAAAAGGTAAAGAAAAATGTGTCCCGGGCTGAGTTCAGCAGTGCCCAGCCCGACACCTCCCCTGCTGGGCCAGGTTCTCCCAAATCTGGCCCGAGATCGTCTACTCAGCTGGGCCGAGGCCCAACTGCTCGGTTGACCGAGATTCAGACTTGGTCATCGTCAACCGCATCTCGATCTTCTTCATCCCCGACCTCCACGCCACCCCGTCCCCGACCTCGCCCTCGATCCGGCACGCCGCCTCGACCGAAACTCGGGCGCCGCAGTGCCCGCACCTGGCCGCCCTCGCCTCGACCGAGCCCGGCGCCTCCGACGAGCCTGCTCCACCCCCGACATCCGGCCGCCAGCGCCACCAGCCGACCGGGCCTCCCCGGCATCCTCGTCCCGGCGTCTCCCTCGACCCCGACGCGCTCCGCCCGGCTTCCTCCCCCAACCTCGGCTCCTCCACCGGCGCCGCCTCCCGCGCCTGTTCGTCCCCGACATCGGCGACCCCGGCGTCCGCCCCTCCGACCTCGGGCACGACCAGCGCCCGACCTCGACCCGGCATCCCCCGACCGAGCACTCCTGGCAGTGCCCCGACCTCGTCCTCGACCCTGGCAGCCCCATCCCGCGCCTCCACGACCTCGCCTTGGTGATCCCCCGCCTTGGCCATGCTCCATCCCGGCATCCCCGACTCCGGCACGGCCTCAAGCTCGTCTCCGACATCTCCCCGCAGCATCACCCGAGTTCGCCTGCGCCTCCGACATCGGAGCCTCGTCTCCGACTTGCCTCTGCCCGCGTCCGAGCCGCTGCGCCCCGGCATCCCTTCTCCGACCCTGGATGAGCCCGGCACGCCGTCGTCCGACGTCACTCCACCATCTCCTTTGTCTCGGTTGGACCGGGATACCCCTGGCAGTGGCACCAGCCCGAGACGGGAAGAAGAGGCTAGGATGGTACAAGCTAACAACTCTAGAAGATAAGAGGAGGACCGGGGGGCATCCTAGACAGGCGCTAGAAGACGAAATCCAGTACCTGTACAGCAGGGCTACAGTACCCGGATGTGACAACAGTACAACTTTATGACATACGCTACAGTGCCGATTAGACCCCAGTAGTCACTACAGTGCGCAGTGAATAGTGTTTCATGTCCCCTTGTCCCCCGCTTGTCCCCTGGGCTCTCCTATATAAAGGGCACCAGGGGAGGGAGAGAAGAGAGACCACCACCCCCCACCACTTCATTTCCCCCCTTTCCATTTGCTCTCAAGACCTCATGGAGGCATGTGTAGCAGCTCATGGAGCCTGTTGTAGTCTAGATAATAAGAGGAGAAATATACCGAGTAGGCTAGATGCTGCAGTAGGGGTTTTATCTCCTCACGAGAGCCCCGAAGAAGGGTAAATCCTCGTGTCACCATGTCGGTTGAGTTTATCTGCGCGCGAGTTCATCGCGCAATCCCTCCCCGAGATCCCCTAGCGTCTGTCGGCCCCAAAAATTAGCCTACCCGTAGGCATCTGTCTGTTCGCCACGACAGTTGGCGCCCACCGTGGGGCAGAGTGGCGCTTGCGGGAACAATTTCGGACGGGACCCGACATCCCCAAAACTGGGATCCCAAAAACCGGGATCCCTACGCTGCGGGCAGTGGTCACTGACATCCTGCGCCGCGGGTAGCGGTCGCCGGCATCTCCAAACCGGGATCCCTACGCTGCGGGCAGTGGTCACTGACATCCTGCGCCGCGGGTAGGGGTCGCCGACATCTCCAAACCGGGATCCCTGCGCTGCGGGCAGTGGTCACTGACATCCTGCGCCGCGGGTAGCGGTCGCCGGCATCTCCAAACCGGGATCCCTACGCTGCGGGCAGTGGTCACTGACATCCTGCGCCGCGGGTAGCGGTCGTCGGCATCCCCAAAACCGGGATCCCAAACCGGGATCCCAAACCGGGATCCCTACGCTGCGGGCAGTGGTCACTGACATCCTGCGCCGCGGGTAGCGGTCGCCGGCATCTCCAAACCGGGATCCCTACGCTGCAGACAGTGGTCACTGATCCTACGCCACGAGTAGCGGTCACCGGCATCCCCAAAACCGGGATCCTAAAACCGGGATCACTGCGCTGAGGAGAGTGGTTATTGACGTCCCTGCGCCGCGAGTTGAGGTCGCCGGCATCCCTGCGCCGTGGGTTGAGGTCGCCGACATCCCTGCGCCGCGGGTTGAGGTCGCCGACATCCCTGCGCCGTGGGTAGAGGTCGCCGACATCCCTGCGCCGTGGGTAGAGGTCGCCGACATCCCTGCACCGCGGGTGGAGGTCATCGACGTCCCCGCATCGCTAACCGGTCGTCGACATCCTAAACCGGCGTCCCTGCATCGCGGGCACCAGCCGCCGGCGTCTGAACGGATAGACGTCGCCTAGAGGGGGGGGGGTGAATAGGCGATTTAAAACTTTTTCGAGGAGCCGGAACATCCGGTCAAGAATGACCCGGAAATTCCGAGTAGCCGGAATATCCGGTCCACAATGATCCGGAAATTCCGGTAAGCTTGATAAAGGTGGAATAAAACTAGAGGTTTACTTTAACAAGCATACAACCTAGATATGTAAACTAGGCTCACCTATGTGCACCAACAACTTAAGCTAAGCAATACAAGTAACAAGATGATAGCAAGATATATGACTTCAAGCACGAAGGCTATCACAATGTAAAGTGCATAAGTAAAGAGCTCGGGTATAGAAATAACCGAGGCACGCGGAGACGAGGATGTATTCCCGAGTTCCACCCAAAGGTGTACGTCTCGTTTGGAGAGGTGTGCGCAACCACAACAGGTTAGCCGCAACGCCACAAAGGCTCACCTTCTTCTCCTGATGAACTCAACCACAAAAGGTTCGAGTTCACCTTCCACTATTGATCTCCTTTGGGGCGGAGATCGAATCCCGTACAACTCTTGAGGCACACACCCACAACTTAATTGGGGGCTCTCAAGTGACCACAAAAGGTCTTGACCACAAAAGGTCTTGGCCACAAAAGGCCGGCCACAAAGGGCGTCTAGGGTCCAAAGACCCAAGAGTAACAAGCTCATAAGTAATACCACCACGAATCCTCGTGGAGGGCTCAAACCGATGCAAATGCAATGGCAAGAGCACACGAAGTGCTCAAGTCCTTCACTCTCAAATTCCAACACAACAACAAATGTTTATGGGGGAATAAGAGAGGAAGAACAAAGGAAACCACAAAGGAGTCAAATCCTTCACTCCCAAATCCCACCAAAAGCAACTAATGCTTAAGGGGGGAGAAGAGAGGAAGAATAAAGAGGAAGAACCACAAAGGAACTCCAAGAACTAGATCCACTAAGTTTCCCTCACTTAGAGGAGAGATGGATTGGTAGGATTGTAGATCTAGATCTCCTCTCAACTTTCCCTAAAGAATATGGAAGATTCAATGGAGGGATTGAGAGGGAAGTGAGCTTTCCAAGGTCAACAATGGAGTAGGAGAGAGGGGAAAAGCGTGCTGCCTTGGATTGGCTGGGGAAGAAGAAGGGGAGAGGTATTTATACCCCTCCAGGAAATATAGCCGTTGGCTGTTTCGACACTCGGAAATTCCGGTATAAGTTAGACCCGGAAATTCCGGTCTAGAGAGACTCGGAAATTCCGGTCTAAGAGAGCTCGGAAATTCCGGCTGGAGTCAGAAGCAAAACCAAACTTTTCCTTAGCCATTTCTGGAGGACTTTTCTGGGGGCACTCGGAAATTCCGGTATATGGAAATTTCCGAGCACAATTTCCGACTGGAGTCAGAACCCTTTTTCTCCTTTCCTTAGCCGTTTTCTTGGATGAGCTGGGGAACCGGAAATTCCGGTAGGGCGGAATATCCGGCCCCAATAATCCGGACCAGCAGAACACCGAAACGAAAACTGCTATAACTTTTGCAAATGAACTCCAAATGAGGTGAGACCAATTTTGTTGGAAAGATGGCGACGATGACTACCCAACAAATATTGCATCCCATAAATAGAGTAAAATCTCCACACATGGCAAGGTGTGGGACTTTCCTCAAGGTAGAACCGGCAATATTTCCGCCACCGAAAACGCAACAAGTTGTCCAAAGTAAAACCGATTTCGATGAACTAGAGCTTGACATGGAGATGAACCAAGCTCTAATTCCTCACCAACATAAAAGCCAAATAAGAACCAAGAAATATGATATGCCAAGTATGCAAAGGTTTGAGCTCTCCACAAGAATGCGATCAAGTTACTAACTTGAGAGCCCCTCTTGATAGTACGCCTATCTATCCTATAACCCTATCAAGATCATACCTTTGCCTTGAGCATTCCACTTGAGTTGGATGATGACTATCTTGATCTCTTCAAGTGGGTCATCTTTCTTGATTGCGCGTCCAATCACTTGCTTGATGAAGACTTCTCCAAATACTCCCCCATGCTCACAATGGGAGAGACTCGCTAAGCTTCGTCTTCATGTATCCATTGCAAGCACCAAACATAGGATCTCTTCAAGAAGCTTCTCTTGGTCTTGGTCTTGCACAACTCATCTTTTCTTCACTAAGATGATGTCTTGAATCTTCAAGACATGCTTGCAATAAGCTTCACTCAACACATGAGCTTCAAGAGTTCAACAGATGAACTCCACCATTCCATGGATAAGATCTATAGGGATATCTCAATGCAAACATTAGTCCATAGAGATTGTCATTCAATTACCAAAACCACACATGAGGGAAAATGCTCTTTCAGCGTCTGCCCCGACACTCATCATCAACGGACCCCTGGCAGTTGCACACCAGTTACCCGGGTTATGTCGCCTCCGACATCCCCAACCGCTCCTGTGCTCCGTGAGTATCGTCATCTGTACCTTGCAATTATGTTATCTTAGATTTATTCGGGAACTGCCCATGCATGCTTAGTTTAACTGTTTACCCAGGAGCGAGATGTTGTAGCCCGGGGACTGCCCTGTTTCACCTGTTTTTCATCTATGTGTTTTTCCCCGGGAGCAAGATGTCTCGACCCGGGGACTGGCTTACTGTTTAGTTCTACCCTGCATGCTAAGTCGATAGAGTAACTCGCTTTATATTTATTTATATGCTTGTTATATCTTGCTTCTTGCTGCGTCATTGGTGAGCCGGTATCCCAAAATTGGACTCGGGGACTGCCGTGCTCCTTTGTCTTCCTGCTGTATTTGTAAATTTACCCGGGGATAAAGTGTATTCTTTATCATATCTCGTTTGTTCATAATAGGTTTTTGTGTCATGCTAGAACCGTATTAAGCGGAAACATTAATACGGGTGTGATACGTAAACAACGAGGTCCCTAGTAGCCTCTACTAAGACTAGTTTCGTTGCGCGATTGATGATCGAGATTTCCCGGTCATGGGCCATGGCGCCGATCGGCAATGGGAGTCATATCGTTGGAGAACGATGTGATGGACATACCCAGATTTGGAGAACGTAGTCGTTGCACCTTTGACCGTGAGATCAACTCTTATTGTTATTCCTGAAAGATACTTTGATCGCACCAAACGTCGTATCTTATATAGTATGACAATAACGGTGATACTTTTGGGTATCGGAAATGAGTAGTTGAGACGAGGGGTCAAGAGCGGGATTTGCCAGTCCGCATAGCAGGATAGATACTCTCGGGCCCACTTGGTGAGATCATGTCTAATGAGCTTGCAAGCATGTGACTAGGTCACGGAGACATGAGATCATGAACGAGTAGAAGATAGCATCGTCGGTAACGAGGTCGGGATTAGGTATGGAGATATCTATGGAACGACACTCGGACATGCTAAGTATCGCTATGGCAAAAGGTTTAAGACTTTGCGTTCAGATTTGATAGATGAAAGTCATTCGTTATATCACAGGGATTAATTCATGGGGTCCAGGCCTACGAGTTAGTCGTTGATCATAGAGGAGTCTTGGTCATACCTGTTATTATATCGAACCGCTAGGGTAACACACTTAAGGGGTTTTGACAAGACAACCGGAAAGGAAAGAGATCACCGGGAGCGTCCCGGGAGGGGTCCGATGGAGATCGGGCAGCGCCGAAAGAGTTTTCGGAGCTAGGAAAAATTATATATATTATGTTTGATATTAATTAGTGTAATTAATATGCAATATGATTTTATATATTTATTTTCGAATTTATTTAGTCTGATTTCCCTAAATGGGCCTTCTGGTCGAAAGAAGGCCCAAGAGGGGGGGAATCCCCTTGGGGATTCGGTGGGGGCCAGGAGGGGCCGACCCAAGTGGGCCAAGGGGCCCACTAGGGGGGGCGGCGCACCCTCCATAGCCGCACCAGGCATGTGGGGGTTAGTCCCACATTGCCTGGTTAGCAAGTTGGCTCCCCCCCTGGAGCCTATATAAGAAGGGGCACCCCTGGCCTTTTAATTCACCAATTTATTCCCAATTTCTCTCTCGATCTCGTGGTTCCCTTGTCGGAGCCGCGCCGAGCAGAGGAGGGGGATATCTTCCACCATAGCCCGTTGCCGCGCTGCTGGTCTTCCGGTCCAAGTCTTCCGCTGCTCGTCCTGGACTGGAGCTTCGGAGGCCGTCGTCTCCACCGTACGTGTGTGACGCCATGCGAGGTGCTACGCTAGCGGTACTCGGAGGTCTGCTTCCTCTACACGACCTTGAGGTCGGCTTCGTCGGTCTTCATCGACAATGTTTGTGCGGGAACGTAATCCGCGCTTTCGGTCTACAAGGGTACGTATTCCGATCTCCGTTCGTACTACTATATTTGCATAGTATAGATCTTGACATGCTTTTAGGATATCGTTGGTAGGATTTTTTTTGTTTTCTGCACACAATTGTTCTCCGTTTGTGCATCTTATATTGTGTGATTGTGTGTATAGTATACATTAGTTTCACGGCGGTAGCTATATAAGATGATCCCTTCAAAATACCACTAGTGTTCTCCCTCCAACGCGCACCACCAAGAAAGTTCTACGTTATGAGGCAGGCCGTGATGATCGGGTGTCAGACATCTCGTCGTTTTCATACAGTGGGTGTAAGCCATGTTGGTCAAGCGTCAGCGTGGAGGTCTTTGGTGGCGAGCCTTGCATATTCAGAAATATGGCCTCGGAACAGGAAGACCGAAAGGTCTAGCACGAGTCATAAAATTGGTGTGGCGGACTTTTTGTCTACTCTTGAAATTGTGCCGCCGGCTCTGATGATGAGTGGTGGTGCAATGGATGGGGGTCGTGTAATCGCTTAAACGACCAGGAGGGATGTTCGTTTGAGTGGGAGTTATGTTAGTTATTTTCTAAAATAATATAACTCAAAATTATTATGAACAAAGTCTTATGTTGTTGCAAATTCCATTGTAGATGTCTCGCCCCTCGTTTAACCTAGGTATGTTCCTTGAGAAAGAAAAACTTAAGATCAATGGGTCAAACTTCATGGCCTGGTTCCGCAACCTGAAGATCCTCCTCACTTCCCATAGGGTGGCCTACGTCATTGAGGCCGCCATAGGTGACCCTCCCGCAGATGATGCCTCTGAGGATGAGAAGAAGGTCTTCCAGACCCGATCGGAGGATTCTGCCTTTGTCCAGAGTGGCATGCTCTACGCCATGGAAGCCGACCTGCAGAAGCGCTTCGAAAAGATGAGCGCCTTCGAGATTATTTCTGATCTGAAGGTTGTCTTCGCGCCGCAGGCTAAGGCTGAGAGATATGAGGCTTCTGAGCGTTTCTTCTCGGCCAAGATGGAAGAGCATAGCAGTGTGAGCGAGCATGTAGTCAAGATGTCTGGCTACGTTCAACGCCTGAATGCTCTGGAATGCAAGATTCCCGATGAGCTGGCGATTGACAGGGTGTTGCAATCGTTGCCCCCTAGCTACAAAGGCTTCGTCATGAACTACAACATGCAGGGCATGGCTAAGTCCCTGGGTGAAGTGTTCGTGATGCTCAAAACTGCTGAGGTAGAGATTAAGAAGGAGCACACGCTGTTGATGGTCAACAAGGCCGTTGATTTCAAGAAATCCGGCGGCAAGGGAAAACAAAGCTGGAAGTCCAGGAGGGAAGGCAAGTTGAATGCCAAACCCAAGACTAACAGATCTGGTCCCAGAGCTAGCGTGGAGTGTTTCTACTGCAAGGGGAAGGGTCACTGGAAGCGCAACTGCCCCAAGTACCTGGAGGATAGGAATTCTGGCAAGACGGTCGACAAAGAGCAAGGTATATTTGATATACATGTTATAGATGTGTACCTTACATCCGCCCGGAGCAACACATGGGTATTTGATACTGGTTATGTTGCTCATATATGTAACTCCCAGGAGGAGTTACGGAATAGACGGCGGCTGGCGAAGGATGAGGTGACGATGCGCGTCGGCAACGGATCGAGAGTCGACGTGGTGGCTGTCGGCACGCTCCCTCTGCATCTACCATCGGGATTAGTTTTGGTTTTAAATAAGTGTTATTTTGTGCCATCCTTGAGTGTAAACATTATAAGCGGGTCTTGCCTGTTACAAGATGGTTATTCATTTAAATCAGTGTCAAGCAATTGTGCTATTTATATGAATGATATCTTTTATGTTGATGCTCCCGAGAATAACAGTTTATTCTTGTTGAATCTCGATCGTAGTACTCACATCCATAACATAGAAGCCAAACGGATTAAGTGTAGTGACGATACCGCCATGTATTTGTGGCATTGCCGTCTTGGTCATATTGGTGTAAAGCGCATGAAGCAACTCCACTCCGATGGACTTTTGAACTCGTTGGATTTCGGATCCCTCGATACATGCGAACCATGCCTTATGGGCAAAATGACCAAGACACCGTTCAAAGGTTTCGTTGAACGGGCGTCGGATTTGTTGGGGATCATACATACAGATTTGTGTGGACCGATGAGCGTTTCGACACGCAATGGTTATCGTTACTTCGTCACCTTCACTGATGACTTGAGTAGATACGGTTATATCTATTTCATGAAACACAAGTCTGAGACTTTTGAAAAGTTCAGAGAATTCCAAAGTGAAGTTGAGAATCAGCTTAATAGGAAAATCAAGCACCTCCGATCCGATCGGGGTGGAGAGTACTTGAGTTTTGAGTTTGGCACACATCTGAAGAGTTGTGGCATAGTACCCCAACTTACGCCAGCCGGAACACCGCAGCGTAACGGCGTGTCCGAGCGACGTAATCGTACTCTACTGGATAGTGTTCGATCTATGATGTCTCTTACCGATTTGCCAGTGTTCTTCTGGGGTTATGCGTTAGAAACAGCCGCATTCATTTTAAATAGGGCTCCGTCCAAGTCCGTTGAAACGACACCGTATGAAATATGGTATGGCCAAAAGCCTAAGCTATCGTTTCTGAAGGTTTGGGGTTGTGAGGCGTACGTTAAGAAACTACAGCCCGACAAACTCGAACCGAAGTCGGAGAAAGTCGTCTTTGTAGGATATCCGCGGGAAACCGTTGGGTACACCTTCTACAACCGAGCTGAGGGCAAAACTTTTATCGCGAAGACCGGTACCTTTCTAGAGAAGGAATTTCTCGCGAAAGGAGTAAGTGGGAGGAAGGTAGACCTCGATGAGATCGTTGATCCTGAACTCGAGATTCCGAGTGGCGCAACGGAAGCAATTCCGGAAACGTCCTCCGTGGAAGGAGTGGGAGAAACTATCGAGGAAGGTGTTCTACCTCGTAGGTCTGGTAGATCTCGGATCGCACCAGAATGGTATGGCAACATGGTTTGCACCGTCATGTTAGTTGAACAAGACGAACCTACGAACTACAAGGAGGCGATGGCGAGTCTAGAATCTGAGAAATGGCTTGAAGCCATGAAATCCAAAATAGGATCCATGTATGATAACAAAGTGTGGACTTTGATGGATATTCCCGAATGGCGCAAGGCCGTCGAGAATAAATGGATCTTTAAGAAGAAGACTGATGCTGATGGTAATGTGACCGTTTATAAAGCTCGGCTTGTCGCAAAGGGTTTCCGACAAGTTCATGGAATTGACTACGATGAAACTTTTTCACCGGTAGCGATGCTTAAGTCTATTCGAATTTTGTTAGTAGTAGCTGCCTATTATGATTATGAAATCTGGCAGATGGACGTCAAAACAGCCTTCCTAAATGGAAACATTGAGGAAGAGTTGTACATGGTACAACCGGAAGGTTTTGTCGATCCAGGGAATGCTAACAAGGTGTGCAAGCTTCAGCGATCCATCTATCGATTGAAGCATTCATCTCGGAGCTTGAATCTTCGCTTTGATGAGGTAATCAAAGGTTTTGGATTTATCCAAAATTTGGAAGAGACCTGCATTTACAAGAAAATGAGTGGGAGCTCGGTTGTGTTCTTAGCACAGTATGTAGACGACATATTGCTGATTGGGAATGATGTGGAACTTCTGAATAGCGTGAAGGAATATTTAAACAGTAAATTTTCCATGAAGGACTTAGGAGAAGCTGCGTATGTTTTAGGCATAAAAATCTATCGTGATAGATCAAGGCGCCTATTAGCACTGAGTCAGAGTACTTATCTTGATAAAATACTGAAGCGTTTCGGTATGGAGAAGGTAAAGAAGTGTTCTCTGCCGGTTATCAAGAATAAGATATTGCGGAAGACACAGTGTCCGGTAACGGAACTGGATAAGGCCAATATGACCAAACATCCTTATGCTTCAGCCATAGGATCGATCATGTATCCAATGTTGAGTACTAGACCGGATGTGGCATTAGCTCTAAGTTTGACAAGCCGGTTCCAGAGTAATCCTGGAATCCGCATTGGATAGCTGTTAAGAGCATTCTTAAGTATCTCAATAAGACAAAGGAAATGTTCCTTGTGTATGGTGGCTGCGATGAAGAACTTGGCGTAACGGGTTACGTAGATGCAAGTTTTTGCTCAGACCCCGATGACTCTAAGTCACAGACAGGTTATGTGTTCAAGGTGAATGGAGGCGCCGTGTGCTGGAGAAGTGGGAAGCAACCCATAGTCGCACAATTTACAATGGAGTCGGAGTATATCGCTGCTTGCGAAGCCG
This sequence comes from Poa annua, assembly GCA_026929855.1. NCBI lineage: Eukaryota > Viridiplantae > Streptophyta > Magnoliopsida > Poales > Poaceae > Poa > Poa annua. The sequence goes on along the minus strand of CM049430.1, from coordinate 77,054,218 downwards.
CGAATGAAGTTGTGTGGCTGAGGAAGTTCGTCATCGAACTTGGAGTGTTCCCAAGCGTGCAAGACCCCTTGATCCTCTTCCGCGACAATACGGGTGCCATTGCGAACGCCAAGGAGCCAAGGTCTCACTCCACCGCCACACACATTCTCCGACGCTTCCATGTGATACGTCAGTACGTACAAGGAGGCGATGTGAAGATTTGCAAAGTGCATACGGATCTAAATGTGGCAGATCCGCTGACGAAGCCTCTCCCGCTTGATAAGCATGAAAAGCACCAGTTAGCTATGGGTGTTAGGCTTTTACCAAGTTGTAATCTAGATTAATTTGTACTCTAGTGCAAGTGGGAGACTGAAGGAGATATGACCTAGAGGCAATTAATAAAGTGTATTCTTTATCATATCTCGTTTGTTCATAATAGGTTTTTGTGTCATGCTAGAACCGTATTAAGCGGAAACATTAATACGGGTGTGATACGTAAACAACGAGGTCCCTAGTAGCCTCTACTAAGACTAGTTTCGTTGCGCGATTGATGATCGAGGTTTCCCGGTCATGGTGCATGGCGCCGATCGGCAATGGGAGTCATATCGTTGGAGAACGATGTGATGGACATACCCAGATTTGGAGAACGTAGTCGTTGCGCCTTTGACCGTGAGATCAACTCTTATTGTTATTCTTGAAAGATACTTTGATCGCACCAAACGTCGTATCTTATATAGTCTGACAATAACGGTGATACTTTTGGGTATCGGAAATGAGTAGTTGAGACGAGGGGTCAAGAGCGGGATTTGCCAGTCCGCATAGCAGGATAGATACTCTCGGGCCCACTCGGTGAGATCATGTCTAATGAGCTTGCAAGCATGTGACTAGGTCAAGGAGACATGAGATCATGAACGAGTAGAAGATAGCGTCGTCGGTAACGAGGTCGGGATTAGGTATGGAGATATCTATGGAACGACACTCGGACATGCTAATTATCGCTATGGCAAAAGGTTTAAGACTTTGCGTTCAGGTTTGATAGATGAAAGTCATTCGTTATATCACAGGGATTAATTCATGGGGTCCAGGCCTACGAGTTAGTCGTTCATCATAGAGAAGTCTTGGTCATACCTGTTATTATATCGAACCGCTAGGGTAACACACTTAAGGGGTTTCGACAAGACAACCGGAAAGGAAAGAGATCACCGGGAGCGTCCCGGGAGGGGTCCGATGGAGATCGGGCAGCGCCGAAAGAGTTTTCGGAGCTAGGAAAAATTATATATATTATGTTTGATATTAATTAGTGTAATTAATATGCAATATGATTTTATATATTTATTTTCGAATTTATTTAGTCTGATTTCCCTAAATGGGCCTTCTGGTCGAAAGAAGGCCCAAGAGGGGGGGAATCCCCTTGGGGATTCGGTGAGGGCCAGGAGGGGCCGACCCAAGTGGGCCAAGGGGCCCACTAGGGGGCCCGGCGCACCCTCCATAGCCGCACCAGGCATGTGGGGGTTAGTCCCACATTGCCTGGTTAGCAAGTTGGCTCCCCCCTGTGAGCCTATATAAGAAGGGGCACCCCTGGCCTTTTAATTCACCAATTAATTCCCAATTTCTCTCTCGATCTCGTGGTTCTCTTGTCGGAGCCGCGCCGAGCAGAGGAGGGGGATCTCTTCCACCATAGCCCGCTGTCGCGCTGCTGGTGTTCCGGTCCAAGTCTTCCGCTGCTCGTCCTGGACTGGAGCTTCGGAGGCCGTCGTCTCCACCGTACGTGTGTGACGACCTGCGAGGTGCTGCGCTAGCGGTACTCGGAGGTCTGCTTCCTATACACGACCTTGAGGTCGGCTTCGTCGGTCTTCATCGACAACGTTTGTGCGGGAACGTAATCCCCGCTTTCGGTCTACAAGGGTACGTATTCCGATCTCCGTTCGTACTACTATATCTGCATAGTATAGATCTTGGCATGCTTTTTGGATATCGTTGGTAGGAAATTTTTTGTTTTCTGCACACGATCCCCTTCATGCTTTGGCGGCTAGTTGTATTCTTATGTCTAGTATGAAATTCTCTTGGGCGTGTCGTTTATAGTTTTCACTTCCATCAAATATTTGTTATACATACTTGTCTGCGCTAACATTTTTAGGGGATGTTGGTTTTACCGAGATGGTACCCATGTTGGTTTTTCCGATATGGTACCCATGTTGGTTTTTCCGAGATGGTACCTATGTTGGTTTTTCCGGGATGGTACCCATGTTGGATAACCGCCTTACCGAGAGGAGATTCATGTCAAAGATTCTGGGGATATCGTTCATTATATCGGTTATCTTGGATCCATCTTATGTTTGTTATTTCCTCAAGATATATTGCATATGGTCTGTGGTATCAGTTTGCCCGTGTATCGCGGCATCATGTAAAATTTCCAGATCGCCGTTTATTTCGGTTCGCCAATATATCATGGCATCCTGCAATATCTCCAGATCACCGTTTATGTCGGTTCGCCAGTATATCGCGGCATCATACCATATCTCCAGATCCCCGTTTATTTCGGTTCGCCAATGTACCATGGCATCGGGCAATATTTCCAAATCGTCATTTATTACGGTGTGTCAAAGTTCGCCAAAGGCAACACCTGAGATACCGAAACATCCGTGATGCGCCCAGAGTGGCCGAGGTACCGAAACACCTGTGATATGCCCAGAGTGGCCAAGATACCGAAACATGTGTGATATGCCCAAAGTGGCCGACATACCGAGATACCGAGACACCGAGATACCTATGTGACATTGTGTGTTTGGTTGGAGGCGTCTGTGTCGGTATACGCCCATAGTGGCTAACCGCCGTCACATGAGACTCTGTGTCGGTATACGACCAGAGTGGCTAAACGCCGGCAAATGAGGCGTCCGTGTCGGTATACGCCCAGAGTGGCTAAAAGCCGGCATGTGTTGTATCTTTATGTCAAGCCGGCAGTGGCCGAAGACATCTATGTCGGTAAAACGCCCAGAGTGGCTAAGGAACCGACATATGATTGTATTTTTGCAGGTACATGGTGGAGTAGATGAAGATAGTGATGTTGATACTTTTTCTAATTCTGCGCGTGACTCTACGAGTCCCCCGCAGCCTCGGGGACTAGTGTCGGGGATGTAATCCCCAGGACCCCTAAAAGTGGGACATTCGGTATGGAGATGTCCTGGTGGCTATTTATCTTTTAAGTCTAAGAGCGATTCTAACGAATTCCCCGTAGACTCGGGGACTAGTGTCGGGGATGTACTTCCCCGATACCCTGAGATTAGGGGATTATTGTGTTGTTATCCGAGGGGGAGGAGCTTGTAAATAAATAGAGGAGAGGATAAGTGAGTAAATGAATAAAAGGTAAACAAAAAGGTGTCCCGGGCTGAGTTCAGCAGTGCCCAGCCCGACACCTTCCCTGCTGGGTCAGGTTCTCCCAAATCTGGCCCGAGATCATCTACTCAGTTGGGCCGAGGCCCAACTTCTCGGTTGACCGAGATTCAGACTTGGTCATCGTCAACTGCATCTCGATCTTCTTCGTCCCCGACCTCAACGCCACCCCGTCCCCGACCTCGCCCTCGATCCGGCACACCACCTCGACCGAAACTCGGGCGCCGCAGTGCCCGCACCTGGCCGCCCTCGCTCGACCGAGCCCGACGCCTCCGACGAGCCTGCTCCGCCCCCGACATCCGGCCGCCAGCGCCACCAGCCGACCGCGCCTCCCCGGCATCCTCGGGCCCGACGTCTCCCTCGACCCCGACGCGCTCCGCCCGGCTTCCTCCCCCAACCTCGGCTCCTCCACCGGCGCCGCCTCCCGCACCTGTTCGTCCCCGACATCGGCGACCCCGGCGTCCGCCCCTCCAACCTCGGGCACAGCCAGCGCCCGACCTCGCCCCGGCATCCCCCGACCGAGCACTCCTGGCAGTGCCCGACCTCATCCTCGACCCCGGCAGCCCAATCCCGCGCCTCCACGACCTCGCCTTGGTGATCCCCCGCCTTGGCCATGCTCCATCCCGGCATCCCCGACTCCAGCACGGCCTCAAGCTCGTCTCCGACATCTCCCCGCAGCATCACCCTAGTTCGCATGCGCCTCCGACATCGGAGCCTCGTCTCCGACTTGCCTCTACCCACGTCCGAGCCGCTGCGCCCCGGCATCCCTTCTCCGACCCCGGATGAGCCCGGCACGCCGTCGTCCGACGTCACTCCACCATCTCCTTTGTCTCGGTTGGACCGGGATACCCCTGGCAGTGGCACCAGCCCGAGACGGGAAGAAGAGGCTAGGATGGTACAAGCTAACAGCTCTAAAAGATAAGAGGAGGACCACGGGGGCATCCTAGACAGGCGCTAGAAGACGAAATCCAGTACCTGTACAACAGGGCTACAATACCCGGATGTGACAACAGTATAACTTTATGACATACGCTACAGTGCCGATTAGACTCAGTAGTCACCTCAGATACAGTGCGCAGTGAATAGTGTTTCTTGTCCCCTTGTCCCCCGCTTGTCCCCTGGGCTCTCCTATATAAAGGGCACCAGGGGAGGGAGAGAAGAGAGACCACCACCCCCCACCATTTCATTTCCCCCTTTCCATTTGCTCTCAGGACCTCATGGAGGCATGTGTAGCAGCTCATGGAGCGTGTTGTAGTCCGGATAATAAGAGGAGAAATATACCGAGTAGGCTAGATGCTGCAGTAGGGGTTTTATCTCCTCACGAGAGACCCGAAGCAGGGTAAATCCTCGTGTCACCATGTCGGTTGAGTTTATCTGCGCGCGAGTTCATCGCGCAATCCCTCCCCGAGATCCCCTAGCGTCCGTCAGCCCCACAAATTAGTCTACCCGTAGGCATCTGTCTGTTCGCCACGACGGCAATAATGGAAATAAGAAACATATTTCATGAAGGATTTATTGATGTTGATTGGATAGTGTGGATGTTGATATTTTCTCTATATACACAGCAAGTTTACCAAATTTTGACTTAGGCTAGAAGTTATACGTTTATTTTGGAAGAATAAAAAGAGTATGAGGGTGCTATTCTGGCCATTGTGAGTATGTGTTGAGTGCACAATTTAGCTCGGAATAAAATGTGGCACATTAGTATATTATTAAATGAAATTACCTTATTTTTCTGTAATACTCACAATGTCTACATGTCTGCTTGATGAGGCCGTATAAGTATGAAGCGCCCCCTATGTTTTTCAGGAGTGGGTTGGAACTTGGGAGAGAGGGATTTCTGGAGATGCAATTGCTCATAATGGAGACATTGGTCCCTATAAAAAAGGTTAGTGGGGGTTAATTTGGCCATATATTTTACCCGAAGAAAACAAAACCCGTCATCCATAAAGAGAAGTCCAATCGCCAAGGCATCTTCTCAAAAAATTGATTAGGAGCAAGCAACCTGTGGTTTATGGTCCTTATGGCCAAGCAAAATCAACAATCCTTTCTTTATAAATGAACTAGAACATTTACTAACCAAGAGCCAACTCATCGTTTTTGTCCAAAAGTTTCGTTTTGGGAGTTTGAGACTTTCAGTCAGGGGATTCAGCATAGGATTGTAAGACATGCATGAGGGCACCATATATATCCAAAGCTACGAAGTGGAAATCAAGTAGGACTTGGAGGTATTAGGAATTCTAGATGGAGTATTGAGCAAACGAGTAGGTGTACCAGGCATGCCATTCCAACAAGAGCTCTTCTACCTTCCATTGCTAACAAGCATGCACTGCTAGTTATTCAATTGGATCAAACTACATAGAAACTCAGGATGAAACCAGATCACGGGGTTATCAAATCCACTAAATCTGTAAAGTGGGATTAGCTCAGCTGGTTGGTTCATTGTGGTGGGACTAGTCCACCCAGATTCAAGTTCTAGACTTGACATGAGTGCTCACACTTTTCTGGATTTTCTAGGATTTATCTGGCGTTATGCTTTCAGTGGTAGGTGACGTGCCCGTCAACAGCGAGGCGCATGTGGTGACTTCGTCAACCTAAAGATTTATCGGACCAGTCTCTCGGAGGTGCTCATAGGGGTAGGGTTTACGTGCGTACGTTCATAGGGGTGTCTGTACATGTGTGTTTTTGAGCGTATGCATGTATTGTTTCTAAAAAAAATCCACTAAAACTAGCGAATTGAGCTTAGTTCAGCTGGTTTGGTTACTTGTGATGGAACCGACCCACCCAACTTTAAGTCTCAGAATTAAAGTGGGTGCTCGCATTTTTCTTAATTATTTCAAAATTTAACCGATGGTATGCTTTCAGTGATATGTGACGTGTCCGTCAACAGTGAGGCGTTTGTGATGATTTCATCAATCTCAAGATCTGCCGGACTAGTCTCTCGGATGTACTCATAAGGATAGGATTTGTGTTATTTCTCAAAAAAAGTAAAATCCACCAAATCTGCTAGAGGGCAATGTGCTTGAGCAACCGTCAAAGAAGATCAGGGAGTACGAGAGATAGTGAAGCCTTTATTTATAGAGTATTTTGGGACGCAATGGAGAAATGTGACTAAGACATACAAGGATATGCTGCCTTCAATATAGGGCATCATAGAAGCATGAGAGTCATTTTGTATAGATGAATTCAATCACAATTTCAACTTGAGTGTTACTTTCTTGGTAGCACGTGCATTGGAATATAATAACACCGGTTAGTGAATTAAATATAGTTTCAGAATAAGTAACACGTCCCTAGATAAAAGCAATACCCCTAAAAGCCACAGTTTCAACCTCTTCTAGCCCCGAGCAATGTCACGAATTTTGCTTACAAGGATAAACAAAAAGGAACATGTTGTGGGAAGAGCAATCTCTGATGAACTACTTGTGGAGAAATCTTAGGACATGTTTTCCGCACTTGGACGTGTGAAATTAATTACATTCATTTTTTTGTTTTTAAATACTCTGCACAACTTCTCACAGTGGGGAAGACGATGTTGATCATAAGGAGGAGGTACACACAAGTACGGTGACAATATTCAATATGCTTTATGCTTTATTTGGATGTTTATATTAAAGTCTTGATGTTGGATATTCGGAGTATTGAGCCCCTAATGTCCCCGTTTGGATGTGCTAGGGCTTTCGGGCTGAATATCTAGCCAAGTCATGCGAAACTAAAGGCTTGCCTGGTATGAGCATCGGTATGAGTATCGCCAACTCTTTCATCGGTCGCGTGAAGACCTGGATGGTCTTCAACTATACTACTTTCGGATCGTTCTTCTCCACCTGATGACGAAGTGCCCGGTCTCAAATGTAAGTGTCGAAACCTGCCCGACTCAATCTCCGGCTCAACCCCTCGACATGATAGATATTCGCGTCGCGCACATGTTCTCTTCTTCCCCAGAGCACTCTCTTGCCCACGAGCGACACCTAGGGTGGCGGCGGCACGGGCAGATTCTCCTCCTCCACCCTACCGTCCAACGGCCGGCCGCCGGCGTGAAAACTCCCGCGACCCTCTCTCCATTGCCCCTCTCTCCGGCCGCCGGCGGGCAGAGGCTTCCTCCCTGGATCCTATCCTCTGTGACCCTCTCCCCCCTGCCCCTCTCTTCGGACGTCGACGGGCAACGACTCTCTCCCATGACCCTCTCTCCGGCCGCCGATGAGTAGAGGATGTGGTGCCTACCTCATGTTCGCTGCTGCACTCTCCTCCCCTCTCATCTCTATTTCCACTTCAGGTTGGGCAAGATTGGATGGAGCTTGGTGTCCGGTGCACCTGCATCCCAAGCACAAGCAAGCCGCCGCCACCGGCTCCCTCCTCCGGCGAGTCAGCGCCGCCCTCTCCTCTTTCTCGCTGGATTTCCTTCTCCAGTGCGGCACCCCTGGCCTCTCCTCGCCATGGCACTTAGAGAGGTCGGCCCTACTGGAGATGCGTAGCCGATGTCGCTGCTCCCTAGCCAGTTCGTCAAGCTCACACAGAACCGTGAGCTCCACCTGATCCCCGACCTCCAGCAGTTACTCTCTGAACGGATCCCAAACCTGCGCCAATTGACTGAATTACTCATTTTATTTTTAATGTCGCACCGGAAACATTGATAGGAGAAGGTTTTGGAATACTTTACCTCATCCGTCCTGTGACCTATCCTCAGCCTAGCATCTACTATACCAGGAATATCAATGAACCCCATTCTTGCAATTGCAAAAACCTACCTAATGGAGAAGTCGTTGGCGAAGTCACAAGGCCTTAAGGTATAGGTATTCCTTCCATAAGGAAAAAAATCTTTTTAATAGGCAACTTTTCTTTAGACATAAAAAAAAGCAGAATCCCACGGCGCATCAGTGGATTTGTCAAGCTCACACAAAATCGAGCTGCTGCTGCTGGTTCACTGCTCTATGTGCTACTGACGACGTTTCCCCTAGTTCTCCACTTCAGTGGATTTGATGCATCCTTTGAGACGTATTTGATTTTCTTTGCATGTACAGAGCCATGAGCAATGTGCAGATTTTGTGTAGTACGCGTGCATTTTTTAGCTTATAATTTTCCTGTTGAACTGCAATCTATCGCATATACCATCCAAACACTATTTCATATTCAAACTCAATATCTAGTCTAGCTCCGAATATCTAACACATCCAAACAAAAATATTGACATTGAATCTCAATATCAATATCTTGGATATTAGACATTCAACTCAATATAATGTCTAGACTCCCAATATAAACATCCAAACGAAGCATTAGGGATTGGTTGGGTGGCGTAAGTTCTCGCTAGACCTTGATGCCCTCTTCTCCGAGGATGAAATTTTGCGACACATGCCTCGCGGCAAGACTTTAGAACCGGCGGATTCACCACGGAGTTTCTTCGGGATTTCTATATCACCACGAAGAACAATGCCAAGGCGACCTTTGCCAAATTTCACCGTCTTTGTGGGTGTGGGTCCTAGAGCTCCAAGTTGCCAAATTATTCTTCCAACTCGCCGATCAAGTTTCCCCATTGTAATCATCTTGTGTTCACCATATCAATAAAAACATAAAAATGAGTACACATTTATCCATGAATCAAGGGCTCGAACCTCGGTAAATATCATGAATATTCTCACATGTTGTATTGAGCATTCTTACGTTTAATAAATGTATTCTCATGATCTCTAAGGTACGATGGCAAGAGATATCTATTTCCATTCCTCGACAGTGTTAGATAGACCTCGCTTGTGCAAGAGGATCTCTATCCTTCTCTTCATGAGAAGCACATTTGTTCTTAATTGTGAGCCAAGGCCACCGGTGTGCTGCAAGGGGCTTCAACAGGGTGATCGGCTCTTCTCTATGATGTTCGTGTTGGTGATAGATACCCTTAGTAGGCTAAATGGTACTAGCATAAAAGCTGCGGTCGGGGTTCTCAGTGTTTCGCACCAAGGGACCTGGCAGCAAGGGTCTCGCTCTATGTGGATGACATTGTCATATTTTTCCATGAGGACGATAAAGAGTTGCTCTCACCATGACCTTCTAAATTTCTTCCGCCATGCATCAAGGTTGAGCACAAACGTTCTTCCGCCATGCATCAGGGTTGAGCACTAACTTCGTCAAGTGTTTGGTGACAACTATTGGCTAGTCAGAGGGGGACATCCTTCACGATGCTTTAATAATACTCCCAAGTCCCAAACTTTGCACATGTTAGGCCAATTACTTATGAGTATTGTCCTAAACTTTCCTAGACCTCAACTATGACCATATAAGTACCAACCATATGTTCTCTTTTTTTTTGATACATTGTAGTAAGACCAGAAAGAATCTCTGCCGGTTATGCAACAATGCACTATAGCGAGTAGCTGGTGAAATAAATCAGCTAGGAGTGGGAGGCATCACGAATTGTAGATGGAACTCACAAAGGTTTATCAGTCGATCACATCAACAGGCTTGTACAAAGTATTACCAAGGTAGGGAACATGAACAAATAGCAGTATGATTTTCTGCCACAGTGTGTTTCGTTTCTTCCATCATAGGGAGTATGTGGTGCTCGGCAAGAGTTAGAAAACCAATTAAGATCTGGCTTTGCTAAAATGGAAGGAGACTATCTAAGATGAAACAATAGAGTCGAACTGTTGTTGAAGAATTTAAAATTAGCAATTAACTGACGAGGCATAACTTTAGTGGAAGCAACTAATTTAAGACAAGGAATTAGAAGGCAAGATTTATCTTTTGGTAGTACATTTTTTGATATGTTCCTCGTACATCTCACTACTCGTAGTAGAAAACATTGCCCTTACAGATGCACGCAGTGGACTAGTTAATAAGTGTAGCAACATCTATAAGGCAAACAAAGAAGGCAAACAAATACAATACCGGAACATATTTCATAATGACCTACTGATGTAGAGTTGATAGTGTGGATGTTGATACTTTTTTCTATAATCACAGTCAAATTAACAAAACTGTGAATACTCTTATTTTGGGTACTCTTTCTTTTGGATGCTATAGAAACAAAAGTATGCATTTTTTGTTCTAAGTTGTGATGCATATCTACTCATGCTTTCTTTTGGACATACTACATAGTTCTATATGGGGGATCTGTAGGTGAATCTTCTTCACGAGTCCTCAGCACTCAGGCATACAACTTCTATGCTTATGAGGAATTGTGAAATTTGGAATGTCATTTCAATTGGAATTCCAGAAAATGTCTATGCTATGTTAAGTCAGTTCCTCTCCCTAGTGTTGTCATTTCTCTGAAATTCATTTCATTTCATTTTGCCAAATGAAATGAAATGATGGGTGCCAAGCGGGCCCTTAAGCGGTCGCCTCCGCGTTGCATTGTCCAATGTCTCTGTTCTCGAAACGAACTCTATTCCTCGACAAGTATGGGTGTGGTTGGCGATATACTTACTGAACATATTGTATGCACAACAAGATCATAGACATTGGCTACAAGTAGCGAGCATTTCCATGGTGTATGGCCAAGAAAAACTCAACTTTCCATTCTCTAGAAACGAACCTGAATCTTTATTATCTATCTGAGGACTCAATCTCATTCTTGTTTTCTCCAGAAGCTTTATGCTAGGAGTTTCAGACTTTCAAAAAGGATAGGATTGGAAGACATGCAAGAATGAACCAGATATATCATAAGCTACTAATCGGCTAAGTCCAATAGGAACCGAAGGTATCAGGAATTCGAGTGTTGGGAAGAGCTGTAGGTGCACCAGGATGTCATCGCAATGACAGCTCGTTTACCATCCACCGAGTAAAAGAGAACAGGCGGAGTTATCCAAATGTACCAAACTACACAGAGAGTCAAGATGAAACAGGATCACTGGGGTGCAAACTTAAGCACATCCTTTCACCACGACCTAGCTCGTGCATGTGCGGTCCACACAACGTATCAACTCAAAAAAAAACAGGATCACTGGGTGATCAAATATGACATATCCATTCTCAGAAGCGTCAGAATTGTTCAGCATTATTTCTAGCCTGTGCGGTTGTGAACTTTAACTCGAAGTCTGATTTTGTTTTCAATAAACTGACAATGGCATATTGGTGCATCCAAAGTTTGAGTATGGTTGGTCAGTTTCTTACGCTTCTCTAGGACCACAGTGGGTCATGCCCTCTATCAGCCATCTACAAAATGTAACTAAACACTCATTGCTATGAAATGGATCCTACCGGTAGGATTTGACTATAAAGGCTCGATAATCACCAATGGGTTCGGATTTGAGAAAGCTTTAAATCAACGGTTAATCTATCTAGAGAACGTGCCTGGTGAAACTTCTTTGTCCGGCGGGTGCATGTTAGGAATCTCCTCTATAGGGGAGTGAGACCAACGTCATACATGCATAAAAGAAATATTTTCCCTAACCGGAAATTCAAAATAAATTATCTCTTCAACCGTTAATCCGATTGACGATCTGTTTTCACCGTTGAGTTCGGATTGATGAGAACTTCAAAACAAGATCACATCTTAATATGTTTTGATGAACTATTTTTTACACTGTTAGTTACCAGGTTATATTATCGTAGTTGCCATATTACTAGTTAACAATTACCATCCAAATAATACCTCGTTACACGGTAAAATTTAAATGTTTTTTTGTCGTATCCATGATTTTAGACGTCAAATAGTGAGTATATGATCCATTCAAAACACGTAAAACATGGAATACCATCATGACAGGATTATGTTGACGAGTAAAAAAGTTCAAATAACCAGACAACCATTTGATTTTAATTTGGCTAAAAGTTCAAATAACCAGGCAACCATTTGAGTTTAATCTGGTAACCAACTTGACAATACCTGGTGACTAAGTGACTATAATCTGATAACTTGGTTTAGAAAAAAATATTGTCAAAACATATCAAGATTGGATTTAGTTTCGAAGATCTTGTTGCGACAAAGTCAACCATGAAAGCGGATTTGAAATTTGATTTACGGTTTGAGAAATAAAACATTTTAAAGCTCTAATATCTAAAAAAAATCTACGTGTCCGCTGCATGCAAGTTTCGATTGCCATATTATTTTCCGTGCCCACAGAAAGCAAATCTGGGACACGTGCCCTTAATAGCACAGTCCTTAAATCAAACGATTCTAAGCTTCCAACTAAAAATGTGGCCACTAAATAACCGGGAACATCGTAACGATGGTAACTAGAAATACGGATGTCCCACAATGAATTCATGAGAACCAGCAGAGTCCATTATTCATGATACTCTGTCTAGATGTTATGATACCTGGATAGTTGGAGCTGGTCAAGCCCTTTGCTTCCACCATCAAACTAGGTATAAAAAACGTGGTCAACGGGGGAATGATCTCTCCCTTGATTTTACGTTGTTAGGTAGGAGGTATGCCCTCGGCAATCCTATAGTCGAGTACCCTAGGTATATTTTGAGTGAGAAAATATGTGTGCTGGTAGTTCTGGACCATGGAGAGACTCATAGGAGTATGTCGAGTAGGCGTATGTCCATATGATGACTGTATTATCCGTTCTTCATGAGTCTGAATCATTTATGAGAAATCCAATATACTCGGGGGTCGCCGTATCTGAGGACGGTGTTTGTCGTCTATGATCTGATACGGCGAGTCGCCATTGTGCTCGATGAAGATTGGGCCGCCGCAACTGTAAATCTAGCATGATGTTCTTACCACAGACGACGCCAATACACACACATAAATGATCCAGACTCATGAAGAACGGATAAATACAGTCATCGTATGGACATTGATTACGCCTACTTGACATACTCTTATGAGTCTCTCCCCGATTTTTCGAATCGACCAGACACTCGGGGGCTAGTGACGTGGGTATGCCCTCCGGGCACCCCACTAACTATTGGTATACCTGGTGCAGTCCAGACGAAGGCCCACCGGGTGGCCCAATGAAGACCAAGAAGCTATTAAGGAAATTACTTAAAGCACACGACAAGGACTCTTAGTCGTAGTCTGTTAGGACTCATGTAAACCGATCCTAACTTGATATATAAAGACAAGGAGGGGTAGACAAATAGACAGACCACCACATCATAGAACACAGGCCACAACATAGACACAATTAGACATAGCATAGAGATCGCCTCTCATCATATCGCCCTTCCGGCCTCCATGTAACCTCATATATCATCATAATCGGATAAGCAGGAGTAGGTCTTTACCTCATAATGAGGGGCCGAATGTGGGTAAATCCTTACTTGTCAGCCGTCCGGAACTAGCAGCACACATATCTTCTCCCTCAAAATATATCTAGGGCACTCGACTCTAGGAATGCCGAGGGCATACCTCGACAGTAGGTGAGATGCTTGTTTTTACTGACTGGGACTCGAACGTAGTCATTTTAGGCGCTGATGGGACTCGAACCCGGTCCGGCTAAGTTCTCCCATCAAATTGGGAAATTAGGTATAGATTTGTATAACTGGAAATTTTCTTTTTTTTATAAAGGACTGGCCATGCATGATCACTGACTCGAAGACACAAACTTTGCTTTACAGAACATCTTGTTACTGTTTTTATGCGATGCACAGTGAATAGACAACTGGAATACAGGTGAAAAATCCAGTATGAGCAACAAAATTTGCAGGGAAAAAAAGAACCCTGAAAAACTAAGAAACCATAAAATATAAGAAAGTCCTACAATAATTATGCTCGTGGGAAAACAATTAATAGAATAATATTGCTGCAGCAGAAAGTAACCTCTTCCCTATTTCTGTACACGGTAAGCGCATAGATCTGCTCCTCCAGCGGTATGTAGAACTCCAGAACGCCGTATGCTTCCAATAATGCATAGGGTTTCCAGTGGGGACTCAGAAAATCGTGTAGTTGGAGAATAAGTTCATTAGGTTGTTTAAAGATTCAGGGTAAAACTTCCTCGCAAACAAATAGCAAGGTCTCTTCAGTCCATTCCATAAGCAAGGCCTCTGCAACAGCTCTCTCTGCACTCAAGGACAATAAGAAAAAAGTGCACCATACTTGAGAACGAAATAATTTGATGCTTGTCAAAGACAAGGCTGGCGTTATCTAAACCTAACAAGCCAATTTGTCCACAGAGTTGTGCGAATACATTTGGAAATCAACTAGCTATGTGATAATGCGAAGTATACGATTTTTGCAGATGAATCTAGAGAGAGGAAGGCACCTTTTCATCACTGGTGATATGAGAGCTGACATCAATGGACTGCAGCGAGACAGGAATTAGAAGCGTCCCGCAAAAAGGATAAGAGATGATCATCGAAAGCAAGATGATACAAAAGAAAGGCACACATACTGTCATGTTCTTCAGGAGTTCATAAGTGACATCCTTGGCTCGAAAAGATCTGGGATGCCACTTTCCTTCAGACCAATCAACATAAGTCACAGACCAGTTAGAAATCCCAGCAGGATCCATCATCTGGTTGATAAAAATGAGAGCTCTCAGTTTTAGAAGAAATCAGGGACAATGACAAGTTTAAGTAGGAAAGGTCAGTTTGCACAGAACTACTGACATGGAACAGAGTTGGCAAGTAATGCTCGTCTGCATAGCAATTGCGACCCTCTTCCATTCCCGGCTGCAAGGAGAACATAAATCACAATAAGATGTTTTAGTACTCTATAAATTAAAAATTGTGCATTTTCCGCTGATGATTAAACACGTAGAAAACATGGACGGGAAACAGCGGTCCATGATCTGAAAATCTGAGGAAAACTTAGTTAGCGTATAACTGAACTAGAAGCTACAATGGGGACATTATCCATCCTCTCAGTCTGAAGGACCAACCAACTTAATAAAAAAACTTGGTAAATAAACTCCAAAGATATGAATGATGTTAAGCCTACACAATGTGTAGGGCTGATTACCATAAGACGGATCTGATTACCTTGCAGAAACGCCTGAATTTTGAATAATAAAGGCTATCTGCGATTACAACCATTGCATGCTGCCGCTTGATTGAGAACCACTGAAATAGTTCAGAAATTGTTTTGGTACCAATTAAAATAAGACATATCATTGTTTACAAGAACTTAGATAGATCATAAAACATACAGGAAATTTAAAACAAAAACAAAAACTAGGATTTTTTAATTATGAACTATTGATGATAAGTTATAAATTGTAGCCCATTATTAGATTCATGAATTCATTTTTTTCATGGCGCCACAATAAAAAAACAATGCGAACTTGCATGATAAATGATAAGCTTGCCTGCGAGCCCTTTCGGAATTCAGTCTCTCGAACCTCAGGTAACATATGCTTTGAGTATCTAAAGACTCCATGTGGCCCAGGATCGTCAAAGCTGGAAAAGGACATAAATAAAGGTGTAATCAGGGCAAAGAAAACCAGACCATCGCTTGCAACTTCACGCCTTCAGTTGTACACAATGTATTTTGCAAAGACAATATAGTCAACTTAATAATAACTGCAAACATGAATTTAAGTTGGTTGCACGTTTATTGCAAAAAGAAAGTATTGCTGCGGCATCAAAGTCCTTTGCAATAGCAGATAATAACCTAACTAATGTGAATAGAGAGAACTTAAGAGCAAAACAAGGGCTCACCAGTCAAGAAAACTATGCTTTGATCCCATCAGAAAGTCATAAACATAGTCAAAATTGTGAAGAGGAACACAGCTGCCATCATTAAGCAAGAAATAGTTCAGATCCGGGAGGCCTTTTTCGTGAAACAAAGTGGGACTGGTATAATTTTGCTTTGTGGGTCACCTGTCAGAAAGTAGTACAAACTGTTGGTTGTCGATGTCTTCTAGGGCCTTTGCCAACAACCTCCTCTCTGCATCAACCATAGATATCATACCCCATCCTACCTGATAGGAGTTACCAACATCAGTATACTCAAAGTACAATGAATACATAAATATAATTCTCCAGTTTTATAGGATGTTTCGTGTGTTTTAAGACCAACAAAATCCATATAATCGACTCCCCTTCTACTGCAAGAATTAACTTCAGAAACAAACATGCTGCTGTGAGAAATTACTAAGTGGCGGTAAAGTTAAATAGCTCTATGATGACATTATTAGTTAATTAATTTACTTCTTGTTTAAAGTTCTCAGTGGTACAAAAGAATACTATTGAGTTCATGAAAACAGTGGTTTCGCCAGGATAATAATACCAACCAACAATTCCAAAAGGCCGATCTGATAGGAAGTGGAGATATGTTCTATTCAGTTCTCAGTTACCACTCTGTTTTTTATACAGTTGCGAACTGGAGAACAGAATTTCAAAGAAATACAAATAGATCATAAGGAGATCCCTTTTGAAGTGGGACGCCTTTAGCTTGGTGCTACCCTGAGCTTTTGGTCCTTAACCAAAAGCCAATAGCATCCAAAATGCATATATTGTAGGAGAGAGACAAAGCTTTTGGATAACATGATAGAGATGAAGTAATTGAAGGGATTGTTGCACACTATAACGTCATGAATTAAAATGAATTAGGTGTTTACTAAGGCTTTCATTCTTGGAGAAGAATTACCTTATCACTATGTATTTCTCGGTCAACAAATATAGGACTGACATGTTCCGGCTTCTCACGTGAAGCATGGATATATATTGTATATCTCCCCTCATGGCCCTGCATATATGAAGGAAAATGACATAGAATGCAAAATTCGCACACAAGCCTTCGACATGATCTTTGAATTAAAATTCTACTCACAGAAAAACACGAGTAGACTTTAGGAAAGATGCATCCAGCAAAATGGTCTAATTATAAATACCAACTAAGACATTTTTCGATCTTGTATTTATGATTGGTGAGTGATGTATATTGGCCATTTATCTAACCCCTTATATAGTAAACTAGGAATAACAGATACAGTCTAAGAATATTAATCATACAATGCATGGCAGAAGAATAGCACCAGATACCTTAAAGAACAACTCCCATAATTTCTCAAATGGTAATTTTCCCGGAGTCAAGAACATAAAAGCAATTTTCGGATTTCTGGATGGAAAAGGCGGTGTTGAGAGGATCTGCCTGAACACAACACGTGCAGCAGTCTCCTCATCAGTGAGTTCCCGGGCGGGTTCTGAAGGAAACCAGTCCCTAACGGGATAGGTATAATCCTGGGGCGGGTAGAGATAAGCCCAGAGTACGGTGATCACAATGAAAGCCACAGCCACTGATATCCATATACGTCGTCGTGGAGCCGCCCTTGCGCGAGGCAATGAAACACCCTTCATATCGCTGTCGTCCGATGGCCACAGCGGTTCCCACTTCATGCTTTTCTTCCTCTAGCAGGAACGTGTCCAACCTTCATTGTTCTCAGAATTTAGCCGACTTAGAAACCATCTCGGATAACTCCCACCACAAAATAGTAAACAAAGTTGCCTTCTGCAAAATAAAAACAGAAGAGAAAAATGTTAATTGAAATGTTTGTAAGATGTAATAATCTAAATCTAAATGATACTGCGATTACAAGGCTATTCCAGACCTATCTGATTTTCTCGGGTTACGATTTACCACTTGGAACTAACAAACAGTATGTTTGCTATTTGCTGTTTTCTCTCACTATATTTATATGTATTAGCAAATCAAAGTAAATGCATGCTTCAAGGCCCAGAAATCACATATCCAATAGATTCCAAGCCCTTCTAGGTATCAATTATCAAGATCGTAATTACGCAAATCCACTTTGTGTTTCATGGGATCCATTTATGTTACTTTAAGTTATCCAAGCCTACCATAGGCGACCAAAAGAATTATGAAAGTGGGCAATTCTAACCTACGAAAATATATTTAATTCTAACCAACGGGAGCGCCATTTGGGTTACCTAACAGATCAATATGACCCAATAGAAACTGAAGCAAGCAGCTCCGACATTCCTGAACACAGGAACAAACAACAAAACACCAAGGGAAAAATTGGACTCAAAACACCTTCTAGGACGATAAACACTCGATTTATTTTACTAACAAAACCAAGTGGAATATAAAATAGACAGCAAAGAAAAGGTGTGGAGTCTCTGATTCCTCTATGTTTCTGTATCTCTCTTGACGTACTGTGGACGAAAGAGATTTCTGGTATAAACAGTGGAATCTATGAGTTCTAGAATATCACGTAATTCTTGCTGGGTCCTTGTCCTCTGGGGCTTTTCACAGACTACTCCACTGCAATTAGTCTTGATTCATGATACATGACAGCCTTTTTCTAGTACTCCCTCCGTCCACAAATAAGTGTCTCAAGTCTCTTAAAAGGAAGATGTATCTAGATAAAATATTTGTCTAGATACATCTTCTTTTTGAGAGACTTGAGACACTTATTTGTGGACGGAGGGAGTACCTATTTTGATAAGCATCATGTGCTCATCAGCTGCCATTTCATATTTAGGTACGCCGGATATGGCCACAAATACATACTCTTGATTTGCAACCTAACAAGTTTTGAGGCCCAAAGAATAATTTTCTCAAATCATAAACCGTGCACATAAGTTATCATCACACGGCACCAAGGTGTTGCAAAAACCAAGTATCTACTTTTTGATGCATTGTGGCCTTCCATTCCCCAATCACCTGCCAGCGGCCAGAAAATATGGCATCGAGAATTCGTCTAAAGATGGCAACTTAATGCCCCCCAAAACACGATATATATCATTAAAATTCACCCTAGATCATGTAAATGAATGTGGCAACAACAGGGAAAAGACCAGGAACACTCTTCGTCGCTCCTGATCCAGCGATCAATTCCCAACCAGAACCGCTAGTTCGAATAAACCTGCAGTGCCCCATCTCAAAGAACCCATCGAGGATCACAATGCGGCGAAATGCAATGTTTGCCAAGAAACGCGTACCTGGATGGATTCGCCGACGAGGCCGATCGATCCGAGAAACCGCCGGGCAGAAACGCATACAGGTACGCAGGATTTCTTCTGCGGAAATGCGGAGCAGCGAAAATTGTTCGTTGGAGAAGGCCAAGGAAAAATGTTTTATGTTTTCTCGCGTGGCATTTATAGTTGCCGGAGAACGCGGGCAGCGAGCCTCTCGGTCGAGCTCTCCAGCTCGAGGGCAACGGGGAGAGGAAAAGGGGAAACGGATTTGTTTTTTTTTTAATTTGGAAACGGATTTGGTTATTTGGAGACAATAAAATTGAAATTTGAACCAAGCGTGATAAAAAAAGAAGATGTGTGTAAACATCAAGTGGTAACTGTTGGGACATGAGATGAGCCTTCGGCCCCATTTACCAAATAAATTACCAAAGCTCTCATATGATCCATGTGTGTATACAAAGATATGAGTGTGGTGTTTTGGAGCTCGAGCTATAACGTGCTCGTTTTATAAAAAGGTTAAAAATCTGAATTTTTTTATTTAGGTTGGCAAGAAATGTGGTTAGTAAAGAGTACATTGACTGCGACTCAATGCGGAGCTCGAAGTCACTCTTGTGCAGACGGAGAGCTCCTCGTCCTACGGGAGGGCTGGGGACGGGTGTAATCATCCGCTATGAGCCCATCCCAAGTAAGGTCAAACCCTGGTGTAATCATCCGCTATGATCGCATCCCAAGCAAGGTCAAACCCTGATATTATGTCAGAGCTGGCCATGGTGAAGTGGAGAGGGGTGGGAGAGGATGGGAAGGGGACTAGACTGGTGTTAGAGAGGAGTTGACAAGATTGGGTAAGGTTTGGTCTAGGCCGGTTGTCTGTTGGGTTGGACTGGGACATCCTTGGTCGGTCTAATGTGGCGGGCACGTCCTGCGTGTCTGTATCACCTAAAATCCACTCCACGGTTTTGGCTGGATTTTAGGTTTTCGGACAGATTAAACATTTAGATTGGATTTAAGGTGTTTTTTTTTGTTTGATTGCTATCTAGAATGTTTGCCTGGACAAATGGGTAGAATAGTGGGGCCACTTGAAGAAGCTCCTAGGAGGTTTTTCTAGTGAAAAAAGTATATAAATCACTCTCAAATCTAGTCAAGGAGAGCCATTTACCAATGAACTTGAAATTGGTTGATTTGGAACCCCCAACCTCTCCCCAAATCTACAAAACCGGGGGGGGGGGGATAATCCTATGTAACAGCTTTTGTCACAACAATGGTGGTTTTGCAACAAATGGTGGTGATTAGGCATTGATTTTTCTGGTGACGTGGCATTACATTTTCTTGACCATGAAGTCTTGTATCTACTCAGATGGCAATGCGCTGCCTGGACACCCGTCAGCATGTTCCCGTTCGCCTCCACCGGCGGCTCAGCATCTGGCCGAGCACCTCCACTACCAACGTCTAGCGGCTCTATCCGGCCCAACATGACCATGCATCCCCATGAAGGCCAAACACACGGTGAGCGAGTACACCTTTTTGGGAGGGGTAGTGCATACTGTTGGCTCGATGTCCGATGCAACCATGTAGATGAATGGCGCCTCGGGCCTGTAGTGTGTTAGCCGAGACATTGTCGATGTCTAGACGATCATGTTATTTGTTGGCATCAGATCGAACTCACCACCCTGCTGGTCTTCATGAGTCCATCGGGCCGCATGTTGTCACCGTGGACCTCTATGAAGGGGATCGTGGGCAGAAAACAATAATTTTCCTAGCAACGATATCCTTAAACTAGCCAAGATCTATTCTATGCAGATATAGTAGTACGAACGGAGATCGGAATACATACCCTTGTAGACCGAAAGCGGAGATTACGTTCCCGCACAAACGTTGTCGATGAAGACCGACGAAGCCGACCTCAAGGTCGTGTAGAGGAAGCAGGCCTCCGAGTACCGCTAGCGCAGCACCTCGCAGGGAGTCGCACACGTACGGTGGAGACGACGCCTCCGAAGCTCCAGTCCAGGACGAGCAGCGGAAGACTTGGACCGGAACACCAGCAGCGCGGCAGCGGGCTATGGTGGAGGAGATCCCCGACTCCTCTTGCTCGGCGCGGCTCCAACTTGGGAACCACGAGATCGAGAGAGAAATCAGGAATTAATTGGTGAATTAAAAGGCTGGGGGTGCCCCTTCTTATATAGGCTCCCAAGGGGAGCCAACCTTGCCAGCCAGGCAATGTGGGACTAACCCCCACAGCCTGGTTCGGCTAGAGAGGTGCGCCGGCCCCTTGGTGGGCCCCTTGTGGCCCACCTAGGCCGGCCCTCTTGGCCCCCACCGAATTCCCCTAGGGAATTTTCCCCTCTTGGGCCTTCTTTCTTCCGGAAGGCCCATTTAGGGAAATCTGCCTTAATAAATTCGAAAATAAATATATAAAATCATATTTGCATATTAATAACACTAATTAATATCAAACATAATATATAAAATATTTCCTAGCTCCGAAAACTCTTTCGGCGCTACCCGATCTCCATCGGACCTCTCCCGGGACTGTCCCGGTGATCTCCTTCCTTTCCGGTTGTCTTGTCGAAACCCCTTAAGTGTGTTACCCTAGCGGTTCGATATAATATCAGGTATGATCAAGACTCCTCAATGATCAACGACTAACTCGTAGGCCTGGACCCCCTGAATTAATCCCTGAGATATAACGAATGACTTTCATCTATCAAACCTGAACGTGAAGTCTTAGACCTTTTGCCATAGCGATACTTAGCACGTCCGAGTGTCGTTCCATAGATATCTCCATACCTAATCCCGACCTCGTTACCGACGATGCCATCTTCTACTCGTTCATGATCTCATGTCTCCGTGACCTAGTCACATGCTTGCAAGCTCATTAGACAAGATCTCACCGAGTGGGCCCGAGAGTATCTATCCTGCTACGCGGACTGGCAAATCCCGCTCTTGACCCCTCGTCTCAATACTCCTTTCCGATACCCAAAAGTATCACCGTTATTGTCATACTAAATAAGATACGACGTTTGGTGCAATCAAAGTATCTTCGGGGAATATCAATAAGAGTTGATCTCACGGTCAAAGGTGTAATGACTATGTTCTCCAAATCTGGGTATGTCCATCACATCGCTCTCTAGCGATATGACTCTCATTGCCGACCGGCGCCATGCCCCATGACCGGGAAACCTCGATCATCAATCGCGCAACGAAACTAGTCTTAGTAGAGGCTACTAGGGACCTGGTTGTTTACGTATCACACACACATTAATGTTTCCGCTTAATACGGTTCTAGCATGACACAAAAACATATTATGAACAAACGAGATATGATAAAGAATACACTTTATTAATTGCCTCTAGGGCATATCTCCTTCAGTCTCCCACTTGCACTAGAGTACAATTTAATCTAGATTACAACTTGGTAAAAGCCTAACACCCATAGCTAACTGGTGTTGTTCATGCTTATCAAGCGGGAGAGGCTTCGTCAGCGGATCTGCCACATTCAGATCCGTATGCACTTTGCAAATCTTCACATCGCCTTCTTGTACGTACTGACGTATCACGTGGAAGCGTCGGAGAATGTGTTTGGCGGTGGAGTGAGTCCTTGGCTCCTTGGCGTTCGCAATGGCACCCGTATTGTCGCAGAAGAGGACCACGGGGTCTTGCACGCTCGGGAACACTCCAAGTTCGATGACGAACTTCCTCAGCCACACAGCTTCATTCGCGGCCTCGCAGGCAGCAATGTACTCCGACTCCATTGTAGATTGTGCGACTATGGGTTGCTTCCCACTTCTCCAGCACACGGCGCCTCCATTCACCTTGAACACGTAACCTGTCTGTGACTTACAGTCATCGGGGTCTGAGCAGAAACTTGCATCTACGTAACCCGTTACGCCAAGTTCCTCATCGCAGCCACCATACACAAGGAACATTTCCTTTGTCTTATTGAGATACTTAAGAATGCTCTTAACAGCTATCCAATGCGGCATTCCAGGATTACTCTGGAACCGGCTTGTCAAACTTAGAGCTAATGCCACATCTGGTCTAGTACTCAACATTGCATACATGATCGATCCTATGGCTGAAGCATAAGGATGTTTCGTCATTTCGGCCTTACCCAGTTCCGTTACCGGACACTGCGCCTTACGCAATACCTTATTCTTGATAACCGGCAGAGAACCCTTCTTTGCCTTCTCCATATGAAAACGCTTCAATATTTTATCAAGATAAGTACTCTGACTTAGTGCTAATAGGCGCCTTGATCTATCACGGTAGATCTTTATGCCTAAAACATACGCAGCTTCCCCTAAGTCCTTCATGGAAAACTTACTGTTTAAATATTCCTTCACGCTATTCAGAAGTTCCACATCATTCCCTATTAGCAATATGTCGTCAACATACAGTGCTAAGAACACAACTGAGCTCCCACTCATTTTCTTATAAATACAGGTCTCTTCCACATTCTGGATAAATCCAAAACCTTTGATTACCTCATCAAAGCGAAGATTCCAGCTCCGAGATGCCTGCTTCAATCCATAGATGGATCGCTGAAGCGTGCACACCTTGTTAGCACTTCCTGGATCGACAAAACCTTCCGGCTGTACCATGTACAACTCTTCCTCAATGTTTCCATTCAGGAAGGCCGTTTTGACGTCCATCTGCCAGATTTCATAATCATAGTAGGCAGCTACCGCTAACAAAATCCGAATAGACTTAAGCATCGCTACCGGTGAAAAAGTTTCATCGTAGTCAATTCCATGAACTTGTCGGAAACCCTTTGCGACAAGCCGAGCTTTATAGACGGTCACATTACCATCAGCATCAGTCTTCTTCTTAAAGATCCACTTATTCTCGACGGCCTTGCGCCCTTCGGGAATATCCACCAAGGTCCACACTTGGTTATCATACATGGATCCTATTTCGGATTTCATGGCTTCAAGCCATTTCTCGGACTCTAGACTCTCCATCGCCTCCTTGTAGTTCGTAGGTTCGTCTTGCTCGACTAGCATGACGGTGCAAACCATATTGCCATACCATTCTGGTGGGATCCGAGATCTACCAGACCTACGAGGTAGAACATCTTCCTCGACAGTTTCTCCCACTCCTTCCACGGAGGACGTTTCCGGAATTGCTTCCGTTGCGCCACTCGGAATCTCGAGTTCAGGATCAACGATTTCATCGAGGTCTACCTTCCTCCCACTTACTCCTTTCGCGAGAAACTCCTTCTCTAGAAAGGCACCGGTCTTCGTGACAAAAGTTTTGCCCTCAGCTTGGTTGTAGAAGGTGTACCCAACGGTTTCCCGCGGATATCCTACAAAGACGACTTTCTCCGACTTCGGTTCGAGTTTGTCGGGCTGTAGTTTCTTAACGTACGCCTCACAACCCCAAACCTTCAGAAACGATAACTTAGGCTTATGGCCATACCATAATTCATACGGTGTCGTTTCAACGGACTTGGACGGAGCCCTATTTAAAATGAATGCGGCTGTTTCTAACGCATAACCCCAGAAGGACACTGGCAGATCGGTAAGAGACATCATAGATCGTACACTATCCAGTAGAGTACGATTACGTCGCTCGGACACACCGTTTCGCTGCGGCGTTCCGGCGGGCGTAAGTTGGGGCACTATGCCACAACTCTTCAAATGTGTGCCAAACTCAAAACTCAAGTACTCTCCACCGCGATCGGACCGGAGATGCTTGATTTTCCTATTAAGCTGATTCTCAACTTCACTCTGGAATTCTTTGAACTTTTCAAACGTTTCAGACTTGTGTTTCATCAAATAGATATAACCGTATCTACTCAAGTCATCAGTGAAGGTGACGAAGTAACGATAACCATTGCGTGTCGAAACGCTCATTGGTCCACATACGTCTGTGTGTATGATCCCCAACAAATCCGACGCCCGTTCAACGAAACCTTTGAACGGTGTCCTGGTCATTTTGCCCATGAGGCATGGTTCACATGTATCGAGGGATCCGAAATCCAACGAGTCCAAGAGTCCATCGGAGTGGAGTCGCTTCATGCGCTTTATACCAATATGACCAAGACGGCAATGCCACAAAAACATGGCGGTATCGTCACTACACTTAATTCGTTTGGCCTCTATGTTATGGATGTGAGTACTACGATCGAGATTCAACAAGAATAAACCATTACTCTCGGGAGCATCAACATAAAAGATATCATTCATATAAATAGCACAATTGCTTGACACTGATTTAAATGAATAACCGTCTTGTAACAGGCAAGACCCACTTATAATGTTTACACTCAAGGATGGCACAAAATAACATTTATTTAAAACCAAAACTAATCCCGATGGTAGATGCAGAGGGAGCGTGCCGACAGCCACCACGTCGACTCTCGATCCGTTGTCGACGCGCATCGTCACCTCATCCTTCGCCAGCCGCCTTCTATTCCGTAACTCCTCCTGAGAGTTACATATATGAGCAACAGAACCAGTATCAAATACCCACGTATTGCTCCGGGCGGATGTAAGGTACACATCTATAACATGTATATAAAATATACCTTTCTCTTTGTCGACCGTCTTGCCAGACTTCCTATCCTCCAGATACTTGGGGCAGTTGCGCTCAGGTGATCCGATGGTTACCTCCATCTTCTTCAGCTTGATTTCTAATTCGGCCACTTCGAGCATCTTCAGGATTTCCGACAGGGGTTTTGACGTCCCTTTCATGCCGTAGTCCACTCTGGCGTTCTTATAGCTAGGGGGCAGAGAAATCAGCGCCCTATCAATCACCAACTCCTCTGGGATCACACTTCCCAGATCACTCAGAAGTCGAGCGCAGCCAAACAACTTGGCCAAGTGCTTACTGATATTGTCGTGCTCTTCCATCTGGGCTGAGAAGAGAAGCACAGTTGCCTCGTACGTCTCAGCCTTGACTTGTCGTGCAAAAACAACCATGAGTTCAGTGATTATTTCATAAGCACCCTTGTTCATGAAGCGGTTTTGCAGGTCAGCCTCCATGGCAAAGAGCATGCCACTCTGGACATAAGAAGAAATCTCCGCTTTTACCCCATGGACAATCCTTTCGATTTCCGGGGCAGTGCTGGGAAGATCACCTAAGGGGGAATCAAGGATGTAGGCCACCTTGTGGGTTTCAAGGATGGACTTCAGATCGCGGAACCAGGACACGAAGTTAGACCCATCGGTCTTAAGCTTCTCTTTCTCAATGAACAGGTTCAGGTTAAAGGAGGGGTGAGACATCTACAATGGAATTTGCAACAACATAAGACTTTGTTCATAATAATTTTGAGTTATAGTATTTTAGGAAATAACTAACATAACTCCCACTCAAACGAACATCCCTCCTGGTCGTTTAAGCGATTACACGACCCCCATCCTTTGCACCACCCCTCATCATCAAAGCCGGCGGCACAACTTTAAGAGTAGACAAAATCGTCCGTCACACCAATTTTGTGACTCGTGCTCGGCCTTTCGGCCTTCCTGTTCCGAGGCCATACCTCTGAGTATGCTAGGCTCGCCACCAAAGACCTCCACGCTGACGCTTGTGCAACATGGCTTACACCCACCGTATGCGAACGAAGATATGTCTGACACCCGATCATCACGGCCTGCCTCATAACGTAGAACTTTATTGGTGGTGCGCGTTGGAGGGAGAACACTAGTGGTATTTTAAAGGGATCATCTTATTCAACTACCGCCGTGTAACACACAATCACACACAAAATAAGATGCACACAAAACATCAAATGTAATGCAATGTGATATAGTCCATCGCGCCATTGTCTTCTTGGCGCCCGCAGTTTATAAACAATTTAATAAACCTACCTTGACCATATCACATAGCCCCTGCAAAATAAAGTTAGACGCTTCTACTTTATCTTTTGCATATTTTACGTGGCTTGGGGCTTTCGTAAATAGAACCGCTTCATACCTACGAACCTTATGACCACAACAACGATCCAATAATTGCATGTTTAAGCATCCCTTTCGGGCCCTCCATTGAAAATGCGAAGACCAACTAAAGAGAGAGAAACTGTCACCCGCCAGCCACAGATACGGTACAAGCCGTATGTCAGTAGTGGAACCAGTCTCGCGTAAGCGTACGCGTAAAGTCGGTCCGGGCCGCTTCATCAACTCAATGCCGCTGGAATACACAAGTGCACGCTAGAGGGTAGCAAATAACAGGAACGGTGCCCCCGTGCAGAGCACGGGTTCTAACAGCGTACAGCTATATCTTACGATAGATCGGCTCTGATACCACTGAAGGGGATCGTGGGCAGAAAACAATAATTTTCCTAGCAACGATATCCTTAAACTAGCCAAGATCTATTCTATTCAGATATAGTAGTACGAACGGAGATCGGAATACATACCCTTGTAGACCGAAAGCGGGGATTACGTTCCCGCACAAACGTTGTCGATGAAGACCGACGAAGCCGACCTCAAGGTCGTGTAGAGGAAGCAGGCCTCCGAGTACCGCTAGCGCAGCACCTCGCAGGGAGTCGCACACGTACGGTGGAGACGACGCCTCCGAAGCTCCAGTCCAGGACGAGCAGCGGAAGACTTGGACCGGAACACCAGCAGCGCGGCAGCGGGCTATGGTGGAGGAGATCCCCGACTCCTCTTGCTCGGCGCGGCTCCAACTTGGGAACCACGAGATCGAGAGAGAAATCAGGAATTAATTGGTGAATTAAAAGGCTGGGGGTGCCCCTTCTTATATAGGCTCCCAAGGGGAGCCAACCTTGCCAGCCAGGCAATGTGGGACTAACCCCCACAGCCTGGTTCGGCTAGAGAGGTGCGCCGGCCCCTTGGTGGGCCCCTTGTGGCCCACCTAGGCCGGCCCTCTTGGCCCCCACCGAATTCCCCTAGGGAATTTTCCCCTCTTGGGCCTTCTTTCGTCCGGAAGGCCCATTTAGGGAAATCTGCCTTAATAAATTCGAAAATAAATATATAAAATCATATTTGCATATTAATAACACTAATTGATATCAAACATAATATATAAAATATTTCCTAGCTCCGAAAACTCTTTCGGCGCTGCCCGATCTCCATCGGACCTCTCCCGGGACTGTCCCGGTGATCTCCTTCCTTTCCGGTTGTCTTGTCGAAACCCCTTAAGTGTGTTACCCTAGCGGTTCGATATAATATCAGGTATGATCAAGACTCCTCAATGATCAACGACTAACTCGTAGGCCTGGACCCCCTGAATTAATCCCTGAGATATAACGAATGACTTTCATCTATCAAACCTGAACGTGAAGTCTTAGACCTTTTGCCATAGCGATACTTAGCACGTCCGAGTGTCGTTCCATAGATATCTCCATACCTAATCCCGACCTCGTTACCGACGATGCCATCTTCTACTCGTTCATGATCTCATGTCTCCGTGACCTAGTCACATGCTTGCAAGCTCATTAGACAAGATCTCACCGAGTGGGCCCGAGAGTATCTATCCTGCTACGCGGACTAGCAAATCCCGCTCTTGACCCCTCGTCTCAATACTCCTTTCTAATACCCAAAAGTATCACCGTTATTGTCATACTAAATAAGATACGACGTTTGGTGCAATCAAAGTATCTTCGGGGAATATCAATAAGAGTTGATCTCACGGTCAAAGGTGTAATGACTATGTTCTCCAAAACTGGGTATGTCCATCACATCACTCTCCAGCGATATGACTCTCATTGCCGACCGGCGCCATGCCCCATGACCGGGAAACCTCGATCTTCAATCGCGCAACGAAACTAGTCTTAGTAGAGGCTACTAGGGACCTGGTTGTTTACGTATCACACCCGCATTAATGTTTCCGCTTAATACGGTTCTAGCATGACACAAAAACCTATTATGAACAAACGAGATATGATAAAGAATACACTTTATTAATTGCCTCTAGGGCATATCTCCTTCACTCTATTGTCTCGTGGCTGCGGTGATTTCAAAATTATCTTCACTTGGCAGTGCCTAGATGAGCTTGGCATCCAACGCGACAATTACTCGCTCGTGTCCACACCAATGGAAAAACTTGTAGTGACCTACACAAACCCAACCAGTGCATAAAAAAGAGAGATCTACTCAACGCCTAATCAGCATCACAACGTGTTTTGAACGCTACAGAGGAAATATAAACGGTCAGTCTAAATCTTACCAATTTTATATTCAGCGGTTATAACTCTGATGGATTTGGGGTGATCTAAACTTCCTTTTCTATTCAATCTGAGGTTTACGGTTTACTTAGACAATTTTTTTATAGGGAATCTTGAACCAACCATATTGTTTTTTTTGGGAGTCTTGGTGAAGGGGATCGTGTGCAGAAAACAAAAAAATTCCTAGCAACGATATCCTTAAACTAGCCAAGATCTACACTATGCAGATATAGTAGTACGGCGGAGATCGGAATACATACCCTCGTAGACCGAATAGCGGGGATTACGCTCCCGCACAAGCGTTGACGCTGAAGACGACGTAGCCGACCTCTAGGTCGCGGAGAACTCGACGCGACGAAGACGACGAAGATGACCCCGAGGTCGGGTGGAGGAAGCAGGGCGTCACACACATACTGTGGATACGACGGCCTTCGAAGCTCCAGTCCAGGACGAGCAGCGGAAGACTTGGACCGGAACACCAGCAGCGCGGCAGCGGGCTATGGTGGAAGAGATCCCTCTCCTCTACTCGGCGCGGCTCCGACAAGGGAACCACGAGATCGAGAGAGAAATTGGGAATTAATTGGTGAATTAAAAAGCCAGGGGTGTCCCTTCTTATATAGGCTCCCAGGGGGAGCCAACCTTGCCAGCCAGGCAATGTGGGACTATCCCCCATTGCCTGGTGTGGCCACACATGGTGCGTCGGCCCCTGGTGGGCCACTTTTGGCCCACCTGGGTCGGCCCCATGGCTCCCACCGAATTCCCCTAGGGAATTTTCCCCCTCTTGGGCCTTCTTTCGACCAGAAGGCCCATTTAGGGAAATCAGCCTAAATAAATTCGAAAATAAATATATAAAATCATATTTGCATATTAATTACACTAATTAATATCAAACATAATATATATAATTTTTCCTAGCTCCGAAAACTCTTTCGGCGCTGCCCGATCTCCATCGGACCCCTCCTGGGACGCTCCCGGTGATCTCTTTCCTTTCCGGTTGTCTTGTCGAAACCCCTTAAGTGTGCTACCCTATCGGTTCGATATAATAACAGGTACGATCAAGACTCCTCTATGATCAATGACTAACTCGTAGGCCTGGACCCCATGAATTAATCCCTGAACGAATGACTTTCATCTATCAAAGCTGGACGTCTAGTCTTAAACCCTTTGTCATGTCGATACTTAGCGCGTCCGAGTATCATTCTCAGATATCTCCATACCTAGCATGATCTCGTTACCGACATCGCTATCTTCTACTTGTCTATGATATTATGTCAGCTGGTGACCTAGTCACATGTTTGCAAACTCATTTGACATAATCTCACCGAGTGGGCCCTAGAGTATCTATCCGGCTATGCGGACTGACAAATCCCGCTGTTGACCCCTCGTCTCAACTACCCCCTTCCGATACCCAAAAGTATCACCTATCATTGTCACACTATATAAGATATGACATTTGGTGTGATCAAAGTATCTTCCAGGGATAACAATAAGAGTTGGTCTCACGGTCTTAAGGCGTAATGACTATCTCCTATAAATACTGGGTATGTCCATCACATCGTTACACCTAACGATATGACTCCCATTGCCGACCGGCTCCATGCCCTATGATCGGAAAACCTCGATCATCAATCGCGCAACGAAACTAGTCTTAGTAGAGGCTACTAGGGACCTGGTTGTTTATCTACCACACCTGTATTAATGTTTCTGCTTAATGCAGTTATAGCATGATATAAAACATATAATGAACGATTTGGGATATTGCTAATAAACTATGTTCATTAAGTGCCTCTAGGGCATATTCCCTTCAGTCTCCCACTTGCACTAGAGTAACACTTAATCTAGTTTACAACTTGGTAAAAGCTCAACACCCATAGCATCTTGGTGCCTGCTCGCCCCGTGGAAGAGGAATGCAGTCAATAGAACTCACACATTGAGATCTATATGTTCTTTGCAACACTTCTATGTCACTTAATTTGACATCAACCCGTATCTTACGATGACGGTGAAATATATCCCAGTGGATGGAGTGAGACTCGAGCATTCGCGTAGCATGCGCCTTAAAAGTCTAAGAGATCTATTAAGGGGACCACCTACGCTCGGAAAACTGCTCAGTCCAATCACACTTGCTACTTCTAAAGTCGCGATATATTTCTATACCTATGTAGATTGTGCGACAGTGCATTCATATGCGACTTCGCAAACTAACCATGTCTATCTTCAAAATAAAGTACATCTCCTATATGAGATTTCTAGTCGTATGGGTCAGTGTAATAACTTGCATCATCGTAACCGCTTTACGGCAAGTTGCCATTCCACTCTTACCCTTTACTAGAAAACCTATCTTCAGTTCTCATAGACACTGAAGAATAAACTTAACGTTTGTTCATTGATCCACACAAGGATCAGTCTAGAACCTGTTCTTCAACTAAGAACTCGGGTCACACTAAGTCGAGCTTTCAGTCTGATAGCATCTATGTCTGATACATAGATAATGTCGAACATCATTTGCTATAACTGAAAATGCCAAGATAAACTTAATATTTTACCTAGTCATACAAGCAAGAACCTCTTTCTTTGCTTGTCCTATTCTGAAACACTTCAGAATCTTGACTAAGGAAATATTCCGACCTAATGTTATTAAGCCCCTTCTGATCTATACAATTATAAATCGGATGCCTAATACTCCTAACTTCATTTCACAGAAAATTTAATCACTTAAATAATCCTTTACACTCTACTAGAGGATCTGTCTCATTCAAGATGTCGTTGCATACAAAATCACGAATGACACCTAGCTCCCACTCAAATATGCCTTCCGCATATAAGATCAAGGAAAAAGCTACTTAGCTCCCACTCAAATATGCCTTCCGCATACAAGATCAAGGAAAGCTACTTTGCTCCCACTCACTTCTTTGCAAATGTAGGTTTCTTCAACCATTTTGGACAACTCCAAAATCCTTTGATCACATTATCAAAGTGAAGATTCCAGCTCCGATATGCTTGCTTCAGCCCATGAATGGACCACCGAAGTTTGCATACGTGTTTAGCATCCTCAGGATCACCAACTCTTTCTTAATGACACTATTAAGAAACATGGTTTCCTTATCCATCTATCAATTTCTCATTCCAAATTATAGTGATTGCTAAACGACCCAGAATAGATTTAGGCTTCGCCACTTGAGACAAACTCTCATGTGGTCAACTTTTGAATCTGTCGGAACTGTTTCACGACAAACCGAATCTGCTCAATGTCTACTCGCTCATAAAATTCCATATACTATTAACATCCTAGATGCCATCAAGAAGATCTCCCAAGTCAATACCTTGTAATCGTATATGGTTTTATTTCGGATCATAAATGACTCATAGCCATTTCTCGGACTTAGGTCCACCATCTCTTCTTCATAGTTCGTAGGTCTATCATATTCCATTAATATGACCTTCATAACAAGATTGTCGTAACACACAGTGTGGAACACAACCTCGTATGCCTACGCTCTTAGTATAAGCTCAGAACATCATGATTTTGAATCATCAGCTTTTTCAAGCTATGGAGGCTGACACCGAAAACACTTTCGGTTGCGCCACTCTGATGTCTGGAGAAGAAGTTCACCAACTTCGTCTAGCTCTACTTTCTTTCTCACTTATACCCTCGGACAAGAAACTATTTCTTTCGCAAGGTATATCCCGGCAACTGTGTTGCCTATGTCGTGAGACATGTACCCAACTAACTCTTTAGGTAGGGTATACTACAAAGATTAATCCATTTTAGGTTTGATCACATCGAAACACTAAATTGCTGAAACGACAATCCAGGCTTAAAGCCATGCCATCACTCGTATGGTATTGTCTCCATGGATTCAAATGGTTTCCCTATTTGCTAACGTGAGTGTTTATATTTCTACCATATGACTCTAATGATCACAATAATTCGGTAAGAGATTTATTTACCACACACTATCCAATAGGGTGTAATTACGACGTCCTAACACACCATGACACTATGGTGTTCCATGCGACGTAATTTGTGGAACTCTTCTCACAAGTCTTCCAATGATGTGCCAACATTATAACTCAAATCTTCATTCCTCGATATGCATCGTGGGAATTTGATTTTCTTGTTAAGTTTATTTCCTACTTCATTCTGGACTTGTTTGATTGAATCAAAATTTTCAGGCCAACATTCCCCGAGTGGATATCCATATATCTATTCGAATGTTCATGAAGTCTATGAAATAAAGACTTCCACTATACATTAAAGTACTTCATTGATTCACATACACCGAAATGCACGATTCTAAACAAGCTATACTCAAAACGTTCAGTGAAGTTCACGAAATAAAGGTCTCCACTACCCGTCAATTACTTCATTGAACCACATACATCTCTATGTATGACTATCAATAAGTTATATGCCCGCTTTCCGAAAACGGTGTCACAGTTATTCAAGTGTCAAAAGATCAAATCTTAGGACTTGTAGGTCCATCCAGTGTGGAGCTAATGCATATAACATTGACATGACTAAACGGTAGTGCCACACATATGTGGTGTCTTTATTAAGTTTGTATCCTTTGGCATTAATATTATGAATGTGGGAGCTTCTACCATCTAAATTCAAATCGGCATATGATCATTACTTCATAAATGTAGGACACCAATTTCTCACTATCATGTATGAACAAGTGTCTCGCTAGAGGAGACACACTTGTAACGATCATACTAACAGGCGATCATAAAGAATTTACCCAAATGGTAGATCTAGAGGGAGAGTGTCTATGGCCATCACAACAACTTGATTGCCATTATCAACACGCAATGTCGCCTCATCCTTTCAAGCTACTCAAGCAGTAAACATGGTTTTTCGCAAAACATGACTAGTTCAAAACCTAGTCACTACTGCGAGTACTTGCTTAGCTAAAACATTAATAACATGTATATCATATATACACCATCATCATTGATGACTTCCGGCAATTTGTTTCATCTTCTTGATACTTCCACCGTAATCAAGAACCATGAAGGTGAATGATTCCCCTTGCATGACATAGTCTATGACAGAGGATTTGCACTTGGCAACGATGTCTGTCATACAGTGATCGAGTTGAGCGAGGCGTCTCAATGTTCATCAAGTATGAACATATGTCATTAAGCATGACCGCCATGTGCTCCCTCAATGTGTGCATTCTCTTCCATGTTGGTTGAGAAGACAATCAGTCAACGTACTGATAAACTTCATCAACCCAACTTTAGGGGTACCCCGAGTTTTAGCGACCACATCATATGTTCGCGATCAAATAACTCGTACCCACCGTTGGTTCTCTATGGCATAGCATACACTGGACTATGATGATATCATCCGCTCAAAATCCGATAATCCAAATTATCTTTTGTTAGCGGAATCTCCGGGTTTATCTCCTAGCGGGTATTGTAGCACAAAGAGCTAACGGTTTAAACAAGGAGTATCCTCAAGCTAAAGTATAAAACTATGAAGTTTGGACCCAACCTTTTAAGTTTCTCAATCGCGGGAATGCGCCTAATTTAAAAACATGCTATCACAATGGTTAATATCTACAAAGGTTTGCAAAACAGACTCTGTTCATTATAATCTGAGTTCTAGTATTTTAGAAAATAACTATCCGAACTCCCACTCAAACGAACATCCCTCCTGGTCGTTTAAGCGATTACACGACCCCCATCCATTGTACCACCCCTCATCATCAGAGCCGGCGGCACAACTTCAAGAGTAGACAAAAGTCCGCCACACCAATTTTGTGACTCGTGCTCGACCTTTCGGTCTCCCTGTTCCGAGGCCATATTTCTGAATATGCTAGGCTCGCCACCAAAAACATCCACGTTGACGCGTGTGCAACATGGCTTACACCCACTGTATGCGAACGACGAGATGTCTGACACCCGATCATCACGGCCTGCCTCATAACGTAGAACTTTCTTGGTGGTGCGCGTTGGAGGGAGAACACTAGTGGTATTTTGAAGGGATCATCTTATATAGCTACCGCCGTGTAACTAATATATACTATATATACAATCACACAATATAAGATGCACACAAAACATCAAATGTAATGCAATGTGATATAGTCCATTGCGCCATGGTCTTCTTGGCGCCCGCAGTTTATAAACAATTTAATAAACCTACCTTGACCATATCACATAGCCCCTGCAAAATAAAGTTAGACGCTTCTACTTTATCTTTTGCATATTTTACGTGGCTCGGGGATTTTGTAAATAGAACCGCTTCATACCTACGAACCTTATGACCACAACAACGATCCAATAATTGCATGTTTAAGCATCCCTTTCGGTCCCTCCATTGAAAATGCAAAGCCAACTAAAGAGAGAGAAACAGGCACCCGCCAGCCACAGATACGGTACAAGCCGTATGCCAGTAGTGGAACCAGTCTCGCGTAAGCGTACGCGTAAAGTCGGTCCGGGCCGCTTCATCAACTCGATGCCGCTGGAATCACAAGTGCACACTAGAGGGTAGCAAATAACAGGAACGGTGCCCCCGTGCAGAACACGGGTTCTAACAGCGTACAGCTATATCTACGATAGATCGGCTCTGATACCACTGAAGGGGGCCGTGTGCAGAAAACAAAAAAATTCCTAGCAACGATATCCTTAAACTAGCCAAGATCTACACTATGCAGATATAGTAGTACGGCGGAGATCGGAATACATACCCTCGTAGACCGAATAGCGGGGATTACGCTCCCGCACAAGCGTTGATGACGAAGACGACGTAGCCGACCTCTAGGTCGCGGAGAACTCGGCGTGACAAAGACGACGAAGATGACCCCAAGGTCGGGTGGAGGAAGTAGGCCTCCGAGTACCGCTAGCGCAGCACCTCGCAGGGCGCCACACACATACGGTGGAGACGACGGCCTCCGAAGCTCCAGTCCAGGACGAGCAGCGGAAGACTTGGACCGGAACACCAGCAGCGCGGCAGCGGGCTATGGTGGAAGAGACCCCCCTCCTCTACTCGGCGCGGCTCCGACAAGGGAACCACGAGATCGAGAGAGAAGTTGGGAATTAATTAGTGAACTAAAAAGCCAGGGGTGCCCCTTCTTATATAGGCTCCCAGGGGGAGCCAACCTTGCCAGTCAGGCAATGTGGGACTATCCCCCATTGCCTGGTGCGGCCACACATGGTGCGCCGGCCCCTGGTGGGCCCCTTTTGGCCCACCTGGGTCGGCCCCATGGCTCCCACCGAATTCCCCTAGGGAATTTTCCCCCTCTTGGGCCTTCTTTCGACCAGAAGACCCATTTAGGGAAATCAGCCTAAATAAATTCGAAAATAAATATATAAATCCTATTTGCATATTAATTACACTAATTAATATCAAACATAATATATATAATTTTTCCAACCTCCGAAAACTCTTTCGGCGCTGCCCGATCTCCATCGGACCCCTCCCGGGACGCTCCCGGTGATCTCTTTCCTTTCCGATTGTCTTGTCGAAACCCCTTAAGTGTGTTACCCTAGCGGTTCGATATAATAACAGGTATGATCAAGACTCCTCTATGATCAACGACTAACTCGTAGGCCTGGACCCCATGAATTAATCCCTGTGATATAACGAATGACTTTCATCTATCAAACCTGGACGTCTAGTCTTAAACCCTTTGTCATGTCGATACTTAGCGCGTCCGAGTATCATTCTCAGATATCTCCATACCTAGCATGATCTCGTTACTGACATTGCTATCTTCTACTCGTCTATGATATTATGTCAGCTGGTGACCTAGTCACATGTTTGCAAACTCATTTGACATAATCTCACCGAGTGGGCCCTAGAGTATCTATCCGGCTATGCGGACTGACAAATCCCGTTGTTGACCCCTCGTCTCAACTACCCCCTTCCGATACCCAAAAGTATCACCTATCATTGTCACACTATATAAGATATGATGTTTGGTGCGATCAAAGTATCTTCCAGGGATAACAATAAGAGTTGGTCTCACGGTCTTAAGGCGTAATGACTATGTCCTATAAATACTGGGTATGTCCATCACATCGTTACACCTAACGATATGACTCCCATTGCCGACCGGCGCCATGCCCTATGATCGGAAAACCTCGATCATCAATCGCGCAAGGAAACTAGTCTTAGTAGAGGCTACTAGGGACCTGGTTGTTTATCTACCACACCTG
Source organism: Poa annua (assembly GCA_026929855.1). Taxonomy (NCBI): domain Eukaryota; kingdom Viridiplantae; phylum Streptophyta; class Magnoliopsida; order Poales; family Poaceae; genus Poa; species Poa annua. The sequence goes on along the minus strand of CM049430.1, from coordinate 77,016,786 downwards.
TATTAATGTTTCCGCTTAATACAGTTATAGCATGGTATAAAACATATAATGAACGATTTGGGCTATTGCTAATAAACTATGTTCATTAAGTGCCTCTAGGGCATATTCCCTTCAGTATCCCACTTGCACTAGAGTAACACTTAATCTAGTTTACAACTTAGTAAAAGCTCAACACCCATAGCATCTTGGTGCCTGCTCGCCCCGTGGAAGAGGAATACAGTCAATAGAACTCACACATTGAGATCTATATGTGCTTTGCAACACTTCTATGTCACCTAGTTTGACATCAACCCGTATCTTACGATGACGGTGAAATATATCCCAGTGGATGGAGTGAGACTCGAGCATTCCCGTAGCATGCGCCTTAAAAGTCTAAGAGATCTATTAAGGGGACCACCTACGCTCGGAAAATTGCTCAGTCCAATCACACTTGCTACTTCTAAAGTCGTGATATATTTCTATACCTATGGCATGGCCTCCATCATCTCTGGGTCGATCACCCCATGAAAAACCACAGAAGAGGCACCAAGGAAAACTCCTGTATCTCCTCGAACCACCGCTGCAACCGCAACACAGTCACTATTATTCGATAACTTAGCATCGACATTAACCTTAGAAAGTCCAACTGGTGGCGGGATCCACTTAGGAGGGGCATCCCCACCCTCCCTCCGAACCTTAACAGGTTTCGGCCTCTCCAGCTGGCCTAGCTCGGAGATAAAACTGTCCACAAAACAGTGCGTACTCAGCGGACTCTGAAACGAGTCTTCATGGATTGCCTTGCGCCGGGCATGCCAGATAGCCCATAAGGTTACGCACATCCGAGTCAGCTGATCGTGTGAGAGGGTCTCAACCATAGCAAATAGCCATGGCTTTGCCTCTGTATGCTCCTCTTGGCACATGTGTTCAAGAAGCTCTTCATCCGCGAGAGCCCACACACATCTTGCCATATTACACTCCAATAACGAGTGTCGCCAAGAATCCTCAGCACCGCAAATTCCACACGAACTCACGGGGACTATGTGGCGTCTATGCAACAGATCCGCCGTTGGTAGCGAGTGCCTCGCCAAACGCCACAAAAAAACTTTCAGCTTTGCAGGTACTTGAATGTGCCAAAGGCTTGTCCAACTCTTCCGTACCTCCTCTTCCTTAGAGCCCGAGGCTCTCTCCTCAAGCCACGAGTCTGTTCTTTCCCTTAACTGGGATAACATCCGAATGTACACTGAAGATGCTATTCCTATCATAGTGCCACGCCCAAAAATCTGCCTGCACCCGTGTGCTAAGAGGGATTGATGGAATAACTTGCACATCCATCGGGAGACAGTGTGTTTTTAAAAGATCATATTTCCATTGATTGGTCGTTTGATCAATGAAGTCTGACACAAGTTGTGGAGTTTGTTGATCAGGTGGCGTCACACATGCTAGCGGTCGCAGGGCTCCATCCCTTGGAAGCCAGTTGTCCGCCCAAGCATGTGTATCATGGCCTGTACCAATACGGCGAATCAAACCAGCAGCTAGCACTTCCCTTCCTTGTACGATGGATCGCCAAACCTTGGACGGATGGGACCCCAACGAAGCATCCAGAAAATCGCCATTAGGAAAGTATATAGCTTTTAACATCCGGGCATTAGAGTCTCAGGAGATTGCATGATGCGCCACCCTTGTCGTGCCAGCAGAGCCAAGTTGAAAAAGCTCGAGATCACGAAAACCTAGACCACCTAGGTATTTTGGCTTCGTCATATCGTCCCAAGCGACCCAACAAGTCTTCCTCTTCCCCTCCTTCGAGCCCCACCAGAACTTCCGTATGAGGGAAGTTATATGTTGACATAAGCCTCGCGGGAGCTTGAAGCAGGCCTGGAATAAATCGGTATAGCAGTACTGCCTTGATCAAAACATCTTTTCCGCCCGCAGATAAACATTGCTCTATCCAACCTTGGATCCTCTTCCAAATACGGTCCTTCAAGAATTTAAAGGCTCCATTCATAGATCTTCCAACATCAGAAGGCATCCCCAGGTACTTTTCACTCAAAGACTCATTTTGAACATCAATAATCTGCATGAGCTCTTCTCTTACTAAACGTGGACATCTCTTGCTAAAAAAGATGGATGACTTGTCCAAATTTATCCTTTGTCCTGACGCACGGCAATAGACATCCAAAGTATCACGCGCTCCTCAAGCACACTCCCCATTTGCCCTGAAAAACAACATGCTATCATCGGCGAAAAGGAGATGGTTCACCGCCAGAGCAGTAGGAGCCACCTGTAGACCTTGTAGAGTTGATGATTCACTTCTGGCTTTTAAGAGGCACGACAGGCCCTCTGCTGTTAACAAAAACAAATAAGGTGATATTGGATCTCCTTGACGGATACCACGGGAGGGTTTAAACTCTTGTAATTTCTCCCCATTAAAAAGCACTAAAAAGGACACCGTAGTGACCATCCTCATAATCATCCGAACCCATGTCTGATGGAAACCCAACTTCTTCATTATTGCTTCCAAGTATCCCCATTCGACACGGTCATAGGCCTTCCTCATATCAAGTTTCAGAGCACAAAATCTATGCTTGACTGACTTGTTCCGTTTCATGAAGTGGAGGCACTCAAAAGCAGTGATTATATTATCTATGATCAGCCTGCCCGGAACAAACGTTGATTGCTCGTCAGATATGATCTCCGGTAACACCAACTTCAGTCTATTGGCCAGCACTTTCGAGGCGATCTTGTATATGACGTTGCAAAGACCGATAGGACGAAACTGACCCAACTCTTCAGGTTTATCCACCTTAGGGATCAAAACAATGAAGGTCTAATTAAAATCTGTTGGATCATCCTCACCACGAAGCACACGAAGAACTATGTTTGTTACTTCCTCACCACAAAGATCCCAATGGCGCTGGAAGAAATGCGCCGGATAGCCATCAGGCCCTGGAGATTTTTGAAGGGGTTCCGGTGCAGAAAACAATAATTTTTCTAGCGTATGAAACCCTAACTAGCCAGGATCTATCTATCTAGTACATGCGGTAACGGTGGCGGAACGGGTCACATTACCTCCATGTAGACCGATAGCGGGGATTACGCTCCCGCACAAGCGTTGACGATGAAGTCGTACGTAGCCGACCTCGGGTCGCGAAGAACTTGCCGCGATGTCGTGGACGATGACGCCGGGGTGTCGACGATGACCTGAGTCGACGGGCGTCGGGCGGAAGATGGCGGAGCGCCGGCACCAGGGGGTGCGCCGGCGGCAGGGGGGAGGCGGCGCGGCGGCTGCAGGGGCGAGACAACGTCGCTCAGGCTCCTCAAAAAGATTTACCTCCGAGCACTCGCAAATATACGGAGCTTAACGACAACCCCCGGTCATTCAGATCCAGCTGAAATCGTAGGGGTAGATCTTATCTAGAATCCCTTAGGGCAACGGCGCCCGGCGGTATAGCTTAGGGGGAGAGAGGAGGCAAAACGGGCGGAGAAACAGCTCGGTCGGCCTGCAATACAATTAAATGTATTTTCCATGAATTAATCCAATTAATATGCCTTGCTATATAAAGGGGGAAGAGGGCGTGCAAACTCCTTGGCTCCCCCATGTGGGACTAAAGGAAGAGAGGGGAGGGGGGGTTCGGCCGAACCCCCTTGGGCCTCTCCCTCTTCTAGTCCAATTCGGACTAGGGGGGCTTGAGGCCCCCTTACTTGGTGCGCCACCCCCTCATGGGCCCATGTGGGTGGCAGCCCCTTTTTATCCTTTATTTATTTAATATTAAACTAATATAAAATATAATTAATTAATCATAAATATATTTAAATACTAATTAATATCCCATGACTCCGAAACAACTTCGGAACCACCCGAACAACTTTCGGACATCCCTGGAACCATTCCAGACTTCCCCGGAACTCCTTCCGGACCACCGGAACTCTTTCCGGATCATTTCTCTCTCTCCAACAAATTCCTATAATATTCCAGAACCTATCTCCTGGTGTCGCTAAGACCTTAAGTTTGTTACGCTACGGTTCGAGAACACTCCAGACATGGTCGAGACACTCCGCTCACCAATGATCGTCAGGGATACCTGGATGTATATGACGGCCTCTGTGCATTCTACGAATATCGTCGTTGAACCATGAATATGATGTTCATTCCCTTTGTTTCTGCGATACTACCTTGTCCGAGATATGATCGTAGACACACCGATGCCTCTGTTGTATCTCGTTACCGACGAAGGTTATTAACTCGTCTGCGATATTACATCTCCATGACCTAGTCATAAACTGCGCAGCTATATAGATGCAATATCACCGAGTGGGCCCAGAGTATCTTTCCATTACAAGGATGGACAAATCCCGCTCTTGATCCTTACGTCTCGATGCTCTTTCGGAATACCCAAGATGGACACCGTTATTGTCATGCTATATAAGACACAACGTTTGATGCTCTCAAAGCACCCCTACGAAGCATCCATAAGTACGGTCTCACGGTCTAAGGAATAAGCTATCACAATCTTATCTATTGCAAATGACAAACATCGTAATACGATCTTATTGCAATACTTTGCGTATGTCCATCATCTTATTCAACTAACAAGATGACCCCATTGTCAACCGACGTCATTGTCCTTGATCGGGAATCTCGATAACCTGTTGCCCAATGGACTAGCTCATATAGAGGCTTGCTAGGGACCTGGTTGTCTATGTATCACACGTGTATTAATAATTCCGATTAATGCAGTTCTAGCATAATACAAAAACCTATTATAAACTTATGAGATAATGCAATAAATACTACTTATTTATTTGCCTCTAGGGCATATCTCCTTCAGTCTCCCACTTGCACTAGAGTACAAATAAACTAGCTGCATTTTACTTTATCAGAATCCCTTATCAAATAAGAATCATTTGATAATGCTTGCTTGTGGAAGAGTGTTACTGCACAATCCATGATTGTACATGCTTTTGCGATTCACTGACATCAACTTGCTTGATATCACCATGTTGTCTAACAACATATATGCAAATACCATAACTAAGTGAGACTTCTGTTTCCCAGCGCTTACTCTGATTATACTAACTAGATAACTGCCCTGAAAACACACTCAGCCATAGAGAGCCCCTTGTAACAATTACAAACTCGCGATATCTACATACTTTCACATCAACGTAGAAAACTTGACTTTCTAATGTCAATCCAACAACTAACGCACTTCTACTTCCAGTAAATTCTAAATTTACTTTTATAACTGCTCTTCTTCCAAGAACATCGGTTATATTTCATCGAGCAGATAATGTGGTTTCTGTATGATGTCTAATATTACATAATAGACCCACATGTCATACAACCATTACTTTCATGCATCATTACTCCTAATGATCAATTGGATTCCAAAGGACCATCCTTTTGATTCTATTCTGACTCCTAAGATATAATCCGAAACAACTCGACTAACTATTTAAAATTCTCGTTCTATTTCAAAATAGACACTAACTTTCAAATAGTTTCACAACTTCATCCTATTCTATTGGTACAGTTTCACAATGTGTTAACTACACAAGATGAATTCGACTCCCACTCAAATTATGTCTCCACATATTTGATAACACGAGCTCCCACTCAAAAACGTATCATCCACATATTTGAGTTCCTGAGCTCCCACTCAAAAATATGTTCTTTACATATTCCACCTGAGTAAACTAACATTGACTCCCACTTAACTCGACATTTTGGTCAAACCAAAAACATTGATCCATTATCAATTCGAGTTTAATACAAACTACAATATTACATTAATACAAATCCCTCAGACTTCAAGCATGTCCACACAAATGTAGTCAACAAATTTGATCTTGTCCAAGACACATTTCTTGACAAGACATGCTACCGCGTCTTTCCTATAGTCACATTTCTCATATAACACCTTATATGACGATTAAACAATCTTATTCCTCTAATAAGAATTGCAGCAACAATTACTCTCTTAATCCTTTCAAATGCAACTTTGGATTTCCAGGCTCAAAAAGCCTTTGTTCGTATGCCGATATTTTCTCAACTTTTCTTTGTATTCATAAAGCGCACCTTGATCTGTCAACAAGATCTGAAATACTTAATACAGTGATGTGACCTGACCGCAATATTAAATATAACAGCACTTTATTTAGAAGTTTCTTTCATGAAAATATTATGATCTTTATGAAGAGGATTGCAAGCAGAAAACAATTTTGTAGTCTCCCTCACTCTTAATCACCAAATTTTCATTAGCAGACATATACTCTTTGGAACACCTTCCAACATAGGTGCGACACTTTATTCCAAACTTCTAATTCCAATCCATAAACCATAATTCGAAAAATCATCTTTTTCTCGGAATTACATAGACAACAAACTGAACTTTGTTTCTAATTGGTTTTGTAATACACTCCCATTCAATGCGAGTATTCTATAAAGAACTATTCATGTATATACCGAATTATCGTGTAATCATATACATGTCGACACTACTGTCGATCTCACGAATTCTTGTTGAGAAAAACATCTATTTTCTAAAGTGGACATTGACTATAATGTTTCGAACATATTAGGAGATTCTAAGACTGATTCTGACGGACCACACTTTATTTAAAATAGAGCATGATTATAATTCCCCACATATCACTATATATGACATTATAATTTTGTGAAACAAATTTCCACAAGTCCTTTTGCGCTGAAACCATAATTCAAAAATATTGTCCTTTGATCGAACCTTGTGAATACAATATTCACTAATCTTTCTTCTGAAAAACCCCATTTGATCTATTATCAAATTAATTTCGGACTCCATAATTTATCGGGCAAATACTCCTATTTACCAAAATCATGGAAGAATTCGGATCATGCAATAACACCATTGATTAATCATTAAAAATGACTCTCAATCAATTTCCTCTAGTATTGCAACTTCAATACTGCATTTCAAACTTAATCAATTTTGGCACTCGAAATACTTAAATGGACCAAAAATATCCATTACTTCTTTCATTGCCTTTATGACTAAATTCGATGGTGTTTGTTCTTTGGACACATAATTTTATCATTCCCGCTATTATAAATGTATATCATACGCATAATGTAATTGAGATGTGATGCAAATTACTCATAACATGAAACAACTGCTTTGTTTCATAACATAAAACAACTGATGTGTTCTATATGAATAATTATGTCTTGTAACATTCAATACACCAAACTAGATCATATTCTCACTATTAGAAAATGTCTTATAAAAAACTATTGATGATAACTAATATGATATCTCGAGGGCGTGAGCACTACTGGCCATGAACTTGCCATCACTCGTGCACTGTCACGTCACCCTTCGCCACATACTTGTGATAATCAGGGACTGTTTCACAAATAGAACAAGTATCAAATACTTTTCATCAAGTATGAGAAGAATACATTTATATCTTCGTATATCAAATATACCCGTAGCGTCGAAGAACTCTTCTTCGATGGAATCAACTTTTAGAGATTTGAACGTGTTCACAAATGTGAAGAAGCTCACCGTGTCTCTATAGCATATTCACGCACATGCTATTCACAGCTAGGAGGTAAAGCACAATCTCTATTGCACTGGAGTTCGCTATCTAGAAATCATAGATATTCGTAAGCCTGAAGTAGATGTCACACAACTTCTTCAACTGAGTCTCCAGACAGGTATGCTCCCCATGTGAATGGTCCGGAACTTTCTAAGTTGTCTGAACTGCTCAAGACTCAATTCATCTTTGAAGTGACCTCTGATCGCATCAATCACGACATATGGCTCCATGTGTTGAAACAACTTTCAACTCAGGTGCTAGGCATACGCTCATGACGATCGTCACTTCCATGAACATGTCATGATGCTTACGGAACTCATCATCTTCCTCCTTGCGATCAGAATCATCTGGTCTAACTTCTAACTAATGTTCTAGGACATATAGGATGTTTGTTGTGTTTGGAGAATGTTTTAAAAACCCTTGTACCATCTGATGAAGTTGGACCCGTCGGCTTCCAAGGTAGAATCCGAGCTCTTGAAGAAGTAACCGAAGCGTAGTTCCGTAGTCTCCAGATGTGATCGCAAAAGAGGTAAGGTAAAGTTTATAACATATAGGTGAGTTTTAGTTCTATAATCTCATTATCAAAAACACACCACACCAAGATTATTATCCCTAAAAATAATAATGGCGATTACACGACCCTCATCCACCACACTACCCCCGATCATCACGGCCGGCAGCACAACTTCAAAGGTGGACATAACATGTCGATCACAACAACTATGTGACTCGTGCTCGATCTTTCGATCTTCCCGTGTTCCGAGGCCATACCTCTGAGTATGCTAGGCTCGCCAATCAAACCTCGAAGACCCTGCGCGTGCAACATGGCTTACACCCACTGTATGCGAACGACGAGATGTGTGACACCCGATCATCACGGCCTGCCTCATAACATAGAACTTTCTTGGTGGTGCGCAACGAGGGAGAACACAATTTTGGTATTTTGTTAGGGATCATCCTATTCATGATGTTATAATTGTATATCTAGCATATAAGCAATCAATATGATGCACACACAACAGCACACAATAATGATGCAATGAAGTGCGATGTGACATGGTCGATGCGCCTGGACCTTCATGGCGCCATGTGCCTGGCCCCCGGCGCCCCGGCATAGCTCCGAGTCTACAGAACCCTCCAATGCCTCCGACAGTACGAGTAATATTAAAACTTACCGTAACCATGTCACATAAAATAACGCCTCTGCAAAACAAACGCCTCTAGCTTTATTTAGTTTTGCAAGTTTTACGTGGCATATAGGCTTATTCGTAAGAGAATCGCTTCCCTGCCTACGAACTTTGTACCACAACGTCGATCGTATAATTGCATGTTTAAGCATCCCTTTCGGGCCCTCCATTGAAAATGCTTTGCCGACTAAAGAGAGAGAAATAGACACCCGCCAGACGCAGATACGGTGCAAGCCGTATGTCAGTAGTGGAACCAGTCTCGCGTAAGCGTATGCGTAAAGTCGGTCCGGGCCGCTTCATCAACTCAATACCGAAGGCATCGCAAGTGCACGCTAGAGGGTAGCAAATATAAGAAAGACGCCCTCATTCAACATGAGTTCTAACCGTACCAGCCGTACTACGCATAGATCGGCTCTGATACCACTGAAGGGGTTCCGGTGCAGAAAACAATAATTTTTCTAGCGTATGAAACCCTAACTAGCCAGGATCTATCTATCTAGTACATGCGGTAACGGTGGCGGAACGGGTCACATTACCTCCATGTAGACCGATAGCGGGGATTACGCTCCCGCACAAGCGTTGACGATGAAGTCGTACGTAGCCGACCTCGGGGTCGCGGAGAACTTGCCGCGATGTCGTGGACGATGACGCCGGGGTGTCGACGATGACCTGCGTCGACGGGCGTCGGGCGGAAGATGGCGGAGCGCCGGCACCAGGGGGGTGCGCCGGCGGCAGGGGGAGGCGGCGCGACGGCTGCAGGGGCGAGACGACGTCGCTCAGGCTCCTCAAAAAGAGTTACCTCCGAGCACTCGCAAACATACGAAGCTTAACGACAACCCCCGGTCATTCAGATCCAGCTGAAATCGCAGGGGTAGATCTTATCTGGAATCCCGCAGGGCAACGGCGCTCGGCGGTATAGCTTAGGGGGAGAGAGGAGGCAAAACGGGCGGAGAAACAGCTCGGCCGGCCTGCAATACAGTTAAATGTATTTTCCATGAACTAATCCAATTAATATGCCTTGCTATATAAAGGGGGAAGAGGGCGTGCAAACCTCTTGGCTCCCCCATGTGGGACTAAAGGAAGAGAGGGGAGGGGGGGTTCGGCCGAACCCCCTTGGGCCTCTCCCTCTTCTAGTCCAATTCGGACTAGGGGGGCTTGAGGCCCCCTTGCTTGGTGCGCCACCCCCTCATGGGCCCTCTTTGGGCCCATGTGGGTGGCAGCCCCTTTTTATCCTTTATTTATTTAATATTAAATTAATATAAAATATAATTAATTAATCATTAATATATTTAAATACTAATTAATATCCCATGACTCAGAAACAACTTCGGAACCACCCGAACAACTTTCGGACATCCCTGGAACCATTCCAGACTTCCCCGGAACTCCTTCCGGACCACCGGAACTCTTTCCGAATCATTTCTCTCTCTCCAACAAATTCCTATAATATTCCAGAACCTATCTCCTGGTGTCGCTAAGACCTTAAGTTTGTTACGCTACGGTTCGAGAACACTCCAGACATGGTCGAGACACTCCGCTCACCAATGATCGTCAGGGATACCTGGATGTATATGACGGCCCCTGTGCATTCCACGAATATCGTCGTTGAACCATGAATATGATGTTCATTCCCTTTGTCTCTGCGATACTACCTTGTCCGAGATATGATCGTAGACACACCGATGCCTCTGTTGTATCTCGTTACCGACGAAGGTTATTAACTCGTCTGCGATATTACATCTCCATGACCTAGTCATAAGCTGCGCAGCTATATAGATGCAATATCACCGAGTGGGCCTAGAGTATCTTTCCATTACAAGAATGGACAAATCCCGCTCTTGATCCTTACGTCTCGATGCTCTTTCGGAATACCCAAGATGGACACCGTTATTGTCATGCTATATAAGACAGAACGTTTGATGCTCTCAAAGCACCCCTACGAAGCATCAATAAGTACGTTCTCACGGTCTAAGGAATAAGCTATCACAATCTTATCTATTGCAAATGACAAACATCGTAATACGATCTTATTGCAATACTTTGCGTATGTCCATCATCTTATTCAACTAACAAGATGACCCCATTGTCAACCGACGTCATTGTCCTTGATCGGGAATCTCGATCAACGGTTGCCCAATGGACTAGCTCATATAGAGGCTTGCTAGGGACCTGGTTGTCTATGTATCACACGTGTATTAATAATTCCGATTAATACAGTTCTAGCATAATACACAAACCTATTATAAACTTATGAGATAATGCAATAAATACTACTTATTTATTTTCCTCTAGGGCATATCTCCTTCAATTTTGTGGGAAACATTTGGAACAGGGCTTCTTTCACATCCTTCTCGCTGATTACCTTCAGGAGATCTCTATTCATCGCCTCCATGACACGGTTAGGAACTGTATCAAGCACCGCTGCCATGTTCTCCTGTCGTGGTGGAGTCACGGCAGATGCCATAGGATGGCCAAAGTGTGGGGCCGATGGACGCTGGTGGATCCGGGGAGGGCTAGCGAACTATAGAGCTCACACGGAGGAGGATGTCGGTTTGACCGGGATCACCGAAGAACAACAAACACAACCGAAGGGAAGATAAGAAGATCTAGCAATACAAATAACTGCACGAAGGCAGAGGACACACACACACACGATGTACCCAGGTTCGGGGCCCTCGTGGGGAGGTAACACCCCTACTCCTGCCTTCCCTCTCAATATAAGTGTGGAATAAGATCTACAACACGTTCTTGGAGCTCTTGCAATGATGAACACGAAGAACAAGATGAACTAGAGAAAGGGAGGAGTACATGTCCTACGAGTAAATGAGACTAAGGTCTTGGCTCCCAAGTTGGTCCCTCTTCACTTGAGCAGTTATGGCGCCTTTTATAGAGTTCCGCCCGGAGGGCCGGAAACCCTAATCCGGGATGGCCCCACCAGATAGGCCTAACGGTTATGTCGACACTGGCTAGTGCGACCTAGCCGCCTACCTATCCGGCATAGCCCTGCCGTCATCATTCCGGCAAGGACATCAGGCGCCGTCCTGGAACATCATTGTCCCTCTGTCAGAGACAAGACATGTCTTTGCCCATCCCGAGTAGCCTTTTCCGGATTGCCGGGCTAGGCATGTCCGATCTTGTCGTACCGTTATCGTATCGGCTGACACGCTTCCGTGTCAGGCGGGAGGTGACCATGCTTCCGCGTCAGGGGGGATGGTACTTCCCCTCGCGCCAGGCGGGAAAGCCTGCTCCGGACCGTTGACGATCTACCAGCATCCCCCATGCCGGCTACCTCCTTGCTCCATCCTGTAAGTCTTTCCTGCACACATCGGACAATTTGCTCTGGCCGAGATCTACACACCGGTTAGCTTGTACCCGGGGAGCAAGCTTGTACCTTTCTCACCTACCCGGGGAGTCTATCCGGTTCCCCGGGATCTCCTCCACCGGGAGGTGTACCCGGAGCCTCCGAGATCTTTTCCGGATGTATTCGAGTAGAACTTCTAGGATGAGCATCTCTAGGCCTAGCCTCCCGAAGATGTCTTGGGCTGTCACCAAAGACATCTTAGAGAAGCTAGTTCTTAGAGGAACCATCCGCTTGATTATGCTGTGGTGCAGGCCTGGGGGCTATTTATAGCCGCCAGGGATGACCCTTGCGCCCGCCAGGAGGCACCTTGCACTCTACCAGCTCTGAAAGGTCAAATTACCCCTTCAGCGCACTAGGGGGTGGCCCTTGCACTCGCCAAAGGTCAAATATTGTTGCCACACTGTGAGTCGTGCAGAGATTTGCCCTACCCGGGGGGTAGCCCCCCGACACTAGTCCCCGAAGCTGGTGTTGTGCAGCGACCCAAGACGATGCGCGGGATCAGCTTTAAGAAAAAAGAAGAGCACTTAAGCAAGCGAAGATCGACCTTTAGTTTTGGTACCGAGATGTATTTCACCGACAGCCCTATCCGGAGGTCGCGCTCGCGTAAATGAGATAGCACTCTTAGTCGGTCACCCGGATAAGGCCGTGCCGGTCTGAACTTCACCTTCTATGTCGGGGAAGATGCCGTTTTATGGGGGGAGGGTCCCACCCGAGGTCTTGTCAATGCAGAGAGGTACTCGAGTGCTTTTGACTAAGCATGCCGCTGCTCGGGTTCACGCGCCGGGAGCCGCAGCCGATCCGAAGTCCAACTGTTGGGGCTCTGTGGCCCGCGGTGTGGACGGATCGGGCGCTCCGGGCGACGCCACGTGCCGCGCGGCGCAAAACTAATCCCACCCACGATTTGGGAGATCGTGGGCGGGAAAAAACGGAAACCGCTCCGGGGCTTCCCATAAATAGGGGAGCGGAGGAGTTATCCCCTTTCTTCCCCGATTCTTCCTTCCTCTCCGCAACCGTCCCGAGCGCTCCGCCGCTGCGCCCGCAGCTCAAGCGTCACCGTCGCCGGGCCCAGAGCTCGAGCGACACCGTCGTCGTCCGTCGCGGAAAGCGCTCGTTTCCTCAAGATCGGGCATCGGATCTCTCGCGCCCCAGTGCCATCTTCTCCGGTGTGTCTCTTTCTCCGGTGAACTTTTTTACGGTGAAGAACCACCGCATTAGCCCGTGACTTCGCGCGTCCACGAACCATGCTGTCGCCGGCGAGCGCGCTCGGCGCGGCGTCGCCGGTGGCCTACACCATGCCTTAGTTTCGATCCGCGCTAGTCCACCCTCATGCACGGCTCGGGTATTATTGTGCCGATTAAATTTATTTGTTCGAGCACGCCAGATCTCTTTAACAGGAACCCGGTTGTTGCTAGAAGTTTCCACTCCGGGATCTTCCGTTACCGGCATACTAACCCGGCTAACTGCCACTCCGCCTGCAGAGTAGCTCTGGTATGTCCTCCGTGCCATCCGAGATGGGCGACGAGAGTGTCCGAGGTTGCTGGGACGGTTCCGAGACCAATCAGGGGGACCTTGATTGGTTGTACCGGACACACCGGATCCCTCCACAGGTTGAGAGTCGACTTCCGGGGAACGAAGTTCAGCCGGAACCTCAACCCGGCGAATAGGTAGTGTTCCTCACGCACTTTGAGCGGGGGTTTGGGCTTCCGGCCAGCCCCTTCTTCCGCGACTTCCTCGACACCTACAACCTCCAACCTCATCACCTACCGGCCAACGCAATCATGATGCTCTCCGTCTTCGCCACTTACATGGAAGGGTATCTCCGTATTTGGCCGTTTGTGGATCTCTGGGCCAAGTACTTCATCCTCCGCCGCCAAGTCATCCCGAACCCGGACAAGAAGGTCAAAGATCTTGTTGACTGCGGGGCGGCAACGATCATCCCTCGCCCTGATTCCGGATTCCCTAAGGTCCAGGGGCTGGAATCATGCCGGAAGTGGCAACGGAGCTTCTTCTATGTGAAGAACCGGGCGACCTCGGGAGACTCTCCGGGATCCTCCTCTCCGGATTTCATCAACTTACCCGAGTTTGCCATGGGTCCCCCCCCCACCCCGCGTGTTCGATCTCTGGAATAGGCTCCCGGATTACGAGGAGATCACGTGTATGCACGACGTCCTGAGCGTCCTCACGGATAGTCTGTCCTCGGATGACCTCTTGTGCTGCTTTATCATCTGCCCTCTGCAGACCCGAGCTCACAAGCTGTGTCATATCAGTGGTGTTTATGACCCCACGAGAACCAGCATCTTCCCGCTGGACAAAGCTCAAGTCCGGCGGCGCGTTCGAGCTATCGCTCGAACTAAGCTGTCGGTGAATTTCGCGTGGGGTCGTGTTGCCGGCTCCCGCAAAAAACCACTGAAGCAGGTGCTTGTGTCTGCTTTTTGCCAACTTCCCTTTGCACCCGGGTTTTGCTGGAAATCGACATGGTTGTCATGCAACGATTTATTCCTGCAGCTGTTCGAGCGTCAGACAGCGGAGGACGCGATGCATGCCGGTGGCAACTTCGTGGCGGATTTTCCGATACCGAAGGAGATGCCGAGAGAGGATCCCGACGGCGAAGATCACCTCGCCATCCCCCTAGCCCGTGCTACCGCCCCGGGTAAACCCTCAACTCCAGAGGCTATCCACCTTGCATCTGACGATGATGATGGTGACGATTGTCAAATACTCGATGTGATTGACGCTCTTCCCCTCAATTGGGCTTCGCCAGTAGTTCCGAGATCAGTGGCCGTGACGAAGCGCGCCGAAACCTGGAAACGCGCGAGCTCCGACACCACCCCTGCCGGTGAGTCTGGTGGTGTCCCCAAGAAGAGTAGGCAGAAAAACGTCCTCGACGCCGGAAAGTTCCCCCTACTGTAGATTCCGGGTATGATTTGCTTGCTTTGAGTTATCTGACTTTGATTTCTCCTGAGGTTTTTTCTGACATGCTCATTATAGAGATGCTCTTGACGTCCCGGCTTCCGTGGGTCTCCACCCTCCGGGATCCCGCACTCCTAGCCCCTCCCGGGCTGCTCCTTCTCCATTTCGGCACCCGGCGTAGGACGATGAGCATCCTAAACCTGGTGTCGTGCTTCCCGAGGTCGTGGCTCCGGAGGCCGATCTCGGGGAGACTGAGGTTCTGCTACCACCCAGCTCTGCGGCTGCGGATACCATCCTTCCGGACAGCCCGCGGCGGGTGTCCCATCTTGAGGGGGATATGGCGAGCCCTCCGCGGCAAGTCGTGTCGCGTGCCTCTTCCCGGTTGACTTCCGGCAAGACTCCGCCGCCGAAGCTGTCTACTGCTTCCTCCCGACAGACTGATCTTCCTGCCGGGAACCTACGTAGCCAGGCCTCCGGGCAGAAGATAGTTGCTGCCAAGCCCAATGCCCCTCCGAAATCTTCGACGCAAGACTTGGCCCACAGCAAGGGTTCCTCTGCCCCCCGGGTAAGTATTCCGGATTACCACCACCTCCTGCTGAGATCCCTACTGCCGCCTTGCAGGCGCTTCGAGCGACCGTAAGCTCCTTTGTGTCTTCAGGATCCCGGGAGATCGTTGCCGCGAGCGCGCCTGGCCTTCGTATTATTGAAGAATACAACAAGGCCTGGCTCGCCGCTGATGCCTCCGAGATTGTGGGGGATTTGCACACTGCCGGTACGAGCCGCAGCGCCCAAGCCCTTCACGCTCTCCAGGTGGCTGCACTGGATGTCACCCGGGTGATCGATGTAAGTTTCCTCCTTCCACTTTCTCCAAAGTTTCAACTCTTCCATCCCCACTAGTCCCCGAGATTGATGCTTAGTGCTCAAGAATCCACCGAGTAGCAGATCACTAGACATTAATCTTAAAAGAAAGTTGATTTGTTTAGCCATTGTGGATTCCAGATACTCCCGAGTCCCCGGGATCCTTCCCGAATTCTGATATCGGATAACCTTTTGACACAGGATTGCGGCAAGAAATGCAGCATCGTCTTCCACCAGCTTCTTGCGGACTTCGGTCAGTCCAAGAAGTCCGAGGAGCGACCCCGGGAGGAGCGGAACGCCGCGCGAAAGGTTTCGGTGGAGCGAAAAACTGCCTTGTCGACGGCTCAGTCCGAGATCCTGCGGCTAAATGCCGAGCTTGAGAAGTCCAAGTCCACTGCTACTGACTTGAAGGCGCGTTTCCTGGACGCGACCAAGAAGCAGAAGGAAACCTTGGACAATACTGAGGCGCGCGCGCACCACGCCGAGACCGAGTTCGCTCTTCTCCGGTCGAAGGCGGATGGCTGGCTTGCTGAACTGACTGGTTTAAACCGGGACCTCAATAGTAAGTTTACCGAGATCTTTTTCTCTTGCTTTCTTTCTTTACTGCCACCACCCTCATGACCTGGCCGCTTGACAGCTCTTCTTTTTAAAGGGCAATTTGAACACTCCCGAGACGCCGCCAACCTTGCAGTTGTTGCCGCCCGGGAGAAGCGTGCCGGGAAGGGTCCTATCTCGGACTCCTGGGATATCGAGGACCACCTCATCGCTCTGAAGGCCCGGATAGTACCTCTCCGGTCGATCGGGACCGAGCTGATCAGTGCGGCCGTCCATGTCCATGGCGCTCTATGGCCTGGCGTCACCGCTACCCTCTCGGTTAGTGAATTGGCGACTGCGCTCCGAGATGCCGGCAAGCGACTTCACGCTTGGAAGCGCTCCGGTGTGCGGGCTGGTGCTGACCAAGTCTTGACCCACGTGCTCAGCTGGTACGAGGGGCTCGACCTTGATGTGATCCAGCGTCTGCGCACCATCTCGCCGTGGTGCACTGATCCGGCCAAGATCCAGTGACGCCAAGAGGTTGCGCATCGCGTCGCGTCTTGGTCCGACATTGGCGTCTTTACCACGAGTCTCATCACTTCTGACTCCGAGTCAGATTACGAAGATGATGGTGAGACGGTTGAAACCGGTGACGTGGATGCTGAGATCCCGGAGGACGACGATGCTGCTACCGGTGCTGCTTCCGAGACCGTGGCCTCCCGGGAAGGTGCTACTCCGTCGCCGGCCGAGACTTCCCACGCCGAGGCGAACCGGGAGGCTCTGGACACCACTGCCAACAGGGAGGAGACCATTGTGACTTCTCCATCTGCCGATGTACCTGAGAAACCGGCTTCTCCCACTACGTAAAACCACTAAGTGTAGAAGCGTCAGATCCCCGGGATGCCGGGTGCAACTGTAATATATACATTTTAATTCGTACTATGTTTAATGTTACGCAAACAAGTTATGCCGGTTTATTTTGCAACGAGTCCCCGAGTTCGTTTTCATGTTTACCGTAGCTAGGTAATTTCTGCTCTTGTCTACCATTTCGGCGTTCGACAGTCGAGTCACAAAATTCCTTTTACAGTATACACTACTAATGAAAATCCGAGTTCCAGTTTGCTAAATTCCCGACATAACAAAATAAACAACTGAGGGTTCCATCCAATATGTATGCCATGATAGGCTGTGCCCATCCCGGGACAGGTCGAACCGGGAATACGGGGGCATCTATGTCCATTGGCTCTGCCGACATTACTTCCATCATCATGCTATTTAGCCTCTCCGAGTTCTGTGATGCAGTCCCCGGGTTCAACACAATGTTCCCGACTTCCACCTCCATAGGTACAACTTCCGAACCATGCTCCTTGGGGATGAAGATAGAATCCGACTCGGGCGAAGGCTGGATAGACGGCTTCCTCAGATGCTCAAGAGCGATCCCGGGTGGGATGGCCTCCCGAGATGAGCCTAGCTTGGAAAACACATCTGCTGCTTCGCTTTCCCCTCTGGGTATGTGCTTGAACTCGCGGCCTTCGAAAAATCCGGACATTTTCTGCACATGGAACCGATACAAGGCCATGTTGGCGTCAATTGCATCCCAGTTCCCCGACACCTGCTGCACCACGAGGTCTGAATCGCCGAAACACTCTATCCGGCGGACGCCGATGTCCTTAGCGACATTCAGTCCATGAACTAAGGCCTCATACTCGGCGACATTGTTGGATGCCCGGAAGTGAATTTGCAGGACATATTTCAGCACATCTTGTTTCGGTGATGTGAGGACTACTTCGGCACCCAATCCGATCTTGGCCTTGGACCCATCGAAATGCATCCTCCAGAAGTTGTAGTCGGGAGCTGGAGGCTCGTATTGCATCTCGGCCCAGTCTACCAGGAAGTCCGGCAGCGCCTGCGACTTAATGGCGTCACGCCTCTCGTATGCTGGAGCGTACGGAGACAACTGGATGGCCCATTTGGCAACCCGGCCGCTAGCATCTTTGCAACCGATGATTTCGGCTAGGGGAGCCTCGCACACCACTGTGATCGGGTCCTCTCGAAAATAGTGCTTGAGTTTGGCCACTGCCAAGTATACCCCATATGCCATCTTCTGATAATGCGGGTAGTTTTGCTTGGATTCCGAGATCACCTCGCTCAAGTAATACACCGGCCTCTGTATCAGCTTGTCCCCTTCTTCTCTTTCCACGACAATAGCTAGACTTACTACCCGGTTAGTGGCAGCAATGTACAACAACATAGGCTCCTTGGGAAATGGGGATGCCAACACTGGTGCTGATGAGAGCATTCTTTTCAAGTCATTGAATGCCGCATCTGCTTGCGGAGTCCACACGAAGTTTTTACTCTTTTTCATCAGCTGATACAAGGGTAAGGCCTTCTCCCCTAGTCGGCTCACAAATCGACTTAGGGATGCCAAGCAACCAGTAAACTTCTGCACGTCTTTGAGACGTGCCGGTAGCTTCATGCTCTCGATTGCTCGTATTTTACCCGGGTTGACCTCAATTCCCCGGCTTGAAATGAGGAAACCGAGTACTTTTCCTACCGGCACGCCGAATGTGCACTTATCCGGATTCAACTTCATCCGGAATCTCCTTAAGTTTTTAAATGTTTTCCCTCAGGTCATCGACCAGAGAGGATCTTTCTTTTGTTTTTATGACTATGTCATCGACATAGACTTCGGCATTCCGGCCTATCTGGTCGTGTAAACATTTTTGCATGCACCTCTGGTATGTGGCACCAGCATTTCTCAGACCAAAAGTCATGACACGATAGCAATAAGCCCCATACGGGGTAATAAAAGCAGTTTTCAATTGATCATCCGGATTCAAAGGTATTTGGTGAAAACCGGAGTAGGCATCTAAAAAAGTCAAGAGTTCACTCCCGGCAGTGGAATCGATCACTTGATCTATCCGGGGAAGTGGAAAAGGATCTTTCGGGAAAGCCTTGTTGAGGTTGGTGAAGTCGATGCACATGCGCCACACCTTAAGCAGGATGGGATCATCCTTCTTCTTCTCTACCAGGACCGGATTTGAAATCCAATCCGGGTGCAGTACCTCCATCACGAATCCGGCAGCAAGCAGTACTGCCAGATGTTCCATGATCGCCGCTCTTCTTTCGTCCGAGAGGCGCCTAGTCGGTTGCTTCACCGGCTTCGCATCTGGCCTGACAAACAGTGAGTGCTCAGCCAACTCCCTCGGAACGCCTTGCAGATCATCACTTGACCACGCAAAAGCATCCCGATTCTCACGGAGGAAGTCGACGAGCTCGCCTTCCTATTTGCTGTCCAGGCTGCTACCGATGATGACCTGGCATTCCGGGTACTTGGGGTCAACACCCACCTTCTTGGTCTCTTTTGGTGGATGGAATGAGGTGTTCTGCTCCGGGTTTACCATCCCGGGCATTCCGAGTTGCGAGGTTTGGGCCAGTGCCACCACCTGCTGAATCCTCTTTTTCTCCTCCGCAATGACCAAGGACTCGGCTAAGTTTGAGTCGGATGTTGCACAATCCATAGAGCGCTTGTGGTCTCCTGCTATGGTGATTACCCCATTCGGACCCGGCATCTTCATCTTCAGATACCCCATGTGGGTGGATATCATGAACTTGGCCAGTGCAGGTCTGCCAATAAGCGCATGGTATGGACTTTCGAGATCTACCACCTCGAATTCCAGGCTCTCTGTCCGGCAATTCTCTCGGATCCAAATAACACCTCAACCCAGATCTTGCCCATCGGGGAGCAGGATACCCCGGGTACAATGCCGTGAAAGGTTGTCTCGGTTGGGAGCAGCGTGTTCATGGACACCCCTAACTTCAGCATGGTATCCTTGTACATAATGTTAATGACACTACCATTGTCAATTAGTACCCGGCTGAAGCGGACGTTGAGGCTTGGTCCGACAAATGTCCGGTCCACCACCAGAGCATAGCCACCAGGCTTAGGCTTAACCCGGGGGTGATCCTTCCGGCTCCAAGTGATTTCCATCTCGGACCAGTGCAGGAACTTGGGCACCGCCGGGATTACAACATTTACCTCCAGAGCGCGATGTCGCACACTCTTCCGGTCAGTGGGCTCGGTCACGAAGACCACATAGCTCTGATGTGCCTCCCGGTAGTTGCCTTGTTGGTGTCCGGATTGGTTACTCGGACCAGCGCCATTATCATTCCTGGTGTGCACCATGTTCACAGGCCAGGGAGGGGGTCCCTGGTTGGGTGGGTTAATCCGGACTGCATTGGCACCGGATAGCGGTGGAGGGGGTCTCGGTATGTTTGGCCGCGACGCCCGAGCGTTCGGCCGAGTAGCCCCCGCGCTGCCTTTTTGCAATGTGCGCTGATACCAGCTGCACTGCCGTGTAGAGTGGTTTGCAGGCTTGTTGGCCTCCAACGTATGATAACAGCATGGCCTGTTCAGCATCTCTTCATATGTCAGGGGCTTCTTCTGGTCCACCCAAGTCTTCTGCACCTCTTGGTTCTGACCCAAGCTAGACCAGTCGTTTTCTGCCGCTGATTGCTACCGGCATCTCCCTGATCTCGGCTAACTGTTGCAACTTGCTGCGAGGCATAGTAGAATTCGGGTTGACTCCTCTTTGGGCCGAAATCGTGGCGATCATGGCTTCTGCTCGGCCCCGAACGCTGAGTTCCCGCATTCCTCCTGTTGGAGTCTCCGACATCCACTAGGGGTTTGCATGGGATCTCCAAGCGTGTAGGTGTCGGCGATGCGCATGGTCTCAGCCAGGGTTGTCGGCATCTTTCTCTGCAGTTTTTGCCAAAGCATAGATCCATGCCGGCATCCCTGCGCAAACCATGAGATGGCCTGAGCTTCAATAACTCCTTCGCAAGAATTGCGAATGTTGCTCCACCGAGTAAGGTACTCCCGGTCGGTTTCGTTGCTCCTTTGCCGGCAGATGGCGAGCTGCTGCGGTCGGTTGGGCCTCTTGTACGTGCTGGTGAAGTTGCTGATGAAGGCCTCCTCGAAATCCAACCAACAGTCTATACTGCCAGTCCTTAAGTTGTTCAGCCAAATCCGAGCGGGTCCTTCCAACATTTGTGGTATGTACCACACTGCCCAGTGTCTGTTTCCACCGGCTATGCTTACTGCAGTTACATAGTCGGTTAGCCAATCTTCCGGCTTCGAGCTGTCGTCATAAGTCTTGGCACCCCGGTTGAGCTGGAAGTTTCTTACAGCTGGTTCTCGCATGATCCGAGGTCCAAAGCACGCAGGTCCCGGAGGACCTTGTTCCTCAACCAACTCGGATTGGTGAATCCGGTCGAGCCTAATCCGGGCATCCGCGGGATCTAGCTGCCGAGTTCCTATCCGGGATCCCAAAGGATTCTCGTTAGGCGGGTATCCGAGTTGCTGTAGCCTCGAGTTGCCATCATCATGCCGGTTAACCACAGGAACTAAGACTTGCTGCGGGACAGAAGCAACGTCTCTCTGTCGGTTTCCCTAATTTTGTGGTGGATACCGGGGTGGATTGCCGTGGCTTACCGCATCATTGTTTCCTACACCCTGGTTACCACCGCTATGGCTACCCCGAGCTTGACCGGGATTGTTTCGTCCGGCTTGCTGAACTCCGGCGAAGGCCGGGTCGTATGCCTGCAACTGCTTGTTTTTCCCGGATCCTCTGCTCCGGCTTCGGCTCTTGCTCTTGCTTTTACACGGATGTGGAGAGGAAGCCTCTCCGCCCGATTTGTCGCTCTCGGCCCTGGCCGAATGCACATGGGATCCAACTCCTGGACTCTTCTTCTTGAAGGCCTTGTTCTGCCGGTTAGCCTCTATGACTAGCTCGTTTACCCGCTCTTGCTGCTTACGGAGAGCTTCTCCGGATAGCCCTGCCAACTCGGCCATAGCTGCTTCTGCAGCCCTAAGAGTTTTGGCAGGCGAGTTGTACACCGGCTTCTCTGCCGAGATCATGCTATCCGTCCTGCTATGGCTAGGTGTCGTGCTACCTGCCAACTCATCATTCACCATTCTGCCCTTTTTACGCAGGTCAGCAATTCGCTTGTCCCGAGAGCCTATCTTGGGGGAAGCCGTGAGCTGCATTGTACTCCCAAAGACTGACGCTGAGTTCACGCCGGATCTCGGTGATCTCTTGCGCTTCTGCGAGTAGCAATTTGCGCTGCTCGTCCAAATCAGCTGAGGTGACTTGGGTATCCACATCCACCGTCACCGGGACAGCCAGTTTAGCTACCAGGCCCGAGAGGGAATCCGGGCAACGACGATGGTGGGAGGGCTGAGGGTCGCCATCCCGGGCAGCACCTCTCTCCTGTGGAGGTTTTGCTAACCGAACCCGGTGAGTGACGGCATCGCCATCGGGGGCATCCTGGAACACTTCCTCGGTCGTCCCGACCATCATGACCGCGACGCAGCCCGCGGGGCGATCGCCACGCGGACCCCGGGCGGCGCGGAGCATGGGGGGATCTTCAGCCTCCAGGACAACGTCCGGATAGCTGCAGATGACCTCGGTGGCTACGTAGGTGGTGAATACGCCGAAGTCGATGAGGCATCCGTTAGCCGGGAAGGGCTTATTCCGGAAGCAACCGGCATTGTCGCTGACGAAATCCATCTCGCCTAGCCTGACAACCAGGCCGGAGAGAACTCTAAGGCCGGAGTGAACGGAGGAACCCGTCCGGAAGTGTACACCAGCCAGCGCCTCTGTCAGCCACACGGTGGGCGCCAACTGACGTGGTGGGGTCACGGCAGATGCCATAGGATGGCTAAAGTGTGGGGCCGATGGACGCTGGTGGATCCGGGGAGGGCTAGCGAACTAAAGAGCTCACACGGAGGAGGATGTCGGTTTGACCGGGATCACCGAAGAACAACAAACACAACCGAAGGGAAGATAAGAAGATCTAGCAATACAAATAACTGCACGAAGGCAGAGGACACACACACACGATGTACCCAGGTTCGGGGCCCTCGTGGGGAGGTAACACCCCTACTCCTGCCTTCCCTCTCAATATAAGTGTGGAATAAGATCTACAACACGTTCTTGGAGCTCTTGCAATGATGAACACGAAGAACAAGATGAACTAGAGAAAGGGAGGAGTAAATGTCCTAGGAGTAAATGAGACTAAGGTCTTGGCTCCCAAGTTGGTCCCTCTTCACTTGAGCAGTTATGGCGCCTTTTATAGAGTTCCGGCCGGGAGGGCCGGAAAACCTAATCCGGGATGGCCCCACCAGACAGGCCTAACGGTTATGTCGACACTGGCTAGTGCGACCTAGCCTCCTACCTATCCGGCATAGCCCTGCCGTCATCATTCCGGCAAGGACATCAGGCGCCGTCCTGGAACATCATTGTCCCTCTGTCAGAGACAAGACATGTCTTTGCCCATCCCGAGTAGCCTTTTCCGGATTGCCGGGCTAGGCATGTCCGATCTTGTCGTACCGTTATCGTACCGGCTGACACGCTTCCGTGTCAGGCGGGAGGTGACCATGCTTCCGCGTCAGGGGGGATGGTACTTCCCCCCGCGCCAGGCGGGAAAGCCTGCTCCAGACCGTTGACGATCTACCGGCATCCCCCATGCCGGCTACCTCCTTGCTCCATCCTGTAAGTCTTTCTTACACACACCGGACAATTTGCTAGGGCCGAGATCTACACACCGGTTAGCTTGTACCCGGTGAGCAAGCTTGTACCTTTCTCACCTACCCGGGGAGTCTATCCGGTTCCCCCGGGATCTCCTCCACCGAGAGGTGTACCCGGAGCCTCCGAGATCCTTTCCGGATGTATTCGAGTAGAACTTCTAGGGTGAGCATCTGTAGGCCTAGCCTCCCGAAGATGTCTTGGGCTGTCACCAAAGACATCTTTGAGAAGCTAGTTCTTAGAGGAACCATCCGCTTGCTTATGCTGTGGTGCAGTCCTGGAGGCTATTTATAGCCGTCAGGGATGACCCTTGCGCCCGCCAGGAGGCACCTTGCACTCTACCAGCTCCGAAAGGTCAAATTACCCCTTCAGAGCACTAGGGGGTGGCCCTTGCACTCGCCAAAGGTCAAATACTGTTGCCACACTGCAGAGTCGTGCCGAGATTTCCCCTACCCGGGGTAGCCCCCCGACATCTCCGTACCTTCCGATTTATAAAGGTCTTGGACCATAGTTGAGAGGTTCTTTTATGGCTACTAGGCCCATTATGAGTACTAGGTAAATTGGTGCGGCGAAACGCCGCACCCGTGTGGTTGTTAGTTGTATCTATTAGTGTAAAAGTTGTTATTAGGAGAGGAATCATACTTTGCTAGTGAATCAGATGGGAAAGCAGAAGTGCGTAGTTTGATGATCTGCCGCAGCCGGAGGTTAGAGATGGTGGATTTCGTGAGGTTGTTCACTGCAGCGCGAGAGTTATATTCAGCGAAGCATGCAGTGGGATCTATTATACATTTAGCTGGGCAAACTGTGTTTCGCAAGATGTTGTTGTTGGTGGATTAACAATTTTTTGTCTATTGTACGTAACTGTCAAAATGTTTTGGGTATTTGATTTTGTATGTTGATTTAGAAGCCGCCAATGAAAAAATTGGATGGTGTTATGTGTAATCTAAGTTTGGCATATAGGGAGTAATCTGTATTCGGAGATTAGAATTGTAGCAATCTAAACTGAAAACCAAGCAATACACCCATGTGTTTCTTCCCTGTTGTTTGTTTGAGAATACTGACAGTGATGTCAAAAGCAAGAATGGGCGATAATAGATTCAGTAGCACTGACTTTCTTGTATAGAAGAGCATAAACTGAATTTTCTCCATTTGTGTCTAAGCTTTCTAAAGGTTCTGATATTTGTATATGATGCTCACAGATAAAGTGGAAAGGAAATTGTATTAGTGTGGGAAAGCGATAAGTATTAGCTGAAAATGTTGCTTATATGGATGAGTGACATAAAGATTTTCCACACAAATACAACAATTGGATAACAACATCTTAAGCTCTCATTTAAGATAATTCGCAACAGGTATGTAAAAAAATCTCAATCAAGCAAGAATGTACAGAGAAGCGACAAAGAGCATCATATATTCAGAAACTATGAAACCTTATCAGATGCTAAAGAGAGTAGTAATAAAAAGTAAAAGACGGAGAATTCTGCAACACGAAAGCTTCACTGGAAACCTGAAGGGTCAAAAAATCATCTGGAAAACAAACTATCTGTACAAACAGTGCTCTGTGAGACACCATAAGTGGGCAGAAAAAGAAAGTGGGCAGTACTCCATTGTGAGACACCATAAGTAAATCGAAATTACCAATGGAACAGAGCTTTGTACGAATGCGATCTGCCTCCCTATTATTGGTTTCATCCGATATACATCAGTACACGTTACTGGTGCGGTGATCTGTTTGAACTACTTGTTAGATTGGAGTTCAGAACTATATGAATATATACCTACACCAGGACATTTAGCACACCTTCAATTAGATGGACCATTTAGGTTAATTTATTTGATGGAAATGAATGTTTGTATACTGCTGAAAAAATATTACTTTTCGGATTAACTATTGTACTGGAGATCACTGACTGATCTAATGTTAATAAATTTCGGTAACATATAATTCTGTTGGTATGTTTTGTAGAAAAAATATTAAATGAAGCATGTGTTTTAAATCTTTATATGGAAGCAAGATAAAGCAAAGAGGTACTCTCCTCTGTTGTTATCTTGAGCGCGGTTAACATGTCGTCAGAGATGCAAAGCAAATGGAACATGTTACTGAAATAGCATTTACTTCATAAAAAAGAAGTTTCACCAGAGCCATGGGATTTCATATGACTTATATATTAGCAAATACCATCAATTTACAGCCTTATAGTGACAGTATCACTAGATGATGAAAGCATGTTGCAACAACATAGAGGCACGGACAAACGAAGAGGAAAATGCTTCCCTTGCCGGCTATTTCAAAGAGAAAAAAAATGTTTATATGCATTGTTTTACGATATTGAGGATTTTAGATTCCCTAAATAGAACATGTTGTTGATTCAATATTTACATGGTCTATTTACAGAGTATTGGCGGGGCTGGATACATGGGGTTTCGTGCTATCATACCGAATGTTAATCCAAGACACCGAGTCCTGGTCTACTTAAGTTGTCTCATTGAACTCCATTTTCTGCCGAGGATCACAGTGAAGCAAAATATTAGATGTGATTCATTACACTGGGAACATACGGTGAGACGATAGCTATAAAATAAATACCAGGGAACCAAGCAATAGAAGAATCACTTTTGTGAATCATTGATTTCTTGAACTGAGATGCTGGCTTATTCACAATTTTGAAAACCGAGGTCCCCAATTCTCTTGAGTCTGGACTCTGCAGAAAATAAATAAATATAAGAAATATGTCCTATAGAAAAGAAAGGAGTTCAGTAAGAATATAAGGAGCACGGTAGCAAGCAGGAAGAACCGTAATTCTATTATATCCGTCTCGCTCTCACTGGGAATATAGTACCAGTAATTATTTGAGTGGTCAGGACAACAAAAGTAAGTGGATATTCTATCAGATTACATCTCTGGCATGATGTGCCCTCGGAGTAGGGAAAAAGAGAATGCCTATTGCTTGACACATCTACAAACGAAGAACTGAGAGGCTGCTGTACGGCATGAAAACTATATGACGGGCTTCTGGTACTATTGTATGATACAAAGAAGAAAGGAATGACAATCAAGTGGCCTGAGCCCTGTTAAATATCATGGAAAATGGCCCTCCATATGTGTTCCAGGCATGTTATGGCTTTCATGTTCATCAGTGTTACGACTATTTTGCATGACTATATACACTACTACATACCTAACTTGTTTGCCATCTTTCTATCAGGAGCCTCTGTCAGCTGCGCTGTGTGCTCTCAGCCGCACTTCACTGGCTGGCTCTCATTTCTCTTGCTAGTGAATTACTGATAACCTGTTAGACCATAAACTAAGACAATATATTATGAATACATTGTCCTATGGCATATCTATGAAGTACTATTGGTGAATGCATGGTTCTGGTGATCTATCATTTAATCCAAGCTCAACTATGTTGTCACAATACTTGATATCTTGCTCACCGTCGTCATTCTCTTTGTAGGGATATTGATTTGACCAACAAATTTGGATTACTCTTCAGCTATGGCCCTACTTAGCTACTCTTTAACCCTTGCGTTGGTAAGAACTTTTAATACTAAGTATGAGGCTACCTGAGGTGACCGGCCGGGAACCGGGCGACGTGTCGGCGCGTGGTTGGTGGAGAAGCCCGTGCTACAGTAGCTCGCGATTTCCCTCCGGAAACTTGCAATCTGGACCTCATTTCACTGGCCCGTGCTACAGTAGTGCGTTGTGTGCTCTCAGCCGCACTTCACTGGCTGGCTCTCATTTCTCTTGCTAGTGAATTACTGATAACCTGTTAGACCATAAACTAAGACAATATATTATGAATACATTGTCCTATGGCATATCTATGAAGTATTATTGGTGAATGCATGGTTCTGGTGATCTATCATTTACTCCAAGCTCAACTATGTTGTCACAATACTTGATATCTTGCTCACCGTCGTCATTCTCTTTGTAGGGATATTGATTTGACCAACAAATTTGGATTACTCTTCAGCTATGGCCCTACTTAGCTACTCTTTAACCCTTGCGTTGGTAAGAACTTTTAATACTAAGTATGAGGCTACCTGGGTGATGTTTGTTGCGTCTATTTTGGCATTTGTTACAGCACAAGTACACTTATATGCCCTTGACAATGGTAAAGTTCTTGTTGTTTCTGCTTTGCACATGTGACGTTGAGTATGGTAAAACTGACGAACCCATGCGGCCTGGAGTCAGCAATCGCCGAAACCTTAAATCGAATTGCAAATGATTGGTAAGACTACATTCAGCAGTAGCAACTGGAGGTAACAGGTAGCAGGGCAGGTCACTCACCTGTTTAAGGTTAGTGCTAGGCCAGACATGGCGAAGAGCTTGGTGGCGTCGGCCCTCTGATGCGGACGGCTCCATCTGCAGCACACGAAAATGCAGGGAACCAACCACCGGAGGAGCATCAAAGACGGGGCACCCCCGAATCCTCTGAGCTTCGGGGGCGGGGTGGGCGAGGGCGAAGGAGGACGTACACACATGGGTGGGCGAGGGCGAACCAGTCGGTGTACATCCGCTGGTGCTGCTTGCAGCAGCCCACGGCCGCGGCGGACCGCCCGGTCTCCATCATCGGCGGCGACGCACGCAAGCAGCAGGGGCACCAACTGAAACCTCGTGGGATGCGGCTGCTGCGCCGCCGCGCGAAACCCTAACCCTACTTCTCGGTCGATGGCAATCTCCGCTGATCCTGACCATCCCGAGCCATGACGCGAAGCTCTTGAGCTCCGCCTCGCCGTCCTCTTGGGCCTCGTTGAATAGTGATTCCGGCGGTAGTGGCCGGAGCGGAAGAGAGGAGGAGCGGAGCGGCGGCGGCGACCTCCGGCCCGTGCGGGAGAGAGATGAAGGGAAGTGGGGATTATGCGGAGGATTTTGCAAAACACTCTATGTGGTCTGGCAGAATTACAATTCGGTCCGGCGCAGTGTTAACATATGGACTGCTGGGCAGCTTCTCGATTTTGCCAGACACTTTTCTGGAAAATGGCGCGACGACCGGCGGAACTGGAGGTGACCGGCCGGGAACCGGGCGACGTGTCGGCGCGTGGTTGGTGGAGAAGCCCGTGCTACAGTAGCTCGTGATTTCCCTCCGAAAACTTGCAATCTGGACCGTCGAACGGCACGATCGGACGGCTGGCTGCATTCGGGTGACGTGGATAGCTGAATCAGATGCAAATATGACGCCAATAATACCACAGCTTGGCCCAACCCAGGGAGGGGAATACACAAAAAGAAGAAGAGGAGACGACCGGTGTGCGCGTTAAACGAAGACGGCGGCGGAATCCTCCGACTAGCCGTCTCCGTCCGCCCATCGATCGACCGAGAAAGGGATGGAAGCCGGTGGCGGAGACGCGGCGGCATCCGCGCGGGGAGCGGGAGGATCCGGGCGGTGGGCCGTCGGCGCGGTGTGCGGGGGCCTGGTCTACTACCACTGCGCGGTGCGGCGGGCGAGCGCGGTGTCCCTCGCCGCCGACGTGCTCCTCGTCCTCCTGTGCTCCCTCTCCATACTCGGCCTCCTCTTCCGCCACCTACACATCTCGTGAGTGCCTCCCTTCTTCTCCCGGCTCGTCTTCTCCGTGCCCCCGCTCCGCTTTAACTGCAGTCATCGTGTTCCTGGTGTTCCTTTTTACCTGTTGCGTGCTGATGATGATGCTGATCTTCTGGTGTCCCTACCAGAGTCCTTGATTTCCTTGTTTGGGAAATGATCACAATTATCTGTTTCCTGGATTCTTGGCATAGGGATTTAGGACTGATGACTCGGGCTCGAAATTATGACATTTCCAGTTGAAAAGTAAAAGGGGTAGGTAGGTAGGTAAAGTAGCGTGATTCAACTACCATCCGTTGATCCCACCTTTAGTACTAGTTTTGGGGAGGGTTGCGGGTATAAAGTATCAACTAAGGGCATCAATACCAGTGATCAATCTGCTTCTTCATAGAAATGGACTGGGAATGCCAGTTTCCCTGTGTGTGTTAAGCTCAAATGACTTCTGTTGTGTAGAGGTCGACTTGAGTCATGAGTGAAGAAAAACAAACTAAAATACATGAATAGCGTGCTAGTGTTCCTTTGCACCATCGTATCATAGGACACAATCAGACATTCTTCAGTTCTGTGATATTTCACCACTTCTACTTGATGTCTTGACTCTAGATAAATTGCTTTGGTTAACTTTGAAGGTACTTGTGGAATTGAATAGAAAGTCATCCGAATTTTCTAAATGGCAGAAATATGGTTAGAATCTTTGGCTGATCTTCTTGGCTTACTGTCCAAAGGGCAATATAGAAGAATGATGCTATCCCTGCTTTAGGTGACTCGGTTTCGTGATGTATGTTTTGCCAAAACCCAAAAGGAAACTGTCCTGACCACTTTATAATCACCACTGATATGTTCATATCAAACGAATGCAGCATAAGTGGCTGATGGTACTTAATTTCATACTACTTTACTTTGTAAGATAGTAGTCTCCAAGCAACAATATTCCCTAAATATATTTTCAATAAGCTCTTCCACATCTTCTGAAGCATCATGTAGCAAGTTAGGAATAATTTGTGCATCTTCTGGAAGTCCTAACATTTCTCTACTACGTATTCAATAATTAGTTGATCAAAAGTCGCACACAGAACATATCCACTCTAAAGGACTATTGTAGTTGGTAATTTGTTCACACTAGTCACACAGACAGGTAAAGTTTTTTATTATGGAGAAAGGTATTTTATCTATTTTGGTTTTTGGATGGTAATGATCATGTTGCTGTAATCTTCTTCTTTTGTACATCCTAATTATCTGCATTTTTTGATAATGAATCTGTCTTATCTGGTTGTTGATCGCAGTCACATTGTTGAGTTGGTGATGACTGCTGATATGCATCTTGGTGATGATTATTCTCACTTGTTCTAAAGTACCTCACTTGCTTCCAAATGGTTCTGCATGTAGGGTGCCTGTGGATCCTCTTGAGTGGCAGATTTCTCAAGAGATGGCAAATAGTATAGTTGCGTCCTTGGCTAACACAGTTGGAGCTGCAGAGTCTGTTTTGAGGGTCGCTGCAACTGGACATGACAAGAAACTCTTGTTCAAGGTAATTGCAGAACTCTGACTTCACATGTTCTCTCTGAGGACTATTGGGGCAGAGAGATAATAATCGTCTATGAGTTTCCTTCTTGATAGATCTTTCTTGTTAATATATGGTTGTGTTTCTTTGTGGAGATTACAATGATTTGCACATTCTCGAATGTATTCTCTTAATATATCAGATTTCCGTCCTCTCATTCTAATGCATCCCCCGATGCTTGACCTGTCAGCTATGTGCTACGGGACTTTCGTACATATTGTTTAGCTTATGGAGATCTGCATCCTTGCATTGCAGGTGGTTTTTACTCTGTATTTTCTAGCAGCTTTGGGAAGGGCCGTCTCAGGCGCTGCTGTTGCATATGCTGGTAATTCCACCGTGCTGCTTGATATTGCCTGTGTATTATTTACTTCAGATTTGGTGTAACACCTTCTGCATCCCCAATCTGTTTGGCATTGCCAGCACTGTGCATCTTCTGCCTCTACATGTTTGCGCAAAGCACCGACCTGTTTGATCAGCTACCTTCTTGGGTTCCCATCGGAAGAGACTCTCTAGGCGGTGTCCAGGATACCACATGACCCGTGGTGACATGTTTTGGTGATCTTTTTTCACTCTTTGACATTCTGTATATGCCCCTGGAGGCCGATAGCTTGGACCGTAGACTGCGCTAGGCAGGCTGCTTGCAAATCAGGCTGTTATGTCGCTGACTAATCTGGTTGCAAATCAGGCTGTTATGTCGCTGACTACTCAGGCTGCAGGCAGCCGGAGGGTGGTGCCTTACGCCTTGGCATACGCCTTGTTATGGCAATGAGACTATATGGGATCTACGATTGTTAGACTAGTTGCCTGATGTACCTAATGTTGTGTAAACTGTCACTGTATATGATGTTCAGTAACTGTGGTGTAACGTCCAACTATGATACTTCTAACATTGTGAGTAAACGTGGCCCACACCCATGCTAGGTTTTTTTAAAATTAAAACCACATATTATATATTAATCTAGCAAGATGCTTTATTAAAAACCTTCCAGTCCTCATAGGTACCCTGGTAAGGAAAATAGCACGTGTGAAACTTGCTGCTTTTAATCAATTATAGTTAGATCGTTTACCAATAGAGGTAGAATAAAATCCGGGGGGACATCACACCATAAAGTCGATGGATTGTCCCTCCCATGCTTACCTAGCTCATCTGCCATAGAATTTGCCTCTCTATTACAAAAACCAATCAAAAATATTCCAAAGTCTTTCATCAGCTCCAAACACTCATCCAAAATATGGCTAGTGGTTATACTTGAGACCTTGCTTCCGGGTTATGTTGGAAGGCATGTGTGGCTAGTTGCGTCCATTTTCGCCAAAGTTTCGTATCACCTGCATTATTTTAGGCTACAAAAAATGTCAAAATATGGCGAAAAAAAGTTTTTTATATAGATCTATATCTACATATTTATCATATTTGCACAAGACAAAATATGACGATTTTTCGTTAAGATTTAGCGCAGTGGTAGACCTTGACATTATCTATACATAGGAATTATTTGCTGATTTTTCTGAAAGTTCCAAATATTGATTTTTAAAATTAAAAAAACCAAGCTCCATGGAGGTCGGCCTCCAAAACGCCACTCTCAAAGGCTTACAATTTCATTGGTACAAAAGAAGACAGCCATTTTGTAGGAAAAACGGGGCGAAAACTGGTACAACGTACTCGCATACCCAACACCTCAACACAATATAGTGGAGGTGATAAAATAGAGCAGCAGCTTCAACATCCATGCTAGTAGTACATTTTGAACTATTTTAACCAACTCGGCAACTCACTGATGTTCAGATAATCTATATTTTAGACTATTTTATCTGATTGGTAAGTTTGAAATCAGATATCCTTAACCGCCGGAGTGTTTAAAATCGGATATTGAGTCTTGAAAACGGTTACTGAAATAAAGATCCTTATTGTTGTATTAAAAAGTTGTTAGCCGCCAAAATTAGATTAGATCGCCGTTGCAAACCAAACAGCGGCAGGATCCAAAACCTAGGGTGGCTGGCTATTGCGGAGCTCCCAAAGCCCAAAGCCTCCCCGCTCCTCGTTCGTATCGCCGCCACCTTCCCATCTCCTCAATTTGATTTTAAGCAAACTCTGTTCCAATCTACTACTACTGCCCCCACCCAACCCCACATTGCGCTCCAATTACTGCCGCCTACCTCCACGCCCCACCTCGCGGCGCCAATGGAGACCGCCGCCGCCGTGTCCGTGTCCAGATCCGCCTGCCGCGCCGCGCCCCCTTCCCGGGCGCCTCGCCAGGGCCGCGTCTCGTTCCTGCGCTCCGTGACGCCGAGGCAGCAGCACCGCCTCGTCGTCGCGCGCCGCGCGGCTGCTGCTGATGCTGGCGACAATGCGGAGGAGGAGCTCCCCATCGAGAAGAGTAGGCCCCCTCTCTCTTCATCCCTCCCCTTTTCCTCTTATTATGACCCGCGTGCCGTCTGACTGAGTATGTGTTTGCTTGTGCAGGGTTCGCTGCCTTCCCGACCGTCATGGACATCAACCAGATCCGAGAGATCCTGCCCCACAGGTGAGCTGATTATTCCTAGGGGCTTGCGTATCGTTACTTGTGTACGCACTGGTTGAAGTCGCGTGCAAGGTTTCTTTCTGCACTGGGTTTATGCACTCTTAGATTACTTCAGCAGACCGCAGGACTAATAATACAACTGGTATATGAGTAGTGTTCCTCAGAACTTTAGCTGGGTGGCTAGTACACTGCAATGGATTATTGACGAGAGATTCAGGTTCTGTTATTATTGTGTGCAGTCTGTGGCATCCACATATTGTAAGCAACTAAATTAATATCCAGAACTTTGGATGAATCTTTGAGTTGGACATCTGCTGCCTTGTAGTGGTCTTACCATTACTTACCACCCCTTGTCTTGTATTAGATGTTGGCATGGTCTCCAAAAACTATTTCTCGCTACTAATTCATTTTAGTGTCTGGTGAAATCATAGCATTATCAGCATCACTTTATTCAAGACAAATATTCTCCTATAATTTTCCTGTGTGCAGATCTCAATGTTAAATTGGTTTGAATTGCATGCGTTCCAGGATGCACATGTGTAATTTAACGTAGCATGATGTTTTTGGCAAGCTAAAAATTTCCAGAGGTAAAACTGTAAAATCATTTTATCGTTGACTTGACATGGTGTGGCGTGCTACCAAGAGGGAAGATGCTTCATGAGCTTGCAACAGTTCGCTGCCCTTTTTTCTAACTTCCTATGAATTTTGATCTGCTTGTTAGGTTTCCATTCCTTCTGGTAGATAGAGTGATCGAGTACAAGGCAGGAGAATATGCTGTTGCAATCAAGAATGTCACAATCAACGACAACTTCTTCCCTGGGCATTTCCCAGAGCGACCCATCATGCCTGGCGTTCTCATGGTTGAGGTATGCACCTGAGTCTGTATCGCTCAAGTTCCATCCGTAATCATCTTGTCCAATATATGGATTTACTGTGTCGTAAGGGGTAATTGAGTTGTCTTTACATCACCCATCTTGATACCAGTCCAGTTGCTGTGAGTGAAGTATTTGTTCAATTTAGAATCCTGCAACTTAGTTCATCTATACCTTATTCTATCTTAGTTCACTTTTTACTGTCCAAAATATCATGAACATAATTATCCATATGACCAACCAATGTGTAACAGTTTTTTTTTAACACATGTTTTGCTAATGTTCTGCTGTTTAGACGTTATTTAAATCAATGAGAAAACTGCCATTGTATATTTACTGCATAAATTTCTTTATTCTCTCTGCTGAGGAAGGAAGTGATTGCCTGAAGTGTTTCTAGACACAAAGTTACCCGTAGTGAACCATAAAGCCCATAACCATCTTAAGTGATCTGTAGCATCTAATATTTTCTGTGATAAATATTTAGCTACAGCTTGCGTGATCTATACAAACGATATCCGCTTTGTATTCCTATCTGAACCAATTCCTGCTGTTATGTGTAGTTGTCTCAGTAGTATTCTGCTGAGCGAATGGCTAGATTTTCAATAGCTAAATGTAAATTATGTTGCTGTTCTAGCATCAACTAGACTATGTTTCTTGACTGACCTCACATGGGGGACTTGTACCTTTATACACAGGCTATGGCCCAGGTTGGAGGTATTGTGATGTTGCAACCAGAAGTTGGTGGATCTCAAGATAATTTCTTTTTTGCTGGGGTTGATAAGGTTAGGTTCCGGAAGCCAGTAATTGCTGGGGACACTTTGGTCATGAGAATGACCCTGACCAAGTATCAGAAGAGATTCGGACTTGCAAAGATGGAAGGAAAAGCTTATGTAGGCGGTGACGTGGTATGTGAGGGTGAATTCCTCCTTATTAGCGCAACGGGTTAACACAGAAAGACCTAGTGGTGTGTGATCCTCTCAGAAAATCATACTAGAATGTACTGGGTTCATTTATTGCGAGAATTGAGTTGTGAGCTGAACTTATAGCATGTGAGGCAATCTTTTATATCAAGATAGTTGTGTAATGCACAATATGAGGGGCGGTTTGGCCTTTTGGGGCTGAGTCAAGCTATGTTACTGCTGGTGTAATACAAGGATACAATCTCTTCTGTAGTTATTTGGTGGAATAAACTATGCGTGTTCGATTGTGCTCCGTGATTTTCTATACCAGAACTCCAAAAAAATCAGCTCGAGCACGTCTCACAGTTGAAACTTGTCAACTGAATCTTGAACAAATGACGAAAAAGACACAGGCATGGCGGGCTGCTCATTTTAGCCAAACCAAAAACTGTTTCAGATCACAAATACCATAGATACATATTCACCCATAGCGGTGGCATTCGTACTCAGCTTGTCCCTCTGCATGTGCAACCAGAACTCCAAAAAAATCAGCTCGAGCACGTCTCACAGTTGAAACTTGTCAACTGAAATCTTGAACAAATGAAGAAAAAGACACAGGCATGGCGGGCTGCTGCTGATTTCATGAGCGGAATGATTGAGCACCTGCACAAAGAATGCACTGAAGTTGTCCACATATCCAAACTTGAATTTAGTCACACATATGCGGACAAATAAATGAACAGCAAGTAATAACTGAATCCTATAAATGATGACATCAGAGATATTTCTTGAAGATAACAATCATTCAAAAGCGAACTCTTCCTATCAGTTGAGATGCAATGTGCAACAAAATTAGAGAGCATATCAGCTACATATATGTCCTCCAGAAAACAAAAGGAAGAGCATAAGGAACCATTGCTCTGGAAGACGTATTCAATAATTTATTAAAGGGAACAGTAAACGTTTCTCAAAAGATTGTATCTAGCTCTTGCACCAACTTATCAGAGAAGTATGAAACGTGTACAAAAGGAAATTCTAAACGAATTTCTCTGCAACTGTGGTGGACTGGCCAGTTCGTGTCTATATTTGAGGAATCTCTGGTGTGGTGTCGCAACTCCCTCCAGTGTCATCTTCACCTCGACCTCCACCGAGATGGAGAGAGTGAGGAAGAGGAAAAGGAGTGGTGGTGTGGCCGTCGTGGAGGGCCGCCGCAGCTCCTACCCCTGTTTTGTACCTCCAAATCCGTGGTGTAGGCCTGGATGTCGAGGGGCGGCGACCCGGGGCGCAGCGGCATTTCGTCGAGCAGGTCGCAGGCGGCGTCCATCGCGAGAGAGCGCAGCAGAGTGGTCTAGGCGCGTACGTCGAGAGGCGGCGACCTGGGGCACATCGCCATTTAGTCGAGCAGGTCGCAGGCGGCGTCGTGGCCCCTATGGCCCCTCACGACCGAGCGCCACCTAGGCTGATGCGCTCGGCTGCGCGCATCTGGACAGAGTCCGGGTCGACCAGCCCCGCGGGATCCGAGGGCGAGCCCGCACGTGGTACTCGTCGGCGCCGCTGGCCATGTCCACCTCGAACTCTACCGAGATAAAGAGGGCAAGCTAGAGGAGCAGCAGCCGGTCGGCGGCGTGAGGGACGGCTGGAGCCGGATGTTGGTGGTGAGGAGTTGGAGGAGGAGGAGAAGGTCAGTGGCGTGAGGGAGGTCGGCGGGGAGCCAACGACAGCGAGGGCCGGCGGCCGGAGCAGGAGAGAGGAGGGATGGGGTGTGGAAACCAGATCCTCTTCTCCTTCCTCCGCCTTTCATCTCCTCCGAATGGCCGCTCCCGGACTGTGGCGTGATGGCAACCGAGACGGCGACCTTCTCCTCCTCCAGCGTAAGGGCAAGGTCGGCGCGTGGGCAGGGGCGCACGGCCGCAGGTGGCGAGGAGGGCGGCGGCGGCGCAAGGGCAAGGGCTGGAGTCGTGGGGAGATGGGGAAAATGAGAACCTTTTACAAAAGTTTCACTGCAGTTTCTAATAATTACATCTAGGTACTCGGCGGGCGGGTAATTATAAAAGTGCGCAACGTACTGTTCATTACTGTTCATGCGCGAATTGGGCAATCTAGACCGTCCGATCTCGATCGTATGGGCGAATTTTGGAGCAAGGAGAGAGCGTGAAAAACTCCCTCCTTAATATATAGGGGTAATGCGCTGCAGCATGCCCTGATCACATGGATCAGTGTCAGGCATCAGTTTTAATTTTAGTTTATTCATATCGTAGCTGTCATGCAACCATGTGAGAAGCTGTCAAGAACAGTTACGTATATACTGAATGTCAACGTGAAATATCCTAGACTATTGAGCCAAGACTGACAAATTAGCTACATTTCGGAACCTAAGTTAACACTTTCGTCGACAAATTAGCTACATTTCGGAACCTAAGTTAACACTTTCGTCGTTTCAGAAGCATAGAAATTTATGTTCATTAGTTAATGTAAGGAGTTTACAAAAATATATAGGCGAGTTGGTTTTGGAAAATTGGGTGTTCGGCTTTGTATAGGATTCAGCCAGTATAGCATCAGCTTATTCTCCTTTTATATTCTTTTAAAAAAGGATATGCGAAGTAGTCCATGTTAAAAAAAGTTTCCCATATTTAATTTGGTGCTGCTAAGCATCTTGACTTCAGCTTCTAGGCTCACACATCTCGTAGCATCAGTGCTAGGTAATTTCTATCTTCTCTAGTTTAGCTCCTCAGCACCCATAGAGGCTTCTCAGCAACTCAGGAGCATGTTGCTCGCAGACAAAAATAACGACCACTAGCACCGATTATCATTTGATCCCTCTACTGCAGAGAGGTCTTTATATTATGACGAGAAGATTAAGGATAAGTTAAACATCAACATGGAAAACGTCAACTAGGACTAGCCAATAGACGTGTACATCACATGTATATATTAGTTCTGGATTCACAAATCTGACTTCAGAATCCAAGTCATCTTGGTTCCATGGTCAACTCTTCTTCCTCCGATGCCATTACAAGGTAAAACCCTGTTAATTAGGAAGAGTAGGCTATAAGTAACTACCTCATAGTATCCTGAGTTCGTCCTGACTCCTGAGGAAGATGACTGACCTCGCGGCGCCGATGAACATGAAGAGGAAGGATGTTGAGGTGGTGGCTAGCCACGGATTCGCCATCTTTCTTGATCCTAAGAGGATCAAGCTACAACTACAGGTATAGTAGATAGTGTCCTATGTTGAACATACAGTTGTGTTTCATGAGTTCTAATTAGGAACAGCCATCCAGTTTTATTTCATGCGTTCTAGTTAAAAACTGGTAGAAAACTAGAAACTGACCTGCTCTAACCTAGCTTAGCATTTTTTTTTTCTCTTTCATTTTGTCCTTTTCGCTTTGTCCATGTTTTGGCCCTTCCCCTTTTGTTCTTCGGGCCTTCTCAGCGTCATCTTCTTAATAAACAACGGCAAACATCTTGATGGTTGTTCTAGAAAAAAGAAGTTACAAACAGGTAGTAACTTAGCTAAGTTATGTAAGCATGGAGATGGAGGACTTATATTCTGAATATATGGTGAAGTATTTAGCAACTAGCACTAATTGACCTGAATAACAAGCAGCTTAGCAGTGGTAATAACCATATGAGATGGATCATGATCCTACGAACTTTTTGACTTTATGGCTGAGAAGTCAACTTCATATCTAGCGAGCTAGCTTCAGGATCATAGTGAAAGAAACCCTGATTAACCCAACACACTTCATGATAAGATTGCATCGATTTGTGTTGCTAGGATGACAAGGTCGTTGACATGATGGAAGAGGATGAACCACATGAACTTGCTCCAACTGCCACTGCCACTTCGCCAAACATTGTCCATGACAAGGTGAACATTGTATCCATGGGCATATGTTCAGAGCCACCATCCAGGTTCAACGAAGATCAGGGTGCTGTGGCAGAGGCACCAATGGACATGGAGGCAGATGGCCAGCAGCACCGGCCTTGCCAGAGTGCTTCCTTCTTTCCAGGTTTGTGCAATCATCTCGAATTCCAACATTGTTCATGGAAAAGAACATGGTAGCATGTTGTCCGGTGCAGTTTACCTATAGAAAGTAGTTGGATTATACTGGATCCTGGATGAATGAAAATTCTTGGAGAGTGAAAGATCTTTTTTCTTTGGCTAAATGAATCCTGAATATCCTACCAATTGCAGGTTTCTTCTGACTTCGGAGTGGCACTCCTGATTAGAAAGCCTGGATTACACTGGATCCTGATGGAGCCTGCCTGGCTGGGATGTAGCCAGAATAGATACTGCTGTCTATTCATGTTATTTCAGTGTAACGTTAAAAAAAATTGCGAACAATTGTAATATTAACCTTTAGCACCACCTACACGTCGTTAATCCAAATATGCTGATGTAAAAATGTAATGATTACAAGTATATATTGTAAACCGCATCGGCAGATTTCATTGTGGACCATGATCTCTTTGGAAGGTATGTAACTTTTTAGTACATGACGCCCCAAAGGTCCTAGCCTCAACTCCATTCACCATTATGAAGGATGTGCTTTTTAATTGAATCAGATAGTTTTAGCTATCTTTTGTTTGCAGCCTTTGAACAATCCACTGGGAATATATAAGCCAGTACAATGTTCTCCAACTCACTGAAGATAGAACCATCATGCATATTCAATCATTCATATAAATAAAAAAAACATCCGGGGCTGTGCGGGCAGTGCGTTCGTCGACCAAGCTGGATCGCCTTCGGACAATGCGAAGGTTGGTCTTGTTGCTACGCCGCCCCGGCGGCTCCAGATTTGGCGTGGCGTTTGAGTTCTACGGGCAGCCGGCTGGACGGTTACGTGCGGCATTGTGACTCGTGTGCGGCTTTGGTGTCGAGTGGTGTATTTCGGGGCGGTGGCTCCCGAAACGGAGGTGTATGTTTGTGGCGTTTTGGTGGACTTGTGTCGCGTGTGTTTTTTCGGCCATGTTTTCCTTATTAACAGGACAGTTCGCATGGTTTTTGGACCCGATTTTACTTATAAACTGGGTCATCTCTTTTCGACCACCTTAGACTCCAAACAAATTTGCATCTTCAGATAAACAGTTAATACAATTCCTAACACTGGCGAACAATGAAAGTTGAACACCAGTAGGCACTAACAGTAGTTATCATTTGGCCCCTTCAACGTATTTGATTTAACACGAAGAGATTAAAGGCCAAATTAATAATCAACACGCAAAATGGGCAACTAGGATTAGTCAAATGACGTGTCTACTTCAACATGGTGGTTAAACTATTTCTGGGTTGGCGAAGCTGACTCGAGGATCCAAAGCTTATCTTGGTTTGCTGGTCAACTCTTCTTGGTTCCCGGATGCCATTGCAAGGTAGTAGTACCTTGAGTTGAGTTCATCCTGAGGAAGATGACTGACCTTGCGGCGCAGATGAACATGAAGAGGAAGGATTTTGAGGTCCCGGCTAGCCATGGATTCTCCATCTTTCTTGATCCTAAGAGGATTAAACTACAGTTACAGGTATCGCATGGTAGATAGTATCCTCTGTTGAACATACAGTTTTGTTCCATGAGTTCAAGTAAGAAACATC
This sequence comes from Poa annua, assembly GCA_026929855.1. NCBI lineage: Eukaryota > Viridiplantae > Streptophyta > Magnoliopsida > Poales > Poaceae > Poa > Poa annua. The sequence continues at coordinate 76,975,803 of CM049430.1, read as the reverse complement.
TGGTAGTAAAACTGAGCTATCTTATGTAAGCATGGATGACCTATAATCCGACTAATTAGCAGTGGTAATACCTTATGAGGTAGATGATGATCCTAGAACCTCTTGGCCTTACTGGATTAGTACCCTAGGGCTGATTAATCAAGTCAACTTCATATCTACCGACTTACCGAGCTAGCTCCAGGTTCATATATAGTGAAAGCATATGGCCATCCACATGGTAAACATACCAAGATTAACTTCATTCAGCTCATGATAAACCTGCCGTAATTTGTTTTTCCAGGATGGCAAGATTCTTGACATGATGGAAGAGGATGAACAATTAGCACATGCTCCAACTGCTACCGCGCCAACCGTTGCCCATGACAAGGCCAACATTGTATCTGGGGGCGAATCTTCAGAACCACCATCCAGGTTCATCAAAGATCAGGACGCCCCGGCAGCGGCCCCGATGGACATGGAGGAAGATACCCAGCAGCAGCAGCAGCAGCCGTGCCAGAACGCTCCCTTCTTTTCAGGTTAGTTCGAGGGGAAAATAAGAAGATTGTAGCACGCTGTGTCTAATGCAGTTTATCTATAGAAAATAACCTGCATTACACTAGATCCTGATCCGGAAATTCTTGGAGTGAAAGATCTATTTTTTATGGCCAAGTGGATACTTTTTTGTATTTTGAACTGTGGCCAAGTGGATTCTGAATATCCTACCAATTGCAGGTTTCTTCTGACTTCTGAGAGGCACTTTATATGAATAGAAAATAGCCTGGATTGTCCTGGATCCTGATGAAGCCTGCTGGGATGTCGCCAGCATAGATAGAGCAAGTCCGTTTCATGTTGTTGCAGTGTAATGCTACCAGTATCTCTACAAATTGCCTCTATATTTGATCGTGGACCATGATCGCTTTGGAAGTTATAGACGAGTCTGCAATAAATGGCACCCTAAAGGCCTAAAGATCCTAGCCTCAACTCCATTCACAATGTGAAGGATGTGTCTTTTAATCAAACCACTGTTTCCAAATGGTTTTGGCTATATTTCGCTGCGGCAAATTTTACAATGAACTGGAAATATAGCAGCCAATATAATGGTGTCCACCTTATAGAATACACACTATTTAGTTACTAACCTTTAGAAAACCATCATACATATTCACATTGGACCATAACATAAACAGTAAAGAGCGAACACAACACTGGTTAACAAGGAAAGCTAAACGAAACCTTCCCATGTCAGAAAAATAAGAAAAAACAGTGGACGGCCGTCTATAGGTTCTTTGTCTTAGCACTATATACTTACAAGTACTTGCTACAATTAGGTAGTATATGTAAATCTAATCACTTCACAAACTCTTTAGGAGTAATAACATACAAATATACAACAATAGTCTGCTGAAGGTGTTCAGCCATGAATATTTCCCCTCCAGGGAAAAAAAGAAAAAAGAATCATGTATGTGAATTCTTGCTGTCAAAACGATATCCAGCTGAAAAAGGGAGACGGTAGAAGAATATGGCAGTCCTTTAATTTAGTTCCTTGAGCTGATTCCCTCTGCCAAATGACCATGCTATTATCGCTGACTATTTTCTATAGGCGAGTAAGTGTAGCAATCCCTGTTGTAAAATAACATTTTAGTACACTCAGGCACCATGCCTTTCCTCAGCTTTCCACAAAGATTTTAGCTCTTTTTGCAGCACTAGTCTCCAGAGACAAATTTCTTTTGCGTGTAATACTTGTCTTCACTTGCCTTCTTTTTCAAGTTTCTTTTCTGTTTATAGAATTTCCCAAGAACAAATATTTTTTAGTAGTTGAAGTAAACTAAAAAAAAATGAATTTAGTCCCTGAAACTGCGGCAATGTGTACCTTGTATGCTTCATGATTATCAATTATTCGTGTAGCCACTGAAACTGATGTTATAGTTTTTGGGCTTGTCACTGTCTGGAAAATACCCATACTTTTTGGAAGGGCGTAAGGATCAACTTCAACCTGCACAAGGAATCCATCAAGTTTTCAATTTGTGTACATAATTTAGGCAGGTCACCATCAGGATACACTAGATTGTGTTTAAGTGCTTACAGCTGAACTGCCCTCGGCTACTGTCCCATGCACAACCAATGAAATGTTGAACGTAGTGATCTACACCATTTGAAAAAAGAGAAGGTTTGAGGGTCTGCTAACAGCAATCACTATACTATACAATGTAACCATTCTTGAAACTTCCTCGCTCAGGTACGAGAAATAGATCGAATCAACTCACAGAAATTTATAACATACCATATCCTTCGAAACCTCCCGTGGTGCGCCTATTATAACTTCGTCAACATAGCGACATGCAAGTACACTAAGAGTACGCTCATGGAGGTGCATGATAGGACGACAGCCTCTTCTTTCCCTGGACAAGTCGTTCTCATAAGGATGATCTCTAAACTTATATAAGATAAACTAGGTGCCATGAACTTTTTTTTTGGTAACATACAGAACAGGAATTGGTCTGGTACATATAGTTGATCCATCTACGGTCAACAAGTTCCATTGATAAATGTGAAATATATTAAATAAGCACCTGATGGCCTGGTCATCATGAACACCCACAAGAAGGAAGTCACCAAGCTGCCTAGCACTTCTGAGGATCTGCATTAGATGATAACATCAAATATGTTTAGTAGTAACATGTGAACCCCAACCAAGACCAAATTTACTGAGTTACATATTAAAAACTAATTTGCACCAGAATCACAAAAGGTACCTCAACATGGCCAGCATGGAAAAGATCAAATGTGCCATCTATATACACGACGCGAGCACCTGGCGAAGGAGCCTGAACACACATGTGCATAGTTTTCAACAAATGGAAGGGAATGATCACAGAAATGAAAAATTGAATCGTCAATTTTCTACTGTCAAGGCTAGCTTTAAGACCATGACTGAAATAATACAATTGAAGCATTACATGGTATTTTAATTCTTAGTTAGAGTAATTGGCAAAGATATAGCAGATCAGTTTTTCTACAAGTGTCCTAGAAGGCTGATAAAATAAAGGCAGTAAGAATGACAAATGATACGAGTTCCATAAATTCTCATACCTGCCCATTCGAAAACTGCATGATTCGGTGGGAGGTTGGAAGAAAATTGGATAGCTGACTTTTCATTTGGTCACTTGATTCCCCTCCAGCATTCTCATTAACACCATCTTTATGCTTGAATGTTTGCAATATCCTCCCTGTGTGGTATGAGATTGTTCCCATGTAAGATTGCAATGCATAAAATAAAATACGACATTGTCTAGAATGAGCATGAACAAAATTCACATAATTCATGGTGTGCTTTTCTACAAACTTTAAATAATACTCCCTCTGTATCATAATATAAGACGTTTTAGGTAGCTGTTTTAGCTTCTCCAAACATCTTATATTGTGATACAGAGGGAGTACACAACAAGAAAATATCTGATCCCAAAAAATAGTGATATTACTAATCTATATGATCATCTTACCGACTATATCGGTGCTTGAGACACCTTCAGTTCGCTTGATTTGCTTGTATCTTCCAGCCTTCTTTGCTAACGCATAAGCATCAGTCCCATCAGGTAGAAGACAAGGATCATCTCCATGTATAATGTAGTCGATGTTGTATTTATTGAAGAGGGTACTCATAAATTCTTCTGTAATCTCATAGGGTGCATTGGGAATGACCTCGTCCACCCACTTCAATCCACTAACAAGTGTCAACCTAGAAAGCAAAAACATGCAGAAATGTTAAGTTCAAATAGAAAATTGGGGGCTTGAACATTTATCAAACATCAGTACAATTTACAGTCATGCTTTAAATAAGATAGGTTAGGTCATCTCTAATTATAATTTGTGAGCAAGTCTGAAGTTGATCCACTGAGGCATTAGTAAAGGCAAGATAACTTCATCATATGGCATGGTTGAGCATTGACGCAAAATGAATTCAGCAGATTTTTGTATTGTGTCAGAAGATTAGCAGAGAATCTGCCCAGATCTAATGATGAGGACCGGGACGTCAGATAGATAAATTCCAGACAAAATCGCAGACTCATAATAGTTGGTTGAACAAGCTTTCCAGTTAAATTTGCAATCCTGCTGCTAGAATTGATGACATGCTTAGTGGGAAAATAACAGTGTATTTCACATGACAAGGAAATTAGCTTCTGTGGTACCTCTCTTCCATCGTAAGCACAGGTGGACCCTTATTCGCCACAATCTCCTCATCACTGACAACTCCCACTATCAGTTGATCTCCCAACAACTTGGCCTGCCGCAAAGCATTTGCATGGCCATAGTGCATGAGGTCAAAGCATCCATCCATGTACACTCTCACGGGCCTTTGTCGTTCCTTCTTCTTGGGAAGTTGATCTAAATATGGCCAGAAATATGGGGCAAAAGGAGCACCAATTCCTCCAAAATAGCCAGTAGATAAGCAAAGAATTGCTATAGTGAGCATAACTCCTCCGATTCCGAAAAACTGTGAATAGTATCCGCCATTCCAGAGCCCTTGGTTATTCTCAAATGCAAGCAGAGCCATGATCATCCTGAGGGGTAGGTGTATTCCCTGATATTGCTTCTGAAAAACAAAAGTTAACGGCCAAAATGAGACTGCAAAGTCAATGGATCCTCATGACTATGATACACATATATATATAATACATAGTCAAGGAAACGAAATCATGTCATTACTCAATGTCCAGACTATGGATGAGCGAATAGCTTTTGCAGCTTAATTCTTTGTTATGTTTAGAACAGGAAATTGACTCGAAAGTAAGGTCTGCCTTTTCAACAGTATTAAAACGCGGACGCGGACGGACGCTTAGCTACGAAGTCACGCTGACCAAATCGTAACCACCCGATATTTCAGAAAGCTACAGTTTTGGAGGGGAAAATATCGTTTTTCTGAAGAAATACAATTTGCTAACGTCAACAGTCCACACGGCTGTGATAAAACAGGAACATGCTCGTAACAACTTAGAGAAACAACAAACAACAATAGATCGAAGTGACTGATCATCAAAACTTTTAGTCGTAGGTCTATCTAGCAGAAGTGGAACCACGATATCCAATTATGTACTGAAACATCGAATTGTCATGATTAATTAAAAAGCTCCAGTTTTTGCTTTGCAGCCAACTAATAATTAATGAAAAAAGAAACAGAATCTAATCTAATGAAAAGGCGAGGCACGCGATCCAACCACTAGTACTCCCAACCGCAACAGTGGAATGCTACTCCCAGTGCCGGCCGGCCGCAAACAACAGAAGGTAATCAAATGCATCCGTGTAGCATCACCCTAAGACGCCAACAAATTAATCAAGAAACGCTAGAACCAAAAGTGGGGAAATCAAGAAAAACAAGCAACACATGGATACAATTTTTGCGTGTTAGTATGAAGGATAAGCGGCGAGATCCGCAAGGAGAAAAAGGTGCGCGCACCGGAAGCAAGGGAGCAGGCGGCCGGTGTGGGACGGCGACGGCCGGCGGCGTGACTCCGCAGGGATCTCCGCCGTGGAGGGGAACCGGCGTGAAAAGCCGTCGGCTTGGACGCGCCGAGGAGGAGGGAGAGTGTGGCGGGCGGGCAGGCAGGCAGGCAGGCAGGCGGAAGAGAATCTCCCTGGGTGTCTGGCTTGTCCGGGTGTGGGGAAGAAGAAAGAAGGAAGAAAGAAAGGAGAGTTGGCGTGGTGGTGCCGTGTGGGCCCACCTGGGTTCTCCCGTCCACCCAACTGATTCTCCTCCGATGGGGCCCACCCTGGGTGGAAGCATCGGAACGGAAGAGGAGAAGCATCCTCCATGTGATCGAATCGACAGGCCGACATGTTTATTTTTCTATCCAGAAAATCAGTTTCTGATATTTGTGGCTACGGGACAAAGCATGACATTAGGTGGTTTTTTCTTTGTTTCTAGAATCGTAACAGTCCCGGCTACGGGATGGACACATTGTCCCAAGTGTAAACGCAACATCATGTCATGGAAATCATTAGAAAAATGTTCCCTTCGCAAAGGTCCACGTGTGTGCGATCCGGTGCTGACAAGTGTCACAATTTCGTTCGTTTCTACTCTCATATTTTCTCTACGCGGTGACAAGTGGCAGTTGTACACGCATTTATTTTAAGATTCGTTTTTTAAAAACGAAATATCTTGAGAACCGTTTATCCGATTTACGAACCGTTTTCATTTTTGAACTCCTCGCGTCGAGATCTTCAAAACTAGATCCCATATTCATAGGTTTCAACAAACTTTTTTTTTTACTTCGGATTGTGTATGTTTTGTACAACGTAAGTGTAATTATACGTACAATATGAATTTTGTAGTTGTACTTACAACCTATTAGGTGTAGTTGTTCGTACAACCCGAATGTAGTTGTACGTACAACCCGGTCTGTGTTGCTGTACACCCCGGTCTGTGTTGCTGTACAACCCGGCCTACATTGCTGTACAATCCGGTCTGCGTTGCTGTACAACGCGGTCTGTGTTGCTGTACAACCCGGTCTGTGTTGCTGTACGTACAAACTGATCTGTGTTGCTGTACAGCCCAGTCTGCGTTGCTGTACAGTCCGGTCTGCGTTACTGTACAGACCGGTCTGCGTTGCTGTACATCCACTTCTGCGTTGCTGTATTATCTTAATTTGTGTTTTGTACAACTCTAATAAGATCTGGATTTGAATCTGAATCTGGAAATGCGGCACGTACATACGCGTGAGGATCGCTCAAGGTGCCAACGGATGTACGCGCGGAGGCACCAGGGTCATGTATGGGCCAGACAAACACGTACGCGCCGGCACCAGGTCCAGGGATGTACAGTAGCAAATTGGTTTCACTAACTGTACCTCCTCCCAATGTCACCACGTGTCATCGTACGCGCTCATGTCGCTCGCGAAAGTTCCCTTCCGAGAGGGAGGCCTTTTGTTAGCTACACCCTCATGTCACTTGTCACGTTGACGTGCCTCTTTTTTACAACATCTCTAACGAACGGTTCTGACAGGACAAGAATATTGTCCAACCGAAACCTCAGAGTTGCTCCTGTTTACGGTTTTTTTTTCCATGATGGTTCTGATAGGAGAGAAGAAAAACACTAACTACATCCGAGCCAAATAACCGTCTAAAGACATACATACGAGTTGTACTGCTCCTCTTGCTTTTCCACGACAATTTTATCAAATCGGAAGGAGTATCAATATTTGATTGGTATGACAATGGGTATGTACGGTAGGGCGAGCAACACCCTAGACCATTTTTTTCTCTCTCTATTCTTTTACTTTTTATTTCTCTCTCCATTCCCATCAATTATATGTAAAAGGCCCGACGATTTGAGAGGAATGATAACTTGCACAAACAGATTTAAGTTTTAAAGTTGACACTTTGGGAACATCTCGCAGACAGAAGAGGGGCTAAATTAGACCGTTCTGTAACACCGTGGAGGAAGAGGGGCCAAAGATATGTTGCAATGATATGAAAAGAGTATATAGGGAAATATTATTGCTTCATAATTCTCACTCAAAGACAAAACAAATAACAGACTAAGAGGAAGAAGTATCTCTCGCACACCACATGTGAAAAAAGGGTAATGAATTTGTTCGCCCATATAGTGACGCCCAGCCCGCTCGAATTTATTCTTGCGGCCATCACCAAAAAGGCAAATACATTACACAGCAGCACGTGCCCAGCAACTGGAATATGCTAAAGAAGATCAGAAGAAAGTAATCAATTTCGTCCAACCCCACAGCGTAGACACAACGAATCAAACAGCAAAAATACTTTCATATTTCGATGCACTAAATTGCTGGAGAACAAAAGAAATAATAATACAAGACATTCCTGTGATACTGAAAGAAAAGAATTAGCTGTAACAAACATCCAATTCCTGCCAACAATTACAAACAACCCAAACATTTCATGGGGGTGAATCAATCCATCAGTCACCATTACGAGGTGTACTCAAACGGCTGGGGCGGCTGGGGCTCCTCCTCGGCCGACTGTTGGCTCACAGCTGCTGCTGTGCCGCTCGCATTCGTTGCCACTGTCGAGGGGGTGTCGGCGAGGACTAGTTCCTCTTCATCGTATGGCCTGAGGTCCCGCAGGAGAACAAACCCAGAGGGGGCGGCCTTCACGGGTTCATATCGGCTACTCTCCAGGAACTTTATGAACTTCTCCTGAGCTGGGAGAACCCTTGCTGGATTTGCCAGGATCTGGAACGTCGGTTCTGGTTCAGGCGCCTTCTTCTCCGCAGCAGCACCATCAACCTGAGTTCAGCAAATGAGTAAATGAGTTATATTTTTAAGCAAACATTAAGAATGAATTATCAAGCAGAGCTACAGGTTGGAATTTGGAAGGATACTGATGCAACATTTACCTGCATGGAAGTGGAAGCATCTTCACTGGCTGGCACCTCTGCCTTTCCCTCGGCTGCCTCTGCCTTCTCCTGGGCTTTGCTTTCCGCATCCTTCTTCGCCCTAGATTTTGCCTTAGCATAGGTTGACAAAATGGCTGTCGGCAGCTTAACTGCTGCAGTTGCAGTTTGCTGAGTTGTTGGCTTGGGGTAATCAAAGAGTGATGGTTTAGCATTGGACAGAAACTCGAGCTTAGGCATTTGCAGATCACAATTGAGGCCAATGATAGCTGTTGGGGAGAAGGCCAAGCTGATGAAATAGGTGAGCGGGTACCAGTACCAGAACTGGGTGAAAACAGCCAGGCCAACAACAGCAGTGAGCTTGTCATGCTTCGATCTCGACTTAAGCTTGATGGTGACATTCCTACCACCAGCATCGAGGATGCCAGAAGCCAGTATGGCACCCATCTTACTCATGGTGTCCTCGTGCTTGTCAAGAATGATTTTTTCCAACTGACGCCTGAACGTTCCAACACGAGGGTCATAGGATTCATTAGTCTGGATCAAGACCATTGCCATTGCAATGAGAGCACCCTGGCGCACAAAGTCAACAACATCAGAAGTAAGTGGCTCCAGCAAGGAGATGGCATCGTTTAACCCTGTTCCTGCACAGGAGATTCCGACTGCTAGAGCTGCACCATAGCGGACATGTGGATTGTATGATTCAGAGAGCAGGGACACAATTCTGGGAGTCTGCAGTCCAGATAGTAGACATGTAAGAATGTTGATCAAGCACATTCCAGACTAGTTCTAAGTCATTTTAGCAAACCAAAAACATCAATAAAGTGAAACTAACCTGCTCAGGCTCATTATACAGGACGAAGCCAAGAGCCAATACTGCAGTCCTCCGCACATCGTCGTTCACATCCGACACGGCAAAATGCAAAAGCTGGTGGATAGCTTTGTTATTTGCAGTACCCCTGTATGCTAGAGCCAATGCATACATACCACCATAGCGAAGTATGGGATCTTGATCTATAGTCATTTGTTCAATCAAAGTGTCAGCTTCCTCTTCCCTGCCATACACTGTCAATGCAATTCCAAGTGCCAAGCCCCTGGAGAGAGAGGGATAGTGTGAGCAGGAACATTTCTATCATATCATGAAAAGAAATGGCATGCAAGTAAAAAGTTGTTTTATCAAAATGACACCTATTGCAAGTTGCAACAACAAAGTATTACCTAATAATCTTCTCATGTTGTGTATCATGTGCATAGGCAAGCATCTCTCCGGCCTTTTCAGTAGCAGTTCCAACCATAAGCAAGCCGAGGCCAATACCAGCTGCCTCACTGGCCACAGCACTGTCTGTGTAGAGAACATTCTTTAAGTCCTCGAATACTTCTTCATCAGCTGTGCCTAAAGCTGCAAGCCCAAGTCCTAAACAGGCACCATGCTGGACAACCTGTATAATATGGTTTGAATTTAGATATAAACTAGTGACCGCAAAAACATTGTCAGTGAAACAGTAACAGAAGAGAAAAAAGAGAAAATGGCCTACAATAATACCTCAGAACTAGTATTGCGAAGGCTCTCACGAAGAAACTGTGTGATTCCTTCTCCATGGTTGGCGTGAATCAAACCCAGAGCATAGAGGGCACCACCTTCTGAGTATGGACTGCCACCGCCTACAGCACCGCCCTGCGGCAGATATGGGGCCATCAAAGCGCGGCCTTGCTGAAGGTGGCCTCTATGAATAACACCTAGTCCAGCAGTGGCGCTGAACTTAGCCCAATTGGTTGCCCTACTTAACCATTCCTGGAATGAGAATACACAGTGAGAACACCAACAAGGCAAAATATGAAAATATGAAAGATAAAGATGCAATTGACATCAAGTAACAGCAGTGTCAAAAATTATACCAAGTTTTCTCTGAGGAAGGTATCCACTGTTGTTCCTGCATGCATGATTGCATTGGAACATATAGTTGCACTATGGCAAACACTGTTCCTCATTTCCAAAGCCTGCTTTATAGTCTTCAAAATCAAAAGATCAGACCTGTTGAGATGAATAACAAATTAATAAGATATGGAACTTAAATACATGATCAGTGGCTATAACAGATAGTCAGTATCACTTACCTATTATGGCTATATAAAAACTGTAACGTCAGCTTAATAGATGTCTCCCCTGACAATATCCCCTTGATTTTTATCAACCTATCAGCACACGCTTCTTCAAATGGATCCAGAGCCGGAGGACTTCCATTCGATGTGGCAACATCGTCTCCCATCTGTATATCCCCAGATGGATCTGTAGCAGCATTACCAGTTTGACCACCTGGTAAAGCCGAATTACGGATACTCAATGCATCAAGGTGGTTCCGCACATTCAGGAGAAAGGCCTGATTTTCATTTTCAACAAGATCAAAAGCAATTTGGAATGCGATGAGAGCATCATCCTGTAGAAACACAAGGTTTAACATTAAAACTGAGTTAACTAGGTATTAATTATGCAGAACAACGCAAAGGCTTTTTAAAACAAAAAACAGCAGTTCATACCGTGCCTTCAGAGAACAGCTTGTACAAGATATTTGCAACTTTCTCAGGCTCATCCAGAAACATAAGGCACTGGCAAATGCTTAGATAATCCGGATCTGACAATGTCTGGTAAATTTTTACTAGACAACGAAGAATCTGGAAAGATGAAAATATGAAGTTTTGGGGTCACTATGATATTCTAAAAACAAACTGTGCAGTAGTTGCAACTACGAATCAGGCAGGATTCATAATTCAAATTTGCCACATCATGCCCTTACCTCACAGCGATATTCACGATGGCCGACATATTGATGAGATAGATTTACGCAGTAAGAAAGAGATCCATGAATATTGTCACATCGAGTGATTGCTTCCTCCAGTTTATCAAGTCGCCTGCATTCCACAGCCATGCCCATAGCCTGCTGATATTTTCCATCAATAATACACCTGAAAAAAGCATTTGTGGTATCGAGGTGAGCACTGGATTTGTGAGATATTGAGGTGAGCACTGCAAATAATGAGGATTATCATACTTGTCTAGCATTCTCTCAACAATGACTTCCAATCTTGGATCCATCAATTCTTCCTCCTCTGTAGCTTTGGAAGCCTTAGACCTGATGCTTGCATATTCATCTAATGCTCTTGCTGAAGAACGAAATGAGCAAATTTATCATGTGAACATGCTATATTGTAAACAATGGAAACCAGAAACTGATCAGAAGTTTAGGCAATTCCGCACCTAAAAGTGTATTAGCATAATCGGAGTCCTCTGATACATCAAATAGGGGTCCAGCGCCAAGTGCATATGACAGAGAATCATTTAGCTCGCCCAAGTAGTAAAACACCTTGGAAACAACTAATGCTGCAAGCTGCCTTTGGTCGAACTCCTCGTCTTCATACAAACTCTCACTACACAAGAACAATTATAGGCCATAAATTAATCAAATCACAGACACCAAGTGAAGCATTCATATAGTAATCACTGACTGTTGAAGTTTCTTTTTACAATGAGTAATCAAGATTAAAGTAAAATAGGATGCTCTGCCATGCAATGATGCACATCAATCATAGTGGACAAAAAAATATCCTTCTATAATGAAGATAATTCTCAGGATGTAAATCACAACTACTAAAAATCCACATAAAACTTCCTTTATCAATGCAATTAGATATCACGCAGAACTTTGAACAAAGACAAACCAACAGTCAAGTGCTCAGGATTAAACAAAATAAGTCCCAGCCAAGACTTTGCAATTCAAACATTTGAATGGTTTGAATTGCATATATTCCTCAAGTGCATCCCTCAAACCAAATCTATACATACTACGCACAGACTGAAGCTAAGTTCAATCCTACTATTTGAATTCTAGTTCAGTAGAATCCCTCCACCGGCAGGTTAAGCAGATCCGAGCATATATTTTCTTGACACCACGGTACCCACCTAACTCAAGCCAAGTGAATTCTAACAATTACGAAGTTGCAACTTTGCTCTCTAAATTCTAAGATTTGGTCTATGAACGTATCAAACCACACATTGAGCCCTTCAAATCTCTAGCCTACAGATCAAACCTAGGGTTTCGTCCAACAAGAGCCAGATCGAACAGAACCACACCACCTCGACCAAAACGGATGAACCAAGCAGCAGCGCCGTCGCCGCCGAAACGAATCGGGTACGCGGCGGCGGCGGATACGGCGACGGCGCCGGCGGAGTCAACAACAACTAGAGCTGAGCCAGAGGGAGCGGGGGAAGAGAAGCGCGTGGGGTCGCGAAGGGGAGGACTCACATGGCGGGGACGCTGGTGGAGATCTCGGGCCAGAAGACGTGGACGAGGGAGTTGAGGTTGGAGAGGGCGTGCAGCTTGAGCTCGGCCGCCGGCTCCTGCAGCATCGCCAGCAGCCCGCTGGCCGAGCTTACCATGACCGCCGCCGCCGCCATCGCTCGACTCCTCCGCCCGCCTACCACGAGTTCGATTCGATTCCGCCGCCGGGTGTGCGCGTATCTGGTTCGTCGATTCGTCGGGTTTCGGCTGCGCTCTCGATTCGCTTTGCTTGGAGGGGAAGAAGATCGGGCTGCGAATATATGGACATGGAGAGGGGCTAACCGCGATATCTCCACTCTGTGTCCGACTAGGATACCATGTATTTCTCGGCTCGAAATTACGTGGAGTACGTGTTTGTCCTTCTTTTGTTTACAAAAGTTTAGACATATTTTCCGAAACGGATTGGAAGTTGAGCACATTCATTTTCCGCTCGGATTTCCACATTTTAAAATGTGCTTCTCATTCCAAGAAAAGATTGGCTTTGAAATAGGCATAGGCAGCGGGGCCAAGCATATATAGGAAATTTAAATTTGCAATTAAATTGCGACCCTACCTCATTATTCGAGGTAATAATTTTGAGGGGTTTGACTTTTCAAAAGCTACGAATAAAAGCATGAGCACAAATTATGTTATCGGTTTTGCTATTTCTCACTCGACGGTTTTGCTATTTCTCACTCGAGTGAGAATTATGTTAGGTCTTACTCAATTCTACTCCTGTCAGATTTACATCGTGATTCGAGCAGGATGTGAGTTGCACATGGGGAAACATGAGTTGCAACTATGATTTTTCCACTTAGACATGAGTTGCATAGTTGCACATTGCATATGCAACTGGAAGGCGTCAACTAAGTGAGATGTATGTTATACTAGTATCTTGTTCATATCCAAATTTTCATCCAAAAATCTGGCAATGAGGGCCCCATAAAAAAAGGAAAAGAACTCTACATGTAAGATTTGATAGTACAAAGGGTAAGGCGTGCGTTGCTGCGCCTACTATATATTGAAATTTAGAATGTCTTTGGTATTCCACCTGTAAATAACTTCATTATCTACAAGTGTATTTCTTTCTACTTTATCATCTTTATTGTCTAGCGATGGTCTTTTTCCATTCACAAACCAAATTCATTTAACACAAAATATTTAAGGTACAAAATAATTATAAGATATAGAGATATTTCTTAATTTATTTTGAGATAACAAAGTCACGTCGCCACAAAAGCATCTTTTGCCGGCGGTATTAAATATACGCGCACACCCGACAAACGCGCACACACATTTAACTATTTTATACATGAAAATGTCACTTACTATAACTGAAGGAACCGATCTGTAATAAAAAATTATTTAGAAAATAATTTTTACTATGAGAAATTTTAATTTCATTTTCAAAAGTTAGAGAAAACTTTGTCGAACTGTAGAGATAATTGTCTTCATGGACCACTACTTTGTTGCCAAAACAAAGAGCTACATGATATTTCCTTGAGAACGATCTTTAAAAAATCATAATAGATTGAGAATTAACAAAACAATTAGTAAATATTGGACATGTATTTAAAGTTAATATATTGAGAATAAGCACAACCTTGTGGAAGATATCATTGTTGCAACTTTCGTCTTCTCGTCCAGGCCGCTCTAGGGAAAACCCTAGATAGTCTCACATATCGGACGATAGCGGTATGCGTCACCAGAAGGGAGAACTATGTCGAGAAGCACGTTGATAACATGAGTCTCGATGATGTGGCTCAGCGGGGTCTCGGCGGCGGATCCATGTTGATGGATGTGCGTAGGGCGAGGCGATGTCTGGTGTCGTGGCAGCGTCGATGGCATATCTCTGACAAGGTCATTGTGTGTTGATCTTGGCGAATGAGGGAGGTGGAAACTTTTAGAGCGTACGCATATTGTGTGTTGGTTTATGTTCCAGCTCGCCGTTGGTCGATTTCTTCGTGGGGCCTCCGGTTTAGATGACGTTTGTTGGTATGAGGTTAGGCTACTTGGCAGCGATCAGGACCACCCGACTGCCCTTTCAAGTGTTGCAGCATATATTGTCAAAAAGATGATTTTGATCGATTGAGTATCTGTTTTGTTAGATTTAATTTGTTGAATAATACAATTAAAAGACGTTGTAGGCGTTGAAAGTGCATTCTATGTACTCCCAAGTTTTGGTGACTAATGACAACACAAAAAGTATTCTAATGTTTATGATGAAGCATGCAGGCTATTTTACAGGTTGACTGACAAAGAGGAACACTTAGGTTGCCTAATTGACATTTCAATTACACTTGGTATTTGTTCAGGAATTCAGTCTGGAGATTTCCGGGACTCGGAAATTTCCGGTCCACAGACCGGAGATTTCCGAGCCGTCCTTATTTTTCACTAAGTCTGAATTGAAATACGTACTGACTCCAACTCAAGCTGAGCCGGAAATCCTCCCGGAGATTTCCGAGCCCCAGTCCGGAGATCTCCGAGTGACAGAGGAATTTCGACAAAGTCCAGAACTCAAATTGCGTACTGACTCCAAAACAATTTTAGCCGGAAATCCTCCCGGAGATTTCCGGCGCTCGGAGATTTCCGAGCCCCAATCCGGAGATCTCCGAGTGTCAGAGGATTTTCGACCAAGTCAAGAAGCCCAACCAGTACTTATCCAGTTTCTTGCTCAACCGGAAATTGCACCGGATATTTCCGGGGTCCGGAAATCTCCGGTCCTCAACCCGGAGATTTCCGGGCTGGCGGCTGTGCAACGGCAGATTTTGGGGAGGGGTATAAATACCCCTCCACCTACCTCCAGCATTCCAAGCTTCCAGATTTTCTCTCTCCTCCATTGGTGTTGAACCTCGTTTCTCCCGGATCTCCCAATCTAGCCACTCAAATCCGTTGATACTTGGGGATCTGAGGGAGAAGCCACCGATCTACATCTCCACCGAAGCGATTTGACTTTCCCCCTCTATTTCTTGAGGGGCAACGAATCTAGGGTTCCTTTGTGGATAGCTAGGTTCAACCTTGTGTAATTTGATCCTTTGTGGATTCCTTTGTGGAAGTGACCTGTTGTGGTCGTTGTGAGAGCCCCCAATTCAGTTGTGGGTGTGTGCCTCACGAATTTGTACGGGACTTTCTCCGCCCTTAAAGGAGTCCTTAGTGGAAGTGTGGATTCGCACCTTTGTGGTCGAATTCACAGGAGAATAGGGTGAGTCCTTTGTGGCGTTGAGCAAACCTTTGTGGTAGCTCACACCTCTCCAACGAGAAGTACACCTATGTGGTGGAACTCGGGATAAAATCTTGGTCTTCGAGTTCCTACGGTTGTTTCGTTCCACTCTCCTTTACCGCATCTTTATTTCCTGTACTTGCCTAGTTTCCTTGTAGTTCGTCACTTGTGTCATCTAGTTGCACATCTAGACAATTTACTTTCCGCTAGTCTAAAAACTGAAAAAGAGATAAAAATTGGTCACCACATATTCACCCCCCCCCCCTAGGTGGTCAACTGACGTTCAATTGGTATCAGAGCTAGGTTGTCTCTTAAAAGCTTCACCGCTTGAGACCAACCTTGGACAATGCAAGTTGACCCAAAAGAGGGTTCTGAAACGGACGCCGCGACTTTGGCGGCAATGCAAGAGAAAGGTGCCACTATGGCCGATATCAACTCTTTGGAAACAAAGTTGACATCGTCTATACAAACCGAGTTCAAGAAGTTTCATGATATGCTTGAGTCTCTCAAGACATCTAAAGAAACCTCTCTTGCATTGCCCTCAAAGCCTCCGGTGCTTCCGGGAATTACTCTTGATGTGGACCCCGAATTGATAAAGGGAAAGCAATTGCCTTTGGATGGGAAGGGTGATGCTAGTAGTTCCTCAACCCATCAAAAACACTCCATCATCCAATGATGAAGTGCCTAAAGGCTACAACGCCACTCCTCCCCCATCCCAATACCATACCCTCGATCCCATTATTCCTCACCCGCAAGTTTCTCATAGGGGTGATCCCCCATTGCTTAAAGATTACACATTTTCTCAATGGCAATACATGATGAAGTCTCATGTTTGCAGCTCTTCAATCGAGTTGTGGCGCATCATTCAAGTTGCATACAAGCCGCATGATCCGACCAACCTAACAAGAAGAGAAGTGGTGGAGGCTCAACTTGATGCCACCGCTCTCTACATGATCCAAAAGGCGGTTGGGAACAAGGACATGGCTCGCATTCAACATCTCACCACCGCCAAGGAGACATGGGATGGTCTATCCGAGTTGTTCGTTGGAAATGATAGCATGAGAAGGAACCGCTATGACTCTTTGAGCAATGAAGCCGAGGGCTTCTTCAAGCTTGATGGTGAAGACCATGAGATGATGTATCAAAGATTGGTGACCATAGCCACAAGCTTTCGAGAAGTGGGTGCCTCTCATATTGATGATGCTTGGATCAAAAGGAAGTATGTTAGCTCTATGATGGCTTGTGAGCCTACCGACGTCAAGAGTCTTCAAGGAAGACACAACTATCATCTCATGACATCTAATGAGGTTATGCAAGAGATGGCCGCATACAAGGTGGCCACGAAGAATGCTCAAGATGCAAGGGCAAGGGCTCTTGGAATGCAAAGAGGCACAACCAACCTTGCTTTGAAGGCTACCGTTGAGGAAGACAACGATGATGATGATCTTGGAAGCTTTGCCGCCATGTCCGAGGAAGCACTCAAGATTGCTTACAATGACCATCTTGCTCTTGCAGCTCGCACCTTTTGGAACAATCCCTCAAGAGGCAAGATGCGTTTTGACAAGAATGCACCTCAAGCCGATAGGGTCTCACCCTCCAAGTCAAGGACATGTTACAATTGTCAAGACAAGTTCCATTTCGTTGCCGAGTGCCCTTATGAGAAAAGAGAAGAGCATGGTGGACGTCTAGTGCTCAAGGACAAAACCAAGATGCCTCCCAAGAAGGCCTATGGAAAGAAGAGGTCTTTTAACAAGAAGCCTCGCATCATGTTGTTGACTCAAGAGGAGTATCCCACCGATGATGAAGAGTCGGAGGAAGAAACCCCAAATGAAGTGGCGGCCCTTGCCACTACCTCGACAACTATCATCTCTCCATCAACGACAAGAACTCCTTCAACTACGACAAGCTCTTCATCGTCTCTATTCACATCGCCTAATGAGAACCCCATCACCAAGAGCTCAAAGTGTTTTATGGCAAAGGCATCGGAGGTACCTTCATCCTCCTCCTCTCTCATGAATGAAATGAATGAGCTTGATGATGCCTCTAGCTTTCAAATCAAGCAAGAGCTTGTGGCGTTCGACTCCTTTATCACTAACTTGCAAGGTGATAGCAAGAAGCATGTTGGTGCCCTCATGGTTCGAATTGGTGAGCTAGAGAATCTCAATGAAGAGAAGGGTAAGATAGAAAGAGAAGACGCTATTTCTCTATCTTATTTGAAGTCCTCTCTTGAGGAGATTGAAGAGTCTCATGCTCGTATTGAGGAGCAACTTAAAACTATTGAGGAAACTCATAACTCCTCACATGCTAAGCTCATTAAGGATCGTGATATGTACTTTGCTAAATTCAAGATGGCTCAACAAGATAAAGCCGAATTTGCGGTTGGGCATGTTCGACTCATTGAGGACATGGAAAAGCTCGTCATAGCTCACAAAGCTTTGGAGAGTGAACATGCTCTTCTAAAAGAGTCGTATGCCCAACTTCAAACTCGGCTAACTAACCTTGATTCTCTTAGCATCTCTACCTCTAAGTGTTCTTGTGATAATGCTAATCTTGTGAAGGAGAATGCTAGGTTGAAGAGTGAGATGACTAAAGCCGCCACATCCAAGATCATCCTTCTTAAAGGTAAACAAGTTGTTGAGACTCCCATCGTGGAGCCTCACACTCGACAAGGAAAGGAAGGTCTTAGATATGTGCCTCCCATCAAGATGAATGCCAAAAGGGCATTCCCAAGAGCATCAAACCCATTCAAGCCAAGAAGGCCGACTCCATTCAATCCAAGGAAGGTCTTGCGAGTAGGAATGTCACAAGGGGCAAGCCTACTCGTAAAGATCACGCCGGGGACAACAACCCTAACTATGCTTTATGTGTCGATTATTATGGGAATGTTTGTGCTCGTTACATTGGACCCTACTATGGTTTTATTTCATATGCTATTTGGGTTCCTAAATCTCTTGTCGCTAACCATAAAGCACCCATTGTGAAGCAATGGGTTGCTAAATGCAAGAATTAATCTCTTGTAGGATCTTGCTCCCGGTGGTTCAAAATGGATAATTGATAGTGGATGTACAAGTCATATGACCGGGAGCAAAGAACTTGTTACGGAGTTGAAACCTAATGAAGATCAAGTAACCGTAACTTTTGGTGACTTAACAAGGTCTAAGGTAACCGGGTTTGGCAAAGTGGTAGTTGCCCCCGACATTTCTCTAGTCAATGTCATGCTTGTTGAATCTCTTGGCTATAATTTGTTATCGGTCCGTGCCTTAACAAAGATGGGGATCTCTCCCTTCTTTGATAAGGACATTGTGGTCCTCTTGTGGAGCAAGTCGCTAAGAGTGGCTTTCGTGGGACACGTGGAGCATGAGCTCTATGTGGTGGACTTCTCCGGAGCCACCACTTCTCAAGCCATGTGTCTCTTCGGAAAAGCCGACGTGGGTTGTCTTTGGCATCGCCGACTAGCTCACGTAAACATGCGTACTTTGCAAAGTCTTCACAAGGGTGGCCACATTCTTGGACTAAAAGATCATGTTTCCTTTTCAAGGGATCGAATTTGTAGAGCTTGTGTGGAAGGCAAGATGCATGACATTCCTCATCCAAGCAAGACCATCATATCGTCATCCCGGATTTTGGAACTCCTTCATGTTGATCTATTTGGACCAATTTCGGAGATAAGTCTTGGTGGCAAGAAATATTGCCTCGTGATTGTTGATGACTATTCAAGATATACTTGGGTCTATTTCTTCAAGACCAAGGATGAAACTCAACAAGTTTTCATCGACTTCTCAAAGGAAGTTCAACGCCAATATGACCTTCCCATTTTGGTTATTCGTAGTGACAATGGGTCGGAATTCAAGAACTACACTCTTAACGACTTTCTTAGTGAAGAAGGCATTCGTCATCAATATTCCGCTGCTTACACTCCTCAACAAAATGGCGTTGCCGAAAGAAAGAACCGGACTCTCATCGACATGGCGAGATCTATGTTGGCGGAGTTCAAGTCTCCCATGAACTTTTGGGCGGAGGCTATTTCCACCGCATGTCACTCATCTAATCGCCTCTACTTCCGCAAAGGTTTGAAGAAGACTCCATATGAGATCCTCACCGGCAATAAACCCAACATTGGCTACTTTCGAGTGTTTGGATGTAAGTGCTATTATCTCGTCAAGGGTGTCCGGTTGGGTAAGTTTCACTCTAAGTCTCTTGAGGGGATCTTTGTCGGTTATGGTAGCGAGTCCCACGCTTATAGAGTCTTTGATAAATCCTCCCGGATTATCATAGAGTCTTGTAGTGTGGAATTCAATGAAAATGATGGCTCCCAAGTGGAGCAAGTTGGTGTTTGTGATGTAGGTGATGAACAACCTTTTGATGCTATTAAGAAGATGGGGGTGGGCTTTCTACGCCCAATTGAAGTCCATAAAGAAGTTGTTCAAGATGACTCAAGTTCTCCCATCAAGGAAACCTCACCATCACAAGAACCACAAGGTGGCTCACCCATAGGAAATGATGATTCCCTTCAAGAACAATCTCAAGATCCTCCTCAACCAGGGCATGCTATTTCTTCTCAAGATGAAGCTCATGATGAATCTCAACAAGATCTTCATCAACAAAAAGATCATGCCTCCTCCACCAAGATTATCGAAGCCAACTCCACTTCTCCAAGTTCTACTCAAGGGCAAGATCATCCTTCTCCACCTCATGAAAAGACTTCTCATGATGATCAAGGCCCACAAGAAGGTCAAGACGAGGATCCAAAGGATCAAGATGGTCAAGAAATTGTCCCCACCACAAGGGCGGCAATTGAAACTCGTCGTCAAGCTCGCTTTGCAAAGTCTTTGGAACTTAGAGCATTATCTCTCGACAAGGTCATTGGTGATATTCGAGCAAGGGTCTCCACACGAAGTCAATTAGCTCACTTTAGTGAGCATCAAGCACACATTTCCATGGTCGAGCCCAAGAAAGTCTTTGATGCTCTTGAAGATCCCGATTGGCTAGGGGCTATGCATGAAGAACTTAACAACTTCGAGCGCAACAAAGTGTGGCGTCTAGTTGAGAAGCCTAAAGATTGCCGCAACGTTATCGGCACTAAGTGGATCTTCAAGAACAAGCAAGATGAACATGGTATCGTTGTGAGGAACAAGGCGCGGTTGGTGGCTCAAGGATTCTCTCAAGTCGAAGGCATCGATTTTGGAGAAACTTTCGCACCGGTCGCAAGACTCGAATCGATACATATTCTCATCGCTTTTGCTTCTCACCATGGTTTCAAATTGCAACAAATAGATGTAAAATCTGCTTTTCTTAATGGTCCATTGCAAGAACTTGTCTATGTTAAACAACCCCCGGGCTTTGAAAACCCCAACCATCCTCACCACGTCTATGTCTTGGACAAAGCTCTCTATGGCCTTAAACAAGCCCCCCGTGCATGGTACGAGCACTTGAGAGAGTTCTTGGTAGACCGTGGATTTGAGGTTGGGGTAATCGATCCCACTCTTTTCACTAAAAAGGTTAATGGTGAACTCTTCATTTGTCAATTATATGTCGATGACATTATCTTCGGTTCTACTAACCGTGTGTTCAGTGATGAGTTTTCCAAGCTAATGACCGACAAGTTCGAGATGTCCATGATGGGTGAACTCAAGTTCTTTCTTGGCTTTGAGATAAAGCAATTGAGGGAAGGGACTTCCATTTGTCAAGCCAAGTATATTCAAGAGATGATCAAGAAATTCAAATTGCTTGGACTTAACGGTGTGACGACTCCTATGCAAACCAAGTGCCACCTCCAACTCAACCCCGACGGTAAAGAGGTAGACCAAAAGGAGTATCGTTCTATGATTGGGTCTCTTCTTTATTTGTGTGCCTCTAGGCCCGATATCGTTTTAAGCGTGGGAGTGTGTGCCCGTTATCAAGCCGCGCCTAAGGAAAGTCATTTGATGGCCGTAAAGAGAATCTTAAGATATTTAGTTCATACCCCTTGCTTTGGGTTGTGGTATCCCAAAGATGGCACCTTGTCTCTTTGTGGATATACTGACTCCGATTGGGCGGGCGACATTAATGATAGAAAGTCCACATCCGGAACGTGTCAATTTCTTGGAAGATCTTTGGTGAGTTGGTCCTCGAAGAAACAAAATTGCATCTCATTATCCACGGCGGAGGCCGAGTATGTTGCTGCCGCAAGCGGATGTACTCAACTTCTTTGGATGCGGCAAACTTTAAAGGATTACGGTGTCCTCTTGGACAAAGTGTCGCTTTTATGTGACAATGAGAGTGCCATCAAAATTTCATACAATCCGGTGCAACATTGAAGGACCAAGCACATTGAGATTCGTCATCACTTCATCTGCGATCACGTGGCACGAGGAGATATTGATCTATCATATGTTGGTACAAGGGATCAATTGGCGGATATCTTCACGAAACCCCTTGATGAAGCCCGCTTTTGCTACTTGAGGAATGAGCTCAATATCATAGATTCTCGGGCCTTGGCTTGAGCTCCGTACACACACTCCAACGTTTAATGTTTTATAAGACCTAGAGGTACGCATGGACTTAGGGGGAGTGTTTTCCTAATACATTGGACTCTTCCTCCCCCTATTATGCATATAGTGACATATCATTGCTAAAACTTCAAATTGAATCTAATTTGTGAGCTTCAATGTTGAGATGTAGTTATGGACCCAAGATATATCTTCGCGGTACCATGCTACAACTCATACACGGTGGCCTCGGCCACCAACACTCTTTCTCTTTGGATTCCATTTGGTTTTATTCTTTTATTCTCACTTGCATTGTCTTTGGTTCTTTTGGGAAAACACACTCTTGTTGGTCTTCTCTTGTGTTTTATGGTTTTTGCAACTTGAGTGTGTCTTCTTTTCAGTTTGAGTATCTATCCTAAGCCTTTCACTATCCTGTAAACATGCTTTTCCCCACTCATGTCCCTTTTTGGTATCTTGTTCCTGGAGTTTTTGGGTTTGAACGGAAATCTCCGAGCCTTACTCGGAAATCTCCGGGCCACCAGAAAATTTCGAGACTAAGTCCATTCAAAAATCAGCACTGACCTGCGTTGATTTTTGACCGGAAGTAGTCCCGGAAATTTCCGAGCTGAGACTCGGAAATCTCCGGCCCCTGCGATTTTTGGCACCTAAGTCCTTTTCAATTTCGGCACTGACCTCAGGCGAAGCTGAATCGGAATTAGAGCCGGAAATCTCCGGGGTCCGGAAATCTCCGGTCCGATGTCCGGAAATCTCCGAGTGTGCCAAAGTTTTCCAGGGCTAAGTCCTATCCGGAAATAGCCCCGGAAATCTCCGGCACCCGGAAATCTCCGAGCCTCAGTCCGGAAATTTCTGGCTCAAATTTTCCTGTCTATATAAGGGCACGGGTGGACCGGCCGGTTCGGCCAGTTCATCCACCCCGTGCCTTAATCCTCTCTCTCCTCCAAAAATCTCCAAATTTTCCTTTCCTCGCTGCGGGTGGATCATTCGAGGGTTTCTTGCGTGCTTCGGGGATCTGCTTCTCCTCGTCAAGGGCTTCGTTTCCATCCACACGCTTTTTGCAATGTCCTCCGGTAACTCCTCTTATTTCAAATCTAGGACGAAACTTGTTTTCGTTTAACCTAGCAGATTTAGGAGGTTGTTGGTTGTTTCCTTTGGTAGAATTGCTCCCCTAGGCATGTTCTACCTTCCACATGCACATATCTGTTTTTCATCCATAGATTTTGTTCAGATCTGTCAAAATTTCGTGAAGACCGGACATTTCCGGTCCTCACTCGGAAATCTCCGGACCCCGGAGATCTCCGAGTCAGACCCGGAAATCTCCGGCCTGCTCAGAATCAAAACAGCTAAGTCCAGAAACTATGTTTGTCAAAACTTTTCTAGTATGTTCCTTTCTTCAATCTTGGACATGAGTGCTTACCCCATATGCTTTCCATCCACTCTATGTTGTGTACCTGCAGGTTCCAACCCTCGTGGCCGCTACAAGCAAATGGCTACTCGCGGAAGAGCCAAACCAATTCACTCACGCCCTCCCAGTGGGTCCTCCAGTGAAGACAACTCACAAACTGAGTCCTCAGCCATCCTCAGGAAACCTATTGGTGCTAATAAGAAGAAGAAGACCGAGCTCCGTCTTGAAGACTTCAACAAAGGAAGTTTTCGCAAGTGGCGAAGTGACCTATCCTATGATGTGGAGTCTGATGATCCCACTTACTTTTGCACTGAGATGGCATGGATCTACAGGGAAGTCTATCAGAAGTTCTCCATTGACAAGCCAATCTGCCCCATGAACTGGATTGACTTTGACAAATTAATGAAGAAGGCAGATTATTTTGGTGGTGCTGTGAAGGTGTGTGGTCTTTTGGGTTTGGAGCCATTGATGAGAAATGAGTGCAACTACAGCGTCTCTCTTATCCATCAGTTCTATGCCACTGTGGTGTTTGACTCCTCAGAGGATATTGGGATGACTTGGATGTCTGGCAGGCAGCGCTTGACTTCTTCCTTCAGAGAGTTTGTTCAGATTCTTGGATGTCCTTTCCGTGGTCTTTCTACTGCAGCTGGTGCCCGCATGCATGTCCATGGCGTGTCCTACAACAAACACGTCATGACTGATCTATACCAGCCTGGAGGGAGGATTGGCTCTCAGAATGGCCTCCTACCCACTTATGATATCCTGCTGCGCATGTTCCGTTGGACCATTGCTCCCATTGCCGGCAATGCATATAATATTGCCGGGGCTCTAGTAAACTTGATGGCCAAAGCTCATGATGCCTATCTTGGGGAGTATGCAGTTGATCAGGAGGTCTATAAGGTGGATGTCATGGACTTTATTTTCCAGGAGATGTCACTAGCAGTCTTTGAGAGGAAAGTTTCTCCATATGCTCCTTATATAATGTTGCTCATCAAGAACATCTACAAGCTGTCTGAGCAAGATGATGATGACTTTGATGCAGTTTTTGCCACTCGGCCTCACAAGCCAGCCCTGCTTGTCCAGAAATCTGCTCACTTGGTTCAACAACAAGCCACCATGCATGATATCAATGAGGATGACATTTTTGGTGGTCCATCTCGGGTTCCCTCCAATCCCAACATCAAGAAAGCTGCCAAGAAAAGTCGCCCCTGGGTAGTTCGAGCAATTGAGAAAATCATGAACATGAACTGTTGCATTCACAATGAGAACTACTCCATCTACTCTCAGAACCATCGCATTATGCAGCGCCAAGAAGAAATGATGGCTCACATGAAGATGCCTGCTCCGAAGCAACCTTTGAAGCCTCGAGTTCCCTTCAAGGATTGGAATGCAGATGGTCTCACATTTGATTGGGATGATGTTGTGCCAGAGGACAGCGATCTTGAGAATGCTGACACGGAGGAGGAGGAGGGAGATGATCATGACGCGGGTTCCGACTCTTGAGTCATGGGACGTTAGTGGAACCTCCTCCCTTTTTGGTATCTTGATGCCAAAGGGGGAGAAGTATCTCTAGGACTCTCGGGATTTGCATGGGCTAGGAGCACTTATTTCTTTTCGCTTTGCTTCCTTCAGTGCTCTTTTATTTCTTGACTGTGTTTGTTCGTCATGTGTGTGAGACATGAGTACTGTTAAATTCTCTATTGTAATAACTTTTTATCTAAGTTTGTTGCTTCTATTGTGTTTGTGTGTGCTTTGTAAAATCTAGGGGGAGTGTTGATCCTAAGGAATGTGCATTTTGTATTCCAAAGACATTCTTAAATAGTGCACTCACTTAGGGGGGGCTCCGTCTATATTTTGCAAATCCACTCCTTTTTGTGTTGTCATCATTCGCCAAAAAGGGGGAGATTGAAAGTGCATTCTATGTACTCCCAAGTTTTGGTGACTAATGACAACACAAAAAGTATTCTAATGTTTGTGATGAAGCATGCAGGCTATTTTACAGGTTGACTGACAAAGAGGAACACTTAGGTTGCCTAATTGACATTTCAATTACACTTGGTATTTGTTCAGGAATTCAGTCTTGAGATTTCCGGGACTCGGAAATTTCCGGTCCACAGACCGGAGATTTCCGAGCCGTCCTTATTTTTCACTAAGTCTGAATTGAAATATGTACTGACTCCAACTCAAGCTGAGCCGGAAATCCTCCCGGAGATTTCCGAGCCCCAGTCCGGAGATCTCCGAGTGACAGAGGAATTTCGACAAAGTCCAGAACTCAAATTGCGTACTGACTCCAAAACAATTTTAGCCGGAAATCCTCCCGGAGATTTCCGGCGCTCGGAGATTTCCGAGCCCCAATCCGGAGATCTCCGAGTGTCAGAGGATTTTCGACCAAGTCAAGAAGCCCAACCAGTACTGATCCAGTTTCTTGCTCAACCGGAAATTGCACCGGATATTTCCGGGGTCCGGAAATCTCCGGTCCTCAACCCGGAGATTTCCGGGCTGGCGGCTGTGCAACGGCAGATTTTGGGGAGGGGTATAAATACCCCTCCACCTACCTCCAGCATTCCAAGCTTCCAGATTTTCTCTCTCCTCCATTGGTGCTGAAGCTCGTTTCTCCCGGATCTCCCAATCTAGCCACTCAAATCCGTTGATACTTGGGGATCTGAGGGAGAAGCCACCGATCTACATCTCCACCGAAGCGATTTGACTTTCCCCCTCTATTTCTTGAGGGGCAACGAATCTAGGGTTCCTTTGTGGATAGCTAGGTTCAACCTTGTGTAATTTGATCCTTTGTGGATTCCTTTGTGGAAGTGACCTGTTGTGGTCGTTGTGAGAGCCCCCAATTCAGTTGTGGGTGTGTGCCTCACGAATTTGTACGGGACTTTCTCCGCCCTTAAAGGAGTCCTTAGTGGAAGTGTGGATTCGCACCTTTGTGGTCAAATTCATAGGAGAATAGGGTGAGGCCTTTGTGGCGTTGAGCAAAACTTTGTGGTAGCTCACACCTCTCCAACGAGACGTACACCTATGTGGTGGAACTCGGGATAAAATCTTGGTCTTCGAGTTCCTACGGTTGTTTCGTTCCACTCTCCTTTACTGCATCTTTATTTCCTGTACTTGCCTAGTTTCCTTGTAGTTTGTCACTTGTGTCATCTAGTTGCACATCTAGACAATTTACTTTCCGCTAGCCTAAAAACTGAAAAAGAGATAAAAATTGGTCACCACCTATTCACCCCCCCCCCCTCTAGGTGGTCAACTGCCGTTCAGGCGTGCGCAAATCCATGGCAGGAGCATAACGTATCTCAAGTACTCTCAACGTAAATGGCAACGGTAGGGTGTATAATGAATTCCATGCTAAAAACAACTCTCTCTGTGCAACGTCCTACATAACTGTCAAGCAACACGAGGCAGAACCCGAGACCAGATATTTGACAGAAATGATTTTTTCCCACTAGCTGAAACATGAGCCACATGCACCGAGAGGATTTTTTCACTAGATGAAAAATAGGGCCACAATCAAAGAGAGCACTTTATTTATAGGGAGCTTACTGCTTGGAAGGATAAGGATGTACAAAAAAGAAGTAAACATCATATGCATAAGAAAAAGACAAAACACATATGCACAAGAAAAAAAAAATCAAAACTTGGCACCTCCTTGTGTATGATGTGTCGTTGTTTTATTGGATGGGTGTGAGAAGCAAGGAGAGGCAAGCATTTCTAGGGAGCTTAGTAGTTGTAGAGATAACTCAAGACATTCTTTTCGGATCGGAGGTAGTATTATTTACTTATTTTTGCTAGAGTTGCTCTTAGACATGTTTGCTCCGCTCCTTTCCGTTATCTCGCGACACTTCATATTCGAGAATATGTTGTTTCCCGGTTTACAGTTAAGGTAGCTGCACTGCGCAGTGGACTGTAAAATAAAACCGCACACATAACTGAATTTCGACAGTTCATATTCAGCATATGCAAATTAGACAATGTTTGTACGTATATCAAACCACAACCAAAAAAAGATCAACACATCACTGTATGCATCAAGCCGCACCACCACCTTCCTCCGGAGCACGTCCACTGTATGTAGCACCACCACCTTCCTCTAAAGCACCTCCACCGAATGTAGCTTGGGCCAGGGCACCTCCACCGTATGCAGCACCACCACTCGTCGTAGCACCGGCTATGGCTTGCCTCCGCCGTGAGATTATCTCCATCATCCTCAAGTCCCACCACTCTCTAGTGAAAGCTGTCGTGGTGGTATCACGGCAGATGCCATGAGATGGCTAGTGTGTGGAGACGATGGACGCTGGTGGATCCGGGGAGGGCTAGCGAGCTAAGGAGCTCACACGGTAGGAGATGCCAAAACGCACAAGATCACCGAAGAGCACACTCAAAGATCTACCAAATCCAAACAAATGCACGAAGGCAAAGTCACACACACACGATGTACCCAGGTTCGGGGCCCTCGTGAGGAGGTAACACCCCTACTCCTGCTTTTCCTCTCAATATAAGTGTGGCACAACATCTACAACATGCTCCTTGAGCTCTTTTGGTGATGAACTAGATGAACTAGAGAGGAGGAGGAAGTAAATACACTAGGAGTAAATGAGACTATAGTTTTGTCTCTCAAGTTGGTCATCCCCCCACAGGAGGAGTTATGGCGCCTTTTATAGAGTTCCGGCCGGGAGGGCCGGAAACCCTAATCCGGCACGGTCCCACTGGACAGGGCTAACGGTTATGTCGACACCGGCTAGTGCGACCTAGCCGCCGTGCTATCCGGTATAGCCCTGTCGTCATCATTCCGGCAAGGACTGCAGGCGCCGTCCTGGATCATCATTGTCCCCTCGTCAGAGACAAGACATGTCTTCGCCCATGCTTAGTAGCCTTTTCCGGATTGCCGGGCTAGGCATGTCCGATCTTGTCGTAGCATCATCGTACCGGCTGACACGCTCCCGTGCCAGGCGGGAGGTGACCATACTTCCGTGCTAGGAGGAACGGGACTTTTCCCCGTGCCAGGCGGAAAGCCTGCACCAGATCTCTGACTTCCGACCGACATGCCCCCACATCGGTCTCCCCTTTGTTCCGTTCGGCACATCCTTCCTGCACAACAAAGACAAATCGCCAGGACCGAGATAGGTAAGTCGGTTAGTATCTACCCGGTGTCGTCGTATCGGCATAATTGATAGAAGACGGGGGTCCTCTAGCCTACGTATGGATTTGGGGAAGAAGGTTGGAGTCGTCGAGGTCGAGATTGAACACGGCGAGTTTACCCAGCTTCGGATCCCACAGCGGTGGCGGGATCCTACGTGCTGCTATAATTCACTATGAGGCAATAGCCGTGAACAGGTTACAATGAGTATGATGCCTATGAGATTGTCTCTGCCCTAAAGGCTCCCTGGTGGCCGGCTTATATAGGCGGCCAGACCCCAGGGTACAAGGTAAGTACTTGTCCGGCAAGTAAACAGAGTCCTAGACCTAGCCGGCTTAGTTACCGCCTTCCGTCTTGGGCTCGGTGGCTTGGTGGGCTTGGGCCTTCCGCCTTCCTTGGACCGTCCGCCTACTTCCTTGCACTTCAGCTATCTGGGCCGCCCGACAGGCCTTGGCCTTACCACCCTTGGGCCACCCTGGACTAGCCGGATTGATCCATGCTGGTTATACCCCTAGTTGATATATCCCCAACATTAGCCCCTAGAAGGGTTGAAGTTCTCCAGGCGCCGGCTTCTTCTTGATTCTTCATCTGCAAAAGTTGGCGGCTGCAGGACTTGAACCATTCTGAAAATCAACGAGGCACGCGTGCCTTGATGTTGACACGCGACCGCCTTTATCCATCATGGAAAAGACGGCTACTCGGTAATCTTTGCCGAGCATTCTTCTTGACGGTTACCGCCTAGCCGGCTTCACGACAGTTTGAAAACAGACTAAGCGGGAATCTCGCCACGATCACAAATTGTGGGAAAAGAGGAGGCGTGGAGATCGTGCAATCATGGGCTGCAACGGATGTTGGACACGTGTCCGACTAAAAACGCCGTTGCACAGGGAGCAACGCCTGGCCCTATAAATAGGTAGCCAAACGGTCCATTTCTTTACCCTGCCTTTTGCTCTCCTCGCGCCCTTGCCTCTTCCGCTTCTTCGCTCCCAGCCTCCGAACGAGCTCCGACGAACTTCTCTCCTCCGGCGACCTTTTCTGACGGCGATGTCCACCGGTCCAGCTCACTCGACGGCGTCGAGCGGTCCGGCGAACGAAGCCGCGCTCGCAGCGTCGATGGGCGGCGCCATTACTCGCCCCGCTCCGGCGGCGACGGCGGGCAATGTCTCCGTCGTCCCCCCTCGGGCTTCTGCCACGCGCATCCCGGCGGCGGGCCCTTTCTCTCCTCCACCAAATACCGCGGCGACGGCGGCGACGAGCGCCCCCGGCGACGAGGAAGAAGAAGCGCCGGACCTCGGGTCCCGCTATTGGCTGCCTTCCATTGTCGACGAGGACGCCCTCCAAGATTTGGAGGCAGTCGGCTACCTCCCCACTCGGGAGGATTGCCGGTGGAGGGCCGCCTTGGGAGACATCATTCCGGCCCCGGAAGCCGGAGAACGGGTAATCCTTACCTCCCATCTGGTCAGGGGAATGGCTCTTCCGCCTTCCGCCTTCTTTAGTGAGGTCTTAGATCACTACGGGCTCCAGCCCCATAATATCGCACCCAATAGTATATTAGTCTTAGCCGGCTTCACAGCTCTTTTCGAAGGCTATCTAGGTATTAGGCCTAGTTTAGACTTCTTTAGATACTGTTTCCGTTGCCGGCGACAGACGGTGCCGGACGGTGGGCTGGCAACCTGCGGCAGTGTCACCTTCAACTGCCGCCAGGGCCGCCAATGGTATCCTAATATACCATACCTCGAGTCCGTCAAGGGCTGGACCTCCACCTTCTTCTACTGCCAAGACATGGCAGCGCCGGGCCGTCAAGTCGGCATCCCGGCATTCGTCAACGCGCCACCCATGCCTCGCCCATGCTGGGACGAGGCGGTGCCTAAGTTGACGGAGGAACTCCGCCTTATTCAAAGGCGGGTCGAGTTCCTCACGAGGACGATGGCTCCCCCCCTGGGGTCGACACCGTCATTTGCTGGCTCGGCCGGCAAATCCTCCCCCTGCGGTACAGCCCGCACAAGATGTGTCAGTATTCGCCTACTGACACAGCCTCTCTTCGCGTGAGCGAAGAGATATTGCCGGTCGCCGACCTGGCATTCCGGCTCCGCAGCCTCGTCAAGGCGGGGTCGGTGAAGGCGGCCGAGGGCGTGCCCATGCACACCCACGACAATCCTCCCCTCGAGGTAAATATTTTCTTGCCTTGCCCCTTGTTTGACAGCTTTGCCGGCTAAGGTTGAGTTCCTTTAACATATCTTCTTTTTCAGCTCTCCGAGTTGAAGGAGGATGACCTGGCTCCCGACTTCTACGAGTCGGAAGCCGGGAAGACGAAGAAGCGCAAGGCATCCGGCGCTGCTTCCTCCACGGCGAACGCCGAGAGGAAGAAACGGATTGCATCGGCTACCGAGCCGACTCTCGCCAACATTGGCGAGAATGCGGGGATTAACATCCCCCGAAGGTACTCAACTTTGCCTTTTCCAGATGGCGAACTTCTTGAATATTGGCTGACTTATTGTGCTTGCTTTGTATTTTGACAGGGAAAGGGTCGCAACCTCCCGGTTGCCAACCAGGCTCCTTGGCAAAGGAAAGCGGCCGCAAGGCGGCTCGCCGGCCACCGTGCCGCCAATTCCCCCGCCCCACGCCGGCAGCTTCATGGCTGACGCTCGGCGCCAACCTCCAGCCCCGGCTTCGGGTGCTCCACCAAAGATCCCCTCCACCGATCGCGCGCCGAGAACTCCTCTATTACTGGCTGAGGCTACGGCCGATGATGCCGCCCAATCGCGCGCCGCCAATGAAGGGTTGCTGGAGACGACTGCCGGCGGGTCTCGGAGGGCAGCTCCGACTGCGGGAGGCGGCAAAGTCAGAGACCCTTGGTCTACCTTTAAGGAGGCCAAGGAGTCAACCTTGGCTTTTGCCGCCTTTGCCTCGCAGGCCTTCGACGACTTGGAGGGAGACCTATCTGTAAGTTTCTCCGGCATATACATAGTCTTTCCCCCCCGAGCACTTAGATGGCTTAGTCAAAAGAAACTTTGACTGCCGGCTTAGTGGTATTTCGACAATATGTCATATGCTTTTGGTTTTTGTTACATGGCCTTGTGTCCGCCAACGTCGAGCTTGTCTCCTCGCGAGTCGAGATAAACCGGCGCCATCGCGACCTGACGAAAGAATGCGAGGCCAAGGACAAGCGGATCGCCGAGCTGGAGGCGGCCCGCAAAAAATATGAAGGTAGAGTTGATCCCTTTCTCCAACTATGCTTTTGACTTATGTTTCCGTCAATCATTTAGCTTAGCGAATCCATATTTGTAGAACTGCTAGACCACGCCCAGGATATCCTGAAGGCGTCCACTGATATGCAAGCTCTTATGAATGAAGCTTCAGACTTGGCGGCCGCCAACTTGGAGTTGAAGGCGGCTCATCAGAAGGAGATGGAGGCCCAGCAACTCAAGTTTGCGCAGGAATCCAGCCAGCTCACTGGTGAGCTGGAAAGCCTGCGCAACAAGTTGGCGGAGGCGGAGAAGATGGCTGCGGAAGAGATATCCAAGCAGACTTCTCGCGCCCAAACTGCAGAGGACGCGCTGGCAACTCATATGATTGAGTTGTCGGCTTTCCATAACTCGGTCCTTGGTAACTTCTCGCTTCTTTTTTGATACTGCCATGTTGTTTTTAGCCTGAGCCAAACTTATGACTTTATTTTTGATGCAGTTCCCGCCGGTTTAGGCGATGACAAGGTTGTCAGCCCCCGCCAGGATCGCCTTGCGCGTCTGGGTGAGCTGATCGCCGAGACTTTGGCGGCGTCCAAACGGTTTGCCGCCAAGTTCTTCACTTCCTCTGGCAGCCAGGAGCCGACCGAGTTCAGCAACGTGCCCGCCATCTTGGAGCAGGCGACCAAACTTCACAAGAGCTCGCTCAAGTCGGCGGCGCGGGGTGGAGCCAAGACTGCCCTTGGGTTGTTCATGGCGCACTACCCCGAGGCGGAGATTGAAGCCGTCACCGAAGGCATGCCGTCAACGTATGAAGACGGTAGCGAGGTCGAGCCGGCCGCTATTCTGGACAGCGTTGCCGGCTACGCCACGCGAGTCACCGACATGGTGGATACTTCCATCTTCTACCGGCGTCATCTTGTGCCTGGCGGAGAGGGAGCTGGAGCTGTCAGCGCGGCTGAGGCGGAGGGGAGCGATAGTTCTGGGGCTGAAGTTGTCAGCCCCCAAGTCTGATGTAGACGCTCCCCCGAGCCATATCTTTTTCATGTCCTTGCCTTCCACCAGCCTCATTTTGTCGGCCCCTGAAACAATGCAACATTTGTAATATTTTGTATATACTTTTGCCGTTGCCTTGTTAGGCGGAAACTAGCTGACAAGTTTTACTTTGTCTTTATTTATATGGCCCGCCTTAATTTTATCCTGACTTATATGCTTGACTTTTTGTATGTTGACGAAACCTCAGCCGATAACTTTGGCTGAAACAACCAGGGCTAGACCATTTGTTTAGAATCAGAGACCAAAGCCAACATGTTGGTGTCAAAGACATACTACTAGGCGAACCACATATAAGTAATCAGAGGTAAAGGAATTAGGCGGCGCAAAAAGTTTGTTTTTGCTTTGGGTTGGCTCGAAAACTGCAAGTATCTACCAGTTTGAACCTTTGCACGGGGCTAAAAAATAGGTAACTTAGATACATAGGGAAATATGATTGCAAGAAAAGGCAAAAGATGGCATGCATCTCAACACAGATGAGGACCATAGACTTTTATTACATAACCATATTTAACTTATTACAATTATAAATTGCTAAGTGTAGAAAGGACGTAGCTGCTCAATATTCCAAGGCCGTTTTGTTTGCTCGAACGGGTCGTCAATGCCTCTCTTGCGCTTGGTTCCCCTTTTTCCTGCCGCCTTCTTGCGCATTTTCTTTTCGTCTTCGTCGCGGATGTCGGCTAGGTAGTAGGAACCATTGAGCAGCGCCTTTGTGACTATAAACGGTCCTTCCCATGGCGGGGATAACTTGTGCAAGCCTTTTCTGTCTTGAATTAGGCGGAGAACCAGGTCACCTGTTCTGAAGCTTCGCTTCCGCACTCTCCGGCTATGATAGCGGCGGAGTTGTTGCTGGTAGAAGGCGGAGCGATGGAGAGCTACGTCTCTTTCTTCGTCTAGCAGGTCTAGGCTATCCTGTCTTGCACCTTCTACGTCTTGCTCGATGTAGGCTTGAAATCTTGGGGAATCGTACTTCATGTCGGTAGGTAGCACTGCCTCTGCGCCATATATTAAGAAGAAAGGAGTGTAGCCGGTAGATATGTTTGGCGTTGTGCGCAAACTCCACAATACCGACTGCAACTCATCTGCCCAGGCGCCGGCTGCCCTGTGTAATGGAGCTTCGAGACGAGGCTTAAGTCCTGATAAGACTAGGCCGTTTGTACGCTCTACTTGTCCATTGGATTGAGGGTGTGACACGGATGCCAAATCAAGCCGGATGCCCAGATCGCTGCAGTATTCTTCTATGTCGCCTTGGGACAGATTGCTGCCATTATCGGTGATAATGCTGTGTGGAACTCCAAACCGAGAGATAATTCCCCAGAGAAAATTGGTGGCTGTTCGTGCGTCAAGTTTGCTGATCGGTTTGGCCTCGACCCATTTGGTGAACTTGTCGACAGCGACCAATAGGTGAGTGTACCCACCGCGCGCCTTTTTGAAGGGACCCACCATGTCCAAGCCCCAGACCGCGAACGGCCAGGTGATTGGGATCGTCCTTAGCTCCTGTGCCGGCAAGTGAGGTTGACGGGCGTACAACTGGCAACCTTTGCATGTTTTGACGATGTTCTCGGCATCTTCTTTGGCGGTGAGCCAGTAGAAACCTTGGCGGAAAGCTTTGGATACAATGGACCTAGCGGAAGCATGATGCCCGCAGGTGCCAATATGTATGTCTTTTAGAATTTCCCGGCCTTCTTCCGGCTGTATACACCGCTGATAGATGCCGCAAGTGCTTCGCTTGTACAGCTCGCCTTTTATTATCGTGAATGCCTTGGCTCGCCTTATGATCTGCCTTTTTAGTACCTCATCGTCTTCCGACAACTTTTGGTCGATTAGAAAATCGAGGTACGGGACTGTCCAATCCGGCTGTGTTAAGTAGACAGCGAGACTTGTCGCTTCTACCGGTTCTTCTGAGTCGTGGTCCATCAAATCGGCGTCTTTAATGGATGGCTTGTGCAATTGCTCCAGGAAGATATCTTTTGGTACCTTTTTGCGTTCCGATCCCAGTCTTGCAAGTGTGTCTGCCGCCTCATTCTCAGCTCTTGGAACATGTCGGACTTCGTATCCTACGAAGTTTTTTGCAAATTCGTCAACTTTGGCTCTGTAAGCCGCCATTGTTGCGCTTTTCGCATCCCATGTTCCGCTTACTTGCTGTGCGACCAAATCTGAGTCACCGTAACAGAGGATTCTTTTGACGCCTAGGTCGTTTGCCACGTGCAACCCATGAAGCAAAGCTTCATACTCGGCAACATTGTTGGTTGCTGTGAAGTGGATTTGTAACACGTAGCTTAGCTTGTCACCTTTAGGCGTACGCAGAATGACTCCAGCCCCCGAGCCTTTGAGCATCTTTGATCCGTCAAAGTGCATGACCCAATATTCTGACTCGGGGAGTGCTGTTTCCTCCATAGCCTCTATCCAGTCGGCGACAAAGTCTGCAAGTGCTTGAGATTTGATGGCGGTCCGTGGTTTATAGACTATATCAAAAGCGGCAAGTTCGATGCCCCATTTGGCGACTCGACCTGTTGCCTCTGCATTATTGATTATGTCTCCCAACGGAGCCTTGCTGACTACTGTCACTGTGTGTTCCTGGAAGTAATGCCTAAGCTTTCTGGCGGCGAAGAATACACCATAAGCCAGCTTTTGGTAATGCGGATACCTCTGCTTGGAGGCGGAGAACACTTCACTGATGAAGTAGACCGGTCGCTGCTCACACGCCGCGGCTTCGCTCTCCTTTCTTTCCACAGCCAAGACAACGCTGACAACAGCCCCTGTTGCCGCGATGTACAGCAGCATTGGTTCCTGTGATCGAGGTGCTGCCAATATCGGAGCGGATGAGAGGGCCTCCTTAAGTTGCTGTAAGGCGGCGTCTGCCTCTGCTGTCCACTCGAAGTTGTCGGATTTCTTCAGTAGCCGGTAGAGGGGCATTGCCTTTTCCCCTAGGCGGCTTATGAAACGACTGACGGCCGCCGCCGATCCGGCTAGGCGCTGCACGTCCTTCAGACAAGTAGGTCTGGATATATTTTGGATGGCCTTGATCTTCTCCGGGTTAACCTCAATCCCTCGTTCTGAGACGATGAATCCGAGGAGTTTGCCGGCTGGGACGCCGAAAACGCACTTGGCGGGATTGAGCTTCATTTGATACCTTCGGAGATTCTGAAAAGTTTCTTCCAAGTCCTCTAGGAGATCTGCCTTCTTTTTTGACATTACCGCGATGTCGTCTACATAGACGTGAACATTGCGGCCGATCTGTTCGTGCAGGCAATTTTGCATACAGCGCTGGAATGTTGCCCCTGCGTTCTTTAGACCGAAAGGCATTGTAATGTAGCAGAAAGTCCCATACGGAGTTGTGAAAGATGTTTTCAGCTGATCTGACTCTCTCATCTTGATTTGGTGGTATCCTGAGTAGGCGTCCAGAAAACAAAGCAGCTCGGATCCTGCTGTGGAGTCTACGACTTGGTCAATTCTAGGCAGCGCAAAGGGATCCTTTGGGCAACACTTGTTAACACCGGTATAGTCAATACACATCCTCAGCTCTTTATTCTTCTTTGGGACAAGTACAGGATTTGCCACCCAATCGGTGTGTACAACTTCTTTTATGAAATTGGCGGCCTTCAGCCTATTTATCTCCTTCCCTATAGCCTTGCGTCTCTCATCTCCAAAGCGTCTTGTTGCTTGTTTCACCGGCTTGGATCCTTTTATGACGTTGAGCGAGTGCTCGGCCAGTTCCCTCGGTACACCAGGCATGTCGGAAGGCGACCATGCAAAGATGTCACGATTCTCATGGAGGAACTCGACGAGCGCGCCTTCCTATTTGCTGTCAAGGTTGGAGCCGATGACAACTTGCTTAGACTTGTCACCTGGGATGAGGTCCGCCTTTTTGGTGTCTTCTGAAGCTTCGAAAGTCTTCTTGACATCCATCTTTGTCTTTGGCATGGAGTTGTCTGAATCCGCCCCGGGCAGCGCGAGTTCTTCCTTGTGGATGACGGCTTCTGCGAAGGCGGCCATGCCACGCTCGCACTCCTTGGCTTTCTTGAAGTTGCCGGAAATCGTGATGGTTCCGTTTTCTCCCGGCATTTTAAGCTTGCTGTATATGTAGCACGGCCTTGCCATGAACTTGGCGAAAGCCGGTCGTCCGAAGATTGCATGATAGGCGCTTTTGAAGGGGACAACCTCAAACCTAAGGAACTCTGAACGGTAGTTCTCTTTTGGTCCGAAAGTTACCTTCAGCCTGATGCTCCCCATTGACTTTGCTTGCCTGCCGGGCACTATGCCATGAAATGTGAGGTTGCTGTGATCCAGCTGATCCTCTGACAGGTTCATGCGGCTTAGCGTGTCGTAGTACAGGATGTTGAGGCTGCTGCCGCCATCCATGAGTACCTTTGTGAGTCTGAAGTTGTCGACAATGGGGTCGACGACAAGGGCGTACTTGCCTGGGTGAGGGACGTGATCAGGGTGGTCGGACCGGTCCCAAGTGATTGTTGCCTCCGACCAGTTCAAGTACTGAGGGACGTCCGGCATTGTCGCGTTGAGTTCGCGCATCTCCGCCTTATCCGCCTTAGCCGAAGGCGTGCCGACAAAGCACACCAGAGATTCTTTGACCTTCGGATATGGCTTCTTTTTCTTGGCGGCTGCGTCATCTTCGCTTGAGATAGACATGTCGTCGTCGTCCTCATCCTCCTTGCCGTCTTTCTTGTCGTTCTTCTTTGACTTCTTTGACTTCCAGCCGACTGTGGGATCCTTTTTGAAGTCGTCCATGAAACGACATTCGCCAAGCATATGGTTGACCTTGCCCAATGAGGCGTGGATGGGACATGGCAAAAGTTTTGCCTGTTCATAAGTGATTCGCGCCGCCTTAGGCCCTGAGCCGGCTTCGCGACTATCTTTCTTATTCTTCCACTTCTTTTTGCCGGCGTTCCCTTGGAACGCTGCGGCAACCTCATTGGAAGGCCCGGTTTTGTCATCCGCCGCCTGCTTGCGCTTGTTGTTCCGCTTTGGTATGATGTTGACGTCTGGGTCATCGTCCCTGGCATCGTCATCCGCCGCCGCGTATTGGGCGGCTAGGTTGAGCATCACACCAAGGTCCGTGATTTGCTCGCGGACGAGCCTATGACGGAGCAAGGACTTCTTCTGCAGGCCCGTGTAGAAGGCATGGATAGCCTGTGCGTCCGAAACACCATGACAGTTGGCCTTTTCGGATATCCAGCGGCTGACAAAATCTGTCATGGTTTCGTCCGGCTTTTGGACACAGCGCTGCAAATCCGTGTAGGTATTTGGACGCTTGTACGTTCCTTGGAAGTGCTGGGAGAAAACCTTTTCCATGTCGTACCAGCTATGGATGGACTTTTCAGGAAGGTTGTCAATCCAAGCTCTTGCCGTGCCTTCCAACATGAGAGGTAAGTAACGGACGGCAATGTGGTTGCTCCCACCGGCAATCTCTATGGCCATGGCGTAGTCGGATAGCCACGAGTCCGGCTTAACGAGGCCGTTGTACCGAGAACAGTTTTTTGACACTGATGTCATGTCCTTGGGAAACGGCTCTCTGCGGATGGCGTCACCGAAACACTTTGGTCCAGAGTATAGCGGCTCCTTTCCTCTTGCTATGTCTTGTAGGCGGTGTCGTGCGTCTTTTGGATTGAGCTGCCGTGCGCCTCTGTTTGCGTCCGGCTCGTCCTGCGCTGCCCGGCTTATGCTGCGCCTGGGCCCTTCTACCTCCTCTCTCCTCTTGCTGCCAGTGCTATGCTGCGGAGACCGTCTGCGGCCTCTCCTTGGAGGGTCGTTGCCGGCATCTTTTCTAGGCGGCTGCCTGTTGTTCCGGCTACCGCCATTGTCGCGTCTTGGCTGAGGCAGAGGTGGTAGGTCTCCTCTGCTTCCCGACCTTGAATTCTCGTCCCGCCTTTGTTTTGGCGGTGGTGCCTTCTTTGGAGGTGGCGTTGCCTTCCTTTTGTCGCCATGGCTACTGGAGCCAGACGGGCCTTCGGGGTCGGCATCTGGTGCAGCTTTGCACTTGCCTGACTTAGACTCTAGGTCTCCCCCGCGGGCATCCGCCATGTGGCCGTAGGAATCAGCGCGAGCTTGTTGTTCTAGGGCCTTGCTTACGAAGTGTCTTGCGTTGGCCAACTTCTCTTCCGCCGTGTAATTGTTGTCATCCAGGGTATCTAGCGCGGCAGCCGCATTGAGGATAGGAGTGCAGAAGACAACATCCCCCCTTCTATCCACTCGCTGTGGTGCCGTACGCCAATCGAACCCTAGGTCTTGAGCCGCTGTCGTCGCTTGCGTAGGCGGCTCTTTTCCACGGCGGTTTTTTGATGACCTTTTTTCCTCGAAGAGTTGCCGGTTTGTTTTGGCCGACATCCTCTCCTGTTCTTTCTTGATCTTCTTCGCAAGGCTCTCAACGTGCTCCTCTCTTTTTCGTAGGAAGTCAGAGTGCTTAAGCATGTTAAGCCTAAGTTCTTCCACTTCGTCGAGTGGGGTATCTTTGCTCACCGGAGTGTTCATGATCTCGTCTACTTCTTTGATGACGGAGAGCAAATCCGTGGGTTTGCTGCTGCCGCTTTCTCGAGACCAGCTTTCTTCTTCGCGCGCACCTTGTCGGAACTTTCGATGAGTTGGCCGGCAGTGGTGTCGCCGGCTTCTTCCGCCGGCTTGTTTTGCGCCTCCGAAGTAACTGGGGTTGTTTCGTGACCGACAACAACCATCATAGCCAGCTTGTCAGGCATGTCTGTATCCGCTGTACCCTCTGAGGGAGTCGGATTACCACTGGAAAAGCGGGTTT
Source organism: Poa annua (assembly GCA_026929855.1). Taxonomy (NCBI): domain Eukaryota; kingdom Viridiplantae; phylum Streptophyta; class Magnoliopsida; order Poales; family Poaceae; genus Poa; species Poa annua. Next base: position 76,935,901 of record CM049430.1, on the reverse strand, counting down.
TGATCTTCTCTTCGAAGAGACTAGCATCATCATCGGAGTCAGAGTCTATGTTGACTTGAACGGTAGATCTGGATCCGGCATCTGACATCGCATCCTCCTGTAGAGCAGGGAGGATTGATTCAGGATCGTTGTTTTCCGGCTGGGAGTCGAATCCCAGTCCGACAACTCCGACAAAGTGGAAGTCAGATTCCGCCGACTCCTGGGAGAAGGCGGATTCAGATCCATCTTGCCGGTCGACTGCTTGGTCGAAGGGTTGGTGGGTGGGGTTGTAGAAACGCGGTAGGCCATACGCCTCTGGCGTGTACCCGATGAAGACGTCGATCCCTCCGATCGGCACGATTTCGCATCCGATAAGGTAGTCGTCCGCCGGGAGCCAGGATTCATCTGAGTTGACGTAGCTATGGCCGCCATATCTTGTGACGCGACCGACGGCGATCTGCTTGCCCACGCCGCCAAGTGTTCCCGCCTGGAACGTGACGCCAGGAACCTTACGCCCCACGGTGGGCGCCAACTGTCGTCGTATCGGCATAATTGATAGAAGACGGGGGTCCTCTAGCCTATGTATGGATTGTGGGGAAGAAGGTTGGAGTCGTCGAGGTCGAGATTGAACACGGCGAGTTTACCCAGCTTCGGATCCCACAGCGGTGGCGGGATCCTACGTGCTGCTATAATTCACTATGAGGCAATAGCCGTGAACAGGTTACAATGAGTATGATGCCTATGAGATTGTCTCTGCCCTAAAGGCTCCCTGGTGGCCGGCTTATATAGGCGGCCAGACCCCAGGGTACAAGGTAAGTACTTGTCCGGCAAGTAAACAGAGTCCTAGACCTAGCCGGCTTAGTTACCGCCTTCCGTCTTGGGCTCGGTGGCTTGGTGGGCTTGGGCCTTCCGCCTTCCTTGGACCGTCCGCCTACTTCCTTGCACTTCAGCTATCTGGGCCGCCCGGCAGGCCTTGGCCTTACCACCCTTGGGCCACCCTGGACTAGCCGGATTGATCCATGCTGGTTATACCCCTAGTTGATATATCCCCAACACCCGGGACGTCCATCCGGACCATCCGAGTTCTCCTCTACCCGGGATCTTACCGGAGGACTCCGACATACCGAGAAGCCCCAGAGCCCTTCCGGTTGCACCCGAGTTCCACCCCTGATCCGGAAGCGACTTAGGAAGAGTGTCTCTAGGCCTAGCCTCCCGAAGATGTCTTAGGCTGTCACCAAAGACATCTTCGAGAAGCTAGTTCTTAGAGGAACCCTCCGCTGGTGTTTATGTTGTCGTGGAGGTCTGGGGGTCTATTTATAGCTTCCATCGGTGACCCTTGCGTCCTCCAGGAGACGTTCTGGCCCTGACCATCCCCGAAAGGCCAAGTTGCCCCTTCGGCACAACACAGGACAACCCTTGCTCACCCCCAAAGGTCAATTCCTGTAGCCATGCTGCTGATCTGGACCGGGGTCTGCCCCACCCCGAGGGCAGCCCCCAGACACTAGTCGCCGAAGCTGGTGCTGTGCAGCGGCTTAAGACGATGTGCGGGATCAGGTTCAAGAAGAAAATCCACCAAGAAGCTGAAAACAACCCTTGCTCTTGTGACCAGGATGCTTTTTACCGACATCCCTCTCCCGAGATCCCTCCGTCCAGGAAGACCTATCCCGGGGAATGAGACTTAGCATCTCTGGGCTCCTACCCGGATGTCGGCATGACGACGTGCACTCCGCTTCTCGTGCCGGACAAGCCTCCTCTGCATGGTGGTCTCACCCGGGGTCTTGTCAAGATAGAGAAACACTCGAGTGTTTCTTGACTTAATGAGGTGCCGCTCGGGTTCGCGAGCCGGGATCCGCACCCGATCCGAATGCAACCGTTGGGTTCGTGTAGCCTCTGGTGTAGCCGAGGGGATTGCTCCGCGTGAGGCCACGTGTCGGATTTGGCACACCCTGATCCCACCCACGATTTGGGAGATCGTGGGCGGGAAACTCGGAAACCGTTCCGGGGCTCCCCATAAATAGGGGAGCGGAGAGATCATCTCCTCTTCTTCCCCGATCCTCCATTTCTTCCCGTAACCGCCCCAGCGCTCTTCCGCCGTCGCGCACGAACCCCGAGCATCGCCGCCACAGCCCGCCGTCGGAGCTCTCCGTCTCCGTCATTGGTCCACGCTATTCCCGTGCCACGGCACCCTCTTCTCCTTCGGTGAGTCCTTGAATCTCTTCCGACCGATCGATCCTTGACCTTGGTAGTTCATGTTCATCCGAAGTTCTTCATGAGCATCCGTGAGGTGACCATACTCTTGCCCGGTAGATCTTTGTTACTAGGTATTAGGAACGACCTGTTGTAGTCGCATAGTGAGGAGGATTATTCGCGCTATGCCGGTGCTCGTAACATTCTTGTTGGTGCCCGGAGCCTCTAGCACGACCTTGCACCGGGACTTTTGCTTCCATTATGCTCCAATTGTTTTGCCACGGTAGATCTATTCGTTAGGATGTCGGCCCACGGGGATAGTTTTTAGCCCGGGTTCTCCCATTACCGACATGCTAACCCGACTAACTGGACCTTGCGCCTGCAGACTAGCTCGGACATGTCCTCCGGACCCCCCGAGATGGGCGACGAAAGCATTAGAGGATGTTGGGACGGATCCGAGACCCATCAGGGGGATCTCGACTGGTTATACCGAACTCAACGGATTCCACCTCAAGTGGAAAGCCGACTTCCGACCGGTGAAGTCGAGCCGGAGCCCCAACCCGGCGAGCGTGTAGTATTTTTCACGCAATTCGAGCGCGGGTTCGGGCTTCCGGCTAGCCCCTTCTTCCGCGACTTCCTTGACACTTACGATCTCCAACCACATCACCTTCCCGCCAATGCCATCATGACACTCTCCTGCTTCGCTTCCTATGCTGAGGGGTATCTCGGCATTTGGCCCTTCGTGGACCTGTGGAGCAAGTATTTTCTTCTCCGCCGACAAGTCATCCCCAACCCCGACCAAAAAGTGAAGGACTTGGTCGACTGCGGGGCTGCTACCATTATTCTCCGCGCCGACTCCGGATTCCCCAAGATTCAAGGGTTGGAGTCTTGCCGGAAATGGCAGCGTAGTTTTTTCTACGTGCGGAATCCGGTGGCCTCGGGAGACTCTCCAAGTTCCTCCGCTCCGGACTTCATTAACCTCCCCGAGTTCGTCATGGGCCCTCCCTGCTACTTCAAGCTTTGGAGCCAAATGTCGGATTCCGAGGAGGTCAACAGTATGCATGACGTCTTGTCCGTTCTTACGGATGAGATGACGGGTGATGATCTCCTCCGCACCTTCATAAGCCGCCGGGTTTGCCCTCTTCAAACCCGGGTACACAAGATTTGTTTCATGAACGGTCTATATGACCCCACTCGCACCAGCATCTTTCCTCTAGACAAAGTCGCGGTTTACCGCTGCGTCCGAGCCATTGCCCGGACCAAGATATCGGAAAACTGGTCATGGGGACTGCCCCCGGCCACTCGGCGGAAACCGCTGGAGTAGGTGGGCATGCCAGGCTTCACCGACATCTTTTCAATATTGGCTATTGTAATTTACTGATGACCTTTCCCCTTGTTGACATCCCTTCATTCGAGCGCCAAATCGAAGAAAACCTGATGCATCAGGAGAACCAGTTCGCCCCCAACTTCCCGGTGCCCGAAAAGATGCCGGAGGATGACCCTGATGGCGAGGATCACCTCTCGATTCCCCTAGCTCGTGTTGCCGCTCCGGGTAAACCTTCAGCTCAAGAGGCTATCCCCATCGAATCTGACGAAGATGATGACGATGATTGTCAAATACTCGATGTAATTGACGGCCGTCCTCTCAAATACGCCCTGCCAGTGGTTCTGGGACCTACTAGCACGAAGCGCGCCGAGAGCCGCAAGCGTGCGGTGTCCGAGACCGCACATGCCGGTGGCTCGGGCGCAGCTGCCAAAAGTACCAGGATCACCAAGCAGCCAGGCGACAAGCCTCCTCGGCGGAGGAGAGGTTCTCCCACCGTGTCCTCCGGGTATGACACACTCCCCTCGAGTGGTTCTATTTCGGTCTTCCCCGAGGTCCTTTCTAACACGCCTTTTGATTGTAGAGCGGATCTCGATGTTCCGCCGTCCGCTGGTTCCCGTCCCCCGGGATCCAAGTCCCCTAGTCCATCCCGGGCTGCCCCTTCACCACCTCGGCACCGAGCGCAGGACGCCGGTCAGCCTGACTCCGGTCCTGTCTTGACCGAGGTCCCAACACCTCGCGCTGCTACCGACACGGGGACTCCGGGTGGTCACCCCGTGGTGACCGAGACCCTGGCTCGGCCGACCGCGGCCACCGAAGATATCGTTCTTCCGGATACGCCACGCTGAGTAGTGTCTCCGCATCTTGAAGCAGATGTGCCAAGTCCTCCGCAGCAGGTTGTACCTCGAGCCCCGGCCCGGGTAGGTACCCGGAAGACTCCGCCGCCGAAGCAGTCCACCACTCAGCCTGCGCGGCAAGCAGATCCCCAACCCGGGAAGCAGCGCAGCCAGGGATCTGGCCAGAAGAGTGCCCCCGCCAAACCCAATGCCCCTCCGAAGTCTTCATCCCAGGACTTGATCCTGACCAAGGGTTCTTCTGCCTCGGGTAAGTTTTCCAGGCTACCACCACCTCCTGTCGAGATCCCCACAGCTGCTTTGCAGGCTCTGCGAGCGTCCGTAAGCACCTTTGTGTCCTCAGGATCTCGGGAGGTCGCAGCAGCGGGTGCGTCCACCGTGACCGGCTTACGCGCGGTTGAAGATTATAATCTGGCCTGGATTGCTGCTGATGCCTCCGAGGTCGTGGGAGACTTGCACGCTGCTGGCGCGAGCCGCAGCGCTCAAGCCTTGCACGCTCTCCAAGTGGCCGTTCTGGATGTTACCCGGGTTGTTGATGTAAGTTTCTTTGTCCTATCCTCCCTAGTCCCCGAGATTAGTGCTTAGTGCTCTAGACTCCACCGAGTAGCAGATCACTAGGCTCAAATCTCTGGAAAAAAGAAACTTTCAATTCCCAGTCCCCGAGATCCTCTCTTGTGTCCCAAAATCCTAGCGAGTAGTTGTTTCATAATTGTGGATCTCGAATAATTGCCCTGTTATACACTGCTCCCTTGAAGTCCCCGAGATTAACACCGGATAAACATTGACACAGGACTGCAGCAAAAAAACCAGCAGCATCTTCCACCGGCTTCTTGCTGACTTCGGTCAGTCCAAGAGGTCGGAGGAGCGACTTCGGGAGCAGCGGGACGCAACGCGCAAGATATCGGTGGATCAAAAATCTGCCTTAGCTGATGCGCATTCCGAGATCACGCGGCTGAATGCCGAGCTGGAGAAGGCCAAGTCCACTGATGTAGACTTGAAGACGCGTTTCTTGGACGCTACCAAGAAGCAGAAGGAAACCTTGGACCAATCTGAGGCGCGCGCGCACATTGCCGAGACCAAGGTGGCCCTTCTCCGGTCGAAGCAAGATGCTTGGCTAACCGAGCTCACCGGCCTCAACCGGGATATGAACAGTAAGTGCACGGAGTTCTCTTTTTTCGTCTTCCACTTTTGCCGATATCGCCTCATGGCTTGTCCGTGTGATAGTTCTCCTTTCTAAAGGACACGTCGAGCATTCCCGAGAAGCCGCTACCCTCGCGATTGCTGCCGCCCGGGAGAAGAGGGCCGGGAAGGGTCCTGTCTCGGATTCATGGGATATTGATGATCACCTCATCGCCCTGAAGGCCTGGATAGTCCCTCTCCGGACGATCGGCACCGAGCTCCTTAGCGCGGCAGTTCACACGCATCGTGCCCTGTGGCCTGGCGTTACTGGCAAGCTCTCGTTTACCAAATTGGCCACCGCTCTCCAGGATGCCGGTAACTGGCTTCACGCCTGGAAACGGTCCGGTGCCCGCGCTGGTGCCGATCAAGCACTACAACATGTGCTGAGTTGGTATGAGGGGCTTGATCTCGAAGTGATCAAGAGCCTGCGGGTCGTCTCGGAATGGTACACCGATCCGGCCAAGATCCGGCTACGCCAAGAGACTGCTCATTGCCTCGCCGGCTGGGCGGATCCCGGCCCCTTCATCACAAGTCTCATTGCATCTGACTCCGAGTCAGACTATGAAGATGACGGCGAGGTGGAGAATGCCGATGATGTGGACGCCGAGATACCGGAGTCCGATGACGCCGAGACCACCGCGGTCACCGAGACCACGGCTTCCCGGGATGTCGCCGCTCCTTCGCCACCCGAGGTCCCTCAAGCCGAGACGAGCGTGCCCGCTCCGAATACCATTACCAGTGCCGAGGAGACCGTCATCGTTCCCCTGCTGCCGATCAATCCGAGAAGCCAGCTTTTCCTACTGCTCCTTAACCATCTGCTGCCAAACCATGATGTTTGATCTGAAAACACTTAGTTGTGGAAACATTAAATCCCCGGGATGCCGGGTGCAGCTGTAATATACTTTTAATTCGTACCTATGCCTGCCAACTTTTGCTTTAACGTAAGACAATTTATGCCGGTTTATTCTACCACGAATCCCCGGGTTCATTTTCATGTTTACCGTAGTTAAGCAATTTCTGCTCTTGTCTACCATTTCGGTGTTCGACAGTCGAGTCACGAAACTCCGTTTACGGTATACATTACTTATAAATGTCCGAGTTCTAGTTGCTAAATTTCCGACATAAGAAGTAAGAAATCCAAAAACCGGATTAGTAAGATGCATATGCCGGAGGAATTCCTATCCCGAGTCCCCGAGTTTATTTTCGTGTTTCCCACACTTGATGCTCTTTGCTCTTGACTACCATTTCGGCGTTCGTCACTCGAGTCACAAAATTATTTCACATGACATACACTACTCTAACTTTGGAACCGAGTTCAGAATATTCCCGGCATACACCAAAATGAAAATAAGTACAAGGCAGTCCCCGACTTCCTCTCTGGGTTGCCGACATGCACAAAACAGATAAATAGCAAAACCAAAGTAAAACAAAAATAGGCAGTCCCCGGGTTCCTCCCGAGGATGCCGACATGCAAGTTAGGATAAACAAGACACTTGGGCCAGGCAGTCCCGAGTAACGTCTCGGGGTGCCGATATTTAATTGATAAAAAACGGGATACATACACTGCCCCCTTTAAAGTGTAAAAGGGACGGAGCAAGGCTACATTCCATGGCCGCTTGGTTTCCTCACCAGCTTTGTCCATTACACCTTTTCTAGCTTCCTATGCATCTAGAAGGTAATAAGAATCATTGTGCAATGCCCTGCTCACAACAAAAGGGCCCTCCCACGGAGGTGAAAGTTTATGCATTCCGGTTGTGCGCTGGATGAGCCTTAGCACGAGATCCCCTTCCTGGAATACTCTGGGATGCACCTTCTGGCTATGATAGCGACGGAGGTTCTGCTGATAAATTGAAGACCGAGATAATGCCAATTCTCTTGCCTCTTCGAGCAAGTCAACATCATCTTCCCGGGTTTCCTTTGCCTCGGTCTCGGTGAACATTGTTACCCTTGGTGCATCATATTGCATGTCGGTTGGGAGCACTGCCTCGGCACCATACACCATGAAGAATGGCGTATATCCGGTAGATCTATTCGGTGTGGTCCGGAGACCCCACAACACTGCCGGTATCTCCTCTATCCAACATCCCGGAGTTCTCAATAGTGGCTCAACTAGGCGGGCTTTGATGACGGCTAATACCAAGGCATTTGCTCTCTCGACTTGCCCGTTCACCTCCGGGTGGGCTACTGATGCCACATCAAACCGGATTCTCTTCTCCGCACAAAATCGAGCAAATTCTCCCACAGCAAAGTTCGTACCATTACCTGTGATGATGTTGTGCGGGTAACCGTATCTCAGGATGATGTCCTTCAAGAATTGGACCGAGGTGTGCCCGTCACACTTCCGGATTGGTTTGACTTCTATCCACTTGGTAAACTTGTCCACCATCACCAACATGTGTGTCATATTTCCTCTTGCCGCTTTGAACTGTCCCACCATGTCCAAGCACCATACCGCAAATGGCCAAGTGTTAGGGATGGTTTTGAGTGCTGCCGTCGGCATATGTATTATGTGGGCAAACCTCTGGCACCCTCCACATTTTCCGACAATGTCCTCTGCTTGCTGTAAAGCGGTGAGCAAATAGAACCCATGCTGGAATACTTTTGCCACCAGTGCCCGAGATGAGGCATGGTGTCCACATTCTCCCTGATGTATCTCCAACAACATCTCTTGGCCCTCCTCGGGCTCCACACATCTCTGGAGCACCTCGGTGACACTTCTTTTATATTTCTCTTGATTGATGATTGTATATGCCATGGATCTTTGCAGTATTTGCCGGGCTTCTACCTCGTTCTCCGGGAGGGTGCCATCCGATATGTATGCCATGATGGGTTGTGCCATCCCGGAACAGGTCGTACCGGGAATACCGGAATGTCTATGTCCATTGGTTCAACCGTCATCACCTCCATAGACATGCCTTTTGCCATCTCCGAGCTCTGTGGTGCAGTCCCCGGGTTCAGTGTAGTACTCCCGACCTCCACTTCCATAGGTTTGGCTTCCGATCCAGGCTCCTTGGGGATGAAGATAGATTCCGACTCGGGTGAGGGCTGGATAGACGGCTTCCTCAGATGTTCCAGGGCGATGCCAGGTGGAATGGCATCTCGGGATGGCCCCAGCTTGGACAACACATCCGCTGCTTCATTTTCTCCTCTTGGTATGTGCTGGTGAAGTTGCTGATGAAGGCCTCCTCGAAATCTAACCAACAGTCTATGCTGTCAGTCCTCAGGTTATTCAGCCAGATCCTGGCAGGTCCTTCCAACATTTGCGGCACATATCGCACCGCCCAGCGTCTGTTTCCACCGGCTATGCTTTCTGCAGTTACATAGTCGGTCAACCAATCCTCCGGCTTCGAGCTGCCGTCATAGGTCTTGGCACCCCGGTTGAGCTGAAAATTTCGCACAGCAGGCTCCCGCATGATCCGAGGTCCGAAGCAAGCAGGTCCCGGAGGGCCTTGCTCTTCTACCAACTCGGATTGGTGAATCCGGTCGAGGCTGAACCTGGCATCAGCTGGATCTAGCTGGCGAGTTCCTATCCGAGATCCCAGAGGATTCTCGTTAGGCTGGTATCCGAGTTGCTGCAACCTCGAGTTGCCATCGTCATGCCTGTTAACCACATGAACTACAACTTGTTGTGGGACGGAGGCGGCATCTCTTTGCCGATTTCCCTGACTTTGTGGTGGATTCCGAGGTGGATTACCACGGCTAGCCGGGACATTGTTTCCTACACCCCGGTTACCACCACCATGGCTACCTTGAGCCTGGTCGGGATTGTTCTGCCCGGCTTGCTGGATTCCAGCAAAGGCCGGGTCGTATGCCTGCAACAGCTTGTTTCTCCTGGAACCTCGGCTCCGGCTTCGGCTTTTGCTCTAGCTCCTACTCGGATGCGGAGATGAAGCCTCTCCGCCCGACTTGTTGCTCTCGGCCTTAGCCGAGTACACCTGGGAGCCACCACCCGGGTTCTTTTTCTTAAAGGCCTTATTCTGCCGGTTAGCTTCTATGACTAACTCGTTGACACACTCCTGCTGCTTGCGCAGAGCTTCCCCAGATAGCCCAGCTAATTCGGCCATAGCTGCCTCAGCAGCCCTAAGAGTTTTGGCGGGTGAGTTGTACACTGGCTTTTCCGCCGATATCAGACTATCCGATCTACTATGGCTAGGTGCTGCGCCACCAGCCAACTCATCATTCACCATTCTACCTTTTTTACGCAAATCAGCGATGCGTTTATCCCGGGAATCTATCCTAGGGAATCCGTGAGGAGCGTTGTACTCACGGAGAGTAGCACTAAGCTCACGCCTGATCTCGGCGATCTCTTGCGCCTCAGCATGCAGCAACCTACGATGCTCTTCCAAATCAGCCGAAGTGATCTGGGCATCAGCATCAGCTGCCAAAGGGACAGCCAACTCGGCGACTAGACCCGAGAAGGGATCCGGCCAGTGGCGAGGTTCGGACGGCTGGGGGTCGCCATCTCGGGCAGCACCTCTTTCCTGAGGAGGTTTTGCTAACCGAATTCGGCCACTGCCGGCGTCGCCGTCGGTAGCGTCCTGGAACACCTCCTCGGTTACCCCGACCATCATGACCGCGACGCAGCCTGCGGGGCGATCGATACGCCGATCCCAGGTGGCGCGGATCATGGGGGGATCTTCAGCCTCCAGGACGATGTCCGTATAGCTGCAGACTATCTCGGTGGCGACGTAAGTGGTGAAGACACCGAAGTCGATGAGGCAGCCGTTCGCCGGAAAGGGCTTGTTCCGGAAGCAACCGGCATTATCGCTAACGAAATCCATCTCGCCCAGCCTGACGACCAGGCCGGAGAGAACTCGGATGCCGGAGCGAACGGTGGAACCCGTCCGGATGTGTACACCAGCCAGCGCCTCTATCTGCCCCATGTTGGGCGCCAACTGTCGTGGTGGTATCACGGCAGATGCCATGGGATGGCTAATGTGTGGAGCCGATGGACGCTGGTGGATCTGGGGAGGGCTAGCGAGCTAAGGAGCTCACATGGTAGGAGATGCCGAAACGCACAAGATCACCGAAGAGCACACTCAAAGATCTACCAAATCCAAACAAATGCACGAAGGCAAAGTCACACACACGATGTACCCAGGTTCGGGGCCCTCGTGAGGAGGTAACACCTCTACTCCTGCCTTTCCTCTGAACTAGAGAGGAGGAGGAAGTAAATACACTAGGAGTAAATGAGACTATAGTTTTGTCTCTCAAGTTGGTCATCCCCCCACAAGAGGAGTTATGGCGCCTTTTATAGAGTTCCGGCTGGGAGGGCTGGAAACCCTAATCCGGCACGGTCCCACCGGACAGGGCTAACGGTTATGTCGACACCGTCTAGTGCGACCTAGCCGCCGTGCTATCCGGTATAGCCCTGCCGTCATCATTCCGGCAAGGACTGCAGGCGCCGTCCTGGATCATCATTGTCCCCTCGTCAGAGACAAGACATGTCTTCGCCCATGCTTAGTAGCCTTTTCCAGATTGCCGGGCTAGGCATGTACGATCTTGTTGTAGCGTCATCGTACCGGCTGACATGCTCCCGTGCCAGGCGGGAGGTGACCATACTTCCGTGCTAGGAGGAACGGGACTTTCCCCTGTGCCAGGCGGAAAGCCTGCACCAGATCTCTGACTTCCGACCGACATGCCCCCACATCGGTATCCCCTTTGTTCAGTTCGGCACATCCTTCCTGCACAACAAAGACAACTCGCCAGGACCGAGATAGGTAAGTCGGTTAGTATCTACCCGGGACGTCCATCCGGGTTCTCCTCTACCCGGGATCTTACTGGAGGACTCCGACATACCGAGAAGCCCCAGAGCCCTTCCGGTTGCGCCCGAGTCCCACCCCTGATACAGATAGCGACTTAGGAGGAGTGTCTCTAGGCCTAGCCTCCCGAATATGTCTTAGGCTGTCACCGAAGACATCTTTGAGAAGTTAGTTCTTCGAGGAACCCTCCGCTGGTGTTTATGCGGTCCTGGAGGTCTGGGGGTCTATTTATAGCTTCCATCGGTGACCCTTGCGTCCTCCAGGAGACGCTCTGGCCCTGACCATCCCCGAAAGGCCAAGTTGCTACTTCAGCGCACCACAGGACAACCCTTGCTCACCCCCAAAGGTCAATTCCTGTAGCCATGCTGCTGATCTAGACCGGGGTCTACCCCACCCTGAGGGCAGCCCCCCGACAAAAGCACCCATCAAGGTTGGATCCATCATCATTGTTCGGTTCTCCTCCGCAAGAAACTTGACATTCGCCTTCTTCTCCTCTAGCACAATCTTTCTCTCTTCCAACTCACGGATCCCCTTCCATCTTTTTTGCTTCATCGTTGTTGTTATTGTCGCTGGCGGTGAAGGTGCACTTCCTTTTCTTGAGTGTGTCTTGGGCGGTGGCTGGCGAGCACGCGTGCACCGGCGGAGCAACCTAAGCTGCCGATGTCGGGCGGTTGAGTTTAGAAGTGGCCGACGGGAGGTCGGAGGAGTCCATGGCGCCGATTCACGGTGGCGACGGTCTGGGAGGAGCGGTGGGTTGGTAGATCGACGACGACGGCGGCGCGGAAGCGGGAAGGGAAGGGGGTGAAAGTTCCGTACCGCAAAAAACATAAGCAAGTGCGGGTCGCGCTCGGTTCCTCCCCAAAGCCTTTAGAAGTATCGCTCGGTGGGTCGAATTTGATGGCGCTGCAAAAAAAATCAGGTTCGAATCAGAGTAGGGGTTCTGCATGGCGTGTTTTTTTGACAGGGACCACCATAACTGTTGGAGCTCATACCAACTTAAGACCCTAACCATTTGCTACACAAAACTGAACTGAAGTAAAATGTTGAGAGAATAAGCCCGTTAAGACTCAGACTGAACAAGCCCACACAGATAAACCGGCCCAACACACCCGGTTGTGGCTAAACCATTCTCACGTTTACGGCGGTACGTTCAGGGCACGGCTCACCCTCCAGGGTCCACGCACAGCCGAGCCGCCGCCGCCATTTCTCCCCCTCTCGTGCTATTTTTCGAAGGTTCGCAGGTCCTCCTGCTGTTCCATCAAATTGTCTATGTCCCCCATTATGCTCAGATTTGCACAATCCGTTCTTTGGAATTAACCATGGCTGTGGACAGGATGGGATCAACATCCAAGAAGACGGCGTCGATGTACACCGCGGAGAAGGTGACGTTATCGAGGTCCTCCACGCATAAGGAGAAGGGAACGCACATCTTCGAGATCGGCGGGTACAACCTCAAGAAGGGCATGGGCGCCGACAAGTTCGTTCGGTCGGCCACCTTCACTGTGGGCGGGTACGACTGGTCCATCAGATTCTACCCCGACGGAGCCGCTGACGCGACCCAAGGGTGTATGACGATCACCCTCGAGCTCATGAGCAACAACGCCGAGGCGCGGGCGCTCTTTGATTTCGGGATCGCGAAGCACGGACCAGGATGGCTTTGCGCGTCCTTCACCCAGAGAATCAAGACGTTCAGCTCCAGGGACAGTAACACCCGTCAGTTTAGCAACGCAATGATTGCACAACTTTGTGTGACCACATCACTGTTGGTTGTGCTTTACGATTCACGCTAGTTAGAAGACTTTTGACGGTGCGAACCCACCAACCATCGTCACTGTCGGTCGACGGTGACGATGGTTGGTGGGTTCGCATGTAGTTGTGGAGTTGAATTTCCGGTTAGTTTAGTCTGTACATAGTAAGAAGCGGCTTTGAGTCCAAGTCAACATCGTACCTTCAGAATGATCTCCTCATCATCAAATGTGAGATGGCGGTAATCAAAGAATCTCAGGTCTATGAAACTGCGGGGTGCTCTGCGATCGAGGTGCCGCCGCCGGACATCCTCCGGCATCTCGCAAAGCTGTTGGAAGCAAAGGAGGAAGCACCTTCAGTGTTGGAGGGGAGACCTTAGAGGCGCACAAGATTGTGCTTGCCATGCGCTCACCAGTCTTTAAGGCAGAGCTCTTCGGGCCGATGAGGGAGAAGAGGATGCCATATGTGGTCATCAAAGACATGCAGCCTGCTGTGTTTAGGGCTCTTCTGCATTTCATCTATACGGATTCGTTGCCTGACTTGGATGACCTTGAAGGCGATGAAAACTGTGAAATGGTCCGGCATTTACTGGTGGCTGCAGATAGGTATGCCATGGACAGATTGAAGATGGTATGCCAGTACATCCTTGGCAAGAATCTTGAAGTGTAGAACGTGGCAACTACATTGGCTTTAGCTGATCAGCATAACTGTGACAAGCTTAAGGATGTTTGCATTGAATTTCTCGCCTCTTCTGATAAGATGAATGACGTTGTGGCAACCAAAGGTTATGCAAATCTCAAAAGATCTTGCCACTCTATCTTAATAGAGGCTTTAGAGAAGAGGACAAGATCTCGTGAAACATAGATGAACAGGTCATCTTAAACTAAGCATGTTGACTGGGTAGTTTAGTTCCTAGAGCAGCTCATGCTAACTAGATTTCCTAGAGCACGAACAGGACATTGTAAGCTAAGCTCTGCGATATGTTAAATTGCTATATCGTGTTAAATTTCTCTAGGAAAAAACACGTTATATTAATAGCTTGCCAGTTTTCCTAGAGCATCTCATGCTAACTAAAATCTCTTACATGTGTGTGTGTGTGTGTGTGTGTGTTGAGGTTTCATATATTATGCACACCGTTTCTAAAAATTTGGAGGCTCAAATAGTATAACATCATGCCGAGGACTGTCACGGTGCCATCTGTTGCATTGAATCATGTCAGATAACATGAGCATGTCGAAGAAACATAACAACATACATAGAAACTATTTTGGGCTGTCCATTGTTAATTGTGTTTCCTTGAAAACTGAAAGATTTCACATCATATACAGTGTGGCTCATAATTATTCGGTGTCAATAAGCTGTGATATTCATCCGCATATTATCCATATTTTAGCGAACTTCTTGTATGATTAATCGATTGCATATAGACCATTTCGAAGAATGATCAATGTATTTATTAATCCACTGCAACCCTGGTCATGCTTATATTTTTCTGCGATATTACTGTACATTGCAGAAGTGTGATGAGCTTAGAAGATAAATTTACTGTACTTGGTCACCTCACAAACAGTTCAATTTCAATTGAGCATCTTACTCCAAAGGTTGAACGTGTTTTAATTTTTCCAAGTCGGGCACATTGAACTGGATGATTGTACTGCTGTTATTTGTGTTAATCTGTGTTATTAGCCTATCAGGGCAGCCCATCTTACTGCATGATCAGTTTTAAGGAGTAAGTCAGAATGGTAATAAGTATATTTTCCATTAGCAAGCAGTAATCTTCAATTCAGAATTTATGAAGCTCTGTATAAGCCTGAACAATATATGCATGAATCTCAGGAGTTCCTAGCTAAGCAATGGCAGGATGATGCTGCTCTCAGTTTTGAGGTTATTTGTATCGAACAACATAACACCCCTTATTATTAGCATTCCAGATTTACACCAAATATTAGGCATCTTTTCATCAGGAAGCCCAACATACAAACTCTCTAATGTGTTGAATTTTAACATGGTACGCATGTGCATGATAACCATGATATAACACATAATTTAGGTACTGCGTTCCTGGTTATGTCCCTTGCTTGATAAGTTATGTAACAGAACAATATAAGTTTCTGCATAAACTCCAGCTTCAGCTTGGGTCATTTTTTAATTATGCTGTAACATACTGAAATATGTGTTATCATGAGCAGCGCACATCCCCTAAGAATACTAAAGAATAGAGCCTTCTCCTTCTACCACATGTCCACATCATGATGGACTCCACTCATATTTAACTTTATACTTGCACTTTATATTTAGTTATAGTTAACAAATTTAAATTCAGTTCAAAAAATATTCTATTAAATATATACATATGATTGTACTTATCTATTAAATTTTTGGTGAAATAAAATTGGATTTCCATCTTAAAAAATGTTCAATTTTCTCTATAAAAATACTCTTTTTATGTAGATAAAAATACAAACAAACTTCTAAAGTGCGTGTGCACGTATTGGTATGTTTTGTTTAAAAAAATGAAATCTAAACATGTCGTTTTGTTTAGCTTCCAACATTCAAGATTGACCCCCTAAAGTGCCAGATATGCAAGTTTGATGAAGGACTACTTACTTAGCTTAGCCAAAAGTGGACTTCAGGAACTGACCTAAGAATAGCTCTCTCTCTCTCTAATACTCTTGCAAAGAATTGGATAAGTGAAAAAATGCTAAAATGCCTTTCATTTCTCTTTGTTTTTTAAATGACATGCGGTGAATTCGGAGCTATCGATTATATCTGATAACCCTCTTTCTTATCTACGTCTAGTGTCACCATAGCGTCGTTCCACCTGTGCCACACGACGATGTTTCTCTCCCTCCGCCTCACTCGAGTCGTATTGTACCAAAAACAATCGTTCCTACGCAAAGTTTGCACTTCTCTCCAGACACCTCTGGTTTTGTCAAACACTTGTGACTACATGACTAACATGACACCTCATCCCCGATGCCACATGACACCATTTCTCTCCCTCCGCCTCCCTCGAGTCGTATTATACCAAAAACAATCGTCCCTATGCAAAGTTTGCCCTTCTCTGCACACACACCTCCGGATTCGTCAAGCACCTATGACTACACACCTTCATTCCTTATGTGGAGCCTCAAGTTCATTCTTAACTTGCACACACCACATGCGCTTCCCTCTGGTGGCCACCCAACACCAAGTGCACTGTTTACTTGCACGCCACGTGCGGTCCCCTCTGGTGGTCACCCAACGACATTGAGCTAGCTTCCTACAATTCTCACAGTAGTTGCATGTGAGCACCCATATCGGCTCCCGCATCGGCCACCGTTGTCACTGTTGCTATTATCTCCATCCCTAATGCCGTATGTCAAGTCCATTGTTAACTTGCATGCTAAGTGTGCTCCTCTCTAGTGGTCCACTGAGCTGACTTTCTACAACCCTCACTGTAGTACATATAAATTGTATGTCAAAATAAGTGTATTCCTACAATTCAATATATAGTAGTTGGTGGTATCCATACCATTTTTTAATTCAATATAAATCCACTACACAGATTAATATTGCATGTTTAAGATCTCAGCTATTTAGTATTTCTTGATGAAATGTTCCTCTATTTTTATATAGTATGACTGTATTCAATGCAATTTATTTCAATATTATGACATAATTATGCCAACTATTATTGATTTTGTGAAAATTTATGTTGGAAAATATTCTTGATTTTATTATATTAACACCAATGACCTTCACTGTATGACCTTGATGGCTAATCTAGCTATTTGAGTTTGCAATGTTCATCGTATATCATATAATGTCTGTAGATTGTCGGGAATTAAAACAAATCATTATAACCATGTACGCAATTTAACTCTCATGTCATTTCATAATTATCGCATCCTGATTATCTAACTGAATCTGATTGTCTAAATGAGTGTAAACTCTTTTAAGTGAGGTCACACTCTCTCTGTTAAGTGGTGTACTACTAACCTTAATACAACTAAATAATTGTGTCACTTCTCTACTTCTATATAGTGATCGAGTTGTACTATTTTTTCATTGTTAATAATTTTCTATATGTATGTTTCGCTAATTTTTTTAACCTATCGTTGTTCGTATTAGGACGGACGCGGCGATGGGCGTCTTTTCCTTCTTGTGAGTATGATGTTGACTGTTCAGGCACTTGAGTGTTTGTTGAGTACCGAAACTTTGTATCTTATAAACTTCAGCATTGCATCAATGGCTGTCTTGTTAAGATTTCAGTTCATCTTGTTAAGATTTCAGTTCCTGTTAAGATAAGATGACTGGCCAGATGGAAGAACGGGCAGTCCACAGAAGACAACTGACAACCGAGATGAACAACTATTCTGTCAAGAAATCCTCTCAGATACTAGATTGCTAGTGATAAACAGAGATCCATCGACATTCGACGATTGCAAAGGAAAAAAAGAGAGGGAGCTAGAAGTCGAAAACAAAACCAACGAAGCATCAGAACAACCAGAACCAGTACAGCAACAACAGCGCGGCGAGGACGGTGGCCACCCCACCGGCGACATTCCTCGTGGCGTCGTCCGTCTGGACGATCTCGACGATGAACCGGCACGTCCCGGTGGAGGGGTTGGCGGTGGTGGTGGTGGCGATCCCGCGGAAGTCGCAGGCGCGGTCGTCCTGGTCGTTGCTCTGGTAGTAGCTGTTGAACGCGTACGACACGTTGCCCCTGCTGTCGAGGCCGCCGCAGGAGGTCTTGTAGCCGAGGCTGGTGCAGTCGGCGTTGCCGCAGGCGTAGCTGACGCTGTCGCCGACATTCTGGTCGGCGAGATCGGCGTCGGGCTTGAGCACGCACCACCGCTGCCGGAGGTACTCGACGCCCCTCGCCGGCACGAGCGCACCACCGCCCTCGCCCCGCAGGCTGAGCTGGTACTTGGGCTGCCCGTCGTAGTAGAAGACGCCCCAGTGGCGCTCGAAGTTGCCGGGCTGGATGCTCTTCTGGTCCTCGTCGACGAGGCCGAAGAGGTAGGCGTCGACGGGGACGCCCGGCCGGAGCGGCGTGCCCTTCCCGGAGGCGATGTTGTTCAGGAGGCCCTGGTTGAACAGCCGAGCGTAAGCCGGGGTGGCGTAGACGTTGCCGTCCGTGGGCCAGCCGACCTCGCCGACGACGACGGGCATGTCGGGGAAGCCGTTCCTGCGCAGCGCCGCCACCAGCGTGTCATAGTTGGCGTCGAAGGTGTTCTCGTACGTGATGGCGCCGTCGACCACCGGCGACGAGGAGCCCTGGAAGAAGGCGTAGTCCAGCGGGAAGCTGGCCTGCGTGTACAGGCTGATGAATGGGTACACGTTGGCCATGAAGGGCGCGGCGCTGGACGCGAGGAACTGCACGATGTCGAGCATGAGGCCATGAATGTCGGCGCGGAAGTCGCCGCCTGACGGCTTCCCCGTCGTTGACTCGTACACGTCGGCGTTCATTGCCACCGTCACCTTCACCCGGCCGCCCAGTCCGGCCTTTGCCAGCGCCGCCTGGACGTTCTGCATCGCCGGGAATGTCGTGTTCAGGTACGTGCCGTTGAACGTCTGCAGGAACGGCTCGTTCCCCACGGCCACCAACCTGCATGGCCGGCCCCGTCAAAGATCGAAACGTCAGCATATAGCCAGTACCAGAAACGTCAGCATATAACAAGTGGATGCTGCCATGCTGGGATTTAAATCCTAGACCAAATTAAACCGAGAATCTCTTGCTTGTCGCAAGGAAAATCTATTTATTTATTTTTATATAAAGAGGAAAATCTAAATGCATTGTGGTTAACTGAAAAGATCAGGATGAAGTTAGTATATAGGTGGAACATGACTTGAGATGATTGTCCCATACAGTTGGATATATATCTGCATCAGACATGATGGCATGACCATGATATTAATAAAAACACGCAAAATCTCACTACATAGGTGAGGTGTGCCAAGAATTTGCCACACAAGTTTTCATGATGCCGAGTTTTCAGAATTATCATTTTCTCTCTAAAGAAAGTTCTTGTCCTATGACCCTGTGAGTGATAGCCACACCTGAGATCGGAACACACGGTCAAAGCCCGGCCCTAATCATAGAGTGGGATATTCGTGAGACGATAATTAGGACCGATGAAATAGTCCTGAAATTCCTCTTGCTTCTTTCGAGCACATGAATTTTCTGGACAGAACACAATCAGAGAATCAAATAGCCTCAAGACTTCGGCATGTTTCGATCGAGCAGTTCTCCTTCTTAATAATCCAGAGTGAACAGATTCATGGCGCATGATCTTTCTGGATTGCTGTACTGGGCAAGATGGGGCTAGAATGGCTTTGAGGCGGAGAAATGAGGCTACTGCCAAACGTGTGAAAGTGTGTCTCTCGGAAGTGATCAAGGCCAATGCATGTCTCTATCTCCCAATCAAGGCAAAAACCACACATGGCAGCAGTGACAGAATCAGTATCACCAAAATTGACACGACCATCACTTTTCACTCAATGCAGTGAGCCAAAGAACTCTAAACATTTTTCCAACCCCTGAAAAACAATGTAGTGCTTCAAATTACAATAGTTGGGGCCATAGCAGAATTTCAGTTGCTTGAAGCTGTGGTCTTCCCGGTTTAAAGTGAAGGGGCCTACCTATAGCTTTACTGCGTACTCGATTACTTACTATCTTTTGAAGCTCCTGATTTGGTCTGATGGTTACACTTGCTAGTTTCTGTGTACTGTGCAACTATTTTTGAGACAGACATCCGGAGAAGATAAAAAGATAAGCCTTGCCCTCTATATGTCAAGCTGGACCACACTGGTTTACTACCGACTCGAAATGACCACAACACATGCGACTACCTCAGAGAGTTTTCTGCTTCCATTTCATACACAGATGTTTTTTAATGGTTTTCAGACACAAATGTTGAGGTACACAAGATCGACCAGAGATTTGGGATGTAGATGAGCTCCACTGAAGTTACATTGGAGTTCACCAAGGTGATTTTGAACTACGGACTCGGATCAGCAGTAGAAACTACGAGAGCCTGTTATGCAGATTCACATCGTTTTCTTTCGATCGATCGGACGGGGATATATGTAACATTGTTTGAGCAAATGACACACACCAAAAAGAAAACACAGGAACCAATCAAAGCAAAGGAGAACATAAATCAATGTACGTTGGATCGATCCTTTCACCTTATGTCGACGCCGTCGCTGATGTGCTTGGAGACGTTGGCCTTTACCCAGTGCTCGGCGGCCTTGCCGCCGCCGGCGAGGTCGGAGAGCATGTCGTTAGGGATGCCGACCATCACCTGGATCCCCGACCCCTTGAGCGCTCCCAGGATGCTGTCCTCGGCGTCGAACAGCTTCACCTTGTTGAACCCGTTGTCCTTGAGCAGCTGCACCACCGTGCTCGACGGCAGCGGGTGGCTCAGCTGCGTGCCCCAGTTCACGCCCACCCCCGACGACCACCGCGCCATGCACACCACCAGCAGAAACACCACCACCAGCTTGGCCACCGGACGCGCCATGTTTTTTCTGCCTTGTGACCGCGCGCTAGCTAGTTAGCTAGCTTGACGGGGGAGGGGGGTTTTCCTTCTCCGTGTTCTTGGATGAAAAGACTGATGAAAATAGGCCGGGAACTCAGGAAGGAAAGATGAGAATTGTAGTACCAAGGAAGCCAACCAAGAAGTGGCTCCAGACCCCTCGGGTATATATGGTAGGGGTGTAAGAGTGATGATCAACGAGAGATTCTTCTCCGTACACAAGGGTTGATTGGTCAAGAAGATAAAATAATTGAATTTGATTTTGTTATCGCCAACAATCAAGTTCCAAGTGACCAAAAACCAGCTCAAATTTAGCACATGAGAAAGATGGGGAAAAGAAGGAGGAGCAAAGAACAGGGCAAGGGTACCCGACCAATAACTCCAGTAAAATGGAACCCGGATTAAAGAGCAACTTTTGCACCAACAGAGCCACCGAGAACAACTTAAAAGACAAGCTAGCAGCAATCAGAACGAGCTTAGCATATCTTCCTGGGGAGGTGTTTGTAGGACAAAGGCAGAGAAAGGCTAGGCTGACTGGAAGGACATGAGCATGAGAATGACAGGACGAGGCATTAATAGGGGGGGTGTGCTGCAAGCAAGAACCCGAAAAGGAGGAACCTAGTGACAAAGTAATTGGAGGATAACAGGGTGTTTTCGACCTGTAATGAGATGGATTAGGCTCGTGTGGACGAAGATCACATGAACAAGCCAACAGAATTTTCCAAATCCAAACGACGGGAGAAGGCTGTAAAACCAGCAGAGAGAGCGGGTTGGTTGCCAGGCGTAAGAACAGAGATATGATGTGGCCTACAGGTATGAGGAGTGTGTGGCACTGATGTCATGACATTAAGTAGGAGCACATATTAATATGGGTTGATAATGTTTTTACTATGATTTAATGGCTAAGATCTCATAGTAGTAAACAGTTTGTCACTAAAGTATAATATTATGCGACAAAATATAATTAGGCCGAAGAATGATATTACCATATCCCAGCTTTATATGCTCATGCCATGGTGTTTGTTTTCCTTCGGCGGATGTAAATATCTTCTGAAGTCCTTCCTGATTTCTGACCCGTTTGTATGTTCCTCGCGACTGAGATCGAATATTGACATCAGTTATATACTTATATTTCAATCTCATTTTAATTGCAGCCATTTATTGCTGTGCATGTTTTTATTGTACTAGTATTTATTCTGCATGGTCACATACTCGTAATTTTGGTTTATTATAGTGGTAGAAGATCTGTCCCATGTGATGAATTTTGGTCCACTAAATATCTTTCGTCTATATGCTAGTTTGGACTTTGAATTTTGTTAACATTGAGTGAGACAATAATGATTCTTACAAAAGGTTATACTAAGTGACAAGAAAAAAAATTGTGCACAAGACATACATGAGAATCATATCATATATTGGTTGGATGGTTATGACTTATGAGGTGATTGTACCCCGGGTTCAAAATTTCAACAATAAACCTGTTTTTTTGGTGATTTTGATGGGCACTAAAATATTTTATAACCTCAATTTTTTGGGGTCAGATTCAAACTATTTCAGACCAAATTTATATCAGGTCAAATCACATTAAACTTGGTTGTGCACTCAGCCCACAAGGGTCCAAAATAAAGGTTTGACACTTTGGTGTCTCATTAGTGCAATATTATATTGCAGAGATTTACACCTGGATATTTTTGTATACAACTTTTTTGCCAAGTTACAAAAAGAATGATCACATGACACCTGAGTCCAGTTGATATTTCTCGTAACCAAATATCCTTGTTCCACATTTTAAGTTTGTAGTTATATCCTAATTTTTGCAGGAGCTAGATAAATACTTTGGGTGTATGTGTACACCCATTTTGAGGGGGAAACATTGGCTATGCATAATAGTTGTATACATGACAATACACCTCCAATAATCGCTCATGTTTGACTCTTTTTCTGGAACGTTATCATCCATTATTTGAAAACTGTACACTATAGAATTACCATTTTTATTAATTAAGAAGAGGAGAATTACATTGTTAATTAATGGAAAACCAGACGAAAACCGGATTATCTGAAACTTTGGCTCCACTACGGCCTCTGAGCCAAAGCAACTCTTATTGAAAAAAGAAATATGAACGTGTGTTTGACCATAAATCTGAGGCTGGCACATCAATTTTGGGTGTGGTAAAATAATGGCTCTGGAGTGGCAAGTGAAACTCAAGTATCTCCATGCCTGTTGCGAAACCCATAATTTAAATAAGCACATCACAGAGAAAGCTATAAAACATCTCTAATCAGTCGGAAATTCTTGGCTAGAGAAGTAAGATGGAGATCATGGTGGGGCCTAAGGGCAAAAGAGCAAATGGACAATTTTTTTATTGACAATCTTTTTTGTTGAGTTAGAGATCATTTTTTTCCCGTAAAAAAGAGAGATCATTTTATTTTACGAAGACTAGTATGAGGACACCCTCTCGCGGGGTCTCACACTCTCGCGGAGATGCGCTGCAAAAGAGGTCGTGGCTGCTGGACACAGTAGTTCACACACACTATTTTTTCACTTGTTTTATTTTTATAATGAAAATGAAGTATGACTAACATAACCAGTGCATCTGTCGGCTAGCGTGCGCCCTATCATGGCACATTCGATGCATGAAGCATTTCTATAAATCTTGAGGGGTACAACAGTTGCTTTTATGTAATATTACATACTGTATTTATTGTATCGTGCGATGAGGGTTTTCTCTGGTCATGACACTTTTTACACTGACTTACCCCGTCCAAAGATAAGATAGCAGTGCAACGGAACACGATGATTTGTTTTGCTCACGGCATCATCAGAACGCGATGAAACTTAAGGAAAGAGATTAGTGGAACAACGAAAGATGCTCAGAACATGGCATCATGACGCAGTGAATCAGAATGTAGAACAGGGATAAAGCACACACTCTGGACAAGATATAGAACATGGGAAAAGCAAGACATAACACACACACACACACATTACATTTAGGGCAGATCATCCGAACGTAGTGCATCGAAAAGTCGGTGCAGATTAAAATCTAAAATAATAGTCAAATCAGTAAATAAAGTTAACCAAAACATATCAATATGGAACTTAGTTTTGAAATGCTTGATATGACTAGCATAACCGTGAAACCAGTTTGTGATTTGGAGGCTCGGTTAAAAAATTGTGTTTAAATCCATGAAAAAAACAATGAAAACCCACCAAATCCATCCCATGTCCTTGCCAATAGCAGGATTACCCAGAATGTGATAAGTGGTGCATTTACCCATGGGTGAAATGTGTCGCTTGTCATAAATGATTCGTTTGGATGTTTATATTGGGAGGCTAGACATTATATTGAGTTGAATGTCTAATATCCAAGATATTGATATTGAGATTCAATGCCAATATTTTTGTTTGGATGTGTTAGATATTCGGAGCTAGACTAGATATTGAGTTTGAATATGAAATAGTGTTTGGATGGCATATGCGATAGATTGCAGTTCAACAGGAAAATTATAAGCTAAAGAATGCACGTGTAGTACACAAAATCTGCATATCGCCCATGGCTCTGTGCACGTCTCAAAGGATGCATCAAATCCACTGAAGTGAAGAACCAGGGGAGACGTCGTCAGTAGCACATCGAGCAGTCAACCACCATCAGCAGCTCTGCAGGAACCAGATGCACCGTGGGATTCTGTAGTCAACTTGCGGAGGTTTGGGATTCGTTCGGAGAGCAACTGCTGGAGGTAAGGGATCCGGTGGAGCTCACGGTTCTGTGAGAGCTTGACGAACTGGCTAGGGAACAACGACACCGGCCGCACATCTCCAGTAGGGCTGACCTCTGCTAAGTGCCATGGTAAGGAGAGGCCAGGGCTGCCACACTGGGGAAGGACATCCAGCGAGAGAGGAGGGACGCGAGGGCGGTGCTGGCTCGCCGGAGCAGAGAGCCGGCGGTGGCGGCTTGCTTGTGCTTGGGATGAGGTGCACCGGCTACCAAGCTCCATCCAATCTTGCCCAACCTGCAGTGGAAATAGTGATGAGAAGGGAGGAGATTGCAGCTGTGAACACATAGGGAGGCACCGCTCTGACACTCATCGGCGGCCGGAGAGAGGGGTAGGGGAGAGAGGGTCACAAGAAATAGGGTCCAGGGAGGAAGCTGTTGCCCGCCGGAGGCCGGAGAGAGGGGCATGGGAGAGAGGGTCGCGAGAGTTTTCGTGCCAACAGACGGCCGTTCGACGGTAGGGTGGAGGAGGAGAATCTATCCGCGCCGCCGCCGCCATAGGTGTCGCACGTGGGGAAGAGAGTGCTCTAGGGAAGAAGAGAACATGCTCATCTTGCACGATGTGAACATGTAAGTGAGTCTCGCGCAACGCGAATATCTATCGATGTCGAGGGGTTGAGCTGGAGATTGAGTCGGGCAGGTTTGGCCTTCGCACGACCTGGCTAGATATTCAACCCGAAAGCCCAACATGAATACCTAAACTGTGACATTCAGGACATTCGGATTTCAATACTCGAAATATCCAATATCAAGCCTCCAATATAAACATCCAAACGAGTCAAAAGAGATGACCAAAAGAAGCACGGGAGCGCCCTGTTTTTAGCCAAAAAGATAGGGTAAACTGTGACCGAATATTAGTTGTGTTTAAACCTCCAAAACTCCAAATGAACCCACCTTTAGGATGTACTGTGTCTGTGTCTGTAAATTGATAGCAACAAACATTTCAAGGGACTAACTTCCTAGTAGCATAAGAATTAGTCATATTGGTGTAAAGAATTAATAGTGTTGGGCCCAAAATTCACAAATCAAAAGATTTAGAGGAAACCGAACACTAAGCTAAATCACGGTAGGCCAAGAACTAACAAAAACGTAAGACCAAATACATAGGTTATATTTTGTCAGGTTCTAATTTCGTAGTAGGATCAGAAATACTAGCTCCAACCCACAAAAAGTGTCAACCAAAATCTACAACCGTATATGTACATTTCTCAAGATAATCACAAGAAAAGACTTCTCTTTACAAAGGGAAACTTTGCCTACTCCCTCCTAATTAGCGTCGAGAGATGGGCATGTTTTTCTTTTTAAGAAAAGAGAGATGGGCATATTTGGTGTGAAGACACAGTGTTGGGCCGAGCCCCATAAGCCGAACAAATAGGCCTGACCCAGCAAATGCTTCTGGTGAGTGGATAACCCACGACTCCATTGCTGTTTGCGACATCAACAAACAAGAACAAGCGCGTCGCGGCGCCACCATTACCCGTCAGTCAGTCCCGCTCTTCTCTTATCCATCCCAAAGATATCTCCAGAGGCCAGTCTGGAGCTCTTGTCCTTATTAATAGTCCCACCAAGAACACCATCCTCCCTGGCCGCCGCGGCGCTGCTCCGGGCTATCCGATTCTCCACCGTTTCTTGGTTCCGGAGATTCTTGGTTTCTTGATTTGGAGCAATGACAATTTGGTGCCAAGAAGACGGGAATGCTGTGAGGCTGTGAGCTCATGGCCACTAGAGCTGTATCCGCCCCCGCGTTGTAGGCGTGCGCGGGTAGCCCGGAAGATGTGGTCTCCGCCGCATGACCTTAATGAGCTGCTCAGTGGTCAGCTCTAGCGGCGCCGCGGTCTGGCCAGCCGTCGAGGAGAGGATCGGCGGCCGGAGCGTCTGTGCATGCAAGATGTTCTTCGATGTCGGTTCCCGAAGAAGGAGGAGGGTGGGACACCTGGTGGGCTTTGCCAAGAAGAGGAGGCGGCGTTCCAAGAGGCAACAGCCGTGGTGGAAGGCGTGGTTCTCGGATTGGAATGACGAGGAAGAGAGCCTGGCCGGCTGGAGGGAGGATGACGAATTGCTCCAGGAGGTTGTTAGCAACGAAGATCTGTCGGAGGATGACAAATTTCAGACGTGGAAGAGCAAGGCCGAGGCGATTGTCGAGCTCCGGGAAGCCCAGCAGGATGCCGATAATGCCGAGGGGCGGTCGTGGGAGGATTGGATCGGTGGGAGCAGCACGACAGGAGGTGGTGATTGGGGCGGAGGTCCGAGCTTGTCGGACCAGATAATTGATGATCCGACGGAGATTGTGAGGGATAAGGGCCTCATTGAAACTTTTAGGGACTCCATCGATGAAGATTACGAAGAAATGTTGTTTGAGGACCGGGTGTTTTTATATGCTTCGACGAACTCGGTGCGTTCTTTAAAATACCAAGGTTACATTGTTTTTCTTGTGGGAACGGAGTATCATTTTCTCCTCACCTTTACTACCGCAGTGTTTCGCATGTTGTGTACTGTTATGCCTAGTTTAACAATAAAATCAATCCTGGTTGCCATGTAATATTGCTGTGGATCCATTTCAATTAAGAAAAATGGTTGTATCTGGTTTATTAGGACGGAAACTTACCTAGGGAACTGGTTTTGACATGAAATTGTACTTTGCAGGCCAAATTCCTAGCATTGTTGATCGTTGTTCCATGGGTGCTGGATTTTCTAGTACATGACTATGTTATGATGCCATTCCTAGACAGGTAGTCCACCTTAATTACCGCTATGGTGTTCCATGTCTAGCTATCTATGTTAGGAAATTTGTAATGTGAAGCTACCGATAGTAGCATCTCTTTGTGCTTCTGCATCAAATGCTACCATGTGTTCTAAATGCAGAACTGATTACGTTGATCATTTATGCAATATCAGGTATGTTGAGAAGGTTCCACTTGCTGCTGAACTGCTTGATGTAAGACACAGTCAGAAGCTTCAGATGATAAAGGACCTAAAACTTGAGAAAGCAAGATTCCGTCTTGAAGTAGAGATTGGTCAATCTCCTCCACTTTCTGATGAGGAGTTCTGGTTAGAGTTGCGGGAAAAAGCGTGAGACTATTATTTTTTCTTGCAACATTGTAAACTCATATTACTGCACTGGGAATCTCTAGATGAACATTCATCTCCTCTGTTAAATTGATAGGGGTCCAATAAATTTACCTGTTTAACTTTAATAGGTTTCTCTGTTACTTTATCAGGTTAGAACTGAGGGATGAATGGAGATTAGAAAACCGACAAGCATTTGCAAATATCTGGTCTGATATTGTTTATGGGGCCGCCCTTTTCCTTCTTATGTACTTTAACCAGAGTAAAGTAAGTATATATCAGATGAGAACCTTTTTGTGCATTTTGTTACCATTCTGAACTGTGTGTCATTAAGTTGGTCTAACAACCTTGCTGAGGTGCATGTACCATGTGGACCTGTGTTTTTGTAAATAGTGATGATCAGAAATAAAAAAAATGTTGTGATATTAGGTTTCATGAGAACTTAACCAACGTCAGCTGTTAATAGCTGATAATGTCATGTCAAACAACTGCGGAACTGAACCGATCAGAGTTTCCGTTGTCTGTCAATATTATATTGTGTTTTTGTTGGATTGTGCCATGTTAACATCACTTTAGTTTGAGTAGTCACTTTATTTTGTTATCATTGAGTTAATGGTCCTGGTATCACTGTGTTCTGTACTAGAATATGGCCTTTTCGTTTCCCAGTATTATTTTTTAATTTATCTTGTTATTAGTTGGCATAGATCTTACTATCCTGCTACTTTTAGGTTGCAATGCTGAAGTTCACAGGATATAAATTACTAAACAACATCTCGGATAGCGGCAAGGCCTTTCTTATCATTCTTGTGTCAGATATTCTTCTGGGGTAAGTTATATGTGTTCCATTCATAAAGTGTGTATTTGTATTTGGCTTTTAGTGTGATAACATATTACTCCCTTTTGTTGTCAAAAAATTGTCATTTTGGACATCAACACTATCGGCGAAGGCGCAAACACAGACTTGGACCCACCACAAGTACACCCGTGCAACCCCAAAATGCCACATGTATGCCATAAGCTACATAAAAATCTAGAACATATACAATAAAAAATCAATTCATAACCACATCTTGTACATATCTTGGAAACTGTACTGGTAATTGTGTAAAGAATTTTGCTTAAAGGAAAAGGTTTAATATGAAGCCTGATATAATACAGCATGGCGTACTCTAGCAAGCAATATTCATGACAACTTAATATTGCTCTAAAATGTTTAAGGCGTGTAGCACCCTCTCACAGGCTAACCAGGCTAGGCAGTCAATTAGGTGGGTGGTGCCTAAGTGCCTATGTGAGCTACGTGGTCGCTTCTTAGCATGAGCTAAGCTTTGCCTCTTAGTACAATGCATTTTATTGTTACAACTTACAAGTAATCCTAGAACAGAGTGCTTATGGCGAAGCAGATTCTTCGATTATACTTGTTTCTTTGTTAATTCTTCATATGTGACTGAAGTTCGCATTACATTTTTTCTATATTTTGTGCAATGTTTATAGCATATTTATGTGCTACTAGTGTAATAGTATCTTAATAAACCATCTACTTAGGCTTCGATCTTATTTACTATCTTTTTAGGAAAGACTGAGTTTAATTTCCAATCTACTTAGGTATACTGAACCAGCAAACTAAGTTATTCCAACTGCCGTGAAAAAACATAACTTTACGATTTTGTATTCATGATTCATGGGACACAAACAGCTAAGTAGTTTTGTATGTTTGTTTACATTCTATAGTTTTTCATATAATATAAAACCTAATATTGTTTTGTTTTGCACTCCGTTTTTCGTTTAAATTGCCTATGATTTTGTGAGCTTTATGAACATCCTGTAGCTGCACTGTCACAGGTACCATTCAGAGGCTGGTTGGCACTCGTTGGTAGAAATCGTTCTTGAGCATTATGGGCTTGAAGCTGATCAAGCTGCAGTCACCTTTTTTGTTTGTCTGGTTCCAGTTGCTCTGGATGTATTTATTAAGTTTTGGGTGAGTCTACTTTCTGTATTTTTGCAGTCAAGCTCACTGGGACACAACTATATATTGTCAAGATTAAGCAAATCATACTTTTGGTTCGAGAGCTAAAGTTATAAATATTTTATGAAAGGTTTTAACCAATATGATAATTAGAATATCCTTAATTCCACATTTCAGCAACGCTGGCACAAACACTTATAAGATCACAGTATATACATTTTGTTCAGTCTTTTCAAGAAACTGGATTTGAATTTGCTCCAGTTTTGATTACGATCTTGTCTGGAATCAACTCTATTTTTCTCAAGCTATTCTGTATGTATCATCTACAGTTTACATTCAACGTGAAAGTACCAAAAACTCAATAACGGAATAACTAGGAGTACCTGTTCTCTGGATAACAGCGGTATACTTAATTTAGTTTTCTTGTTTTGCAGGTATACAAATACCTTCCAAGATTATCACCCAGTGTGGGCAACATTTTGGATGAAGTAAGGCGTCACTAGAAAATTCATTCGACCAGGAATTTGAGTTCCTTTCATGAGGAATTTTTAGGAGAAGTTCATTCCAGGTATATATTGACTTCCAGGTTCAGTTGGCTCCTACCCGGTGTTGATGTCTGTGAAGTAGTGAAAAAACTAGTGGTGATTGATACAATTATTCGTTACTTGCTATTCAAGGAGCATACAACATCATATTTTCATCCTTTAATTTTGTAGATATGCACATTTGCACCGTTGCCAATTTGTTTCTGATACGAAAATCAGTAACGATAGGTTGCATATTGCAAGTGTAATTTTTGTGGAACTCCCTAGGTGTAGGATGAACTTTAAACTCTCAAAAGTCGAATCAATCATAGAGAGGTCTGGCTTATAAAAAATTGTATGAAGGATAAAAGCATTCTGATTATATACTGCAGGTCAGTCCATGGATCATTTGAACTGGGATTTCAACTCTGAAGGAGCCATTCTTTACAGACCTCACCTTGGAGTTGGAATGCGTGTGTCTGATCAGTCATCGAATGTCATTCTATTCTGCATGGCTGGCAACTTCGGATTTCACCAAACCATTTATTCTTCCTGTAAAAAATATGCCATACTATACGAATTATCTTATGTTATATGTATTCTTTAGGTAGATGAAAAGATTTTGCGCCATAGGCGTCCTGCAGGCGAACACAGTTTTCTTACATAAATATCTACCAATGCCAAGGTGGTGTTTATCCTGCCAAGGACCCAAGGTGGTGCTTGTCCCCATAGTGCTCACCAAAAAGCGGCTTCTGTTTTTATCATCATGTTTTGACTTCTGGAGAAGCTACCGGGAAATAATGTACTACCTCCGTTCCAAATTAAAATTAGATGACTTCAATTTATCCAAAAGTGGATGTATTTACACTTGTAAGTTACAAGTCTAAATACATTTGATTTTGGATAAATGAATCTAATATGCAACAGAGAGCACTTTTTTGACAAATGAATCTATTATGGACCATAGAGAGTATAAGAGCATCTCCACTCGGGGTGTCCAAACGCCCGCCCAAAAGGTCTTTGAGGCGTGCCGGGCACAATTTCGCTCTCACTCGCAACGCCCAAAATCATTATCTGTTCGGTTCGGCCCAACTTTTTGTCCGACAAGTCCAGCCCACGCCTTCCGTTTGGGCGGCCGATGGGTTGGTGAAAGGACATACGTCGCCTGTGCGGAGGAGTGAATAGGCGATTTGAAACTTTTTCCGAGGAGCCAGATTATCTGATCCAAGATGGACTCGGATTTTTTCGGTATGCTTCAGAAAGACGGAAGAAAACTAGCGTTTTACTTTAACAAGCGAAACAACCTAAATATACTAGGCTCATCTAAGTGCACTAACAACTTATTCTAAGCAATACAAGTAAGAAGTTGATATCAAGATAGATAACTTCAACCACGAAGGCCATCACAATATAAAGTGCATAAGTAAAAAACTCAGGTATAGAAATAATCGAGGCACGCGGATACGAGGATGTATTCTCGAATTCCTCCTTGTTAAGGGAGTATGTCTCGTCAGAGAGGTGTGATCGACCACCACATGTTGGTTTCAACGCCACAACATGTTCACCTTATTCTCCGATGAACTGCACCACAAAAGGTTTGGTTCACTTGGATCTCTGATATCTACGCACGCTTCTATTCTTGTAGACAGTGTTGTGCCTCCAAAAGCAGAGGTTTGTAGAAAAGCAGCAAGTTTCCCTTAAGTGAATCAACCAACGTATATCGAACTCAGGGAGGTAGAGGTTAAAGATATTCCTCTCAAGCAACCCTGTAATTAAGATACGAGAAGTCTCTTGTGTCACCAGCACACCAAATACACTTTGTCAGATGTATAGGTGCACTAGCTATGCGAAAAGATGGTGAAATACGAGTAATATGGATGATTATGAGTAGTAATTGCAATCTGAAATAAAAATGGCAACAAGCAAACATGTAGCAGAACTTGTTAGAAACGGAGTTTTGATGCTTAGAAACAAGGCCTAGGGATCCTACTATCACCAGTGGACATTCTCAACAATGACATCAAAGTTAAATAAATAAACACTACTCTCAAACACTCTCATGTTGGATAACAAACACCATTCATTGCGTAGGGCTACAAGAGCACCCTCAAGTCAGAGTAAATCAACGCCAACAATGTCATAAAGGGCATCACACACAGTGCACACACTGTCACCATTACACACGTGAATATCCCCGGAGTTCATATTAAAGTAACCTCTAGAGTGCATAATAGACAAAGAGTAGCATCACATATTCAACTAGATTACAAAGCTCATGATCACATGCAAGATCACATCATGGGAGAAAGAGATAAACCACATGGCTTCCGTAGATCCCGCAACCCCGGGGGAGAACTACTCACTCCTCATCGTAGGAGTCAGCAACGGCGATGGAGATGGTGGTGGAGTCGATGGAGATGGCTCCGGGGGCAATTCCCCGTCCCGGCAGGGTGCCGGAACAGAGACTTCTGTCCCTCGAATCTTGTCAGCGATGGCGGCGGCGTTCTGGACCCTTAGAGGAAAAATCGTCTAACGTCCCGTCGTTTTTAGGTCAGGGAAGTATTTCTGGGCAAAAGACCTAGGTCGGTGGGCGCCCGAGGGCGCCACACCACCTCCCGGCGTGGTTACTGTAGCAGTCGCACCAACAGATGGTGTGGGCCCCTCAGGGCCCGTCTTCGTCTCGTTTTCAGTTCTTCTGGTCGCAAATATTCCAAAAATAAATACTGGTTGACTCGTTTCCAATTTGGCAAATATTTCCTTAAGAGCTTTTCTGAAACCAAAAATTGCAGAAAACATGGAACTGGCACTGTGGCATCTTGTTAATAGGTTAGTCACATAAATGCATATAAAACATGTAATAACATGATATAACATAGCATGGAACACAAGAAATTATGGATACGTTGGAGACATATCAACATCCCCAAGCTTAGTTCTACTCGTCCCGAGTAGGCAAGAACGATAAAAAGAAAAATAATATCTGAAGTGACATGCTTAACACAATCTTGATCATGTAATTCATTGGCAAACATGTAAACTGAAATCAAATGAATAAGGGTTGTAGTTTATATTGATATGAAACGAGTAATGAATAAACAAGTAGGTGAAACAAGCAAAGCTTTCAATGATATAGTACTAGATAGCAATCAACTGTGCAAAGTAGATATTAGAGATGGTTTAAGATTCAAGCACAACAATATAATCATCTAATGCTACCAACAAACATGACAACTTTATGAAAGGATCAAGTCAAGTAATAGCAATATGCACGTAGAAGATCAATATATTATTTGTTCAAAAGAAACAAGCAAGCGTTCAACGTTGGTTCCTGACACCAGGATGTTATGGCTAAGAGAATGTTAACGGAGGTTTGGAAGGCGAACGGAAGAAAGGCTCACAAATCTATAGATGACCATTAGACAAGAGAAAGTCATACAATCAATGCTATGCAAGGAGTAGTGATTGCCATACAACGGATGCACATGGAGCTATAAGTATATGAAATCTCTCCAATGGAACTAGTGGGGGTGCATCCAACTTGCTTGCTCACGAAGACCTAGAGCACGTTTGAGGAGGCTCATCATTGGAATATACAAGCCAATTTCTATAGTGTAAAGTTTCCCTCATAGTTATACAACTAAAGACATGAAAACTCTCTCATATGGAGTAAAGGTGCTAAACATGAGCACAAATGATAATCACAAATGATATGGTGCTATAACATGATCACAAGTGATGACTATAGATGATATGGTGCTGTAACATAAGCACAAGTGTGTGATAAAGAATAGTAATGCTGCCCCCTTTTTTTCTTTTTCTTTCTGTTTCTCTTTTCGATGGCCTCCATGGCTCTTTTCACTTTTAGGGGAAAGCATCCTAATATGATACATGATGTATGACAACACACTAATGATGATAAAACAACATACTGATGCTACAAGTAACTAATATGAATGTGCCATAAGAATACATATGACAACGATGCCTTTGCCAGTGTAGCAGATTATGCAGTGCTCTAGCGTAACATGGGTAAAACCACACATCAGATTTATAGAAACACGCAAAGAAATAAACAAGTAATGAATGAAAATAAGTCATGTAATGTAAGATGGATGTTGCATGGCAATATATCTCAGAACA
The DNA here is from genome assembly GCA_026929855.1 of Poa annua. Taxonomy (NCBI): domain Eukaryota; kingdom Viridiplantae; phylum Streptophyta; class Magnoliopsida; order Poales; family Poaceae; genus Poa; species Poa annua. The sequence continues at coordinate 76,901,875 of CM049430.1, read as the reverse complement.
GCTATGGAAATGCTATAGTAGGTAGGTATGATGGCTGTTTTGAGGAAGATATTTGGCTTATGTGTAGGAGAACAAGATGAAGATCTCCCACGAGTTTGGATGTACCCGTAAAAAATGCACCAACTCTCAATGTGAGAAAGGGCAAAGCAAAGTACCGAAGAGACTAGCAATATGGTGGTGGAAGTGCCATGAAAACCGCATTTTTAGAACTCACGAGTAAAAAGATTCCAAATAAAAATATGATCATGCAAGCATAATGAAAATTACTCCTAGGAGGGCTGTGGCAAATGAATAAGTTCATTGTTGGGGACCCGACCGTAGCGAATAACATAAAGCCATTACGGTTGCCTTAGACAAAAAGAAGTCATATACCATTATGCAATCAACTTGAAATTTAAGCGTGGCACAATTTTCAAGTTTCTCTAGACCAACCATTTAATCATTTCACTTTACTAGACAATAATGTTCACCATTAAGAAAATTAATATCTCAAAACAACATCAATGATTCAAGTGACACAATTTAATGATCTACAAAATTAATGTATCATTAAATTGTACCATCTACCACATTTAGCATTTTCTGTTCTCAACCAAACACCAATCAACTTATTTAAAGATAAACTTTCCAGGTAATTAAACAAATGAGATTATAATATAACAAAGCTAACAACTCTTACAAGAGATGCATGAAAAATAAGAGCTAGAGAGCAAACGATAACAATAGACGAATACTCAACGAATATAAGTGAAGAATATGAGTATTCATATGAAAAGCAGAGCGTGTCTCTCTCCCTCACAAAGGAATGCTATAATCCATATTCAGAGAATGAAAATAACAAAAACAAAAACAAACAGACGCTTCAAGATAAACACATAAGATGTGACGAAATTAAAATATAGTTTCACTAGAAAGGACCTGATAGTTTGTCGATGAAGAAGGGGGTGCCTTGGGCATCCCCAAGCTTTGACAGTTGAGTCTTTTTGAATTATATTGGTGTGAACCACCGGCGCATCCCCAAGCTTTGGCTTTACTATCCTCTTGATCACATTGTATCATCCTCTTCTCTTGATCCTTAAAAATTTCCTCCACACCAAACTTAGAGTAACTTCATTAGAGGGTTAGTGCACAAACAAATTATGATATTCTGTAGGAACACAATTGCTACTATTTCTACTGGACATTAGCTACATCCACTGATACTTAAAAGGATACAAAGATCCAATCAAAATAGCAAAAGAGACATTGCAAAAGAAAATGACAGAATCTGTCATAAACAGAACAGTCTATAAAGACGGATTTTTTGGAGGCACTTAACTTACTCAGATAAGAAAACTCAAAACTAATTAAAGTTGCGTATACATCTGTGGATTATGCACAAAAAGTATCAGGTTTTTCTGATGTTCCAGTGAATGGATATAATTTTTACGATGGACAGCAGAAATCTGTTTCAGCACAGGAATTAAATTTTAACATCAACTTTCGACTACGACTAGAGGCTTAACTTGACACAACATTGTAATAGAAATAAGATATAAAAGAATTGCTACAGAGGTAGGACAAGTAATTGACATAATGAAAATAAATTAAAATGACAGAAAATAAAAGTGGGTTGTCTCCCATAAGCGCTTTTGTTTAACGCCTTTGAGCTAGGCACAGAGATTCATATGGTGCTCTCATAAAGATGAGAGTTGAAAAACATAGAAGAACATCAAGAGGTAAACATCAAACACATTTAAGTCTAACCCACTTCCTATGTAAAGGAGTTTTGTGATAGAATAAATTATTGAAACATGAAGCAACTATCACAGAAAGATGAAACAAATGGAACTTCAAAACTTCCAACATAAAGAGAGGTGTTTTAGTAACTTGAAAACTTTGAAAACATTTTTTTCCTCTCTCATAATTACTTTCAGTAGCATTATTGATAAAATCCACAATATAACCATCACATGAAAATTTCTTATCATGATCCATATGCATAAAAGTATCATTATCTCCCTCATAAGAAAAGTTCTTCTCATTAATAACAAGGTGAGTAGGATCATCATAAAGAACTTGAACATGATAGACAAGTTTTATACTGAAAGTATTGGTTTGATGCATTCCTCTATAATCATGACAAGTTTCAAAAGGATAATTGTAATTATAACCCATGTCATAGTATTCTTTATAATTATCAAAGACCGGAGGCATAGTGTCATCATAAGCAATAGAATAATTATCCTCTAAAGTGTGTTCATTTGAAAATATGTCATCATTTTTACTAGAAGGAGATGTATCAAATATATAATCATCAGTATCAAAAGGATTTTCAAACACCTCACCCCGAGCTCAGAGCTCTCTATATCATCAGGGGAAGGAACATGGATAGTATTAATAGTGCAGCAACTATTAACATCATCGTTTTCAGAATTATTATCCCAAAGATCTTCAATATCAAAAGAGGTGTGCTTATCCCAATCATGATCACTAACATAGATAACAGGCATAGGTACATCATCAAGTTCAGAATCATCGAATTCAGAATTATAAGTATAAATAGTAACAGGAGCAACAAGTTTGGGAGAAAATACCGTCTCCTCTCTCCTTTTACTCCTCTTCTTCTTCCGCTTTCCCTTTTTCTTCTTCTTTTCCTCTTTCGGAGGGAGAGGTTTGAAAGGAAGCTTCTCCACATAATCTGGTTTAGTATTAGAAACAATGGAAGAAACTTGGGAGGATTCCTCTCTTTCATTAATAAGATGAAAACACATAGTAGTCCTATCATACTTTGGTAAAGTCTCATCTTTTATAATATTTTGTATGTAGGTGTTAGGATGGCAATTATTAACACAATAGAAATAACATCCATGCAACAAATCATTCATATCAATATCACTCATATTTAACAAAGAAGTTTTTCTTGACATCTCTTCACACCCTAAAAATAATGTAAGGTCATCATGTTGATTAGGCGTGATCATGTTATCACTAAAATCTCCTGCAATATCTTTATGAGAACCTGAGCATTGAAATTCAAAATGACCCTCTTCATAGCAAAGTTCGCAAATAAAAGGATAGGTGGCACAAATCGTTTTACCAAGATCACTTAAAAGTTTATACCAACCTCTAGTATTTTCATTCCTATGATGGATACAATATTCATCTTCAATTTGATTAATTCCACAAATATTAACATGCTTATAAGAAATAGTATTTTCAGGAAGTTTGAGCATGTTTATTGAAATCATTAACAACAATTTCATTTTCCATGCAAGTGTCTTTGAAAGGTTCATGATACACGTCCCAATTTTCTCTAGGAACATTAATATGAGAAGCAAAGGTTCTAAAATAATCAACAATAATATGAGAATCAAGACCATATTTAGCACTAAGCTATTGAAAACTAGCAGTTTCAACACAAGACTTAATGCAATCATATTCATAGTTCATACCAGGTTCTTTACCTTTGTCATTCTCCCAATTTCCAGCATTGTTTCGAATTGTTTCAAGGAGATCCCATCTAGCTTAAACCTTCTTACTTGTGAAAGAGCCCTCCGAACAAGCATCTAGATAATCCTTGCAATGTCATTAAAGTCTTGCATATAAATTATTAACAATTATATTATCAGGAAGCTCATGGTTAAGAAATTTGAGTATTAATGTTTTCAGCCTTCTCCAGGCTTGAGCAATGCTTTCTCCTTCAAGAGTATAGAAATTATATATAGAATTACGATCTTTGTGAATCTCACTTGGAGGATAAAATTTAAAATAAAAGAGAGATACAACCTCCTCCCATTCAAGAGAGTGTTGATTCTTCAACATTTTATACCAATCTGCAGCTCTTCCAACAAAGTGATATAGGAAATAATTTCTTCTTAACTTTGTCCATTGAAATACCTGCACACTTGAACAACTCGCATAATTCATGTAAAAATTGCAAATGATCACCAGGATGGACAGTTCCATCCCCTACATAGCGGTTATTCATAACACGTTAAATAATTTTCATAGGTATTTTAAATGGCACTATTTCTTTAGGTGGCTTAAGAATATCACAAACATCATTTGTATTATCACATATTGCAGGTAAAACATTATCAAGACTAAATAATTCCTCCAAAGCCGAGGAGTAAAAACGATTATCTTTATTTAAACTAGCTCCCCCAAGCTTAGTTTTTTCCACAGTTTTAGCAATAATAGTGTCCACAGAATTTATACTAATAACTTTACGACCACTATTATGCAAACAAATTTCCATAGGTTTTTTAATTTTCTCTTCAAAAGTATCATGTCCTAATGCAATATAAATTTCATAAAAATCTCTAATTTTTTTGTTGTTTTCCATTAGCCTAACTAGTGAAAATAAAAACAAGAAACAAAAAGTAATAACTGTAGAATCTAAAGGAGATACCTTCAAGCGCTCACCTCCCTGGCAGCGGCGCCAGAAAATAGCTTGATGTCTATGCACGATTATATTCTTGTAGACAGTGTTGGGCCTCCAAGAGCAGAGGTTTGTAGAACAGCAACACGTTTCCCTTAAGTGAGTCACCCAAGATATATCGAACTCAGGGAGGTAGAGGTTAAAGATATTCCTCTCAAGAAACACTGCAATTAAGATACGAGAAGTCTCTTGTGTCCCCAACACACCAAATACACTTGTCAGATGTATAGGTGCACTAGCTATGCGAAGAGATGGTGAAATACGAGTAATATGGATGATTATGAGTAGTAATTGTAATCTGAAATAAAAATGGCAGCAAGCAAACATGTAGCAGAACTTGTTGGAAACGGTGTTTTGATGCTTAGAAACAAGGCCTAGTGATCCTACTATCACCAGTGGACATTCTCAACAATGACATCAAAGTTAAATAAATAAACACTACTCTCAAACACTCTCATGTTGGATAACAAACACCATTCATTGCGTAGGGCTACAAGAGCACCCTCAAGTCGGAGTAAACAACCGCCAACAATGTCATAAAGGGAATCACACACGGCGCACACACTGTCACCATTGCACACGTGAATATCCCCGGAGTTCATATTAAAGTAACCTCTAGAGTGCATAATAGACAAAGAGTAGCATCACATATTCAACTAGATTACAAAGCTCATGATCACATGCAAGATCACATAATGGGAGAGAGAGATAAACCACATGGCTTTCGTAGATCCCGCAGCCCCGGGGGAGAACTACTCACTCCTCATCGTAGGAGTCAGCAACGGCGATGGAGATGGTGGTGGAGTCGATGGAGATGGCTCCGGGGGCAATTCCCCGTCCCGGCAGGGTGCTGCAACAGAGACTTCTGTTCCCCGAATTTTGTCGGCGATGGCGGCGGCGTTCTGGACCCGTGGAGGAAAAATCGTTTAACGTCTCATCGTTTTTAGGCCAGGGAGGTATTTAAGGGCGAAAGACCTAGGTCGGTGGGCGCCCGAGGGCGCCACACCACCTCCCGGCGCCAACAGGTGGTGTGGGCCCCTCGGGGCCCGTCTTCGTCTCGTTTTCGGTTCTTCTGGTCGCAAATATACCAAAAATAAATACTGGTTGGCTCGTTTCCAATTTGGTGGATATTTCCATAAGAGCTTTTCTGAAACCAAAAACAACAGAAAACATGGAACTGGCACTGTGGCATCTTCTTAATAGGTTAGTCCCAGAAAATGCATAAAACTATACAAAATGCATATAAAACATATATTAACATGATATAACATAGCATGGAACACAAGAAATTATGGATACGTTGGAGACGTATCAACATCCCCAAGCTTAGTTCTACTCGTCCTGAGTAGGCAAGAACGATAAAAAGAAGAATAATTTCTGAAGTGACATGCTTAAACACAATCTTGGTCATGTAATTCATTGGCAGACATGTAAACTGAAATCAAATGAATAATGTTGCATCTTCTATTGATATCAAACAAGTAATGAATAAACAAGTAGGTGAAGCAAGCAAAACTTTCAATGATATAGTACTAGATAGCAATCAAGTGTGCAAAGTAGATATTAGAGGTGGTTTAAGCTTCAAGCACACAACAATATAATCATCTAATGCTACCAACATACATGACAACTTTATGAAAGGATCAAGTCAAGTAATAGCAATATGCACGTAGAAGATCAATATATTATTTGTTCAAAAGAAACTAGCAAGTGTTCAACGTTGGTTCCTGGCACCCGGATGTTATGGCTAAGAGAATGTTAACGGAGGTTTGAAATATTTGCGACCAGAAGAACCAAAATCGAGATGAAGACGGGCCCCGAGGGGCCAACACCACCTGTTGGCGCCACTGCTACAGTAACCGTGTCGGGAGGTGGTGTGGCGCCCTCGGGCGCCCACCGACCTAGGTCTTTCGCCCATAAATACCTCCCTGACCTAAAAAAGATGGGACATTAGACGATTTTTCCTCCATGGGTCCAGAACGCCGCCGCCATCGCCGACAAGATTTGGGGGACATAAGTCTCTGTTTCGGCACCCTGCCGGGACGGGGAATTGCCCCCGGAACCATCTCCATCGACTCCACCACCATATCCATCGCCGTTGCTGACTCCTACGATGAGGACTGAGTAGTCCTCCCCCGGGACTGCGGGATCTACGCAAGCCATGTGGTTTATCTCTCTCTCCCATTATGTGATCTTGCATGTGATCATGAGCTTTGTAATCTAGTTGAATATGTGATGCTACTCTTTGTCTATTATACACTCTAGAGGTTACTTTAATATGAACTCCGGAGATATTCACGTGTGTAATGGTGACAGTGTGTGCACCGTGTGTGATTCCCTTTATGACATTCTTGGCGTTGGTTTACTCCGACTTGAGGGTGCTCTTGTAGCCCTACGCAATGAATGATGTTTGTTATCCAACATGAGAGTGTTTGACAGTAGTGTTTATTTATTTAACTTTGATGTCATTGTTAAGAATGTCCACTGGTGATAGTAGCATCCCTAGGCCTTGTTTCTAAGCATCAAACATTGTTTCCAACAAGTTCCGCTACATGTTTGCTTGCTGCTATTTTTATTTTAGATTGTAATTACTACTCATAATCATCCATATTACTCGTAGTTCACCATCTCTTCGCATAGCTAGTGCACCTATACATCTGACAAGTGTATTTGGTGTGTTGTGGACACAAGAGACTTCTCGTATCTTAATTCCATGGTTGCTTGCGAGGAAAATCTTTAACCTCTACCTCCCTGAGTTTGATATACCTTGGGTGATTCACTTAAGGGAAACTTGATGCTGTTTTACAAACCACTGCTCTTGGAGGCCCATCACTGTCTACAAGAATAGAAGCATGCGTAGACATCAAGCTATTTTCTGGGGCCGTTGCCGTGGAGGTGAGCGCTTGAAGGTATCTCCTTTAGATTCTGCAGTTATTACTTTTTGTTTCTTGTTTTTATTTTCACTAGTTAGGATAATGGAAAACAACAAAAAATTTAGAGATTTTTATGAAATTTATATTGCATTAGGACATGATACTTTTGAAGAGAAAATTAAAAAACCTATGGAAATTTGTTTGCATAATAGTGGTAGTAATGTTATTAGTATAAATTCTTTGGACACTATTATTGCTAAAGCTGTGGAAAAACCTAAGCTTGGGGGAGCTAGTTTAAATAAAGATAATCGTTTTTGCTCCTCTGCTTTGGAGGAATTATTTAGTCTTGATAATGTTTTACCTGTAATATGTGATAACACAAATGATGCTTGTGATATTCTTAAGTCACCTAAAGAAATAGTGCCATTTAAAATACCTATGAAAATTATTAAACGTGTTATGAATAACCGCTATGTAGGCGATGGAACTTTCCATCCTGGTGATCATTTACATTTTTTACATGAATTATGCGAGTTGTTCAAGTGTGCAGGTATTTCAATGGACAAAGTTAAGAAGAAATTATTTCCTATATCACTTTGTGGAAGAGCTGCGGATTGGTATAAATTGTTGAAGAATCAGCACTCTCTTGAATGGGAGGAGGTTGTATCACTCTTTTATTTTAAATTTTATGCTCCAAGTGTTATTCACAAAGATCGTAAATCTATATATAATTTCTGGCCTCTTGAAGGAAAAAGGATTGCTCAAGCCCGGGGAAGGCTGAAAACATTAATACTCAAATGTCCTAACCATGAGCTTCCTGATAATATAATTGTTAATAATTTTTATGCAAGACTTTAAGGACATTGCAAGGATTATCTAGATGCTAGTTCGGAGGGCTCTTTCACAAGTAAGAAGGTTGAAGCTAGATGGGATCTCCTTGAAACAATTCGAAACAGTGCTGAAAATTCGGAGAATGACAAAGATAAAGAATCAGGTATGAACTATGAATATGATTGCATTAAGTCTTGTGTTGAAACTGCTAGTTTTCAAGAGCTTAGTGCTAAATATGGTCTTGATTCTCATATTATTGTTGATTATTTTAGAACCTTTGCTTCTCATATTAATGTTTCTAAAGAAAATTGGGACGTGTATCATGAACCTTTCAAAGACACTTGCATGGAAAATGAAATTGTTGTTAATGATTTCAATAAACATGCTCAAACTTCTGAAAATACTATTTCTTATAAGCAAGTTAATGTTTGTGGAATTAATCAAATTGAAGATGAATATTTTATCCATCATAGGAATGAAAATACTAGAGGTTGGTATAAAGTTTTAAGTGATCTTGGTAAAACGATTTGTGCCACCTATCCTTTTATTTGCGAACTTTGCTATGAAGAGGGTCATTTTGAATTTCAATGCTCAGGTTCTCATAAAGATATTGCAGGAGATTTTAGTGATAATCGCGCCTAATCAACTTGATGAACTCACATTATTTTTGGGGTGTGAAGAGATATCAAGAAAAACTTCTTTGTTAAATATGAGTGATATTGATATGAATGATTTGTTGCATGGATGTTATCTCTATTGTGTTAATAATTGCCATGCTAACACCTACATACAAAATATTATAAAAGATGAGACTTTACCAAAGTATGATAGGACTAATATGTGTTTTCATCTTATTGATGAAAGAGAGGAATCCTCCCAAGTTTCTTCCATTGTTTCTAATACTAAACCAGATTATGTGGAGAAGCTTCCTTTCAAACCTCTCCCTCCTACAACAGGTATTGACCATAAAAGGTATTCGCTACAAAAGGCCAGTCACATAAGGCATCTAGGGTCCAAGGACCTAAGAGTAACAAGCTCACAAACTTTCACTACCATGAATGTCATGGAGGGCACAAACCCGTGCACAATGCAATGACAAGAGCACATAAAGTGCCCAAGTCCTTCACTATTAAATTCCAACAAAGTAACAAATTCTTATGGGGAAATAAGAGAGGAAGAACAAAGAATGATAAACATCAAGAACTCCAAGATCTAAATCCTCTAGGTTCCCTCGCGTAGAGGAGAGAAGGATTGGTGGTAGTGTGGATCTAGATCTCCCCTTACTTTTCTCTCTTAGACATGCAAGAATCATGGGAGGGATTGAGAGAGGAGGAAGCTTTTAGAGGTCAACAATAGTGGAGGAGAGAGAGAGGAAAACAAGCTGGAAAGACTTGGGGTCCCTTGGGGAAGAAGACCCCCTTAAATAGCCTCCCCCCTCGAAATGTGACAGTTGTGTCCAGTTTCCATGCGCAGCGGTAGTACCGTTGGGCCAACGATACTAGCGCTACTGTTGACCCGAGCAGTACTCAGGCAGTGTCGCTCCATCGACAGCGCCAAAGCACTGTTCAAGATATCATCGATATTCCGATAAATCTGCCGATTTATCGCTTGTTGGTGTCTCACCAATAAGATGATTCAGCCGATTTATCGTCGATATGTCGATAAATGCCGATAAATCGACCGATATGTCGATAAATCAGCCGATTTACCCCTTATTTTAGATCGACTGATAAGTTCCCCATAACAAATATCTGCAACATTGTCCCAAAGGAGCAAACGCTGCTGCCAGGCCAGCGGTACTACTGCTGGGCTACCATACTACTCTGGTACCCTTCAAAATAATTTCAAAGGACTCTAGCGGTAGAACGTAGGCAAAACCGATGTGTACCGTTGGGTATGCGATAGCTATTTGAAGACTAGCGTACTGGTACGTCTCCAATGTATCTATAATTTCTTATGGTTCATGCTTTTATTATACCAACTGCTACATGTTTTATATACACTTTTTATGGTTTTTATGCATTTTCAGTGACTAACCTATTGACAAGATGCCACAGTGTCAGTTCCCTATTTTCTGCTGTTTTTAATTTCAGAAAAGTTGTTCTGGAAATATTCTCGGAATTGGACGAAACAAAAGCCAAAACTCCTATTTTTCTCAGAAGGATCCAGAAGACCGAAGAGGAGACGGAGGGGGGCCACGAGGCGGCCACACCATGTGGTGGTGCGGCTCCTCCTCTAGTCGCGCGACCACGTGGTGTGGGCCCCTCGAGCGCCCACCGACATCGCCCTTTGGCCCATATATACCCCCCCCCCCCGACGCAAAAACCCTAAAACAATAGGTCATCTTCCATAAAAAGTTCTGCAGCGCCGCCGCCATCGTAGACAAGTTTCGGGGGCCAGAAGTTCCTGTTCCGGCACCCTGCCAGGACGGGGATTGACCCCCGGAGCCATCTCCATCGAATCCACCGCCTCCACTTCGACTCCATGATGGTTTGTGAGTATTTCCCCCATGGACTATGGGTTCTTGGCTGTAGCTAGTTGGTACTCTCTCTCCCATGTACTTCAATACAATGTTCTCACTGCTTACTGGTTTCCTTCTCGGCCAATGGAACATCTATCGCTTCCTAATCTGGAACTGAACTGAACAGAAATCTTGGTCAAGTATTGGGAAAAGGAAAGAGGCCCTTTTCTTTTTCAAAACTAAGAAGGAGATGTGCATAGCGTTGTAAAGATCGACAGAAGAGGAAGGGTGCAGTTAAGTTACAACATCTTCTGTATAAAAGATTGAATAGCTCTCCGGCTTGCGTAGCTGAGCCCTCGATTCTGATTTGGTCGAGAAATGCCCAATACAAATCGATGTACCGAAGGGAAGTAGAAACTTCTCTGTAACATGGCCAGATACCGGTCCCACCAAGAACAAGAAAGGGGCGCTCCGCTCCTAGTCACTAAGTTGTGCTATTCTGTCCGACGGCGGACTCCATCAATCTTAGGTTCTTTCTCTCACGTAATTTCGCCCGCCCGTTCTACTTCCGTGCCGGAGGAAATGGGATTCGAACCCATGATACAATCTTGTTGTATGTATCCATATGATGTAATCTGTGTTGTGTTTGTTGGGATCTGATGAATTGTTACATTATGATCAGTCTATCTATAAAAATTTGTGAAGTTATTGTTGCTACAATCTTGCTGTGTTTAATGCTTGTCACTAGTGCACGAGTGGCATGATCTTAGATGTAAGCTCTATACTTATTGCTTAGATTGTATTTACAAGTTGTATGTACATGTCATTGTTCGGAACCCGAGGTCCCAAAGTGACAATAATTGGGGCGGCCGAGGGGAATGGCTGTGATGTGAGGATCACATGTTTTCACCAAGTGGTAATACTTTGCTTTGGTGCTCTATTAAAAGGATTACCTTAATTACTAGTAGTTTCCCTTGAGGCCCCGCTGCAAACGGGCTGGTAGGACAAAATATATTGTGCAAGTTTCTCATTGCGAGCACGTATGACTATATATGGAAAGCATGCCTATATAATTAATAGTCTGGATATTCTTACTTAATGCTATTTAAATATTGTCAATTGCCCAACTGTAATTTGTTCACCCAACACTTGTTCTTGAGAGTTACCACTAGTGTAGATAGCTGGGAACCCCAGCCCTTCTGTCATCATCATTGCTCTAAAGTCAACTCCATGCAAGTAACTATTTTCTGGTGCCATTGTGTTTGTGTTACTATTACTATTGCTCTCATATTATTGTTGCTTTCACATCACCCCTGTTACTAGTGATTTTTCAGGTGCTGCTGAATTGACAACTCCGTTGTTAAGGCTTATAAGTATTCTTTGTCTCCCCTTGTGTCGAATCAATAAAGTTGGGTTTTACTTCCCTCGAAGACTGTTGCGATCACCTATACTTGTGGGTTATCACGTACCAAGCGGTAGTACCGTTTCCTGGGAACAACGGTACCGCCGCGGTACTACTGCCAGAGATGGTAGCCGTTGGGCTGTGGTAGTCAAGCTCTAGGAGTAGTGGTACAACCGCCAGTATTGAAATAGCCACACTAAAACAACCATGACTTTTGCAAGGAAGGTCCAAACAAGACGAGACCAAGTTCGTTGGAAAGATAACGATGAGAAGAATGCAATTTTTTTTGGAAATATTGCCAACCAAAAAGGAGTAAATGAAGGGGTTCCGGTGCAGAAAACAATAATTTTTCTAGCGTATGAAACCCTAACTAGTCAGGATCTATCTATCTAGTACATGTGATAACGGTGGCAGAAACGGGTTACATTACCTCCATGTAGACCGATAGCAGGGATTACGCTCCCGCACGAGCGTTGACGATGAAGTCGTACGTAGCCGACCTCGAGGTCACGGAGAACTTGCCGCGATGACGTAGACGATGATGCCGGGGTGTCGACGATGACCTGCGTCGACGGGCGTCGGGCGGAAGATGGCGAGGCGCCGGCGGCTGGGGGGGGGGGGGGTGGGTGCGCCGGCGGCAGCGGGGAGGCGGCGCAGCGGCTGGGCTGCAGGTGCGAGAAACGACGTCGCCCAGGCTCCTCAAAAGAGTCGCCTCCGAGCACTCGCAAACATACATAGCTTAACAACAACCCCCGGTCATTCAGATCCAGCTGAAATCGCATGGGTAGAACTTTTCTGGAATCCCGCAGGGCAACGGCGCCCGGCGGTATAGCTTAGGTGGAGAGAGGAGGCAAAACGGGCGGAGAAACAACTCGGCCGACTTGCTACAAATTTAATTATATTTTCCAATGAATTAATCCAATTAATATGCCTTGCTATATAAAGGGGGAGGGGGTGTGCAAACACCTTGCCTCCCCCATGTGGGACTAAACAAAGGAGGATGAGGGGGGTGGCGCACCCACCATGGGCTGGCCAAACCAGCCATGGGGCCCACCCCCTTTATTGGTGCGGCTCCCCCTTTTAGGCCCTCTTAGGGCCCATGTAGGTGGGAGCCCCCTTTTTCCTTTATTATTTAATAATTAAATTAATATAAAAATATAATTAATTCATAATTAATATATTTAAATACTATTTAATATCCCGTGACTCCGAAACATTTTCCGAACCACCCGAACAACTTTCGGACATCCCTGGACCCATTCCAGACCTTCCCGGAACTCCTTCCGGACCACCGGAACTCTTTCCGGATCATTTCTCTCTCTCTCTCCAACAAAATCCTATATTATTCTAGAACCTATCTCCTGGTGTCGTTAAGACCTTAAGTTGTTACGCTACAGTTCGAGAACACTCCAGACATGGTCGAGACACTTCGCTCACCAATGACCGTCAAGGATACCTGGATGTATATGATGACCCCTTTGCATTCTACGAATATCGTCGTTGAACCATAAATATGCTATTCATTCCCTTTGTTTCTGCGATACTACCTTGTCCGATATATGATCGTAGACATCCGATGCCTTTGTTCTATCTCGTTACCGACAAAGGTTATTAACTCGTCTGTGATATTACATCTCCATGACCTAGTCATAAGCTGCGCAGCTATATAGATGTAATCTCACCGAGTGGGCCCAGAGTATCTTTCCATTACAAGAATGAACAAATCCCGCTCTTGATCCTTACGTCTCGATACTCTTTCCGGGTACCCAATATGGACATCGTTATTGTCATGCTATATAAGACACAACGTTTGATGCTCTTAAAGTACCCCTACGAAGCATCAATAAGTACGGTCTCACGGTTTAAGGAATAAACTATCATATTCTTATTTATTGCAAATGACAAACATCGTAATACGATCTTATTGCAATACTTTGCGTATATCCATCACCTTATTCAACTAATAAGATGACCCCATTATCAACCGACATCATTGTCCTTGATCAGGAATCTCGATCAACTGTTGCCCAATGGACTAGTTCATATAGAGTCTTACTAGGGACCTGGTGGTCTATGTATCACACGTCTATTAATAATTCTGTTTAATACAGTTATTGCATAATACACAAACCTATTATAAACTTATGAGATAATGCAGTAAATGCTACTTATTTATTTGCCTCTAGGGCATATCTCGTTCAGTCTCCCACTTGCACTAGAGTACAAATAAACTAGCTGCATTTTACTTCATCAAAATCTCTTATCAAATAAGCGTCATTTGATAATGCTTGCTTGTGGAAGAGTGTTACTGTGACAATCTGTACAATACATAATTGTGCGTTCTTTTGCGATTCATTGATATCAACTTGCTTGATATCACCATGTTATCCAATAACACATATGCAAATACCGTAACTAAGTGAGACTGTTTCCCAGCCCTTACTCTGATTATGCTAACCAGATATCTGCCTTGAAAATACACTCAGTCATATAGAGCCCCTTGTAACAATTACAAACTCGCGATATCTACATACTTTCACACCTATGTTGAAAACAGGACATTCCAATGTCAATCTAATAACTAATGCACTTCTACTTCCAGTAAATTCTAAATTTACTTTTATAAATGTTCTTCTTCTAAGAACATAAGTTATATTTTATCGAGCAGATAATATGGTTTCTGTATGATGTGTAATATTACACAATAGACCAACATGTCATACAACCATTAGTACCTTGTATCATTACTCTTAATGATCAATTGGATTTCCAAGGACCATCCTTTTGATTCTATTCTGACTTCTCAGATATAATCCAAAACAACTCGACCAACTATTTAAAATTCCCGTTCTATTCCAAATAGACACTAACTTTCAAATAGTTTCACAACTTCATCCTTCTCATCTATTCTACTGGTACAATTTCACAATGTGTCATTTACACAAGATGAATTCGACTCCCACTCAAATTATGTCTCTACACATTTGAGAACACGAGCTCCCACTCAAAATATGTCTCCACACATTTGAGAACACGAGCTCCCACTCAAAAATATGTCCTTTACATATTCTACCCGAGTGAACTAACTTTTGACTCCCACTTAAATTCATAATTTATTTCGACATTTTGGTCAAACCAAAATCATTGATCTCTTATCAATTCGAATTCAATACAAACTGCAGTATTACATTAATACAAATCCCTCAGACTTCAAGCATGTCTACATAAATGTAGTCAACAAATTTGATCTTGTCCAAGACACATTTCTTGACAAAACATGCTTCCACGTCTTTCTTATAGTCACATTTCTCATATAACACTTTATATGATGATTAAACAATCTTATTCCTCTAATAAGAATTGTAGCAACAATTACTATTTTAATCCTCTCAAATGTAACTTGGATTTCCAGGCTGAAAAAGCCTTTGTTCGTATTCTGATATTTTCTCAACTTTCTTTGTTTTCATAAAGTGCACCTTGATCTGTCAACAAGATCTGAAACACTTAATATTGTGATGTAACCTGACAGCAATATTAAATATAACAACACTTTATTCAGAATCTTCTTTCATGAAAATATTATGATCTTTATGAAGAGGATTGCAAGCAGAAAACAATTTTCTAGTCTCCCTCACTCTTAATTACCAAATTTTCATTTGGAACACCTTCCAATATTCTACTTTTATGAATATAGGTCTGACACCTTATTTCAAGCTTCTAATTCCAATCCATAAACCATAATTCGAAAAATCATATTTTCCTCGGAATTACATAGACAACAAACCAAGTTTTGTTTCTATTTGGTTTTGGAATACACTCTCATCCAATGCGAGCAATCTAGAAAGAACTATTCATGTATATTCTGAATTATCGTATAATCATATACATGACGACACTATTGTCGATCAAACGAATTCTCGTTGAGAAAAATATCTATTTTCTAAAGTGGACATCGACTATAATGTTTCGAACATATTAAGAGATTCTAAGACAGATTCTGACAGACCACACTTTATTTAAAATAGATTATGATTATAATACCTCACATATCACCATATATGATATTATAATATTGTGAAACGAATTTCCGCAAGTCTTTTGCGTTGAAACCTTAATTCAAAAATATTGTCCTTTGATCGAATCTTGTGAATACAATATTCACTACTCTTTCTTCTGAAAAACCCCCTTTGATCTCTTATCAAATTAATTTCAGACTCATGATTTATTATGCAAATACACTTATTCACCAATAATCATGGAAGAATTCAGATCAAGCAAAGTACACAGTTTAATCTTTCGTATTGACACTTCAATACTACATTTCAAATTTAATCAATTCGGCACTCGAAATACTTAAATTGACCAAAATTATCCATTACTTCTTTCATTGCCTTTATGACTAAATTCGATGGTGCTTGTTCTAGTAACAAAACTTTTATTCTTTGAACACATAATTTTATCATTCCTGCTATTATAAATGTATATCATACGCATAATGTAATTGAGATGTGATGCAAATTACTCATAATATGAAACAACTGCCTTGTTGCATAACATAAAACAACTGATTTGTTCTATATGAATAACTATGTCTTGTAACATTCAAGACACCAAACTAGATCACACTCTCACTATTACAAAATGTATTATCAAAAACTATTAATGATAACTAATATGATATATCGAGGGCGTGAGAACTACTGGCCATTAACTTGCCATCACTTGTGCACTGTCACGTCACCCATCGCCGCATACTTGTGATAATCAGGGACTGTTTCATAAACAGAACAAATATCAAATACTTTTCATCAAGTATGAGAAGAATACATTTATAACTTTGTATATCAAATATACCCGTAGCGTCGAATAACTCTTCTTCGATGGAATCAACTTTTAGAGATTTGAACTTGTTCACGAACGTGAAGAAGCTCATCGTGTCTCTATAGCATATTCACGCACATGCTATTCACAGCTAGGAGGCAAAGTGCAATCTCTATTGCACTGGAGTTCGCTATCTAGAAATTGTAGATATTTGTAAGCCTGAAGTAGATGTCATACAACTTCTTCAATTGAGTCTCTAGACAGGTATGCTCCCCATGTGAATGGTCCGGAACTTTCTAAGCTGTCTGAACTGCTCAAGACTCAATTCATCTTTGAAGTGTCCTTTGATCGCATCAATCACGACATATAGCTCCATGTGTTGAAACAACTTTCAACTCTGGTGCTAGGCATATGCTCATGACGACCTTCACTTCTATGAAAATATCATGATGCTTACAGAACTCATCATCTTCCTCCTTGCTAGCAGAATAATCTGGTCTAACTCCTAACTAATGTTCTAGGACATATAGAATGTTTGTTGTGTTGAAGAATGTTTCTAAAACCAATGTACCAGCTGATGAAGTTGGACCCGTCGGCTTCTAAGGTAGAATCCGGGATCTTGAGGAAGTAACCAAAGTGTAGTTCCGTAGTCTCCAGATGTGATCGCAAAAGAGGTAAGGTAAAGTTTATATTATATAGGTGAGTTTTAGTTTATAATCATATTATCAAAACACACCCCGCCAAAATAATTATCCCTAAAATAATAATGGCGATTACACGACCCTCATCCACCATACCACCCCCGATCATCACGGCCGACAGCACAGCTTCAAAGGTGGACATAAAATGTCGATCACAACAACTCTGTGACTCATGCTCGATCTTTCGATCTTCTCGTGTTTCGAGGCCATATCTGCATATGCTAGGCTCGCCAATCAAACCTCGAAGACCCTGCGCGTGCAGCATGGCCTACATCCACTGTATGCGAACGACGATATGTCTGACACCCGATCATCACGGCATGCCTCATAACGTAGAACTTTCTTGGTGGTGCGTAACGAGGGAGAACACAATTTTGGTATTTGTTAGGGATCATCCTATTCATGATGCTACTGTTGTATCTAGCATATAAGCAATCAATAGGATGCACACACAACAACACACAATAATGATGCAATGAAGTGCGATGTGACATGGTCGATGCGCCTGGACCTTCATGGCGCCATGTGCCTGGCCCCCCGGCATGGCTCCGAGTCTACGGAGCCCTCCATTGCCTCCGACAATACGAGTAATATTAAACTTACCGTAACCATGTCACATAAAATAACGCCTCTGCAAAACAAAGGTAGACGCCTTTAGATTTATTTAGTTTTGCAAGTTTTACGTGGCATATAGGCTTATTCGTAAGAGAATCGCTTCCCTACCTACGAACTTTGTACCACAACATCGATCGTATAATTGCATGTTTAAGCATCCCTTTCGGGCCCTCCATTGAAAATGCTTTGCCGACTAGAGAGAGAGAAACAGACACCCGCCAGCCATAGATACGGTGCAAGCCGTATGTCAGTAGTGGAACCAGTCTCGCGTAAGCTTACGCGTAAAGTCGGTCCGGGCCGCTTCATCAACTCAATACCGAAGGTATCGCAAGTGCACGCTAGAGGGTAGCAAATATAGGAAAGACGTCCTCATTCAACATGAGTTCTAACCGTACCAGCAGTACTACGCATAGATCGGCTCTGATACCACTGAAGGGGTTCCGGTGCAGAAAACAATAAATTTTCTAGCGTATGAAACCCTAACTAGCCAGGATCTATCTATCTAGTACATGTGATAACGGTGGCGGAAACGGGTTACATTACCTCCATGTAGACCGATAGCGGGGATTACGCTCCCGCACAAGCGTTGACGATGAAGTCGTACGTAGCAGACCTCGAGGTCGCGGAGAACTTGCCGCGATGACGTAGACGATGACGCCGGGGTGTCGACGATGACCTGCGTCGACGGGCGTCGGGCGTAAGATGGCGAGGCGTCGGCGGCAGGGGGGAGGCGGCGCAGCGGCTGGGCTGCAGGTGGGCGAAACGACATCGCCCAGGCTCCTCAAAAGAGTCGCCTCCAAGCACTCGCAAACATACAGAGCTTAACAACAACCCCCGGTCATTCAGATCCAGCTGAAATCGCAGGGGTAGAACTTTTCTGGAATCCCGCAGGGCAACGGCGCCCGGCAGTATAGCTTAGGTGGAGAGAGGAGGCAAAACGGGCGGAGAAACAACTCGGCCGGCTTGCTACAAATTTAATTGTATTTTCCAATGAGTTAATCCAATTAATATGCCTTGCTATATAAAGGGGGGAGGGGGTGTGCAAACACCTTGCCTCCCCCATGTGGGACTAAACAAAGGAGGATGAGTGGGGTGGCGCACCCACCATGGGCTAGCCGAACCAGCCATGGGGCCCACCCCCTTTATTGGTGCGGCTCCCCCTCTTAGGCCCTCTTAGGGCCCATGTAGGTAGGAGCCCCCCTTTTTCCTTTATTATTTAATAATTAAATTAATATAAAATATAATTAATTCATAATTAATATATTTAAATACTATTTAATATCCCGTGACTCCGAAACATTTTCCGAACCACCCAAACAACTTTCGGACATCCCTAGAACCATTCCAGACCTTCCCGGAACTCCTTCCGGACCACCGGAACTCTTTCCGGATCATTTCTCTCTCTCTCCAACAAAATCCTATATTATTCCAAAACCTATCTCCTGGTGTCGTTAAGACCTTAAATTTGTTACACTACGGTTCGAGAACACTCCAGACATGGTCGAGACACTCCGCTCACCAATGACCGTCAGGGATACCTGGATGTATATGATGGCCCCTGTGCATTTTACGAATATCGTCGTTGAACCATAAATATGATATTCATTCCCTTTGTTTCTGCGATACTACCTTGTCCGAGATATGATCGTAGACATCCGATGTCTTTGTTGTATCTCATTACCGATAAAGGTTATTAACTTGTCTATGATATTACATCTCCATGACCCAGTCATAAGCTGCGCAGCTATATAGATGTAATCTCACCGAGTGGGCCTAGAGTATCTTTCCATTACAAGAATGAACAAATCCCGCTCTTGATCCTTACTTCTCGATACTCTTTCGGGATACCCAAGATGGACACCGTTATTGTCATGCTATATAAGACACAACGTTTGATCTCTCAAAGTACCCCTACGAAGCATCAATAAGTACGGTCTCACGGTCTAAGGAATAAGCTATCATATTCTTATTTATTGCAAATGACAAACCTCGTAATACGATCTTATTGCAATACTTTGCGTATATACATCACCTTATTCAACTAATAAGATGACCCCATTGTCAACCGACGTCATTGTCCTTGATCGGGAATCTCGATCAACTGTTGCCCAATGGACTAGTTCATATAGAGGCTTACTAGGGACCTGGTGGTCTATGTATCACACGTGTATTAATAATTCCGATTAACACAGTTATAGCATAATACACAAACCTATTATAAAACTTATGAGATAATGCAATAAATGCTACTTATTTATTTGCCTCTAGGGCATATCTCCTTTAGTAAAGTCACCACACATGTGAAGGTGTGGAATTTTTCTCAAGGTTGAACCGATAATATTTTCACACAGAAAACGCAACAAGTTTTCGACCTAAAACCGTTTTTAAAGAAGTTATACTTGTCATGAAGATCACGACAAGCACCAAAACCCAACAAGAAGAAAAGCCAAATGGTTGGATAAAACTGACTTTATGCAAAACAGACTAAAAAGCTCCACATAGCCAAATATACATGTAGATAATATGTTGCCATTTATATCCACACAAGTGGTATTCACCAATACAATTCAATTGTGTTGACCCTATGATTTTGGGTTGTAACTCACCATTGCAGATCCGTCAGATGAGGAGTGATGATTCAGTAGGGTCACGAGTCTCCAACCAACATTTATTGTATGTGGCGTATGATGAACATGGAGCTCTCTAAATCTATTTGCTTTTTGATGTTTATTTATTTTGTTTTGATCTAGCCAGTTGTATTTCTAGATCATTGTGTAAAAGACCTTAATGCAATGTTATGGTATTCATGTTAAACTGTGTGTGCTGGCAAGTCGATCAGGGACTAACACGGTTACCCAGGTGGTCTCTACCTTATAGTAAAAGGTTGAATCTAGCATATATGTTGTATATGCAATCGATTCGGCAACTTGTATCCTAGATCCACAGTCTTGTCAACAACTCTAGTCTTCAGTCCTCATCATACATCACCATCATAACGACCTCGAGACATTCCCTTGAGTCCACAAGTGATAACAAGG
Source organism: Poa annua (assembly GCA_026929855.1). Lineage (NCBI taxonomy): Eukaryota > Viridiplantae > Streptophyta > Magnoliopsida > Poales > Poaceae > Poa > Poa annua. The sequence goes on along the minus strand of CM049430.1, from coordinate 76,880,710 downwards.
AATACAACCAACCACAAACATGAATAGTGTTACTTGACGATGGTTTTCCGCGAGAAACATGTATTAACTTATGTGTTTTTGGGCTACCGTTGGGATTCTCTAGACACGTCACCTTTCCCCTCTATTGTCAATGTAAACCCTCAACACCAGTCGTGTGTATAAGGTGGGTGGATCCTAACGACTCGTATCCATCCCTCTACTCATCACGATTGTCATATACACTCTCAAGATATCATATGAGCATAAGGAGATAATCGATCCAGCCGCAAACATGACCATGTGTCTTTACCCGACGTCTGTTTGTAGAGGCTTGAACTTGTCTAAATCGTTCTTCAAGTGCTAGCAACGTGATTTACTAAGCGCATCGCCGCCCTCTAACAATTGTGAGGAAAATAACATGACAATTTGTTTTTAGATTAATTGTAGTATAGTTTAGCTTGTTCATCTCAGTAATCTCTCCCAATACGTCAATTCACTTAATTGAATCTTAGAGAATATATCTGCACTCCCCTTACATCAAAATGTACATTTCAATTTGAAGTTGCTTATTCAGCGCCTTCCCCTCAGACGAGATCCTTGAAAAATCTCCCGTTTATTTATGTGTTAGTTAGGATTGGGTTGTAAACTTGTGATGGGGCTCCTAGACCATTTATGTTAGTATCTTGTCTAGTACAAACAAGGTAGTTTATCCCTCGACATTATCGATAAGATTAAAACTTGATCTATTTTTAATCTTATCAAATTCTTTTGAGATTGATTCATACTACCTCTGTTTTTCAATATCAGAGGTTTTACACATTGTGCATGTTGACTAGATGTACACTTGAGTGGGTAAATATGTATACTAAAACATATCTAGATACATATAGATATTTGTGATTCTAGCTAAAAGCTTAAATATTTTATATTAAAAAACTAAAAAAACGGAGGGAGTATGAGTGTATGACTTAACCAACTTTCTTACTGACCGGATAAGTTGGCATGGCTTCACAACCAATCGTCTATTTTCTTGCACTTTTGAGGTTCTAATTAGGATCTTTCCCAACCAGTACATTTGTTTTCAAAGTTAACTGAACTTTGCTTGTTTAAATTGTTAGTTTTCTGAGTTTGGTTGGAGGTAAAGAATGCGATGAAGGCGGGTTCCTGTTCAAAAAAAGAAGATGAAGGCGGGTTTTGCCTTTTACACGCCGGACCGGATCGGCGGGTGACCGGACGAGCCGGCACCGGTCCGGTTTTTAAAGCCCGCGATGATTAGCGTGAGTGGACCTCTCCTCCTCCTCCTCCTCTTCGCCTCGCATACATACGCACCACCGTCAAACCCGACGGGGGAACGGACGGAGACCCCTCCCCGCCGACCACCGCCGGCCTCCGCGCCTCCTCGAGCCGGAGCACGTACCTGTGCCGCCCCTACCCGCCTCCCTCCCTCGCTTCGCTCCTCCCCTCCCAGTCGGCCGGGAAAAAACATGGCGTCGACCGGAGGAGATCCGTCCGGATTGGCCGGTAAGCCCCGCCTTTGCTTCGTTCGGTAGCTCCAATTCCTCCCTACGCTTCTCCCGCCGCGAGCGAATTTACGCTTCCGTCCGTCCGCCTGCTGCTTTCTTCTGCTCGTGACCTACCGGTGGTAAGTATTAGGTTGTGCATGTTGCAACCCTAGACCGGAGTGTGGGCTTGCTGCTCGTAACAGCAAGCCCGGCCTGATTCCCGACAATTCGCACGTTTGGGGGCCCCGACATGCCGCTGGAGGAGACGAATTTCTCTCTTCCAGCAGCTATTTGGTTGTGCTGAATTGCTGCCTGCGTGGCCGTGCTCTGCGTAAGAAGTTGAGCGTCTTTGTATTGGGATAGCTGAATTAACGCATGCACCGAAGTTTCTGGATATTGCTCGCCCGTGACGACGAGCAAACGAGGGGGAAGAGATCAGATGGCGAAATTAGATTGCAATGGCCTGTATTGGTGCTAACAGGATATATGTGGTCAAGGGTCAATTGAGCTTTTGAATCCTGCTGAATTTTTTACTAAGGTGCGCGAGTTAGAAAGGGCTTGTTGGCGATACTGTGAGCATCATAAAGTATGGGTGTCTTGACCACATGACATGTGGCAAGGGTTTTCATGACGGGGTATTTGTGCCCAACGGCACAGAATGCACTAAGAGTTTTTCTGATATTTTCTTAATATAAGTAGGAGCACTTTGTTTGCATTTGTCTTGGGGAAACTTTGGTTCACAGGATTTTTTTTCTCAGATTCTTGAAGGATTTGATCTGTTTCTTGTCAAGTACCTACAAATCGGAGAGGCCTTTAGCATATTTATCATAGGAGTAATTCCCTGGCTTATATGATGCAGTAGCAGTATGCGACACCGATTTTTTTTTTCAATTTTTTTACGAACCATATGGTTACACTTTCTGCAGCTCCCATTGTTAGCTTACACCTTCTTCTTTTGTAGATTGCTCAATTCCTCTGCAATCAGAAATTGTAGTTGATAATAACCCTTCGAAGAGTGTAAATAGCAAAGAGCAGGTATATTCTGCACAGTTTATTTTATCCCATTCGGTGCAAACATTGAAATATTACTAACAGTGATTTCTGTTGCATCAGATTAATTCTATTACAGCTGAGAAAACAAGTGCTACTAGTGCGCGCGGCTCTACCTCCTTAAAGTCGCCAAAAGGTGCACAAGAGAAGGCTAATTTTTTGCCAAAAGGTGGAGAACAGCCTTATGTCTACCAGCCCAATGTGTATGCACCACAGCCACAGGCAGTCTATTCTGGAGGTTAGATTGCTAGTACTTTGTGTTGGTGTTTATAATTCTGGTAAAAATTGTAAGCATCATTGCACATTGCACAGCGGAAATATATCTGGAACAGTGATGGGTCGAGCTCTCATTGTTGCCCTCTATATTTGGTTTTTTACTGATTGTGTAATGGGTTTTTGTTTCGATTGTCTTCTTTATTCACCACTAATATAAATTCTTGTTGAAGTGTTATATTGTGGGCTTCTTATGAGGGATGAGTATAATATTTGGATCTCCTTTTCAAGGAATGCTATTTTTAATTTGAATGCTCTTTTATTCTTCTGTAGGATACATGAATCCTTCAGGGCAATGGGAAGAGTATCCTTATTATGTGAGCATGGAAGGACTCCATTCTGCATCACCTGTAAGTAGCTGGCTGATGAGTAATGAACTTGTTTCACTTTTCTTAATCAAGTTCTCATGTGTTTTCACTGATGTAGTTCTACGATGGCAACCAGTCAGTCATGCTATCTCCTGGCTATGCTAACAACCCCCAAATGATGTATGGAGCTTATTCTCCTGTTTCAAATGTTGGAGATGGCCAATCCTACTCCCCTATGCACTACCCCTTAAGTCCTTACTACCAGCCACCGGCTTCTCCTAGTGTGGGATACTCAAATTCTGCTACTGGAATGTCTCAAGGAGACCCTATGCTTCAGCAAGAGTACTTCCTTCCTGATGGTCTTCTGTATTCACCAACAGCAGCGTACCACCAACCATTTGGGTCATACAACAGAGGTAACATTTTTTCCTTTCAGTCTCCTGTATTATTCTAGGAAAGATATTATGATTGCAAGTAATGTGTGTTGTGGTAGATTGGTCAGAGCCATGCGAAACTAATTATGGATTTCTTTCACAGCAGCAACGCAACCAAGCAATGCTCCAGGACTCTATGGGCAAGGAAATGTACCACTGGCTTCTGGAATGGTAAGTTGTCATGCAACTTGGACTGTTTGCACGAGCTCCCTAGACAAATTCAGTTCAGTAAAAACAGAGCAGTTATTGTTGGAACTCAAGTTTGGTTGTTTAGTTTAGTTTAGTTTATTGGCCCCTAAATGTTGCAGTACTGACAATGCATGTTCTTGCAGCAACATGGATCAATGTATGGTTCTGGATCCTACAAGGCTCGCCAACAAGTTAGTAAATACGGAGGAACTACTCCAAATTGGAGTTCTGCTGGTCGCAGATTTAATAATTTTGATTATAGCTCCAGTCAACAAAGGGGGAGCATGCCATTTGGTATCCAAAATGGTTCTCTGGAGTTTCTGAATGAGCAAAACCGTGGCCCACGTGCTGCAAAACCTAAGAAACAGGACACGGAGAATTCTTCAGTGGATGACAAAAGTGAGAAAACCACTTCACTGGTTGATAGTGAATTGTACAACCGTCCTGATTTTGTCACCGAGTACAAGGATGCGAAGTTTTTTGTAATTAAATCATACACTGAGGACCATGTACATAGGAGCATTAAGTACAATGTTTGGGCCAGCACAGCTAGCGGGAATAGAAAGCTGGATTCAGCTTATCGCACGGCCAAAGATAAAGAAGACCAGTGTCCTATTTTCTTGTTTTTCTCGGTAAGGCTAATCTTCTTTTTATAGTTTATTTTCTCATGGATGTAAAGATAAGAATGAGAAAAATGATCACTAGGGCATTTTTGCGATTTATGTTTTGTCTGTAGAGATGTGAACTTTGATTCGTAACTGCTTCTGTTTATAGGTTAATGGCAGTGGTCAGTTCTGTGGTGTGGCTGAGATGATTGGACCTGTTGACTTTGACAGAAGTGTTGATTATTGGCAGCAAGACAAGTGGAGTGGCCAGTTTCCTGTGAAGTGGCACATCATTAAGGATGTCCCAAACAACTTACTGCGACACATCACTCTTGAGAACAATGACAACAAACCTGTAACAAACAGCAGAGACACCCAGGAGGTAAAAAAATTGAGCTTCTATGGAGAACATTTTTGAAAAAAAAGTATATGCTAACCCACGAACGGACTCATGCAGGTGAAGCTAGAGTATGGTCTCCAGATGCTAACCATCTTTAAGAATCACGAGGCCGAGACAACCATTGTGGAGGACTTCGACTTCTATGAGCAACGGGAGAAAGCCTTGAAGGAAAATAGGCGTCAGCAGCAGCCAGGCAGCACAGAGCCCCTCAAGCAAACAGATGCCAAGGCTGTAGGAGATTCTATTACTCATATCTCAGACACTTTTTCTCGGACCGTTCAGCTGAAAGAAACTGAGAAAAGTGATAACAAACTGAGAGCTGAGGGTGCCATCTCAGCTGATGGTGCACAGAAAACTGCCGGCAAGGCTGAAGAAGGGAAGGCAAACAAAAACGTAAGCACTGTGGAGGAAAGCGGTTGACGTATCTATCTCCCTGCCATTTACTAGTTTGGAGCAGCAGTTGGATCATATGATGCCCATCTGGAGGTGAGAAGGGAAAAGGCTGGTTGGTTGGAGTCAAACGTCATGGGCTGCTGCTGCTGCTTCAGTTGTACAACATCATAGGCTTTGTTTCACCTCCATTTAGGTTATAGTTTCAATATCATAGTTTTAAAATTCTTGTTTGCAGTGCCCTGCTTCTGTGTCTTCTTTTTCTTTGTCAACTTTTGTTTTACTTTTATCGTGTCGTGAATGCTGTCCAGTTTTAGTGGCCTTCTCATCCCCTCCTGTTTTACTCGTGTCAGTGTCATAAATGTTGTCCCGTTTTAGTGGTACTCGTGTCGTGTTGTGAATCTTGTTCAGTGTTTTAGCCATAAGAAGTGGCATATTTATGCAGCAAGAGCATCCCTACTTTGCAATGATAGTTTCATCTCTCCAACTACATCTTCTCATTCCTGTGAAGAACTTTGTACTAAATCTACATCACTTAATTTGGAATGGAGAAAGTACCTTTTAAGATACTCCCTCGAAACGACAAAATGTGTCGGGAAGAAATAACAATGTAAGTAAAACCTTTCATGCGTAACTGACACTTTTTTTTGGGCCGGAGGGAGTATAGTTATTCTATTTCTGTGCCTTTTACATGTCAGATTAGCATAAACAACCAAACAAGTAACATTTTCATATGGTATGCCCTTCACTTTGCATGCACATACATCACTGCACCAAGTGCAGTGAATAAACCTGAAAACTCAGTCTCCACCTACATTGATCACATTGCAAGTGATGTGGTGAAACTTCGCTGCCTGCTGCTTCTCCTTCAGAACCAAGACGGGGTACTAGACGTGGCAACGTGGTTGTTGTCGTGGCGGTCGTGGTGTCAGGGCAAGATGCCAATCTGGCTCCCTTCGAAGATACCGCACATCAGAGTAGAGGAGGTCAAGGTTGCCCTCAGTGTGGACAACAATCAGGCTCTCGGTGAAGCACAGTCTGGCGCAAATGGGTGTAGAAGTAGGAGACCTGGGGCGGGTGGGCAACATGGAAGGCGATCTGGAGCTCCATCACTCGGTTTATGTTGCCAGTGTTGCAGCGGGACATGGAGGCGTTGGTGTTGCAGCAGGTCTGAGTAAGAGGTGAAATGAGCACGTACCGCACACATGTAGCTATACAAGGTCAAACCATGAGACATGAACAAAACCAAGCGGGTAATTATACATGCTATATACTATCAAGAGCCAAAGCTTTCACATGTTCCTGCAGGATGATTATATATAACACATGAACAACAACAGCAGGACCATGCGGTGGTTACAACCAAAGGAAACCTGCATCATGATGTTTTGATGATGTTAAGGATAAAGCTGTCTCTAACACAACGACAGTCTTAGGACAACAGACAGACGACAATGACAGGAACTAGGTATGGTCTAAGATAAATATGTGAAGACAGGACTGATTACGCCCAGGCATACACGTATGCTCAGAGTGGGCTTTCTGCTTCTGCAGCACGAGTCTATTAATATGATAAATACAGAGGATTCAACTTCTCTCCAGATTGCCTTCTCTTTTTTCTTCTGGAGTCTGCTGGTTCAGTCTAAGGTCATCGGTTGGGAGATGCAACACCGGAATCTGGCCTTGCGGACATTGTTCAGGACCTCCATCTCCACATGCTCCAGCATCCTGACGACATCGGTGAACGGAGGACGCACATCAGGATTCGCATCCCAGCACCTGGTCATGATCACCCCAAGAGCAGGAAGGCAGTCATGGGGTATGGCTGGGCGGACACCCTTGTTTACCACAGCAAATGCAGCTTGCACTGCTGTCATGTTTGGAAAAGGAAGTGTCCCCGTTATCAGCTCCCACAAGACAATGCCGAAACTGTAGACATCAACTTTCTGATTGTATGGTCTGTGCTGGATCATCTCCCTGCAACCCCAAAATAACAAATTAGCACATCCGAATGAGCAAAAAGAAATACCCAATAGGAAACAGTTCATCCGATTCTAGTATTGCATGATAATCAAAGGAGACAGAACATGCAAAATCCTCAGCAGTACCATACATCTTAATTTCATAATATTTCACCAAGAAAATGATGGTCCAATCAGAATGGTCAAGAAAGGCCAAAACAAAATGATCAAGGTCTTTCCTACTTTCCACTTGAACACAGTGCTAAACATTAACATGAACATCAGAAGAACTATCTGATGCTAAGGACGACAAGCAAAGATGTTATTTTTCCTTGCGATCAGATAAGCAATCATAAAATTTGAAAATGCTACTTAAAACAAGCTTTTCAAATTTCAAGATAAGTAGTAGCTAACAAGAGAGCTTTAGATGGCAGAAAAACATTGATTTTAGTATGAAGTGCCAAACGGAGTGCACCTGTGTAGACATATAATCGCTACTACATGCATGATGTTCATTTTCTACACCAGCCCAGGAGTTCTCAAGTAATTTGATCAAATAAGGTAGTTGCTTTTTCTAACAACTTGCCCGCACCCCAACAATCGCTACTCAGAGGGTAATCAGAGGATGGTGGAAAATGCATGCAAAGCCTACTTTCATACAGATGTACGGATGTACCACAGTCAGTATCTTGCTATTTATGTAAGTTTATTGCCAGAAACATGTTAGCACCAGAGTTAAGGTAATAACAGCATGCCCACTTTGATATGCTTACAGCTTCAATAAAAGCCAAAGGCTTGGCAGCTACTCGATTGGCAAGAGACTCAAGAATAAAATAACAAGGGTTGAGCACTTCTCTAACTTTGTCTTGGTTCATAAACAAGCTTAAGGTTGAGCCTGGGCTGGACGGCTGAGTTTGTGTTCATGAAATGTTGCCATTTTAGGCTCTTACTAAGAAATAAGCATGTTATTTTAGTCTCCATGTTTTCCTCATTCAATTATGCAATCTTCCATTGTTCAATAAATGGGAACTTAACTCAGACCTGCAACTTTTTTTAAAGAAATACTTTAGCCCTATGAAAGAACTGATTGATAATCAATTTGACTAGCTTATGGATTAGTCATAGGGATGTGTATATCTTGGGCCTTTACAATAATTTATCACTTCCCAGTCCCAGCTGCATACTGATACTACACTACAATTTAACTCAAGCTGAAACTTATCTAACGATATTCATTAATTTACTTGCAAATTTATTATGACTTAAGCAGATTCTACAGTAAGCCCACCCTCTGGATTGACAACTGACCTGACTGAATAGGATCTAGCAAGATTTTCAGTGCAGATAAGAGCAGAGCAGGTACCCAAGATAAAAATTCCATAAAAAGCTTGGCTTTCCTTTGAAAGAGCACATGTTGCTAGCATGAGAATCTATATTACCCCTGGCTTTTGAGCTCTATGCAATGAAACTAGCTATGACAACATGTATCATCTAAAACCCATCACTGACAGAGTCATCGTCACCATATCATCCGCCACAAGAGCAGAACAAGCTTAGGGTGCTATATGCAGGCATGCAGCTAACAGTCGTTAACTTGGTAAGGAGTAATTGATGATCGTGGTTCGACAAGTGCTTCACATGTAGTTTAACTAATTTCCTTCTAAGTGGCTCGACAACTTTCCCACTTCTGCAAAAGACCGGCCTAGGCCAAGCTCATGTTGAGTCAGCAAAAAGCCTTGTTCATTTTGGGCCTTAACCTGATGTCCTACCTAAGCCCATAGGTCTACCAGATCTAGCTTAAATTGAGCTACCTTTAGGTCATCGTACTTTTGGGTGACACCATACCAAATCATCATTTGCTCAATTGTTGCCTTACTCTAGCGGACCGGCACTATCAAAACATCTTTTTCCCTTCAATTTACTCACAAAGTTTTTTTTCCACAGAAGGTCCTTAATGACTGTCACGTAGAGAAATGCGCACTCTTCTCCGCAACACTCTTCCACGCTGATCAAGAGTTTTCCCTGAGGCGAGCCCCCCTCTCATTTAAAGGTTTTTGTTACCCGTGGACGCATAATTTATTGGACAAATACTCTACCGAACTACAATTCTTACGAGTATGCTAGAATTGTTGATGCTGACATCGAAGTATGCTAGGATTGACAATGCTAACATACATATTATTCCAGTCGGTGAACACTCTGAGCTATTTGGTCAATTAAAAAGGTGAAGTGCCTTGTGCGAGGGTATGCCTTGAACTTGAAATATGCCTCAAGTTTTCTCACATGGGCACAAGATTTTACCCAATTTATTTGCACCAACTCCTCCAAGTGATGTCACTAGGTTACCTAGTGAGGATGTGTTGCAATGTTGTCTCGATGTGAGGCCCTTCGACAATGGCGACGACACTCGTTGACCCACATCTACTCATGCTTGCCAGCTAGTAGATAGCCGTTGAGCAAGCGGGTAGTGGTGCGATTTGCAAGTCTCGATATTTTGACGCCCTTCAGTGACATCCACTCTTTTTTGGCATGACACTCATCCAGGCTGATCAAGAGTTCTCCCTCGGGAGAGGCTGCCCTCAGCATTTTAAGGTTTTTCTTATTCACGGAAGCATTATTGATTGGCTTCCCTAAAAACGGCACTATTGATTGGCCAATTGTCACTCTACCCAACAACAATTTCTTGCTTAGTCCTGAGTATGCTAGAATTGTTGATGCCGTTAGGCATCGAATTATGCTAGGACAACACTCTTAAGAAAAATTCTCCTGGTGGTGAAGACTCGGTGCTATTTGGTCGATTAACAATCTGCCTTGTGCAAGGTACGCCTCGAAGTTTGCGACTTAGCAACTCATTTGCATCGTGATGTAGCTACCTCAAATAACACTCACATTTCCCCCAAGAGAATGGAAATTGAAATGTGCCTCAAGTTTTCTCCTATTTGCTAATCTCAGAATGGGCAAAAAAATACCAATTTATTCTTACTAACTCCTTCCAATGATGGCACTCGGTTTTACGGTAAGGGATTTGTCTGCAATGTTGTCTCGACGGAGTGAGGCCCTCCGAAAATGGCAACACTCGGTGTAATGTTCATATTTGTCTCCTTGGTGATGATCGTCACGTTCATAGACCCGACAGTGACATGTCAAGTGCACATGTCATCTTCCTTCTCTTTTCGGTTTTCTTTTTTCTTTTGTTTTAACCTTTTATGTATCATGATCAATGACCTCCAGCAAAGGAGGCCATAAGCAAAGTTGTTATTTCTGGTAGATTACAGCATGATAGGAGGATATGGCGTATACGTTGGCCAAGCTTTGAGTAGCCTAATGCTATGTTAGCAGATTTTCCATGACGGAAACTAAAAGTAGCAGTGTAGGAACCATGTGCTGCAGCATGATAGGAGGATATGGCATATACGTTGGCCAAGCTTTGAGTAGCCTAATGCTATGTTGGCAGAAATAACTGGTGGATCACGCACGCACGAGTGCACGACTAAAAAGAAAGTGGATCTTTATTGAATCGTTTGATTTCTCCATTAAGGCCTAGATTATGATTTGACTACGACAGGAGACTCGATTTATCACGAGATTAGATGCGTGGCAAGGATAAATGAAACTGTGGGAGGAAAGCAACCAAACAAGGGCCTTCATGTTTTCTTCGTTGAACATTAAAATAATCGATGTTTGTGCTGATATTTTTGTTAGTGATACATCACATGTGAAATGAAAACTTTACTTCAACCATGGCCATGCTGAGCTATCCAATGAAGAGACCAATTTCAGCAAGACATGTGGTGCTGACTAAATTGACTCAGTCTGGAATTATGAAAACAGGGACAGGCAAGAGGCAACAAAAAAATAGTTTCATGATATTCACATTTCTTTGTTAGCGGAAGAAAGTGGTGTTAATAATTCAGCAAAAATAAAGAAGATGAAATCAGTCACAGAAGAAGCCTAGATTTTAGATAGGCGAGTAATTTGATCAGATAGTGCCGATTACTCCTTTTTTATGACCTGCGATTAACATTTTAGTGACTTCCAAAAATGGGTCTGCTCTCTTGCAAAAAACTCCAAAAACAATGGGGTAATTGCATCCTTGTGGCAAGCAAGCAATAATAAATTTTATATATCTAGTGAACTGAATTCAAATAAATACAAATCAAGTTAGCACGCAACAGCCATTCCCCAGCCCATAAAGTGGCTTAGAATGAAGGCTTAGTTATGCATCGAGAGGCAGAAAGAGAATTATATGGTCAAAGCAATAAGAGTATAGCCTACAGAAAACCATACTACCATTATATTCATGTCGGCGGTACAATATTATGAACAAAAGCAACTAGAAATATCCTGCAGTTAAGACCAACCAAATATTCCTGGCTGGGATGTACCACCGGCTAAATATCTTTTACATGGACTTAAATTAGCATGTTGTAGCCTTGTAGGTAGTCTCTGTGAATACTGTCAACATGGTTAAACTTTATATATCACTTGCACTTGGGCGGTGGGTGGTGAGGAGTTACTACATACATGCTTTCAAAAGGCAACCGATGGAATCTAATACCTTAGATAGCAACATTTTCACATTAGCACCCTCACCCAGTCACCCGTCTGTTAGCAAATAGAAGAAACTAATACATGAATCCTAGAATGGCAATTTCTTGTACTGTGTTAAGATAAGAAGCGATACTGGCAATGACCATACCCACAAACAATAATTTCCATAACATCTCCGGCAGCAGCATGCTTATTTCATATCTACCATTACTTGATCTGCCATCATTGGAGAATTTCACATGGATATAACCGCGCATTTTTGTGCAACTCAACTAGTATATGCATCAGGGAGTGCTGTTACGAAACAAAATAATAATCCAGTTTTAACAGACTCGGATAACGTAAGCAATTATGAGTTTATGACTACCACAGCAACACTGCACATAGCTAGAGTACATATAAGGTATGCAGCTCAGCAGCTACCAATTTGATGGTAACCAACTAACCACCACAATAAACCTAAGAGCAAGATGAACCTGCTGATGCAGTGATATCAAACAAAGGTACCATTTGATCCAAGCCATGGTCTTAAGTGATGGCAACGGGAAGAAATGAACTTTTACTGTCTATTTAGAGTAACATCATCAATAAATAAAATAAGCAAGATAAATAGCAGTTTGTTCTACTTACGGAGCCATCCAACGGTATGTTCCTGTTTCAGGTGTCATCCCTTCGGTCTTTACTTCAATCCTAGCAACTCCGAAGTCAGCAATCTTGATTGATTTATCACCAGAAATCAAGAGGTTATCTGACTTAAGATCTCTATGGATGAAGCCAAGGGCATGGACATAATCCATGCCGCGTGCGACATCTAGTGCCTGCTTCACTGCCAGCTTCAGTGGAACAGACTTGTGCTGCCTCCTATTCAGGAAATTCCTGACAGATCCACCCTTGGCATACTCTGTGACAATGCACCAAACCATAGGCTTTCTGCATGCGCCAACGAACTTGACAATATTTGGATGCCTTAAGGTTGCAAGCATCATAACTTCTTGCACAAACTGTTGCTCCAACAACTGAGCTTGTGCGGGGTCAGCCTCCGGCCTCTCCAAAAGCTTAATGGCAACATCCATCCCGTTGTAGGTTCCCCTGTAGAGCTTCCCAAATGCACCTTGTGCAAAGGGCATTCCCATGTGGAGCTTCCCCAAATCAATGGTCCACTCCTCATAATCCTTGAGCGTCTCAGTCGGGAATCTAGTGTCCATCAAAGCCTGTGCCAATGCATCATCACTCAAGGCATGCGACACCCGGCCAGGACGGAAGATGCTGTTCCCAACTGAGTAGCTGGACACAGCAACAGGCCCCCTGAGGCCAGGATGGTTGAGCATCCCAGTACGGGAGTCAGTAGAGCCAACACTACTGTTGTCCACAGACATGATGGAACCACCGTGCATGCTGGTCTGCATGCTGTTAAGGCTGTCAATGGACATGGTGGAGCCCTCACCTAGCTTCTGGTAGTACGCCATGTCGCAGAAGTTGACGCCACCGTCATGGCCGGCTACGGCGCCAATGATCCCGGGGAATTTGGCCGGTTCCATCATTCTCAGATAACCAAAGCCTCAGCTCCTGCAGCCTCTCCACTCTCCCTCACAGCCCCCGAAAGGTGATTACCTGCAAGAGAGAGAGAACCCAACAGAGATTAGAAACAACAAAAGGCTAAAGCTTTTTGTCTTAATCCAGCAAGCGCTACAATTGCCACACACACACAGCCAGTAGCACACAAGCATGAAATCAACTAAAAACCGATACCCTGCAACAAGGAACACCAACGAAATCCACACCCTAATCCCTGAAATACTACCCAATAAAAATCCTAAAAACGCCAAAAACAGGACCTTGCACAAAGCAAATCGAGCACCAAGAACCTCAACAACGACGACCTAAACCAACGGAACCGGGGCACCAGGCCGCATCCAGGACCAAATCAACCCGCCCCACACACGCCACGAAACGCGACACGGCGAGTCTTCAAACCCTACCACAAAAGCGCCCACCTTTCGGGCCCGGAAGTACCACCTCGCCGCTTCCAATTCGTACCCCGCCCGACCTCGTCGCCGCACGGATTCCGGCGATCCGGGGCTCGATCGGGAGAGCGCGGAGCCGCGGCGTCGGGGGGCGGGGAGAGGCGGAGAGAGCCGGCGGATGCGGGGAGGGGGGAGGGAGGCGATGACCGGTGGAACGGGGGCGAGGACGAGGAGAGGGAGAGGGGAAAAGATCAAAAGAGACAGAGAGAGAGAGAGTGTGTGTGTGGAGTCCCCTGTCTTAAGTAAGTGTGCAGTTTAATTCCTTTTTACTACTAGCTCGACTGATTAAGGCGAGGGCGTGTTCGCCATTTGCTTGTTAGTTAGGGGATTTATTATAGACAAAAAAATGGCGCCTCCTATGCTGGGATCGCAACTGGCGGCTATCCGATGATTACCACTTTTCGACGTCCACCGGAATGGGAGAGAGACATTGATCTACTTTCAGATGATCAAACTGACTTTGAGAAGAATTCAACGACTTTTACCAAATCACAAGGAACTTCTCAAAAATCCCACACGGCCTTTTCGAAAACCTGCGAGAAATATTAGAATCTACTTTTACATAATCAAGTACCAAGTTAGACTTTATCGGAAAAAGTACCAATTGAAATTCTACGCACCTTTCAGAAAAACTAACAACTTAAATCTCATGCAACTTGTAAAAAGCTTCTAATAATGTTCAAACAAATTCCTCGGAACTTTCATAAGAAATCCTCACTACTCCCAGAAATTTCCCCACAAATTGAAATAAATAAACACACAGAACAAAAGAAAGAAAATTGAATTCTCCTTGATGTATGTCTGGCGGAGGACGAAGTTGGCGGTGCGCCATCGCCTCGCTCTAGCGGTGCGGGTGGCGATCCCCCACCCCTCCACCCCACCTCTGGCGATGAGGGACGACACCTTCGCTGGCAAAACCAGAGCCTCCATTCAATACGCATGGGCGACTAGCCCTAGGGTGTAAAATAGTGGTGGTGGGCGCTGCGATGCAAGTTGTGACGAAAAAGAAGAGAGAAAGGGGAAAGAGAAGGTGATAATGGGGGTGAACACGGACGACAAATGGCGGCTGAGACCTCTCTTATCTCTGGACTATGTACTCCTCATCGATCATGACGGGAGGATAGTAACTGAAGCATTGATGTGTGTGCATAAAAATGCAAGTGTTTGTTGGCGACATGTTTTTATTTTTGTCCGGTGAAAATGAGTGTCTCATATCTCTTTTTGCTTCACGTTCCGAATGAGTTACATGATAAAAAAAGGATTGTCATTTTTGGGGAGGGGCATGCCCGATCAGAAAGTAACCATGCATAGCACACAATCATCTCCAAGAGAGCAAAGTCGCACATCTAGAACTCTCATCGATTGGCACTGATAAGATCACATGTTCCAAGCCACGAGAACTCAACTATATTTTTTCTAATTTAGGAATAGTATGCTTATGGTGTCACCAATTTTTAGGTCCAACTTTATCCAAACAACATATGTCAAAACAATCTGTCATGGATAGTAAAAAATCTTGTGAATGGTATTCAGATGCTAATCAGTGTAGAATATCTTTTTTCTAAATATGTGTGTGGAATTTTAATTTAATCTATATGACATGTAACAACAAATTTTGTGATTCTACTCAGTTTTAAAATTTTGTAAAGACATTTTAGGTTGTGCATTTGTGGCATGAGGCTATTAGCACTTACGACAATGGCAACACTGGATTACTATTTCCGACCCTACAATGGCAACACTGTAGGGAAAAAAATATTTGTTCAAAATTTTCGAGCAGCTGCATCCTACACAATGTATGTGAGGTATCTCTTGCTTACATGGTGTATTGGTGCTCCCGATACGAATGAATACTAAAAAAAGTTATTTCATGCGTTGAGTTTACAGGTTAGACTTGAGTTGGGCATATTTGGCATAATTTATTTATGCATGAGATACGTACATACTATTAATGCATCCCATTTTTCTGCACCGAACTATAAATGCATGCCTGCCATGTGGGTATACACCTGTCAAATATATGATATCATACAAATACACCGATATAGACTTGGCTGGATGCAATACAACAAATTGGGTTGGTTGTACACCTCACTTTATATCTCTAGTGTGTCACTATGTGTATGTATATTTGACTTTACTGAATAAGACCACAAAATATTTATCTATTTTCTGCCTTGCATAGGAAGCCCGTGTATATATGTTCTCGTCTTTTATCAAGTGTCTTTGTTCTACCTGGTTCAGTAACCTTTGGCAGTAGAGTATATAATTAGTAGAATTTTGTGAGCGTGTAAAGAATTATAGTGTGATGATTCTACTGGTTAGAGTAAGAGTGCATGTGTAATGGAAAGACTACATCAACCCCATGTGTGTTTCAGTTCATCAATAGTGGAAACTCAAGAAATAGTTTATGTAAGTATTTTTAAACCCTGAGCAGGAGGAGAAGGCGAGCCAAATCATCGTATATAATCTGTATCTTTTTCCATTTGTAATTATTATTCTAACCATTTGTGCTTGATAAAAAAATCTAGATAAGTGAAATAAGCTTCCTTGTGTCGGCAAAGTGCAAGAGACTCTTTGTGTGTATGATTTTTCCGACCTCTTCTACCAATTAATAACCATTTTGTTGACGTCCTTTTGTATGTGTGTGGCTCTCTGTCTATCTTGTGTAGATCAACAACTTTGCTCCTGACCCCGAGCTTTCATCTCCTGGAAAAAAGTCATCATCAAGTTTTCCGTCTTTTCGTACATGTGTTCCTAAAAATATTGTACTTTAAAATTGCCCCATTTGATCAGTATTGTTAATGTAATTATGTTTGAGTCTTCATCTTGAGATATCTCGCAGGGAAACAGTTTGTGAGCAACTATTGTGATGCATTAGTGTGATATCAGAAAGTCTAAAATGGGATATTTATGAAGCTGTGGTCTTTATAGTATAAAACTGCTGCATCTTAAAAATCCCAATATTCCTTTACTATGGTCGGACCTAGCTTACATGAATAGCAAGGAGATAAAATAAGTAGTACTTTATGTCCCATTTAGCGTAGAAAATAAGTGTATCTCCGTATATTCAGTTGGTGTTGACAAGTGGTTGCATGATGCATCAAACGTAGCATTCCTCAAGAGAAAATCACTAGTCCTAGTGGGGAGTATCATATAGTGGTATCATGCATATGATACTCCTCTATGTTACTATGTCAATAATGGGTAGTAACATAGATGTAGTATCATATAACCATGCATTTATTAGGCTATAGACTCATCTTATCTAGAAATCCGCTATGTTACGTTATCTACCTATGATACCACCACCACTTCTCTCCTCATTAAATACTTGCCACATCATCATTTTTGCCTATGTGGCACTTATGTTACTACCTATGATACCTCCACTATGACTAGTCTAAAACTCATACTTCCATGCATACGAGATTGTAGGAATAAAATTTCTTTTGACACATAGGATCTAAAATGCATGTTTCCCATGCATGCATGCATGGAATTGTCAATTAGGTAGAGTGAGACATCTATGGATGGTTTCGTTGTAATAAAATAAAATGAAGTGTATGTGTACCTCACTTTCCATCTCTAGTGTGTCACGCTATTTGTACTTATGTTTCTATCTCTAATGTGTCACACTATTTGTACTTATATTTCTATCTCTAATGTGTCACACTATTTGTACTTATATTTCTATGTCTAATGTGTCACACTAGTTGCACCTATCCCTGATGTCAACAAATAAAGCCAAATCACTGCTATATTCAGCACATAAAACCGTTTTGAATGATCTATTTTTCTTTACCTTTTTATATATATAATGAGCATGCCACTTGTCTTTCAATGTCACTTTATTGTCCAATCATGGTTCAAATTCGATTCACTTTAGTACTAGAAGCGGTAAAATTGAGAGTCAGTTAGCCTGAACCCTGTAAGATTTTGTGAGAGAGTCTAAAAATATTGATAGAATGTGCTATTATATATGGACTGCTTGGGACCTCACACTATTCCTCCTCTAATTCAACCACATGTAATGTGTGTGTAAAACTCATACTTTGATGCATACGTGATTGTTGGCATAAAGTTTATTTTGACACATGAGATATGTAAAATGCAAAATGCATGCTTGCCATGCATGAATGCAGTTGTCAATTAGGTAGCGTCGGACAGCTATGGATGGATTCAGTGGAATAAAACAAAATGAAGTGTATATGTACCTCACTATTGATATCTAATGTGTCACAATATTTGTAATTATCTTTCTATCTCTAATGTGTCATAATATTTGTACCTATCCTTGATGTCAACAAATAAAGCCAAATCACCCCTAGATTCAACACATAAAACCGTTTTGAGTTATCTATTTTTCTTTACATTTTTAATATAATATATTCAGCGTGCCACTTGTCTTGCAATGTCACTTTGTTGTCCAATCAGCTTGAGTTATCTATTTTCTTTACATTTTAATATTATATAGTCAGCGTGCCACTTTATATATTATTTTTACAGCTTCTAGAAAATGTGTATTAATTATGAAAAATATTTTAAAATGTATTATTTAAAAAATAGCTGGATCTTGGATGGTACACAACATATTTTGAGCAATTAATTGTTGTTGTGCATTTGGTGAGTTACTTAGGTATGCTGGTGCTGCCTACCGTTGTTATGGAAAATGTTTGGGAATTAAGAACCTGATGAAGTTTCTTGCATTGCTGTTATGGTGTCCAAAGTCGTGTTTAGTAAAAAGTTACTTCCTCTGATCCGGAATATGTGTCACAACTTGTATAGATGTTTTGTAGTACCACAGTACAATCTCTACGATAATTTTACTGGATCGGAGGGAGTAGCTTACATTTTTGGTGAAACATGTGGGCAAGGTCAAGCAAAATCTATTGGTTACATAGTGACTTTGGTACTGATCATACAGAGTACAATAAACTTAGAATCAATTTGAGGGACCATCATTTACTTTTTTACGCTGAGACAAAAATATGAAAATACCGTTTTCGTGGTATTTTTTGTCTATTCAAGTGTTCTCTCCCATTTTCTGGTACTCTGAATTATGTTATATTTTATTGTGTGATTCAGATGTAAAAAAACCTCAAAGTGGAACTAGATGCCCATAAATATGTTATGATATTTAACTAGGATGCCACCGAAAGTTTAACTTCTATTTGTAACAATGCTCTATATATCTTGCAAATAACACATACATAATAATAAATGTACAAATAATATTGTGGAATCTCGTAAAATTTCCCAATCAGCCAAAAAAAATTGAATCAATAACATAAGGTAGAATCTTGCACTATCTTTAGATATGCACATCCCCTATAATTACATGACTATCTGCTAGCTTCTGTTGTTAAGACATTAAAACCTTCTGTTTCTATTAAGAAATCAAGCTGACACCTTTTCATACAAGGAGGTACAGTTTAGTTGAAGTTAAGTACTAATCTATGATACTCTCCAAGGGCCCATATAGGAAATATATTGCGATAAGTCATATAACACAAGGGACCATTTTTCATGAAACTTCCAATCATTTCCTGCACAATAATACACAAGTTTTTTTATTATAGCGTGCAAGAAATCAAAATTCAAGACTTTGATTTAAGTTGTGTAATGCATGACGCATTTTAGCAGTTACCTCCTGTGGAAAGTCGCCACTGCCAAGTTGCATGTTCACTATAAGCCTTGCTGCTTTGTGCAAAGGAGATGGATCTCTTTCCACCTGAACTTTGAAGAAAAGCTAAGACTTATTTCAATAAATCATAATTAAACTTAATTAGAACCTAAACCTTGAACTTATGCTAAAACTTTTTTTGAGACCAAATATTATTCTGTAGATTAGTTCAATTGTCTTGGGGCCAGAAAAATGCATTAAATATACTAGACATTAACAACAGTTGATATTGTCCATGTGAAATAACTGGAGAGAAAGAGTGAACACCTGTCCAGCTTTCATAAGTGCCAACATTGCCCATGCGGTGTTGACTATATGTGATTTCTCTGCATCTAGGTTCGTGTATGCCTGTTTAAAATTCGAGATGACATATGTGAAGTCTTGAAAACTGAAGATGCACAAGGCTAATCAGTATCTATGAAACAAATATCCAACACAAAAAGTGTTGTAATTTCTCTACAAGTAAAAAAGATGCATAAACCATAATGCTTGTGACTACACATGTTAAACATTTTTAATCTTGATACTTTCTAATGAATTTAAACAGTGAGCAGTTCTTAAAAATTATGCAGAATATTTTTGAAACTTGTTTCAAGGTATATTAAGCAAGACAAATAACTAATCTTTTCATTGTCACTGTGCGTGAATTTCTGTAAGATGTGGGCATTTTCTATTTCTTAACACAACAGACAATGTCAGAACGTTTACCTTTGTTCTAGATGAAAGATGACTCTCTCCCCAGCCACCATTCCGTAGTTGTTTTGATAATAAGAACTGACAAGCCTTACGAATAAAGGTGCTATTATTGTAACATTGTCCAACTGCTGATAAGCCCTCTACAGCAAACCATGTGCCATATGTGAAGCAAATACCCCATGATCCAAACCTGCAAAAGAGCTTATTGATCATTTATTATTAATTTTTCCATCAAATAAGCTGTAGCAATTTACTGAAATTTCAGTATGCACCATTATTTTATTTAATATTTTTTCTAGTTTCATTAGCTATATAAAGACCTTCATACTTTGATTGTGTGCTATATATTGATGCTTTGTAATGATTCTTGCTATATTAAGGTATAATTATCTCAATTTCACTGTTTTGTCACCCTTGCATTTTAACCTCCAAGAAATTATGACAATGGACACATTAATGACTTTTTATTGGCTTACAAAAATATCTTGTGCAGTATGTTTTTGCGGATAAGGTGGAGTTATGCATAATGTTTCTTAGATTTAATGTCAAGACTTATGATACCCAAGTAGTACCAAATGTGTCAACAACAAACCCTTCCCCTTGTAGTAATACTGTAAAATTGTTGATATATCACATGAACACTACTTTTTCATGTTTTAATATACTGACCATGAGCCATCATCATTCTGTAACTTCTCAATGAATTCTGTTGCTTTCCTGATACATTGCTCTATTTCATCTTTCCGATGCCCAGGGTATTTTCCCCGAAACAGTGCCAACGCTTGGATGACCGACGAGGTACACTCAACATACCTGTGAAATGTATACATGTTAACACGGGTCACATGTGAGAGATATTTATGAAAAAGGTCTTAGAATTCTTACTGATGCTCTACCATGATGTCAGCATATATATCTGTCATGTTGAGAATCTGAAGAAGGAAAAAATGTTAAGTCTTATTACCCAATGATCTTATTGTGTTCATTTAGTTATTGCTGTTATGACACCTGTTCTATATAACTATTCCAGGAAAGTTGTCACAACGATATTCTCTTTTGAAACTGGCCACAAAATGTTTTTCTAATTATGTACGCATTTACAGTTTCGTACTAGAAGTCTTAGTTAGAAACTCTTTCTTGATATCTATATCGTCTCAGTGTCCCCTTTATCGCATCTTAAACATTTGTTAGTTATTCATGCACAATAATTGTGAAACGGTAAGTTAAAATTTATTCATTCCAAAACTGAGAAGTAAACATATGTGCTCTCCTTCCGTGTGACAGACCCATATTGCTAAGTGTGCTTTATGGTTGTTAAAATAAATACATACTCGTTACGTTCATTTATTATATTCTCCGAGTCGGCATTTGTGTTAATTGTTGTCAGAAATCTTCTGACCATAGTATCGCACAGTGCATGTGTCATACTTAGGTGCCTAAATTCCAAATTAAAATACCACAAGATGCAAGGAACTTGCCTCCATCCATGGATATGTACGAGCTAGCTCCCAAGTTCCATAGCCACCATTAGGATTCTGCATACAACTAAGTGTCAATTTTTTTACTTGCTTCTATGATTGACATTGGTGTAAATTTGGAACATAATTGGAGCTGTTGTTACAATGAACCAAAATGCTATCAGTTATCTCAACACCTATGCTTGCACAACTACCAAAACTTCAGAAATTATTTTCTTTCCAGATGGCCACATATTGTTTGCAAAGATTGCATATCAGAATCATGTGTGTAAGAGTATATATTTGCCGAGGCCGAATCTCTCTTTTGTTATATTGTTGTAATGGACACATATCCCTGTATAATGCGTAGACCAAGATATGTAACAAGTTGTGTGGTTCCACACCTGTAAGGATAATAGTATGTTCACTGCATCATGGAAGCGGTATGTTTCCATCTGATTACCCACAATATCTGGTGGGAACTTTGAGAGCATTAACAAAGCCTGAGACAAAAAAATTCCCTTAAAGCTGAAACAAAAGCATATGCACTCCTTTTGTAGCAATATGTCCATTTCAGACTTTCCATGCAGGGTTATGTTAATGGTGTGAAGTATAAGAACAATAGCGGAAACTAATGTTGTAGTTTACGATTGAACATCTTCGTATACAAGTTTTCCCTCGTTTTAATTTCTTTTAGTTTCCAACGTATCAATAGGAACAAATTAAACCTAGGTACATGCGTAATGCGGAAATAGACTCAGCTCAATTAATATCTTCATCGAAAAGTTCTACTTTCTTGTTCACTTTTTTGCATATTTAATTTTGTATCACACCTTAAGAGCTTCTGCTGTGCAATCCGAGACCTGCCAACCCTGATCTGCAACCTGAAAAGCCCATCCTCCTTTGGATATGTGACGGTAATTTCTTCTGAAGTCACCAGAAGGATTGTCCACAATCTTAAAATTTAAGTCAGTAGAGTTATGAAACAAGTCAAGGTAAATAGAAGTAACAAAGTTCAGTTCCAGAAACTAATACCTGGGATGCTTTTATGAAATTATGTGCTTTCTTGAGAGTACTTCCAAATTCCTCTGCAGTGCTACATGCTAATATTGCTTGGACGGCGAAAGCAGCATCCCATGATTGGCCTGCACATACCTTTGAATGAACAATGACAAGCAATATCAGTCTCTGCATAAATTTCAAATTGATCCAAGATGTATAAATGGTGAATACTACTTCTGTACTACGGAAACTGGGGCTGTGAAACATGTAAATTTTACCCGCACTTTCATGCCATCTTCACCGATCCATAGGAAATCATCAACTCTAGCCAAGTGATGCTTGAATGCATCTGAATTGGGATTCTCAATCCAACAACATAACATGGACAATGCCTGTAATGGTTACTTTCTGTAAGGAAATGATGTATATCTAAAGTGCACGTGCTAAAATTGAAGGTGTCCACTAAGGCAAAAGTATTTCAAAGACTGTGCTTGTAAGTTGTAAATTCAGCACTAAATTTGTTTCGAGAAGTCCCAAGTTTTACCTTTTGCGCAGCACCGATGCAGATATACTGTGAATTCTCATCTTCATATTTCAAAAACTCCGCAATTTGTTGTAAAGCTTTTCTTCTCATGTAGGAAACTGGCCAATGTGCCAGAAATGGTTCACCAAAATTGTACAGGCAGTCAGACAGGCATTCTTGCAGCCAGGTATGTGGATGATAGGCGTCTTCCTGCATTATAATAAATTATCTGTTGTCACCGATACTTCAAACTTGATTATATGAAAAATAAGTTTACGGACAGGATTGTAGTTACTAAGATTCATGTCATGTTTTTGTAGTTACAATAGAAGATATGAAATAACAGGACAATTAATAGAACACGAAAAAATGTGCATATTCCAAGGACATATTGCAACTAGATGCTATGTCTGACAGATCTAGAATTGTACATATGAAATCAGTATGTCAAGTAATTTATGTCTAGATTTCTATTATGTTAATCTGAAATATTGTATAATATACATGCAAAATATCTGCTATATTTTCTCGCAGAAAGTTAATATGGATAGTGAACTCACTGACCTTTGCACATAATGTGCGTGCTTGCTTCCAGTTAATCTTTTTGTAGGGATGAATATGTAACTCTTCTCTTAACGATAAAACCAATTCTGTTATAGGGCTGACAAATTTCATGCCATATAAATATGACATGGGAATGAAAGCCATTCTGAAGTGACTCCATAAGCGTCCTGCATTTGAGAAAACAACATGATCTAAGAAAATAGAAAAGTTCTTACGACATGATTCATAAACAGTTTCCTCTATACCCAGTGCTCAATAACCAAGTAATAATACTAACACGGTTAAACACATAACAGACTCCCCGCCAAAAAAAACATAACAGACCAAGAGTACCTGGTTGAATAGGAACCAAGGATGGAAGAAGGAATAGTTCTGGGGGGATAGGATTTACACCTGACCATTCAAAAACTCCAAGCACCTGCAGCATCAGGCATACTGTTTAGATGCACTTTGGGTCGACATAAATAGTTGATGTCAATTTTACTCCTGTTGAATTCTGAATCACTGAATAAATGCAGTTTCTCACTTGTAATAATTATTGTGACACTTCTAAGATTTTTTCCCACTTTTTATGTTTAAAAGCAAGTTGCATGATGAGTCATTGTTTATTAGAAGGCCATTCAAGGATTATGAAGTCAAACATATACATTAGGCTAGACAGGTAAAGTAGTGAAATGTTCGCGGAATCAAGTTAACTTGTAAATTCCTTGCTGAAATATATTTTGGGGTTACAAGTAGGATAAAACTGGGTATTATTACCGAAAGCCACACTTTTCCCAATATTGGTATCATCGTTGCACCACCATGGTCGTGTATCCATTTTCTTGCTTTTGGCATTGACATATCCGGTCCATCATCAACGTTCTCACCAAGTAGTCTTAGAGCAGTATAGTTGAGAGCTGAACTGAGCATGGAGCTTTCACCTTCTGCATGTAGTCCCCACCCTCCATCCATATTCTGATAAAAAAAATGGAGTTAGTCTTTATCACATTTTTAAAAGTATTTTGTTCTCTAAACCTTTGACGACATCCAGAATTCAACAGTGCGTGTAGTTATCAATAATTTCGTAGCAAAAATGCCCCTTACCTGACGGTTATACATATAACGGCAGATCTCCTTGCGGTGTTCGGGTGATAGTGTAATACCTAATGACTCCGTGACATACAAAACTATGATCTGCAGTCGGAAACAAAACATATGAACGTCGCTTCAAAATGTGAATGGATAACAAGGATATATCAAATGTAGTATGCATGAGGAAGTAAGCATTGATTATCATTTGATAATGATGATCTAAAGAAACACCATGTTCATGATGTATCTTACCATGGTTGCTGTGGTAAAGAGTGGCCCTGGAAAATCTCCTGGCCAGTGCCCATCATGTGCCTGTATGGCTGAGAAGTAACTGAGTGCCCTTTTTAGTGTCTCTGATATGGTAGGTATGACGTTATCAACAGTAGTTTCATCTTTTGATTCCTTTAGATCAAGACTGAAGTTACTCTCCTTTGCTAACTGCAGAAAAAAATTCAGTTCTTTAAGACATCACGTTGTTGTGCAGTTATATTTTCAAGGATATGCCTTAGGAAAGGCATATCAGGGTTCATAGAAGAAAGACCAAGCGACCTAGAGTACACTGCGGGGAGTGCAGTTATCTTTGCTATATACTTTCATAGAACTAGGTTAGCATTAATACCAAGCGACCTAGAGTACACTGCGGGGAGTGCAGTTATCTTTGCTATATACTTTCATAGAACTAGGTTAGCATTAATTTCACGTCTGCACTACACAAACGTAAAAGTAGTATACATCAGGTGTTTGAAAGATCATACCAGAGTTTTAATAACGGTTCAAAGATTCAGTTGGATCTTTATTAGAATAAATACTTTTCATTTTACCTGCATGCGAGCCAAAATATCAGAGCTGTGTCTTGTCCTGAACCTATTCTTCTCAAATTCGGCTCGTGCAGCGTCAACTGTATCCCGCTCTTCGCTTGATCCAGCGTTATGGTCAAACTCCCACGTTTCTCTTCCGACGTGATTGTTGCCACTCTTGAGCCATGGTCCGCCCTCGGCGATCTTTAGCTTCCACATATTTTCAACACAAACACAATAGTCTTCTGCCACTATTAAGGATTACCTGATAGCATACAAAGGCTCTAAGAGGTCAGAAACTTTGATGTCCACGGAAGTTTTAAAGAATATACGTCAGCTCTTTCTCCATAGAGAAAACAAATAAGTCTTCTGTGTGCATCCTTCACTTTTTAACTATTTTATTGACAAGTAATCTGAACATGCTTTGATGATATGTGTGTCCTTCCTGAACTCACTAAATTTAAGATGTCAATTTGTTTCTATAAAACTATGACGCCGATGAAGTGTGACTGACTATAGATCACCTCAAGCATTTGCCTTTTCCTCATGCATTGCTTGATTCTAGCTTCTTGAAAGTATGAAACGTGTCATATAAAAGCGCTGTGACATGAGAGAGCAGCACTTACAAAACATTTGCCTCTGCACTTGTTCCCGGATACATCAGCGATCAACCCACAGCGGGAGGAAATCAGTAGAAGACCATGCACGTTGACCGCCCACACTGAATGAACTGCAGCTTGAGGACCATACAGCGTGCGAAAGGGTGTGAGACTGTGAGAGAATGTTTGTGCATCCGGTCAGACGAAGCAGCACCAACGCAGATTAGCTCGTATATATCCCCTGGGGTGATCACATGGAACCGATGAGTCGTTCGCACTTCTGAGCACGGAGCCTCTGCGCAACAGCAAGCCGTGCTGGGTGGAGCTTGCTTGGCAGCTGAAAACCAGGGGGAAATGGCTTATGTGTGCGCCTCATGCGATTCCTGCATGCCAAGTGAGTGTGTTGTGCTTGTGCAGCACCACTGAGTACACAAGATGTCTTCTGCTTGCTCCAGAAGTTGTAGAGACTGAAGAAGCGAAGGAGTGCAGATTCGGTGGGGCATTCTGAATTCATGTTCGTCGATCAATGTGGTAATTCAAGCAATACTTTAAAAGATCAACAGACAATATAGCCCTTTACCATGTAAGATTTCAGGGAAGGTGGTGATATTTCTACGATGAGATCGACAATCCTTTGCCATGTACCGAATTTATCTGTAGGGATGATTAACCCATGCCTCTGTTCCCTTCATTGTTCGATTGGAATTGGATGGCTTAGCTCGCCAAAGCTTGTAAACATGCTGTGCTGGCTCGGCTCGTCAGTTCGCTCGAAACAGGCTTTCGTCCCGCTTTATAAATAAAGCAACGACCAACAGACAACCACAGAAACAAGAACCACACCACACACCACACTAGCTGGGGCATCAGCAAACACAACGCCCAAAACAAAAAGAAAAGACGAACATGGTGAAGCGACTAAACGAAGATAACCCTCCATCGCTGCGCCCTCCGAAATTGTCCCACCACACTCAAGGCACCCGATGCGTCTATAACCAAGCAGCATCTCCCTCGGAAGGGGCACCGTCGACACGGCGCGGCTACTCAGACCAGCGCACTAGTCCTAGGGTTTCCCCCGGAACTCGGTGTAAGGTGAACTCGGGCTACCCGACGCCCTCCAACAAGGAATGACGCCACCCGAAGGCGACCCCACGTCGGTGTCAAACGAATCAACACGAATTTCTCCCGAGCACGAGTCACATGAACACCACCGGCGCACTGGACCTAGGGTTTCCCCCGGTAGAAGGTGTACTGTGAACTCGGGCTACCCCGACGCCCTCCACAAGGAATGGTGCCACCCGAAGGCGACACCGCGTCAGTGTCAAACGAGTCAACAGGGATTTCTCCCGAGCACGAGTCACAAGAACACCCGGACACCACCGACGCACCACCACCAGCTTCTCCGCCCACTTGCACGCGCCACCACGATCTTGCCGTCATCATCATCATCGTCTCTCCAAGGGCACTGGATCATGGTCTACAAAGCGGAGTAGAGAACTTCACCGGAGCGAGGGACAGCAGCACCGCAAATCGACGGGAGGGAGCAACCTCCACCACCAAGAGGTGGTAGCCGACCGGACAGAGTTGCCGGAGCAAACCAGGCCCGCCTGGCCCGGCCGGGCCTATACCAGCCCGTAAAGCTCCTGCAACCCGCTGCAGCAGGTCGGCTCACAGCGCCGCCGTCCCCTACCCCTGCAACGTCGCCACCACCGTCACCAGGAGGAGCCACGGCAGCACGCAACCTCGGCCCGCTCAAGCCCATCTAGGCCCGCTCAAGCCCATCTGGGGGCCGAAGCAAGGACCAGGGCCAAGCCGCCGCCGGGGAGCCGCTGCGCCGCTGCGGAGCACCACTGCCACCAGCCACCTCCGGCCGCGCCGGACCACGCCCGCCCGAAGAGCACCGCCGCCACAGAGGGAAGGGCCCCGACCCACCCAGCCACGACGCGGGGACAGAAGATCCGCCGCCGCCGGCGTCGCCGGGGCGAAGCCCCACGACCCCCGCCGACGGCGGCGCAGGAGGGAGAAGGTAGAGGAGGGGCGGCGCGGCTGCTGGCCTGGGCGGCCCCGTCGCCCTGGGGGGGGGGGGGGGGGGGGGGGGGCGGGGGGCGAGAGGGGGCGAGAGGGAGAGGAGGGGGAACCACGTACTTGAATTGTGGGTGTTCGCTCGGCTCGTCAGTTAAGGAGCTATAACTGCAGCTCGGTTCAGCTTCTTTGAAAGCTCGAGCTGCTCACGAGGCATGCGAGCTGAGCTGAGCCCTATCTTTATAAGAGAAGATGAGTAAATATTACAGAACCAGAGTTTCGTAGAAGAATGTATTACATCACAAAACTAGAGCGTTAGTAGCAATCTTGTCAGTTGACAGCATCATTTTGATTTGTCTTGAAAGAACCCTAGTTTCCAGGGAAAGTTAGTTCAGACTTCAGAGCACCCGGAGCATCTAAATCAGTCAACAATAGAATCTGAAAATAAAGTCAATAAAATAGGGGAATGCCTAGGGCTCACTCGAGTGAGAATTAACTTAACTCTCACTCATATGATGTCATCCAGTTGCATATACAACTCATGTCTAATCCATGTGCAACTAAAAAACCAAATCAATCGGGAAATTAGTGTTACTAATGTCCAAACTCCACCTCTCTGGAGCTACTGCTGATGCCCCGCCTCCTTTGAGGGCAACAGTCTACGAGCAGTGGTTGCCTGGCTGGTCCATGATTTCATTCCAGCCAATATGGAACATAGAAGTCACAAGTGATCCACAACAACATGAATAAAAAACAACAATGCAGCAACAATGACTCGAAAGTTTTAAGATGTGTGGTAGGTTCAGCGAGAAAATCAGCCCCTGTGACACTGTTCATCTGATTTTCTACCAATCAGGAGATGCCACGTGGTTCGACCACGGATCCGATCCATCCGTTCTAGATCCAATGGTTCGTGCCGGTCACCCTGGCTTTTTTGTAGAAAAGCATCTGCACAAACGGGTTAATGCTCTGTGGTCCAAAACTTAACACGCAGAAGGATCTACTTGCAAATACACAAAACTTGAAGGGCTTTTCTGCAAAACCATCCCACAATCACCTTTCCTCTTCTCTCTCCCCCGCGGACCGTGCGCCTCCGAGGCCCGCCGCCGCCAAGCCCTGCCGCTGCGCTCCCCGCCGCTCAAATCGAAGGACGTGGGGAGCTCCGCCGCCTCGCCTTCTCCATCCTTGTCGGGTTTGAGCTTCTGGCAAGAGGCAGGCGAGCCGGAATCGTTCCGGCCGCGCTCGGCGACCACAGTGGCGTCCGCGCGCTGCCGGCGACCAATCAGCGGCGGCGCCACCGCTACGAGGCGGCCCGCGTCTAGGCGCGTCCAACACGCCCAGTGGCGCGTCCAGGCTCGCCCTGGATGGCCACCGGCGAGCTTGCCGCCGCCGGCGGATCTATCGGATCTCATGTTGTCGCTAGCGTCATGTTGACGTCAGCGTGGGACCCAACTGTCAGCGAGATTAATTTTCCCACTAAAAAACAGAAAAATGATTAATATTGCAAATTTAATATCTTAGGGTGTATTTATCCAAAAAATATACGGAAATGACCACAAAAAATGCTAATTACTTAAACTGCAATGCAAACATTTTTTTGAAGATTTTAATACTGTGAATATTTCAAAACATATTCGATTCCCACGAATATTTGAAAAAATTCAAATTCATTTTGCATTATCTTCAGATCTATCCACCAACAATATTTGAAAACAGATATCATATCTATCGTTGTCAGAAAACATTTCAATATTACAAATTCGTTAACATACCGCAAACGAACTCCAAATCTGAAAAACCGTCTCAACTTGACCAATTTAAAAATCTAAACATTTTGAAGAGAAAATTTCTTTTAATCCCACTAAGTTTAAACCTACATAATTTTTAAAATTGCACGCTATCAGTTCTAAATTCTCTCGGGCGCCGCGATGCCACGTTAAGTCCACTAGTATTACCTATGCTAGTGCATAAATACTACTAGGGTCATGTCACTTATATAGTCATATGTAACACTGTATAGTGTGCTCCCTTCGTCTGGATTTATAAGGCTTCTACTTATATTCAGAAAAACTTTTGACCACCAATTTAATCAGTAATATATAAGTAATACATCGCAAATACTACATCATTAGATTCAAATTTGAAAACAGTATCTCATGGTGTAACTTCTGTGACATTTGGCTTTATTTTGTTGATTAAAATGATTATTAAAGTTTTCATAAAATACGTGGACAAGCCCAGGCCCATGAGTTTTGGGCCGGACCGGACTTCCATGTGGTCTTGGGTGTGTTTCGAAGGGTTTGACTTCTCCGTTTTATTTTCTATCTTCCGTATGCTCTGTACTAGCGTTTTATGACCACTTTGTATCGATTCGATCATTTGGATTTATTTATAATTTATAAAGGGAGCGACTATGGATAGAACGTTCTACAAATAACAGCCTCGGGAGAACGTGGTCCCGAGAGCCCATGTGTGCCAACGACGAATTTGCGTGCCTCCCATGTGAACACACAACAACTTGCGCGCCTCGTGCTATCTTTGTCGGCACCACGAGGAAAAAGGAGGGAAGGGAAAAAGGAAGGTCCAACCGGAAGAGAAAAAAACCACAAACGAGGGCTCCACAGTGATCAACCCCTTTCGCATGAAAACAACAAAAACAGAGCAACGCCAGCACCGCGTACCTGACGTTGTCTTCCTCCTCCGATCGGAAAAGAATAGCAGCTCGGCAATGGAAGCAATGTCGAAAAATACCCACCTCTGATGCCAAAAGTTCCCCAAGCTCTGAATCCTTCAGATTCTCCTGTAATTACCCACCTACATTGCCCCAAGTTCCCCCAAGCTCTGAATCCTTCAGATCCTCCTATAATTACTGACGTGGGGCTACTCTTCGACTCCCCCACGGTGAGGCTACCTGGGCCGCGCCAAGCTTCTGAAGGCCCGCAGAAGGCCCAGTAGGGATACCATGTGACCTAGTCCTAGCCGGTTAGGTCGCATAGCTTGCCATATCTGTAATTGCCATCGGCACCGTCCACCCGAGACCTGGCCTACCTATAAAGGCCAGGAGGGTTGCTCGTCTAAAAGGACACGCTCATAGCCGCCACCACAAACCCTAGCGAGATCGCAATCTCACAATTGTAATCGCTACTCGCCATCAATATCAGACAAGCAGGAAGTAGGGTGTTATCCTCCGGGAGCCTGAACCTGGGTAAATCGCCCCGCTTGTCAGCCGTCGTGATCACCAACGCTTCTCTCTCTCCCCTCAATCAACCCAGGGTGGACAACCCTGGGATTTGTCGAGTTACACCCTCGTCAATTGGCGCCGTCTGTGGGAAAGAACAAGTGTTGGAATCATGGTCGCACCGGCTCCATCCGCAAGGAAGATCGACGTCTGCACCACCCGGGAGCCCATCCGCTTCGGCTCCTTCGAGTACGCCTTCCACCCGCCGGCCCACCGCTCGGTGTACACCGGTCTGTACGAAGGTATACACATCACCTTTGGATCCATATACTGTTTCGTCGACAGTCGCGGAATATTCAGGTCCGCTGCGACCACGCCACGCGCGGCGGTGGCACCCGCATCGGCCACCCTCGCGCCGTACCCGCCGTCACCTACCGCGGGAACCACATCTGCCACAACTGTGAAGATCGCGTCTACGTCGACTACATCGACCACCCCGACAACGGCCATGCAGAACGAGTCTACTTCAACCACCTCGATCGCACAGCCGGCAAAAACAAGATCTACCTCTACCACGACTGCATCGATTGCACCCGCACGCGTGACCAAGGACGCGCTGCCGACAGCCACGTCGCCCGCATCCTCATGGACTCATCAAGTCTACCCCAAGCCGATCGCACTCGCCCCGGCGACTGCGAAATCTCCTTCCACGACCCCCGTAAAGATCGCAAGAAGACGCAACAACGGCTGCGCTGCCGACAGCCACATGGCAGCAATTTTCGATCCAGAGCAAGATTAGGAGGACGGAAGCAGTAGCGGCAGCGTAAACACCCCTACCCAGGTACCCCGCGCAAGTCTTCATGGCCGGCACAGCACCTCCAGAAGGCAGCGACGAACCCGCATACCCACTGGAGGTGGTCATGCCCGACCAGACGACTCGACTCACCATCACGCGCGACATGGCAATCATGGCCATGAAGCACGTCGATGATGGCACGTTTCCACCACTCGACGCACCTCGGGAGGATCAGCTGGCAGTCCAGTACTTGCTACGCAAGGAGGGCGAACGATTACGAGCCGAAAAAGCCGAACTTATCCGGCGCAAGAGGGATGCGGACGCGTCAAGCGCCAGAAGGGCTGCCTACTCGTTTACTTCCTCCACCGAGGTCAGCCAAGGAGGACGGCGGCGCAGAGCCCGTGTTCCCCTCATGACGGAAGCCGATCGAGCCAGGATCACCCGCAACCTTGACTCATCCTTCGTCACCGAGGACGAAAACGGGATACCCGTCCCAAAAACGGCGAACGCCTGCATCATGGCAGTCGAAACGTACCTACGGCTCACACAGCCACCGGCGGGGGACGCACGAGCCCTTCTCCACAAGCAACAGATCATGTCCATGAAGGCAATCGAGGAAGCCCTGGCGAGCAGGGTGCCAAGCAACCGGGCACGAGAAGAGCAACAACACCAAGCCCGCGATCCGGCAGCACCAGATGTCTCTGCAGCACAGCCATTGCGACAGCCACAACCAGGCGAAGACCTTCGCAACGTCATCACGCAGAGGACGGTAGACCACAACCGCAGCCAGCGTTCGGCTGACACGACGAACCCAGAAGATCAGGCAGATCGCAACTTCGAGCCATGCGGCGCCGCATGCTTCAGCTTCAACATTCACGACACCCGCATGCCGAAGGGCTTCAAGCTAGCAGCAGGAACACCTTTGTATGACGGGAAACAAGACCCGTGTCTCTGGCTCGAAGACTACCTCATCGCCTGTACCTGTCAAGGTGGGACGTCGACCACGGCAATGCAGTACATCCAGCTCATGCTCACGGACTCAGCACGTGGATGGCTCACCAACCAACCCAAGGACTCTTTTAATACCTGGGAAGAATTCCAATATACCTTTATCAAAAGTTTCTCTGGAACTTATGCAAGGACGACGACCTACATCGAGTTGCAAGCCTGTAAGCAAAGAAGAGATGAGTCGCACCGGTCATACATCCAACGGTGGACACTCCTCCGCAACACCATGGAACCCGTCTCAGAAGACCGGGTGACGGACGCATTCATGCATGGCGTCGCTCGCCGCGACCTCCGCGAAGAGTACGGTAGGCTCCAGCCGAAGACCACGATCGAGCTCATGAAGATAGCCAACCAGTGGGCCGAAGGAGAGGACTACGTCCGCGACACCTCTCCAAAGAACGAAGCCGGAACAAGTAACTGGCGAGATGGACGCCAGAAGAAGAAACAACGTTTCACCAACCTCGACTCGATCGAGCTAGTAGCGGCGGGATATCAAACCCCCCGTGATGATGCGCGCGATAGCAGACGCAACTATGATGAAGGTCGCCAGTACAGTCGAAACAGCGATCAAGGTCGACAGTCCGACCTAGGACAGTACTACCGCGGCAGCGGCATCATTAGCCGCAACGACGGAGGCCAGAAACACGAGTGGAAGCGCGTGCTGACCCCAGCAGAGGAGCTGATGCAACCTTGCAAGCATCACTCTTTCCGCAACCCGGAAACGGGCAAGTGGGGCGCCAACCACCTATTGAAAGATTGCCGCAAAGCACGCAAGATTTTCCAGGCGATGCAGAATATCATCACCCCTGTACCAACGCTGCAGCCAGCCCCGCAGCTCGCCATTCAGGCAGCACCCGCGAACAACAACCCGACACAGGCAGCGGGCACCTTCCCCCAACAACAGTTACAAGAAGCCCAGCCGATGGCACACGACGCGTATCCAGCTGCGCGGGGACAACTCAATATGATACAAAAAGGACGCCCTTCAAACAGGGCGCAGAAGCTAATAACCCGCCAAGTACTACATGCCACTACTTGCCCACCCGCAGTACCGAACTACCTGAGAGGGTCAGAGACACCAATCACGTTCTCCAGGGCAGACCACCCGTCAGATGTACCTCGACCCGGGCATGCCGCCCTAGTCGTGGAAGCCCTGATCGGAGATTACAACCTGAAGAAGGTTTTCATGGATGGAGGAAGTGGCATCAACATCATATTCGCCGACACCCTGAGAAGAATGAACAAGTCGACAGATAAGCTGCCAGAGTCCTAGACCACATTCCACGGCATAGTACCAGGGCAAGCAATCACACCCATGGGAACGATGACACTCGACGTCATACTCGGGACACCCGAGCACTTCAGGAAAGAGTCGATCGACTTCGAAGTTGTCGACTGGAAGTCACAGTATCATGCTATTCTTGGGCGCCCAACTTTCGCCAGGTTCATGGCAGTACCTCACTACGCCTACCTGATGATCAAGTTGCCTGGACCCAAAGGAGTAATCACGGTACGCGGCGACTTCGACTGCTCTAACAGCTGCGACCGTGAGTTCAGCAGGATCTCTGAGTTCTTCGGGGTCGAAGAGCACTTCAAGGCCATATCAGCCGACAACGACAAGACCATCTTTCCACCCCGAAAGAAGCCAGCCAAGGATGCCGCCTTCAACTCGAACGACGACACGACAACTCACCAGGCCCATCCGAGTGACAGCAGCAAGACGGTCAAAGTGTCCTCAAGCTTGACACCCGCATAGGAAAGCGCGCTCGTCGAGTTTCTACGTGAGAACTGGAAAATCTTTGCATGGCAACCCTCTGACATGCCAGGAATACCCAGGAATCTCGCCGAGCACTCTTTAAAAGTTCACAAGGACGCTAGACCAGTCAAGCAAGCCATGCGACGCTTTTGTGGACCCAAACGGGACACAATCACCGCAGAAATCGACCGACTGCTGCACGCCAAATTCATCCGAGAAATCAAGGACTCGGACTGGGTCGCTAACCCTGTCCTAGTAGAGAAGAAGAAGACGAAGAAGCTACGCATGTGCGTCGACTTCACCGCCGTCAACAAATGCTGCCCCAAGGATCACTTCCCGCTACCGCGGATAGACCAAATCATCGACTCGACAGCATGCTGCGAACGCATGTCCTTTCTGGACGCCTACTCAGGTTACCAGCAGATAAGACTGAAAGTCGAAGACGAAGAAAAAACGGCATTCATCACACCCGACGGCGTTTTTTGTTACCAGACAATGCCCTTCGGGTTGAAGAACCCCGGCGCCACATATCAGCGCACAATGCAAGCATGCCATAAAGGGCTCATCGGGCAGATTGTTCAAGTCTACGTCGATGACATCTTCGTCACGACCCGAAAGGAAGACACCCTAGTCGCCGACCTCCGCAAGGTCTTCGTGGCGCTCGACGCATACCAGATCAAGCTGAACCCAGAAAAGTGCGTTTTCGGCGTGCCAGTCGGAGAGCTACTAGGGTACCTCGTCTCTGCAAGAGGAATTGAAGCAAATCCCGAGAAGGTGCAGAATATACTCACGATCCCAGCACCCACCAAGCTCCGTGAGGTACAACGACTAGTCGGCCGAGTCGCAGCTCTCAGCCGGTTCATAAGTAAGTTGGGTGATAAGGTCTTGCCTTTCTACCAACTGATGAAAAAGACAAACAAGTTTGAGTGGACAGAAGAAGCACAAGAGGCATTCAACCAGCTTAAGAAGACCCTGACGACTTCCCCAGTCCTGGTGGCACCACTAGAAAACGAGCCGCTATACCTATACGTCTCAGCGACAAACAGGGTGGTGAGCACAGTATTCGTAGTCGAGCGGGAAGAAGAAGGGCATAGTCACCCTGTCCAGAGGCCAGTCTACTACCTCAGTGAAGTCCTAACACTGTCCAGGCAAAACTACCCGCACTACCAGAAGCTGGCGTATGGGGTCTTCATGACTTCCAGGAAAGTCGTCCACTACTTCTCCGAGCACCCGATCACGGTGGTAAGCTCCACCGGTCTAGCAGACATCCTCACAAACCAGCGCGCGACAGGACGAGTCGCCAAGTGGGTTGTCGAACTAGGACCCTAGGGGCTGAAATACGCTCACCCGAAGTCTATCAAGGCCCAAGTCCTTCCAGAATTCACCACCGAGTGGATAGAAGCCCAGTTACCAGATGTCCCAGACTTGTCCAACGCATGGACATTGTACTTCGACGGCTCCAAGAAATTCAAGTCGGCTGGGGCAGGGGTTGCCCTCATCTCCCCCAAAGGCGACAAGCTGAAGTACGTTCTGCAGATGGACTTCCCGACACCCTCCAACAACGAAGCCAAATACGAGGCCCTAATCCATGGCATGCGGATGGCCAAGAACTGCGGAGCCACACACCTCATGATCTACGGAGACTCCTACCTTGTCGTGCAGCAGACCTGAAGTTCTGTGACGCCATCGCCGACAACATGATCGCCTACAGAGACCTGTACAACCAGTTGGAGGGCACATTCAACGGCTGCGAGCTGCGGCACATCGGTCGCGACAGCAACGAGGAAGCCGGCGCCCTCGCAAACATGGGGTCAGACAAGGTACCAGTGCCACCAGGTGTCTTCCTCGAGCGCATCACGCAGCGGTCCATCAAGACTCGCCCCGCAACAAAACCTTCCACACCGGCAACAAGCACAGCCAACCCGCCGACCACGGAGAAGGAGCCAATGGAAGTTATGCTAGTAGAAGTCACATGGACGGGACCATATCTGGCGTACATGCTGCACTAACGGCTGCCAGCAGATCCAGTCGAAGCCAAGCGCGTCATTCGACGATCCAAAATTTTCACCGTCATCAATGGCGAGCTATACAAGAGAAGCATCTCAGGAATCCTGCAAAGGTGCGTAGATCCAGTCGACGGCCAGGCCATCTTACTCGACATCTATGCGGTTATCTGCGGGCATCATGCCAGCAGTCGAGCCTTGGTGGCCAAAGCGCTTCAAGCCGGGTTCTACTGGCCAACAGCTATGCAAGACGCAGAAGACCTAGTAAAGAAATGCCCCGGGTGCCAGGAGTTCGCCAACAAGCAACACGCACCGGCGTCCGTGCTCAAAACAATACCACTAGCCTGGCCCTTCGTCCAATGGGGGTTGGACATGGTAGGCCCGCTAAAGAAATCTTCACCCGGAGGGCACACTCACCTCCTGGTTGCAGTCGACAAGTTTACCAAGTGGATTGAGGCCGTGCCCATCACAAGATCGACTGCATCATCAGCGATCAACTTCATCAGATCCATCATCTTCAGATTCGAAGTACCAAATGGGATCATCACAGACCACGGCTCGAATTTCACAGCCGAAGAGTTCAAGGACTTCTGCTCAGACCAAGGCATCAAGCTCAATTATGCATCCGTCTCGCATCCGCAGTTCAATGGGCAAGTCGAGAAAGCCAACGGCCTAGTCTGCAGCGGCATCAAGAAACGCCTACGGGTACCGCTGAGATGCGCAGCGGGCGCATGGGTGGAAGAACTGCCATCAGTCCTCTGGAGTCTGCGAACCACGCCAAACTGGTCAACTCAGTACACTTCATTCTTCATGGTGTATGGTGCAGAGGCGGTCCTCCCATGCGACATCAAGTTCGAGGCACCTCGAATAGTCGCCTACGAGGAGTCAGATGCAGAAGAGGCACTCGAAGACATCATGGATATCCTGGACGAAGCCCGCGACATCGCCCTTGCATGGTCAGCCGTGTATCAGCAAGACCTGCGCAACTACCATGGAAGGAGGTTGCGACCAAGGGCATTCGTCGCGGGCGACCTGGTCCTTAGACTCAAGCACAAGAAGGTACACAAGTTGCCTCCCCTTGGGAGGGCCCATATATTGTGACAGAGGCAATCGACATCGGAGCTTACCGTCTGAAGGACTCGAAGACGGGAGCAGTCTGCAGCAACCCATGGAACGTCGCCCAAATTCGCCGGTTCTACGCCTAGTCGACACAATCGTTGTACCAAAAGAAAGCATGTCAACGCGGTAGGTTTCAGACGCACTCTTTCCCTTACCAGCGTACCTGAGGGGACTGGAAGGGTTTTAATGAGGCGGCCTGTTTGCAAGAATCAATAAAGAGATTTAAAGAAAAAAGTTGTCCCATTTACCTTCTCAGTCAAGGCAATCAAAAATCCTAGGCCGCCACTCGAATAAACTCGGGGGCTGCGCCGTACAGGTTGAAAGAAAAGCCTAGGCCGCCACCCGGATCACTCGGGGGCTGCGCCATACATGCACTACTCGCAAAAGCCTAGGCCGCCGCCCGAACCACTCGGAGGTTGCGCCATACAGGTCAAGTCCTAAAATCCTAGGCCGCCGCCCGACGCACTCGGGGGCTGCGCCTCACAGGTATCACTTGAAAGCCCTAGGCCGCCACTCGAATCACTCGAGAACTGCGCCATGTGGGCCCTACTCCTAAAATCCTAGGCCGCCGCTCGAACCACTCGGAGGCTGCGCCATACATGTCAAGTCCTAAAATCCCAGGCCGCCGCCCGACGCACTCAGGGGATGCGCCTCACAGGTATCACTTGAAAGTCCTAGGTCGTCACTCGAATCACTCGGGGGCTGCGCCATGCAGGCCCTACTCCCAAAATCCTAGGCCACCACCCGAACCACTCGGGGGATGCGTCATACAGGTCAAGTTCTAAACCCTAAGCCATCGCCCGACACACCCAGGGACTGCGCTATACAGGTCCCACTTGAAATCCTAGGACGCCACTCGAAGAACTCGGGGGCTGCGCCACACAGGTTCACGACAGCAGATACTCGCACAGTAATGCAAACAATTTCATTTTGATTACTCGAGAACTCCCTTAAATTCATACATTGTCATTTACATTGGCAACTTCACCTCCTATAACTAACCCTGTACAACAGAAGACTGCTACCCCTAATCTACAAGCTCATCCTTTGGTGCGTCGAGTGGCCCTACAAGGCGCTCACTCAGCTTTTGGACATGATCAATCATTTGGCGCGCAGCCGCCAAGGTGTCGGCGTAGTCATCGTCCCCGAGAAGACCACCCAGCAACCTTTCCAGAGGAAGGTTTGGCCGGTGCAATCGGACGTACGCCAGCGCCACATTCGCCCCGGCGACGAGTTGCGCGTTGACTACCTCCTTCAGCGCGTCACCCTCACGGAACCTCTCCAACTGGCCGGCCAACCCGTGCGGCTGCCCATTATGTGGGAAATATACACGGTGGATGTGCCAGAGGGTCTTCCGGCAATCTTCAAGGAGAAAGGCAGCCCGCCAAGTTCGATCAAGCATGCACGCAAGGATTCGCCCTCTTGACTTGTTCGACCAGAAGTGGCGAGCCTCGTACGAATCGCCAGTCGCCTCCCGGGTGACCCGCTCTTCAACACGAGCCTGCTCAGCCTGCCAGTCTGGTTCGCATCTACATATAGAAATTACAAGTTACAACCAGCAAATCTCAAGGAGGAAGTCGTCAACAAAAGCTACCAACCTTGCAGCTGTCGACTGATTAGGTCAATTTCGCCGAGCAAGAATTCTTCGCGCTGGGAGAATCCGGCAGTAGGACGAGACTTGGATCGCTCCAGCTCCAACTCAGCAAGCTTCAGACTCGCTTCAAGGTCAACCACCTTACTTCTCATATAAGTGATCAACCGCTGGTCATTCGTGCTTCGCTGAGGAACGGGTGTCGATCGGCGACGGCGCCCAGCCGTAGTCGAGCGAGAACCTCACTCGCCACTCGCGCGAGTCATCGCAGCAGCAGAAGTGGCCTCGTGCGTGTCAGTTTGTCATGAATATGCAGTGTCAATACAGCAAGAAGACTACTCAGCCAAAGCATAGTCGAGGGAAAATATATTTCAGCACAAAAGGTAGTTCACGGCCAGAAGACCCGACAAAATATAAGTCATTACAAGAAACGCCTATTACGAAGGCCAAATCTTAAACTACGGGGTCCCTATGCTTCTGACTCCGACCGGGAGCGACTCTTCCGAGAGGCCGCCTCAGTCGCCTTGGCAAGCGCCCTCTCGAAGGTGGCCACAAGCTTCACAGCCAGCTGTGCAGCCTGTACCTTAACCCCGCTAAGGGACGCGGTCCTGCCATCGGTCTTTCGAGGCAAGCCGCTGACAACCTTCTCGAAGTCGCCAGCAACCTGATGGCCTAGCAGAAGCTGGAAGGTGAGCTCGGAGCCACGTACCGTTTGCGCCCGAGTGAAGTCGGCGAGGGTGGTCGCTTCGTCTTCCAACGGCGCCGTGAGGGCATCGACGGCAGTCGGCTGCGGGTCGCTAGGAAAAATGCTCCGATGCACAGTCATGAGCGCTCCAGTCGACTTCTGCAGCTCCGCCGTCGACTTCTGTAGCGCAGCAGATGCATACGCGCAGACGCGATCAAGCAAGCCGACCACGGTCGCCAAGTCGACGTTATCACTAGACGAACCTTCCGGAGGAGCGCCACCGCATCTCTCTGGACAAAGGGTCAGCAGTCAACAAAAAGCAAGTCAAGCAAAGACAAAAGTAGGCGCTAAGCCGAAAACTCACCTCCAAGGGCACCGGCGAGTGAGAGCAGACGATCGACCTCAGTCTTCTCCTATTCGACCCGCACACGCTCACGCTCCTGAGACTCGTGCAGTGCCTTTTCAAGCTCCGCCTGAGTACGAAGCTCCAGCTCTAGCTCCGCAGCTCGCTTCGTAGCCTAGTCCAGAGAGGCGTGAAGCTTGTCCCTCTCCTTCTCCAGGCGAACATAGGCAGCGGCTGCCTCGATTTGATGGCGGTAGTACGGCTGTAGAAAACAACACGAGGTTATAAAGTTGCGGGCGACTATACTAGTCACACACACCTTCGGGGGCTACTCCCATCGGGAGCACTGTTCGCGCACCCGATGAGACTTCAAGATTACAAGAACAAGAACAATGACTTACGTGGTAAAGGAGGTCGACATCCTCCGAAGTCGTTGGGGGAGCACGACTCAGCGCCGTGAAGCCGCTTGTCGGCGCACGCTCTTCGACCACCACCTGCGTCACCAGCTCTGTCGAGGGAGCAGAGGTGTGCTCCACTTCGCGACGAGGGGAACTGGCGCCGCCAGAGCGGTTGCTGGAACAAAGTCAAGACAAAACTCAATTGAAGATCAAAACTCGAAAACAAGACTCGAAGAAGTAAGAAGAAAGAGGAACTCACTTGGTGGTCTCGAACTCATCGTCACTCCCCAAGGAGAGGGACGGCATCCGCGCAAACCCGCATGGTGGCGCAGAGCTAACAGGAGGGACAAGCAAGGCCTCGTCCCAGTCGTCCCGGGCACCCGACGAGGACATGTCGGCTTCCTCCATGTCAACAACCGCATCCTTCACCAGCGACGAAGCAGTCACAGAGTCGCCACCACTTCGCCGCTTCAGCCTCTTCCGCGCGGGTTCCTCCTCTTCGTCATCATCCTCCACCTCTTCGCTAGGAGAGATAGCGGACGGGATTTTTCGTCGTCACCCTCCTCCTCCACAAACTTCGACTCATCGTGAGGTCCGATTTCTGGGAGAGGAGGAAGGGTGACCAGGAGAGAACGACCCTGTGGCAAGCAAAGCCAAGTCGAATCAAGAAAGTAAGCAAAGGAAAGGAGTCAAGCAAAAGTTTACCTCAGGAACAGGGTTCGCTGCTCCGTACGCAGCGACTGGACACTTGACGTTGCAAGGGTCCGCGGCTCGGAGGCTAGCAATGCCCCTCACCCTGGTCTCCACTTCATCGTCGTCAAGGGGCTGGTCACTGACGCCCTCGACTGCCCACATCGGGTGGGGGCGAGCGCGTAGCGGCTGGACGCGCAGCCGGAAGAAGGTGGCCATCAAGAAGACACCACCCGACTCGCGCCCCAGGGTCCGGAGGAGGTTGCGCAGCAGGCTCAGCAGTGGCCTTGCGGACTCCTTCTCCTCTTCAGCGAGCGGGTGCGCCCAGGCAAGGGTCTTCCGCAAGCCGCGTTCGCCGTCAAAGGCCGCCAAACCATCATGGTCGCACTGGATGTAGAACCACCTCTTCCGCCACCCCTGGACGGAGTCCGACTTCTTCATCTGAAAGAACACGGTGTCGCCGTGCACCTGGATGCCGAAGCCGCCCACTGGGTATGTCAGCCCGCTCTTCCCAACGTTCTTGGGAACAAGGAAGAGGGACTTCCATAAAGCCCAGTGGGGTGCGATCCCCAAGAAGCACTCGCATAGCACGATGAAGCTCGCGATGCTTAAGACGCCATTGGGGGTCAGATTGTGGATCTGAACCCCATAGGCGTACAGAAGACCACGAACGAAATCGTGGAGAGGGAACCCAAAGCCCCGTGGAAGGAAATCCACGAAGCACACACGTTCCCCCTTGCGAGGAGCGGGGTACACCTCCTTGCCAGGAGCACGTACCGTGGCCTCATCCGTCGAGGGCAGGAAACCATGTGCGCGCAGGAGCTCGAAGTCCGTCTTCTTCACCGTGGACCCCTGCCAATCGCCCTCGGGTTTCTTCATCACCCCGGCTTCGGCGGTGGCGGCACTTGCGGCGATCTTCGACTTGCCCATGGCGTCGATGGATCGCAGAAGGTGGGAGGACAAATGGAATGGAGCTTTCGGAGAGAAGAATGGCAAGGAGCACGGAATGGAGGCGCGAACGATTGGAGAAGATGACCTGCCCTCGCAATGTCGCGCAGTACTTATGCCGTGCACAATCTATCTCAGCCGTCCGTGAAGATACTGCTCCGCACAAGCGCATCCAGCCATCCACGTGTCATGCGGAGAGGCTAACCGTCGCCGCCCACTCCATCCACTATGCACGGGAATCAAGGCGTCATCATCGTGCCGCAAAATTTTCGCGCCCAGTCCAGAGAGACGTGACAACTGCTGACCACAGTCAACACTGATAGTGGGGCCCGCTACGTCACGTTCCATCGGGCGCAGAGGCGTGCCATGAAGCGTCACCACTAACGTCGGCAAGACAATGGCTCTGGACAAGATGCAGAGCAGCGGGATAACTCGAACGCACGGTTCGAGTAGTAAGCTTCACAGCTGAACGCAAACAATACAGGCTACTGATCCGAGAACCCGAATCAATCGTTCGGGTGGCACAGAAAATGAAGTAAGCTCAGAAGGCTGAATCAATCCACAAGTAAGCCACCAGGCCGAATATAAGGAAGATTCATACAAGACAAAGCCGAAGTAATTCGACTGCAGAAAATACTCCCATCGGGAGCGTCCTCTTCGACTGAAGAAAACGAGTTCAAGCTCAGGAACAAGCAAACAAGCGGCGCGCCCAAGAGGAAGAAGTCCTTTGCCCGACTCTACGATTCGACCAAGCACTCGGGGGCTACTGACGTGGGGCTACTCTTCGACTCCCCCACGGTGAGGCTACCTGGGTCGCGCCAAGCTTCTAAAGGCCCGCAGAAGGCCCAGTAGGTATACCATGTGACCTAGTCCTAGCCGGTTAGGTCGCATAGCTTGCCATATCTGTAATTGCCATCGGCACCGTCCACCCGAGACCTGGCCTACCTATAAAGGCCAGGAGGGTTGCTCGTCTAAAAGGACACGCTCATAGCCGCCACCACAAACCCTAGCGAGATTGCAATCTCACCATTGTAATCGCTACTCGCCATCAATATCAGACAAGCAGGAAGTAGGGTGTTATCCTCCGGGAGCCTGAACCTGGGTAAATCGCCCCGCTTGTCAGCCGTCGTGATCACCAACGCTTCTCTCTCTCCCCTCAATCAACCAGGGATGGACAACCCTGGGATTCGTCGAGTTACACCCTCGTCAATTACCCACCTCCATTTATTACAAGTTCCCCCAAGCTCTGAATCATTCAGATCCTCCCGTGAGCATGTGAAAAGAAACAAAGAGATCTACAAGGGAGCACCACGGTCCTCTGAATCTGAGAGAAAAGCATCAGGTAACCCTCCCCAAGCCCTAACTGTTGTAACCTCATATGCAACAAGATCACACTAGTATAACCCCCCAATTTCTTCCTGTCAAAGATCAGTAATCCAACCCCCTGAAAATAAGTTACCCACATAAATCCTTGATATTATCCATGATTCAGAACCAAAGTTACCCACACTGTTTTATGGCGGATATGCAATACTTATGTGAAAAAAAATACATCATGAGCAACAAATTGGACAGGAGGAAAAACAAAAAATAATCAGACATAGATGCCAACATTTGAAACAGCTGTATTGAAAAACTTCTTATCTGAGTTCCTATGAGTATTTTTGATTG
This sequence comes from Poa annua, assembly GCA_026929855.1. Classification (NCBI taxonomy): domain Eukaryota; kingdom Viridiplantae; phylum Streptophyta; class Magnoliopsida; order Poales; family Poaceae; genus Poa; species Poa annua. The sequence continues at coordinate 76,836,441 of CM049430.1, read as the reverse complement.
CTGTAAAAAAGATGATCATGTTTAAGCTGCTGTCAACTTGCGTATAAGCCGCTCTATGAAAATAAATCTTGTGTTCCTCTGTATTTCTACAAAAAACCTGATGCTTCCTGCATGTGGAACATATACCAAAAATTAGAAGGCAGTTTGTCATATGTTTACAAGTACATGAAATGCTTTACTTGGATTTTGATATCAGTTTTGACTCATAAAAACCATGGTTTTGATCATTCAGGTGGCACAAAGCATGGATATCGATCTAAATGCGGAACCAGAACGGGGAGAGCAACAAGCTGATAATGAGAATGTGGCCCACGCACACATTAATGTGCATATTTCGAATGAAAGTACACTACCTATATCTAACATGAACATCAGTGAAGTTACTTGTGCCGGCTATCGTATTTTAAACAGAAAATACCCATCTCTGCATGCAAAAACTTACCACACAGACAACGCTATAGTTACCCCACCCACCCAATATATGTGCCATGTCTTATTGTTCAAAACTACCCAGGCTAGGGAACAAAACTTACCACACATATATCACTATAGTTACCCACACCATTTATTTGAACACTGAAATTTCGCCATCCATTTATTTTGAAAAGTTATCCAACCAACCATGCAATAATTGCCACGCAGATAACACTGTAATTATCCACCTCCTAATATGTAAACTCTGAATTTGGGCCATCTTTTATTTTAAACAGAAAATACCCATCTCTGCATGCAAATACTTACCACACAGACAACGCTATAGTTACCCCACACACCCTATATATGTGCCATGTCTTATTGTTGAAAAATTACCCATGGCAGGAAGCAATAATTACCACACAGATATAGCTATAATTACCCAAACACCCTATATATGAGCCATGTCTTATTGTTTGAAAACTTACCCAGTGCAGAAGCAATAGTTATCACATCGAAAAACACTAAAATTACCCACACCCCTATATATGAACACTGATTTTTTGCCATCCTTTTATTTTGTAAAGTTACCCAACTTACCAAGCAAAACTACCACATAGAGAACACTACAGTTATTCATCTGTTAAGGGATAATATGCAAACTCTGAATTTGAACAATGATGTTTTTGATAACTTTTTTTTTATTCCATACCAGATGGTGTATCTGCTGAAATGGCAACTAGGACAGAAAGCATTGAAGAAATGCAAGATGATACCAGAGATCCAGATGCTACAAGCCCAACAATAGAAGATCTAAGTGAAAATACAACTATGTCAAACGAAGGTGGTTTGAATGATGGAACAACTGATGCAATTTCCACACCAAAACTTCCAACGGCTGAAATGCGATTCGACAGTTTTGAATCAGCAAAGGAGCACTATAGGGCATATGCACAGAGCAAAGGGTTTGGTACTAGGATTGCTTGGTCAAGAAAAGGAGCAGATTGTGAGATTTCTAGAGTCTACGTTGCGTGCACACAATCAAGGAAGCCCTATGTTCAGAAAGAAGACCCGGAAAATCCAAAACCAGCTGTAAAGAAGAGGAAAAGAAACATTAATCCAAGGACCGGTTGCCTAGCACATATGTATGTCAAACGAAAGGACTCCTGGTGGCGTGTCGCAACCTCCTCAGATGAACATAACCACCCCCTGATCATAAAACCATCAATCACAAAATTCTTGCGTGCACACCACATCATAATTGCAGAAGAGAAGGTATTCCTAAGGATGTTGCATGCCTGCAACATACCTACATGTCGGCAGATGCAGCTAATGGCGAGGTTTTATGGTAAGCTTGAAAACGTGCCATACATAACAAAAGATGTGGCAAACCTGAGGGCATGTTTTCGCCGTGAATACCATTACCATGACATGCAAGACACAATTGCATACTTTGAAAGGCTGAGGGCTAAAGACAAGGAATTTTTCTACGCCATAAAGCTTGATGAAGAAGACATGGTGGAAAACATATACTGGGTCGACGGTCCATCACGACGCTCATACAAAGCATACAATGGCATCATATCCTTTGACACAACCTACCTCACAAACCGGTACAAAATGCCATGTGCTCCATTTATAGGCATAAACAATCATGGCAACTCGGTGTAGTTTAGTTGTGCATTTGTGCGTAACGAGCTCAACGACTCGTTTGTGTGTCTGCATACGGTGTTTCTGCAGGCAATGCACGGCTTAGCACCAAAAATATCATCACTGATCAAGACTTTGCAATGCGTTCAGCTATCCGAAAGGTTTTCCCAGATGCAATCCACCGAAACTGTAGATGGCACGTGATGCAGAACGCAACAGAGAGAATGGGATCTTTCATGGCGAAAAACCTAAATCTGCTAGATGCATTCAATGAGTGTGTGAACAACAGCCTCACACCTCTGGAATTTGAGGAAAGTTGGGAAAAAATGATTGATGACTTTGGAGTACGTGAGAATGTGGATATGTTCTCAATTTGGCAACACAGGGAGAGCTGGGTTCCATCCTATTTCATGCATGATTTCTTCCCTTTCCTACAAACCACATCGAGAAGCGAAGGTTTCAACGCGGTAATAAAACGTTACATTAGCCCAAAGAACTCGATCTACGACTTTGCAAAACAGTACTCATCGATACAAGACACTATTCTGAATATTGAGCTGAAGGCAGAGGCAGAAAAAACTTTAACAAAGCCTGATTACTAGTGTCGCAACCCTATCGAGGTTCAGATGGCTAAAGCGTACACAAGGAATCTTTTCAACAGATTCCAAAAAGAAATGAGGGAAAACCTAATGGCTACTGGTTTGAACTAAGCGTCTTAGGTTCTCCAGTTCCAAACTAGAAACTACATTGTGTTTGCAAACTGGGAAGATCGGGAATACACGTGTAACTGCTGCAAATTTGAACGTGACGGAATGCTGTGTTGCCATATCATAAAGGTAATGACACAGATTGGGGTGCGTGAAATCCCAGATGCATACATACTAAAAAGGTGGGGTTGGGATGCTGAACAAGTGCTAGGAGAACCAAATGGCACGACTGAACTGCCAAGCAAGGGATGCCAGAAGATGCAAGGGCTATGATGGAAATGGCTTCATATAGAGATGAATTCAGATAAGTTGCAAAAGTAGGAGTAAGATATGCGGATGGGAGACACATAATAAGGACGCACCTAAAACAAATGAAGCAAGAACTTTATGTGGTACGAAAAAGGGAAGAGAAGAAAGCAAGAGAAGCTGAAGAGGAAGCCATTACTATGCCCTCATCTAGCAATGTTACAGCTCCAATGCAACCAGCCAGAGCAACAACTTCACAAATTCGACGCACAACCAGCAACTTATTTGTACCCACTGAAGAGACCTCATGATCAAGCATTCTACCCACACAACAAGTGTAGAACCCACCACTCTCAACTACAAAAGGACGACCAGGGGCAATAGCAAATAAAAACCACTCGATCTTGTTGCAAAGAAAAAAATAAGGTGCAGTTTCTACAAAGAAAATGATCACACAGCAAACAAGTGCAAAGAGAGGCTAAAGTTGTTGGGCTACCAGGTGTAGGAAGCCAGAATTTGAAAAAATTGTATCCTTTCCATGTAACGCATTTTGCAATGACTTAAACTACAAAGACCATGTAACGCATTTTGCTATGGCTATAACTATGAAGACTATTTATTTTGGTTATTTATTATATATTATTTCTCATACTTGTGCCATGTTTATTAATCTACCCTGCGAGTAAAGTGTAATTACCCACCTCAGAATCAAGAAGTTACCATGCAAAATTAGTTAAAGTTACCCAGAGGAAATGTAAAATCATCATAGTTAACCACTGTTTTTGATCGGTCACGAATACAAATCACACAACACACTGAAAAAATGACAGAAAAACATGCGATATAGACGACAAAAAAGAACATGCACATATTAAAATGTGAAAAATGTAAAACAGAAAAACGCAATTCCAAGAATATACATTACCTCAGAAGAAATGTTTGTCTATTAAGTGCTTTCACATAGTAAGCTTATTGCCCGGGTGTTCCAGCCACAACTTCGTTAACACCTTCTTAAGGGCTGGAATCTCAGCTTGAGAGATAGCAGGAACAACGATGTCGTTCCACAGTTCGAGGAACTTAAGCATGAAGAAGCCGCAGTCCAGACTGAAGAACATTAAAAAAGAAGATACATGAGAACATGTTATTTTCTAAAATAACATATAATTACATAATATACATTAAAATGCATATTACTAAAAGTGTGAGATACCTGTCGAACTGACGCGGTACAGGTATGTACATTAATTCATAATTCTCAATCTGCCTCCTGGAATCTGAATAGTTGATCTTGTACATAACCTTAATAGCATCAACCTGACGCGTGGCATGATCAATCAGACCAGGGTCACTATCGCCACACATGGAGTCAAGAACTCAAACCTTTTAGCTGGGAAATTTACAGTGAGCACAAACCAATGACCTATTGTTTTCCTCTTCTTCCCAATCATATAAGACCCAAAATTCTGAAGCACGGCGAAAGAAAGCTACAGCAAAAAGAAAAAATATAAAAATAAAACACAATATATAAAGATAATGCATAGAAAAAACCCCAAGCATCTGATGAAAGTTACCCACAAAATGTATGGTAGTTTTACCCAGGAATTACATGCTTAGTTATCCAATCCCATAGACTAAAGTTACCCACAGTCGAGCATGCTGAATTTACCCAGGACAAATGTGCTCACCCAAAACCAACTAAACAAAACTACATTTACAATAAAATCTAAAATTCACTAAAAAAATAGCCCAATATGCAATAGTAAAAGTACTAACGTATGAAAAAACCGAGTTGAAGAAAATTAACATACGAGATCTTTGTGACATAGCTTGTATGTGTCATCTTTCCTAAAATGCTTCTTTAGGACATTTGAATTGATTTTGCCATCCAGCAGGTAAGCAGTAACGATGTATGGAAAGATAACCTTCTTTTCTTCCATATTTTCTCGTAGAACGGTAACACCAATGTCAGAAACGGTGCTTGAAAGCTCACCCCCTGGCATCATGCTGTCAGCAAGCTCACCAGCTGTGACCCACGTCTGGTCAATATCCAAAATATTTGTACTACAAAATGAGCAGGACAAAAAGGAAGTTAGATGACTGCAAAAACCTCAAACTTAACACAACGACACCCTCAATATAGAAAAGAAGTTATCCACCAAAAAAATGAAAATAACCCATAAAGCAGAGCATAAATTATCCAAGAATAAAAAAGATGAACCCTGATATACAACAGAATTTATCCACCCAGAAACAAGAAAATAACCCATAAAGCAGTTCAAAATTATCCCAGAAATAAAATAAACCATGAAGCACCAAAATACATGAAATTAAACCATAAAGCAGTGCATAAATTATCCAATAAATAAAAAAAGATGAACCATCATTATATAAAATGATGTTATCCACAACATTACATGAAAATTACCCAAAAGCCAGTGCAAAAATTATCCAAACATTTCTAATAGAATGAAAAACAAAAAAACTATGCAAAAAAAAAGGTTATGGTCATACTATACCCTCTAAGCTTCGACAGCTCTACATCGCTGGTATGCACGATAACCTTCTCGTAGATTGAATCTTGATGCTTGGAGCTCGTAATACGAGAAAATGGAGGCAGAAGAGCCTTAGATGGCTGGATAACTCTGACCTGTCGAAGACGGGTACTCGGAGTACAACTAACATGATCTTGAATGGGTGCAACGGTTGTTACTGCCGGAGTCGAGTACACAGGACAATCTGCAAAATTAGAAAGGAAACATTATAAAGAACAGAAAAATATTAAACAAAAACAGAGAACAAAAACATAAAATTAAACGGGTAGTACCTTTCACGTCACCAACTTTAATGGTACTTTTGCTTGAAACAGAAGTTTGTTGACCTCTAGTCTTTTCAGTCAACAAATCATCAAGAGAAATAAGTACAACAACATCTTTCACAGGGGTTGTTTCTTTACCAGAATCAACTTCATCAATTTTAGCTATAAAAATATATGAACAACGGGAAAATGAAATAAGGCTGCACTCAATTCAGAAAACAACCAGATTTTATTGGCCAGAAAACAAAAATAAAAATAAAACACTGATATGTCAAAAGACAACACAAAAATATCAACAGAAACAATACACAAAAGGCAGTACTATAGTTCAAATAAATCACACGGACATAAATATCAATTAAAATGTAAGAAATAAACATTATTACAACAAAAGTCCCACTAGAGTGTATCATTCGTAAAATAACCCTACATAGAACAAATAGTACGACAGACAGACCCTCGACATCGAAAACACTACCCCACACCTCTAACACAAAGCTACCACCAGCGGATATGTCTTCATTCTGCGTATAGGTTTATTAAGACGAATCGATATCGTTGCTGCCATCCGGGGGAGCCATCAAGAGTTTAGGTATATCGGAGAGAACAACCGGAACATTTACATCTGCAGAGAAAAATAATAGTGTCCCAGAAGGGAGAGAGAAAAGAAGGACAACAGAGGAGGAAACAACAAAAAAAAAATCAGCATGATATTATTTATAGGGAAATATTAACAAAAGACAACACTTTGAATTTTAAAAAACTAACGGATAAGCACTTAACCATGTTAGAGATGGATTATGTATGAACAAATTAACAAATAAATGTTTCAGAATAAAAGTACACATGTTTATATGAAAGAAATTATCCACCCTATAAACAAAAGTTACCCAGGTGTGAGCATGAAAATGATCCATCAGTGGAAATAGTAAGAACACATGTTTATATGAATGAAGTTATCCAACACATAAAACAAAACATAAGAAGCAGTGAGCATGAAAATGATCCATCAGTGAAAATAAGGGAACATACACATGATGATTTCAATACATATGCACCAAAAAGAAACATAAGTTAACCGACAGTGAGCATGCAAAATTAAAGAACAATGAAAAAGCCACAAAAATTACACTACTTCACAATAACAAAAATGATGGATAGGATTGTTACCAGGTGATGCCCACGACAAAGGGACATCGTCTCCTTCAAAGATATGGAAAAAATCGCCTGGACATGGATCTTCTGAAGAGGAAGTGCCCGCCACAGGTATTACGCGAGAAAACTCTGTAGGATGGGCCGTCATAGACGCACCACCAACACTCACAGAGGCGGGGACACTTTCATAAGGTACTTGAGGAACAGCTTCAGGTGACTGGCTTGTGAAATTCCACATGGGTGGATCTATGTCATATAGCACCGTCTTTGCAGAAACAGATGAGCTTGGTGGAATGCTGGTAGTTTGCTCTACCTCAACATGGACTGCCTTTCCTGATGGATCTACAACTCCTACAGCAGCACCTGACTCAACAGTAGCACCCTGCGCATTTGAATCCGTAGGGGGTACAAGCTCACTGAACAAAGTTGAAGCATTTACAAAAACATTACCATTGGGATCAACATACACATCAGCCCGTCCAGTGTTAGCAGCCCTGATGGAAGTGGTAACTATAGAATCTGTAGTAATAGGCGCAACAATTGCAGTAACTGGAACTGAATCCACAACCACACCAGACACATTGGACGGGCGTGCGGCTGGAAATGAATGTACAATAGGAGAAGGAACTGTCAGTGGCACTGCAGCAACCTCTATTCCACCACTCTCTGAAACCGAAAGTGTCAATGGTGTTCGATCAACAACCATAAGAGCAATCTCATTAGTTGTGACTCCGTGCTGATGGTGAGGTGAGGGTGGTGAATCACTTAATTCCAACTCTACAGGTGAGGTGGCACCCAAATTAGACCGCAGTTTAGCCAAACGCGGGGATGACCATATAGCTCCACTAGTGATACCCTTCCTGTAAACAATAGGGTGATAACAAAAATAAGCACAAAAAACATAGAAAAAAAGAAGGAAAAAAATATACCAAAGAAAGTGTAGATGAAAATAAAAGACAAATAAGTTACTCACCAAAAAATGATAAGTTACCCACAATTAAACAGGGAACTTACCCACCAGAAACTCATAAGTTACCCACTAATAAACAGAGAAGTTACACAATTAGACACAGAGAAGGTACCCACCAGAAGACAGGAAGTTACCCGCTAGAAATGACAGAAGTTACCCACAATAACATGAGAATAGATCCAATTATAAAAGAGAGAGAGAGTATGATCATTGCAATGTTGAAGCTATAACCATGAAAAATAATGATATTATAAAGTGCGTTGGGGGAAGATTTCTTTGCAACAGCAACCCTTTGAACGGCAGTTGACCACCTAGAGGGGGGGGGGGTGAATAGGTGGTGACCAATTTTTATGTCTTTTTCAGTTTTAGGCTAGCGGAAAGTAAGTTGTCTAGATGTGCAACTAGGTGACACAAGTGATAAACAACAAGGAAGCTAAGCAAGTACAGGAAATAAAGATGCGGTAAAGGAGAGTGGAACGAAACAACCGTAGGAACTCGAAGACCAAGATTTTATCCCGAGTTCCACCACATAGGTGTACGTCTCGTTGGAGAGGTGTGAGCTACCACAAAGGTTTGCTCAACGCCACAAAGGCCTCACCCTATTCTCCTATGAATTCGACCACAAAGGTGCGAATCCACGCTTCCACTAAGGACTCCTTTAAGGGCGGAGAAGGTCCCATACAAATTCGTGAGGCACACACCCACAACTGAATTTGGGGCTCTCACAAAGACCACAACAGGTCACTTCCACAAAGGATCAAAACACACAAGGTTGAACCTAGCTATCCACAAAGGAACCCTAGATTCGTTGCCCCTCAAGAAATAGAGGGGGGAAATCAAATCGCTTCGGTGGAGATGTAGATCGGTGGCTTCTCCCTCAGATCCCCAAGTATCAACGGATTTGAGTGGCTAGATTGGGAGATCCGGAAGAAACGAGCTTCAGCACCAATGGAGGAGAGAGAAAATCTGGAAGCTTTAAATGCTGGAGGTAGGTGGAGGGGTATTTATACCCCTCCCCAAAATCTGCCCGTTGTACAGCCGCCAGCCCGGAAATCTCCGGGTTGAGGACCGGAGATCTCCGGACCCCGGAAATTTCCGGAGCAAATTCCGGCTGAGCTTGAATCTGGATCAGTACTGGTTGGGCTTCTTGACTTAGTCGAAAATCCTCTGTCACTCGGAGATCTCCGGATTGGGGCCCGGAAATCTCCGAGCACCGGAAATCTCCGGGAGCATTTCTGGCTAAAACTGTTTTGGAGTCAGTACACATTTTGAGTTCTGGACTTGGTCGAAATCCCTCTGTCACTCGGAGATCTCCGGACTGGGGCTCGGAAATCTCCGAGAGGATTTCCGGCTCATCTTGAGTTGGAGTCAGTACGCATTTCAATTCAGACTTAGTGAAAAATATGGATGGCTCGGAGATCTCCGGTCTGGGGACCGGAAATCTCCGAACCCCGGAAATTTCCTGACTGAATTTCTGAAGAAAGACCAAGTGTAGTTGAATTGAAACTTAGGAAAAATAAGTGTTCCTCTTTATCAGTCTACCTTTAAAAGACCCTGCATGCTTCATCACAAACATTAGAATACTTTTTGTGTTGTCATTAGTCACCAAAATCTGGGAGTGCATAGAATGCACTTTCACCCTTGCCAGCTTAGATTGAACCATTTCAGACGTGATATTGAGCTCTTTTGCAACAATACGCCTAACATCCAAATCTTTCTCCCTAAGAGACTTGAGTTTCTTCTTCTTATAGACACGGAGAACAGGTGCTTTAGCAGTTTTATTAGCTTGAGGGACTACAGAACCATCACTCAGATCAGCCGCTTGATTTCCTTGAACCGTGACATCTCCAGTAGCAGTAATGGGATGTGTGAAGATGAAACTTCACCAGATGTAGCAGCAGGGCAAGGGCTAACAGGATTATGACCAACAACATTGAGGGACTCAATATTGAAATCAACATCCTGATGAACATCTGAATCCTGAGAAACAATAAGTTCATCACCACGTACCCCGTCCATTGCTTTCCCTTTCCTCGGGGCACGGATAATTTTTTTCACAATATCTTCATCACTTGAGCTAAACTCAGAGCTGTCATGGTCAGTGTCTGTATCTTCAACCAAGACATCAGAATCCTCATCAATAGAAGTTTGTAAAATCCATTTCCAGCAGTGGAAGCACGAGTGACCCTCGCATCATGAGAAGAAGGGCTAGGTCCGGTTGAAGCATGTGTGGCCCTAGCAACAGGAGCAAAAGGGCCAGGTCCACTAGAGCTAGATCCTCCTGGAAGAACTTTCATCGCAACATCACCAAACTCATTTGACATTTCAGCTCTGGAGATCAGATTGAGCCTAGTCTAGCTTTGAACAAGAGAACCCATTAAGCCAACAATTCCAGATGCAAAAGGGGCCAAAATGTTAGATACCTCTGCCTTGACCAGCAACAAAAAAGGAAGAGAACAAAGAGTTAAAGATTGAAAAACAAAAAGAAACCAACAAACAAAAAATTGAAAAAGGAAGATAGCAAGAAATACCTGAGTTGTGCACAACGGATCAGAAACCGTGTCGAACCACTTAGTATAACCTGAAGCACCACCAAAAAGGGAGAAGTCTAGTCCAAACTCACTTTTTAGCTGCAATTTAGAAAAAGAAAAATCAGAGTAACCCACCACAAAAAGTACTATTTGACCAGCAGTATAAATGAAACTTATCCAAGAAAAAAAAACAGAACAATAATAGAGAAAATATTACAGAAAAAACAAAATACCTGAAGATTGCCATAATTCCCATTTTCCTGCAAATCAGCTGATAAAATAGCATCAATTGCCTCTTTGGACCATACGTTCACATCGAAACGTCCATCATGCAAATCAAACTCTAATCCGCTTACATCAATAGAATCGACATACGATAGCTGCGAGATCATGGAAAAATAAATAACACACAAAAGAATATATAAAAAACAGGACACCTAAAACAAACAAAAGAAAATAGGAAAATAAAATATACAACATTCATAGGAAAAATATACCTGTAAGTAGAACATACATTCATGTGAGAACTTCCCTTTAGATAACTCGTCATGAAGCCGGTCAGCAACAAACTGACACCAGTCATACTTGTGAACATTTTCAATATTTGCCTGAGGGAACACAAAAGGTTTCACTGATTGTCAGCACAACATAAACAAAAAAGGCACTGATAAAAGACTAATGTACCCATCAAATAACAAATAAATTACCCACCAGAGAAGCAGAAAGTTACCACACATGAAATAAAAAAAATTGTCCCACACCATAACATATAATCTACCCACCTAACATGATATAAGTTATCCATGACACAGCAAGCAAACTACCCCCATATATTGATTAAATTACGCACACATATAAAACACATTAGATAAGAATTGAACCAACCAAAAAAGGAGAGGATGAAACTAACCATGATAGGGTAACATCTGTTGCTGACATGATTTGAGGTTGATGGTGTAACAACTGTGGAAACAACATACATAATCCATGTTTGCTTCAAAGCCTCATCAGCATTGACCATTGCCTTCAATTTATCAAAAACTTGAGATGTTGTAGGGGCACTACAATCTTCAGGGAAAAGGACAGGAGCAAGGCGAGCTTCAGTATCCATGTTCATAGCATAAACTACAGGCTCGCTACCACGGGGGAGACCAAGAGTACGATACACTAAAGCTCCATTCAGGGGGATCCGGCCTCGTCCCGGAATAAAAAATTCATGGGACCCCTTGTGGTATCTCCCAGCAAGCCACTTGATGATGGGGTAGTGAAGAAACTGGCATTTAATGTCAAGCAGGCTGCCAAAATCTATACTTACCACTGCAGCCTTCTGCTCAGTTGACATGAATTCATATAATTTGACAATGGCAACTAGCGATGCCCTGTTACGAACACGCTGGTCAGCACGTGGGGCGTCGTTATCGCCGACTGGATCGGCAACCTTAAGGTTCTTCCCCTTCACAACAACACAAGCTTCAGTCTTCCGTTTGTTCCCCATGGTAACCCCCTAGCACAAAAAGCAAAAATAGCAGTCAGTTTAAACCAGATGATACAAAAAAGGGCTGCAAAAAAACAACAATTATGACAAACTAAGGTGACACAAAACCTAAAAAGCATACAACAATAAATTCAGAAACACTTAAACAACAAAAACTAGCAGACACTAAAGAACAAACTGCATCAGAACACCTCTAAAACTTAAGAAAACAAGTACTATATGAAAATAAAATGCATATGAAAACACACTACCTAAAAATTGAACTGGAACAACAGAAACCCTATTATATGAAAAACAATATGCAAACAACTAATGATACACAAAATATAAAGTGTAACTCCAACAAAAAATACTTTGTATAGAGCAAAATCCGAATGAAAACTAGTAAACTCCTGTGGTATGTCTCACACTACAAAAGGAGATTCAAGTAGCCACAATTCAACTAATTTGAAATCTACTGCATTAATAGGGTCCCTCAACATATACCACTAATTTACTGAAACAAAACACCTCAAAAAACAAGTTACACCTCAATCACAACTGTGGTATATAACACACTACAAAGGAGATTCAAGTAGGTATATATCACACTACAAAGGAGATTCAAGTAGCAACCGTTCAACTAAATCGAATCTACTCCATTAAACATAGGGTCTCTAACATATTCCACGAATTTACTGAAATGAAACAACTCAAATACAAGTTACAACACAGCAAAAATCAGCATCATTGAAACAACATATACCTCGACCTGATGAGAACTATTGCTTCAACTAAGGCCTCAACTAATACAAAACTAGCCGGAAACGCCAGATCTACTAGCGGAGAGACAACAAACTAACCATATGAACATCTATGAGTGGGATTTTTTTTCAAAGAAACAGACCAACAACTCAAAGCAACCGACCAAAACAGTTCATAAGGATGTACCTCAGAACCAATAGAACAGGGATTCACACGCTAGGGAGCTGGAAACCGCCGATGTCCGCTGGAAAAAGGGGAGGGGACGACAGTGACTACCATAAACAGAGCCGACCAGAGGATGCGAGTGGAAAGCAGAAGAAATGTCTACCGGAAACACCGATTTGAGCCGAGGCAAGGGGAGGCGCGCGTGCGGAGCGACGGGAATGGCCACCGGAATCGCCGAATCGAGACGAAATCAAGCAGGGAACGGCGGCGACGGATTTGGCGACCATGTCGAGACGAGCGGAGAGAGCCGTTTCTCTCCGCGTGGTGCGGGAGAAGGAGGTGGGCGAAAGGGAAAGAAGTGGAATGACTGACTGGTGGGCCAGAGGGAGTGTGTCATTAATCCAGGCGCTTCTGGTCGGGGAAAGGAACCCACAACACGGCGGTTCGCTGTTCGCTTTATCGCACAGGAATCGAGCGCCTGCCACGTTTGGCACGGGGGGCAACCGTTCTAAAGATAGATTTTCCCTTTATAAAATTAGGGTGAAATCCTATTTCGATGATGTAACTTAACTACCAATATCATTACACCTTTTTTTCCGGATAAAAACTTTGAAGTAAAAAGTTGTTGAAATATACTAATACTGGGTCGTAGAGACCAAGCCGACGGTGAATTTTAGAATTTCGAGTTAGTTTAGCAAAAAAAAGATTGATCTTTTTCAGTCAGTGCCCTCTTCCCCCTTCGGGTCGAGGATGAGAAATGAGGTGCGAGTGAATGAAACAGTGAAAAATTGGTTCTGAGCTGGAGCAGCCTATCCCAAACAGCCAAAACCTGTGAGATCCATTCCGCAATCCCCCACGCTGAGCTCCAATGCCCAACTCCGGCGCCCCCTTGGCGCCACTCCGGCAGGCGGAGGCGGGTCGCCACTCCCTCCCGGCCTCCGCGCCTCCTCTGTTAGCTCCCAGCTACCGCTCCCACCGCCGTCAGGGAAACCCTCCTCGCCTCGCGATCGCCCGCGGGCTTCCTTCCGCCGCCGCCGCCGCAGCCGCAGCACCCCCCTACACCCAATCATTATTGCGTAGTCTCCCCCGCCATCCTCCCTTCTACTGGACTGCTGGCGTGGAGACTCGGACGGTTTCTTCTTGTCCTGGTAAGAAGCAGCCCTTGCCTTGCTTTGCTTGGGTAGATGTATTTTGATTTTTCTATGGTTACATATGTGCAGATTGAGGGAAAGTGGTTGTTTTTCGAATTAGTAAGCTTAAATTGATCCAATTATGTGTCCGTAGGGAGCATTTTTAAAATTTTGTTCTTAGTCTGAATATGATATTTTTTTCACGGGGAAGTTCAGTTATAGTTCCGCAATGCCAAAGTTGTTGTCCTAAGATGATGTACCTGCCTGCATAGTGCAAACGTACTAACTTTCGTTACCTTGCAAAAATGGAAAAGGGCTCTTACACTGTGAGTTACTTAATATTGCAGAGTGTTTGGCCAGCCCAACTATTAGCAAAGCGATGGACAATCACACTGAGAGTGAAGTTGCAATGGGCTACACGATGACCCAAATCTGTGATAAGTTTATTGAGGTCTTCATGCATGTGAAACCAGACACAAAGGACTGGAGAAAAATATTGGTGTTCAGAGAGGAGTGGCGAAGATACAGACCGCATTTCTACAAGCGTTGCCAAGCACGCGTAGATATGGAAACTGATTCGCATGTGAAACGGAAGTTGGTTGTGCTCGCTAGAAAAGTAAAAAAGGTACGTACTTTTTTTTGCACAGCAAAAACAGTCTTTATGGCCTGCCCTCAACTATGAGCCAGCTATGTTCTTATTTCATTTATTTAACCATGCTCGTCTGTTTAGCAATGAATCTTAGAACCATCATATATTTGGTTTGCATATTGGTATTATGTAGTTAGCTGCACCATAATCAATCAAGGGAAGTGTTCATTTGTATTATATGATAATTTTCTGAACCTCTTGTTTACAATTGATTTGTTAGATCGATGATGAGATAGAGAAGCACATGAAACTCTTCACAGAACTCCGCAATAATCCCACTGATATCAATGCTGTTGTTGCGAGAAGACGAAAGGATTTCACTGGGGAGTTCTTCCGCAATCTTAATTTTCTTGTAAATGCTTACAATGGCCTTGATGAGCGAGATGGTAACTTTCTGTCTTAACATTTCTTGACTCACCAACCACATTTATTTAAATTACTCTTCTTATTTAAGTACAAGTAAAAAAAAACTAATGCTTTGGCTATGGCTTGATTAAGGTTGTTTCTAATGCTTTGCTGATCTCAGTTCATTCTATCAAACATGTGTATGTTCTTTATATCAATTTGTTATTATGTGAACAAACGAAGAAATGTGTCTACTTTACTACAGTTCTAGTCACAAATATTATAGTACCTAATTATCATGTTTTCCTTTTACATGCTTATATTTTTTCTCGTCCCTGCATTATGCAGCAATTGCGAGGCTTGGGGCAAAGTGTCTATCTGCAATTCATGCATATGACTGCACACTGCAGCAGTTGGACATTGATTCTGCCCAATCAAAGTTTGATGATATACTGAATTCTTCTTCATTAGATGATGCATGTGACAAGATAAAATGCTTAGCTAAGGCTAATGAACTCAACTCATCTTTAGTTCTTCTGATTAATAGAGCTTGGGCTGCTGCAAAAGACTCTACAACTATGAAAAACAAGGTTCGTCGAAGTGAAAATTTAACATTTGTAATAATTTATCCATGTTTAGATCATGATTTCTTGCTACATATATTTTTCTGACCTGAGCTGTCGGAACACCATATGAATCATTTCAATCCATCAGGATGTTTAACACCCTAGATCAATAAGACAAGTACTGTAGCTTGTTAGTCTGCAGTTCCACCAGGTTCAGTTTCCAAATATATGTGTTGATCCCATCTTTCACAGAAAGAGCATAAGGTTCGAGATCTCTTGTTTGATCTGCAAGGGAGCGAGAAAACGCCCTAGTGGACTTTTTTTGTTACCATGGATACTTTTACCTTTTCATCAAGTACTTTAATCTCCAGAAATCCTAGGAGTTTGTATGACACATACAGATTTAGTTGCTTCCCAGGAATGCAAAGAAATCTTATAATGGTTCCCGTTTTGATCTTTGTGCTTTACGTACAAGATATTTATTGTTCTTCAGAGTGCAAATTCAAATGCAGCCCGGCAGCACTTGAAGAAAAATAAAAAAATGTAAAGAACACTAGGCGCAGTAAGCTGCCATGATAGGAATTTGACTAGCCAACTCGATCATTACATATATTAGCACCAACTTTGTGCAGTCAGGGCAGTATACAGTAGTACCTGCAAAAATAGTTGATACATCCTCAGCAACGTCAGTAATAGATATGTCTGAAACTGGTTTGCATATGTATGAGACCATCAAAATTAATATAGTGTACAAAGTAAGATTCTTGGAGCACGCATAACCTTTATAGTTGCAATGTCGTGCCTCATGGTCTTCATAATTTGCTTCTCAAATATCACTATGGAATAATATTTCAGTATTAGATGCATTACGTCTTCGATCGCATATAACATTTCCAGATCACCTAGACATTGTATAATTTCAAGAGTGGTTTTACTACTTACCAATTGTAATGAGCATTATAATTAGTCCATTGTAATTAATATTGATATGTTTATTGCTGAGGAGCCTTTAATATTTTTTAACTAACGCTTGTAGACAATTCTTGTTTACACTTGTTATGTGGCATAGGTCAAGGATATAATGTATCATATTTATACGACTACAAAGGAAAGCCTCAAAATCATCTCACCTCCAGAGATGAAGCTTCTGAAGTACCTACTGAATATTGAAGATCCTGAAGACAGATTTGCTGCTCTTGCCACTGCTTTCTCTCCAGGAGATGAGCATGAAGTCAAGGATGAAGATGCGCTTTACACGTAAGAAACTATTGACAAGGATTTTATGTGAAATTCCAGTTGTTTCATTGTCTGCATCTGGTTTTTCTTGTTATTTCGTTTTGTCCACAGTATTTGGGTTGATTGGAGTAGTCAATTGTGAATGTTGATTCTGTGACTGTTAAAGTAGAATGTTGGTTCTGTTACTGTTAAAGTAAGGATTCGCTGGCGTTAGCATGCTCCACTGAACTACTGCATAATGATAGATAAGCATTAAGCTGACTTGTCTAACTTCTACTCTCATCAAATATTGTTGCGATGGGGATGTAGCATCTTCAGACTGAACTATTGTTTTTCAAAATTTGACCATAGATTTTGATTTATACAAATAATAGTTCGTAGGTCTCGCCTCTGTTCTCTTCCGAATTTCTTTTGCTTCATTAGTCATTAATCAATAGTACACTAGTGCTGTACGGTACGTCTGGGTTCTTGTCTATCCACGAAAAAGTCAAGAATTTTGAACTGTGTACAGCTAATGCTAATGGGATTAGGAGAATATCAGTTTCACCTCACTTGATACGTTACTTATATGAGTAAAATAATGCAAAGGGTTTCTTCAGAATCACATGAAAATGACTGGAGCGTGTATAATTCACACATTGAAACTGCTTAATAGGCACCATCTTTTACTTGCAGGACTCCCAACGAGCTCCACAAGTGGATCAAGATGATGCTCGATTCGTACCACCTCAACAAGGAGGAGACGGACTTCATGGATGCCCGGAGGATGAGTGACCCGGTCATCATCCAGCGACTAATTCTTCTCAAAGAGACGGTCGAGGAAGAATACATGAAGCAGTACATAAATCCTGAGGACCAAGAATCAGAGGAGACGATAGAACCAGAATACAGGCCGTAACTGCAACATCTTTGGCTAGTCAGGGAGTGTTTGCAGCTGCATATTGAGGACGATATGTTTTTGCAGTAGGCAGGGCCTAGTGTTGGTCCAGCAGTTACAATCTACAGTAGGTAGGAAGGTATACCTTAGCAAGGTCAGGTTTAGCATCACACTGATTGCACATCTGCGAATGAAAGCAAGCGCAAAGCTTGGGATTATGGAGAAAGACAGCAATATTCGTGTATCACATAATCTGTTCTCGGTACCAAATCACATCGAGAATCTTATAGCGTGAGAAAATTACTGGTACTACTATAATATGAGAAACAGCTAGTATGGAATTTTACATCTGCTAATCACGGCAGGTTTCTTCTCGATACACGGAGCTCACAGTCCGGAGAGTCGGGAGAGCAAAGAAAACCCTAGAGAGGGGTCCCCTTCGGCCAGCAGCCGACGCCGCGCTCCTCCTTGGGTGCAGCCTCGTCGGCGGCCTTGCGGGCCTCGGCGACGCGCGCGTCGACCTCGGCCTCGGTGTGGCCCTGCTCCTCGAGCGCCTCGCGCAGCTCCAGCAGCCGCGACTCCTGCACCCGCCTCCGGTCGTGCTCCGCCATCTCCTCCCTGATGCCGCCGCCGGGGCCCGACAAGGTGGCGTTGGCGCTGGGGGCGGCGGGCGAGGAGGGGGAGGGACGACGGGGGAGGAACTTGTTGGACTGCACGCGACCGCTGGTGCCGGAACCCCGCGCGGTGGGAAGGCCCACGCCGTTATACATCCCGGCGGCGGCGGAAGGGCTGGCTATGGGTTTCCTGACGACTTCGGAGCGGAGCGGAACAGAACAGAACGGGGAACCGCGAAAGAGTTCAGGTTTCAGTGCGCGAGAGAGTTCAGGTAGGAGTAGTACTCTCTCTCTCCGAAATTACACCGCGTTCTAGGTTTAGTCAAAATCATACTGTACTTTGTATTTTTTTTAAACATACTTTGTAAAGTTTGACTAAACATATAGGGGAAAATATCAATTTATATAATAGAAAAAAAAGCATTGATATTAAATATCTAAAGGTTATTATATTCATGACCGGTAGTAAGTTTCCTCAAAATCAACACTTGGCATCCCATATCTAACCATCCCATTTCTTTCATTTATCTTACAAACAAAAAACCACTTATGATCTACACTGACGGGTCAAACGCCTTCCGTCATGAGAGACAATCTATTCAATCCGCCCTCACAAAGTTAACGTCCTCGAGCGCTATTGCTCGATTCATTGACTCTCCTTAATTTTAGTACAAGTAGTGTGTTACGCACAAATGACCATGATATTGTAATCGCACTCAACAAAAGCATGCAAGTTCGGTGTGTCTGAGCAAAGGACACAAAATAACAGTGTTCACGAGCAAACTTTCTCAATAATAATTTGTGGTCATCTCGTTATGGGATGCATCTGGTTACCTCCTGCTCTACCACATTTTCCATTACAACAGCAAGGCCCTTTACCTTTTTCATGCCGATGTGAGTTATCACATTTAAGCTGTATTCTCTCTCAATATCTCAATAGGGATGTTCAAGTACGTAATATGGTGTTCTGTACTTTTGATATGTCTCCGCTGCGGCATGTGAGCGACCCAGGCACCACTCTACCATCTGCTACGACACAGGGCTCAAATGAAGACGAAGATGGGCCACTTCGGAGGCCAGCGAGAACCAAGCGGGTGCCGGCCCGTCTGGCTGATCCTGCGTGGGTGTGTGGAGTGTGCGTCTGAGCTATAAGTAAACGCTGGCTTGTAGCGTTGGGGGGTTGGCTAGGAAGAAAGAAGGAACAGGATATGAACTCGAACACGTGATGGTGGTTGAGGGAGGAGGGGTGGAACGACCACCACTCGTGAATCAATTCCCAATTCGCTCGATGATCTTCTTCTAGTTGCTTCCCCTGTGGCTACTCTTACACTTGGTATCATATTCATCAAGATCCTGGCGTTTCCTCAACATTGATTCGCTACTCGTTTTCACGATCGTCGTCGCGCCGAGATCATGGCAGATCTCAACCCGGAGGCGAAAGCGGTTTACGATCTGCTCCATGTCGAGATCGACGAGCTGTTGGGCAGTAAGATCAATTCGCTCCAGAAGGCGATCACGGAATCGATCTCCGCCAAGATCATCGAGTTGACGGCTCAGATCGACGAGCTCCGCGACGATCTCCAGTTCGGCACGGAGGGGCCGACCGCAACAACGGATTCAGGGGGATCGACGCCTTCTTCGACTCCGTCGACCGTGACCCAGAAGCTGTCGATCTCCACGACGCCTATTCCGGCCGCGCCGCCGACCTCGGTCGAGCCGGTGGGAAATACCAAGTGCCCTGAAGGGCCCGGCTTACACAGACAACACCGGGGGCAGGGATACGTCCCTCCTCCGGCGAGAGGTATGCGACTGGATCTGTCTCCCCCTTCCCCGTCCAGGCCGAGTGCGTCTCCGCATGAATTAGATACTGCTGATGTTTTTGGCTCCGGACCACAGGTGGATCTACCTCGATTTGATGGCAGTAATCCTCGGCTCTGGCAAGATCGTTGCGAAGACTACTTCCAACTGTGGGGAACACCAACTCATCTTTGGATCCAGTACGCGTCCGCTCAGTTTGAAGGGGCTGCCGCTCGCTGGTTGGAATCGGCGCGCCGTCGCATTCCAAGGGCAACCTGGCCTGAATTTTGTGGTCACCTCCATACCAGGTTTGGCCGAAATCAACACAGAACTCTGGTTCGGAAGTTAATTCAGATTAGGCAGACTTCATCTGTGTTAGATTATGTGGATCGCTTCTGTGAACTGTTCGATCAACTGGCTGCTTATGAGGTGTCCCCTGATTCAGTTCATTACACCACTCGGTTCATTGAGGGTTTACAGCCTGTTATACGGGTAGCTGTGGCTATTCAGCAACCACGAGATTTGGACAAGGCAGTAGAGTTGGCATTGTTATTTGAAGAACTTGAGGAAGAACCGGGGTTTGCGACTGCACCTTCCTCTCCAGTTTCGCCTGTTACACCACCACAGCGTGTGTTTCAGCAACAACAACAGTTTACCCAGTCTCGTCCACCTATTCCTCGGCCACCGACAGATAGGAGAGTTTCAGAGGGTACTCGACCTCCCAATACTGAAGATCGTTGGGCACAACTGAGGAATTACAGGAAAGCAAAGGGATTGTGCTTTACTTGTGGGGAGAAGTGGTCCAAAGAACATGTCTGCAAAAGCTCAGTTCAGCTACATGTGGTACAGGAGATGATGGAATTTCTCCAGTTAGAGGATACACAATCTGCTGATGGTGATGACCCTAATAGGACTGACACTAGTTTGGCTATGCATGTTTCGGCTGCGGCTATGGGTACAGAGAATGTGGAGCAGACAATGCAGTTGTTTGTCCAGATTCAAGGACACACATTGTCAGTATTAGTTGATTCCGGCAGCACACATTCATTCCTGAATATGTCATTGAAGGACAAGTTTACCGGTACTTCATCAACAAAACCCATTCAGGTTAGGGTGGCTGATGGTACTTTGCTGCACTGTACTTCTCAATTGCAAGCCTGTTCCTGGACAACTAGTGGCTGTGAATTTCACAATGATTTTCGTTTTATACCACTGGGTGCTTATGATGGTATTGTGGGGCTGGATTGGCTAACGCAACACAACCCAATGGAGGTGGATTGGGCACAGAAATGGATGCGAGTGCCCTACCAAGGGAAAAAGGTCACTCTGACGGGCAACTGTCAAGGTGTAGTGGCCTATACTGTGCTGGAATTGTCCGTGATATTAGCAGAAGATAACTCTGAAGTTCACCCAGCGATTCAGGAGTTGTTAGAAGAATATGCAGCAGTATTTGAAACACCGACAGGCCTGCCTCCTATACGTCGTTGTGATCATCATATTCCACTAATTGCTGGTGCACGACCAGTAGCCATCAGACCTTATAGAGTAGTGCCTGAGCTGAAATCTGAGATCGAAAAGCAAATTGCCGAGCTATTGCAGCAGGGAGTGATTCTGTTTAGCAACAACCCTTTCTCTTCTCCGATACTGATGATCAAGAAGAAGGACCTGACGTGGCGTATGGTGATTGATTATCGACACCTCAATGCTCTCACATTGAAAGGAAAATATCCATTACCCATTATAGATGAGCTTTTGGATGAATTAGCGGGGGCTGCCTTCTTTTCGAAGCTGGATCTACGAGCCGGTTATCACCAGATTCGGTTGGCTCCAGGAGAGGAATACAAAACTGCCTTCCAGACTCATAATGGTCATTTTGAGTTCAGAGTTATGGCTTTTGGCTTGACAGGTGCCCCTGCAACCTTTCAAGGGGCCATGAATGAAACATTGGCGCCTGTCCTTCGCCAATTTGCTCTGGTATTCTTTGACGATATCCTCATATACAACAAAACTTGGGAAGATCATCTGTCACACATCAGACAAGTGCTAGAGCTCTTACATCAGGCACAATGGCAAGTTAAGCTCTCTAAATGTGCATTTGGGCAGACCAGTATCTCTTACCTTGGCCATGTGATTAGCAAGGATGGTGTGGCTACAGATAACACTAAGATTGCAGCGATGCAAAATTGGCCTGTTCCTCAGTCAGTTAAGGATGTGAGGTATGTTTTGGGCATGTCGGGCTACTATAGGAAGTTCATCCGACATTATGGCATCATCAGTAAACCCCTGACAAATTTGCTACGCAAGGGAAATTTGTTTGTTTGGACAGCGGTAGAAGAGGAGGCTTTCCAAACCTTGAAGCAAGCTCTCATGTCAGCTCCTGTCCTAGCATTGCCTGATTTCTCTAAGACTTTCGAGCTCGAGACAGACGCCAGTGATAAGGGGATTGGTGCCATCTTAATCCAGAATGGTCATCCTTTGGCTTATGTGAGCAAGGCCTTGGGTCCCAAAACTCAGACATTATCGGTCTACGAAAAAGAGTACTTGGGCATTTTATTGGCTGTCGAGCAGTGGCGACCATACCTCCAAATGCAAGAATTCATCATAAGGACATATCACAAAAGCCTGACAAATTTGAATGAGCAACGGCTTCACACCGATTGGCAGCATAAGGCGCTGACCAAGTTAATGGGTTTGCAATACCGCATTGTGTACAAGAAAGGCTCGGAGAATGGGGCGGCAGATGCCCTTTCGAGAAGGCCACATGAACATGCTCATTTGTGTGCTGTGTCGACAGTCCATCCAGTGTGGGTGCAGGATATCGTTGACACTTATGTTGCTGATCCACGAGCTCAAGCTTTGCTTCAACAACTAGCAACTGCAAGTAATGCTCTTCCTGGTGCATATACGTTGGTTAATGGGTTGATTCGCATCAAGGATGCTATCTGGATTGGCAATGTTCCTGAGTTACATGAAAAGATTTTTCAGGCCTTCCATAGTTCGCCAATTGGAGGCCACTCGGGATTTCCTGTGACTTATCGGCGCATTCGTTCATTGTTTCATTGGGTGGGCATGAAAGCATTCATCAAAAACAGCGTGCAGTCCTGTATGGTGTGCCAGATGGCTAAGCCAGAGCGGGTGCGTTATCCAGGCCTCTTACAGCCGCTGGAGGTGCCGCAGGGTGTGTGGCAGTTGGTCTCCATGGATTTCATCGAGGGGTTGCCCAAGTCAGGACATTTTGACTCCATCATTGTGTTTGTGGATACGTTTTCTAAGTATGCTCATTTTGTACCCCTGCGTCATCCTTATACAGCTGAACATGTGGCAGAGGTCTTTGTCAATTCAGTATACAAGCTGCATAGCATGCCTCTCGGGTTGGTGTCAGATAGGGACAAGATTTTCACAAGCAAGTTCTGGCAGGAAGTTTTCAAGCGCACGGGCACTTCTCTACAGATGAGTACAACTTATCATCCTCAATCGGATGGCCAGACTGAACGGGTTAATCAACAGATTGAATGTTTTCTCCGCTGTTTCATCAGCTCTCACCCGAAGCAGTGGAGTAAGTGGTTGTCTCTCTGTGAATTTTGGTACAACACTAATTGGCATTCTGCACTGGGATCTTCTCCGTTTGAGGTACTGTATGGTCATGCTCCCCGTTACTTTGGTCTGACTGCGGATAATACCTTGTCAGTGTCGGATGCGCAACAGTGGCTTAATCAGCGAGCATCAGTCCAGGCGACGGTGCGCCAGCATCTGCTCCGTGCTAAGCAACGCATGAAATTTCAAGCGGATAAAAGCCGCACCGAGCGTCACTTCGACGTGGGTGATAAGGTGTTCCTCAAACTGCAGCCATATGTGCAGAATTCAGTAGTTCGTCGAACAACACATAAGCTGGCTTTCAAATACTTCGGTCCTTACGCCATTCTCCAGAAGGTGGGGGTGGTGGCGTACCGCTTGGCATTGCCGGAGTCCAGCAGGGTGCATCCAGTTTTCCATGTGTCGCAGCTCAAGCCGTGCGTAGCCCCTACTCAGAAGGTACACACCGAACTGCCTTCTCCTGATAATGATTTACAATTCCCTGCTCAAGTGCTTCAGCAAAGGACTATCAAGCGCGGAGGTGCTACGGTTGATCAAGTGTTGGTGCGCTGGAGCGAGACATCCGTTGACCTGGCGACCTGGGAAGATCGTGACCATCTACAACAGCAATTTCCAGGTGCCCCGGCTTGGGGGCAAGCCGTTTCAAAAGAGGTGGGGAATGTGAGCGACCCAGGTGAAAGAACATTTCTTAATCCCTAGTGTTTTGTGTGTTAGTTAACAATACCAATGATATACTAATCCTATTGCTAAGTATTTCAGTTTGGGTGAAACTCATATCACAAATCCTAAAGCCAAATTGTAGAGAAAAAGAGTTTCTGGAATTCTTCCCAGACCCGGATATTCCGGTTCCCCAACCCGGATATTCCGAGTCAACCCCAGAAAATTGGCTAAGTCAAGTTCAGAAGTACTACTGACTCCAATCGGAAAATCAGCTCGGAAATTTCAAGGACTCGGATATTCCGGTTCCCCAACCCGGATATTCCGAGTCAACCCCAGGAAAATTGGCTAAGTCAAGATTCAGAAGTGATACTGACTCCAATCGGAAAATCAGCTCGGAAATTTCAAGGACTCGGATATTCCGGTTCCCCAACCCGGATATTCCGAGTCAATCCCAGGAATATTGGCTAAGTCAAGATTCAGAAGTGGTACTGACTCCAATCGGAAATTCAGCTCGGAAATTTCAAGGACTCGGATATTCCGAGTCAACCTCAGAAAATCGGCTAAGTCAAGTTCAGAATTGGTTCTGATCTCAACCGGAAATTCAGTTCGGATATTTTCAAAGACCCGGATATTCCGGGTGACCGGAATTTCCGGTGTTACTTAAACCGGAATTTCCGGGTGCCCAAGACAGCCAACGGCCAGATTTTGAGGGGGAGTATAAATACCCCCTCACTCACTCAAGAACAGTCAGCTCTCAGATTTTCTCTCTCCTACCATTCTTGAAAGCTCAAATCATCAAGATCACCCAATCCCCCCACCCAAATTCATTGATCTTTGGAGGATTGGAGGAGAAGGCCCGGATCTACATCCTCACCGAAGAGATTTGCATTTCTCCCCCATTCACTTGGGGATTTCGTGGCTAGGGTTTCCGGTGGGAAAACCTAGTTCACCATTGTTGTACTCTTGGTGTTACCTTGACCTTTTGTGGTCCTTGACCTTTTGTGGTCTTCTTGGGAGCCCCCAATTCAGTTGTGGGTGTGTGCCTCAAGCGTTTGTAAGGGATTCGATCTCCGCCCTAAAAGGGGATCAATAGTGGAAGGTGGACTCGAAACCTTTGTGGTTGAGTTCATCGGAGAAGAAGGTGAGCCTTTGTGGCGTTGCGGCTAACCTGTTGTGGTAGCGCACACCTCTCCAAACGAGACGTACACCCTTGGGTGGAACTCGGGATTACATCTTCGTCTCCGCGTGCTTCACTTGGTTCCCTTTACCTTTGCTCCCTTACTTGCTTATCTTGTTATTGCTTAGATTATCATTTAGGTAAATTCACCGTAGTTGCATATCTAGAGAATTTACCTTTGTGTTGAGCCTAAATTTGAAAAGACTTAAAATTTGTAATAGAACCTATTCACCCCCCCCTCTAGGTGCCGGATTCCCGTTTAATTGGTATCAGAGCCAGGTTCACTTTTAAGGGCTTAACCGCCTAAGTGCAACGATGACGGAATCCGATGCCGAGAGGGCCGCCCGTGAAAAATTAGAGGCGGAGAAGGAGGCGTTAGCCAAAGGGGCAACCATGGCCGATCTTATTGATATGAGATCGTCCTTGGAGGCCCAACTCCTCAAGATGAATGAGATGCTCATGGCACTCTTGAAGTCTAAGAAGCCTGAGGCTACTTCTCCCTCTCCTCCTCCTAAGGAACATGCGGGGAACTCTAAGGAGTCATCTTCGGATGGGTCCAAAGATGTTACCTCAAGTGTTCCCGGGATGGCGGAAAAGGATGAACCACCTAGCTCCTCTAACACCCCCAAAGGAGAGGAATTTCATAATGTCAACCATAATTACTCTCCTAACCCTCCTATCCTTCACCCTCATGTAAACTTTAGAAGTGATCCTCCTAAGCTTAAACCTACTCATTTCTCTCAATGGGTATTTCTAATGAAGTCTCATCTATGTAGTGCCTCCATTGAGCTTTGGCGCATCATTGAAGAAGGATACAAGCCCCATGATCCAACCAACTTGACAAGAAGAGAGGTGGCTGATAGCCAACTCAACACCACCGCTCTTCATCAACTCCAAATGGCCGTTGGAGAGAAGGACATGGCGCTCATTCAACAATTCTCCACCGCCAAGGAAGTTTGGAATGCTCTTTTCGACATCTTCGTTGGGAATGAGAGCATGAAGAAGAACCGGTATGATGCCTTATGCAATGAGGTGGAAGGGTTCTACAAGTTGGATGGAGAAAGCCACGAGGACATGTACCGGAGGTTGGTGTTGGTTGCCAACTCCTTCAAGAACCTCGGGGCGGAGTACATTAATGATGCTTGGATCAAGAGGAAGTTTGTGACCGCTCTCTTGCCCTTTGAGGACACGGATTTGAAGACACTCCAAGGGAGACATGACTTTGCAAGATGACATCCAATGAAGTTATGCAAGAGATGACCGCATACAATGTGGCCTCCAAGATTGCACAAGATGCAAGAGCTAGAGCCATAGGGATGCACAAGCATGCCTCAATTGCTTTGAAGGCCACCGTTGAAGAAGAGGATGAAGAGGAGTGTGATGATCAAGTAGAGCTATCTAGTGAAGCTCTCTCAAGCACTCTCACTCAACACATGGGTCTTGCGGCAAGAACCTTTTGGAAGAACACCGGAAGGGCCAAAGCAAGGATTGACAAGAAGTTTCCCCCCAACGGAGGAAAGCCATTCAACAAAGTGAGGCTTTTCTATAACTGCGATGACAAGAGCCACTTTGTTGCCGATTGCCCATGGGAGAGAAGAGAGGATCATGGTGGGAGGCTCGTGGCCAAGACGAAGGGCAAGGGGCCCATGCCCATGAAGAAGCCTTTCTTTAAGAAGAACCAAAAGATTGTCTTGGTGACTCAAGAGCAATATCCCACCGATGATGAAGATAGTGACAAGGAGGATACTCCAACGCAAGTGGCCGCACTAGCCATGTCTTCCACACCTCCATCACTCTTCTCCTCACCAAACGAGAGCCCCATCGTCAAGAATGCAAGATGTCTTATGGCAAAGACATCCGAGGTACAATTATCCCCCAACTCCATATCACATGACATTGATGATGCTATGAGCTTAGAAGTCAAGGAAGAAATCATTGCTTTTGATAAATTCATGACTAACTTGCAAGGAGAAGGAAAGAAACACTTTGGCTCAATCATGAGTCGTATAGGTGAGCTTGAACTAAAAGGTGAGATTGAGAGAGAGGATGCACACGCTAAGGTGTCTCTCCAATCCTCTCTCGAAGATGAACAAGAAGCTCATGCTCTCCTCAAGGAGCAACTTGCTAAGATCACTAAGGATCGTGATCTCTACTTTGCTAAATGTAAAATTGTGCTAGACTTTGCGAAGACTTCGAGTCACTTGACAATGCTCACAAGGTGTTGACAAGTGATCACGAACGTCTTCTCAAGTCTCGTGATCAACTCCAATCTCGGATATCTACTCTTGAGACACCTAGCACCTCTACTCCTTTGAATGCTAATGCAAATGTTGTGAAGGGTATTGCTAGGGTTGTGTTTGTTCCTTCTATGGCAACCAAGCCCAAGACCTCTCTTGATAAAGGTAAGGGGACACTCACTACTCCTCTTCATGAGCGAGTGCCCCACAAGGGTAAGGAAGGTCTAGGCTATGTTGCTAAGGAGAAGAAGGAGATCAAGAAGAAGACCAAGTACGCACAAGCCAAGAAGGTTGACATTGCGAGTGGAAATGCCACAAGGGGCACTCCCACTCGTAATGACTTTGCGGGCATATCTAACCCCAACTATGCTTTATATGTTGATTATTATGGGGATGTCTATGCTAGATACATTGGTCCTTTTGATGGTTACATTGAATATGCTATTTGGGTACCAAAGACCCTTGTTGCTAACCAAAAGGCACCCATTGCAAAATGGGTACCTAAACCCAAGAATTGATTGTGTGTAGGGCCTTGCTTCCGGAGGATCGAAATGGATAATTGATAGTGGGTGCACTAGTCATATGACCGGAAGCAAGGATATTGTAACGGAGTTGAAGCCCAATGATGATCAAATGACCGTTACATATGGTGATAATTCTAAGTCTAAGGTAATAGGGCTCAGCAAGGTGGTAGTGGCACCGGACATCACACTTGTGAATGTCTTGCTTGTCGAGTCCCTAGGTTTCAACTTGATCTCCGTCCATTCCTTAACTTGTTTGGGTTATACCGTTGTCTTCGAAAAGGAAATGGTCATTCTCTTGCGGAGCAAGTCTCTCAATGTGTCTTTCGTTGGGTACATTGAGAATGGGCTCTATGTGGTTGACTTCTCCGGAGTCACCACTTCCCATACAATGTGCCTATTCGCAAAGGCGGACTTGGGTTGGCTATGGCATCGCCGACTAGCCCATGTCAACATGAGGACTTTGCAAAGTCTCCACAAGGGTGGCCATATCCTAGGACTAAAAGACCATGTTTCTTTCTCGAAGGATCGAATGTGTAGGGCGTGTGTTGAAGGAAAAATGCATGACATCTACCATCCAAGCAAGACCATCATTTCGTCAAAGAGGGTTTTGGAGCTTCTCCATGTTGACCTCTTTGGTCCCATTCCGGAAGCTAGTCTTGGTGGCAAGAAATATTGCTTGGTGATTGTTGATGACTATTCAAGATACACATGGGTTTTCTTCTTCAAGACGAAGATGGAGACTCAACAAACTATCATCGACTTCTCCAATGAAGCTCAACGTCAACACAATGTCCCTATCTTGGTGATACGAAGTGACAATGGGTCTGAGTTCAAGAACTACACCTTAAACGAGTTCCTTAGTGAAGAAGGGATTCGTCATCAATATTCCGCTTCTTATACTCCCCAACAAAATGGTGTAGCTGAAAGGAAGAACCGCACACTTATTGAGATGGCAAGGTCGATGATGGCAGAGTTCAAGTCCCCTCACAACTTTTGGGCCGAAGCCGTCAACACCGCTTGCCATTCATCCAACCGGCTCTTCTTTCACAAAGGACTCATGAAGACAACTTATGAAGTGCTTACCGGGAACAAGCCCAATATCTCCTACTTCCGAGTATTTGGTTGTAAGTGTTTTTATCTCATCAAAGGTGTTCGTTTGGGCAAGTTTGATTCTAAGTCTCTTGAAGGGACATTTGTGGGCTACGGATCCGAATCCCACACTTATAGAGTCTATGATAAGGCCTCGCGCATAATCATAGAAACTTGCAGTGTGGTATTCGAGGAGAATGACGGCTCCCTCGTGGAGCAAAGTGGTGTTTCCGGTGTAGGTGATGATGAACCTCAAGATGCTATCCGAAGAATGGGGTTGGGAGTCCACCGCCCCGTTGAACTCTATTATGAGGTTGATCAACAAGGACCAAGTTCTTCACAAGTGGTGACCACCCCAACACAAGAAACACCCATCAACAACACCGTGCCCAATGCACCTTGCCAAGAAGAAGAACAAGATTCTACAGCTGCTCCTGGAATTTCCGGAGGACCGGAAAATCTGGTTCAAGCTGGACTCGGAAATTCCGGTGGTTCGGAATTTCCGGTCCCTGAACCCGGAATATCCGGTCCTGCTGACATTCCCGGTGGCAGTTCGCAAGGCCAAGATCAACCCTCTCCCTCACCAATGGACACCACTCCAATGGTTGATCAAGGCCATCAAATCAGTCAAGGCGGAGACATGAATGATCAAGATGATCAAGCGATTCCTCCCACCACTCGGAGGGAAATCGAGATCCGCCGCTTGAATAGGGTTGGCACCTCACAAGAATTAAGAGCTCTATCTCTTGACAAGGTGCTTGGTGATGTGAGAAGCAAGGTCTCTACCCGAAGACAACTCGCAAGCTTTAGTGAACATCAAGCTCACATCTCCATGGTGGAACCCAAGAAGGTCTTTGAAGCTCTTGAAGATAAAGATTGGCTTGATGCTATGCATGAAGAGCTCAACAATTTCGAGCGCAACAAAGTGTGGAAGTTGGTGGAAAGACCCAAAGATTGCCGCAATGTTATCGTCACCAAGTGGATATTCAAGAACAAGCAAGATGAACATGGCATGGTGGTGAGGAACAAGGCAAGATTGGTGGCTCAAGGTTACTCTCAAATTGAAGGCATTGACTTTGGAGAAACCTACGCGCCCGTGGCTCGACTTGAGTCAATCCGTATTCTTCTTGCCTATGACTCTCACCATAACTTTAAGTTGCAACAAATGGATGTTAAATCCGCTTTTCTAAATGGTCCACTAAATGAACTTGTTTATGTTAAGCAACCACCGGGGTTCGAGGACCTCAAGTATCCGAACCATGTCTACAAGTTGGATAAGGCACTCTATGGCCTTAAACAAGCCCCACGAGCGTGGTACGAGCACCTTAGAGAACTACTTGTAGACCGTGGATTCCAAGTTGGGGAAATCGACCCCACACTTTTCACTAAGAAAGTTAATGGGGAGCTTTTCATTTGTCAATTATATGTGGATGACATTATATTTGGATCGACTAACAAAGCATTTAACGAAGAATTCTCTAAGCTTATGACTGATAGGTTTGAGATGTCTATGATGGGCGAGATGAAGTTCTTCCTCGGATTTGAGATCAAACAATTGAGGGAAGGAACGTTCATCAACCAAGCAAAGTACATTCAATACATGCTCAAGAAGTACGAGTTGCTTGATCTCAAGGGTGCCTCTACTCCAATGCAAACCAAATGCCACCTTGAGCTCAACCCGAAGGGTAAGGATGTGGATCAAAAGGTATACCGCTCCATGATTGGATCTCTCCTCTACCTTTGTGCATCTAGACCGGATATAGTGCTAGCCGTAGGAGTATGTGCAAGATATCAAGCGGCTCCTAAAGAAAGCCATGATGTGGCGGTCAAGAGAATCTTTAGATATTTGGCTTATACCCCAACTTATGGATTGTGGTATCCCAAGGATGCAAATTTCTCATTATGTGGGTTCACGGATTCCGATTTGGCGCGAGATCATGATGATAGGAAGTCAACCTCCGGTGCTTGTCAATTTATTGGGAGGTCCTTGGTGAGTTGGTCTTCTAAGAAGCAAAATTGCATATCTCTCTCCACCGCCGAAGCCGAGTATGTTGCCGCCGCAAGTTGTTGCACTCAGTTGCTATGGATGAGGCAAACTTTAAAGGAGTATGGAGTCGATTGCGACAAAGTGCCTCTTTTATGTGACAACGAAAGTGCCATCAAGATTGCCTACAACCCGGTGCAACATTCAAGAACCAAGCATATTGAGATCCGCCATCATTTCATAAGAGATCATGTGGCCCGTGGAGACATTGACTTATCATATGTGGGCACAAGGGATCAATTGGCGGATATCTTCACGAAGCCCCTTGAGGAAGGAAGGTTTTGCTTTTTGAGGAATGAGCTTAATATCATTGATTCGAGGTCCTTAGCTTGATCGCTTGCACACTCACCTAGGGCGTAATTGCATCTTATCTAGTTTAGATGTAGGCATGGAAATAGGGGGAGTGCAGTCCTAATACATTGGACCATCCCTCCCCCCATTATGCCGATAGCAAGTGTTATTTTATCTCTATATTCATTCTTATGACTAATGAGCTAAAACGACGAGTATTGGTTATGTACCCAAGATACATCTCGCGGTAACATGCCATACACTCCTACATGGTGGCCTCGGCCACCGACCTCCTCTCCTTGAAGAGTTGATTTTATTTGGAGCTTTTTGTTGCTATTTGCCCTCCTTTTCATGCATGTGGGAAACCTACTCAACTTGGCTCTTTTGGTTTGATTTGGTTGTTGTGAGTTGAGTATGGTGTACCAATATCAGTTTGGAAATCTATCCCAAGCCTACTTTCCCCTGAAAATATTTCTCTCTATTGCACACAAGTCATCCTTTTGAAAACTGGGATTTTGGTTCAGCAGGTCGGAATATCCGGTTCATTTTGAACCGGAATATCCGGTGACTCGGAATATCCGGTGTAAGTTACACCCGGAATATCCGGTCTGGCGGTTTGTCCAGAAATATAAGGGCAGGCTCGGGGTGAAGGGCTCATTAGTGCCCTTCTTCCACCCCCGACCTCCCTCTCCTCCAGCCGCCGCCCCTGCTGTTCCCAAGTCCCTCCGGAGCACTCCGACCGCCGGGGAACCTCTTTCTCGGCCGGATCTGCTCCTCCTCCGCCCCGGGAACTCACTCCTCCAAGCAATGGCCTCAATGGATGGGGGTAACTTCACTTTTCTTCTTCCTTATGTGCTTTCACTTGGATCTTGATGTGGAGTTATTTGTTTCAATGTTGCTTGGTAGAGATTGTTCCTAGGACTATTCCCTGCCTTCTACATACATTAAATTTGCATTATGTTGGATCGATCTAGTTTTAGACCGAGTCAATCTCAGATCTGCAGTTTCTGTCTGACTCGGAATATCCGGTTCAGATTGACTCGGAATTTCCGGTCATGTCTGAACCGGAATTTCCGAGTCAAACACTGCAGTTTTAAGATTAACTCATGTTTAACTACATATGATTCATCAAATGCCTATCTAATGTGTGTATTATCTCCTGACTTGTGTGCACTTACCTTATGTTACCCTCTATCCTCAAATTCACAGGTTCAGGTGGAAGTCCGTCCGCAGGGGGATCAAGGAACACAGGTAGAGCACATGTCCACAAGCAACCAGTCAACAAGGGAAAGGCCCCTGCAACTCAGAGGAAGAAGAAAGCTGTTGCCAGCAAGCCCTCATCCAAGAAGAGAAAGAATGTCCCTAGTCCCCAACGTCAGAACTACTCCAAGATGAATTCTGTGGATTACTCTCAGCTGAGGCAGGGGGACTGGTACCTCAGCGCAAGAGACAACTCTCTCGATGATCGCAGCTTTTGGTGCCAAGCGCAAGAGCACATATTCGTGGATCTCTATCTCTCACTGTCGAAGCCCATTCGACCCATGCACCCGTTTGACTTTGCATCTCTGCAGAAGAAAACCGCATTTGCTGAGGCCATCCACATTGTCAAGACCATGGGTTTGGAGAGGTTGGCGCTCATCCGTTGTGCCTACAACACGCAGCTTGTAATGCATTTCTTCGCCACCCTAGTGATCAAGGGTGACTCGAAGAAGACCATGAAGTGGATGACTGGGGAATCATACTGTGAGTCCAACTTCGAGGAGTTTGCCAAGGTACTGGGCTACAGGTTTGATGGTGACAATCCCCAAGGCACTCGCATGCACACCCCCTACAGGCTCAACAAGAAGGAGACAACTCACTTATATGGTGTGGGAGCCACCCCTGGATTCACTCGTGACTTGCTTCCATTGTATGATGTTCTTGTGCGCATCCTGCGTGAGAACATTGCACCGAGTGGTGGCAACAACGACAACGTGGTTACCCCTCTCTGCAACCTGCTCCTTCACGCCAACCGCATTGTGGAGGACTCGGGTTCTGATACTGACTGGAGAGTAGATGTGATGGATTACATCTACAATGAGATGTATGAAGCTATGACCACCAGGGTCTCTATTCCTTATGCTCCTTACATAATGAAGCTCCTCCAGTTTAAGTTCCCTGACTACAACTTCAGCAGCAGTGATTTGGTGCCACATGACTTCAAGAAGCTTTATGTGAAGAAGACTGTGGTCAAGCCCCCTCCTAGGCCTTCTACTACATCAGCTACAGGTGGATCTTTCATGGGTGATGCTAGGAGGGCTGCTGCTACCTCTACTCATGTTCCTACCACTCATGCGCATGTCAAGAAGCTGAACTGGTTCCAGCGCAACATCCTTTGCATGAATGTGGACATCCGCAAAGAGCAATACAATGCCTACAAGGATCGCCGTCAGCTGGATTACAAGCAAGACTTGATCCTTCACCATGCTTCTGGCTCTCCTGCTCCTGCTGCTCTGTCTGAGCCCCTGACCTTTGCTCAGTGGAACCAGGGTTCCTTGGCTCCGTGGACACTGATTGACCAGGACCTTGGCGGCAGCTCGTACACCACTGGCTATGACTATGATGAAGAGGAGGAAGATGATGATGAGGAGGCCGAGTCTGAGGAGTATGAAGAGGAAGATGATGATGATGAGGATGCTGGCGATGATGATGATGAGGAGGACCCCTCGGACTGAAGACTTCCATGGGGACGTAGCATCGCTCTTCTTCCTTTTTGGCATTTCGATGTCAAAGGGGAAGAAGTTGCTCTACTAGGACTTCTTTGGGGATTTGCAAGGGTCGGGCACAAGCTTATGCGTTTATCATTTATTAACTCTCTTTATTTCATTTGTGATATCTTTGTATTGAGACAATGGTTTGATGCTATCATTATCGTATGGTTGAGACTTCGAATTGATTGTGTTGGTATTCTCTTCATATTCTATATACACAAGGTATGAAAATCTATCTAGTCTCAATTGCTACCATAATCTTACATTTTGTCTCGTTTCTCCTTTGTGATATCTTGTGGTTGTTGTTATAAAATTGCTCATATCCTTTGTTATTTTGTGTTGCCTACTTGCATTTATTTAGGGGGAGCCATTTTCTGCCAAAAACATGATATTGCCTTTTGTTTCTATGCAAATCTTGGTATTGTCATCTAACACCAAAAAGGGGGAGACTGAAAGAACATTTCTTAATCCCTAGTGTTTTGTGTGTTAGTTAACAATACCAATGATATACTAATCCCATTGCTAAGTATTTCAGTTTGGGTGAAACTCATATCACAAATCCTAAAGCCAAATTGTAGAGAAAAATAGTTTCTGGAATTCTTCTCAGACCCGGATATTCCGGTTCCCCAACCCGGATATTCCGAGTCAACCCCAGAAAATTGGCTAAGTCAAGTTCAGAAGTACTACTGACTCCAATCGGAAAATCAGCTCGGAAATTTCAAGGACTCGGATATTCCGGTTCCCCAACCCGGATATTCCGAGTCAACCCCAGGAAAATTGGCTAAGTCAAGATTCAGAAGTGGTACTGACTCCAATCGGAAAATCAGCTCGGAAATTTTAAGGACTCGGATATTCATGTTCCCCAACCCGGATATTCCGAGTCAATCCCAGGAAAATTGGCTAAGTCAAGATTCAGAAGTGGTACTGACTCCAATCGGAAATTCAGCTCAGAAATTTCAAGGACTCGGATATTCCGAGTCAACCTCAGAAAATCGGCTAAGTCAAGTTCAGAATTGGTTCTGATCTCAACCGGAAATTCAGCTCGGATATTTTCAAAGACCCGGATATTCCGGGTGACCGGAATTTCCGGTGTTACTTAAACCGGAATTTCCGGGTGCCCAAGACAGCCAACGGCCAGATTTTGAGGGGGAGTATAAATACCCCCTCACTCACTCAAGAACAGTCAGCTCTCAGATTTTCTCTCTCCTACCATTCTTGAAAGCTCAAATCATCAAGATCTCTCAATCCCCACACTCAAATTCATTGATCTTTGGAGGATTGGAGGAGAAGGCCCGGATCTACATCCTCACCGAAGCGATTTGCATTTCTCCCCCATTCACTTGGGGATTTCGTGGCTAGGATTTCCGGTGGGAAAACCTAGTTCACCATTGTTGTACTCTTGGTGTTACCTTGACCTTTTGTGGTCTTCTTGGGAGCCCCCAATTCAGTTGTGGGTGTGTGCCTCAAGCGTTTGTAAGGGATTCGATCTCCGCCCTAAAAGGGGATCAATAGTGGAAGGTGGACTCGAAACCTTTGTGGTTGAGTTCATCGGAGAAGAAGGTGAGCCTTTGTGGCGTTGCGGCTAACCTGTTGTGGTAGCGCACACCTCTCCAAACGAGACGTACACCCTTGGGTGGAACTCGGGATTACATCTTTGTCTCCGCGTGCTTCACTTGGTTCCCTTTACCTTTGCTCCCTTACTTGTTTATCTTGTTATTGCTTAGATTATCATTTAGGTAAATTAACCGTAGTTGCATATCTAGAGAATTTACCTTTGTGTTGAGCCTAAATTTGAAAAAGACCTAAAATTTGTAATAGCACATATTCACCCCCCTCTAGGTGCCGGATTCCCGTTCACCAATCACCACTCTACCATCTGCTACGACACAGGGCCCAAATGAAGACGAAGATGGGCCACTTCGGAGGCCAGCGAGAAGCAAGCGGGTGCCGGCCCGTCTGGCTGATCCTGTGTGGGTGTGTGGAGTGTGCGTCTGAGCTATAAGTAAACGCTGGCTTGTAGCGTTGGGGGGTTGGCTAGGAAGAAAGAAGGAACAGGATATGAACTCGAACACGTGATGGTGGTTGAGGGAGGAGGGGTGGAACGACCACCACTCGTGAATCAATTCCCAATTCGCTCGATGATCTTCTTCTAGTTGCTTCCCCTGTAGCTACTCTTACACGGCACTGCCCCGTTTCTGTTATTAGAGGTTTTGGTGGACAGCCAGTCCAACCAAATGTACAATAGACGCAAGGCAATGTATCACTGCATTAATAATCTTTATACTTCACAGTTCACACACATGTACAATATGCACAAAACGATCATAAGTTTACCACAATCAGGTTTACAAGCTTAATATGGCCTTCTTCACTTCTGATAGGCAGTGTGTTATTCCTTGTCCTGAGATGATTGGATTACTGTTTCAAACGTGTGTATATATATAGATATGTGCACGGAAGAATAAACAATGCCGTAAAGTGAATACAATCCTGAGCTACTATAAGACCAGATGCCATCAGCCACAATGCACAGAGATCCAGCACATGGAACAACGGCATGGGTGGCGGGGAGGAGGACCGAAGATCTGGTGTGAGAGTACGAGATTCAGCACCGGAAACGGATGACGATGCACGAAATATCATCCTTGCTCATCCTGTCCAGCGCCTCGGATGTTAACCGCTTAGCTGCAGTCTGGGGGTCCTTGATTGACTTCACCAGATCAACGGCTTCCTGATTCTTGATGACCTAAACCCGGTAAAGAAAGAGAGTCAGGGGATGTCTTATAAGCAAAATTTACGAATACAAGCCAGAGAATATGAACTACTAAACACGTTGATTTGTTATTCTTATTATATGGATGTTTCACATATGAAAACTAAACAAAACAATTTTAGCATGGGTGCCAAATTATGCTGTTTGCAAGGATGGTTGCTTGTAGCTAGTCTTCTAGAAGTACGTGCGAAAGTGACCATTTGATTCCTAGTTTCATGCCCATCTACTAGGAGACGTCAAAAGCTAGATTCTAGATCAGATTAGATGATGAAATTACAAACTCCGCCCATCTTAGCAATGTAGATGATTACGTCGCATTGGTCTTAGGAAGGTTACCGTGAGTCCTCTGATAAAAAAAATCCCCAGTCTTCCACAAAAAATGAAACACACAAACTAGGACAAAAGAATATCGCAAATGGAAATCATCCAACACATGTTATAACTTATAAATTCTGTAATACAACGGTAAATTGCACGCTGTAAATGGAGCTTTCCAAGGAACACATACCTTCCATAATCCATCACTGGCAAGTATGACAAATTCTACACTTGAGTTTATGGGTACATGCTTAAAATCAGGTTCTGAGCTCAAGTGCGCCTTCAGGCTCTGATCACCAAATGCTCTTGCCACCGCAAGTTGGCCATTTACCCGAGGAACATCACCTGTGGGTAAGTAGTAAATGCACTGAGACAATTGTACCTTGTGATTGGAAACGACAGCATAAGACAACAAAACACTTACCAGGAAAAGTAGAAACAAAACCACCTTGCTTTTCAATCCTCTTCCGTTCATCAGCTGTATGGGGTTCATGATCAACACTAACCTGAATAGCAGTACCCCTCTCACATACAACAGCCCTTGAATCGCCTATGTTTGCTACCCACATGTCCCTACCATCAACTACAATAGCAGTAACTGCCGTTGAACCACCTGGTCCAAGTTGCTTAGAATTTTCAAGAATATATTTGTTTGTAGAGCTGTATGCATTTTTTATTGCTTCTTGAGGGTTCGTCCACAAGAGAGGCTACAAAAATACCATACAAAATTCTTGTTAAAATTAACACTTCATATATACATACTATGCATGTCATATTTTACACGGATGGAAAAGAAACAAATAAAAAATGGTAAACTTACCTCTTTAAGTATGTTATCGAAAAGATTAGCTTTCAAAAAGCTGGACACAGTATCTCCCAAATGGCCATCATAAATGGCAAATAGACCAAGTTCATGATCATTTTCGTACTTATACTCTGCTACATGATAGTCCTCCATGTCGTGGCCTGATCTTCCTTCAACTAAGTGAAACCCATGTGTTACTTTGTTGCTTGACAGCTTACTCCGCCCTCTTCCAGTATCAGAAGATGATGAACCGAGACATGCGGCTCTCTTTACATAGATACATGAAACAGATCAGTTTACAAAAATAGAATAGTCAAAGCTTTGACTGAATAGGGGAAAATAATAATTATCTATTGCATTTTTTTTAAACTAGCAATCTTGCGTGACTTCCCCATCGGCTATAACATACAGTGTACATGCTCTTATTCCGGTCCAGTTTGTTACATCCTTGCTTTTCATGTTAGTAACTAGTTGTTTTTTTATGCTAGGGGCATTTTCTATACATGTTCTTTTTTGGCTCACTTCACACGCTCTTTCTTTTCTTTTTTCTAAAGTAGCTAACTCTCTTAAGAGGCTAGGGGTCTGCTAATGAGAAACGATTCAGAACTGGAGACATGCTTGAACAGAATCAAGACTACATGAGTGCACATTGTTCCAGGGCCATACTTTGTGAATGGTATTATCAACTCATTTAAAACAACAACTGCATTATTTCTCCCTATTGAAGATATATGTCAAACCGCGGCATCTTTCGTATTGCTCAAAGCAAGCCATAGAAACTACTAACCACATAAAAAATCAATTAGACAGCTGTAAAATTTATCAAAATGATAAGAACCATGTTGACACTAGAATTCTGATCCCTCTGTCTTGAGTATAGAAGCACTACCTTTTACTTTAATGTGTATCCCAATCAAGCAAATACTTTGAACAGATATTAAATGAAATGCTAATATTTTCGACGGACAAAAAGGAAGTATTCAATTCCTCGAAAAGTGCATAGTATTGATGCTATATTTTTTGTATTCAAAGGAAAAAAGGCCCGTAATCTTTGAAT
Organism: Poa annua; assembly: GCA_026929855.1. NCBI lineage: Eukaryota > Viridiplantae > Streptophyta > Magnoliopsida > Poales > Poaceae > Poa > Poa annua. Next base: position 76,797,016 of record CM049430.1, on the reverse strand, counting down.
AATATATTAAACACGGAGGATGGGCATAGCAACTAAGTGCTGCGGTAAGGACTAAAGAGTAAGGATAGTTAGACATGAGTAATACGCTAAGCCCGGAAACTAGCTACACAAGCAATTTCACTTGTTACCACTAACAATTCAAGCTAAAGGACCAGTAAGAGAGCAGACACAGACTAAATCGTAGGTGGGAAATTAATCAGAGAACCAGAGAGAAAATAATACTGTACTAGTTTGGCGTTTGGGTGTATGAACTGTATGCCTGTAGCAGAGGATTATTACTGTAGCAGTTACCCGTAGGATGTCGAGAATGCCGGGCCGCCTCCTTCGGCGCCCCGCCGAAGAAGACGACGAGGCCGCCGGATGGGACTCGGCCCGCCCGCCGCCGGCCATAGAGCACCGTCGCCGAACAGCCGCCCAGCCCAACAGATGGATCGATTTCGTCGAGTCTTGGCCTCTTGGGAGGAGGAGGAGGAGGAGAAAGGCGGTAGAATAAAGATTTTCCAGCCCCTCGTGCTTCTCGCTGCTTCTTCGGGGTTGACGACGGGGGATAGGAACGGCGGCCGGCGTGACTGAGGAAGAAGACTCGATCGATACAAAAAGAAATGGAGCTAGCATCAGTCGCGAAAAGGCTGTGGAGTTTACGCGGGAAGTGGGGCCCACCAAGGAAGGAAAGTAGAGTGGGGAAAGAAACACGAGGAAGGAAGCGATGGAGACGCGACCGTGGCTGGTCAAACGAAGAAAGGAGTTGTCGAGCTCCCGGGAACGTACGGCGATCGCCATTGTCTCTGCTGCAACAGGGTGGGGATACACTCCTACTTGGATGGACAAAGCACTAGCCACAAATTACAACATGAGTAGTAACACGGATCATGTGACAGATCATCACATCTGAATTTATATAAGACCAAGAACAAGCTACTCCCTCTGTTTTAATATCTCAAGGTGGAGCACATGCATACGGTGTGAAATGAGTAAACCTACACATTAAAGTGTGTGGATACAACATATCTCCATTAATGCAGTAAATCCTCGAAGGAAATCATTACACATATCATGGAGGCAACCATTGCGACACCATGAAAATACTGCATCTACACCCTGATTCATCATATCAGGTTCCTCATTTGTAAACACACACTAGTTCTCAAACAGTCAAAATAGCATATGCGTCATCAAATCAAATCAATCACAAACATTTGACTTAGGATAGCTACCTCGCCGCCTCAATCTCACTGAGAATGAATACGGCTCGCTATAACCCATTGGCGCCAGTTATGAGTCATACTTCATGTACCTCAGTGTCTCCTCGAACTCCATAGTGTGGAGAAACTCATCTTGTATTCTATCGAGCTGGGCAGCGGGAGAGGATGAGGTGGGAGCAACCATGGAGGGGAGGGAGGAGCAACGGACTAAGGAAGACGTAGTAGTCTAGTAGAACCCATGGAGGAGGGACAGAGGAGCAGAAGGGGCGTATGGACTTCCTACGTCTGCAAATTCATCTCCTCAAGCTGATCGATGCACAACGGCAGTAGTTCATTGCTGGGAAGAAGAAGCAGCCGACACCTCTGTCTGCAAGTCCTATTTGTGGGAGCGACGCGTCCGGCCGCGCGGATAGCATCATTTCCTTCAATATCAGAGCAGTAATGATCATCCCCGAAACCAGGGAACCAGCATGATCCATCACATCGCACAGGATAACCGGGTTAATAGAAGGCCGACAGGACCAACTAGACCCAAAAGCACTTCCCTGTGTATACACAATAACAGCGGACCTCACACAAGCTGTTGCCTAATCTCTAAGCTAACAATCACCCATCACACCTGGTTCAAAAACAAATTGGTTAAGAAAATAAAACCATCACACCAGCTTCCACCAGACTGGCTCCAAAGCTGCGTCTCCTCCCCTAGCTACAGAATTTCGGTCCACAAACACCAAGAAGAATGAATGTGCAGAGAAATGACTTTGCCATTTTCAGGTCATTCGTCGATATCCTGGACCCATTGCAGACCTGCCATGGGACAACGGAAGGTGTAAAACACTCGCAAACAAGAACCAGGGTGCCAGTGCATGAAAAACAGAAATAGACCATCACGAGATTTACAGAATAATTAGTAACAGCTTTTTTTCTCAGTCTCGGTACTGATAGATTCCCTCTACTATAAATCAATACTGAGCTGAAAGGCGTCCTCGGAAAGCAGAACTGACCTTCTAATACTGAACCCACCGCTGCATTTGGAATCATAAGTCCAACAATACGCTGGTTGTCATCTGTCGTCTCCAGGCGGACAACACGTATTCTCTTGTGAATCTGTCGGGCCTATTGAATATGTCAACAGAGTAATTGCCAATTAGAGAAGAAAGTGACCCATTGTAATTCTAGCACATATAGAAGTAGCTACCAAGTACATTTTACTGTGGTGCTAACGACCTAGCATGTTGTCTGATGTAACATTGGGATAGTGAACTGAGGCATATGGTAAGTAAGCAAAGTTTATTTTGGAGAACATAAAACAAACCTGCTTATTTAGGGCCTTTTCTACTATGCCCCATACAGGAAGTATTAGACCACCCAAAATGTTAATCTCTTGTAATCTTCTTCCCACTGTACAGTAGCTTCCAAGTCTGCATTTGGGTCCATGCATACACTGAAAGACAGCCAAAATAACAAACACACGATTACCAACTTGGTTAAAGTGCAGAAAAGGTTGGTGAAGCATGTCTTCTCTTAAAACAGTACTCATATGTTTGGATGGACGCAACATATATAGTAAGACGTAATACTGCCACCGCAGGTGCTCCTGGAAACCTAGCCGCAGCCACCACCGCTTCCGCCTCCATCATAGGTCGGTTCCCCCTCCTCTGGTCGGCCTCGTCGGCTTCGGGAGGGGTGGGGGACCCAATATATGAGTGGAGTTCTAAATAAAAGTAGTGTTCTCCACAGTTTAGGTTAGGGCTTTGATATCCATCTTCTCGATCAATGGAGATGGAATCGTCTACAATAAGTATTCTTCAGCTCTTCGTTCGACGATGAGACCTCCTTCCCGGCGTCAAAGGTGGTGTTGGAAGATTAAAATTTGTCTAGGTTTGGTTCTTCAGATCTTGCTTCGCCAGATCAATTTTGCATTTTTTCTTGGTTGCCAAGAGGAGGTTTGTCCTCATAACATCTGTCCCGGCTGCTATATCCTCGACAATGGGATTCGTACCCTCGGCTTCAGTGACATCGACCAGGCTACCCGGTTGTTTTTTCCCGGAATACTGGTGTTGGTACTCTTGCCGATGTTAGTTCATTACTTCAATGACTGTGTGCGTGCACGTAGTATTGACACTGCAGCTCAAATAAATTATGGGAGAACCCTCATTGGTATTTACAGGTTTGTGGTTTGCTATCTTGGTCATTCTACGGTTGCCTTCAGAAAAGTACAAGATTGTGTCATGGAAGACGAAAGAGTTTGGAGATCTCGAAGATTTGCTCGTTTCTTATAGCATTTACTCTGTAATTGCTGTAGTCAGCTCACGTATCTCTACCATGTAGAGTTCGCCCCTATAATATATCATGGTATTGATTGTCAAAAAAGACATAATACTGCCATACTGGTAGCACTATAATTATTAAAACAAACAAGCTGAAGAGCGAGATGGCCACCATTACGCCTCCCATATGGGATATGGCCATCTTTCAATCACAAAACTAAACAACCTTTGGATGATAGTGATAAAACAATAGCTGGAGAGGAACAACATCATAGGCTGATGTCCAAGTAGTGCAGTACTGATATACTTGTATTTTGACTATTTTCCATTAGATTAATCATGGAAATATACTAATATTTTTGTTGCTACTTCACAGATCTAACGCCAGATTTTTTAAGGTAATCCAACACCAGTAAAAAACTACTAACTTCTTACGGACACAAGGAACCTACTTGAATATTAGTTTACGTTGAATAAAATATTTCAATGCAGCATTACCTGCTTGGATGATGCATCATATTCTTCCTGCCAACCTTTCCCAATTTTTTCAAGTGACAAGGCCTTCTTGTACTTGCCCTTAAGTTCGACCAACGGCATCTCTCTTATGAAAAGAAACATAAATGGTCATTAAAAGTACATTTGAAGATTCCACAAACCATATAAGACATGATTACAATAACGCTAATTACTCAAGATGAGCAAACAGATCCATGGAGAATTCTAATCATTTAGTCAGCAGAAGTAAGCTAATGATTAAATGATGAATCAAGCACCTTAAAGCTTCCCCAACGGCAGGGCGAGTTACTCTGTACATCCCTTCTGTCGAGCTGGTGTAGAAAAAAGTGACAACATTAAGGACTCAATTCATTTAGTGCACCAAAGCATACTGCGATCAGAATGCTGCATTACATGCGTTTGACGGCAGCGATGAACCAAACATTCGTGTTACAAGCTTATGATCAATTGATCTCAATGTGTCTATCTCCAAGAGTTTCTGTCAATTCCCAGTTCCCCACGACTAAGACCAACTTTCTTGTTACTACAAATTTCGACCATTTTAAATGAAGTTCCAACTTTCTGGAAAATACAAAGATATTTTTCCTAAGTATTTCAATTTTCTTAACCTGACTTCTCTAGCATATCCGAAATATTACAATTTCCAAGTTGACTACCATTTTGCTCAATATCATAGCATCCCAAGCATTTGTATATGAAACTGTGTCACCTTTTCCATCTGAAACAACAATTACTAAGGTAACAACACCAGCTTTCTTAGTTCACCTTCTCATTTTAGCACCGAAGGCAGGACCTAGTGAAGCAGATGTATCTCCTCTCCCACAATATAATGCCATGACAAGTACTAATTTGTAGATGACCGGCCCTAGGATCAAATCTGAACATGGCGATGAGACTCATGTGTCTAGGATGTTATACTCCAGCTTAAGGTGATTCCCATGTAATTTGCTGTATATTAGCATTAGGGATACTGTGAACCAAGTTTTATGTGAAGCTTTCTTAGTTCACCTTCTCATTTTAGCACCGAAGGCAGGACCTAGTGAGGCAGATGAATCTCCTCTCCCACAATATAATGCCATGACAAGTACTAATTTGTAGATGACCGGCCCTAGGATCAAATCTGAACATGGCGATGAGACTCATGTGTCTAGGATGTTATACTCCAGCTTAAGGTGATTCCCATGTAATTTGCTGTATATTAGCATTAGGGATACTGTGAACCAAGTTTTATGTGAATTGTACAATTGATTGTTGTCGCTTGGTCAATAGCTTCTCTCATCATATTCCACCATCTTTTTTTACTTCATGAATATTAAGTTTTGTATTGTATACTCTGGTATTTAGTTTCAACTTTTCGTACCTGTTAATATTTAGATGTACATATAATTAATAAAAGAAACTAAAGATAATATATCATATACTCATCTAACAACAGCACATACCCTTCAAATGCTAGCATGAAATGTCTTCTCCCCATCCACTCTCTTCTGGACTCATAAAATCCATCATTAGAAGAACAAGCACCATCTTTCTGCCTATCTTCAAGTAATGCATTCGCCGACTTGACATTTGGTCACAACAAGAATGAAATTGTCAAGAGGCGGTGTTACAACCAGAGCAGAATCAAACAGAAATGTTGCCTACCTCCCAAGTAACTCCACGGTCAATTGTAAAAGTAAACAACACTGTAGAAGCACCAGACAGGCTATCAACATGAACTGTCTGCACAAATCAACTTGCATTAGATTACTGGGAATAGAGCACCTCAGAAGTTAATTTTGTCTGAAAGATCTTCCACGTTCCATCCTGCGTTTTATCATGCGAGGGGTTTTGAGTTTCTGCATAGGCTATAATTGCAAACCGCTTTTGAATTTCTAATCTCTTTTTGAGGTTTTATACTCTACTGAGAGAAACATTACCTTTGGTGATTCTTTCATTTCAACACTTTTTGCTTTAATATCAACAATACCAGAATCAAGCTGTCCTTCACTTCGCGCATTCTGAATGACCATATCAAGTATACTTGTGAAAAGATCAAACAACCTATTCAATTAAGTATATTCGTACGGTTACTAAGGTATCAGCCAAAAAGGTGTAAATACAATGAAAAGAACTTGTGGTGAAGAAACACTTGCCTATTCTGGATGTCTGGTACTAATCCTAGAATACGATTAAGGAAACGGGCGACATCATGTATATCAGAATCAACAATCCTGCCTGTAAGCTTTCCTCCATTTTTTCCAATGACTGCACCGACAATTGTTAAACAATGAGCACTGAGTAATATATTTGAAAACACAAATCACAGGTTACAATGTATAAAATACAAGCATGGTAAGTAAAACTTCCAAATATCATTTTGATTCCTAAAATGTAGGCAGGAATACATGGGTATGAAAATACTGCATAAATCCGATACTTGAGCAACACAAAATTATATAAGTGTCTAATGTTTTGGAGCACAGACCAGAGTCAAACGTCAAACAAATTACTGCAAACTGGCCTGGATGGAAAATAGTAAATCAAGAAGTAGAATTTATATGATGAAGTGACCAAAACGCAAGAAAATTGTGGTAGGCAGCCTATACAGCTTTTGTTAGTGTACCTATAAGAGTGATATATCCAGATAGCAAAAATAAACCTTCTATAGCATGTGTACTATATTTCTGTCTGGCAAAAACAAGTTTTAGCACAAACAGAATGGAAACTGATAAATCATAAAACATATTGAATCCAAAAGTTATACTCGCATGATAGATTGGACAAAAGGGCACACAAAGCTTTGACTACTATGAAGTATCAACAGTTTTGGGATGTGTGCCCGTAGACACGATGTGGACATAGCAATAGGAGACAAATAAAACTTTCTGAAGCATGAATTCATTACTTTTTCCTATGAAATGAAAAAATAAGTTCAGGAGCAAACTTACAGATAGCAGCGTCCCTGATAATTCCAACTGCCACTAAAGCAGCTTTTGCTTTAGTGATGAATTCTTGAAGACTAAGTTGATTCTCAGAGCATCCCAAAGGCACAATTGGAAATGCATCCTGGTAACCTTGAAAACTATTCTTTAGAACAATGCTCGACTTGTAAAACTAAACGCCCATCAAGAAAAAAGGCAAAGATAACTAACCTGTTCCATTATACCTCTGTACATCATTGTGAGGGCTTTCTTTCCATAACTACTGTCATAGTTAAAAGCACTAAGTGATGGTCCAGCTCTGCAAAAGTTCAGATCACACAATGTAATCTTCAGATGAGATCAAGTTTACAGAGAACTGAAGTGACTCAGATGAACCAAAAAGTACCTTCGATCTCCTTGTGTTAAAGCTCCAAGAGACTCTAGCCTCTTTGCCACAATGGATGCAAATCGCTTTTCACCACCAAGGTCTGTAAACAGAATCCTACATTCATATTTTCAAACTTATTACTTAATTACAATACAGATATAAGTTAACTGAAAAGCGGGCATTTCCCTCAAGTAGTGAGATGAATTGGCCATGTTTAGCATGAACTTATAAATGTGCCTCACAACTATAGGAGTTTGTAGGAATCATCACTAATCCAAGTTGAGCCAGCAACTATCATGCTCAAATACTAGCTGTAGCTACACTAGCATAAACGAACTGTTTTAATGTGCTAATGGGAAATTTTCATATTAAATAAATGATATCAATACCTATATACAGGTGCAGAAGTTTGATTAGAACGATGTGTTCTCCCAAACTGCTGTGTAGCACGGTCTGCACTCCAAGGAAGTTCAAGTGTTATGTGCACTCTTCTTCTCTGTAATGGTTAGATAAGCAGTGTAAGGAACGTTCCAACAGATAAACGGCGCATGCACACTCGTATGGATAGGCAGTGCAGGAAAACAGACCTTATTTTTTACCCTCCGATCAGCATGTAAAGAAACACCTGCTGATCCTGCTTCCGATATTATTGCGACGTACTTTTCTCCATCCATGAATAGCTGTTTTTCATGCATATTGATCATGTCCAATGCAACTTCTTTCCTGTAAATGTATATTCATACGAAATTACGAATTACCTAAAGAAGAGAAGATAATAAGTAATTCCAAGAAAGCTCACTCACGTGTTCCGTGCCTGATAAACAACACCTTTTCCATCTGATGCTCTTATTAGCATACCACGCCTTCCAGTTATTTCAGCAACATTATCAGGACCACCTAACTACAAAATATAAAACAGATGGAAATGCATAAGGTATTTGAAGCTCAATACTTGAATAATCAGCTTAATCCTTTAGGCAAGCTGACTCGTAACACAAATCCCACTTCTGCTATTCAATAGCTGCATAATCAGAGGAGCAGCCATATCTAAATTATGAAGTGTACCTTGAGGCTAACAGTGCTTGCTCATAAGTTGAAACGAAAATTTGGAATAGGGAAATTCACTACTCATGATCAGAAAGTCGATTACCTGATCAATTATATCATCTAGAGGATTATTAGGCAAATCTAAAGCACGGATGATGTCTAAAATCATTGACTTTCTCTCCACTGCAGTGTCATACCTGCAAAAATTTACCAGGTAATAAGTCCTTAAACTCAAAAGTATTAGCACACTGAGTTAGCGAATGGTTGCTGATCCACATAATACGTACCTCTTTGATAGTTCAGTTATGTAAGCATCTCTCTCTTTAAAATAGATTTCTACCTTCTCCTTGCATGTGTAACATGACCAATCATCAGTCAAATTTCCAGTCCAAGGTGGAATAGGACAACCAGGGTGAACTCGTGTAGCACAACTAGAACACTGAAGCAGCAGGCTCTTCTCCTGAAATGGTAACACAATTAATAAAAGGTGTTTGAAAACATATTCAGTCTTCAAACTCCCATTCCCTAAATAATCTGAAATTTCGTAGGAGCCCAGCCATGTCACTGATAAACACTTTGTAAGCAAGGTTCACATTTGATAGACATCAATTTAGAAAATTCAACCATGGTAATCACAAACATATAATGGTAGAAGCAAAATGAAGAGTGACTATGGTACATGTGAAGAGGATTGAAAAACTTTCATGGATGAATACATAAAGGTAAATTAAATTATAATTCATAGGAGAGCAAGATCAGTACAATTAACTGTACAATAAAATGTTTACTTTATTCGTTATTTTTTTAACATCTGGAGAGTGGAATGTGGTGAAATGAAAAAATGTTGGGCCAGCAAGAATTGTCAGCCCCAGTCTACGTCAAAATGAAGTTAAAACATGTTATCTTTATTGAAATAAGAAGCCTAACAGGTCACCTCCTCAGTATTGCAGATCTGGCACATATATAATTCCTCATCAGAATCTGTCAATTCATTGTCTGAGTTTGCTGCATTATATTACAGAATGGATAAATCAGTATCTCAATAGATTATTTAGAAATACCATATAAATCTGCCAGCCATAAATGTAACAGTAGCAATTAATTACTTAGGCCTATAAAAACATTTCCTGTTTCAGCACTTTTAGGTACTTTGGAACTTTGATGTTTGGCTAGCTATCGTTCCACACTTAGTTGGACGGATATATCATACAGTTATATGTTATTGCGTTCAGGGGCATATGAGAAGAAATGTGAGCAATCTTGAATGTGAGAGGAACTATTGGATAGCACAATGATTGTGTTCTGCCCCAGAACATATGAGATGCAATATTAAAGGAGTCAAAGGACAACAATAGCGAAGCAGAACTAATCTATTTTTTTCTCAAGAGCAAACAAAGAAATGTACTTTCACAACTTTTCTGTTTTGCAGTATCTTTAAAGATAGAGAAAACTCCTTGGTTAACAAGCAAAAATTGAAGCATTAAGTCATCCACCGCTTTTCTAAGATTTAGCTTCTACATTTCAGTTTGTTAGATTGCTAAGTTCTGTATGTAGCACTCAAAATAAATACAGTCCCGGATTTGCCTTTTTGTCTACTGTTCTGATTGTTAACACTGTTAGATGTGTATAAGTAGTGGCCTTGTGCCCCCTGTGTACACTAGTTGCTCACATTGTAACATGGTATCAGAGCACCGAGGAACAGCAACATAACCTGACAGAGACATCGTGGGCTCGCTCTTTTTTTTTTTTTTTTTTTTTTTTTTTTGAAGTCAACACAAAATAGATCTCAGATCCAAACAAACTGAGACAAGCAAGCTCCAATCGTACGGGGAAGCAGCGAAGGCAGCAGAGCAGCACGATTTGTGAAGGAGACAAAGGCAGCAAGCACGCTGCAGCCGGATTCGTCGGCAGCAAGCACTGCAGCCGGATTCGTCCGGCAGAACGGCAGCGACCGGCGGGAACGACGGCAGAGAGCAGGCCGAGCAAGTGGCCGGAACGGCGACGGACGACAGACGGCCAGTCGGGAGAGCAGCCTGAGCAGATAGCCGGAACGGCGACGGACGGCCGGAACGGCCTTGTCGATGCTGTCAGACAGTGAGGTCAGACTTGGAGTTTCAGCGTGTCCATGAGTTCTTGTCTCGCATGCGTTCTGAGTTTGAGCCTCGGCGTGCCCACTTGCTTTCCCGTGGTCGACGTGTTCCCATCTCAGAGGTACTTGCTGAGCTTCGCGCTGAGGAGACTCGACTCCGTTCTGCTGGCCTGCTTGTGGTTCCCACGGTGCTTGCTGCCCGTGCTCCGGTGTCGTCTGTTCCACCGCTGCTACCCACTCCTTCACGGGGGGTGTGCGGACGGCCCTCTGGAGTGGGGGGTCGGCCTCGCTCTCACATGTTCTGCGACTACTGCAAGAAGCCCGGCCACCCAGAGTCTGATTGTTTCAAGAAGCAGCGTGACATGGGTCGCTCCACTCCTGCAGTTCGTGTGCCTCCGTCTGCACAGTCATTTACTGCCCAGGATATTGCCCAGCTCAAGCGTATGTTGGCTTCCTCTGGCTCTTCTTCGACGGGCACTGTTGCTTCGCTGACTGCTTCCACTACTGCTACTCCGCCACCGCCGCCTACACAGTCAGGTACATCTCCGTGGGTTCTGGATTCTGGAGCTTCTTTTCACATGTCTTCTGATGCTTCCGCTCTGTCTTCTCTTCGCCCTCTTGATTCTCCCGTCAATGTTCTTACTGCCGATGGCACACCTCTTCCTGTTGCTAGTCGTGGCATTCTTTCTACTCCATCTTTTTCTGTTCCCAGTGTTTCTCATGTTCCCCGTCTTACCATGAATCTCTTTTCCGCTGCTCAACTTACTGATTCTGGCTGTCGTGTTATTCTTGATACCGACTCTTGCTCTGTTCAGGATCGTCGCACCCAGGTTCTAGTTGGAGCTGGCCCTCGACGCCGTGAGGCTCAGGGCCTTTGGGAGGTTGAGTGGCTTTGTGTTCCTTCCTCTGCCACCACATCCGCCAGCTCGCATGCTCTTGCTGCCTCCTCCTCTGCATCCTTCCAACAGTGGCATCATCGACTTGGTCATATATGTGGCTCTCGCTTGTCCTCACTAGTACATCAAGGTGTCTTAGGGTCTGTCTCTGGCGATGTATCTTTACATTGTAATGGTTGTAGACTTGGCAAACAGACTCAATTACCTTATCCTACGAGTGAGTCAGTCTCTCAGCGTCCTTTCGACTTAGTTCATTCTGATGTATGGGGTCCTGCTCCCTTTGATTCGAAAGGTGGTCATCGCTACTATGTTTTATTTATTGATGACTTCTCTCGCTACACTTGGCTCTATTGTATGAAATCTCGCAGCGAGGTACTCCCTATATACAAGCGATTTGCTGCCATGGTGCACACCCAATTCTCCACACCCATTCGTGTCTTTCGTGCTGACTCGGCTGGTGAGTATATCTCCCAGATGTTGCGTGGTTTTCTTGCCGAACAGGGTACTCTTGCCCAGTTCTCTTGTCCTGGTGCTCACGCTCAAAATGGCGTTGCTGAGCGCAAGCATCGTCACCTTCTTGAGACGGCTCGTGCGATGATGATCGCTGCCTCTCTTCCACCCCACTTTTGGGCTGAGTCTATCTCCGCATCCACCTATCTCATCAATATCCAGCCTTCGGCTGCTTTGCAGGGTGGTATTCCTATGGAGCGTCTCTCTGGTCGTTCTCCTGACTACTCTGCTCTTCGAATGTTTGGGTGCGTGTGCTATGTTCTCCTTGCTACCCGCGAACGCACCAAACTGACCGCTCAGTCGGTGGAGTGTGTTTTTCTTGGCTACAGTGATGAACACAAGGGCTATCGATGTTGGGATCCTGTTAGTCGTCGGCTACGTATTTCCCGTGATGTGACTTTTGATGAGTCTCGTTCGTACTATCCGCGTCCTACTACCTCGCCCTTCTCGGTTGAGGATATCTCCTTCCTTATTCTTCCCGACACCTCTCCCTCGTTGCCTCATGTTCCTCCTCCTCCACCTCCTCCTATGATGAGTCCCACTCTTCCTGATACACCACCGACGCCACCCTCTCCACCTTCCTCCACTCCTTTCTCGTCATCCACCTCTCCACCTTTCTCTCCGATACATCGTCCCCTCTCTCCTTTTCCTCTCCACTACACTCGTCGCCCTCGTGCTGTGGATGATCCTTCTGACGTGCCCTCCACTTCCAGTGCGCCTCCTTCCCCATGTACATCGGTTCATAACCTTCGTTCTCGGACCTCATTACGGTCTCCTGATCGCTATTCTCCTTCCCAGTACAGTCTTTCTGCTGCTGCCGAACCCACTTCCTATCGGGATGCCATGGCTCAGTCTGAATGGCAGCTTGCGATGGCTGAGGAGATTGCTGCACTTGAGCGCACTGGCACATGGGATCTTGTCTCCCCTCCTCCTGGTGTTCGTCCCATCACTTGCAAGTGGGTCTATAAGATCAAGACTCGCTCTGATGGTTCTCTTGAGCGTTACAAAGCTCGTCTGGTGGCTCGTGGCTTTCAGCAGGAGCAGGGACGTGATTACGATGAGACATTCGCTCCTGTTGCCCACATGACCACTGTTCGCACTCTTCTCGCTGTGGCTTCTGTTCGTCATTGGTCTGTGTCTCAGCTTGACGTCCAGAATGCCTTTCTCAATGGTGAGTTGCGTGAGGAGGTTTATATGCAACCACCACCGGGGTACTCTGTTCCTGATGGTATGGTTTGTCGTCTTCGGCGCTCTCTCTATGGCCTTAAACAAGCCCCTCGCGCCTGGTTTGAGCGTTTCGCCTCTGTGGTGACTGCCGCCGGTTTTGTGTCTAGCGACCATGACCCTGCGTTGTTTGTCCACACCTCACCTCGTGGTCGGACGCTCCTCCTCTTATATGTTGATGACATGATCATTACTGGCGATGACTCTGAGTATATTGCCTTTGTTAAGGCCCGCCTCCGTGAGCAGTTCCTGATGTCAGATCTTGGTCCTCTTCGCTATTTTCTTGGGATTGAGGTTTCTTCGACTTCTGATGGCTTCTACATCTCCCAAGAAAAATATATTCAGGATCTTCTTGCTCGCGCCGCTCTTGGTGATGAGTGCACAGCTGAGACTCCTATGGAGCTCAATGTTCAGCTTCGTGCTACCGATGGTGATCTCCTCACCGACCCGACACGCTATCGCCATCTTGTTGGGAGTCTTGTCTATCTGGCTGTCACTCGTCCAGACATATCATATCCTGTCCACATTCTGAGTCAGTTCGTCTCTGCTCCCAGTTCTGTCCACTATAGTCACCTTCTCCGTGTTCTACGATATCTTCGTGGCACGATTTCTCGCCGCCTTTTCTTTCCTCGCTCCAGCTCTCTCCAGCTCCAGGCCTACTCTGATGCTACGTGGGCCAGTGATCCTTCTGATCGCCGCTCACTGTCTGCCTATTGTGTTTTTCTTGGAGGATCTCTCATTGCTTGGAAGACGAAGAAACAGAAGGCAGTTTCCCGCTCCAGTGCAGAGGCTGAGTTGCGAGCGATGGCTATGTTGACGGCTGAGGTGACCTGGTTGCGATGGTTGCTAGCTGACTTTGGTGTTTCTGCTGCTGCACCGACTTCTCTATTGTCAGACAGTACAGGTGCTATCAGCATTGCGCGTGACCCGGTGAAACATGAGCTCACCAAGCACATCGGCGTTGATGCCTCCTTTGTGCGTGCTGCTGTGCAGGATCAAATTCTTGCTCTTCACTATGTGCCCTCCGAGTTACAGCTGGCGGATTTCTTCACGAAGGCACAGACTCGAGCGCAGCATGGGTTCTTCCTCTCCAAACTCAGTGTTGTTGACCCACCATGAGTTTGAGGGGGGGTGTTAGATGTGTATAAGTAGTGGCCTTGTGCCCCCTGTGTACACTAGTTGCTCACATTGTAACAAACACAAAGCTTAGAATAAAATTTTGCCCATAGTGGTTGGAAGATTACAATTTCCATGTAACACCACATGCTTGTGTATCACTCAACGTAACAATTTCAGCAGCATTTCATCATTATGGTTTTTAGGGACCTGGCACATTCAGTTAGCAAGGGGTATTTGGGCCAGTAACTGAAAATAAAAGAACAAGTCTTCCAAACTACTCCCTCGGTTCTAAATTAATTGACTCGTATTTAGTTCAACTTGTACTAAATCTAAGTCAATTAATTCAGAACGGAGGGAGTACATGGTGGAGCCACGACGAACTCGCATGAATGGAGATATGGAACCGGAAATTTTTCCATTGGTATATATCTGGAACTTTTAAATACCAACTGGAGTAGCAGTGCACAGCAACCACAAATTGAGCCTTAAAGTTGAAACACCACATAATAGTACCAGATATTATTACTGTTACAGTTTATAAATCGTACATTTGCTTTAAGCTTTACTTCTTCTGAGTCATCTCACAGAAGTTATTTAGTCAAGTAATCAAAGATGTAAAGAGTCAGATGCCAAGAAAACAGCCCGCAGTGCTCCAGCTTTCCTTATAATATTAAATAACTTATTGATATTATAGCATTTAATACAGAACAGGTTCCATTCGTTTTTGCAGATATCTGAGTTTGTTTCCTAATCATTTGGAAACTGTGAAAACATTGAAAATACATGTTTCGGAACTTCACTCAACAATCTATTCCACAAGATTCTCCCATAGGTAAATCATATTGCAGCATGGAACCTGATTGTTAGAAAAGCTTATCTATATTGCTCATTCACTCCAAATTTACACAGCTAGATGATCCACAAATGAAATCTAGGTGGCTATTAGAAAATTAACCAATTCCAGTAATTTTCTTTTAACAGCTCCAAGAAGATTCTTCCAAAACAAATATGAAAAGCAACCGCTTTCGTAATCGCAATTCGACACATTTAGTGACTGCTTCAACTGATTCTCAAAAGAAACTTACGTGGAGAATGTACACCCATTCCATCATCACTCCCATCTTCCATTTTTGCGGGTTTCCTAACTCGTCCTTTCAAGGATATGTCGGGTCCATAATGCCTCTTACGATGTACCTCCATGACCTTTTCTTCGCCTACAAGGATAAACATAAATAAAGAATAATGCATCCAAAATTGCAAACCAAGAGATCTAATTGGAGACCAACTTCCAAAACAGTAATATTTTAGCATCCTGGCCCCATCTGCAAAGTAGTTCGACGCAAACCTTGCTTAAAACAATCAGGTTTCAGAGGCAAGGGATAGTTATCTTCGACCAGCTTAAGAAGCAACTCTCTAGGACCAGAGATGAAGTCTTCCATTTCAACACCCTGCCACATGCGTTTGAAAAAACAAAGACAGTCCACATAATCAGCTCACCTCACCTTGCTTCACTCTAAGAATACATTAAAAAAAAGGAAAAGCTAGTGGCAAGACGAACATATTTTATAATAGCTTCCTCTGTTCGAGCTTCTCCAGTGCTCTGGAGACCAATCACCACACAGTTTTCTTCTGCTAAGGCTTCTTTCACCAATCGCACAACAGCAGGCACCTTTGCAGACATACACAAATGCCTAAAAAAACGCTGCCAAAAAAATCATTGTTATTTATTTATTAACAAAATAAGGTGATGTTTGAGATATGAAGCCAATGATATGCCAGAATTCACATATACTGCATCAGAATTTCCTCTGTGGTCTAAATTTTGTAGTTTACACATGGGAGTAATATGACCCTTTTGGCAGAGACGAGATCTATGAACTCCAATAATTAACAAGGTTGTTACGTTTATAATATACAGTGACATAAAGGAAAGAGGAATCACCTGATGGCTGGCCCAGTATAGACGCCATATCTGAGCTGAATTGCCCTTGTCTTCTGCATAGTACTCGCTTGCCGATAGGAGTTCAACACGCAACTCAGTCCAAAATTGAGCTGCCTTTCTATACATATTCTGCATGATTAGATTACGAAGTACAAATTAATCATTACTTTTGTTCCATACTATATCTCAGACTACTGGGCAGAACAAAAAATTGTCAGCGATGTTAAACTTTAAAAGAACGATATTTTTTTATGCGATGATAAATCACTTTGTAGAGCAGAAAAGATAAATTATTCGAGAAAACTAACCATAAATTAAAAATTAAAGGGTAAAGACAGTAAAGTGACTTTACCATCATTCTTTCCTCTAGAGGTGCCTCCACAACATCAAAATCAACACCCTTATAACTTAGTGTGCGGCAAACATACATACCCCTGGCACATCAACAACAGCAGTACCAAAAATGAATCATTTTGATTGAAATGGAAACCAACGCAACAAGACAAGTTAAAGCTGAGTCACTGAGAAGTTCCAGTAACTCTAACCTTGCTTTCATATCCATCGCAACAAGTTCAAGAGCACCCACACCACCCTTCTCAAGAGCACCTGAAAATTGTTTCAATAAGCTGTCACAAACGATAAGCTCATCCATATATCCATTGCTTTCACACATCCAATTTCTGGTAATAATTTGTGAGGCACAGGAAATATCATTTTAAGATTGAAATATTCCCGGTACTATGAAAACTTGCAGCTAAAATTGGCAGATCCATTTAAGTAACTCCAGTGTACTGGTTCTTTTCTCTAAAGGAAAGGAAACATATCATCCCAACATGACAAGAAAATCCATCAGTGAGCAGAAACAGTAAGAAAATTTGGCGGCAGTGGAACCAAAAAGCATCAGGTCGACAACCTAATCCAGCGGCTCAGCAGTTACAGACCTACAGCAAGCCAATTGGTGACATATTGGTAAGAAGATGGCAGCAGACAATGGATTTTCAGTATTCCACCAGGTGACAGTGAAGGTGCACTAATTCCACCTGAGGAGGTAAGTGAGATTCAAAAGAACCAGATTTGATGATGACTGAGGTCGACAGAGACAAGATGGGATCTGGACAACAACGAAAGAGCTCTGAAATGAATGATCAGGATTAAAGTTGGCAGCACAGATCCTTACCGGAGTGGTGTGATCGAGCTACGTGGACACTCATAGACAATGAATCAAAGATGGTGACAAGATAGTATGCATTGTAGGAGATGTCATCTAGTGAGTGACGAGGCCAGAACCAATGACAGCATCAAACCTTTGATACCATTTTAAAAGGGGGCCAACCGTATATCCATAACTGCCTGTATTGTTAAAATATTCGGAGTCCCAAACCTAGACCATGGACCTAATTAGACAAGTCATATTGTGTGAGTATCTACCTCACCAAGGTAAGCTCACATCTGACCTACACTTAGAGGTAGGTGGTCTGAAGTACGTGGTACTTTGCTATGATTTTGGAAAGGGTATGGATGTAAAGCACGATTTTCGTTTGATAAATTGGAAAGCATTGTTTAGTAAATGGTAATTACCTCTAACAGACCTCTGATGATCTTAAGGTACTGCCAGATCGCTTCTGAACCACCCTTTGCAGTAGATAATACTATTATATGCTTTTAAATGTACTAGCCTACTACTGCCCCTGGGACTCTGCCTTTGTATATCGGGGGGGTCAGAGTTGTTATGATGATAGCTACTATTGGAATGTCCAAGTGACTCTTATAACTGCTAAATAAAGTGAGGCTCTGTGTGCGAACTAAGACATGGTACATAAACCAAAGAAAAATTAGGAGTTGACTAGTTGAGACAAACATAAACCTAGAAATTGGTGGAAATTCTGAAATGATGTTCCGTCTCCCCAGAGACCAAGCCGAACCATGTACCCCAAATTTCTAGGCTCCGATGCACCAGTTGCAGAACAGTAAACCACTCGAGCTTCAGGTAACAGTTCCTGTGATGTTTTGGGCCATAAAGTGTGAAGAAATCATCAGAGAACTTTTAAAATACCATCTCAAATACCAAGTAATATGTCAAAGTGAGAAATATAACAACACCTGAGAAAGTAATGCATCTTTATTACAGGGAAAGAAAAGGGCATATCCATAAGATTGTTATGCAAACTGCAGATTAACTTTACAAATATTCTGACACAATCAGAGAATAGAGACCGTCAACTTAGCCATGAACATTTGTATATATGAACTTCAGAATCTAGAACATTTTTATATGGAAAAAGTCATCTCCCGTGATAAGTTGCCTTATATAAATTTAATCAAGATTTATACACGTGACAGGACAATCTAGGTTTAAGGCTGTCATGGTTTCACCATATTTCATGAGTATGTAATTTATCTAAAAAATATATTTACACCTACTATGCAGTGAACAGGTATAAAAATATAAAATGTGTGCATAGTTGTTAGATATACATTGTAGCTGTTTTCGTATCCTCATACAATACGTGTATAGAGCCACGCAAGTTACATTTGTCTGTAACACTAGTAAGGTTCTGCTCATCACAAAGAGAACAGAATTAAGAAAACACAGCAAATTACGCACACGCACCTGGATCTCAAGAACTGCTTTACCAGTGCGAGTTGACTGGCCTCCTGCCTCAGGAATCAGATTTTTGGCCTTGTGGCACTGCAGAAAACAAAGCGTCTCAGCACACCAAATTAATGTATCAACGGGTTTGAATAGAAATTGGATGTTATCCAGAAGGCGCTAAACTCGTTCCATTCAACTTAATTTTTGTTTGTTACTGAGTTCAAACCAGGCCTGTCTTTACCTCATCAAACACTACAAGACCATCGAATTCAGATCCACACCACTGTACCAACTGCTGCAAACGGGAATAGCTTTTCTCAGAGGATGCTATTAAACTGCTATAAGTTACAAAAACCACTCCGTTTGTGATCCCAGTGGCCTTCGAGTCCAACTTAGAATATGGCAGCTTGTTTAACGCGTGCACTGCAGAACAATATATAGATATCAGTTGTTAATATCAGCAAATGAACATGAAACCAATATCAGATCTAGCTTCTGAGCGACAGAAGTATCATTCTTTAACTAAGTGTACGTGTTCTTCACTTCCACTTAATTGCAGAAAATACATGATGGGGATAGTATGGTTATCAATCATTGAAAAATATTTTTTGTGCTGGGAGTAGAGACAAAGATAAGAAAAACTGTATGGTTGAGTGGTTGGATTCCATTACTTCATGGTATAACTCAACTCCAGAATTATGTGTACTATTAGTTTGTCAAAAAGTAAGTGCTGAAAACACTGTCATCTTTTGCATACATATAAGTAACACAGAAACCAGCAAAATTAACAGCAGAAAGAGTAAAGGAGAAAGCTCTACTTTTACACTACAGCCTTCAGCAGTTGTCGAGCAGGCACTAGTGCGTACAACTGACTTTAAGGAATTGTTAGAAGTATGGTATTCATATCTTATTTAGTACACCATGAATGCATTCATCTTCAATAAATTGGTATAACAGCCAGCCTTCATGGCATTTGATCGAATTTAAATATAGTTACATGTAGAAGTATAATATAATTACAACAAAAATGCACATCGGATTGATAGGTCCATACACCAAGGATTACGAGTCGATGAGTCTCAACTTGTCGCTGGGGTACCGACAAGTAGATAAGTCGCCCTACTAGTCGTGAAAAATCACAACTAGTCGCAACTTTTCGAGGTTTTTGGTTTGTCGCTGGGGTACCGTCAAGTAGACAAGTCGTGCGACTAGTCATGACTTGTCGAGCGACACTTAATCTTGCCATGCACGCACGACTCATGTGCAAAAAAGCTTGTTTTTCCTACTAATCACCAGTTAGCCTAGTAGTGGGTTATCCAACAAAATACCAAACGCATCATGGTTTATCTAAACACTGTGAACACATCTACTCCAAGCACCATACTTCAAATGCTGTAACTTTTGGAAGACTATTTTCAAATGTTCTGACATGATATCTCAAACAAAACCTTATTTGCATGTCGGTGGAACCAATTTAGTAGGCTTGAAATTCAATGTGCTTACGACTCGATAATTGATGTGTGTCATATGTATAGATTATTACCTTCCACACATTTTGCACCAACATCATCCAAATCCCTGCGAGCGTCATATTTCAAGTCTGAGCCAATGGAAATCCACCTGAATAATCAAATCACTGTAAATAATAGAATCAAAGGCAATGACCAGCGGAAATGCAGAAAAAATAAATGTGTTCATAAAATAATTTACTGAACCCCATTTCTCGCACAAATCCTTACAGA
The DNA here is from genome assembly GCA_026929855.1 of Poa annua. Taxonomy (NCBI): domain Eukaryota; kingdom Viridiplantae; phylum Streptophyta; class Magnoliopsida; order Poales; family Poaceae; genus Poa; species Poa annua. The sequence goes on along the minus strand of CM049430.1, from coordinate 76,776,575 downwards.
GCCTTATGCCTTCCCTGTTGCCAATTTTCCCATATCAATCCAGCAATTGTACGGCCTTTACCAACACCAGCTCCATCACCGATAAAGAAACCTGCTCTGGGACCTGTAGGGAGATGATGAAGGTGCCTCTGCCATACAAGAACATAAGACTCTCAAGATATGCAATGAATATATATAAGCTTTAACAAAAACAAATCTCATCAAGAAGGCAGATCACCTGACAAGCATACACTATTGTTTCAATTTGTAAGCAAGACAGCGCCTTGGTGTCATCCAGTTCATCCATGATAGTCAAGTTGTAAGTAGGTTCAGGAGGTTGCACCGCTGATAAAGATGAAGTCTCTACCACCGGGTCTGGATGAGGAAGACCAAGAGAGAGCTTGGGAGGCCTCTGGGAAAAAAGAACATGAGCAATATAGAACTAAAACTGAAATACAACTAGAAACTCCAACGCACTGCCCTCCAGTTAACCACAAATTGTTGAGAAAAGCAATATCTTACATAGTCCATGAAAGTATCACCAACAGCGCCACCTTCATCTTCCTCACGCTCAACGTCAACTGCGACCTGTTTGAAGCAAGCTATTAAGTCATCGGAACAAAACAAGGCAGATGAACGGGAAAAACATCAGTTAGCGCATGCGCAAGCTGAGGATAGGCCATACTGTATGGGCAGTGCAGTGGTGAACTGTAGCAAACTCCTACTCTTCACCGGTAAGTAGATTCAGCAGGGAACCTCAACGACTTTACCAGTAATTAAAGACCTTGCCAGGAACTTGACTCTTTTTTTAGGAGTATTATGCTAGTAATCATAGAAGTTTTCTTATGGTATTCGTTGGAACACTGCAGAAAGTTAGTGGATGTCTCACTGGATGATTGATGTTCACGTGCTATTATGAGAAATTTAGTGAAGCTCAGGTTTGTTGTGCAACCAAAAGCTCAGCTGTAGTCATACACGTCACAGTTAAGTTTATGTATTTGTTAGGTCCAGAAGCCAACAGAGAAAGAAACGCACTACTTGTATGCAAGCTGAACTGTAAAACTCACTCATCGTGCTTATTATTATGCACATAATATAAAAATGTCCGAGCATGATAAATACGTACCTCGTTGATCTCCTCGGGCATTTCGGGCGGCGGGGCCATGGGCATGCGCGGCATCATGGGCAGGAAAGGCATGTGCGGCGGCATGGGTAGTGGAGGCGCGGGCGGAGGCGGCGGAGGGACGAAGCCAGGGGAGGCGGAGGCGAGGAAATGCTGGAGCTTGGAGATGTCGACGGCGAGGTCGACGTCGCACTGCGGGCAGCGGAAGCGGGAGAGGCCGTGAGGCACGTTGAGGATGGCCTTGCATCGCGCGCAGGGGAGCTGGATCTTGGTGGGGTCCACGCCCTGCGCCCGCGGCCCGGAGCGGCGGGGAGCGGCGGCGGCGGGAGCGGGAGGAGGAGGAGGCGCGGGGTGAGACGACTGAGGCTGAGGAGGCTGGGGAGGAGGAGCGGGAGGAAGGGATGGCGGCGGAGGCGGAGGCGGGGTAGGGGATGCTTTGGGAGGGGAAGAAGAAGGCATGAGCTCTGGGGGAAGGCGCTGCGCCATGCGGCATTTGGGGCAGATGAACTCGGTCATGCCGGGTCCCACAGCGAGGACGCCGCGGCAGCCGGCGCAGCGCACCTGGACAGCGGCCGCCGCCGGGGAGGGAGAGGGGGAGGCGCCGCTGCCGGCCATTGCGGGAAGGGGACGAGGATTTTGGCCGCGGAGGGTTTCCTACTCCTACCGGGGTAAAATGGAGGGTTTTCAGAGGTGTTCCGGGACTGAGAAAGATGCTGTTTTTTTTTACGCACGTATGCGGGAAACTCAGGGCCCATTCGGAACACGTGATAAAAAAGAGTATGTTCAAGCCTCGACTGAATTATTGAGATTTTCATGAAAACTGACATTATACTTCTCAAAAATTTAAAAGACATCAGCCGAGAATTAGCAAAATGAGTGAGATTATAGTTGGAAAAGGCGAATCACATGATTAGAAAAGCAGCGTAGATGCGGACAATCCATTTTGTCTTTTATTTTTTTATGCTTCCACCGTCAAAAACTACATTTTGATATTTCAAAACAATTGAAAAGTCGGGTGTTCATCTCCACGTTCCGGGCCCCAATCAGCAGATCCGCCACCACAGATGTTATCTCGGCACCATGCATGCTGCATGTCGTGGTGGTGGGTGCGATGACCGAGTGACATCGGAGACCGAGTTGCTTATTCGAAGAAACCGCGGCTTGACGCCTCCTCCTCCCTCGCGACGTACGCGAACTACGGCGAGGGCTCGTCGTCTTCCTCACGCAGTCGCCGACGGAGTCCGCCCCCCCCCCCCCCCCCCCCCCTCCTTCCTCCGAGGCCGAGGGGCGTGGCATAGGCCCCGAGTACTACGTCGAAGACGAGGCCGAGGAGGTGCGAGTTGGCCGAGATTGAGGAGGCGGAAGGTGACGGACCATCGCGCTGCGATGCACGTCGTCGAGTCCTTTCAGGCGAGGGAGGTCGCTTGCGCCAAAGGATGGGGGAGGCCGCCCGGGCCCATGTGTTCGACGTCTCTGACATCTCCTCCGACGAGTCCTTCTAGGTCACCGCCACCGTCGTAGACATGCCCCGATGAATTCTCTCGGGGCCGCACTTTGTGTAGTATGAATCTGTGTTCATGTACCACGATGAACTGTGTTTTAATTTCAGTAATTTCAGTGAAATGTGATCATTTGCGATGAATTGCTCGTGTATTGTGATGACATACGATGAACTCTGACGAACTAAATTATGCGGGTGATGCTTTTTTTAAAATTTATGGTTTAGGCTACGGATTCTGATCTGTGCCGATAGCAACACGAACTACAAACTCGTTTTCGATATCACTTACTCGTATTTTTAGTTTTGGATTTACGGGACCGTGAAGTGCACTTCGTTCTCCGTGGCATTGGGATGTGACAGGGACCGGGGAGTATAGATAGTCTCGTGTGTCTGCTTCCTTCCAATGGCACCGCCCACCGATGTGATATGGACTGGGTATTAATACAGTCAGTCTCGTATGACCACTGTCGTACATAAGGTTGGGTAGCCCTTTCTTCTCCGTCCATGGCGCCGATGTGATGGCCTGATAGGGACCGGCGAGTATCGAGTCATCAGATTTTCTCCTCGTCTCTTCCTGTAAAGTTGCGTTCACTCTTTGCTACTACAATCAGTCCTAGCAAGCCATGGCGGCAGCTCCACCGCGCCGGTTGCTGCTGTTGCTGTTACCCCAGCTTCTCCTCCTCCACGGCTTCTTCGCCGCCGCGACGCCGTCCATCACCACGAAAGCCGTGCCGCGGCTGCCGGGTTTCAGCGGACCCCTGCCCTTCTCCCTGGAAACAGGGTACGTGGAGCTGGACGACGGCGTCCGCCTCTTCTACTACTTCATCGAGTCGGAGCGCGATCCGGCGGAGGACCCTGTCCTGCTCTGGCTCACCGGCGGGCCCGGCTGCTCCGCCCTCTCCGGCCTCGTCTACGAGATCGGTCCTTTCTACTTCGACTTCGACGGATACACAGGGACTGGCCTGCCTACTCTGCTCTACAAACAAGAGTCTTGGACCCAGGTTCATGCCCTTCCTTGCTCTTCTTTCTTTCTTTCTTTCTTTCTTTCTTTCTTTCTTTCTTTCTTTCTTATGTCAGTATGTGATAAGTACTCCGTATGTCTTATTACTGGTTTTCACGAAAGACAACGCGCGATTGACGTTTTCAATTCGGTTTGATCATCATATTCTAGGTTAGCAATGTCATCTTCGTGGATGCTCCGACAGGGACAGGTTTCTCGTACTCTAACGCGGGCAACAAAACACTACCAAGTGACACCATTGTTATTCAGCAGCTGCACATCTTTCTCCAAACGGTTCTTCCTCGCTGTCCTTTTTAGTGTGTATGTGGTTCGCCTACCAGAAAGTACAGATTAATCAAATTCTTCTTCTCTGCAGTGGTTTGCTGAACACCCGCAGTTTCTGCCGAATCCCCTCTACATTGCCGGGGACTCCTATAGCGGCATAATCATACCTTCTCTCGCCATGAAAATTGCTAAAGGTAGTTCAAGTTCCATCATGATTATCAACAAGGATTAATTACTCCTTCATTCACAAGTTTGTGCAAACCGTGCATTTCTGTAACGAGTAGTACAAAATGTGTTGGTTAACTACGCGTCTCATTACAGGGATAGAATATGGTGATGAGCAGCTCACCAATCTAAAGGTACTCTTTACTACTTCCACAATTTCTCTTTTGACATAGTATTATTCAAGGGTCAACATTGTGTTATTCTAGTGTTTAAATCTTTCACAGGGATTTTTATTAACATGTTTCTAGAGCTTTATATCTATGCAAGTCTTTTTTTAGGGAAGGCCGTCATGGCTAGCTTTATTAATCTTAAACAATAGTTACACCATCTAGTAGAGTTTGAACAATAAAGCTAGGGGGCTCATCGACCCAATTACAAGAATTTTGATCAATCAGACTAGACCTAGCTATTACATGAGCAACATTATTAGTCTCTCTAGGACAGTTATTAAACTCGACCTTCTCAATCTGACAAGCGTTTTTCTTCAGAATTCAACGTTTAACTTTCTCTAATGCCTTGGCCTATATGAAAATTTCTTTTCAAATTCGTATATGTGTGTTCATGAATCTGCGACCCTCTTATACTCTCTATAAGGAGTGATTAACTAATACCAACACAAATTGTGTATTAACTTACCAGGGTGTCATTGCTGGCAATCCATTGACTGATACAACGACGGACATCAACGCTCGAGTTCCCTATCTTCATGGAATGGGAATTATACCAGATGAACTATACGAGGTGACATAGTATAGTAATGAAATCATATAATTTAATAGTTTAAGATCTAATTTTATGCCACCCGAAAATGACAAGTATATGATTTTGCACGCATCTACTGTATGTTGGCTGGCTTCTAATCCTTCTCAAGAAAATATAATGCTTCTCAATCAAAATGACCAAATATACATTGACTCCAATTCTGAATAAGGTATAGTGTGTTCATATTTACTATTGCACTATCAAATCCGTTAATTCGCAGGCTGCTCGTGAAGGCTGTAAAGGAGAATACCGATGGCCATCAAACGCTAATTGTGCCAATTACCTTCAAGCCATCTACGACGTAAGTGGCAATACGGGCCATGACTATGTTGATTACATGATGAACTTAGCTAGTAGTAAGATCTACTTGGTGGCTTTTAAGTTTTAACTGTTGGTTCTGGCTGGGATGCAGTGCACAAGGGGTTTAAATGATGTACACATCTTGGAGATACTCTGCCCAGAATATCCAAACCTCGCCATTCACAAGCAGCAGACATTGCGAGATAATGGTAGGAAAGGGCTATTAGGGTCTGCGGTATCGTCTGTGTGCAGGGTAAACGCGTCAAATATTAATTTCATTTGTTTTTTATTTTCAAACTTCTTATTACTTTCATTTTATCGTTATGATTGTATGATGTGAACCGTTTTGCTTCATTCGGTTGATGCAGAATGCAACATACTTTCTATCCGAGTTATGGACAAATGACGAAACTGTGAGGGAGAGTCTAGGTATTCACAAGGTAAGATAGAGATACATGTTACAGAGAGTTCCCTACAACGTTTTTGCGTGGAGGGGATTCTCTGCATACCATCAATGAAGCCCCAGTTTTCTCCATAACAAAGAGCTTTATTCCGTTGATGTGGTGTATAATGTGCAGGAAACAGTTCCATCATGGCTACGATGTGATTTCAATCTACCTTACACATATGAAATCTCCAGTACAGTGTATGATCATTTAGCATTGATTAATAAAGGATACCGGGCTCTTATCTACAGGTAAGGGAGCGGATTGTCTCTCTAAAACTTGTTTCTCACATCTCAACTCTAAAGTGAATTCCAGTTTTCACACCTATTTTGCCACTTGTGACACTGTTTACTTCATTTAGCAAGTCTTGATCATAATTACTCCATTAAAAAATGGTGTGCAAATTTTTACCCCCTTTAAATATTTGATAACAATTTGGCTTGGGGCTCATGGACGTAGAATGCCCCACATTGCGGTGCCATTTGGTCATATGTACGTGACTACCGGGTCCACTAGTAAGAACACACCTAAAATCTGATAAGAGGTGAAAATTGGCACAAGTTTTATTTCACTAGGATGAGAACTTTCTAAAATGAGGTAATTAGTGTAAAAATGACAAAGAGAGATAAAAACTACTCCCTCCATTCCATTATTATTGTTGCGAGGTACAAACAAGTTTATACTATCCAAGTGTTGTTTCTCCGACACTTATATCGAACCAGAGGTAGTATAATTCACTCCTAATTCTGTAATGTGTTTGACTGAATAGTCAAGAAATTTACTTTCATGTATGATGCTGCAGCGGTGACCATGACAGTAAAATATCTTTTGTTGACACCCAAACATGGATCAGACAACTTAACCTTCCCATCACATATGAGTGGCGACCATGGCATGTGGACGGCCAAATTGTAGGGTAAGGACCAACTCCCTATTTATGTTGTTATGTATATATTACTATTACTCAGAAGTATATAGTGCTTATTCATGGCTGGAAAATAATAGTTATATCCTAGATTCGGTGACGACTAAACTATTTTAATTTTGATCAATATAATATCCTTATGAATACTATTTATTTATACATATAGAAACCTATAGAAAAGCTACATAATGTGTGGAAGTGGCTTTCGATAAAAAGATGCACATATATTTCTCAAGTATAATATATAAATTTCAAAAGATAACAAAATCAGTGAAATAAAAATCAACAACGGTAGCTTTTCAAATACAGGGGAATGCAGTAGTACACTTGAGAGATACCTTTCAACGCTCAAATAATGTGACATGAAGGGGTGCTGTTAGTGAAAGCTAAACATTCCTAGTTCATTGTTTGTATGGACGTCAAGTATCATTGATGCCTTATACATTGTTTTTATTTCTCCTTACTTTCGTAGATACACAAAGACTTACTCAAATAATCTGACATACGCGACTGTAAAGGTACGTGTTAGAAACATACATACAGCTTTCAGTTTGAACTTGGCTTTACCGGAGTCCATTTCATTTAGGAAACAATTTACCAAATCAATGAATTGGTTAATTTAATTACGTGCACATGTAGGGTGCTGGACACACCGCCCCGGAGTACATGCCCAAGGAGTGTCTTGCTATGATAGATAGATGGCTTTCCGGTGAAGCTATTTGAGCAATCGACTCTTCAAAGAGGACGTTGTGAACGTCAATTGTATATTTAGGAGAATATATAGGTAAGTTGGAAGATATTGGCTCAATGTAATGTGTTTCCGGTGTTTATGTGTACATTTAACTATTCTGTAAACTCCCTTATACCCTTTATATCAACGAATGCAGCAATGCTGCCTTCATTATCAAAAAACGTTGATCACACTTGCCGACGGTATGTATTGTTTCGTTTGAATAAGTTGTCTTTCGGCTCGCGAATTCGGAAAGTGTATGGTGTGAACAACGTAAGTGGATTCTGTTCATGGATCAATGAAATTACATCAAGAGCTCTCTATATCTGAAATGATATTTGCACTGAACATAATATGTTGACAGACGAACAACTGCGTCATGCATGCATGTTCAACAGAATAAAATAGTGTTGCGCAAAACATAACAAACCAGATGTAGCTAGCGCAAGAGGATTCAGGTATCAAAACATGACTAGATCACAGGAGCAAGAACAACAGCATGTTTCGTTTGCATGATCGAATTACAATGACGAACTCATTCATATACAGTGTAGTAAGTTTGAGTCAGTCTCCTCTAAATTCTAATGTAGTACACAGTTTGAAAGAAGTTACAACATAGGATCTAATGAAGAGGTGCAAACGAGCAGAACTGGTTGAGTCCCTCGAACTCGAATGATGGAGCTTGAACATCTTCTGCCGCGGCAATGGCATTGTGATTGGACCTCTGCTTCTGGAGCTCTTCTTCCTCGTCCTCGTACAGATAATCCAAAATCTGGTCAATTGATGCCCCTAGCCGGTCGATGTCGATGTCTTCATCAGAAACAAGCTCAAGCTGTTGGATGTTGTCGTGAGCTTCGATCGGGCGAGTCGTTTGCTCCTCTTCTTGGACAGACTGCTGGTTCTCAACTTCCATCGACATCGGGGGAGTTTGCTCCTGCCCGAAAAAGTCTTCCCAAGAGAAAGATAGCGGGTCTGTGTCGTCGTCAGCTTCAGATGCGGCAGGCGTGAAGAACGTCGGACAGTCCTCGTACTCCACCTCAGGTTCCGGAACAACAGGGACGGGGGCGGCGATCCTCGTCTTCTTGCAGCAGCTTGACATGTCGGAGGCGGATACCGGCGCTGGCCTCTTCTGCGCGCTCGCGGCCATGGCGACGGGCTTAGCTGGTTGCGGCGCGGGTGCCTGCTCTGCCGGTTCTTGACGACGAAGCTGCCTGTACGCGTCCGATTCTTGGCGTGCGGCGGCGGGCGGATTGGGGGCCAGATGGATCCTGCAGAGCACCATCTCCCCTTTGGCGACGACGGCCTGCGGCAGCAGGCAGCGATACTCCTCCATGACCCAGCCGGTGGACGCCTTGTCCGTGCCCTTGCCCTTCTTGAACGACAGGCTCCGGGACTCGCCGATCTTGACGCCCTCGACGTCGTAGACGTCCTCGGTCTTCTGCACCTCCCAGGTGCCAGCGCCGGCGCCGCGCGCGCACCGCCTGTTCTTGGCGTTCCGCTTGCAGGTGGTGAAGAAGAAGCGGTCGCCGGTGCTCACAGCGGTGGGCACGGGTGCGAACCGCCTGGCGAGGTCCTTGGGCTCCTCGGAGCCGTAGATTTCGGCATCGCCGATGAGCTTCTCGGCGCCGTGCATGGTCTCGCCGCGGAGGAGGCGCGGCAGGAAGTAGCCCACGGCCTCCTCGGGGGTCGGCACGAAGCGCTGGAACTTGTAGACCTCGTCGATCCCGTCCATGTCCATGGTTCAGGGGCTGCTGTGCTCTCTGCTCCGCTCTGCTTCTAGGTCGATGAGAAGATTGGCGGCGAGATGGAGAGATGGAGATGGTGTGGAGTGGAGGCGTGTTCAGTTATTTATGAGCTGTGCTGGGTTTCCATATCTGGAGTCCGAGATGCCACTCCTCTTCCAGTTTCCACCAATTTGAGTTTCCAAAACTTGCTCGCCCCGTTTCCATCCCCTCTGCGCGTATATTTTTTGAATCCGAGAAATTGGTGCTTGGCTGGCTAAATCTCTCTACGTTTGCCTATAGTTATTTGTCACGCTCGGCTGTAAATAGGTGTACACGGCTGTATCGTTGTAACAGTAACGCTGTTTGGATCGATTAAAATGTCTAAATTCATATTTTGAAACGATCTATCCAATAGTAATGTAGTATGTACACATGTGTTTGTAATCACAAGGTTATTAGACTAAAAAATTAATTTGGGAACCAACAACTTTTTTCTCGTGTGATGTTGTTGGATTTTATTGAATTGTTTGACCCATGTTGACTTGTTGGTGATGGGCTTAATCCAAACTGAACCCTAAGAGGCAAAATACTCTCTTGAGTCTTGCCCCTCCCTCTCGACCTCCTGTGCATGTTAAGATTCTCCACTCTCTCGCCCCCTCGCGGGCGACGGGGGGAGAGGGGAACCCTAGCCTCCGCCACCCACCACCCTCCTCCATCCACCTTCCCTCCCTCCACCGCCGCCAAAGGGTGCGGCTGGGCAAGGCCTAGCCGACGGTGGCGGCGGGGACTCTCCTCGTCTCCTCGCCCCCTCCCACACGGATTCAAGGCCGGCACTGGCGGCGGCGAATCAGCTACGAGGGCCTAGACGTGGTATCGTCGGGTACCACGGCGTGACGTCCTCGACTTCTCGACAACGCGCGGCGGACGACATGGATTTTTCTTTGGGTAGATCGACGGCGAGTGGGGCGGGCTGGCCGATGAGAACCGGGCTCCGTTTTTGGAGCCGACGATGGTGGCGTCCCCGGACGTCATCACCTTGTTGAAGGCATCGTTGCTCCGCCCTCAACCATTTTGTTCCGGGGGAACCCTCAGATCTGGTATTCCAGATCGGACGATGGGGTCACCTACGGTGTCGTTCACCCTCTTGAGTGCATCATTTTGGAACACGAACTACCTGGAGGGGTCAGCTGGCGGAGCAACGGCAAGCCATGCTTCAAGCTAAGTCAGTATGGATCTAATTGAGGTTGTCATCTACCACGTCGACGTCGGTGTGTCTCGACGGCGTGACGATGCGGGGTCTCGATTTCGAGTTGATGGACTCACGCATGGTGGCGTTGTCTGGCATCGTGGGGATGCCGACGACAGACCGGATTTGCGAGGTCATGGTGTTGATCCTTTCTAAAGATTAGTTCGTGGAAGACGGCGGCAGCGACTAAAGCGTACATGTCGGTGTTGAGTGTTTAGCTTAACTGGTACTCCAGTTTTAGATGATGTTTGTTGGTGTTAGTCACCCCCATCATAGTGGTATCGACCCTTATTATCGAGAGGTTGACTTCAGTTTGTTTTCAACATTGTATTTTGTAAATCTGGTTGGAATTAATAAGTGCGTATGGCTGTGTGCATCACTCTCGATGCAGAGGCCGAGAAATCGCACCCTCCTTTTCTGAAAAAAAAGCAAAATACTCTTAACTCATCCAAGTGATCATGAGGTGAGAGAAATTTTAAAAATATTTTCTTATATTTACTTTGAGAAAAAGCCTGTTTGAATCAGATTTTTTTCATACCCCACCTCGTGTATTACTTAGTTTTGCGTCACATTTTAAATTTTCTCAGTTTTGACCCCCCACCCCCCCCCCCCCCCTCCCTCTCAACCTAGTCTCACGAATACGAAGAAGAACCGTTTCCGTCAAATTGAACGGTTACTCGTTGGCAGGTGGGTCTCGAGAGTAATAACCTTGGGTTTTCTCACTCCTGACTCATATATGGTGGGACATTGAGAGTAAGTTGTTAGTATCACCTCGTCAGTTTAAAGCGTGTTTAAGCGACTTACAAAGATTAAAGTGAAACATATATTCTCCCAAAGTTGGGATGTACCATATTGATTCAGTTGGTAATATTGGAGCTAGTTGTTTTTAATGATTTAGAGATAATTTGATGATTAATTCGTGATCAACATTTCTACTCCCTCCAATCCTAAAAAAGTGTGGGAGAGTGCACATAATTAGCTCGTTCTTGACGAATGGATGGAAGATTTAATTAATGGATTGACGGTTTAATTAATGTAACCAGTGGCAAAAGACGAAAAACAATTGCGGTCTGAGCAAACTCTAAAGTACTATAAATATTAATGTTGGATACAAAAATTAAAAAGGCGACGTATCCTATGCATCCCAGCGTTTTGTGTATCCGTGCATCCGTCTCGTACTGACCATCTGATCTAAATGGCAGGCACCGTATCAGTGTGGTGATTATTTTGCACTTAAACGCCCGCATCGACCCTAATTACAAAATCCTTGCGTTTAACTCCTCTAGAATTTCTGTAGCATCAGAGATGGAATGCATCGTTCTATACCGAACCAGATCATGGTGACGATGACCGGAGAATATGCCGCCGGCCGTCGGCGACTAAACAAATCGTTTGTCTCGCGGCAACTGGTATGAACACCGGATCGTACACACATGTGCTGGGCATGGGTGTGTTCAGCTTGAGTAAAGACAAGATGTTGTAGCTGATCGCCCGCCGGCCGTCGCTGCCGATCGACGCGCCGCTGCCGCACATAGGAAGCCGCCGGTCGCCGCATAACATGGTCCCGGCTGTCTGCCGGCCGTGCGTTGCCAGGTCGTCACCGGCCGCCGCCTTCGTGTAATCTTATCGTCGATCAGACCTCAGATCCGATTCGTTCGATCTAGAATAAAAACAAAACGCCTCACACAACAAAGGGAGTTCTTTGTAAAGAAATAGAACATATAGTGTCCACGCGGGGAGGTTAATGCATATTAGGCACGGTTATGATGATATGCGTTCGATTTGAATCAAATGGCTGAGGTTTGAAGGATGCACGGATACACAGAACACTAGGATGCACAGGATACGTCGCCAATTAAAAATAATCTAGGAAAATTAATACTTTAAATGATCATAAACATAATCAGTTAGTGCAATGAAAACAATGACATATTTAAATAGATATATATATATCCTAGAGTCATACAAATAATTTTTTAATGCAATGTAAAATTCAAAGGAACGGGAAAGCTCTACACTCTTGGAAAATTCTTCTTTTCGTTTTACCAAGATCAAGACTTTGAATATCCCTCGCTTGATGTTTTTTGTACCTAGATCAAAACTTTTAAATATCTCTCGGCGTGGGTGTGGAGGATCTGTGCATGCCTCGACGTAATATAAGTGGCGGGGCCAGAAAGAAATAGCTGGACTGGTCCATGTCTAGATACATTTTGATAAACTTGAGACACTTATTTTTGGATGGAGGAAGTAGAACGAATGATGTTTTTACTCACTAGCTAAGAATTTGAAGAACAAATGAGTGCAAAATAATGGTATAAAAAATCGTGGTATTAAATCCCTAACTAAGAATTTGTGAAAAAAGGAAGATCTTGCATCGTAGCCAATTGAAGATACATGATGTGTTAAATTGACTAGCAAAGCTAGCAACACAATTTTCCTACAACTAGGAGGATCTCCCCACAGTTGATTTTGCATCCAAATCGAACGATAATATTTCTACTAATCAATGTGTTGATAAAAACAAAATCAATGCTTGATTTTAATTGGTTTTGTCGGTGCATTACATAAATCTAGAAGGTCATTTGAATCAAAGAGGCCCCCAGTACCGACATTGTTAGGGATATAACTTATCGGTCGAACCAAGATAAAATAAGGGTAAATCAGCCGGTTTATCGACATATCGGGTGATTTATTGGCTAATTTATCTTATCGTCAGAAGCGACAAATCGGACGGTTTATCACAACACTCATGAACAGTGAATTCAGGACAGGAGAAAGATTTTCCAAAACCAGCTCCAAATACAACAGACTATCGCTCATACTAAATACTACAACATAATATAATGACACTGAATGGTGCAGCATATTTCCAAAGTCCAGCATATACAAAAACACTGTAGAAAGAATGAAAACAGGCTATCTACAAAAAAAACAATGCGCAAAATGCGACGCAGGTGCTCCTAAATTCTAATCACTAGTATGCACCCTACTGTCATATTTTGTGGATTAGTAGATTCCTTCGTCAGCAGAATCCGAAATATGCTGCGAAGCATCACAGATTAATTGGATAAATATTTCACGCTAAAAATGCACAGCATAGAAACACGAATTACATGTGCATCTAGAACGCATCAGAAAAATAAGTTCCGCTAAGCCATACTTTCAGTATTCATCTCAGGATAATCTGTGTACAGTGATCTCCAGGGGGAAAAGAGAAATGAAAGACACGAAACTGGTGCAACATATAATATAGCAAGATTGCTTTTTAAGCAAAGCATGTTGTATGAATGACTCGTCTATTGAAAAATGCACATCTGGAAGGAAGAGAAGGTATGATTATTTACCTCGTGTGATGCCTCGTCATCCTCATCCCCAGCCCCAGGTCCAGCTACTGGAGAGCACGGAGCATGCTGCAGACAGACACACGAGAATGAAAATCTGAAGGTATTTCGATGATAAACTGACTTAAATTTACCTGTGGAATGTCCGATGTCGCCATGCCACGCATACTCTCTTCCAAAGACTGGAACCGGTTATCCCAAGTTTCATTCAGCTGTTGTGTGGCACGATTGATCATCTCCTGAACCTGATCCTGCGTGAACATCTGCTTTGTCTTTCGACCTAAAGAACCTGAGATGGACTTTGACAAGGGACCTATCCGGGATTTGTCAATGATACCAGGGAGTCCATAGTACCTCCCTCGGTTGCGGCCCCCTACCACCTGCGACCATACAAGATGGGGGTCGAGTCCACTATCACCTGCCTCCTCCAAACGCCGCTGGAAGGCCTCCTGAAAAATATAGTATGCAGCACAGCTAATTCTAGTTTATTCGTTCATCTGAGTTCTGTGACACTGCAGTGTAATTACTAACTGGCTAATGATGTAAATGACTGGATACGTACCATGGTTCGCCTAGCTTTCTCAGTAACAAATTCCCCCTTACCACCGCCATGTTTATGGGTCTTATTAAATACTTCGACATCTGATACTGGTTTCCCACCATTTTCTAGCATCTATTTCAATTCAACAGGATTAAATGTAGGTGGCCAAGTGTATAAGGAAAAAACATCATCTCAGTCTTACCATAAGTTTGCGATGCATGGTTATGCTTCGCGAGCCTGCTGTGTGCTGGGCAGAACCTCCTGTAAACCGATTCTTCCTCTTCTGGGCAGAGACCTGCAAGACTTCTTCTGAAGCCCAGCGTTCACATAGCATCTCCCACCACTTTGGCAGCATCCATTCAGGAGGGAATGGCTTCCACTGAAGTGGGTCGTCATCCTCGCGCCCCACGGCTGCCGGGTCTCTACGCGGCGGCTTTGACTTTTTTCTAGCACCTTCTTCTTCCAAATTTGACTGTCCATTGGACTCAGGAACCTCCAAAGCTTCCTTCATCTTCCTTGATACAAACAACTCGACTCTAGCCCTTCGCTTCTCATCACACAGGAGTCCAGTAAACTGTCTGACTGTTCTGCGGTTGAATAGCTTCAGGCACTCTGCATCCCGGCCAGGGGCCCACTTGTAACGTTGCTGCAGTAATTTAAAAAATAGAAATATGTTCAGACATAGTTGATGAATTTACAAACACGTTCTTCAATAAAATTTCTTACAAGGAATTCATCCATGACCATAGCCCTTCTATCTGAATGATACTCGTGAAAGTGGAGAACCGATTGTCCTGGCTGTATTTCAGTTATTTGCTGACTATTAGCCCGTATGTAAGTTGATCCTGGGTGCCACTGTTTGAGAAGTAAAGTGATGGTAGAGGCCACCTTGGGACAAGGAGGATCAATATCCCAGGTGCTGCTAGTATAACAAAATGCTGAGTACATGAAGATTATTTTGACCCCAGGTATCTGACGGAGATGCAAAAGTCTGAGAAGACTTACTCCACATTAATCGGGGTCAGCACAGGCCTATCAGCTTCCCTTCGTGGTTCTATGAGCTTTGTAGGGCCACGCACTCTGCGCTTTTTAGATTTCTTATATCCTGTGCCAGCAGCATGTGCATCCTGCGTGAAATCAATTATGCAATTGCTTAACAATAATAATATTTCTGGAAACTTAATATTGCTTATTAAGATTAATTTCATTGATAATCATTAAGAATTCCAGTTACTAGAAAATGACGATGAATTTGCAATCAGAACTTCACATCTAATTGAGTTAATTATATGTCTTTTGCTGGCAGTGCGTCAAAAAAACAACGCATGGCCCTTTGCTAAAGCAAGAGAGACATGCCTGGGAATGGATAGTTTCTGTCGATTGGCAATATGGTAGTGACCGATGAACTGATGATCCTGCAAGAGCTACACCACAACCGACAACAGTGTTGGATATACCCTTTCAAAACAGTATTGGGAAAATACCCGATATAGCTGGTAGAAACATACTTGAAACAGAAGGCAAAGTGGCATTGGGCAAGGGAGCGGCAGTCAATAGTGGTGATGGTGCAGGGTCACAGCAAGCAGTGGCAACAGTCACCTGCTGGGGGATACCAGTGTAGGACCGGTTCTCAATAGAGTCCCTTTCATTTGGCAAATGCATAAAGCCTTTCGCTGCACTCTTGTATTGTCCCACAGCTTTATTGTGGTGACACTCAACTTCCATTTGCACAGGATGACAGTCATCTTGTATCTCTTGCCGTTGTGCACCACTTTTACCATGAGGGCATATCCCATTAGAACTTTCCTGGGGCCTCTCGTGCTCCTTAGCTGAACTGAAACTCTGATTGACAAGAGCACCCTTAGTCCCTGCTGAGTACTGCGGAACACGGTTAACTAGAGATATACCAAGTTCTACTGAGAGAGGAGGCAAGGTCATATCAATGTTGTCCAACTCGTTTGGTCCTGCTTGAGGCGTCTGCTTCTGAGACAATGGGCTGGGGTGAAGATTGACAATTATTCTGTCAATATCTGAAGGACTAAATTGATTTTCATCTGGAGAAGGAACTGGCTCCTGAACAGTATTGCCGTTCCCAATATCTTCTGGCTGGGCAGACAAATGCTTATTACATTTAAGATGAAGCTCTTCGATGGAGCCCCTATGTTTCTTCTTTTTCCCACCAGTAGTCCAGCTGCTCCTTTTCCCCTTCTCATTCCATCCAGCTGTGTTACCATTCGACTCAGCATGGACCTGTTGTGCACAAGCAGTATGACTCAGATGAGTTACTGTTTCCTGCTCCACAATACTAGACACTGAAGAATGTCTAGCTTTCTGGTTTGCATGACTTATAATGGTGTTACTTTGACGGTGTCCATGTACCTCCTCTGTATGAACTGAATAATGGGAAGGCGGACCTTGTGATTGTGGTGCATTGTTGACCTTACTAGGATGCTCCAGCACAATCCTCTCTGCACAAATGGATACAGAACTAGCAGATAGCGTAGCTTTCTTTGTAAACTTTTGCCTGGGAACAATACCGTTAGGCAATTTAATGTGTGACTCCTCTCCATGGACTAAGTGATCAACAGGTGCATCGTCTTCACGCCCCACATAAACGGCTGCCTTTGTGTTTGATCTGGGTGAATTGGTTGACTCTCTATGTACTGCCCGAACAGAAAAGGGTCCATGTGTCTGCTCAAAATGCATTGGCTTATTGTATCTTTCTATCTGCACCTGTCCTACATGAATTGCTTGGCTTATGGGCTCTTCCTGCACCCAGTTCACAACAGCACGTGAAAAAGGGATGAAAAGGTTACTAGACATCGTATAGTTGCATATACACATATAGCATAAAAGGAAAGCATCCTCCTCTAAGTTATAAGGTTTCCAGAAAGAATGACAGAATGAACGTAAACTAAAAAAACTGTCTTATAATGCAATGTTTGGATACCAAAAAGGGCACATCTGGTGAATCCGTCTACCTACATGCATCCCTGTATCCCCTTGTTCTCATCCATGTGATTGAAATCTTGTGGTATCCGTTTGCACCGGTGCAATTTTGCATATAGATGCTCATCACTATCCTAATCCAGCCATGTTTGGTTCAAGCCTATTAGCAATTTAGCATTAAATTAATCACAGTGCTAGTGTTTGATTTGTGTCAGGCCTGCTACCTTTGGTTGCATGATTTTCAACGAAGTTGTGTCTACTAGTCACCTATCCTTGCTCGATGTTCAAACAAACTACACGGCCAGTGGAGATTGAGAGCTCGAGATACATAAAACAAGCGAGATGGATGTCCAATTGTCGATCAGGATATTAGATGGCCAGTTAGAGCAACCACCGCTGTTGAAGTAAATTCGTGCCGCATGCTCTTAGCTTTCATGAGGGGATCTCGGAGGAAGCCACAGAAAGCTTTCAGCACATGTTTCAATCGTGAGGACGCTAGAGCCACGGCCGTCTGCTAGATGCAATCGCGATGGAGGGGGTTGTTGTTCAAAAAGATGGCTGGATTATGCTAGTGGCGGACTGATGGGTATCTTCGTGCAAACTTGCAGAGGCCCAGCGGATACCAAACTGATTTGAATCAGACGTATGAGGATAAGGGGATGCAAGGATGCACGAAGGAAAGCTGATTCACAAGATACGTTGCCACCAAAGAATCAGAAGTTGTTTGAAAGATAAAAGCAACTTAGCATAGTATCTTTCTATGCAAACAATCAATAAAAGCAACTTTCCATGCAAACAAGCAATAAAAGCAACTTTCCATACAAACAATCAATAAAAGCAAGTAGTCATTAATGCTTTGTAGGATTAGGGATCAGGGGAAAATGGAGGTAGGCAGGTAGCAATGTAATTACGTGATTTTGTGCTGCTTTCAGTAATGTGTACTCAACATAGACATATACTATATGTTTAGAATCTTCTAAATTTTATTAATGTACTGCTAGAATTCAACATCAATACATGGGAAAGAAATGCCAGGATTCCTCGGTGGTAGGAAGTACAAACGGAACATCTGTATCTAAGCAAGCGTTTAGAGAACAAGTAGTACGCAGCAAAAAAGGATGCAAACTCTTGGTCTGCTAGTGCCAATGTTCAAGCAATCTGCACCTGTACACATGAAGCATCTCGACAAAAGATGCAATGCAGTCCTCTAGTCCAATTTAAATCTCCAGTATTTAAGGGGGGGAATTTAGATGCTGGCACTAGAATTGCAGTTCATCGTTTTTAGTGCTACCCAATAACCCCGTCACTGACTGAAATGTGCAACACAAGAGCTAGAGCCAAGCACCTCAAGCCGACGCAGGGGCACGGGCGTGCGAGAAGCGACGCCCGGCGGCGAAATGACCTGGACGCCGGCATAGCAGGGCCGGAGGCGGGCCCCGTCGACGGCGAGGTCGGCGGCGCAGAGCGGGCAGGCGAGGCGCCGGAGGCCCCACGGCACGTCCAGCGCGGCGCCGCATCCGCTGCACGCCATCCGGTTCCCGGTCGCCCCTCCGCCGCGGCCGTGGTGGAGCGGCAGCGCGCGGCGGGGGCGCCGCGGGGGCATGAGCTCCGGCGGGAGGGCCTGCGGCATGGCGCAGCCGGGGCAGGCGAACTCCGTCATCCCCGGATCCACCTCCAGCGTCTCGCCGCAGCCGGCGCACCGCACCTCCAGGACTTCCGGCGCCGCCATCGCGAGGGAAGCGAGGAGGGCTTAGGTTTTGTTTTTTTTGTGAGGGTACTGTTGGGGAAAGTGAGAGCGTGGAGGATGCACGACAGATGAGAAGTGAGCTGACTTGACGCTCACTACCGCCGACAGGGTAAGCTGTCGGTGAACGGAAGGGAAATTTTCGCGGCTTGTGGGCCGCCGTCGAGAGCCTCAAAACGTTGGCGCGAACTCACGTTTTCTTGGCAAACTATTTTTTCTCACTGGGTACGTATTTGTTTTCAAAAGCCCTCACATGATCTGTGCACTTATTACAGTACTTACTAGTAGTACTCCCTTTGTACTCACTCCGTCTAAAAGTACGGAGTAGGTGTTTCCGAAGTGAGTTAGCTAGAATCGGATCAAGTCGGTCAGGTCTAGCCGAGCTTTGTTGGGCTCCGGTCAGGTTTAGGCCTGATTTTCGGGCTGGGTCAAGCTCAAGCCAAGATTTTTCTACATTGGGCTTTTAAGGCCCATCTTGAGAAATTGCTAGGTACACCCATTTCAAAGAGAACTGATATGGTTGAAGGGAGTACAAATTTAGCCTCTATTTGGCAGCTCGGTTTTTTCAAGAACCAATATTTCAATGTATGTGTTTTGATGACCATTTCAGGGTGACTTCTTTTGGGCTTATGCTTATGCATAAGCTTGCTTATAGATTTCGGTGGGTAGAAACTGCGGTGGACAGAAACTCCAAAAACTCCTCGGGACACTTCTTTTGGGCTTCTACTGTTTTGGCTTGTTTGTTATGATGAGTTGTAATATGTTTATTTTGCCCCTAAATTTGATATGTGTAAATATTTAGCAAATAATAATTCATGCATGCAAGAAGCAAGAAGGAATAACTGTTCAAATAAAATTATGACCAAAAGTAAAATATTGATAATTAAATAGTACGATTACAAGTTGGAACCTTAGTACAAATAAAGCATATGGAGATCTATCTCACAACTCCATCACTGCAAGAAATAATTACACCTTCTTGAGCCACTATTGTAAAATCTTTGGGCTGCTATTTTTCATCACACCAACAAAACTACTGGTAGTTACGTGGTCCAATCTAAGCTGCAAAAAATAGAGAAATAGATCCTTATTACTTGGACATATGTGTTGGATGTGCAAACAAATTTGATAGCCAACAACTCAATTATCCAACAATTTACACTAGTGTCATCTATATTATTAACAAGCATCATCTACTAGCATCCCTATGTAATTAACTAGCATCATTTACAAGCATCTAGTATTACCAAACATATCTTCAGTAGGAGCAGAGGACAACGACATCTTGTTTTTGCTGAAATCAGTACAGCAAAAGCATCTCAAGGTCGAGGCCGGGCGCAGCTTGAGGCGGGTGGAGTAGTACAGCAAAATCGGTAGACCAGCTTGAGGCGGGTGGAGCTGGGGAGGCCGGGCAGAACAACAGGCTTAGTTCATGGTCGCACGGAGGAGCAGCCTGCGGCGGGGCGGGGCAGACCAGACCACCGGGCGTCGGGCGGCGACGACCTTCGGGAAGAGCGGAAGCCGACGGAAATCGAGTTGGGCGAGCGGGATCCGACACCGGAGGGCGGAGATCCGGCGATTTCCTCGGTGGGAGAGCAGTGGCGGGGAGTTGGGGCCGGCGGCCGGAGATACTCGGGTGAGATCGTGCGGGCTGGGTGAGGACGAGTGGTGAGGTCGTGAGTGTTTTTTTCTTTTTCTTTTTTCTACAGAGGGAATCCACTCGCGGTGGCAGTTTGGTTGTAAATTTAGCGAACGGCATGTCTTTTTCCGGGGAACGATTCGCGAGAGCGAGGCCAGAAGCTCGGGAAACACCTCCCACCCAGTTTTTCCCCACTGCATGTAATTTGCCTTTTGAGGAGTTTCTCGGTGGGAAAAAGCAGGAGACTTCTTTCTACCTTCTAGGCTTCTGAACCTAGAAGCAAGATGACAAGCCCAAAAGAAGTCAGCCTCAGATGGATTGCAGGAATTTCAAACATAGAAATAGGAAAAATTAGATATCTAGATGTCATGTACTTTAATTACTACATGGTTTCAAAACACACCAATTTAGTAGAAATGCATTTAAATGGTGTACATAAACAAACAATAGAGTTATGCAGTACCGACAAGAGTAGAGAGAGATTGTGAGTGCAGTAAAAATCCTTTTATCAACGAGTTTTGTCTTTTTGCGCAGACAAAAAAATGTCGTTTTTTCGGGAATGATTTTATGAGACCTAGAACAATAAGATATACACACACTCACACACAAAAATTCTGGATAAGACGTTTTTAAAATGCTTTCGAAACTATTTAGAAAAAATACATGTGCCTCCCCCAAAATGAATTTTCGGTTGTAGGTGATGTTGATAGTTGTACTTTTTGTATCAATTATTTTATCAGTTGTAGGTGGATGAAATCACAAGATGTTGCGTTGTTGATAGATTCATGTCGGATGAGGTTTACTAAATTGTTGTCACATTTCTATATGTGGTCCTTCCGTAGTACTCATATTATTGGCAACTACATTCCAGTAGTGCCTCTATATCATAATACTCCCTCATTCCACAATAAGTGTCTCAGGTTTGTCAAAAAGAAAATTATCTATACGTGAAACATATTAAGATACATCATTTTTAGACAAACTTGAGACACTTATTTTGGAACGGAGGGAGTATATTATTTTTAGATATTTCGATACAAACAATAAACTGATGTATATAGACTCGTATGGTAGTGGTAAATCCACTCATTTTACTTCATATGTATATTGGAACAGATAAGACATACTCTCTCCTTGCCACAATGTAGTTCATATAAGTTTTTCATTAACTCAAACTACGTCAAGCTTGGCCAAGTTTATTAAGACAATTATGTATACCTCAAAAAATCAAATTGGCTCTAACTCATATGCTCCTGCTACTGCTAGAACAAAAATAAAATAAAATGTTTTTGCGTCTGTAATTACGCAGCCATTTTCGGTAGTAGTGATCGCTACGTTCATCCGGCCAGAAAACGAGTAAAGAAAGGCGAGCAAAACAGCAGTTTCAGTCGGCGCGCTACACGGTCGAATGAGAGTCGGCCAGTGGTCCCAGCCACCTAGCACAAGTGCAAGTAGTACTCCTAGTAAAATCCGAAATCCGGCGGCGGTGGCGGTGGCGGTAACCGCGCCGACGAGGACACGCGAGCGGCAACTACCTTGCCTTTTCCATCGGGGAGGAAAATGCGAGCGAGCAGAGCGCCGACAGCAACCACGCACGCGCCTGGCCGTGCGCGAGACCTCCACGAGTCGTCGGCACCGCGGAGAGCGTCGCCGCCCACCAAGAGAAACCAACGGGAAGCGCCACCCATGCCTACGCGGCGCGTGGGCCCACCTCCCTCCCTCTGTCCTCAGTCAAAGTCTCCCTCTTCCTCCTCTACATATAGCCGCACGATCTCCCATCCACCTCCAACTCACCAAAGCTCCAAGCTTTCCTCCTCCTCCAAAAGCCTGAACCAGAGCCGAGCCTCCACCGGTCACGCACGCGCCCACAGATCGTCTCGTCCTCATCCATCCATGGCGCCCAAGGCGAGCGGAAACAAGGGCGGCGGCGGCTGCTGGGGCCTGGAGCCCAAGCTCCGCGGCGTGCGGAAGCGGCCGTGGGGCCGGTACGCGGCGGAGATCCGCGACCCGGTCAGGAAGACCCGCGTCTGGCTCGGCACCTACGACACCGCCGACCAGGCCGCGCGGGCATACGACGCCGCAGCGCGAAGGCTCCGCGGACCCGCCGCCAGGACCAACTTCCCCTCTCCCTCCTTCGCCGCCGTCGCCGTCGCCGCCGCCGCCGCCGCTCACGAAAACGTCCACCAGGCGAGCGCGGGCAGCAGCACCGTGGAGGAGGAGTCGGCGTCCTACTCGTCGTCCCGGGAGGGCTCGCGCTCGCCCGCGGGGTTCCTCGCATCTGCGGCTGCGCCGGAGCTGGAGCTGAGCCTCGGGCTCGTCGTCCCCGCCACGGCGGCCATGGTGGCCGCGCAGCCGTACCTGTTCCAGATGGACCCGGGGATGGCCGCCGTCACGGTGGCAGTGCCGGGGCCCTGCTTCGTCGGCTGGAACGTGGAGGAGGGGAGCGACAGCACCGGCTCGTCGGAGGAGGTCGTTCACGCCGCCGTGGGCTTCGGGTTCGACCTCAACATGCCGCCGCCGGCCGAGATGGTCATGTAGAAGAACCAGATCGTCACTCTTCTGTTCTTATTAGCTGGTCAATTCGTTGGTTCGTTCTTTCGTTAATCTCCGTCCATCGGTCGATGGATTGGCAGTACAAGTAGTAGTGGTGGATTTTAGACCTAGCTGCTGTGTACGGTAACTCCAAAATGTAAATAGGCAGCAGCAGCATCATGCATCTGTCTTTGTGTAGTTGTAAACTTGCAACGCAAGAGCAAGGAATTACAGATTTACTACAGTTTACAGTGCAACTAATTCCGAGTTCCTATTTTGTTTTGCTTTGTTTCGTTTGAGACCCAACAATTCTATGTTGCATTTGTCAAACAAAATTTGCTGAAAGAGAACAAACAAACAATGAAGATGAACTTGGATCTGCATTTGCGAAGAAAATCTGCTGAAGAGAATAATAAATAAAAAATATAATTCGTGCGCGTAAAGAACACGTCGGTAGCATGAGCTGGAAGAGAGCACGTCGGCGCGCCGGCGCCGCCCCTGTGCTGCGTGTCGATCGACTTCACAATCACAGGTGTCGTCGACAGCAACGTGTCGATGTGGGCCCACGACGCTCCTATCCACGCACGCGCTCCGACGGACCGACCGACCGAACGCGGCACCGCACCGACGGAGAAGGTGCGCGACACCGGCCACCGACGCGTGGAGATTTGCTCACGTACTACTACTACACTTCCTGCAGTCCTTACCAAATCTGGAGACGACCGACCCTCAGATTTGCTCCCGGCAGTATACGCTCCTCAGATTTAAAATGTACTTTAAACGCAATTCAAAATATTTAAAATTAAAAGATACGGATACCTGTTGTGGCGAGTGTGGAGAAGACAAAAAAAATGAGCTAAAATTGGTCCCTTTCACAAGCCTACTTTTGGTAATTTCTTATTTTTTTGAGAAACACACTAAAACGCAAGATCTCATATACACGCGCACACACTCACCCCTATGAACGTAGGCACGTACACCCTACCCATATGAGCACCTCCGAGAGACTGAGTCGACGGGTCTTGAGATTGACGAAGTCACCACAGACGTCTCGCTGTCGACGGGAACGTCGCCTCCCACTGAAAGAATATTCCGTCTAAATGAGAAACACCAGCGTCAAACCTGGGGTTTGAACTCTGGTGGGCTGAAGATATAACCATCTCCTAACCATATTGCCACGGACAAATTTTCTTACTAGTCACATAAGATACATGTTATCCATACTCGGGCCACCCAAACGGTCGCCCAAATGTCTTTGGACGTGTCGGATAGATTTTCGTTCCTACTTATGGTGTCTAAATTTATTTCCTGTCCGAAGCGGCTCTTTTTTTTTTTTTAAATGTCAGCCCACTCACCAGGTTTGGTCGGTCGATGAGCTGCGTCGAACGGCGCGAAACGTGCAGGCTACGGAAAATATATACATGTCGTCTTTATCGGCTGTTTATTCCCGCCGCCTTTCACCGCCACGATTTGGAACCCCGCCTCCCTTCTTTCCCCGTCTCAAACTATTTGGACCCGCGTCACGCCACCCTCGTAGCTCGCCGTGACTTTGGTTTCCGGCAGGCCGACCATCGACAATTTTGAAACAAGACGTTTCAATGACTTCCTACGACCTACCTTGTTTGTAAGGTGTTCGATTAAATTGCTGGTGCGCCGACGATCGGGTGATTGACCAATCCACTTTGCATTGCAGATGGATAGCGACGATGAGTTGATGGCCACAATGTTATTGGAAGAATAATCCGCCGTCGCCGAGGAGGAAGATGAGAATATGGCTATCGTCGCCTGTCTTCTGCATTTTCAAACCGACAAGGCCACCGCCGCTACCGCACCCAAACGAGGAGGCTCGTCATTTGGGAGGAAGAAGACCAACCCGAGACAAAGAATGAAAGGACATTGCATGCTAGTCACTGACTACTTTGTCGATAATTCAGTATGCACCGACATAGTTTAAAGTTTTCAACGACTCTTTCGAATGAACTGTGGTTTGTTCAACGACGTCATGCATACTGTGAGAGAGTACGATCCAGGGTTCAAATAGAAGAAGAAACTGGGAATGGTTGATTTCTCATCCATCCAGAAGGGTTCAAATATAAGAAGAAAGTGGGAATGGTTGATTTCTCGTCCATCCAGAAGGGATCCATCCAGAAGTGCATTGTGTGTCATGAGAATGATTGTATATGGAGCATCTGCAGATGTTGTAGATGACTGACGAGGGATGAGATCGACAAATCCCTGGGTTGTCCACCCCGGGTTGATTGAGGGTGAGAGAGAGAAGCGTTGGTGATCACGACGGCTGACAAGCGGGGCGATTTACCCAGGTTCGGGCTCCCGGAGGATAACACCCTACTTCCTGCTTGTCTGATATTGATGGCGAGTAGCGATTACAATGGCGAGATTGCGATCTCGCTAGGGTTTGTGGTGGCGGCTATGAGCGTGTTCTTGAGACGAGCAACCCTCCAGGCCTTTATAGGTAGGCCAGGTCTCGGGTGAACGGTGCCGATGGCAATTACATATATGGCAAGCTACGCGACCTAACCGACTAGGACTGGGTCACATGATACCCCTAGTGGGCCTTCTGCGGGCCTTCATAAGCTTGGCGTGGCCCAGGTAGCCTCACCGTGGGGTAGTCGAAGAGTAGCCCCACGTCAGTAGCCCCCGAGTGCTTGGTTGAATCATAGAGTCGGGCAAAGGACTCCTTTCTCCTGGGCACGCCGCCAGATTGCTTGTTCTTGAGTTTAAACTCGTTTTCTTCAGTCGAAGAGGACACTCCCGATGGGAGTACTTTCCGCAGTCGAATTGCTCTGGCTTTGTCATGTGTGAATCTTGCTTCTATTCGGCCTGTTGGCTTACTTGTGGATTGATTCAGCTGTCTGAGCTTACTTCATTTTCTTTGCCACCCGGATGATTGTTTCGGGTTCTCGTATCAGTAGACTGACATACTTGTTTGTTTTCAGCTCTAAAGTTTACTACTCGAATCGTGTGTTCGAGTTGTACCGCTGCTCCGCGTCTTCTCCAGAGCCATTGTCTTGCTGACGTCATTGATGACGTTTTGTAGCACGCCGCTACGCCTGATGGGACGTGACGGGGGCAGGCCCCACTGTCAGTGTTGACTGTGGTCATCAGTTGTCATTTCTCTGATTTGGGCGCGAAGATTTCACGGCGTGATGATGGTGCCTTGATTCCCGTGCGTAGTGGACGGAGTGGGCGACGACGGTTGGCCTCTCCGCACGACACGTGACGTCTGGATGCGCTTGTTTGGAACAGTATCTTCGCGGTCGGCTGAGATTGATTGTGCACGGCATAAGTACTGCGCCGCGACGCGAGGGCAGGTCATCTTCTCCAATCGTCTTTGCCTCCATTCCTTGCTCTTTGCCATTCTTGCCTCCGTAAACTCCGTTCCATTTGTCCTCCCACCTTCTGCGATCCATCGACGCCATGGGCAAGTCGAAGATCGCCGCTAGCGCCGCCGTCGCTGAAGCCGGGGTGATGAAGAAACCCGATGGCGATTGGCAGAGGTCGACGGTGAAGAAGACCGACCTCGAGGTGCTGCGCGCACAGGGCCTCCTGCCCCCGACGGATCAAGCCCAGGTACGCGCCCCTGGCAAGGAGGTGTATCCCGCTCCTCGTGAGGGGGAACGCGTGTGCTTCGTGGATTTCCTTCCACGGGGCTTCGGGTTCCCTCTCCACGATTTCGTTCGTGGTTTTCTGTGTGCCTATGGGGTTCAGATTCACGATCTGACCCCCAATGGCGTCTTAAGCATCGCGAGCTTTATCGTGCTCTGCGAATGCTTTTTGGGGATCGCACCCCATTGGGCTCTATGGAAGTCGCTCTTCCTTGTTCGCAAGAACGTTGGGAAGAGCGGGTTGACATACCCAGTGGGCGGCTTCGGCATCCAGGTGCGCGGCGACACCGCGTACTTTCAGATGAAGAAGTCGGATTCCGTCCAGGGGTGGCGGAAGAGGTGGTTCTACATCAAGTGCGGCCAGGAGGGCTTGACGCACTTTGACGGCGAGCGCGACTTGAGGAAGACTAGCGCCTGGGCGCACCCGCTCGCCGAGGAGGAGAAGGAGTCCGCGAGGCCGCTGCTAGGCCTGCTGCGCAACCTCCTCCGGACCCTGGGGCGTGAGACGGGTGGTGTCTACTTGATGGCCACCTTCTTCCGGCTGCGCGCCCAGCCGCTACATGCTCGCCCCCACCCGATGTGGGCAGTCAAGGGCGTCAGCGACCAGCCGCTTGACGACGAGGAAGTGGAGACCAAGGTGAGGGCATTACTAGCCTCCGAGCCGCGGACCCTTGCAACGTCGTGTGTCCAGTAGCTGCGTACGGAGCAGCAAACGCTGTTCCGGAGGTAAGATTTTGCTTTATTCTTTTCCTTGCTTGCTTTCTTGATCTTCTGTTTCTTGATTCGACTTGGCTTTGCTTGCCACAGGGTCGCTCTCTTCTGGTCAGCCTTCCTCCTCTCCTAGAAAACGGATCTCATGACGAGTCGAAGGTTGTGGAGGAGGAGGGTGATGATGAAGACACCCCGTCCGCTATCTCCCCTAGCGAAGAGGTGGAGGACAATGACGAAGAGGAGGAACCCGCGCGGAAGAAGCAGAAGCGACAAAGTGGCGGCGACTCTGCGACTGCTTCGTCACCCGCGAAGGATGCCGATGTTAACTTGGAGGAGGCTGGCATGTCTTCTTCGGGTGTGCGGTCCTAGAACAACTGGGGTGAACCCTTGGCGGCTCCTCCGGTAAGCTCTGCGCCGCCGCGCGGGTTCGCTCGGATGCCGTCCGTCTCCCTGGGGAGTGATGATGGCTTCGAGAACACCAGGTGAGTTCTTTTTTCTTCCTGCTGCGTCGAGTTGTCTTTTCGAGTTTCGAGCTTCGAGTTGAGTTTTGTCTTGAATTTATTCCAGTGACCGCTCTGGCGGCATCAGCTCCCCTCTTCGCGAAGTGGAGCACACCTCTGCTCCCTCGATAGAGCTGGTGACGCAGGTGGTGGTCGAGGAGCGCGCGCCGACTGGCGGCTTCACGGCACCGAGTCGTGCTCCCCCAGCGACTTCGGAGGATGTCGACCTCCTGGACCACATAAGTCCTTGTTCTTGTTCTTGTAGTCCTGAAATTTCATCGGGTGCGCGAACAACGCTCCCGATGGGAGTAGCCCCCGAAGGTGTGGGTGACTAGTATAGTCGCCCGCAACTTTATAACTTCTTGTTGTTTTTGCAGCTACTTGAGGCAGCCGCTGCCTATGTTCACCTGGAGAGGGAGAGGGACCAGATGCGCGCCTCTCTGGACCAGGCTACTAAGCGAGCTGCGGAGTTAGAGCTTAAGCTTCGAGCTCAGGCGGAGCTTGAAAAAGCGCTGCACAAGTCTCAGGAGCGTGAGCGTGTGCGGGCTGTCCAGGAGAAGACCCAGGTCGACCACTTGCTCTCACTCACCGGTGCCCTTGGAGGTGAGTTTTCGGCTTAACGCCTACTTTGTCTTTGCTTGAGTTGCTTTTTGTTGACTGTTTACCCTTTGTCCAGAGAGATGCGGTGGCGCTCCTCCGGAAGGCTCGTCTATTGCGACGTCGACTTGGCGACCGCAGTCGGCTTCCTTGATCGCGTTTGCGCGTATGCATCCTCTGCGCTGCAGAAGTCGACGGCGGCGCTGCAGAAGTCGACTGGAGCGCTCACGACTGTGCATCGGAGCATTTTTCCCAGCGACCCGCCGCCGACTGCCGTCGATGCCCTCACGACGCCGTTTGAAGACGAAGCGACCACCCTCGCCGACTTCGCTCGGACGCAGACGGTACGCGGCTCCGAGCTCACCTTCCAGCTTCTGCTAGGCCATCAGGTTGCTGGCGACTTCGAGAAGGTTGTCAGCGGCTTCCCCCGAAGGTCCGATGGCAGGACCGCGTCCCTTAGCGGGGTAAAGGCGCAGGCTGCACAGCTGGCTGTGAAGCTTGTGGCCACCTTCGAAAGGGCGCTTGCCAAGGCAATTGAGGCGGCTTCTCGGAAGAGTCGCTCCCGGTTGGAGTCTGCTGCTTAGTATCTTTCGTAGTGTAGATTCTGGTAGTCGCAGTAACCTGCATTTCAGTCCGCTGCATGTAATGACTTTTGTTTGTCGGGTCTTCTGGTCTTGAACTATATTTTGTGCCGGAATTAAGTGTTTCTTCCCATCGACTTTGCTTTTGTTGAGGAGTCGCCTTTGTGTATTGACTATGCGCATTCGTGGCAGACTGACTGTAGCGTACCTGCTCTCAAAATAAGGCAGATACCTGTGTATAGTGCAAATCCCTGGATCGATTCATTTGCACACACAGTTTACGATGTAATATCACAACAAAGTATCAATTATATTACATCGATGATCCAGAATTACAAAATATTTAATACAAGTTGCATAGCATAAAGCTAGCATTGACAAAGTACACAGCGGAAATACAATAGCAGTGAGTCTCTATAACTTTCATGCTGCCACAGGCGAAAAAATGTTGGTTGTAGACCCGAAACCTTTACGAAACCTCACTCGTCATCTGACCAAATCTGCAATAAGAAAAATATTGCAACAACGTGGGTCAGATTCCATTAAAAATGGAGTCTGGCAAGTGACACTATGGTGGACACTTATGGAATAACTCTAAAGCCTATATGAATATTTGGCTGGTGGAGCTCAAGGCTAATTTGCAGAAAGCCAATTTTTCCTACTCTTTTGAAAACACTTTTCTTCTATTCGATACATCCGTGGCATGAAATCCACTGTCTCATTCTACCCTTGTTCACCCATCAAGTTTATATTTTTGAAGTTGGAATGGTGGAATCCTCCGTTGACGTCCTTGATCAGCTGCTCAAAATTGTCCGTAACCGGGGACACGGCTAAGTACTTAGTTTTACACTCTGCAGAGGTTGTGCACTTTCACCATTGTACCCATTCAACCCAAGGTATCCTTTACACACCATTTGTGATAAGGAAAGGAGAGAATGAGACGAGATCTTTCGGAAGCCTTTTCCCTCCCCATACTGGCTTGACCCGTTCCACCTAACATCCCCCTACATCTGCTTGTCAAGCCGGAGAGAGTCCACGCAACATAATTGATCAAGCCAGAGCCCATATGGCAATGGCTGCACTGGAAGCAATCGTCACTTGGAGTTCCTTCAGATTCCTCTGTTCCTGGGTGGCCGTTCTCAAGTGTACATACTCTTTAGGAACCATAGAAATGGACCGAGTAGCCACTCAACATAAACCATCCGACCAATTACCACCTAGGTGTTTCATTCTTAACTTAGTAGAATTTATATTTTCACAAAACAACATTTGCATAGCATCAATAATTCTACTAAGTATTGCATAGGTACCTAGACACAGGTATAAGGGATTCTACACAGGTTTAGCATAGCAACACATGCATATAAAAATACACTAAGTAATGCATAAAAATAGGAAGTTTATGAGGTGTGCCACTTGCCTTTGAATGTTGTCGTTGTTCACAAACTCTTTTCAACAACGAACGTTTGCTCTCCGTTTAATCTAAACAATGTAAGCAAACAACAATACAACAATCAACAGCAAGCACAAATCCACAGTGCAAACAAACACATACTAGAAATAAGTTTTATAAAACTTTCTAAGGAAAATATGTTTATGCATGATGTGCAAAATATTCCTAAGGCTAGAAATACTTTTTCATGCCATGAAAATCTTTTAAGTTAATGCAAGGCAAATAGGTTGTTCAAGAATGACTAAGGACTAAGGTCTTAAGTTGGATAAAAATACTTTGTTTTATATCCTCTTTAAACAAGCACTCTAATGGCTTAGCCATGATGTGCAAAATACTTAGAGAAAAATACTAAGTCATTTGTTAAAGATGATCAACAATTATTATCAACTCTTTGTAAATTGGACACTCACTATAGTGAGAGAGACAGACACCCGGCCAGCCACTTAAATTGTGGAACATGTCTCATGTACGTGGACATGTAAGGTTTGTTTCCAGGCCGCTTCATCCCACTATGATGCTAGGATCCAACAACTTCAAGATGATAACATCATGATCAAAATTTGTTTAAGTCTAAAAGGACAAGATTAGGAAAGAGGGAAAAGATAGAAAGAAAGATGTAGTTGTCCTCCAGGCTTCATCTCCAGACTTGTAACTTTCTTCTGAATGATGTCTTGATTGAGCTCTTAGTAGTCTTGATGAATCTTCAGACTTGATGATTCTTGAATCCTCGAGGCTGGTCTTGGATTTACTTAGTCTTCATGAAGTCTCAGATGAGAAGAAAAGACAGAGAGAGAGATTTAGAGAATAAAAAGGGGGTTGGCCTTCTTGAACTTCTTCTCTCTTTTCTTCTAAGTGCTTGACATCTTGGGGATGCTTCCAGAGTCTGTTTCCTTCTAAGTCCTTCATGAACTTCTTCTTGATTTTCTTCTAAGTGTTTCCTCCTTGAAGATACTTCTGAAGTTTTGTTTTTGGCTAAGTCCTTCAATGGTCTTCTAGCTCCATCTTGATAACTACTAAGTGTCTAGTGCATAGCACTTTTCACAAAATACTAAGTTCGAAAATAATCCTAACTTAGAGAAAACTATTGAAGAGGGGTTTTCCTTTGAGAATTATATCTACAATATAAAATATGCAATGAATGAAATGCAATTTTAAATCACAAGAAACATCAAAATATCTTTTGTGATTTCTTTATAAATATGCATAAGTTTATAAATGCAATTTAATAAATTTCTAGTTTTGGAAAATATAATAACAGAAATACTTATAAGATTAACGTTTCCTATGATTAAATTTTTATAACAAAATTTTATAATTAGTATTAATAGACAAAAAGTATTTAATTAAATCTATTGCAATTGGATTTAATCAAAAATAATGTTTCTATTAAAAGTTATTTCTAAATTAGTCAAACTATTCAAATTAAACACACAACCATGAAATCATTCAAAAATTTCTCAAAATATTTTATAGCAGTGGCATTAATTTACAAATATTCCAAAGTTTCTAAAACATTTTTATTTGCAATTTTTGGATTTATAGATTTAAAGTTATTACAAATATACTCAAATTCACCATTTGAAATTTGAATATTTTATACTAAGTCAAATTTGAATTTTGTCTGATCCAAATTATTCTACACATCCAGAGCTTTCCAAATATATAAAAATTATTAAATTTGGAGTTGTGGTTAAAAAGTTGTGAGAGATCTAAGTGACAGGGGTGTTTCTGCAAAACTGCCGATTAAATTTAATTAATAAAATTGTTTTCCACGTGGCAGCTGACTGGGCAGTGACGTGGTGCTGATGTGGCTAGCTGACGTGGATAAGTTATAGATCTGAGCCGTCAGATCTGGATCTGACGGTCCAGATCAGATCGTACCTCTTCGTTTTAAAGGATCTATTTACAACCGTACGATGAAGATCGGATGGCTCACCGTGCTCGTCCAGAAGCTGGCGGCGCTTCTCACCGGAGTTAGGAGCTGACGGCGGCGCGGGCTCCGGTGTGGATGTTCCGGTCGTCGCCGTGCCTCCCCGGATGCGTAGAGGCCAGCTCCGGGCACGGCGCAGCACGGCGAAGGCGATGGGGAGGTCGGTTGGTGGCGGGGGAGCTCCGGTGCTCGATTCACTCCTCGCCGGAGTTGCGGTGGCGGCGGCCAGCCCCTGTCGACGACGGGGACGGCGTTCTGGCGCACGAGAGCAACACGACCCAGTTAGAAAAAGATGCGCAGGGGGAAAATAAGGAGAAAGAGAGCAGTGGGAGGGCTCGGGAGGTCTCGTACTCGCCGGAATCTGCAGAGGACGGCGGCGGAGGAGGCGAACTCCGGCGAGCTCGTGCGGCGGCCTGGCGGCTTCCTTGGGCTAGGGTTTTTGGGGCAAAAGATGCGGAGGTGTCCGGGGATTATATAGGGGGCTTCGGAGATCGTATCCCGCACGAATCGGAGAGGATTTGGACTCCGATTCGATCTCCAAAATCTGTGCTCGTTCGGTTAGAGGTGGGAGATGATCTGCTGACGTCAGCATGACGTCAGCTGATATTTTCTTTTCTGATTTTATTTCTTTAATTCATATCTTTTGATTTAAATGTCCAAATGATGTCAAATTAATTTCTAAAAATTTGTAAAAATAATATCTTGCTGTTAAACCAGTTGTGGGTATGTTTTGAATATTTTTGAAAATTAGTATTTTGAAATATTGCTTAATTACAAATTTGACACTTAAAGTCAAATTTGAATTTCTTTCTCATTAAAATTTTCCTTTGGCTAAAATAAATTTGTAAAAATACCCACATTCCAATATGTTTGGGTTTAAGTTATTTAAACTCATTTTCAATTCTAAATTCATTTTTGGCTTTGGTATAATTATTAATGATATAACACAACTATATGAAAATGGAAAAGAGAAGATATAATGTATTCATTTTTAATTAAAAATAATTTGTGCAACATTATAGTTTAAAATATGATAATGCATTTGAAACTTCATAACAACTTTGGACAAGACCTTTGTTTTAATTTTATTCTTATTTAGAATCTATTAATCATTCCATGCTTTGAACATATATGAAATTCATTTGAGCAAAAGAAATGTTTATTTGGTTAATTCATTAATTTAAAAGCTATGAAGTTTTGAAGTTATACACTATAGGCTTATACTTTCCAAACTATATTTTGAACTTAGTTAAAGGAATGAAAACCATTTAGTAATTATATTCTATTTTGAATAATCTTATATTTATGAATAGATATGGCTAAGTGATTTAATTCAAATACAACTATTTACTTAAAATAAAATGAATTGTAGTTTGTAACATTTTTGTCAAATTATATTTTAAGGTTTTGAATTACATGGAATAATAAAATGTTTTAAACTGTGACATTGGAAATATTAAACTTTGAAGTCTTTTATAGTTGGTTTTCTCATACATTTAATATTGTATTTTAATAAAAAGAAAAGTTTTAAATTTTAGTGATTTTTGAACATCATAAAATGTTGGGATGTTACACTGACGTGCACGGAGCCACTTCCACTGCTGCGGCGACTGGCGCGAGTGGCGAGGGAGGTTCTCGCTCCTCTTCAGTTGTGCGCCGTCCTCGATCAACACCAGTTCCTCCGCAAAGCACAAATGACCAACGGATAATCACCTACATGAGGAATAAGGTGGTCGATCTCGAGGCGAGTCTGAAGCGTGCCGAGTTGGAGTTGGAGCGCTCCAAGTCGCATCCTGCTGCGGAGTTCTCCCAGCGCGAAGATTCTTGCTTGGCGAAATTGACCTGATCAATTCGACAGCTGCAAGGTTGGTAGCGTTTGTTGCTTGACTTCCCCCTTGAGATTTGCTGGTTGTAACTGGTAATTTCTGGATGCAGATGTTGGGGATATATCAACTAGGGGTATAACCAACATGGAGTCAATCCGGCTAGTCCAGGGTGGCCCAAAGGTGGTAAGGCCGAGGCCTGCCGGGCGGCCCAGATAGCTGACGTACAAGGAAGTAGGCGGACGGTCCAAGGAGGGCAGAAGGCCGAAGCCCATCAAGCCACCGAGCCCAAAACGGAAGGCGGCAACTAAGCCGGCTAGGTCTAGGACTCTGTTTACTTGCCGGCCAAGTACTTACCTTGTACCCTGGGGTCTGGCCGCCTATATAAGCCGGCCACCAGGGAGCCTTTAGGGCAAGCACAGAGACAACTTCAATAGGCATCATACCCATTGTAACCTGTTCACGGCTATTGCCTCATAGTGAATTATAGCAGCACGTAGGATCCCGGCACCGCTGTGGGATCCGAAGCTGGGTAAACTCGCCGTGTTCAATCCCGACCTCGACGACACCAACCTTCTTCCCCACAATCCATACGTAGGCTAGAGGACCCCCGTCTCCTATCAAATATGCCGATACCACGACAGTTGGCGCCCACCGTGGGGCATAAGGTTCCTGGCGTCACGTTCCAGGCGGGAACACTTGGCGGCGTGGGCAAACAGATCGCCGTCGGTCGCGTCACAAGGTATGGCGGCCATAGCTACGTCAACTCGGATGAGTCCTGGCTCCCGGCGGACGACTACCTTATCGGATGCGCAATCGTGCCGATCGGAGGGATCGACGTCTTCATCGGTTACACGCCAGAGGCGTACGGCCTACCGCGTTTCTACAACCCCACCCACCAACCCCTCGACCAAGCAGTCGACCGGCAAGATGGATCCGAATCCGCCTTCTCCCAGGAGTCGGCCGAATCTGATTTCCACTTCGTCGGAGTTGTCGGACTGGGATCCGACTCCCAGCCGGAAAACAACGATCCTGAGTCAATCCTCCCTGCTCTACAGGAGGATGCGATGTCAGATGCCGGATCCAGATCTACCGTTCAAGTCAACATAGACTCTGACTCCGATGATGATGCTAGTCTCTACGAAAAGAAGATCAAAACCCACTTTTCCAGTGGTAATCCGGCTCCCTCAGAGGGTACAGCGGATACAGACATGCCTGACAAGCTGGCTTTGATGGTTGTTGTCCGTCACGAGACAACCCCAGTTACTTCGGAGGCACAAAACAAACCGGCGGAAGAAGCCGGGGACACCACTGCCGGCCAGCTCATTGAAAGTTCCGACAAGGTGCGCGCAAAGAAG
The DNA here is from genome assembly GCA_026929855.1 of Poa annua. Lineage (NCBI taxonomy): Eukaryota > Viridiplantae > Streptophyta > Magnoliopsida > Poales > Poaceae > Poa > Poa annua. The sequence goes on along the minus strand of CM049430.1, from coordinate 76,741,004 downwards.
AAAACTGGCCTCGAGAAAGGCGGCAGCAGCAAACCCACGGATTTGCTCTCCGTCATCAAAGAAGTAGACGAGATCATGAATACTCCGGTGAACAAAAACACCCCACTCGACGAAGTGGAAGAGCTTAGGCTTAACATGCTTAAGCACTCTGACTTCCTGCGAAAAAGAGAGGAGCACGTTGAGAGCCTTGCGAAGAAGATCGAGAAAGAGCAGGAGAAGATGTCGGCCAAAACAAGCCGGCAACTCTTCGAGGAGAAAAGGTCATCAAAAAACCGCCGTGGAAAAGAGCCGCCTACGCAAGCAACGACAACGGCTCAAGACCTAGGGTTCGATTGGCGTACGGCACCACAACGAGTGGATAGAAGGGGGGATGTTGTCTTCTGCACCCCTATCCTCAACGCGGCTGCCGCGTTAGATACCCTGGACGACAACACTTACACGGCGGAAGAAAAGCTGGCCAACGCAAGACACTTCGTGAGCAAGGCCCTAGAACAACAAGCTCGCGCTGATTCCTACGGCCACATGGCGGATGCTCGCGGGGGAGACCTAGAGTCTAAGTCGGGCAAGTGCAAAGCTGCATCCGGCACCGACCCCGAAGGCCCATCTGGCTCCAGTAGCCATGGCGACAAAAGGAAGGGAACGCCACCTCCAAAGAAGGCGCCGCCGCCAAAACCAAGGCGGGACGAGAATTCAAGGACGGGAAGCAGAGGAGACCTACCACCTCCATCTCAGCCAAGACACGACAATGGCGGTAGCCGGAACAACAGGCAACCGCCTAGAAAAGATGTCGGCAACGACCCTCCAAGGAGAGGCCGCAGCCGATCTCCGCAGCGTAGCACTGGCAGCAAGAAGAGAGAGGAGGTAGAAGGGCACAGGCGCAGCATAAGCCGGGCAGCGCAGGACGAGCCGGACGCGAACAGAGGCGCACGGCAGCTCGATCCAAAAGACGCACGACATCGCCTACAAGACATAGCAAGAGGAAAGGAGCCACTATACTCTGGACCAAAGTGCTTCGGTGACGCCATCCGCAGAGAGCCGTTCCCTAAGGACATGACATCAGTGTCAAAAAACTGTTCTAGGTACAACGGCCTCGTTAAGCCGGACTCATGGCTATCCGATTATGCCATGGACATAGAGATTGCCGGCGGGAGCAGCCATATTGTCGTCCGCTACCTACCTCTCATGTTGGAAGGCACGACAAGAGCTTGGATCGACAACCTTCCTGAAAAGTCCATTCATAGCTGGTACGACATGGAAAAGGTTTTCTCCCAACACTTCCAAGGAACATACAAGCGTCCAAATACCTACACGGATTTACAGCGCTGTATCCAAAAGCCGGACGAAACCATGACAGATTTTGTCAGCCGTTGGATATCCGAAAAAGCCAACTGTCATGGTGTTTCGGACGCACAGGCTATCCACGCCTTCTACATGGGCATACAGAAGAAGTCCTTGCTCCGTCATAGGCTCGTCCGCGAGCAAATCACGGACCTTGGTGAGATGCTCAACCTAGCCGCCCAATACGCGGCGGCGGATGACGACGCCCGGGACGATGACCCAGACGTCAACATCATACCAAAGCGGAACAACAAACGCAAGCAGGCGGCGGATGACAAAGACGGACCTTCCAATGAGGTAGCCGTAGCGTTCCAAGGAAACGCCGGCAAAAAGAAGTGGAAAAATAAGAAAGATAGTCGTGAAGCCGGCTCAGGGCCTAAGGCGGCGCGAATCACTTATGAACAGGCAAAGCTTTTGCCGTGTCCCATCCACGCCTCATTGGGCAAGGTCAACCATATGCTTGGAGAGTGCCGTTTCGTGGACGACTTCAAAAAGGATCCCACAGTCGGCTGGAAGTCAAAGAAGTCAAAGAAGAACGACAAGAAAGACAGCAAGGAGGATGAGGATGACGACGACATGTCTATCTCAAGCGAAGATGACGCAGCCGCCAAGAAAAAGAAGCCGTATCCGAAGGTCAAAGAATCTCTTGTGTGCTTTGTCGGCACGCCTTCGGCTAAAGCGGATAAGGCGGAGATGCGCGAACTCAACGCGACAATGCCGGACGTCCCTCAGTACTTGAACTGGTCGGAGGCAGCAATCACTTGGGACCGGTCCGACCACCCTGATCACGTCCCTCACCCAGGCAAATACGCCCTTGTCGTCGACCCCATTGTCGACAACTTCAGACTAACAAAGGTACTTATGGATGGCGGCAGCAGCCTCAACATCCTGTACTACGACACACTAAGCCGCATGAACCTATCAGAGGATCAGCTGGATCACAGCAACCTCACCTTTCATGGCATAGTGCCCGGCAGACAAGCAAAGTCAATGGGAAGCATCAGGATGAAGGTAACTTTCGGACCAAAAGAGAACTACCGCTCAGAGTTCCTCCGGTTCAAAGTTGTCCCCTTCAAAAGCGCCTATCATGCAATCTTCGGACGACCGGCTTTCGCCAAGTTCATGGCAAGGCCGTGCTACATATACAGCAAGCTTAAAATGCCGGGGGAAAACGGAACCATCACGGTTTCTGGCAACTTCAAGAAAGCCAAGGAGTGCGAGCGTGGCATGGCCGCCTTCAAGCCGTCATCCACAAGGAAGAACTCGCGCTGCTCCATGCCAAAGCCAAAGATGGATGTCAAGAAGACTTTCGAAGCTTCAGAAGACACCAAAAAGGCGGACCTCATCCCAGGTGACAAGTCTAAGCAAGTTGTCATCGACTCCAACCTTGACAGCAAATAGGAAGGCGCGCTCGTCGAGTTCCTCCGTGAGATCGTGACATCTTTGCATGGTCGCCTTCCGACATGCCTGGTGTACCGAGGGAACTTGCCGAGCACTCGCTCAACGTCATAAAAGGATCCAAGCAAGCGACAAGACGCTTTGGAGATGAGAGGCGCAAGGCTATAGGAAAGGAGATAAATAGGCTGAAGGCCGCCAATTTCATAAAAGAAGTTGTACACACCGACTGGGTGGCAAATCCTGTACTCGTTCCAAAGAAGAATAAAGAGTTGAGGATGTGTATCGACTATACTGGTGTTAACAAGTGCTGCCCAAAGGATCCCTTTGCGCTGCCTAGGATTGACCAAGTCGTAGACTCCACAGCGGGCTCCGAGCTGCTTTGTTTTCTGGACGCCTACTCAGGATACCACCAAATCAAGATGAGAGAGTCAGATCAGCTGAAAACATCTTTCACAACTCCATATGGGACTTTCTGCTACATTACAATGCCTTTTGGCCTGAAGAATGCAGGGGCAACATACCAGCGCTGTATCCAAAATTGCCTGCACGAACAGATCGGCCGCAATGTCCACGTCTATGTAGACGACATCGCGGTAATGTCAAAAAAGAAGGCAGATCTCCTAGGGGACTTGGAAGAAACTTTTCAGAATCTCCGGAGGTATCAGATGAAACTCAATCCCGCCAAGTGCGTTTTCGGCGTTCCAGCCGGCAAACTGCTAGGGTTCATTGTCTCAGAACGAGGGATCGAGGTTAATCCGGAGAAGATCAAGGCCATCCAAAACATATCCAGACCTACTTGTCTGAAGGACGTGCAGCGCCTAGCCGGATCGGCAGCAGCCGTCAGTCGTTTCATAAGCTGCCTAGGGGAAAAGGCAATGCCTCTCTACCGGCTATTGAAGAAATCCGACAACTTCGAGTGGACAGCAGAGGCAGATGCCGCCTTACAACAACTTAAGGAGGCCCTCACATCCGCTCCAATATTGGCAGCACCTCGATCACAGGAACCAATGCTGTTGTACATCGCGGCAACAGGAGCTGTTGTCAGCGTTGTCTTGGCTGTGGAAAGAAAGGAGAACGAAGCCGCGGCGTGTGAGCAGCGACCGGTCTACTTCATCAGTGAAGTGTTCTCCGCCTCCAAGCAGAGGTATCCGCATTACCAAAAGCTGGCTTATGGTGTATTCTTCGCCGCCAGAAAGCTTAGGCATTACTTCCAGGAACACACAGTGACAATAGTCAGCAAGGCACCGTTGGGAGACATAATCAACAATGCAGAGGCAACGGGTCGAGTTGCCAAGTGGGGCATCGAACTCGCCGCCTTTGATATAGTCTACAAACCACGGACCGCCATTAAGTCTCAAGCGCTTGCCGATTTTGTCGCCGACTGGACAGAGGCCATGGAGGAAACGACACTCCCCGAATCAGAATATTGGGTCATGCACTTTGACGGATCAAAGATGCTCAAAGGCTCGGGGGCTGGTGTCGTTCTACGCACGCCTAAAGGTGACAAGCTTAGCTACGTGTTACAAATCCACTTCACAGCAACCAACAATGTTGCCGAGTACGTAGCCTTGCTTCATGGGCTACACGTGGCAAACGACCTAGGCGTCAAAAGAATCCTCTGTTATGGCGACTCAGATTTGGTCGCGCAGCAAGTAAGCGGAACATGGGATGCGAAAAGCGCAACAATGGCGGCTTACAGAGCCAAGGTTGATGAATTCGCAAAAAAAATCGTAGGCTACGAAGTCCGGCATGTTCCAAGAGCTGAGAATGAGGCGGCGGACACACTTGCAAGACTTGGATCGGAACGCAAAAAGGTACCAAAAGATATCTTCCTGGAGCATTTGCACAAGCCATCCATTAAAGGCGCCGATTTGATGGACCCCGACGCAGAAGAACCGGTAGAAGCTGCAAGTTTCGCTGTCTACTTAGCACATCCGGATTGGACAGTCCCATATCTCGATTTTCTAATCGACCAAAAGTTGCCGGAGGATGAGGAGGTGCTAAAGAGGCAGATCATAAGGCGAGCCAAGGCATTCACGATAATAAAAGGCGAGCTATACAAGCGTAGCACTTGCGGCATCTATCAGCGGTGCATACAGCCGGAAGAAGGCCGGGAAATTCTGAAGGACATACATATTGGCACCTGCGGGCATCATGCTTCCGCTAGGTCCATTGTATCCAAAGCTTTCCGCCAAGGTTTCTACTGGCTCACCGCCAAAGAAGACGCCGAGAACATCGTAAAGACATGCAAAGGTTGCCAGTTGTACGCTCGTCAACCTCATTTGCCGGCACAGGACCTAAGGACGATCCCAATCACCTGGCCGTTCGCGGTCTGGGGCTTAGACATGGTGGGTCCCTTCAAAAAGGCGCGCGGTGGGTACACTCACCTATTGGTCGCTGTCGACAAGTTCAGCAAATGGGTCGAAGCTAAACCGATCAGCAAACTTGACGCACGAACAGCCACCAATTTTCTCTGGGGAATTATCTCTCGGTTTGGGGTTCCACACAGCATTATCACCGATAATGGCAGCAATCTGTCTCAAGGCGACATAGAAGAATACTGCAGCGATCTGGGCATCCGGCTTGATTTGGCATCCGTGTCACACCCTCAATCCAATGGATAAGTAGAGCGTACAAACGGCCTAGTCTTATCAGGACTTAAGCCTCGTCTCGAAGCTCCATTACATAGGGCAGCCGGCGCTTGGGCAGATGAGTTACAGTCGGTATTATGGAGTTTGCGCACAACGCCAAACAGGTCTACTGGCTACACTCCTTTCTTCTTAGTATATGGCGCAGAGGCAGTGCTACCTACCGACATGAAGTACGATTCCCCAAGAGTTCAAGCCTACATCGAGCAAGACGTAGAAGGTGCAAGACAGGATAGCCTAGACCTGCTAGACGAAGAAAGAGACGTCGCTCTCCATCGCTCCGCCTTGTACCAGCAACAACTTCGCCGCTATCATAGCCGGAGAGTGCGGAAGCGAAGCTTCAGAACAGGTGACCTGGTTCTCCGCCTAATTCAAGACAGAAAAGGCTTGCACAAGTTATCCCCGCCATGGGAAGGACCGTTTATAGTCACAAAGGCGCTGCTCAAGGGTTCCTACTACCTAGCCGACATCCGCGACGAAGAAGAAAAGAAAATGCCCAAGAAGGCGGCAGGAAAAAGGGGAACCAAGCGCAAGAGAGGCATTGACGATCCGTTCGAGCAAACAAGACGGCCTTGGAATATTGAGCAGCTACGTCCTTTCTACACTTAGCAATTTATAATTGTAATAAGTTAAATATGATTAAGAAATAAAAGTTTATGGTTCCTCATCTGTGTTGAGAAGCATGCCATCTTTTGTCTTTTCTTGCAATCATATTTCCCCTATGTATCTAAGTTACCTATTTTCTAGCTCCGTGCAAAGGTTCAAACTGGTAGATACTTGCAGCTTTTGAGCCAACCCAAAGCAAAAATAAACTTTTTTGCGCCGCCTAATTCCTTTACCTCTGATTACTTATATGTGGTTCGCCTAGTAGTATGTCTTTGACACCAACATGTTGGCTTTGGTCTCTGATTCTAAACGCATGGTTTAGCCCTGGTTGTTTCAGCTAAAGTTACCGGCTGAGGTTTCGTCAACATACAAAAAGTCAAGCATATAAGTCAGGGTAAAATTAAGGCGGGCCATATAAATAAAGACAAAATAAAACTTGTCAGCTAGTTTCCGCCTAACAAAAGCAACAACAAAAGTATATACAAATATTACAAATGTTGCATTGTTTCAGGGGCCGACAAGTAAGGCTAACAGAAGGCAAGGACAGAAAAGATATGGCTCGGGGGAGCGTCTACATCAGGCTTGGGGGCTGACAACTTCAGCCCCGAAACTATCACTCCCCTCCGCCTCGGCCGCGCCGGCAGCTTCAGCTCCCTCTCCGCCAGGCACAGGATGGCGTCGGTAGAAGATTGAAGTGTCCACCATGTCGGCAACCCGCGTGGCGTAGCCGGCAACGCTGTCCAGCACAGCGGCCGGCTCAACCTCGCTACCGTCTTCGTACGTTGACGGCATGCCTTCGGTGACGGCTTCTATCTCCGCCTCGGGGTAGTGCGCCATGAACAACCCAAGGGCGGTCTTGGCTCCACCCCGTGCCGCCGACTTCAGCGAGCTTTTGTGCAGCTTGGTCGCCTGCTCCAGGATGGCGGGCACGTCGCTGAACTCGGTCGGCTCCTGGCTGCCGGACGAAGTGAAGAACTTGGCGGCAAACCGCTTGGACGCCGCCAAAGTCTCGGTGATCAGTTCGCCTAGACGCGCAAGGCGATCCAGGCGGGGGCTGACAACCTTGTCATCGCCTAAGCCGGCGGGAACTGCATCAAAAATAAAGCCATTAGTTTGGCTCAGGCTAAAGCAACATGGCAGCATCAAAAAAGGAGTAAGAATTTACCAAGAACCGAGTTATGGAAAGCGGACAACTCAATCATATGAGTTGCCAGCGCGTCCTCCGCAGTTTGGGCGCGAGAAGTCTGCTTAGAGATCTCCTCCGCAGCCGTCTTCTCCGCCTCCGCCAACTTGTTGCGCAGGCTTTCCAGCTCACCAGTGAGCTGGCTAGATTCCTGCGCAAACTTGAGCTGCTGGGCCTCCATCTCCTTTTGATGAGCCTCCTTCAACTCCAAGTTGGCGGCCGCCAAGTCGGAAGCTTCATTCATAAGAGCTTGCATATCAGTGGACGCCTTCAGGATATCCTGGGCGTGGTCTAGCAGTTCTACAAATATGGATTCGCTAAGCTAAATGATTGACGGAAACATAAGTCAAAAGCATAGTTGAAGGCGAAAAGGATCAGCCCTACCTTCATCTTTTTTGCGGGCCGCCTCCAGTTCGGCAATCCGCAGGTCCTTGGCCTCGCACTCCTTCTTCAGGACGCGGCAGCGCCGGTTTATCTCGACTCGCGACGAGACAAGCTCGACGTTGGCGGAGACAAGGCCCTGCAAGACAAAACAAAGGCGTATAACATATTGTCGAAAAACCACTAAGCCGGCAGTCCAAATTCCTTTTGACTTGCCATCTAAGTGCTCGGGGGAAAGACTATGTATATACTGGAGTGGGAAGAACTTACAGATAAGTCGCCCTCCAAGTCGGCGAAGGCCTGCGAGGCGAAGTTGGCAAAAGCCAAGGTTGACTCCTTGGCCTCCTTAAAGGTGGACCAAGGGTCCCTGACCTTGCCGCCTCCCGCAGTCGGGGCTGCCCTCCGAGACCCGCCGGCAGTCGATTCCAGCAACCCTTCGTTGGCGGCGCGCGATTGAGCGGCATCATCGGCCGTAGCCTCGGCCAGCAGAAGGGGAGTTTTTGCCGCACGGTCGGCGGAAGAGGTCTTTGGCGGAGCACCTGAAGCCGGAGCTGGGGGCTGACGACGAGCGTCGCCCATAAAGCTGCCGGCGTGGAGCTGAGGAGTTGGCGGCACGGTAGCCGGCGAGCCGCCTTGCGGCCGCTTTCCCTTGCCAAGAAGCCTGGTCGTCAACCGGGAGGTTGCGACCCTTTCCCTGTCAATAAAAAGCAAGCACAGTCAATTGGCCAGTATTGAAGAGGTTTGTCGTCTGGTAAAGGCAGAATTGAGTACCTTCGGGGGATGTTAATCCTCGCGTTCTCGCCGATGTTGGCGAGAGTCGGCTCGGTAGCCGACGCGATCCGTTTCTTCCTCTCGGCATTCGCCGTAGAGGAAGCAGCGACGGACGCCTTGCGCTTCTTCGTCTTCCCGGCTTCCGACTCGTAGAAGTCAGGAGCCAGGTCATCCTCCCCCAACTCGGAGAGCTGAAAAAGAAGACAAGTTAAAGGAACTCAATCCTAGCCGGCAAAGCTATCACACAAGGGGCGAAGGAAGAAAATATTCACCTCAAGGGGAGGGTTGTCATGGGTGTGCATGGGCACGCCCTCGGCCGCCTTCACCATCCCCGCCTTGACGAGGCTGCGGAGCCGGAATGCCAGGTCGGTGACCGGCAATATCTCTTCGCTCACGCGAAGAGAGGCTGTGTCAGTAGGCGAATACTGACACATCCTGTGCGGGCTGTACCGCAGGGGGAGGATTTGCTGGCCGAGCCAGCAAATGACGGTGTCGACTCCATCCAGCTGAGGGGGAGCCATCGTCCTCGTGAGGAATTCAATCCGCCTTTGAATAAGGCGGAGTTCCTCCGTCAACTTGGGCACCGCCTCGTCCCAGCATGGTCGAGGCATGGGTGGCGCGTTGACGAATGCCGGGATGCCAACTTGGCGGCCCGGCGCTGCCATATCTTGGCAGTAGAAGAACGTGGAGGTCCAGCCCTTGACGGACTCGAGATATGGTATCTTGGGATACCATTGGCGGCCCTGGCGGTAGTTGAAGGTAATGCTGCCGCAGGTTGCCAGCCCGCCGTCCGGCACCATCTGTCGCCGGCAACGGAAGCAGTATCTGAAGAAGTCTAAACTAGGCCTAATACCTAGATAGCCTTCGAACAGAGCTGTGAAGCCAGCTAAGACTAATATACTATTGGGTGCAATGTTGTGGGGCTGGAGCCCGTAGTGATCCAAAACGTCGCTAAAAAAGGCGGAAGGCGGAAACGCCATTCCCCTAACAAGATGGGAGGTAAGGATTACCCGCTCTCCGGCTTCCGGGGCCGGGATGATGTCTCCGAAGGCGGCCCTCCACCGGCAATCCTCCCGAGTGGGGAGGTAGCCGACAGCCTCCAAATCTTGGAGGGCGTCTTCGTCGACGATGGAAGGTAGCCAGTAGCGGGACCCGAGGTCCGCCGCTTCTTCTTCCTCATCGCCGGGGGCGCCCGCCGTCGCCGTCGCCGTGGTGGGCGGTGGAGGAGCCGAAGAGCCCGCCATTGGCGTGCGCGCGGTAGAAGTCCGAGGGACGACGGCGGTGACATTGCCCGCCGTCGCCGCCGCCGCAGGACGGGTTATGGCGCCGCCCATCGACGTTGCGAGCGCGGCCTCGGTCGCCGGACCGCTCGACGCCGTCGAGTGAGCTGGGCCGGTGGACATCGCCGCAAGAAAAGGTCGTCGGAGGAGAAGAGTTCACCGGAGCTCGTTTGGAGGCAAGGAGCGAAGAAGGGGTAGAGGCAAGAGCACACGGAGAGCAAAGGCTGGGTAAAGAAAATGGACCGTTTGGCTACCTATTTATAGGGCCAGGCGTTGCTCCCTGTGCAACAGCATTTTTAGTCGGACACGTGTCCCGCATCCGTTGCGGCACACGATTGCACGATCTCCACGCCTCCTCTTTTCTCGCAATTTGTGATCATGGCGAGATTCCCGCCTAACAGTTTTCAAACTGTCGTGAGCTGGCTAGGTGGAAACCGCCAGGAAGGATGCTCGGCAAGATTGCCGAGCAGCCGTCTTTTCCCATGATGGATAAAGGCGGCCGCATGTCAACCTCAAGACACGCATGCCTCGTTGATTTTCAGAATAGTTCAAGTCCTGCAGCCGCCAACATTGGCAGATGAAGCCGGCGCCTGGAGAACTTCAACCTTTCTGGGGGCTAATGTTGGGGATATATCAACTAGGGGTATTGTCGGGGGGCTGCCCCCCGGGTAGGGGCAGATCCCGGTATATTATAATGAATATCAACAGTGCTTGACCCTTGGCGACAGCAAAGAACACCTCCTGGTGTACCGAAAGGGCAACCTGACCCTTGGGCACTGGAAAAGGGCAAAGTGCCTCCTGGCAGCCGCAGGGGTCACCTCCGGCAGCTATAAATAGGCTCCCCCGACCCTCACAATCGCAGCACAAGCATGAGCGGGTGGTTCCTCTAAGAACTAGCTTCTCGAAGATGTCTTTGCTGATAGGCTAAGACATCTTCGGGAGGCTAGGCCTAGAGTTACTCATCCTAAGATGAGTTCGGACATATCCGGAAAGGATCCCGGGCCTGGGACACCGAGGAGGTTCCCGGGTGATGGTGTACTCGGCTTTACCGGATAGGTAGTCCGGGTAAGTGCTAACCGGGATGTGTGTGTCGATATTGGTCTTATACAGAAAAGGCTCGTAATGGCAAGCGAGGAGGTAGCCGGCGAGAAGGATCCCGGTAGACCGTCAACGGTCTATGGCAGGCTTACCCGTCTGTTACGGGGGGAAGTGCTATTCCGCCTGAGACGGAAGCATGGTCACATCCCGCCTGACACGGAAGCATGGTCACCTCCCGCCTGACACGGGAGCGCGTCAGCCGGTACGACAACGGTACGACAAGACCTGACATGCCTAGCCCGGCAATCCGTAAAAGGCTATCCGGGATGGGCAAAGACATGTCTTGTCTCTGACAGGGGGACAATGATGATGCAGGACGGCGCCTGCCATCCTTAACGAGATAATGACGCAGGGGCTACACCGGATAGCCCGGCGACTAGGTCGCGCTAGCCGGTGACGACATCCCGGCTAGGCCTGTCCGGTGGGGCCGAGGCAGTTTAGGGTTTCCGGCCCTCCCGGCCGGAACTCTATAAAAGGCGCCATAACTGCTCCTGAGAGGGAGAGACCAACTTCAGAGCCAAAGCTATAGTCACATTTACTCTTAGAGCAGTTACTCCTCTTCACCTTGAGTTCATCTAGTTCTTCGTACTTCATCCTTTGGCAGATCTTGTAGCAAGTTGTAGTCCTTATATCACCCATATATAGAGAGGAAAGGCAGGAGTAGGGGTGTTACCTCCTCACGAGGGCCCTGAACCTGGGTATATCGTGTGTGTGTTGTGTGCCTTCGTGCATTTGTTTGTATTTGTTAGATCTTCCCCTTTGCACTCTGTTCTTGTTCCCCGTTCTTGAGAGATCTCGGTTTTACCGGGATCCTCCCCGTGTGAGCTCTCCAGCTCGCTATCCCTCCCCGGATCCACCAACGTCCATCGGCCCCACAAATTAGCCATCCTATGGCATCTGCCGTGACACCACCACGACAGTTGGCGCCCACCGTGGGGCAGACAGTGGCGTTGGCTGGTGTACACATCCGGACGGGCTCCCCAGTTCGTTTCGACGTTCGGGTTCTCTCTGGCCTAGTCGTAAGGCTAGGGGAGATGGACTTCGTCTCCGACAACGCCGGTTGTTTCCAGAACAGGCCGTTCCCGGTAAACGGGTGTCTTATCGATTTCGGTGGTTTCACCACCTACGTGGCCACCGAGGTCGTCCGTAGCTATCCGGACGTAGTCCTGGAAGCTGAGGATCCTCCCATGCTCTGCGCAGCTCGGGGTCTGTGTGCCGATCGCCCCCCGAGTTCCGTCGCAGTGATGATGGTCGCGGCAACCGAGGAGGAATATCAAGATGCTGATGGCGATACTAACGGCCACCCCCGTTTAGCCAAACCCCCGCAGGAGAGGCCTGCGGCCCGGGATGGAGATCCGCAGTCATCCCATCCGCGACGTCGTCCGGATCCCCTCTCGGGACTCGTGGCAAAGTTGACTGTACCGGTAACTACCGGAGCAGATGCGCAGGCCACGTCGGCTGAGTTAGAGGAGCAGCGGAAGTTGCTACTCGCTGAGGCGCAGGAGATCGCCGAGATCCGCCGCGAGCTCAGCGCTAGCCTCCGGGAGTACAATGCAGCACACGGATTCCCTAAGATCGACTCCCGGGAGAAGCGCATTGCAGATCTGCGCAAGAAAGGAAGAATGGTGAATGAGGAGCTGGCTGGTGGAGCCACCACCAGTAACACAGGGAGTCGGGTTTCTGCGGGAAAGCCGGTGTACAGCTCACCAGCGAAGACCCTTAGGGCCGCCGAAGCCGCCATGGCCGAGTTGGCGGGGCTATCCGGTGAAGCCCTGCGCAGGCAGCAGGAAAGGGTGAACGAGTTGGTGATAGAAGCCAATCGTCAGAATCTGGCCTTCAAGAAGAAGCACCCCGGGGCAGGATCCCAGGTGTACTCGGCCAGACCCGACAGCCAGAGGTCAGATGGGGAGGCCTCTTCCCCGCATCCAAGCTGAAGCAAGAGCAAAAGCAAGAGCCGGAGCCGGAGCCGAGGTTCCGGGAAGAACAAACAGCTACAGACGTATGACCCAGCTTTCGCCGGTATCCAGCAAGTCGGGCAGGCCGGACAGCACAACTCGGGACAGGCGGGAAGTACCCGTGGGGATGGTAACCTGGGTGTAGGAAATAATAACCCGGCTAGCCGTGGTAATCCACCCCGGAATCCTCCGCACGTTCAGGGAAACCCGCAGAGGGAGGTCGTCTCCGTTCCCCAGCAGGCCCTGGTCCCTGCACAGGACAGGCTCAATGATGGCAACTCAAGGTTGCAGCAGCTCGGATATCAACCGGACGAGAACCCTTTGGGATCTCGGATAGGAACCAGGCAGTTGAACCCGGCAGACGCCAGATTCCGGCTCGACCGGATTCACCAGTCCGAGTTGGTGGAAGAGCAAGGGCCTCCGGGACCTGCCTGCTTTGGACCTCGGATCATGCGAGAACCTCCTGTTCGGAACTTTCAGCTCAACCGAGGTGCCAAGTCCTATGACGGTAGCAAGAAGCCGGAGGATTGGCTGACCGACTATGTAACTGCAGTAAGCATAGCAGGTGGAAACAGACGGTGGGCGGTACGTTATGTACCGCAGATGTTGGAAGGACCAGCCCGAATCTGGTTGAACAATCTGAGAACTGGCAGTATAGACTGCTGGTTAGATTTTGAAGAGGCATTCATCAGTAACTTTACCAGCACGTACAAGAGGCCCAACCGGCCTCAACAGCTCGCCATCTGTAGGCAAAGGAGCAATGAGACTGACCGGGAGTACCTTACCCGGTGGAGCAATATTCGCAACTCTTGCGAAGGAGTGGTGGAGGCACAGGCCATCTCCTGGTTCGCCAAGGATGCCGGCATGGCTCTATGCTGTGGCAGAAATTGCAGAGAAAGATGCCAACAACCTTGGCAGAAACCATGCGTATCGCCGACACCTATACGCTTGGAGATCCCATGCAACCCCTGGTGGATGTCGGAGACTCCAACAGGAGGAATGCGGGACCTCAACGTTCGGGACCGAGCAGGAGCCATGATCGCCAGGAGTTCGGCCACAAGAGGAATCAGCCCGAATACCACCATGCCGCGCAGCATGTCGCAGCAGTGACCCGGGAGCAGGAGGATGCCGGCAACAGCCAGCGTCAAAAGACAAGCGGCCCGGCTTGGGGTCAGAGTCAGGAGGTGCAGAAGACTTGGGTAGAGCAGAAGAAGCCCTTGACGTATGAAGAAATGCTGAACAAGCCATGCTGCTACCACACTCTGGAGGCCAACAAGCCCGCAAACCATTCTACTCGGCAGTGCAGCTGGTATCAGCGTACGTTGCAGGAGGGCAGCTCGGGAGCTGTTCGGCAGAATGCTCCGGCATCTCGGCCCAATATCCCGAGACCCCCTCCTCCGACATCGGGGGCCAACGCTGTGCGACTTCCTCCTCCTCCGAGAGGACCCCCACCTCGCCCAGTGAATGTGGTGCATACCCGGAATGAGAACGGTAACCAAGCCGGACACCAGCAGAGCAACTATCGGGAGGCACATCAGAGCTACGTGATCTTTGTGACTGAGCCCACTGACCGGAAAAGTGTGCGGCAGCGTGCCCTGGAGGTGAATGCTGTGATCCCGGCAGTGCCCAAATTCTTGCACTGGTCCGAGATGGAGATTACCTGGAGTCGGAAGGATCACCCCCGGGTTATGCCCAAGCCGGGAGCATACGCCTTGGTGGTAGACCCAACTTTTGTCGGACCTAACCTCAACGTCCGTTTCAGCCGGGTTCTAATTGACAATGGCAGTGCCATTAACATCATGTACAAGGACACGATGCTGAAGTTGGGAGTATCCATGAACACCCTGCTGCCCACCGAGACAACCTTCCATGGCATTGTGCCCGGAGTATCTTGCTCGCCCATGGGAAAGATCTGGGTTGAGGTGCTATTCGGAACCCGGGAAAACTGCCGAACCGAGAGCTTGGAGTTCGAGGTCGTGGACCTCGAGAGCCCATATCATGCACTGATCGGCAGACCGGCCCTTGCCAAATTCATGATCTCAACTCATGTGGGCTACCTCAAGATGAAGATGCCGGGACCTAACGGTGTAATCACCATCTCGGGAGACCACAAGCGCTCCATGGAATGTGCCTCGGCGGGATCGTGCTTGGCAGAATCTCTGGTGATCGCGGAGGAGAAGAAGAGGATCCAGCAGGTGGTGGCGATGGCCAAGACCTCCCAACTCGGAATGCCCGGGATGGTGAACCCGGAGCAGGGGGCGTCATTTCAGCCCCCCAAGGAGACCAAGAAGGTGTGCGTGGACCCCAGCAACTCGGAGCGCCAAGTCATCATTGGCAGCAACCTGGACAGCAAATAGGAAGGCGAGCTCGTCGACTTCCTCCGTGAGAATCGGGATGCCTTTGCGTGGTCGAGTGACGATCTGCAAGGCGTCCCGAGGGAGTTGGCTGAGCACTCTCTATTTGTTCGACCGGATGCGAAGCCGGTGAAGCAGCCAACTAGGCGCCTCTCGGATGAGAGAAGAGCTGCTGTCATGGAGCATCTGGCTATACTGCTGGCCGCCGGATTCATCACGGAGGTGCTGCACCCGGATTGGATTTCGAATCCGGTCCTGGTAGAGAAGAAGAAAGATGATCCCCTCCTGCTTAAGGTGTGGCGCATGTGCATCGACTTCACTAACCTCAACAAGGCATGCCCGAAAGACCCCTTTCCGCTGCCCCGGATAGATCAAGTGATAGACTCCACTGCCGGGAGTGAGCTTTTAACTTTTCTAGATGCTTATTCTGGTTTCCACCAGATACCTTTGAATCCGGATGATCAATTAAAAACCGCTTTTATTACCCCTTATGGGGCTTATTGCTATCGTGTTATGACTTTCGGGTTAAGAAATGCTGGTGCCACATACCAGAGATGCATGCAGAAATGCTTGATGACCAGATAGGCCGAAATGCCGAGGTCTATGTCGATGACATAGTCATAAAAACTAAAGAAAAAGCCTCGTTAATAGATGATCTGAGGGAAACGTTTAAGAACCTGAGAAGATTCCGGATGAGGTTGAACCCGGATAAGTGTACGTTCGGTGTGCCAGCAGGGAAGTTACTCGGTTTCCTCATCTCCAGCCGAGGAATTGAGATCAACCCGGGTAAAATTCGTGCTATTGAGAGCATGAAGTTGCCCGTGCGTCTCAAGGATGTGCAGAAGTTTACCGGGTGTCTGGCATCCCTAAGTCGGTTTGTGAGCCGACTTGGGGAGAAGGCCTTGCCTCTGTATCAACTGATGAAGAAGAGCAAAACATTCGTTTGGACCCCGCAGGCTGATGCGGCGTTCAATGATCTGAAGAGAATGCTCTCAACAGCACCTGTGTTGGCATCCCCATTACCCAAGGAACCTATGTTGCTGTATATTGCCGCAACCAACCGGGTAGTCAGTGTGGCGATAAGAGTAGAAAGGGAAGAGGGGGGTAAGCTGATACAGAGGCCGGTGTATTACCTCAGTGAGGTGATCTCGGAATCAAAGCAGAACTACCCGTATTACCAGAAGATGGCATATGGGGTATACATGGCAGTGACCAAGCTCAAGCACTACTTTCAGGAACATCCGGTCACGGTGGTGTGCGAAGCTCCTCTCGCCGAGATCATCGGTTGCAAGGACGCTAGCGGCCGGGTAGCCAAATGGGCCATCCAGTTATCTCCGTATGCTCCGGCATACGAGAGACGAGATGCCATCAAGTCGCAGGCGCTGTCGGACTTTTTGGTAGACTGGGCCGAGATGCAGTATGAACCTCCGATACCGGATTACAATTTCTGGAGGATGCATTTCGATGGCTCTAAGGCTAAGATCGGATTGGGTGCCGGAGTGGTCCTCACTTCCCCAAAGCAAGACGTACTGAAGTATGTGCTGCAGATTCATTTTCGGGCATCCAACAATGTCGCAGAATATGAGGCCCTCGTTCATGGACTCAACGTCGCCAAGGAAATCGGCATCCGCCGGATAGAGTGCTTTGGTGACTCGGATCTCGTAGTACAACAGGTGTCGGGGAATTGGGATGCCCTTGATGCAAACATGGCCTTGTACAGGTTTCATGTGCAGAAAATTTCCGGATTTTTTGACGAGTGCGAGTTCAAACATGTGCCCAGAGGAGAGAACGAAGCAGCGGATGTCTTGTCCAAGCTAGGATCATCCCGGGATGCCATCCCACCCGGGATAGCCCTAGAACATCTGAGGAAGCCATCTATTCAACCATCACCCGAGTCAGAATCTATCTTCATCCCCAAGGAGCCTGGTTCAGATGCCGTACCCATGGAAGTAGATGTCGGGAGCATAACATCGAACCCGGGGACTGCGTCCCAGTGCTCGGAGAGGCAAAGAAAGATGATGATAGAGGTGATGTCGGCAGAACCAATGGACATAGACACTCCCGTGTTCCCGGTTAGACCAGTCCCGGGATGGGCAAAGCCTATTATGGCTTACATCTTGGAGGGAACTCTCCCGGAGAATGAGGTGGAAGCCCGGCAAGTACTGCGGAGATCAAAAGCATACACTGTCATCAATCAAGAGCTGTACAAGAGAAGTGTCACCGAAGTACTCCAGAGATGTGTGGAACCAGCAGAAGGACAAGAGATGCTGGTGGAAATACATCAAGGGGAGTGCGGACATCATGCATCATCCCGGGCCCTGGTGGCAAAGGCGTTCCGGCATGGGTTCTACTGGCCCACTGCATTGCAGCAAGCAGAAGATATTGTCCGGAAGTGTGGGGGATGTCAGAGATTTGCTCACCGGATACACATGCCGGCGTCAGCACTGAAAACAATCCCCATCACTTGGCCATTCGCAGTATGGTGTCTGGACATGGTCGGACAATTCAAGCCGGCAAGGGGCAATATGACACACATACTTGTCATGGTGGACAAATTCACAAAGTGGATAGAGGTCAAGCCAATCCGGAAGTGCGATGGACACACCGCTGTGCAATTCCTGAAAGACATCATCTTGAGATACGGATACCCACACAGCATTATCACAGATAATGGAACAAACTTTGCTGTGGGGGAGTTCGCTCGATTTTGTGCTGAAAAGGGAATCCGGCTGGATGTAGCATCAGTCGCACACCCGGAAGCAAATGGGCAAGTCGAAAGAGCAAATGCCTTAGTCT
Organism: Poa annua; assembly: GCA_026929855.1. NCBI lineage: Eukaryota > Viridiplantae > Streptophyta > Magnoliopsida > Poales > Poaceae > Poa > Poa annua. Next base: position 76,723,196 of record CM049430.1, on the reverse strand, counting down.
TAGCGGGCATCAAAGCTCGCTTGATCGAACCACTATTGAGAACTCCGGGATGCTGGATAGAGGAATTACCGGCAGTATTATGGGGTCTCCGGACTACACCGAATAGATCTACCGGGTACACCCCATTCTTCATGGTATATGGAGCTGAGGCAGTACTCCCAACCGACATACAATATGATTCTCAGAGAGTAACAATGTTCACCGAAACTGAGGCAAAGGAGGCCCGAGAAGATGATGTTGACCTACTCGAAGAGGCCAGAGAATTGGCACTATCTCGGTCTGCAATTTATCAGCAAAACCTCCGTCGCTATCATAGCCGGAAAGTACACCCGAGGGTGTTCCGAGAGGGGGATCTGGTGCTGAGGCTCATCCAACGCACGGCAGGAATGCATAAGTTGTCACCTCGATGGGAGGGACCTTTCGTGATAAGCAGTGCATTGCACAATGATTCCTATTACCTTGTAGATGCACAGGAAGCTAGGAAAGGTGTAATGGACAAATCCGGTGAGGAAACCAAACGTCCATGGAATGTAGCTCTACTTCGCCCCTTTTTCGCTTAAAGGACTCAGTGTATGTGTATCTCAATTTTCAATATTTATGGAAGTAAGGCACCCCGGGAGAAACCCGGGGACTGCCTGGTGCTGTGCTCCTTATTACTTCTGTTTTGTTAAGCTTGTTTATTATTCTTTACCGGCATCCCGGGAAGGAACCCGGGGACTGCCGGATAGTTATTTTTTGTATTGAGTGCATGCCGGGAAAGTTCCGAATCCAATTCTCAAAGTCAAAGTAATGTATGTCATGTAAAATCATCTTGTGACTCGACTGACGAACGCCGAAATGGTAGTCAAGAGCAAAGAGAGGGAAGGTGGGGAACACGAAAATAGTCTCGGGGACTTGGAACAGGATTTTATCCGGCATGCTTGTTTTTACTAACTTAGTTGTTTTTTATGTCGGGAATTCGGTTAGTAGGAACTCGGATTGTTTTAAGTAATGTATGTTGTATGTGGAGTTTTGTGACTCGACTGTCGAACGCCGAAATGGTAGACAAGAGCAGAAATTACCTAAGTACGGTAGACATGAAAGGCAATTCGGGAACTAAAAGCTGAATACATTGACATAAGTTCTTCAAGTAAATAGTTCACGGTGAAACGGAAATAACATAAGTGTACGATACATATTGCACCCGGCATCCCGGGGATTTAATGATGAGGACATCCCTAGTCCTTTACCATCTTCTCCTATTGATGATGTTGCTGTACAAGACAAAGCTAATGATGTGAGGATTGGACCAATGACAAGGGCTCGAACCAAGTTACTTGAGCAACAGGTGAACTCACTCTTAATTGAATATGATGTTTGTGTTAATGAGAACTTTATACTGCCTAAGTCTATGCATCTATGTATGATCAGGTTTATTGATAACACAAGCATGGGAGGAGGAGACGAGCTACAGCAATGAGAAGAACCATCACTGATTTCCAATATCAGCAAGTGCGCGAGGGAGGAGAGGGAGGCCGGCGCACCAGGGCATTGAAGGAAATCACTCGTTTGCACGTTAGAGGGATCAAGTGGCGCACCAGGACATAACGTAAGAAGATATTAGTCTAAGGTGTTATACATGAGGCCTGCGTGCCATGTTAGGCCGAACCACCATGGGTCGGTTTGTATCAGTTTGAGTCGAACCAGGTTTGGGTTCAGATCCGAATTGAGTCCTAGTTTCGGCCAGCCCCTTTAAATAGCCAAGGGCTGCGCCATAGAGAGGTAGACCACGTTTAAACAAAACCCTAGATCGAATTGCTAAGCATTCATCTATCAGAATTCCTCTTTGCTGCGATCAGGAATTCACCCCTCTCCTTTGTTGCGATCGAGAGGTTATTGTTACCAAAGTTTGAGTGTGATCTGTCGTTCCACTGGGAATTGGTAGATTGCAAAACCGCTTCGTGGTCGGCGGCTGCGTTGCACTAGCGTGTGGTGTTGCGAATATCCATTGGGTTGAAGAGCTGTTGCATTGGCAACGGGGGAACAGCCGGAGAGTTCGAGAGCATCCGCGAGTTATCTACATCATCCATCGATTCCTCCATCGGCTCACTGAGAAGATCGGGCCACCCCTTATCATCTTGGTATCAGATTTCCAGCGTTTTACTCGGTGAGCACCCACCAGTCCATCCCGTAGATTTACTGTTTATCGTCCTATACAGAAAAAGCCACACAAAAATATTAGGGTTTAGACATCGCCATAGACTAGATAGCACCGATTGCATGTTCTAGTTGCTGTTCGTGTCGATCTTTTGCGTTTCTTTTTTTTCCGTTTGTGTCGTAGAGTTTGTTTAGGTTTGGAGTTGTTACTTTCCGTACTTAGTTGTGTTGGATTCGGAGTCATTGTCAAAAAACCAAAAAAAAAAAAAAAGAGAAGAGGTTTCGGTTGTTTCCGAGTTCGGGTCAGAATCGGCAGTTTCCATCGACGTACGTCGCTGTTTTCCTTCCGTGTTCCGTTTCCGAGTTCGTGTCGTATACGGTTCCGGCAGAAAATTCAACCGGACATAACTTTTGCATACGAACTCCGATTTGGACGATTTTTAGCTCGTTTTGAAGAGGAGACAAAAGCGAATGCAGCCAAACTCACTTCGTCTGTTTACGGCTTTTCGACGTCTCAGAATTCCAAAAAAACGTCGGGAAGTATTTCTTTTTGCCACTTTCGTGCAGAGACCTTAGACACAGCCTTTCTACAGCAGTGTTAGGAGCTTACCCATACTGGACTAGCTAACGTTTTGTGCTCCCAGGATGCTCATTATTGTGTGTCTTGTGTATCTTCAAGTGCTGGCCATAGCAAATTGAAAAATTCAAAAAAAAAAAGAGCAAGGAAATAGGCCGAAGTGCATAGTATCTTTTGTGACACTACTCATTGTTGAGCAATCTTGTGCCTGAGTTTATTTGAGCAACTTGCTAGTGTCCTTCCCGTGCATTGCAACACGAGCTATACTCCGGACATATCTTTACATATTTGTGCTCATCCCTATAGTTGCTTTGCCACATTATTCTCCACGTGTGTGTTTCCTGTGTTTTCGAGTTTCACACGAACAGCAAATAGGATTTGTAGTTGGTGTTGTTAGGCCTCCCAACCAAGCTCCACCAATATACCCTGTTTTTGTTGTGTGACACTTTGATACCCCTAATATTCGCTTCATCACATCTGTGCACGTGCTCCTATTACAAGTTGGTAAGCGTTGCTAATTCACTTTGGAACGGTAAGATCCACACATTCTTTTGTTTTTTTTGAGTGAGTTGAGAGTTTCCACATATATATCTCGATATTCTTGTGCACACTAATCATGTCGTCAGGTGATGACACCGCAAGTGTGGTGCAGCAAAAGAAGGAGGATAATGCTTCGGTTAGTTGGCGGGAATATGAGGCCCTACGTGATCATCTTTCGCGTCAGTTTGGGGCTGAATCTGAGAGGTTGCACACTGGTTTGGCGGCCACAGATGCCAAGGTTGATACTGTACAGCGTTCATTGGGGACTCTTCAGCGGTCCGTGGATGCTATGACTCGAGCCATGGAGGCAATCACACAGCGTCATGGACAGCCAGCAGACGATGCCAGTGTTCAGGCCGAACATGACGATGCTTATGATGATGCTGATGAGGCAGTTAATGGCCACGCTATTCCTGCTAATGTTGGCCAAGGAGACGGCCGCGGTGCTGCCCATCCGGGGCGTGGTGGGGCACCTATTGGTCGTGCTCGTCGTCTGTTTGATAATGTTGGTCATGCAGCCATTCGTGATGATGACGGGTTGGGTAAACCAAAATTCAGCATTCCCAAATTCGAGGGCTCTATTGATGTGGAAGAATATATTAATTGGGAGTTGAAGATGGAACAATTATGGCGTTTGCATGATTATACGGAAGATAGAAAGATCAAGCTTGCATCTTCTGAGTTTGATGGTTATGCTTTGCTTTGGTGGCATGGTCTTGTTAATGCAAGGCGTGAAACTAATGACTTGCCTATTCGTTCTTGGCGAGAGATGAAGGAAGAGATGCACCATCGTTTTGTTCCTCGTAACTATAGGCGTTCCTTGTATGACAAGTTGCAAAATCTGAAGCAAGGTACTTCCTCCGTGGATGAATATTACAAGGAGATGGAGTTGATTATGCAGCGTGCTAAAGTGAGAGAAGAATCTGAACAAACCATGCAGCGTTTCTTGTCAGGTTTGAACTTTCATGTCAAGAGAATTGTATGTCATTATCAATATGCTGATATAGAGGATTTATTGCATCAAGCACGTGAAGCTGAGTTACAAGTGGCCGAAGATGCCAAATATTTGTCTCGTTCTTCCTTTGGAAGGGGCAGTTTTTCCTCACGTGCTACACCTAGTATTGTGCAATCTAGTGTTGCACCAAGTTCTCATGGAGCTGCACCTACAAAGCCAATTTCGGCTGCACCTTCTCACAAGCCTCCACCGCCACCTACAGCAAGTGGTACCGGTTCTTCGAATTCTACAGCCCGTACACGTGATATGAACTGCCATACGTGCGGCGGCAAGGGTCATTTCAAGCGAGATTGTCCCAATAGAAAAGTTATGTTAGTCAATGAAGAAACTGGTGAGTATGAGAGTGGTGATGAGGTGGACCATACGGCTGATCTTGTGGAGGAAGAGGACAGCGGTCTTATATATGCTGATGCTGCTCATTTGCCCACTATTGTTTGTACGCAGCGAGCATTGAGCGTTACGCCAAGTCCCATGGAGCAGCGCTGCAATCTGTTTCAAACCATGGCTGCACTTGGTAATGGCAAGGCGTGCAAAGTGATAATTGATGGTGGCAGTTGCCGCAATTTGGCTAGTAAAGAGCTTTGTCAAAAACTGAATCTGAAATACTTGCCACATCCTAATCCTTATTTTATTCAGTGGTTGAGTGATAGTGGGGAGATGAAGATCAACCATATGGTGCGTGTGGACTTTCAGATTGGACCTTATAAGGACACCGTGGAGTGTGATGTTGTTCCTATGACGGTGTGCCATTTATTGTTGGGTCGGCCATGGCAATTTGATAGAGATGTCCGACACAATGGTAGGGCCAACACATACCAGCTCAATTGGCAAGGAAAGGAGATCATGTTGAGGCCTATGACACCGCAAGCTGTGGTCAATCAATCTCGTCAAAAAGTTGAGGTTCACCGTGAGGATGAGCGTGAGAGATTAGATAGGAGAGAGACTCCACCTTCGGTGAGTGAGAGCCACAAGCCAAATTCGAGTGGTAAAAAGAAAAGTGAGGGAGAGAAAAAGCTAGTCATGTTAGCCACTAAATCTGATTTACAAGAGTTTCGTGAGGATCCTACTCTAGTACCTCTTGTACTTATGTGCAAGGGCGAAATTCTTGTTTCTAATGACATGACCCCTATCTCTCTTGGTGTTGCTAATGTGTTGCAGGATTTCGAGGACGTTTTTCCCGACGTGGTACCGGCTGGTTTGCCACCATTGAGAGGCATAGAACATCAAATTGATTTGATTCCAGGAGCCTCTTTGCCCAACCGAGCCCCCTACCGTACCAATCCTGAGGAGACGAAGGAAATTCAGCGACAAGTACAAGAACTTCTGGACAAAGGGTATATTCGTGTGAGGTTAAGTCCTTGTGCTGTTCCTGTTATTTTAGTTCCTAAGAAAGATGGTACATGGCGCATGTGTGTAGATTGTAGAGCAATTAATAACATCACTATTCGTTATCGTCACCCTATTCCACGGTTGGATGACATGCTCGATGAATTAAGTGGTGCTGCTATTTTCTCTAAGATTGATTTGCGTAGTGGTTATCATCAAATTAGGATGAAAGAAGGAGATGAGTGGAAAACAGCCTTTAAAACTAAATTCGGTCTATATGAGTGGTTAGTCATGCCTTTTGGTTTAACTAATGCACCTAGTACTTTCATGAGATTAATGAATCATGTTTTGAGGCATTTCATTGGAAAGTTTGTGGTTGTGTATTTTGATGACATATTAATTTATAGCCACAACGAAACTGAACATATTGATCATATTCGCCAAGTTTTGCATGTGCTGCGTGCTAATAAGCTCTATGGTAATCTTGAGAAATGCACGTTTTGCAAAGATAGGGTAATATTTCTGGGATTTGTTGTTTCTAAGCATGGGGTTGAGGTAGATGACTCTAAAATTGAAGCAATTAAAAATTGGCCTACTCCCATGAATCTAAGTCAATTACGAAGCTTTCTTGGTCTTGCTGGATTTTATAGACGTTTCGTGAGAGACTTTAGTACTATTGCTGCAGCTTTGAATGATCTTACTAAGAAAGGTGTTCCTTTTTTTTGGGGCGCTGCCCAAGATGCTGCATTTGATGAATTGAAACGTTGTTTGATTTCTGCACCTTTGCTTATGCTTCCTGATTTCAATAAGCAATTTTATATTGAATGTGATGCTAGTGGCATTGGAATAGGAGGTGTGTTGATGCAAGAGGGAAAGCCGGTTGCATATTTTTCTGAAAAATTGAATGGTGCACAATTGAACTATCCTGTTTATGATAAGGAATTGTATGCTCTTGTTCGTGCTCTTGAGGTTTGGCAACATTATTTGTGGCCAAAAGAATTTATCATACATTCTGATCATGAGGCTTTGAAATTTTTAAAGTGCCAAACTAATCTTAATAAACGTCATGCTAAATGGATGGAATTCATTGAATCTTTTCCATACATTATTAAGTATAAGAAGGGCAAAGATAATGTTGTTGCTGATGCACTCTCTAGGAAAAACATGCTTTTGACACATCTTGATGTTCAAGTTCCGGGTTTAGAGAGTTTGCGTGATTTATATGCTTCCGATACTGATTTTGCCACTGCCTTTGCTAACTGTTCTGATGTGAAGGCGTGGGAAAAATACCATATGCATGATGGATATTTGTTTCGAGCTAACAAGTTATGTGTACCCGAGTCGTCCGTGCGTTTGCTCTTGTTGCAGGAATCACATGGAGGCGGCTTGATGGGTCACTTTGGACGTGAGAAGACGTTGTTGATGTTGGCTGATCACTTCTATTGGCCACGCATGAGGCGGGATGTGGACAGGTTTGTGAAGCGTTGCATTACGTGCAACAAGGCTAAGTCCAAACTTAAGCCCCACGGTTTGTATACCCCTCTTCCTGCTCCTACTACACCATGGGAAGATATAAGCATGGATTTTGTGTTAGGATTGCCTAGGACCAGTAGAGGACATGATTCTATTTTTGTGGTAGTGGATCGTTTTTCTAAGATGGCTCATTTTATTGCCTGCCACAAAAGCGACGATGCGTCGCATATTGCTAATCTGTTTTTCAGGGACATCGTGCGCATACATGGAGTACCGAAGACGATTGTTTCTGACCGTGATGTGAAGTTCATGAGCTACTTTTGGAAGACACTTTGGGGAAAGCTGGGGACGAAGCTGCTGTTTAGTACAACTTGTCATCCCCAAACTGATGGCCAAACGGAGGTGGTGAACCGCACACTTTCGGCGTTGCTGCGGACAATGATCAAGAAAAATCTGCGTGTGTGGGAAGAGTGTTTGCCGCATGTGGAGTTTGCATATAACAGGGCTGTACACTCCACCACGCAATTGTGTCCGTTTGAGGTGGTGTATGGTTTTAAACCCATTACACCGCTTGATTTGCTGCCGCTTCCAATTCAAGAACGTGTCAACATGGATGCATCGAAAAGAGCAGATTTTGTGAGGAAGATACATGAGAAGACTAAAGAGGCTATCGAGAAGAAAGGCAAGTACAATGCTGATCGTGTTAACAAGAAAAGAAAGGAGGTGCTTTTTCAGCCCGGCGACATGGTTTGGGTGCACTTTTGCAAGGACAGATTTCCTGTTCAGCGCAAGTCTAAATTGCTGCCACGTGGTGATGGTCCTTTCAAGGTTCTTGCCAAGATAAATGATAATGCATACAAGATAGATCTTCCTACATCTGAGTTTGGTGTGAGCAATACGTTTAATGTTGCTGATTTGACGCCATTTGCTGGAGAAGACCTTGACGCGTCGAGGTCGACGCCTTTTGAAGGGGGGGAGGATGATGAGGACATCCCTAGTCCTTTACCATCTTCTCCTATTGATGATGTTGCTGTACAAGACAAAGCTAATGATGTGAGGATTGGACCAATGACAAGGGCTCGAACCAAGTTACTTGAGCAACAGGTGAACTCACTCTTAATTGAATATGATGTTTGTGTTAATGAGAACTTTATACTGCCTAAGTCTATGCATCTATGTATGATCAGGTTTATTGATAACACAAGCATGGGAGGAGGAGACGAGCTACAGCAATGAGAAGAACCATCACTGATTTCCAATATCAGCAAGTGCGCGAGGGAGGAGAGGGAGGCCGGCGCACCAGGGCATTGAAGGAAATCACTCGTTTGCACGTTAGAGGGATCAAGTGGCGCACCAGGACATAACGTAAGAAGATATTAGTCTAAGGTGTTATACATGAGGCCTGCGTGCCATGTTAGGCCGAACCACCATGGGTCGGTTTGTATCAGTTTGAGTCGAACCAGGTTTGGGTTCAGATCCGAATTGAGTCCTAGTTTCGGCCAGCCCCTTTAAATAGCCAAGGGCTGCGCCATAGAGAGGTAGACCACGTTTAAACAAAACCCTAGATCGAATTGCTAAGCATTCATCTATCAGAATTCCTCTTTGCTGCGATCAGGAATTCACCCCTCTCCTTTGTTGCGATCGAGAGGTTATTGTTACCAAAGTTTGAGTGTGATCTGTCGTTCCACTGGGAATTGGTAGATTGCAAAACCGCTTCGTGGTCGGCGGCTGCGTTGCACTAGCGTGTGGTGTTGCGAATATCCATTGGGTTGAAGAGCTGTTGCATTGGCAACGGGGGAACAGCCGGAGAGTTCGAGAGCATCCGCGAGTTATCTACATCATCCATCGATTCCTCCATCGGCTCACTGAGAAGATCGGGCCACCCCTTATCATTTAACGAATTTGCTACTTAGTGTTTTAAGCAGTGGGGGAAGTAGGCTTCTCGGCGACGACTTCCGGAGCAACGACCTCGGGAGCGACGACCTCGGGAGCAGCGGCACCAGCAGCAGGAGTGACTTCACCTAACGGATCGGCAGCACCACTCGGGGCGTCGGGATGCACCTCGCTCTCGGTGGCCTCGGGTATCGGAGAAGACGTTGCATCCCGGGGAGTCACCTTCTCGGGCGCAGCACCGGAAGCAGCGTCATCTTCCTCCGGGACCTCTTCTTCCACATCGCCGGAAGCGGCATCATCTTCTTCGGAGTCCTCGTTATCTGACTCAGACTCTGAAGGAACGGTGCTGGCGGTGAAGGCACGGATGCTAGCCCACTTGGCAATGCGGTGCGCCACCTCTCGCCGCTGCTGGATCCTTTCCGGATCATTGACCCAAGGCGACACCGTCCGCAGGCGCAGGATCGCTGCCAGATCAAGACCCTCGTACCAGCTAAGTACTTGGGTCAAGACCTGGTCCGCACCAGCGCGCGCACCGGAGCGCTTCCAAGCGTGGATGCGACTCCCGGCACCCAGGAGTGCGCGCGAGAGCTCCGGGATCGAGAGCTTCCCGCGGATGCTCGGCCACAATGCGTCGTGGACGTGGATCGCGGCGCTGAGGAGCTCCGTCCCGATAGACCGGAGAGGTACTATCCGGGCCTTCAGAGCAGTGAGGTAATCCTCAATGTCCCAGGCATCCGAGATGGGACCCTTCCCGGCACGCTTCTCTCGGGCGGCGGCAACAGCTTTGGCGGCAGCTTCGCGGGAGTGCTCGAACTCTCCTTTAAAAAGAAGAGCTGTCAAAACGGCTAAGTCACAAGAAGAGCAGCAACAAATAACAGGAGAGGAGGGATGTCGGATTACTTACTATTGAGATCCCGGTTCAGTACGGTGAGCTCGGTGAGCCAAGCATAAGATCGCGACCGGAGGAGAGCCAGCTCGGTCTCGGCGTTATCCGCGCGCGCCAACGACTGGTCCAGGGTCTCCTTCTGCTTCCTGGTAGCCTCGATGAAGCCCTTCTTCATCTCGGTCAGGGCAGTCTGGGTCTTGGCGAGCTCGCCGTTGAGGCGCGCGATCTCGGCTTGCGCGGTGCCAAGGGCAGCCTTTTGGTCTACCGAGACCTGGCGAGCGGCATCCCGTTCTTCCCGGAGGCGATCTTCGCACTTCTTCGACTGACCGAGTTCAGCGAGAACCCGGTTGAAGATGTTGCGGCGTTGTTGGCTGCACTCCTGATAGCAAGACAGAAGACGAAGTCAGTATGGAAAAGATGTAAAGAACCCGGTTGGGAGGATCTCGGGGACTCGGTGTCCGAGTCCTGGACTTTTTCTCTAAGATTGGAACCTAGTGATCTGCTATTCGGTGGAATCTAGAGCACTAAGCACCAATCTCGGGGACTAGTGGTGATGAAGCAATTTTTTAAGCAACCTACCCGGTTGGGAGGATCTCGGGGACTCAATGTCCGAGTCCTGGATTTTTTCTCTAAGATTGGAACCTAGTGATCTGCTATTCGGTGGAATCTAGAGCACTAGGCACCAATCTCGGGGACTAGTGGTGGTGGAAAGAACAAGTGTGTTTTGGATAAAAGAAGAAAAGTTTACCTCGCTTACTCGGGTGACGTCCAGCGCGGCCACCTGGAGAGCATGCAGGGCTTGAGCGCTGCGGCTCGGACCTGCAGCGTGCAAGTCCCCTGCAGTCTCGGAAGCATCGGCGGCAAGCCAGGCCTTGTTGAAGTCATCAACAACCCGGATGCCGGAGCTGCCGGCAACGCGGGTGGCAGCGATGTCCCGAGATCCTGAAGATGCAAAGGAGCTGACCGTTGCTCGCAACATCCGCAAGGCGGCAGTAGGGATCTCGGCAGGAGGTGGTGGTAACGATGAGAACTTACCCGGGCGCAGCACCAAGTCCTGGGAAGAAGATGTCGGAGCAGCTGCGGGTGGAGCAGAAGATGTTTTCTGCCCAGGAGTCTTGCCGTGAGACTTGAGAATTTGATCTGCTGGCCGGGAGGAGGCGGTAGGCTGTTTCTCCGGGATGGCCTTGGGCGCGGCTGGCCGAGAGGCTCCACTCGCCGCAGGTTGCCGGCGAGGGCTAGCGATCTCTGCCTCCAGTCCGGGAACCCGGCGCGGGCTATCCGGAAGAACAATCTCTCCCGAGGTGGTCGTGGCCTGCATCGCGATCTCGTCGATCACCAGAGGTGCATCCGAGGTCGCGACGCTTGCCGGTGCGGCACCGGAGGCGGCGGCTTCATTTCCTCGAGCAGAAGGGCGAAGAGGTGAAGGAGAGGCCCGAGCCGGGCTAGGAGTCCGAGTTCCCGGAGGAGGAGGAACAGCAGGTGTCGGGAGCTCGAGCGCGTCACTGAAAGAAAGTGTCTTAGTAAAGGTTGTGGAGAAAACGAAGTCAAATAACATGAGGCAAGAAAGACGTACCCGGAATCCACAAGGGGAGGACCCCTCTGCCGGCGCCGAGGAGGCTTCTCGGTCGTCTGCTTGCTCGGTTTACTCTTCTTGGGGGGGTTGCCGGAGGCTTCAGCCCCATCGGTGTCGGAAGCCGCCCGCTTCCGGCTCTCGGCACGTTTGGTCCCGGTTGACGGTTTCGGAACCACAGCTGAGGCCCAATTCAGAGGGAGAGCGTCAATAACATCAAGGATCTCGCAGTCAATCTCATCTTCATCATCCGAAGAAATGGAAACTGTCTCTGAAGTTGAAGGGTTACCCGGGGCCTTAACGAAGGGGATGGCGAGATGGTCCTCGCCGTCGGGATCCTCTCTCGGCATCACGTCCGGTCTCGGGAAATCCGGAGCGTAGTTGCCGTTGAGGTGGACGGCGTCTTCTTCGTGCTGACGCTCGAACAACTGCGCAAACAAATTAGGTCGTGTCGGCGTCCAGGTGAGCGCATGTACGAAGGCGTAGGCATGAAAGACTGATATAAGCACCTGGTCACATGGTCTTTTCCGGGATCCCCCTATGACCCCCCAACTGTAATCCTCCGTCATCTCCGTCCGGGCAATAGCTCGGACACGACGGACGATCGCCCCGTGGGTTAGCCCAAGGATACTGGTCCTAGTGGGGTCGAAGTTCCCGGACATGTGGCACATCTTGTGCACTCGGTTTTGAAGGGGGCAGACCCGGCGGACGATAAAGCATCGCAAGAGATCATCCCCGGTCATATCCTGGGTTAGCACTTGCAGAACATCGTGCATGTATCCGATCTCCTCGGTGTCGGGAAGATGCTTCCAGCGGCCGAATTCGCGCGGAGGACCCATGACGAATCCCGGCAGATTGATGAAGTCCGGGTTCGAGGATCCCGGACCATCTCCCGAGAGCTCCTGGTTCTTCACGTAGAAGAAGCTGCGCTGCCATTTCCGGCAGGACTCTAGTCCCTTGACTATGGGGAATCCGGAGTCCGCGCGAGGGATGACGGTGGCCGCTCCGCAATCGACCAAGTCTTTTACCTTCTGATCCGGATTGGGGATGGCTTGTCGGCGAAGGATAAAGTACTTGGCCCAGAGATCCACAAAGGGCCATATGCCGAGATACGCCTCCGCGTAGGTGGTGAAGACCGAGAGCATCATGATGGCATTGGCGGGAAGATGGTGAGGTTGGACGTCGTACGTGTCGAGGAAGTCGCGGAAGAAGGGGCTAGCCGGAAGCCCAAACCCGCGCTCAAAGTGCGATAGGAATACCACGAATTCCTCGGGTTGGGGTTCCGGCGCAACTTCCTCTCCCGGTAGACGGCTCTCGACTTCCGGAGGAATCCGGTGAGTCCGATACAGCCAGTCAAGATCCGACTGCTTCGTCTCGGACCCATCCCAACACCCCCGAGCACGTTCTTCACCCATGTCGGAGAAGTAGGCATGGGTATCCGGGCTACTCTGCAGACGCAGCGGCGGTTAGTCGGAGTTAGTCTATCGGAAACGAGGATGTCGGGGCATAAACTGCTAAAAACTACCGGATGCATGGGAAGCAAGATCTACCGTGGGTCAAATAATCAAAACTAAATGAAGGAAAAATGGGTCGCGCTAAACTCAAGCGAGACACGAATAAGGGTGACCAATATACATCCTAGCGTCACGGTGGTTCTTCGCCGTACGCCTCGTGCGCGCCGCTCGAATGTGGTCGCCGGCGGCGGCTCAACCGCGCTCGTGCTGGGGCACGGCCGGAATCGGGCAGTTATCCTACCGAAGAAACGCATCGGGGAGGAGAGACTCACCGGTGAACGAGGAGATCGGCGACGCGCGAAAGGGACGGCGGGGTGTGAACTCCGGCAAACGGCGAGCGCGATGTCGTACAGGCGACGAGCGCGGCGGCGACGACGAGCTCGAGACGGTGGAGAAGAGGAAGTGCGAAGAAGAAGAAGTGAAGGAGACCGTTCCGGTCCCCTATTTATGGGGGGGGGGGGGTTCCGGAGCGGTTTCCGTTTTTCCCGCCCACGATCTCCACGATCGTGGGTGGGATCTGTTTTGTGCCGCGAGCCACGTGGCGCTATCCGGAGCGCTCGATACGGCCACACCGAGGGCCACACCGCCCCAACGGTTCGATTCCGGATCGAATGCGGCTCCCCGGCGCGGAAACCCAAGCGACACCGTGCGTGCGCAGAAGCACTCGAGTGCGCCTCTGCGCAGACGGGACGTCGGGTGGGCCCAGGCTAGCTGTCTCGAATTCATCGGGAGATCAACAGTCAAGATTTGCGGAGATGACATTACCCGGTCGCAGGCTTCGCCTCCCGGTTAAGACCATCTCGGTGAGAAGATCTCGGAAGGAATTGATCTCGGCATGAAATAAAAGGATGGTGTCAAATTTTCTCGGAAGAGGGTTTGTTATTAAAGCTGATCCCGCACATCATCCGGGGTCGCTGTGCCGCACCAGCTTCGGGGACTAGTGTCGGGGGGCTGCCCCCCGGGTAGGGGCAGATCCCGGTATATTATAATGAATATCAACAGTGCTTGACCCTTGGCGACAGCAAAGAACACCTCCTGGTGTACCGAAAGGGCAACCTGACCCTTGGGCACTGGAAAAGGGCAAAGTGCCTCCTGGCAGCCGCAGGGGTCACCTCCGGCAGCTATAAATAGGCTCCCCCGACCCTCACAATCGCAGCACAAGCATGAGCGGGTGGTTCCTCTAAGAACTAGCTTCTCGAAGATGTCTTTGCTGAAAGGCTAAGACATCTTCGGGAGGCTAGGCCTAGAGTTACTCATCCTAAGATGAGTTCGGACATATCCGGAAAGGATCCCGGGCCTGGGACACCGAGGAGGTTCCCGGGTGATGGTGTACTCGGCTTTACCGGATAGGTAGTCCGGGTAAGTGCTAACCGGGATGTGTGTGTCGATATTGGTCTTATACAGAAAAGGCTCGTAATGGCAAGCGAGGAGGTAGCCGACGAGAAGGCTCCCGGTAGACCGTCAACGGTCTATGGCAGGCTTACCCGTCTGTTACGGGGGGAAGTGCTATTCCGCCTGACACGGAAGCATGGTCACATCCCGCCTGACACGGAAGCATGGTCACCTCCCGCCTGACACGGGAGCGCGTCAGCCGGTACGACAACGGTACGACAAGACCTGACATGCCTAGCCCGGCAATCCGGAAAAGGCTATCCGGGATGGGCAAAGACATGTCTTGTCTCTGACAGGGGGACAATGATGATGCAGGACGGCGCCTGCCATCCTTAACGAGATAATGACACAGGGGCTACACCGGATAGCCCGGCGACTAGGTCGCGCTAGCCGGTGACGACATCCCGGCTAGGCCTGTCCGGTGGGGCCGAGGCAGTTTAGGGTTTCCGGCCCTCCCGGCCGGAACTCTATAAAAGGCGCCATAACTGCTCCTGAGAGGGAGAGACCAACTTCAGAGCCAAAGCTATAGTCACATTTACTCTTAGAGCAGTTACTCCTCTTCACCTTGAGTTCATCTAGTTCTTCGTACTTCATCCTTTGGCAGATCTTGTAGCAAGTTGTAGTCCTTATATCACCCATATATAGAGAGGAAAGGCAGGAGTAGGGGTGTTACCTCCTCACGAGGGCCCTGAACCTGGGTATATCGTGTGTGTGTTGTGTGCCTTCGTGCATTTGTTTGTATTTGTTAGATCTTCCCCTTTGCACTCTGTTCTTGTTCCCCGTTCTTGAGAGATTTCGGTTTTACCGGGATCCTCCCCGTGTGAGCTCTCCAGCTCGCTATCTCTCCCCGGATCCACCAACGTCCATCGGCGCCACAAATTAGCCATCCTATGGCATCTGCCGTGACACCACCACGACAGGTATAACTAACATGGATCAATCCGGCTAGTCCAGGGTGGCCCAAGGGTGGTAAGGCCGAGGCCTGCCGGGCGGCCCAGATAGCTGACGTACAAGGAAGTAGGCGGACGGTCCAAGGAAGGCAGAAGGCCGAAGCCCATCAAGCCACCGAGCCCAAAACGGAAGGCGACAACTAAGCCGGCTAGGTCTAGGACTCTGTTTACTTGCCGGCCATGTACTTACCTTGTACCCTGGGGTCTGGCCGCCTATATAAGCCGGCCACCAGGGAGCCTTTAGGGCAAGCACAGAGACAACTTCAATAGGCATCATACCCATTGTAACCTGTTCACGGCTATTGCCTCATAGTGAATTATAGCAGCACGTAGGATCCCACCACCGCTGTGGGATCCGAAGCTGGGTAAACTCGCCGTGTTCAATCCCGACCTCGACGACACCAACCTTCTTCCCCACAATCCATACGTAGGCTAGAGGACCCCCGTCTCCTATCAAATATGCCGATACCACGACAGCAGATGTGAACCCAGATTGGCAGGCTGAGCAGGCTCATGATGAAGAGTGGGTCACCCGAGAGGCGACTGGCGATTCATTCGAGGCTCGCCACTTCTGGTCGAACAAGTCAAGGGGGCGAATCCTCGCGCGCATGCTCGATCGAACTTGGCGGACTGCCTTTCTTCTTGAAGATTGTCGGAAGACCCTCTGGCATATCCACCGTGTGTATTCCCACATAATGGGCAGCCGCACGGGTTGGCCGCCTTGCTGGAGAGGTTCCGCGAGGGTGACGCGTTGAAGGAGGTAGTCAACGCGCAACTCGTCGCCGGGGCGAACGTGGCGCTGGCCTACGTCCGGCTGCACCGACCGAATCTTCCTCTGGAGAGGTTGTTGGGTGGCCTGCCCGGGGACGATGACTACGACGACTGACGTGGGGCTACCTTTCGGGTAGCCCACGATAAGGCTACCTGGGCCGCGCCAAGGATTTGGAGGCCCACAGAAGGCCCACGCGGGGTACCATGTAACCTAGTCTGAGTCGGTTAGGTCGCATAACCTGCCATATCTGTAATTGCCATCGGCATCGACCACCCGAGACCTGGCTACCTATAAATCCAGGAGGGTGGCTCGTCCCCAGACAAAAAAACGATGAGATACGCTCATAGTCAGCGCCACCAACCCTAGCGAGATCGCAATCTCGCCATTGTAATCGCTACTCTCATCAATAATCAGACAAGCAGGAGTAGGGTGTTATCCTCCGGGAGCCTGAACCTGGGTAAAACCTTGCTTGTCAGCCGTCGTGATCACCAACACCTCTCTCTCTCCCCATCAATCAACCCGGGGTGCACAACCCTAGGACTTGTCGAGTTAACACCTCGTCAATTGGCGCCGTCTGTGGGAAATGATTGAGCAGGTCCAAAAGCTGAGTGAGCGCCTTGTAGGGCCACTCGACGCGCCAAAGGATGAGCCTGCAGATTAGGAGCAACAATCTTCTGTTGTACATGATTAGTTATAGTAGGCAAATTTGCCAATGTAAATACCAAATGCATGAGTTTGATGGAGGTTTCGAGCAAGCAAGTTGAGACTATTTGCATTACTGTTCGAGTGTCTGGTGAAATTCTTGACTTGTATGGCGCAGCCCCTGAGTGCGTTGGGTAGCGGCCTAGGGCTGTGTCGTGAACCTGTGTGGCGCATCCCCCGAGCTCTTCGGGCGGCGTCCTAGGGTTTCAAGTGAGACCTGTATAGCGCAGCCCCCGAGTGCGCCGGGTGGTGGCTTAGGGTTTAGGACTTGACCTGTATGGCGCAGCCCCCGAGTGGTTTGGGTGGCGGCCTAGGATTTTACGAGTAGGGCCTGTATGGCACAGCCCCCGAGTAGTTCGAGTGGCGGCCTAGGACTTCAAGTGATACCTGTAAAGCGCACCCCCGAGTGCGTCGGGCGGCGGCCTAGGATTATTTTTGACTTGACCTGTGTAGCGTGACTCCCGAGCAGATCGGGTAGCGGCCTAGGATTTTGTGAGTTGTGCCAGTATGGCGCAGCCCCCGAGTGAATCGAGTGGCGGCCTAGGCTTTTCTTTCAACCTGTATGGCGCAGCCCCCGAGTGATTCGAGTGACGGTTTAGGATTTTTGTTTGACCTGTATGGCGCAGCCCCCGAGTTGTTCGAGTAGCGGCCTAGGTTATTGATTGCCTTGACTAAAAAGGTAGAGGGGAGGATTTTTCTTGAAATCACTTTATTGATTCTTGCGAACAGGCCGCCTCATTAAAACCCTTCCAGTCCCCTTAGGTACCCTGGTAAGGGAAAGAGTGCGTCTGAGACCTGCCGCATTGACATTCTTTCTTGGGTACAATGATTGGGTCGACTAGGCGTAGAACCGGCGAAGTTGCGCGACGTTCCACGGGTTGCTGCAGACTGCTCCCGTCTTCGAGTCCTTCAGGCTGTACGCTCTGTTGCCAATTGCCTCCGTCACAATGTATGGGCCCTCCCATGGGGAGGCGAGCTTGTGCACCTTCTTCTGCTTGAGGCAGAGGACCAGGTCGCCTGCGATGAATGCTCTTGGTCGCAACCTCCGTCCATGGTAGTTGCGCAGGTCTTGCTGATACACGGCTGATCGCGCCAGGGCAATATCGCCGGCTTCATCCAGGATGTCCATGTTGTCTTCGAGTACCTCTTCTGCATCTGACTCGTCATAGGCGATCACTCGTGGTGCATCGAACTTGATGTCGCAGGGGAGGACCGCGTATGCACCGTACACCATGAAGAATGGAGTGTACCGGGTGGATCTGTTTGGCGTGGTTCGCAAGCTCTAGAGGACTGATGGCAGTTCTTCGACCCACGCGCCTACGGCGCGTCTCAGCGGCACTCAGTGGCGTTTCTTGATGCCGCTGCAGACTAGGCCGTTGGCTTTCTCGACTTGCCCATTGGACTGCGGGTGCGAGACAGATGCATAGTTGAGCTTGATGCCTTGATCTGAGCAGAAGTCTTTGAACTATTTGGCTGTGAAGTTTGAGCCGTTGTCCGTGATGATCCCGTTTGGTACCCCGAATCTAAAGATGATGGACCTGATGAAGTTGACCGCTGACGATGCAGTCGAACTTGTGATGGGCACGGCCTCAATCCACTTGGTGAACTTGTCGACTGCGACCAGGAGGTGAGTGTGCCCTCCGGGTGAGGATTTCTTCAGCGGGCCTACCATGTCCAACCCCCATTGGGCGAATGGCCAGGCTAGTGGTATTGTCTTGAGCGCGGACGCCGGTGCGTGTGGCTAGGTTGCGAATTCCTGGCACCCGGGGCATTTCTTTACTAGGTCTTCTGCGTCTCGCATAGCTGTTGGCCAGTAGAACCCGACTCGCAGCGCTTTGGCCACCAAGGCTCGACTGCTGGCATGATGCCCGCAGATACCCGCATGGATGTGAAGGAGATATGCCCTAGAGGCAAATAAATAAGTAGTATTTATTGTGTTATCTCATGAGTTTATAGTAGGTTTGTGTATTATGCTATAACTGTATTAATCGGAATTGTTAATACACGTGTGATACATAGACAACCAGGTCCCTAGCAAGCCTCTATATGAGCTAGTCCATTGGGCAACAGTTGATCGAGATTCCCGATCAAGGACAATGACGTCGGTTGACAATGGGGTCATCTTGTTGGTAGAATAAGGTGATGGACATACGCAAAGTATTGCAATAAGATCGTATTACGATGTTTGTCATTTGCAATAGATAAGAGTATGATAGCTTATTCCTTAGACCGTGAGACCGTACTTATTGTTGCTTCGTAGGAGTGCTTTGAGAGCATCAAACGTTGCGTCTTATATAGCATGACAATAACGGTGTCCATCTTGGGTATTAGAGCATCGAGACGTAAGGATCAAGAGCGGGATTTGTTCATTCTTGTAATGGAAAGATACTCTGGGCCCACTCGGTAGTATTGCATCTATATAGCTGCGCAGCTTATGACTAGGTCATGGAGATGTAATATCACAGACGAGTTAATAACCTTCGTCGGTAACGAGATACAGCAAAGGCATCGGTGTGTCTACGATCATATCTCGGACAAGGTAGTATCGCAGAGACAAAGGGAATGAATATCATATTTATGGTTCAACGACGATATTCGTGGAATGCACAGGGGTCGTCATATATTTCCAGGTATCCCTGACGATCATTGGTGAGCGGAGTGTCTCGACCATGTCTGGAGTATTCCCGAACCGTAGCGTAACAAACTTAAGGTCTTAGCGACGCTAGGAGATAGGTTCTGGAATTTTATAGGTTTTTATTGGAGAGAGAGAAATGATCCGGAAAGAGTTCCGGTGGTCCGGAAGGAGTTCCGGGGAAGTGTGGAATGGTTCCGGGAATGTCCGAAAGTAGTTCGGGTGGTTCCGAAATAGTTTCGGAGTCATGGGATATTGAATTATATATAAATATATTAATTATGAATTAATGGGATTTTTATATTAATTTAATATTAATTAAATAAAGGAAAAAGGGGGCTCCCACCTAAATGGGCCCTAAGAGGGCCCAAGAGGGGGAAACCGCATCCTACAAGGAAAGGGGAAGGCTTGGGCCTCCTAGTCCTAGTTGGACTAGGAGTGGGACAAGCCCAAGGGGGGTTCGGCCGAACCCCCCCTCCCCTCTCCTCCTTTAGTCACACATGGGGAGCCAAAGGGGTTGGCACACCCCTTCCCCCTTTATATAGCAAGGCATATTAATTGATTTAATTCATAGGAAATTCAATTAATTCCCAATTTCTCTCTCGATCTCGTGGTTCCCAAGTTGGAGCCACGCCGAGCTGAGGAAGGGGGTCTCTCTCCACCTAAGCCATACCGCAGAGCGCCGTTGCTCTGCGGGATTCCAGATAAGATCTACTCCTGCGATTTCAGCTGGATCTGAATGACCGGGAGTTGTCGCTAGGCTCCGTATGTTTGCGAGTGCTCGGAGGCTACTCTTTTGAGGAGCTTGGGCGACGTCGTCTCGCCCCCTGCAGCCGCCGCGCCTCTCCCCCCTCTTCTGCCGGCGCACCAGCCCTGGTGCTGGCGCTCTGCCTTCTTCCGCCCGACGCCCGTCGACGCAGATCATCGTCGACACCCCGGCGTCATCGACTCCGACATCGCGGCAAGCTCTCCGCGACCTCGAGGTCGGCTACGTACGACTTCATCGTCAACGCTTGCGCGGGAGCCTAATCCCCGCTATCGGTCTACATGGAGGTAATGTAACCCGTTCCGCCACCGTTATCACATGTACTAGATAGATAGATCCTGGCTAGTTAGGGTTTCGATCGCTAGAAAATTATTGTTTTCTGCACCGTAACCCCTTTCAGTGGTATCAGAGTCGATCTATGCGTAGTACTGCTGGTATGGTTAGAACTCATGTTGAATGAGGGCGTCTTTCTTATATTTGCTACCCTCTAGCGTGCATTTGCGATGCCTTCGGTATTGAGTTGATGAAGCGGCCCGGACCGACTTTACGCGTACGCTTACGCGAGACTGGTTCCACTACTGACATACGGCTTGCACCGTATCTGTGGCTGGCGGGTGTCTGTTTCTCTCTCTCTAGTCGGCAAAGCATTTTCAATGGAGGGCCCGAAAGGGATGCTTAAACATGCAATTATACGATCGACGTTGTGGTACAAAGTTCGAAGGTAGGGAAGCGATTCTCTTACGAATAAGCCTATATGCCACGTAAAACTTGCAAAACTAGATAAAGCTAGAGGCGTCTAACTTTGTTTTGCAGAGGCGTTATTTTATGTGACATGGTTACGGTAAGTTTTGATATTACTCGTACTGTCGGAGGCAATGGAGGGCTCTGTAGACTCGGAGTCATGCCGGGGCGCCGGGGGCCATGCACATGGCGCCATGAAGGTCCAGGCGCATCGACCATGTCACATCGCACTTCATTGCATCATTATTGTGTGCTGTTGTGTGTGCATCCTATTGATTGCTTATATGCTAGATATACAACGGTAGCATCATAAATAGGATGATCCCTAACAAAATACCAAAATTGTGTTCTCCCTCGTTGCGCACCACCAAGAAAGTTCTACGTTATGAGGCAGGTCGTGATGATCGGGTGTCACACATCTCGTCGTTCGCATACAGTGGGTGTAAGCCATGTTGCACGCGCAGGGTCTTCGAGGTTTGATTGGCGAGCCTAGCATACTCAGAGGTATGGCCTCGGAACACGGGAAGATCGAAAGATCGAGCACGAGTCATAGAGTTGTTATGATCGACATTTTATGTCCACCTTTGAAGCTGTGCTGCCGGCCGTGATGATCGGGGGTAGTATGGTGGATGAGGGTCGTGTCATCGCCATTATTATTTTAGGGATAATAATCTTGGTGAGGTGTGTTTTTGATAATGAGATTATAGAACTAAAACTCACCTACATATTATAAACTTAACCTTACCTCTTTTGCGATCACATATGTAGACTACGCAACTATACTTCGGTTACTTCCTCAAGAGCCCGGATGCTACATTAGAAGCCGACGGGTCCAACTTCATCAGATGGTACAGGGGTTTTAGAAACATTCTCGAACACAACAACATTCTATATGTTCTCGATGAACCGTTAGGAGAAGGACCAGGAGATTCTGCAAGCGAGGAGGAGGAAGATGATTTCCGTAGGCGTCGAGACATATTCATTGAAGTGGAGATCACCATGACCGTATGCCTGGCACCCGAGTTGAAAGAGATTTTTCGACGCAAGGAGCCAAGCGTCATGATGGATGCGATAAAGACACACTTCGGGGATGAATTAAAGCGTGAGCAATTCAGGCAGCTTAGAATGTTCCAGACCGTTCACATGGAGGAGCATACCTGTCTGAAGACACATTTGAAGAGATTGTATGACATCTACTTCCAGCTGACGATGGTCTTCGATTACTGGATGGCAGATTCTTGCGCCATTCGGACTGTCCTGATATCTCTACCTCCTAGCTATGAGAAGCATGTTCGCAAGTACATTTTGAAAGCCGATGATATGAACTTCTACGTGTTCGTACGTGAGTTCCAGTCTCTGAAGGTTGATTCCATCGAAGGAAAGATCTTCGATGCTACAGGTATATATTTGATATATGCAGAATTATGGATCCGCCCATGGTATATGATGAAATGTTTGATAATTGCTCTGTTTGTGAAACAGGTCCTGATTATCACATATATGCGGCGCAGTTTGATGTGACCTGGCGCTGAAGCTGGTAGTCAAGGAGTTGATGGCCTTTTTGTGTTCACGTCCTCAAGTTATCATAGTTATCATTAATAGTTTTTGATACGATCTTTTGTAATAGTGAGCGAGTGTGTGTGTCTTGATTGTTGCAAGACAAAGTTATTCATGTAATAAGACAAGATCAGTTGTTTTATGTTATGGAACAAGTCAGTTGTTTTATCTTATGAATAAAGTTTCCACATCTCAGTTACATTGATTGTATGATAAGTATTCATAATTGTAGATATGATAAAATAGCTTGTCCCATGAACAAAGGTTCTATTGCTAGAATAAACACCGTCGAGTTTAGTCATGAAAGCAATGAAAGAAGTAATGGATGTTTTTGGTCCATTTAAGTATTTCGAGTGCTGAGTTGATTAAGCTTGAAATCAAGTATTGAAGTTGCAATACTGGCGGAAATTAATTGAGTGTCATTTTTAATGATTAATTAATGGTGTTTACTACTTGATCCGAATTCCTCCATGACTTTGGTAAATAGGAGTATTTGCCCGATGAATTGTGGAGTCTGAGATTAATTTGATAATAGATCAAATGGGGTTTTTCAGAAAAAGGATTAGTGAACATTGTATTCACAGAATTCGATCAAAGGACAGTATTTTTGAATTATGTTTTTAACACAAGAGACTTGTGGAAATTTGCTTCACAGAATTATAATGTCATATATAGTGATATGTTGGGAATTATAATCATGCTCTATTTTAAATAAAGTGTGGCCTGTCAGAATCAGTCTTAGAATCTCCTAATACGTTCTAAACATTATAGTCGATGTCCACTTTAGAAAATAGATATTTTTCTCAACGAGAATTCGTAGGATCGACAGTAGTGTCGACATGTATATGATTATGCGATAATTCGGAATATACATGAGTGGTTCTTTGTAGATTGCTCGCATTGGATGAGAGTGTATTCCAAAACCAAATAGAAACAAAGTTCAGTTTGTTGTCTATGTAATTCCGAGAAAAGATGACTTTTCGAACTATGGTATATGGATTGAAATTAGAAGTTTGGAATAAAGTGTCAGACTTATGTTGGAAGATGTTCCAAAGAGTATATGTCTGCTAATGAAAGTTTAGTGATTAAGAGTGAGGGAGACTAGAAAATTGTTTTATGCTTGCAATCCTCTTCATAAAGATCATAATATTTTCATGAAAGAAACTTCTAAATAAAGTGTTGTTATATTTAATATTGTTGTCAGGTCAGAGCACTGTATTAAGTATTTCAGATCTTGTTGACAGATCAAGGTGCACTTTATGAATACAAAGAAAGTTGAGAAAATATCGGAATACGAACAAAGGCTTTTGAGCCTGGAAATCCAAAGTTGCATTTGAAAGGATTAAGAGAGTAATTGTTGCTGCAATTCTTATTAGAGGAATAAGATTGTTTAATCGTCATATAAGGTGTTATATGAGAAATGTAACTATAAGAAAGACGCAGGAGCATGTCTTGTCAAGAAATGTGTCTTGCACAAGATCGAATTTGTTGACTACATTTATGTGGACATGCTCGAAGTCTGAGGGATTTGTATTAATGTAATGCTATGGTTTGTATTAAATTCGAATTGATGATAGATCAATGATTTTGGTTTGACCTAAATGTCAAATTAAGTGGGAGTCGTAGTTAGTTTACTCAGGTGGAATATGTATCGAACATATTTTTGAGTGGGAGCTCAGGAACTCAAATATGTGGATAACACGTTTTTGAGTGGGAGCATGTGTTGTCAAATATGTGGAGACATAGTTTGAGTGGGAGTCGAATTCATTTTGTGTAGTTAACACATTGTGAAACTGTACCAATAGAATAGGATGAAGTTGTGAAACTATTTGAAAGTCAGTGTCTATTTTGAAATAGAACGAGAATTTTAAATAGTTAGTCGAGTTGCTTTGGATTATATCTGAGGAGTCAGAATAGAATCAAAAGGATGGTCCTTTGAAATCCAATTGATCATTAAGAGTAATGATGCATGAAAGTAATGGTTGTATGACGTGTGGGTCTATTATGTAATATTAGACATCATACAGAAACCATATTATCTGCTCGATGACATATAACCGATGTTCTTGGAATAAGAACAGTTATTTTGGAATTTACTGGAAGTAGATGTGCGTTAGTTAAGGGATTGACATTTGAATGTCAAGTTTTCTACATTGGTGCGAATGTATGTAGACATCACGAGTTTGTAATTGTTACAAGGGGCTCTACATGACTGAGTGTGTTTTTCAGGGCAGTTATCTGGTTAGTATAATCAGAGTAAGCGCTAGGAAGCGGTAGTCTCACTTAGTTGCGGTGTTTGCATATATGTTGTTGAACAACATGGTGATATCAAGCAAGTTAATATCCGTGAATCGCAAAAGCATGTACAATCATGGATTGTGCAGTAACACTTTTCCACGAGCAAGCATTATCAAATGATTCTTATTTGATAAGGGATTCTGATAAAGTAAATTGCAGCTGGTTTATTTGTACTCTAGTGCAAGTGGGAGACTGAAGGAGATATGCCCTAGAGGCAAATAAATAAGTAGTATTTATTGTGTTATCTCATGAGTTTATAGTAGGTTTGTGTATTATGCTATAACTGTATTAATCGGAATTGTTAATACACGTGTGATACATAGACAACCAGGTCCCTAGCAAGCCTCTATATGAGCTAGTACATTGGGCAACAGTTGATCGAGATTCCCGATCAATGACAATGACGCCGGTTGACAATGGGGTCATCTTGTTGGTAGAATAAGGTGATGGACATACGCAAAGTATTGCAATAAGATCGTATTACGATGTTTGTCATTTGCAATAGATAAGAGTATGATAGCTTATTCGTTAGACCGTGAGACCGTACTTATTGTTGCTTCGTAGGAGTGCTTTGAGAGCATCAAACGTTGTGTCTTATATAGCATGACAATAACGGTGTCCATCTTGGGTATTCCGAAAGAGCATCGAGACGTAAGGATCAAGAGCGGGATTTGTTCATTCTTGTAATGGAAAGATACTCTGGGCCCACTCGGTAGTATTGCATCTATATAGCTGCGCAGCTTATGACTAGGTCATGGAGATGTAATATCACAGACGAGTTAATAACCTTCGTCGGTAACGAGATACAGCAAAGGCATCGGTGTGTCTACGATCATATCTCGGACAAGGTAGTATCGCAGAGACAAAGGGAATGAATATCATATTTATGGTTCAACGACGATATTCGTGGAATGCACAGGGGTCGTCATATATTTCCAGGTATCCCTGACGATCATTGGTGAGCGGAGTGTCTCGACCATGTCTGGAGTATTCCCGAACCGTAGCGTAACAAACTTAAGGTCTTAGCGACGCTAGGAGATAGGTTCTGGAATTTTATAGGTTTTTATTGGAGAGAGAGAAATGATCTGGAAAGAGTTCCGGTGGTCCGGAAGGAGTTCCGGGGAAGTGTGGAATGGTTCCGGGAATGTCCGAAAGTAGTTCGGGTGGTTCCGAAATAGTTTCGGAGTCATGGGATATTGAATTATATATAAATATATTAATTATGAATTAATGGGATTTTTATATTAATTTAATATTAATTAAATAAAGGAAAAAGGGGGCTCCCACCTAAATGGGCCCTAAGAGGGCCCAAGAGGGGGAAACCGCATCCTACAAGGAAAGGGGAAGGCTTGGGCCTCCTAGTCCTAGTTGGACTAGGAGTGGGACAAGCCCAAGGGGGGTTCGGCCGAACCCCCCCCCCCCCCCCCCCTCCCCTCTCCTCCTTTAGTCCCACATGGGGGAGCCAAAGGGGTTGGCACACCCCTTCCCCCTTTATATAGCAAGGCATATTAATTGATTTAATTCATAGGAAATTCAATTAATTCCCAATTTCTCTCTCGATCTCGTGGTTCCCAAGTTGGAGCCGCGCCGAGCTGAGGAAGGGGGTCTCTCTTCACCTAAGCCATACCGCAGAGCGCCGTTGCTCTGCGGGATTCCAGATAAGATCTACTCCTGCGATTTCAGCTGGATCTGAATGACCGGGAGTTGTCGCTAGGCTCCGTATGTTTGCGAGTGCTCGGAGGCTACTCTTTTGAGGAGCTTGGGCGACGTCGTCTCGCCCCCTGCAGCCGCCGCGCCTCTCCCCCCTCTGCTGCCGGCGCACCAGCCCTGGTGCTGGCGCTCTGCCTTCTTCCGCCCGACGCCCGTCGACGCAGATCATCGTCGACACCCCGGCGTCATCGACTCGGACATCGCGGCAAGCTCTCCGCGACCTCGAGGTCGGCTACGTATGACTTCATCGTCAACGCTTGTGCGGGAGCCTAATCCCCGCTATCGGTCTACATGGAGGTAATGTAACCCGTTCCGCCACCGTTATCACATGTACTAGATAGATAGATCCTGGCTAGTTAGGGTTTCGATCGCTAGAAAATTATTGTTTTCTGCACCGTAACCCCTTCAGGATGTCGAGTAGGATGGCCTGGCCGTCGACTAGATCTACGCACCTTTGCAGAATTCCTGAGATGCTTCTCTTGTAGAGTTCCCTGTTGACGATGGTGAAACTTTTGGAGCGCCGGATGATGCGCTTTGCTTCGACTGGATCGGTTGGCAGCCTCTGGTGCAGTATGTACGCAAGGTATGGTCCCGTCCATGTGGCCTCCACCAGCAATACTTCCATTGCCTCCTTTTCCTTGCTCGGCGGGTTGGTGGTGCTCGTTGCTGGTGTGGAGGGTCTTGTTGCGGGGCGAGTCTTGATGGACCTCTGCGTGATGCGCTCGAGGAAGACGCCGGGTGGCACTGGCACCTTGTCTGACCCCATGTTGGCGAGGGCGTCGTCTTCCTCGTTGCTATCGCGACCGATGTGCCGCAACTCGCAGCCGTCAAATGTGCCCTCCAGCTGGTTGTACAGGTCTCTGTAGGCGATCATGTTGTCGGCGATGGCGTCGCAGGACTTCATGGTTTGCTGTACGACGAGGTAGGAGTCGCCGTAGATCATGAGGTGTGTGGCGCCGCAGTTTTTGGCCATCCGCATGCCATGGATCAGGGCCTCGTACTCTGCTTCATTGTTGGAGGGTGTCGGGAAGTCCATCTGCAGAACATATTTTAGCTTGTTGCCTTTGGGGGAGATGAGTATGACTCCTGCCCCTGCTGACTTGAACTTCTTGGAGCCGTCAAAGTACATTGTCCATGCGTTGGACAGGTCAGGGACATCTGGTAGTTGGGCTTCTATCCACTCGGTGGTGAATTCCGGGAGAACTTGGGCCTTGATGGACTTCGGGTGAGCGTGAAGGGGATCGTGTGCAGAAAACAAAAAAATCCTAGCAACGATATCCTTAAACAAGCCAAGATCTACACTATGCATATATAGAAGTACAGCGGAGATCGGAATACATACCCTCGTAGACCGAATAGCGGGGATTACGCTCCCGCACAAGCGTTGACGACGAAGACGACGTAGCCGACCTCTAGGTCGC
Organism: Poa annua; assembly: GCA_026929855.1. Classification (NCBI taxonomy): domain Eukaryota; kingdom Viridiplantae; phylum Streptophyta; class Magnoliopsida; order Poales; family Poaceae; genus Poa; species Poa annua. The sequence continues at coordinate 76,695,325 of CM049430.1, read as the reverse complement.
GGAGAACTCGGCGCGACGAAAACGACGAAGATGACCCCGAGGTCGGGTGGAGGAAGTAGTCCTCCGAGTACCGCTAGCGCAGCACCTCGCAGGGCGTCACACACATACGGTGGAGACGACGGCCTCCGAAGCTCCAGTCCAGGACGAGCAGCGGAAGACTTGGACCGGAACACCAGCAGCGCGGCAGCGGGCTATGGTGGAAGAGATCCCCCTCTTCTACTCGACGCGACTCCGACAAAGGGAATCACGAGATCGAGAGAGAATTAGGAAATTAATTGGTGAATTAAAAGGCCAGGGGTGCCCCTTCTTATATAGGCTCCCGGGGGGAGCCAACCTTGCCAGCCAGGCAATGTGGGACTATCCCACATGCCTGGTGCGGCCAGCCATGGTGTGCCGGCCCTAGGTGGGCCCCATTAGGCCCACCTAGGCCGCAAGCTCCCCCACCGAATTCCCTTGAGGGTTCCCCCCCCCCCCCCCCCCCATGGGCCTTCTTTCGACCAGATGGCCCATTTAGGGAAATCAGCCTAAATAAATTCGAAAATAAATATATAAAATCATATTTAAACAATAATTACACTAATTAATATCAAACATATTTTATATAATTTATTCTAGCTCCGAAAAATCTTTCGTCGCTGCCCGATCTCCATCGGACCATTCCCGGGACGTTCCCGGTGATCTCTTTCCTTTCCGGTTGTCTTGTCGAAACCCCTTAAGTGTGTTACCCTAGCGGTTCGATATAATAACAGGTACGATCAAGACTCCTCTATGATCAACGACTAACTCGTAGGCCTGGACCCCATGAATTAATCCCGGTGATATAACGAATGACTTTCATCTATCAAACCTGGACGTCTAGTCTTAAACCCTTTGTCATGGCGATACTTAGCGTGTCCGAGCATCATCCTCAGATATCTCCATACCTAGCATGATCTCGTTACCGACATCGCTATCTTCTACTCGTCTATGATATTATGTCAGCTGGTGACCTAGTCACATGTTTGCAAACTCATTTGACATAATCTCACCGAGTGGGCCCTAGAGTATCTATCCGGCTATGCGGACTGACAAATCCCGCTGTTGACCCCTCGTCTCAACTACCCCCTTCCGATACCCAAAAGTATCACCTATCATTGTCACACTATATAAGATATGACGTTTGGTGCGATCAAAGTATCTTCCAGGGATAACAATAAGAGTTGATCTCACGGTCTTAAGGCGTAATGACTATGTCCTATAAATACTGGGTATGTGTCGTGGTATCGGCGTAATTGATAGGAGACGGGGTCCTCTAGCCTACGTATGGATTGTGGGGAAGAAGGTTGGTGTCGTCGAGGACGGGATTGGACACGACGAGTTTACCCAGCTTCGGATCCCACAGCGATGGCGAGATCCTACGTGTTGCTATAATTCACTATGAGGCAATAGCCGTGAACAGGTTACAATGTGTATGATGCGTATTGAAGCGTGCCCTAAAGGCTTCCTGGTGGCCGGCTTATATAGGCGGCCAGACCCCAGGATACAAGGCAAGTACTTGTCCGGCAAGTAATCAGAGTCCTAGACCTAGCCGGCTTAGTTGCCGCCTTCCGTCTTGGGCTTGGTGGCTTGATGGGCTTCCGTCTTCCACCTTCCTTGGACCGTCCGCCTACTTCCTTGTACGTCAGCTATCTGGGCCGCCCGGCAGGCTTCAGCCTTACCACCCTTGGGCCACCCTGGACTAGCCGGATTGATCCATGTTGGTGATACCCCTAGTTGATATATCCCCTACATTAGCCCCCAGAAAGGTTGAAGTTCTCCAGGCGCCGGCTTCTTCCTGATTCTTCATTCGCCAATGTTGGCGGCTGCAGGACTTGAACCATTCTGAAAATCAACGAGGCATGCGCGTCTCGATATTGACACGCGGCCGCCTTTATCCAACATGGGAAAAGACGGCTACTTCGCAATTTCGCCGAGCATTCTTTTTGATGGATTCCACTTAGCTGGCTCACGATAGTTTGAAAACGGCTTAGGCGGGAATCTCGCCATGATCACGGATTGCGGGAAAAGAGGAGGCGTGGAGATCGTGCGATCATGCGCCGCAGCGGATGCTGGACACGTGTCCGACTAAAAACGCCGTTTTGCACAGGGAGCAACGCCTGGACCTATAAATAGGGAACCGAACGGTTCATTTTTACACCCCTGCCTTTGCTCTCCTCGACCTCTTGCCTTTCCACTTCCCCTCTTCTTGCTCCGAGCGAACTCCGGCGAGCCCTCTCCTCTGACGACCTCCACGCTCGGCGATGTCCACCGGCCAAGACATCCCTTCCACGGCGTCCAGTGGTCCGGCGACCGAAATTGTTCCCGCGGCAACGATGGGCGGCGCGATATCTCGCCCCGCGACGGCGTCGACGGGCAATGTCGCCACCGTCGCCACTCAGACTCCAACCGCGCGCGCGTCGGCGGCGGTCTCCTCGGCTCCCCCACCTTCCACCACGGCGATGGCGGCGAGAGGCGCTCCCGTCGACGAAGAAGAGGAAGCGGCGGACCTAGGGTCCCGCTACTGGCTCCCCTCCATAGTCGATGAAGACGCCCTCCAAGACCTGGAGGCCGTCGGCTATCTCCCCACTCGGGAGGACTGCCAATGAGATCCGCCTTCGGAGACATCATCCCGGCTCCGAAAGCCGGGGAACGGGTAATCCTTACCTCCCATCTAGTTAGGGGAATGGCGCTGCCGCCTTCCGCCTTTTTTAGCGAGGTCTTAGATCACTATGGGCTCCAGCCCCACAACATAGCACCCAATAGCATCTTAGTCTTAGCCGGCTTCACAGCTCTGTTCAAGGGCTACCTAGGTATTAGGCCTAGTTTAGACTTCTTCAGATACTGCTTTCGTTGCCGGCGACAGACTGTGCCGGACGGCGGGCTGGCGACCTGCGGCAGTGTTACTTTCAACTGCCGCCAAGGACGCCAATGGTATCCCAAGATACCATACCTCGAGTCCGTTAAGGGCTGGACGTCCACCTTCTTCTACTGCCAAGACATGGCAGCACCGGGGCGCCAATTTGGCATCCCGGAATTTGTCAACGCGCCGCCTATGCCAAAGCCATGCTGGGACGAGGCGGTGCCCAAGCTGACGGAGGAACTCCGCCTTTTCCAAAGGCGGATTGAATTCCTCACCCGGACGATGGCTCCCCCTCTGGTGGACGGGGTCGACACCGTCATCTGCTGGCTCGGCCGGCAGATTCTCCCCCTGTGGTACAGCCCGCACAAAATGTGTCAGTATTCGCCTACTGCCACGGCCTCTCTCCGCGTAAGCGAAGAGAGGTTGCCGGTTGCCGACCTGGCGTTCCGGCTCCGCAGCCTCGTCAAGGCGGGGCTGGTGAAGGCGGTGGAGGGCGTGCCCATGCACACCCACGACAACCCTCCCATTGAGGTAGATATCTTGCTCCTTGCCCCTTTTTGACAGCTTCACCGTCCAATCTTGAGTTCCATTAACACTTGTCTTCTTTTTCAGCTCTCCGACTTGGGGGAGGATGACCTGGCTCCCGACTTTTACGAGTCGGAAGCCGGGAAAACTAAGAAGCACAAAGCATCCGGCGCCGCTTCCTCCACGGCGATCGCCGAGAGGAAGAAACGGATCGCGACGGCTACCGAGCCGGCTCTCGTCAACATTGACGAGAACGCGGGGATTAACATCCCCCGAAGATACTCAATTTTTCCTTTAACAGTCGACGAGCTCCTTTAACACTGGCACCCAACTGACTGCTTGTTGTTTTATTGACAGGGAGAGGGTCGCAACTTCCCGGTTGACGACCAGGCTCCTTTCCAAGGGTAAGCGGTCTCAAGGCAGCTCGCCTGCTACCGTGCCGCCAACTCCCCAGCCCCGGGCCGGCAACTTTATGGGCGACGCTCGTCATCAGCCCCCGGCTCCGGCTCCTGGCGCGCCGCCAAGGACCTTCTCCGCTGACCGCGCACCCACGACTCCCCTTCTTTTGGCTGAGGCTACGGCCAATGAAGCCGCTCAATCGCGCGCCGCCAAGGAGAAGTTGCTGGAGGCGGCTGCCAGCGGGTCCCAAAGGGCAGCCCCGACTGCAGGAGGCGGCAAAGTCAGGGACCCTTGGTCTACCTTCACGAAGGCCAAGGAGTCAGCCTTGGCTTTTGCCAACTTCACCTCACAGGCCTTCGCCGACTTGGAGGGCGAACTGTCTGTAAGTTTTTACAACTCCGGCATATACATAGTCTTTCCCCCGAGCACTTAGATGGCAGGTCAAAAAAAAATTGACTGCCGGCTTAGTGATTATTCGACAATATGTTTTATGCCTTTGCTTTTTCCTGCAGGGTCTTGTGTCCGCCAACGTTGAGCTTGTCTCCTCCCGATTCGAGATAAACCAGCGGTGCCGCGACCTGAAGAAGGATTGCGAGGCCAAGGACCTGCGGATTGCCGAGTTGGAGGCGGCTCGCAAAAAAGATGAAGGTAGGGTTGATCCTTTTTGCCTTCAGCTATCTTTTCGACTTATGTTGCCGTCAATCATTTAGTTAGCGAATCCATATTTGTAGAACTGCTAGACCATGCCCAGGATATACTGAAGGCGTCCACTGATATGCAAGCTCTTATGAATGAAGCTTCCGATTTGGCAGCCGCCAACTTGGCGATGAAGGAGGATCACCGGAAGGAGATGGAGGCCCAACAGCTGAAGTTTGCGCAGGAATCTAGCCAGCTCACTGGTGAGCTGGAAAGCTTGCGCAAGAAGTTGGCGGAGGCGGAGAAGACGGTTGCCGAGGAAATCTCCAAGCAGACTTCTCGCGCCCAAACTACTGAGGACGCGTTGGCGGCTCATATGATTGAGTTGTCCGCTTTCCATAACTCGGCTCTTGGTAATTTCTCACTCCTTTCTTGATTTTGCCATTTTGCTTAGCCTGAGCCAGACTGATGGTTTCATTTTGATGCAGTTCCCGCCGGTTTGGGCGATGACAAGGTTGTCAGCCCCCGCCTGGATCGCCTTGCGCGTCTATGCGAGCTGATCACCGAGACTTTGGCAGCATCCAAACGGTTTGCCGCCAAGTTCTTCATCTCCTCTGGCAGCCAGGAGCCGACCGAATTCAGCGACGTGCCCAATATGTTGGAGCAGGCTACCAAGCTACATAAGAGCTCGCTGAAGTCAGCGGCGCGGGGTGGTGCCAAGACTGCGCTTGGATTATTCATGGCGCACTACCCCGAGGCGGAGATAGAAGCCGTCATTGAAGGCATGCCGTCTACGTATGAAGACGGCAGCGAGGTCGAGCCGGCCGCTGTTCTGGACAGCGTTGCCGGCTACGCCACGCGTGTTGCCGACATGGTGGATACTTCAATCTTCTACCGGCGCCATCTTGTGCCTGCCGCAGGAGAAGCTGGAGCTGCCGGCACGGCCGAGGCGGAGGGGAGTGATAGTTCTGGGGTTGAAGTTGTCAGCCCCCAAGCCTGATGTAGACGCTCCCCCGAGCCGTAGTTTCCTTGCCTTCTTCCGACATGTTTTGCCAGCCCCTGAAACAATGCAATTTTAACTTGTAATATTTGTATATACTTTTGTTGCTGCTCTGCTAGGCAAGGAACTAGCTGACAAGTTTTTTATTTTGCCTTTATTTATACGGCCCGCCTTAATTTTACCCTGACTTATATGTTTGACTTTTTGTATGTTGACGAACCTCAGCCGGTAACTTTAGCTGAAACAACCAGGGCTAAACCATGTGTTTAGGATCAGAAACCAAAGCCAACATGTTGGTGCCAAAGACATACTACTAGGCGAACCACACATAAGTAATCAGAGGTAAAGGAATTAGGCGGCGCAAAAAGTTTATTTTTGCTTTAGGGTGGCTCGAAAGCTGCAAGTATCTACCAGTTTGAACCTTTGTACGGAGCTAGAAAAATAGGTAACTTAGATACATAGGGGAAATATGATTCCAAGAAAAGACAAAAGATGGCATGCTTCTCAACACAGATGAGGAACCATAGACTTTTATTTCATAATCATATATAACTTATTACAATTATAAATTGCTAAGTGTAGAAAGGACGTAGCTGCTCAATATTCCAAGGCCGTCTTGTTTGCTCGAACGGATCGTCAATGCCTCTTTTGCGCTTGGTTCCCCTTTTTCCTGCCGCCTTCTTGCGCCTCTTCTTTTCCTCTTCGTCGCGGATGTCGGCCAGGTAGTAGGAACCATTGAGCAGCGCCTTTGTGACTATAAACGGTACTTCCCATGGCGGGGATAACTTGTGCAAGCCTTTTCTGTCTTGAATTAGGCGGAGAACCAGGTCACCTGTTCTGAAGCTTCGCTTCCGCACTCTCCGGCTATGATAGTGGCGAAGTTGTTGCTGATACAAGGCGGAGCGATGTAGCTTGACATCTCTTTCTTCGTCTAGCAGGTCTAGGCTATCCTGTCTTGCACCTTCTACGTCTTGCTCGATGTAGGCTTGAACTCTTGGGGAATCGTATTTCATGTCGGTAGGTAGCACCGCCTCAGCGCCATATACTAAGAGGAAAGGAGTGTAGCCGGTAGACCTGTTTGGCGTTGTGCGCAAACTCCATAGTACCGACTGTAACTCATCTGCCCAAGCGCCGGCTGCCCTGTGTAATGGAGCTTCGAGACGAGGCTTAAGTCCTGATAAGACTAGGCCGTTTGTACGCTCTACTTGTCCATTGGATTGAGGGTGTGACACGGATGCCAAATCAAGCCGGATACCCAGATCACTGCAGTATTCTTCTATGTCGCCTTGAGATAGGTTGCTGCCATTATCAGTGATAATGCTGTGTGGAACTCCAAACCGAGAGATAATTCCCCAGAGGAAATTGGTGGTTGTTCGTGCGTCAAGTTTGCTGATCGGCTTAGCTTCGACCCATTTGGTGAACTTGTCGACAGCGACCAATAGGTGGGTATACCCACCACGCGCCTTCTTGAAGGGACCCACCATGTCTAAGCCCCAGACCGCGAATGGCCAGGTGATTGGAATTGTCCTTAGTTCTTGCGCCGGTAAGTGAGGTTGACGAGCGTACAACTGGCAGCCTTTGCATGTTTTTACGATGTTCTCAACGTCTTCTTTGGCGGTAAGCTAGTAGAAACCTTGGCGGAAAGCTTTGGATATAATGGACCTGGCGGAAGCATGATGCCCGCAGGTTCCAATATGTATGTCTTTCAGAATTTCCCGGCCTTCTTCTGGCTGTATGCACCGCTTATAGATGCCGCACGTGCTTCGCTTGTATAGCTCGCCTTTTATTATCGTGAATGCCTTGGCATGCCTTATGATCTGTCTTTTTAGCACCTCATCGTCCTCCGGCAACTTGCTGTCGATTAGAAAATCGAGATATGGGACAGTCCAATCCGGCTGTGTCAAGTAGACAGCGAGACTTGCCGCTTCTTCCGCATCAGGGTCCATCAAATCGGCGCCTTTAATGGATGGCTTGTGCAAATATTCCAGGAAGATATCTTTTGGTACCTTTTTGCGTTCTGACCCTAGTCTTGCAAGTGTGTCTGCCGCCTCGTTCTCAGCTCTTGGAACATGCCGGACTTCGTAGCCCGCGAAGTTTTTTTGCGAATTCGTCAACTTTGGCTCTGTATGCCGCCATTGTTGCGCTTTTCGCATCCCATGTTCTGCTTACTTGTTGCGCGACCAAGTCTGAGTCACCATAACAGAGGATTCTTTTGACGCCTAGGTCGTTTGCCACGTGTAACCCATGAAGCAAAGCTTCGTACTTGGCAACGTTGTTGGTTGCTGTGAAGTGGATTTGCAACACGTAGCTAAGCTTGTCACCTTTAGGCGTGCGTAGAACGACTCCAGCCCCCGAGCCTTTGAGCATCTTTGATCCGTCAAAGTGCATGACCAATATTCTGATTCGGGGAGTGTCGTTTCCTCCATGGCTTCTGTCCAGTCGGCGACAAAGTCTGCAAGCGCTTGAGACTTAATGGCGGTCCGTGGCTTATAGACTATATCAAAGGCGGCAAGTTCGATGCCCCATTTGGCAACTCGACATGTTGCCTCTGCATTGTTGATTATGTCTCCCAACGGTGCCTTGCTGACTACTGTAGAACCGTGTGCTCCTGGAAATAATGCCTAAGCTTTCTGGCGGCGAAGAATACACCATAAGCCAGCTTTTGGTAATGCGGATAACTCTGCTTGGAGGCGGAGAATACTTCACTGATGAAGTAGACCGGTCGTTGCTCACACGTCGCGGCTTCGTTTTCCTTTCTTTCCACAGCCTAGACAACGCTGACAACAGCTCCTGTTGCCGCGATTACAGCAGCATCGGTTCCTGTGATCGAGGTGCTGCCAATATCGGAGCGGATATGAGGGCCTCCTTAAGTTGTTGTAAGGCGGCATCTGCCTCTGCTGTCCACTCAAAGTTGTCGGATTTCTTCAATAGCCGGTAGAGGGGCATTGCCTTTTCCCCTAGGCGGCTTATGAACCGACTGACGGCCGCTGCCGATCCGGCTAGACGTTGCACGTCCTTCAGACAAGTAGGTCTGGATATGTTTTGGATGGCCTTGATCTTCTCCGTATTAACCTCGATCCCTCGTTCTGAGACGATAAACCCGAGCAGTTTGCCGACTGGAACTCCGAAAACACACTTGGCGGGATTGAGTTTCATCTGATATCTCCGGAGATTCCAAAAAGTTTCCTCCAAATCCTCTAGGAGATCTGCCTTCTTTTTTGACATCACAGCGATGGCGTCTACGTAGACGTGAACATTGCGGCCGATCTGTTCGTGCAGGCAATTCTGCATACAGCGCTGGTATGTTGCCCCTGCATTCTTCAGGCCAAAAGGCATCGTGATGTAGCAGAAAGTCCCGTATGGAGTGGTGAAAGATGTTTTCAGCTGATCCGACTCTCTCATCTTGATTTGATGGTATCCTGAGTAGGCGTCCAAAAAACAAAGCAGCTCGGAGCCTGCTGTGGAGTCTACGACTTGGTCAATTCTAGGCAGCGCAAAGGGATCCTTTGGGCAGCACTTGTTAACACCGGTATAGTCAATACACATCCTCAGCTCTTTATTCTTCTTTGGAACAAGTACACGATTTGCCACCCAATCAGTGTGTACAACTTCTTTTATGAAATTGGCGGCCTTCAGCCTATTTATCTCCTTTCCTATAGCCTTGCGTCTCTCGTGTCCAAAGCGTCTTGTTGCTTGCTTCACCGGCTTGGATCCTTTTATGACGTTGAGTGAGTGCTCGGCAAGTTCCCTCGGTACACCAGGCATGTCGGAAGGCAACCATGCAAAGATGTCACAATTCTCACGGAGGAACTCGACGAGCGCGCCTTCCTATTTGCTGTCAAGGTTGGAGCCGATGACGACCTGCTTAGACTTGTCGCCTTGGATGAGATCCGCCTTTTTGGTGTCTTCCGAAGCTTCAAAGGTCTTCTTGACATCAATCTTTGGCTTGGGCATGGAGTTGTCTGAATCCGCCCCAAGCAGTGCGAGTTCTTCCTTGTGGATGACGGCTTCTGCGAAGGCGGCCATGCCACGCTCACACTCCTTGGCTTTCTTGAAGTTGCCGGAAATCGTGATGGTTCCGTTTCCCCCCGGCATTTTAAGCTTGCTGTATATGTAGCACGGCCTTGCCATAAATTTGGCGAAAGCCGGTCGTCCGAAGATTGCATGATAGGCGCTTTTGAAGGGGACAACTTCGAACCGGAGGAACTCTGAGCGGTAGTTCTCTTTTGGTTCGAAAGTTACCTTCAGCCTAATGCTCCCCATTGACTTTGCTTGCCTGCCGGGCACTATGCCGTGAAAAGTGAGGTTGCTGTGGTCCAGCTGATCCTCTGTTAGGTTCATGCGGCTTAGTGTGTCGTAGTACATGATGTTGAGGCTTGCCGCCATCCATGAGTACCTTTGTGAGCCTGAAGTTGTCGACAATGGGATCGACGACGAGGGCGTACTTGCCTGGGTGAGGAACGTGATCAGGGTGGTCGGACCGGTCCCAAGTGATTGTTGCTTCCATCCAGTTCAAATACTGAGGGACGTCCGGCATTGTCGCGTTGAGTTCGCGCATTTCCGCCTTATCTGCCTTAGCCGAAGGTGTGCCCACAAAGCATACAAGAGATTCTTTGACCTTCGGGTATGGTTTCTTTTTGTTGGCGGCCGCGTCATCCTCGCTTGAGACAGACATGTCGTCGTCATCCTCATCCTCCTTGTTGTCTTTCTTGTCGTTCTTCTTTGACTTCTTTGACTTCCAGCCGACTGTGGGGTCCTTTTTGAAGTCGTCCATGAAACAACGCTCGCCAAGCATATGGTTGACCTTGCCAAGTGAGGCGTGGATGGGGCATGGCAAAAGTTTTGCCTGCTCATAAGTGATTCGCGCCGCCTTAGGCCCTGAGCCGGCGTCGCGACTATCTTTCTTATTCTTCCATTTCTTTTTGCCGGCATTCCCTTGGAATGCGACAGCTACCTCGTTGGAAGGTCCGGCTTTGTCATCCGCTGCTTGCTTGCGCTTGTTGTTCCGCTTTGGTATGATGTTGACGTCTGGATCATCGTCCCGGGCGTCGTCATCCGCCGCCACGTACTGGGCGGCTAGGTTGAGCATCTCGCCAAGGTCTGTGATCTGCTCGCGGACGAGCCGATGACGGAGCAAGGACTTCTTCTGCAGGCCCGTGTAGAAGGCGTGGATAGCCTGTGCGTCTGAAACACCATGACAGTTGGCTTTTTCGGATATCCAACGGTTGACAAAGTCTGTCATGGTTTCGTCCGGCTTTTGGATACAGCGTTGCAAATCCGTGTAGGTATTTGGACGCTTGTATGTTCCTTGGAAGTGCTGGGAGAAAACCTTTTCCATGTCGTACCAACTATGGATAGACTTTTCAGGAAGGTTGTCGATCCAAGCTCTTGCCGTGCCTTCCAACTTTAGAGGTAGGTAACGGACGGCAATATAGCTGCTCCCGCCGGCAATTTCTATGGCCATGGCAAAGTCGGATAGCCATGAATCCGGCTTAACGAGGCCGTTGTACCTAGAATAGTTTTTTGACACTGATGTCATGTCCTTAGGGAATGGCTCTCTGCGGATGGCGTCACCGAAGCACTTCGGTCCAGAATATAGCGGCTCCTTTCCTCTTGCTATGTCTTGTAGGCGGTGTCGTGCGTCTTTTGGATCAAGTTGTCGTGCGCCTCTGTTTGCGTCTGGCTCGTCCTGCGCTGCTCGGCTTATGCTGCGCCTGGGCCCTTCTGCCTCCTCTTTCCTCTTGCTGCCGGTGCTACGCTGCGGAGACCGGCTTCGACCTCTCCTGGGAGGGTCGTTACCGGCATCTTTCCTAGGCGGCAGTCTATTGTTCCGGCTACCGCCATTGTCGCGTCTTGGCTGGGATGGAGGTGGCAGGTCTTCCCTGCTTCCTGTCCTTGAATTCTCGTCCCGCCTTGGCTTTGGCGGTGGCGTATTCTTTGGAGGTGGCGTTGCCTTCCTTCTGTCGCCATGGCTACTGGAGCCAGACGGGCCTTCGGGGTCGTCGCCAGGTGCAGCTTTGCACTTTCCTGACTTAGACTCTAGGTCTCCCCCGTGAGCATCCGCCATGTGGCCGTAGGAATCAGCGCGAGCTTGTTGTTCTAGGGCCTTGCTTACGAAGTGTCTTGCATTGGCCAGCTTTTCCTCCGCCGTGTAAGTTTTGTCGTCCAGGGTATCTAGCGCTGCAGCCGCGTTGAGGACGGGGGTGCAGAAAACAACATCTCCCCTTCTGTCCACGCGCTGTGGTGCCGTACGCCAGTCGAACCCGAGATCTTGAGCCGCTGCCGTTGCGCGTGTTGGCGGCTCCTTGCCACGGCGGTTTTTTGATGACCTTTTTTCCTCAAAGAGTTGCCGTCTTGTTTTGGCCGACATCTTCTCATGTTCTTTCTCGATCTTCTTCGCAAGGCTCTCAACGTGCTCCTCTCTTTTTCGCAGGAAGTCAGAGTGCTTAAGCATGTTAATCCTAAGCTCTTCCACTTCGTCGAGTGGGGTGTCTTTATTCACCGGAGTATTCATGATCTCGTCTACTTCTTTGATGACGGAGAGCAAATCCGTGGGTTTGCTGCTGCCGCCTTTCTCGAGTCCAGTTTTCTTCTTTGCGCGCACCTTGTCGGAACTTTCAATGAGTTGACCGGCAGTGGTGTCGCCGGCGTCCTCCACCGGCTTGTTTTGCGTTTCCGAAGCAACTGGGGTTGTCTCGTGACCGACGACAACCATCATAGCCAGCTTGCCAGGCATGTCAGTATCCGTTGTGCCCTCTGAAGGAGCCGGATTACCACTGGAAAAGCGGGTTTTGATCTTCTCTTCGAAGAGACTAGCATCATCATCAGAGTCAGAGTCTACATTGACTTGAACGGTAGATCTGGATCCGGCATCTGACATCGCATCCTCCTGGAGAGCAGGGGGGATTGACTCAGGATCGTTGTTTTCCGGCTGGGAGTCTGATCCCAGTCCGACAACACCGACGAAGTGGAAATCAGATTCGGCCGACTCCTGGGAGAAGGCGGATTCAGATCCATCTTGTCGGTCGACTGCTTGGTCGAAGGGTTGGTGGGTGGGGTTGTAGAAACGCGGTAGGCCGTACGCCTCTGGCGTATACCCGATGAAGACGTCGATCCCTCCGATCGGTACGATTGCGCATCCGATAAGGTAGTCGTCCGCCGGGAGCCAGGACTCATCCGAGTTGACGTAGCTGTGGCCGCCATACCTTGTGACGCGACCGACGGCGATCTGCTTGCCCACGCCGCCAAGTTTTCCCGACTGGAACGTGACGCCAGGAACCTTATGCCCCACTGTGGGCGCCAACTGTCGTGGTATCGGCGTAATTGATAGGAGACGGGGGTCCTCTAGCCTACGTATGGATTGTGGGGAAGAAGGTTGGTGTCATCGAGGACGGGATTGGACACGACGAGTTTACCCAGCTTCGGATCCCACAGCGGTGGCGAGATCCTACGTGCTGCTATAATTCACTATGAGGCAATAGCCGTGAACAGGTTACAATGTGTATAATGCGTATTGAAGCGTGCCCTAAAGGCTTCCTGGTGGCCGGCTTATATAGGCGGCCAGACCCCAGGATACAAGGCAAGTACTTGTCCGGCAAGTAATCAGAGTCCTAGACCTAGCCGGCTTAGTTGCCGCCTTCCGTCTTGGGCTTGGTGGCTTGATGGGCTTCCGTCTTCCACCTTCCTTGGACCGTCCGCCTACTTCCTTGTACGTCAGCTATCTGGGCCGCCCGGCAGGCTTCAGCCTTACCACCCTTGGGCCACCCTGGACTAGCCGGATTGATCCATGTTGGTGATACCCCTAGTTGATATATCCCCAACAGTATGTCCATCACATCGTTACACCTAACGATATGACTTCCATTTCCGACCGGCGCCATGCCCTATGATCGGAAAACCTCGATCATCAATCGTGCAACGAAACTAATCTTAGTAGAGGCTACTAGGGACCTGGTTGTTTATCTACCACACATGTATTAATGTTTTCGCTTAATACAGTTATAGCATGGTATAAAACATATAATGAACGAATGGGATATTGCTAATAAACTATGTTTATTAAGTGCCTCTAGGGCATATTCCCTTCAGAGCGTACTTCAGCCCCCAGGGTCCTAGTTCGACAACCCACTTGGCGTCTCGTCCTGTCGCGAACTGGTTTGTGAGGATGTCTGCTAGCCCGGAGGAGCTTACCACCGTGATCGGGTGTTCGGAGAAGTAGTGGACGACCTTCCTGGAAGTCATGAAGACTTCGTATGCCAGCTTCTGGTAGTGCGGATAGTTTTGCTTGGACAGTGTTAGGACTTCGCTGAGGTAGTAGACTGGCCTCTGGACAGGATGACTATGCCCTTCCTCTTCTCGCTCCACTACAAGGACGGTGCTCACTACCCTGTTTGTTGCTGAGACGTATAGGTATAGCGGCTCGTTCTCCAGTGGTGCTACCAGGACTGGGGAAGTCGTCAGGGTCTTCTTAAGCTGGTCGAATGCCTCTTGCGCTTCTTCTGTCCACTCAAACTTGTCCGTCTTCTTCATCAGTTGGTAGAAAGGCAAGGCCTTCTCACCCAACTTACTTATGAACCGGTTGAGAGCTGCGACTCGGCCGGCTAATCTTTGCACTTCACGGAGCTTGGTGGGTGTTGGCATCGTGAGTATATTCTCCACCTTCTCGGGATTTGGTTAGATTCCTCTTGTAGAGACGAGATACCCTATTAGTTCTCCGGCTGGCACGCCAAAAACACACTTTTCTGGGTTCAGCTTGATCTGATACGCGTTGAGCGCCTCGAAGACCTTGCGGAGGTCGGCGACTAGGGTGTCTTCTTTTCGGGTCGTGACGACGATGTCGTCGACGTAGACTTGGACAATTTTCCCTATGAGCCCTTTGAGGCATGCTTGCATTGTGCGCTGATACGTGGCGCCAGCGTTCTTCAACCCGAAGTGCATTGTCTGGTAGCAAAAGACGTCGTCGGGTGTGATGAAAGCTGTTTTTTCTTCTTCTTCGACTTTCAGTCTGATCTGTTGCTAACCTGAGTACACGTCTAGAAAGGACAGGCGTTCGCAGCCTGTTGTCGAGTCGATGATCTGGTCTATCCGCGGGAGCGGTAAGTGATCCTTGGGGCAGCATTTGTTGACGGCGGTGAAGTCGACGCACATGCGTAGCTTCTTCGTCTTCTTCTTCTCTACTAGGACAGGGTTGGCGACCCAGTCCGAGTCCTTGATTTCTCGGATGAACTTGGCGTGTAGCAGTCGGTCGATTTCTGCGGTGATCGCGTCCCGTTTGGGTCTGAAAAAGCGTCTCATGGCCTGTTTGACGGGTCTGGCGTCCTTGTGAACTTTTAAGGAGTGCTCGGCGAGATTCCTGGGTATTCCTGGCATGTCAGAGGGTTGCCATGCAAAGATTTTCCAGTTCTCACGTAGAAACTCGACGAGCGCGCCTTCTGATGCGGGAGTCAAGCTTGAGGACACTTTAACCGTCTTGCTGCTGTCACTCGGATGGACCTGGTGAGTTGTGGTGTCGTCGGTCGTGTTGAAGTCTGCATCCTTAGCTGGCTTCTTTCTGGGTAGAAAGATGGTCTTGTCGTTGTCGGCAGATATGGCCTTGAAATGCTCTTCGACCCCGAAGAACTCAGAGATCCTGCTGAACTCGCGGTCGCAGTTGTTAGAGTGGTCGAAGTCGCCGCGTACCGTGATTACTCCTTTGGGTCCAGGCAACTTGATCATCAGGTAGGCGTAGTGCGGTACTGCCATCAACCTGGCGAAGGTTGGGCGCCCAAGTATGGCATGATACTGTGACTTCCAGTCGACAACCTCAAAGTCAATCGACTCTTTCCTGAAGTGCTCGGGTGTGCCGAGTATGAAATCGAGTGTGATCGTTCCCATGGGTGTGATTGCTTGCCCTGGTACTATGCCGTGGAAGGTGGTCTCGGACTCTGGCAGCTTCTCTGTCGACTTGTTCATCCTTCTCAGGGTGTCGGCGAATATGATGTTGATGCCACTGCCTCCGTCCATGAAACCTTCTTCAGGTTGTAATTTCCGATCAGGGCTTCAACGACTAGTGCGGCATGCCCGGGTCGAGGTACGTCTGACGGGTGATCTGCCCTGGAGAACGTGATTGGTGTCTCCGACCCTCTCAGGTAGTTTGGCACTGCGGGTGGGCAAGTAGTGGCCTGTAGTACTTGGCGGGTGATGAGCTTATGCGCCCTGTTTGAATGGCGTCCTTTTTGTATCATGTTGAGTTGTCCCCGCGCGGTTGGGTACGCGTCGTGTGCCAATAACTAGGCTTCTTGTTGCTGCTGCTGCTGGGGGAAGGTGCCCGCTGCCTGTGTCAGGTTGTTGTTCGCGGGTGCTGCCTGAATGGCAAGCTGTGGGGCTGGCTGCAGCGCTGGCACAGGTGTGATGATATTCTGCATCGCCTGGTAAATCTTGCGTGCTTTGCGGCAGTCTTTCAATAGGTGGTTGGCGCCCCACTTGCCCGTTTCCGGGTTGCGGAACGAGTGATGCTTGAAGGTTGCATCAGCTCCTCTGCCGGGGTCAGCGCGCGCTTCCACTTGCGTTTCTGGCCTCCGTCGTTGCGGCTAATGCTACCGCTGCTGCGGTTGTATTGTCCTGGGTCGGACTGCCGACCGTGATCGCTGCTGCGACTGTATTGGCGACCTTCATCATAATGGCGACTGCTATCGCGCGCATCATCACGGGGGGTTTGATACCCCGCCGCTACTAGCTCGATCGAGTCGAGGTTGGTGAAACGTTGTTTCTTCTTCTGGCGTCCATCTCGCAAGTTGCTTGTTCCGGCTTCGTTCTTTGGAGAGGTGTCGCGGATGTAGTCCTCTCCTTCGGCCCACTGGTTGGCTATCTTCATGAGCTCGATCGTGGTCTTCGGCTGGAGCCTACCGAACTCTTCGCGGAGGTCGCGGCGAGCGACGCCATGCATGAACGCGTCCATCACTCGGTCCTTTGAGACGGGTTCCATGGTGTTGCGGAGGAGTGTCCACCGTTGGATGTATGACCGGAGCGACTCATCTCTTCCTTGCTTACAGGCTTGCAACTCGATGTAGGTCGTCGGCCTTGCATATGTTCCAGAGAAACCTTTGATAAAGGTATCTTGGAATTCCTCCCAGGTCTTGAAAGAGTCCTTGGGTTGGCTGGTGAGCCATCCACGTGCTGAATCCATGAGCATGAGCTGGATGTACTGCATCGCCGTGGTCGATGTCCCTCCTTGACAGGTACAGGCGATGAGGTAGTCTTCCAGCCAGAGGCGCGGGTCTTGTTTCCCGTCGTACCTGGGTGTCCCTGCTGCTAGCTTGAAGCCCTTCGGCATGCGGGTGTCGCGAATGTTGAAGCTGAAGCATGTGGCGCCGCACGGCTCGAAGTTGCGATCGGCCTGATCGTCTAGGTTCGTCATGTCAGCCGAACGCTGGATGCGGCTGCGGTCTACCGTACTTTGCGTGATGACGTTGCGAAGGTCTTCGCCTGGTTGTGGCTGTCGCAGTGGCTGTGCTGCAGGGACATCTGGTGCTGCCGGATTGCGGGCTTGGTGTTCTTGCTCCTCATGTGCCCGGTTGCTTGGCACCCTGTTCTCCAGGGCTTCCGTGATTGCCTTCATGGACATGATCTGCTGCTTGTGGAGAAGGGCTCGTGCGTCTCCCTCCGGTGGCTGTGTGAGCCGAAGGTACGCTTCGACTGCCATGATGCAGGCGTTCGCCGTTTTGGGGACGGGTACCCCGTTTTCGTCCTCGGTGACGAAGGATGAGTCGAGGTTGCGGGTGATCCTGGCTCGATCGGCTTCCGTCATGAGGGGAACACGGGCTCCGCGTCGCCGTCCTCCTTGGCTGACTTCGGTGGAGGAAGTAAATGAGTAGGCAGCCCTTCTGGCGCTTGATGCGTCCGCATCCCTCTTGCGCCGGATGAGCTCAGCTTTTTCGGCGCGTAGTCGTTCGCCTTCCTTGCGTAGCAAGTACTGGACTGCCAGCTGATACTCCCGAGGTGCGTCGGGTGGTGGAAACGTGCCGTCGTCGACGTGCTTCATGGCCATGATCGCCATGTCGCGCGTGATGGTGAGCCGAGTCGTCTGGTCGGGCATGACCACCTCCAGTGGGTATGCGGGTTCGTCGTTGCCTTCTGGAGGCGCTGTGCCGGCCATGAAGACTTGCGCGGGGTAAACCTGGGTAGGGGTATTTACGCTGCTGTTGCTGCTTCCGTCATCCGAATCTTGCTCTGGATCAAAAATTGCTGCCACATGGCGGGCGGCGCAGCCGTTGTTGCGTCTTCTTGCGATCTTTACAGCGGTCGTGGAAGGAGATTTCGCAGTCGCCGGAACGAGTGCGATCGGCTTGGGGTAGACTTGATGAGTCCACGAGGAGCGCGCGACGTGGCTGTCGGCAGCGCGTCCTTGGTCGCATGTGCGGGTGCAATCGATGCAGTCGCGGTTGAGGTAGATCTTGGTTTTGCCGGCCGTGCGATCAAGGTGGTTGAAGTAGACTCGATCTGCATGGCCGTTGTTGGGGTGGTCGATGTAGTCGACGTAGATGCGTTCTTCACAGTTGTGGCAGATGCGGTTCCCGCGGTAGGTGACGGCGGGTACGGCGCGAGGGTGGCCGATGCGGGTGCCACCACCGCGCGTGGCGTGGTCGCTGCGGACCTGAATATTCCACGACTGTCGACGAAACAGTATATGGAGCCAAAGGTGATGTGTATACCTTCGTACAGATCGACGTACACCGAGCGGTGGGCCGGTGGGTGGAAGGCGTACTCGAAAGAGCCGAAGCGGATGGGTTCCCGGGTGGTGCAGACGTCGATCTTCCTTGCGGATGGAGCCGGTGCGACCATGATTCCAACGCTTGTTCTTTCCCACATACGGCGTCAATTGACGAGGGATGAGCTCGACAAATCCCTATGTTGTCCACCCTAGGTTGATTAAGGGGGAGAGAGAGAAGCGTTGGTGATCACGACGGCTGACAAGCGGGGCGATTTACCCAGGTTCGGGCTCCCGGAGGATAACACCCTACTTCCTGCTTGTCTGATATTGATGGCGAGTAGCGATTACAATGGCGAGATTGCGATCTCGCTAGGGTTTGTGGTGGCGGCTATGAGCGTGTCCTTGAGACGAGCAACCCTCCTGGCCTTTATAGGTAGGCCAGGTCTCGGGTGAACGGTGCAGATGGCAATTACAGATATGGCAAGTTACGCGACCTAACCGATTAGGACTGGGTCACATGATACCCCTAGTGGGCCTTCTGCGGTCCTTCATAAGCTTGGCGCGGCCCAGGTAGCCTCACCGTAGGGTAGTCGAAGAGTAGCCCCACGTCAATGACTATCTACGTATATCAGAGTCCACAACTATCAAGTCGATGTACATGTTATGGAGGCGGTGGTTGTTATGTTTGACCCGTATCATGAAAAAGAATGCAAAACGAGGATTTCATGAGATGCTTGGAAGTATAGAATGCATAAATTGCAACTGAAGGAAATGTCTATTTAGTTTGCAAGGATTTTACAAAGGACCATAAAGGATATTGAAGTGTGATACTTTAAGCCGTGCCCGATCATAAACTATGGATTTGACACACATTTTTTGACATGGCAGGATCACACAATGATATCAACGTATCTTAGCGCTCTCCTATGTTCATGGAGCTCACTGAAGGACATGCTCCAAAAGTCAACTATGAGACAAATGACAATCTGTATAACAGAGGGTACTACCTAGTTGATGACATCTATTCAAGATGGGCAATGTTTGTAAAGAGCATCTTCAACCCTCACAGCAACCATGTTTATCATCTTGCCAGCGAACAAAAGAGCCCCAGGAAGGATGTCGAGCAGGCCATGACAAGCTAGTCTATCGCTGCGCTAGCCAGTGGAAGAATTTGATGTTAGGCGGCGCCCACGATCGTCGGATCATTTTCCAAGCGCGGCACGTCATGGATCCATAGAAAGTGGCGAGGTAACCTTCAACACAAATCTTTGAACAACAAGGTCTAAGCTAAACGTATTTGTCAAATCAAGCCTATAAATTTCAGGAAGAAAAGTGAAATTAAAGAAAGAATGTACAATTCTCTAACATTCAAGGGTACATACTAAAGTATAAGGGTACTTCATGTGCTAAAATACAATTGCCGTAGGTTAGTATAAGGGTATAATTGACATATATGGTTTAGTATTGAAGATAATGGCATCGGTAGAGGTATGATGAATTTAGAGTGGCATATTTCCAAGTTTCGTATTTGTAAGCATTTTTCCAATCTATGAATTGGGTAATGGTATATATCCAATTAACCCTTGTTTTTAGAGTATGAGACATGGTATTTTTGAGTTTTAGAAACATGGCAAACGAAGTTACTTCATGTACTAAAATAATATAGCCAAGATAGTGGAATTCTGATGTCATGTAAGCTCCGCACAAAATATAATATGGCGATTTGGAAAATGCAATTGGATTTCTCTAAGTATAGCAATTGAGTCTTATAGAAACATAATGATAGAGATTACTTGTGCGAAAAAGATACTTTCTATGACTTCGATTACTACAGAGAACCATAGGCAGATTGTCATGACATAAAAATAGTATAGGCACAGGAGCATGTAATGCTATATGGATTTACAGAGCAAACTAAATTAAAATTTCAAAATACTGCCGCCTTTCCCCAGTCGCCTACCTAATTTATGACATGGATGAGCACTAGACATGAGAACAGAGGAAGCAAACTCACGACACCCAAATCATCTCGAATCCATGGACCCCACGGCTCAGAGAAGCACCATCTGCAGCACAGGCACAAGAAATGCAGTTATAAGAAACGGCAGTGCAGTAATAAAGATGAACTAAGGAATCATGAGCAAACGACACCAGGTACCAGGATCTGAAAGCATTTGCCACCTCAACCAACATACGAAAGCAGACCTCACAACCATCACAAATCCCCTCGCAGAAATCAGAGACAGCAAATGAAGGGATCAGGCACAGTTCTTGTGATCCGAAAAAGGACAGAAGATGGAACTGATAAGATGGGAACTGTAGGAGTGAATCACACAGAGCGGGAGAGGAGCCAGTCACCATATGCCGGTACTGTAGGCTGTAGCACATATCCATGCCGAAAGCCTACTTCTTCACTATGTGAACTCCGGGGCCAGCGACAGGGAGAGGTGAGGCCATGAGATCGGTATCTCTCCACAAACCGTTAGACGCTGATAAGTGGGACTGAGGGACAACCGTCCCCAGGGGAAGCCACCGTGGGGCAAACAGTAGAGGTGCGACACTGCATTGAAGGAGAACCGATGGTAAATGGATCAAGATAAGGGCCTGCATTGGCTTGTAAATGATATCTGACGGCTGAAGATTTCTTGACAATGTGTCCAAGCTACATTTCCTTCCAATCGCTCAACATTTACCATTTGTATTGCAAAAGTGCATAATATGGGGTAAGCTGGTGAATTCCAAATAGAACAGTTAGATTTTTTTTGAAACCAGTTCCAATCATATATTAGGAGCTAACGATAATAGACATGAACCCACCTTAACTCGTACGGTTTTCCATGGGCAAAGACAGCCCAAGAAGGTAAAGGGTATAGCAGTACGGGCATGGAAAACAAAAAATTGTAAAGATACAGAGAATTTTGGGTAAA
Organism: Poa annua; assembly: GCA_026929855.1. Classification (NCBI taxonomy): domain Eukaryota; kingdom Viridiplantae; phylum Streptophyta; class Magnoliopsida; order Poales; family Poaceae; genus Poa; species Poa annua. The sequence goes on along the minus strand of CM049430.1, from coordinate 76,674,272 downwards.
ATGTTTTGCCTTTAATTTGCACTACTGTTACAATGAGAACTAGTGGTGCAAAAGATTATTTTCTTGAAGCAGACAATAGGTAATTGCATGAACAAATATATTTAAAATGATATAATTTGTAACATCAAATAAGCACCATAGTCCTTTCACAAGGAACCGTAACACCATTGGAGGTGGCATACAATATCAATGGAGTGTTTGCAGTGGCATGTAAGCAACATCTGCAATGGCATGAAATAATTTAGTATTTGCAATGGTACATAGCTCTTTTACATACACTGAATGAATACAATTGGCCATAATCTCAAGAAAGCGGAATGTCCCTGATCATCTTTAAGACCTTGTTTACTACGGAGTACAAGGGTTTTCTAGGGGATGGGAAAAACTTGAAAGAGGCATTCAAAAACATTACAGTAAAATATGCTTAAACAACAGTTGAACAGAACACAAAAGTTTGCGTTGTATTGTAAAAAATACGGTTGGACAGAACACAACTAAATTCCGAGTGTCAAAATATGTTGAAATAAAGGCCAGTAGGCCACTGCCTCCTGATTCTTTTCAAGCATATTTCAGAGTTACAGAGTTGCATACAAAAGGAGCAGCTACCATCAACTATGCAGAAAAAACATGAAGACCAAACCTTCAGATTACTTGGCATCAAGAACAATGTAGCATAGCATCCTAACAACCTAACTTTTCTACTTGACACTTTGCACAACAACAACAAAAATAGTCATCTCAGCGCTGCAGCTTTGTCAACAATGTACTGCAAAAACATGAAACCACAGTTAGCAAGAGGTTAACATGACTGCATATAATTAAACTAAGTTTTATGGAAAAAAAATGCCAGGTCATACCTCCAATTTTGATAAGCAAAGTCCAATATTAACTTCATCCTGTGGAGTGTATAGCTTTAGCTTCACTTCGACTTTCTAGCCAAGAAATTTTCAGGCACAGATGCTGGATCAAGTTCCCAGTAACCACAGAGTTTATCACTTTCATTTGTCATGAGGTACGAAGGAATCTGGTGTGAGAACATCATCATGTCACTCTTTAATATTTTCATGGTCCTTGCAGATTCACCTTTCCTCTCTGGCATGAATACGGTAATAAAACCGTCCACTTTAGTGAGATAGGACACTGTTAGATAGGCATAAGAAATCTCTAAGACCTCCACAAGATCATATTCACAGCTTTTAAAATTTTCAGAACTCCAGTTACAGCTCCAGTTCTTGTATATAGCCCATACCTGCCCAGCACGAGGAAGAATTTCATACTTACTTCCTTTACTTACTGGTGTCACTTCCATGATATGAGAGAAGACACTTGTGCAATCATAGTTACCCCTTCGACTGCTGAGTTTAAATATTCCACAGCTAGCAGGCAGGCCTTCTTGCACTAACCGCATCTCCATCTCGCCTGCACAGTACTCAAGCCATCTTATCTGGATTGTGCAATCATCTTGATCAACTCTTTTTATGAAGGCATAAAACTTCGGAAACTTGTCAAATTCACAATAAAGTGCCCAGATTTGTCCATTCTTGAAATTGTCAAATGATCTTTTATCACCAAAGTTGTAAAACTCTGGTTCAGGATAAACAAAGCTCGTTGGAGATCCAGATTGAGAGTTATCATCCCATTCGTCAACACTATGAGCATCAATTATAGAAGCATCTGAGCCATTCTCTTGCTCTGCGTTGGTATTTGGTTTCTTCACTCCACCGTGAACATTATCTTCATGTGTAGCAGCACTATCCAGACCCTGTTTGGTCTTACCACCTGGCATTTCACACTTAGATGGGTTTCCAGTAGACGAATTGCCTCCAATATTACCCTCCTGTTGGCTAAAAATGTTCCTGCCATGGTCTACAAGCGAAGATGCTTCTTCCATGTTAGAAGGCAGGGATGCAGGATCCAGCTCAAGGGCACCAATAGGGATATGCTTCCTATCCGCTTCTGACAACCTATGAAAAGGAATGCTGTGAGAAAACCTTAGTGTGTCCCCACCAGGAATCAAATATGGTTCTTCCTTGTCCGGTCGCACAAAAAGGCTCACAAAACCCTTAACCTTTACTAATGGAGTGACATATGTGCCAGTACCCACAGTGAAGTCTGATTTTATTTCGACTATGCCATAACTGTAGTGCTTATAATCACTGGAATCTGAACTGCGGCTGATCTCACATCCCTTAAGGAGGGCCCATACTTCGCCTTTCACTGGATAAATGTTATAGCTGTTTCTCTTCCTTCCTTTTGTCCAAGAAACCACATGTGAAAACATTTTTTTATCTTCTGTTAAAACTGTTTTCCCAATTCTGAAACTACCACAAGCAACAGGCAGCTCCTTAGAAGACCATGCATTTTCAGCATCATTCAGAGGATCAAACTCTAACCAACTGAACCACAACATGAAGTTTGGAGAGTAAACCTGCTTAATTCGAGCATAGTACCTTGGCATGGAATCATTGTCATCATAAACTGCCCATATTTGATCAGCTTTGAATTGATCTGCGTTCCTATTTTCCTCAAAGTCAAAAAACTCTGGATCTGGATACGAGACAACACCTTCGCAAGGACTAGTATTGCTCGCAGACCTGGCAACACCATTCCTTTCAGAGTTAGGCATTTCCTCTTTCTTGCTTGCTCCTTGTTTCTCATTATGATATATGTCATTGACCACCTCCCCATTTTCATTTAGAGTCTTCTTTCTAATTGGAATTCTATATCTTTGCGTGTTGTACACATTAGCATCTTCATGTATTGCCACACCATTTTTTTCAGCATTACATGAAGAGTAGTCTTTCCTTATCCTTTTCGCCACAGGAAAATCCTGTAGATGATCAGTGCCTTCTCTACAATCAGCACTTCTGTCTTCATTACTGACATTATTTTCTCGCTGGCTTGATCTCTGAGGATTATGTCCTGTTTTGACTGCACTCGCCACATTAAGGATATCTTCTGTAGACTGGATATCCTTTCTTCCATGCATTGAGATGGGATGTTTGGATTCTGTAGCTACACCCCTTACCCTTTTCTCCATGTTTGCAGGTGAAACTTTATCAGAACTCGCAGGTGGTGACTCGGTTCTACTTGAACCATTTTCTTCACTAAGTGCTGCTCTTGGTAACTTCATGATATCACATGTCCTGGCATTAGCTCTGACATTACTGTCTGCCATTCCCTTACTGTTAGGATTACCTGCACCTTCAGAGCTAACAATATTATTCAACCTTGCACTAAAAGTGGGTTTGTGTGGCATATCTTGCTGATTAATGACAGGAGTTTGCTGACTAGGAACATTCTGAGACTGTGTTTCCTTTTTCTGTATGTTTATAGATGAAAGTTTAGCAGAATACACAAACGGCGATTCAGTTCTACCTGCACCGTTTTCTTCTTTGAATGCTGCTCTTGCTACCTTTCTGCTATTGCATACCCCAGACTTAGCTATGAAATCACTATATGTTGCCCCTTTATTATTAGGATTGCCTGAAGCCTCAGAGCTGGCAACATTCTCTGAGCCTGCACTGGGTGGATGTCTATGACACTGCCCTTGTTGGTTAGCAGTAGGAGTTTGGCGATTAGGCACATTCTGAGATTGCTGTTGCTGGTGAGTGGGATGACTTGGATGACCGGCAAGAGGATTTTGCCAACCAGGAACACTCTGATAATTATGTTGCTGGTTAGTGCCATGAGCTTGCTGACTAGGAGGGCACTTCTGTGGTTGTGTCCCAAATCCACTTGATGGGCATGCCGTGTCCACCCGTGAAGGAGCATATTTCTTGGACACGTCATAGGCAAGAAAACTCCTTGTACAGGTCTGACACATGACAACTTTCATAAGCGAACTAGATGGATAGTTGTATTTTGTCCCACAAGACAAGCAAATGGTCCAGAAACTAGAAACTCTAGCTGTTCCAGCCTGTTGCTGTGGAGTCTTCTGGATATCTGGAACAGAAAAGTTCTCCTTGTTGTTCCCCTTACGGGCAGGATCAGTTTTCTTTGATGGTCGCCCCCGCTTCTTTGGTATAGGGGCAGAAGTTGCAAAAACTGGTTTCCTTTTATTATCATGGGAACAACGCTTTACTTGGTCTGTCAATGTCATGTGAGCTTCCCCAATTAACTTAAAAGCAGCCTCAGCACCAGCAAATTTATTCTTATCTGGATGAAGTAAAAGAGCAAGCTTGCGGTACTGTTTCTTAAGTACCATGTCATCTGCAGTTGGTTCTACTTGAAGCATTCCATACCAGTCTGTCTCCCCATTGATCTTAACAGAAGCAGAACAATGAACATCACAAACAGCAAGCAGCTGAGAAATATTTTCAAGGCCAGGGAAAAGCCGCTGAGCCTTAAGAGCCATCCTTTTGGCAGCAAGAAAGTCTGCTTCATGCAGCTTTCTTTCAGCCACATCCTTTGCTCTTGACGCTTCTTCCTTGTTGCATTCCATTATAATGATCTGAGGAAGACAAATAGATTGCCAATCATGCAGACTTGCAGAGTACTCTATAACTATATTTTGTCTTCACCACAAGCCTGCAGAAAAACAACAAGATAGTAATTTGTTACAACAATATCATTAGAAATGGAATTTCAACAATGTACAAGCATGGAAGAATGGTTTACTAAGTTTAGAACTTGGCAACCTTGATACTTGTGTGGCATGTCATTGCCTAACTGGGTCCCTGAGCTTGTATAAGTATGCCAGCATAGGTGCAATCGTGCTTAATTAAAAGAGTGATCATGTGGCACTTTGAATAAAATTTAGGCTAGGCCCTTCTAAAATCAAATGAGGAACTTGTCAATGTCAAATGACATCTGAAAACTTCCTCCATATCCAAAAATTAATTCTCGAGATGTTCCAAATGGGGAGCAACTGTGCACATAATTAAGCTGTGATTTAGATTGACTAATGTGACCAATGTTGCACTTAACTCGCATATAAGTTGCAATATAATACCCAAACCTATTGATATGCAGGTAGGAATGCTAGAGTTTGATCTTTTAATCATATTTCCTCTCTACAAATACCAGACTAGTGCAATTTTTATTCTAAAAAGGTAAAGGGTATTGTTTAGAAGACAGATATAATAAGGACCATAAGGTAAAGAAGTAAATGATCTTACCGCAAAGTAACTAACGACCAAGACATTTATATGCTATTGTAAATTTCTACACCATATATGGGTAAAGTAATGATATGTTCTCTAGTTATAGTTACATCTTTACCAAGGTGCAACATCCAAAAACCTCCCCAGAAACAAAGGTCAAGGCAGCCTCCTTAATAAGTAAAGTACTCTTTAGCTCATCAAACTTTTCAAGTGTGCCAAAGAGGTTATTGTTCTCCAAATTTTCACCTCTGGTTCACTAAACTAAATTTAGTGAATCACTCAACATCACTACCACACCATCTCATCATCACTACACCCATTAAATGGGTGAGTCAGCGTAGGTATGCATGGAAGCCCCTGTATGTTTTGCCTTTTGAAACCTCCCATATAGCCGTATGTGTATACCTCTGAATTAAAATAACAACTACTATAATTCCACATTCACCCGTATCTCCCTAGCTCTAACCAAATGACCCCATCTCCTTGGTTCCAATAGCTTTTACAATGTATCTCTGTATGGTTTGTAATCTATATATGGAGAAGGGATAGTACATTTTATGTTAAACACTCGTGTATTTCATGGAGTAAAGGGCGTGGCACCCATTTTCTGTGTTCTAATAATATCATTACATTGTGTGTCCCTGTGAATTGTGGTATAATGTGAAATTTCACCATGAATATGATATTTTAAGGTTTTCTTCTCAAGTTCTCGGACTACAATAAAATGCGTGCAAAGAGAACAGCAAATAAATGCTGAAAAAGTATACAACATGCATATTTCTTCCTCTTCGCTCTTCTTGCCCAAAGCAACATAAACCTGTGATAAGTTCCATTCAAAACTGGGGCAACGTTATCCCCAAAAAATAACTAAGCCCTAAACCAACTACAGCACACAACATATGCCCCCACAGGTTAAATTTTAAAAAATGAGGCAATGCAAAGGGGGCTCCAATGCTCCGTACATAACAATATGCCACGATCTCTCTCTTCCCAGATGCACCATCATCCTAACCACGAACGATCCAGTGGTCGACCACCAAAACAAAAAGGAAATCGCGTTCCCTACAACTACAAACGTATCGATCGATAGATCGGAGCGAAATAAACCATTGGCGTGCCCGATTCAGTCGCGGCATATCGTCGAGCAGGTGCGGGCCTTCCTTGAAAGTACCCAGGCAAATGACAATGACAAGGTACAAGGGCGCGCCAGAGGTCCAAAACAAAACAGCACAGATTCGCTAGAGAGGGGAAGGAGATGAACATACACAAGGAAGGGTGGGGACCGAGAAACGCACCGGGCAGTCGATGGCGGCGGATGAGGGCGGCGGTGACCTGGTGGTTGCTTTGCTCCCGCCGGGAGGCGGAGGAGAAGAGATGGTCGAGTTGGCGCCGTGGTTCGTGGAATCGTGGCTGCGATGGCGGTAGATGCGTGGTTTTGAGGGGGTTTCGTGGGGTGGAAGCGGGAAAGTGCGCGTCGTTCCCGCCGAGTAAAGGAGAAAACCGGTAATATTTTGAGAAAAATGATACGCTTTCCTTATGTATATCTTCGTATTATTTTCTTTGCCAAAGTGATACTTGCACCTCGATCTGTTCCAAATTTCCATCCATAAAAACATGTTTAGATACATGTAAGTTTTGACAAGCCTGTGACATCTTTTTATGAACGGAAGGGGTATATTACTTTTGTATATAGATGTATCTAATATAAGTCATCTAAGAGTGTATACATATTTTGTCGTGGTGGTATCACGGCAGATGTCATAGAATTGCTAATGTGTGTGGCCGATAGACGCCGGTGGATCCGGGGAGGGTTAGCGAGCTAAAAAGCTCACACGGTAAGTGAGTCCGAAACACTCAAGAACACCAAAGAACACACCCGAACATCTCCAAAATACAAGCAAATGCACGAAGGCAAGACAACACACACAATGTACCCAGGTTCGGGGCCCTCGTGAGGAGGTAAGACCCCTACTCCTGTCTTTCCTCTCACTATATATATGTCATAAGATTTACAACTTGCTCCTTGAGCTGTTTTGGTGATAAACTAGATGAACTAGAGAGGGAGAGGGAGTAAATGCTCTAGGAGTAAATGAGACTATAGTTTTGGTACATAAGTTGGTCGTCCCTCCACAGGAGGAGTTATGGCGCCTTTTATAGAGTTTCAGCCAGGAGGGCCAGAAACCCTAATCCGGCTTGGTCCCACCGGTCAGGCCAACGGTTATGTCGACACCGGCTACCGCGACCTAGCCGCCGAGCTATCCGGCATAGCCCTGCCGTCATCATGCCGGCAAGGACCGCAGGCGCCATCCTGGTTCATCATTCTCCCCTTGTCAGAGACAAGACACGTCTTCGTCCATGCCTAATAGCCTTTTCCGGATTGTCGGCCTATGCATGTCCGGTCTTGTCGCGGCATCGTCGTACCGGCTGACACGCCCCCGTGTCAGGCGGGAGGTGACTGATCTTCCGTGTCAGGAGGGATATGATTTCCCCCGGAAAGCCTGCACCTGCTCCTTGACCTCCGCCCGACATGCTCCATGTCGGTCCTTCACTCCAGTTACCCGGCATGTCCTTCCTGCACGACAAGGCCAAGTAGCCAGAACCGAGGTAGGTAAGCCGGTCAACCTTTACCCCCGACGCCTAGCCGGGCCCCCAGGTTCTCCTCTACCCGGGACCATGTCGGCCGACCCGACATACCTCCATGTCGGACGACCTTTCCGGCCGACACCGGGTTCCACTTATAATCCGGGCAGTCACATAAGAGAAGTATCTCTAGGCCCAGTTTCACGAAGATGTCTTAGGCTCTCACCAAAGACATCTTCGAGAAACTGGTTCTTAGAGGAACCTTCTGCTGATGCTTATGCCACCCTTGGGGTCTGTGGGTCTATTTATAGTCTCTACAAATGGCCCTTGCAGCCTCCAAGAGGCACTCTAGCCCTGACAACCACCCAAGGGTCAAGTTGCCCCTTCTCTGTACCAAAAGACAGTTCTTAGCGCTCCCCAAAGGCTATTCCCTGTAGCCATACCGCTGACCTGTACCGGGTTCTGCCCTACCCTGGGGGCAGCCCCCCGACACTAGTCACCGAAGCTGATGTTGTGCAGCGACATAAGGTGAAGTGCAGCACGAGGTTCAAAAAGAGATAAACCAAGAACCCCAAGTTAACTTTTGCTTCTGCCACGAGGATGCTCTTTTCCGACTTGCCTCTTCTGAGATCGACCGGGCCGGGATGACCTATCCCGGAGAAATTGACTTGGCATTCTTAGGATAATATTCCTAAGTCAGATCGGTGACACGCGTTCCGCGCCACATGTCGGACCAGCTCCGTCTTCCTGGCGGACCCACCCGAGGTCTTGTTACGTTAGTGAAGCACTCGAGTGGTTTTGACTTAGTGGCATGCCGCTTGGGTTCCCGCGCCGGCATCCGCACCGGATCCGCACGCCAACCGTTGCAGCCTTGTGCCCCTCTGTGTGGCACATCGCACGTCTCTGGGTGCGGCCACGTGTGCCCATCGGCGCAGCACGATCCTGCCCACGATTTTGGAGATCGTGGGCGGGAAACTCGGTAACCGCTCGCGGCGCCTCCCCTTAAATAGGGGATGCGAGGGGACAGCTCCTCTTCTTCCCTACTTCCAATCGTGCCTAGAGACAGCGAGCCCTTCGCCGCCGCCAGAGCGCCCGGCGACGCGGACCGAGCTCGCCATCGGTCCTCGCCTGTCCCGCGTCGCGGCACCTCCATCTCCTCCGGTAAATCTCCCGATTCCTCCTCTAGATCGATCCATGGCCACGGCGGTTGGTGTTATTCAAGAGTTCATCAAGATCATCCATGGATCAAACGCGGATTTGTTCGGTAGATCTTAGCTATCGCGCATTGCGAAGTGTGTCTTGTAGTTGCAAGGGCTGGTACCGTGGCTCGGGCTGTGCCACGGAGTTGGTTTTCGCCGCCGCTGCTCTGTTCATTTCGAACCCCTAGAACCCCAATTTGTGTGCCATTAACTTTACATTTGTTTTGCTCCGCTAGACCCGTCCGATAGGATGCCGGTCAATAGACGTGGTTTTTAGTCCGAGATCTCCTTTACATCCGACATGCTGACCCGACTAACAGGTCCTTCTGGCTGCAGATTAGTTCTGACATGTCCTCTGAGGCCGCCGAGATGGGTGATGAAAGTGTTAGGGGATGTTGGGATGGCTCAGAGGCCAGCCAGTGGGATCTCGACTGGCTGTACCGGACGCACCGGATCCCCCCCCCCCCCCCCAAGTCGAGAGTCAACTTCCAGAAGGTGAGGTCGAGCCCGCGCCCCAACCTGGTGAGCGGGTGGTATTCGTTACTCACTTCGAGCGCGCGTTTGGCCTTCCGGCCAGCCCGTTTTTCCGTGACTTCCTCGACACCTACAGCCTCCAACCACATCATCTCCCTGCTAATACCATAATGATGCTCTCCTGCTTTGCCTCTTACGCGGAGGCGTATCTCGGCATTTGGCCTTTCGTAGATCTATGGGCCAAGTACTTCCTCCTCCGCCGCCAAGTCATCCCCAATCCCGATCAGAAAGTCAAGGACCTCGTTGCTTGTGACGCTGCAACCATCATCCCCCGCAGAGACTCCGGATTCCCGCAGATCCTGGGTCTGGAGTCCTGCCGGAAATGGCAGCGCAACTTCTTCTATGTGCGGAACACCGCACCAGAAGGCGATGTGAGTTCCTCTGCTCCGGATTACCTCAATCTTCCGAAGTTCGCCATGGGCCCTCCGACGGACTTCAGCCTCTGGGTCCAACCTCCTGACTCCGAGGAGGTTGACCAGATGCACGATGTCCTAACTGTTCTCGCGGAGGATCTGACGGCTGACGACCTCCTGCGGACTTTCATTAGCCGCCGGTTTGCCCTCTCCAGACCCGGGTGCACAAGATGTGCTTCATCAGCGGGTTGTACGACCCAACCCGGACCAGCATCTTCGGGTTGGACAAACCCGCCGTCTATCGTCGCGTCCGAGCTATTGCTCGGACAAAAATGCCCGAGGAGTGGACGTGGGGATTGGTCCCGGCCACTCGGAAACATCGACCAGACGAGGTGCGTGTCCGTGCACTCACCGACATCCGCGCTACGCCGGATGCTGTATGATACTGATATCCTTGCCTTGTTCTAAGCTTTCCCTTCTCACTGCAGCTGTTCGAGCGCCAAGTCGAAGAGGACGCGGTGCACGCCGGCAACAACTTCGTGGCCGACTTGCCAAAGCTGAAGAAGATGCCCGCAGAGGATCCCGACTGCGAGGATCACCTCTCGATCCCCCTAGCCCGTGCTCCTGCCCCGGGTAAGCCCTCAGCTCAAGATGCTATCCGAGTTGAATCTGACGAAGATGATGACGACGATTGTCGAATACTCGATGTAATTGATGCTCGTCCTATCAACTTCGCCCTGCCAATGGTTCCGGCTCCAGCCGCTATGACCAAGCGCACCGAGACCCGCAAGCGCGCCGCGTCCGAGGCCGCGCAGGCCGGGAGCTCGGATGCTGCGGTCAAGAGGACTAAGACCAGCAAGCGCCCGGGTGACAAGGCTCCCCGACAAAGGAGAGGTCCCCCTACCGTGTCCACTGGTAAGCTAACAATCCTCCGACTTGGTCTATCCGGACTTTGCCCGGGATCTCATTTGACTTGTCTTCTATTCTTGCAGGGACGGCCCTCGACGTCCCGCAATCCGCAGGATCGCGCCCACCGGGTAGGGACTCTTCGTCTCCTAGCCCAACTCGGGCTGCACCTTCACCTCCACACCACTCTGTGGGGGATGCCGGCCAACAGAACCCGGGCCTCGGCACGGCTGAAGCGCCAGCTGCGCCCACCTCGGGCGCTGCTGCGGGTACCGGGACCTCGGGTGGGCAGTCTGTGGCCACCGAGAACCCGGCCACGTAATCCGCTGCCCCTGAGACCACCGTCATCCCGGATCTGCCGCGACGACCGGCGTCTCCCGTCCTTCAGGCGGTTGTACTGAGCCCCCCGCGCCAAGTTGTGCCCCGGGCACCCTCGCGGCTCGCCCCGCGGAAGTCGCCGCCACCGAAGCAGCCCCCTGCCAAGACTACACGGCAACCGGATTCCCAAACCGGGAAACAGCGCAGCCAGCCTTCTGGCCAGAAGTCAACGCCTGCCAAGTCTAGCGCTCCCCCGAGATCCTCGACCCAGGACTTGGTTCTGGCTAAGACTCCTCCTGCCCTGGGTAAGCATTCCGGCTTGCCTCCACCTCCTGCCGATGTCCCTACTGCTGCGATGCAAGCTCTACGAGCCTCTGTTAGTGCAGTTGTGCCTGCATGATCCCGGGGAGCCGGTCCAGTGAGCACGACTATCGTCACCGGCTTGCACTCGGTTGACGAGTACAACTTGGCCTAGATCGCCGCCGACGCCTCCGAGATCCCGGGAGATCTACATGCTGCTGGCTCGAGCCGCAGCGCGCACACCATGCACGCGCTCCAGGTGGCGGTCTTGGAAGCTACGCGAGTAGTGGATGTAAGTCTTCTATCTCTACTACCTCCAGTCCCCGAGATTGGTGCTTAGTGATCGAGACTCAACCGAGTAGTAGATCACTAGGCGCGAATCTTTGAAAAAATTCCAATCTCCAGTCCCCGAGATCCGTGCTTGGGGACCAAAACTCCACCGAGTAGCCGGTCCTCGAGTGCGGATCTTGATGAAATTTTCAATCTCCAGTCCCCGAGATCCGTGCTTGGGGACCAAAACTCCACCGAGTAGCCGGTCCTCGAGTGTGGATCTTGATGAAATTTTCAATCTCCTTGCCCCACCGAAGTCCCCGAGATTGATGTCGGATATGCTCTTTCTCAAGATTGCAGCAAGAAGCGCAGCAGCATCTTCCACACACTACTCGCCGACTTCGGCCAGACCAAGAAGTCGGAGGAGGGACTGCGGGAAGAGCGGGACTCCACGTGCATGATCACCGTAGACCAAAAGTCTGTGCTGACTGAGGCGCAGTCCGAGGTCTCGCGGATGAGCGCCGAGCTGGAGAAGGCCAAGAAAAACTTCGTCGACGCCAGCAAGAAGCAGAAGCAGACCTTGGACCAGTTCGAGGCGCGTGCTCACGCTTCCGAGACCGAGCTGGCCCTTCTACGGTCCAAGCAATATGTCTGGCTGACTGAGCTCACCGGTATCAACCGGGATATGAACAGTGAGTGTTCCGACTTCCTTTCTCCGTCTTCCTATATTTCCGACATCCCCTTATGGCTTGTCCATGTGACAGTTCTTCTCTCTCAAGGGCACTTCGAGCACTCCCGGGAAGCCGCCAATCTCGCGATCGCCGCCGCACAGTAGAAAAGGGCAAGGAAAGGTCCGGCCTCCAACGCGTGGGACATTGACGACCACCTTATCGCACTGAAGGCTCGGATAGTCCCACTCCGGACCATCGGTATCGGGATCCTCAGCGCGGCGGTCCATGCGCATGGGGCGTTATGGCCAGGTATTGTCGACACTCCCTCGGTCACCGACTTGGCTGCTACTCTTTAGGATGCTGGAAGCCGGCTGGACGCGTGGAAACGGTCATCAGCTCATGCCGGCGCCAACCAAGTCTTGCAACACGTGATGAGCTGGTACGAGGAGCTCGATCTTGATGTGATCAAGACCTTGCGCACCATCTCGCCGTGGTACACCAATCCTGCCAAGATCTGACTGCGTCAAGACACCGCGCATCGCCTGGCGAGTTGGGAAGATCCCGACTCGTTCATCACGAGCCTCATTGAATCTGACTCGGAGTCAGACTATGGTGATGATGGTGCAGCGGAAGATGCCGGTGCGGACGCGATACGTCAGACGCCGGTGGCGAAGAAGTCGGCGAGACCGCGGCGGCTACAGAGATCGTCACCGATGAAGGCGTCGTCGACTTCCAGCCGCCCGAAACTGCGCACGCCGAGAAGGTCGCATGTACGCCCACTGGTGTTGCTGAAGCCGAGAAGACCGCGACCGAGCCAAATGCCGCCGACCATGTCGAGAAGCCGACATCTCCCACCGTGCCTTAAGCGACTCGGCCCTAGCCCGATATCTGTTTCGTCTTTTGCCTGAAAACACTTTGTCGTCCAAACATTAAATCCCCGGAATGCCGGGTGCAGATGTAATATACAATTAAGTAGAGTCCTATCCTATCTCGGTTAACTTTTGCTTTAACGAATAGCACCTTATGCCGGTTTATTTCGCAATGAGTCCCCGGGTTCATTTTCATGTTTACCATAGTTAGGTGATTTCTGCTCTTGTCTACCATACATGCGTTCGACAGTCGAGTCACGAAACCCCGTTCGCGGCATACAGTACTTACAAATAGCCGAGTTCCAGTTCGAAATTATCCGACAAAACAATTATAACAACCAACCAGGTTAGTAAAACACACATGCCGAAAAAACTTCTAAATCAAGTCCCCGAGTTTGTTTTCGTGTTTTCCACATTTGATGCCCTTTGCTCTTGACTACCATTTCGGCGTTCGTCAATCGAGTCACAAGATTATTTCACATGGCATACAATACTTTAGCTCTGAGACCGAGTTGAGAGTGTTTCCGGCATATGCCAAACACAAATAAATACAAGGCAGTCCCCGAGTTCCTCTCTGGGTTGCCGGCATGCATATAATAAGTAAATAATAAGATAATACTGAAATGAAAAAGGCAGTCCCCGGGTTCCTCCCGACGATGTCGACATGTAATTGAGCAAACATAACCATAATTTGAGCGAGGCAATCCCCGAGTAACTTCTTGGGGTGCCGACATTTCATTGATAAGGGACCGAGATACATACATTGCACCCTTTATGTGTAAAAGGGACGGAGTAGGGCTACATTCCATGGCCGTTTGGTTTCCTCACCGACTTTATCCATTACACCTTTTCTAGCCTCGTGTGCATCTACAAGGTAATGAGAATCGTTGTGCAACGCTTTGCTTACAACAAAAGGCCCCTCCCAAGGAGGTGATAGCTTATGCACTCCGGCGGTGCGCTGTATCAGCCTCAGCACCAGATCCCCTTCCCGGAATACTCGTGGATGCACCTTCCGGCTATGATAGCGTCGGAGGTTCTGCTGATAGATCGTGGACCGAGACAATGCCAACTCTCTTGCCTCTTCGAGCAAGTCGACATCATTCTCTCGGGCTTCCTTTGCCTCGGTCTCGGTGAACATTGTCACTCTTGGTGCGTCATACTGGATGTCGGTTGGCAATACTGCCTCAGCACCATACACCATGAAGAATGGCGTATATCCGGTGGATCTATTAGGTGTGGTCCGGAGACCCAATAGTACTGCTGGTATCTCCTCTATCCAACATCCAGGAGTTCTCAATAGTGGCTCGATCAAACGAGCTTTGATGCCGGCTAACACCAAGGCATTTGCTCTCTCGACTTGCCCATTTGCCTCTGGATGAGCGACCGAGGCCACGTCCAACCAGATTCTCTTCTCCGCACAGAACCGAGCAAATCCCCCCACAGCGAAGTTGGTGCCATTGTCCGTGATGATGCTATGTGGGTAGCCATATCTCAGGATGATGTCCTTCAAGAATGAAACCGAGGTGTGCCCATCACATTTCCGGATTGGCTTCACTTCTATCCACTTGGTGAACTTGTCCACCATCACCAGCATGTGAGTCATGTTGCCTCGTGCCGGTTTGAACTGTCCCACCATGTCCAAGCACCATACAACAAATGGCCAAGTGATAGGAATGGTCTTCAATGCTTATGACGACATATGTATCTTGTGGGCAAATCTCTGGCATCCTCCACACTTCCGGACAATGTCTTCTGCTTGCTGCAAAGCTGTGAGCCAATAGAACCCATGCCGAAATACTTTAGCAACTAATGCCCGTGATGAGGCATGGTGCCCACATTCTCCCTGATGTATCTCCAGCAGCATTTCTTGTCCTTCTTCCGGCTCCACGCATCTCTGAAGCACTTCGGTGACACTTATTGTGTACAACTCTTGATTAATGATGGTGTAGGCCTTGGATCTTCCCAGCACTTGTCTGGCTTCCACCTCATTCTTCGAAAGGGTACCGTCCGATATGTATGCCATGATGGGATGTGCCCAACCCGGGACTGGCCGTACCGGGAACACGGGAGCATCTATATCCATTGGTTCAGCCGATATGACCTCTGCTTGTATGCCATGTCGAGTCCCCGAGTTCAGCAGTGTAGTCCCCGGGTTCAATGAAGTGCTCCCGACATCTACCTCCATAGGCACAACCTCAGATCCGGATTCCTTGGGGATAAAGATGAACTCCGACTCGGGTGAGGGTTGAATAGATGGCTTCCTCAGATTCTCCAGAGCGATGCCGGTGGGATGGCATCCCGAGATGACCCCAATTTGGACAACATATCTGCGGCTTCATTTTCTCCTCTTGGTATGTGCTTGAACTTGCAGCCTTCAAAAAATCCGGATATTTTTTGCACATGGAACCGATATGAGGCCATGTTGGCGTCAATCGCGTCCCAGTTCCCCGATACCTGCTGCACCACCAAGTCGGAATCACAGAAGCACTCTATCCGGCGGATACCAATTTCCTTGGCGACATTGAGTCCATGCACCAGTGCTTCATACTCGGCCACATTGTTAGATGCCCGGAAGTGAATCTGCAGCACATATTTCAGCACATCTTGCTTTGGTGAGGTGAGGACCACTCCGGCACCCAATCCGATCTTTGCCTTGAAACCATCGAAATGCATCTTCCAAAAACTGAAGTCAGGAAGTGGGGGTTCATACTACATCTCGGCCCAATCCACCAAGAAGTCCGGCAGCGCCTACGACTTAATGGCGTCTCGTCTCTCGTATGTCGGAGCATACGGAGACAACTGGATGGCTCATTTGGCAACTCGGCCGCTTGCATCTTTGCATCTAATGATCTCGGCCAGGGGAGCTTCGCACACTACAGTGATCGGGTGTTCTTGGAAATAGTGCTTGAGCTTGGTAACGGCCAAGTATGAAGGAGATATGCCCTAGAGGCAAATAAATAAGAAGTATTTATTGCATTATCTCATAAGTTTATAATAGGTTTATGTATTATGCTATAACTGTATTAATCGGAATTATTAATACACGTGTGATACATAGACAACCAGGTCCCTAGCAAGCCTCTATATGAGCTAGTCCATTGGGCAACAGTTGATCGAGATTCCCGATCAAGGACAATGACGTCGGTTGACAATGGGGTCATCTTGTTAATAGAATAAGGTGGTGGACATACGCAAAGTATTGCAATAAGATCGTATTACGATGCTTGTCATTTGCAATAGATAAGAGTGTGATAGCTTATTCCTTAGACCGTGAGACCGTACTTATTGTTGCTTCGTAGGAGTGCTTTGAGAGCATCAAACGTTGTGTCTTATATAGCATGACAATAACGGTGTCCATCTTGGGTATTCCGAAAGAGCATCAAGACGTAAGGATCAAGAGCGGGATTTGTTCATTCTTGTAATGGAAAGATACTCTGGGCCCACTCGGTGATATTGCATCTATATAGCTGCGCAGCTTATGACTAGGTCATGGAGATGTAATATCGCAGACGAGTTAATAACCTTCGTCGGTAACGAGATACAGCAAAGGCATCGGTGTGTCTACGATCATATCTCGGACAAGGTAGTATCGCAGAGACAAAGGGAATGAATATCATACTTATGGTTCAACGACGATATTCGTGGAATGCACAGGGGTCGTCATATATTTCCAGGTATCCCTGACGATCATTGGTGGGCGGAGTGTCTCGACCATGTCTGGAGTGTTCCCGAACCGTAGCGTAACAAACTTAAGGTCTTAGCGACGCTTTGAGATAGGTTCTGGAATTTTATAGGTTTTTGTTGGAGAGAAAGAATTGATCCGGAAAGAGTTCCGGTGGTCCGGAAGGAGTTCCGGGGAGCTATGGAAGGGTTCCGAGAATGTCCGAAAGTTGTTCGGGTGGTTCCGAAATAGTTTCGGAGTCATGGGATATTGAATTATATATAAATATATTAATTATGAATTAATGGGATTTTATATTAATTTAATATTAATTAAATAAAGGAAAAAGGGGGCTCCCACCTATATGGGCCCTAAGAGGGCCCAAGAGGGGGGAGCCGCACCCCACAAGGGGGGGTGGGCCCCAAAGGGGTTCGGCCGGCCCAAGGGGGGGCGCACCAAACCCCCCCCCAACCTTTAGTCCCACATGGGGGAGCCAAGGGGGTTGGCACACCCCTTCCCCCTTTATATAGCAAGGCATATTAATTGATTTAATTCATAGGAAATTCAGTTAATTCCCAATTTCTCTCTCGATCCCGTGGTTCCCAAGTTGGAGCCGCGCCGAGCTGAGGAAGGGGGTCTCTCTCCACCTAAGCCATACCACAGAGCGCCGTTGCTCTGCGGGATTCCAGATAAGATCTACTCCTGCGATTTCAGCTGGATCTGAATGACCGGGAGTTGTCGCTAGGCTCCGTATGTTTGCGAGTGCTCGGAGGCTACTCTATTGAGGAGCTTGGGCGACGTCGTCTCGCCCCCTGCAGCCGCCGCGCCACCCCCCTCTGCTGCCGGCGCGCCAGCCCCGGTGCTGGCGCTCTGCCTTCTTCCGCCCGACGCCCGTCGACGCAGATCATCGTCGACACCCCGGCGTCATCGACTCCGACATCGCGGCAAGTTCTCCGCGACCTCGAGGTCGGCTACGTACGACTTCATCGTCAACGCTTGTGCGGGAGCGTAATCCCCGCTATCGGTCTACATGGAGGTAATGTAACCCGTTCCGCCACCGTTACCGCATGTACTAGATAGATAGATCCTGGCTAGTTAGGGTTTCGTTCGCTAGAAAATTATTGTTTTCTGCCCCGCAACCCCTTCAGTGGTATCAGAGCCGATCTATGCGTAGTACTGCTGGTACGGTTAGAACTCATGTTGAATGAGGGCGTCTTTCTTATATTTGCTACCCTCTAGCGTGCACTTGCGATGCCTTCGGTATTGAGTTGATGAAGCGGCCCGGACCGACTTTACGCGTACGCTTACGCGAGACTGGTTCCACTACTGACATACGGCGCTCTCCGTATCTGTGGCTGGCGGGTGTCTGTTTCTCTCTCTCTCTAGTCGGCAAAGCATTTTCAATGGAGGGCCCGAAAGGGATGCTCAAACATGCAATTATATGATCGACGTTGTGGTACAAAGTTCGTAGGTAGGGAAGCGATTCTCTTACGAATAAGCCTATTTGCCACGTAAAACTTGCAAAACTAGATAAAGCTAGAGGCGTCTAACTTTGTTTTGCAGAGGCGTTATTTCATGTGACATGGTTACGGTAAGTTTTGATATTACTCGTACTGTCGGAGGCAATGGAGGGCTCTGTAGACTCGGAGTCATGCCGGGGCGCCGGGGGCCAGGCACATGGCGCCATGAAGGTCCAGGCGCATCGACCATGTCACATCGCACTTCATTGCATCATTATTGTGTGCTGTTGTGTGTGCATCCTATTGATTGCTTATATGCTAGATATACAACGGTAGCATCATAAATAGGATGATCCCTAACAAATACCAAAATTGTGTTCTCCCTCGTCGCGCACCACCAAGAAAGTTCTACGTTATGAGGCAGGCCGTGATGATCGGGTGTCACACATCTCGTCGTTCGCATACAGTGGGTGTAAGCCATGTTGCACGCGCAGGTCTTCGAGGTTTGATTGGCGAGCCTAGCATACTCAGAGGTATGGCCTCGGAACACGGGAAGATCGAAAGATCGAGCATGAGTCATAGAGTTGTTATGATCGACATGTTATGTCCACCTTTGAAGCCGTGTTGCCGGCCGTGATGATCGGGGGTAGTATGGTGGATGAGGGTCGTGTAATCGCCATTATTATTTTAGGGATAATAATCTTGGTGTGGTGTGTTTTTGATAATGAGATTATAGGACTAAAACTCACCTACATATTATAAACTTTACCTTACCTCTTTTGCGATCACATCTGTAGACTACGTAACTATACTTCGGTTACTTCCTCAAGAGTCCGGATGCTACATTAGAAGCCGACGGATCCAACTTCATCAGATGGTACAGGGGTTTTAGAAACATTCTCGAACACAACAACATTCTATATGTTCTCGATGAACCGGTAGGAGAAGGACCAGGAGATTCTGCTAGCGAGGAGGAGGAAGATGATTTCCGTAAGCGTCGAGACATATTCATTGAAGTGGAGATCACCATGACCGTATGCCTGGCACCCGAGTTGAAAGAGATGTTTCGACGCAAGGAGCCAAGCGTCATGATGGATGCGATAAAGACGCACTTCGGGGATGAATTAAAGCGTGAGCAATTCAGGCAGCTTAGAATGTTCCAGACCATTCACATGGAGGAGCATACCTGTCTGAAGACACATTTGAAGAGATTGTATGACATCTACTTCCAGCTGACGATGGTCTTCGATTACTGGATGGCGGATTCTTGCGCCATTCGGACTGTCTTGATATCTCTACCTCCTAGCTATGAGAAGCATGTACGTAAGTACATTTTGAAAGCCGACGATATGAACTTCTACGTATTCATACGTGAGTTCCAGTCTCTGAAGGTTGATTCCATCGAAGGAGAGATCTTCGATGCTACAGGTATATATTTGATATATGCAGAATTATGAATTCGCCCATGGTATACGATGAAATGTTTGATGATTGCTCTGTTTGTGAAACAGGTCCTGATTATCACGTATATGCGGCGCAGTTTGATATGACCTGGCGCTGAAGCTGGTAGTCAAGGAGTTGATGGCCTTTTGGTGTTCACGTCCTCAAGTTATCATAGTTATCATCAATAGTTTTTTGATACGATCTTTTGTAATAGTGAGCGAGTGTGTGTGTCTTGATTGTTGCAAGACAAAGTTATTCATGTAATAAGACAAATTCAGTTGTTTTATGTTATGGAACAAGTCAGTTGTTTTATCCTATGAATAAAGTTTCCACATCTCAGTTACATTGATTGTATGATAAGTATTCATAATTGTAGATATGATGAAATATCTTGTCCCATGAACAAAGGTTCTATTGCTAGAATAAACATCGTCGAGTTTAGTCATAAAAGCAATGAAAGAAGTAATGGATGTCTTTGGTCCATTTAAGTATTTCGAGTGCTGAATTGATTAAGCTTGAAATCAAGTATTGAAGCTGCAATACTGAGGGAAATTAATTGAGTGTCATTTTTTAAATGATTAATTAATGGTGTTTATGGCTTGATCCGAATTTCCCCATGATTTTGGCAAATAGGAGCATTTGCCCGATGAATTGTGGAGTCTGAAATTAATTTGATAATAGATCAAATGGGGTTTTTCAGAAGAAAGATTAGTGAACATTGTATTCACAGAATTCGATCAAAGGACAGTATTTTGGATTATGTTTTCAACACAAGAGAATTGTGGAAATTTGCTTCACAGAATTATAATGTCATATATGGTGATATGTGGGGAATTATAATCATGCTCTATTTTAAATAGAGTGTGGCCTGTTAGAATCAGTCTTAGAATCTCCTAATACGTTCTAAACATTATAGTCGACGTCCACTTTAGGAAATAGATATTTTTCTCAGCAAGAATTCGTAGGATCGACAGTTGTGTCGACATGTATATGATTATGCGATGATTCGGAATATACATGAGTAGTTCTTTGTAGATTGCTCGCATTAAACGAGAGTGTATTCCAAAATCAATCAGAAACAAAGTTCAGTTTGTTGTCTGTGTAATTCCGAGAAAAGATGACTTTTCGAATTATGGTTTGTGGATTGAAATTAGAAGTTTGGAATAAAGTGTCAGACCTATGTTGGAAGGTGTTCCAAAGAGTATATGTCTGCTAATGAAAATTTGGTGATTAAGAGTGAGGGAGACTAGAAAATAGTTTTCTGCTTGCAATCCTCTTCATAAGGATCACAATGCTTTCATGAAAGAAACTTCTGAATAAAGTGCTGGTACATTTAATATTGCTGTCAGGTCACAGCACTGTATTAAGTATTTCAGATCTTGTTGACAGATCAAGGTGCACCTTATGACTGCAAAGAAAGTTGAGAAAATATCGGAATACGAACAAAGGCTCTTCAGCCTGGAAATCCAAGTTACGTTTAAAAGGATTAAGAGAGTAATTGTTGCTGCAATTCTTATTGGAGGAATAAGATTGTTTAATCGTCATATAAGGTGTTATGTGATAAATGTAACTATAAGAAAGACGCGGTAGCATGTCTTGTCAAGAAATGTGTCTTGGACAAGATCAAATTTGTTGACTACATTTATGTAGACATGCTTGAAGTCTGAGGGGTTTGTATTGATGTAATACTATAGTTTGTATTGAATTCGAATTGATAAGTAGATCAATGTTTTTGATTTGACCAAAATGTCGATTTAAGTGGGAGTCATAGTTGGTTCCCTCAGGTGAAATATGTGAGGAACATATTTTTGAGTGGGAGCTCAGGAACTCAAAAGTGTGGATAACATGTTTTTTTGAGTGGGAGCATGTGTTGTCAAATATGTGGGGACATAGTTTGAGTGGGAGTCGAATTCGTTTTGTGTAGTTAACACATTGAGAAACTGTACCAATAGAATAGGATGAAGTTATGAAACTATTTGAAACTCAGTGTCTATTTTGAAATAGAACGGGAATTTTAAATAGTTAGTCGAGTTGTTTTGGATTATATCTGAGGAGTCAGAATAGAATCAAAAGGATGGTTCTTTGGAATCCAATTGGTCATTAAGAGTAATGATGCGTGAAGGTAATGGTTGTATGACATGTAGGTCTATTATGTAATATTAGACATCATACAGAAACCATATTATCTGCTCGATGAAATATAACCGATGTTCTTGGAATAAGAGCAGTTATGAAAGTAAATTTGGAATTTATTGGAAGTAGATGTGCGTTAGTTAAGGGATTGACATTTGAATGTCGAGTTTTCTACATTGGTGCGAAAGTATGTAGACACTACGAGTTTGTAATTGTTGCAAGGGGCTCGGCATGACTGAGTGTGTTTTTCAGGGCAGTTATCTGGTTAGTATAATCAGAGTAAGCACTGGGAAGCGGTAGTCTCACTTAGTTGCGGTGTATGCATATGTGTTGTTAAACAACATGGTGATATTAAGCAAGTTAATATCCGTGAATCGCAAAAGCATGTACAATCACGGATTGTGCAGTAACACTTTTCCACAAGCAAGCATTATCAAATGATTCTTATTTGATAAGGGATTCTGATAAAGTAAAATGCAGCTAGTTTATTTGTACTCTAGTGCAAGTGGGAGACTGAAGGAGATATGCCCTAGAGGCAAATAAATAAGAAGTATTTATTGCATTATCTCATAAGTTTATAATAGGTTTATGTATTATGCTATAACTGTATTAATCGGAATTATTAATACACGTGTGATACATAGACAACCAGGTCCCTACCAAGCCTCTATATGAGCTAGTCCATTGGGCAACAGTTGATCGAGATTCCCGATCAAGGACAATGACGTCGGTTGACAATGGGGTCATCTTGTTAATAGAATAAGGTGGTGGACATACGCAAAGTATTGCAATAAGATCGTATTACGATGCTTGTCATTTGCAATAGATAAGAGTGTGATAGCTTATTCCTTAGACCGTGAGACCGTACTTATTGTTGCTTCGTAGGAGTGCTTTGAGAGCATCAAACGTTGTGTCTTATATAGCATGACAATAACGGTGTCCATCTTGGGTATTCCGAAAGAGCATCAATACGTAAGGATCAAGAGCGGGATTTGTTCATTCTTGTAATGGAAAGATACTCTGGGCCCACTCGGTGATATTGCATCTATATAGCTGCGCAGCTTATGACTAGGTCATGGAGATGTAATATCGCAGACGAGTTAATAACCTTCGTCGGTAACGAGATACAGCAAAGGCATCGGTGTGTCTACGATCATATCTCGGACAAGGTAGTATCGCAGAGACAAAGGGAATGAATATCATACTTATGGTTCAACGACGATATTCGTGGAATGCACAGGGGTCGTCATATATTTCCAGGTATCCCTGACGATCATTGGTGGGCGGAGTGTCTCGACCATGTCTGGAGTGTTCCCGAACCGTAGCGTAACAAACTTAAGGTCTTAGCGACGCTTTGAGATAGGTTCTGGAATTTTATAGGTTTTTGTTGGAGAGAAAGAATTGATCCGGAAAGAGTTCCGGTGGTCCGGAAGGAGTTCCGGGGAGCTATGGAAGGGTTCCGAGAATGTCCGAAAGTTGTTCGGGTGGTTCCGAAATAGTTTCGGAGTCATGGGATATTGAATTATATATAAATATATTAATTATGAATTAATGGGATTTTATATTAATTTAATATTAATTAAATAAAGGAAAAAGGGGGCTCCCACCTATATGGGCCCTAAGAGGGCCCAAGAGGGGGGAGCCGCACCCCACAAGGGGGGGTGGGCCCCAAAGGGGTTCGGCCGGCCCAAGGGGGGGCGCACCAAACCCCCCCCCCCCCCAACCTTTAGTCCCACATGGGGGAGCCAAGGGGGTTGGCACACCCCTTCCCCCTTTATATAGCAAGGCATATTAATTGATTTAATTCATAGGAAATTCAGTTAATTCCCAATTTCTCTCTCGATCCCGTGGTTCCCAAGTTGGAGCCACGCCGAGCTGAGGAAGGGGGTCTCTCTCCACCTAAGCCATACCGCAGAGCGCCGTTGCTCTGCGGGATTCCAGATAAGATCTACTCCTGCGATTTCAGCTGGATCTGAATGACGGGGAGTTGTCGCTAGGCTCCGTATGTTTGCGAGTGCTCGGAGGCTACTCTATTGAGGAGCTTGGGCGACGTCGTCTCGCCCCCTGCAGCCGCCGCGCCACCCCCCTCTGCTGCCGGCGCGCCAGCCCCGGTGCTGGCGCTCTGCCTTCTTCCGCCCGACGCCCGTCGACGCAGATCATCGTCGACACCCCGGCGTCATCGACTCCGACATCGCGGCAAGTTCTCCGCGACCTCGAGGTCGGCTACGTACGACTTCATCGTCAACGCTTGTGCGGGAGCGTAATCCCCGCTATCGGTCTACATGGAGGTAATGTAACCCGTTCCGCCACCGTTACCGCATGTACTAGATAGATAGATAGATCCTGGCTAGTTAGGGTTTCGTTCGCTAGAAAATTATTGTTTTCTGCCCCGCAACCCCTTCAAAGTACACCCCATATGTCATCTTTTGGTAGTGCGAGTAGTTCTGCTTAGAGGTGGAGATCACCTCGCTCAGATAGTATACCGGCCTCTGCACCAAATTGTCCCCTTCTTCTCTTTCCACCACTATGGCTACACTTACTACCCGGTTTGTGGTTGCGATGTAGAGCAACATGGGTTCCTTGGGCAACGGGGATGCCAGCACAGGTGTTGTTGAGAGCATCCTCTTCAAATCATTGGATGCCGCATCAGCTTGCGAGGTCCATACAAAAGTTTTGCTCTTTTTCATCAACTGATACAAGGGCAAGGCTTTCTCCCCTAGTCGGCTTACAAACCGACTTAGGGATGCCAGGCAACCTGTGAATTTTTGCACATCTTTGAGACGTGTTGGCATCTTCATGCTTTCTATCGCACGTATCTTACCCGGATTGACCTCAATTCCCCGACTTGATATTAGGAAACCGAGTAACTTGCCTGCTGGGACACCGAATGTACATTTATCCGGGTTCAATTTCATCCGGAATTTTCTTAAATTTTTAAATGTTTTCTCAGATCATCGATCAGATTAGATTTTTCTTTTGTTTTTATGACTATGTCGTCGACATAGACCTCGGCATTCCGGCCTATCTGGTCATGCAAACATTTCTGCATGCATCTCTGGTATGTAGCACCAGCATTTCTCAAACCAAAAGTCATGACACGATAACAATAAGCCCCGTACGGGGTAATAAAAGCAGTTTTCAATTGATCTGGGTTCAAAGGTATCTGGTGGAAACCAGAATAAGCATCTAAAAAAGTCAAAAGCTCACTCCCGGTAGTGGAATCGATCACTTGATCTATCCGGGGGAGTGGAAATTGATCTTTCGGGCATGCCTTGTTGAGGTTGGTGAAGTCGATGCACATGCGCCACACCTTGAGCAGGAGGGGATCATCTTTCTTCTACTCAACAAGGACCGGATTTGATATCCAATCCGGATGCAACACTTCTATTACGAACCCGGAAGCCAGCAGTACTGCGAGATGCTCCATGATGGCAGCTCTTCTCTCGTCTGAGAGGCGCCTAGTAGGTTGCTTCACCGGCTTCGCATCAGGCCTGACGAATAATGAGTGCTCAACCAACTCCCTCGGAACACCCTGTAGGTCGTCTTTCGACCATGCAAGAGCATCCCGATTCTCACGGAGGAAGTCGACGAGCTCGCCTTCCTATTTGTTGTCCAGGTTGCTGCCAATGATAACACGGTGCTCCAGCTTGCTCGGGTCGATCTCCACCTTCTTGGTCTCCCTTGGTGCCTGGAATGAGGCATTTTGCTCCGGGTTCACCATCCCGGGCATGCCACATTGTGACGTCTTGGCCAGCGCAACCACCTGTTGGATCCTCTTCTTCTCCTCAGCTATGACCAGTGACTCGGCTAAAGATGAGCCGGCAGATGCGCAATCAATGGAGCGTTTGTGGTCACCTGAGACAGTGATAACCCCGTTTGGCCCCGGCATCTTTATCTTCAGGTAGCCCATGTGAGTTGAGATCATGAACTTGGCCAGTACAGGCATGCCGAATAGCGCATGATACGGGCTTTCGCGATCCACAACCTCAAACTCCAAGTTCTCGGTCCGGCAGTTCTCCCAAGTTCCGAACATCACTTCAACCCAAATCTTGCCCATAGGAGAGCAAGAGACTCCCGGCACAATGCCATGGAAAGTTGTCTCGGTTGTCAGCAGCGTGTTCATGGACACCCCTAGCTTCAGCATGGTATCCTTGTACATGATGTTGATGGCTCTGCCATTGTCAATCAGAACCCGGTTGAAGCGGATGTTGAGGCTTGGTCCGACAAAGGTCGGGTCTACCACCAAAGCATAACCACCTGGCTTGGGCATAACCGGGGATGATCCTTCCGGCTCCAGGTGATCTCCATCTCGGACAATTGCAGGAACTTAGGCACCGCTGGGATCATAACATTCACCTCTAGTGCACGCTGACGCACACTCTTCCGGTCAGTAGGCTCGGCACGAAGACCACGTAGCTCTGATGAGCTTCCCGGTAGTTTCCCTGCTGATTCCCGGATTGGTTACTCAGACCGGCATCATTGTCA
The DNA here is from genome assembly GCA_026929855.1 of Poa annua. Taxonomy (NCBI): domain Eukaryota; kingdom Viridiplantae; phylum Streptophyta; class Magnoliopsida; order Poales; family Poaceae; genus Poa; species Poa annua. Next base: position 76,647,985 of record CM049430.1, on the reverse strand, counting down.
TTTCTGACGCTCACCACGTTCACCGGTCTTGGGGCCGGAGGCCTCTGATTGGGCTGGTTAACCCGAACTGCATTAGCTCCCGACAACGGTGCAGGAGGTCTCGGTATGTTTGGCCGAGGAGCCGGTGCGTTTGGCCGAGTTGTTCCGGCACCACCTTCACTCAATGTGCGTTGGTACCAGCTGCACTGCCGGGTAGAGTGTCGCTGGCTTGTTGGACTCCAGAGTGTGGTAGCAACATGGCTTGTCCAACATCTCCTTATACGTCAGTGACTTCTTCTGGTCCACCCAAGTCTTCTGCACCTCTTGACTCTGACCCCAAGCTGGACCAGCCACTTTCTGACGCTGGTTATTACCGGCATCCCCTTGATCTCGACCCACAACCGCAACATGCTGTGAAGCATAGTGGAAGTCGGGTTGGCTCCTCTTCTGACCGAAATCGTGGCGGTCATGATTCCTGCTCGGCCCGGAGCGGTGGTTCCCTGAGTTCCTCCTGCTGGACTCTCCGACATCCACCATAGGTCGCATAGGATCACCGAGCGTGTAGGTGTCGGTGATGCGCATGGTCTCGGCCAAATTAGCCGACATCTTCCTCTGCAGTTTCTGCCATAGCATGGAGCCATGTCGGCATCCCTGCGCAAACCAAGATATAGCCTGCGCCTCAACAACCCCTTTGCAAGAGTTGCGAATGTTGCTCCACCGAGTAAGGTACTCTCGGTCAGTCTCATTATCCCTCTGCTTGCAAATGGCAAGCTGATGAGGTCGGTTGGGCCTCTTGTAGGTGCTGGTGAAGTTGGTGATGAAGGCCTCCTCGAAATCTAGCCAACAGTCTATGCTGTCAGTGATCAAGTTGTTCAGCTAGATCCTGACAGGACCTTCCAACATCTGCGACACGCCTGTTTCCTCACTTTCATTAGAAATAAATACTTATTTTCTATAAAAAAATTGTTACGTCCATGTCAACTAAAATTTAGATGAAATTCTACTATTTTCTGTGATACGTACAATAAACAACCTGTGTCACATGTCACCGTGTTTTCTACTTCTACATTTCAAAGAGGCCCGAGTTTCAAAGAATTGGTTTACTACATTTTTCATTTGACGGAGCTTCACCCACGGGCTGAACTGAACTTCAACACTTGGTGAGAATCTCTGCGCCGTCGGCGGTGACCAGCACCGTATGCTCGAACTGCGCGTTGAGGCTGCCGTCCACCGTGATGGCGGTCCAGCCGTCGTCCCATACTTCACACCGCGTGCTCCCCATGGACAGGGTAGGCTCTGCGGGACGAACCATCACAAACCCAACAGCCAGTCAGTCAGACTTACAGAGCTACACTACATCTATGATGATGATAATATCTTCAGATAATCAGTCTGCATTATCTTGAAAGAAGAAGACCAAGAGAGGGAGCCGGCAAAGTGTCGAGGACGGTGGCGTACCGATTGTGAATGTCTGGCCTGCCACCATGAACCCTGGCTCGTAATCATCTGTTTACAAGTTTAGCTGCTGTTTGTGAGGATTAAATCACTGCTGAAAATTTTCTATTTTTTTTTAATTCAGTCCATGATCACCGTCAGTGGAAGCACCAAGGGTTACTTACAAGTGTGCCAAATGATGGGTTCTGAATGGAAGATCGTCCCAACTCCGTGCCCCACAAAGGGATCGACGCTGTAGCCGTACTTGTTCACATGCTCACTGAAAGGCAAAAAAGATCACCAACAAGGCAATACTGGGCACTGATGAATTAGTTGCTTAGATTCTGACTTATAGTAGTAGCACAACGTTAAGAAAGTAATGCTATCATTATCTGAAACAATGAATACAGACATTTTATGATAACAGTATATTGATAAGTGAAAGTAAGAAAAACTTATTGATATAATTTTTTTGAAACAAGGAAACTTATCAATATAAAATTACCAACAACATAATAAACTTCAAACTATTGTGATATTTGTCCAAGGTCTGAGGGATAAACACCTTATTCTCTCTCCAATTGTCTTGAAACTAGCACCATGTTTGCAGGCTGATATGCCTCTCAGCATGCATTCTTCAGTGACCTATTACATCAGACAAGTTCTTCAGTCACTGTTTGAAACTCGTGGTTAAAAGTAGCCTGTGTAATCGGTGCCAAGTCAGACCTTCACAAGCTGTTTAGTAGGTTCGTCGACCTCTCCACAGAAATATGTTCTTGAGGTGTCACCATGGTATCCCTGGAGCAACGCAGCCATGTCACACTACACCTTATAAGTTATAATATGCCTATAGCCAGATTAATCATACGAAAGCCACAGGACATACATTCAAATAGACAGTAACATCAATGTTGATGATGTCTCCATCCTGCAAAATCAGTACAAAGCAACCAGCGTTGTTTTTGAGGACAAAGGGTTGCTGGGAAATGCACAACCAGATGAAGAAGAAAGGATTGTGTTTCGACCCTCAACGCGCGCGAATCAGGTATTCCGTGGCAGATGCACTCGTTCACCGACGTGCAAACACTCTTCGGGAACCCGCCATATCCAAGGGGAGACGGGTAGGCACCGGCATCGATGATCATCTGATGAACTCCCCTGTCGATTTCATCTGTCGTCACAGAGGGCTGATGGGAACAGAGAAATTTCATAATTTGCTATTAGTGAATATCAGTAAAAAAATCTTCGAGAATGACTGGATATCAATAATCCATTAACATACAAGAAAACCAAGGACATCCAAATTAACGAAGTATATGAATGAAGAAATGCCACCAAGTTTGCCAAGAGAAGAAATTCTGCCTTTGTGAAATGCTTACCTTCACCAATGTTCCTGCATACTGAAGAACCCGGGCAGCAAGCTGACATGCTGCTCTCATACGAACAATGCTCTCGCTGTCATGCATTTGCCGATCAGGGTTTACATCTGGCAGACGATCCGTACCGTCGTAAGGTGGTCGGGGGATGTGATCGGGCACCGGGAGACAAGGAGTGACAATGCCGCGCCTCAGTTGTTCCCTGCCCTTTATTTGTTCAGAACCATGTATTTCTGCAGCTCTTCAGTTCAACAGTTACCAAGTGTTCTTGAGTCATGGGATAAATGAAATGAAAACACACTATTCTGCCAACAAGATTCATGGCACCAAGGAAGCATTAGATTGGAGTGTACCTGCAGATCGCCGTTCTGTTGGCCTCTCCCCATCTGCAGGATCTTCTTGGTGCCACCGGATGGAAATGCTTCTGGAGAGTAGCGTTACCTGAGATGACAAGATGATGATTGTGATCAGATTAGGGTTGGGAAGTATGAGATTCCTGGGGACAGCGCCCACGGACCTGGACGGCGGCAGGGGGAGGAGGGGAACAGCGGCGGCGGAGGAGGAGGCGACGCGAGGAGCTCCATCGCCGCAGCCGTCGGCGCAAAGGGGTAGCCAATCGCGGCAAGGTGGTCGGAGATAAGACGAGGACACGTGGAGGGAGCGTACTGGCTGGTGAACTCCCCTTAAAATCGCACTCTCACACCGCCGCAGTGGCCATGGAGAGGGAGACGCCGCAGGCCGCGCCGCCGCCGACCTTCCTCCGCGGGGTGGAGGCGTCGTCCTCGGATTCCTCGTCATCAGCGCGCGCGCGGTTCGAGCGCTTGATCCGGCGGGTGCAGGCGGAGGTGTGCGCGGCGCTCGAGGCGGTCGAGGAGCGCAGCGGCGGCGGGTCCGGCGGGGTGTTCCGGGAGGACGCATGGACGCGCCCGGGCGGCGGCGGTGGCATCAGCCGCGTGCTGCAGGGCGGCCGCGTGTTCGAGAAGGCCGCCGTCAACGTGTCCGTCGTCTACGGCGTCATGCCCCCCGACGCGTACCGCGCGGCGAGGCCCGACGCGGCGGAGAAGGCCGGGCCCGTGCCTTTCTTCGCGGCCGGCGTTAGCTCGGTGAGAGTCCAGTTCGCATGTTCCAGCAATCTGTTGGCCTCACACACTATTTCTGCATTAAAAATCGCTTCTAATAACATCCCTGCTTTTGTACTGTACCAAATTTTGTGTAATGTGTAATGTACAATTGCTTGCACGGAGTGATACTGGTCTTGATTTGGCTTCTGGTTTCCAGGTTATCCATCCGAACAACCCCTTTGCTCCAACATTGCATTTCAATTACCGATATTTCGAGACAGAGGCACAGCAAGGTACCACCTATGCTGGCAAGTGCAACAACCGAATTTAGGTTGAATTCAAGTCACTCAGGAGATTATTCCTGTAGATGCTCCTGGGGCACCAAGGCAGTGGTGGTTTGGAGGCGGTACCGACTTGACACCGTCGTACATCATCGAAGAGGATATCAAGCATTTTCATGTTGTATGTTAGCATGCCCCTGTTATGCTGCCTATGCAGTTATTTTGGCTAAAAACATATAATCCAATGCTATTTACCGTTTCTTCGTCTACCATGTTTGTTCGATAACATGTTTATGTTTTTGTTGTGTGCTTTCAGGTTCAGAAGCAAGCATGTGATAAGTTTTATCCAGCTTTTTACCCAAGATTCAAGAAATGGTGTGACGATTATTTTCATATCAAGGTTAGTTTGCTAACATGTTCATTTAGCACATTTTTTTGGGTGATTGGTCTGTACAATGCAAAATTGGCTTACATGATGCTGAAAAGTGCTACGGAGTATTTTCTTTCGGGAAACCGGCAGGAGCACTGCCTTTCAATTAAAAGAGGAGAACAGTGCTATTAGAATAGGCTTGCTAGTCTTGTGCAATATCTCGAAATGCCAGTGTCTCATATTTTTTCCAGAGTAAATCATGAAGATGATTACTGTCTGTGACTACAGCATCGTGGTGAACGCCGTGGGGTGGGCGGAATATTCTTTGATGATCTCACTGACCATGATCAACAAACGCTTTTCAACTTCGTTACAGGTATCACTGGATGGAACTCTGAATTCAACTCTGTTTCTACCATGTATCTGTTGCTCTATTTGAATCCAAATATGCATCCAACATTTCTATGCCTAAGAAACCTTCCTTCCTTCACTGCAGAGTGCGCAGAGTCTGTAATTCCTGCATACATACCCATCATAGAACGCCGGAAAGATACCCCATTTACAGAAGATCACAAAGCATGGCAGCAACTACGGAGAGGTCGCTATGTGGAATTCAACCTCGTAAGCTCTTCGACATGACCACAATCATGATGCTTGTTCATGTCAGTTTTACCCAGACACTATATTTTTGCTCCTTGGGAAGGTCTATGATCGTGGTACCACATTTGGCCTAAAGACTGGAGGAAGGATCGAGAGTATCCTTGTTTCCCTTCCTCTGACCGCACGGTGGGAGTACGATCATGTAAGTTGAGATGGTATGTTACTGTTATTGAAGTCTGATGAACAAGGTTTTGAGTTGACTTTGCTTTAAGTCGCTACAGTATTTAAATCTTCCAGTTATTCTGAAACTAAAAGACTTAATAGTTTGGAAATATTCATTTGAAATAGTAAGCGATAGACCAATAATGCATATTTTTAAAGATGATAGACTCATAGTGTGTTATGATGCATATGCATCTTTTGATTGTGGCAGCAACATTATCATTTTTTTTCAAGTTTGCCACATGCCGTTTTGTTTGCAGAAACCAGAAGAAGGGACGGAAGAATGGAAACTTCTAGACACGTGCATCAATCCAAAGGAGTGGATCTGATTGGTTGGAAGTGTTTGTATTTCAAATATGAGAAGTGCTCCTGTGCTTTCCTAAAAGTTTTTTTGCACGAATTTTAAAGCACATCAATGGTTGTGATTAATCTCCACCCCTAATCACAGCCACTGATGTGCTTTAAAATTCGTGCAAAAAACTTCCGGAAAAGCGCAGGAGCATTTCTCTTCAAATATTTCTCGTTGCATGGAAGGAGAAGAAATACGAATCTTTCACGTAGCACTTCCCTTGCAAACCACCAATCAACAACTCTCTCTCTCCAATTAAAATCCTAATGAGACTCTTCAACATGAACAGCCTTGGGCCTGGATATGCATGGTTCGATGGTTCATTTGTTCTAAAATAAGTGTCACAACTTTGATAGAAAATAGATGTATTACGTTGAGTAATAAGCGATAGACCATGTCTCGATGGTTGATGCGGCACGTTGGTATATTTCCGTAACATGCAAACAAATCGGCATCTCATATATGGAAACGGAATCATGAAATATGACCTGACATGTACCCGCTGCATCACACGCAGCAGCAAATACGCATTCTTTTTCTGTAAACTAGCAAGGTGACCCTCGCAAATGCGAGGGCATCATCTTCAATGTATTAAATATATTAATGTAATAAATCAGATCTTATATAGATTGTGAAAAATACCAAAATCTAAATAAGATTATGAGGGTTGGAAAATTATGGTAGAGAAAATTACACATGTATAATCTTTTAATGTATGGAGAGTATGTGTTCTAATATTTCTAAAAAAATCCATGTCATATATTTATATTCTATAAGTTGGTTTACTTTTAACCGGAGGTAGTGCTAATTTAATATATTTTTACTCTCCTCTTGCCATCCCTCATCCTATTGTACTCTCTTAGTGATATAATTCTTTTTCTCATATAAAATGATTACCAAGACTTACATGGCTCATGTTTTCATGTAACATACTAATTTCAATAGGATATTTGAATGGTACATAACTTCAACATATTAGTCGGTTACCAAGTTATTTTAAGTCATCCACTAATAATGCGTTTAATTGCACCAAGTCTAAGTTGTCATGTTAATATCGCTTTTTGACGCATCCTCATAATAATCAATAATTTTGATCAATTATTTGATTAGCATGATTTAACTCTCTCCCCGCTAAACCCACTCTTTAACTCAAAAAATGTACTATGTCGCTCACTTGAAATATATCACTAAGTTGTTTTGGCATCGTCAATGGTCATAATTTTCCTACAACTTTTGACTTTCAGCGATGCATCCTATTAAATTTAAGAATAACAAATGAAATAAAATTACTCGCAAAAATAAAAACGCATAGACTCTATAGAAGTTTAATTGATCACAAGATGATTTAATTGATCGTGATTTTCTTAATACTATTAGAAAAATCTATTGGATTGTGATTGTTGACACAATTATGATGATATCTTGTTTTGTATCTTGTTTATTAATAGTTATGAATATTTGTTGTGTATGATCTACAGTTGAAAACATGGTGTGCAAGATTGATGACCGGACATTTTGTTTTAATTTCTGAAAACTTTTGACATTTTATGATGTCGATTTAGGAAACCAATGCCTTAAGCCAGTTATACCTCCAAGTTGTTGATCGGAATTGTTTTTTCTTCCATATTTTGCTTATCTAACATATTTTAGTGTTGAAGTACAACTCTTTGGGATATGAATAGTTAAAATTATAATGACATGTTATAAAGAAGACATCTTTTTAACTTTAGAGTTTCCTTTGCCTCAAATCACATATCTAAAGTTAAAAACAGGGTGTGCTAGATTAATGACCGGATGTTTTGTTTTTTGAGAACTTTTGATATGTCTATATTTTTCTACCATATTGTACGTATCTAACATATTTTAATTTTAAAGTAGATTTTTTGGGACATGAATAGTTAAAGTTATAATGACGCGTTATAAAGTAGACATATTTTGACTTCAGACTTTCCCTTACCTCGATTCTCATGTCTGAAGTTCCTTTTAACTAAAAACCAAAATTAACTCGTTCCAATTTCTATCAAGCTCCATTCACCCTCGACAATATATAAAAAGCTCCTAGAGATGTGATAGGCACTAATAGATCTCCTAAATATATTTTAGGTATGTTCAGTTACTTCGTTCTTCCGAACATTTCATTTGGTAGGGATGATGGCATATAAAATTAAATCTTATTGAATCCGTCTAATCTTTCGTGTTTTCAAATGGATCAATGATCATCGAGATATTGTCAGGTACCTACTGTTCTCGTGAGTTGTCTTTTTACTATTTGTTTGTAATCAAACCTTGCGCTTTGTACCATATGTGTGTATAATTACAGACAATTACGCTTTTGATTGTGAGTCGTCGCAAGCGGGCTAATAGTAATAACTTGTCAATCACGAAGCTACTCGACTCAAATTGTCAACGGACGATGTAGTGTAGGTTTTAGTGCACTCATGAATATATCTACATTGTACTCAATGTTTCTTAAAACTGTATTTATCTTGTGATTATTAATATTCATTTATTACACTGAGCGTTGTTCAACGTTCATAGTTCAAAGTTTTAGAAAAGAAAAGAAAAGAAATCCGAGAGAAACGGTGACCACATTCGGTAGCTAAGATTATGCATGTTTGCTCTGATTTTTATTGCATGACATTCGGTCGATCTTTAATATAAATCTAGAAGAGTAGGTAAAAGATCTAGTGTGGTGGCACATTTTTAGTTGATAGATGTAAGCCGGTTTGGATAGATAAGATGGGTGGTAACATATTGACATATTACTTGTAATTTGTTTGAAGTATGACACCGGCAACCACAGTCTCAACCTTAAGAGTAAAGATAGCTCTCTCCAAAAATACTTCATACATTATCTAATTATATGGGTCTACTTAGATGTATTTTGGTGTGTAGATACATTCGTAATTCAATAAAAATATGCCAAATATTTGGTCAAATATGTTCCAAATATTTCTGAGTGTAGTGACTATGAGTTACTCCCTCCGTTTTACAATATCTCTACTATATAATACGGTTTAAGGTGTCCGGTACGTCATTTTTTCTTCCGATTCTACCCCTGTGATTTCTAAGATTTTACCCACCACTGCCACGGGCAAGTGAAAGAAAAATGATTCTATACGGCGACCCCGATGCGCGCCACCGCGTCCGTACTCTCGCTTCCCGTGGCCGTCACCTTCCCCGGCGCCGCACCGCCATCGCGGGCTGCTTCGCGCTCGGCTACCTCCTCGCCCTCCACGCCGCCGCCGCCGCCCCGCCTCCACCTCCAGCGCCATGGACGAGCGAGCCTCCGCCTCCACTTCCAGCGCCATGGACGAGTGAGCCTCCACCTCCGCCTCCACCTCCAGCGCCATGGACGAGCGAGCCTCCGCCTCCACCTCCAGCGCAATGGACGAGAGAGCCTCTCAGGTCGCCGACCAGCCGCCTCCACCTCCAGCGCCATGCAGTCCGCCTCCGCCAGCGGCTAGCGCCGACTCCCCGTCCAGCCCCCTCTGCCCCCGCGGGCCCGCCTCCTGCCGCCTCGGCGTCCTCCGCGCCAGCTGCCGACGGCTCGCCTTCCTCCGCCTCACCAACCTCGACATCAACGGCGGAGACGACCCACCCTCCTTGCAGCCTCCCGTCAGGTTCGTCCAGGTGTTGTTGCGTTGATTGAGGTTCTACCAAATAGGCGATGTTTTGGAGCAGCTTCGTCTAAGCAAACAATCTCTGGTATTAAATCTGCATTGAGAATTATTTCCTGAACTCATTTGTCAATTTGATTTTGATTCTATATTCATGTCTCAAGGTGGAGCTGGGTTCACGACCAGGTGATCTCAACCAGATGCTCATCGATCTCCTAGATGACACTCATGAAATTCATGCAATATGCATTATAGGGAGAAACTGTACACTACATAAATTGAGCGATGGTGTGGAATGTTTTGTTCATTCAGAGAAGCATATCGCTGAAGCTACAACTGAACTTTATCATTGCAACCTTGCACCTTCTGGTTCTTCAATATGTCCTTCTACCTTATAATTGATGGAGTACCTTTTTAGCATACATAGGTAGTTTTAGGTGACAAATGGCAATAGTAAAAATGCTTCTGTGATATTCCTTATGAATAAATGAAACAAACGAAAATGAAGAAACGTTCCAGAAAATGAGAGCAAAGCAATTAAAAATATTTTCTTTTTATTTATACTAAGTGCCTGGGAGTTCCGTGAAGGAAATCAAAATGAAATATTTTCTTTTTGTGACGGGGGTATGTTGTTTCTTATTAGCTGGAGTACATGATTGGTTGTTAACTTGATTTTATCTGTAACTTTTGGTGTCAACAGAAGAAGAGGAAGAAATTCATATGCTATTGGAAAATTATCTTCAAAGGTGAGCCATGCAATGAATTATTGCATTTTGTGTTTCTTCCTTGTGTTTTTGCTTTTTCACTAAGTTATCCATTATTGTTGTCAGATGTGAATCATGCCATGCTCTGATGGTCAAGCAGAGAGACTTCTTGATTCCGTAAGAGAAATGGAAGATTCAATTGCAATGAGGTATGTCCATTGTCACCACACGAGCTTAATAATTATTTGACAATGTGCATATGTTTTACCTTATTGTTCCTCCAAAAAATTAGATAATAAAAATGCTTATGGTGATTAGGAGTTATATTACCTAATGTAACTAAAGAGGTACTTTATCGTTCCTTCAAATCAATATAGACTGCCCATATCTATTGATTTTCCCCCGTGGCATCGCACGGGCCATTTTCCTAGTAAGATATAAGATGTTTTAGGTGTTATACATATTGTCTAGATTCGTAGCAAAATAAATATATACATTAATTAAAATATGTCTAAATACAAATTTGAAAATATGTACATGAAAAAATGCTATATCATCCTATATCATGAAACGGAGCGAATAGCTAGTACACTCTTCTTACCACGTTAAGATAAGTAGGAAAATACGGGTGCGCTTTTTACGGGCGCACCGGCGCAGGGCGTTGGTATACTGCAGCTGTACGATCTTTTAACCATCAACGATCAAGTAGGTAGCTAGCTATTGGCCTTTTTTTCCCCTATCAGTCGCTTGTTAGGATATTGATTATGCTGGACGGAATACTATCTCTAACATGGATCCTGTCATGTATATAACCCGTTTACGTTACTGCTAATCTCTTCTTAATCCTAACCGTAAATTACAGATCTAACCGTCTAAATAATTTAGATGATGTGGCTTAACGTGGTGCCTCTAAAAACTAACTCATTTTACTTTTAGTATATAATAGATAGATAAAGACCATAGCCGTGAAGCAATAAATATTGCGAGAAGAGGAGATGAAGAATTGAAGATACCCATTTTAATATTAAATTCATCTTTTCTCCTGTATCGTCCCAAACTTCTCAGTTTTCTTTTTTGAGAAAATGCAGGAGCACGGCCTTTCAATTAGGAGAGATTTTTATGTATAAATGTAGTAATCTGCATACATTAGTTTCTAAGTTGTTCACACCGCCATACTCACGGTCTCCCAAGCTCCATGTCCACCACATGGAGTTTCACAAGCCTCTCCAGCACATCAAGCACGGAAGCACCCTACAGTCTAGCGATGTGCGCCCTCATCACTTCACGGCATTGTACATTGTTATCCCCCTTGACCGCACCGCATGGCAACTGACTTTCTTCACGCAAAGACATTACCGAATACGCTGTACCATGGAAGAACTTCCCCTCAACGGGGCCGTGCCTCCGTGCTATGTGAGACGTTGGTTTTGTTCTCAACATCTCATCAGTGTTGTGAAGTGGGGAGAAAAGTTTCAAGGATTTATCTACAGTCTACAGAGCAGTGTTTGGTTGCTACAATAATGCTACTGTATTTAAAGGGCTTCTTATTTGGCATCTCTTAGGGCATCTCCAGTCGTTGCGTCCCCAGAGTCTAAAACGTCGGATTATTTCGCCCGCCGCGGCGCGAAACGGCGCTAAACTGAAACCTGTGGGGGGCACGGTTTTCAGTCGTCTCTAGACCAAGTTTCGACCCATATGATTCAAAAAAAAGGCGAGTACAAAAGAGACGAATTTCATTCAAAGACTGGCGATTTCATTCATAAAACAGGCAAACATGATAATTACAGAGATCTGAAAGTAAACATAAAAAGCCTAGTCTAGTCGAGCAGGCCGAGTCTGGCGGCGATCGCCTGGCTGTAGTCGGGGTCGCCGCCGTCGTCGTCGAAGATATCATCCTTGCATTGGTGGCTCGGGCCTGCGCCGGTGTCGTTGCCCTACCCGCTCGGGCCTTCGCCGTCGTCATGGTACCACCTGCTCTGCTGCACGGTCTGCTGGACCGGCTCCTCTTCGTTCTCCTCCTGCTGTCGGCGTCGAGGATGATGTACGGGACCGGCGCGGGGGGCGGCGGCGGGGGAGGAATGCGGCCACGGTGGGCGGCGGCGCGAGCGCGGTTCGCCTCCACCTTGGCAAGGATTAGACGCTGGCGCTCCAGCTCCTGCTCCGTGTACTCGCCGAGGCTCCATTCCTCGGCGAACGCCAGGTCCGCCGGCTGCACGGTGTTGAAGGAGGCTTCTTGGGCCTCCTTCAGGCCGGGCCACTCCTCCTCCTGCTCCTTCTCCGGCTCCGGCTCGCGCTTCGGCTTGACGCGTTGCGGGGGAGATGCCGGCCGGCGTGTCGTGGGTGGTGCGGGGCTCACCGATGCCGAGGGCGCCGCTGCGAGGCGCAGGGCGCCCGGAGTTCAGGAGGGAAGGGGTGAGCGAGGAGGCGTACCGCATCCCCGCCAGTGGAGGAGAGAGTGATGCGTACCTTGTCCCCGCCAGCGTCGGCGCGGTCACGGCGCCGGAGGGGGAGGAGGATCCCGCGCCCATCCGACGCGGCATCCACGAGCGCGGCGGCATCGTCAGTCGGGGCTTGTTGTCGCGCTCGATGTAGTCGAGCACCCACGGCAGGGTGCGGTGCTCGCCGCCCCACCACCCCTTGCGCCCGGTGGAGTTACAACGGCCCTCCACTGGGTCGTTGTTGCCGCGGTTGGCGACATCCTCGTCGTGGCGACGGCGGGAGTACTCCGACCAGAAGTCGTCGTTTCCTTCCGCCCTCCAGCGGCGCTCCGCGGCCTGCTGCGGTGTCAGGCTGGCGCGGACCTCGGCGATCGCCGCCCTGAACTGCTCGCCGGCAGGAACAAGGGGCACGGGGATGCCTCTCGCGCTAAGCTGCCACCCCCCTGCCCGACGGAGGCGCTGGGGACGCGCATGTCCGGCGGGCATGGGTAGCCCGCGTTGTAGAGCGCCCATGCCTCCTCCTTGTGGAGGTGGCGGCGGCCCGAGCCGTTCGCGGCGCCGGCGTCAGCGGGATTGTAGGCTATGGCGGCTAGGTTAGTGGAGGAGACGAGAGAGAGGTGTGAGGCAGAAGCGGCGAGAAAGGAATGGCGAGTGGCGGCGAGGCTCGGGGGGTTTTACAGCGCCGCGACCAGGCGAAGGGGCGGTGGCCATTACTGTGCGCCGCGTGAACGCGCCACACCATTAACTTCGACAACCTTTGACTGGGGGAGCTCACTGGTTGTCCGCCACGCCATTACTCCGGCAGCGTTTGACCGACGCGGGAGCCGAGAAGACGAGCATGTGCGGTTTCTGTTGGCGCCATTTTCTCCCGGGTCATTGACAGCGTTGGCCCGCGTCGCGTTTCACGCCATTTCGCCCCCCAGGCCGAACCCAGTGGGTTGGGTTTCGCCTGGAAGCGCTGGTGCTATTTTTCGCGGAAACAACGCTAACTTGGCTTCTGGGGGCGGCAGGTGAAAAAATGGCGTTTTTTGCTTACGTCGACGCCAAAAGACCTCCTGGGGGCGCTGGTGGGGGTGACTGAAGATGCCCTTAGTCTCACGTTAAAATGAATGCTGGCTCACGCATGCAGTTCTTCCTTGGTGAACTATTTCTGCGTGTGGAACTGACTATCGAAACAGTTTTTGTGTGATGGGTGTTTTAGGTAATATAAGACTGGTGCAAACCAAAACGTGTAGATCCAAATGTAATCATTTTACGCTTCATCTATATAATGATAGACCCTTTGCAGCCGGTGTGCATTCGCAGAATTTGCTTTGCCGGATGTTTTACAAGGTTTTTTTTTGAAAGTACGCAAAATGCTGCGTACCTTATTTATATAAAAGAGAAAAACGAGGTACAGGAAAATAAGATGTTATGATATGGTTTGGCACCAGAAATTAACACAACAATCTTTGTTCCGAATGTCATACTTGTGGCCACCTGAGTGGCGGAGCTAGGGCCCGACTAGCCTGGGCAGCTGCCCGGGCTCCCACGGTTCACCTCCTTGAAATTCTAGTATAAAGGTTTGTTCGATTAGAGATTTCTTTGGGCAAAAGCTGCTAGCTTAACTGCTCTAAATATATTACCCAGGCTTCAATCCTGGAGTTTTTTTTTAAAATAATACGATTTTTTTAATAGAAATTCGGATTCTAGCGCGCGAAATCAAAAAATTTCAACAATAGGGCGCCGTCGGCAGGGCCCACGCCGATCGGCATGGGTCATACCGATCGGCATGGGTCATACCGATCTGCACATGCATGCATGTGTTCGTAGGTTCTGCATGTGTACCTAGGTTATATTTAGTTAGATTAATATATGATTAGATAAACCGTGTCTCGGTTCGAGATGAAATATATATAAAATATGTGCGTATCGATGAGTACGTTCAATTCCCGCGATCGGTTTCAAGTTTGATCGTCTCTAACTTCTTAATTTTGAATCGCAACTCGTACAATTATTCGATGAATTTTGTCAAATTACTCGCACTCGTTTGACCGTTTTAAATTTTCTTGCACGAGTACGTCTAACTCACCATTCTCCACAACTGTTACGTTGTAACTTTTTTGTTTCGACAGATGTATTTATATTTTCTTTCGCTAAAGAAAATATAAATACATCTGTCGAAACAAAAAAGTTACAACGTAACAGTTGTGGAGAATGGTGAGTTAGACGTACTCGTGCAAGAAAATTTAAAACGGTCAAACGAGTGCGAGTAATTTGACAAAATTCATCGAATAATTGTACGAGTTGCGATTCAAAATTAAGAAGTTAGAGAAGATCAAACTTGAAACTGATCGTGGGAATGGAACGTACTCATCGATACACACATATTTTATACATATTTCATCTCGAACCGAAACACGATTTATCTAATCGTATATTAGTCTAGCTAAATATAACCTACCTACATGCAGAACCTATATACACATGCAGAACCTACGTACACATGCATGCAGGTGCAGATCGGCATAAGCCATGCAGATCGGCACGAGCCGTGCCGACGGCGCCCTATTGTTGAATTTTTTTGATTTCGCGCGACAGAATCCGAATTTCTATTAAAAAATCGTATTATTTAAAAAAAAAACTCTCAATCCTGAGCTAGCTCCGCCACCGCGCGGACGTGCTTGGATTTTTTTGGTTCCTAATTCACAAGTTGTTTTATAGATTGTTCAGTTTGTGAGAAATAGATAAACCATATAACTATGTTTATATACCAATGTAAAACCGGTGCTCCCTAGAATTCTTGCAGACTTCATATCTTTCCTATCTGATGATGGAATTATTGTCTCAACATAGCCGCCTGTCCCAAGCCCGGATAAAGGAGAAGTCTTGTGATACGTTTTGCGAGCCAATGGTAAAAACCCAACCACTCTTATGGAAATCAAACCCAAAAAGAACCTCGTTGGGGCGTAACCCTCTTAGCGACGCGCCATATCAGAAACCGGGTGTGGTGTCAAATAGGCAAGGGCCAGGCCTCCACCCCCTTGGTGGCGTGATGTATCTTGATTTGGATACGGTGATAAGTGAGGGATCGGGTCGTCGCATCCTAAGTGACGCGCTACACCGACACTCGGGTACAGTGAAAAATGAGCAAGGGCCTTCGCATTGATTCGACGAGTACAGAGGGTAAGGAAGTTAGCCGAGTCTAGGAGGATCCACTTAGGCAGTTTGAACGTAGGGTCCCTGATGGGTTAAGTTATGGGAGTTGGTTGATACGGTGATGAGGAGGTGTGTTGATGTCCTTGCGTCCAAGAGACCAAATGGAAGGGACACTATAGGTGAAAGAGATGGAGGATACCGGTACTCGGGGACAACTTCAAACAAAAATGGAG
Source organism: Poa annua (assembly GCA_026929855.1). Classification (NCBI taxonomy): domain Eukaryota; kingdom Viridiplantae; phylum Streptophyta; class Magnoliopsida; order Poales; family Poaceae; genus Poa; species Poa annua. Next base: position 76,632,180 of record CM049430.1, on the reverse strand, counting down.
TACGCATCTTGATTAACAAGAGCCTCAAGGTTGGAGTAGTGGACGTCAAGAGGCAAGGAGAGCGGATTATCCTAGTCGGGCTGGTTGTAGGGGACTTAGTTCTCAATGTTATCAGCGTGTATGCCGCGCAAGTAGGCCACAACGAGATCACCAAGAGGGAGTTCTGGGAAGGCCTAGAGGACTTGGTTAGGAGAGTACCTACTGGTGAGAAGCTCTTCATAGCTTGTTCAAAAAGGGAAGCTCTTCATAGGAGGAGACCTCAATGACTGCGTGGGTACATCTGAAGGATTGTTGGAATATCACTAATGAGCTAGCCATAGACAGGTCTGGGTGGAAGTTAGCTATATCTATGTGTCTGAACCATGACTTGGTTTCGAGATCTTATGATTTTCAACCCTAACCTACCCCAACTTGTTTGGGAATAACAAACTTGTTCATTGTTTACATGATCATTAAAAGTAAAAAATACCATAAAAGTAAGATATAGAAAAAAAGGCTCGTAGAAAAATGAAAATCACTGCCTAGTAAATCAAACTATGAGAGAAACGAAGGCCTCTAGGTATTATATATACAATTATCCAACCACATTTTCTTATTTCATAGTATCAAATATCAATAATGAATATTCTTTCCACATATTGTTATCAGTTAAGGTCCTCTTTGACTGATGAACTTAAACAAGAAACAACAAAGTTTTTTCTACAAATGTGTTCAAACTTATAGTGTTTGATTTCGGTAAGAAAATATGAGCCCCTTGGGCAGGTAGACATTATGAATTAAGGCCCCCCGTTCGATCCAAAAAAATCAAAATAAATAAATAAACAACTGACTTATTTGAGGTATGCACACATAAGTTCAGTTATTTTGAGGTTATGTGTCACACTCAAGTAAAGAAACACCTGAGATCAAAAGAGAGAATATGCCTTGGTACATTCATTTATTTTAAAAGATTAGAGCTCATATGATTTTCTTAAATTTTGTACGGAGTGACTTTTGTCAAAGCAGCTCTGAGCTTATGCTCGAAAATAAAATAAGTACTATATGATCTCTGTCCACCTCAGCTTTATACTTAAAGATATCGTGCATTCTTTCAATGCTACTTTTGCCATAATGAATTTATGAGGCACACAAGTTTGCCATTCCGAGCATTGTCATTTGGAAACAAATCAGGTCAAATGAATGATTTTTAATTTTTAAGGACATACAACTGATCGAGTGCCAGGAATATTTGATATCCATCTCTTTGTCATATGAATCCACAGTCCAAGCAGCAAACCAGAGCACCACGAACTTATCGATAATACAACGCGCCATGACCGATCATAAACGGATCCAAAGACAACAGAAGCAAATCACACAATCCTTTCCCATCCCCTCGCGTGGACAAATAGATCAAGCAGAGAGGGAGTGGATGTGGCCGCGTGATGACGGGCATCGTGCGGAGAGAAATAGATCTAGCATAGAATGATATACATGTTGCCCATACACGGCCGCTACAAGTCTGTTCGGCACGCAACCCGCCATGGCGCATTGCACAACTCTAGCGACATGCTTCCTCCCCAGCTTAATTACCCCAGCCTTGTTGCTTTTCCGTCCATCTTGTCCCAGGCACTGTTGCGCATTGCGTGGGTGTTTTAGCACCCAAACTCATTGCTGAATATGTCGAACCGTGGAGAACTGCCCGTCGGCCGCGCCTCGACGGCGTTGATTTTGTTCTCCGCCAACAACTCATCAGTGTTGTGAATTGAGGAGAAAAGTTTTGGAGGATCTGCCTACAGTTCTACTCTCTTCGTTTGGAAAAGGATGTCACCAAAATGGATGTATCTAGCACTAATAGTAGTCTACGTAGCAACGATTTGTGCTGTTCGTTTGCTATAACAATGCTATTTAAAGAGCTTTTTGTTTGGCATCTCCCAGTCTCACTTTAAAATGAATGCTGGCTTAGGGGTTGTTTTAGGGTACAATTAAGAAATTCTAATATTTCTATTCACATTTTACTTTATTCTCAAAATCAGGGTAACCATTTGATTTGATCTGTTACTGCGGAATCAATTTATGGTAATAAGTGCTTCCACGAAAAGTCTAGACACATTCTTAGTCCAATTAATGAAACGTTGAGTTACACATCGTAGCAAAGAGAGAATATGTGTACTTGAACATGAGCTCGTGCCCTGCTAGAAAAACTTGTGAAGTTTGTCGAAATAAAAAACTTGTCAAATAGTTTTTTTTCTAAAGGAAGGTTGAAACGTTGAGCCTCGACGTCTAAGTGATTGATGCATGCTGACTTATTTATTATATTATTTGATAAAGCCATGAAAAACAATTTAACCCGAAACCATCTTCCACTACTAGAATCCAGCCATATACCGGGTGTGGAAAAGTTCGCCATGTACAAAAACGCGGGACACTCGGCGACTAGACAATATATTGAGATGCACACTCGATAAAATATCACATACCCGGCGACTGAACGATATGTCGAGTAGCCCTTGAAATTACACTCGGCGTATGGAATCACGGTCGGTGAAACTAGAAAAACATACTCATCAAACGCTAGGCCTCAGCGAACTGTGTTGCCACGTGGGGCTAGCCGACCAGACGGACTGTGTTGTGACGGAACCCGCCATTTACCGAGTGCTCCTCTCGGCGAATAATGCGCGTGAAAACTGCAGACGTTCCTGCCTTTTTCTTTCCTCTTTCGCCGAGTGTGTAGATGGACTACACTCGGCGAATAACGCGCGAAAAAAAATGAAACTTTACTGCGCATTTTTTCGGGTTCTCGGAGAATGCAGTGGGCGGAAAAAGTAATTTAGCTTCGCATTTAATTCGCTTTTGCCGGGTGTGGTACCTGGCAAAAAATGTGGGTGGATTTTTTTTTGGGTCTTTTCATATTTTTTTTGAAACTTGATTCTCTTTTTTTTCACTAGAGAGAGCAAGAAATCTCTTTACTCTTCTTTCTTTTCGTTTGTTAGGGATATAAGAATTTTAGCACTTGCAGTTCACTTTTTTTGTTCTTTTCCTCATAATAGGTTGATCTGATCTGCTAGCAACTACGTTTGTACCTTGAAACTAGTAGCATACATAATGTTTTAAATAAGAAACTAATTCTGAAAAAGATTAAACTAAAAAAGCCAGTATAAGGAAGGTTAAGGTATGGAAGGCGTGTGTGGCTGTGTTGCCCACGTTGACGATCTGGTCCTCCGTTTGTGCTGCATATTTATTTCCCTTTTGCATTACAAAATTACTCTATGGTAGAAAAATACTACTCCATTGATCAACAAGTATTGATAAATCTCGACTGTTAGATCTTGTTGGTTGGACGGTTGGTATTTCTTTGTCCCTTCCGTAAATCTCCCCTGGCTCAGGCATACAGTTCCTCTCTGAATCATTTCTGCGTGTTAACACTGTCTATCAAAACCGTTTTTACATGATGATGGATGATTTAGGTAAGACCGGTGCAACCAATACCTACACATCGAAATGCTATCATTTTGCGGTTGGTTTGTTTACTTATTTTTAGATGGTTGATCTATTTACTGATAAACACTTTGCATCCGGTATGCAATGGAAAAAAAAGTCGGACGTTGCAAGGCGAAACTAAGATGCTATGATATGGTCCGGTACAAGAAAATTAACACCCGATGTTGGTTCCGAATGTCATACCTGTGGGCTGTGGCCGTATGTAGGCGCTAGCCTTTTTTTTTGAGAAACACAGTACATACGTAGATGCTCATAAACACATACGTACAGACACCACTATAAACGTATGCACGCAACCCCTACCCCTATGAGCACCTCCGAAAGACTAGTCCGACAGCGGCAGATCTTGAGGTTGACGAAGTCACCACAGGCGCCTCGCTATTGACGGGCACGTCACCTATCACTGAAAGCATAGCGTCGGATAAATTCTAAAAAATGCAGAAAAGTGTGAGCACCCATGTCAAATCTAGTACTTAAAACTGGGTGGTCTAGTTCCGCCACAAGGAACCAACTAGCTGAGTTAGGCCCACTTCACTGTAGGGCCTAGCCTCATGATCAGGGATGTAAATATTCACTATAGGGCCTAGCCTCATGATTAGGGATGTAAATAGTCACGTATGGTGCCACATAGTCCCACTTAATTCAGTCAACAATTTAAAAAGTTTCTTATTTGCTGAGGAAATGAACTATGAGCCTACTTATATGGGATTATGTGACACCATTAATGTGCGCATGTACGTCCCTACTCATGATCGATGTCCCTGACATTTTCCATTCGTAACTCATAAGCTATTAGATTTTTTCCGTGGTCGCAAAGAAGTAATCCCGACCAAGGATAATAGAGCAAAGTGTGATGATTAGCATGAGAATGTAAGGTACATTTTTTGTAATTATGATGAGAAATTTAAGCATTTATTTTTCTATTATTCCATGTATGTAGTGGTGTAAACATATTTGGTAACTAGTTGTAGGGAACTGGTCACAAGTTCAGAAGTCTTCTTAGGTGAGAGCGACTTGCTATTATTTTATCGCTTTGACTATGTAGAAATAATTTTATTTATACTCGCAAGAAAATGATTTGGTTTTTAATGATCTGCATGTCATTTGCACCAATTTTCTCTTTATGCTTCAACACGTGAGGTACATAGGGCCGGATCAATGATTTCAAAGGCCCCGGTGTAAACTTCACCGATGGGCCCAACTGAGACAAAAAAAATCAATTTGATACAAGTACAAATAATTTCTTCAAAACGATCATTTTTTATGGAATTTAATACTCCCTCTGATTCAGAAAAAATGTCGCTCATCTAGTACAAAGTTTGTACTAGCTTAGTATAAAATGGACGACACTTTTTATGAATCGGAGGTAGTATTTTTAATTGAAAGTTTGAGACCATGGAAAAAATTCGCCCAGAAATGAGGAACAGATTGATCAACAAATTCTTTCCAGTCTGATGATCTTGATCTCTCCCCTAAATTCATGCTAATTTGATCCTCAAACTCAGCTCCTCGTTCGGTGCCGACGTGCCGTGCGGATGCGTCTCCGTGCTCTTTGTTCTTGTTCGTTGTTTTTAAATTTCGATCGAGACTAAGAGAGAAGGAACAGAGGATCGAGAAAACTGGAAATAGGAAATGAAAACGCGGCGACCAGCCCTACGTGCGTTCCGTGCTTGCTAACCAGGCCCAGCTAGCTGAATGCTTGCCTGCTTGTTGGGCTGCGCTGTACAGGCGTACGTGAGTTACTTCTGGATTTCCCCCCTATACTCTAACATATATAGTGCGTATATACCATGGGCCCCTTTTTTAACTGGCCCCCGGGTCATCGCACTTCTTGCACTGGGCTTAAGCCGGCCCTGGAGGTACAGAGACATGTTTACGAAAGTCCATACATGCTTGGAATGTGGGGTGACGAGGGATTAACTCGACAACTCGCATGGTGATGTACCTAGGGTTGTATCGATAGGAAGAATATATGGGTGTTGGTGAATTCAGACGGCTGACAAGCCAATAATTGCTCGTCCGATTTATATTATCGATCTCACAATATGAATACAGGGATACCCGACGAGTTGTTGCCTCGCTAGGGTTTCAAGTATAAGATTGCACCTGGTCTTTCACCTCCCTTCTGACCCATATATATAGGGATCCAGGTCTCAGGAGTTCGAGTACGGCTAGGATTACATCTGTTAGATACCTAAGTCGGCACGAAACCGCCTAACTTGTTCCATACTCCAGCCCGTATAAAGCCCTTCGTCTTCTTCTTTACATAGGCCAACGACTGAGCCTTGTAGAAAACCAACCTTTAATATAGCCCGATGGGTAACCACATCAGTAGCCACCAAATGCCTATTCGAGTCCGAAGGATCGAATAGGAATTCCCCACTCTATATATCACCTGACCATCCTCCTTTGTTGTCTACAACCTGTTTTTGAAGATGTATGGTCATAAATAAGAGCAACTGTCAAACGCAAGATCACCTAAATGCTTAATCCGCCTTTTTAAGGGATGGTTGATATAGTAGGCCTGATTCAGCCGAGGACCGGGGTCAAGTTAATTCGCGACTCGGGCGAAATACCTTACTAACCTACTCAGTATCAAGTCCCTTGACTCGAAACTTGCAAACCGTTCAAATTCAAACCAAGCCTGTCGGGACTTACTGGTTTGAACCCGGTCAAATATAAGGTACCCTTGGTGCGTCCGTCGGGATTTTGCTTCATGCGTGCTGGCACGGAAATTCAACGAGCCCACATAGCTTGTACGGGTTACCCGGCCTTACTCAGGTCTTACCGTTGCATAATTTGATTCAGCATCGGGGACTAGGTTAGGACGACTCCGGCTCCTGCTCCTGCACCCTCGAATCGCTTTGACCCGTCAAAATACATGGTCCAAGAGTTGGACAAATCAGGGACGTGTGGCAACTGAGGCTCTATCCACTTGGTTGTGAAATCTGGCAGAACCTGGACTTTGATTGCCTTGGGGTGCCGATAGGTGATGTCTCTGGGACCAAACTCGATACTCCACTTGGCGACTCGCCTAGCCGCCATGGAGTTGTTGAGAATGTCAGACAATGGGGCGCTGCTCACCACCACTATTCGGTGCTCTGCGAAGTAGTGTGCGACTTTGCGACTCGACATAAACACACCATACGCTAGCTTCTGATAGTGCGGGTGAAGGGGTTACGGTGCAGAAAACAATAATTTTCTAGCGTACGAAACCCTAACTAGCCAGGATCTATCTATCTAGTACATGCGATAACTGAAGGAGATATGCCCTAGACGCAAATAAATAAGTAGTATTTATTGTGTTATCTCATGAGTTTATAGTAGGTTTGTGTATTATGCTATAACTGTATTAATCGGAATTATTAATACACGTGTGATACATAGACAACCAGGTCCCTAGCAAGCCTCTATATGAGCTAGTCCATTGGGCAACAGTTGATCGAGATTCCCGATCAAGGACAATGACGTCAGTTGACAATGGGGTCATCTTGTTAGTTGAATAAGGTGGTGGACATACGCAAAGTATTGCAATAAGATCGTATTACGATGTTTGTCATTTGCAATAGATAAGAGTATGATAGCTTATTCCTTACACCGTGAGACCGTACTTATTGTTGCTTCGTAGGAGTGCTTTGAGAGCATCAAACGTTGTGTCTTATATAGCATGACAATAACGGTGTCCATCTTGGGTATTCCGAAAGAGCATCGAGACGTAAGGATCAAGAGCGGGATTTGTTCATTCTTGTAATGGAAAGATACTCTGGGCCCACTCGGTGATATTGCATCTATATAGCTGCGCAGCTTGTGACTAGGTCATGGAGATGGTAATATCACAGACGAGTTAATAACCTTCGTCGGTAACGAGATACAGCAAAGGCATCGGTGTGTCTACGATCATATCTCGGACAAGGTAGTATCGCAGACACAAAGGGAATGAATATCATATTTATGGTTCAACGACGATATTCGTGGAATGCACATGGGTCGTCATATATTTCCAGGTATCCCTGACGATCATTGGTGAGCGGAGTGTCTCGACCATGTCTGGAGTGTTCCCGAACCGTAGCGTAACAAACTTAAGGTCTTAGCGACGCTAGGAGATAGGTTCTGGAATTTTATAGGTTTTTATTGGAGAGAGAGAAATGATCCGGAAAGAGTTCCGGTGGTCCGGAAGGAGTTCCGGGGAGGTGTGGAATGGTTCCGGGAATGTCCGAAAGTAGTTCGGGTGGTTCCGAAATAGTTTCGGAATCATGGGATATTGAATTATATATAAATATATTAATTATGAATTAATGAGATTTTTATATTAATTTAATATTAATTAAATAAAGGAAAAAGGGGGGCTCCCACCTAAATGGGCCCTAAGAGGGCCCAAGAAGGGGAAACCGCATCCTACAAGGAAAGGGGAAGGCTTGGGCCTCCTAGTCCTAGTTGGACTAGGAGTGGGACAAGCCCAAGGGGGGTTCGGCCGAACCCCCCCTCCCCTCTCCTCCTTTAGTCCCACATGGGGGAGCCAAGGGGGTTGGCACACCCCTTCCCCCTTTATATAGCAAGGCATATTAATTGATTTAATACACAGAAAATTCAATTAATTCCCGATTTCTCTCTCGATCTCGTGGTTCCCAAGTCGGAGCCGCGCCGAGCTGAGGAAGGGGGTCTCTCTCCACCTAAGCCATACCGCAGAGCGCCGTTGCTCTGCGGGATTCCAGATAAGATCTACTCCTGCGATTTCAGCTGGATCTGAATGACCGGGAGTTGTCGCTAAGCTCCGTATGTTTGCGAGTGCTCGGAGGCTACTCTATTGAGGAGCTTGGGCGACGTCGTCTCGCCCCTGCAGCCGCCGCGCCTCCCCCCCTCTCTGCTGCCGGCGCGCCAGCCCCGGTGCTGGCGCTCTGCCTTCTTCCGCCCGACGCCCGTCGACGCAGATCATCGTCGACACCCCGGCATCATCGACTCCGACATCGCGGCAAGTTCTCCGCGACCTCGAGGTCAGCTACGTACGACTTCATCGTCAACGCTTGTGCGGGAGCGTAATCCCCGCTATCGGTCTACATGGAGGTAATGTAACCCGTTCCGCCACCGTTATCACATGTACTAGATAGATAGATCCTGGCTAGTTAGGGTTTCGATCGCTAGAAAATTATTGTTTTCTGCACCGTAACCCCTTCAGTGGTATCAGAGCCGATCTATGCGTAGTACTGCTGGTACGGTTAGAACTCATGTTGAATGAGGGCGTCTTTCTTATATTTGCTACCCTCTAGCGTGCACTTGCGATGCCTTCGGTATTGAGTTGATGAAGCGGCCCGGACCGACTTTACGCGTACGCTTACGCGAGACTGGTTCCACTACTGACATACGGCTTGCACCGTATCTGTGGCTGGCGGGTGTCTGTTTCTCTCTCTCTAGTCGGCAAAGCATTTTCAATGGAGGGCCCGAAAGGGATGCTTAAACATGCAATTATACGATTGACGTTGTGGTACAAAGTTCGTAGGTAGGGAAGCGATTCTCTTACGGATAAGCCTATTTGCCACGTAAAACTTGCAAAACTAAATAAAGCTAGAGGCGTCTAACTTTGTTTTGCAGAGGCGTTATTTCATGTGACATGGTTACGGTAAGTTTTTGATATTACTCGTACTGTCGGAGGCAATGGAGGGCTCTGTAGACTCGGAGTCATGCCGGGGCGCCGGGGGGGGGGGGGCAGGCACATGGCGCCATGAAGGTCCAGGCGCATCGACCATGTCACATCACACTTTATTGCATCATTATTGTGTGCTGTTGTGTGTGCATCCTATTGATTGCTTATATGCTAGATATACAACGGTAGCATCATAAATAGGATGATCCCTAAACAAATACCAAAATTGTGTTCTCCCTCGTTGCGCACCACCAAGAAAGTTCTACGTTATGAGGCAGGCCGTGATGATCGGGTGTCACACATCTCGTCGTTCGCATACAGTGGGTGTAAGCCATGTTGCACGCGCAGGTCTTCGAGGTTTGATTGGCGAGCCTAGCATACTCAGAGGTATGGCCTCGGAACACGGGAAGATCGAAAGATCGAGCACGAGTCATAGAGTTGTTATGATCGACATTTTATGTCCACCTTTGAAGCTGTGCTGCCGGCCGTGATGATCGGGGGTAGTATGGTGGATGAGGGTCGTGTCATCGCCATTATTATTTTAGGGATAATAATTTTGGTGAGGTGTGTTTTTGATAATGAGATTATAGAACTAAAACTCACCTACATATTATAAACTTAACCTTACCCCTTTTGCGATCACATCTGTAGACTACGCAACTATACTTCGGTTACTTCCTCAAGAGCCCGGATGCTACATTAGAAGCCGACGGGTCCAACTTCATCAGATGGTATAGGGGTTTTAGAAACATTCTCGAACACAACAACATTCTATATGTTCTCGATGAACCGTTAGGAGAAGGACCAGGAGATTCTGCAAGCGGGGAGGAGGAAGATGATTTCCGTAGGCGTCGAGACATATTCATTGAAGTGGAGATCACCATGACCGTATGCCTGGCACCCGAGTTGAAAGAGATGTTTCGACGCAAGGAGCCAAGCGTCATGATGGATGGGATAAAGACACACTTCGGGGATGAATTAAAGCGTGAGCAATTCAGGCAGCTTAGAATGTTCCAGACCGTTCACATGGAGGAGCATACCTGTCTGAAGACACATTTGAAGAGATTGTATGACATCTACTTCCAGCTGACGATGGTCTTCGATTACTGGATGGCAGATTCTTGCGCCATTCGGACTGTCCTGATATCTCTACCTCCTAGCTATGAGAAGCATGTTCGCAAGTACATTTTGAAAGCCGATGATATGAACTTCTACGTGTTCGTACGTGAGTTCCAGTCTCTGAAGGTTGATTCCATCGAAGGAGAGATCTTCGATGCTACAGGTATATATTTGATATATGCAGAATTATGGATTCGCCCATGGTATATGATGAAATGTTTGATAATTGCTCTGTTTGTGAAACAGGTCCTGATTATCACGTATATGCGGCGCAGTTTGATGTGACCTGGCGCTGAAGCTGGTTGTCAAGGAGTTGATGGCCTTTTGGTGTTCACGTCCTCAAGTTATCATAGTTATCATTAATAGTTTTTGATACGATCTTTTGTAATAGTGAGCGAGTGTGTGTGTCTTGATTGTTGCAAGACAAAGTTATTCATGTAATAAGACAAGATCAGTTGTTTTATGTTATGGAACAAGTCAGTTGTTTTATCTTATGAATAAAGTTTCCACATCTCAGTTACATTGATTGTATGATAAGTATTCATAATTGTAGATATGATAAAATAGCTTGTCCCATGAACAAAGGTTCTATTGCTAGAATAAACACCGTCGAGTTTAGTCATAAAAGCAATGAAAGAAGTAATGGATGTTTTTGGTCCATTTAAGTATTTCGAGTGCTGAGTTGATTAAGCTTGAAATCAAGTATTGAAGTTGCAATACTGGCGGAAATTAATTGAGTGTCATTTTTAATGATTAATTAATGGTGTTTACTACTTGATCCGAATTCCTCCATGACTTTGGTAAATAGGAGTATTTGCCCGATGAATTGTGGAGTCTGAGATTAATTTGATAATAGATCAAATGGGGTTTTTCAGAAAAAGGATTAGTGAACATTGTATTCACAGAATTCGATCAAAGGACAGTATTTTTTGAATTATGTTTTTAACACAAGAGACTTGTGGAAATTTGCTTCACAGAATTATAATGTCATATATAGTGATATGTGGGGAATTATAATCATGCTCTATTTTAAATAAAGTGTGGCCTGTGAGAATCAGTCTTAGAATCTCCTAATACGTTCTGAACATTATAGTCGATGTCCACTTTAGAAAATAGATATTTTTCTCAACGAGAATTCGTAGGATCGACAGTAGTGTCGACATGTATATGATTATGCGATAATTCGGAATATACATGAGTGGTTCTTTGTAGATTGCTCGCATTGGATGAGAGTGTATTCCAAAACCAAATAGAAACAAAGTTCAGTTTGTTGTCTATGTAATTCCGAGAAAAGATGACTTTTCGAACTATGGTATATGGATTGAAATTAGAAGATTGGAATAAAGTGTCAGACTTATGTTGGAAGATGTTCCAAAGAGTATATGTCTGCTAATGAAAGTTTAGTGATTAAGAGTGAGGGAGACTAGAAAATTGTTTTCTGCTTGCAATCCTCTTCATAAAGATCATAATATTTTCATGAAAGAAACTTCTAAATAAAGTGCTGTTGTATTTAATATTGCTGTCAGGTCACAACACTGTATTAAGTATTGTTGACAGATCAAAGTGCACTTTATGAATACAAAGAAAGTTGAGAAAATATCGGAATACGAACAAAGGCTTTTCAGCCTGGAAATCCAAGTTACGTTTAAAAGGATTAAGAGAGTAACTGTTGCTGCAATTCTTATTAGAGGAATAAGATTGTTTAATCGTCATATAAAGTGTTATATGAAAATGTGACTATAAGAAAGACGCAGGAGCATGTCTTGTCAAGAAATGTGTCTTGCACAAGATCAAATTTGTTGACTACATTTATGTAGACATGCTTGAAGTCTGAGGGATTTGTATTAATGTAATACTGTAGTTTGTATTCAACTCGAATTGATAGTAGATCAATGATTTCGGTTTGACCAAAATGTCGATTTAAGTGGGAGTCATAGTTAGTTCACTCAGGTGAAATATGTGAAGAGCATATTTTTGAGTGGGAGCTCAGGAACTCAAATATGTGGATGACACGTTTTTGAGTGGGAGCTCGTGTTGTCAAATATGTGCGGACATAATTTGAGTGGGAGTCGAATTCACCTTGTGTAGTTAACACATTGTGAAACTGTACCAATAGAATAGGATGAAGTTGTGAAACTATTTTAAAGCTAGTGTCTATTTGAAATAGAACGGGAATTTTAAAGAGTTAGTCGAGTTGCTTTGGATTATATCTGAGGAGTCAGAATAGAATCAAAAGGATGGTCCTTTGAAATCCAATTGATCATTAAGAGTAATGATGCATGAAAGTAATGGTTGTATGACATGTGGGTATATTATGTAATATTAGACATCATACAGAAACCATATTATCTGCTCGATGAAATATAACCGATGTTCTTGGAATAAGAGCAGTTATGAAAGTAAATTTGGAATTTACTGGAAGTAGAAGTGCGTTAGTTAATGGATTGACATTTGAATGTCAAGTTTTCTACATTGGTGTGAAAGTATGTAGATATCGCGAGTTTGTAATTGTTACAAGGGGCTCTGCATGGCTGAGTGTGTTTTTCCAGGGCAGTTATCTGGTTAGTATAATCAGAGTAAGCGCTGGGAAGCAGAAGTCTCACTTAGTTACGGTATTTGCATATGTGTTGTTAAACAAACATGGTGATATCAAGCAAGTTGATGCCAGTGAATCGCAAAAGCATGCACAATCATGTATTGTGCAGTAACACTTTTCCACAAGCAAGCATTATCAAATGATTCTTATTTGATAAGGGATTCTGATAAAGTAAAATGCAGCTAGTTTATTTGTACTCTAGTGCAAGTGGGAGACTGAAGGAGATATGCCATAGAGGCAAATAAATAAGTAGTATTTATTGTGTTATCTCATGAGTTTATAGTAGGTTTGTGTATTATGCTATAACTGTATTAATCGGAATTATTAATACACGTGTGATACATAGACAACCAGGTCCCTAGCAAGCCTCTATATGAGCTAGTCCATTGGGCAACAGTTGATCGAGATTCCCGATCAAGGACAATGACGTCGGTTGACAATGGGGTCATCTTGTTAGTTGAATAAGGTGGTGGACATACGCAAAGTATTGCAATAAGATCGTATTACGATGTTTGTCATTTGCAATAGATAAGAGTATGATAGCTTATTCCTTAGACCGTGAGACCGTACTTATTGTTGCTTCGTAGGAGTGCTTTGAGAGCATCAACCGTTGTGTCTTATATAGCATGACAATAACGGTGTCCATCTTGGGTATTCTGAAAGAGCATCGAGACGTAAGGATCAAGAGCGGGATTTGTTCATTCTTGTAATGGAAAGATACTCTGGGCCCACTCGGTGATATTGCATCTATATAGCTGCGCAGCTTGTGACTAGGTCATGGAGATGGTAATATCACAGACGAGTTAATAACCTTCGTCGGTAACGAGATACAGCAAAGGCATCGGTGTGTCTACGATCATATCTCGGACAAGGTAGTATCGCAGACACAAAGGGAATGAATATCATATTTATGGTTCAACGACGATATTCGTGGAATGCACAGGGGTCGTCATATATTTCCAGGTATCCCTGACGATCATTGGTGAGCGGAGTGTCTCGACCATGTCTGGAGTGTTCCCGAACCGTAGCGTAACAAACTTAAGGTCTTAGCGACGCTAGGAGATAGGTTCTGGATTTTATAGGTTTTTATTGGAGAGAGAGAAATGATCCGGAAAGAGTTCCGGTGGTCCGGAAGGAGTTCCGGGGAGGTGTGGAATGGTTCCGGGAATGTCCGAAAGTAGTTCGGGTGGTTCCGAAATAGTTTCGGAATCATGGGATATTGAATTATATATAAATATATTAATTATGAATTAATGGGATTTTTATATTAATTTAATATTAAGTAAATAAAGGAAAAAGGGGGCTCCCACCTAAATGGGCCCTAAGAGGGCCCAAGAAGGGGAAACCGCATCCTACAAGGAAAGGGGAAGGCTTGGGCCTCCTAGTCCTAGTTGGACTAGGAGTGGGACAAGCCCAAGGGGGGTTCGGCCGCAACCCCCCTCCCCTCTCCTCCTTTAGTCCCACATGGGGGAGCCAAGGGGGTTGGCACACCCCTTCCCCCTTTATATAGCAAGGCATATTAATTGATTTAATACACAGAAAATTCAATTAATTCCCGATTTCTCTCTCGATCTCGTGGTTCCCAAGTCGGAGCCGCGCCGAGCTGAGGAAGGGGGTCTCTCTCCACCTAAGCCATACCGCAGAGCGCCGTTGCTCTGCGGGATTCCAGATAAGATCTACTCCTGCGATTTCAGCTGGATCTGAATGACCGGGAGTTGTCGCTAAGCTCCGTATGTTTGCGAGTGCTCGGAGGCTACTCTATTGAGGAGCTTGGGCGACGTCGTCTCGCCCCCTGCAGCCGCCGCGCCTCCCCCCTCTCTGCTGCCGGCGCGCCAGCCCCGGTGCTGGCGCTCTGCCTTCTTCCGCCCGACGCCCGTCGACGCAGATCATCGGCGACACCCCGGCGACACCCCGGCGTCATCGACTCCGACATCGCGGCAAGTTCTCCGCGACCTCGAGGTCGGTTACGTACGACTTCATCGTCAACGCTTGTGCGGGAGCGTAATCCCCGCTATCGGTCTACATGGAGGTAATGTAACCCGTTCCGCCACCGTTATCACATGTACTAGATAGATAGATCCTGGCTAGTTAGGGTTTCGATCGCTAGAAAATTATTGTTTTCAGCACCGTAACCCCTTCAATAACGGTGGCGGAACAGGTTACATTACCTCCATGTAGACCGATAGCGGGGATTACGCTCCCGCACAAGCGTTGACGATGAAGTCATACGTAGCCGACCTCGAGGTCGCGGAGAACTTGCCGCGATAACGAAGACGATGACGCTGGGGTGTCGACGATGATCTGCGTCGACGGGCGTCGGGCGGAAGAAGGCAGAGCGCCAGCACCAGAGGTGGTGCGCCGACGGTAGAGGGGAGGGGGGCGCGGCGGCTGCAGGGGCGAGACGACGTCGCCCAGGCTACTCAAAAGGAGTTACCTCCGAGCACTCACAAACATACGGAGCTTAGCGACAACCCCCGCTCATTCAGATCCAGCTGAAATCGCAGGGGTAGATCTTATCTGGAATTCCGCAGAGCAACGGCGCTCAGCGGTATAGCTTAGGTGGAGAGAGGGGGCAAAACGGGCGGAGAAACAGCTCGGCCGGCCTGCAATACAATTAATTGTATTTTCCAATGAATTAATCCAATTAATATGCCTTGGTATATAAAGGGGGGAGAGGGCGTGCAAACCCCTTGGCTCCCCCATGTGGGACTAAAGGAAGAGAGGGGAGGGGGGGTTCGGCCGAACCCCCTTGGGCCTCTCCCTCTTCTAGTCCAATTCGGACTAGGGGGGCTTGAGGCCCCCTTGCTTGGTGCGCCACCCCCTCATGGGCCCTCTTTGGGCCCATGTGGGTGGCAGCCCCTTTTTCTCCTTTATTTAATTAATATTAAATAAATATAAAATATAATTAATTAATCATTAATATATTTAAATACTAATTAATATCCCATGACTCCAAAACTATTTCGGAACCACCCGAACAACTTTCGGACATTCCCGGAACCATTCCATACCTCCCCGGAACTCCTTCCGGACCACCGGAACTCTTTCCGGATCATTTCTCTCTCTCCAAAAAATTCCTATAATATTCCAGAACCTATCTCCTGGTGTCGCTAAGACCTTAAGTTTGTTACGCTATGGTTCGAGAACACTCCAGACATGGTCGAGACACTCCGCTCACCAATGACCGTCAGGGATATCTGGAAGTATATGACGACCCCTGTGCATTCCACGAATATCGTCGTTGAACCATAAATATGACATTCATTCCCTTTGTCTCTGCGATACTACCTTGTCCGAGATATGATCGTAGACACACCGATGTCTTTGTTGTATCTCGTTACCGACGAAGGTTATTAATTCGTCTGCAATATTACATCTCCTTGACCTAGTCATAAGCTGCGCAGCTATATAGATGCAATATCACCGAGTGGGCCTAGAGTATCTTTCCATTACAAGAATGAACAAATCCCGCTCTTGATCCTTACGTCTTGATGCTCTTTCGGAATACCCAAGATGGACACCGTTATTGTCATGCTATATAACACACAACGTTTGATGCTCTCAAAGCACCCCTACGAAACATTAATAAGTACAGTCTCACGGTCTAAGGAATAAGCTATCATATTCTTATCTATTGCAAATGACAAACATCGTAATACGATCTTATTGCAATACTTTGCGTATGTCCATCATCTTATTCAACTAACAAGATGACCCCATTGTCAACCGACGTCATTGTCCTTGATCGGGAATCTCGATCAACTGTTGCCCAATGGACTAGTTCATATAGAGGCTTGCTAGGGACCTGGTTGTCTATGTATCACACGTGTATTAATAATTCCGATTAATACAGTTATAGCATAATACACAAACCTATTATAAACTTATGAGATAATGCAATAAATACTACTTATTTATTTGCCTCTAGGGCATATCTCCTTCAGTCTCCCACTTGCACTAGAGTACAAATAAACTAGCTGCATTTTACTTTATCAAAATCCCTTATCAAATAAGAATCATTTGATGACGCTTGCTTGTGGAAGAGTGTTACTCTGACAATCTGCACAATCCATTATTGTACATGCTTTTGCGATTCACTGATATCAACTTGCTTGATACCACCATGTTGTCCAACAACATATATGCAAATACCGTAACTAAGTGAGACTTCTGTTTCCCAGCGCTTACTCTGATTATACTAACCAGATAACTGCCCTGAAAAACACACTCAGCCATACAGAGCCCCTTGTAACAATTACAAACTCGCGATATCTACAAACTTTCACACCAACGCAGAAAACTTGACATTCTAATGTCAGTGGAACAACTAACACACCTCTACTTCCAGTAAATTCTAAATTTACTTTCATAACTGCTCTTCTTCCAAGAACATCGGTTATATTTCATCGAGCAGATAATATGGTTTCTGTATGATGTCTAATATTACATAATAGACCCACATGTCATACAACCATTACTTTCATGCATCATCACTCTTAATGATCAATTGGATTCCAAAGGACCATCCTTTTGATTCTATTCTGACTCCTCAGATATAATCCAAAACAACTCGACTAACTATTTAAAATTCCTGTTCTATTTCAAAATAGACACTAACTTTCAAATAGTTTCACAACTTCATCCTATTCTATTGGTATAATAGAATAGTTTCACAATGTGTTAACTACACAAGATGAATTCGACTCCCACTCAAATTATGTCTCCACATATTTGATAACCCGAGCTCCCACTCAAAAACGTGTCATCCACATATGTGAGTTCCTGAGCTCCCACTCAAAAATATGTTCTTTACATATTCCACCTGAGTAAACTAACATTGACTCCCACTTAAATCGACATTTTGGTCAAACCAAAATCATTGATCTATTATCAATTCGAGTTTAATACAAACTACAGTATTACATTAATACAAATCCCTCAGACTTCAAGCATGTCTACACAAATGTAGTCAACAAATTTGATCTTGTCGAAGACACATTTCTTGACAAGACATGCTACCGCGTCTTTCTTATAGTCACATTTCTCATATAACACCTTATATGACGATTAAACAATCTTATTCCTCTAATAAGAATTGCAGCAACAATTACTCTCTTAATCCTTTCAAATGCAACTTTGGATTTCCAGGCTCAAAAAGCCTTTGTTCGTATTCCGATATTTTCTCAACTTTTCTTTGTATTCATAAAGCGCACCTTGATCTGTCAACAAGATCTGAAATACTTAATACAGTGCTGTGACCTGACCGCAATATTAAATATAACATCACTTTATTTAGAAGTTTCTTTCATGAAAATATTATGATCTTTATGAAGAGGATTGCAAGCAAAAAACAATTTTCTAGTCTCCCTCACTCTTAATCACCAAATTTTCATTAGCAGACATATACTCTTTGGAACACCTTCCAACATAGGTCTGACACTTTATTCCAAACTTCTAATTCCAATCCATAAACCATAATTCGAAAAATCATCTTTTTCTCGGAATTACATAGACAACAAACTGAACTTTATTTCTAATTGGTTTTGGAATACACTCCCATTCAATGCGAGTATTCTACAAAGAACTATTCATGTATATACCGAATTATTGTGTAGTCATATACATGTCGACACTACTGTCGATCTCACGAATTCTTGTTGAGAAAAACATCTATTTTCTAAAGTGGACATTGACTATAATGTTTCGAACATATTAGGAGATTCTAAGACTGATTCTGACGGACCACACTTTATTTAAAATAGATTATGATTATAATTCCCCACATATCACTATATATGACATTATAATTTTTTGAAACAAATTTCCACAAGTCCTTTTGTGTTGAAACCATAATTCAAAAATATTGTCCTTTGATCGAATCTTGTGAATACAATTTTCACTAATCTTTCTTCTGAAAAACCCCATTTGATCTATTATCAAATTAATTTCAGACTATGATTTGTCGGGCAAATACTCCTAATAACCAAAATCATAGGAGAATTCGGATCAAACAATAAACACCATTAATTAATCATTAAAAATGACACTCAATTAATTTCCTCTGGTATTGCAACTTCAATACTTGATTTCAAGCTTAATCAACTCGGCACTCGAAATACTTAAATGGACCAAAACATCCATTACTTCTTTCATTGCTTTCATGACTAAACTCGACGGTGTTTGTTCTAGTAATAGAACTCTTATTCATAGGACACGCTATTTTATCATTTCTACAATTATGAATACTTATCATACAATCAATGTAACTGAGATGTGGAATCTTTATTCATAATATAAAACAACTGACTTGTTCCATAACATAAAACAACTGAACTTGTCTTATTACATGAATAACTTTGTCTTGCAACAATCAAGACACACACACTCGCTCACTATTACAAAAGATCTTATCAAAAACTATTAATGATAACTATGATAACTTGAGGACGTAAACACCAAAAGGCCATCAACTCCTTGATTACCAGCTTCAGCGCCAGGTCACATCAAACTGCGCCGCATATATGTGATAATTAGGACCTGTTTCACAAACAGAACAAGTATCAAATACTTCATCATATACCAAGAGGCGAATTCATAATTCTGCATATATCAAATATATACCTGTAGCATCGAAGATCTCTCCTTCGATGGAATCAACCTTCACAGATTTGATTCAGACACAAACTTGTAGAAGTTCATATCATCGGCCTTCAAAATGTACTTGCGTACATGCTTCTCATAGCTAGGAGGTAGAGATATCAGGACAGTCCGAATGGCACAAGAATCTGCCATCCAGTAATCGAAGACCATCGTCAGCTGGAAGTAGATGTCATACAATCTCTTCAGATGTGTCTTCAGACAGGTATGCTCCTCCATGTGAATGGTCTGGAACATTCTAAGCTGCCTGAATTGCTCACACTTTAATTCATCCCCGAAGTGTGTCTTTATCGCATCAATCATGACGCTTGGCTCCTTGCGTCGAAACAACTCTTTCAACTCGGGTGCCAGGCAAACGGTCATGGTGATCTCCACTTCAATGAATATGTCTCGACGCCTACGGAAATCATCTTCCTCCTCCTCGCTAGCAGAATCTCCTGGCCCTTCTCCTAACGGTTCATCGAGAACATATATAATGTTGTTGTGTTCGAGAATGTTTCTAAAACCGCTGTACCATCTGATGAAGTTGGACTCGTCGGCTTCTAATGTAGCATCCGGGCTTTTGAGGAAGTAACCGAAGTATAGTTGCGTAGTCTACAGATGTGATCGCAAAAGAGGTAAGGGAAAGTTTATAATATGTAGGTGAGTTTTAGTTTTATAATCTCATTACCTAAAACACACCACACCAAGATTATTATCCCAAAAAATAATAATGGCGATAACACGACCCCCATCCACCACACCACCCCCGATCATCACGGCCGGTAGCATAGCTTCAAAGGTGGACATAAAATGTTGATCACAACAACTCTGTGACTCGTGCTCGATCTTTCAATCTTCCCGTGTTCCGAGGCCATATTTCTGGATATGCTAGGCTCGCCAATCAAACCTCAAAGACCCTGCGCGTGCAACATGGCTTACACCCACTGTATGCGAACGACGAGATGTGTGACACCCGCTCATCACGACCTGCCTCATAACGTAGAACTTTCTTGGTGGTGCGCAACGAGGGAGAACACAATTTTGGTATTTGTTAGGGATCATCCTATTTATGATGCTACCGTTGTATATCTAGCATATAAGCAATCAATATGATGCACACACAACATCACACAATAATGATGCAATGAAGTGCGATGTGACATGGTCGATGCGCCTGGACCTTCATGGCGCCATGTGCCTGGCCCCCGGCGCCCCGACATGGCTCCGAGTCTACAGAGCCCTCCTTTGCCTCCGACAGTACGAGTAATATCAAAACTTACCGTAACCATGTCACATAAAATAACGCCTCTGCAAAACAAAGTTAGACGCCTCTAGCTTTATTTAGTTTTGCAAATTTTACGTGGCATAGAGGCTTATTCGTAAGAGAATCACTTCCCTACCTACGAACTTTGTACCACAACGTCGATCGTATAATTGCATGTTTAAGCATCCCTTTCGGGCCCTCCATTGAAAATGCTTTGCCGACTAGAGAGAGAGAAACAGACACCCGCCAGCCACAGATACGGTGCAAGCCGTATGTCAGTAATGGAACCAGTCGCGTAAGCGTACGCGTAAAGTCGGTCCGGGCCGCTTCATCAACTCAATACCGAAGGCATCGCAAGTGCATGCTAGAGGGTAGCAAATATAAGAAAGACGCCCTCATTCAACATCAGTAGCCACCAAATGCCTATTCGAGTCCGAAGGATCGAATAGGAATTCCCCACTCTATATATCACCTGACCATACTCCTTTGTTGTCTACAACCTGTTTTTGAAGATGTATGGTCATAAATAAGAGCAACTGTCAAACGCAAGATCACCTAAATGCTTAATCCGCCTTTTTAAGGGATGGTTGATATAGTAGGCCTGATTCAGCCGAGGATCGGGGTCAAGTTAATTCGCGGCTCGGGCGAAATACCTTACTAACCTACTCAGTATCAAGTCCCTTGACTCGAAACTTGCAAACCGTTCAAATTCAAACCAAGCCTGTCGGGACTTACTGGTTTGAACCCGGTCAAATATAAGGTACCCTTGGTGCGTCCGCCGGGATTTTGCTTCATGCCTGCTGGCACGGAAATTCAACGAGCCCACATAGCTTGTACGGGCTACCCGGCCTTACTCAGGTCTTATCGTTGCATAATTTGATGCAGCATCGGGGACTAGGTTAGGACGACTCCGGCTTCTGCTCCTGCACCCTCGAATCGCTTTGACCCGTCAAAATACATGGTCCAAGAGTTGGACAAATCAGGGACGTGTGGCAACTGAGCCTCTGTCCACTCGGTTGTGAAATCTGGCAGAACCTGGGCTTTGATTGCCTTGGGGTGCCGATAGGTGATGTCTCTGGGACCAAGCTCGATACTTCACTTGGCGACTCGCCTAGCCGCCATGGAGTTGTTGAGAATGTCAGACAATGGGGCGCTGCTCACCACCAATATTCGGTGCTCTGCGAAGTAGTGTGCGACTTTGCGACTCGACATAAACACACCATACGCTAGCTTCTGATAGTGCGGGTGAAGGGGTTACGGTGCAGAAAACAATAATTTTTCTAGCGTACGAAACCCTAACTAGCCAGGATCTATCTATCTAGTACATGCGATAATGGTGGCGGAACAGGTTACATTACCTCCATGTAGACCGATAGCGGGGATTACGCTCCCGCACAAGCGTTGACGATGAAGTCATACGTAGCCGACCTCGAGGTCGCGGAGAACTTGCCGCGATAACGAAGACGATGACGCTGGGGTGTCGACGATGATCTGCGTCGACGGGCGTCGGGCGGAAGAAGGCAGAGCGCCAGCACCAGAGGTGGTGCGCCGACGGCAGAGGGGAGGGGGGCGCGGCGGCTGCAGGGGCGAGACGACGTCGCCCAGGCTACTCAAAAGGAGTTACCTCCGAGCACTCACAAACATACGGAGCTTAGCGACAACCCCCGCTCATTCAGATCCAGCTGAAATCGCAGGCGTAGATCTTATCTGGAATTCCGCAGAGCAACGACGCTCAGCGGTATAGCTTAGGTGGA
Source organism: Poa annua (assembly GCA_026929855.1). NCBI lineage: Eukaryota > Viridiplantae > Streptophyta > Magnoliopsida > Poales > Poaceae > Poa > Poa annua. Next base: position 76,609,690 of record CM049430.1, on the reverse strand, counting down.
GAGAGGGGGCAAAACGGGCGGAGAAACAGCTCGGCCGGCCTGCAATACAATTAATTTTATTTTCCAATGAGTTAATCCAATTAATATGCCTTGGTATATAAAGGGGGGAGAGGGCGTGCAAACCCCTTGGCTCCTTTTGTGGGACTAAAGGAAGAGAGGGGAGGGGGGGTTCGGCCGAACCCCCTTGGGCCTCTCCCTCTTCTAGTCCAATTCGGACTAGGGGGGCTTGAGGCCCCCTTGCTTGGTGCGCCACCCCCTCATGGGCCCTCTTTGGGACCATGTGGGTGGCAGCCCCTTTTTCTCCTTTATTTAATTAATATTAAATTAATATAAAATATAATTAATTAATCATTAATATATTTAAATACTAATTAATATCCCATGACTCCGAAAGTATTTCGGAACCACCCGAACAACTTTCGAACATTCCTAGAACCATTCCATACCTCCCCGAAACTCCTTCCGGACCACCGGAACTCTTTCCGGATCATTTCTCTCTCTCCAACAAATTCCTATAATATTCCAGAACCTATCTCCTGGTGTCGCTTAGACCTTAAGTTTGTTACGCTACGGTTCGAGAACACTCCAGACATGGTCGAGACACTCCGCTCACCAATGACCGTCAGGGATACCTGGAAGTATATGACGACCCCTGTGCATTCCACGAATATCGTCGTTGAACCATAAATATGACATTCATTCCCTTTGTCTCTGCGATACTACCTTGTCCGAGATATGATCGTAGACACACCGATGTCTTTGTTGTATCTCGTTACCGACGAAGGTTATTAATTCGTCTACGATATTACATCTCCATGACCTAGTCATAAGATGCGCAGCTATATAGATGCAATATCACCGAGTGGGCCCAGAGTATCTTTCCATTACAAGAATGAACAAATCCCGCTCTTGATCCTTACGTCTTGATGCTCTTTTAGAATACCCAAGATGGACACCGTTATTGTCATGCTATATAAGACACAACGTTTGATGCTCTCAAAGCACCCCTACGAAGCATGAATAAGTACGGTCTCACGGTCTAAGGAATAAGCTATCATATTCTTATCTATTGCAAATGACAAACATCGTAATACGATCTTATTGCAATACTTTGCTTATGTCCATCATCTTATTCAACTAACAAGATGACCCCATTGTCAACCGACGTCATTGTCCTTGATCGGGAATCTCGATCAAGTGTTGCCCAATGGACTAGTTCATATAGAGGCTTGCTAGGGACCTGGTTGTCTATGTATCACACGTGTATTAATAATTCCGATTAATACAGTTATAGCATAATACACAAACCTATTATAAACTTATGAGATAATGCAATAAATACTACTTATTTATTTGCCTCTAGGGCATATCTCCTTCAGCTGGTACCACTCCTTGGCTGGGGTGAGCACCCCACTGAGGTAATACACCGGCCGCTGAAGTGGCTAAGTTTTTCCTTCCTCCGGCCTCTCGACTACAAGTACCGTGCTGACCACCCTGTTGGTGGCGGCTATGTACAGATACAAAGTTTTCTGTTCTCGGGGCGCCACGAGTACATGCGGGTTTGTGAGCATCCGCTTCAACTCTATGAACGCCGCTCGCGCCTCCGCTGTCCACTCGAACTTGTCAACTTTATTCATTAAGTGGTAGAATGGCAGGGCCTTCTCGCCCATCCGACTAATGAATATGCTGAGAGTTGCCACCCTTCCAGCGAGTCCTTGAACCTCGCGGAGCTTTGTCGGCTCTGGCATTTGCAAGAGATCTTGAATTTTCTCGGGGTTGGCTTCGATGCCCCTGACGGACACTAGGTAACCCAATATCTGCCCTGATGGCACCCCGAACACGCACTTGGTGGGGTTGAGTTTGATTCTGTACTTATTGAGGGCTGCAAAAGTTTCCCTCAGATCATCTATTAGAGTTCTTGTTTCTGTAGAATTGACAACTATGTCGTCAATGTACACCTGAATGTTTCTGTCGATCTGATCCCTCAGGCAGTTCTGCATCATCCGCTGGTAAGTAGCGCCTGCATTCTTGAGCCCGGAGGTCATTTTGGTGTAGCAGTATACACCGTGAGGGGTGATAAAAGCTGTCTTTTCCTCATCCTCCTTCTTCATCTGAATCTGCTGGTACCCTGAGTAAGCGTCGAGAAAAGACAGATGCTCGCACCCTGCCGTCGAGTCCACGATTTGATCAATTCGAGGCAGGGGGAAATGATCTTTGGGGCAACACTTGTTGAGCGACGTGAAGTCGATGCACATTCGCCCATATTTAACTCCTTTTTTTGGTACGAGCACTGGGTTTGCAACCCAATCTAACTTTTTCAACTCTCGGATGAATTTGGCGTCTAGTAATCTATCAATTTCAGAGCCGACTGCCGCGGCTCGGACAACCTTATCATGGTTTGTTTAACTGGCTTGGTGCCTGGATAAATTTGTAAGGCATGCTCGGCAAGTTCCCTGGGTACACCTGGCATATCAGTAGGGTGCCAGGCGAAAATTTCCCAGTTCTCACGGAGGAACTCGACGAGCGCGCCTTCCTATGCTTCATCTAGACTGGACGACACGAGGATTGTCTTGTCACTGTCCGTCGGGTGAACCCTATGACCTCTTGTGTCATTTTTGGCGCTGAACGAATTCTCGGGAGCGGGTTTCTTGGCCTCAGGGAACACTGTGTGATCATTATCCACTGCGATCTCCTCAAGCTGCTCTTGCGCACCGAAGGACTCGGATATCCTGCTGAATTCCCTGTCGCAATCCTCAGAACGCCGAAAGTCGCCGCGGACTGTGATGACTACCTTTGGTCTAGGCAGTTTGAGCATGAAATACGCATAATGTGGCACTGCCATAAACCTGGCAAACGTTGGTCGTCCTAGTATTATGTGATACTGAGAAGGCCAGTCGACGACCTCGAACTCGACACTTTCCTTTCTGAAGTGGTCCTCGTCACCCAGAACAACCTCGAGCCATAAAGAACCCAGGGGGTACACTGCCTTGCCCGGCACTATGCCGTGGAATGTGTTTTCAGACTATTTTAAGTTGTCGAGTGACATATTCATTTTGCGCAAAGTATCTGCGAAAACGATGCTAATGCCGCTGCCCCCATCCATAAACACTTTGTTCATCCTGAACCCTCCAATCAAAGCCTGAATGACAAGAGGTGCGTGGCCTGGACGCACGACTCGTGGCGGGTGATCCGCCCGAGTAAAGCCGATTGGAGTTTCTGAGCCTTGCAGGTACTTTGGGACTGCTGGTGACGCTGCAATGGCGAAATGAACTTGGCGACTGATGAGCTTCTTGAAGGGAATATGCCCTAGAGGCACTTAATAAACATAGTTTATTGGCAATATCCCAATCGTTCATTATATGTTTTACACCATGCTATAACTGTATTAAGCGAAAACATTAATACAGGTGTGGTAGAAAAACAACCAGGTCCCTAGTAGCCTCTACTAAGACTAGTTTCGTTGCGCGATTGATGATCGAGGTTTTCCGATCATAGGGCATGGCGTCAGTCGGCAATGGAAGTCATATCGTTAGGTGTAACGATGTGATGGACATACCCAGTAATTATAGGACATAGTCATTACGCCTTAAGACCGTGAGACCAACTCTTATTGTTATCCCTGGAAGATACTTTGATCGCACCAAACGTCATATCTTATATAGTGTGACAATGATAGGTGATACTTTTGGGTATCGGAAGGGGGTAGTTGAGACGAGGGGTCAACAGCGGGATTTGTCAGTCCGCATAGCCGGATAGATACTATAGGGCCCACTCGGTGAGATTATGTCAAATGAGTTTGCAAACATGTGACTGGGTCACCAGCTGGTATAATATCATAGACGAGTAGAAGATAGCGATGTCGGTAATGAGATCATGCTAGGTATGGAGATATCTGAGAATGATGCTCGGACACGCTAAGTATCGCCATGACAAAGGGTTTAAGACTAGACGTCCAGGTTTGATAGATGAAAGTCATTCGTTATATCACAGGGATTAATTCATGGGGTCCAGGCCTACGAGTTAGTCGTTGATCATAGAGGAGTCTTGATCATACCTGTTATTATATCGAACCGCTAGGGTAACACACTTAAGGGGTTTCGACAAGACAACCGGAAAGGAAAGAGATCACCGGGAACGTCCCGGGAATGGTCCGATGGAGATCGGGCAGCGACGAAAGAGTTTTCGGAGCTAGAATAAATTATATAACATGTTTAATATTAATTAGTGTAATTAATGATTAAATATGATTTTATATATTTATTTTCGAATTTTTAAAGGCTGGTTTCTCTAAATGAGCCTTCTGGTGGAAAGAAGGCCCATGAGGGGGGGGGGGGGGGGGGAAAGTCCCCCCAGGGCTTCTGATTGAGGGAGGGCCGGACTAGGTGGGCCAAATGGGGCCTACCTAGGGCTGGCGCACCATGCCTTGGCTGAACCAGGCTGTGGGATAGTCCCACATTGCCTGGCTGGCAAGGTTGGCTCCCCCCCGGGAGCCTATATAAGAAGGGGCACCCCTGGCCTTTTAATTCACCAATTAATTCTCTTATTTCTCCTCGATCTCGTGATTCCCTTTGTCGGAGTTGCGCCGAGGAGGATGAGGGGATCTCTTACACCATAGCCCGCTGCCGCGTTGCTGGTGTTCCGGTCCAAGTCTTCCGCTGCTCGTCCTGGACTGGAGCTTCGGAGGCCGTCGTCTCCACCGTATGTGTGTGACCCTCTGCGAGGTGCTGCGCTAGCGGTACTCGGAGGCCTACTTCCTCCACCCGACCTCGGGGTCATCTTCGTCGTCTTCATCGCGCCGAGTTCTCCGCGACCTAGTGGTCGGCTACGTCGTCTTTGTTGTCAACGATTGTGCGGGAGCGTAATCCCCGCTATTCGGTCTACGAGTGTATGTATTCCGATTTCCGCCGTACTACTATATCAGCATAGTGTAGATCTTGGCTAGTTTAAGGATATCGTTGCTAGGAAATTTTTTGTTTTCTGCACTCGATCCCCTTCAGTGGTATTACACCGATCTACGTAGATATAGCTGTACGCTGTTAGAACCCGTGTTCTGCACGGGGGCACCGCTCATGTTATTTGATACCCTCTAGCGTGCACTTGTGATTCCAGCGGCATCGAGTTGATGAAGCGGCCCAGATCGACTTTACGCGTACGCTTACGCGAGACTGGTTCCACTACTGACATTTGGCTTGTACCGTATCTGTGGCTGGCGGGTGCCTGTTTCTCTCTCTTTAGTTGGCTTTGCATTTTCAATGGAGGGCCCGAAATGGATGCTTAAACATGCAATTATTGGATCGTTGTTGTGGTCATAAGGTTCGTAGGTATGAAACGGTTCTATTTACGAAAGCCCCGAGCCACGTAAAATATGCAAAAGATAAAGTAGAAGCGTCTAACTTTATTTTGTAGGGGCTATGTGATATGGTCAAGGTAGGTTTATTAAATTGTTTATAAACTGCGGGCGCCAAGAAGACCATGGCGCAATGGACTATATCACATTGCATTACATTTGATGTTTTGTGTGCATCTTATATTGTGTGATTGTATATATAGTATATATTAGTTACACGGCGGTAGCTATATAAGATGATCCCTTCAAAATACCACTAGTGTTCTCCCTCCAACGCGCACCACCAAGAAAGTTCTACGTTATGAGGTAGGCCGTGATGATCGGGTGTCAGACATCTCGTCGTTCGCATACAGTGGGTGTAAGCCAAGTTGCACAAGCGTCAGCGTGGAGGTTTTTGGTGGCGAGCCTAGCATATACAGAAATATGGCCTCGGAGCAGGGAGACCGAAAGGTCGAGCACGAGTCACAAAATTGGTGTGGCGGACTTTTGTCTACTCGTGAAGTTGTGCTGCCGGCTCTGATGATGAGGGGTGGTGCAATGGATGGGGGTCGTGTAATCGCTTAAACGACCAGGAGGGATGTTCGTTTGAGTGGGAGTTCAGATAGTTATTTTCAAAAATTACTAGAACTCAGAATATAATGAACATAGTCTGTTTTGCAAACCTTTGTAGATATTAACCATTGTGATAGCATCTTTTCAAATTAGGCGCATTCCTGCGATTGAGAAACTTAAAAAGTTGGGTCCAAACTTCATAGTTTTATACTTTAGCTTGAGGATACTCCTTATTTAAAACCGTTAGCTCTTTGTGTTACAATACCCGCTAGGAGATAAACCCGGAGATTCCGCTAGCAAAAGATAATTTGGATTATCAGATTTTGTGCGGATGATATCATCATAGTCCAGTGCATGCTATGATCTCTGCCATAGAGAACCAACAGTGGGTACGAGTTTTTAGATCGCGAACATATGATATGGTCGCTAAACTCGGGGTACCCCAAACGTTGGGTTGATGAAGTTTATCAGTACGTTTACTGATTGTCTTCTTAACCAAGATGGAAGAGAATACACACATTGAGGGAGCACGTGGCGGTCATACTTAATGACATATGTTCATACTTAATGAACACTGAGACGCCTCGCTCAACTCAATCACTGGATGACAGACATCGTTGCCAAGTGCAAATCCTCGGTCATAGACTATGTCATGCAAGGGGAATCGTTCACCTTCATGGTTCTTGATTACGGTGGAAGTATCAAGAAAATGAAACAGATCGCCGGAAGTCATCAATGATGATGGTGTATATATGATATACATGTTATGAATGTTTTAGCTAAGCAAGTACTCGCAGTAGTGACTAAGTTTTGAACTAGTCATGTTTTGTGAAAAACCAGGTTTACTGCTTGAGTAGCTTGAAAGGATGAGGCGACATTGCGTGTTGATAATGCCAGTCAAGTTGTTGTGATGGCCATAGACACTCTCCCTCTAGATCTACCATTTGAATAAATTCTTTATGATCGCCTGTTAGTATGATCGTTACAAGTGTGTCTCCTCTAGCGAGACATTTGTTCATACATGATAGTGACAAATTTGGTGTCCTATATTTATGGAGTAATGATCATATGCCGATTTGAATTTAGATGGTAGAAGCTCCCACATTCATAATATTAATGCCAAAGGATACAAACTTAATAAAGACACCACATATGTGTGGCACTACCGTTTAGTCATGTCAATGTTATAGTCAATGCATTAGCTCCATAGCGGATGGACCTACAAGTCCTAAGATTTGATCTTTTGACACTTGCAAAATAACTGTGCCACCGTTTTCGGAAAGCGGGCATATAACTTATTGATAGTCATACATAGAGATGTATGTGGTTCAATGAAGTAATTGACGGGTAGTGGAGACCTTTATTTCGTGAACTTCACTGAACGTTTTGAGTATAGCTTGTTGAGAATCGTGCATTTCGGTGTATGTGAACCAATGAAGTACTTTAACGTGTAGTGGAAGTCTTTATTTCATAGACTTCATGAACATTCGAATAGATATATGGACTCCGGGAATGTTGGCCTGAAAATTTTGATTCAATCAAACAAGTCCAGAATGAAGTAGGAAATAAACTTAACAATAAAATCTAATTCCCGCGATGCATATCAAGGAAATAAAGATTTGAGTTATAATGTTGGCACATCACTGGAAGACTTGTGAGAAGAGTTCCACAAATTACGTCGCATGGAACACCATAGTGTCATGGTGTGTTAGGGCGTCGTAATTACACCCTATCGGATAGTGTGTGTGGTAAATAAATCTCTTACCGAATTATTGTGATCATTAGAGTCATATGGTAGAAACGTAAACACTCACGTTAGCAAATAGGGAAACAATTTGAATCCATGGAGACAATACCATACGAGTAATGGCATGGCTTTTGAGCCTGGATTGTCGTTTCAGCAATTTAGTATTTCGATGTAATCGAACCTAAAATGGATTAATCTTTGTAGTGTACCGTACCTAAGGAGTTAGTTGGGTACATGTCTCACGACATAGGCAAAATCATTGCAGGGATATACCTTGCGAAAGAAATAGTTTCTTGCCGAGGGTATAAGTGAGAAAGAAAGTAGAGCAAGACGAAGTTGGTAAACTTCTTCTCCAAACATCAGAGTGGCGCAACCGAAAGTGTTTTCGGTGTCAGGCTCCATAGCTTGAAAAAGCTGATGATTCAAGATCATGATGTTCTGAGCTCATACTAAGAGCGTAGGCATACGAGGTTGTGTTCCACACTTTGTGTTACGACAATCTTGTTATTAAGGTCATATTAATGGAATATGATAGACCTACGAACTACGAAGAAGAGATGGTGGACCTAAGTCCGAGAAATGGCTATGAGTCATTTATGATCCGAAATAAAATCCATATACGATTACCAGGTAATGACTTGGGAGGTCTTATTGATGGTATCTAGGATGTTAATAGTATATGGAATTTTATGAGAGAATAGACATTGAGAAGGATCGATTTGTCGTGAAACAGTTCCGACAGATTCAAAAGTTGACCACATGAGAGTTTGTCTCAAGTGGCGAAGCCTAAATCTATTCTGGGTCGTTTAGCAATCTCTATAATTTGAAATGAGAAATTGATAGATGGATAAGGAAACCATGTTTCTTAATAGTGTCATTAAGAAAGATTTTGTGATCCTGAGGATGCTAAACATGTATGCAAACTTCAGTGGTCCATTCATGGGCTGAAGCAAGCATATCAGAGCTGGAATCTTCACTTTGATAATGTGATCAAAGGATTTTGGAGTTGTCCAAAATAGTTGAAGAAACCTACATTTCCAAAGAAGTGAGTGGGAGCAAAGTAGCTTTCCTTGATCTTATATGCGGAAGGCATATTTGAGTGGGAGCTAAGTAGCTTTTCCTTGATCTTATATGCGGAAGGCATATTTGAGTGGGAGCTAGGTGTCATTCGTGATTTTGTATGTAACGACATATTGAATGACACAGATCCCCTAGTAGAGTGTAAAGGATTATTTAAGTGATTAAAGTTTCTATGAAATGAAGTTAGGAGTATTAGACATCCGATTTATAATTGTATAGACCGTAAGGGGCTTAATAACATTAAGTCGGAATATTTACTAAGTCAAGATTCTGAAGTGTTTCAGAATAGGACAAGCAAAGAAAGAGGTTCTTACTTGTATGACTAGGTAAAATATTAAGTTTATCTTGGCATTTTCAGTAATAGCAAATGATGTTCGACATTATCTATGTATCAGACATAGATGCTATCAGGCTGAAAGCTCGACTTGGTGTGACCCGAGTTCTTGGTTGAAGAACGGGTTCTAGAGTGATCCTTGTGTGGATCAATGAACAAACGTTAAGTTTATTCTTCAGTGTCTATGAGAACTGAAGATAGGTTTTCTAGTAACGGGTAAGAGTGGAATGGCAACTTGCTGTAAAGCGGTTACGATGATGCAAGTTATGACACTGACCCATACGACTAGAAATCTCATATAGGAGATGTCCTTTATTTTGAAGATAGACATGGTTAAATTACGAAGTCGCATATGAATGCACTATCGCATAATCTACATAGGTATAGAAATATATCGCGACTTCAGAAGTAGCAAGTGTGATTGGACTGAGCAGTTTTTCGAGCGTAGGTGGTCCCCTTAATAAATCTCTTAGACTTTTAAGGCCCAAGCTACGCGAATGCTCGAGTCTCTGTCGTGGTGGTGTCACGGCAGATGCCATAGGATGGCTAATTTGTGGGGCCGATGGACGTTGGTGGATCCGGGGAGGGATAGCGAGCTGAAGAGCTCACGCGGGGAGGATCCCGGTAAAATCGAGATCTCCCAAGAACAAGGAACAAGATCAAAGTGCAAAGGGGAAGATCTAACAAACACAAAGAAATGCACGAAGGCACACAACACACAGACGATATACCCAGGTTCAGGGCCCTCGTGAGGAGGTAACACCCCTACTCCTGCCTTTCCTCTCTATATATTGGTGATATAAGGACTACAACTTGCTACAAGATCTCTCAAAGTGAGGAGTACAGAGAACTAGATGAACTCAAGGTGAGGAGGAGTGAATGCTCTAAGAGTAAATGTGACTATAGCTTTGGCTCTGAAGTTGGTCTCTCCCTCTCAGGAGCAGTTATGGCGCCTTTTATAGAGGTTCGGCCAGGAGGGCCGGAAACCCTAACTTGGCTTGGCCCCACCGGTCAGACCTAGCCGGGATGTCGTCACCGGCTAGTGCGACCTAGTCGCCGGACTATCCGGTGTAGCCCCTTCGTCATCATCTCGTTAAGGACGGCAGGCGCCGTCCTGCATCATCATTGTCCCCTTGTCAGAGACAAGACATGCCTCTGCCCATCCCGGATAGCCTTTTCCGGATTGCCGGGCTAGGCATGTCAGGTCTTGTCGTACCACGATCGTACCGGGTGACGCGCTCCCGTGTCAGGTGGGAGGTGACCATGCTTCCGTGTCAGGCGGGAGGTGACCATGCTTCCGTGTCAGGAGGAATGGTACTTCCCCCCGCGACAGACGGGAAAGCCTGCCATAGACCGTTGACGGTCTACCGGAAGCCCTCACGCCGGCTACCTCCTCACTTGCCACTGTGAGCCTCTTCTGCATAAGATCAACACCGAGAGATTCGCTCCGGTTAGTACTTATCCGGAATACCTATTCGTTAAAGCCGAGTTCACCTCCACCCGGGAGTCTCCCCGGAGTCCTGGATCCGGGATCCTTCCCGGAGACGTCCGAGTTCGTCTCAGGATGAGTATCTCTAGGCCTAGCCTCCCGAAGATGTCTTAGTCTACCAGCAAAGACATCTTCGAGAAGCTAGTTCTTAGAGGAACCACCCGCCCATGCTTGTGCTGCGATTGTGAGGGCCGGGGGTGTCTATTTATAGCTGCCAGTGCTGACCCTTGCGGCTGCCAGGAGGCATTTTGCCTTCTTCCAGTGCCCAAGGGTCAAGCTGCCCTTTCAGCACACCAGGAGGTGTCCCTTGCCGTCGCCAAAGGTCAAGTACTGTTGGTACCTTACTATATTATACCGGGATCTGCCCCTACCCGGGGGGCAGCCCCCCGACACTAGTCCCCGAAGCTGGTGTTGTACATCGACCCCGGATGATGTGCGGGATCAGCTTTACTAACAACCATCTTCCGAGAACACACGACATCATCCTTATATTCCATGCCGAGATCGATTCTTTCCGAGATCTTCCTACCGAGATCTTCCCACCGAGACTGTCTTAACCGGGAGGCGAAGCCTGCGACCGGGTAGCACCATCTCAGTGAATCTCTACCGTTGATCTCCCGATGAATTCGAGACAGCGAGCTGGGGCCCACCCGACGTCCCGTCTGCGCAGAGGCGCACTCGAGTGCTTCTGCGCACGCACGGTGCCGCTTGGGTTCCCGCGCCGGGGAGCCGCAGCTGATCCGGAATCCAACCGTTGGAGCCGTGTGGCCCTCGGTGTGGCCGGATCAGGCGCTCCGGATAGTGCCACGTGGCTCGCGGCACAAAACAGATCCCACCCACGATCGTGGAGATCGTGGGCGGGAAAATCGGAAACCGCTCCGGAATCCCCCCCATAAATAGGGGACCGGAACGGTCTCCTCCCCTTCTTCTTCTTCTTCGCACTCTTCCTCCTCACCGTTACGAGCGCCCCGCAGCCGCTGCCTTCGTCGCCGTTCGCCGGAGCCTGCACGCCGTCGCAATCGCCGTTCGCCGGAGCCCGGACACCGTCGCCCTCTCCGAACCTCTCTTCTCCGGTGAGTTCCTCTTCTTTGCTCCCATGATTTCCTCCGTAGAGCAACCGCCCGAGCCCGGCCGTGCCGTATCGCAAGTCCGGTAGAGCCACCGCCGGCGAGCACACTTTGAGCGGCGCGCACTAGGCACACGGTGGTGATGTATTGCCGCAGTAGGGCGTAGATTATTCATTTGCACTGCTTCGATAGAGTTTTAGCCTGTCCCTTTGTTCCTCCCTTTTCTTTTGATTATCTGGCCCACGGTAGATCTTGTTCCCTATCAACCCGGTAGTGTTTAGCAGTTTGTGCTCCGACATCTTAGTTTCCGATAGACTAACCCCGACTAACCGCCGCTGCGTCTGCAGAGTAGCTTGGATACCGCTGCGTACTTCTCCGACATGGCCGAAGAACGTACTCGGGGATGCTGGGACGGGTCCGAGACCAAGCAGTCCGATTTGGACTGGCTGTATCGGAGTCACCGGATTCCTCCGGAAGTCGAGAGCCGTCTCCCGGGAGAGGAGATTGCACCGGAACCCCAACCCGGGGAATATGTAGTATTCCTCTCACATTTCGAGCGCGGGTTTGGGCTTCCGGCAAGCCCCTTCTTCCGCGACTTCCTCGACCTCTACGACCTTCAGCCTCACCATCTTCCCACCAACGCCATAATGATGCTTTCGGTCTTCACGACATATGCGGAGGCATACCTCGGCATCTGGCCCTTCTTGGATCTCTGGGCCAAGTATTTCATTCTTCGCCGCCAAGCCATCCCCAATCCGGATAAGAAGATAAAAGACTTAGTGGATTGCGGAGCGGCCACCATTATCCCCCGCGCGGACTCCGGATTCCCCATAGTTAAGGGACTAGAGTCCTGCCGGAAGTGGCAGCGGAGTTTCTTCTATGTGAAGAACCGGAAGCACTCGGGAGATGGTCCGGGATCCTCGAACCCGGACTTCATCAATCTGCCGGAGTTCGTCATCGGTCCTCCGCGCGAGTTCCGTCTCTGGAAGAAGCTTCCGGATAATGACGAGGTCAGCTGCATGCACGACGTTCTGCATGTGCTAACTCAGAAGATGACCGGGGATGATCTCCTGCGATGCTTCATTGTTCGCCGGGTCTGCCCCCTTCAAAACCGAGTGCACAAGATGTGCCACATGTCCGGGAACTTTGACCCCACTAGGACCAGTATCCTTGGGTTAAACCACGCCGGGGTCGTCCGTCGTGTCCGAGCTATTGCCCGGACGGAGATGACGGAGGACTACAGTTAGGGGGTCATTGGGGGATCCCGGAAAAAACCATGCGACTAGGTGCTTATATCAGTCTTTCGTGCCTTCACCTTCGTACATGCGTTCACCTGGACACCGACACGGCCTAATTTGTTTGCGCAGTTGTTCGAGCGTCAGCACGAAGAGGACGCCGTCCACGTCAACGGGAACTACGCCCCGGACTTCCCGAGACCGGACGTGATGCCGAGAGAGGATCCCGACGGCGAGGACCATCTCGCCATCCCTTTCGTTAAGGCCCCGGGTAATCCTTCAACTCCAGAGGCAGTTTTCATTTCTTCGGATGAAGAGGATGAGATTGACTGCCAGTTTCTCGATGTTATTGACGCTCTCCCTCTGAACTGGGCCTCAGCTGTGGTTCCGAAACCGACAACCGGGACCAAACGTGCCGAGAGCCGGAAGCGCGCGGCTTCCGACACCGAGGGGGCCGATAACGCCGGCAACCCCTCCAAGAGGAGAAAACCGAGTAAGCAGACGACCGAGAAGCCTGCTCGGCGCCGGCAAAGGGGTCCTCCCACTGTGGACTCCGGGTATGTCTTCCTTGCCTTATGTTTTTTTTTGACTGTTTTCTCCATAACTATTACTAAGACACTTCCTTACAGGGATGCACTCGAGCTCCCGTCACATGCTGTTCCTCCTCCTCCCGGGACTCGGACTCCCAGCCCTGCTCGGGCTTCTCCTTCACCTCCTCGCCCTTCTACCCGAGGGAGTGAGCCTGCCACCTCCAGTGCCGCACCGGCTACCGCTGCGACCCCGGAAGCACATCCGGTGATCGAGGAGATCCCGGTGCAGGCCACGACCACCTCGGGAGAAGTTCTTCTTCCGGAGAGCCCACATCGGGTGCCCGGGCTTGAGGCCGAGATCGTTAGCCCTCGCCGGCAACCCGCGGCAAGTGGCCCCTCTCGGCCAGTCGCGACCAAGACCATCCCGGAGAAGCAGCCTACAGCCTCCTCCAGGCCAGCAGACCAACCTCCCAACTCGCAGCAAGATTGCTGGGCAGAAAACACCTTCTGCCCCGCCTGCAGCTGCCCCGACATCCTCGTCTCAGGACTTGGTGCTGCACCCGGGTACGTTTTCATCTTTACCACCGCCTCCCGCCGAGATCCCTACTGCTGCCTTGCGGATGTTGCGAGCAACCGTCAGTTCCTTTGTACCTTCAGGATCCCGGGATGTTGCCGCTACTCTCGCGCCCGGCGGCTCCGGCATACGGGTTGTTGACGAATACAACCATGCCTGGCTCGCCGCCGATGCTTCCGAGATCGCGGGAGACTTGCACGCTGCAGGCCCAAGCCGCAACGCCCAAGCTCTGCACGCTCTCCAAGTGGCCGCACTGGATGTTACTCGGGTGACCGAGGTAAGCTTGTTCTCTTTCTTTTGTCAAAAATTACTTGTTCCTTCCACCACCACTAGTCCCCGAGATTGGTGCTTAGTGCTCTAGATTCCGCCGAATAGCAGATCACTAGGTTCCAATCTTAGAGAAAAATTCAGGACTCGGACACCGAGTCCCCGAGATCCTCCCAACCGGATAGGTTGCTTCAAAATTTGCTTCACCACTAGTCCCCGAGATTGGTGCTTAGTGCTCTAGATTCCGCCGAATAGCAGATCACTAGGTTCCAATCTTAGAGAAAAAATCCAGGACTCGGACACCGAGTCCTCGAGATCCTCCCAACCGGATAGGTTGCTTCAAAATTTGCTTCACCACTAGTCCCCGAGATTGGTGCTTAGTGCTCTAGATTCTGCCGAATAGCAGATCACTAGGTTCCAATCTTAGAGAAAAAATCCAGGACTCGGACACCGAGTCCCCGAGATCCTCCCAACCGAGTTGCTTATATCTTTTCCCGACTTCTTCTTTGCATTGATTTCAGGAGTGCAACCATAAACGCCGCGACATCTTCAACCGGGTTCTTGCTGATCTCGGTCAGTCCAAGAAATCCGAGGAGCGCCTGCGGGAGGAGCGCGACGCCGCGCGCAAGGTCTCGGTTGACCAGAAAACTGCACTTGGCACTGCGCAAGCCGAGATCGCGCGGCTCAACGGCGAGCTCGAAAAGGTCAAGGCTGCTACGGCCGACCTGAAGATGCGCTTCATCGAAGCGAGCAAGAAGCAGAAAGAGACCTTGGACCAGTCCGAGGAGCGCGCGCACACTGCCGAGACTGAGCTTGCTCTTCTCCGCTCCCGGTCTGATACTTGGCTCTCGGAGCTCACAGTGCTGAACCGGGATCTGAACAGTAAGTGGACCGACATCCCTCTTGTCTTCTCTTTGCTTTCTTCCTTGCTGTTACTCTTATGACATAGTCGTTTGACAGCTCTTCTTTTTAAAGGAGAGTTTGAGCATTCCCGGGAAGCTGCCGCCAAAGCCGTTGCCGCCTCCCGCGAGAAGCGCGCCGGGAAGGGTCCCATCTCGGCTGACTGGGACATCGAGGACCACCTCATCGCCCTGAAGGCCCGGATAGTACCACTCCGGTCTATCGGGACGGATCTACTCAGCGCTGCGGTTCACGTCCACGGCGCACTGTGGCCAAGCATTCGCGGGACGCTCTCGATTCCCGAGCTCGCGAACGCACTTCGGGGTGCCGGGAGGCGCATCCACGCCTGGAAGCGTTCCGGTGCGCGGGCTGGCGCGGACCAGGTCTTGACCCAAGTACTTAGCTGGTACGAAGGTCTCGACTTGGGGGCTATCCAGCGGCTGCGGACGACCTCGGCGTGGGTTAGCGACCCGGCCAAGATCCAGCAGCGACAGGAGGTGTCGCACCGCATCGCTACATGGGCAAGTATCCGCGCCTTCACCGCCAGTGTTCTTTCCGACTCTGACTCCGAAGGTGAGGAGGACGAAGAAAGCGACGCGAGCGGCGACGCGGAAGACGAGGTCCCGGTAGGAGATGACGCTGCTTCCGGTGCCGCGCCCGAGAAGGTGGTTCCCCGGGATGCAGCGACTTCGCCAAGACCCGAGGTCCCTGAGACCGAGGTGCGTCCCGATGCCCCGAGTAGCGCTGCCGTCACCGAAGCCGAAGTCGCTCCCGGTGCTGCTGCTGCTGCTGCTGCCACTGCTCCCGAGACCGCTGCTCCCGAGGCCGCTACTCCCGAGGTCTCTGTCGAGAAGCCGACTTCCCCTACCGCTTAAAAAACTTAGCAGATTCGTTAAATCCCCGGGATGCCGGGTGTCATATGTAATATACACTTATACTATTTTTATTCCGCAGTGAACTACCTATTTGAACAATTTATGCCAATGTATTCTGTTTTGAGTTCCCGACTTGCCTTTCATGTTTACCGTACTTAGGTAATTTCTGCTCTTGTCTACCATTTCGGCGTTCGACAGTCGAGTCACAAAACTCCACATACGGCATACACTACTTAGAACAATCCGAGTTCCGGCTAACCGAGTTCCCGACATAAAAAACAACTAAGTTAATAAAAAACAAGTATGCCGGATAAGTTCCTGCTCCGAGTCCCCGAGACCATTTTCGTGTTTCCCACCTTCCCTCTCTTTGCTCTTGACTACCATTTCGGCGTTCGTCAGTCGAGTCACAAGATGATTTCACATGACATACATTACTTTGACTTTGAGAATCGGACTCGGAACTTTCCCGACATGCACGGAATAAAAAATAGCTATCCGGCAGTCCCCGGGTTCCTTCCCGGGATGCCGGTACAAAATAATAAATAAGCTTAACGAAACAGAAGTAGAAAAGAGCATAGAACCAGGCAGTCCCCGGGTTCCTCCCGGGTGCCTTACTTCCATAAATATTGAAAATTGAGATACACATACACTGAGCCCTTTAAGTGTAAAAGGGGCGAAGTAGAGCTACATTCCATGGACGCTTGGTTTCCTCACCGGATTTGTCCATTACACCTTTCCTAGCTTCCTGTGCATCTACAAGGTAATATGAATCATTGTGCAATGCTCTGCTTATCACGAAAGGTCCCTCCCATGGAGGTGACAACTTATGCATTCCGGCCGTACGTTGGATGAGCCTCAGCACCAGATCTCCCTCTCGGAACACCCTCGGGTGCACTTTCCGGCTATGATAGCGACGAAGATTTTGCTGGTAAATTGCAGACCGAGATAGTGCCAATTCTCTGGCCTCTTCGAGTAAATCAACATCATCTTCTCGGGCCTCCTTTGCCTCAGGTTTGGTGAACATTGTCACTCTCGGAGAATCATATTGTATGTCGGTTGGGAGTACTGCCTCAGCACCGTATACCATGAAGAATGGCGTGTACCCGGTAGATCTATTCGGTGTAGTCCGGAGACCCCATAGTACTGCCGGTAATTCCTCTATCCAGCATCCCGGAGTTCTCAATAGTGGTTCGATCAAACGAGCTTTGATGCCGGCTAAGACCAAGGCATTTGCTCTTTCGACTTGCCCATTTGCTTCCGGGTGTGCAACTGATGCTACATCCAGCCGGATTCCCTTCTCAGCACAAAATCGAGCGAATTCCCCCACAGCAAAGTTTGTTCCATTATCTGTGATAATGCTGTGTGGGTATCCGTATCTCAATATGATGTCTTTCAGGAATTGCACAGCGGTGTGTCCATCGCACTTCCGGATTGGCTTGACCTCTATCCACTTAGTGAACTTGTCCACCATGACAAGTATGTGTGTCATATTGCCCCTTGCCGGCTTGAATTGCCCGACCATATCCAAACACCACACTGCGAATGGCCAAGTGATGGGGATTGTTTTCAGTGCTGACGCCGGCATGTGTATCCGGTGAGCAAATCTCTGGCATCCCCCACACTTCCGGACAATATCTTCTGCTTGCTGCAATGCAGTGGGCCAGTAGAACCCATGCCGGAATACCTTTGCCACCAGGGCCCGGGATGATGCATGATGTCCACACTCCCCTTGATGTATTTCCACCAGCATCTCTTGTCCTTCTGCCGGTTCCACACATCTCTGGAGTACCTCGGTGACACTTCTCTTGTACAGCTCTTGATTGATGACAGTGTATGCTTTTGATCTTCGCAGTACCTGCCGGGCTTCCACTTCATTCTCCGGGAGAGTTCCCTCCAAGATGTACGCCATAATGGGCTGTGCCCATCCCGGGACAGGTCTATCCGGGAACATGGGAGTATCTATGTCCATTGGCTCTGCCGACATCACCTCTATCATCATCTTTCTCTGCCTCTCTGAGCACTGGGACGCAGTCCCCGGGTTCGATGTTATGCTCCCGACATCTACTTCCATGGGTACGGCATCTGAACCAGGCTCCTTGGGGATGAAGATAGATTCCGACTCGGGTGAGGGTTGGATAGATGGCTTCCTCAAATGCTCCAGAGCTATTCCGGGTGGGATTGCATCCCGGGACGATCCTAGCTTGGACAAGACATCCGCTGCTTCGTTTTCTCCTCTGGGTACATGCTTGAACTCGCATCCTTCAAAAAATCCGGATATTTTCTGCACATGAAACCTGTATAAGGCCATGTTTGCATCAAGGGCGTCCCAATTCCCCGACACCTGTTGTACCACGAGGTCCGAGTCACCAAAGCACTCTATCCGGCGGATGCCGATTTCCTTGGCGACATTCAACCCATGAACCAAGGCCTCATATTCTGCGACATTGTTGGATGCCCGAAAATGGATCTGCAGCACATATTTCAGTACATCTTGCTTTGGGGAAGTGAGGACCACTCCGGCACCCAATCCGATCTTAGCTTTTGAGCCATCGAAATGCATCCTCCAGAAATTGTAATCCGGCATCGGAGGTTCATACTGCATCTTGGCCCAGTCTACCAAAAAGTCCGGCAGCGCCTGCGACTTGATGGCATCTCGTCTCTCGTATGCCGGAGCGTACGGAGACAACTGGATGGCCCATTTGGCTACCCGGCCGCTAGCATCCTTGCAACCGATGATCTCGGCGAGAGGAGCTTCGCATACCACTGTGATCGGGTGTTCCTGAAAGTAGTGCTTGAGCTTGGTCACTGCCATGTACACCCCATATGCCATCTTATGGTAGTGCGGGTAGTTCTGCTTTGATTCCGAGATCACCTCACTGAGGTAATACACCGGCCTCTGTATCAGCTTGCCCCCTTCTTCCCTTTCTACTACCATCGCCACACTGACTACCCGGTTAGTTGCGGCAATATACAGCAGCATAGGTTCCTTGGGTAACGGGGATGCCAACACAGGTGCTGTTGAGAGCATTCTCTTCAAGTCGTTGAACGCCGCATCTGCTTGTGGGGTCCAGATAAATGTCTTGCTCTTCTTCATCAGTTGATACAGAGGCAAAGCCTTCTCCCCAAGTCGGCTCACAAACCGACTTAGGGATGCCAGACACCCGGTAAACTTCTGCACATCCTTGAGACGCGCGGGCAACTTCATGCTCTCAATAGCGCGAATTTTACCCGGGTTGACCTCGATTCCCCGACTTGAGATGAGGAAACCGAGTAGCTTCCCTGCTGGCACACCGAATGTGCACTTATCCGGGTTCAACCTCATCCGGAATCTTCTTAGGTTCTTAAATGTTTCCCTCAGATCATCTATTAATGAGGCTTTTTCTTTAGTTTTTATGACTATGTCATCGACATAGACCTCGGCATTTCGGCCTATTTGGTCATGCAAGCATTTCTGCATGCATCTCTGGTATGTAGCACCAGCATTTCTCAACCCGAAAGTCATGACACGATAACAATAAGCCCCGTAAGGGGTAATGAAAGCAGTTTTCAATTGATCATCCGAATTCAAAGGTATCTGGTGAAAACCAGAATAAGCATCTAGAAAAGTTAAAAGCTCACTCCCGGCAGTGGAGTCTATCACTTGATCTATTCGGGGCAGCGGAAAGGGGTCTTTCGGGCATGCCTTGTTGAGGTTGGTGAAGTCGATGCACATGCGCCACACCTTAAGCAGGAGGGAATCATCTTTATTCTTTTCCACCAGAACCGGATTCGAAATCCAATCCGGGTGCAGCACCTCCATGATGAATCCGGCGGCCAGCAGTATAGCCATATGCTCCATGACAACAGCTCTTCTCTCATCCAAGAGGCGCCTAGTTGGTTGCTTCACCGTCTTCGCATCCGGTCGAACAAACAAAGAGTGCTCAGCCAACTCCCTCGGGACGCCTTGCAGATCGTCACTCGACCACGCAAAGGCATCCTGATTCTCACGGAGGAAGTCGACGAGCTCGCCTTCCTATTTGCTGTCCAGGTTGCTGCCAATGATAACTTGGCGCTCCGGGTTGCTGGGGTCCACGCACACCTTCTTGGTCTCCTTGGGGGGCTGAAATGATGCCCCCTGCTCCGGGTTCACCATCCCGGGCATTCCGAGTTGGGAGGTCTTGGCCATCGCCACCACCTGCTGGATCCTCTTCTTCTCTTCCGCGATCACCAGGGACTCAGCTAAGCACGACCCCACCGAGGCACACTCCATGGAGCGCTTGTGGTCTCCCGAGATGGTGATCACACCGTTGGGTCCCGGCATCTTCATCTTGAGATAGCCCACGTGAGTCGAAATCATGAACTTGGCGAGGGCCGGTCTGCCGATCAGTGCATGATACGGGCTCTCGAGGTCCACGACCTCGAACTCCAAGCTCTCGGTTCGGCAGTTCTCCCGAGTCCCGAATAGCACCTCAACCCAGATCTTTCCCATGGGCGAGCAAGAGACTCCGGGCACAATGCCATGGAAGGTTGTCTCGGTGGGCAGTAGGGTGTTCATGGATACTCCCAGCTTCAGCATCGTGTCCTTGTACATGATGTTAATGGCACTGCCATTGTCAATCAGAACCCGGCTGAAGCAGACGTTGAGGTTGGGTCCGACAAAAGTTGGGTCCACCACCAAGGCATACGCCCCCGGCTTGGGCATAAACCGGGGGTGATCCTTCCGGCTCCAGGTGATCTCCATCTCGGACCAGTGCAAGAATTTGGGCACCGCCGGGATCACAGCATTTACTTCTAGAGCGCGCTGCCGCACACTCTTTCGGTCAGTGGGCTCGGTCACGAAGACCACATAGCTCTGATGTGCTTCCCGGTAGTTGCTCTGCTGGTGTCCGGCTTGGTTTCCGTTGTCGTTCCGGGTATGCACCACATTCACTGGGCGAGGTGGGGGTCCTCTCGGAGGAGGGGGGAAGTCGCACAGCGTTGGCCCCCGATGTCGGAGGAGGGGGTCTCGGGATATTGGGCCGAGATGCCGGAGCATTCTGCCGAACAGCTCCCGAGCTGCCTTCCTGCAACGTGCGCTGATACCAGCTGCACTGCCGAGTAGAGTGGTTTGCGGGCTTGTTGGCCTCCAGAGTGTGGTAGCAGCATGGCTTGTTCAGCATCTCTTCATACGTCAGGGGCTTCTTTTGTTCCACCCAAGTCTTCTGCACCTCCTGACTTTGACCCCAAGCCGGGCCACTGGTCTTTTGACGCTGGCTGTTGCCGGCATCCTCCTGCTCCCGGGTCACTGCTGCGACATGCTGCGCGGCATGGTGGTACTCGGGCTGATTCCTCTGTTGGCCGAACTCCTGGTGATCATGGCTCCTGCTCGGTCCTGAACGCTGAGGTCCCGCATTCCTCCTGTTGGAGTCTCCGACATCCACCAGTGGTTGCATAGGATCTCCAAGCGTATAGGTATCGGCGATGCGCATGGTTTCTGCCAAGGTCGTTGGCATCTTTCTCTGCAATTTCTGCCACAGCATAGAGCCATGCCGACATCCTTGCGCAAACCAGGAGATGGCCTGTGCCTCCACCACTCCTTCGCAAGAGTTGCGAATATTGCTCCACCGGGTAAGGTACTCCCGGTCAGTCTCATTGCTCCTTTGCCTACAGATGGCGAGCTGCTGAGGCCTGTTGGGCCTCTTGTACGTGCTGGTGAAGTTGCTGATGAATGCCTCTTCAAAGTCTAACCAGCAGTCTATACTGCCAGTTCTCAGATTGTTCAACCAGATCCGGGCTGGTCCTTCCAACATCTGCGGTACATAACGTACCGCCCATCGTCTGTTTCCACCGGCTATGCTTACTGCAGTTACATAGTCGGTTAGCCAGTCCTCCGGCTTCTTGCTACCGTCATAGGTCTTGGCACCTCGGTTAAGCTGAAAGTTCCGAACAGGAGGTTCCCGCATGAACCGAGGTCCAAAGCAGGCAGGTCCCGGAGATCCTTGCTCTTCCACCAACTCGGATTGGTGAATCCGGTCGAGCCGGAATCTGGCGTCTGCCGGGTTCAGCTGCCTGGTTCCTATCCGAGATCCCAAAGGGTTCTCGTCTGGCTGATATCCGAGCTGCTGCAACCTTGAGTTGCCATCGTTGAGCCTGTCCTGTGCAGGGACCAGGGCCTGCTGGGGAACGGAGACGACCTCCCTCTGCGGGTTTCCCTGAACGTGAGGAGGATTCCGGGGTGGATTACCACGGCTAGCCGGGTTATTATTTCCTACACCTAGGTTACCATCCCCACGGGTACTTCCCGCCTTTCCCGAGTTACGCTGTCCGGCCTGCCCGGCTTGCTGGATCCCGGAACCTCGACTCCGGCTCTGGCTCTTGCTCTTGCTCTTGCTTCTGCTCGGATGCGGGGAAGAGGCCTCCCCATCCGACCTCTGGCTGTCGGGTCTGGCCGAGTACACCTGGGATCCTGCCCCGGGGTGCTTCTTCTTGAAGGCCAGATTCTGACGATTGGCCTCTATCACCAACTCGTTTACCCTCTCCTGCTGCTTGCGCAGGGCTTCACCGGATAGTCCCACCAACTCGGCCATGGCGGCTTCGGCGGCCCTAAGGGTTTTCGCCGGTGAACTGTACACCGGCTTCCCCGCAGAAATCCGACTTCCTGTGTTACTGGTGGTGGCTCCACCAGCCAGCTCCTCATTCACCATTCTTCCTTTCTTGCGCAGATCTGCAATGCGCTTCTCCCGGGAGTCTATCTTAGGGAATCCGTGAGCTGCATTGTACTCCCGGAGGCTAGCGCTGAGCTCGCGGCGGATCTCGGTGATCTCCTGCGCCTCAGCGAGTAGCAACTTCCGCTGCTCCTCTAACTCAACCGAAGTGGCTTGGGCATCTGCCCCGGCAGCCACCGGTACAGCCAACTTAGCCACGAGTCCCGAGAGAGGATCCGGACGGCGTCGCGGATGGGATGACTGAGGATCTCCATCCCGGGCCGCAGGCCTCTCCTACGGGGGTTTGGCCAAATGGGGGTGACCATCAGTATCGCCGTCAGCATCTTGGTACTCCTCCTCGGTTGCCCCGACCATCCTCACTGCGACGGAACTCGGGGGGCGACCGACACGCAGACCCCGAGCTGCGCAGAGCATGGGAGGGTCCTCAGCTTCCAGGACCACGTCCGGGTAGCTACAGACAACCTCGGTGGCCACGTAGGTGGTGAAACCACCGAAATCGATGAGACATCCGTTCACCGGGAACGGTCTGTTCCGGAAGCACCCTGCGTTGTCGCAGACGAAGTCCATCTCTCCTAGCCTTACGACTAGGCCAGAAAGAACCCGAACGTCGAAATGAACGGGGGAGCCCGTCCGGATGTGTACACCAGCCAACGCCTCTGTCAGCCCCACGGTGGGCGCCAACTGTCGTGGTGGTGTCACGGCAGATGCCATAGGATGGCTAATTTGTGGGGCCGATGGACGTTGGTGGATCCGGGGAGGGATAGCGAGCTGAAGAGCTCACGCGGGGAGGATCCCGGTAAAATCGAGATCTCCCAAGAACAAGGAACAAGATCAAAGTGCAAAGGGGAAGATCTAACAAACACAAAGAAATGCACGAAGGCACACAACACACAGACGATATACCCAGGTTCAGGGCCCTCGTGAGGAGGTAACACCCCTACTCCTGCCTTTCCTCTCTATATATTGGTGATATAAGGACTACAACTTGCTACAAGATCTCTCAAAGTGAGGAGTACAGAGAACTAGATGAACTCAAGGTGAGGAGGAGTGAATGCTCTAAGAGTAAATGTGACTATAGCTTTGGCTCTGAAGTTGGTCTCTCCCTCTCAGGAGCAGTTATGGCGCCTTTTATAGAGGTCCGGCCAGGAGGGCCGGAAACCCTAACTTAGCTTGGCCCCACCGG
The DNA here is from genome assembly GCA_026929855.1 of Poa annua. NCBI lineage: Eukaryota > Viridiplantae > Streptophyta > Magnoliopsida > Poales > Poaceae > Poa > Poa annua. Next base: position 76,585,827 of record CM049430.1, on the reverse strand, counting down.
TCAGACCTAGCCGGGATGTCGTCACCGGCTAGTGCGACCTAGTCGCCGGACTATCCGGTGTAGCCCCTTCGTCATCATCTCGTTAAGGACGGCATGCGCCGTCCTGCATCATCATTGTCCCCTTGTCAGAGACAAGACATGCCTCTGCCCATCCCGGATAGCCTTTTCCGGATTGCCGGGCTAGGCATGTCAGGTCTTGTCGTACCACGATCGTACCGGGTGACGCGCTCCCGTGTCAGGCGGGAGGTGACCATGCTTCCGTGTCAGGCGGGAGGTGACCATGCTTCCGTGTCAGGAGGAATGGTACTTCCCCCCGCGACAGACGGGAAAGCCTGCCATAGACCGTTGACGGTCTACCGGAAGCCCTCACGCCGGCTACCTCCTCACTTGCCACTGTGAGCCTCTTCTGCATAAGATCAACACCGAGAGATTCGCTCCGGTTAGTACTTATACGGAATACCGATTCGTTAAAGCCGAGTTCACCTCCACCCGGGAGTCTCCCCGGAGTCCTGGATCCGGGATCCTTCCCGGAGACGTCCGAGTTCGTCTCAGGATGAGTATCTCTAGGCCTAGCCTCCCGAAGATGTCTTAGTCTACCAGCAAAGACATCTTCGAGAAGCTAGTTCTTAGAGGAATCACCCGCCCGTGCTTGTGCTGCGATTGTGAGGGCCGGGGGTGTCTATTTATAGCTGCCAGTGCTGACCCTTGCGGCTGCCAGGAGGCATTTTGCCTTCTTCCAGTGCCCAAGGGTCAAGCTGCCCTTTCAGCACACCAGGAGGTGTCCCTTGTTGTCGCCAAAGGTCAAGTACTGTTGGTACCTTACTATATAATACCGGGATCTGCCCCTACCCGGGGGCAGCCCCCCGACAGTCTCACTCCATCCACTGGGATATATTTCACCGTCTGACGAAGCGTTAACTCGACAAGTCCCAGGGTTGTGCACCCCTGGTTGATTGATGGGGAGAGAGATGAGTGCAGGTGGTCACGACGGCTGACAAGCAAGGATTTACCCAGGTTCAGGCTCCCGGAGGATAACACCCTACTCCTGCTTGTCTAGTTATTGATACGAGTTGTGGTTACAATGGCGAGATTGCGATCTCGCTAGGGTTTGTGGCGGTGGCTATGAGCGTGTCCTTTGGGACGAGCAACCCTCCTGGCTTTATAGGCAGCCAGGTCTCGGGTGGTTGATGCCGATGGCAACTACAGATATGGCAGGTTATGCTTCCTAACCGACTTGGACTAGGTTACATGGTACCCCGCGTGGGCCTTCTGTGGGCTTCCACGTCCTTGGCGCGGCCCAGGTAGCCTTATCGTGGGCTACCCGAAAGGCAGCCCCACGTCAGTAGCCCCCGAGTGCTTGGTCGAGGCGTAGAGTCGAGTAAAGGACTTCTTCCTCCTGGACGCGCCATTGGATTGCTTGATCTTGAGCTTGAACTCGATTTCTTCAGTCGAACCGGCCGCTCCCGATGGGAGTAACCTTTGCAGTCGAATTACTTTGCCTTCGTCTTCTTGCGAAGCTTGCTTCTACTCAGCCTGTTGGCTTACTTGTGGATGGATTCGGCTGCCCGAGATTACTTTGTTTCTTCCTTGCCACCCGAATGATTTCTTCGGGTTCTCGGATCATCAGTCGATCCTACTTTGTTGGTTTCAGCTTAGTAGCTTACTACTCGAATCACTCTGTCGAGCTGTTTCAATTGCTTTTGGAGCCGTTGGCTTGATGACGTCACTAGTGACGATCTATTGCACGCCTCTGCGCCCGATGGGACGTGACGTGGCGGGCCCCGCTGTCAGAGCTGACCGCGGTCAGCAGTTGTCACGTCTCCGAACTGGGCGCAAAATTTGCGCGGCATGATGATGACGCCTCGGTTTTTGTACGTAGTGGACGAAGTGGGCGACGACGGTTGGTTTCTTCGTGCGACACGTGTACGACCGGATGTGTCTGCTCGGAGCCCTTGTTCTGTGGACGGTTGAGATGAAACTTCTCAAGGCATAAGTACTGCGTTTTGATGCGAGGGACTTCACCTTCTCCAATCGTTCTGTCCTCCCTTTCCTCTACGCTCTGCCATTTTCGCCGCCATCCAGAGCTCCTTGCTTTTCTGTCCGTGCACCTTGCGCTGCCTCACGGCGCCATGGGCAAGCCGAAGAGCGCTGTTGGCTCCTCCGCCGCCGCCGACGATGCCGGGCTGATGAAGAAGCCCGACCGCGACTGGCAGAGATCGTCGGTGAAGAAGGCCGAGGTGGAGCTCCTCCGCGCTCAGGGTCTTATTCCACCTGCCGACCAAGTCCAGGTACGCGCACCTGGCAAAGAGGTTTTCCCCACTCCCCGCGATGGTGAACGTGTTTGCTTCGTGGATTTCCTTCCGCGGGGCTTCGGGTTCCCCATGCACGATTTTGTGCGCAGTCTCCTTTACGCCTATGGGGTTCAGATCCACGATCTGACCCCCAATGGCGTCTTGAGCATCGCGGGCTTCATCGTGCTCTGCGAGTGCTTTCTGGGTGTCGCGCCCCACTGGGCACTGTGGAAGTCGCACTTCCTCGTTCGCAAGAACGTTGGAAAGAGCGGGTTGCCCTTTCCCGTGGGCGGCTTCGGAATCCAAGTACGCGGCAACACTGCGTACTTCCAGATGAAGAAGTCGGACTCCATTCAGGGGTGGCGCAAGAGATGGTTCTACGTCCAGTCGAACCAGGACGGCCTTGGTGCTTTCGACAGCGGACGTGGACTGCGGAAGACCGGCGCCTGGACGCACCCGCTGACTGCCGTGGAGAAGGAGGCCGTGCGGCCCCTGCTGGGCCTGTTGCGCCATCTGACCAAGACCCTTGGGCGCGAGGCGGGTGGCGTCTTCCTGATGGCCACCTTCTTCCGTCTTCGGGTGCAGCCGCTCAGCGCTCGGCCTCACCCGATGTGGGCCGCCGAGGGCGTCAGCACCGAGCCGCTCGACGATGAGGAGGTGGAAACCAAAGTAAGGTCCATCACCAACCTCCGAGTCGCGGACACGTGCAACGTCAAGTGCCCAGTTGCTGCTTACGGGGCGTCGAACCCCGTTCCTGAGGTGAGTCTTGGCTTGTTTTCCTTTTGTCTTGACTCGACTTGCGTCTACCTTCTTCTTGATTCGACTTGCGTCTACTTGCTTCAGGGTCGTTCTCTTTTGGTTAGCCTTCCTCCTCTCCCTGAAGACGGACCCGCCGACGAGGCGAAGGTGGTGGAGGAGGAGGATGACGACGATGAGATTCCTTCCGCTCACTCTCCCCATGAAGAGGTGGAGGACGAGGATGAAGAGGAGGAACCCGTGCGGAAGAAGCGGAAGCTCCCGAGCCGTGGCGACTCTGCTACTGCGTCGTCACCTGCGAAGGATGCCGACGCTACTCTCGAGGAGGCCGTCGCGACGTCGTCGGGTGCGCGGTCCTCGGGTGCCTGGAACGAGCCCATGAATGTTCCTCCAGTCAGCTCCGCGGCTCCTCGTTCGTTTGCGCGGATGGCGTCGCCCTCCCTGGAGAGTTACGACGACCTTGGAACCCCTAGGTGAGCTTCTTGATGATGTGTTTCCTTTGAGTTGTGTTTTGTAGCTGCAACGTTTGAGTTGACAAGTGTGCTTGTTTTTGCTGCAGCCATCGTTCTGGCGATGTTAGCTCCCCCCTTCGGGACGTGGAGCATACATACGCCCCTTCGACTGAACTGGGGACTCAGGCGGCAGTGGAGAAGGTGCGTGCTGAGCCTGCTGGCGTTGCATCGTCGAGCCGCGATCCTCCTTCGGCTTCAGAGGATCCTGATCTCCTGGACCACGTAAGCCTTTTACGCTTGTACTCGTATTCTTGAGTTTTCATCGGGTGCGCGAGCAGCGCTCCCGATGGGAGTAGCCCCCGAAGGTGTGGGTGACTAGTATAGTCGCCCGCAACTTTATTAACATCTTGCTTTTGTTTCAGCCGTACTACCGTCAGCAGCTTGACGCAGCCGCGGCTTATGTTCGCCTGGAGAAGGAGAGGGACCAGCTGCGTGCTTCTCTGGACCAGGCTACTGGGCGGGTTGCTGAGCTTGAGAAGGCCCTGCATGAGTCTCGAGAGCGGGAGCTGGCGCGGGTCGCCCAGGAGAAGACTCAAGTCGGTCGTCTCCTCTCACTCGCCGGTGTTCTTGGGGGTAAGTTTCGGCTTAATGCCTACTGTGTCTTGATCTTTTTCTTTGTCTGACCTTGAATCCTTTGCGCAGAGACTTACGGTGGAGCTCCTCCGGAAGACGCGTCGAGTGACACGGTTGACTTGGCGACTGTTGTCGGCTTCCTCGACCGGGTCTGCGCCTATGCATCCGACGCGCTGAAGAAGTCCGCAGCCGCGTTGAAGAAATCGACTGGAGCCCTCACTGTGGTGCACCAGAGTATCTTCCCGGGCGACCAGCCGCCGGCAGCCATGGACGCCCTTGCTGCGCCGTTTGAGGACGCGACCACCATCGCCGACTTCACGCGGTCGCAGACGGTAAGCGGCTCCGAGCTCACCTTCCAGCTCCTCTTAGGGCATCAGGTTCCAGGTGACTTTGAGAAGGTCGTCAGCGGCTTTCCCCGCAAACCCGATGGCCGAACCGCGTCGCTGAGTGGCGTGAAGGAGCGTGCTTCACAGCTAGCCGTGCAGCTTGTGGCACTCTTCGAGAGGGCCCTTGCTAAGGCAACTGAGGCAGATGCCGCTCGGAAGGGTCGCTCCCGGTCGCAGTCTGCAGCCTTAGAGTAGGCATAGCTTTAGGAATTCGGCAGTCGCCGTGGTCTGTAATTTTGAACATCTGGCTCTGTAATGAATATTGTCCTGCCAGGTCTTTTGGCCTTCAATAGTGCTTTTGCTAGAACTGACTTTCTTTCTGCCGAGTTTAACTGTGCTTCGCAGTCGTGTGATTGTATTGACTTTACGTATTCGTGGCAGAATGTTGTGCGCGGTGGTGCTTCTTCTTCTCCTGCGACTGAGCCGAGTGGCGAGGCTTCTTCTTCGGGTTCTCGCCGTCGTCGGGCGGCGACGGCTCCTCCATGTAGTGTAAATGTGAAGGGGATCGTGGGCAGAAAACAAAAAAATTCCTAGCAACGATATCCTTAAACTAGCCAAGATCTATTCTATGCAGATATAGTAGTACGAACGGAGATCGGAATACGTACCCTTGTAGACCGAAAGCGGGGATTACGTTCCCGCACAAACGTTGTCCATGCAGACCGACGAAGCCGACCTCAAGGTCGTGTAGAGGAAGCAGGCCTCCGAGTACCGCTAGCGCAGCACCTCGCAGGGAGTCGCACACGTACGGTGGAGACGACGCCTCCGAAGCTCCAGTCCAGGACGAGCAGCGGAAGACTTGGACCGGAACACCCGCAGCGCGGCAGCGGGCTATGGTGGAGGAGATCCCCGACTCCTCTTGCTCGGCGCGGCTCCGACTTGGGAACCACGAGATCGAGAGAGAAATCAGGAATTAATTGGTGAATTAAAAGGCTGGGGTTGCCCCTTCTTATATAGGCTCCCAAGGGGAGCCAACCTTGCCAGCCAGGCAATGTGGGACTATCCCCACATAGCCTGGTTCGGCTAGGGAGTGCGCCGGCCCCCTGGTGGGCCCCTTGTGGCCCACCTAGGCCGGCCCTCCTGGCCCCCACCGAATTCCCCTAGGGAATTTTCCCCTCTTGGGCCTTCTTTCGTCCGGAAGGCCCATTTAGGGAAATCTGCCTTAATAAATTCGAAAATAAATATATAAAATCATATTTGCATATTAATAACACTAATTAATATCAAACATAATATATATAATATTTCCTAGCTCCGAAAATTCTTTCGGCGCTGCCCGATCTCCATCGGACCTCTCCCGGGACGCTCCCGGTGATCTCCTTCCTTTCCGGTTGTCTTGTCGAAACCCCTTAAGTGTGTTACCCTAGCGGTTCGATATAATATCAGGTATGATCAAGACTCCTCAATGATCAACGACTAACCCGTAGGCCTGGACCCCACGAATTAATCCCTGAGATATAACGAATGACTTTCATCTATCAAACTTGAACGTGATGTCTTAGACCTTTTGCCATAGCGATACTTAGCACGTCCGAGTGTCGTTCCATAGATATCTCCATACCTAATCCCGACCTCGTTACCGACGACGCTATCTTCTACTCGTTCATGATCTCATGTCTCCGTGACCTAGTCACATGCTTGCAAGCTCATTAGACAAGATCTCACCGAGTGGGCCCGAGAGTATCTATCCTGCTACGCGGACTGGCAAATCCCGCTCTTGACCCCTCGTCTCAATACTCCTTTCCAATACCCAAAAGTATCACCGTTATTGTCATACTAAATAAGATACGACGTTTGGTGCAATCAAAGTATCTTCCGGGAATATCAATAAGAGTTGATCTCACGGTCAAAGGCGTAACGACTACGTTCTCCAAATCTGGGTATGTCCATCACATCACTCTCCAGTGATATGACTCTCATTGCCTACCGGCGCCATGCCCCATGACCGGGAAACCTCGATCATCAATCGCGCAACGAAACTAGTCTTAGTAGAGGCTACTAGGGACCTGGTTGTTTACGCACCACACCCGCATTAAAGTTTCCGCTTAATACGGTTCTAACATGACACAAAAACCTATTATGAACAAACGAGATATGATAAAGAATACACTTTATTAATTGCCTCTAGGGCATATCTCCTTCAGTCTCCCACTTGCACTAGAGTACAACTTAATCTAGATTACAACTTGGTAAAAGCCTAACACCCATAGCTAATTGGTGCTGTTCATGCTTATCAAGCGGGAGAGGCTTCGTCAGCGGATCTTCCACATTCAGATCCGTATGCACTTTGCAAATCTTCACATCGCCTCCTTGTACGTACTGACGTATCACGTGGAAGCGTCGGAGAATGTGTTTGGCGGTGGAGTGAGACCTTGGCTCCTTGGCGTTCGCAATGGCACCCGTATTGTCACAGAAGTGGACCACGGGGTCTTGCACGCTCGTGAACACTCCAAGTTCGATGACGAACTTCCTCAGCCACACAGCTTCATTCGCGGCCTCGCAGGCAACAATGTACTCCGACTCCATTGTAGATTGTGCGACTATGGGTTGCTTCCCACTTCTCCAGCACACAGCGCCTCCATTGTAGATTGTGCGACTATGGATCCTATTTCGGATTTCATGGCTTCAAGCCATTTCTCGGACTCTAGACTCTCCATCGCCTCCTTGTAGTTCGTAGGTTCGTCTTGCTCGACTAGCATGACGGTGCAAACCATATTGCCATACCATTCTGGTGGGATCCGAGATCTACCAGACCTACGAGGTAGAACATCTTCCTCGACAGTTTCTCCCACTCCTTCCACGGAGGACGTTTCCGGAATGGCTTCCGTTGCGCCACTCGGAATCTCGAGTTCAGGATCAACGATTTCATCGAGGTCTACCTTCCTCCCACTTACTCCTTTCGCGAGAAACTCCTTCTCTAGAAAGGCACCGGTCTTCGCGACAAAAGTTTTGCCCTCAGCTTGGTTGTAGAAGGTGTACCCAACGGTTTCCCGCGGATATCCTACAAAGACGACTTTCTCCGACTTCGGTTCGAGTTTGTCGGGCTGTAGTTTCTTAACGTACGCCTCACAACCCCAAACCTTCAGAAACGATAACTTAGGCTTTTGGCCATACCATAATTCATATGGCGTCGTTTCAACGGACTTGGACGGAGCCCTATTTAAAATGAATGCGGCTGTTTCTAACGCATAACCCCAGAAGGACACTGGCAGATCGGTAAGAGACATCATAGATCGGACACTATCCAGTAGAGTACGATTACGTCGCTAGGACACGCCGTTACGCTGCGGCGTTCCGGCGGGCGTAAGTTGGGGCACTATGCCACAACTCTTCAGATGTGTGCCAAACTCAAAACTCAAGTACTCTCCACCGCGATCGGACCGGAGATGCTTGATTTTCCTATTAAGCTGATTCTCAACTTCACTCTGGAATTCTTTGAACTTTTCAAACGTTTCAGACTTGTGTTTCATCAAATAGATATAACCGTATCTACTCAAGTCATCAGTGAAGGTGACGAAGTAACGATAACCATTGCGTGTCGAAACGCTCATTGGTCCACATACGTCTGTATGTATGATCCCCAACAAATCCGACGCCCGTTCAACGAAACCTTTGAACGGTGTCCTGGTCATTTTTCCCATGAGGCATGGTTCGCATGTATCGAGGGATCCGAAATCCAACGAGTCCAAGAGTCCATCGGAGTGGAGTCGCTTCATGCGCTTTATACCAATATGACCAAGACGGCAATGCCACAAAAACATGGCGGTATCGTCACTACACTTAATTCGTTTGGCTTCTATGTTATGGATGTGAGTACCACGATCGAGATTCAACAAGAATAAACCATTACTCTCGGGAGCATCAACATAAAAGATATCATTCATATAAATAGCACAATTGCTTGACACTGATTTAAATGAATAACCGTCTTGTAACAGGCAAGACCCACTTATAATGTTTACACTCAAGGATGGCACAAAATAACATTTATTTAAAACCAAAACTAATCCCGATGGTAGATGCAGAGGGAGCGTGCCGACAGCCACCACGTCGACTCTCGATCCGTTGCCGACGCGCATCGTCACCTCATCCTTCGTCAGCCGCCTTCTATTCCGTAACTCCTCCTAAGAGTTACATATATGAGCAACAGAACCAGTATCAAATACCCACGTATTGCTCCGGGCGGATGTAAGGTACACATCTATAACATGTATATCAAATATACCTTTCTCTTTGTCGACCGTCTTGCCAGACTTCCTATCCTCCAGATACTTGGGCAGTTGCGCTTCCAGTGACCCTTCCCCTTGCAGTAGAAACACTCCACGCTAGCTCTGGGACCAGACCTGTTAGTCCTGGGCTTGGCAGCCAACTTTGCCTCCCTCCGGGACTTCCAGCTCTGCTTTCCCTTGCCACCGGACTTCTTGAAATCAACGGTCTTGTTGACCATCAACAGCGTGTGCTCCTTCTTAATCTCTACCTCAGCAGTCTTGAGCATCACGAACACTTCACCCAGGGACTTAGCCATGCCCTGCATGTTGTAGTTCATGACGAAGCCTTTGTAGCTTGGTGGCAACGATTGCAACACCCTGTCAATCGCCAGCTCATCGGGAATCTTGCACTCCAGAGCATTCAGGCGTTGAACGTAGCCAGACATCTTGACTACATGCTCGCTCACACTGCTATGCTCTTCCATCTTGGCTGAGAAGAAAAGCTCAGAAGCCTCATATCTCTCAGCCTTCGCCTGTGGCGAATAGACAGCCTTAAGATCCGAGATGATCTCAAAGGCGCTCATCTTCTCAAAGCGCTTCTGCAGGTCGGCTTCCATGGCGTAGAGCATGCCACTCTGGACAAAGGCAAAATCCTCCGATCGGGTCTGGAAGACCTTCTTCTCATCCTCAGAGGCATCATCTGCAGGAGGGTCACCTATGGTGGCCTCAATGACGTAGGCCACCCTATGGGGAGTGAGGAGGATCCTCAGGTTGCGGAACCAGGCCATGAAGTTTGACCCATTGGTCTTAAGCTTTTCTTTCTCAAGGAACAGACCTAGGTTAAACGAGGGGCGAGACATCTACAGTGGAATTTGCAACAACATAAGACTTTGTTCATAATAATTTTGAGTTATAGTATTTTAGAAAATAACTAACATAACTCCCACTCAAACGAACATCCCTCCTGGTCGTTTAAGCGATTACACGACCCCCATCCATTGCACCACCCCTCATCATCAAAGCCGGCGGCACAACTTCAAGAGTAGACAAAATCGTCCGCCACATCAATTTTGTGACTCGTGCTCGACCTTTCGGTCTTCCTGTTCCGAGGCCATACCTCTGAGTATGCTAGGCTCGCCACCAAAGACCTCCACGCTGACGCTTGTGCAACATGGCTTACACCCACCGTATGCGAAGGAAGATATGTCTGACACCCGATCATCACGGCCTGCCTCATAACGTAGAACTTTATTGGTGGTGCGCGTTGGAGGGAGAACACTAGTGGTATTTTGAAGGGATCATCTTATTCAGCTACCGCCGTGTAACACACAATCACACAAAAATAAGATGCACACAAAACATCAAATGTAATGCAATGTGATATAGTCCATCGCGCCATGGTCTTCTTGGCGCCCGCAGTTTATAAACAATTTAATAAACCTTCCTTTGACCATATCACATAGCCCCTGCAAAATAAAGTTAGACGCTTCTACTTTATCTTTTGCATATTTTACGTGGCTTGGGGCTTTCGTAAATAAAACCGCTTCATACCTACGAATCTTATGACCACAACAACGATCCAATAATTGCATGTTTAAGCATCCCTTTCGGGCCCTCCATTGAAAATGCGAAGACCAACTAAAGAGAGAGAAACTATCACCCGCCAGCCACAGATACCGTACAAGCCGTATGTCAGTAGTGGAACCAATCTCGCGTAAGCGTACGCGTAAAGTCGGTCCGGGCCGCTTCATCAACTCAATGCCGCTTGAATACACAAGTGCACGCTAGAGGGTAGCAAATAACAGGAACGGTGCCCCCGTGCAGAGCACGGGTTCTAACAGCGTACAGCTATATCTTACGATAGATCGGCTCTGATACCACTGAAGGGGATCGTGGGCAGAAAACAAAAAATTTCCTAGCAACGATATCCTTAAACTAGCCAAGATCTATTCTATGCAGATATAGTAGTACGAACGGAGATCGGAATACGTACCCTTGTAGACCGAAAGCGGGGATTACGTTCCCGCACAAACATTGTCGATGCAGACCGACGAAGCCGACCTCAAGGTCGTGTAGAGGAAGCAGGCCTCCGAGTACCGCTAGCGCAGCACCTCGCAGGGAGTCGCACACGTACGGTGGAGACGACGCCTCCGAAGCTCCAGTCCAGGACGAGCAGCGGAAGACTTGGACCGGAACACCAGCAGCGCGGCAGCGGGATATGGTGGAGGAGATCCCCGACTCCTCTTGCTCGGCGCGGCTCCGACTTGGGAACCACGAGATCGAGAGAGAAATCAGGAATTAATTGGTGAATTAAAAGGCTGGGGTTACCCCTTCTTATATAGGCTCCCAAGGGGAGCCAACCTTGCCAGCCAGGCAATGTGGGACTATCCCCACATAGCCTGGTTCGGCTAGGGAGTGCGCCGGCCCCCTGGTGGGCCCCTTGTGGCCCACCTAGGCCGGCCCTCCTGGCCCCCACCGAATTCCCCTAGGGAATTTTCCCCTCTTGGGCCTTCTTTCGTCCGGAAGGCCCATTTAGGGAAATCTGCCTTAATAAATTCGAAAATAAATATATAAAATCATATTTGCATATTAATAACACTAATTAATATCAAACATAATATATATAATATTTCCTAGCTCCGAAAACTCTTTCGGCGCTGCCCGATCTCCATCGGACCTCTCCCGGGACGCTCCCGGTGATCTCCTTCCTTTCCGGTTGTCTTGTCGAAACCCCTTAAGTGTGTTACCCTAGCGGTTCGATATAATATCAGGTATGATCAAGACTCCTCAATGATCAACGACTAACCCGTAGGCCTGGACCCCATGAACTAATCCCTGAGATATAACGAATGACTTTCATCTATCAAACCTGAACGTGATGTCTTAGACCTTTTGCCATAGCGATACTTAGCACGTCCGAGTGTCGTTCCATAGATATCTCCATACCTAATCCCGACCTCGTTACCGACGACGCTATCTTCTACTCGTTCATGATCTCATGTCTCCGTGACCTAGTCACATGCTTGCAAGCTCATTAGACAAGATCTCACCGAGTGGGCCCGAGAGTATCTATCCTGCTATGCGGACTGGCAAATCCCGCTCTTGACCCCTCGTCTCAATACTCCTTTCCAATACCCAAAAGTATCACCGTTATTGTCATACTAAATAAGATACGACGTTTGGTGCAATCAAAGTATCTTCCGGGAATATCAATAAGAGTTGATCTCACGGTCAAAGGCGTAACGACTACGTTCTCCAAATCTGGGTATGTCCATCACATCACTCTCCAGTGATATGACTCTCATTGCCGACCGGCGCCATGCCCCATGACCGGGAAACCTCGATCATCAATCGCGCAACGAAACTAGTCTTAGTAGAGGCTACTAGGGACCTGGTTGTTTACGCACCACACCCGCATTAAAGTTTCCGCTTAATACGGTTCTAGCATGACACAAAAACCTATTATGAACAAACGAGATATGATAAAGAATACACTTTATTAATTGCCTCTAGGGCATATCTCCTTCAAAATGATCAGCGGATAATCACATACCTGAAGAACAAGGTGGTTGAGCTTGAGACGACCCTGAAGAATACTGAGCGGCTGCTGCACCGCTCCAGGTCGCATCCTACCGCGGAGTTCTCACGCTGTGAGGATTTTCTGCTTGGGGAGATTGATCTGATCAGTCGACAGCTGCAAGGTTGGTATCCTTTTGGCAGCTGCTTTTTTTGCTGAAGCTTGCTTGTTCTGACTTGCAGTTTACGCGTGCAGATGTGAACCCGGATTGGGAGGCTGAGCGGGCTCGCGTTGAAGAGCGAGTTACCCGAGAGGCGTCCGGCGACTCCTATGAAGTTCGGCAGTTCTGGGTGAACAAGTCGAGAGGGAACGCCTTGCCACCATGCTTGATCGTACGTGGCGTGCTGCTTTTCTTCTGTAGAATTGCAAGAAGACACTCTGGCACATCAATCGTGTGTACTTCCCGCATAACACGCAGCCGAATGGGCTGTCCGCCTTGCTGGAGAGGTTTCGCGATGGTGAAGGCCTGAAGGAGGTGGTCGACGCCCAACTTGTGGCTGGGGCGAATGCGGCGTTAGCATACGTCCGGATGCATCGGCCGCATCTTCCGCTCGACAAGGTGCTTGATGGCATGCCTGGCGATGACGACTTCGACGAGACCTTGGCGGCTGCGCGCCAAATTATTAGGCAGGTTCAGGACCTAAGTGAGCGCCTTGTAGGTCCACTCGATGCGCCGAAGGCCGAGCCTGCAGTTTAGAGGAGCTGTCGTCTGCTGTACAGGGTTAGCTATAGAGGGCAAATGTGCCTGTGCAAGTCGCAATGTACTATATTAAAAATACTTGCGAGTAATGAGAATTTATCTGCTTGCTCGGAAGTGTAAATGCCTGTTTTGATTTTCGACCTGTTTCGCGCAGTCGCCTAGTATGCTAGGCAACGGCCTAGGTTTTTCCAAGTGTTACCTGTATGTCGCAGTCTCTGACTTTAACAGGTGGCGACTTTAGGATTTTTGCAACTTGACCTGTGTGGCGCAGCCCCCGAGTTGTCCGAGTGGCGGCTAGGATTTATGCTAAGGCCTGTATGGCGTAGCCCCCGAGTAGGTCGGATGGCAGCTTAGGATTACAAGTGTTTACCTGTTTGGCGCAGCCCCCGAGTATGTCGGATGGCGACCTAGGATTTTTGCAACTTGACCTGTACAGCGCAGCCCCCGAGTGAGTTCGAGTGGCGGCTGAGGATTTTCTGAGAAAGCCTGTATGGCGTAGCCCTCGAGTAGGTCGAGTGGTAGCCTAGGATTACAAGTGTTACCTGTTTGGCGCAGCCCCCGAGTATGTCAAGCGGCGACTTAGGATTTTGAACTTGACCTGTATGGCGCACCCCCGAGTGGGTCGGGTGGCGGCCTAGGATTTTTGATTTATGCTTGTATGGCGCAGCCCCCGAGTGGTTCGGGTGGCGGCCTAAGCTTTTCTTTCAACCTGTGTGGCGAAGCCCCCGAGTGGTTCGAGTGACGGCCTAGGATTTTAGCTTCCTCTGTGTGAAAGGTAAAGGAGACAGATTTTCTTCAAATCACTTTATTGATTCTTGCGAACAGGCCGCCTCGTTAAAACCCTTCCAGTCCCCTTAGGTACCCTGGTAAGGGAAAGAGTGCGTCTGAAACCTGCCGCGCTGATTTTTCTTGTACAATGATTGGGTTGAACTAGGCGTAGAACCGGCGGAGTTGCGCCACGTTCCACGGGTTGCTGCAGTCTGCTCCCGTCTTCGAGTCTTTCAAGCGGTAAGCTCCGTTGCCGATTGCTTCTGTCACGATGTACGGGCCCTCCCATGGGAAAGCGAGCTTGTGCACCTTCTTCTGCTTGAGTCGAAGAACCAGGTCGCCTGCAACGAACGCTTTGGTCGCAGCCTCCGAGTTTGATAGTTGCGCAGGTCTTGTTGATACACGGCTGATCGTGCCAAGGCGATGTCGCGTGCTTCATCCAGGGTATCCATGCTGTCTTCGAGTGCCTCCTCTGCATCCGACTCGTCGTAGGCGACTACTCCCGGTGCGTCGAATTTGATGTCGCAGGGGAGAACCGCTTCCGCACCATACACCATAAAGAATGGAGTGTATTGGGTGGATCTGTTTGGCGTTGTTCGCAGACTCCAAAGGACCGAAGGTAGTTCTTCCACCCATGCGCCCACTGCACGTTTTAGTGGCACGCGCAGTCGCTTCTTGATGCCGTTGCAGACGAGGCCATTGGCTTTCTCCACTTGCCCATTGGATTGCGGGTGCGAGACGGACGCATAGCTGAGCTTGATCCCCTGCTCTGAGCAGAAGTCCTTGAATTCTTCGGTTGTGAAGTTCGAGCCGTTGTCGGTGATGATCCCATTCGGTACTCCAAACCTGAAGATGATTGACCTGATGAAGTTGACTGCTGTTGATGCAGTCGAACTTGTAATGGGCACGGCTTCGATCCACTTTGTGAACTTATCGACTGCAACCAGGAGGTGAGTGTGACCTCCGGGTGAGGATTTCTTCAGCGGGCCCACCATGTCCAGACCCCATTGGGCAAAGGGCCAGGCTAATGGTATTGTCTTGAGTTCTGATGCTGGCGCGTGTGGCTTGTTGGCAAACTCCTGGCACCCTGTGCATTTCCTTACTAGCTCCTCGGCGTCCTGCATGGTTGTCGGCCAGTAGAACCCGGCTCGTAGTGCTTTGGACACCAATGCTCGACTGCTGGCGTGATGCCCGCAGACACCCGCGTGGATGTCGAGTAAGATGGCTTGGCCGTCGACTGGATCTACGCACCTTTGCAGGATTCCTGAGATGCTTTTTGTAGAGTTCTCCGTTGATGACGGTGAAACTTTTGGAGCGCCTGATGATGCGCTTTGCTTCGACTGGGTCAGCTGGCAGCTTCTGATGCAGTATGTACGCCAGGTACGGTCCTGTCCATGTAGCTTCGACTAGCATGACCTCCATGAGGACATTGTCTTGGCTTGGCGGCTTAGCGTCGCCTTTTGTTGTTGCAGTGCTTGCTGTGTTCTGAGCCTTGATGGATCTATGCGTGATGCGCTCGAGGAAGACGTCGGGTGGGACTGGCACCCTGTCTGAGCCCATGTTAGCGAGGACGTCGGCTTCCTCGTTGCTTTCACGGCCGATGTGCTGCAACTCGTAGCCGTCGAAGTTGCCTTCCAACTGGTTGAAGAGGTCTCTGTAGGCGATCATGTTGTCGGCGTTGGCGTCGCAGGACTTCATGGTTTGTTGTACCACCAGGTAGGAGTCGCCGCATATCATGAGGTGCGTGGCGCCATAGTTCTTGGCCATCCGCATGACGTGGATCAAGGCCTCGTACTCGGCTTTGTTGTTGGACGGCGTCGGAAAGTCCATCTGCAGGACGTACTTGAGTTTGTCGCCTTTGGGGGAGATGAGCACAACTCCTGCTCCGGCTGACATGAATTTCTTGGAGCCATCAAAGTACATTGTCCATGTGTTGGACAAGTCGGGGATATTTGGTAGATGGGCTTCTATCCACTCGGTGGTGAATTCTGGGAGGACTTGGGCCTTGATGGACTTCGGGTGAGCATACTTCAGCCCCCATGGTTCTAGCTCGACAACCCACTTGGCGACTCGTCCTGTTGCGCGTTGGTTTGTGAGAATGTCTGCTAGTCCAGAGGAGCTTACCACCGTGATCGGGTGCTCGGAGAAGTAGTGGACGACCTTCCTGGAGGTCATGAAGACTCCGTATGCCAGCTTCTGGTAATGCGGGTAGTTCTGCTTGGACAAGGTGAGGACTTCGCTGAGGTAGTAGACATGCCTCTGCACCGGGTGACTGTGCCCTTCTTCTTCGCGTTCGACTACGAGTACCGTGCTCACCACCCTGTTTGTTATTGAGACGTATAAGTACAGCGGCTCGTTTTCCAGTGGTGCCACGAGGACTGGAGAGGTTGTCAGGGTTTTCTTGAGATGGTCGAATGCGTCCTACGCCTCCTGTGTCCACTCGAAGTTGTCCGTCTTCTTCATCAGTTGGTAGAAAGGTAAGACTTTCTCTCCCAACTTACTAATGAACCGGCTGAGAGCTGCGACTCGGCCGGCTAATCGCTGCACCTCGCGGAGTTTTGTTGGTGCTGGCATTGTAAGAATGTTCTGCACCTTCTCGGGGTTTGCTTCGATTCCTCTTGCAGATACGAGGTATCCTAGTAGCTCTCCGGCTGGCACGCCGAACACGCACTTCTCTAGGTTGAGCTTGATCTGGTATACATCGAGTGCGGCGAAGACCTTGCGGAGGTCGTCGACTAGGGTATCCTCCTTTCGGGTTGTGACGATGATGTTGTCGACGTAGACTTGGACGATCTGCCCGATTAGCCCCTTGAGGCACGCTTGCATTGTCCGCTGGTACGTGGCACCTGCGTTCTTTAACCCGAACGGCATCGTCTGGTAGCAAAAGACGCCGTCAGGTGTGATGAAGGCCGTCTTTTCTTCGTCCTCAACTTTCAGCCTGATCTGCTGGTAACCTGAGTAGGCATCCAGGAAGGACAGGCGCTCGCAACCTGCTGTCGAGTCGATGATCTGGTCTATCCGCGGGAGCGGGAAGTGATCCTTGGGGCAACACTTGTTGACTGCGGTGAAGTCCACGCACATGCGTAGTTTCTTCGTCTTCTTTTTCTCCACTAGGACCGGGTTGGCGACCCAGTCCGAGTCCTTGATCTCTCGGATGAACTTGGCGTGCAGTAGTCTGTCGACTTCCATGGTGATCGCGTCTCGCTTGGGTCCTGAGAAGCGTCGCATGGATTGTTTGACTGGTCTTGCGTCCTTGTGGACTTTTAGAGAGTGCTCGGCGAGTTCCCTGGGTATCCCTGGCATGTCAGAAGGTTGCCATGCAAAGATCTTCCAGTTCTCACGTAGGAACTCGACGAGCGCGCTTTCCTATGCTGGGGTCAGACTTGACGAGACCTTGACCGTCTTTCTGCTGTCAGTCGGATGGACTTGGTGGGTGACGGTGTCGTCGTTCGTGTTGAATGCTGTGTCTTTAGCTGGCTTCTTGCGGGCTGGGAAGACGGTCTTGTCGTTGTCTGCTGAAATGGCCTTGAAGTGCTCTTCGACCCCGAAGAACTCAGAAATCTTGGCGAACTCGCGGTCGCAGCTGTTGGAGAGCCCAAGTCGCCGCGTACGGTGATTACTCCTTTTGGCCCGGGCAACTTTATCATCAGGTAGGCGTAGTGGGGTCCTGCCATGAACCTGGCAAAGGTTGGGCGCCCGAGGATGGCGTGGTATTGTGACTTCCAGTCGACGAGCTCAAAGTCTATCGACTCCTTCCTGAAGTGCTCGGGTGTGCCGAGGATGACGTCGAGTGTGATTGTTCCCATGGGCGTGATTGCTTGCCCTGGTACTATGCCGTGGAAGGTGGTTTCCGATTCCGGCAATTTCTCTGTCTACCTGTTCATTCTTCTCAGGGTGTCGGCGAATATGATGTTGATGTCGCTGCCTCCGTCCAGGAACACCTTCTTCAGGCTGTAGTCGCCGATCAGGGCCTCGATCACGAGTGCGGCGTGCCCGGGTCGGGTTACCTCGGACGGGTGATCTGCCCTAGAAAACGTGATGGGTGTCTCCGACCCACGCAGGTAGTCTGGTACCGCGCGCGGGCTGTGGATGGCCTGAAGTACTTGGCGGGTGATGATTTTTTGGCGCCTGTTTGACGGGGGTCCCTTCTGGATCATGTTCAGCTGTCCCCGTGCGGGTGGCTACGTGTCGGTTGCTGCCGACTGACCTTGTTGCTGTTGCTGTTGCTGCGGCTGGGGGAATGCTCCTGCCGCCTGCACCTGGTTGTTGTTTGCGGGTGCTGCCTGGATGGCTAGCTGCGGGGCCGCCTGTATTGCTTGTACTGGAGCGATGATTTGCTGCATGGCTTGGTATATTTTTCTTGCTTTGCGACAATCCTTCAGCAGGTGGCTGGAACCCCATTTGCCTGTCTCCGGGTTGCGGAACGAGTGATGCTTACAGGGTTGCATCAGCTCCTCTGCTGGGGTCAGTCGGCGCTTCCACTCGCGCTTCTGGCTTCCATCGTTGTGGCCGATGCTGCTGCTGCCACGGTTATACTGACTCGAGTTAGACTGTCGACCCTGGTCGTATTGTCGACTGTTTTCGCGTTTGTCCTCACGGGGGGTTTCATAGCCCGCCGCTACTAGCTCGATTGAATCGTGGGTGTAACGTGGCTTCTTCTTTTGGCGTGCCTCACGCCAGTTGCATGTTTCGCCCTCTTTCTTGGGGGAGGTTTCGCGGACATAGTCCTCTCCTTCGGCCCATTGGTTGGCTGTCTTCATGAGCTCTATTGTGGTCTTCGGCTGGAGCCTACCGAATTCCTCGCGGAGGTCGCGGCGAGCGACGCCGTGCATGAAGGCGTCCATCACCCGATCTTCTGAGACGGGTTCCATGGTGTTGCGGAGTAGTGTCCATCGCTGGATGTAGGAGCGGAGCGACTCATCCTTTCCTTGCTTGCAGGCCTGCAACTCGATGTAGGTTGTTGGCCTTGCGAATGTTCCCGAGAAACTCTTGATGAAGTTATCCTGGAATTCTTCCCATGTTCGGAAAGAGTCTTTGGGTTGGCTTGTGAGCCACCCGCGTGCCGAGTCCGTCAGCATGAGCTGGATGTACTGCATTGCCGTAGTCGACGTCCCGCCTTGGCAAGTGCTGGCGATGAGGTAGTCCTCGAGCCACAGTTTTGGATCTTGCTTCCCGTCATACTTTGGTGTGCCTGCTGTTAACTTGAAGCCCTTAGGCATGCGGGTGTCGCGGATGTTGAAGCTGAAGCATGCCGCGCCGCACGGCTCGAAGTCGCAGTCAGTGTGGTCGTCCGCGTTTGCCGCACTAGCCGAGCGCTCCTTGCGGTTGCGATCCACCGTCTTCTGTGTGAGGACGTCGCGAAGGTCCTTGACTGGTTGCCGCTGTGTCACTAGGATGCCCGAGGTTGTCGGTTCGTGCGCCCGGTTGCTTGGCCCCTTGGCCGCCAGCGCTTCTTCGATTGCCCTTATGGAGGCAATTTGCTGCTTGTGGAGAAGGGAGCGCGCGTCCCCCTCCGGTGGCTGCGTGAGCCGGAGGTATGTCTCGACTGAGATCAGGGCGGCGTTCGCCGTCTTTGGGACGGGTATCCCGTTCTCATCTTCGGTGACGAAGGACGAGTCGAGGTTGCGGGCGAGCCTGGTTCGATCGGCTTCTGCCATGAGGGGAACGCAGGCTCTGTTTCGCTGTGCTCCTTGGTTGACCTCCGTAGAGGATGTGAAGGAGAGGGCGGCTCGCCTGAGCAGGTCGGCTTTTTCGGCGCGGATTCGTTCGCCTTCCTTGCGCGGCAAGTACTGGACCGCCAGGTGGTCGTCTCGAGGTGCGTTGGGTGGGGGGAACGTGCCCTCGTCCACATGCTTCATGGCTTGGATCGCCATGTCCCGCGTGATGAAAAGTTTAGTCTGGTCCGGCATGTCCACCTCTAGCGGATATGTGGGTTCTTCGTCGTCGCCATGTGGTGCAGTGCCGGCCATGAATACTTGCTTGGGGTAGACTTGAGTCGGAGAGTTGGTGCTGCCGCTGCTGCTTATGTCGTCCGTGTCTTGCTCGGGATCGAAAATTGCTGCAACGTGGCGTGCGGTGCAGTCGCTGTCGCGTCTTCTCGCGATCGTCCATGTGTTCCCGCTCGCCGGGGCGAGTGCGATTGGCTTGGGGTAGACTTGGGGCTTCCACGAAGATGAGGGCACGCGTGACGCGGCTGTCGGGCGCGATCTCCTAGCTGCTCGTGCGGGTGCGACAGTCGAGGTAGATCTTGACTTAGTAGACCGCGCGGCCGAAGTTGGGGTAGTAGATCCGATCCGCGCGGCCGTTGCCGAAGTTGTCGAATCTTCGCGGGTGCAGCGGGCGCGGCTTTCGCGGGTGTGGCCGATGCGATCTTCGCGGGTTCGGCGGGCGCGTGGGTTGCCGGTTTGGGTGACGCCGCCGCGCGTAGCGCGGTAGTCGTAGACCTGAGTATACCACGACTATCGATGCAGCAGTATATGGAGCCGAAGGTGATGTGTATACCTTTGTCCAGATCGGCGTACACCGAGCGGTGGGCCGGCGGGTGGAGGACGTACTCGAAGGAGCCGAATCGGATCGACTCCCGGGCGGCGGATACGCCGATCTTCATTGCGGATGGAGCCGGAGCGACCATGATCCTAGCACTTGTTTGACGTTTCCCACAGACGGCGCCAATTGACGAAGCGTTAACTCGACAAGTCCCAGGGTTGTGCACCCCGGGTTGATTGATGGGGAGAGAGATGAGTGCAGGTGGTCACGACGGCTGACAAGCAAGGATTTACCCAGGTTCAGGCTCCCGGAGGATAACACCCTACTCCTGCTTGTCTGGTTATTGATACGAGTTGTGGTTACAATGGCGAGATTGCGATCTCGCTAGAGTTTTTGGCGGTGGCTATGAGCGTGTCCTTTGGGACGAGCAACCCACCTGGCTTTATAGGCAGCCAGGTCTCGGGTGGTTGATGTCGATGGCAACTACAGATATGGCAGGTTATGCTTCCTAACCGACTTGGACTAGGTTACATGGTACCCCGCGTGGGCCTTCTGTGGGCTTCCACGACCTTGGCGCGACCCAGGTAGCCTTATCGTGGGCTACCCGAAAGGCAGCCCCACGTCACCGTCATCGTAAGATACGGGTTGATGTCAAACTAGGTGACATAGAAGTGTTGCAAAGCACATATAGGTCTCGATGTGTGAGACCTATTGACTCTATTCCTCTTCCACAAGGCGAGCAGGCACCAAGATGCTATGGGTGTTGATCTTTTACCAAGTTGTAAACTAGATTAAGTGTTACTCTAGTGCAAGTGGGAGACTGAAGGGAATATGCCCTAGAGGCACTTAATTAACATAGTTTATTGGCAATATCCCAATCGTTCATTATATGTTTTACACCATGCTATAACTGTATTAAGCGAAAACATTAATACAGGTGTGGTAGATAAACAACCAGGTCCCTAGTAGCCTCTACTAAGACTAGTTTCGTTGCGCGAATGATGATCGAGTTTTCCGATCATAGGGCATGGCGCCGATCGGCAATGGAAGTCATATCATTAGGTGTAACGCTGTGGTGGACATACCCAGTAATTATAGGACATAGTCATTACGCCTTAAGACCGTGAGACCAACTCTTATTGTTATCCCTGGAAGATACTTTGATCGCACCAAACGTCATATCTTATATAGTGTGACAATGATAGGTGATACTTTTGGGTATCAGAAGGGGGTAGTTGAGACGAGGTGTCAACAACGGGATTTGTCAGTCCGCATAGCCGGATAGATACTCTAGGGCCCACTCGGTGAGATTATGTCAAATGAGTTTGCAAACATGTGACTAGGTCACCAGCTGACATAATATCATAGACGAGTAGAAGATAGCGATGTCGGTAACGAGATCATGCTAGGTATGGAGATATCTGAGAATGATGCTCGGACACGCTAAGTATCGCCATGACAAAGGGTTTAAGACTAGACGTCCAGGTTTGATAGATGAAAGTCATTCGTTGTATCACAAGGATTAATTCATGGGGTCCAGGCCTACGAGTTAGTCGTTGATCATAGAGGAGTCTTGATCATACCTGTTATTATATCGAACCGCTAGGGTAACACACTTAAGGGGTTTCGACAAGACAACCAGAAAGGAAAGAGATCACCGGGAACGTCCCGAGAATGGTCCGATGGAGATCGGGCAGCGACGAAAGAGTTTTCGGAGCTAGAATAAATTATATAATATGTTTAATATTAATTAGTGTAATTAATGATTAAATATGATTTTATATATTTATTTTCGAATTTTTAAAGGCTGGTTTCCCTAAATGGGCCTTCTGGTGGAAAGAAGGCCCATGAGGGGGGGAAGTCCCCCCAGGGCTTCGGATTGAGGGAGGGCCGGCCTAGGTGGGCCAAATGGGGCCCACCTAGGGCCGGCGCACCATGCCTTGGCCGAACCAGGCTGTGGGATAGTCCCACATTGCCGGGTTGGCAAGGTTGGCTCCCCCCGGGAGCCTATATAAGAAGGGGCACCCCTGGCCTTTTAATTCACCAATTAATTCTCTTATTTCTCCTCCATCTCGTGATTCCCTTTGTCGGAATTGCGCCGAGAAGGATGAGGGGATCTCTTCCACCATAGCCCGCTGCCGCGTTGTTGGTGTTCCGGTCCAAGTCTTCCGCAGCTCATCCTGGACTGGAGCTTCGGAGGCCGTCGTCTCCACCGTATGTGTGTGATGCTCTGCGAGGTGCTGCGCTAGCGGTACTCGGAGGCCTACTTCCTCCACCCGACCTCGGGGTCATCTTCGTCGTCTTCGTCGCGCCGAGTTCTCCGCGACCTAGAGGTCGGCTACGTCGTCTTCGTTGTCAACGCTTGTGCGGGAGCGTAATCCCCGCTATTCGGTCTACGAGGGTATGTATTCCGATTTCCGCCGTACTACCTATATCTGCATAGTGTAGATCTTGGCTAGTTTAAGGATATCGTTGCTAGGAAAAATTTTGTTTTCTGCACTCGATCCCCTTCACTTCTGACACCTCTTAGATGGCCGTCCTTTCTGTATCATGTACGTTGCCCCCCTAGTTTGTGGGTACTGATCTCGGGGTGCGCCCAAATTTTCCTGCTGCCGGTTTTCCTGAACTACTCCCACGATTTGCCCTGCCGGCGGCGGAGGTAACGCTGCATGAGCGGGCAGAGCCGGATTTGCCGCGGCGTTACGTCGTAACTCAGCCTGCATTGCGATGAAGTCGTGGCAGTTTTTTAGTATGTGTGTTGCTCGAAAATTGCCGAAATCATCCTTGAACAGGTGCAGTCTGCACGGGTCGTTGAGTTGCTGAGCCGGTGATCGATAGGGTCGCTCGAACCAGGCTCCTTTTGGCTTGAAATCACGTCTTCTGTTGGCATCCTCTCGATTTCTGCCGAGAAGGTTCCCGTCCTCCCGCTCTTCGCGCGAGTTCTCCCCCTGCTGGGTGCCGCGATTTGCCCGGGTACCCTGGAACCCCTCCGCTACTTGCTCGACTTCATCCATTCCCCCGTACGGCCTTGGCCTCATTCTTCTGTCGAAACGGCCGCGACGTCTGTCAATGACCTGTTGGCGATCGGTTTCTGGTGACGGCACTCCGTCGTTCCTTACTGAGTCTTCCCCGTCAGCCCATTTGTTGGCTATTTCGATGAGGTGCGCAAGTGACTTGGGGTCTTCACGACCTAATGCTTCCTGCAAGTCATTGCGCCTGATACCTTGTATAAATGTGAATATGGCGTTGTCCTCGGATATGTTTGTGCCTGAGTTTTTCATGCTAGTCCGGCGCTGAATATACTCCCGGAGCTGCTGGAAAGACGCAGGTCGTTTGAACGTGGAAGAAAAGTTTCTCTTGAAGTCGCTACAAAAAGCTTCCCATGTACCATACGAACTGCGCGGCAGTCCTCTGAGCCAAGCATGGGCTGATCCCGTCAACATTAGCTGAATGTATTGCATGGCAGTCGTGGTATTCCCTCGCTGACACGCTACTGCCGTTGTATAATCCTCTAACCATGCTGACGGCTCTTGACTGCCATCATACTTGGGAGTCTCCGAAGTTAGTTTGAACCTTCTTGGCATGCGAGTTTCCCGTACCGCCGAAGTGAAGCACATTGCGCCGCATGGCTCGACATCAGATTTCGAATATGAACTGCTATGACTGGAACCTGGAGTGCAACTACGATGCCTACGCTGGTGTCGGCGCCTATTTATTAACCGCTGAGTGATTACATCTCTTGCATCAAATTCGTCCTCTGCATAATTATGATCAAAACTGGCGGCCTGTCTCTGCTGCCGCCGCTCCTCTCTACTATGCATGCGCTCTTCTCTCTCGGCGACGTCGAGTGGACCGCTCTTCCTCGGTCTCTTCTCTGTCTCGGCTGCTCCGATTCCGTTGCCCGGACCTGCTCCGTTCCAAGTCTTCTCGGTCTCGCTCGTCACGGTGACGACGCCTGGACCTGCTACCTTCTGGCTCGTGCTTAGCGCCTTCCTCTTGTCGCTGGTTGCTGCGTCGGGTGTTATCGCCCGGGACCGACTGATCCACTGGTCTATTGCCGTTTGCACAGGTGCCCGTACCAGGAGGATTCTAACCAGGGTTGTTCCCTGGTCGGCCCGTGGGGGTAGCGACTGGTACAAAAGCTGACCCAACATGCCCTAATGCCTCGATCTGAGCTTGGTGAAGAGTGTGCCGTGGGTCATCCTGCGGAGGCATGGTGGATCTAAGGTAAGTTGCGACATAAGCTATGGTTGCTGCTGTGGTTTTTTGGGATGGGAATACTGTCTTCCGCGATAGTCATAAACTTCTGCCTGACGTTATTCAAATTTTTCCTAGCCCCGGGTAAACTGGACCTAGTCCTTACATGCTCTATTGTGTCCGGATCCGCACCAGTCGACTGCGAGGATGAATAAGCCAGTCTTCTTGCACTGAGCGAGTCAGCTCTAGCCTGCCTCTCGTCGAGGGTGTTCTGCAGCTCAACTAACTCGAGATTTTTCTTGCGTAGCAGGTACTGGTATGCCAATAAATCCTCTCTGGCGGAGTCGACATGTAGCAACGCGCCTCTATTAACAACATCTTCCAACCTGGTGGCCATCTCCTCTGTGATTTCCAGGTCCTCACCCGCCATCCGTACTATGATAGGGTATTGGGCGCCCTGAGGCGCCGGGTGCTGCGTGGGTGT
Organism: Poa annua; assembly: GCA_026929855.1. Lineage (NCBI taxonomy): Eukaryota > Viridiplantae > Streptophyta > Magnoliopsida > Poales > Poaceae > Poa > Poa annua. The sequence continues at coordinate 76,560,889 of CM049430.1, read as the reverse complement.
AGCTCCTGGGGTGGCATCCACCGTGCACACTTGAATAACCTGCTGACTGCGCGTGCTGCGCACCCTGCACCTATACTCTCCCTTGCTATCCACGGACGAACCCCCACTGCGAAGTATAGACGCGACTTGGGAGGCGACGCAGTCAGAGCAATAGCACGCCACGTCTAACTCCCTGACGGAAGCAAACGGATTTATAATACCCGAGGCCGACGCTGGCGTGGATTTGGTTGCTGATGATGACGCGGGAGTCCAGGATCCCGCGAGTGACACGAACGCGATCTTGACTGTTGATGGAGACGCGGGAGTCGAGGATCCCGCGAGTGATGCAGATGCGATCTTGACTGTTGATGAAGACGCGGGAGTCGAGGATCCCGCGAGTGACGCAGATGCGATCTTGACGCCCATGTTCGTCGATCGGACTGGGCTCACCACGTGTAGAGTTCCCAACTGGTTGATCAAGAAACGGAAACTGTCAAAGGTCAGATCCATACCTGAGTTTACACATGCGAACGCTGATCGCTCCGCAGGCGAGTGCGGGACGAACTCGAAGGTCCCGAGTGCGTATGGCTTCTTCAAATCCAGGGGATCCCGTGATGGCCCTGTTGTTGCTGTTGTTGATGGAGCCGCCGACTACGTTGATCCAACGCCCTTCTTTCCCACAGACGGCGCCAATTGACGAGGGATTAACTCGACAACTCCCATGGTGATGTACCTAGGGTTGTATTGATAGGAAGAATATATGGGTGTTGGCGAATTCGGACGGCTGACAATGCTCGTCGGATTTATATTATCGATCTCACAATATGAATACAGAGATACCCGGCGAGTTGTTGCCTCGCTAGGGTTTCAAGTATAAGATTGCACCTGGTCTTTCACCTCCCTCCTGACCCATATATATAGAGATTCATATCTCAGGAGTTCGAGTACGGCTAGGATTACATCTGTTAGATACCTAAGTCGGCACGAAATCGCCTAATTTGTTCCATACTCCAGCCCGTATAAAACCCTTCGTCTTCTTCTTTACATAGGCCAACGACTGGGCCTTGTAGAAAACCAGCCTTTAATATAGCCTGCTGGGTGTACATATCGGGTATAACCACATCATGGGGTGAGTAATGTTTTTGTCCTGCATCGGCTTAGCTATTGCTACGAGTTTCTCATATACTTATTTCTTGCCATTTGTACTTGTTTCTTTTTCATTTTTTGTTTCTTCCACTGTGTGCAGTAGCTATGCAAAAGGCAACTGTGGCATTTTATGAATTATATTAGTGTGGTGATAAATTATGAGTTAAATAAAACACCCTATATTGGAATAGGTAAATCATATCATTGTGTTGCATACAAAATTGATGCTCCGATCCGATGGAATTATTTAGGGCTTAGCATCCTTCGAGTCGATCTCAATGTAGGCCTCGTGATAGCTCTAATTTGACACTTGACCAAGATTATGTTTTTACATGATCGTTAGAAGTAAAACAAAAATACCACAAAAACGAAGATATAGAAAAAGAGAGTGCCCTATATAAATGAAAACCACAGCCTAGGTGGTAAATCAGATTATGAGACGGAAGGAGGTATGAACAGTCCACACATCAATTTTGTTGTTATAAATACGAAATAAAGATGATGAATTCTTGTCACATTAAGTTATGAATTAAGAGCATCTTAAGCGGGCACCCTGAACACCCCCATCACGACATATGCATATCACATACATTGTTTGGTTTTGGAAAAAGAAAATATACGCACTTCGATCTACAAAATTGAAAACAAAGAAACAACAAAAACAACCGAATTTATTGGAAGTATACACACATAAGCCAATTATTTTGAGGTTATGAATCATACTCAAGTTAAAGAAAAACTGTAAGCAAAAGAGAGAAGATGCATTGGTACTTATATGTTTTTTTGTTTCAAAAGGATAGTGCTCTTATTGATTTTCTTCAAATTTATAGTTGATTTGTTTAAAAAATAGAAAAACTTATATGTCCTCTGTCCACCCCAGCTTATACTAATACATCATGCATACTTACAATGCTACTTTTACCATTCTGAGCCCCCACAAAAGTTTGCCATTATGAGCATTGCCATTAGGAAACAGTCAGGCCAAATAAATGATTTTAAGGAAATACAACCGAGTGCCAGGGCAACTCGATAATCCAGCTTTTCATCATAGGAATCCACAGTCCAAAGCTGTGACCAGAGAGCATCACGACCGTATCGACAATACAATGCGCTATGACCGATCATAGAACACAAAGATAACAAAAGAAAATCACACGATCCTTTCCAATTCCCTCGCGTAGCCAAGGGTCTGGGTGATCACCGGCGCCGCCGGTATCTCCTTACAGGGCTGGGACTCCTTCACCTTCTGGAAGAAGACCGAGCCGTTCTTGACATCCCACTCGGGGTGTTCCTGTAGACAAAACATAATACTTAGTCTGCAGTGAATATCACATAACTCACATGGAGACATGGGAAATAGAAGGGAATGCAATCTACCTCTGCGATGTACTGTTGCAGTTCCTGGTCAGAACTGAACATAAACATTTGCTTCGCATCACTTATTGACAAGTAATCATACCCCTTCTCACTGCATCCAGCGATTTCATCTCTGCATGCATTCAATATCATAGTAAGGGTCTGCATGAAGTGCACATTAATAGATCAAACACGAAGCAGCAGCAACAGAAACCCGCTTACCTAACTGTTTTCGCAAGAAGGTCCATGAAGTATACATAGGTTTCATGTGGGACTGCCTGTCGAGCAGTTAATACTCGGTTGTAGGCGCCCTCCATGAAGGACTGCTCAAGTTCAACAGCGTGCTTGATGCAAAGATTATCTAGTGCTTTGGCAGGCAGAAGCTCCAGCTCAGTGTGGAACTCTGCAATTCTATTTTGGACCAACAGCCTCAGAAGATTAAGCCCCAAAATTGGGTATTCCTCCGGTGACGGGGGAATTATGCCACTGTATGAATTAGCAAGATTTAGTAAGATATAGGATGAGATATGCCGAACAAAAATTCCAACATGCTGCTGGATAAAATATTCATGGACATGTCTACATGACGCTTACAAGTTAGTTATGAAAAATATTCTGAACCTCATAATGCAGATGTCTAACATCGAACAAGAAGTGAAAATAACCGCGCTAGCAAAAAAAGAACCATTACCAGTCTGGCAAGTACATTACAGCTAACCGCTAACTTAACCGTTAGTTGCTAACACATATTTCCCAGAAAGCACCTTTTTTTTAGTTGACACTAGCCTACTGAACCTACCAAGTTGACAGTACACAACTCATGCAAGACTCACTCAAAAAACTCACTTATTGGGTTTAATTCACAACAAAACCTATCAAATTCTTTGGTTTGACCTTTTTTTTGGCAAGTTTTCTTCGGTTCGACCTTGTTACTGGATAATAAATAAGGCAATGGAAGATGAAAGGAAACCAGGAACAATAGTACACTACACGTGCTGAAATAACCGCCTACCCACAACAGACGGTCAGCACAATGAACTGAAAAAACTAGTAAGAAGGAACTAACCATGCGTCCATGTAATAAGGCTTAAGCTGGCAGAAGTCCCTTTCAAAGGCATCTTGGTCTTCCATTTTCACGCTTAAAACAACCGCATGTTCATAAATGTCCCCTGAAAGGTTTGAGGTTTACTTAGTATTTAGTATTTGCTATGTAAAGGATAACTGCAAGTTGTAGGTAGAAATTTGCTGCCTGAATGCTGAAAGAAAGGTTGCTGCTATATAGTTCGACTATGACACTACAGACAGTTCGCCCCCAAAGAAACAACACGCAGGTTACAAAAGTTAGCATAATTGTTAACGTGTGTGTGGCTACACATATTGTCAAACACATACTGATGAACCGTAAGACGTTGGTACTTCTACATCAATCTAAGGTCTAAGGAGCAATATTACCCAGAGTTTGCATTATTAATATTAACCAACAGCGAGCATACACATAATCGCGCGCGCACGATTTGCTAGACTGGCAACAGTTCATCCGAGGAAGGCAACGCAATCTTACTCGCGATTTTGAGCTCCTCCACGGCGTTGGGCGTCTGCTGGAACGACGGCGGAAGGCTGGGGAACTTGGTGAGGAGGACCTGCAAGAAACGAGACGAGGGCCGCGTGTCAACAAGTCGATCCGCATAGGAATTCCACCTCTCACCCGGGGAGCCACGGATCCGAAACCCGGTAAAAATCGAGTCTTTCGGCCTCGAATCGAACGAAATCTCTAAAAAGAAGGAAGACGAGATCCGTCGAGGCGGCGGAGGGGCGGGGAGGCGCACCTTGAGCTGGGAGAGGAGGTTGGCGCAGACGTCGAGGTCGGTCCGGGCGTAGGCGGCCTTGAAGCGGGCGAAGAGCTGCGTCACCTCCACTAGCTTCGGATCCATCGCCGGCGGCCGGTCGAGCTCCTCTGTTCTGTTCTCGCTTTCTCTCTCTCTGCCGAGGATTCGAGGTTCTGGTGTGGTGAGCGTGGGGAGGAGGCTTTGCGTGCTGGGTCGGGTTGGGCTAATATTGGACCTTCTGGTAGGGTAGGCGAGGGCGGTTAGGGATCGGGGTTTGGGCCTGGTACAATTCAAAGCGGAGTTCGTATCGGGCACGCACTCGGACATGTGGATCCGCCTCCTGGCCTCAACAGGCAACATGGGATACAAAATCTTAGAGAAACAAGGGCATCTTCAGTAATTGCGCCCCGCCCAAAACATCGCTGTTTTTTTGCCACCGCGGCGCCAAACGGTGCTAATCTGAAACTTGGGGGCGCGGTTCCCAGTTGGACCGAGCTCAAGTTTCGGCCCATGCAATTCAAAAATGGTGTAAAAAATAAATTTGACGTAAAACAGAGACAATTTCATATAATTTGGCGCAAACTTGGCGATTTCATTAATTTAGGCCATTACATAGGCGATTAAACTAAAAAACTTAAAACGACTAGTTGTTGAGCATTCCCAGCCTTGCCGCGATCGCCTGGCTGTAGTCGCCGGCGACAGCGTCGTCGCCCTTGCGGCTGTTGCGGTGGCTTGGGCCGGCGTCGTCGTACCACTTGCTCATCTGCAGGGTACGCACGACCTGGTCCTCCTCCTCGTCGTCCTCCTCCTCCCTGTCGCTCGGGTCGAGGATGAAGTACGGGATCAGATTCGGCTGCGGCGGGGGAGGGAGGTGCGCTGCTCGCGCTCTGCACGGCGGCGCATGGCCTCGACGAGGATCTGCCGCTGCTGCTCGACCTCCTGCGCGGTGAACTCGCGCAGGCTCCAGCTCTCGGCGAAGTCCTCCGCCGCCGGCTGGACACATCCTTCAATCCCGGCCACTCCTCCTCCTGCTCCTCCTTCGGCTCATGCTTCGGCTCGCGCTTGGGCTTGACGAGGCGGGAGAAGAGGCCGGCCGGAGACGCCCAGCTCCGCTGGCGCGGCTCACCGTGAAGGAGATATGCCCTAGAGGCAATTAATAAAGTGTATTTCTTTATCATATCTCGTTTGTTCATAATGTTTTTGTGTCATGATATAACCGTATTAAGTGGAAACATTAATATGGGTGTGATGCGTAAACAACTAGATCCCTAGTAGCCTCTACTAAGACTAGTTTCATTGTGCGATCGATGATCAAGGTTTCCCGATCATATGGCATGGTGCCGGTCGGCAATGGAAGTCATATCGCTGGAGAACGATGTGATGGACATACCCATATTTGGAGGACGTAGTCATTACGCCTTTGACCGTGAGACCAACTCTTATTGTTATTTCTGAAAGATATTTTGATTGCACCAAACATCGTATCTTAATTAGTATGCAATAACGGTGATACTTTTGGGTATCGAAAAGGAGTAGTTGAGACGAGGGGTCAAGAGCGGGATTTGCCAGTCCGCATAGCAGGATAGATACTCTAGGTCCCACTCGGTGAGATTATGTCTAATGAGATTGCAAGCATGTGACCAGGTCACGGAGACATGAAGTCATAGACGATTAGAAGATAGTGTTGTCGGTAACGAGGTCAAGCTAGATATGAAGATATCTATAATCGACGCTCGGACACGCTAAGTATCGCCATGGCAAAAGGTTTAAGATTTTACGTTCAGGTTTGATAGATGAAAGTCATTCGTTATATCACAGGGATTAATTCATGGGGTCCAGTCCTACGAGTTAGTCATTGATTGGAGAGGAGTCTCGGTCATACCTCTTATTATATCGAACCGCTAGGGTAACACACTTAAGGGGTTTCGGCAAGACAACCGGAAAGGAAAGAGATCACCGGGAACGTCCCGGGAGAGGTCCGATGGAGATCGGGCAGCGACGAAAGAGTTTTCGGAGTTAGAATAAATTATATATAATATGTTTGATATTAATTAGTGTACTTAATGTCTAAATATGATTTTATATATTTATTTTTGAATTTATTTAGTCTGATTTCCCTAAATGAGCCTTCTGGTCGAAAGAAGGCCCAAGAGGGGGAAAATTCCCTAGGGGAATTCGGTGGGAGCAATGGGGCCGACCCAGGTGGGCCAAAAGGGGCCCACCAGGGGCCGGCGCACCATGTGCAGCCGCACCAGGCATGTGGGGATAGTCCCACATTGCCTGGTGAGGAGGTTGGCTCCCGCCTGGGAGCCTATATAGAGGGGCTCCCATGGCCTTTTGATTCACCAATTAATTCCACAATTCTCTCTCGATTTCGTGATTCCCTTTGTCGGAGTTGCGCCGAGTTGAGAGGGGGATCTCTTACACCATAGCCCGCTGCCGCGCTGCTGGCGTTCCGGTCCAAGTCTTTCGCTGCTCGTACTGGACTGGAGCTTCAGAGGTCGTCGTTTCCACCGTACGTGTGTAACGCCCTGCGAGGTGCTGCGCTAGCGGTGCTCGGAGGTCTGCTTCCTCTACACGACCTTGAGGTCGGCTTCGTCGGTCTTCATCGACAACGTTTGTGCGGGAACGTAATCCCTGCTTTCGGTCTACAAGGGTATGTATAACGATCTCCGTTCATACTACTATATCTGCATATAATAGATCTTGGAAGGTTTTAAGGATATCGTTGCTAGGATTTTTTTTGTTTTTTGCACACGATCCCCTTCACACCGATGTGGAGGGCGCCGCTGCGCAGGGGGGCTGGGCGCCCGGAGTTGAGGATCGGAGGGGTCGAAGAGGAGGGCGTCGTTCGTTTACCTGGAGGCACCGAGCATGTGCCGAAGGAGGAGGAGTTCATCCGCGCCGCCGAGGAGGAGCTATTGCCCATGCACCAGGGCGCCCAGGCCGGCATGGTGAGCCGGGGCTCGTTGCCGGCGGCGATGTTGTCGAGCACCCACTACAAAGTGCGGTGATCGCCACCCCACCACCGCATGTGGCCGTGCACGTTGAAACGGCCCTCCACCGGACCGTTGCTGCCGCGGTCGGCGAGCTCCTCCTCGCGGCGGCGCTGGAAATACGCCGTCCAGAAGGTGTCGTTGCCTTCTGGCCTCCAGCGCGGGTCTGCGGCCTGCTTCGGCGTCAGGCTTGCCCGCACCTCGGCGATGGCATAGTCACGCTCGATCTCGATGGGGACGGGCGGCACCGGCACCCCTCCGGCGCTCAGTGCCCAAGCCCGCGACCGGCGGAGGCGCCGGGCACGCGCATGTTTGGAGGACATGGGTATGCGGCGCTGTAGAGCGCCCACGCCTCCTTCTTGCGGAGCCAACGGCACCCCCAGCCGTTCTGCGTGGCGGCGTCCATCTTCTTGACGCCTTCTGGGTTGCGACGGTGGAGGGGAGAGAGTGTGGGTGTGAGGAGAGGCGGCGAGAGAGGAATGGCGATGGGCGGCGAGGCTGGGGGTTTTCTATAGCGCCGTGCGGCCAGGCGAAGGGGCGAGCGGTGGGTGGCCATTACTGTGCGGCACGTTCCATTAACTCCGGCAGCCTTTGACTGGGGGAGATCACTGGCCGCCCGCCACGCCATTACTCCGGCAGACTTTGACCGACGCCGGAGCCGAGAAGACAAGCACGGGTGGTTTCTTCCGCACCATTTTCTCCCGCGTTGCTGACAGCGCTGGCCCGCGTCGCATTTCGCGCCATTTCGCCCCCCAGGCCGAACCCAGTGTGCTGGGTTTCGCCTGGGGGCGTCGGCGCTATTTTTCGCCGAAATGACGCTAACTAGGCTTCTGGGGGGGCGGCTGGTGAAAAAATGGCGCTTTTTTTTTCCTTCCGCCGGCGCCAAAAAGGCCTCCCGGGGGGCGCTTGGGGGGTGGCGACTGGAGATGCCCTAACCAAACCTATGTTCCTACTCCTATGGACCCATAATTTAAGAATAAACTATTTACGCATTATTTTAGAGAAAGACATGGCGATGGAGATGACTATGATGATGATTTCCCCTTCGACAGGGTGTCCGGAAGAGTTTCAGAATCCTTCCGAACTAGGTTTCGAGGTGGCATAGTGGGAATTTTGTTAGATATTTTCTCAGTAATTAGGGTTTTTTTCTCGGGGATAGGGAAAGATGGGCACGGGGTGGCGCACGGGCATGCCGCCACCCTAGTGGACCCCTCTGCCTACCCGTGGTGCGAGAAGATTGTCTCCTAGTTTTTCGCAGATTTTTCAAGAATATTTTTAATAGGATTTCTCGAAAACAGGAACTGGTCATCTAGCTAACAGGTTAGTTCATAAAATGTATCAAAATAATATAATAATGCAATATGAACATGTAACAATGCTAGAAAATAAGTATGTAACATTAAAAATTATATATACGTTGTAAACATATCAAGCATCCCAAGTTTAATCCATGTGCTCGTCTTCGAGTAGGTAGATGATAATTAAGATAATTTTTTAAATAACATGGTATTTAACACAATTTCAATACACAATTGCAATCAAGATATGAGCTTCTTGTGAAGACACACCGACTTGGTGTTCAGACTGGTGTGTTAGTCAATCTCAATCAACATATAAGCTTCTTGTGAAGATACACCGACTTTGTGTCCAGACTGGTGTGTTAGTGCTAATTAGCCACGGTTATGATCGTGTGCGCGACGTGATTTGGATCAAAGGGCTGAAGATGGAAGGATGCACGGGTACACAAAGCACCCAGTTGCACAGGATATGTTGCCTCTCTCATAGTCTCCTTAAACCGAGTTAATTGCAGAAAACCATTATTATTGTGCCTAGTGTTTTAAAAAACCACCATATTTTCAATTTTTAGCAAAAAACATGCTTTTTCGGTCTGACAGTCGCAAGGAACACTGATCGGACGTTTTCTGCGTTCTAATTTAATTTTTGACCAGCGGACCCAGTGTCAGGCTTACGTGACGAAAAAGATCTTTACAAATTATATCTTCTAATTCCCCGTCCCTTGGTCAAATCCCCAGTGCTAGAGCTCGGCCGAAAAATCCCGTCGCTGGAGAAATTCCCCATGGTGGGTGCGGGCTGCTCGGCCATGTTTTGGTCAAATCCAAGTGCGAGAGCTCGTTGCCGGAGATCGCCGAAGAAATTCCCCATGGTGGCACTATGTTGCTACTGCACGGACTCGCACAACCGCTTGCACGGTAGCTCGTACGGCCGGCGCGCGGACACACAACAACTAGCATGGCTGGCGACGGTGACGGCGCGGCCTCGCAACTGTGAGGACGGGCCGCGGCGGCGTGGACTCCAGGACAGCGAGGGCGGACGGCGGCGAGCTGCGAGGAAGGGCCTCTGCGGGGGCAGGGGCGAGGGCGGAGCGAGGCCATCCCGCACCACCTACTGGGCGGCGGCGACGGGCTCGGGAGCAGCGCCGGCGCGGCCTACCGAGGCGGAGATAGAGGCGGGCACGCGCGGCGGGCCGGCTGGAGGTCCTACACGCGTACTTGCAGCGGCGCCGGGCGCCAGGATCTCCGTGACGTCGCCACCTGCCGGAGCGCGAGGAGCCAGAGGCCAACGGCCGCGTTCATGTCGTCTTCCACCGCCGCGCCGGTGAGCTCGGCGTTCCTGACGATGGCGGAGCTGCCGGACGGGAGACCACTGGTCGAGCTCTTCGTTGCCGAAATCGGCGCGGCAACTCATAGCTAATCCGTGCAAGCCACAGACCTCCTCCGGCTCCTCGCGCCCGCTCCTTCAATTCTGGCGATTCCGCGCCCCCATCAGCATCCTCGACACCTCCGCAGAGCACGAGCCACGGGAAAGGGCGCGAGGCCGCCACCGCGGAGCATGGCAAGGCCACGACCGCGGACGAGGTCCTGCAATGGGGAATCGTTCGTTTTCTGGTCCACGTTTTGCAAAATAAACCAGATTTAAAATTTCTATACCGCATAAACCAGATTTAAAATTTCTATACCGCATGTGTCCTTTGAACTTTCCTTGTTGTGCCACGTCAGCCTGACAATGGGGTCTAATAGTCAGATTCATCATTACAACGGGCTCAAAAAAATATTAGTGTTCCTTACGAAAAAAAATGAAAACATGGTGATTTTTTGAAACACTAGGCACAATTATGGTGGTTATTTGCAATTTTCTCCCTTAAACCATTTCGTGGAAATACAACAAACTGGTAACATAAGCCATATGTTAAGCCCAACATGATTTCACAACAGTTAATAATGCTACCAAACTGGCAAATCCACAGTACCATTCAGGAGACGCAGACAGCTTTGTTACCAGTACAACCAATAATCAACGACCAACAGAGTTTAGGACTAAGCTAAAATTTTCTCACCAACCAGCTATGAGGCGGGTGCAACAGATCCTAGCGCGATGAATTAAGCAAGCCGACCATTCGCCGACTAAGCCAACTTTCTGTAAAATAGAATCGGGACACCAAATGAAGCAAATAATCTAAGAAGCATATAAAGCAACCTAATGTCACCCGGTAGCTGCTGCTGTTTGTCACTTGTCAGCAACCTTCCGAGCGCACTTCATCCACCCAATATCACCCAATGGTCCAACCCAACAATCAGACTGGTTCAGTGTTCACCTAGCACATCGATGCTCTCGGAATGATGCCACAAAAGAGAAGATGTCACTGGCAGCGGGAATCTCTAGTGCCAAAGGTTGTAGCATGGAACCTTTGATGGAGCAGGCTTCTCGTTGCTGCAGATGGCGTCTTTGAATGCATCCATTAGTTGTGCCACCAGGCTAGCTGGGTCGCCGATGAAAACATCCACGAAGGCGCTCACAATGCGCCTGTCCTTTGCCGATGCCTTCAGGCTGAACCAGGTGAGGAATTTCACGCGCAAGTCCTTGTCCATGTGTCCTCCGTGCTCCAGCCATCTGATCACCTTCACACAATACTCGTATTGTTGCTCCACATGGTTTTTGCAGGCAGAATCAGGGGTGCTGCTTAGCCAGTCGGGCTTGTTGGGAACTTCTGAAGGAGAGGAATTGGAGCTAGTGAACGGTACGATTTCCGAGGTTGGTGGCAGCTGGCTTTCATCATTGTCGCTTGCACCGTCCAACCTTGCAATCTTTGCCCGCTTGCAATACCTATCAGGGGACCCATTGTTCTCACTTGAGTTTGTAGAACCCTTTGGAGACTCATATTGGATGGCCCTTTGTTGCTTCTGCACAATCAACTCTTTTTTCTGATACTGTGGCACATCCTCTTTGACACACATGCTCTCAGAATTTTGAGTTGAGCATTGGCTGCTGCCACGGTGGTCAAGGCTCCGTGTAGAGCATTTTCCCTCACATTCACCGAACCCCTGTGTCCTTCCAAAAGGCAGAACCTTGAAGAAATATTCTGTTGAAGGGCTTAAACATGAAAAAAGGTTCCTCGTATTTGGCCTCAGTATGTGGTATGTGGGCTCTGCTGGATAGTTGAGTTCTTTGGCACTTCGGTGCCAAACTCTGCAACCATCAATGTCCTCCTTACTGATATCCTGATATTTCAATACCATAACCAAAGAAAATGGAGTGATCTCCTCGAAAATGATTTGGGGTTGGGGACCTGCAGAAGTAAATACCATCTGTCAGCATACAGATTTAGAGTCTGCGACATTTGTAAAGAAATCTTATAAGAAAAATGCATTTTCAGATGGATGCAATTAAGGCTAGTTCTACAAGGATGAGTTTGCAGAGTGCGGCTGCTGTTAAAGTCAAGCATACAAACTTACCTAGGGGTTCCCGATTATTGTTTGCCTCGAGCACCAAGGTGCTTCCCAATGTAGAGTCCACTATTTCTAGTGCGGAAGAACAGAGTTTCTGAACATCAGCACCACAACTAAGCCGGTTCACGAGGCCCCGGCCGATGACTCCAGAGACTTGATCCAATGCACCCCCAATTTCCTTCTTAAGCATTTTCACAGCTGAGCTAATTATGTTGGACAGTTCCCGGTAATGTTCCGATCCTTTCAACATTTTATGGCTCAACGATAGACGCTCACATAGTACATCAGTTCTTCTAGCTTCCCTTGCGACTGCTAGTTGTTTCCGCAGATTCCTGCAACAGGTAGTGTGCAAAAAAAGACATTTACTATTGGTGTAGAAATGTAAATAGCTACAATATTTGTAACTTGAAAGGGATTGACTGTCGATGGTGTTTCAAATCACCAATCTTAAGCCACTTTTTTTCTATGGAAATTCTCAACTGAAAGATGAAAAGTGTACATACTGTCATGATAAAACTAGCAAAAAGAAGAAAACTAAGAGCCTGCCAAAACTCCCTAACCCATAGTTTAATTGTCGCCAATTTAACTATCAAATTTTTGCTTCGAAATAAGTACACAACTGTTAGGAGTATTGAGTAGATTGACACAACTCTCGTCCAAATTTCTCAGGTAGTTATGGACATCACAGTTGACTGCAATCTGTTTAAGAGCAAGCACCACACTGCACCTACTCGTAGCATGAAGGATATTATTCTTGATTTAAAAATCCTATCTACAACTTATATTCATGCATGTTTAAATGAAAAATAGTCAAGAGATTACCTCATTAACCAGTTGATCTTCCCGCAGCAAACACAGTAGAAACTACCATCTGATTTGTTGCACGTGTTCTTCATAATGCCAGCCTTTTTATTCTTTATAGCACACCTTAAATGACATGACAATCCACATGAAATTCCGCTATACGGATTATCAGAGCTGCAAACCAACCATAAGCTAGGATCCTTGTTTTCATCATATTTATAGCAGATGCAGCAAGAGCAGCGCTTGCAATATGTATCTCCTCCATTTAGGGTGGCTTGACATGCAACATTTTTGCATATCAAACTTCCAGCAGGGGCCTCTCTGCATATTGACAAATCCGAGTTTACACTTTTAGTTAAATGATGTGGTTGTTCCCCATTTGCTTTCTTTTGCACTTCATCTTTGTTGTTCTGGCCCAATGATAAAGCATTTGAATTGTCATCCTTCAGCTGACTGTTCCTTTTTAAAACTAATTTTAACAGGTTGGAAATCATCTTAGATTTTGGAACATTGGTGTATTTCCTCTCCTTGCCCAGCTCAGCACAGATAAGCTCAAGAAGATCCCTACGGCTCCAGCACTGAAGAATCTCAGCAGCACTTTGTGGAAACCTTGCAACTTCATACACTAATTCTCTCTTGTCTTTCAGACTCATCCCGTTTCGTTTTTCTAGATCCATCACAAATTCTGGATGAAGAAATCAGTTGAAGCAACTGGTGACTATTTAATTGACATAAAATTCATAAACAGAATGCTGTGGAAGGAGAGAACAAAGATACCAATAGAAATGTATAAAAACATGACATATCGTAATATAATGATGTGAATAAAATGAGCATTGACACTGCTGCATAAAGAAATTGACACCTGTTTTTGCACACACTTCTAACACCAGAACCAAGGCATGGACGGACCCTTATCAGGTATCATTGACTGAAGGATGTGCAGTAGACACTTTTTTAATTCCAGGTTAAAATCAAACTCATGCCATAGTTAGAGGTTAAGAAGTGGACCTTTTAAAAAAAATCAGCTGACAAATAGTATCAGAGAAGGATAACTACTTTCCTATAATCTTTATTTTCACTTAGACTAAACGGAACATTATTTTCTACACTGTTTCACTATAAACTTAGACTCTTTAGTTTAAAAAACTTAGACTCTTTAGTTTAACTATAAACTTATGCAGCACACCATTATCGTCTACACAGTTTTACTAATCTACAATCAATCAATGGGGTTATTTCCATTTTATCATGTGTACACTTCACCATCACCTCAATTATTACAAACTAAATACCCTACAAGGAGCTTAACAGGGTAAGACTTCATTGCACTTACATAACTGAACATGCATTCACTTCCTGCCAATCCTCGATCACACAACACGAAACACAATTACCTAAACCGAACAGCGTTTAATTATCGTCGACTCTTAAATCAACCAAAATTCAATTAGCTCAATCAATCTCGTTAGACATCTCATACAATCCATGGTTGGCACTACAGCTTAAACATCCAAAACTGCAACATACCATCCTACAGATTTTCAAGGAAACATTGAGGGTAAAGATCCAATTGCCCAACATATCGAAGATTACTAAACTGTGAATCCATGCAAATAGCGCAACACAGATGAAACAACAAACAAACAAACAAACAAACAAACAAACAAACAAACAAACAAACAAACAAACAAACAAACAAACAAACAAACAGAAGTGGGGAAAGACAAAGTAGAGATTAGAATCACATTGGCCGCCTTTAAGGGGTTAGCTATTTTCATCATCTCAACCGCCCTTCAGATGGATTTGGCACAGGTCACGAGTGTCAAAACCTACCTCCAGTTCCAGGAGAACAGGAGAATTTCTTCAATGAATGAAATACTTATTGCTTAATCTTTTGGCAAGACACACAATGGATAAATTCCGTGCAAGTTTTCTGATTTAGGAAGTACATTTCACCACAGGTCAGGTATTTAGATTTGGTAAAAAAAAGTGAAATTGACAATTCTCGACAATGGGCACAAGAGTTCTGCTTTCGCCACAAAAACATTAATTTTCCAAAAAAAAATTGGTTCAGTAGTTGTGAAGCAGTAATCTACCATGTTATAGCTCATGGTGCAGTGGTAAACTTTTTCAACATTATACTTGTATGACCCTCAGTTCGAACTGAGATGGATAATTTTTTTTTCTGTTTTACTGACTGACATGTCAATGGTACAACACCCACTAGAGAAAGTAGACGAAATAATTGAATAGGTAGGGCTCAAACTCAAGACTAAACGGTTGAAAACTATAAAGCCATACCATTAGGCTGGGCTACCTCCTTCGTTTACATCACATGGCTTATCCAGCTAATAAATCTTCGAGTGTCAAACTTTAAATATAGTGCAAAAAATACTTGTTTCGAAATTTCTGAGATTTAGGGAAATATATACCATTCTTGCTGGGACCAAAAACTTTAAAACGAAATTAAATATTTTCTCGAGAAAGGCTTCTTGTTTCTCTGTTGGAAATTCACACCTCCCAAATTGATTGTTTAACTGACACTGAAGGATAGGTTTGGGGATTAGTCACAAATGTGATTGCAAAACATCAAATTCAGATATAACTTCCAATTGAGTAACTGTAATTACGGACCATTATACATTATAAGCCTGCCTTATTAGGTTACCTACTCTCCCTATTTATAGCTAGGGCTCGCTGCCTTTGGCTTCCCTTCTATTCATGCCGCTGCAACTCATGCACATGCCATTCCAGCCTTTGCCCCTCTCTACCCTCCTAAGTCCTCTATAGCTGCCTCTCCTCCTACAGTACTACCTTATCTGAAGAGGAGGAGCTCGAGGGCAAGGGATCCCATGATTGAGAAGGCTGAACAAGGATGTACATTTATCCTTGGTGTATCAGGGAAGTATCTGGAATTTTTATAAAAACGAATTAATTTAATAAGACCAGATAGACATCAGTTTCGTATCAGTATCCAATAAGTACCATGGTATCGTTGTGGTAGGACAGCTAATTTAGGAATAAATTTGATTGGAACCTCCCTGAATGTCGCATTATAAGAACTTTAATCTTGGCTATCAGGTCAGATTTAACGGTGTGGATTGCTCGTGCCACTCAAAGATGTTATGATCTGAGATCAAGTACCAAATAATCCAAGCGATCCTTTGAAGAGATACCAAATGCTGTTGTCGTTTGTTCTTGGCCATCCAAAACCGACCCAGTGATCAACATCAATAGTACCAGTGCTCCTATTTATGGATAATTCTAATTCTATATTTTCCACACACTTATAGGGAGTTCTACGTCTGAACACTACACTAAGGGAAATCTAGAGGACTGAAACGAGTGAGCAAAATAGAACATCAAAACTTCTGAATACGTGGGAAATGTGGCACGCGGTACTGCCAAATTATACTTAAGATGGACTTCATGATTATGTCCACACATGCAAACTCATCTATCTCGGTACCTTACTTTATACGAATAATAAGCATGGTTAGGCAAGTAAAGGAAACACATGACAAGAAATCAAAGCAAAACATGACAAGTTAGCAGCATTCCCAGCCGCAAAAACAAAATTACCAGGAAGACAGAGAGTACCAAACCAATCAGTGGCGTCTCTTCTCGCTGCAGTTGGATCTCTACATCAACAAAACTATCATCAATTGAAGTGTATGGACACAGGCAAACAGTTTCCAATAATCATACACAATAATTAATAGGAAATAAATCGCTAACACTGACAGAGAGGAAATGGGCCTACCATACCATGTGAAGCAGAGTGGACGGTGTTTCTTGAGCAAATCCAGTCAACTTGGCTCGCCACGTTCCTCTACAAGGAGCAAAAAAGCAGAACATCACATCACCTTTTGTTCTTGGACGGTGCAGAAAGATAGTAGTGTAGGAAGATTCAGACATCAGAAAGACGCAACAGGGCAGCAGCATTGCCGGTTCATAATTGTTTAAGTATATACCGAACGGAATACATAAACTCCAGGAGACTGAGTTGTTTGGGATAAAATAAAACCAACTTCAGGTTCAGAATTGGAACAAATCCAGCGAATTACAGGAGATCGGCATCGTTTCGGTCCACAAGAATCGACACAGACAAGAAACTAGCACACAAGAAGAACAGCATTGCCTAAGCGACGCATCCCACCCACGCGAACCCTAGGGAAACCGCAAGAAAGAACCCAACGGCTAGAACAACCCTAGATGCGGTCGGATGACACTACGCGGCCTAGATGGGGGCCAAGAAACGACACCACGCGCGCCCCAAGAAACAGCATTGCACACTCCATCCAGCCTCTGATCCGAGGACGAGAATCCTACCTTTCGAAACACGCGAGAACCCCCAAAGAAGAGAAATCTCCGAGGAAGATAAAAAAGTGGGGGCGGATAGATAAATCGTGAGCGAGCGAGCGAGGGAGGGCGAGGACTATGGCTGCAGCGGCGCCCTCTCCTCCTGCCGATGCATCGGTGGTGGACTGGTGGTGGGGCTGGACCGCTGGAGAGAGAGAGAGAGAGAGAGAGAGAGGGAGAGGAGAGTCAGATGCAAAGGCCAAAAGCTGACGATGCAGGATTGCAGGGCCGTTTTGCGGGGTCGTTTCCCGAAGTGGCATCGGAACAAGCGATACGAAACAATGATGAGATTTAGGGCACAGACGGGAATAATGGGCTGCATCATGTTTATGTCCCGGTACGCGAGTGCAATTGAAGCCTGCTTGAACTCGGGTCGAGTCTGGCCCTATGATATCGGGCTAACCAAAATTGGGCCAAAAGCAACTGAAGATCTCAACCATCTGAAAAAACAATTTCCCAAAAAAATTCTGAAAAAACTGTTATGTCGACAATGGTGGCTCCTATTCGTCGGCTTTATCTCGCTCGTGTCGTCCTACGTGCGACTCCATATGATACATGCAGTTGAGCTTCTTTATGCCCCGTGCTAGATTTGTAGATGGCAATCTTTGTGCCTTCTCCATGTGCAAGCTTTGGCATTCCCTAGGGTGAGACGACGAGTTGTGGAGTGTCACGGTGTGCTCTCTCTATCCTCCTCCTCTTCCCTCAAAGTTAAATGTAGAGGAGCTATTGGGGCCTAGTTTAGTTTTCTACATGATGTAGATAACATTTGTGACGTCCTAATTTGCGTCGGCTCTACTTTTTTCGTCTTTTGTCTCCTCGACGCCCCATTGTTCTGCCTAACTCTATGGATAGAGAGATGGGGAAGGCATGGTGACTTATAGGAACGGGATTGCACACAAGGGTTTTCAACTTTGGATCTTGCTACGGTGGCAAGATAATACGTGATGCTATAATTCACTAGATGTGAATATGTGTACATGTTACAATGTACGTTAGCCCAAAGGCTCTTAGGAGGCTGGCTTATATAGGCGCCAAGTCTTCTCTTACAAAGAAAAGCTAACCGACCTATTTTGAATTCCTAACTAACACGGGATAAACCCTAACTTGTCCTCTAAGGCGACATTGGCTTGTCTTGGATTCCGGTCGGCTTCTCGGCTTCCTCTTATGCTTCAGCCCACTGGGTCGCCCGATAAGCCGTACACCTTATCACCTCTTGGGACACCCTGATAGAATGGTTTTACTCCTTGTGGTTGCAATACCGATTCAGCATATCCTCTACAAGTAGTAATTGTCAACGAGTTTGATCCGATTGAAAGGCCCATTAGGACATTTTCGATACTCGGAGTGGAGCGAAGTGGGTCAAAAGAATTAAAAGTGTGGGGGCATCACTTAATGGTACTAACGAAAGTGGGCACACAAATATATAATGATATTTTAAATGTGTATATTCAATTTTAAAAAAAACTTGCATAATTTAAAAAAATGTTAATATAAAATAGCTTCGCAATTTCCATAGTTGTCTAATGGTATATCACATGCATCATTCCGATAAGCGGTTCATAAAAATTGTTTTGAAAAGACAGGTAATAGTTTGTTCCTCGTGATGGTTCCCTTCTTTACGGCTGAGGAAGTTCACTCAGCGGTCATTAGGAAGTTTAGAAAATTCGTGTTTAGCTTAGACAAGAACTAATTCTTGTTTAGCTGAGTTATATATATACAGGGAAAATTCTAAATATGTTGAAACACCGTGAAGATGGTGCCGTTTGTCGGCTTTGTGATTCGTAGTCCAAACTTTCCTCTCACAAGGTTTTGGGATTTTCGGTAGCATCCCACAATTTCCTCTTTAAGCATGAGCCAGCTGCTAACGCAGTTTCAAGCCCTGCTTCCCTAGAGGAGATTGACATATACTAGAGGAGAAAAGATTTCCCACTGTGGCCGCCAGTCTAGATTTTCCCCTCGTGGTCTTATCCTCTCGGTTCTCTCCTCCACACGTGAAATATGTCTCCGCCCTCTTCCCTTCTCCTACCCATGCGTCCATCGAGCCTACATGCAATCCATATAATCTTTTTATGTAGTCACTAGATTGTTCATGCCATCATTCTTTCCGTTGTTCAAATGATAACACAATATAATCCCATATTTTAATTTAAAAATAAATCATGCTCAAGGTGGTCCAAACTTTCCTCTCAAAAGGTTTTGAGATTTTCGGTAGCATCCCACAATTTCCTCTTGAAGCATGAGCCATCTGCTAACGCAGTTCCTAGCCCTGCTTCCCTAGAGAAGATTGACACATGATAGAGGAGAAAAGACTACCCACCTATGACCACCAGTCTAGATTTTCCCCTCGTGGCCTTATCCTCTCGGTTCCCTCCTCCGCACGTGAAACATGTCCCCGCCCTCTTCCCTTCTCCTACCCACGCATCCATCGAGACTACATGCAATCCATATAATTTTTGTATGTAGGGTGTGTTTGTTTGGGCTGTCTGTGTCTGGCTGTGGCTGACTGTGAGGCTGTCTGTGAAAAGCTGCGGTGCAGGATAAGCTACTGTTCTGAGTGTCAGTGTTTGACAACTAGTTGGCTGTCTGGCTGTAAACATATGAATTGTCTAAAATAAGCTCAAAGTCATATAACGTCTACTTTTACTGGTATACATGTATAATAAACAATATAGAGATAAGTGAAATTAACTAATATACTTTTATGTATAATACGCATCTAAAATATATAGGTGATAAATAATTTGTCTTGACCAGGTAAGAACTATTAAACATCTAGTAGATAAATCTAGCGAGATATAATTGCCCAAGGTTCCTTACATGCATGGCAGTTTCTTTTTCACTGAGCTGTGCATGCACGGGAGCGTACGAGATAACGTACGATGGATGAACCAGCGACAATATATTAAAGAAAAGCATCAGCCAGGGCATGCGGTAATATATTAAAGAAAAGCATCAGCGAGGGCATGCGGTGGCTTGGCTTATTCCTTGTAAATAAGTAGAAATACATGGGTAAGCTTTGGTACCGCTTCAGTTTAATGAGCAAAAGCTCGGAAAGCACCTGGCGAGGTGCTTCGCTTGGCCTGCCTATTCCACGGGGCGGCTTCCGAAAAGCCAAAAGCCAACGCAGTCCGTTTGGTTCGATTCCTCCACTTATTTTCATGGAAAGCTCAAATAAGCCGAAACAAACACACCCGTAGTCACTCAATTGTCCATGCCATCATTGTCTCCGTTGTTCAAATGATAACACAATATAATCCCATAATGTAATTAAAAAATTAAATCATGCTCAAGGTGGTCCAAACTTTCCTCTCAAAAGGTTTTGAGATTTTTGGTAGCATCCCACAATTTCCTTTTTAAGTATGAGCCAACCTGCCTAGAGTAGATTGACAGAGACTAGAGGAGAAGGACTGCCCACACGTGACCACCATTCTAGATTTTCCCCTCATCGCCTTATCCTTTCGATTCCTCTACTCCACCCGTGAAACAAGTCCCGCCCTCTTCCCTTCTCCTACCCACGCATCCATCGAGCCTACATGCAATCCACATAATTTTTGTATGTAGTCACTCAATTGTTCGTGCCATCATTTTTCCGCCGTTCAAATGATAACATCACATAATGTAATTAGTAAATTAAATCATGTGCTAGAGGATCATTATCGGAATTAATTTGTCAATCAAGTGAGCATTTTTCTTTGCATGTATCAATAGTTTCCTTCAAATCTACGTTTATTAGGTTTCTTAAGCGATTGCTGTCGCAAGGCGCGGGTACTACATTTTAAACGTGGGAGCATCATCTCTGCTGGCACTATATATATCGCATGTCACAACTCACAAGTACGTACAGTCTACCATAGGATGGCCTTGTTTCTAGTAGCATGGGTGTCATGGTTTTCGCTAGTCCTCCTCTCGTTGTATATTTACCAGTTGCTCGGCGACGCCCGCCGGCGTCTTCCTCCTGGCCCTTGGCCGCCGAAACCCCTCATCGGGGACATCCTCGACCTCGGGAAGGCCGACGAGCAGCACCGCACCCTCGCACGCCTCGCCGATCGCTACGGCCCCGTCATGTCCCTCCGCCTCGGCATGGTCCTCACCGTCGTCGTCTCCGCGCCCGAGTCCGTGCGCGAGATCCTCCAGGGTAGCAGCGGCGACAAACTGGCTGGCCGTCCGATCGCCGACGCCTTCAACGCCCTGGGCCACAGCGCCGACTCCCTCTTCGGCCTGGAGCAGCCGGACGGCAAGTGGCGCGCCCTGCGGCGGTTCTCCACGGAGCAGCTCTTCGCGCCCAGGCGGCTCGCCGCGCTGCAGCCCTTGTGTCGCAGCAAGGTACGGGCGCTGCTCGGCGTGGTCTCGGACCTGGCGGAGCGCGGCAAGCCGGTGGAGGTCAGGCACGTGGTGCTCGACATGGCGCTGGGGCTCATGCTCAGCGCCATATACTCCATCGAGCTGGACCCGGCGTCCAGGGTCGTGTTCAGGGAGATCGTGGAGGAGGCCATGCTGCTAATCGGGAGGCCCAACGTCTCCGACCTCTACCCGGCGCTCGCCGTCCTTGACCTGCAGGGCGTTCGGCGCCGGGTTGCCAAGCTGTACGGTGTCGCGTATCGCCAGTACGATGAACAGCTCGCGCGCCGCCGCAGCGGTAGGGACGCCGGCGAGCCGCGCAACGACGACCTTTTGGACGTGGTGCTTGACGCGGAGCACCAGTGGCAGCAGGACGGCTCTGTGCTAACTCGCAAAACCATGAGAGCACTTTTTGCTGTAAGTAGACGCCTGCCTTTAGCTTTTTTTTTGTCATTTATTTTTGCGGGGTATATCTAGAGCTTTATTCAACAAAGTCACTCCTGGGATCATCTGCCAATAGGCTAGTGACCAGGAATGATTGTACAGTTTCAAGCCAACTATTGGTGACCATCAGCGTATAAGCACGCTTAGCACAAAGATGAGCCGATAAATTAACTAATCTACTAACATGAACAATATCAAATGACGTAAAAGTAGATGTAAGCTCTCTAATATCTAAGTAGAATAGGAGCCACAATCGATCTTGAATTGTGACCAGATTTTTAGAGATTAACAACCTCGAGGCAATCCGTTTCCATGATCACATGCGGGTAGCCTCTCAGTTTGGCAAAGACCACTCCATCTCTCATGAATTCTGCTTCAGCTATCAACGTGTCAGTCATTCCCGGGTGTGGCTTGCACTAAGCACCCAACACCGCAGTGGCCGAACGTACAACACCACCAACTCCAGCCGTCTCCGACTCGAAGTTGATGGCACCATCAGTATTTATCTTGGTAGAACCCTAGTCGGGTGGCCGCCAACCATATCCAGGCAAGACTAAATTTGAGGCACTTGGAATTTCAAGAATATCTAGGTCTTCTTGAATCCTTCTCACTGCTGAGCCGGGATCCCATGGTATCTTATCATGTGTCCAGCGGTTACATGAGTGCCAAACAACCCACATAACTGAGATGATCTTCGATCTATTATATGTTTTCAGTTATTTCAGTACGAACCATATACGATACATATACGTGTATTTTAATTAGCATGTAGATTAACTTACTTTGTTCCGTATGTGATCCATATTGAATAACTAAAACATCTTATGTTATGGTAAAAAATAATTCTCTATGTTCAACAAATTTTCCTATAA
The DNA here is from genome assembly GCA_026929855.1 of Poa annua. NCBI lineage: Eukaryota > Viridiplantae > Streptophyta > Magnoliopsida > Poales > Poaceae > Poa > Poa annua. The sequence goes on along the minus strand of CM049430.1, from coordinate 76,538,018 downwards.
TTTATAGTATTATTTTCTTATTGGAGAGATTTGCAAGTGCACGCCTAAATTAATTGTCTTACTGTATTCAGGATCTCTATGGGGCGGGAGCTAGCTCGACCTCTGTTACAATCGAGTGGGCAATGACGGACCTGCTACAAAACCCGGAGAAAATGCAAAAGGTCAAAGAGGAGCTAAAAATGGTGATTGGCGAAAAGGTGGAAATGGAAGAATCTGATGTTGCTCGCCTTCCTTACCTCCTAGCTGTTGTTAAAGAAACCCTTCGGCTTCGGGCCGTGGCACCATTGGTACCACGCAGAGCAGAGGCTGATGTCGAGGTACATGGCTACACAATTCCTAAAGGCACTAATGTCATATTGAACCTGTGGGCAATCAACCGAAACGCCAAGGCTTGGGATGATCCTGACAAGTTTATGCCAGAGAGATTTATGGGCAACAACACTAACTATCTTGGGAGGGATTTTGAGTTGATCCCCTTTGGCGTCGGACGGCGCATCTGCCTTGGATTGCCATTAGCACAAAAACTAACGCTTCTAATCCTGGGCACACTCTTGCATAGCTTTGAATGGACACTTCCTGAAGAGCTCAAAGAAAATGGTGTGGACATGAGAGAGAAGGTTGGAATGGTGTTATGTCTAGCCACCCCCCTTAAAGCCCGTGCTACAAAGAAATGAAACTATCTCTAGAAATAAGTATGTATTTAGTTCTATAATACGGCTCGGCGTGAATTGTCAATGATATGCTTGTAAACCATTTATGTCAACTGTAAGCTTATTGTTATGAAAATACAGTATGAGGCCTGCTTCGATACATTTCCTAAAGGGTCCTCTATTCAGAAAAGGACGTCGTTAAAATGGATGAAAAATATAGACATATTTTAGTGTTAAATACATCCACTTCAGGACATCCTAAATACATGTGAAAGTTTTATAGTTGAAAAATATGTAGGAGATACCGTATAGATCTCCATAGTTTTGAAAACACTTACTTTTAGAAATACTTTTACTTTCTCAAATAATAGATCTTTGGGTTGCTGCCAAAAATAATAGAGCATCAATAAAAATGAAGTTTTTCTACAAGAAGATTGGAGGAGATATAAGAATTATTTTCTTATCATGACATGGTCACAAGGGTTATGTTATAACTTGGTTGAGTTTAAAAGGTTGATATTTTATAGGTCAACCAAACAATAAACCACAACATATAAACAAACCAATCAAAAAGAAATTAAATTCATAGACAACACATTAAAAAAAAAATCTTTCAACCGAACTAAGTTTCTCACATTCCGAACTGTGTTGGCTTATGCCATACCACTACCATTAGCAGTTTAGCACTATATAGCTAGGTTCTACATTTCATAAAAACCTGGCTTGCCGGTCATATGTGCTTCTTCTGAGGTTAGGAGTTCATTACTGGGAATTATTCATAAACTCCATTTGGTTGTTCTCAACTTGATCCTCATGGCCCCCATTTTCTTATTTGAAGAACCATCTGCTGGAAGTTTAGTGTATTTGGGTCTTGGGCCAAGTCCCAACAACTAAATCCAAAATTGCCATACCTCATTCATGGCTGGTTGTGTGTGTATGTGACTAATGTTTAGTATCATATTGCTAGTGGGAGTTGTATATACGTGACAACGTTTAGTCTCATACTGGAGTGAGTTGCACCACTTTATATAATGGGTTGTTCTACTTTTTAGATAAAGAAGGGGTTGTTCTACTACTAGTGACGTGGGGCTACCTTTCGACTAGCCCACGATTAGTCTACCTGTGCCGCGCCAAGATCATGAAGGCACACAGAAGGCCCACTAGGGGTACCGTGTAACCTAGTCCAAGTCGGTTAGGTCTCATAACCTGCCATATCTGTAATTGCCATCGGCACCGACCACCCGAGACCTGACTACCTATAAAGTCAGGAGGGTTGCTCGTCCCAGAGTACACGCCAATAGCCACCACCACAAACCCTAGCGAGATCGCAATCTCGCCGCCATTGTAATCGCAACTCGCCATCAATAACAGACAAACAGGAGTAGGGTGTTATCCTCCGGGAGCCTGAACCTGGATAAAATCCCCGCTTGTCAGCCGTCGTGATCACCAACGCTCTCCTCTCTCCCCCTCAATCAACCCGGGGTGCACAACCCTGGGATTTTTCGAGTTGCACCCTCGTCAATGTAACGCCCCGGGTTTTCCCAAATTAAAATTAGAAATTGTTTGTTTTTCTTTTTTTGCATCATCATGATATCATCATGAATTTAATTATTTGCATATTTTAGTACAACTCAAAATAATATTTATGCAAACCTTATTTGTTTTTCTCAAATAATAAATTTGTCTCCATCTATTTTAAATACAAAGTCCCCCAAATTAATATTGGGAAGGATTGTAAAATCATTTCAAATCAAATTTAAAATTTTGTAAATGTTTGCAAAGCTTCCCTCTCTCTTGTTCTCTCTTATCTTATTTCCTTTCTCATTTCTTTTTCCTCTCCCTTTTCTTTTCTTTCTTGTTTTTTTTTCTGGTAATTGAAAAAGAGAGCAGCAGGTTTTATTTTGGCCCAAGCCCAACAACTCTGGCCCAACTTCCCTCCTGGCCTCGTTCCCCTTCCTTCGTACAGGGAGAGCACGCAGAGAACGTGCTCCATCTTCCCTGCCATGGCCCCCACCTCCAACCACTCCCCCCTATTAAGCAAGCCACAAACCCTTTCTCTCAAACCCTAGCCCTTCTCCACTCCCCCATGCGCCGCTGCCTCCCTCTCTTCCTCTCTCCCTCCCACCTTCTTCCTCTCGAGCACCTCCATGGCCGAGAGTTGGAGCACACCGAGCCGTCGCCATGGCCGCCTTTGCCCCCTCCAGCCTGCGGGAATGGAACCTCCTCACCATCGTCGTCCTGTACGCAGAAGATCGGAGCCGGAGAAGACCCGGAGCGCCAAGATCGTCTTCGTCTTCTTCATGGCCGGCGGAGCCTCGCCGCCGAAAATCACCGCCTCCGGTCGACCTCGTGCACGAACAACTACTCCGGAACCCTCTGCGTGAGCTCCTCTCTCGATTACCCCTCTCCTCCGTCTCGATCTCGTCCTGCTAGTGCCGTCCTGCTCGGAGGCGAGTTCCTGACCGCCATGGAAGGCTGAGCTTCATCTCCCTGTTCCTCTGCTCGTACTCCAGCACCCTGGCGCATCGCGCGGTATCCACACGCTCATGAGCATCACCCGCACGTACACACCCTCCCCTCGCTGGAACCGTGCGCCCTCAGGTTCTACTGGTCGCTGGCCTCGTTCTCCCGTCATTTCCGTCCTGCACCTGAATTATGCATCTGATGTGTTAAATTCAGTTAGCGCCGGCTGCTTTAGTCATTTCGTTTCGCTGCCGAAACCTATCACAAGCAGTGATCTATCCCAGTGGCCATGATATGTTTCGACATCAAGAGATCCCAAGTTCGAACCCCGCTGGAGGCAATTTTTCCCGTCTCCTTTTTTTTAGCTCTAAAGTCTGAAACTTTTATGTAAAGTTCAGTTAACATCTTAAAATGAGTTTATCTCGATTGGGGAACCATTTCAATCAGCAACCGATCCCCAACACATTGGTTGAGCTCTCTGTAGTCCACCTCGCTGTGCCAAGTTCGAACCCCCTGAAGTGCGAATTCCTCCTTTTTCTTCTTTTTTCTTTCATGTTATTCTTTTTACAAATCTTATATATTCCATATCTATTGTTTTATAACTCCAAATAATACAAATTTTATATTTTTTTTATCAGAAAAATGCGATGAACATTAATATGTCATGTGTAGGCCATTTTGCATCTTTTATTTTCATTACTTAGTATAATCATTGGTTAGTGTTATTTGTTAATTGCACCTAAATAAAAATATGGAATATGTTGGGCAAATATTTAATTATTGCCCTATTCTATTTAAGTTAATTAGATCACCCGTGCCATTCTTTACCATGATTAACCAACATTTAATTTGTTGGCTAGATAAATAACTCGCACCTAAATATTAATTATCGGGATCCCAGTTCCCGCTTAATTTAGATTAATGCATCTTGTATTGCATCTTGCCATGCCATGCATCATACTCGTATGATCATGCTGAATCTTTTGCCGTACTTGTAAAATGCATCTTTTACGCTTTCCAGTGTTTGTTGCTTCTTCGCGGATAAGACATTGAGATGTGTGAGCGACGACAAGATCTGCTTCCATGCGGGATTCCAGGCAAGCAAAGTTTGCTTGTTTACCTATGCATTGTCTTTCATTCCTGCCGTTGATCTCTGCTACCCTAGTATTCGATTCTTATCGCGATCCCATCACATGTTTATCCTGCAGCCCATACAGCTTTATCCCCACATCCCATCACCTGTTGAATGTTTATCTGTTGGCCTTGCGAGTCGTAGCGCATGCTTAGAGTTGATTGTGCGAGTCGTCTGTTGGTCTTATGTTTCATCTTCTTAGTATGATAGATTGTTCTACTTTAATAAAATGATATCTTGTGTTGGGTTATTATAATTAAAAGATAAGGCACCAGGCGGAAGGCCTTGCGAGGTTCTTTGTTCTGCTCAGTGTCGAACTAGGAACTGAGATTTTGTCCTCGGATCCAATTTTGAGCGTACTAACCACTTGTGGGAGGCCCTATGGAGCCCTCCTCGACTTTGAACGGATCTTCAGCTTGTCCATGTGCCGCAACTAGTTCGGGTTTTCCATTTGCTCATATCCATGTGCATGATGATGATGATTGATGAGAGGTTATGTTACTTGGGGGTCATATAGGGGTGGTGCGCGCGAAGCGGACAGTTCCTACTGTGGTTTGAGCCGCATGGCGCGCAGACACAAACTAATGAGTCCGCAACTGAGATTCGGCCGGACTCTTGACGCGGGTAACAACTCATATGGGTGGCACTTGGACTTGCTGTGGTGAAGGAATAAGTCGTGTTGAGAGGCCCTGATGCTTGCCTGGGTTGATCATGCGAGTATGGGTACAGTAGTGCACCCCTGCAGGGTATAATCTTATCGATGAGCCGTGTCCACGGTTATGGACGACTTTGGTGATGATGCTGGCTAACAAGATCTAGACAACTTACACCTAATCAATATTAATTAATTTGACTAGTAATAAAGAATTACTTTCACAATAAATGGTAACTAAAACTGTTCAGTGTGTGAGTTTCTGAATTGCTTCCTCATACTTGGGTGAGGGGGTTAATTCGAGAATGGGTTATGAGTGGTGTTAGTTGTAGATGTTTACTTATGCACTCTCTTATCCCTCTCTGATTAGACAGAAGTTGTAGCGTGTCTCTTTAGGTTACTAGTGCTGCTGCCGCTAAGTCCACCTCCACTATATTTTGGGAGATGATGTAGAAAGTAGGTAAGTCGGTTTTGCTTGCCAGGGAGTGCCCTGACCCTCTTTTGGGATGTGCTTTATGTGCAGTCAACAGGTTTGAAGTCAAACGACGTTAGCTTGGGAATCCCTCCGGCTTGCCTGGGCAGGGATATGACACCATCGCTTATCTTCAGGACTCTTAGTCCAATTTGCTTCTTATCCGTAGTCGGATATTATTCTGCTTCCGCTGTCATTTGTATCTTTGTATTGTATATTTGTATCTTGAATCGTTCGAGTCGTTGTTGTAATTTATCTTACTGCTGTATTTGTGGATGTATCGGAACTGTTGTAATGTTATCACAATTCCACCCACATAATGCGCATGTCTCGGCGTGCACATTATGTCTGGTGGGCGACCTAAAATCGTTATTATGCGGATTTCGGCGGGATCGCTTAAATCTACATAGTACCGATTTTAGGGCGTCACAGTCAACTGGCGCCGTCTGTGGGAAGGATATCAAGCGTTGGAATCATGGTCGCACCGGCTCCATCCGCAATGAAGATCGAGGTCTGCATCACTCGGGAGCCCATCCGCTTCGGCTCCTCGAGTACGCCTTCCACCCGCCGGCCCACCGCTCGGTGTACGCCGATCTGCGTAAAGGTATACATATCACCTTCGGCTCCATATACTGTTTCGTCGACAGTCGTGGCATATCCAGGTCTGCGACAACCGCGCCACGCGCGACGGCGGCACCTGCATCGGTCACCCGCGCGCCACAGTCGACATCACCCGCCGCGGTAGCCACACCTACGAAGATCGTACCTGCATCAACTACATCAACAACCCCGGCGACGGCCGCGCAGATCGAGTCTACTCCAACCATCTCGGTCGCACGACCGACAAGGTCAAGGTCTACCTCAACTACGACTGTACCCGCGCGTGCGACCAAGGGTGTGTCGTCGACTGCCGCGTCGCACGCATCTTCGTGGGACCATCAAGTCTACCCCAAGCCAATCGCACTCGCCCCTGTGACTGCGAGATCTCCGTCCGCGGCCACGGTGACGATCCTGCGAAGACGCAACGGCGACTGCGTTGCCCACCATGTGGAAGCAATTTTCGATCCAGAGCAAGATTCAGATCAAGGAAGTAGCAGCGGCAACGTAAACACTCCACCCAGGTTTACCCCCAGCAAGTCTTCATGGACGACACAACGCCCCCAGAAGGCAACGAGGAACCCGCATATCCACTGGAGGTGGTCATGCCTGACCAGACACGACTCACCATCACGCGCGACATGGGGATCAGGGCCCTGAAGCATGTCGACGATGGCACTTTCCCTGCACCCGACGCGCCTAGAGAAGACCACCTGGCGGTCCAGTACTTGCTACGCAAGGAGGGCGAGTGACTTCGTGCCGAAAAGGCCGAGCTGCTCAGGCGCAAGAGGGATGCGGATGCATCGAGTGCCAGACGGGCTGTCATCTCGTTCACTTCCTCCACATAAGTTAACCAAGGAGGACGGCGACACAGAGCTCGTGTTCCCCACATGATAGACGCGGATCGAGCAAGGGTCACCCGCAATCTCGACTCGTCCTTCGTCACCGAGGACGAGAACGGATATCTGTCCCCAAAACGGCGAACGCCGCCATCATGTCAGTCGAGACATATCTTCGCCTCACGCAACCGCCGGAAGGAGATCCACGCGCACTTCTCCACAAGCAGTAGATCATGCCCATGAAGGCAATCGAGGAAGCCCTTGCGACTGGGACACCAAACAACCGGGCACGTGAAGAACGAGAGCACCAAACCCGCGAGCCAGCAACATCAGGGGCCCCGGCAGGGCAGCCACTAAGACAAGCCCAGCCAGGCGAAGATCTTCGCAACGTCATCACACAAAGGACGGTGGACCGAAACCGCAGCCAGCGTTCGGCCGACGCGATGAACCTGGACGACCCGGAGTAATCACTGTGCGCGGCGACTTCGACCGCTCCAAGAGCTGCCACAGAGAGTTCAGCAGGATCTCTGAATTCTTCGGGGTCGAAGAACACTTCAAGGCCATATCAACCGACAACGACAAGACCATCTTTCCACCTCGCAAGAAGCCAACCAAGGACGCCGCCTTCAACACAAACGACGACACCGTCACCCACCAGGTCCATCGGACTAACAGCAGCAAGACGGTCAAAGTATCGTCAAGCTTGACCCCTGCATAGGAAAGCGCGCTCGTCGAGTTCCTGCGTGAGAACTGGGAAATCTTTGCATGGCAACCTTCTGACATGCCAGGAATACCCAGGGAACTCGCCGAGCACTCTTTAAAAATCCACAAGGACGCAAGACCAGTCAAACAAACCATGTGACGCTTCTTAGGCCCCAAACGGGACGCAATCACCGCAGAAATCGACCGGCTGCTGCACGCCAAGTTCATCTGAGAAATCAAGGACTCGGACTGGGTCGCCAACCCTGTCCTGGTGGAAAAGAAGAAGACGAAGAAACTGCGTATGTGTGTAGACTTTACAACAGTCAATAAATGTTGTCCAAAAGATCACTTCCCGCTCCCGCGGATAGACCAGATCGTCGACTCGACAGCAGGCTGCGAGCGCCTATCTGTCCTGGACGCCTACTCAGGTTACCAGCAGATCAGGCTCAAAGTCGAAGACGAAGAGAAAACGACATTCATCACACCCGACGACGTCTTTTGCTACCAGACGATGCCCTTCGGGTTGAAGAACGCGGGCGCCACATATCAGCGCACCATGCAGGCATGCCTCAAAGGGCTCATCGGGCAAATTGTCCAAGTCTACGTCGATGACATCATTGTCACGACCCGGAAAGAGGACACCCTAGTCGACGACCTCCGCAAGGTCTTTGCAGCACTAGACGCATATGAAAGAGCATTTTCCCTCATGTGTGGTTTTGGTAATTGAATGACAATCTCTATGGACTAATGTTTGCATTGAGATATCATTATAGATCATGTCCATGGAATTGTGGAGTTCATGTGTTGAACTCTTGAAGCTCATGTGTTGAGTGAAGCTTATTGCAAGTATGTCTTGAAGATTCAAGACATCATCTTAGTGAAGAAAAGATGAGTTGTGCAAGACCAAGAGAAGCTTCTTGAAGAGATCCTATGCTTGGTGCTTGCAATGGATACATGAAGATGGAGCTAAGCGAGACTCTCCCATTGTGAGCATGGGGGAGTATTTGGAGAAGTCTTCATCAAGCATGTGCGTGGACGCGCAATCAAGGAAAGATGATCCACTTGAAGAGATCAAGATAGTATTCATCCAACTCAAGTGGAATGCTCAAGGCAAAGGTATGATCTTGATAGGGCTATAGGATAGATAGGCGTACTATCAAGAGGGGCTCTCAAGTTAGTAACTTGATCGCATTCTTGTGGAGAGCTCAAACCTTTGCATACTTGGCATATCATGTTTTTTGGTTCTTATTTGGCTCTTATGTTGGGTAGTCTTCGTCGCTATCTTTCCAACAAAATTGGTCTCACCTCATTTGGAGTTCATTTGCAAAAGTTATAGCAGTTTTCGTTTCGGTGTTCTGCTGATTCGGATTATTGGGGTCGGATATTCCGCCCTACCGGAATTTCCGGTTCCCCAGCTCATCCAAGAAAACGGCTAAGGAAAGGAGAAAAAGGGTTCTGACTCCAGTCGGAAATTGTGCTCGGAAATTTCCGTCTACCGGAATTTCCGAGTGCCCCCAGAAAAGTCCTCCAGAAATGGCTAAGGAAAAGTTTGGTTTTGCTTCTGACTCCAGCCGGAATTTCCGAGCTCTCTTAGACCGGAATTTCCGGGTGACCGGAATTTCCGAGTCTCACTTATACCGGAATTTCCGAGTGTCGAAACAGCCAACGGCTATATTTCCTGGAGGGGTATAAATACCTCTCCCCTTCTTCTTCCCCAGAAAATCCAAGGCAGCACGTTTTTCCCCTCTCTCCTACTCCATTGTTGACCTTGGAAAGCTCACTTTCCTCTCAATCCCTCCATTGATTCTTTCATATTCTTTAGGGAAAGTTGAGAGGAGATCTAGATCTACAATCCTACCAATCAATCTCTCCTCTAAGTGAGGGGAACTTAGTGGATCTAGTTCTTGGAGTTCCTTTGTGGTTCTTCTTCTTTGTTCTTCCTCTCTTCTCCCCCCATAAGTATTAGTTGCTTTTGGTGGGATTTGGGAGTGAAGGATTTGACTCCTTTGTGGTTTCCTTTGTTCTTCCTCTCTTATTCCCCTATAAACATTTGTTGTTGTGTTGGAATTTGAGAGTGAAGGACTTGAGCACTTCGTGTGCTCTTGCCATTGCATTTGCATCGCTTTGAGCCCTCCACGAGGATTCGTGGTGGTGATACTTGTGAGCTTGTTACTCTTGGGTCTTTGGACCCTAGACGCCTTTTGTGGCCGGCCTTTTGTGGCCAAGACCTTTTGTGGTCACTTGAGAGCCCCCAATTAAGTTGTGGGTGTGTGCCTCAAGACTTGGGAGCCCCCAATTAAGTTGTGGGTGTGTGCCTCAAGAATTGTACGGGATTCGATCTCCGCCCCAAAGGAGATCAATAGTGGAAGGTGAACTCGAACCTTTTGTGGTTGAGTTCATCAGGAGAAGAAGGTGAGCCTTTGTGGCGTTGCGGCTAACCTGTTGTGGTTGCGCACACCTCTCCAAACGAGACGTACACCTTTGGGTGGAACTCGGGAATACATTCTCGTCTCCGCGTGCCTCAGTTATTTCTATACCCGAGCTCTTTACTTATGCACTTTACATTGTGATAGCCTTCGTGCTTGAAGTCATATATCTTGCTATCATCTTGTTACTTGTATTGCTTAGCTTAAGTTGTTGGTGCACATAGGTGAGCCTAGTTTATATATCTAGGTTGTATGCTTGTTAAAGTAAACCTCTAGTTTTATTCCGCCTTTATCAAGCATACCGGAATTTCCGGGTCATTGTGGACCGGATATTCCGGCTACTCGGAATTTCCGGGTCACTCTTGGACCGGATATTCCGGCTCCTCAAAAAAGTTTTTAAATCGTCTATTCACCCCCCCCTCTAGGCGACGTCTATCCGTTCAGCATATCGGATCAAGCTCAACCCAGAAAAGTGTTGTTCGGCGTGCCAGCCGGAGAGTTACTGGGGTACCTTGTCTCCGCAAGAGGAATCGAAGCAAATCCTGAGAAGGTGCAGAACATACTCACGATGCCAGCACCCACCAAACTCCGGGAAGTGCAACGATTAGCCGGCCGAGTCGCAGCTCTCAGCCGATTCATAAGTAAGTTGGGTGAGAAGGCCCTGCCTTTCTACCAACTGATGAAGAAGACGGATAAATTCGAGTAGACACAGGAGGCGCAAAAGGCGTTCGACCAGCTCAAAAAGACCCTGACGACTTCCCCAGTCCTGGTGGCACCACTAGAAAACGAGCCACTATACCTATACGTCTCAGCGACAAACAGGGTGGTAAGCACGGTACTCGTAGTCGAGCGAGAAGAAGAAGGGCACAATCACCCTGTCCAGAGACCAGTCTACTACCTCAACGAAGTTCTAACAATGTCCAAACAAAACTACCCGCACTACCAGAAGCTGGCATACGGGGTCTTCATGACATCAAGGAAGGTTGTCCACTACTTCTCCGAGCACCCGATCACTGTGGTAAGCTCCTCCGGCCTAGCAGACATCCTCACAAATCAGTGCGCGACATGACGAGTCGCCAAGTGGGTTGTCGAGCTAGGACCCTGGGGGCTGAAATATGCTCACCCGAAGTCTACCAAGGCCCAAGTCCTTCCGGAATTCACTACCGAGTGGATAGAAGCTCAGCTACCAAACATCCCCGACTTATCCAATGCATGGACGATGTACTTCGACGGCTCCAAGAAATTCATGGCGGCTGGGGCAAGAGTTGTGCTCATCTCCTCCAAAGGTGACAAGTTGAAGTATGTCCTGCAGATGGACTTCCCAACACCCTCCAACAACGAAGCCGAATACGAAGCCCTGATCCACGGCATGCGGATGGCCAAGAACTGCGGCGCCACGCACCTCATGATCTACGGCGACTCCTACCTGGTTGTGCAGCAAACCATGAAGTACTGCGACGCCATTGCCGACAACATGATCGCCTACAGAGACCTGTACAACCAGCTAGAGGGCGCCTTCGACGGCTGCGAGCTACGACACATCGGCCGCGACAGCAACGAGGAACCCGACATCCTCGCCAACATGGGATCAGATAGGGTGCCGGTACCACCTGGCATCTTTCTCGAGCGCATCACGCAAAGGTCCATCAAGACTCGACCCGCAGCAAAATCTTCCACACCGGCAACAAGCACCGAGAACCCGCCAAGCCAAGAAAAGGAGCCCATGGAAGTCATGCTAGTCGAAGCTACCTGGACGGGGCCGTACCTGACATACATACTGCACCAGAGGCTGCCAACAGACCCAGTCGAAGAAAAGCGCATCATCAAGCGCTCCAAAAGTTTTACCGTCATGAACGGAGAACTCTACAAGAGAAGCATCTCAGGAATCCTACAAAGGTGCATAGACCAAGTCGACGGCCAAGCTCTCCTACTCGATATCCACACGGGTATCTGCGGGCATCACGCTAGCAGTCGAGCGTTAGTGGCCAAAGCGCTGCGAGCCGGGTTATACTGGCCAACAGCTATGCAAGACGTAGAAGATCTAGTAAAGAAATGTACCGGGTGCCAAGAGTTCGCCAACAAGCCACACGCACCGGCGTCCGAGTTGAAGACAATACTGCTAGCTTGGCCCTTCGCCCAATGGGGACTAGACATGGTGGGCCCGCTGAAGAAATCCTCACCCGGAGGACACACTCACCTCCTGGTTGCAGTCGATAAGTTCACTAAGTGGATTGAGGCCGCGCCCATCACAAGTTCGACTGCATCATCAGCGGTCAACTTCATCAGGCCCATCATCTTCCGATTTGGAGTGCCAAACGGGATCATCACGGACAACGGATCGAACTTCACAGCCGAGGAATTCAAAGACTTCTGCTCAGAACAAGGAATCAAGCTAAACTATGCGTTTGTTTCGCACCCGCAATCTAATGGGCAAGTCGAGAAAGCCAACGGACTAGTCTGCAACGGCTTCAAGAAGCGCTTGCGGATACCTCTGAGACGCGCAGCAGGCGCATGGGTGGAAGAGCTACCATCAGTCCTATGGAGCTTGCGGACCACGCCAAACAGATCCACCCAGTACACTCCATTCTTCATGGTGTACGGTGCAGAAGCAGTGCTACCCTGCGACATCAAGTTTGACGCACCACGGGTGGTCGCCTACGACGAGTCAGATGCAGAAGAGGCACTCGAAGACATCATGTACATATTGTACGAAGCACGCGACATCGCCCTGGCGCGATCAACCGTATACCACCAAGACCTGCGCAACTACCACAGACGGAGGTTACGACCAAGTGCTTTCGTCGCAGGCGACCTGGTCCTCCGCCTCAAACAGAAGAGAGTGCACAAGCTCGCCTCCCCATGGGAAGGTCCATACATTGTGACAGAGGCAATTGGCAACGGAGCTTATCGCCTAAAGGACTCGAAGACAGGAGCAGTCTGCAGCAACCCATGGAACGTCGCACAACTCCGGCGGTTCTATGCTTAGTCGACTCAACCATTGTACCAAGGATAGCATGTCAACGCGACAGGTTTCAGACGCACTCTTTCCCTTACCAGGGTACCTAAGGGGACTGGAAGGGTTTTAATGAGCCAACCTATTCGCTACAATCAATAAAGTGATTTGAAGAAAATGCTATCCACCTTACCCTCTCAGTCCAGGCAAACAAAAATCCTAGGCCGTCACTCGAAGCACTCGGGGGCTGCGCCACACAGGTTGAAAGAAAAGCCTAGGCCGCTACTCGAACCACTCGGGGGCTGCGCCATACAGGCACAACTCGCAAAATCCTAGGCCTCTACTCGATCCACTCGGGAGTTGCGCCACACAGGTCAAGTCATAAATCCTAGGTCGCCACCCGACGCACTCGGGGGCTGCACCTCACATGTCACACTTGAAAAAGCCTAGGCCCTACTCGAACCGCTCGGGGGCTGCGCCGCACAGGCACAACTCAGAAAATCCTAAGCCTCTGCCTGACCTACTCGGGAGCTGCACCGCACATGTCAAGTCAAAAACCCTAGGTTGCCACCCGACGCACTCGGGGGCTGCACCTCACAGGTCACACTTGAAAATCCCTAGGCCGCCACTCGAACTACTCGGGGGCTGCGCCATACAGGCTCCGCCGAAAAAATCCTAGGCCACCACCCGGGCTGCTCGGGGGCTACGCCATACAGGTCAAGTCCTAAACCCTAAGTCGCCACCCGATACACTTGGAGACTGCGATATACAGGTCTCACTTGAAAAATCATAGGACGCCACTTGGTTCACTCGGGGGCTACGCCACACGGGTTCACAACGCAGACTTAGGCTGTCACCCAAGGTACTCAGGGGCTGCGCCACACAAGTCAAAGCCGAAGCAAATACTCCCACGATAATGCAAATAATTTCACTCATTGCTCGAGAACTCCTTTAACCTCATACATTGTTACTTACATTGGCACATTCGCCACCTATAGCTAACACTGTCCATAAGAAGAAGGCTACTCTTAATCTGCAGGCTCGTCCTTCGGCGCGTCGAGTGGGCCTACAAGGCGCTCACTCAGCTTCTGCACCTGCTCGATCATCTGGCGCGCAGCCGCCAAGGTATCGGCGTAGTCGGCGTCGCCAGGCAGTCCACCCATCAACCTCTCCAGCGGAAGGTTCGGCCGGTGCAGCCGGACGTACGCCAGCGCCACATTTGCCCCGACAACGAGCTGGGCATGGACGATCTCCTTCAGCACATCACCCTCGCGGAACCTCTCCAGCAAGGCGGCCAGCCCGTGCGGCTGCCCATTGTGCGGGAAGTACACACGATGGATGTGCCAGAGGGTCTTCCGGCAATTCTCCAGAAGAAAGGCCGCGCGCCAAGTCCGATCAAGCATAAGAGCAAGAGTACGCCCTCTCGACTTATTCACCCAGAATTGGCGAGCTTCATAGGAGTCGCCAGATGCCTCCCGGGTAACACGCTCCTCAACGCGATCCCACTCAGCCTGCCAATCCGGGTTCACATCTGCATACACAAGCTAGAAGTCGAAACAAGCAAGTTTTAACAAAGAAAGCAGCCGCAAAGGATACCAACCTTGAAGCTGTCGACTGATCAGATCGATCTCCCCGAGCAAAAAATCCTCACGCTGTGAGAACTCTGCAGTAGGATGCGACCGGGAGCGATGCAACAACAGCTCGGTATTCTTCAGGTTCACCTCAAGCTTATCCACCTTATTCTTCAAGTACGTGATTATCCGCTGGTCGTTCGTGCTTCGAGGAGGAGCTGGCGTCGCTCGACGACGGCGAGCACCCGAAGAAGATCCCTCGCCACTCGGCCCAGCCGCAGAAGCAGAAGACGTGCCGCCGCGCACGTTAGTCTGCCATGAATGCGCAGAGTCAATACAAAAAGAGGCGACTACTCAGCAAAAACAAGCATGATGGGAAGAAATACTCAATGTCGGCACAAAAAGTACTTTTCAAGGCCAGAAGACCCGACAAAATATCAGTCATTACAAGCAAAAGTTATAAGTACAAGACACTGCGACTGCCAAACCCCTACGCTACAACTACTCCGGGGCAGCAAACTCCGACCGAGAGCGGCTCTTCCGAGCAGCAGCCGCCTCAGTCGCCTTGGCAAGCGCCCTCTCAAAGGTGGCCACAAGCTTCACAGCTAGCTGTGTAGCCTACACCTTCACTCCGCCCAGGGACTCGGTCCGGCCATCAGGCCTCCTAGGGAAGCCGCTGACGACCTTCTCGAAATCGCCCTGAATCTGGTGGCCTAGAAGAAGCTGGAAGGTGAGCTTGGAGCCGCGTACCGTCTGCGCCCGAGGGAAGTCCGCGAGGGTGGTCGAGTCGTCCTTAAACGGAGAGGCAAGAGCGTCAACGGCAGCCGGTGGTGCATCACTCGGGAAGATGCTCCGGTGCACCGTCGTAAGCGCCCCAGTCGACTTCTACAGCGCAGCTGTCGACTTCCTCAGCGCATCGGACGCATACGCGCAGACACGGTCAAGGAAGCCGACAGCAGTCGCCAAATCAAAGGTGTCACTCGACGAGCCCTCCGGAGGAGCTCCATCGCAGTTCTCTACACAAAAGATCTAATGTCAGACAAAGGCAAAGCAAAAGAAATAGTAAGCGCAAAGCCGAAACTCACCCCCAAGAGCACCGGCGAGTGAGAGGAGGCGGTCGACTTGAGTCTTCTCTTGGACGACCCGCTCCCGCTCCTGGGACTCGTGAAGAGCTTTCTCAAGCTCAGTCTGAGCCTGAAGCTTCAGTTCCAACTCAGCAACCCGCCTATCAGCCTGGTCAAGAGAAGCACGCAGCTGGTCCCTCTCCTTCTCCAGGCGAACGTAAGCCGCGGCTGCATCAAGCTGCTGACGGTAGTACGGCTGAAACACAAGAAAGAAATTAATAAAGTTGTGGGCGACTATACTAGTCACCCACACCTTCGGGGGCTACTCCCATCGGGAGCGCTGATCGCGCACCCGATGAAACTGCAATGCTACAAGTACAAGCATAAAGGACTTACGTGGTCCAGGAGGTCGACATCTTCAAAAGCCGAAGGAGGAGCACGACTCGACGACGCGAGGCCAGCAGGCTGCGCGCGCTCCTCGATCGCCACTCGAGTCACCAGCTCTGTCGAAGGGGCGGATGTGTGCTCCACTTCACGATGAGGGGAGCTGACATCGCCAGAACGACGGCTGGAGCAAAACAGTACAATGATCAACTAAAAGACTGGAACTACAAAGTGCAACTCGAAGCCAACAAGGCACCAAGATACTCACCTGGTGGTCTCAAAGTCGTCGTCACTCCCCAAGGAGACAGCCGCCAGCCGCGCAAACGCGCGTGGTGGCGCGGAGCTGACCGGAGGAGCGGCCAGCGGCTCACTCCAACCACCAGGAGAACGCGCACCCAAAGACGTCGCGACGGCTTCCTCCAGATCAGCATCGGCACCCCTCGCGGGCGACGAAGCAGTCGCAGAGTCACCGCCACTTTGGCGCTTCTGCTTCTTCCGTGCGGGTTCCTCCTCGTCGTCTTCATCTTCCACCTCTTCGTTGGGAGAGGTAGCAGATGGAAGGTCGTCGTCTTCATCCTCCTCCTCCACAACCTTCGACTCGTCAGCGGGTCCGTATTCAGGGAGAGGAGGAAGGCTGACCAACAGAGATCGACCCTGAAACAAGTAGACGCGAGTCGAATCAAGAAGCGGGAAATCAAGAAACGAAGCAACGAAGAGAACAAGACAAGAACTTACCTCGGGAACAGGGTTCGCTGCTCCGTACGCAGCGACTGGACATTTGACGTTGCAGAGGTCCGCGGCTCGGAGGCTGGTGATGCCCCTCACCTTGGTTTCCACCACCTCGTCATCGAGTGGCTCGTTGCTGACGCCCTCAGCGGCCCACATCGGGTGGGGCCGAGCACCAAGCGGTTGCACGCGAAGACGGAAGAAGGTGGCCATCAGGAGGACGCCACCCGACTCCCGCCCCAGGGTCTTGAGGAGGTCGCGCAGCAGGCTCATCAGCGGCCTCGTCGCTTCCCTCTCCTCCTCGGCAAGCGGGTGCGCCCAGGCGTGAGTCTTCCGCACCCCGCGCTCGCCGTCGAACTGCGCCAGGCCCCCCTGGTTCCACTGGATGTAGGACCATCTCTTCCGCCACCCCTGGACGGAGTCCGACTTCTTCATCTGAAAGTACGCGGTGTCACCGCGCACCTGGATGCCGAAGCCGCCCACTGGGTATGTCAACCTGCTCTTCCCGACGTTCTTGCGAACCAGGAAGAGCGACTTCCATAGCGCCCAGTGGGGTGCGATCCCCAAGAAGCACTCGCAAAGCACGATGAAGCTCGCGATGCTCAAGACGCCATTGGGGGTCAGATCGTGGATCTGAACCCCATAGGCATACAGGAGACCACAAACGAAATCGTGGAGAGGGAACCCGAAGCCCCATGGAAGGAAATCCACGAAGCATACGCGCTCCCCCTCGCGGGGTGCGGGGGACGTCTCCTTGCCAGGGGCGCGTACCTGAGCCTGGTCTGATGGTGGCAGGAGGCCCTGCATGCGCAGGACATCAAGATCCGTCCTCTTTACCGTCGACTTCTGCCAGTCGCCCTCCGGTTTCTTCATCAACCCGGCGGCGGCGGCGGAGGTGCCAGCAGCGGTCTTCGGCTTGCCCATGGTTGCAACAGATCGTAGGAGGTGGGAGGACAAAAAGCACAAAGCTCTTGTGGAAGCAAGAATGACAGAGAGCAAAAGGAAAGGAGGCGCGGACGAATGGAGAAGATGATGCCCTCGCGCTGCGGCGCAGTACTTATGTCGTGCAAGATCAATCCCAGCCGTCCGCAAAAGAACTGCTACAATCAATGGCATCCAGCCATCCACGTGTCGCGCGGAGAGACTAACCGTCGTTGCCCACTTCGTCCACTACGCACGGGAATCAAGGCGTCATCATCATGCCGCCAAAATTTCGCGCCCAGTTCGAGAGACGTGACAAATGCTGACCGCAGTCAACTCTGACAGCGGGGCCCACCACGTCACGTCCTATCGAGCACAGAGGCGTGCTACGAAGCGTCATCGCTGACGTCAGCAAGACGAAGTCTGGAGAAGACAAGGAGAAACAAGGCAACTCGAACGCAAGATTCGAGTAGTAAGCTTCGCAGCTGAAACAACAAAGTAGGACAGGGTGCTGATCTGAGAACCCGAAACATTCATTCGGGTGGCAAAGAAAGTTGAGTAAGCTCAAGCAGCCGAATCAATCTACAAGTAAGCCAACAGGCCGAATAGAAGCAAGCTTCACAAGAAGACCAAGACAAAGTAATTCGACTGCACAGGTTACTCCCATCGGGAGTGTCCTATTCGACTGAAGAAAGAGAGTTCAAGCTCAAGAACAAGAAATCTGGCGGCGGGCCCAGGAGGAAGAAGTCCTTTGCTCGACTCTATAATTCGACCAAGCACTCGGGGGCTACTGGCGTGGGGCTACCTTTCGACTAGCCCACGATGAGGTTACCTGGGCCGCGCCAAGATCATGAAGGCCCATAGAAGGCCCACTAGGGGTACCGTGTAACCTAGTCTAAGTCGGTTAGGTCTCATAACCTGCCATATCTGTAATTGCCATCGGCACCGACCACCCGAGACCTGGCTACCTATAAAGGCAGGAGGGTTGCTTGTCCCAGAGGACACGCCAATAGCCACCACCACAAACCCTAGCGACATCGCAATCTCGCCGCCATTGTAATCGCAACTCGTCATCAATAACAGACAAGCAGGAGTAGGGTGTTATCCTCCGGGAGCCTGAACCTGGGTAAAATCCCCGCTTGTCAGCCGTCGTGATCACCAACGCTCTCCTCTCTCCCCCTCAATCAACCCGGGGTGCACAACCCTGGGATTTGTCGAGTTGCACCCTCGTCAACTAGTAAAAACTTGAGAAGAGGAGTGTCACATGCACGCTCCTCCTCACTCGTCTAGCCTCGCCACGCCTACGCCACGACGCGGGTTTGCGCGAATCTCACCGAGTGATGCCTATATTTTTGCAGTTCAGGAAAATTAATGAGTTATTGATTAATAATTAACGGACACGTTAATTTCTTTGCAGTTTTCGATTCCTGTGGATCGTGGGACATTACTGTCTCGATCGTGGGGTTGCACCCACGTCCTACCCTACCGGCGCTATATATAAAGGTAGAGACAAACCCTAGCAAAAACCACGCAACATAAGGTCTCTCACCATTTCAAAACTCTACACCGCCGTCTTCCAAGTCTTCTCCATCCCATCTTATGGCGTGACCGGTTTAAAGGACGCTAGGCCTCGAGAACCCCGCCTCTTGTGATCATGTATGGGTGAGGGCCGATCAGGTTTCTAGGTAGCGCACTCACGCGACTACTGGCTTAGAGTTCTTCCCAAACGACGACTTCTTCCCCGACATTGCCAACCTCTTCATCGACGACATGGGTGACAACGGAAACATCAGCGGTTCTTCTACCGCTGCACTATACGTGATCTTGATCTTTATATATGATATTCTGGTAGAGTTTCTACTTGTAGTATGTGCTCTATATTCAATTTGTTTGTCTATTGTTCTAGTAGATCACATGATTAAGTTTAATTTGCATTATTTTAGTCATGAACCATTTACTCTTTTTGCGGACTAAATTATGTATTAAATTGTCTAATTATTCAACACGGTCATCATATTGGTAAGCTAGGGTGAGATTTCATAGCCGCAAACAAACATGTTGCATGTGTTCCATGTTAAGTTGTGGCTCAGGATTGCCCGAAACTTGTTCTTACTTATGCACAACATGGAGCATTGGAATATAAATGAATAGTTAAGTCTAGACCACTACCATTGTTTCACATTTTTTTAGGAAATATGAGGTATGGGAAGTAGTTGCACACATCCCCTATAATATGCACACTCCAAATTGGGTTTGGATTAGCTTATACCACATGGCAGCACCATTAGCATTGTCACTAAGTTTACATTAGCCAAATATGAGGTATGGCGAGTTGAATGCGGATACAGAAGGTGCATTTAGATATGACAACATAAAAAAAAAGTGGTGCAACTTCCCGTTTTTGCTCATGCTTTGATCTAATCTACTCTCTTGTGCTGATTATTATTGAGAAACTCATACTGTTTGCTAAATGGAAACCAAAACCTATTTGTCTGACGACTTTAGCTAGCTTCACGCCGTGTGTTGTAAACCTCTCTAGGGTTGATATGGATCACTCATACGAATTCAGATACAAATTCCACTCGTTCAGGTTACAGGAACAGAGAAGAAGGTTGGAAAGACACGAAAGGGAAGGGAGACAGTCTACTTGGACCAGGTCGGGCCCGTGTACTTTGGGTTGGGCCATAGCGCTCGTAGGGGCCTGTAGTTGAAGGCTTGGCTTAATTCCCGCGCTTTATCCGTTGATCGCCCGATCAGCGTTCCTTCCCTCGATCGACGTCTGCTCGTAGCTAACACTTTGGCAGATCCATTCCAGTTTGATCGACCGTTCATCTTTTTCCTTTCCGAGTAAGTCGACCCAGCTAGCTACTGAGCAACAAAGTCGACAACGACTTAACATCCGTCGAGCTAAACGGCCAAAAACGTGCTCGCCTGTCATGGTCCGTCCGTGTCCATCTCACATCCATGGCCACCAGCAGCACACATGCAAGCACATATCGAGCATTATATTCCTTTCCTCTCACCGGCTGATCGAGAAATCCTTGAAGCGACCTATAGCTCAGCGTCGTCCACATGAAGCATGGAGATACTCCGAGATTCCGTCGTGCATCACGTGGCTCGCGGCAACTGTCGCACCAGTAGGTTCTATTTTGTATGGATCGATGCATGCCACCACACAGCTTTGAGCTTGTCGTCCACACACGCGCACGGCCGAAAACAAAGCAAGAGCGACATCATCAATATTATTGTTGAATTTTACGGATGGGATTTAGGCCTGTAGCCTATTTAATTCGTGGAAATAATTGAAGCTTATTCATATATATATATCAACGCGGATTTCCTGGCCACGGGGATATGCGCACCATAGGATACAGAGAGTAAAGTAAGTCTGATAAGAAGCGCATTGGAACGACGAGCGGACAGAGAAGTTTCTTTCACGGAGGCGTTAAACGCTCCGTAAGCCGTTCCCATGTCATATACTCGGTGCATCACATTATTTACGCAGGCATGAGCTACCAAGCTTCCCATGATAATGATGCCAACCCGTGTCCATGAAAACACGCGACCGTCCATCACAAATCAACCATGGGGACCGTGAAATAACGCTACCGTCCATCACACATCAAGTTGTGCACTGCGTGTTTTCTCTCCACACCACCATGGTGATGTCTAGTTTTGGCTAGCATTATTTCACTCCACACCACGGTGGTGATAAGTACTAGCCAGCATGTGTTCTCTCCACAACACGGTGTTGATGTATAATTCTGGCTAGCATGATTTCTCTCCACCCGACGGTGTTGATGAGTTATGGCTAGCATGATTTCTCTCCATAGCGTGAATCTCATTTTCCGTATACAAAAAAGCATGGTCATCGGCTAGCGGTCTAGTTGCGTGAAAGACGTGTGTAAGAATTCGTTCTCTCGTTACGACGTTGACAGCAAGCTCCGTCGAATGTCTGTTAACTATGAGGTTACAATGTCTTCGGGGAAGTTCACTCAATATCGCGTATGGATGGTTGGATGCTGGTGCGCAGCTATCACCATGGACATCCCACTATTTCCCATATATATATATATATATATATATATATATATATATATATAGGTAAAATAGTTTTTACCCTCAAAGGTAACTACCCCACGTCTTATATACCAACTTACGGAAGTACTTTGTCATAATTTATCGGTTTGAGTATGTTCGTATACTATATCTAAGATACCCAAAAACAACTTTAATGAAAAAATTGCAAATGGCCTAATATTTTACACTATATACTCGAAATATCGTCATATATGCATATAAAAGAGAAGTATGTAGAAGTTTTCTACATACTACTAAAAAAAGTATCTATAGTACTGAAATAGCATTATATACTCCATACTACATGATACATACCTCATGTTATGATAGATACTTCATACATTGTGTGAAACACACGTGGGGTAGTTACCTTCGAGGGTAGTATGAATATGTCCTATATATATATATATATATATATATATATATATATATATATATATATATATATATATATATATATATATATTCACACATTACTAATTTGGAGTAGACCGTCTTATATAGGAGCGCCTTCTACCGCTAGTTAAGATGTGAAAAGGCTAGTGCCTCCTCCTTCGCCGTCAATTTCACGCCCATCCATGTTTGGTGAACAATCTGAATCAAGTTTAGACCCACACACATTATGCTATATTTTGTTGTTTAATCGTGTTTATATTTAGTCATTAAGGGACATGTTATGTGGACCTTTGTGTATGGATATATTTTTAAACCAACTTCA
Organism: Poa annua; assembly: GCA_026929855.1. Taxonomy (NCBI): domain Eukaryota; kingdom Viridiplantae; phylum Streptophyta; class Magnoliopsida; order Poales; family Poaceae; genus Poa; species Poa annua. The sequence continues at coordinate 76,515,668 of CM049430.1, read as the reverse complement.
GTGTGGGATCACTCCCCATGAATTACACTTTATAAAACAAGTACAATACATATGACCTTAGTTGTCACACAAAAATTCGGTCGCAATGCTGCCTCGCGCTCCCGCACCACTATTATTCCATCTCACTACACTGATATTGGTTACTTTGTCCCTCCGAACGTGTGTATGGCAATTTGCAACAGCAGGCCTCTGGAATACTGTCTCTCTGATGATACACCTCTCGAGAGAAGTGATAAAGTTTTTGGGAGTGTCTCGTCGTGACCGCTCACTTGTGCCTTCCTTCTCAACTACGTCTGACTCTTTGTGCCTCCATCGACATGTTAGACGATGTCGACAATTTCATCGTTGATGCTTCTGTTGCTGCCGTCGATACCATCGGCCAACTCGTACGTCAACTAGTCATTTTATGTTTGGCAGGTTTGGAGCAAGACGTGTAGGTGAGAAATCTAACAGCCACCCAGAAGGTGAGCACACACACACTCCTCGAGACTGCTTAACACTATGGTATTATGCAAATTGTTGCAGTTTGTAATGGTAGTTATTTAGAAGTTGTGCAAATCTTGTGTTTAGGTCTGTGTGTATCAACTAGTCTGCCCTTTTCACTTAATACTCTTATATTGTTAGATATTATCAGTTAGCACATGTACACTATCCATGCCTATGGTTGCTCAGGCTGTTATCATGATGTAACTAATTTTACATGCTGATTGTGCGCATAATTTATGTGAATTTACTCTCCGTGATCGTATTAGTATATGTCAGTGCTGATCACTTGACCTTCTTGCCAGTACATGAAGATTTTCTCAACCAGGAGAAATTACGCCGCAGGGGTTACCCGGAGTTACCATCCTCCATGTTAGTAGGTGTGTCACTGCTTCTAAATTTTCTGATCTTGTAACACTAACATATATTCTACAATGTATATATTTCTCCAGATGGCATGTTTTTGGATAATACTTTTGAAGAGACTTTTGGCGACATACATGGTGAAGGTGTCTGGAGAAAATTTAGTAAAAGAGTTTCTTCTAACTTAAATCACAATGTTGTCGCACTGGCTTCATTCAATGGTGATTTTACAGTAATGTGTCATTTACTGTTTCATCTATGTTTTGATCACAACTAGCTAATAGCCATAATCATGGTACGCAGGAGAAAAGAGGTTTTTTGCGTGCACTGGTTTTTTTCTTTAATGGAAAGGATCTACGATAATTTTGACATCAGCAAGCTTGGTTAGAAATTCGGGTGATGGGAACAATATTATTGATAACTTGAGGGTTGGTGCTCCTTGCTCTGTAACTGCTGTTCTTGTGAGGTGTTGTTTAAGTCTCATCACTATATCATTTGCAGATTGAAGTGTTGGTTAACAACCAGTACAGAGATGGGGAGTTGCAACATTATAATCTACATTAGAACGTTGCTCTAGTCAGTGTCAAGGATTACCATGCTCTTCGTCCATCAAATAGTATGCTTCTCATTGGGACAAGGCTTTTGAAGTAGCAGCCATAGGGCGGTTCTTTGAATCATGTTAGTTAATGGCTACTATTGGGCGGCTGGTTTCCTGGACAGGCACACTTGATTGCATTTTTCTCCCAACTTCCACGTGTAAAATCACTAAGGTAATCCCAGTGTTTTTATCCCCCAATTTTTCATGTTGATGGTACATACCCGCCTCTGTTTTTCTTGCAAGGCATAATTTGACTGCCCAAAGCTTTGACTGCAAATTCCCCCGACATTTTTTCGCTTGCAGTTAACTTGGCCATGAGAAAGCACTTTCGAATATGAATCTAAATTATCATTTCTTAACAAAACCTAAATATGATTGGACTAATCAATGGTCAAAGCTTGAATTTGGACAGAAAAAATAAGCCTTGTATGTCAGAAAAAAAGAAGTAAAGTTGCATCGGAATGAGTTGGCTAGCAACACCTATTTAGTATAGGAATCACAACATGTTAATGTTAACTTGCTAGGTTGGCATTGGAGGGCCTCTTGTTAGTCTTGATGGGGATGTTATTGGCATGAACTTCTATGATGAGAGAATAGGGACCCCTTTCCTGGGTTTGGCAGAAATTTACAATATTCTAGCATTGTTTGAGATAAAAAGGTATTTAAGTGCCATTTGATAGTTATTTTCTGAATATTTTAAGAAGATTGCTGAAACATAATCTTTGTATTGGTATGTTTGACAGTAAACCTGGTGATGATCCTCGAGCGTCTTCCAGGAAAATGGATGACGATGACAAAACTCTGATGCTTATTAATATGTTGTTAAGTTTTGGACACATTGTTTCATTGAATTGAACTGCAGGTGGCCTGTGCCCATGCCTCGCTGGTGTGCCGATGCTGTTGAGGATAAACCTGATGATGATGTTAATCCTAGAACTGGCCGCCCTCGATATGATTACATTAAGGGAAATATATTTGTGCTCTTTTAGATGCAGTCACACAATTGATTGGTCACACAATCTCCATATCGTTGCTTGTTTGAGATGGCAGAAGTAGCGTGTGGTTTGATGAAGTCTTGTCGTGTGCTGAGTTTGTGTGTTGGGATCCTTCTGCTATGTTGTGTAGTAGAATGCGTTGGTAGCTCAAGTTACACTATTGTTATACTCTTTATGACTGACTAATATGTTGCCAGAAGTATTTGTTGTATACGGTCTTTTGCCACTTATAGTGTTTCTGTGTTTTAAGCCTGCCAACCTTATAGGATGTACTCATCTACACGAATGCAAATGTAACCCTCACAGACCAATATGTTACTGGTTGTTTTAGGGATAATATGTGTCTTTTGGGCTTGTTTGGATACTAGACCTAGAATCGCGCTTTGCTGCCCAGCATTTCACTATCACATCTCTTGTGTATACTTTCTAAGTTATCAACTCCCGATATTTTCTTATAAAAAATTGACGCATGTTTATTGGATGGTGTATGTTTTGTTCGGTTTTTGTGTGGCTCTTGGTCCCCTGCCTTTGATTGGTATCGTGCTGAGTGTACCCTAGGGGTTGGAATCGGGAGCTCCTTTGCGGCGCTCGTCAGCACCGGTTAAGAGTTGCGCTGCCCGAAGGATTCCTTATATGGGCTGGCCCACGAAGTCTGTGTGTGCTGGCTGCATTTTATTGTTTGCGTGCGCTCATTGAAGCCAGCAGCCAGGTTCGATTACGATCGTGTGGAGTGTTCTTATTTGGAGGCTATACTACTTAAGCTTGGGTTCGCTCCTGGCTGGGTGGGTCTAGTGATGAGGATGGTATATGTCCACAACCTTTGGTCATGAGTCCGGTCCAAGGGCGTGGATCGAGAGCGTAGTCGAAGTCTTCCATCCTTATCCACCTTGCTAGAAGCTGGCTACAAGACTGAATTTCTTGGAATGGTACACGCGGCACAATCACAAATGCGGAAAGTAAAATAACACAAAGATATAGCGGGGACTAATTTTTATTATCAATGGTGTGTTTCTCTCTATACAATACATGGGTATATATAAGAGGGAGAGGGGTTAGGGTAGAGGACCAATCTATAGGGGGAAACCCCCACCAAAGAAAGGGTGGGCCCATACGTGATCCGTACGGGAGAGGTTTCTTAACACGCCTTGGTCCGACAACTTGTATTGTCTATGTCTCAAAAACTCTGAAAAAACCCAATGGGTAATATTATGGAGAAAGAACGCATAGCATACGTCTCCTCATGTTGCACGAATTGCCTCATTAAAAACCACAATATGAGAAACATTGGGAAAACTCACATAAGGGAAAAAGAGTGCAATCCACTCAACTTTTGTAATTCAACAGCTTATCCCTCTAGCCTCCATACAGGGACGGCTGTGACATGTTACGAGCCATGTGCAAGAAAACAAATGGGGCCTATAGGTGGGCCCATCTCTTTCACCTTCTGTCTTAAGGGACGCCTATCGTTTGGTCTTTTCTGCTATAGAGAAATTCGAGGGTGTGTTGTCTATAAAAACTTATGCTGCTAACAAATGGGTTATTTTTTGTTTAAAAAAGATCCAAAGATAATAAGCTTGAATCTACATAGAGGGAAGCCCCTAGCGATTGGAGGCCCTACGTACACGCACCTCCCGCACTTGGTCAGAGCGGCCCTGCCTCCTTCTCGAAACAGGCTTTTCTCACCATGATCCCAACACTCTACAAGGAAAGCGACGATGACGACGACACTGCTTCCTAGTGTTAGGAATAGACTTGTTGTATTCCAGGAGGCCAAAGGCCACAATATAAAGGACATGTACAGGTGTGAATATGCAGGAAACCCCCTAATAGTGGGGAGTTACAATTAGACTACAATTAGACTATTATACTTCTAACACCCCCCTCAAACTCATGTTGGGTCAACAACACTGAGTTTGGAGAGAAAGAAAACATGTTGCGCTCTAGTCTGTGCCTTGGTGAAGAAATCCGCTATTTGCAACTCTGAAGGCACATAATGGAGGGTAACAACCCGATCCTGCACATTTGCACGTGTGTAGAAAGCATCAACACCAATATGCTTGGTCAGCTCATGCTTGACCGGATCACGTGCAATACTGATAGCACCTGTACTGTCAGACAAAAGTGGAGTGGGTGTCGTAACAGAGACCCCAAAATCTGCAAGTAACCACCGTAACCAGGTCACCTCCGCAATCAACGAGGCCATAGCGCGCAGCTCAACCTCAACACTCGAGCGAGAAACTGCTTTCTGTTTCTTCGTCTTCCAAGCAACCAGCGAACCACCAAGAAAAACACAGTAAGCAGAAAGAGACGA